>OY796675.1:34075824-38931122 GCA_963680715.1 Tetragnatha montana
TCAAACGCCAAAATGCGTTTGGGGTCAAACCCCATGCGGGGTAGAAAGGATAAAATAACAATTTCAAATATATGACAATTTAAATAAAAGTGAAATCATTAGGACTCTTCAAATGGTAAAAATAATAAAATAGGAATATTCTTAATTTTTAAAGCTGAAACACTTTTCAGTTAATAAAATACATAACATTTCTACTGACGGAATGGAAACTGATATTTATTGACAAATATAAACTCTTTGGTAATATTTTTGTTCAAAACATTAAAATACTTGGAGCTTGAAAAAATTTTATGAGCAAATTTTGGTAAAAATGTAGAATTAAATTTTAATTTTACAATTTTAATTTAAAATTTAACTGAAACCTTTAGTTAACCTGTGACACTCTGAAATAGATGTAATATAGATTAACATAAGTAGAAAGTACTGTAGTTTTAATGATAGTTTTAGCTCTTTATTTATCTATCGTCGAATGAATGTCATTTCACGTAACTACGTTTTAATAATGTAAATGGTTTTGTGTAGAATAAAACCTCGAGAAACTAAGGTAAGCCGTTTTCTTCCCTCTTTCAATCCTAAAAAAATCGTTCTCTCTCTTCCACTCTAATTTTCTCAAGCCATTACCAAGAAAGAGTGGCTACTTCACAAAAATTAAAATGTCAAATGATTGAGTGGAAATTGGTTTTGTGTCCAGTTAGTTTTTCAATACTTAACAGATTTAACAAATTAATTTCCTGGACTAATTTTATACCGTCTTAGTTTACCATAAAAATACAAACAACAGACGCTCCTTTTACAAACTGTAGTTGTAGGAGACACTTAAAAGTTTATCAAAAAAGAAAACACTCACACAAATAAGACTTCAAAAAAAAATTTTTTTTTACCAAATTACTTTCTCTTTATAAATATTTATAATAAGTTATAATTATTTTTCTAAGTATTCCATAAATAAATGAACTATATTGAATAAAGAGGATTTTTACATTGAGAACATGATAATTTTAGAAATGTTTAGGTGGAGAATGGTATAAAAAAGCTGGGAATCCCTATTCTAGGATATTAACAATGAGATCTAGATACCAATAAAGATAACGCACCGCACGGTTTTAAATAAGGGACATTTAGATGATGATACCTCAGTAAAAATTTCACAGTATTAAAGAAGCTCAGAAATTTTCAACATTCAAGATTTCATTCAAATTGGTAGTCATACCAAAACATAAAAATTACTTTCAATGATTGAGTGACATTAAGTCACGAGCTCAATACATTCTTATTTGCAAGAACTGCAACTGAAATTCTCCATGATCTTCTCCTCAAAAATGACACTTTGAGACCTTATTTGCAATTCTTCACGGGCAATTGCATACCAAGTGCAGTTCTTTTGAAAAGCCACTTGTGTGGCAATTCATAAGCAGGGTATTTATTGCAATCTCCGTTTTCCCTATTCAGCAAATCATCAGTCCAAAGCTACCTTCTCAATTTGTCTTTAAATGTCTTCAAGAAACATTTAACTTGCGATTGAGGGGAAATAGCGTTTTTTATTACCGGATGTTCGCTTTTTTTAAAGAAAAGAAGCTTGGATGCGACAAAGGTGGCAAAGCCTTCTAAGCTTCTTTGATAATTACTTGGGTTTTCGGGAGGAGTTGAAGGTGTTATATGTTTTTAAATGCTGCAGTCTCATTTATTGCCAGGGTGAGGAAACTTGGTAGTTCTAAATTTAAGGAGGGAAAAAAGGTTTTAGGAGGAATTTTTAGAAAAGAGAGTGATTTGGAAGGCGAAGAAAAATAACTAGTAGTTTTGGAAGATATATAAAGAAGTTTGAAAGTATTTGAATGCACTTTGCGAGCTTCTACGTTGAGTTTTATTACTTTTTAAAGATAGATAAATTTATAGTTTATGGAAAAGTTTTTTTGTGAATTAAATGCACTTTTATGAGAGTACGAAATAAACCTTTCTACTTAACTCAGCTTTTAATGAAGAAACTTTTTTTTTACGTAACGTTTGTTGCACTCTTATTATAAGTCTCTCAGGTACATCAAAACCCTTCGAAGTCTTATAAGGGTTTGAACTGTTGTATTCAACGTAGGTAGAACATCATATTTTCAAAGGTACTATCATAAATTTTAAAGTAATGGAGGTCCCTATGGTGGCTTTGGGTTTTTCTATGAATAACGGATTTTTCTGTAAAAGTATCTTTACCTTTTACAATCTAAGAATAATTTAATTTTTAACTACAAATTATTCACGTTATATACACATGCACACATTGTTGAAAAAAGAAAATAAAAATGTTTTTTAAAGTATTCATATTTGTTTGGTAACTTAAAATGTAAAAATATTTATTTCGACAAAAATAATACGGGTTAATTAAATATCACAAATAAAGGAAGTTGTTAAAACCACTTTTACAGAAATATTATAATTTTCATTCAAATTATTCTAAACAATTTTAGCCAAAATAATATATGATGTATTAACAATACTTAATTAATTTAAGTTTAAAATGTTATGATTTTTATAGAAATCTTCAATGTTAAGCTCAATTTTAAAATGTTGAGACATCTGCCACAAAGTAAAAAACACTCTAATCTCTCTGCCATATTTACACAATTACTGTGAGTGATTTTTGTAATTAGAAAAAAAACTTAAGCGTTCTGCAGCATGCAATTTGCTCTGCTACAATAAGTAAAAAAAATATACAATATACCATTATACACCCACCAATGTTTAGCAACTATATACATTGGTGGCTCGGGAAAGATATCTTTCCCGAGACTTTCGGATGAACCAGACACAGACATGCGAGGCGATGACCATCTCAGGAAGTTCCCTAGACATTCCCAGAGTGACCGGAAGTGGGGAGCATCCCGCAAAACTCCACTTCCGCCGACCTCCTGCTGAGGATCTTTTTCTTTTCTTTGTCTCTTTATAGTTCCCCTTGTCAAATGTAAGTATTACATCTCGCGCTTCTCTCTCTAGCTAGGAGAATCTGCAATGAATCATTTCTGCTATGAGCGAGCTGTTGCTGTCCAGATTTATTCAAGACACTTCCCTAACAAAAGAAATTCCTTCGCACAAAAGAAATCAATTCGTAATTGCTTTTGTGAATTCAAGTACAACTGAATTCCTTTCAAGATTACCATCAATGATTAGATGCTATTTTAGTATTTCGATTAAAATATTTTAAATTAAAGAAAGCTTAATCTTGCTCAGAGTCACATGTTAAACTTAACATGTGACTCTAAGCAAGATTAAGCTTTTTTGTAAAAAAAAATAGATGATTTCTTTTCTCAACATTTATTAATAAAATCCCATTAAAAGAATTATACATTTTGTCTTGTTTTTTAATGAGTGTAGTTTAGATCCAAATTACTTTTTAGAATTTGAATTTAAAAGAAAGTTATAATAAATGTTAAAAGGCTTTATTTTCGATTGTAAAGAATGAATAAAGAATGTGACACACATTAAGAATCTGTAGATTCGATGGTCATTAGGAAGATTTAATCTACTTTTGTTAGCAATATTTGACAAAATAACACACATTAAGTTAAAATACGATGCCTATGTTGGGTTAAAATTAATAAATATTTTAGTTTACTGCCATTATTAATTACTATTTTAGTTAATTATTTTTTATATTTAAACGTAGGAATACCTGTCAATGAATTTTAACATAGTTCAATTTTATTTAAACTATGTGGGTAGGTAATGTATTAGTCATCAACAGCACATTATCATAGCAATCATCAATCGAATTCAAGAGAAATGAATAATACAAAAAATGTTGGGAAAATAGAAAGACTTTTTCTTTTTCTTTCGGAACAAAAATCCATCAAAACCTTGTACACAAAATCAAACACAAAAGCAGTAATGTCTTCATCATTTTTTAAGATCTGTTACGTCAGTTATATAGTTTTAAATTACACCAAGGAAATCCTATCGTAATCGTTTAACGATAAAAGAGCTGGCAAACATTTCGTTACAAATTGGATAGCAGATATCGATTGAACATTGATTTTTAGTTAGGTTAATCTAATGTAAAGGATTCTTTTATTTGTTTTAGAATTTGAGCTTTATCTCTAATCTAGAAGCTAAAATCTAGAGTATTCGATTGAAAAACGGTTTGGTTTTGAGATCATGATACTACAGATACAGTCACTTTAATACAACAGTTATTAATTATTTATTAAAAGAAAACAATTTTAAGTAACTTGGCAATTTTTTTTTTAAATTTATGGGTTATAAATGACGAACCAAAGCTATCTATTTTATTTATTACTTTTAAAATAACATATTTTCAAATATTTATCGAAGGAAAGGATATTTATGTCGATTATTGAGATAATTATTTAAAAAAAAATTATTTAAAATAATTTAAATAATATTATTTGTTAACTTAATATTTTTCCATGTAAGAAATGTATCAAAAAATTTAAAAGGGACTTTTAAAGAGATATTTTAGTAGAAAATGATCTGTACTTAATTTATTATCTTTTTTTACATGTTAGTATATTTTATCGTAATTTATTCCTTGAATTTTAAAAACCAACATTATTTTAAAAAATATAAATAAATTTTACGTGTACGAATAAATTGTCCCATACGAACACAAGGATCAAAAAAGTTTGGAAAATAAAAATTTCATAAAATTAATAATATTTTCCCATAAAAATGTCACTGTCATACTCTTTTCTATCGTTTATTTCCTAGTTATTTTTCCCCTTTTACTTAAATGTGGAGATATTATACTTATTTTCCGATAGAGAGCGCCACTATGAAAAAGCATAGCAGAACTGTCAGTTCGTAAAAAAGCAAATAACTCGTTGTCTCTCTCCTCTTATGATAGGACTTCTCGTAAAATCAATCAAATAACTCCTTATACAGTTATTTTTTTTATTTTATTAAAAAAACTTTGTGAAAATACTGTAATAGTTCCATTTGTTTCGTTTTCTAACAGTGAGGGATAAATTTAGAAAATGAGAAATCTAGGGAGCAGATGATCCTCCAAAACGTTTTTGTATTACGAAATTACAATGACTTTTCAAGTAAAAGAGAGTACTACTCATGTTTTTTCTTAATTAACGTAATACCATAAATTATTTATTTATTGCCCTTTTCGTGAAAAAAACTAGAAAAAATTCAAATCACTAAAATTGGATTTAATTTTTAAATTATACTAAAATTTGTTTAATTCAAAGGGGGAGCTGCGGCCCCATACACCTTCCCTGGATTCTCCGATGTTAAACATGAAAAATTTAAAACAAATTTTGATTGAGTTCATTACAAAACATTCATTACAAATTAGGGAGATAGTTACAGTTGGGATCATTTCTCACGCTCATCAGACCTATACAATAAAATATTTTAGTTTATATATAGATTTATCTAATTAACAGAACGGATAGGTACGTAATGTATTTGATTAGTAATTAGAAACCTTATATATTGGATTTGAAAAAAAAGCCTTTATCTTCGATGCTAGTTTTTATGAATTCGTAAGAGATACTCAGATAGTTCGTAAAAAAAAATTTTTTAATTTTTTTTTTAAATAAAAATTTTTTGAGGCAACTTTTTTTTTTTATTAAACTTTCTTTTTTAAAGTTACACAATTTTCTTTTATGAATTCCATTTATTACATGCTTACATGTACGCCAAACGAAATGTTATCGAAATACATTACACTGGTATGTAAAGTGTAAATATTATCCTAATATTCAACCACTTCATACCTAAGAATAAGAAGTTGCTTTGCGCAATATTGAAGCTTAAACGGCGAACAATAATCTGTGTATTAAAACGTCGTTTTCCTTTCAATCTTTAATCACTCTTTCTAACCAATACCTTACCAAAACGCCTCACAAATATCTACTACTGAGAAACCTTCCTCCTCCGATAAAGAACTAAAAACATCCTCATCAATTGGCAAAGGGATCGATGCGGCATCCCTGATGAGGGTCTGAAGGACCTCTCCCCCTACAAAAGGGGCCTCCTCCCCTCCCGGATCCTGCTTCCTGCTTCTCCGGCTGTCCGGTCTGCCCGGAAGAGCTCCTACAAGACCCCTCGATTGCTTCTACCATTGCTTTTGAATGGAACGCCCATTGAGATGGGTGAAGGATATGGGTGTTGGGAGAAGATGGTCAGTTGAATATTATGTTGAGATTTAAGAGGGAGATTGTGATGAAGGGAACGATAATTTATATTTATTAGAAGTTTAATATTGATAATGTTGCAAATGACATGACTAAGCCTTTTATTTCTTAAAACTAATTTATGACTAAATTTTTAATTAGTAATTTTCAATTTTTTCTTTTTTTTGTAATTGTATATATATTTTTGAGCATTGAATTTCAATGTCTCGATTTTACTGAAACGAAATCTTAGAGAATTACAAGGGTTTCCTTCTTTCTAAATATTTTTCACGTATTTTTTGGGGTTATTCTCTTCATCAAATTTCCTTCACACTTATACTTAACCTTCTTTACTTTATTCATCACCATTTCTTTCCTAAACACAAAATCATCTTTCATGCTAACTCTTACTTTAAACCACACTGATGTGGATTTAAAACCTCTGCAGTGTTGTATCCGTTCTAGAAAAAAGGCTAAGGGTGACGGGTGAGTTGCAACTATGATGAAGCTCAAAGGATTACGATCTTTTGATTGTTTCAAATGTTTTATGAAATCAATGTCTAACAAAATCATGAATTACGCTTCTAAAAGAATTGAAATTACAAAATAACGGAGTAAAACTGTAATAAAACAGTATATTATGACCAAAGATCTGGAGTAGATCGTGGTGTGAAAAAGCGGCCCTTCCATGCACCAATCATAACTGATTTTAGAATATATTTCTTCAACTATTAAAAAATTAATATTGGTAATTTTTTAATGTTTTTAAACGAAAGAATGCAGAAAAATTATATGAAGAAGAAATCAGCTAATTAATGTAAAGAACTTCACAATTCCTTCGAGAAAAATCTCCGATAAACTTTTCTTAAACCCAAACATCTCTCCAGCTGAATGCCTCACAATCTGAAACAAACCTCCACAAAAAAAACCTCTCTGAACTACAGTACAATCCACCGCCTTGAATTTTCATTCTTTTCCAAAAACTCCTCCACCTCCAAAAAAACGATATCTTCCACGGTCCCGAACTCAAGGGACCTCATCCCTCAGAGCCTCCTCGTGACGTCATAAAAAAGAGCCTCTCTGCATGTTCCCCAGACGGCCTTAAAGGGATCTTGTTGTCGCCCTTACTTCAGATTGTTTTCCCTAAATGTTTCGCTTTACGATGTTTACGGCTGGACCCGGGCGTTTTTGCAAGGGAGGCCAATGAGAAAGTCCTGTCTCCGTTTCTCATGCCGGCCGTTTGTTTGGACGTGCTTTGTTTGTTCTTAAGTTATACGGGATTTGGTTATGGATGCGTCTTCCGAGGGATAGAGTTTGTTCAAGAAGTAAGGGTGTGGGGATTCTTTTTTAGAAACTTTCTCTCTTTGAATTGTAGGCAGAGGTTTCAGATAAAAAAGGGTATAAATAACATTGTAGTTTTTGAGATTTTTAATCTGGGCGTTATTATGTGGTTATGTAGCAAAACGGTTTTTTTTCAACGCCTTTTTAAATTTGGACAAAAAAATTAAATTACGATATCGCGTATTTTAAGAAATGAGGATCTAAATTATATTTTTCACTTTTAGTGATTTAAAATTCATAAAAACCGCTTTTTATCCCTAATTTTCACAATTTTGACATAAAAGAGCTAATTACTAATAATATCCATCTTTACTTTATTTTAAAGAAAAAAAAAAGATGTTGAATGTGAAAATATTTATTGTTTTTCAAAATCATAGTCGGAAAAATGCAGTCATGAATCGAACCGCAGAATTTGAAATACATAATGCAAAGTTACGAATAAGGAATAATTGTTAAAAATATATGAAAGAGACAGTTGAACACTAATACTAGATTAATAAAAATATAGAAAAAAATCCTAATTCTTAAACCTGCAAGTAATGAACTTTACTTTCTTTACTACCCCAATCAAACATTGGATATGATTTACCAACACTGGTCATGTGGATAATATAGCCCGCAGAGATCAATGAAACGCTTGTGAAAAGTTTCTCTGAAACATGACCCACTTACCCAAAAATTCATTGTGATCTTTACTTTCTATCTTTGACCGTGATCGAAGTATCAAATAGTTTTCAAGTTTCAGCTTTTCCATTTATAAGTATGATATTTTCGATCTGCTATAGTATAATCTATAATTATTATAAATATCACTATTGAAAGACACATAAAATTATTTTCGGTTTACCCGTCTCCAAAAAATACCGTTACTGATTTTTCTTTTTTAATTTTAAAATATGTGTATTAGGATCTTGTGAAGGATTTTAATAAACGATCTATGATCTAATACTTTTTTTATTCCTTAAAATAAATAATCTTAATGATATTGAATGTAAATTATTTATATAGTTAAAGCAAATTATTCAAAATATTTCGCAAAGGTTCAAAACAAAATCTTCTACGTCATAAAAACAGTTGAAGGGCTTGGGAGATGAAGGGGTTATATAACAAAACCCTAGTTTCGAGTAATTTAGGTTCAAAGTTTTATTGTTGCATAGTGTTTAATGTTACATAGCCCCTTCATCTTCTTCATATCTTCGTTTCCAGCTGTTTTGAAATATTCAGATTTTGCTACGTAACACATCTGCCCATAACTCTTTCATCCATTAAATTAGATTGCATTTTCAAAAAATGTTACATAACCCCTTCATCCACCAAGCCCTTCAGTTGTTAACTTCCGACAAAAATTACTTTTGAAGTTTCTAAAAACTCTAACCCACCATAAAAATCCTCCATCAAATGCTTCTCTGGACAGGATTCCCCAGCTCATATTCTCGAGTGTCCACTGAAAATAGAATACTGAACCTCAGACAAATTGCGATAAAAAGTTTCTTTACGGTTTTCACCTAGGAATGACGCCAACTTTTCCTGACTCCATGGATTTTTTTTAATTAAAAAAAATAGACGAATATAAAAAAACCGATGATACAGGCATGTGATACATCTTTATAGGGTTTTTTGAAAGCTAAAACCCAATACTGCATTTAATTTGGAAATAAAATTGAAATTTCAGTCTTTAAAATTAATTTGAATAATTAGTTATACATTTAAACTTTTGAGACTTTTGAAAAGAACATTTTTCAATGGATTTTGTCAACAGATAGCTATGGAAAACCGGTGGAATTTACGCTTAACTAATTATTTAATTAAGTAATTTAATAAATTGAAATTTATGAAATGTAGGACTAACTTCCAAACAAATAAAAACAGGTAATACTTTGGCATCCTTCCATCACAATATTTTAAAATAACAAATAAATACCATTCAGAACACAAATTTTACAAAAATATTAGGTTTTTTTTCCAATTTTAATAAATTTAAATATTACTTTATAAACTTTTATAGTTCAATTTTAAATTGTGATGCCAAAAATTGTAAGTTAAAAAAAATTGAGCAATATGTATTTTTTTTTTTAATTTTTTAAAATTAGTCCCTACATATGGCGCAAATTGCAATAAAAGTTTTTTTCATCAGTATTTACTTAGATATGGTCTAAATAAGCATATATATTCTAAAAATCGGACAATAGGAAATTTAATTTTTTAAATTAAAAAAAATCTTTGGTTAATAGATATGTTACAATTGGGGCCATTCCTAAGTAAAACCCGTTGAGAGACCTTATATTGCAATTTGTCCTAGGGTCGGGTTTTTTTTTTTTTTTTTGTTTTTGCTACTTTCAGTTGTCTAGCTCAGAAAGCAAGGTCTGTATTGTACTTCCTTAAGGGGTTTTTAAGTCCATAAAATTCCTAATCATTCCCTAATTCCCTGCTGGATATTAGGAGATATGGTCCACCACCACCAAAATCCTCTACAAATTTCAAAACTCTACTGAGTGACTTAACTTATCGGGTTATTTTTTTGCAAAAACACTCTATAATTACTAACTTTAATAAACAGCAATACACCAGAGTTAACGTTACTGGTTAGACCAGATTTATCGTTTATCCCACACAGCTCCAAAGGAATTGATTTTATTCCTCTCCTAACCTAATCAGAGGAGGTGGCGGCGGCCGCCTCAAGAAAGCCATTAATAGTTAATTAATGCGGGGGAGTGGCCACTCCTCGGTCTCGCTCCAATGGCTGCCCTGTGATTCATGCCGCTGCCCAGCGCGAGGGACCGTTGTCATGGTGACGGGATGGGCAGGGAGTGTCAATGGGATCGCTTTGCGCTCGGGGGAGAAGAGATCCTGTGACGAAATGCTATACTTTGAATTGGATATTATTTTGTTGAATTGGAACTTTTTATTTTGATATCTTTTCTTCGGTTTTAAATAAGTTCTTTGATGGGATCTTTTGGTGGGACGGATGTAGAATGCAACTATTGGTATTTCACCATCTTATTATTGTCTCAGTCTTCTCCCTTTTTTAATCTTATCTTCTCTAATAACATGCATAACTTATCTCCTATCTCTCTGTTTATCATTCTCACTCTCGTTCGTATTCTCATTCTCTCCATTCTTTTCTTCTCCCTTCCTCTTTTTCTTTTGATCACTCCTTATCTTTCTCCTACTCTAATTATCCCTACCTATCATTTGTTCCCTATCCTACGTGTATTCTATTTTGGTATATTAAGTAACCCTATTTTTTTAGATATTATGAATTTAAAAATGAAAAATTACGTCGATTGCAGTAAGATTGGAGTTATCAGCAATATCGATTCTAAACTTACAAAAAGAGACAAAAATAATAATATATTTAGTAGAGGGAATGAAATAATATTTTATATGGATCGAAAATACAGTTCCACATATAAACATAAAGCGTATTAAAATTCAACCTTCTATTAATCTTAAATACTTATTGATAATTTCAAATACCTGCTGTTATACCCAATATTGCACCTATAGATTCTATAGTTAGATGCGTCATATTATCAATTTTGTATTACAACACCTCTTTTAGTGACTATCATTAACTTATTTAGATCAATCCACAAAGCGAAAATTAGAATTTATTCCTATGGAAGAAGAACCGTGTAATAAAAAACCTTCAATTTTAAAAATAGATTCAAATTTGTAGCAGAGAGAAGACAGTGTATGCTAATAGAACCCAAGGACAAATTTCCTAAAGTTTTAGGTATAGATAAAAACCATTTTTACAACTCTTATATAAGTATGTATAAAAAAAGTAACAACTTCAAACATACCTCTTGACAATCCATTAAAGTTTTCAGCCTAACAAACAACTAGTTCCCTTCGCCCTCCCCATCCAAGAGAAACACAACTCGATTTTAAATCCCACGCACAAAAAAAAGAGCCAAATCGTTTCCCAAAACAGCCCCGACAAAGAGGCAGCCACCGAAAATGGACTTTTAAACCCCGGCGGTGGACTTCCCCAACCGACGAGGGGTCGAGCGATTCATCTTGCTGGGGTCACCTGCGCCCCGACGCCCGTGTCCGTCCATCGGACACGCCCCATCCGTCAGCCGGGGCTCCTCCGAGGAAATAGACATCGCCGAATCGATTCTCTGATGGGAAGGATCGAGTGATCTTGGAGTTAAATGTGCTATCTATTAAGTGAAAGAGGTGTACTGTATTGGGATGTATCATTCAATCCATACTTGTTGATTTTATATCAGTTGTTGATGACTTTGAGAGAAAAATTAAATAATGCACTAAATACAATCTTTCATTAGCATAGTTTCAATCATTTTATTTTAAGTTCAGCGTTTTATTGCAAAAGTGTTACTCCGGAAAGATTTGAGTCTTACATCATAATATGTTTACAAACCTATAAATTTTAAAGTAAAAGAGATGTAGCTATTGGTTTTTTTCTTATTGAAAATTTGCTGGCTCAGACAAAAAAATTCTTATAATACTCAAGGGGAGAATTGGGAATAAATTCAGAATTTTTTTTTACTCTAAAACATCTATAATATCCATATTCCCAAACTCTTCCCAAATTTAGGTTAGATACCCAGGTTCGATGCCTTGCGGCTCCTGCTCGGGTAGCTGGTCATGGGTCAACTCAGCCCTTCATCCTCCTGGGGTCGATAAAATGAGCAACAAGCTCGCTTGGGGAATCAACTGAGGGTCCAGCGTCGGGCTAGCCACTCGGCCTGGACATAAGCTAAGTAATTAGCACCCCAAGCCCAAAGCTAATGAAACGGAGATGGGCACCGCCTGATGGGCCACTAGGCCCGGGCAGAATTTGATTTTTGATTGACCGGAACATTATTCTCCGCCATAGATAACATTTATAACTTATCTTTCTTTTTGGTAATACTCAAGGAAGTAGTTGTTTTAATGCTGATATATTTGATTATCATTTTTCGAGAGTACTTTGATAACCTGAATTCAAATCCTTAAATTCTTATCAAGAACTTAAGTTTCTGAGATACAAAATTTCAGCTACTCTATTTAAATTTAAATCCTTTGGTTTAATAAAAACAAACTCTAAACACGAAAGTAGAAAATTAAATGCAAGAATATATTAAATGTAAAAGAGAACTGCTGTAATGAAAAGGGAGAGAGAGTCATCGATGAAACCAACTAATCACTTAACGTAAGACATTCCAGAAGCTTCTTTTCTTGAGCCATTGTTTTCTGTGATTTCCCTAGAATTGCAGAATGGAGTAGGAAAACTGAAGAAAGTAGGAACTGGGGATAGAGAAACTGTGAAATATGCAAACTGGAATATTCATAAACCAATCTATGAATAAAAACTACACAAATTGGAGTAATAATAGGGTTTTGTTGAAAACAAATTGAAGATCTGTGTAAGTAAGTGATTTGCTCACATTTATTTTTATGATGTTCAGTTCTATAATCACTTCATATACATCTTCATCATAAAAAAGTATTAATGTACGGTAAGTGTACATTTTTCTCAAATCCTACCCTCACCAAAAATTTCCTTCATCTTGCACCGTCTAGGAAAAACCAACCATAGTGATTTTCCCCATTCCACCAAAAAGCGGAGAAAGCGCAAAGAAGAAGAAGAAAGAGCAGCTCATCCAATCTCGGATAATCCGTCACCGATTAAACCCCAAAAACACCACCGGCGCAGATGTCGCCCCGTCTACCGAAGGGCCCCCGAGGGGGCATCGGAATTAATGCCCCACTTCCCCTCGGAGCCCCCCTGGGAGCCCACCCGATCTCCATTACCGGACAATCACAGGCGAGTGGGCCCCAGGGGCACGGGCCCCGACCTCTCACCTTATGAGGGCGACGAATTAATTCGGCAAATGGACGCTCTTTTTGTTTGCCCCTCTCCCCTTTGATTCCCTCGATGGGGGAATGGGTTGTCTTTTAATCGGGGTGTTCGAACGGGAGGTTGTTTTCTGGGGTAATAGATATGGACGCATTCCTTTGGTTTCTTTTGTAATTTGGTTTTCGATGAGAGAATTAATGAAGACGTATATTTTCAGGATACTTCAGTTGTTTTATGCATGTTTTAAGTGGTAATTGAGAGGTATTTTTCATAGTTATAGTATATTCGAATAATAGTACCTACATTTCAATGGACGAAGAAAGAACAGTTCTGAAGGTTTGTAATGCTTCTCATTTTTCGCAGAAGATACAAGAAGAGAAGGAAGGACTGCCTAGATGAATATTTTGCCATCATAAAGGTTAAAAAAAGGGAGATCAATTTCTGGAAGAAAGGCAGAATGGGAGAAATTTTTAAGGAAGGCCAAGGCTCTACCAAGGGTGTTGTCGTGCCAATGTTGATGATTATTATTTTTATTTATTTTAATGATACATTTCTATCTCAAAAATATGAATTAAACATAACTTTTCCCATATTGTATCTTCCACCTTGTAAACGGGCACGCGCCCAATACAATAAAATCATGTCCATGTCCATAACTTTTTTGATAGATAAGTCGCTAAATAATTTTTTTTTAAATTATGTTGCTTCTGAATAACAGGTGTTTCTGAAGATTTATTTATTGATTTTTTTTACTTGGGCTAATTTTAAGACTAAGAGACTATATAGAGTATAAAGTAGAGATAAACGAGAGACTAGAATATCTTCAATTAAGAAGCCTTTTCTCACATAAATTTAGGTTTAAGCTGGTTGATTTGTTTCTGGTATTCTTTAACAACAGGCCAAATCAACCCTTTTAGTAGGTTGTTAGAACATTAAAAATAATAATATATTATCATTACATTCACAATACATATATATTTGCATTTTTATTTTTCCTATTTACCACTACATAAATCTATAACGTTTTTGTGACAAATACCTAGTTACTTGAACTAAATAAAGAAACTAATGTTCCTATGGCAAGTATAAAATGGCATAATTTCGAGTTTCTACTCTTCAATTAATTGGATATGTTTCTACAACATTCATAATCCCCGAATCTCATTTTTCACACTCTCCGTTAAATTCCGTGAGTTGAAAAGATCCCTTAAGTTGCGACTTCCAGTGAAAAGTTAGGATTTAATTAGGTGGAAGTGTAAGACTTTTCTCGAAGGATGAAGAACGCTAAAAGGGAAATTCAAGAGGGAGATTATCTGGCTTTTAGTCTTCTTTCGGGCGAGTTAGGCAAATGCGAGACTTTCTAAATGAAATGTTAATCGCCATCACTTCATTCTCATCACCCTGCTCAGGTACAAAAGCGTAATTGTATATTTAAGGGTGTTTAGTAGGTGCTAAGGGGGATAATTAATGCTGAAAACAAGAGATGGTTCTGTAGCTTGTTTAAATGAATAATTAATTCTGTTTAGAAATTAAGAGATCGTTTAACGTTTTAGTCGTAGGTGTCTAAAATTCTTTGAAACTAGAAAGTAGTCTCCGTAAAGGTAACGTCAGAAACTTGGAAATGTTTTGGATTTTTATTAACTTTACGAAACAGATAACGCTTTCGTCACTTTGCCAGGAGTTGTTAAATTTGTGTTCCCTTTGAATATCGTGGTTGTATTTTCCAACAAACCAGTGCAACTGGGTAAACTAAAGCTTAAACATTTTTCCGTTCGAGTTGAAAAATTCGAGTTTCCCAAAACTTTGAATTTCACACATTTTTAAATTTAATAACCAGTAAAGATAACTATTGTTTAAATTGTGATAAAAGCACTCAACCGGAAGAACTGTTGTAGAAGAACTGTTTAGAACTTAAGGAAAGAAAGTATCTCCTATTGGAAAATTTTCTTTTCTTAAATGTAGTCTATTATTATTATTGATTTATTGATTTATATTATTATATTATATTGATTTATATTATTGATTATTAATTTATTATTGATTTATATTGTAGTATTATTGATTTTGATTTTCTTCATATAAGGGAGTTATTACTAAAGTTGATCCTTCTGAATCATATGTAAAATTACAAGCATTTTTAATAAGAATAAAATTTTCTTCATATCCACACATTTGAGTTTTAGTGTACTTTCATTTAACACAAAACATTTAAAAAATATAAGGGACGGCAAGGGATGATTTTGGATCACTTTTTAGGAGAAGTCACAGAAGATTTAGAAAAAAAAATATGCAAAAGAAGAAATTACAAGTATTTGATAGTATTTGAAACAAATGCACTGTAAAATAAAGTTTTGTAACTCTGTTTGGATGTATGTCATTTAATTTAAATAAGCCAACAAAATTTTTATTCAACTCAATGCTTTAAAAATAAATATTTTTTTGCGCCACACTAAATTAAGACCCATTATTAATTTTAACTGTTTAGAATAATAAAATTATATACGTAATTATATTTAGTTTTCTTGTTTATATTTATTTGCCACAAAATTAAAAAAAATAAAAAACGAGTAAATTGGACACTGTACTTATTTAATATCTTTTAAGAGTTTTATACAACAATCACAGTTATTAACTTCAGTTATATAATTTTTAATGTAATAGTTTTAGCATATGCTAAAATAGCTGCTCTTAAATCTTTTATACAAGGTACGGTTTTACAGATAATTCATTTTGTAATTTTTATTTATGTAAAAATTAAAATGAAATAAAATGTTAAAATCAAATGGCGCATATTTTCGGGCAATTGCAACAATGAATCTTCTGAGCTTTGTTAAAAACTCAACAATAACATAATTATTACAACAATGTGTTTATTAAACCTGTTCAAACTACAACAGATAATTTGGTCAGTTTCTGCTTGTCTCTTATTAGTGAGACAACTCGCAAACTTGTCCCTTCAAATTCATCACTTCACACTTACTGACAGATGGATGGTATGAAAACTGACACTATATTTTAAAACAAGGTAAGTAAGTACTATGTTTAACTACATTATAGCTAAGTAAGAAAATATTGTTCAGGGATAGTATATTAACCTACATTTAGGAATTGCGTTAAAAGTTAAGTAAGTTTATTTTTAATACTTCACTTTCATGTAAAAGTAGATAATAGTTGGTACAACACTTCCAATGTAGAACTATTAAAGTAAAAATATTTTGAAGTGGTTGTAATATAATTAAAAAATAACGTCAATAATAATAAATATAATAATATATATTTATTAAAAATGTATTTTTAACGATATAAAATAATTTTTTAATATAATTAAAAATTTTAAATGTCTAAAAGATTTGAAAAATAACTGTAATAGCTTTTCATTTGAATAGTCAAACTTGGTATAATCCGATGGATCATAGAATTTAGAGTTGAGAAAAAAGGTACACATTTTACAAAAACACTTCTTATAAAAAATGAGTTCAATGATAAAAGTACATAATCTACTTAATCTAAACATCACACACACATACACGAGTGTGAGAGGGATGGAGGAATACATTTTGCCTATAACTAATATTAATAGTGAAATGACAAAGGCACTTAATGTGCTTAATCTGAAAAAAAAATACATATACAAGTAAAAAGAGGATGGAGGAGTACATCTTGAACAAAAACTAATAATAACCACGAGTAAAATGATGAAAGCACATAATATGCTTAATCTAAACAACACAGACATTGAGAAAAATGAAGGGAGGATAGAGGAATACATTTTACCCTAACTCTTCTAGTAAACACAAGTGATATGATAAAGGCATATGATGTTCTTCATCTAAACAACTAAAACACCTACACACGTAAAAAGAGAATGGAAGAATACATTTTGCCCAGAAATTAATAATAATGAAATGACGAAGGCACTTAATGTGAGAAAATGAAAAACTGAAAAAATAAAAAACTTAAACTTAAACTGAAAAAATAAAACATCTACAAGAGTAAAAGCGCGGTAGAGGAATACATTTTGTAAAAAAAAACAACAACTAGGATTAATCACGAATAAAATGCTGTGAAAAAACAAATACATACACGAGTGGGGAGGATGGACCTTTTGCCGAAAACCCATTAATAAACACGAGTATAATTGATGAATGCACGTGATGTGTTTAAACCGAGCAACATTAACACCTATACGAGTGAATGGAAGATGGATGAATTTATTTTGCAAAAACACGAATAATAAAAAGGCCCATGATGTGCATCTTCTGAACAACACAAACACCTGCACGAGTGAAAGGAGGATAGAGGAATACATTTTATACAAAACTAATCATAAACACGAGTGAAATGATGAAGGCACATAATGTGCTTTTTCTAAACAACACAAACACCTACACGAGTGAAAGGAGGATGGAGGAATTTCTTTTTAAAAACACTAATAATAAACACGAGTAAAATCTTGAAGGCACATTCTGTGCTTCTTTTGATCAACACAAACACCTACACGAGTGAAAGGAGGATGGAGGAATTTATTTTCAAAAACACTAATAATAAACACGAGTGAAATGATGAAGGCACATGATGTGTTTCTTCTGACCGACACGAACACTTACACGTGTGAAAGGAGGATGAAGGAATATATTTTCAAAAACACTAATAATAAACACGAGTAAAATGATGAAGGCACATGATGTGCTTCTTCTAAACAACACAAACACCTACACGAGTGAAAGGAGGATGGAGGAATTTCTTTTTAAAAACACTAATAATAAACACGAGTAAAATCTTGAAGGCACATTCTGTGCTTCTTTTGATCAACACAAACACCTACACGAGTGAAAGGAGGATGAAGGAATTTATTTTCAAAAACACTAATAATAAACACGAGTAAAATGATGAAGGCACATGATGTGCTTCTTCTAAACAACACAAACACCTACACGAGTGAAAGGAGGATGGAGGAATTTCTTTTTAAAAACACTAATAATAAACACGAGTAAAATCTTGAAGGCACATTCTGTGCTTCTTTTGATCAACACAAACACCTACACGAGTGAAAGGAGAATGGAGGAATTTATTTTCAAAAACACTAATAATAAACACGAGTAAAATGATGAAGGCACATGATGTGCTTCTTCTAAACAACACAAACACCTACACGAGTGAAAGGAGGATGGAGGAATTTCTTTTTAAAAACACTAATAATAAACACGAGTAAAATCTTGAAGGCCCATGCTGTGCTTCTTTTGATCAACACAAACACCTACACGAGTGAAAGGAGAATGGAGGAATTTATTTTCAAAAACACTAATAATAAACACGAGTAAAATCTTGAAGGCCCATGCTGTGCTTCTTTTGATCAACACCAACACCTACACGTGTGAAAGGAGGATGGAGGAATTTATTTTCAAAAACACTAATAATAAACACGAGTAAAAAGATAAAGGCACATGGTGTGCTTCTTCTAAACAACACAAACACCTACACGATTGAAAGGAGGATGGAGGAATACATTTTCCACAAACACTAATAATAAACACGAGTAAAATGATGCAAGGCACATGATGTGCTTCTATTAAACAACACAAACACCTACACGATTGAAAGGAGGATGGAGGAATACATTTTCAAAAACACTAATAATAAACACGAGTAAAAAGATAAAGGCACATGGTGTGCTTCTTCTAAACAACACAAACACCTACACGATTGAAAGGAGGATGGAGGAATACATTTTCCACAAACACTAATAATAAACACGAGTGAAATGATGAAGGCACATAATGTGCTTTTTCTAAACAACACAAACACTTACACGAGTGAAAGGAGGATGAAGGAATATATTTTCAAAAACACTAAAAATAAACACGAGTAAAATCTTGAAGGCACATTCTGTGCTTCTTTTGATCAACACAAACACCTACACGAGTGAAATGATGAAGGCACATGATGTGTTTCTTCTGACCGACACGAACACTTACACGTGTGAAAGGAGGATGAAGGAATATATTTTCTAAAACACTAATAATAAACACGAGTAAAATGATGAAGGCACATGATGTGCTTCTTCTAAACAACACAAACACCTACACGAGTGAAAGGAGGATGGAGGAATTTCTTTTTAAAAACACTAATAATAAACACGAGTAAAATCTTGAAGGCACATTCTGTGCTTCTTTTGATCAACACAAACACCTACACGAGTGAAAGGAGGATGAAGGAATTTATTTTCAAAAACACTAATAATAAACACGAGTAAAATGATGAAGGCACATGATATGCTTCTTCTAAACAACACAAACACCTACACGAGTGAAAGGAGGATGGAGGAATTTCTTTTTAAAAACACTAATAATAAACACGAGTAAAATCTTGAAGGCACATTCTGTGCTTCTTTTGATCAACACAAACACCTACACGAGTGAAAGGAGGATGGAGGAATTTATTTTCAAAAACACTAATAATAAACACGAGTGAAATGATGAAGGCCCATGCTGTGCTTCTTTTGATCAACACAAACACCTACACGAGTGAAAGGAGGATGAAGGAATTTATTTTAAAAAACACTAATAATAAACACGAGTAAAATGATGAAGGCACATGATGTGCTTCTTCTAAACAACACAAACACCTACACGAGTGAAAGGAGGATGGAGGAATTTCTTTTTAAAAACACTAATAATAAACACGAGTAAAATCTTGAAGGCCCATGCTGTGCTTCTTTTGATCAACACCAACACCTACACGAGTGAAAGGAGGATGGAGGAATTTATTTTCAAAAACACTAATAATAAACACGAGTAAAATGATGCAAGGCACATGATGTGCTTCTATTAAACAACACAAACACCTACACGATTGAAAGGAGGATGGAGGAATACATTTTCAAAAACACTAATAATAAACACGAGTAAAAAGATAAAGGCACATGGTGTGCTTCTTCTAAACAACACAAACACCTACACGATTAAAAGGAGGATGGAGGAATACATTTTCCACAAACACTAATAATAAACACGAGTGAAATGATGAAGGCACATAATGTGCTTTTTCTAAACAACACAAACACTTACACGAGTGAAAGGAGGATGAAGGAATATATTTTCAAAAACACTAAAAATAAACACGAGTGAAATGATGAAGGCACATGATGTGCTTCTTCTGAACAACACAAACACTTACACGAGTGATAGGAGGATGGAGGAATATATTTTGCAAATCACTAATCATAAACACGAGTGAAATTATGAAGGCACATGAAGTGCTCTTCTTATGAACAACGCAAACACATACACGAGTGAAAGGAGGATTAAGGAATTTCTTTTTAAAAACGCTAATAAAAAACACGAGTAAAATCTTGAAGGCACATGCTGTGCTTCTTTTGATCAACACAAACACATACACGAGTGAAAGGTGGAGTAAGGAATTTCTTTTTAAAAACACTAATAATAAACACGAGTAAAATCATGAAGGCACATAATTTGCTTCTTTTGATCAACACAAACACCTACACGAGTGAAAGGAGGATGGTGGAATTTATTTTCAAAAACACTAATAATAAAGATTAGTAAAATCATGAAGGCACATGATGTGCGTGCTTCTTCTGACCGACACAAACACCTACACGAGTGAAAGGAGGATGAAGGAATATATTTTCAAAAACACTAAAAATAAACACGAGTAAAATCTTGAAGACACATTCTGTGCTTCTTTTGATCAACACAAACACCTACACGAGTGAAAGGAGGATGGAGGAATTTATTTTCAAAAACACTAATAATAAACACGAGTGAAATGATGAAGGCACATGATGTGTTTCTTCTGACCGACACGAACACTTACACGTGTGAAAGGAGGATGAAGGAATATATTTTCAAAAACACTAATAATAAACACGAGTAAAATGATGAAGGCACATGATGTGCTTCTTCTAAACAACACAAACACCTACACGAGTGAAAGGAGGATGGAGGAATTTCTTTTTAAAAACACTAATAATAAACACGAGTAAAATCTTGAAGGCACATTCTGTGCTTCTTTTGATCAACACAAACACCTACACGAGTGAAAGGAGGATGAAGGAATTTATTTTCAAAAACACCAATAATAAACACGAGTAAAATGATGAAGGCACATGATGTGCTTCTTCTAAACAACACAAACACCTACACGAGTGAAAGGAGGATGGAGGAATTTCTTTTTAAAAACACTAATAATAAACACGAGTAAAATCTTGAAGGCACATTCTGTGCTTCTTTTGATCAACACAAACACCTACACGAGTGAAAGGAGGATGGAGGAATTTATTTTCAAAAACACTAATAATAAACACGAGTGAAATGATGAAGGCCCATGCTGTGCTTCTTTTGATCAACACAAACACCTACACGAGTGAAAGGAGGATAAAGGAATTTATTTTAAAAAACACTAATAATAAACACGAGTAAAATGATGAAGGCACATGATGTGCTTCTTCTAAACAACACAAACACCTACACGAGTGAAAGGAGGATGGAGGAATTTCTTTTTAAAAACACTAATAATAAACACGAGTAAAATCTTGAAGGCCCATGCTGTGCTTCTTTTGATCAACACCAACACCTACACGTGTGAAAGGAGGATGGAGGAATTTATTTTCAAAAACACTAATAATAAACACGAGTAAAAAGATAAAGGCACATGGTGTGCTTCTTCTAAACAACACAAACACCTACACGATTGAAAGGAGGATGGAGGAATACATTTTCCACAAACACTAATAATAAACACGAGTAAAATGATGAAGGCACATAATGTGCTTTTTCTAAACAACACAAACACTTACACGAGTGAAAGGAGGATGAAGGAATATATTTTCAAAAACACTAAAAATAAACACGAGTGAAATGATGAAGGCACATGATGTGCTTCTTCTGAACAACACAAACACTTACACGAGTGATAGGAGGATGGAGGAATATATTTTGCAAATCACTAATCATAAACACGAGTGAAATTATGAAGGCACATGAAGTGCTCTTCTTATGAACAACGCAAACACATACACGAGTGAAAGGAGGATTAAGGAATTTCTTTTTAAAAACGCTAATAAAAAACACGAGTAAAATCTTGAAGGCACATGCTGTGCTTCTTTTGATCAACACAAACACATACACGAGAGAAAGGTGGAGTAAGGAATTTCTTTTTAAAAACACTAATAATAAACACGAGTAAAATCATGAAGGCACATAATTTGCTTCTTTTGATCAACACAAACACCTACACGAGTGAAAGGAGGATGGTGGAATTTATTTTTAAAAACACTAATAATAAAGATTAGTAAAATCATGAAGGCACATGATGTGCGTGCTTCTTCTGACCGACACAAACACCTACAGGAGTGAAAGGAGGATGGAGGAATACATTTTCCACAAACACTAATAATAAACACGAGTGAAATGATGAAGGCACATAATGTGCTTTTTCTAAACAACACAAACACTTACACGAGTGAAAGGAGGATGAAGGAATATATATTCAAAAACACTAAAAATAAACACGAGTGAAATGATGAAGGCACATGATGTGCTTCTTCTGAACAACACAAACACTTACACGAGTGATAGGAGGATGGAGGAATATATTTTGCAAATCACTAATCATAAACACGAGTAAAATTATGAAGGCACATGAAGTGCTCTTCTTATGAACAACGCAAACACATACACGAGTGGAAGGAGGATTAAGGAATTTCTTTTTAAAAACGCTAATAAAAAACACGAGTAAAATCTTGAAGGCACATGCTGTGCTTCTTTTGATCAACACAAACACATACACGAGTGAAAGGTGGAGTAAGGAATTTCTTTTTAAAAACACTAATAATAAACACGAGTAAAATCATGAAGGCACATAATTTGCTTCTTTTGATCAACACAAACACCTACACGAGTGAAAGGAGGATGGTGGAATTTATTTTCAAAAACACTAATAATAAAGATTAGTAAAATCATGAAGGCACATGATGTGCGTGCTTCTTCTGACCGACACAAACACCTACAGGAGTGAAAGGAGGATGGAGTAATTTCTTTTTAAAAACACTAATAATAAACACGAGTAAAATCTTGAAGGCACATTCTGTGCTTCTTTTGATCAACACAAACACCTACACGAGTGAAAGGAGGATGGAGATATTTATTTTCAAAAACACTAATAATAAACACGAGTGAAATGATGAAGGCACATAATGTGTTTCTTCTGACCGACACGAACACTTACACGTGTGAAAGGAGGATGAAGGAATATATTTTCAAAAACACTAATAATAAACACGAGTAAAATGATGAAGGCACATGATGTGCTTCTTTTAAACAACACAAACACCTACACGAGTGAAAGGAGGATGGAGGAATTTCATTTTAAAAACACTAATAATAAACACGAGTAAAATGATGAAGGCACATGATGTGCTTTTTCTAAACAACACAAACACCTACACGAGTGAAAGGAGGATGGAGGAATTTCTTTTTAAAAACACTAATAATAAACACGAGTAAAATCTTGAAGGCACATTCTGTGCTTCTTTTGATCAACACAAACACCTACACGAGTGAAAGGAGGATGGAGGAATTTATTTTCAAAAACACTAATAATAAACACGAGTAAAATGATGAAGGCACATGATGTGCTTCTTTTAAACAACACAAACATCTACACGAGTGAAAGGAGGATGGAGGAATTTCATTTTAAAAACACTAATAATAAACACGAGTAAAATGATGAAGGCACATGATGTGCTTCTTCTAAACAACCCAAACACCTACACGAGTGAAAGGAGGATGGAGGAATTTCATTTTAAAAACACTAATAATAAACACGAGTAAAATGATGAAGGCACATGATGTGCTTCTTCTAAACAACACAAAAACCTACACGAGTGAAAGGAGGATGGAGGAATTTCATTTTAAAAACACTAATAATAAACACGAGTAAAATGATGAAGGCACATGATGTGCTTCTTCTAAACAACACAAACACCTACACGAGTGAAAGGAGGATGGAGGAATTTCTTTTTAAAAACACTAATAATAAACACGAGTAAAATCTTGAAGGCACATTCTGTGCTTCTTTTGATCAACACAAACACCTACATGAGTGAAAGGAGGATGGACGAATTTATTTTCAAAAACAGTAATAATAAACACGAGTAAAATGATGAAGGCACATGATGTGCTTCTTTTAAACAACACAAACACCTACACGAGTGAAAGGAGGATGGAGGAATGTCATTTTAAAAACACTAATAATAAACACGAGTAAAATCTTGAAGTCACATTCTGTGCTTCTTTTGATCAACACAAACACCTACACGAGTGAAAGGAGGATGGAGGAATTTATTTTCAAAAACACTAATAATAAACACGAGTAAAATGATGAAGGCATATGATGTGCTTCTTCTAAACAACACAAACACCTACACGAGTGAAAGGAGGATGGAGGAATTTCTTTTTAAAAACACTAATAATAAACACGAGTAAAATCTTGAAGGCACATTCTGTGCTTCTTTTGATCAACACAAACACCTACACGAGTAAAAGGAGGATGGAGGAATTTATTTTCAAAAACACTAATAATAAACACGAGTGAAATGATGAAGGCCCATGCTGTGCTTCTTTTGATCAACACAAACACCTACACGAGTGAAAGGAGGATGAAGGAATTTATTTTCAAAAACACTAATAATAAACACGAGTAAAACGATGAAGGCACATGATGTGCTTCTTCTAAACAACACAAACACCTACACGAGTGAAAGGAGGATGGAGGAATTTCTTTTTAAAAACACTAATAATAAACACGAGTAAAATCTTGAAGGCCCATGCTGTGCTTCTTTTGATCAACACAAACACCTACACGTGTGAAAGGAGGATGGAGGAATTTATTTTCAAAAACACTAATAATAAACACGAGTAAAATGATGCAAGGCACATGATGTGTTTCTTCTAAACAACACAAACACCTACACGAGTGAAAGGAGGATGGAGGAATACATTTTCAAAAACACTAATAATAAACACGAGTAAAAAGATAAAGGCACATGATGTGCTTCTTCTAAACAACACAAACACCTACACGATTGAAAGGAGGATGGATTAATACATTTTCCACAAACACTAATAATAAACACGAGTAAAATGATGAAGGCTCTTGATGTGTTTCTTCTGAACAACACAAACACCTACACAATTGAAAGAAGGATGTAGGAATATATTTTGCACAAACACTAAAAATAAACACAAATGTAATGGTAAAGTCGGATAATCTGAACAACACTAACACCAACACGAATGAAAGGAGGATAAAGGAATACATTTTCACATACACTTATGACAAACAAGAGTGAAATGATGAAGAAATTTATGTGTTAAATCGAAGTACACGAACACCTAAACGAATGAAAGGAGGATAGATGAATACATTTTGCCCAAAAGTTAATAATAAACACGAATAAAATGATGAAAGCACAAAATGTGCTTCTGCTGAACAACTCTAACGCCTACACTAGTGAAAGCAGAAATACATTTTGGACAAACACTAAAAATAAACACAAATGAAATGGTAACATGATTTTATCGTCTGAAGAACACTAACACCTAACCAAAGTGAAAGAATGATGTAGAAATATACACTGGTCAAAACAATCAAAGGATATTAGTGATTTTGATACATATTGGAAAGGAAATGAAATATTTACACTGGTTGAAGCATTTTTCTTAAACTCAGGGTCATTTGAAAGCTAAACCCATGCAGTTATTGAAAGAAAAAAATTTTAATTTTACTTTTTTTGATCGAAATTGGAAAATGCACATTTTGTGTGGTTAAGAAAAAAAAGTGAAAAATCTATCATTACTTAATTAAAAATCAATTTCTATTGGAGGTAGGGTTTTCCGGGACTGATAACAACATTGTGCACTCGTATCCCATCAAGTTTGTTAATTTATTAATGAGGGGCTGGGGTATTTTCTCCAACTCCCCTTTTAGAGCATTTTACAGCACTTGAAGTGTTTGAGAGGTATTGGAAAGGCAGCAATTCATCTCCCTAGCATGTCCCGAGACATGTTCTATTGGATTCAGGCCGGGAGAACGTGCTGGTCAATCCCTTTCTTTCAATTTCTTCATCCTAAAGGAAATCATTCACTAAGGTAGCACAATGTTATCTGCAATTATCATCCCTTAAAGTAAAATTATCACCGTTTTCTCCTACGTGAGGGTCTACCAGAGGTGTAAGAATATTGGCCTAATAACTCTGGACCGCCAGAAATAGTCCCTAGTGATGTGGGACATACATTCCATACATTCCAGACTCTAGTGTGGCGCCCTCACATCAGTAACGCATTTGAAAATA
This sequence comes from Tetragnatha montana, assembly GCA_963680715.1. Taxonomy (NCBI): domain Eukaryota; kingdom Metazoa; phylum Arthropoda; class Arachnida; order Araneae; family Tetragnathidae; genus Tetragnatha; species Tetragnatha montana. The sequence continues at coordinate 34,102,481 of OY796675.1, forward strand.
GCCTAGTGGACCCTCTGTTAGGATATTTCTCTGTGGTATATATTTACACAAACAGTACTAAGAAACATGTGTTAAATGATATGCCTCCAATTTTCCAATAGTGAGGGGTCTATTTCAATTATATTCTCTCTTAGTGAAGCTTTATTTACAATCTTAAGCTCCACTTGAATATAATTTTGGGACCATCCCCCAAAATATTTGGACCGTTTCCTTAAATAGTCCCCTTAAATATTTGACTATTATACCTGCATATTGGGCTCGAGATATTTATTTTCAGGTAATTTTTTTGCAAAGAAAATTTGCTCTATAGTAAATTGTTCTTTTTATGATATTTTCCTCACGTTTTTTTTTCTCGTATGACCTGAGTTGATTGTATTAAATATAGTACATACTTATGCTTTATACTATTTTTTTAAAATATTTTTTGGTTTCATAAGTAAATTAAATAATTATTGTGTTTAGTTTAGTCATGTCTTATTGGTAGATTTAATTATTTAGGGTTACCTAACCTTTTGATATGAAGGAAATGTTAAGTGAAAAGCAGTATTTCAGAAGAAATATATTCTGGCTTGACTGCAATTATTTTCAGTTACTTTTTACTGGACTTTATTTGCTGGAAAATTTCATTGATCAATTCATACGACAATCGACTTGCTAGTTGAAGTGTCCCAAATGTTATGTTAATTGTTTTAGCTAACAAATAACAAGATGTATTTTACTCTTCTATTAATATGATTTATGACCTCATAATGTTACAAATCTTACACTTTTTGCAAATTTCTGTTAGTTTAACTCTTTTTTTACTTAACTAGAGGGCCTGCCCCCTGCTCGCTATCGCTCACCAACCCCCGTAACTGCTTCGCAGTTCTTTAAAGATCGCTTCGCGACCTTAGCGAGCAGAGCTCGCTTGTTCATCTCAACAATCCAGCACAACCCTCTTCTCGGCTTAATTAAGCCTCTTGTAATACCGAAAATACCTATCTCTTGCTTATAAAACTGCATTCTGGCTTAAAATTATTTAATTCGGATCATTCCCCTAAATTAACAACTGTAACAGCGCCCTCTCTCTCCTAACTCTGAAACTGATACGAGCGCCCCCTAGTGGCGGTTATGTACGTTTGACAGTAGACTCCAGACTCTTGGAGGGGAAGGACGTACCTTCCAATCCGTCCGTCACCGAAACAATAACAATGATATCCTTTTTATGTGTAGCATTCATATTTTGTGTACTGTTTGTCTTGTACTATCAATTGTCCTTTAAGTGTTTTCATTAAATTAAATGTTATATTATATTAGCTATTTTCCTTGATTCTTTCTTTTGTGGCTTTATTGACAACCATAAGCTACAAGTGGCGCCCTGTACGTGGGCCCTTCTTCAATCCCCGAGATCGGCTCAGTGTTCTGAGAAGTATTTGATTTGTTTAATGCCATCTAGGAATGGTTTTATATTTTTATGGTTTTGAAAGCAAAAAGAGTTTATATTTTGAAGTGTTCTGTTAATAGTGCTTCCCTATTTTGAAATTGTGATTTCATGTTTTCATTTCGATAGCAGATAAAGTATTATTATTGTCAAGGAAATATTAGTGAGTGCAGTGAATTTGTACTGATTGTATGTTTTTGAAGAATATTTTCGGTTTTGTAAATGCTGAAATTGTTATCAGTAACGCCATTTTTATGGGTGTGGTGCTTCTAAAAATAGATAACCTTGAATACTTCGAGTCAATCTGCCATCTGCAGTTTCGTTTGGTTTTTCACAAAGTAGCATTGGAGATTTATTTGTTTTCTAGCGAGTGTGATTCTTGCTGTATAAAAAAAAAGAGAAAAGAGGAAGTTGATCTGTTCATTTATTATTTTTTTCGTTGAATGTTTTTGATCTTCGCAGCTAGCTGCATTGCTTTTTGAAAAGATTGTTTCATATATGTTGAAGGTTATAATTAATTTTCTATTTTGTGCATTAGAGTGGTATTATTTTATGGATAAGACTAATCCTTCTTTTTTAGGAAAAGGTATTATTGATTACATTACATGGGGTATAAAATTATAATGCTAAAAGGTTGAAAGAGTTTAATAATTTTATCGCATAAATAATTATTACTGAAGCTATTTTCATACTAGTTCATTAAGTTTTTGGACATTTTTTTTTTCTCATTTAAGACTTTGACGGTTTATTATTATTTGGGACATTATGGCTTATTTGGGACTAGCAAAGAAAAAAGATTTACAGGCGTTAGCTGCGGAACTTGGTCTGCCCGTCTCAGAGGATTTAAAAGTGATTCAACTTAAAGAGCTAATCATGAGTGATAAGAAATATGATGAAAGTTTCGCAAAGAACTTGTTATCCAGTATAATAGAAGAAAGAAAACTGGCTGAACAAACTGAATTGGAAATAGAAAAACGTTTGCGTGAGGAAGAACAACTTAAACGTGTTGCGGAAGAAGAACAACTTAAGCGTGTTGCCGAGGAAGAAAGAAAAGAAAAAGAACGCCTATATGAGTTGGAAAAATTAAAATTACAGCTGGAATTACAGAAACTTTCTCAAAACGGGGCTACAGTTCAAGAAGCTGACCAACCTAAAGTGGATATTGCTAAAGTGATCCCTAGATTCGACCAAAAAGAAGATGAAATAGGACTCTATTTGATAACATTTGAGCGACAATTGAAGTTTTTAAGTGTTCCAGAATCGCAATGGATTCCATACCTGATGAGCTCATTACCAACCGAGATAGCACAGCTTATTGCTAGAGAAAATGAAGAAGATGCTCAGGATTACCGAAAAGTCAAGGAAATGCTCCTCAAGAGGTACAGATTAACAGCTGACCGTTTCAGACAGTTATTTTGGGAGCATAAGAAAAGCTCAGATTCAACGTGGAGAGATTTCTACTTCGAAATCGCATCGTATTTTGAAGGCTGGATAACAGAGCTTAATGTTAAGAATTTTGAACAGCTCAAGGATTTAATTATTTGTGACCAAATAAAGAGGAAAACTCCATTCGATCTAAAAGAGCACTTCATTGATTCGTGGTCAGAATGGAACCAGCCATTAGAGTTAGTAGAGAAAATGGATGCATACGATAATGTTCGTCAAGGTTTAAAGAAAAATAATTCAACGACTTACAACAAGCAAAGTTTTAGAAATAGTTCTAGTCAACACTTGGATTATACCTTTCCTAATGACCGAAGCTATAAAAGAACGACGGGTCCAAATGATAGTAGACAGTTTCTGTCCGGAGTCCCCAATAACAGTAGGCGGGATCCCGGGGTTCCCAGTAAAAGTAGGCGGGACCCTTATATGGACAGAGGCAGGGATACTTATATGGACAGAAGAAAATTCCAGAACCCTTACATAGACAGAGGCCAATTCCAGACATCTGCCGTAAATGAAGACCTACTTCCGAGACCTGGAGTAAGATGCTATGGATGCGGAGCTCCAGGAATCATCAAGTCAAAATGTCCTACCTGCACAAGGACCGAAGAAAAACAAACAACAGTGAACTGTATGCCCAGGTCAAAATTTTATGCTGGAACTAGCAAAGAAATATGCTAGATTTTGCCAAGGGCGGATCCAGACCAGATTTTCGGGGGGGGCCATGTCAGAGTCGGAGGGTATTACATTCGAAATTTTCAGAGCCTCAGAATTTTTTTTGAAGAGTGCTTGCTTTTAAGCAGCTTTTTAGGGGTTTATAGTAACTTAGAGGATATCCAGGGCCCGTGCCATTGTTTTAGAAAGTGGGGGGGGGATGAAACCTTTTTGTAGGGGCATAACAATATTTAAGTTTCGCGAGGTGTTTGGCTCCCATATTTTCCGAGTATAACATAAATAAAATGCGAAACTTTGTTAAAGTTAAAAAGATTTCATCAGGTAATACTAGCTCGAAAGCAAAAGGGGGGTCTGGGGGTCCTCCCCCAGAAAATTTTTGAAATTTGGCAACAAATAGTAAGTTTTTTTACTCAATTTTTGTACATTTGGTACCCATTGGATAACACCTAAAGAGGGCAACTTTCTTGTACTCCTAAAAGGAGAGGAGAGAAATAAGTTCAAGGAGAAAACAGTAAATAAGTAACCATGAGAAATTGATAGGGGGTCTGGGGGGTAACACCCGAGAAAAATTTTGAAACTTTGCCTCCAAAAATAAAGTTTCAGCTCATTTTGAAAGCATGTAAACCACAGAATTTTCAAGGATGAAATTATAAATAGATGCCAAATTTTGAAAAGGGCTGGGGGTCCTCTCCCAGAAAATTTTTGCAAATGCGCCCTTTTAAACTATAGTATTCATCTATTTTAAAACTTCCCAAAAGAGAACAGCTTCTTTTAAGCGGAAGAATTTTCAAGGAAAAAACACTCTAAAACAGATGTCACATGTCAAAATATTAAAGGGAGGATTGGGGGTTCTCCCCCAGAAAATTTTTGAATTTTAGCATTAAGAAAGTGTTTTTTAAGCTATTTTTTAGGGTTTCTCGGGGGGGGCCATGGCCCCCAGGGCCCCCCCTCTGGATCCGCCACTGGATTTTGCTAGTTTTTGCTATGTATGCTAGATGTTTATGCTAGGTTATGCTTTTTTATGCTTGCCAGCATGGGATGCTATGGAGAGCTAGGTAGCTTGATCTGCTATTTTATGCTTTTTTATGCTTGCCAGCATGGGATGCTATGTAGCTAGCTTACGAAAAAATAGCATGACATGCTGGATAACAAGTATCCAATGCTTTTTAGCAAACCAAGCTATCTTCATAGCATGGAGAGCTAGGTAGCTTTATCTGCTATTTTATGCTTTTTTATGCTTGCCAGCATGTGATGCTATGTAGCTAGCTTACGAAAAAATAGCATGACATGCTAGATAACAAGTATCCAATGCTTTTTAGCAAACCAAGCTATCTTCATAGCACGGATAGCTAGGTACCTAGATATGCTTTTTTATGCTTTCCAGTCTTTCCACCATGGGATGCTATGTAGCTAGCTTACCCAACAATAGCATGGCATGCTAGGTAACAAGCATCCAATGCTTTTAAGCTGTTAAAGCTACTTTCATAGCATCCAGCCGAAACAATTTTTGGTACAGCCATCTAGCGGAAAAATTAAGAGTTATTTGTACGGATTTATTTAATTATTTTTAAAAGAGAATATTAAAAAAAAACAACCTTTTTTATTAAACCGATTTTTTTGTTAAACGTAGTTCAAACTAAGTTGTTTTTTTTTTAATTGTTTCAGAATAAGTCATCTTACAATAGCAGTGATAATAGTATAGTAGTAGCAGTATAATTGAGTTGTAAATGTGACATTTATTTCAGGGGTTAATTATAATTGATTAGTTTATTTTAATTAGTTAAATAAAATAATATTAATTTGTTTAAAAAAAATTTCTCGAAAAATAAAGAAATTTTGATACCAATTCCAAAACATACTGGATAATTCGATACGAAAATTTTTGGAAATATTGATGCATCCCTATGTAAAAACTTACAGAAATTTGTTTCGGACAATATAATCTGGCTTATAATTTATTGCAATAAACTGTGCAAATATACTCAATCGGTATTTTTAGAGCTAAGGGGCGAAAATCGTTGTGTTTGGCTGGAACAAACCCCTCGTGGTGCGTTAAGCCTAATACATGCTAACTTTAACGCTGAATAACTACGGATTTATTATGATCACAGCGATTTATATTTTATGAAAGCTTTTATAGTGGGCTTCGAACAGTATGACTTACTATGATATGAAGTGGTGTAAAAATTACGTGATCCAGACAATTAAATTAATTGTTTGGTTTTCTAAGACGGTTTTTCACATATTTCTTTAGAAATAACTGTCAGAAAGCTTAGCAGTAACCAGATTCTTGAAGAACTCTTAAAAACCTTTAAGAACCATGTTAGAAAGACTGGAAAAAAGAACCAGAGGGGTGTTAGATTAAAATTTTGGAAATATTGATACCAATATAAAAACATACAGAATTGTGTTTCAGACAATCTAATCTGGCTTAATGTATTACAATAAACTGTGTAAATGTATACTCGATCGGTACTTTTAGGGCTAAGTGTCGAAAACAGTAGTGTTTGGCAGGAACAGACCTCTCGTGGACCGTGGTGCTTTAAGCCTAACACAAGCTCACTTAACGCTGAATAGCTCCGGATCTATTTTGATCACAGCTTAGTGATTTATATTTTATGAAAGCATTTAAAGTGGGGATTCGAACATTAGGAATCACTAAGAAAAAGTGTAAAAATTGCGTGATCCAGAGACAATTCAATTCATTGTTTGGTTTCCAAGACGGTTTTTCACAGATTTCTTTAGAAATAATCGTCGGAAAGCTTAGCAGTAACCAGATTCTCGAAGAACTCTTAAAGACCTTTAAGAACCGTGTTAGAAAGACCGGGAAAAAGAAGCAGGGGCGTTAGGAAGTGAAATTTAGAACGAGCACATGTACCCGAAACCTCAAAATATGGGTACTACCCCTTAGTGTGTTACATTGTTCTAAAGGGAATTTTGAGGAAGTAAAAATACTAAAATTTTAGACTTTCAGCTCTAAAACTCCGGGCTTGACGCCCAGATTCAGTTTTTCAATAAAACCGGAAAAACTCCCGAAATATGGGACCTACCCCCTCATACTTTACATATTCTTAATCTACTAATCAAAGGGAATACCGTAATGTAAAACACTTGGGGGTTCATTCATATTTTTCCCCTTTCCCCCTTTTTCTATACTTCCAAAAAATGCAATGGATTCTTATAAAGACAAGTAGACCTCTTTTGTGTTTAAAAATTCCTGGATGACGTCAGAATCACCATGGCAACCCGAATTTCTGGAAAAAGCTTACCACATTACTTAACTACAAAAATAAAAATTGAAAGAAATTCAAACTTATTATTAAATACCAATTTTTAGGCCTTTTCGAACTTGTGTTTTTTATTCAAAAAACTGTTTTTTCCCCGACTCTGAAAATCTGCCTAATTAAACATCAAATTGCACAAAAATTTGATATTTATTATATTTTGAGGTCCTTTAAAAGTTTATTCAATTGAAATGTTTTTTAAAAAGCGTTTACAGGGTCTTTGATGCCAAAAAACTCATTATTTTCACCTGGTAATACCATAGTAATGATAAATTGCCCTCTCTATAGATTACAAAAAAAAATGTTTGCATTAATATTGAAATGCATTGAAAATAATGTCTTAATTTGAATGATTTAATCAGTTGTAAAAAATAAAGGGGGATTATTTTATTCTTTAATCTGAGCCTCATGCACAGCAAAGATTTTGATTTATTGGATTGATTTCTGGAAATGGCAACACAAATCGTTTGTTGACCAATATATCCCGCCCGAAGCCGAAGCATGCAGCATGGCTTGATCTTCTCTTTTCAAGTAAGTTCAATATTATTAATTAGAATTAGTATCCTCTTTTTCTTTTCAGAAAAATAAAAACAGTGCTGCTTTTAATTTCTAGAACACCTAAACAAAATCCGATTTGTTATCATTGGGGCAGACTGAACTTAAGTAACGAAGATTTATGCGATGCATTCATTTCTTGTTTATTCTTCCTCCAAATACATATAATGTTTATATATATTTAAATTGGGAAAACTAATATTTTGACTTTAGGACTATGTTTTCCACTCACTCTGCCTCATTTCCCCCCCCCCCCCCACTGGATCCACCCCTGATAAGGTGTGTTGCTGTGAAAAAATTGAATGGTTAGGGTTCATTATTAACCTATATTAATATAATAATCAGGGGCGCCGACTCCGGGGGTGGTTGAGCAACCCCTAAAATTTATGTGGAGGTGCGAAGCACCCCCATGAAAAACTTCTTGTCTAAAATTTTTTTTTATGAGCTAACAAAAAAAAACTTGACACAGGCACTCTTAATGAGAGTATTTTTGTCCCCAAAGTCATCAATATCACACAACGGGATCCAGTGTCAAAGAAAAGGCACCCCCATGCCCCATGGCAGGGCCACCCAAGGGGGTGGTTTTAGGGGTTCAAACCCTTCCCGAAATTTGGACATCAATTTTTTATTTTCTGTTTCCCCTTAAAAATTATGTGACTCACAAGGAGCGGTGATTTTGGAAAATTTCCAAACCTTAACCCCCCTCAAAAATTTTTGTTTATATTACTGGGTTTCTTCAAAGATTCTGCCGTTTACAAGGACTCGTGCTCTTAAGGTGTATAATCCAAAAGACCTATTTAAAATTCACATTGTTAGTAAAATTTTAAAATTAACATCACTAAAATTAATATAAAATGTGCAAGTCATCTAAAACTTGACATAAAAAAGTACTCGTGTCGTAAGGAGATACCTCCGAATAAATGTTTGATCAACAAAACCCCACCCGAAACAAAGGTCTGGTTACGGCCCTGCCCCATTGGACATTTTTCTAGCTTGTCTCAAGTATGAATTACTACTGTTTTTTCTTTGAAAATTATGCAACTTACAAGGAAGGGTCTTCTTCGCATGCAACCCAAAAGGTCTTAAAATGGATTAAAACACTACTATTAATATTTTTTTCCCTGAAATTTCTGCCGCTTTCAAAAGGCTTCTTTGAGGGTAGTACAAAGGTGCACAAATAAAATAAAACTACTTTCTAGGGGCTAATTTCAAAATATTTTTGGTAGGAGAGAGCCCACTAACCCCCCTGCAATTTTTAAACCTATTTATGTACTACTTTTCCCATTTATATGCTACTAGCGGTTCTGTTCGGGTCTAACCCAAAGAGTCTCAAAATGAGCTAAAACACTACCTCTGGACCCTCCTTTTTACTTAGAGTTCAAATTTCAAAAATTTTGATGTTTAGTGCTCAAAAGTTAAAATTCTTCGTGTAAAAGTACTCGTCACAGCACTCTGACTTCATAAAATGAATATGAGCAACCCCACTGATTTTCAAAACCCGGCACCTCTGATAATAATTAAAGGTACAGCTTTAGAAAAGGTCCGCTTTTCGCCATGTTTAACCATAGGTCAATTTATGACTGACACAACAACCATTGAGATCTAATTGTTAATATTATTATTAGAAATAATAGTAATTAGTATAATATTGTTAGAGATCTAATAGTACGATTAGGTAGATCTATACTGACAACACTTAATCATGATGTTGTCGGAGCTGTGGTTAAACATGGAGGCAAGCAGACCTTTTCTAAAGCTGTTCCTAATTAAATTAAGACACTAATTCAATAAAATATTTATTTGCTTGGTTTATTGGACCTTTTTTATAAAAAAAAAGCCTGAATTTAAATCACCTTTTCCACATTTGAATCCACTTTGTTAATGTTTTATATTTTTTAGGATAAGAAGAAATTACCGTAAAAATACTACTTGAAGCACAAGTATCACTGGATGCCCACCAGATTGCTAAAAGTCAAAGCTCAACTAAGCTGCCGAGACTGACGGGATGATATATTATGTATAGTAAGTACAGAATAATTTGCTTTCTAGTTCAATTGTGATAACTTTTTGTTAAATACCGCCAAGTTGATGTGGACAACAAATATTTAAAAGTCAACAAATCTTTGTGATTCTCATTAATATTAGTCATAGAAGCTGTATTACTTTTTTGGTTAGTTACAATTTTTGGCAATACTTCTAATTTTTAATGTCGCAAACAGATTAAAGCAATATTAAATGAGAGAGATAATGTAGTTGAACCTACTTTTGTTTTGAAAAAAAAAATATCTGAATATTTGGGTTTTCACTTTTCAGTCTAAAGCACTACTAGGGGTGGTTGATAAGAATTGGTTGCTATAAAATTTCCAGGCAGTTAAATGCATAAACCCTTTTCACAACTTCGTACAAGATGCCTTAGTGTGATTCTGATTTTGAAAATATAGGATGAAGTATAAAGAATTTTAAATGCAATGCTTTTAAAGGGGTCTACTTGACTTTCAAAATTACCAATTTAATTTACAAGATGGAGATTTTACCCTTTAATTTTTGTTTAAAGAATATGTGGTTATAGAGTTGGGATCAATGACAAAAATAAAATATGTAAATAGTGGTCAATGAATATAAAAAGTTTAGGGATTTGTTTGGGTTTTGGAAGCACTCATACCCAGTCCTGGAAATTATGTGTTTTTGACAACAGGCAAATGCTTGATGAGCATGGGTGCCACTCTTCAGTCCTCAGGACGGAATTCCGTCTTTCTAAAAGTTTTGTGAACGGAATTCCGTCTTGGCTTTAAAATGAAAAGTAAAATCGACAGCAATTTGTACTAAATTTTGGTACTTACATAACTCCTTTTGCCAAGAAATAATCCTGTTTTACACAGATACAGCTTTAACTTGTAACATTTAAGGACCTGTTCATGTGATATTTTATGGGTTTTTCAGCAATTCAGCATTCAATGTTAGCTTAATTTATTTTCTTTTTCTTCTCCTGTCTTTAATTTGTTGAAATATTTTGCGTATTTAAAAAATATTAAAAAGATAGTTTCAAGTTCAGTCTTAAAATTTTTGAATAGTGGCACCCATGTTGATGAGCTTCTAAAGTTCATATTAAGTGTTCATGTCTATTTAATATTTTTTTTGCTAATTGGTGATTATGTGTGATATTACATATGAATCAAATTGCATGCACTTGTTAATGATTCCCCATTACAACTGTTCACACACACATTACAATACATAGTTCTCTTAATTTTTACGTGCTATCCTTGAACCATAAGTTTCATTACCACATTTAATGGGCTTTAACTGTGCATTTTCATTTTCAGAAGCACTGTGTATAAAATAATATTAAAGTAGTACCAATTTTTAACCTTTTTAAATGTTCTGTACTGACTTCTGTTCTGTTTAGTTCTTGTAGCATTTAATTTGCAATATTTAGCTTAATTTATTTTCTTTTTCTTCCCCTGTCTTTAATTTGTTGAAATATTTTGCGTAGTTTTATAATTTATTCCAAAAGATTATTTATTACCATCCTAAGTGTAAATTACCCCTAAATTAAAAGAATCTAATGTGGGTTAATCCTGCGAATTTGGGTTTCACACTAATTATATAGTATTCTTTCTTATAATTGTCATTTTGGTTTCAATGTAATAATACATGCATTATGCTTAATTTTATAATTAAAGGGTCCTTTTTTCTATGGGAGAAAAGACAAAACTAAATTCCTAAGATTAACCACCGACAACCACTGTTCGCTGCTTTTGACGAGGTGGTGTAAATCCACCATCAGCCTTTGGTTTTATTCCTCCGGGGTGATAAAATGAGGACCAAATATATACTTGGGGAAACAAGGGTATTCTACCTCCGATGACTGTGACTTTCATAGTCACACTTTCTGTAACAGCTCTGCTTATGGCCTCACTAAGTGAGGCTGGTTATACTGGAGTTTGAAGGCCTAATGACCTAGGTACTCCCTCAAGTATCCCCCTCATTGTTTCATTAAAGAAATTAATCGATTGAAAGTTATAGATATTCTAACTTTCCAAAAACAAACGACAAATAAGGTTTAACAAATATTATTTCCAAACTATATCTATTCTTTTTTAGCATTTAAATTATGCATGATTATATATTTTGATAGTTTCTCTTAAGTAAATTTCGACTTTAAAGAATTAAGTTGAAATGTTTTCAGGAAATCTTTTTGGATCAAAATACAAAAAGATATTTGAACTAGAGTATCAAATAAGTCTTCCTGTTTTTTTGTTTGCGAATTAAAAGGCTACTTTGTTGAATAAGTGAATTGAGTACCTATAATTAATCACCTATAATTTTATTTTGAGCTATTAATATAAATAATTATAATTGGGATTTAATTAAATATAAACATAACCTTTTAAGTGGTTAAAGCCATTTCACATCACAGGAACACGTCAACTGTATGAGATTATGAATGAGATGGCCCAGGAATTCCTGCCCGAAAGATTTACAAAACCCTAATTTATTACCAAAGGTTTTTTTTAAAATTCAGCACCCCATTTAAATGGTAATATTCATAACTATTGTCTTCTACCTTTAGGCCCACCTCCCCTGCATGAGACTGCCTGCTGAGAATGTCCCCCCAGTATTTACTGCAACTGGGCACTAGGCCAGGACTAATGCCCTGGATAGGCGTTGATTAAGTAAGTAACTTGTCTAAGAGTTTTTATAATTAAGGGTTTTTTTTATTAAAAAGGTTGTTTCTGGTTTCCCCCAGGAAATTTGTTTTCAAAATTTGACCCTCATAATGAAGGTATAGCTAATATGTGTTGTACCATTTTTATAACAACCAATGCTGTTAGAACACTTTTTTTTTGCCTGAAATTAATTATTTTGGAGTGTTTCAGGATTTAAACAAGCATTTTTTTTAAAATAAGACTTTCAAAATGAAGGTATTGGTATAGCTTTATTTTGTTTTTCAAAGAATATGTATTAACAATTAATATTTTAGGGAACAGCTTAAATATTACTAAGTACTATATACTTTTGGGGCTCAACCCAAATCTTAATTAATTGGAGATTAATTCCAATATTTTAATAAAGCACAAATTCTGGGGATGTGTTATGGGTGTTTTAAATAAAGTGTAACAATAGACTTTCTTAAAATATCTCCCCTAGACATACTCTCAATTGCAAATCTTCATTTTAAAAAGCAAAGAATTAGATGAGACTAGTTGAAACTCCTTTAGAAAATGCATTAACTAAATTTATTTTTATATGGCCCCTGTAGTTAAAAATTTTCAACTAGCCAATTTTTTTTTATTTTCTAAGTAAGACCCACAAAAAACTCTTATCTCAATATCTTCAAAGTTCACTGAGATATACATGTATAAATTTTTTATGGGCTCTTCACAAATTAATTTTTGAAGTTATTTCTATTACTGCCTAAAAGCAGGTTCAACTTAAATTGGTAGATGAACCCTGTTTGGTTCCATAAAAAGGTGTTATAAAGTGGTATCACCAGTTTTAAATTTTTAGTATCTCAGCAAGATATTGAGGTAGAGGTTATTGTGGCTTTTTCAGGAAATAGTAAAAAAATAAATTAGTTGGAAATTTTAAACTACATGGTCCGTCAAATTTTTTTTCTGCATTTTGTTAAGTAGACCCCCATGGAACATAAACTAAACTAGTTTAATATTTTTCTTCTTTATATGAAACTTTTCTTTACATGAAAACTTGGTAAATGGAAGTATGTGTCTAGGGGAAAATAATTTAATAAATATATTGTTATTGAAACACCCTGTATATTATAATGAAATTGTCCCATTGTAACCATTTAATTAACTTTTGTCGCAGGCCCACCTCCACTGCATTGGGCTGGCTGGTGACGATATGTGCCCTCTCTGCCAGTCCTCCAGGACATTTGCTCGAAAAGCCACAGATGGACATTGGATAAAGTAAAGTAAGTAACTTTAGTCATAAGTTTGGAAACTCGAACTCTCAAGCGTCACCTCCAGCCGTGGACCGGTTTCGTCCTTGTTAGGACTCATCAGCACGGCATAGGAAGGTAACGCAAGAGAGTGGAGGAAGGCTTCTTCCTCCACTCTCTGTAGGAAGGAGGTGACGCTTGAGAGTTGGAGTTTCCAAACCTTTCCCGAACCAGTGGTTATGGTGAAAAATACTCCTTTTCTTAGTCATAAGTGTTTGTAAATTATAATTAGCTTTTTATTAAAAAGAGGGTTTCTGTGTCAGGATTGTTTTTTTGGAAATTTGACTCCTAAGGTAACCGACTGGGTTAGGAAGCATTTTTTAAAAATATGAACTAAATAAATAGTTGTTATTTTCTGAGAGCTAATATTCTAAAACTGAAAATCCTGCAAAAAAGTATTTATTAAAAATTATTTTTTTAATTATTGAGAAATTTGAATAGAAATAATGCCAAATTTAAACTTCTGCCAACAACTACAGAAAATGTTCTTTTATTAGATAAAAATAAACTTTTTGCAGGATTTTAAGCTTAAGACAGAAATGTGTTGGTAACTAAAAAAATATGGGATTTTAAAATAGTAATGAAGTACTGGTGTTTGAAATTAAATTAGAATTCACTTTAATTTCATTAATATATTTGAAAACAATTACCTATAATTAACCCTTGTATAAGCCATTTAGATTTTTTTTTGGCCAAAGGTGGTATTTCAAAAAATTTTAAGCGCATTTTCATTAATCATTTATAGTCATATTTTGTTATTAATTGCTCTATTTCTATTTTAGATCAAATGAAAAGAGAATTGATGAAATAAGAAAAGGACCTGCCTGAGATAAAAAAAAAAGATGTTTTGAAATGTTGAAGCTTTAAATAAATATTTTTAAATGTTAAAGCTTTATTCTTTTTTTATTTAAAAGAAATAAATTTATTTAAATGGTTGAAAAAAAGTTATTAGAATAGTAAAAAATTAGAACAACTGGCAGGTAATAAACATGCTCTTTTAGAAAAAACTGAATTTAGAACTGAAGATTTAGAAAAGTATTGCTACAGCCTATAGCACTATAATAGGCTTATATAAAAAATAAAGGCAACTGATGGTAGAAAAGTAATGCTAAAATAATATAAAAATAACAGCAACTGATGCTAGAAAAGCAATGCTAGAATAATATACAAATTAACAGCATCTGGTGCTAGAAAAATAATACTAGAATAGCAAACCTTTTCCAGTAATACAAGCTAGATTTTGTATGCTAGAATAGCAAGCTTTTTCTAGCAGTACAAGCTAGACTAGCAAGCTTTTTTAGCAGCACAAGCTAGATTTATTTGCTAGAATCTAGCATATGTTGCTAGAATTTTTAATTAGTTGGTATGTTTAAGCTAGGAAAAATAGCATAAATGTTTGCTAGGTCCACCATAATAACCTAGCATGCCATGTCGTGTATTGGAACACTTTTTATGCTATCTAGCATAGAAAATCTAGCTTCCGTTGCTAGATTTTTTATGCTAACTAGCATACAAAATTAGCTTGTATTGCTAGATTTTTATGCTAGTTAGCATAAAAAATCTAGCAACGGAAGCTAGATTTTCTATGCTAGATAGCATAAAAAGTGTTCCAATACATGACATGGCATGCTAGGTGATCATGGTGGAACTAGCAAACATTTTTGCTAGTTAATGCTATTTTTCCTAGCTTGAACATAGCATACTATGCTTGTCTAGCAAAGAAATTCCAGCATAAATTTTGACCTGGGTGACCTTGTCAAACTTGAATTCAACATCGTATCCCTCTAGCATGATAGTACTAAAACTTTTTGGAGAAACGATTGCCGCTTGTGCAGATACCGGGGCTTCCCATACCATCGCTGGTGAAAAGCTGTATAAATTCCTACAAGGGCACAACGTCACTTTTGTAAACAAAATAATTTCATTTATGATGGCTGATGGAATTCGACAGACCATCACGGCTCTGCATACTTCCGTCAACCTGCACGTAGAAGGAAAAGTTGTACCGACAGAATTTCTAGTATTGCCCGAAGCTAAAAGAAATAAGACTCTTTTGGGAAGGGACTTTCTTCTCGCAGCCGGAATTGTTCTTGATGTCCAAGGGGGAAAATGGCATTTTTCCGAAAATCCTCGAATTCAGTTTAAGTTCTTCAAGGAACCCATTGAAGATATTTCCATTAGATCATTGGAACTTCGAGAAGAGGAGGGGAAAAATCTGTCACTAGAACAGGTTCAAGAACTCAACGCGCTTCTGAAAAAGCACGAGACATGTTTTCAGCCAGGGGGAGAGACAACACCCTTTGTAGAACATCATATCCACACTGGAGACCACCCTCCTGTAGCGGTACCTCCATACCGTATGCCTCCTGCAAAAAAGGAAATTTTAAGAGAAGAGTTGAATAATCTTTTGGAGACTGGCGTAATAGAGGAGTGCGAATCCCCTTATGCTGCCCCAGTTGTGTTGGTCCCTAAACCTAATGGAAAAATGAGACTTTGTATTGACTATAGGGGACTTAATGCAATTACCATTGCCGACTCCTACCCTCTACCTAGGATGGATGACTTACTCCATGAGGCAAAATCCACGCCGTTTATGACCACCATTGATTTAACATCCGGATATCATCAGGTGGCTGTTTCCAGACAAGATAGAGACAAAACAGCTTTCGTCTGCCCATTTGGAACTTTCAGGTTCAATAGAATGCCTTTCGGATTGAAGACAGCCCCAGCTACTTTCCAAAGACTGATTGACAGATTTCGCAGTGGATTAAAAGATATCCTGATATTGTCTTATCTAGATGACATCATAGTTTTATCCGAGACATTTGATGATCACATCAGGGATTTAGAAAAAGTGCTGGAGCGGTTGACACTGTTTAAGTTGCATGCCAACCGAGATAAATGCCGTTTTGCCTGTGACCGTGTGAAATATTTGGGTTTCTGGATAACGAAAGATGGAATTGAAGCTGATCAGGAAAAGATAGCAGCTATCCAGAAAATAACCGTACCTACCAATGTGAAGGAGGTTCAATCGTTCCTACAAACCTGCTCATGGTTTCGTCGGTATGTTAACAACTTCGCTGATAAAGCGCGTCCGCTTAGCAACCTCACCAAGAAGAAAGTGAATTGGCACTGGGGGCCAGAACAACAAGAATCTTTTGAGACATTGAAGATGTGCTTAATGTCTTCTCCTATACTGAGGCAAGCCGACGGATCAAAGCCTTTCACTATCCGTACTGATGCAAGTAACTTTGCACTTGGTGCAGTACTTCTCCAGGGAAGTGGATCTGATGAATACGTCATCGAATACGCAAGTCGTCTTCTGAATCCAGCGGAGCGAAATTACTCCACAACTGAACGCGAGGCTCTAGCAGTGGTATGGGCTTTAGAAAAATTCCGTGGTTATGTTGAGCATCAACAAATACTTATCGCATCAGATCATCAACCTCTTAAATGGCTATTGAGTATGAAATCACCGTCTGGCCGACTGGCCCGGTGGGCCCTGAAAATTCAGTCCTTCAATCTGAAAATTGATTATACCCCAGGGAAAGTCAATGTAGTTGCTGATATGCTCTCAAGGCCGTCGTATGTTGAGGACAGTACAACGAATGCAAATGCTATCACCGTTGATATGCCATCCCGGAGACCCAGTGACATTCGAAAGGGTCAGCTGGAAGACGAGCAATTAAAGAAAATTATTGACTGTTTTGAGAGAATGGATAAAGATGAAGATTTTGCGAACTACACTAGTCGCGGATACCTAATGGATCAAGGTATCTTGTATAGGTACTCACCTGAAAATGACGAAGAAGGAGCTCAATTAGTAGTCCCTGTTCAAGAGCGAGAAAGAATACTTCAGCAATACCATGATGATTCCACAGCGGGACACTATGGAGCCGAAGGTACTTACCATAAGGTTGCCTCAAGATACTATTTTACAGGGATGAGAAAATTTATTGCTGATTATGTCAAAAATTGTCCAGACTGCAATCGTTATAAACCAAGCAACCAGAAGCCAAGTGGTCTTCTTAGAACTCCAGTTTATGCCCAAAGGTTCGAAACCCTTGCAATTGACTTATTTGGACCTCTTCCAGAAACCCCGTCTGGTAAGAAGTGGGTTTTTCTAGTTGAGGACACCAGCACAAAGTGGGTTGAACTGTTTGCGCTCGAAGAGGCTACGGCTGCAACCTGTGCAAAGACTCTAGTAGAGGAAATTTTTCTAAGATATGGACTTCCACGTAGACTCATAAGTGACAATGGACCACAGTTTGTTAGTGCTGTGATGCAACAAACTTGTAATTTTCTTGGAATTAAGCAAGACCTTAATCCTGTTTACCATCCCCAAGCTAACCCAGCTGAACGTAAAAATAGAGATCTGAAGCCAAGACTCGCCATATTAGTCCGAAATGAACATGATGCCTGGGAAGAAAAATTACCCCTGATACGTTTCGCTATGAACACCGCCAAGTGTGATACTACGAACCACACTGCAGCTTTCTTGCAGTTTGGAAGAGAGTTACGAACTCCAGATGATGTTACCCACGATTTGAGAACTCTGATTCATAATGACAATTTTGTCGCAGAAATAACCCCATACCTCAAACGATTTGTAGAACGAATGACGGATGTTAAAGACCACGTCGAAAAGAAACAAGATCAACGAAAAACATATTATGATCGTCGACGACGTCAATATTTCTTCCAACCCGGTGACAAAGTATGGGTTACCCTGCACCCTGTCAGCAAAGCCCATAACAAGAAAACCAAAAAGTTCATGCCAAAACGCGAAGGTCCATATGTGGTGATCACCAATCGTTCACCGACCACTTACGAGATCGCTGACCCAGTGAAGCCCTCTGAAATTTTAGGAGTTTATCATTGTTCAGCTCTGAGACCTTATCATATTTCAGACTCCAGAGACGCTGGAACTTTTGTGGCTCCTCTCCGTAGACGTGGCAGACCAAAGAACTCCTGACTACCTGACTCCTCGCCGGGACTTCTTCGGAGACAGAGGGGGAGTCTGTAACAGCGCCCTCTCTCTCCTAACTCTGAAACTGATACGAGCGCCCCCTAGTGGCGGTTATGTACGTTTGACAGTAGACTCCAGACTCTTGGAGGGGAAGGACGTACCTTCCAATCCGTCCGTCACCGAAACAATAACAATGATATCCTTTTTATGTGTAGCATTCATATTTTGTGTACTGTTTGTCTTGTACTATCAATTGTCCTTTAAGTGTTTTCATTAAATTAAATGTTATATTATATTAGCTATTTTCCTTGATTCTTTCTTTTGTGGCTTTATTGACAACCATAAGCTACACAACAAAAATGTTGCAGTAATATATTCCTTTTCTAGCTTATCAATAATTTAATCGAAATGTTAAAAAAATATCCAGCAAGTCTACTATAATAATCAACCATTTTGTAGAAAAAACATTGTTGAAAATGAAAGAAATCAGACTCATCATAAAACTCGTTTGTTTCTCTAGTGAACGGCCACAGAAAGAGAAGAAAAAATTAAAACTTTGAATCTTAGTAACTCTAAAACTAATTAGAATTTTTTGACAAATAAAACGTCAATCTTTTTATAAAAAATAATTGTATGTGCGTTTAAAATTTCATAGTTCTACTGCAATTAGTTTTTCTTTTTTAATGAAAAAACTAAAAAACCGTAAAAAATTTCGAAACTTTAAAACTTTTTTACTCCAAAACTAATTCGAAATTCGAAAAAAGGGCGACGAGGTGCAAAACTTCATACCTAAGAGTATGCGGCTACAAAAAATCATATTTCTGCTGTGAATAGATTTTGCTGGGGGCGAACTCGCAGCAGAATAAAATAATATTCGACTTTGACGTTAAATAACTCCAGAACTAATTATCTCAATTATTAGCTATTGGAACGAAAAGGACTCTCATACATTTGTCTACAAATGGTCAAAATTTCATAAATTTCCGTTCAACAGTTTTTGCGTAGTGACAGTTCAAAATTGTCAAAGTGAAGATTTTCTGAAACAGCAGCGGCGGCGGCAGTGGCGGCGACTGTTACTTTTTTTAATATAGAGAGATTACGAAGGTTCATTACAGTATATCTTTGTTACCTTGAACTTTAATATTTCAAAAACCTTTCGAAAATATATTTTCCCTCTTGAAATACTGTATTAATTAATTTTGTATTAGGGGTAACCTTGTAATCTCGAATTTATTTTCGGGTCCCTTCAATTTCGAGATATCAAGGTTATACTGTATATTGATGGTCTTCAAATTGTTCAAAATCAGAATGCAAATCACGTAAACAACGCAAACACCCGAGCGACGGGTAAAAGAAACCTCAAAACAACACAAAAATACTCCTCCCAAATGGCATCTCTCCAGCCGACAGAGGCATACCATCCGCACAGTAGCTCTCGCACAGGTTCAACTACGCATATGATGAAGCGCTCCCGAGCCGCTTTGATAAGCGTCGTGATTGCGGCCAGGTAGGCTGAAAGGGCGCTTTGTGGGCCGTGCCAGGGGAATGCTGGGTGACGAGGGGCCTTTTCGTCACGGGGCGGAGGTGGTAGACGGCTTCATTTGTCGCGCATCGTCGGGTGTCTCATCGGGGTGGTTGGGGAAAAGTAGCTGACGATTTTTAAGGAGAAGGTTTGAAAAATATAATTGAATTGTCACTTCGGAAAAGGGAAATAAATCCAAAAAAAATGAGAAATACGAAAAAAAAAAGAAACTGTATAAGGTAAGGAATTATTTTTAATAACCACCAAATTTTTACTGGAAATTCAAGACCCGATTTAGAATGCAAAACAATCGTAGAAAAAATATAAGTATATTAAAAAATATTTTAAAGTTGAAAAAAAGTTGATGTACTTATTATCTTTTTCAAATTTATGAAATGTTAGCTGAAAAACTTTAAAAACCACTTGAATCGAGAGTTAACTTATACTTCTGCTAGGACAAAAAATTAAAAGTTATGAAACTGAGTCATTAAGGCAGTATCACAATAGAGTAAGTAAATATCAATGGGGGTCATACATTATCTGGATAAAAAATATAAAATACTAGTAAATTAATACCAAATTTTATTTTGTCTTTATTCGGAGAATAGGAAAAGAAAGACAAATTAACGTAAATCTCAAATATAACAAAATGCAATGAATGCACATAGATGTTGCCAAATTCAACGTTATTTTTGCCTATAGTGGGTAGTTATTTTTTCCCTCTTTCAACTCATGTGTATATGGAAGCTTGGGAATTTTTTGAGCACAAAAAGTCAATGTTTGTCATTTTTGGAATTATTCCCTTTTTCAAACTGACCATTCAATTAAGCTTTTCAAGGTTCAATGGGGTTGGGAGGAAGAGCGTTCAATTAGTACGTGAAGATGTTCTTCCCAAGTTTCAACACCCCTTTCCATCTTTCCCATTAAAGCTAAGTATATCGAACCCCCTCGTGTTATTAAGTAAGCAAACGGACCAACCACCTTAAGTTCTTTTAGTACACACACACAGTAGTGTATTTTTTTGGGGTTTTTTTTGCATAAAACCACATTCAAAAATTAAATAAGTATATATGTTACGGGCAATGTGATAAATCCGGGCATTATTAATAATACCCGGGCAATGTGATAAATTCAGTGGAATTTATGAGTGAAATTTATCACTTTGCCCGCCTCCACTTCGAGCATTATTAATAATGCCCGATTAATCACTTTGCCCATAACATATACATCCATTCGTTGTTTTCAATAAACATCCATGATATCTTTTGTTTATGTTTTTTGTGTGGTCATTGAGACTGTAAGTCATTATTGAACATGTTTTTAAAGTTTAAAAAGTTTTATGTACCACACACACAAATTAAATTCTTCAGATTAATTTTTGCAAGTAACACGCAATATATTTAAAAAAGTTTTTTGATGTCTTTTGTAAGCATTACTTATGCACATCACATACTTATATACTTTACAGTTTATAAACTTATACACTTATCACTAACAGGGGTAATAGGTAAAAAAGAGTACAGTATAAGAAAAATCAGAAAAATAACAGCAAAAAATGCAACTAATATTTTACAGCAATAGCATTGTTTCTAATAACAGCATAATTTGCTGTAAATTCGAAGCACCACCTTTGCACTATATTTGAATTGATTTGATAATAGGAAACCGGGGTTTTCACATTTGTCACTTCAAAAACTGACACTGATTTTGTCATCTTCAAACTATGTGATTTTTTACGTGTTAGAGTATATCTAGTAAAAGTGAATGTGTAGTAAAAACACAATAAGCAGAATAATAGTTTTGCTCGATGGTTTTAATATTAATTAATAAAAACAATTGATTTCATTGAATGAGGGTAATTAAGAGTAAAATGTTGTGTATGCTGTAAAATGGCGAACTTAGCTTTGCTAATTTTTTTTATGTATGTATGACCATGAGGGAGAAACAATAGTTATAATCTGGAAAAACTAATAAATTCATTCATTTTTATATGCATATAAGGATAAATTTCAAAATTTGCTTACATTTGCTGTCCCGAAGGTAAAACATGAAAATTAAGCAATTAATCGTTATTAAAATTTCTGTTTGAGCTTTGATTTAAGTAAAGTAGACTAAATTAAATATTTCTGGTCTGTCTTTAATGAGTAAAAAAACTGTATAATTATGTAAGTAAAGATCCTTAAAAATACGAAACTAGCCAAAAAAGTTTGTCCCTAACGAGTTTCATGAAATTCATAGTCGTTTTTTTTGTTTTTAATTTTACTTTTTGAAAGAAAAAAAGGTAAATATCAAAACTATAAACTATTAAAAGGTTGTGATAGTTGTAAAAATTTATTTCTTAAATTTTATATTTTTACAAATCAATAAAATCTTTGGTCCCTCACTTTATATCAACTCCTGTTACGTTCGAATTAATTTTAAAAAATGTAATAGTAATTATGCTTTAAAAATGGCAAAAAAACATTTCAAACGATTGTTTATTTACTTTATTTAACCGTTTTTTTATTCTTCTGTGCGAAAACTATCATGTTTTCAACCAAGTAATCTGTCGTCAAGGTAAGGTGTTTTTATTAATGTCAACTCCCATTACGGTAACTTTTAATATTAAGTAAACTTTTTTGGAAATTTAAACTCAGAAATATAGCTATCTATTGATATAAATAAGATATATGGAGTTTATATTTTAGTTTTCAACAAAGTAAGTATGTTTTATTCTGTTATTTTATATTTTATTAAAATGTCAACTCCCGCTACGATGCCTACTATTTCTATGGAAGAGGCGTTGATTTGGAAAGCGGTATTAATTCGTTTTTTTCTATTTCCGCTATTTAAGTTTATTTTGTCTGATTTCTTGTTGATTTGTCATTTGCTTGCGTTTAAAATTGATAAACGAAGGATAAATAAATCTGGACTTATTAAAGTTTAGGTATAAAACATTTTAGTTTTATGTGATACCGGGGATATGATGTTGTTTTAATAGACTATAATTTTACCATTAATTTTATTAAAAAAGTGTATGACCATTTGCTTTTCCACACACTTTTCACACATTTAAAAACACCTATGATCATTTCATTAAGAAATCATGAAGTTTGAAAAAATATTTTTTAGTTCTGAAACGTAAGCGTATATGAAAATGGCCTATCAAAATTTATCAATACTAGGACTTTTTTACTATTTCTTATGGAGCTTGGATATTTCAAGTGGCATTAGACTACAAACTATTTCTTACTGATACATATGGTAAGTATTGGTTTGGTAAGTATTGTTTGGGGGTCAATATTTCAAAATTTTTATTTTGAGCTTATTTGCATGATAAGAATTTCCCGAAATTATTTTTAGTGTCCAGTGTGCGTTCATCAAAACTTATAATAAGAGGAAATCGAAATATGTATTCTGAATCTGTAGAAATTATGATATACCACTGGAAAATTTTTAACCATTTAAATTTTAAGTATACTTATAATAATGTGTTAAGTATCAATTTTTTAAATAGTAGCTTTTGCAAAACACTTGAGAATTAAAGTAGAACAATTTTAAAAACATAGTAACAACACAAGCAGATATAGTTCATTATTTTTCAAACGGAATAGAAAGAACTCAAACTCATTATACTCAAATACAAAGACAAAAAAATTGTTCTTAGAATTTTGAAGTAAATATTTAAATTCGTTCTTTTAACATTCGTGATTTTTATAAATACTATGGGCAAAGTGATAAACCAGGCATTATTAATAATGCCCGAAGTAAGGCGGTCAGTGTAATAAATTTAATGACATTTATCCAATGAGTATTTATCACTTTTCCTGAAATACGCGGGTATTATTTATAATGCCCGGATTTATCAAATTGCCCGTAACATATATATTTATAAATTTACATTTTTGACTAGATTCAAAGAATTATTTTTTTCCCTGAATTTACCATTAAGTCACTCTAATATTATTCCTTGCAAATTATTTGATAAATTCCCAATTAGGTTTTTATTTAGAGCACTTCTATCAGTTTCAGTTCATTTATTATTATTACATACGGAATTTTTTTTCCCACAACGTCTTGCAAAAGTCAAAAATAAAATAATAATAATAATAATCTCAGAATTTCTTCGATTTCTCTTAAGATATTATTTCGATTGCAATTTCTATTGGAGAAAGCCAACTATTCATGCTAAAAACGAGGCATAAAATTATTAAAATTAAAATTCCCGTATTTTGGAAATTTTGAAGAAAAAACCCCTCTAAAGTGTGACTTATTCCACCATCCTTATCCTTTCTTTCTACTCTTTGTTTGCTGAAATAAGTTAATAGCAACACCCCTCCATACGTACAGATATACGTACAGAATACATGAGCGGACCTTTATTAATGATATTTTTAATGTTAAATGAAGAGATGGATCATCCTTGGACTAGCAAATTTTTAAATAGAGTTAGGTGTATTGCCCAATGAGACCTCTATATTGTTAGTCAATCAATTTTTCAGGACACTCATTTTATTGCTTTGTAACTTTAATTTTTATATAAATGGGGTATGTATATTTTGTTGCATTTTATAATGCTGTCAATTCTTTATTGAGTATGAAGTTCAATAAATAAAATATAAACAAGTGAATATTACATGGAAAACGTAAATTTTGACTCTGCAGTATTTAGTTGTAACTGTTTTTCATATGCTTCTTTTAATTTTTAAGACCTCTACAAAGTACCATTGTCGTTAAAACATGTAGAAAGTTTGAGTTTGCCAAAGTAATTCTAATTCCATGCTTCCAAACACATGTGGCGTAGTTAATGGATCCGTCAAACCATTCAGCTACTGTATGTGTGATTAAAAGAAGAGGCACAACGATATCTATGTTGTAGTTTTGGCAGTAGGATAAATATTTCCCAAAAGATAGATGCCTCTTTGTACGACATTTTTTGCGCGCATACATAGATGTATCGGACAGAGTGGTTGTTGAGTGATTTGATACAGTTTCGAAACATGGATGACAGTGATGTATGTTTGTATATTTTCTCTCACAGTAGACATTTTTAAGTTAAGGTGGGAATAGAAAAGGTATTAAGAGTTCTTTCTTATTTTTAACTTATATTTTACCTTATTCTTAACTTTATTTAACTGTTTTTTACAGATTTTTTTCGATGCGTTAGCAGGGATACTTATATGTAAAAACAACAACTTTGAATGTGGAGATAAAATGCACCAATAGTATAAAGTAACTATGTTCAATTCATTTAAACATTTTACTCAACGCTTCTAGAGGAAAAATGAGAAAGTTAAAAAATTAAACGATCAAAGGCGATAGAACACAAATTCAGTTTAAGAAAGCGTATGAATGCATTGAAAGCAAAGAAAATTATTTATAAAATTAGTTTGAATATTTGAAGCATTGTCAGTGATTCAAATAGCATAATTACAGTCATTTTAATTTATAAGTACACCTTAGCTCAATGAATCTACGAGAATTAGTTTCACGTCTAAAGGGGAAAAAGAAATTTTGAAACACCCTGTAGGTATAATATAGGTACATTCATACCATTATAATGATCCTATTGAACAATTAAATTACACACGATTTTATGGATTTTATGAAGACCTGCCTGAGAGCCTTTAAACATCTAACATTTTTTTACACCTCTGGAAATACTCTAAACTAAAAGTTGTAAAAAAATAAAGAATAACTCCATTTTTTAATTGAAACACACTTTAATAAAGATTGTAAAAGAAAAACCTACCTGATGCAAAATCAAGTATACTTGCAAATGTAATCAATCAATTAATTAATTTGTTCATTTGAGATATAGCTCGACAAGTACATTTAAAAATAACATTTTATCAAAATATTTTAACTATATTCAAAGAAACTTTAGAAACTCCATTCCCCTAAAACATTAACAATTGCAATCGGTTCATCAGCAGAAGCAAAAATTTCAGTTTGGAATCTATCCCAATTCAAGCAATTGACTCTTCACACCAATTCCCGAAGGCAAAAAAAAATACTAAGGAAAGAAGAAATAAAACAAGTGTCCGCTAGTGTGTAGGATATATTGTTTACATCTGTGTTTGGACACAGCTTATTTATTACAGCTCCCCTTCGGAGAGGCTGTGACGAATTGTGTCCAATGCCCTCCATTTTTCATTGATACCTCTTAATCGACTCTTTCGCTGCTCCGCTCTTGAAGGAAATCCTGTATATTTTCTGTACCAAGAAAAGGTTTTTTCTAGTTCTAAGCCTTGTTGAGAAGTTTCATAAAAATATCTTTAAAAGTGTTTTAAACACATAAGTTGATGTTGTAATGAGGAAAGTTCTTTAACCTATTGTGTTGGCTATTGCATTTTGAGGTTTGATATTCATTCCGATGATTAATTATAAATAAAATTCTGAGTCAAATTTCTTGAAAATAGTTTTATAACTCATTTGAATTAAATACAGTTTTTTTTTAGTTCATTGGGTAGTTGAATAGAATCTTTAATTTTCCTAACTATTTCATTATCCTCGATTAAGTAAACAAGAAATAATGATTTTTTTAACAATTGATTGTAATATTTTGCTATAAAATTACAGAAAAAAAAGTGAAAAGTAAATTACATTTTCAAAAGAACTAAAAATTTGATAATTGCTTTTTTAAAACATATGGAATTAACGAGTTCTTTAACTTTCAATTTTATGGAGTTTTTAGATTGACTGTCAAATGATATTTAATACGTATAATAATGCAAGAGCTGACTCTCCCTTCAAATTTGTTTATTCAAATACCCACTTTTAACTTTTTATTTTTTGATTAACTTTATAGCTTTTATATTTTTTTTTACTGTGGAGCTCTGTATGTAGCAAATCAAATTAATTCAATGATTTTTATATTGTAACTGCACAATTTCTTTTTTGTATGTGATGATAATAAATTTAATAGAGAAGAAATACTTGGAACCTTACTTTAAACTTTATAGACTTCTAAATTTTTCTTATATATATTTTTTATTTTTAAAACTTTTCTTTATTTATTAAACTCTTTTGACAATGAAGAGTTTACAGTGTAAGTAATGATGTAAGATAATTGATTTTGAAATATTTATTGCTGAACACATAAAATTTATTTAAAATTTTATAGCAAGAATATCTTTCTAAAAAACATGACTAAATACAGTTCGAGAACAATGATTCGCTAATGGACAATAAGGAAATTCTGAGATACATATGTTGAAAAGTATTCACACTTTTTCAACTTTATAAGTTATCACTTTATTTACAAAAATTTTTACAAACAAAGAAACCTTTTCCACAGCTGTTAGAACCATAATTTAAGTATAAATAAATGAATGCAATAGGGAGCATGCAATTTTTATTAAGTAGATATCTGCCTTCCTTTTACTTAAGACAAAATAGATAAAGCCAAAAATATATTTTAGGATGGTAAAAAATTTAGAAAGTAATTTAGCATTAACTTTTGTAACAAGCCTTATTGATTTAAAGATCGTGTTTGAGTTGAAATAGTTTTTTATTATTAAAAGTATTTGTCTAAAAACCTCAAGCATTAAGTTCCTAATGATAGATTAATTTAAATCTTTATGATATTGCTTTTCTAAACCAAATTTAAATATTTTCGGATTAATATTTGTTTGAAAAGACCCCAATGAACCAAATGACCAGAATATTGTTATTAAGTAATACTAATAAAAAACTAGCAATACACTAGAATGTTATAAAACAATGTTTCTATTAGAACTTTCTAATAGAAAAAAAAATGTTAATACCACAATTCTATTTATTAGACAAAAAACCATTAAGAGGGGGTTCGAAGTAGATTTTTCATGGAAAGAATTTACCAATATTTCGTTTTATAAGGATTTGGTACAAGTAAATGCCAATTTTTTTCGTATTTTAAATATAAAAACAGTTTTAACTTTTTAAAAATGTAACTTAAACCAACAAAATTATTTTTAAATAACACCTTATCAAGGAAGACAGAAACTTGGTTAGAATACACTAAAATACCAGCATCTAGATAATTCTTTGGTTGAGCATCAAATTGCATGCCATTGCACATATTTCAAGAATGAAATAGCTTAAATAAGAAGTAATTCTAGAAAAAAAATACAAAAGAGCGAATCTTTCATCTTTGATACATTAAAGTTATGAAAATATTGACTACGAGTTTCTCACTCTAAGAACAGATAGAGAAACACACATAATTGCTTTTTATCCACACTGAAATCATTTAATGGTATATTTACAAGCAAAATACAATATTTTACATAATTTTTAACATAGCAGATTAAATATTAGATTCTTTTAATCTAAGAAAAATATATTGCGTTTTTTCAACTGCAGGGGCGTAGATTGAAGTCTTTCGTTAGGGAGACAAATGAAAAATATGTTTGATAATACACAGTTAGTTGTTATACTAGACTGCAACGTTACTTGAACCTGGAGAAACAAGCTGAGAGCAAACAAAGAAATTTCCAGCCCGGTGTCTGAATTTTGAGTAAAATTAAGAACTTCAATTTAGAAATATGATTAGTTTAATCCACCCATGTATGTATAGCGTCTTTTTTATCACGATTTGCGTACCTAAACTCCTCCTAGCAACCCAACATGCTCTGTTTATTCAGTTTTTTCTTCCGCGTAGTGACTTCATATGGTCAAGAAACGTTGCAGTCTAGTATAACTAGTAATAGTGAAACAAATGGTTTTAAGTTATTTACATATTTATCAGTTTTCATTTTTAATGTTACTCTTTGTTTTAAGTACGGAAGTGAATGAACAACACCACATTCAATGACTATCATGGAAATACAATGAGCGAAAACGGTCAGAATAAAATTAAGTAAAAGTTTTGATAAAAACTATCATTTATATTGAAAGTTTCATTACTTTTTTATTGATTATAATTAAATTGAAACAACTAAAATTCATACCTTTTATTAAATTTGCAAGTAATTTTTTTAGCTTTACTTCAGAACCTAAAGGATGAAAAATTTCAAAGAATTACAAAAAAGAGGAAAATAAAAGTACATTTTCTGTACTCCATTTTTAAAAAATTTAAGTATTACTAAATATATATCTCCCATATCACTATTTTGAATGCATTTAAATAATTCAAAACATAAAAACATCTACAAATGAATAAAATACTATACAAAATGTGTGGATATAAAGCAACTATACAAATAAAATAAGTTCATCTATATACGTATTTTACGTATAATGTACAATCACTCAAAAGGAACAATGAAATGAAAACAAAATCTTTGGTCTCAAAACTTTAAAAATTATTCTTGAACAGCCACAGTGAATAACTTCAAATCCTACTTTTAAACTCTCTTACCCTGTGTATCAGTACATTTATACACACTTCTCCATTAAAAAATTATGTTAAGTCTTTAAGATCGTTCATTTCAAGAGGTTTATTGATTTGTTCACAACCCACTTGGAATAATAGTCTGTACAAATTTTGCTTAAGTAGATTCAACTTTGTTTTGATAAAACATTACTGTTTGACTCTGAAAAATGCTTGACCTAATTTCTCATATAACTCTACACTTCACCATATAGGAACATACGCAGTATAACTTAAGTAGAACTTATATTAACGTCTTTTCTCGCTATGGACTCATTAATCTTCGACAAAAAGCACCACTTTACAAAATCAGAACATGATTTCATAGATTTGTACTGGTAAAATGATAATAATAAAAAAAGAAACTGATGATGGAAAATTCAAATGTTCTCGATTGATAAAAGAATCCTTCAAATGTAGTCGAATTCCACAACAAGTTTCTTCGCATCACAGTCGGAAACGTACTCGAATGTCCATTGAAATCTTCAAATGAAATATGTCGTCAGTCGGATGAGAAATTTTACTGCGCATGCGTCATTGGATGTCCACGCATGCGTGGGAAGGCGGGCATGCTCTTCGTCGTTGTGAGGACGTATACGTCGGTACGTCCAGAAGAAGTTGAATGCCGTACACGGTAGGTACGTGTGTCGTAGTATGAGTTATTGTGAGAGGGAGAGAGAGTTTGCTTTTTCACTAGCAACGCTCGGCTTTGAAATTGTTCGGACTGATTGGCGACGTCGTGGCTAGGCTGGGATTTGCCCCTGTCGTTGATCGTGCACTTGGTGTGTAGTAATACGAAGGATCTGAAAGAAAACGCCAGAACGTTACAAAAAACTACTCGGCACTATATCAAGAATATTAAATGTTAGGTTGATGCATGTCTTTCATTTTAACTTGCACAAATATTCAGGAAGCCTTTTTTTTATTAAAGTTATATTTTAAATGCATTTCTGGTGCCAAAATATTGGGATTGAGTATGTATTAAATTTTTACTCAACGCGCCTGCCTTAAAAGAAAATTGATCGACATATCTTTAAGTTCATGAAAATAATAACTATAAAAAACAAAATATTAAAAAAACCTCTTCATTTAAAAATATATCCATTCATTCGCACAAAAAATAAAATTTTAAATCTTTCTCCCTAAGCGAACAGTTTTCATTATTTTTCCATCATTTGATTACTCATAATATTTATCATCCCCTTTTATGCAGAAAATATAGAAAATAAATAATTTAAATTTAGATAAATTAATTTCTACCTTGTGATTAATTTGGGTCATAAATAGTTTGCGGCACCACATTAAGATTTCCCGTATCAGTACCTAAAACGAGTCTTTGTAAAGTTGGGTTTTCCGCATAATGCCTCTTATAAAGGAAAAACTAGTTTTACAGAAATGGAAATTTTTAAGAATTTATCAAGCGTAAAAGTAATTATTTTGTGTTTTCTTCATATTTCACTACATATAAGTGAGAAAACGTTTGGATTTTTTAATGACTTGAAATATCCTTCAAAATCCCCAGTTCAGGGGAGAAAATCAAATTTTCTATACGTAATCAAATTTAAATATTTTAACATAATAAAAGTATCAGTTGATACTTATAAATACACATGCAGTCTATAAATAATATATATGTTACGGGCAAAGTGATTAATCGGGCAATATTAATAATGCCCCCCCCCCCCGGAGTGGAGGCGGGCAATGTGGTAAATTCAATGGCATTTATGAATGAAATTTATCACTTTGCCCGCCTCCACTCCGGGCATTATTAATAATGTTCTATTAATCACTTTGCCCGTAACAAATATATAAACTACATTTCCCCCATTTTTCAAGCTTATTTACTGCTGATTAAATTACATAATTTCAAAATCATAGTATATTAATTTACGCTTCTACAGCCAAGTGTAATCTTGGAAAATTTCTTGCAATTTTCGTCAATACACAGCGGATTATAAATTTCTTTTACTCACTTATGATTCCACTGGAACCGTATCCGTACGCACTGTAAGCCGCCGGGGAGTACTGCGTGTACGGAGAGGTGTACGCTGCGTACTCTGCACCAGCCACTCCGCCTACCGACGCACTGCCCGCGGATCCGGTCACTGCAAAGCAAAGAAAAACACGTTAGGCAATTTAAACTTACTTTGTGAATTTATTTTCTCAATTTATTATGGCATTCGCTGGAATATATGAATTATAAATTTTATATTATTCAGAACTATTTATGGAATTATAGTCATTGAGAGCTTAGAAAGTAAAATTTCGTCAATAAGATGTCTGACACAACGAATTCACTTTTCAAAACATTTTTGCTTTTTTGTTCAAGAAATATGTCCTGTCCGGTCAGAATCAGGTATTTTTTCTTCGTTCTCATAATGAAGCTTGTATGAATAAAGATTTCCTAGAGATCGATAGATGGCGTGACGAACAAATTCGCCTTATGTATTGCTATATCCTATTTTCAGTCAGGCATGGTAGCTTTTCAACTTTTAAGTTAATTCTGCTTTACAATTTGTAATAGTCCGATCCCAAAAGAATAAACTCATTCAAAATTGCAAAGGCATGCACAATTTTTCTGAGTATGTTCTATGATTAGATATATTAGTTGATCATCTATGGTGTGAATTATAGACATCGGTTTTAAAATATGAAAATTTGACTGTAACTAGTGAAGTTATTTTTGTGTCAAACGTTTTATTGGGATTCATAGCTCGTTTTGTGTGGAATTTCCGATCACCAATTTCATTGGGATCTTGTACAATTAAACAACAACCATCCAACTCCATTTCATTGATGGTTTATTTACATCCATTTCCTCAAACACTTTACATTTAAAGCTGTAAAATTTTGTGGATGGGCGTATTTAGGTGATGAACTGAGAGATACGCTGGAAAATTTGAGGGGAAGAGCTCCTTTATGGCTCTGGAAAATAATTAACTATTAGGAAAGTGGAATTGCCACATTGCCCCGTAAATTCCTCCATGGTTGTGCCACAGAACTTGTGTATGTAAAATTGAATTCATCCAAAAACGGTTTCAGATAGAAGATTTTTCTTGATAGTCAATGAAGTGAATGCTGTTAAATTTTATAATAGAGCGAAATTGTGTTTCTTTCGGAAAAAACATATGTACTACAGTACTTTAAAAAAGACTGGATATTTAGCAGATCGTATACCCTAACCATTACTAAATGCAACATTAGATACGAGTACATAGCTTAATTCATCACAAGATGCGGTAATGTCAACAATAGACTGTCTCCTAAGCAGATATTCAACGTACCCGAACTAATTTTTCCCAGATAATGTCAAATGAAACCCCAGTCACCCGACTCGCAACACAATCTCTCCCAGCTCCCAACAAAAATATCTCCCATCAGAGAAGGTGGAGAAGACAAAGTTGCTGAATCGACTGCCTTGTGAAAGCATTGACGAGTCGAAGACGTTATCACCTCCCGGATCTAGCGTCTCCGATCTCCGCGGCTTGGAACTCTATCAGCCTTGCTACTGCTACTGCTTAGTTTCTTCACCTCCTGGAACACAAGGGGACTTTCTGCATGCCAGGTGAGAGGAAGGTTTTTTGGCATGATGGCGTCTTTTTGTTTCGGGAGCTTTTCTTGTGTCGCCGCGGTAATAAATAACGCGTCTTAACAAAGCGGTAAGGTAAGGTTCGATACGTTTGTCACGAAGAACGCAATTAAAATAGCACCGCTGAAAGGGAGTTGTAATGGGTTGGTTGGAGCTACTTAGGTAGTCGCCTGATGCTTGGAATAAGGTATAGTCGAACTGGGGGGTCGTGAAAGGGGATCTAATGATTTTTAAAGGAATTCTTGCCTAACAAACGAAGAGAAAATAGAACTGAATCCATCCCTCAAGACTTCAATAGATGTTTTGTAAGTTAGTCTGTAGGTTGGTATTAAGAAATATAAAATTCACATTATTTTTTTCAGCAAATAGAAGTTTACAAAATGCCCCAAAAACTAGTACCACTTAAAAGGTTGATTATTTTGTAGGACGCCATTCATATAAACTTTTTACATTTGGTCGTTTTATTAGAGAGCATTTAATTAATTTTTTATACAGTGAATTCAAAGGCTAAAAAAATAATTATATTTTAGCTGTAGATTCATGAATCAATATAGGAAAGAGTGAAGAAAATCCAATATTCAGTTTCATGTGAAAAAACATTAACTAGTAATATTTAATTTTTGCTATTAGTTATTCGGATTTAAAAAAAAATTAAGGATATAAAATTCCGCCCAAAAAACCTTTCCATATTTATAAGGTAAATTAGTTTTAAAAATTTAAATTTATTTATCAGATTACTTTCTGCTATACAAATGATTGCTAGTAGAAAATTTTCCCAAATTTTACATTTTACAGCAACATTTTTCCATCTTGATCATCATTCCCTCTGCCCTGAAACTTGAAATCCATTCTTATACTTCCCCTTCCTTTTGTTGAAGTTAACCGATATTTTTTTATCAAAGTTCGTAGAAATTTCGCAGTACAAACATTTTCAAATTCAACTAACTAGAGTATTTTCCTGATTTCTTGGAACGCAAATCTCTTTTACGTAAGTATCTACTAAATTGTCAATTCCATCATATTATTTCTAGGAAGCAGTCAAAAAACCAGTCTAAACACGATAACGACGCTTCTCTCCATCGGAACCGTTTCAGCATTTCAAAAATTAAACTCCATCGCAAATCTGTCTTCCCCTTCACATTCCCATAAAAAAACAAACCAGTTTTTGTATCTCTTCAGAAAATTACCCCTCGAAATAAACAGGCATGTTACACGAACGACCAATCCTCACACATAAAAAAAACCCTCTTTTAATTCCGTTCTTTCGGAGAAGAAGTCTATAAAAAGAAAGATGGAATCAAAACTATCCCAAACAAATCAAAAAATAGGTGCGTGGAAAAATATTTCGATAAAAATAAAACAAAGAGAGACGAAAAAAAATCTTCCCCGCCAAGAATTATGTTTCGGATAGCGAAAGTGCTAACAATGCACGGTTTTTTTTTCTCTAGCAGGGCAGGGTCGCCTTGGTCGAGGGTGGTGTTCTATCAGGAGGTATTTCATCTGTCAACCTGTCCACTGTCGTGTGTCTCTCGGGACGCGGAGGTGGAGGGCCGCGTGGGAAACAAATCGACGTCATCTGAGAGGGCCGGGTTGCAGCGCTTGGCGGCTTTCTTTTTGGCGGGGGAGGAGGGGAGGGTTTTTTTTAATGATCCAGCCATGTTTTTTTACTTGTGTTGGTGTGTTTTTTTTGTTGAATGAGTCTAACTATTATATATGAAGTGCAGTTGTAGGAAGTTAGATTGGGTTAGGCTCTGTCCAAACTAGAAGAGTTTTGCAGCCCGAAACCATTAAGATCTTTATTAAACGGAGGGGAGAGAAGGGGAGTTGAAGGGTGATGCACTCTAGACTACTCCAGAAGCAGTTGGAAGTGGAAAGGATGACTCCCGTTTTCCTCCGCTACGGGAGTAGTCTAGTGCATCACCCCTCAAATCCCCTTCTTTCTCCCCTCCGTTTGTTAAAGATCTTAATGGTTTCGGGCCGCAAAAGTCTTCTAGTTTGGACAGAGCCTTAGGTGATTCTTGACCTTCCTACAGGACCAGGGTGGATTAGAGTGAGTAAGTTTTCACATTTTATGGGTCTAAGAGGCGAAAGAGGAAAAGAGAAAAAAGTAAGAGAAACACTGGCTGAGCTAAGGATAGAGTTATAAATGAATCGGTAACAGCCTTTGCATGTTATAGGATTCGAAAAAATAAAGACGATTAAGAGATAAAGTTATCAAAAACCAGACTTATTTAAAAAAG
Source organism: Tetragnatha montana (assembly GCA_963680715.1). Classification (NCBI taxonomy): domain Eukaryota; kingdom Metazoa; phylum Arthropoda; class Arachnida; order Araneae; family Tetragnathidae; genus Tetragnatha; species Tetragnatha montana. Next base: position 34,137,474 of record OY796675.1, read on the forward strand.
GATTTCATTGAGGGTCTTAGAAGCCAAATTAAATAGGTGGGGTCAAATTTAAGTATGGATATGGATGTAATTAGGAATGGAACAATAAATAGGTTTCTATAACCAAATTAAACTGACAGTTAAAAAATGACGGTGGATCTACACATATGATGTATTGAATGTTTTAGCAAAGATAGGGAGAAAGAGGCAATTAGGGGAGGGGTTAAAAGTATTGAAAATAACTTAGATTTTTAATAAAATTATATTTTTTAATTAGATATAAATATAAAGGTCTTTCACTAACGTATCTTTCACTAACACAGCAAATAACCCCCCCCCCAAAGAAAGACGCTAAAATGAGCAAAATTTTTGGCTAGCTAAAGTATTCCCAAGAGGGAAGATGTAATACAAGTTGCAATTTGAACTTTATGTGAAAAATGCATTATTTTTATGCATCGTTAAAAAACTAAAAATATATAAGTTTTGAGAGAATACATCCTTACATTGAAGAAAAAAAGGTTGTATTTTATAAATGCCCATCGGTTGTTACTTTTTAAATTCCAATTTGCTCAATAGACTACTTGTCCTTGAACACTCTTAGGTATACCTCCTTGCTAAGAAGCCGAAATGGTTTATTTTTTTTTCTTCGAAAAAAATGTTATTTGTTACCGGATGAGATTGAATACCTTCAATAAATTGAAGAAATTGGAAAATTTACGCAGTGTCTGGACAATGATTGGATTGGCGTGTTGGCGGGGTAATTGGCGGGCGTGTGGCAACCCTGTCCCCCGTCTGCCCCCAACGTCACATCGAAAGGGGAGACAATTCCTCTCCGACACTTAAAACCAAAAGCAACTTTCTTGAGAAATAACTTCTGGAAGCGAAAAAAGAGCAGCAACTCCAGAAGGAAATGGGAGGGAAAGGAGAAAACCCGAAAAAAAGGAAAAGAAATGAACTTTTCCGCAGTGCATTCCTTTTCTTGATTTCTTTCCGGAAAAAGACGATTAAACAAAAAAAAAAGAAGGGACAGAAAAACAGGCTACAAGAGCAAAGGGGATAAAAATAATAATAATAAAGAGTCTCATGCTTTCTTTTTGAAACAATGATTCTTTGTCGGAAGAACTTTCTTAAAAGACGTTTTTTCGTTCTCTTTTACTGCTGTCCGACTTATCTTATTGTTTGGATGTATGTTTGTTGAAGTTTGAAAACTAATTTCGGAGAATTTTTATTTTCGCTTGATGGACTTTTGAAGCTTTTTTTTTTTTCAATTTGTCCGCATCTATCGCTTCCATTCCCGTTTTTTTATTCCTCTTTGCCTTGTTTTCTAATTTGCTTATTGCAGTCGGTACCAGCTTTTTCTTCACGGCATGGTAATTCCGGAATTTTTCAGCCCGGATTTCTTTGTTAGGCGACTTGCTGTCATCAGTTGGGTGAAATATTTCTGAAGCGGCTGGGCTCCTCGTTTCCATTGGCACAAAAGAAATTAAGCGACGAATCAAATTTGGCTGCATGAGCATGCGTAGTGAAGTTAACTCGCATTTTTTTCCAGTGAAACCATGAGAAGGAGTCACTACTGGTCCAGTGTGAGGCTTATCCAATTTATTTTATAATGTCAGGGACTCAACAATGAAAAAACATATTCACAACCAACGATTCAAAGATTAAAGGACAGCATCTATTTGAATTGAAAACAATCCTTTTTTTAAACACAAAAATATTTATAGGTTAAAATCTCGTAACCAAACTAAAAGGTAGCTCCATATAAGTTGCAAAGCAAAAACATCAGAATTCTAGTCAAATTCCCAATTAATACACATATCAGTAATATTAATTTTTCTTATTACAATTTTAGCCCTTCTTCTCTATTAATTATCAATATTTTAAACTAAAAACCAAAATTAGATAAAAAAAAATGTTAGAAACTTCTTTAAAAAATAACAGTTACAAACACAATAAAAGAAGACATTAAAAAATACTGTTTTTATCTGACTACTATTTAAATATTAGTGTTAATTTCACTGGAATAAAGAAACCACAAAACTTAAACACCTATTGGTCATAGTTTTTATTCAAAATATAGTGTACTGGTTTCTTCATAAAAATGTTAAAGGGAATTCCAAATGTAAAGAATGGTCAGATGCCCATTTGACAAAATCGATGACAATATTAAATATAAATTACTTAACTTTAAAAATAGATTGTTAGTACAATTTTCCTCTAAAAAAGTATAAATCATTAAAACATTTACGAAATTCTATAATTATTTTTGATACACAATGCTCTATCCATTTGTTAAAGGCAACCTTATTGTTATAATAACAATAAAGTAATATAGATCAAGGTTTGTACTCCTAAAAGCTTTTCCATCCGTAAGTATTATATTTTGGAGAAGGATGACTTAATGAAGAACTAATTTTATTTTACCGGGATGAAATAAATTTAGTTATAGGAGAGTAAAAACTTAAATTAAAAATTTTCTCCTTTTGTAGTGGTTGTGGGAGAACCTCACTTAAATTAGAAATTAGGTTTCAAAAGGCCTGCGATGCCATTAATTCCCTAAAAGAGATATCAATTAATAATAATTATACCAATAATAATATATTTACTACATAATTTTAATAAGATTTTTAATGAAGAAATAATTTTACCTCATAGTTTCAAAATATTTAAATGCTGTTCTAATTATATTTTAACTTTATAATAACCTTTTACACAGAACAAAGAAGACCCAATTTGTGCTTTGAAAGGATCTATCTATTGACGTTGATGCCAGCCTTCATATATAAACTTTTTTTAAGAAAAAAAAACGGAAATTCCCTCTTAACATCTTCTCTGTACTGTCAGGCAATACTAGACAGACGATTTTAACGGTACTCGAATTGGAAGAGTACCAGAACTAAACAGATAACAATTAATTAAACTTTAAAGCAATCATCTGTTACACCGTCTTGAAACATTTTGAGACTTATTCAACTCTTCTCTCCCGACTTCTGAAGCATTCGAGCAATGCTTCTCACTGAGCATGCTCCCAGTTAACCTTCCCCAACGAACCTGACACATCACTCCACTCCCGAAAACCACACCACCAGATAAAGTGAGCGGATATTAATAGACATAAACTCTCCCGCATTAATTTTTTGTACCGAAAAAAAAGCAATTTTTTTTACAGCCGAGAACCGGCGATAAAACCTCAAGATAAAAAGGCCGCTCGAAGTATTTAAATGAAGAGGCGTAAGAGCAAATCCACTTCTCCTCCAGGCCTTCTGGATCAGAAGCACTGATGGATGTTGACTGATCACCTCCACTCGCGCCAAGTCGCTGCATTCCTCAGCCAACTCTTACCTTCCATGCCCCATTACCCCAGCAATTACCAAAGCAAAACCGATAAACAGTCGCCAAATTTTACTACCACACTTTATAACATCCCCGCGAAAACTTTCATCAGCGGTAAATTTACGTGCAGGACCTTAAGACGGCTTGATCGGGATCTTTAAGACGAGGATTGGTTTTCTTAAATGCCGCTCTCCGGTTTTAATTTGTCAGCGTTTGGCGGCGGTCACGCTCGGCTTCCGCCAAGAATCTCTTGTTGCGATAATGCAGTGTGTTGTTGGGTAATTTTTACCTTGCGTGGTATTTAATGAGCCTAAGAAAGTTGGGAAGTTTTGACGCGTAGGACTATATGGAAATGGGTAGTTTTAGTGAGGCAAAATACTCTGCGTTGTTAGGTTTTTGCGCGGATTTGGGTAGTTAAGCGGGGCAAGTAGTTAGCAGTTCTGGCAGGATTCCAGAGCGGAGCTTGTCAGATCGAGACTTGGGTTTTGGTAATGAATGAGTCAGGTGACCGCGTTTTGGAAATTTAAAAAAAAAAACCTCGGTGAAGACGCGGGTAAGGTGATAGTTTCTGGCAGAGTGGTTAGGAGTTTCATCTGGGGAGAGATAGTGGTTTGAAAAATTGGGTCTCTGAACCAGGCTTCTTGACTTACGGGATGCGACGTGAAAATGATTTGTGTTTGCATTCATCAGCTTCCTTGAGTTGAGTGAGCAAAGACATTGGGGATTCACTTTCATTTGTTGCTACTATCAGCTACCCAAAAACTCCAAAAGAGAAAACAACAGAACCGAGGTTTTTTTATCATGGTACATTTTAGTGTAACATAACTCTTGTACTATAATACCTTTTGTTTATTTTTATCATTCTCTGCACTTTCTTTATTCACATATAATAGCCAATTCCTATAGATTTATTTAACTACCTTTAATCAATAGTTTTTGAAAGAAATTTTCTGAAAGTTATTTTTACAAACATTTTTCAAACGTTTTTCTAATAAAACACTGGTTTCTCCTTGCAATTAATTCTACAACCAACCAAGAAATTTTAATATAGGATACTAAATACTTCTTAAAGCTCATATTATTAAAATAATTAAAATTGATGCATAATTTTTCTGGTTAATCATCCTGTTAATACTAACTCTAAGATATTTTTCTTAACCCTAGAAGATAATATTTGCTGGACGAGGCTTCAAGTAATACTGAAACTCCTTGTCAATGAAGACAGTGTTATCCTTAAGATCTTTCTACGTTTAATAAAAATTAACACTGTGATTGAATATACTCATGCAGAGTTAATCTGACATCTTGTTGAAATCCAACAGACGACTTCACATCCAGAGCAACATGTTACTTTGACCAAAAATCCATCGAGCACTTCCTGAGTATTCCATACCATTAAGCTCAAGAAGATTCGTATTTCCGGTTAAGCTATACAAGCGGAAATATTCTTGAGATTCATGCCAACACAACACATAGTTAAACTCGTCTTTTTCATTTTTTTTTTTTTTAATTTATCAACTGAACTCTATCAACCGCTATTCTGGCAGTATTTGGAAAACCGCATCTTAAAATCAGTTTTAACTCCTGGACAATCCTTATCGACAACAAGCTCAGAGTACAAGTTAACCCTCCACCATAGGTAACCCGCGGATACTGTACCTGTGAACTGGGGCGAGAAGGCGGTGGCGTAGGGGTCAGAATGCAGGGGCTGCAGCAGGGTGAGGCAGGAGGAGGAGGGTGGCTCGGGCAGCAGGTGGGGGGCGTCCGTGCGGGGAGTGGACGATCGGCTGCAGGCCGCCTCCGCTGCAAGAACCCCCGGGTGGTCATGCACAAGCTCACGACTGAGACTCTCTACTCACGACTATGGGAATGTGTTGGGTCTGTGTCTGTATTTAAACTTTTGGGAATGTGTTGGGTCATCTCTTAATGTGTTGGGTCTTCTCTTGGGTGACTGCAGGCGTGGATCCAACACGACTCCAAGGGAGGGGGCATTTTTCCAGGCCATCACCTTTACATTTTGATACAAATTGTTGGGGATTTCCTAAAAAGTATCCCTCAAGATCCCTTTGTGGTACAAATAGGGGGTATGGGGACCCTCTCCCAGAAAAGTTTTTAAACATTTGGCTTGTAAAAGTAGGATTTTTAACCCCGTGGATCCGCGCCTGGGTTAGTGTCTGTATTTTCGTTTTTGAAAATGTTTTGGATCGTCTCTTACTTCTGTGTCTGTATTTACGTTTTTGGGAATGTGTTGGGTCTTCTCTTAGGTTTGTGTCTGTATTTACGTTTTTGGAAATGTGTTGGGAGGTCTTATGATATATGTCTGTTCTGTATTAATTTAAGCCTAATCTGTTTACGAGAGTTACGTTTTTGAGAGTGTTTTGTTTTATTTGAAAATTGTTAATTGGATATGTGTTTTACCTTGGTTCTAACTGTTTTAATCTGTTTCCCCATGTATTTGTATCTAAGTTGGCTATGCATTTGTTTTTTCTGTATAAAATTCAGACAAATTTTCATAATATTTTTTATGTGAAATAATAATTAAAGAGTAATTTAATTTTATGATTAAAGAATAATTTTTCTTTGTGTAGGGAAAGTGTGTTGGAAATTCTGTGATAATTTTTTAGTCTGAATCAGAAAGTTTAGCATTGAGAATTTATAGGGCCTTTCTTTCATATATTTATTTTTGTATTCTATTAATTGATGGATTTCTACTCCCATATAAGGGAATATCGAGACGGAATATAATCATACAGCATCTTCTCATCGGAGATTATAAACGGTTAAAGTAATTTCTTTAACCGTTTATAGTGTAATATGTGAGTAGTTTTTTTTAAATTTGTGGAAGTGGAAAAATTGTGAGTTAGAGAATTTATGAAACATTGTATACGTAAATAAAATTATATATAAATCAGAAAGTTCATGACAATTTTTTTAAACAAAAAAAGTGTGTATGGACGCTACGGTTAAATTTGCACAAAAGATAAATTTATAGATCAGTGTAATTATGTTATGTATGTAGTGTAATGTGTCCCAGTCGTGATTTGGTATTAAAACAAACACATGCTTTTTTATCTCATATTCAGTCCTCTCTTAGAGTTAGAATTAAAGTTATATATTTAGGATTAACATGCAAATTAATCTTTTTAAACAAAATAAATTAATAAAATAATTTTATAAATGTTTAATTAATTTTTAAATATTTATATTTTAAATGCTAAAATATGGACTGATATGTGGTAACAAAACAAAGCAAGGTAGTAACATCACAAAAATTAAGCACAAATGGAAACAATGAAAGCAAGCAAACAAAACACAAACACATTTAGATAAATCATACAAATTAATCAACATACAAACAGCATGCATAGTTAGATTAATAATCATGCAAGAGGGAGTTAGATGAAGGTTAAACTGTATTAGTAGATAGAAAGACTGGGAATCCGAGTGGTAAAATAATAAAGTTACTAAAGAATATTTTATGTTGTTTTTTCTTAGAAATACATGTTTTCACATAAGTAATCTCAATTTATCGTGAATTTTTAATACTGAATAAATGAAAAGAAAAAGCTCTGATTTTAAAAAAAATAAGTTGTTTTAAAGGAAAAAGATAGACAAAATCCGCACACTTAATAATTCTTTTAATATCCTTATGGGTTTATTTCAAATCAAATTCGATATTCTTAACTCGTTTGGTTTTTTATGGGGTGGGGGCATTATTTGGGCAAGATTTTACAGATCTTGAATACATAAAGAATATACTTGAATAGCTTTGAATACATAAAGAAGGCTCGAAAAAATATATTTCCCCAGTACATTTCCAAATAGACCACAAAACCAATGATACTTTTCAACCTCGAAAATACATTACTTCTTAATACAAAAACCGTCACCAAATACCTTATGACCCCACAACCCTTTACCACCACCACCAACACCACTTTACAACAGAAGGATGAATAAACCAAACCAGAAGATAGAACAGATAGACAAAAGTATCCCCCAATCTGTATGGAACGAACTCTACCTTGCTGGTAGTGATGTGATAACATGGAGGGGTCCAGAAGTGAGCTAGATACCCCCAGCAAACTCTTGTCTTGTAGGCTTAGGCCGCCTATGCCCGAACTGCTTGTGGAAGTCACGTAGGAAGGGGCCAACAGAGATGGTGGCCTATTGCACTGATCTGTTTGGCAAGACAAAAACCATGTAAGCCCAACTATTTACCACATTATTGAAGATCTCAATCTAAAATGTCTTTTATGAAGAAAATGGATATCATTGGCTTCTTTTCCAAATTAATAAGTACGGTTAATATCCATTATGGTGTTAAGCACTGAAACATTTTACACAATTTTTAATAGAATAGTATAAATATGGTGATTGAAGTTTATGACTAAGATTTGATATGTAAATATTTCTTTGTAATAATGAAATTATTTGCTAGAATTATTATAGTTAAAGCTGTTTTGCAATTGCAATCATGATGAGATGCAATTTTTCTTCTCCGAAATCCCAATTTATATAACTTTATATTGCTTTCTAACATGATTTAACTCTGTATCTGTTCATATTTTCTTTGATTCCTAATGATAAAACGTGAAAATCGTAACTCAAAAAAGTATTACAAAAACTTTTTATGTACATGTTTCCACTATTGAGATTACCAAAAAGATATTAATAACTCTTAAGTATTTCATAGAAAAATTACAAAACCATATCGTATGTTAAGTTAGAAACATTTTTAAACATACGAATGGAATTGACCCCTTATGAAACGGTAAAGATTTTTATTTTGCCTCAGTATGAGTACCTACTTAATTTATATGCTACGACTAGAGAAATTTATCATGGTAGCATTTATTCCTAAGATCTTCAAAATATAAGTCCAACATTTTCGAAACTATTGTGATAAGCATTCTTCAATATATATTCGATCCCCACACTGGGTAAAAACAATTCAAAACTTTACAGCCATCCCAAACCACACCAAAAAGGGGAAATTTTGCTATTCACGCTCCACGGGTTTTGAGTTATTGTAGTCAATGAAAAAGAAACAATAACTTTTGCGAACGAATAAAAGTAGGGAAGAAAACTTCGTTTGCGAGAAGTTTTGTTGCTCGCAAAGGAGAGAGCTACAGCGTTCGATAGAAATTTTTTTCCCTGCTCTTACAACACTTTTATGTTTCCTTGAATAACGCCTGATGACAAATAGCTCTAGGGGCCTGAAGTGTAATTAGATTGTGCAATGGAATTGCACTGGTTTCTTCTAGAAGCTTCTTACAAGTGAAGTATTGATTAGTTAATTAGTGAGGAACTGTTTTTAAAAATGCCTAAAATGCAAGTTTTTGGGTTTTTGCCACTTAAAAAAGAAAGTTTTGAGTTAATGTTGTTGTGTAATCTGCTTAAGAGTTTTGTTGGTTTTAATTAATTTCTGAGATGTGTGTTGTTTTTGAGATTTTTGGAGGATCTTTTATGAATGCGTTTGTACAATGATTTATTCAAAAAATTACATTATGTGAGAAGAGACAATGCTTTATTGAATTAGTTTTTACTATTTTATACTCTTCCCTTCGTAATATCTTTATGAGAGTTGGGAATTATTTTGAGATTCTTGATTATCATTAAGAAGAGATAATTTAAGAGGAGAAAAGAATATATTTAATTCCAAGAAATATGTTCTTTCAGAATTATGTAATTATGTTCTTAGTTTAATGTACAAAAAGTTTATTAATTAATTTGAGAGTTTTTTGTTTTAAATTATTTTTAATACTTATCAAGAGTTTTGTGCCTTCTAAAAGATAATAAGAATAGAATGGGTACTTTTGAAAAATTATTCATAAATTAAAAAAGGCAAAAATCTTTTTAAACATAAAATATCCTGGGATAAATCTGCTTCTTTTTAATGTAAATCTATTAAAAACCTTACAACTGAATATAGAATTATCTTTTGCATCATCTAGTAGAATATCACTTTTAATAAAATTATATGCATATTTTATTTGTTTCAGCTAAGACATTTAAACTATTCAATGAAAATATTTAACCAAAACTTGTGTATTAGTAGGGGGAAAATAAGGTTTTTAGGGGAACAAATTTGAACAAATGGTTTGTCAACGGTTTTCAGCTCTACTACATGTACCTAATGAGAAAACGAAAGTTTACCAAAATCGGATCGTGGGAAGTGGGTTTTTTTCAAGATGGCCGCCATAAACATGGAAAATCAAGAAATCCTATAGGTTTTGTGTTTAAAACGTAAATAAACGTTCTTCAATGTCTAATTTAGTAGAATAAGTATGGTACTGGGTAAACTGAATGATATAAAAATAGTTTGCAAAATCTGGCAACCGGGAATGTTTTTTTTTCCAAGATGGCGGGCGGAACTTTCATATAAAAGGATGTGATGATTCTGAATTTTTATTAAAAATATTTTCACAGATTTTTATAAAATATGTTATTTAATTTATTCTCATTTAGTAATTTTTCATTCTAAGTAATGTAATAATGCTCAGGATACAATTAAGAGGCAGATTTTATAAGATGCAGGCAGAAATGCGGGGGTCATTATTGTGACCATTTTTGATTTTGATGAAATTTATATTGTGGGTCCTTCTAATGATTTTAGAATACCCGTATTTTTTCTTTTTCCCCAAAAAAAAATTTTTCGGCCTAAAAAAATTCCGAAAGTTGGTCGCGACACAGTATTTTTTTCGAATCGATATCTTTTTGTACTCCTTTTTCTTTACGCATTGAGGGTCAATCAAAGTAATTCTGGTGATAACAACATGTCCTTAGGTAGCTAAAACAAATTCTTTTGTGAATTTCATGGTTTACCTTCAGTGCAACCTGGAACCTCGCCAAACTTTGTCCCGGAAAGTGAAAAAACGCCAAATTTGAGCCCTTATGGATATGGACCCCATCATTGAGGGTCAACACAGTTTGGGGGGTTAACTTGTGTAGTACTACTCAGTATTAACTTATTTAGCCCATTTATCGCTTTTATAAGCTTAAATGCTCTGAAATACAGAGTCACCAAATTGACCTTTTTTTTGTTTTGTTAGTTACAAAAGTCAGTTTTAAGTACTCGCAGGGCCGAAAACCAAAGATCTGTCAATTGTCTCTTAAAGTGCAGGTCTCATTCTACCAAATGCCATTTTCAAGTTCCACATTGACCCTTAATGCTCTGAAATACAGGGTCACCAAAATGACCTTTTTTTGCTTTGTTAGTTACAAAAGTAGCTATTTTCCGACAGCCCTGAGGGTCAACGATGCAATAAATAGGCTAAATAAGTTAATACTGAGTAGTACTACACAAGTAAACCCCCCAAACTGTGGTTGACCCTCAATGATGGGGTACATTAGGGCTCAAATTCGGCGTTTTTTCACTTTCCGCGACAAAGTTTGGCGAACACTTCCAGGTTGCACTGAAGGTAAACCATGAAATTCACAAAAAAATTTGTTTTAGCTACCTAAGGACATGTTGTTATCACCAGAATTACTTTGATTGATCCTCAATGCACAGAGAAAAGGAGTACAAAAAGATGTCGATTCGAAAAAAATACTGGGTTGCGACCAACTTTCGGAATTTTTTTAGGCCGAAAAATTTTTTTTTGGGGAAAGAGAAAAAATACGGGTATTCTAAAATCATTAGAAGGACCCACAATATAAATTTCATCAAAATCAAAAATAGTCACAATAATGACCGCCGCATTTCTGCCTGCATCTTATAAAATCTGCCTCTTAATTGCATTCTGTGCATTATTACATTACTTAGAATGAAAAATTATTAAAATAAGAATAAATTAAATAATATATTTTATAAAAATCTGTGAAAATATATTTCATAAAAATTCAGAATCATCACATCTTTTGATATGAAAGTTCCGCCAGCCATCTTGGAAAAAAAACATTCCCGGTTGCCAGATTTTGCAGACTATTTTTATATTATTCAGTTTACACAGTACCATGCTTATTCTACTCAAATCAGACATTGAAGAACGTTTATTTACGTTTTAAACACAAAACTTATAGGATTTCTTGATTTTCCATGTTTATGGCGGCCATCTTGAAAAAAACCCACTTCCCACGATCCGATTTTGGTAAACTTTCGTTTTCTCATTAAGTACATCTAGTAGAGCCGAAAACCGTTGACAAATCATTTGTTCAAATTTGTTCCCTAAATGGCCCTTTTTTTAGCTATTTTCCCCCTACTATATTCTGAATGTGTTTACTGCAATAGTTTAACAATTTATAAGAATCAACTTTAAAACAAAGCTTTAAAAATGTTGTTGCTTACATAATAGTTCTACACTTATCATTAAATTAAGAGAACTATATAAATTTGTAGGTATTTACACAGATTTGGGGTCCTAATCATTTGGCAGGTGACTATGACGCACGAAATCCATTTAACAACCCATTATCAGCTCACCCAATGGCCTTTTCCACCTCCGAAAGCACAAGTTCTCTACCGCGCAAGAAAACAAGATGGCCCCAGTGATAATCTTCCCTACACCCCCACAATCCACATTGTCATCCCTTCCGCTCCTCAATCAAATTATTCCGCAACTCCCTTCCCAATCGGCGCATATATCTCACAATAGCAGGCACCATTCATTTACAAGTCGGGTGAAGCGATCTGTGAGACTCGCCATCTTTATCACCGGCAAGTTGGCAACATCTGTCATCGCCGGGGCGACCCCTGGGGGGTCCCGGGGCCCCGATGAAGCTCTTTCGAATTTGATGGTTGGTTACATCGCCTCCTGTCCCGCTACTGGGACCCCTCCGATCCCGGTCCGATACGGCCGCCATCTTTGACTCCGCACGTGCGGTGTCAACGGTGTATTTCGGGCCGGAGAAGGGTGTATTTTCGTTTTGGTCCTCTGCTGCAGTCGACTGTGAAGCGGTTTATCTGATGGTTTTCAATGAGAAGGAGGAGGAGGTTCTTGTTTCCCTTTGCGTTATCGCTCGGGTTTGGGCTCGGAGAGAGAGAGAGACAAATTGCCTATTCTTTTGGAACGATTGTGGCGCGTGGCGGGGGAATTTATTCGAAGTGTTGTTCGGGGAACTGCATAAGTGAGCCGAGACAACTTGTAGCACATCGTGTCAAATGTATTTGAATGCAGCAGCATTGACAAATGACTATATTGAGGCACAACGGAATGAGGAATGAAAGGGTTCCATTAAGGAATAAAATATGTCTTATACCCTTTTAGTTGGGCATAAGTCGGTCTACTTATACTTAAATAAGTATTCAATTGTTTTTCCTTGTCTAAATTAAACCAAACTACTAGTGAATATGCAATAAGCAATCTTTTTTAAAGTTATTTTAATTGATTATATATTGCATAAATTACAGTTGATTAAATTACGGTTTATCTCATTTATCATTTTATTTTTGACTCTCTTAAATGATAAAAAGGTATTTCCTTATTTTGTAATTCCAAGCTTTCAGAGCTATTAAAATGATTAAAAAATTTAAAACTGATATGAAAACAGGTATTGGTATACACAGGTTTCACTTATGTTAGTGATTTAATAAATTAATGTAATTACTCCCCTAGAAACCTAATAAACTTAAAATTAAAGACAATACCTGTTACAATTGAAGGAAATACTTTAAATATATTTTTCTTATATCCTCATATACTAAAATATTGTGCTGTATAAAAGAGTGCATATTTCACTCAGATGGTGCCATTAACACCGAGATTCCAAATATCATCTCTTGAAAAATCGGAAGCTACAACCCCCAGATCGGAATAAAACCCAGCATATCTATTTCCCACACCGTGCCATACATACACGCTAACAATTTTCGCAAGGGGAACAAAGACCTCCGTCCAACTAGGAAATTGAGGCTTCCTGGCATGACGGCCCGGCTTGGGATTTGGAGCAGTCTATTTTCCCCTCTTTGCACTTATTTCCAGAGATGGGAAAGAAGGGAATGTATTTGCAATTCCGATGCTGTTCGTGGAGCAAACTTACGGGAGAAAGGAGCGTTCGGAGGTGCTTTTTGCTTTTGAGCTGTCGGAAAAGTTGGATTTTGTTGAGGAAGAGTGTTGCTGTTTTCTAAACAGTGGTTTTATAGGTATTTGTGATTTCAAAATTTTGTTATTCGAATTATATTTATAATTTATTGAGAAAAATTGAAGCTCAACTTTTTATAGAAGATTGGTTGAATAATACGATCAAGACGCGGTTCGTTTCAAAATTAAGGTAAAAATACAATTAAAATAATGACAATTAAAAGTGTATGTTATTTAGGAAGAAGCAATAGTGATTTTTACTATCATAAGCTGGTATCCCAAGTAACGAATGCATGGGTACACCTGGACCAACTTTAAACCCAGTTAAGTGGAATAAGCCGTGAACCTTTAAGGCTCATTTACACCGTTTTTCTTTCAATGTTCATCATGGGTAATCCTCATCGATGAATCACACATTTACATAGAAAATCGGATGAGGGAAACGACCATTGAAGGGTTCATTCATACTTTTCAATTTTGGTGTTCATTTTGGAGGAATCATCCGCAGTGAGAATTGTGAATTGGTGTTTCACTTTATACTTCTTCACTTTTCCATACAAACTTGCGATTCAATGGAGTGAATAACTCAGGATGAACAGTGAAAGTGAAACAGTGTGAATGATCCTCATTCTGGATGATTCCTTACAAAATGAAAATCGTAAAGAAAAGTCTAAATGCGCCTTTTAACAACTAATATATCCTCATCAAATAATCACAATATTGTGTTTTTGAGTGGCGATTGATATAGGATGTCTCACCTAGGGGCGGAGAGTAGACGGCGGCCGAGGGCTGCGATGCCATGGCGTCGAAATGCTGCGCCAGGGAGTCCTTGGCGTGCTCCGAGGTGGGCGTGAAGGCGGCTTGCTCGGGGGTGGTGGCGGGGAACTGCTGCAGGGAGTAAGGGGCCCCGCCGGCCACCGCCGCCGTCAGATCGGGCACCATCGCCCCGTTCTTCAGCTCGTCCTGCTTAGGCCACTTGGCCCACATTTGCTGCAACACACACAGAAAGACGTGAGTTAAGAATATCACAGGAAGAATTGATAGTATTATTATTGATAGTATAGATTATTGGGAAATGCAATTTCAATTTCGAAAAAAATAACCATTCAGTATGGAAAAGATTAATATCATGGTTGCTAGAATCAATCGATCTAGACATCTAGCATCAAATTAAAGGTCATAAATGAGGAGGACCTAGTCTAAAACATTTAAAAAACGCAGTAAAAGAACTTAATTAAATTTTAAAGGTTTAGTTATACAAACATTTAAAATGTGCCCTTGACTGTCAAATATTGTGTAAAGTATTGATAGAAAGGGTTCTGAATTATAGTTAACAGTTCTGATGTATTTTTTATTTTGTTTAGATTTTTTTTAGTAATGCTTACCGTCGTATATAGTTGATCACCGTTGTATTGCGTTCTTTGTCGTTTGGCATCGTCATCATGAAGATCGCCATTAAGGTCTCTACTGTCGTTACCTGTAAAAAAATATTACAATTTAATAAAAGTTTTCTTGTTGAAACTTTATGTTTTAAAAATGAATACTCAAATATAAATACATTCATGAAAACAAACCTTAACTTTACATTGGCATAGAGAGTTTGCTTTAGGGCTATGATTTCGACTGAGCCTTTTTAATCACGAGCATTATTTTAAAGTCGTAAAACACACAATATATAACATTTAGTTCCTTTTTTTTAAACAAGAATGGTAATTGCCTATTAGAGGTATGTTTTCCTCATTCTACTTAACACCTGAAATGCAACACAGCAATTTCGTTTTGGTTATATGAGTGTAATACACTCATATAACCACATAATAGTTTTGTTTGCTTGCAGTTGACAAGGTAATTCACGACACATTCTGTCTCTCAACTCCAGAATGGGACAACCAATTACAACGTACTTGCATCAACCATTCAAATCACACTTTCCGACTTCCACACCTTTTGTCACCCAAGCACAATACCCTACCCAACCACCATGAAAACCCCAGAGCGGACAAAGGTGGTGAACCAACCAGAAAAACGCTCCAACCGACCGTACAACAGACTTATAAATCCCCGAGAAGAATTATACTCTAATGCTAAAAAAACCACCAAAGAAGTGACCGGATAACCGAAAAAAAGGCTCCGGATACGCGGATTAGGTGTGAAAGCAATCAGGATTCTGGATCCGGCCGCAATTTCTCGCCTGTCGGACCCTTGACTGCCCCGGAGCCTTGAAATCCGGGATTAGGGGTGTTGGAGGTGGGTTGCCTATTAACCGGGAGTTCGGTTCAAGGTCCGGGTGTTTTTTGCTGTCCGATCACGTCTTGCCCGGTTTTGGAATGAACTGGGAGGAGATGGAAGGGTCTGTCTGGGGTTATTCCAGCGAAATTCCAACGGTTTTTATACTGCTATGTAGTTTTTTTCCTTAAGAATAAAAGTCTATTTAAAAATATTAATTTATGGAGAACAAGCACACCAGCTTTGAAAATGAATATTTAGTTGTTTATTAATCACTTACACACAATCTATTAAAATTAAGATTATTTATCTTTTACAAGATTGTGTAATAAAAGTATCTATACCTCACCTTGAAAATTTCTTTATCAGTATGTGAAAGTGATTTACTCGCAAATGTTCAATGTTGAATTGGTAAGTATTTTAAATATATCAACATAATAAATCTTTCATCATATCAGAGTAAAACTACAAACAATATAGTTTTTGGTAGCGGTATATTCCTAATTTATTCATTTACGAAAGATTTGCTACTCAACCAAAACTTATTCAAATTTCAGAAAAAAATGTTTACTGCATGGAAATCAAAAAAGTTTATGGATATATTTTCAACTCAAACGCAAGCCTTTATTGATATAAAAAATTAAGTGTTAAAAGTAGTCATAAAAACTAAATCTTTTGATTACTACTTCTATTAATGTGCACACCTAAAGAAGTTTAAAAGCTTTAATTGATTCTTTGAGAATCTAGATAGCTAAGTGAATCATTCTCGCAAAACGATCTAGGACTATCATTACGTTAATCTTTTATTTCTGGCCTTAAAATCGTTTTTCTTCAATGATACAAAAACTATTCAACGTATTTTTTAGACTATCTCATTGAACGTAATGAAAAAACACTCAATTTAATTGCCTATAAACTTCTTTCGAAATAATAAAATTACCAAAGCCTTAAATGAATTAGCTTGAATCGCAACTTTTTGGCCGATATACGATAAAAAAAAATCCGTTACAAAAAACGGGTTCCGTCCATACTTAAACACGGTTATTATTTATGTATGGCTCTCCCCATTCGCCGAGCTTTACGGAAAAGATTCCGGTATTATAGTATCATATTCCACAGAGAGGGGTATGCAAAAAAGGTTAGACTGTAACTTAAATTGGTGTCTTTAAGCAAACGACTTTAAAAAGCGGCAAATAAATTCGAGCTGGCAAAAAACTGGTTTTCCCGCCTAAATGGCCGCTGAAAAAGCAAATCGCTTTTCTAACAGCATTAGAATGCTTTCTGCAGCCATCCTACTTTATGAGTTCGGGATTCGCTTGTTTAATGTAGCATGGCAAGGAGTAAGGGATAGTTTCTACTGCACTACTCTTTCCCGGGGAAGAAACTCGCCCTTTTCTTCTTTTCCTTCCTTTAAACTTCTTTTTCTTTTTTTTTTCATCATCGTTCGTATTCGTTTGCCTTTCATTTTTTTTTTTTTTTTGCAAGACTTGGAATGTTTAGTCAATATTCATAAAGCGCCATCTAGTTGGTAGGCGGAAATATCGGGAGATCTATTTTGTGTTTTGATGAAATGATATAAAGTATAATTTAATTCAGAGAAAGCGGTTTTACTTTTGTGCTATGCATCATCATCTTGAATTTAAATTTAATATGAATGCAGTCATTTTGTTGTAGATTCAGAAAAATTAGAAGTATTTAAAGTATGTAAAACAATAAGCAAAAGGGATAATAAAGGGATGTTTATGCTTTCAAACATTTTTGGCAATATTAATTATTTATCTTTTTCAGAATTAAATAATTGGGCAAACCTGAAAAGTATTTATCAGAGTAGAGGAAAAGTACGTTTTATTTAAATAAGGAGATTTTAGTTTATAAAGGATTAACTATAATATTGTATTAATTGTTAGTAAGAATGTGTTTAAAAAGGTAACTTATAAATTTAGTTACATTACAATTATTTTAGATTACGTAAGTTTCTTCAATCAACCATTCAGTTTTTACTATTTGAGATAAAGACATAAATATACTTGGAATGTTTATACATAAACAATCTATTGTCATCTCCAGGAGACGATTGATTATATCTTCAAAATCTCCTGAGCAATACTACTTGTAAAAATATCAAATGCTGAACTGATTGTAAGTTTTTTTTTTCTAAATTTTAAAATTTTCAAGAGAACAGACTCCACCTATCCTATAACCCATCCCATTACAAGATTCAGTTCAACCCATTACAAGAATCATACCGTTACATGGAATTTTGTGGCGATTTATATAATAATTGCTTTAGATAGCAACTAAATTCCAGTAACCTTTCGTCTATAAACGGACAAGGGCATAGGGTGTAACATTTGTAGAGTTTCGTCTGAATGGGTTTAAGAAGAGAGACGACAAAATCTAAAAAAAAGAAAATTAAAGACTATACTTGTCTATACTTGTATCAGACTTTTTTCTCCCAAAAATAATGTTACGGAAGTTTAAAACTGTCATCTTGTTTTCAAGAATCTCAAAAATAGCAGATAAACTGTACATTGACCTTTACCATAACCAACATACAAACAAAAAAAAGGAACAATAGCTTTTCATTGGCAGAGAGTTTTGAATTGTGACGGAAGCCATGTTCTGCCGGCGCAAAAAGCATTGGAAACGTGAGAAACTCAGATATATCGCCAGTATCACCTACCATTCAACACATTTTTTCCAACCCCTTTCCTTCTACCACCTCATTGTCAGTTTGCCAATTGTTGACAAAAACGCTCTTTGTCCTTCCAACTGCTTTTTCTGAAGGTTTCGTCTATATTCTTCGTTAGTTTCTTTTTACTCCGGAGATACTATCTCTACCTCTCTCAGGAACAAAACAGGGCTCTGTCTCGAATCTTTTTCTGCTTTGTCTCCCTCTCACATCATGTTTCTACGTTCCAACGACTTTTTTGAGTGTCGTAGGTGAGATGGGTTTGAGGTGTTTACGTAATATCTGCCGATACTAATTTGACGTGTCAAAGACGTTTGGAATCGGTCGTTGCATTCTTGTTGATCAGAGCAACCTTTTTTTTTTTATTTTGGAAATTGAGTGCCTGGGTTTCAGTTACGGTAGCTGTTTTTCCTCGACAGCTCTATTTGGTTTCTTTTTGTGGTTTGGAGAATTCTATATGTGTGATGAAGAAAAAGTTTAAAAAAATCTTACTTTTAACTGTGGAAAATAGCCTGTTGTGTACATATTTCTATCGCTCTACTCGGTAAGGTTTAAATTATGACTTCACTAAATAAAAATGAAATTTCTTTGAATCCAAAGCAAAAAATACAATCCAAAATATTTCTTTTAAAAACAGCATTTTATATTTTTAAATTGTAAGATTGAATATTTTTTTAAGAAGTCAGATATATTGTTACTGGTATTTGGAACATCATAAAGGTAAGGTTGCAAGAAAAACCTTTAATTAGAGAATTGTGCTAAACCAAAATAAGCTTTAAAACGAGTTTATAAAGTTCAAGAAAGCGTATATTTATTCACTATTTTAATGGAAAAACATTTAAGAAATAAAATTAGTGTAGATATGGAGAAAATGAATAGTAATGGGTAAAAGTAGAGGATAAAAGGGAATTTCTCAATATATGTATGTATGAAAAAGCTGAACAATATAAAAAGATAGAGATAGAGATTAAAATGAAGATTTTTTTAAAACCCAAAATGGGCAATGACAAATTATTTCTTACAGCCATAAGGTCTCCCATAACCAGCAGCTCTTTCCACGATATAACCTAAAGAAACCCCAAACTATCCAGCAGGCGGTGCAAGCTCATAACCACTTGTGACAGCAGTCTAAATCTGGCAGAGAGAGATGGTATCTTTAAGCGCATAACGGATCCCTTGGCTCGAGTCCTCCCTTGTTAAGGCCGCACAAGGGAGCCTTGTTGCGGCGGCGGCAGCTGCCGAACCATGTCAAAAAGGACGGATGGACCGACCGGAGGATATACGATGGCTTTCTCCAAAACTTGTGTAGGTTGGTTTGTTTGAGCAGAGGTGTATGTCCTGTATTCGAGTGAATTTTGTTTTATTTGGATTTAAATAGTATGGTTGTGATATTCACAGGGCTGGATTTGGTAGAAGGAGAGCTGTCGGGGAAAGGTAATTTTGTGTGAGGGGTGTTTAAAAGTTTGGTCTTTATTTTTGATTTTCGCTTTTTAAATACAACTAATGCTTTTGTATTTTTTTTTCAAGAACATTGCATAAAGAAAGAAATAGTATAATATTTATTTAAGTAATATTTGTATGCTAAAATGGAACTTTTTTCGGGGAAAGTTTAAACGAAAGGGAAAATGTTCGTACTGAAAAAATATCTTAACGTGCTTTTATTTTAAGTTTAAAATGTTTACAAAAAGGATATTGATATGTTGATTATGATTATTCTATTCTGCTTGATTAAAATTAGTCGTTAATTCTATTTTATTAGTTGTTTTTTTATTAGTCTAGAGATTTTGATGTTATAAAACCTTTTAAACCACTAAAAAAATATAAAAAATAGGAGTCGCCAAACTTTTCGCTGTGACTCAAAATAAAATATATATCTTAATAAATATTGTGTATTGGATGAAAGTTTGTATATTGAGAAAAGTTTGGTTTATCAAATTTATTTATTTTATTGGGGATTACAAACAACTTGGCAACATTGAAAAATTAAAATTATACTATATTTAATAAAAAATATAGCTGAACTTTAAAGACAGACAAGTTCTTTGATGTAACTAATATTTAGGTATGAGGAAATAACACGACAAGCAAGAAGAATTGATACAAGTGTAAATAAGAAGATGAAGTACCTTAAATAAATTTAATAAATAAAAATCCGCAACAGCAAATAACATTTTTCCGAAACAAATTCAGTTGGCCCTCTCCAGATCTATCTAAAGCAAAATTTTGCTAACTCCACAATATTTCATCATAACCCAAACAAAATTATCACGTCTTTGGCACGAGTACCCAGAAAAAAGTGAGCCGTCACATTTATGAATCCTTGGATCCGACACATCAACCAGTCGATCATAATAACACCAGACTATGACACCCCCAAAACGTCCCTGCAAAATTTTGGCATCGGGATATACTGTGGGGGAGTGCGGATAACCCATGTATAAGCGAAGTTGAGCACAGATAACATCCTAATTCATCTTTAATGACTTCAAAAAGTGAGCTTTTTCTCCTGTCTGGCGAGAGGCGAATTTGAGCTCATGGGTTGTGACATTGAATCAGATAGGCCGAATCAAGCGCCATTAAGGCGTAGATAACGATGATATATAGGAAGGGTAACTGTGGCCTACATTTTGGAGATGGAAAACATGTTTGCTTTGCTTGCTGGGGCTGTGATTTAGGATTGGAGTGGGGTGATTTTTCTTCGAGAGGGTGAATTGTAATTAAAACGGACGGTCGTCGCGTGTGTTTGATGTTTGGGTTGGAAAAATTAATTTTGGGATGGAATGGGTCATATGCACTCAGGCACTTAGGGCATAAATGGTATGATGCAGATTTTTGAAATTAAAGGTTTTGAAAAGAATATGTTTAATTAACTAAGGTTGGGAATTTTTTTTGGAATGAATGGTCGAATATAGAATAACATGGAAACATTTATTATGTTTGGAGTTTTAATTTTATATAGGATGAATTCACATTTATATATAATCGGTAATATATTTTAATAAGTGCAGGACGTAATTTTACCGTGGAAAAAAATTCTTGTTGAGGGATTGAACAAAATGAACTTAATCATTTAGTTATTTATATTCAAATACTTAAGGTATTTTCTTGGGTGGTATTTAGCTAATTTTTAAGGAGAAAAATTAACATTCGCAATTTCATCGTCTATGATGATAGATTAAAACTTGTTCAAAATGATAAATAAACCATTTAAATGGTAAACAATTTTTTTCAAATAGATCAAATTGCGCTGATACATTTGTGTAATTAAGAAAGAGAATTCATTTATATGAAGCAATTTGGGGTTTTTGATTACTTTTATATTCTTGTATTTAACAAAAATGGATTTCTTTAATTCACACAAATATTTAAAAAAATAATTTTCATAAAAAATTGAGCTTTCATTTATTCTATCACTTTAGTAACAATACTTTAGATGGGAATAACTTATTTATTTGTAAACAAAAAACACATAAAAATCTTCGAAATGACTAATACTATTCGTACACAATTTAAATGCACATTAATCAACTACTTTAAATTCTAATTCATTCTTATATTTTAATTCAAACACACACACAAAACACAAAGAGATGCGTTGATATCACCGAAACAAAAAACACCTTCAATAAGCCGAATGATTTGTTACTGAAGATAAAGATCTTACGCAAACACTTCCAAACACAGAGCCCAATCATACCAACGAAAAACACCCTCCCCTGTTGTTAGCTAGGTAAGCAACTCCGCGAAACAGAAACCACCGTATCTCCTCATGATCTGCCTCATCCCCCATCACATGGGATGAAGACACAGTCCCGTCATTGTTTCTTGTCTCGGGACAAGGGGTGTGTTTGTAGAGGGGTGCGATTTTAAGGGGTGTTGGGGGTTGACGAGCGAAACATCGGGATGGTAGTGTTCCGTGGGTGGTTTGTGTTGTTGGGGTTAGTTGGGGTGGGGGAATGTTGTATTGCGGTGTCTTTTTGAGTCGGATGACTTGTGTTTTTTTTTTTATGAAGGGAAGTGTAGATTGATAGTTGAGATAGGAAAGATGAGACGTGTGGGTTTAGGAAATGTTTGTGTTGGGTATCTTTCTTTTATGAAATAAAAATATTACAACGTCTTTATAGAGTATGAATGAACTTTTTATGTAAATGTTTTCAGCGTTAAATAAAAAAAAATATTATTTATGCTATTGAGAATAGTCTACCTATTATTATCTTCAATTACCTTTTAAGAAGCTTGTTAAAGATTCTATATTTTTAATTTAGACACTTTGAAATTGTACCCATAGTTGCATTTTAAGAAATTTTAAAAGTCTACTAAGAAATATTTTTTAATAAGCAGTTTTTAGAGAATGTTTTTTCAATAAAGAGTTTTAGTTCATAAAAAAAGTTTATTAAATTAGAATACACAAACATTACTTTTTTCAAATTATTACATACTCTAAGTCTTTTCTTTTTTACTTAATATTTAACGATATTTTAAGCTGATTCGTGTAAAATTTAGATAAAAATATTGAAATCAAATGAATTAAAATTAAATCTAGGATTATTTTTAATCTGATATTAAAGTTGCTAGAGCCTTATAGACTGAGAGCATTAAAATTGAACTGTATTTCTACATTGAACATGATTGAAAGGCTGCGTTGATAAAAGATCTTTATTTAGAAAAAATCTATTTTGATGGCTAAAAAAATATCTTAGTATTACAAGACGTAAGATTTTACTACAGAGTAATCTAATAAGCAAACGAAGCACATTTCCTAATAAATCTCTATCTCTCTCTGCGGTTATAATTCTATCAATTCAACTCAAATCAAACTAATTAAAATATCTGCCTCTAAGAGCAAGAAGCAAATTTCAAGGAGAAGTTGTCACACCGCTAGTTTTACTCAGTGAAACATGTGTTTGCTATTTCCTGGTATATGTCTCGATATTCACCCCATGGCAATTCACTTAACAACGATTTACCCATCCAAACCACCTTACCTATATGATAAAAAGAACCTTCCCAACCATCACATCCAACCCAAATCATTCCTTCCTCCCAGCATCACTCAATCCCACTCTCTCCGGTCACTCTCACAAGAACAAGCCGTTTCCCCCCATCCCCCCCCTCCACCAAGAGAGAAGGATTGGTCGAGCGGGGGGGGGGCGGGATCAGAGGCAATCCGACACTCTCCTCCTCCTCCTCCTTCATCCTCCGTAACCATGGCGACGCGGGCATCGGATGTCGGAGCATCGGTCCGGTCTGCGGACTCACTCGCTCTGACAACTTGATTTGGCAAGCTCTTTGGGCATTGAGAAGAGATGGTTGTTGCGAGGATTGTTGTTGTCGAGATGCGTTGTGGAGAGTTGATGTTGTTGGTTGTGGTTTGTTGGGGGGAAATGGAGGGTGGAGGTGTCTTTTGTGAGTTGAGATGTCGATTGGTGGTAAACTGATGTGTGGATGGTTTGGGATATGAGAGAGGAAGAATGGGAATTATACTGTTGAAGAAGACATTGTTTTATGGTATTTACTAAAGGGAGTTATGTTTTTCCTATGGTAAACAAAATTTTATTAAAAGAACACTATTTGGACTTTAGAATTTTATATAGAATGCAATTATAGTATGTTCTTAATCTTTAGGAAACTTAAGCTACAACAATCCAATAGTAATAAAGTTTTTTACTACACAAAATGAGGTAGGAATAGGATTTAACACAATAATTTAAATGGGGGAAAAAACTACTATCTTCTTTTCAGGTGGATACAGTTCAAAAACTCTTAATTTAAAATATTGTATAATTTAATGTGTTTAAAAAAACCATTTAGTTTCTATTGCACTCGTCAACACTGAAACTACGAGGAGGGTAGTAGTAGCAAACACGCAATGACTTTGAAAAGCAAACATTGTTTCAAGCTAAGAAAAAATTTACAAAAAACCCTATAAGAACTTAGAGAACCACCAAGCCATCCATCACTACATCCATCCCGTTTGATCCTCGCATACCGTTTCAGGTTCACACCGACATATCCGGCATTCTCCAGTAGGCAAATATTTCCCTATCCCTCAACCCCACCGCCATACCTCCCGGATTCCTGGCGTATCTTCCCCTCAGAATACATATAAATCAATCCTCCTCCTCATAAAACGCAACGAGAAAAAAACGCTCTCACATCAAACGCACGCCGCAACAAAACGTATTCCGCATTGACAAATTATTTCGCTGGCTTAGAGATAGAGGAGCACCTAGAGGAGGAGTAGGATCTATTTATGCCGTTCCGAGAGAGTTCCGTCGGCACCGTTTTAACAGCTCGCCATTTTGCACGGCGGGTTAACCCAGAATAGAAGGTAACGCTCTGCGGAGAGTAGCTTTCGTGTGTGATAGTTTGACAAAATTTGTTGGGGTATTGTTCTTTTTTTGGGGGGGGGTGACTATAGGGTTCCTTTGGGAATGTTAAGTTGACAGGGGGTATGAGAAGTTAACATTATGAAAGAAGTGTGTTGTTGAATTAATTCTAAATAGAAAAACACTACAGTTTGATCAATGATAAGAGAAAACATAACATTAGATAAGTAATCAAATGAAGATAAGTCTTTATAGTGAAGGTAGTAGATTGTTAAGTGTTGCATGTTGTAGTTAGATTGCCCTAGTTGTCCTCAGAAGGTTGATCAGTGAAAACCAAGAACAAAAGTAATTTCTTGTTGGGTATTTATAAAAATGTTGTCTACTTCTAAGTTTTATTGTTTTACTTATTCAAAGAACTTAAGAGAAAAAAAAAACGAATATTTTTAGAGAGAAATAAAAACAATTGAGGTTTATGTAGCAACATCGAACTAATCCCAATGTAACATCCCACTGTAACTTTACAATTTGTGTTAATGGATTAACTAACGTATGATTTTTTTGCCTTGACATAAAGAAAAAAGTCAACTATATATTTTATCACATTAAAATAAGATTG
Source organism: Tetragnatha montana (assembly GCA_963680715.1). Classification (NCBI taxonomy): domain Eukaryota; kingdom Metazoa; phylum Arthropoda; class Arachnida; order Araneae; family Tetragnathidae; genus Tetragnatha; species Tetragnatha montana. The sequence goes on from OY796675.1 coordinate 34,162,671, forward strand.
ACTTTTTTAATACACACCAATTAAAGAATTATGCTTAACAATATACTCCTATTTATTAGCATGAGAAATACCCAACATTTCATCACTCTCCCTGTAATTTAAAGGTATTTTTTGTCATTTAATTACACTTATAATTTCCAAACGCTTTACTTCCCTCCCCCCCCCAAATTCATAGTTTGATTTCCAAAGAGCAGGGGGATGCAGGTTAAAAACGAATCATTTTAATATCTGCAATGTGAGGGAGAAATAGTATGGAAAACAAATGAAGGGGCGTAATGGCAGTAATTTCAACTCAATCCCGAGAAACAGGAAGCAATTTTCGCACCCACCCTAAATCAAAGAAAAAGCCTCTCGCATTTCGTTCTCTCCCTTAGTTTCTCGATTAAATATCAATTTCCAATCGGCGTGAGTTGCTCCCTCTTCTAATCCGCCGCCTGGCGCTGTTTGTAATTGCTTGGATTAAGGGTTGTCTGTCTGCAATTCGATACACGCGACTGCGCCAAATGTCGCCAACTCTCTGAAGATAACAACTGCTAAATACCAAATCTATATTGTGAAGTTTTCATCATGAAATTTTAACCTCGAAACTTAACATTTTTTAGCACAGTAGTTCAAATGGCCTTCCTTTCTCAATGTCTAGACAACTCATAGTGGTCCTAGCCTTCTAGAGAAATTTTTCCAGACCAATTTCCTCTATTTTTTTTCAGGACTAAAAAATCTTTTTCGAAGCAAGGCGGTCATCTCAAGCTTGGTCTTCCCCTTTTTTGAGCGGCGGTTTATCTGGTATATAATATTTTTTTCCTTCATCTTGATACCGTCGCCTGCCCATTTCATTCTTTGTCTGTTAATGAAAATTATGATGAAAATCGTGCTATAATTACCTTATGAATAGCATGGAGTGAATTCATACTTACAGAAAGTAGAATACGCAGATTTTAACTGTGATTCTTAAAAGCTATCCCACAAAAGTAAATTAGTAATAACTGCAATTTTGACATCACTTTGCATTTGATTTGCCACAGATGGCAAAAAAAGAATGTGACAAGAAAATAACATATAACTGAGAAAAAGAAATGGAGTAAACTGACCCAAATTCGATACAGAATGTTGAAAATGCCAACCATATTTATTCCTCAAAAGTTTAAATGAATGGATACTCCCAACAAATTACACCTTGCAACACTATTAGCTATCAACCATTCAAATCTACGCAGAGACGCATGTTAGCTGATTGAAAACCATCTCTCAGTTCTTTTAGCAATATTACATCCACCTAACCAGAACCGACGCACGTAAACAAACACATCAAGTCAGTCAGACCAATCACCCGTCTTCTGTTCCAGATTACTTCAGCCCAGCTACCCATCTCATAACCATCCACGACCGCTTAAACAAAGCCACCGCAAAACACGAGACTTCCGAAAAAAAAACAGCATTAAATTAAGTTATACACGCCATAGCCCCATCTCTTTAATAAGCATCAGCGAAACCCCCCGCTGAAAATGTCAACACGGGCTCATTGCGACTCCATTGCCGCGGCTCCGGAGGTAACTTTTTCCATTTGGGTAAGTGGTCTTGAACCGTGCTCCATTGGCCGCGGCGGATCCATATCACGGTGAAAATATCGTCAACATATTTGAGGTGGTTCTCTTATTTGCGAGGAAGGCTATAAAAAGGCTGATTGCTTTGCATTTTATTATTTCTCCGTTTCCTTAAATGCGATGATATCGTGTTCGGGATGCACTAAGGAAGGGCTTTTAAGGGAACAATGTGTGATTATGAGGGTTTTCGGGAAGTGGTTATGGTGTTACGCTTAATATGAGGTAATGCGTTTAGGTTTGAAACGAGCGTGTTTTTTAAATAGATTTAAAAGGAAAAGTCGGTGAAATCCCTAAGGAGAATATTTTAAGAAAAGGATGATAAATTATAAACATTTATTCTTATTTTTCTGACTCAAAAACGAAATGCATTCGTGCAAAAATGTCCCGAGTAAAATGTTTATTTCCTTAACTCGTTTCATAATCATTATTAAGGAATCATTTTTCACTTTGTAAAATTGCGAAAACAGTTGATTTGAACACATAAAAATAAAACATTAATGGTAATAAAATCATGTGATGGTTCAGCGTACACATGTATGGAAAATCAGAAACATTATCAGTGTTTCCCTTCAAAATTAACTCATAAAGAAAAATATTTAATAAAAAAATTCTTACCGACAAAGATGGCACAGATTATTTTACGAGTCACACAAACTTGAATTAATTTAATAAAAAATAGTTCCTTTTAGGATCGACTTAATCATTGTTAGTTTAGGAAAAAAATAACTGCTGATATAGTACATTAAGACGAGCATGTTAGGCGGCTTCACCACAAAGCATCTACGCTTAAAGGAGAAACAAAATGTGATCGTTTTAGACTTCCATAACTTAGGTTGAAAAAAAAACTTCTACTGATAAAAATGAATACGTTAAGCGGGTTCACCTCAAAGCATTTACGCTTGAAATAAAAAGAAAATTCGACTGTCATGCTTGCATTCAAAGCAGCTAAATGCTATCCAAACAAGAGTACTCCAGAATATTAGTTGACTGAACGTAATTTCGAACCACTATTAATTCATCGATGGTTGTGGTACCTTTTTTTCCCTCCAGCGGGTCTAGGGAAGGCCCGGCGGGGCCCGTTCGCAGGGAAGCGCTCCACTGCCCCCGCACAAAGCGGCCTTGTGGGACACCCTTGGGATGCGGACGAAACGCAGAAGATAATGATCGACTGGCATCGGGGAGAAGACGCTCTCTCTGTCAGGGGATGCGAGGAGAGTTCTTGTGGTTGGAGAGGTGTGGTGTCGGAGGTATTGTTGCATGAGAAGACGGAGAGATGGTGTGTTGGTTTCGAGAAAGGGTTTTTTTGTGTGTGAGGTGAGAGGAGAGAGAAAAGGGTGACACGAAGGTGTGACTAGGAGGGATGTATTATGCAATGGATTCACATAAAGGGGAAAACAGGAATTTTGATAATTTTTAGAAGAAAATAGTATACATCAGTGAAAATAATGTAATCAGAGTTTAAAAGTTCATAAACCAACTATTTCTCCATTTCCCTAAAAATTCAATCTATTTATTATTAAAATTTACTATAGCAAGTATTATATTTATATTTATTAAACAGAGGCACTAAATAGTTTTAATAATAAAGAGATTTGTATAAAGAAATTACACGATATGTTTTAATTTAATTTCAATGGTAAGATTTGGAAGTAAGAATGCTTCTCTTCGATTAGGACATACTTTTATTAGACACATTCAGAAACTTTATTTTAAAGTTTCATTAATCTTACAAGTTATATTTATGAAGAAACCCGTTATCATAAACAGAAAGTCATGAAAATAAATTTACTGAAAGAAATTTTTCATTCAAGTACTAATTGCAATTTAGATTGAACTATCAACTCCCCTTTTCAACTTCTCTGTAATCTGTCATTCTTCCTCCCAATTAGGCAGTTAACATGAGTTTTCTAAGCAAGAGCAGTAATCTTCAAATAAATGCATATTTTTCTTGATAATAACCCAGATATTTCCCCTGTTCTTCCTAAAAAATACCGATCCCTACTGAAACTAAGCAACTCAACCCAAAAAAAAAGAGGGAAAGATCGACAGACGGAGATCCCCTCCCCTCCATGAACATAACATTCCTTATTTACCAAGGCGAGCCAGAAACACCCCCTAAGTCATCCACTCACGTAACTCTATTACGTCACATGACGAGCCGGCGGGTAATGCGATTTCTGTGCTCATCTTGGCGGTCCTCCCTCCTCAGGTTGCCAAAGGGGCCTTGGCGCCAGCCAACTCAATCGCCAACCTGGACACGCTTCATTCAGTCGATTAGGGATTTAATTAAAAGCGTAGGGAGATATGTTGGAATGAAAGGGAAAGACAGGAGAGAGTTTAACGCTTTTTGGGTCTTCAATGAAGAAAAATTGACTCCGTGAGAGTATTGGAGAAAGAGAGAGAAGAGAATGGCGTTTTTGGTGGAAAATTTGTCATAGTCGACGGTGGAGACAATATTCCCGATTTTATTGCGTTGCTGTATCAAATTAATAAAAGAAGGTTTCTTTATTTCCGAGTCTTTAATCATGTCTTCAAATAAAGTTCTTACAGTTGGAAAAATTGACTTGATTTATACGAGTAATTTTTCTCAGTATATTTGGAAAATACTCATTTCAAGACTGGTCTGATAATATATGGTATTAAAGTATGTAAGTAGGAAATGTAAGATTAATTATTAATCTTTACTTGATATACGTATTTATTTCACAAAGTTTTAAATACTCGTTAAGTTGACATACTCAAATTACAAGAGATCTTGCCCTGTGGATTTATTAACAACCACATATTAAATCTCTCTAAAAAGGTTTACAAATGGGCACTTTAATATTGATAGTCTTGTATTAGACCTGCAAAACTTTAAATATGATGAGGGACTGAAGATTAAAGTAAATTCTATAGCTCTTGTTCATGACATGAAGAGAAATTTTAGATAATTCAATAATATAATGACCCTGTTTTTAATGTAATGTTCGAAACAAACTTGTTTACGTTTGTTTGTTTAAAATGTGTTTTTGTGTTTAAAATTTTTGACCAAATGTTTTAATTAAACTTTTGGAAGAGTTTTCTTCATTTATAAATAGGTGCAAGAATGGATTTTAAATTAAACTGAGCAACCCGAGCAACCCCCCAAATTATAGTTTGTGAGGTGATAGGAAAAGCACAGATTCAATACTTGTAAGGCCACAAAGAGAGGGCCGTATGGTGTGTATAATGTGTGATTATTATTTATGCGTGTGTATGTGATTACATAAACAATAAATAAAAATTTCCCAAAAATCTAATATTAATTTAATTTTTAACTTTTGGAATTTTTATCTCAAGAAATTCCTTTTATCGGAGTATAAAAGTGGAAATTCTAATATAATCGCACTTATATGGAAACATCTCTAAACTGAGTATGATTTATAAAACATTTGCAATAAAAGAACTGCAACAAGGTACGTCTAATATCTAAATGGCCTCAATAAACAGAAATTATAAACAATTATAATGGTCCGAAATTCTAAACACTATAAAAACCCCAACGACTCTCCCAACCCCGATTCGGCAGTAATCAGCATTATCTGCGCTTTAACAGCTTGAAGAATAGCCGCAAATAGCCTGAAGACGGCCTCTCCCGAGCAGCAACTCGCCGTTAATCACGAGAAAAAACCCTCAATCTATGGAAGAGATAGAACTAATGGAGAGCAAAAACACAGAGACTATTTGGTCGGGGTCCAAATTTTCTTAATGATGTGATAATGACACCAAAAATAACGAAGTTCTGCGAAGCACAAACGGAGTGGAACATAATTTCGGAGCTTCGTTATTGTGAGCGCAGATTCATTATTGACTTGTCATGGGAAGGGTTAAAAACGCAGCAGGTGTAGGAATAGGGGTGTTGCGGAGGTCTTTTGTTAGCTCCGCTAATTAGAGCTTGGAAATGTAGATTTAGGAATGGAATGGTGCTGGGATTTATTGGCCTTTGTAATTAACTACATTTTACAGCTTTGAAATTGTAATGTTTTTAACTACGTTTATAATTGAATGTTCTTGTTCCATGCTATGCTTTCTTGTTTTAATTGTAAATAGTGTACAGTCCTCAATAAATGTTTGCCTACGTGCTATGCTGCTGATTTGAGTAGTTACCCATTATACTTACTATATAACTTAATCTAAATCCCACTAATATCTCCTTTTAAATTCATCCATTTGTTTGGGGAGTAGATTTGGGAGTTATGTTTTAGTTTTAAAATGAATTCTGTCAAGAATTTTTTTCTATAAAATAGACTTTGAATTGTTTTTTAGCTCTAAAAGTGTCATCTACCCAAAACTGAAAGAGACCGAAGTTCAGTAAGGTGAATTTAATTACTTTTAAATATTATTGAAAATTCATTATTTATTATTAATTCAGAATTGATGTATCGGTAAAGTATTTAGAATTAGTGAATATTTATACCTATTTAAACATTAATTAAAGCAAGGGAAAATCGTAAATATTTTAGTGTTAATAAATAATAAATAGCTTTTAGGATTTTACATACGTAAAATAATTTTCAAAATACTTAAGAGAAATATTTATTTTAATAACAAAATACTTAATTTTTAAGAAACTTTATTAGAAGTTTTAGCCTTTTTTACCTCCTTGAAATAAAAGTTCTCCATATTTTGGATATATTTGGTGTGGTGTTTTTCCTATGAAGACTTCACTCTACCAGAAATAAAAATCAATTCAAAGGTAATGAATGGCGAAGCCCTAGGGGCGATAAATCGCCATTGCGAGAGTCCCTTCCTCGTTCCCTTCTCCCTGGATGCGTACCATTCATTTGATCCGATGTAACACCCATGTGAGTGCATTGCCACAAACGCCATTTCACACAACAGACCCTCTCTTTCAAAATCAAGCCTTTTTTCCCTGCCTTTAGATTCACTTTCTTTTCTCCTCTCTCTCTCTCCCCGATTTCACTCTCTTTCCTCTTGACTCAGATGGGGATTCCTTCTCGGTAGAGAAGAGAAATTCTCGGTTGTTGCATTTATGTGGGCTCGATTTATTCGTGTGGGTTTTGAGTGGCAGGTGGAATTAATGCTAGTAAGTTAGAGAAGTTGAGATGGTGTAAAGTATAGTTTCTTTTGTTAATATTTAGTTAAAAATAAATTATATTAGGAGATGTTTTAGAATTAGTAACTGGTGATGCTTTTAAGATAGATTGAACCTGATCAAAACAATTTTTAGCTAGAGAAATGTTCAGAAAAAATGCTCTCCTTATATTTTAAGTGTAATGTATCTCCAATTAAATTGTCTAAGATATTCAACCATAAGTTTGTTTTTTAACATATCCTTTGTTTACACTCCCCAACAAAATCTTTGCAAGTTACAGGGCTCGTATTAAAATAATATCAATTTGTTCTTCTAGGTCTGCATATTTTTTTTTTTTTTAATTTTTCTATTTCTTCAAAATACGCACTATGGTTTTTAAATTTACCCCTACTGAAGTTCATCATTATACAATTTCTTATTTTGATAAACTTTCATCCAACTTTCTTAAAATCCCGGACAGAATTTATTTTTACATAATTTATTTCTTGAGCAATAATAATAGCTCTTGATCGGTGGGATATAAAAGCAGGCCTCTTCTGTAGAGTTGAAAAAAAAACCATTACACCGGTCCGATTATTAAAAACTTAAAAGAATTATATCAAAATTAGATTCCTATTAAAATTAAAAACCAACAATCAATAATAATTGATATTCCCATCGTTACAAAGTTGGTTTTGTTGGTATCACACCTTGGTCACATTCGATATTTTGCATCCGAATGAAAATTTCCAACCTGCCAACCTCCGTCCACCACATCAGACCCCTCCTTCTCGTTAACACAAACACAACCTTCCCTGCATACACAATACTCACCTTCTTTGTGACAGAAATACTAATTACTTCAAAGGGGGGCTCGCACAAAAAAAAATATCCCTGCACAACTACACTCAAGAAACCCTTCTCCCCTTTATGAACTTCACAACATCTCTCTCTCTCTCACTGAGAAAGGGAGACTTAAAACTTCCTTCTCCCAAAAGAAAAGGAAACGAAAAAATTACTTCTCTTTTGAAGCCCCAGGAATTGAGTGAAAATGAAGATTTCGCGACGAAAATTACTTCTTTTTCGGTGCCGAGTGTTATTGTTATTCCGGCTTCATTTTCTTTTTAGTCCCCCTCTCTCTCTTTCTCGTCGTATTTTTCTTCATAATTTGGCTTTCGGGAGGAGTCCGAGGTTTGTTTCGATAATTGGGTTGCTGCGTAAGTCGAGGGATGAGAATGCGTGTTTTGTCTTCCATTAAGTTTTTCTGCGCCTCTCTGCGAGACGTTGCTCCAGTTGAAAGGGAAGCGAGTGCTTCGTAATTATGTGGGAGGGAAGAGACTAGAGATGGACGTGACTTCAATTTTTGCATCGAGGGAGAGTTAGTTGGGAGAGCTCGGAGTTTTTGTTTTGGATCGATTGTTGTATTGTTTGCCTATTTTTCTCATTATAGATGTGTAGATTTGAAAACTAAATTGGGTATTAGTGTGTCAAGGTTATTTATGTTTAATGTCTAGAGGTTTGGAACCAGTATCAATTGGAACGAAAGAATAAATAATCCATTTTTTACTTTGAATTTACATTCATATTTACTCCTAAGCCTCTATTATTTCACTTCAAAAGTAAATTTTCAGAATTCATAAAGATATGAGATAGAGTGTCGGTGTGATCAGTAATAATCAGTATGACAAAATCTGGACCAATTCAAAATGTTTTGGATTCATTCTCTCTTGAATGTTTCCCTAATAGAGTGTGACTTCTCACAACGCAAAATATAATTAAAAAGTTGCATACAAAACAAAAGTAATGAGTCTTGTGATGTGTAAACTAGTGATGTGTGATTCTAGCGGCCATACTCCCAGCCTACAGCGTCGATGTTAACCAGAAGCTAAATAAAGAAAATTAGCTTTTCTCTGAAGCTGATTAGTGGAATCCTACTTTAACCAAGGATTTAACACCGACGCTGAGGGCTGTGAATATGGCATTAAGATCTGATGATCAAGATACATTTGAACTATTTGGACAAATTGGCACACAACATCATAGACTATAACAGATGAAGGAAGAAGGGAAGAAAAGAACTGACCGTTGTCGTCCCTCTTTCGCTTGTGGTGGTCTCCGGGCTGCGGAGGGATGCCGAGGATGCCGTTGATGGAGTAGGAGGGCCGCTGGGGCTCGTGGGCCGCGGGGGGTGCGTGGGCGATCACCGAGGTGGCGTTGGAGGTGGGCTGAGGGCTGTGGCTCCCGTTCATCTGACCCCCGCCACCACCCACCTGCTTCGCCTTTTCGGCTGCCTTGTTGCGCACGATCCTAGGGGAGAGAAGGAATTTAGTCATTTCTAATACAGGCGATTTCTTCTTTAGATAGTTATAAAGTTACCAACATGTCAAAAGCACCATTCTGCTTTTTCTTAGTTTCAATGAGTTTTGTGAAAAAAGTGTGGTTTCATTGCAGGTAAGGAATGTCTTTTCAAGAATAATGTTTAGAAATTATACAATACAGGCTGACTACCCCGATATGTTCTTAACTGTTTGCACTTTGAAGTAAGGTCCGTTTGGGTGGTTTTAAGAGACGGTTATAACAGGTAATACACCCCCAATTTTACAGAAAATTCAGTTTTTGAATGTTTTAATGTCTAACTTTTATCATTTCGATGCAATCAGAACAGCCTGCTCCTTACAGGTTCCTTCTCTTAAATCCACCCATGAGGAACAGACTGTACTACTATAATTTTTATGAATTATTATAGTGTTTTGAAGAATTCTACTGAAAATCACGATTGTTTGCTCTGATTCGGTTGATTCTGAAAATGAACTTTTCTCGCACACACAACAATCTCCAATAATATCAAAAAGATTTTTGGAGATTGGTTTCGTTTTTTGAAGAGGTGTAAAAGATATCTCGACTAAAGCTTTTCTTAAAAACAATGTTCGAAAAGTTCATTGCTTCCCTTAGATATGAATTTTATATAGGATTCTTCAAATTACCCGATTCCAAGGGTAAAAATTAAACTAATATCAATGAAATTTTCTATAAGCTTCTCAATTGACCAAATTATCCTCTCAATCCAAAAACAAACCCCCTTCAACACGCTCAATTATCCCCCACTTAAACATCGATCCCCTCCCCCAGGGTCAAGCCCCCCACCCCCTGGTGCTAGAGAACATTCCCCCATCCGGGTGAGTGACGTGACGTCATGCCCTCCCACCCCACTTAATGGACAAGTGGACAACAATGGCCAATGATGACATTATTCTGCACTTCCCGGACTAACGAGCCACGGGTTTATTTTCGGCTTTGTTTCCCAGATTCGATTAGGGCCTTCACGTTGAAATGCCCCCCTCTTATTCGGAGGGGCTGTTTCATTTGGGGGTGGTTTATTGAGGTTTTTTAGGTGGGGGAAGTGGTGTGTAGATCTGATCGTGGGGATGTTTGGGAAATGACGTTAAGTATTTGGACTTTCGTAGCAGTACATTTTATAAAGCTTTTTTATACGTCTCTATTTCGTACAAGCAGAAATCAAAATAGTGTGTCAATGAAGATGGTGATATTCGAATTATTTATTCTTAGAACCACAAATAATAACATTGTATAAGTGAAAAAAGTATAATAAGATTAACACTTTTAATAAAAGTTTTTCATACTACGTAATTATTTAAATATACAAACAACGTATGTATAATAGAAACCAATAGTCCGTGCCCCCTAAATAAGTTGTTTTTCTAAATAAGTTTATAGTAGTAGTAGATATTAATACAATAGTCCGTGTCCTATAAGTTTTACTACTGCCCTAAATATTTGACATAGTTTAAAAACTTAGAAACGTTAGTTTCTATTGACATAAGAAGCTGAAGTTACGTATATTTTAAAATAATTAAAGCCTTAAAAGTGATAAATTTGTTTGGAAAATTAAAAACGAAGATGACATGAAGCTTAACATTTTCAAAAAATACTTTTCTCTTAAAAGATTTACAATTCAGAATACTTCTTATCATTTTAATGCACACGTATGATTAAAGTGTATAAAATACATTTACGTATAAAAACAAAAAGGAATATTTTCAAGCATGAGTTATTTCTCAATCATTGAGATTAAGACATAAATTATATGTGGAAAGAATAGAACTAACCTACGTCAAAATTAATCAGCTGTGTTAAAAAAAATTAGTATACTTTTATATGAAACATATTCTCTCTATTAACATTTTAACATTTTTTAGTGTATGTTTTGTATCAAACATTTTCCATTTTTAAATATCCTATAAAACAAAGCATTTTTAAGCGGATTACTCAGACATTCCCATAAACTGAGATCGATAAAAACACTTACAAACGAATTAAAACTTCACTTCAATGCATATAAATCGACGAATCCCAAAATCATTTAATAGAAACAAGGGAATTCAAAAACGCATCATAAAACTCATTAAAAACAAATCAAGATCCCTATCTTCGTATCAACTCAAAAGAAAATTGAATTTTTTACGTTGATTACCTTCCATGTCATTCCCTACACCTACCTTTATAAGACACCCCTAATGGCATTTGTTTTTATCCGCCTGGCCCCTTAACAAAGGAAACTGGAATGAAGCAGCTTTTTCCCTTATCTCGGAATTCAGCTTATTTCCAATCAAATAAGCCAGGCTGTAGCTTAGAAAAAAAAAAGAGCAAAGCGATACTTTTGGATTGAATTTTTACGCCGATTCCGCTGCCAGTCATTCAGAGATGCCATTATTGCGTAAAACCTGCCGCCTCGTTTAATAGGGGGAGTTACGTTTTTTGAAATTTTGTGCTGTTTATAACAATGTAGGTTAGGTTGTTTTTGTTGGGATGAGAGTGTTCATTTTTGGATGTGATCGAATTCGAGATGCAATTGCACTTTGAAATGAGGATGGTTTGTGTTTTTATTAGTGAATGCCCTATTGGAAAAAGTTCACAAAACCAGTATCAAAATGATACTAGAACCAGTATAAATCATACTGGAACTAGTATCCATACTGGAAAAACATACAGGAAATTTTAAAACCAGTATGACACCATACTGGAAACTTTAAAACAAGTATGAAACAATACTGGAAATTTCGATACTGGTTTTAATGGATACTGGGAACTTCAATACCAGTATGAATCAATACTGGAAATTTCGATACTAGTTTTAATGAATACTGGGAATTTCAATACAAGTATGAATCAATACTGGAAATTTCGATACTGGTTTTAATGAATACTGGGAATTTCAATACCATTATGAACAACACTGGGAATTTCGATACTGGTTTTAATGAATACTGGGAATTTCAATACCATTATGATCAACACTGGAAATTTTGAAACCGTACTGGGGAACGTTGATACCAGTTTTAATGAATACTTTAAATTTTTATACTAGTATAGAATGTACAAGAATTTTTAAGTGCACTTTATCCAGCCTGACGGAACCCAATGGGAGTTGAAAAATACTACTTTGGCGAGGCTCTTGTCCCAGTTTCAAATTATGCCGTATATTTTTGGTTTGGGTCTTAGGTTTTCAACGTCCAAGAGTCCATTTCTAGATAATTCATGTTTTACATAGGGGATTTAAATGAAAAATAACACGAAACTATAACATAACGATCCCTAATTTTAAAATTATGAACATCCGGCCATCAAAATTTATTTACTCACATCATAAGCATAACTACACAAAAATTGTTATTGTTAAATATAATAAAAAAATTCTTACATAAATTAAATAATAACTAATATTAATTAAATAATAACTAAATTCTTAAATTAAATTGAATAATGTTATAAAATTTAATAATTAAAAATATTCACATCATAACTACAAAACTTTTCTCAAAATCTATAAATCTAATGAAAATAATTAAAATATTATAATAAAAACTATGTACTTTAAATAATTTAAAACATAAGCGTCGTAAAAATGCCGGATACATATTCACATCAAAACAACAAAACTTTTCTCATAATCTATAAATCTAATAAAAATAATTAAAACATTATAATATTAATTAAAACGTATTAAATAAAAACTATGTCCTTTAAATAAGTCAAAATAACAGCGTCGCTAAGTTGTCGGGCACCAGGATTCGAACCCGTGATCTCTCAGTTAACAAGCCCATACCCTACCATGTGAGCCATCGGGGCACGTTTCATAACAAACCTTCACGTCATTGTTGCTCATTACCGCCAAAGAAGCCAAAATCTTTCGTCGCCAACGCTGACGTTCGAGCATGCGCACAAACTGACTTTTCAGCTCTCATTGGGAGACGTCACGTCAGACGATCCAAAGGCTACTGAATTTTTATTACCAATTTTAAAACATACTGAAATTTAGATACCAGTATAGAATTTGTTGACTTTTTTTTATTCCAACCTTTATTTTTTTAGGTCATAAACTTAAAAATATTTGAAATTTTCTCGAAAAATAAAGAAATTTTGATATAAATTCCAAAACATTTGTTTTGGAATTTATATCAAAATTTCTTTATTTCTTGATAACTCGATACCTGTATGAAAATTTTTGGAAATATTGATATATACCTATGTAAAAACGTGCAGAAATTTGTTTCGGACAATATAATCTGGCTTATAATATATTGCAATAAACTGTGTAAAAGTATATACTCGATCGTTACTTTTAGAGCTAAGTAAGTGGCGAAAGCGAAAACCGTAGTGTTTGGCGGAAACAAACCCCTCGTGGTGCGTTAAGCCTAACACATGCTAGTTTTAACGCTGAATAGCTGCGGATCTGTTATGATCACAGTTTAGTGATTTATATTTTATGAAAGCATTTAAAGTGGGAATTTGAACAGTATGAATCACTAACAAATAGTGTAAAAATTGTGTGATCCAGAGACAATTCAATTCATTGTTTCGTTTTCCAAGACGTGTTTTCACAGATTTCTCTAGAAATAATTGTCAGAAAGCTTATCAGTATTCAGATTCTTGAAGAACTCTTAAAGACCTTTAAGAACCGTGTTAGAAAGTGGCGAAAACCGTAGTGTTTGGAGGGAATAGACCCCTCGTGGTGCGTTAAGCCTAACACATGCTAATTTTAACGCTGAATAGCTGCGGATCTGTTATGATCACAGCTTAGTAATTTATATTTTATGAAAGCATTTAAAGTGGGAATTTGAACAGTATGAATCACTAACAAATATTGTAAAAATTGCGTGATCCAGAGACAATTAAATTCATTGTTTCGTTTTCCAAGACGGTTTTTCGCAGATTTCTCTGGAAATAGTTGTCAGAAAGCTTAGCAGTAACCAGATTCTTGAAGAACTCTTAAAGAACTTTAAAAATACTAAAATTTTATACCTTTAGTTCTAAAACTCCGGGCGGGACGCCCAGATTCAGTTTTTCAATAAAACCGGAAAAACTCCCGAAATATGGGACCCACCCCCTCATACTTTATATATTCTTAATCTACTAATCAAAGGGAATACAGTGTTATAAAACACTTGGGGGTTCATTCATATTTTCCCCCTTTCCCCGTTTTTCTATACCCCCAAAAAATGCAATGGATTCTTACAAAGACAAGTAAACCTCTTTTGTGTTTGAAAATTCCTGGATGACGTCAGAATCCCCATGGCAACCCGAATTTCTGGAAAAAGTTTGCCACATTACTTAACTACAAAAATAAAAATTGAAAAAAATTCAAACTTATCATTAAATACCGATTTTTGGGCCTTTTCAAACTTGTGTTTTTCACTCAAAATACTGTTTTTCCCCGACTCTGAAAATCCGTCTAATTGAACACCAAATTGCACAAAAATTTGATACATATTGTATTTTGAGGTCCTTTTTAAGTTTATTCAACTGAAATGTTTTTTAATGAGCGTTAACCATGTCTTAAATGCCCCAAAAACGCATTTTCACCTGGAAATACCTGCTAAATAATAAATTGCCCTCCTCTTTAGATTAAAATAATGTATGCATTAATATTCAAATGCAATGAAAATAATGTTATAATGTGAATAATTTAATCAGTTGATGAAGTAGGTAAAAAAATAAAGGGGGACAGGGCAGGCCAATTAACTACCAACAAACAGAATGGCTGTATTGTGCATACTTGTCGTTCTTGACTTTTCGATAATTAATTACTGTAAATTTTCATCAAGATTCCTTTTGAAAACTTTATTTACTCCATTGATTTATCTCTTATATTAGGGTTTGATGTTTTCAGATATCGTCATGTATTATTTTTACTCTACATACTTAGCCACAGGCACACCAAAGATTTGGATTTATTTGATTTGATTTCTGGAAATGGCAACCTAAAACGTTGATATTTATTTATCTTTTCCTCTTTTCAAGTAAGTTGAAATGTTCAATATATTTTATTTAGAATTAAAATATTTTTCTTTTCAACAAAATAAAAACAGGGCTGCTTTTAATTTTTTAAATGTCTCCATGAGTAATTTCTAGAACACCTCAAACAAAGTCCGATTTGGGATCATTGTGCCCGGCACATCCTTTTGTAATGAAGATTTATACTAGCATAATATATATGTAAATGTAAGTACAGAATAGTTTGCTTTTGAGTTCAAATGTGTTAACATTTCGTTAAATACTGTCAAGCTGATTCCCTTAGTGTGATTCTGATTTTGAAAATTAGGATGTGAAGAAAATAATTTTAAAATGCCCTTAAAATTTTTGCTTTAAAAGGGTTCTACTTGACTTTCAAAATTACCAATTTAATTTACAAGATGGATATTTTTACCCTTTTTTTAAGAATATGTAGTTATAGTTGGGATTAATGAGAAAAATAAAATATAGTGGTCCATGATATAAAAAATTTTGGGATTTGTTTGGGTTTTGGAAGCACTATACAATGCATTCATACCCAGTCCTTGAACTTATTCTTTTATGTATTGTGTTTTTGACCAAAGGCAAGTGCTTGATGAGTTTCATTTCTAAAGTTTATATTAAGAGGGTCCGTCAGCATTTCGATTTGCGCCTTTTCCCACTAGATGGCACTGAAACTCACACAGTCACACGATCGAAAGTCAGCCAAGAACATAGCCGAATTAACGAGGGAAGCCATGGGAAGCGATATGCGCCAAATACTGGCACGACTGGTTCAAAGAGAGGAGAGAGCGGTTCTAAGAAAAAGGAGACGGGGAAAGATGAGATGTCCGAGAGGAGAGCGTTGGTTGACATTGACATCCAGGGGTTTCGCAAACGGTAAACTGCTGCATTTCCATCTGGGCGCGTTTTCAAAGATGTAGATCAGGGGTTCTCAAACTTTTGAACATCGCGACCCACTTTTTATGAACAGAATCTATCGCGACCCACCTCATCTTTAATTAAGGTATAATTTTTTTCAGACCAGCAACAGGGCATAGTGTGAAACTTATCTTATGATAATAATTAACTCAAAGACCTAGAACTAAAAATAAAAGTGATAGCACTGTTAATTATATAAAAAAATTAAGCCAAGTGGATTTTAATCCAGTTTTTGGAAGGAGGCTGGGGCCAGGTTGGAAGAGAGGTCCCTATTATTTCAGGACAAGGAAGCGGTCTTTATTTTCTTAGCCACTGTACTGCATTTCAAATTTCAATAGAAAACGCTGTTTTTCGTTTCTAAGAAATATTGTTTCGAAATGAATTGAGGGGTGTCTCAAAAACTCTTTCTTATTTTATTCAGCTGTGACAAGAAGTTGAATTTTTAGTAATCTTAAAAGTTGATGTTTTCTATTAAAAGTCAATAAAGAAAAGTTATAAAAGAATATTTAAACTATATTTTTTACTTCAAAATAAAAAGGATTTCAATTCGTATTTTCTGATAAACTGTTCATTTAAAAAATTTTCTTTTTAAAATCAATTCACAAAGATTTTAGTAACGTTTTCAAACTTCAAACGTTTTATTCTTATAATGAAGGGTGTATTCCAGGGGTCGGCAACCTGCGGCTCTTTTGGAGTAAAGTTGCGGCTCTCCAGTTCCATACGAAAATATTAATAATTTATTATCAAAACCCTTAAATATAAGTAAAAAAAATATTTTTAAATACCTAATTTTTCAATAGCTTTTATTTTCATAATCTAATAACAAATCGCTTGTGTGAAAAAATTGAATCTTTTAAAATTTCTGTGGGGGGTTATGAGTCAAGGGGGTTATTTAAAAAATTAAATTGTTCTTTTTTTTTCCCTAAATTGGTGAGAGAGGGAAGAAGGTTATTTACATGTTGTTAAGGTACTAGTGTATTTTAAAAAAATTCAGAAGATATATAAATTTTTGACCCCTATATAAACCCTATACATCTTTTAATACTTAATATTAATTAAAGATGGGTCTTCCTCCAGAAAATAGGGAGTTCGGCGGTCCTCCCCCGAAATTTGTTAAAATTTTAGTATGCTAAAAAGTGTTCTGAAGCTATTTTTTGGGGAGTTTTCAGGGAGCTTCGCGGGCTGCACAAAATGACCCGGCGGGTCGCATGCGGCCCGCGGTCCGCCTGTTGGAAATCCCTGGGTTATAATATTCAGTTTACCTGCAAGGCCCTTTGTTTTCAATCTTTTTTATGACGGCACACATGAAGTTAGAATTACAGGCGCCCTGGACATGTAAAGTTGTATGATAAAAAATATGTTTAAAAAATTTAACGAGATGGCTAAATCAGTTTTAGTTCATCTAAACTGCATCAAAATCACCTGAAAAGTCCACTTTAAGAAAAAAATTTAAAGGTCTTTTAAGGTTATAAGCTTTTTGAGTTTGATTTCTAGTAATCCTGAAAAATTCAATTATACCCATACCGTGATGATTGATAATAATGCAACTTTAATTCTTGAATTTTTATTTTGATTAAATTCGAGTCAAAGAGGCAAAAATATAAACGTGCTGAACTTTTGCTCATCACGAGGCACAAGTTTGCTAAAAAGTTCTGTCAGAAATATCGTGATTTCCCTAAGGATATTATTCCGATCGCAATTTTTAGAGTCAAAAATTAGCGTACTATCATAGATGCATAAATTTTTTAAATTATACACTTTTGAAAGTTTTATCCTTTTATATTCGGTAAATATAAGAGTAGAAAGTCTTGAGGTATCGAAAGTCGGTGTCATAAGTTAATTTAAATTTTGAACACCTTATTCAAACCTTTATTAGTGTTTTACTTTAGACTTCCCTAGACCCAAACCAGAACTTGCTGCTATAGTTCTGGACCGTAGAAATACACTAGTTTCACTGTTTCAGAATTGAAAACAAAGGACGGATCTGTCACGTACATTTTTGTACATTTCGGTAGATATAAGATCCCCATGCAAGGAGGATTGAAGGAACCGGTTTGGGGGGTTGGGGTAAGCTCGCAACGATGCCATCTGTAAAAAACCGCATATCTGGAAGCGCCCATCTCACCGAAATTCACCTCGCTCGCTACACGCATTTTGTTCGATCGCCTGCCCGAAAGACTATTTGGTCGACACAACAGGACATTTCTCCAAAAAGGAAATTTTGTCGATAAGGATAAGACGTTATAGCGAACGGGACATTTCACTGATAAAATATTAGTCGTTGAAACGCCCTGTAAGCAAAACTGGTAGCTTTTAGAATTATTTCGCTATATATAATATAATATAGTAAAATAAGCAACTATAAATCAGAAGTCTTAAGATGTTGAGAAATATGTGTTGGAGGGGCTGGGTAGTAAATGTGTGCCCCTCCCGAAAAAAATTTCTATACTATATGCCACTGCGCCCATCTCACAAAAATTCACCTCGATACACACATTTTGTTTGAACGCCTGCCTCATAAAAGAAAGACTATTCGGTTGACAGGACATTTCTCCGAACAGGAAATTGGTACTACTGGAGAAGAGGTTCACGGGCCTCGTCGTCCGTCTGTGCTTACGCGCTTTGCAATTAGCAGCCCGCTCCGCGAGAACAGAAAATTTTGCCGATATGCAGTGGTGTAACTAGAGATGACCCATGGGGGGTGTTACTCCGAACAGTCAACCCCTCCAACATATTACTCCCTTTTGAAAAGTGTCTCATAATATATATATTTTTTTTTGCAAAACTTCCGAATGGAAAACTTCATCTAAGAGGCTTAACTTTCAAGGGAAAAACACAGTATAACAGACGTAAAAATTTTAGAGGGGGATTTGGGGGTTCTCCTCCAAAATTTTTTAAAAATTGGTCTCTCAATGTAGTGTTGAAATTCATTTTGAGACCCTTTTGGGTTAGTTCCTAAAAGAGTTCCTTGTGAACCGCCCACCTTGTGAAGGGAAAATTTTTCAGTTTTTTATGTTTTAGAAACCGTCGATGTAATAAAATATTAGTCGGTTAAACTCCCTGTCAGCAAAACTGGTAGCTTTTCGAATTTTTCTGAAATATAATATAGCGAAACAAGCAACTAATCAGAAGTCTTTAGATGTTGAGAAAATGTTTATTTACATTGATTTGTGAAGAAAAAGCTTCCTCCCTCTTTTTTTTTTGGCAAAAAAAGTTTTAAATATATATTTCCAATAAAATCAAGTATTCCAAAAATAACAGCTGATTTAAAAGAGAATATTTACATTATGTGAGAACTATTGGTAGAGTAAAATATTTACACAAATTTACAAATAGTAGTATAACTGAAAGCCAGTATGAAATATTCATTACATGAAGTAAAAAAGACAATAATTCAAAATTCAATTGATGGAAAAGTTTAGCAATTTCAGGGAATACAATCATATTCGAGCAAAATTACCCAGTATTTCTCTCTTTTTGTTGATGTTTATTCACATTTTGGAGATAAAACTTCATTTTCTTTTTGCGGCAAAAAATAATTATAAATATATATATTTGCAGTGAAATCAAATACTCCACAAATAACAGTCAATTTAAAAGAGGATATTTACATATTATGTGGTAGAGTAAAATATTATTTACACAAATTTAGAAATAGCAGTAAAACTGAAACCAGTAAGAAATATTCATTACATGAAGTAAAAAAGGCAATAATTCAAATTTTATGGATTTTCAGATTAGCAATTTCAGATAATACACTGACCAGTCAACCAAAATTACAAAATAATTTTCTATTTTTTGTCAAAACTCAAATGATTATGAATTTTAATGACGGACGTACAGAAAATGTTTATTCACATTGATGTTCTCTTTTTTTTTTTGGCAAAAGATAATCATAAATATATATATTTGCAGTCAAATCAAATACTCCACATATAACAGTTGATTCAAAAGATGGGATTTACATTATGTGGGCAGGCCCGTGCTGGGCCGCCGGGACATATCCCGGTGCGCCCTCCAGCCTGGAAATTTTGGCGCCCTCCTATTCCGAAACTGATAAGGCTTTGAGTGTTTTGACTGTAGGCTACCACTCTATAGGCTACTACTTAATAGAGGTGGGCGCCTTTAATCAAAACAGCAATACTTTTGAGAGTGTTAAGTCAAGATATTGTGTTTTTTGCACTAGGGGAACCCTAAGCGAAAAAAAAAGTACTAATACATACCTTGATAGTGGAAAACTATAGGCGGTGTTTTCAGGGCGCCCTTTTAAGCTACGGCGAAATTTTAAAAATTCCGCTTTAATTTTACTGCGGTGATTTTTCATGGCGATTTCGCTCTTTGTTTCGCCCTTTCACCCTTTGTCCACCGCCCTCTGAAGGTACCCAGCACGGGCCTGTATGTGGGAACTATTGTTAGAGTAAAATATTTAAAAAATAACATAAGTTTGCTGTATAACTGGCAGCCGGTAAGAAATATTCATTACATGAAGTAAAAACAAGAAACAATTCAAAATTATATTATATTCATATCTAGATTAGCAGTTTCAGAGCATACACTCAAATGTCGAGCAAATATTTCTACCACATTATTTTTCACTAACCCCAAATGTATATAATATAGTATATAAATTATTACTCACAGTAAAGCAAATATTCATATATTCCATTACTCAAATGAAAATATTTATAATTTTCTTTTTTTTTTTAACTAGCAGTAAATAAATTAGTAAAAAATAAAACTATAAGAAGCAGTTCAATATTATTTACTGGCATCCAAAGGATATTTTGACTGTCCACAGTAATAGACTGCAGGAAATGAAATATAAAAGAAACTGCATGTCGCATTGCATAAAATTGAAGCAATTTTAAACTATAATGAATAGAAAAGAATCGGGTTACACAAAATACTGAACAAATGTAAACAGCTTATACACAAGAAATGCATAATCGGCAATATACAATAAAGTATGGACTAAATATCCAAGATAATATGATAAGTAAAATAATCCATTGATTAAAATAAAAAATGATCAGCTATCAAAGTTCATGGACACGCATATGATTAAAAAGAGAACTTAATGAATTTGGGAAAGTTTAAATTTCTATAGAACAAGAAGCAATATGGAAGCAGAGGAAGGTAATGAGAGATGGAGGATGAACTAGTCAGCTAACAGGAGCGGCAATTGAGGGAACATGGGTTCATTCTTCAATAATATTCCATAATTTTGCTAGGTTACTTGCAAAATAAACGAGATAAAAGAACAGTAGATGGGGTTTTGATGATGAAATACTGTGAATATACATGGATGATTTTTCTGTTGTTTTCTTTTGCGTGGACACTAGAGCAGAAGCAGGAATTATTTTCAACATTTAAGGTGAAGAAGCAATATGACAGCGGAGGAAGGTAATGAGAGGTGGAGGGTCAGCTGAGAGGAGCAGCAATTGAGGAAAGATGGGTTCATTCTTCAAAAATACCATAATTTTGCTAGATTACTTGCAAAATAAACGAGATGAAAGAACAATAGATGGGGTTTTGGTGATGAAATACTGTGAATATACATGGATGATTTTTCTGTTGTTTTCTTGTGCGTGGACACTAGAGCAGAAGCAGGAATTATTTTCAACATTTAAGGTGAAGAAGCAATATGACAGCGGAGGAAGGTAATGAGAGGTGGAGGGTCAGCTGAGAGGAGCAGCAATTGAGGAAAGATGGGTTCATTCTTCAAAAATACCATAATTTTGCTAGATTACTTGCAAAATAAACGAGATGAAAGAACAATAGATGGGGTTTTGGTGATGAAATACTGTGAATATACATGGATGATTTTTCTGTTGTTTTCTTGTGCGTGGACACTAGAGCAGAAGCAGGAATTATTTTCAACATTTAAGGTGAAGAAGCAATATGACAGCGGAGGAAGGTAATGAGAGGTGGAGGGTCAGCTGAGAGGAGCAGCAATTGAGGAAAGATGGGTTCATTCTTCAAAAATACCATAATTTTGCTAGATTACTTGCAAAATAAACGAGATGAAAGAACAATAGATGGGGTTTTGGTGATGAAATACTGTGAATATACATGGATGATTTTTCTGTTGTTTTCTTGTGCGTGGACACTAGAGCAGAAGCAGGAATTATTTTCAACATTTAAGGTGAAGAAGCAATATGACAGCGGAGGAAGGTAATGAGAGGTGGAGGGTCAGCTGAGAGGAGCAGCAATTGAGGAAAGATGGGTTCATTCTTCAAAAATACCATAATTTTGCTAGATTACTTGCAAAATAAACGAGATGAAAGAACAATAGATGGGGTTTTGGTGATGAAATACTGTGAATATACATGGATGATTTTTCTGTTGTTTTCTTGTGCGTGGACACTAGAGCAGAAGCAGGAATATTTTAATTGTTATTCATTTTGATATTTCATTGGTTTTGGTGATTTATAAGAACACTTGACAGTTGCGTCTGGTTAATCCTAAAGTACAAGATATAGTAAATAGATATAAATGAAATAATCTATACAGGGTGTTTCAAAAGTCCGTTTCACGGCTTTTATTTGGAACCAACGTATCCTAGGGTCCTGGAAGTAAGGTATACCCCTAGGTAAGTGACCATGGAGAATCCATTGAAAGGACATACAGAACCCCTAGCGGCGAAATAAAAAAGTTAAAAAAATTAATTAAAAAACTAAAGGAGATAGAGCAAAGACCTCAGTGAGAGTATTGTTGCCACTTTTATAAGTAGCTCACTGAAAAAAATATCATGAAAATATCTTTTTAGATAAATGAATTAAAACTTTAATCAAAAAATCAAAAAAACTTGCAAATTTTTGAACTTTTTCCTTTTTGATGACTGAAAAAGTGCTATTTTCACATGCTAATATCTCCGCGAATATTCACGATATTTTCATGAAATTTTTTTCAGTGAGTTACTTATAAAAGTGGCAACAATACTCTCACTGAGGTCTTTGCTCTATCTCCTTTAGTTTTTTAATTAATTTTTTTAACTTTTTTATTTTGCCGCTAGGGGTTCTGTATGTCCTTTCAATGGATTCTCCATGGTCACTTACCTAGGGGTATACCTTACTTCCAGGACCCTAGGATACGTTGGTTCCAAATAAAAGCCGTGAAACGGACTTTTGAAACACCCTGTATACGTATAGCAGTGGTGGATCCAGGGGGTGGCACTCTGGAAAGTGCCCCCCCTTGAACCCAAAAAATCACTCATTAGTACCAAAAAAAAGTCCCAAAATGAGTTAAAAGTTAAAACCCTACTTTTGCTGGTCAAATTTACAAAATTTGGAGAGGACCCTCATAACCCCAGCAGTACCAAAAGGGGATCTTGAGTGATACTTTATAGAAAAATGCCAAAATTTTGATATTTTTTTCCTAAAGATAAAGGTGATGGTCTGAAAAAGTGCCCTCCCCATGGAGCCGTGCTGGATCCGAACCTGATATATAGATATAATAAAGTAAAGATACAAGCTACTCGCATTTATATTGTGGATTGGTTAGTACATAATATATTTTCCGGTCTGTGTGCTTGATCTCAAGGATCCGCTTGCATCTATATTAAAGCGCAAAGGGGCTTACGATTTTGGGGGCTAAAGTTCATTAAGTTGTGAACCAAATATATAAACACTCAAATAGCACTTCAAATTTGTATTGAAAACTTGCAAATGTGCGAATATTTTCTTTTTTTGAGGCCTGAAAAGTACTTTTTAAATTGCTAATGTCTCCTCGAATATTGAAAATACTAAATTCATGAGTTTTTTTGGCAGCTCGTTATTTAGGATATTGCCAACAATGTTTCATTGAAATTTTTCTTTTTATCTTTAGTTTTTTTTATTAACTTTTTATTTTTCTTATTTCGGTTGAAATTCGGTGAAATTTCGGCTAAATTGAAAAAAAAATCAAATTAGGTAATTAAAAATTGAGTTTTAAATAATTTGTGTTCCCCTTGTTTGGGTTCCATAAAAAATATCCCTTGTAAGCCACTTAATTTTGTAGGGAAACTTATTAATTACCCAGGCCAAAATATCGCAAAAAAAATATAAAGTCTATCATTGCCTCAAACTTGGTAAAACTAGGCACTCTGGGTAAAACCGCAGAAGTAAATTGAGAAATTGGGAACTTTTTGAGGAAGTGGAATAAAAATCGTCATGAGGAGTTAAAATCTCAGTAGCCATTCCTACCTACTGATAGTGAGAACTATCGCAGCGGCGACGGAACGCTGGAACTATCCCAATCCAATTCCCATTCAGGGAGGAGGGAACTGTAGGGTTGCTAACATTTTGCATCACCTGGCAGTTCAGATTTTGTTCGCCAAAGGTATCGCCAATATAGCGTATATTTTCGCCACGGAATGTATGAAAATACAGCGCTGAAGACTGTTGTTGAAATAGGTAGCACCTTTCACAACCTTCTTAAATGTTCCTAAAGTCAAAATAATGTTTTTATATTCATGAATTATTTTGAAAACCAATAAAAATTAACAGAAGATGTAGGTGTCGCTAAGTGTCGCTAGGTGTCGCTACCTCCCAATGGTTCGAAATTGGTTTCGTTTTAACAGACGGGTTCACTAAGAGGTGGTTTTATAAATATTACACCAAGTTTGACACCCTTTCTCTAACTATAATAAAAAATAAGGCACTTTTATTTGATTTTAAAAAAAGAATGAGGGTTATAGGGACTATCTATTTGTAACACTTTGGGGCTAGAAAATTAACATTGCGGGTATAGGAGCGCTTGGGGTGCCATCTATCGACAGAAAGGGGAACCGTGTAAGTGACGGACCCTCTTAAGCATGGGTGCCACTCTTCCATCCCCGGGACTGAATTCCATCATTTTAAAATTTCAATGAACGGAATTCCGTCCCAGGTATATTGCGAAACGCAAAATTAGTACTAAATTCCAATACCTACATTGCACATTTGGTTCTATTCCGTTAACGTTCCTGCTAAATATTGCCATGCTTTTGAGAATGCCATACATTCAAATATCAACATTTTAAAATTTTTATTGAAAATATGAATAGTTTTTGATCTATATAAACATTTTAATCTGAGTCTAAAATTGTTTTAGCAATACATTACTAATTAAAACAGAAAGGCTTTCACGGCCGGATGTATTCGAAGTTAAAGTTTCCGGGCTTGGTTGCAGTGGTCTTGATGTTAAAAACTTGGACGTTTCACCCCAAACTGTGTTGGGCATCATCAGCTGTTTTTTTTACGTTACGTGGTTGGTTACGTGAGAGAAAAAACAGCTGATGATGCCCAACACAGTTTTGGGTGAAACGTCAGAGTTTTAACATCGAGACTACGGCAACCAAGCCCGGAAACTTTTACTTCAAATACATTACTACTTTTTTGGTATCCAAAAGAGCAAAGCGGTATTTAGCGGGAACATTAACGGAATTGAACCGCACATTTTGACCACAAGTAAGATGGTTTTACTCACATACAGCTTTATCTTGATTTAGAATTTAAGGAACTATAATTGTTCATGATATTTTATGAATTTTCATGCAATTAAAAAAAAATTGCTAGACTGGATGAAAATGATTAATACGATACTTTAAAGTTCCGTCTTGCAAATTTTGAAAAGTGGCCCCCATGTACTATGTCATGTCTATTTAATATTGTTTTTGGCTAATTGCTGATCATGTGTGATATTACATATGAATCAAAATGCATGCATATGTTAATGATTCCCCATTACAACTGTTCACACACATTACAATACATAATAGTTCTCTTAGTTGCTATCCCTTGAACCATCAGTATCAGCAACACATTTAATGGGCTTTAACTTTAACTGTGCATTTTCAGAAGCACTGCGCATGGGCGGATTTAAAGGTGTCAACTTTTTGAGAAAATTAAATTTTTATAGGGAAAATCATGTTTTTAAAGCCATCAGGGACAGTTTGCACCCCCATGTTTTCCACTACGCACCCCCAGGGTTCATTACCTAAATCCGCCCTTGACTGCGTATGAAATAATATTGAAGTAGTAACAATTTTTAACCTTTTTAAATGTTTTGTTACTTGACTTCTGTTCTGTTTAGGTCTTGTAACATTTTATTTGCAGTATTTAAGTAGCATAATTTATTTTCTTTATTTCTTTCCCTGTCTTTAATTTGTTGAAATATTTTGCTAAGTTTTATTCCAAGAGATCTATTTATTACCATCCTAAGTGTACTATACCCGTAAATTATGCACAATTATATTTTGATAGTTTCTTTTACAGGGTTCCCACGGGCCTTGAAAAGTACTTGAATTTCATTTTTAAATTCAAGGGCCCTGGAAAGTATGCTTGAATTTAGTGCTAAGTCCTTAAAAGTCTTTGAATTTTATTATTTATTATTTTATTTGAAATATTTTAATTTGGAATTCTTTTCAGTTCGAACATGAAAAGTTAATCAAATAGTTAATATCCTGTTAGCATATTGTAGAACAGGTATAACTTGCCTACTTGAATTTTTCTGTTTGACTTTCCCAAAACAAGTAAAATATAGTAGTATGTTTTGAAATTGTTAAATATAGTAATGGTAATATTATAATTAATCTTTGCTGTAAGAAAGGTTTTTGAAGTAAGGGTACTAAATTGGGAGAAAAGTTTTTTTTACTTGTAAATGGCTTTTCCGCCTTTCTATTTTAGTTCATGAAAGATTTTAAATTTAAGCCCTTAAATACTTGATTTTTTTCCTCACAAAAGAGTGGGAACTATGTTTTAAGTACATTTCAACTTTAAGGAATAAAGTTGAAATGTTTTCAGGAAATAACGTTTTTGACTTTTAAGTGCAATTTCTAACACAATTTTGCAGTGTCATCAGCCTATTCCTTTACACTTGATCATACATCTGTGTTTCTTTGCATTCAACTGCATGTATCATCGCTGATGTTTCTCTTGGTTATTTCAGGTCTGCCCGGCATCTTTCAGTGGGAGATGGGGTTTGCACTAGTAATATATAGTTTTCTTTCTTATAATTGTCCTTTTTGTTTCAATGTAATAATACATTCATTATGCTTAATTTTATAACTAAAGGGTCCTTTTTCTATGGGAGAAAAGACAAAACTAATTCCTACTTAGATCAATTTTACACATTGATGAAAATTGATATAATTACATGAGTGGGTCTCTACTAGTCATACTTTTATGAGAGTAGAGAGTGATTTGGTGTTGAATAGACACATGGACGTATAGTCAATAGGTATATGATGGACTAAGCTAAATTAACTTAAAGCACTGAAATATTTTACTTTGTAAACAATTTAGAAACAGCATGTTTAGTTATTATATTGTGAACTTGTTAATTACTTTTTACTTCTTAACACCATGTTTATACTATGCTTAAGACTAAAAAATTGTTTATTAATAAGTTAGCGGACCTGGAAAAAGTTGTAACCTTCCCCCGAACCTAATAAAATTTACCCGAACCTTATGTATTGCTCCTATGGAGCTGGCAGGGGCTTCCCCCGAACCAGGTTCGTAGGTTCGGGTACTTTTTCCAGGTCTGTAAGTTAGTATTTATTACTAAACAGTATTTTCATTGCAGTAAAATTATTAAATGAATAAAATAAGTTAATTTTTGCGTAGGAAAACATTCTATCAGTGAAAATTTTTTTCTGCCATAAAGAAGTTAAGAGAAGCTAAGTGGCGTGGTGGATCTTGCTGCCACCCCACAGGCCCAAGTTCTATTCCCGTGTTGGGGAAAGCAGACTCATGGTGGATTTACACCACCATGTCAAAAGCGGCGATAGGGGTCAACAGCGATTCAAAAGAAGCAATAGAAAACCTCTAAGCCTCGAAAACGACTACTGTTCGCCAGGTTTGACGCGGTGGTGTTAACCCACCATCAGAATTACGCTTCATTCCTCCGGGGTGATAAAATGAGGACCAAATATATACTTGATGGAGAAACAAGGGTATTTTGAATCCGATGACTGACTTTCATAGTCACACTTTCTGTAACAGCTCGGCTTATGGCCTCACTAAGTGAGTCTAAGGACCTAGGTGGTACTCCCTCAAGTATCCATCCCATTGTTTCATTAAAGAAATTAATAGATTGAAAGTTAGACATTCTACCTTCCCCAAAACACACAACAAATAAGGGTTAACAAATATTATTTCCAAACCATGGCTTACTAGATACTATACAGGCTAGCCGAGTACGGAAATCATTAAAAATCCAGATGGCAATACTTGACAAACTGGCAAAGCATATCCACAGTGTTGAAGGCGGTGGGTGATATAGGTCGGATTTGTGGCGATCCAAGCGGGAAAAGTTGTCAAATGGTTTTCATTGTTTAAAACTTGGCTAGCCTGTATAGCATCTAGTAAGCCGTGTCCAAACTATACTAATAAATTTTAAGTTCTTTGTTAGCATTTAAATTACGCACAATTATATATTTTGATAGTTTCTTTTAAGTACATTTCGACTTAATTAAGAATTAAGGTGAAATGTTTTCAGGAAATAACGCTTTCAACTTTTAAGTGCAATTTCTAACACAATTTTATAGTGTCATCAGCCTATTCCTTTACACTTGATCATACATCTGTGTTCCTTTGCATTCAACTTCAAGTATCATCGCTGATGTTTCTCTTGATTATTTCAGGTCTGCCTGGCATCTTTCAGTGTGAAATGATTATGAAATCTCCCAGCAGAGTTGTAGAAGTGGATGCTGTGTCTGCGGATAGTAGTACAAACAGATGGAACTTTGCTGCAAGTAGGTTTAACCTCTTTATACAGAAAACCTTTCCATAAAAAAATTAAAAGAATCTAATGTGGGTGCATCCTGCGAGTTTGGGTTTCGCACTAGTAATAGTTTTCTTTCATATAATTGTCATTTTGGTTTCAATGTAATAATACATTCATTAGGCTTAATTTTATAATTAAAGGGTACTTTACTTTTTCTATAGGAGAAAAGGCAAAACTAAGTTTTTGAGATTAATGGTACACATTGATGGTGATATCACATGGGTGGGTTAAAAACAAGTGGCTAAAGTGACATTGTATTTAAACTTGCAATGAAGGGTATGAGAAGTGGCCAATTCTATAAACAGTGGCAATATTCAGCTAACCCTCTGTTGCCATCTCTTTAATCTGATTGTTTCTGTAATTCATTATTGTTCCAAGCTCACAAGCAATGGTTTATTAACATTTTAACCGTTTTTATTAAACCTGTTCTTAATTTATTGGTAATAATTTAA
This sequence comes from Tetragnatha montana, assembly GCA_963680715.1. NCBI lineage: Eukaryota > Metazoa > Arthropoda > Arachnida > Araneae > Tetragnathidae > Tetragnatha > Tetragnatha montana. Next base: position 34,191,758 of record OY796675.1, read on the forward strand.
ACAACTGGAATGAGGCATATAGAATCCAACTATTTCCAACATAGCTCAATATTGTTGCTGATTTGAAGAGCAATCACAATTTTTGGACGATGCTGCAGTCTAACGTGGTATAGCAGATTTAATATATATTTTTTGCGTTGCAATTCCTTTTCCTTATTTGCCTTGATAATTTTTTTCAAATCTTGACCCTGTTCTTCCTTATCATAATTGGAGCCCTGTAAATTTCTGCACTATCTTATAAGGCTTGGAAACATCCCTCGTTTTCTTTTTTTAATCCAACTACCAAGGCCAAAAGGTCCAAAACACTTCCTTATTTCAATTTAAATTAAATTATCATATTAATTTCAGCATATGTAATCATCCAGCATCTTGGTTGTATATTTTCTTGACAATAAAATGAATGACATTTTTTAAAATCTTTTTTATTCTAGCTGCAATAACCCTTGTAAATTTTGCACTTTATATACTTTAGATGTATTTGGCAAATATCTTGTGACTTATTAATTTACACATTTGTGTTTTGTTTCAGATTAAATGCGGTTCGACCCTAGTATGTGAACGAGAGTACTGCAACACCATCACCATCACCTGGGGGTGCAATGCTCGAAGGAACCAGGCTCGAGGATACCCATATTCGTTAAAGGGATGAATTCGTCTGGGACAACCTTGTCTCCTCTAGCCCCTCAGGTGTATCTGGGATACCACCCTTTCCTTTCGGTGTCAGGGACACCATACCCTTGTGGTCACAGTGTTTGGGACACTGCACCCTTCGCCCCCTTAAAGTCTCTGGAAGACTAAAACTGTCATCATCTTCGATAGTTTTGACCTTCTTCTGGTTTTAGGGCTTTTTCTCGAAATCAACTTTGCCGACTAGAGGTCCCTTTTCGCTTTCCGCCTCATATATTGTGATTGTGCGTGGTTTTAATTACAATTTAGTCTGATGTTTCTGTTGATTTAGTATTGTTCTCTTGTATAAACCTGTGTCCCATAAATGTACATAACATATGACTGTATTCTTGTACTTTTTTGTATTGTGTATTCTTGTACTTTTTTTGGTTTGTAGAAGTAGTTTTTGAAACACAGGTTTTTGTACGATACTGGTTCCGGCATCATACTGGTTCTAGTATATACTGGTTCCGTTACCATACCCGGTATGATAACGGAACTAGTATATACTAGAACCATTATGATACCGTGTTATGAAACACCGGAACTAGTATGATACTAGAACCAGTATGATACTAGAACTAGTATCATACTGGTTCTAGTATATACTGGTTCCGTTACCATACCCGGTATGATAACGGAACTAGTATATACTAGAACCATTATAATACCGGGTTATGAAACACCGGAACTAGTATGATACTAGAACCAGTATGATACTAGAACTAGTATCATACTGGTTCTAGTATCATACTAGTTCCGGTGTTTCATAACCCGGTTTAATTTTTTTTCATACCGGAAATTTTTTTTCCAATAGAAATCCGTAATAGTGGAAAACCTTATGTAAAGTTAAAAAAAAACTCACTGTAATCTTCAAACATTAAATACAGAGCCAACCCTTCGAACCCACACTCCACCTCGTCTGCTTTGACTCCTACCTCTCAGCTATAACATTAAAACCCAATAAAATCACACAAAAGCAGTTTCGAGCCTTTGTTGCGAAGATATATCGGCGGCTGATAACGGGGATCACCGATCCCCAGCTCCACCGAACACGGTCCTTCCATCAGCGGCACGTGCCATCGCAATGTGCCGCGTGCCACGATGGATGGCCCGGGAGCTTATCGGGAGCAGCCGCAATTAAATTCCACTTTCAATATACCCCTCACGGGAGAAAAAGCAAGCTTCTATCGTTGCCATACAGAAAAGAGAGTGTGGTAGACGGTCTTTTTTCCTAAAATCTTTTACGAATATTTACCTTGCTGGATTTTTTTCTAGCTTCTGATTTATGACCTAATTATTTTTTTCATCCGTTAAATACAACCTAAATTCGTATAAACATAATTTATTTGACAAAGAGTGAAGATTTAAGTTGTTGCAATACAAAAATATCGTTACATTTAAAATAAAGTATGGTAAGGGATTCTTTATTTTCAAAGATTTATTTTAGAATAAATAATTAATTGAACTTTTTTATTCAACTTAAAAAAATTGTACATCCTTCATTCCATCCTTTGAAATATAAAGAGTTAAATCAAAGATGAATAAAAAAATAAAATTTACACCAGTATTTTTTAAATGTTTCTTTTTACAATTAATGTGATATTTATTCTCATTTACGAACATTCAACTCAGAAATAAAGTTTAATACTTTTATGCTTTTTTTATTCTCCTTCTTATAAAAACCCTATTCAAAATATCTCTTTTAAAACTTTTAACAATATAATATAATTCATAACACAATTTATGTAACTCATTACTTTTTTGCATGTTTAGTTCATCTTAAAACCATAGGTCATATACTTATAGAGCAGAAATATAAGGAAGGATAGTAGCCTCTGTATCAGAGAAATGGATCTTCTCCTTCCTAGAAATTCCCACCCGATTCCGGCAACACCGCTTTCCCGCAATGCATCCCACTCGGCAATAATCGTAACCCGCCACAAAAAGCTCTCTTATTAATGGCCATTTGTGTGACGTCAGCGCGTAATGGCCGAAGAACATGCGGTAAATCTGGAATTGATGACGGGCCCCCGTGACGTAGGTGGCTTGACCGCCCGCCGAGGCGAGAGGACCCTGGATGCAAATAATTGGCCCCGGTCGACTTTTATGGCCGATTCCACTCAGCCCTCATTGTGAAGGGTGTTATATGTGGGAAGGAAATATTGTATTTAATTCCCGGTGGTGGGTTAATTAAAGGCTAACAAAAGATGTATGGAGTTGTATTTAAGTAAAGAATTGTTTCTGGTTGCAATTGAAGGTATGAAACATCTTAAATTCTATTTAAAAAATTGATTTCAGGAAAGTGGTATGATTAAAAATCTGTGGGCAAGAGGATATTTCAATCTCCGGATATCAAAATCCATCCCTTTTTTGGCCGTAAAAATCCAAAAATCATTTCTAGTCATATCTATCTCCGAAATCCAATATACCTTCGGACACTGTTATGTATGTTAGTGGGAAAATCTTATTTTATGTATAAGAGAGAAATTGCTTTACAAATTCAAGAAAGATCATACTGCTTAAAAAAAATATCTGTGTTTATTTATTCTATATTTCTTGAAGTACTCCCGCATTTAAAACTTAAGTCTTTTATTGCCGCAGTTCTTATACTCACAGTTATCAAACTCCATTAAATTCCTTTTGTTTGCTTTCAAGATAAAGTAACACTTTTAGAGATAAACTGAATGAGTACGCATAAATATGTATGCCTAGCTCCCTCATCCCTCAAAATTTTTAAATAATTTATTAACAACAAATAAAACCGCCTTTCCATTCATCCCAACCTGTCAGACCTCAATCACGACACAAACCGACCGAACCCTCCATCAACCAACTCAGCAGTTGTGGTTCGAACAAAGTACCGAAACATAATAATGAAACAAATTACAGTATACACATACAACGCTACACCCCTAAGCCCCCTTTTTCACATATCAAATGAACATCGCCCACACGGCACCTGGCTTATGTTCAAAATCGCGTTCTGATGCCCACAGCAGATATGGGTGGTGAATTAGCCAACGCTATTTGTAAGAGTGCTGCCAAACAAAAGCGCGGTGGCATAATCGGATTGCGGACCCGGCTACCTGGGACAGATGGGACCAGGACACGCGATAGCTCTCTGATTGGCTTACGTTGATGATCAGATAAGATGGGAGGATAAAAAGATTGGGGGGTTGGTTTGTAACATGGTGTTGTTAAACATACGAGAAAGGGTTGGTATGTATTTTTGATAAAAGAGAACAATGTATCTGTTATGGGCAAAGTGGTAATTATTAATAATGCCCGAAGTGAGGCAGTCAATGTGATAAATTCAATGACATGTATCAATGAGTATTTATCACTTTGGTTGAAATAGACGGGCATTATTTAATAATAACCGGGTGTAACCTATATTATTTTTGGTATTATTGATAGTTTTTAACGCTAATGATTTTTTATGTAATTATTATCAATATTCAAACAAGTATGAGTGAGGACGAATTAACAAAAAAGCTACTTATCCAAGAAATGAGTAACAAAAAAAATTCAATGTAAACTTATTTAATTGTGCCATAATGTATTTTAACATCTTTTCAGGAAACAAAAAATATCTATTTAAATTAGTGAGTTAACGCAAAAGTATATTTAGCGGATCCTTATTAGCCATGTTTTTTATAAATATTGAAGCAGAACTCTTAACTATCAAAAATGGAGATGTATTAGGTTTTGCTTTAAGTGAAGGAATTATGAATTTATCATTCCTTGTCTTTACTATTATTTATCGTATTCTCACCCGGCTTCTCCGGCTTCCTACCATTCCTTCTAAAACTCTCTATCATTTCAAAATTAAGTATAAGGAGATTAAGAAAAAAGGAATTTAAGTGCTGGAAACATTAAAATTTTCTTGCTTGCCTAATTTAGATTTTGGATCTTTAGAAAAACCTTCTTGAACTGAATTTATTGAACCCCTCCATTTATTACTAAAACTGTATCATAACTATTACTTAACTTTAAATTCGTTAAAATGGTATTGGAATAAAAAATAAAGGAATGCATAAATGCAGTGAATTATTAATTTGCAAATATATTTTTATTGAAAAATTGAAAAAAAAAATGAATTAAAACTGTACCTACTAATTAATTTAACCATTGAGAAAGGTTTGCAAAATGAGACGGTTCAGAAAGATAAAATATGAATTACAAAACCATTTTATTGAAACATACTGTATTTTAATTCTGAAAACAGTTACTATTACTTCTAAAATTTTATATCAAACTTGGATATAAAAAAATTATTTTAAATATTACTTATCTGATACACTGAAATAATAATAATACGCTGCTTAATTTCCGTCATTGAACCGAAATCTTCAAAATTCCTTCAGAAAATATAGCGAAGATATAAATACACCATCACATAAATCTTGTAAAAGCCAAAAATACTGACACTTGAAATACGTTAATAGCTCCGCATAACAAGACCCCCATGTCAAAGCTTTGTTCCCGAAGATTAGTTGGAGAACAAAGCATGCAAAATTTCGATTAGGAAAAGTGTTCGAAGGGCACTTTTTAATTGAAGAAGGGTTTGAATTGAGATGTATTCCTCTCCCATCCATCGCGTGTTAACAGTGAGTTTTAGACCCAAACATGTAAGTTTCCCCCCGTAAACGGTGTAGCCCCATATTCTTTGATGTATTACTATTGATCCTCAGAGAGAGTAGAATGATTAATTTTTAATTGAAGTCATCGTGATCTTGATGTAAGTCCTATGTCAATCGCATGTTAAATGTGGGATTAGGTTCGACCCGAAACTTGTCAACTTCTGATTGGAAAGATGAGATATTTTTAATTAAAGAGCCACAAACTCTAAGTGCCCTCACTCAATCAACTAGTAGGTGTTTGTCTTAGCACGTAAAATATTTTTTCGTTCATACCTCTGCGGTTTGTTTTCCTTGATTTCTTGATTGGAAGAATTATAGTGATTAATGGCTATTTTTCAGTGTACCGAATTGAGATCTCAGCTATACATCAAATCAAAGATGGCGTGATATGTAGAGATTAGTCGTGAAAAACCCTGTTGGGGTGAGGAGGTTTCTTCATAACATAAGATATATGAACCCTTTGATTAATTAATAATGGTTTTGGATGGGAGTAGTGATTATTTTCAAACTGAATGCAGGACTTCGGGATGTGTTTTTTGGGACTTGCGTGTTAAAGGTCCGATTAGTTTTTGAAGGATAGGGCTTGTAATATTCTGATTTGGGGAGTGTTTTGAATTATTACTTTTTAATTGAAGGGCTGTGTGATTGAGATGTCTTCTTTGTATTTTGTCATTTGCGTGTTTTGGGGAGAGATTGGTCGATGTTGGACGAAATAAGGAATATTTTCCATTTTGATATATTTTTAGAGGTTCTGGGTATTTTTAGATTCTTTTCTTATATAAAACAAGTTGGAGTAAATTTTTCTTTTCTTCGTTTTAAAACTCGAATACGTTTTATAAATTTAATTATTCAAAAACGTTAAAATATTAAAGGGTTTTTTTTGAAGTCATAAAAATTTTTTGAGTTACATTTCTTTCCAACCACACACATTTTTTAACACTAACTGTACCCACCGATTAGAAAGAAGAAGACACCAAAAATAAATAATTAAAGTTCAATAAAAGAGTAGTACTATCTTTATTAATCGAATTGGTATATAAATAATACCGTTAATTGTGTAAAAAACTAATTCTAATTGAATGCCTATTCTTTCTTCAGCGCATTGGGATTAAAGTAAAATATTTCCCTTTCAACCCTTAGCTTCTATCTTTTTTTTAATAATAATAATAATTCTTTATAAATATTTTATGAATATATTAACATATTAAGTTTTTTAAAAGAAGTTTTAAGAAACTAGTATACAGATAAAGATTCTTAGGAAGGCCTTGGTCCACAAAGGGCTGTGGAGTAAATAAAGAAGAAGAGGAAGTATACAGATAATCATACTATTAAAATTTAACCCAAACATTCAATGCAAAATTTTAAAGCAAACATTTAATGTTAACATTTTTTACAGGAGGCAAAGTCTTATTCAGGAAAAACAAACTTTACACTTCTTTTCAACCTGTAAAACCCTTTTACAGTAAGCATATAACCTTCTAAAGTTTTAAAAAAAACTTCACCTTTTTTTTCATCATTACAAAATTATTCTGGTCTCTAAGAAACATACTATAAAGGTAATCCCATGATTAAATATTAGCCCACAGATTCAAAGCCCGAACCTGTAAAACCCTCTTTACTGCGAGCAGACCCTTATCCAAGTGAAACAAACTTTACACTCCCTCCTTCTTATCCCAGGGTTTCCACCCAGCATCCCCATCCCAACGTGTTTCCCCTAAGCCAACATCTCTAGAAAATCAACAAAGCCGTCAAGCAGAAACCCCTTCTCAGCTGCCAGCAATAATTAGCCCTTCCTTCAACCCTATACCCGGGTAGCCAGCCTAAAGGTCATCCTGATCGATTCCCAGTGGAGGAGGGTAGGCTTGACCGACACCTGATAGGTACCCGGGTATGTTTGGGGAAATCCGGCGCGTCTGTTCTGCCCTAATAGAATTGAGGAGAGCTGCAACTGGATGCAATCGCCAAGTGTTAGGCGCGCTTGGCTGGGTTGCCACGGCTGAGGGGCTTGTCATGGTTTTGGCGAAGGTGGGGGAGAGTGGGCACAGGACTTGTGAGGCGTAAGAGAAACATGTGTATTCATTAAAATATTTGTGTGGGAAAACTCGGAGAATAAATCCTGTTAATCATGTAGCTTTATATTTTCTGTAGAAAAAATTACATCGATACAATCATTTCAGTAGTATACATATAAGGGAAATTACTTTATCTAGAGGTCATTATACTAGTTCCAGGGTCAAATAAAAAAATCATTTTCTCTATACATCATCTTTCATCGTGATTTTCCATAATAACCATGGTTAAATGAAAATTAAAAAAGTACCTATTTTAAATTTATTGTTAAGTTAAGAACTAAGCTAATAAGAAAGAAACTGATGACATTCTTACAATACCTACTGATACTTTATTACATTTCAACAAATATAAAAACAACTGTTTGTGCAAAAATTAAATACCTCTCGTGGTTCTTAAAAATAAATTGGAAACAAGTCATTTGATGAAGCTTGTTAAAACACAAGTTGAAATCTAGCGTAAAATACTATGTACAGTTTTTACAAGGAGCAGGAGCATAAGTTCTTTTGAAAATATACTTATAAAGCCATCCTTACTGAGTGAGAGTAAAAACATCTATTCTTTCGAAAATTTGGCGCTCACCGAACGAACCCTCGCCAAAGTGAGCATCGCCAAGCGCTCAGCAAATCCACTTTGTGCCCAGGCGATGGAATTTCTACAGCGAGAGTGGCAATCAATTATTTATCAAAGGGCCACACTCCCGCGACTTCCGATGTCCATTTGGGCTGGTCAGTGCTGTGACCAGGGCCTTTGATGTCGCAAAAGGCGCCGCTCGAACTGAGACTCGCCCAGGGAATTTGAAATGCAAAACTCCTCTTGCCTCTATTTGCAAGAGTCCGTCTAAGGAGAATAGCTTACATAGTCGAGAAACGTGGACGCTTAAAAATGAAAGGGGTCCCGAATAACGTTGTTTAACTTTAGAATTGCGTTAAGGAAGTATCCTGAGGAGATATCGTACCTGTGTATGTTACGAAGGTCTGGCTTATGGAGTATAGGGCATCAGAGTTAAGTCCATTTGATAAATTTTAGTGTAAATCCTCAAATAGGGACTTACTATGACTTTAAATCTTATTATTGAAACATTTTCTATTGTACATACAAAATAGGAAATCAAATGAAACATAGGACAATGTGTATGTCATGCATATTGTCCTATGTTTGATTTGAGCGTGAACTTTCATGGAGGATCTAAGTAAATGTAATATTATATAACTTTATTTAGCACAAGAAATGTTATTTTATTCCTTACTTGTTGGATATTATATAATTTTCTCAAAAATGTTTTAGTTATGCTTATTATTTTGCATAATGGTCATTAGAATTGTAAATTTCTTACCTACTTTCCAAAAGAATATTAAAGATCTAATATTTTCTCTAATGACATATTCCAACCTATCTCTCTTTTAACATCTAAAAAAAGACATACGATACCAATCACCTTTAAGCTGACGATAAATCAAATCGCTAAAATTGGTTTCCTTACTTAAATATTAAATTTAAACTGCCAAGCACAGTAGCCAAAACGGGTTGGCAAGAAAAAAGATTTTACTACTATATCTGCATCTTTAACTCTAACGAATAAGATGTATGAATGAACATTTTTACATTTTAAAAGAGCATCACTCGACAGTTCATGAATACTTTGCGATCTTAATTGACTGAGACCCCACAACCCAACTCAAAACGCGACACCACCTCACGCTAATCCGAACCCTTCCGAGCCTCCTCGGCTTCATTGATCGCGGCCTCCTCGCATGCATCTCCGCCCCGCGCACTGACAAGCGAGGCCCTCGCGGAGGCAGCCTATAAATATCCCGTAATGCGTTTTCCGGCATTTTTTCGCTCTCGTTCGCTTCTTTGCTCGGTGGTTCGCGAGTAGCACGCCAGGCTCTTTATTATTTGTTGGGCTGTTTTTCTGGGAGGGAGGGAGGATGAATTTGGAGGTGCGCGTTCGCTTTCACGGCGACAGTGGGATGAGGGGTCGGTCGAATCGAGGGGTGGAGAAAGAGGAAAATTTCTTCATTTTCGGTTTCTAAGATCTGCGGTTTCCAAATGGAAGTTCGTGAGATCGTGAAGAGATGAGGTATATGACTTATTTAAGAAATTAAGACTCTCCTAAAAAATTAAGATAGCCGTGCTTGGAAAAAATAAAGTTGAATCGAAAGGGTTTTATATCAAAGATATTTAAAGGGCAGAGAGATACTGAAGAGTAAAGGGAAGTCAAAGGGGGCTCAAGAGCAAAAAGATGATCTTTAGCATGAAGATTCTGAAGAGCTAAGAGATGATCTGTGAATGATGATACTTCACCAGTGGTCGGCTAATTTATTTTGAGTTTGGGACCACTGTCATAAAGAGAGAGGAAAGAGAATCTCTGTAATTACTAAGGTTATATCTAAAAGTCATAACTTTTCAAAAATTAAGAACCACATTTTAAAAATAACTTGTTAATCTCGATATTTAAACATTTAAACTCCCAATCACTAGTGTAGAATTTAATTCGTGGGTTACAATCCATACTTACATAAATTATGACACTAATAGAAATTCAAAATAAAGAGAATCTAACGAGTTCTAATGAAAGGAAATTTAAATACTACTCACGATTTATAACCATTTAAATTATCTTTCATACTTATAACAACGTGTTATCAAGCGTATTATGATGTTTTCAAAACCAAAAAAGGATGTTTTAGTAAACATTATAAATTTTTATATTCGTAAAGAATAAATTGCTCGCTCCTCCACTTTTCAATTTGAAATAGTATGATTAGATTATTTGAAATAGCTTTTATAATTCCTCTCTCACCTTCTTATTAATGATTAATTCTAACGTGGTTCTATTATGAAGGTTTACAAAACAAGATATTTTTAGTTCTTTTTGACAGTAGATCTTATTAGATTAATACTTCGAATGGCTTATTATACATTCTTAAATTATGGAAATTAAAATACAAACAGATAAAGATAAAGATATTTAAAGAAAGTTATATCATGGACTAGAAAAGCTATTTTACTACTATTACTATCTTGAAGCTCAGTTGCTCTTATTTTATTATAAAACAATTCACTTACACATTATTTTAGAAACTTTTTTCATGATTCTAAACAATTCAAATTATTTTACGCAGTTCAAAAACAGATAATTTAAATGGGGTCAGCAAACCCATACCCTCAAAAATCCCCCTAGATAACGCATTGATACGAACATAATTTTAATGCATCCCGAATCCACTCCACTGCATTGTTTCTGCGCAAATAAAACATAATTTATCCCACATTTTCACCAGGCATAAATCAAACTTCGGGACATACAAGTGTCCACATAAACCCTTCCCGTTTTATAACCCACTCTTTTCTCTCCGCAAAGAGTCTCCTGAAAACAAACGGAATGGAAAACTGCATCAGAGTATCCGCAACTCCGCAAAAACAAAATACCCGTTCCCTGCCTATTCATATTTCGTTGCCAAACGGAACAAAGAATCTTTTATTTCCACCCGAAAATAAAACATCGTGGCCGCACGCCACTTGTCTCCGCACTCGGGCGTGCTCGGGTGTTTTCGTATATTTTTTTATTATTTATTTATTTGTATTGAGCGACGTCGGTCGTGTGATTTCGGGCTTGATGCCGTAGAGCTTTCCATTTAAAATGCGCTTTTTTTTTCTTCTTCATTTTTATTTTTCAGTTTGGCTGATGGAAGGAAACCTCGACATCTTGGACTGGGAGGTTTATTGGCCCTGTAAGTCTGGGGAAAATAACCTCGGGTGGAATGTGTGTTTTAATGTATGACCCGGTATTTTATTTGGGTATTAAAAAGGTGAATATTTTTTCCGAATCAATGCTTGAAATTTTTCGCATTTGGTTATTTGAAATTATGGAGTAAGAGGAGTTAAGAATACAATCAATTTTAAATTCAAAATTACAATAATATTTTTAAAGCAATTTTTATGTTTGAAACATACTACTTGAAATAAGGAACAAAAAATACTATTTAATTTTCAATGCTAACAGAAATATTTTTTCAAGCAGCGTGCTTTTTATGTAATAATAAAAATTAAATTTAAATTCTTTCCTCATGTCTAATGAACTATGATATCACTTTCAAAGTTTTGTTTTTAAGCATAACTAAAACCAAACTTAAAGTATTTAGGTTATTATGCAATGAAATTCTGATAAAATAAGTAAGTTATTCAACATTCTTAGAAACAAATAGGGAAATATTTAATTTCTCACACTAAACACCCGTTTTAAAATAAAAGTTGTTAAAATATCCTGCTATGTAAATTTATCCTTACTTTCTCACTTTCAAGAATGACAGTCATTAATGTTACTCATTCGTCCTTCAAAATTTTTAAACATTTATGAAAAATAAGACTTAAATTCAATAGAATAATGTTTTAAACCTTTTTAAAAGTATTTTTTTAACCTTAGGTCATTTAATTACCCTCTTTTTTAGTATATTACGTTTAAACAAATTAAGTTTCCTCTAAAAATGAATAAAAAATTCGGGTATTTATAATTACCACGATTAAGTGGGTGGGTATAGCTTTCAGAAAAATTTAACCACATATTTCAAAGCTATTAGCACTCAGTTTTCCAAGAATGTTTATGACACTGATTCACAACAACCATTTATCATTTTGCGGCTAGATGACACAATTTATCTTCGTTGCCTTCAGTTTCTAGGTTTGTCAGTAACTCAGGTTTTTAGCTTATTTCCGTAAAAGTGGATCATGTAACTATAAATTTAAGTTGTTTTGACTCAAAAAATTAAAAGAAAAATATTCAAAATCGTTTTAACACAAACCTACAAATCTCGACTTTCCTTATACAAAAAATATTTCCTACATGTTCAAATAATTTTTTTATTCCATTTGACTTAACGCTCCTGACATAACCTTCGTCATTCTACCTTTTTCATTCTCATAGCGTTATGTTCCTCAGATTAAGCTGAGATTTTTCAATCATTTTAAAGGGTTTAAGATGTTCTTTCTGTACTCTATACTTACTTTTTTATACAGGCTATGTTTCTGGGTGTTTGAGATGATGTCATTTGCTGCTTCGGCAGCTTACGTTCAGATGCACTCCATTGTCTGTGTCCAATCCCCCCTAATGAATTATGTAATGTATAATATGAATAATGTATTTTGATTTAAATGTTTTTATTGTCGTTCAGAATGTTTGTTACTTGCAGCATATGTTTGTACTATTCTGTTCTAAGTTTTATTTAATTTATTTGTTATTTTGGTATTACTATAGCTCATAAACCTCACATGCTCATATTTTGTTTACGTAACGCAACCCATAAAGAACATGCATTTCATAAACTTGACACTGTTCGCAAAATTTTTACAAAAAATTAATCCCTAAATTCCATCGTCGCTATTAAAATGACATAGCCTACAACACCCTAAATTCTCATTTCATACACCCACTACCATCCCCAAACTGAGGGGTAGGGACCATCCGCAATTGTCACAAAGGGATTTAAATTAATCAAAACAAATATCCCCTCCAACTCCGCACCCATTAAAAAGTGACCCCCCTCCAAAAACGAGCATCCCAATTATTACAACGGGGCTCATAATCCAGGCAACAGGGGCGGCCAAATTAATAAATATTAGCGGGCGGCGAGTTGACAGGGGCGGCTTTTTGATGGATGCGCCCTGTCTCGCGCCCTGATCGTGATAGCCGCGGATGAAGTGCAGGGGCCGGGCCGCCCCTGGAGGGGCGCAGAGTGGATTACCGAGGGGTGGCTTGAAGTGATTTTCGGAGAGGCGTTGAGAGCGCTGATGCCGAGTTTTCAAACGGGATGGTGGGGAGGATTAGCCTGGTTTTCCAACATGTTGAGAGGGGGGGATTTTGTGTGTGTTGGTTTGGGGATTATGTGGGGGTCCTTACACGTTAGAGTTTGTTCGCTTTGTGCAGTGGGTGAAAAAAAGTTGTTGGGAGAGGATGAATGCTCTTTTGACGTTTTGTGTGATAGTTGAGTTTTATTGTACGATGTGTGGGTTTAATATCAAATATTATCCAAACCAACGGAAAGTAAATTGTACTAAGAGTTCCGTTTAGATTTTAATGATTTTGGAAGGATTAAATAATTTTTTATGGAGTGTTAGCCCCTCCCGATGAATTCATTGAAGGCAAAAGTCAATAAATGAAAGCGTATAATTTTGAATGAACCTTTTAAAATTAATATCTGGTGTGTTTGCTAAAACAAGAATGTTTTTTTTTCCCTACTGACAACACATCATACCGTTGGAACTTTTAAATTCAGGTAATTGTCCCACAACTAAAACTTTAGTTCAGCTTCAAATTAACCAAAACAAATTTAGCACATATTACATTAGAAAAACACGTTTGGGATTAGCGTTTCGACAATTAAAGAGCTTGCAGCAAAACCTATTCAACTCCAAATTTGTAACAAATTTACTTAAATCTGTTAAAAGGGACCCTAAAGCTGTTACATTTTTTTTAGTTGTAGTATTGTTGCTGCAAACTTTTCAATGCTCAATGCAATATTGACGTTGGACTTTCAAAGGAAAACCTTTTCAAAGGGTTGTCTTACCTGTTGATGGAGCTGACGGAAGGTATGTTGTCCTGGTCGCAGACGCCATCAGCGAGCAGCCGATCCCTGATCTCCCAGGCAAACATGGTCGGATTCTGTTTCTTGTAATTGGCGATGGCGTCCACCACCTTCGGAGTCGCCACTTTCGGCTTGCTGCCGCCGATCACCCCCGGCTTGATGGAGCCCGTCTCGTAGTACCTGAGAGAAAGAGAGACACACAATTATTAACATTAGTAGTATACAGCTTCACAGACAAGGAGACAGTTCCCACTAGAAGTATAGTTGCACGGACATAGAAACAGATGTCATCATACAGAGGAGATACACTTACAATTACACAGAAAATAAGACAGCTACCATTATTCAGAGGGGGACAGTTTTGATTGTAAGTTCAAGAAGACAATTGCCATTATACAGGAGGAGACAGTATTATATTCTAGCCACTCATGCAGACTATCATTATACTAGTAATTAATAACTAGGTCGACTCCTTAGTTTCACAGTGACCAGACCGTCGGTGTGCCACATCCAAGTGACTCCAAGGAGGTTAATGATATTATTTTCTTAAAAAGAGTAAATTTCAATAAGATTTTCAGTATTTTAAAGGATTCGTCTATTCTGACGTTCACAAATAAGAAGTCGTAAGGTGCTCTTTCATCCCGTCTTTTCCTCCAAATATTCCTAAAAGTTTGAAAACTACTATTTAAGAATGTACTGGTAAATGGTAAACATTTCGAATTCCCACCGATTCATTAGTTATAGATGCTCACTCACCAACTTCAGAACACATCGGGAATCAAAAGGCCATAGGAGAATCCAAGAACTAGTTCTCTTTGCTGATTAATATTGATGGTGGGTAGTTACTCTCTCTCCCAGGACAAAAAATAATCGTAATGCAGCTGATGTGCGTTTTGCATTTATCAGCTAAACAGCTCTCTTTCCGTCTGAATCACACAAGCCCAAAAAACCATCGGTAATCTCTCATTCTATTTTAGCCCCAACCCTTCACTTGAATCAGACATCCCAATACTTCTTCCCATCCGGGAGTGAACTTAGACCACATGGCACGGTTCCGTCAGGGAAAAGGAGCACATTGTTGCAAAAATTCCACGGCTCCAGATATTCATAGCCGATTGCGCATCGGGCCAGATAGATGTGCATGAGAAAAACCAAAGCGAGGGAACTCTCGTCGGCAGATGCTTATCGCAAAGCGTATGACATGGCACCCACTCGATGGTGATAGGCATCTGGGTCTGAGACGTCTCGTTTTCCAGCACCTTTCCGCTGTTTGTCTCGCTCGCGGAAAAATGGTCTCGGGTGTGAGAATTGATGAGTTTTTGAAGGGAAATGGTAACTAACTCCACGTATCAGCAACATTTAGAATAATAAGTAACGCATGGCCACAAACCAAGAACAGGTGAAGAGAGTATGTGTGCCAGAAAACTCTGGGATGACTAAGAAACTAGTTCTTAACATCGAAGAAGGAAGTTTGGAACATTTGATTATTTGCTCCCTTTTGGATGACCATCTTCTACAAGAATTTAGAGTTACGTATAATTTTATAGGCCTTATCTAGGGGAAAACTAATCATCAGAATAACTAAATAATAATAAGTGGTACAATTAGTATTAAGCAATTCGCTGGAGATCGGGAAATCGTTTCTTAAATGTATCATATAAAAAAGTATTATACTTTGTATATAAGAAACCAAAACAGCATATATTCAAGAACGATTCAATATTTACTGTACGTACTACGTACATTTCTTGTACCTAATATGTAGGTTTATTTAGCTGGAGAGAGATTTCGTCAGACAGAAATTGGCAACATTTTACAAATTTCACATAAAAACAATTAAAAAATTAAAAGCAACACTACTACTTGTTACATTGTTTTTTCTATTTCATTGTTTGAATATTGTCATCCATTTTTTTAGAAAACTTAGCACTTGCGTCCAGCTTATCTTAGAGTACCATTTAGTATGCTATTATGTGAAATATCCAAAAACATTTGGAATACGTTTAGAAAAAATACCGAAATATTATCTAACCAATAACTTAAAAAATACTACTGATGGAAGCTAAGAAAGTGAAGGTATAGTAAAGGAACGCATGATGAAAGTTTTTAAGGGGAATAAAACTCCTTTTAACCTCTTGTACTAAGAGGGGTGTGGATGAAAAAAAACTCTCTAGTCGGCAGATTCTTATCTCAAAGCATGCAACACCACAATTTTTATTAGACATATGTGGATCAAGATTTTATCGCCTTTTATCATACACTTCCGCACGTTTTCTCACTTCTAAGAGATGGAATAAGTAAACTGATACGAGTATTCAAAGCGCTTTTTTGGGTTCAAGTAATTGTGGAAAACCGAATGAGAAGAAAAAAGAGAAATATTCAAGGTCAAAATTATGCGGCATTAGGTGAGTGGATCACAAAAATAAATGTGCGTCGCACATGTTGCAATAATTTTAAAAAAAATCTTCTTTTTATCTTACTATATTACAACAAAATTATTTAAGATATTCATAAAATATGTTTCCTTTAATCACTCTTCATTGAAACTTTTTCAAATATTTTTATTTTATAGATATAGCTATAGATTATAGTTTTATAGATATTTTTCTACCCTTAACTATTCTATCGTATTTTATTTCTAAACTTGAAAAGTGTTAGAGATTTTTCAAATTAAAAAAGCACTTTTTATAACTGTGCAGGTTAGGCAGAGTTAATTAACTTCCTTATAAGCACATTTACGAAATAATAATTAAATTAACCCGTGTCCTTAAAATTTATAAGGCGTGTTAATTCAAGTAAAACTACTTTTCTTTTTCCACAATACAAATGGAATTGCATCACATGGCAAAGAGCAAAACCTTGAATAACCAATGCTACTATGGTAAGAAAACCTTTTCCTTAAGAGAATAGGCGGAGACAATCAAAACTGTGTTACGTTCACTTTTCAGCTTCAATTCTGACTATAGAATAGGCATGAGGGATTCAACTAAGGTCATGTGAATCTCATTCACAATTCATAAGTTTTTTCATCAATGAAACCATGCATTTCCTGTTCTTTTTCTTGTCCTACTGCACAATAAATCTCCCAGGTTGTTGTGGTATGTTTGGATATTCGTCTTCGAGACGTAGACGTAGATGTTGAGCAAGATTTACTCGGTTGAGTTATCATGGTCACAGTTAATCAATTTTCTGATATTTGAGTTTAGTTGTGTTTGAAAGGTGTTCTTTTCTTTTAAGTTTTGTCGGATTTACTATTCAGAATTGTTTTATGAACTTATCTCTTTTAGTTCATTTATAAAGGATCAGAGGGTAGTAAAAGCATATAAAATGTTTCGAATTTAAGATTTCACTTACATATTTCATTTCATACTTAGGATATGGGTCAATGGGCAGGTAAAATATATTGTTACTCAAAACAAATATATACAAAAATTCAATAGAAATAATTTAATTTTTCAAAACCATTAATCAAACATATATTTATACACGATGTATGTTTCAGTTGTTGATTATGTATTATATGTAGTACATAATTAGATATAGTTGCTTATGTATCCAATATTACCTTTCATTATTTTTATTTTATATTTGCTAATATGTTTATAAACATCGTAAGTTAGTTCTTGACGGAAGAGACGGATTGTAAACAACTCAACCCAATTTTCGTTACCATGCACGTATTTAAAAATTCTTAAATAAACTTCTAAATCTATGAATACCCATTATTAATTCACGGCACAGATGAATATTCAATATAAACATACGAGTATATGTTTAATGTTTATGACTTTAATAATTTAATTGAATATTTACAGATTTTTTATATTTTTAAAATTTTATTACATCAACGAAAAGTTTTCAAGATTTCTTTTTCGAAAAATATGCATTTTCCTGTAATAAAAGAATAACTCATTTTGAATACATAGGTATATGTTTTTTACTTTGTTTTGATCTTGAGAATGCTATTAACATTTTGAGTATAAAAACAGAAATATTCAGAAGGAAATGTATTGTAGGCTTTCATAATTTAAATTTGTAGAAAAAATTTAATATGCATTCATATAATATTTTTTCATACTAATTTGAAAGCGAGAAGACTTGATATCATAACTCTTCGCTTAAAGCAAGCATTGCATTCCGCCTTGTGAACAGCATCCCCCGCTATGGATTCCCTTCCAATCTTGACAACGTAAATTCTTCTCACGCACCCACCACCGTGTCCACCTTCAGAAATGATTAGTTTAGGCAGTCCGTTGCCCCGGAGACCGTTGCCAGGGGCAACCCATCACCTTGGCATCCGGCGCATCCCGGGTCATGCCTGTTTAACACACTGCCCAGAAATTGGATTCGCCAACTTAAACAAGTCGAGCGCCTTTTGTAATTGTTTGTGGGTCCTCTCATAGAACTATCAGTGATGTATTCGCTTTCACATATGCAACTAATAAAGAAAGTTTAGATAAAAGTTGAATTGATCTTTATTAGTGATTTTGCGATCTTCAGGAATTGATAGCTGATTTAGGTGGTTTTATAATATTTTACTGATTGATATTTCATAAATATTTTCAATAAATGTATTATATTTAAAATGGAATTGAAGTAGTAGACTATCAAAAATTAGGTTCACAGAAAGCTTTTTATTAATCACTGGGTTTACAGATAAATAAGAAGTAAAGTTGATGTTTTAATAAATGTATTGCGCTCATTTCCGCTATATTATCTAAAGAAAATGCAAAGTTTCCCTTTCAACATCTATTTTAAGCAATCATTATTAATTTGTACTTCACATTGCTTAAAATAATAAATTAAAGAATGCTTCTTGAATGGTAAAAAAACATGATTAAAAAGAAGTTGGCAATAATGATGATGTAATTTTATCTGTGTATTTTGTTATTTAATTAGTAAATTATGTTAGAGACGCAAAACAACATATTGTGGTATTTGTAATAGTACCATAATGTCCCTACACAATTTACGTTGCTAAATTGAATATAATTATTTCTAAATTCTACAAATTTCTAAGTGTGCAAATTTCTATTCGATTAGAAATTTATATTTCTACATTCAAAAATGTCATCCTACAAATCATTTCTTCAAATTTAAACGATATAAAATCCAAAGAGCATAGAATGTATTTAGAAATAAAGAACTATTTTTTAATAAAAAAGGAAAAAATAAAGAACTAGCAAATTTAAATTCTGAACTAACATCTCTGTTCAAATAAGATCTTTTTTATCTTTGGAATTAACTTCTTCC
The DNA here is from genome assembly GCA_963680715.1 of Tetragnatha montana. Classification (NCBI taxonomy): domain Eukaryota; kingdom Metazoa; phylum Arthropoda; class Arachnida; order Araneae; family Tetragnathidae; genus Tetragnatha; species Tetragnatha montana. The sequence continues at coordinate 34,210,977 of OY796675.1, forward strand.
TCTCGTTTTCAATTCAACTAGCATAAATTAAAAATAATTGTTTGAACAATAGCTTGGGTTGACAAAATATTTCATTCTTTATTAAATAAAAGTTTCACTATAATTTCATAACAGTTCCCATTATAACCGAAATTCCTGTAAATCTTTAAACTCACGAACATGTTAGGGTTTTAAAAATGTATACTCTCACAGCTCCTTTTGCAATTAAGTACAACAGTAAACAGTAGGGAAGTTTATTCTAAATTAGAATAAACTTCCCCATCAAAAGTATAAACACCCTGCAACTCCGAATCAACTCCCAATCTTCTCTTTAATTCACCCGACACCAATCGACATCGACAGCCAAAAACTCAACATTCCCTTCTCATTACCGTCAGCATCCCTAATGAAGCCCAATGAACCAGAAGAACAACCCTGAATAATAGATAACAGCATTTTTCGGCAAGAAACAACCGCTTTAACTCCTCCGAAACGAAAACACTCCCCCTGAATAAGTAATCCCCCCTAAACGCGGCAGTGACAATATCCCTCCGTGAATGGACCGGTCCAAGAAGGAGAGAGATTCCCTTCTAGAAATCATTAAGGAGCTTTTCTCGGTGATTGATTGCTCGGAGACCCGGAGCGAGGATCCTAATTAAAAGTCGGTTGCCGTGCTCTGCCGACCCCCTTTATCAGTGTTCGCCCCCCCCCCTCCTCCAAGAAAGGTAGAGTGGGGAGGGGCTCTGGAAAGATGGGGGTGGATAGAAATTGCGATGAGAAGGGTTTTGGGAGAGCTAATTATTTTTGGGGGTGTGATTGTGTCTGGAGGAGATGATGGTTGTCTTAGATGACAGGAGTAATTTGATTTTGAAGAATCTTTGTAAGGGAGTAAAGTTAGAAGTGTTAGGAATTTTGTAAATAAATGATAAAGGTGGGAGTAAATAAATGATAAATTAGATAGTTTTGCTAATGCTATATTGACTGTAGAGATAAATGTGAATGTTTGTAAATGTGAATGTTTAAGCATATATTGTTTGACCATCTTTTGATTTTTCAGAGGCAATTTCGTTTTAGTGCAAGTATAAAAAATTTACTTGACTTCAAGGAAAAATAAACATTATTTGTTGGTTTTGAAAAAATCAAAAGTTTTAGTTAACTTTTACTTTTAAGTTTTTTAAACAGGTAATAAGTGGGGAAAAATATTTTTTTTACCCCTATTATTCAATATTGTTCAGAATATAATCAAAATATATTTTCTCTTATTCGTTCATCAAATATGATCGTTGATAGCTTTACGAAAAGGAGAAGGTTGAAAATTGTTCTGTAAAACTGTATTTTTTCAGCTTTCGAAAGCTAAGATGAGGAAACAACATTCATTAATACTATCGTAAGTATAACATAGTTTTCATCACAGTACCATCTTATCAGAAAAGCATCTTGGTGTGTCAAAACATATTTTGTAATGTAATGTAATTAGTTTAGACTTATTTACTAACTAAAATTTGATAGTTAATATTTACATCTACCTAAAAATAAAAAGGAAAATTAATTTGTGAAACTATTTTATTAGACCTGCAAAACTGTGATAAGAAACCAACATTACAAAAGTTATAATATCATGTGTAATGTTGTTTTTACTCAGATTTCTCTTACATTTTATAAGAAAGATTATTACGATATATGGGAAAATACCTCAAATAGATAGTTGATAACTATATTAGCGGAAAAGATAAGATATAAAAAGAATCTGTAAAACTATGTGCTCGCCTTTTTAAAGCTGTGATGAGAAAACAACATTAAACAAGAGTTTCAATCTTATGTTTTATGTTGTTTCTTATCACAACCTCCTCTTCCTATCTTATAAAACAGATTAAATTGTGAAGAAATTTTTTTACAGCATAGAATAATTTATTTCCTATTATTTAATACCTCAAAATAGATAGTTGATAACTATACTAACGGTAGATATGAGATGGAAAAAGAATCTGTAAAACTCTATTTCTTCAGATCTTCAAAGCTGTGATGAGAAAACAACTCTACACGATTGTTCCAATCAGATTTTAATGATGTTTTCTATCACAACCTTATCTTCCCATCTTATAAAAGATATTTCATCGTCTATAAATTTATTTTTTAGCATAGAATAATTTATTTTCTATTATTTAATACCTTAAAATAGAGTGTTGATCTATATTAGGGGGGTTCCGTTCAAAATCCCGACAGTCAGAATCCCGACAGAACAGGTTCCCGACGACGAAATCCCGACTGGGTCAGAATCCCGACAGATCAAAATCCCGACAGGGTCAAAATCCCGACAGGTCAGAATCCCGACAGATCAAAATCCCGACAGGGTCAGAATCCCGACAGGGTCAAAATCCCGACAAGTCAAAATCCCGACAGGGTCAGAATCCCGACAGGTCAAAATCCCGACAGGGTCAGAATCCCGACAGGTCAGAATCCCGACAGGTCGAAATCCCGACAGGGTCAGAATCCCGACGGGTCAAAATCCCGACAGGTTGAAATCCCGACAGGGTCAAAATCCCGACAGTGTAATATCACTCTTAAGCCGTGAGAGCATGGAACTATTGAATTTTTTTGAAATTTAAAATTTTTTAAAATTGATTAAAAATGATTTAATACTACACTCCTGCGCGTGCAAGACTTTTTCTGGGCTGTTTTTCAGTGCTGATTACAGATATTTCATCAAAACTGACTTTTGAAAGATTTTAAAATTTAAATTTTTTTAAAATTGATTAAAAATTGTTTAATACTACGCTCCTGCGCGTGCAAGACTTTTTTCTGGGCTGGTTTTCAGTGCTGATTACAGATATTTCATCAAAACTGACGTTTGAAAGATTTAAAAATTTTTTAAAATTGATTTTTAAAATTATTTAATACTACGCTCCTGCGCGTGCAAGACTTTTTTCTGGGCTGTTTTTCAGTGCTGATTACAGATATTTCATCAAAACTGACGTTTGAAAGATTTTAAAATTTTAAATTTTTTTAAAATTGATTAAAAAATGGTTTAATACTACACCCCTGTGCGTACAAGACTTTTTCTGGGCTTTTTTTCAGTGCTGATTACAGATATTTCATCAAAACTGACGTTTGAAAGATTTTAAAATTTTAAACCAACTTTTAATCAATTTTAAAAAAATTTAAAATTTTAAAATCTTTCAAGCTACACTATCGAAGAAACATCTGTAATCAGCACTGAAAAACAGCCCAGAAAAAGTGTTGCACGAGCAGGAGTGTAGTATTAAACCATTTTTTAATCAATTTTAAAAAATTTAAAATTTTAAAATCATTCAAACTACACTATCGAAGAAACATCTGTAATCAGCACTGAAAAACAGCCCAGAAAAAGGGTTGCGCGCGCAGGAGTGTAGTATTAAACCATTTTTTAATCAATTTTAAAAAAATTTAAAATTTTAAAATCATTCAAACTACACTATCGAAGAAACATCTGTAATCAGCACTGAAAAACAGCCCAGAAAAAGTGTTGCACGCACAGGAGTGTAGTATTAAACCATTTTTTAATCAATTTTAAAAAGTTTAAATTTTCAAAAAAATTCAATAATTCGTGCTCTTACGGCTTAAGAATGACATTACACTGTCGGGATTTTGACCCTGTCGGGATTTCGACCTGTCGGGATTTTGACCCTGTCGGGATTTTGACCTGTCGGGATTTTGACCCTGTCGGGATTCTGACCCTGTCGGGATTTTGACATGTCGGGATTTTGACCCTGTCGGGATTTCGACCTGTCGGGATTCTGACCCTGTCGGGATTTTGACTTGTCGGGATTTCGACCTGTCGGGATTCTGACCCTGTCGGGATTTTGACCCTGTCGGGATTTTGAACTGTCGGGATTCTGATCCTGTCGGGATTCTGAACTGTCGGGATTTTGACCGTTGGGAACCTGATCCGTCGGGATTCTGAGTGTCGGGATTTTGACCCACACCCATATTAGGGTATAGATAGGAGATAAAAAAAAATAATCTGTAAAACTGTATTTCTTCGCATCATCAAAGCTGTGATGAGAAAACAACATTAATCAAAAGTTTCAATCCTAAGTTTTATGTTGTTTCCTATCTCAACCTCATCTTCCTATCTTATAAAAAATATATTATTGTATAGAATTTTTTTTACAGCATAGAATAATTTATTTCCTATTATTTAATACCTCAAAATAGATAGTTGATAACCGGTTGATAACTATATTAGCGGTAGATATGAGATGGAAAAGAATTTGTATAACTATATTTTTTCAGATCCTCAAAGCTGTGATGAGAAAACAACTCTACGCAAGAGTTAGTTTAATGTTGTTTTCTATCACAACCTTACCTTCCTATATTATAAAAGAGATTTCATTGAGGAAAAAGTTATTTGATACCATAGAATAATTTATTTCTCATTATTTACTACGTTAAAATAGATAGTTGATAGATATTTGAAATGGTAGATGAGATGGAAACAAATCTGTAAAACTGTATTTGTTTATATCTTATAAGCTGTGATAAGAAAACAACATTACACAAGTTGCAATCATAAGTTTAATGTTGTTTTCTCATTCACTGCCCTTCTCTTCCCCATCTCAATTGGGAAATTTATTTCATATTTTATGTAATTTATGGGTTTTAAAGTAAACCTTTCAATATTTTTTATTATAACAAAAGAGGATTAAACAAAGTTTAAATTCTGATTAGAATTTTAGTAGAAATTATTCTTAACTTCTCTACAAACTAAAATTAAAGTTATTTATTACAATTTTTATTAATACTGTACAATTTAAAAAAAATATTTACTATGCATTATTTACTCCCTCTAAAAAGTATGTATACCTTTATAAAAAATTATAGTTTTTCAAAACTTCACTTTAAATTTCTTTTCGAGTATTTTAAGCATAACAATATAAGATAGTAATACGGCAATATTTATAATTATGTAAAGAATAATCAAACCCTATCCATCAAACTAGATAGTTTTGGCATAAAAATTTCAATTCTAAAGAAACTTCTAAAATATTTTATGATATGTTTCTAATAAATAAGATTTCTTTAAAACGAAAATTATTCATAAATATTTTGATATTCACATTATTATATACATAGAAAAAAGAAAACAAACCCCATTTACAAATTAGACTGTTTCTTTTTGTAAATATGTTCCCTCTCTTTTTTATTTTGCTGAAGCCAAAAACAATACAAATTTATTGCCTCGTGGTGAATACAGTAATAAATATAAATCAACAATTAAATAATTAGAACTAGTTTTCTTTTAACTTGAAATCACTTTCATCAAAAAAAAATGTTAAAATAAACTATTCATGTCATTTAAAAGTTTACAAAAACATTGATAATGATAGTATCCCTAAATTAATTTTAATTATCCCTAAAATTTTTAAACTAATGGAAATTTTTCCCTTTTACAAATATTCTTCTCCTCTGTGCTCCTTCCTCAATTCATAGATCTCAAACACACGACCTACAAACAAAATTCAAATTTCTCCGCGCAAAGCCCCCGATTCTTCTCGGAAACAGTCCATTATTCCTCAGCAGGGGGTGGGAGCTTCTTAACTTCCTTTATCAACCGTTTACTCCGGGAGATGGTCGAAGAATTGAGCGCATCTCTCCCTCCCCCTCCGACGGCAATGGTGGTAACAGTATGCGCTAAGTATAAAGATGATCTGCATCAATCAATCTGTCCCAGGGGAGATCCCCTTCGGTTTTGTTCAACTCAAAATAGCTCTCTTTCCGAATGTATTGGAGAAAGGGGATGACTTTTTCTCCTAAGCGGTAAATTGAGGCAGTATGGATGTAATGGAGTGATTCGTCATCATTAAGGGTTCGGAGGTATTAGTAAAAACGAGGGTTTTTTAATGTTTAATTCGCTTATTTTGGTTCATTTGGAGGAGTATTAATAGTTGGGTGGGGAGATTTTCTTAGGATTTTAGTTGGATTTTTTTTTGAGGAGGAAGGGGTAGTTTGGAGTCATGATATTGATAGTACCCATTTGAAATAAGATGTGAAATTATTAGCTATGAAAGTATGAAATTCGTCTACTTAAATAAAAAATTATAAATTTTCAAAGTTAATTTGATTTTGTTTTTTATGATACTGAGACTTCATTATATTACTTTAAATATTAATTAATATACTTATCATTATACCAAATGTACATTTCTCATTTTTTTAGTTACGAAAGACAAAGTTAAAAAACTTTTTTTTCTCTCAAAACTAACATGTAGTAATTAAAAAGATACTTATTTATGAATTTCATAATTTTTCCCGTTTTATTTTAAAACCCACAGTTTTTAATTAGTTCAAAAATCTACCATTGAAGATGTCATATAACATTGAAGATGTGTCACTTCTAAATAACAACATAACTTTAATGTTTTAAGTCCCCTTCCTTAGATACAATCTACTGTTTTTTTTGTAAAATTTTCCCAATGCAGGAAAGTAATCTGCTGAACTTTTCTATAATCTTATCTTAAATGTGAACTGTTTAGCCTCATTTTATAATAAAATTACATGAATAAAACGTCTTCAAAAAAAAATAAAAAGAAAAATTACTTCTAAACAGCATCAGAAGAGTCTGCTTTCAGAAAATTCTCCTAAAGTTCATAAAAATAACAAGAAAAATATACGTGAAAATCAACTTCCTTATTCTGGAATCCACTAAACATGACACACCATCTCCATTACTTAACTATTACTCTATCCCAAATCCCCCGCACGTGCCCCCACATACGTAAAAACCATCACATTGTATCAGACAAAAAAAGGAACGATTACACAAAGAGAACCAAAAAAAAAACCATAACGAGAGAGAGAGTCAAAAGCACACAGCTCTCTAATGCCTTCCGGAGGCAAACAAATCACCACCAAACAGTACTGATTCATGGTATCCGATCGCATCATCCACCGATCGCGAGAAGAAAAAAAGATCGCCGCGTAATCATAATCATAACGCTGCCAATCAGCAGAAACACTCTCGTGATGATGATGATGGAAGTGGCACGTGAGAGATCGCTTTGTGGTTGATCCGGAATGGAAGGTGCGCTGTTGTAGTAATAGTGTTGGTGGCCTTGTGAGTGGAATTACCTGGCCGTGAGTTTGGAGTTGTGCTGTCTTGATGGTGATCGTATTTGAATAGGTTAGGAGTGATGGAGTTGAATTTTTGGATGTGATAGAATTTATGTTGTTGTTTATGAGCGTTTTGTTGCCTAAACGTTATGAAATTCTGCTATGTTGAACGATGAGGATAGGAAGTAGGTATACTAAAAATATATAAATTTCCTTAAGTATTTAACTGTAGATTCTCTTTTAAACTTTGTTAGGAAATGAAAAATTTAGCTTGTTTTTCTCTTAGAAGTTTTTAAACTGTGTACTATATTGTACGGACATGAAATGATAATAAGTTCCGATAAAAGAAATTCACTTTGAAACACGTATTTATGCAATATGTTTCCGAGAGTACTCAAAAGAAAATATCTTCAAAGAAAAACGTGGTAACGTACATACATTAAAAACTCTTATCGGAATTGTGCTTTAAATTTAAAAGTTTTACTACAAAAAATAAAGTAGTACATAACAAAGAAGAAGGTTGTAATTTGCAAGTCATATATTTAATCTTAGATATCAAAACGGGACTGAACGAATTGGAAACATTTTCTTGGAAATACAGGGATTGCCAATTGAATAAGGCGAGTAAAGTATTTGATATTAAAGATATACTTAATACAGTATAAGGTAGTAAATATAATAAGGCTTAAACGACTAGTATTTAAATATGATCTTTAAAAAACTATCGCAATATCTTACAAATGAAATGAAATAGTACACTATAGACCTCTACCCCTAGCATACACTAAAAAAATGCAAAATAAATCAATGGACTATCTGCGGAACGATCTAACTCCCACCCACCGAACTCCATCTAACCAAATCTCCGTAACAAAACAAATTCAATCCAAGCCCCCCACACACCAGCCCTTAAATAATTCACGACCCCCAGAATAAAAAAAAGGACACCCTCTCTCTCACGATCCATCTCAGAGCCCAGACACCGGTTTATTATTCCCAATTAGTCCACGTGCAAAGCGAAACCGATGCCGCACAAAGTGACCGTGATTCACGCTAACGCATCTTTACATCATCCCCGCCCAACAATTTGGCTAAGTGAGAAAGAACGCGGGGGTGGTGGGCATTCTGGCCCCTAAGTGCCCGCTCGCGTGCCCTTTGATGGCGGCCGCGGGCGAGTCCATTGCGACGCCTCTCTCGTTAGGGCTGCGTGTGGCTTTTTACACTTTGCGAGGCGTAGTACCTGGGATGGGATTAATTGATGTTGGCAGGGCTAGGGTTAATGGTCTGAGGAAGGAGGGGTTCTCCGAAAAAACTGGGTCAGTTATTTGGATGGGTTTGAACAAGATGGGAGGGAAGTGTTTGAATTAGTTATTGATATGTTTAATTTATTAGAGGAACATTTACAGTTTCATTGATGGAAATGTCTAACTATATTTGGATTTATATTAATTAATATTTTTAGGGTGTTGAGAACACAGAAAGTTTTAAGAAATCAAATGAAAAATTATCATAATCCACAAAAAGTGTGTATCTATTGTGTGTAACAAAAGTGTGTGTCTTCAAAATACTTCCATAATGTGAATAAGTTATTATAAAAGTATATAAGGTGATTTCTATGTGACATGAAATTATTACACCAGTCAAATTATCACTCTAGTTAACACAAGTCAAAATGTTGAAACCAGTTTGAATAGATATTTTACAAAGTTGATTTTGTTAGGAAAAGTATGGTTGTTATCCTTTTGTCTCAATGTAGATGAAATTTTATGTTTAAAAGGTTGGTATTTTTTACAACTGAAGTTTCTAATCTTATATTTATTTATTTTTTGAAAACCTAACCTTAGTTTATTGATATTTGATTAAACAAATCAACCACCAATAAAACTAGGTACCCCCTCAGCAATTTCGCAAATAGCGGCCACCGGGTTACGCAATACGGTCTCCAGAAAACACCACCCCCACACACAACCCAAAACGATCAAAGGGGGGGGGGCAAATGGCCTCTCCCCTCCCACCAACTGTCGATCCCATTAGGGCTGATAATCTGACTTTAAAATTGCGCGGTGGTCTATTGAGACACGATTCGATACGTAGTCACATTGGCTTGATGAATTAGCTCGAGTGCACTCGATCGCCCCTTTTCGCCGCCCCCCTGCCCCGGCATCTGCTTTGAATGTGGGAGTGTTTGGGGCGCGGGGAGGCTGGAAATTCATTCGATCGGCGGTGGGTGATTGTTTTGGGAAGGCCGAGATCGGGTTTGAGATTTCCGTGTGTTTTAAAGCGAGTATAAGGCTGTTTTATAAGATGTTTCTGTTCGTGTGTTGAGGGAAGAGAAATGAATAAAGGCAAATAAAATTGAAGAATGGTGTTTTGAAAATAAGGGATAAAATATATAAGCAAGTTAGACAAAGTTGAGAGAAACAGAAAGGTTATAAGGATCATATCTTGACATTCCCTCAGTTTCAATAACATGAAATTAATCCCTTATGTAACTAGAGCAAAATACCCGAAGAAATTTACTCTTAGGCGGTAAATTTTCTAAACTAGCAAATGAATGGGGGTTTTATATTTAAAAGCATAATTTACTTTTGTTGCATCAGTTACAAAGTAATGTTATATATAATAAAATTAATGGGAAAGAACCTTGCAAAACTACAAAACATTTCCTGGGCGGACCATTTGAACAACAATTTTTGTACCTCCAGATCTCTTATATCCTCTAAAAATAATCTTCAAGCATTAAATTAAATTAAAAATGTTAAATAGGGAATTCCATACTATCTAATTTAAATTAATTTTATGAAGTAACCAAATTAAGTTTATTCGAGATCCTGGAATAAAATCGAAGGTGAAAACAATCACACTAATACTACTATTTGATAAACCATTGTGGAAATTGTCTGATCCTACGAATTACAAAGGCAACTCAAAAAAAAAATAATTGCACAGGCATTTTTATTTCATGTCTTCTCTCTCTTGATGTGTCTTAAGCATCTAGGAAGACACTGAGCGTGCTCTATTAATGTATAGACAACATTTCAACAAACAAAATTAAATCCCTTCACAATAAAACAACTCAAATCTTACGTCTCATTTCCCCTTCCCTATCACAAAAGCTAACTCCCCACAAACGGCATCCCAAAACAAAAGCCAGTCCACCGGACTCTCGTCATCCATTCCCTAACTGGCCAATGGGGAAAAGGACTCTATTACACAATCATTCCTAAAACGGGCTCTCATTTCAATAACAAAAGGGGGTCGGCTGTTTAAGGTGCCATTTGTACACCACTGGGTCCCGAGGGGGCCCCGCCCGGGCCCGGGGTAATTTGCGCACCTCCTGTTCCTTTTTGTCCCATGGAAATGAGCAGGGTGGAGGGTGTTTTTTAGTTGTTCCGTTTTTGCGTCCGATGGCTTCATCATGTCGTAATTTAGATTTGATAGGGGGTGGGATTTTGAGGGGGTGTATGGAGTCAGTGAGTTTGTTTTATGGATTTAGATGGGGGTGAAGTTGCTGGTTGTAGGGGCGTTGGGAGGTTATCGGGATAACGGTCTTTCGTTTATAAACTAATCAGAACAGCCACTACATTTCTTCATGTTAGAACTTCGATTTTAGCAATTAGTTTCTATAGGACTGTAAACCAATTTCTATCCATAAATAGTACCTCTGAATAAGGTTTTTAATATTAGATTGATTCAAACAAGAGTGTATTATATGAATTACATTCATAAGAAAAATTATAGTTTAAATAAATTACCACAATTAGTATTATCGTTTTTTTAAATAGCATCGTATCAATTTTTTGGAAAAGAAGCCAATGATAAAGTAACTAATTGCAATAGATCTAGAAAATTATTTAAGAGGTTATTTACAAATTATTGTTCAATTTACATAACTTTAAATAACTATCAAACATTTTCATGAATATCTTTTAAATAAATCCTTTAAAAAATTTGATATCTTTATTCCTTACCTCATTAAAACGTTGTTGATTATTTTTATCATAACATCAAAAGAATTGTGATTTTATCTCATGAAAATTTTGATTTTTCAAAGAAGAATTGTATTTATGTTTACGTGGTCATCAAATAAATCAAACCACCTCATGTTCACCAGTCTGCTATTTACATGTATAAATGACTAATTAAAGATCACAATTTTTAAGTGGTGGGAATTTTCCTTTCATCGTGTTGTTGGTATGGCAAACGAAACCAATTCCCTGCATTCCTTAGTGTCAAAATCAAAACTCATCAGCTCTAACCTCAATCCATCATTCGAAGCCAATTCCAAAATTCGACACGAGACGCACATCCACACCATTTCTGCGTACTAATTAACTTAACCATCCCTCAATAAAAAAAAACCCTCCAGCGCACCCGTGCATCTCTCCGTCCCATCTCTCTACTTTTTCGGCACCGACAGCATCAGTGTCCAAGGCATCACTCCTTACGTAATCTAACCCTCAAAGAGCCTTATTTAACCGAGAGCCAAGGATGATTTCCTTACGCGCCATTAAATGCTGCTTTACGCCCACTATCTGCTTTTGAAAAATTTTTATTTTCTGTTTTGGGGTTTGTTGTTTGTTTTTGAGGAAGTGATACACTTTCTCTCGGGTTAATTAAGTGGGTGCACTTTGTAGATCGGCTTGGTGTTTATAGAAGGGTGGATTTCAGTGGTAGACTGTGTGTGTTTGTAAATGATTGCGTTTTGCGTGACACGCATGTCTGAGAGGAGGCTAGTTTGACTGATGACCGTATCTGATGGGGTGGACTTGCACGTGTGATTTTAATGAGGAACCCTTACATTATGCTAGTTATGTATGAAGTTCAATGTTTTAAAAGTCCTGCTCAAATCTTATATTGAAAAGGTTTTCTAGGCCTTTAGAAGAATGGTGAAGCAATTTATATGTGTGAAGTTCTGTTGTTCATTTAGAGATTACGAATTCACTGAGATTATTTACAAAATGAATGTTAGGAATAAAGTATAGCATATATTAAATTTAGACGAGAATAACTGAACCAAAATGTGCTAGTTTTCCTTTAAACAATTTACATACATTAAATAATCATGAAAATTATCAGTGTTTTGGTATGTGTAAGGGAAGATAACATTTTTATTTATGATAATCCCGTCCAAAAAGAGAGGTTTTGAAGTAAAAAGCTAAAGGGGGTTTGAACCTTTGCTTTTGTGTGGAGCATTTGCAGTGCAGCATTTTAAATATTTTTACTAATTTTCCCCTAATTTTGAGTCATGAACACCCTCATTATGAGGGCTGTCTCTGCATAAGTGAAGAATCCTATTCTCGTTCTCAGCTCCACAACAAATCCCACCCCTCTCAGTTAGAGCTCCCAGCTATAGCTTCGTCGGATCTGCCGTTGAAACCGTCTTTGTGCTCCGACACAAAGTCCGTCCAATTACACCGTCGCTTTGACAAAGGGCGCGCCGCTCATTAGGGCCCGTGATCGAACGGGAAACAAAGCCCGCTTTGCCCTAATGCTCATGCGAATGTGTGTTGAGGAGAAACTGAGCCGGAGGAATGTTTCGGGATCGAAAGAGGAGTTCATGTCGGTTCGAGGGAGGGTGCGTTTAAAAGGTTTAGGAATACCCTCGTTATTTCGAACTTTGATATCTCGAAAAAATATTTTCCCCTTGAAATTAAGTATTTCTATCTTTTTACTTGTTATCTCAAAAATTTGCTACCTCGAAATTTTTTTTCAGGTCCCTTCGATTTCGAGATACCGAGAATGAAAATCCAGCTTTTGCAATAAAAATTTATTACATTTTTTAATGTTTGACTCAATTAACCTATTTTTAAATCTATGTTTTTTGTATATGTTTCTTTTGTATATGTTTTGTATATCTATGTTTTTTATCTATTTTTGCTCTATGTTTCATAAAATCAACTGTAAGATTTTTAACCATTACGGGAAAAATAGATTTATATAGAAAATTTCATTCATAATTTGTTTCTTTAATAATTGGCTTAAATTTTATTCACAATTTTTTCAAATATGATGTATTTTGATTGCTTCTTTAAATCATAATAAGATCACAAAACCTTAATATTTATAAACTGTTAAATTTTGCTTCCAACGTTATTACTATATAATAAAATTTGATACATTTTTAACCTAAACCAAGAAGAAAAAAAGAAAAATATGAATTATACAAGAACATTAAAAATCTACCATGAAAGTACAGGTGGTAGAAGGTGAATAACATATCAAATGGAGAAAACATAAAAGCACATAAGGAAACTTCTTTTTAAAAATTTCGAAATTTATTACTGCATAAAACCATAAAATATCGACTATGCAATTTGATTAGACTAGACTTCATGATCAAGTCAAGATACTTATTCTCCATTGCTGAATGAGAGGTAGACAACGGAATGGAATATACGTAGAGTAGTTTGATAAAAATATCTGGATCCATTCGTGATAGCTCTGGGTAAATCACATAAGACAAATGATACGATTTATGATCCGTACTACGATGTCATTGGACACAGTCTGAGAAGCCCTTATTTCTAATCCAGTAAAATTACTGGTACATAGTTTCAATAAATCCTCTCAGGCATATTCCAAGAACTTTTCACCCAATAACAAGACAGAGAGCAGGCGCGGATCCAAAGAGTGCCCCCCCCCTTGGACAAAAAAAAGGTACTCAAAAATAAGTTAAAACCCTACTTTTATCGGTCAAATTTCAAAATTTCTTCTAGGGGAGGACCCCGCCCATACCCTCTAGCGGTACCAAAAGGGGATTTTGAGTGGTACTTTTTAGAAAATTCCCAACATTTTGACATTTTTCTCAAAAGGTAAAGGTGATGGTCTGGAAAAGTGCCCCCACTTTGGAGCCGTGCTGGATCCGCGCCTGACAGAAAGTGTCGGCCTTTCGCATGGCACCATGGTATTCACTTCTTTAACTGAATTGGTTCCCAGTTTTTCCACAAAATTTCCTCCACAGACGGTAACCCAATAAGCCGGTACGGAACCAAAGGAGTAGAGAGTGTCGGAGAGTTTTTCGCAGCGTTCTCCGGTTGCTCCGGCCACCCCTCATTAGGTGCCTCTCAAGGTGAAGCGCTGAGGCGGCGGCGTCCATCAGTGTCGCATGCCTGGGAAGAGCCGGGATAAACAGGAGGGTCGGTTACGGCGATCGGGTTCTGAGGGCGTCGTGGGAGATCGTTCTGATAAATGAACGAGGGAAATGTGGCAGAGAAAGGGTTATGTGAAGTTTGGTTTGGGGATTCTGAAGTCTAATAGTGAAGTTTCAGTCATCGCGTTTTGTGATTATTTGTCAAATTTTTCGGGTGTTAAAAGGATTTCTTAAGCTAGATATTACGTTTTTCACCTAGATATGGCGCCAATTATCTAGATTCTAGATAGTATGACATCAACAGAGGCGCTTTCACCTAGAGCAGTGTTTCCCAAGGTGGGGGCGCAATAGGATATTTTAGGGGGGCAATTTGAAAATGTTCAACCGAATTGTCTCCCAGGTAGGGCATGGACCACCATATACTTTCCAAGAAGGATTTTCGATAAAAGAAGACATGGGGGGAGCATGGAAAATTTAGAAAGGCTTTGGTGGGGCATGGACCGAAAAAGATTGGGAAACACTGGCCTAGAGAGTATGACACCGACAGGTGCTACTTTAGCTATACATGACACCGTTCACCAATATAAATGGTATAACACTAACAGAGGCTTTTTTGAATTGTTACCTTTTTGTGGCGTCTTTCGCCTAGCTAGGTAGCATGGCCCTACGTATCAATGAGACTCTGCTTTCAAGAAACTACCATCGTTTTAACTTGGGTATATTTAAAGTTGTTTTCCCTGCACAGCAATTAGTGGCAATCGATGTTGCGACCGAGAAACTGATACTTAGGTCGTATAATTTTGTGTTTATGTTTTTGTTTAAGTTCTGATCGCATGCACTGTAAAAAATATAATTCTAAATTACAACACAACATTGAAGCACTCAACTAACCGAGCCGAGTTGTTCGTAGAAGAGAATCAGTAGCGAAGGCCAAATACAAAAAAGATGAACCAATAAAACCAAACCTTCAACATTCTCGTGATAGGAAGCTTGAATGAGATTGCTTTGAAGTGTAATATGGGTTAAGATATGGATGAGAAGGAACTCACCTTCCAAGGATCTTGGAGACGCATCCGTGGGAGACCCTGAGCTGCCTGCTGATGTCGCAGGGGCGGACCCCTTGGTGGGCCAGCTCCACTATCCTCTGACGGACCACATCCGGGAGGGGCCGGCCGTTCACGAACACGCCGCCCAGCTGGTTCACGCCGCCATGGCCTGCAAACAATATGCCACAAGTAAGCCACCGTCAAATAAAGAAATATAATCTAATGCATTTTGGGGAAAAGTTATAGTGGGATGCTTTTTTTCGTCAAGTCTTTTTCTCAATTATTTACATAAATAGATCTTATACTTATACGTGGCTGTTATATTAGGAAACTTTTATTGGAAACTGAACCAAATTATTGGAAGTAAAAGAAAATACATAAAAAATATTTTATAAGAAGAAATAATTTATATGAAAAGAGCTCAAAGATTTCATTTTAAAAACACTTTTAATTGAAAATGTATTCAAATGGTTTTTAGTTTAATGGAATTTTTAAAACAATGGTGTTTACAGTATTTTGGATTAAATAAAAGAAATGAAATTTTAATAGTCATGTTCTATTTGCTAAATGACAAAAAAATGTGTTTCAAATAAAGCATCAATATAAGCATTTAAATTTCATATTTTGAAGATAAAATTAAAGAGTTATCGCTGGTTTTTCAATACCTATATCTTTTACTCATATCTATATCATATCTATTATCTTCAATATCGTTTGGATATCCAAATTATATTTCAGAGGCCACTCAACAGGTTACCCCTCATTTTAAAACCCATCACCTACTCCCAAACGTATCCAATACAAGTAAAACACTCACAAAAAAAAACACAGTCAACCCTTGTGTTTGTCGGGCAATCAAGATAAACGCGCGTTGACACGGACATAAAAGCCGCAGCAGATCCCGGAGATCACGACCGCTCGTAAACGTCACTTAAAACGTCGTTACGTGAGATTTTGGGCTTTTTGCTGCTTAGGCCGCACCGAATTTACTACTGGTCATTCCCTGGCACCATCGATCCACGTTCCGACACGGAGCAGCCATCTGCTGCTCAGAGAAGAAACCTTTACAGGGAATTTAGTGGGCTCAGTTTGTCAACGAGTGTGGAATTGTAGCATTTGATTAATGGTTGAATTTTTAATTTATTGCTTTTAAATGTGTAGGTACTATTGGTGGATACTTTCAGGTATTGAATATTTAACCAATATTTAACCAAATCCTCGAATTTAAGTTGAAATACAGATAGATACAACATAAATAATTATGTAAATCAAATTAAGACATAGTATTAAAATACTGAAAAATGAATACCTAAAATTACTCAATACTCATGTATTTGGTACCTTGAATTATTTTTCCCATTAAATCAACATTTTTCAATTTTTTTTATACCTTATAATTTTCTCATTTCCCCATCACATTATTTTATTTTAATCAATTTAGTTGTTTTAATAGTTATTTTTTAAACTTTATAAAACAAATAAAAATTGTATCTTTTTAAACATCTCAAGTTCGATATTTTTCCTTTTACATTAAAAAATTCCATGCGTTATCTAATGTAGTATGTGCAATATTGAAGCCTGGTGAAAATAATTTTCTTACAAACTTAATACAAAAGGGAAAGAGGTTCCGATAATTAAACAAAACTTAAAGGTAGGCTTTTTAATGAAAAATATGAATTGAATAAAGTTTTTCGAAATTAAGTTGACGATTTATAATAATCAATATAGATTGATTGAACGTGTTTATTGAAACGTGTTTATCCAACTACAAACAACAGAATGTAGATAATTGAATCAATATAATCAATGATATATTCAAAAATGGTAATACACTATTTTTCCATTTCATTTTGAAGTATGTTTATCAAGTTAATTGAGAAATCACATCCTATTATCTTCAATTATTTTTTAAACTTTGATGAAGTTTGCTCAGTGTATTTATCTTCATTAATAAAATTTCTTACTAACCTTCATTTATATTTCCTTACATTTTCTAAAAAGAATTAAAACTATTAACTAGTAGAATTATAATTATTTCTTACTATCAACTAATAGAATTCAATAATGTTAGGTTTATTAAAAGATAAAGTATATGTTATGGGCAAAGTGATTAATCGGGCGTTATTAATAATACCCGAAGTGGAGGCGGGCAAAGTGATAAATTTTATTCATAAATTCCACTGAATTTATCGCATTGCCCGTAACATATATATCACTAATTCATTTGAAACTGTTTTCTTTCACTCATTATACATTGAAATAGATGTATCGAAGTCTACTATTTAAATCTTTAGGTTAAGAAAAATAAAGTATTTTCTTTCAAAACTAACATTTTATTGCATTATTTTTTTTTTCAAAAACTACACTTTACAAAGCAAATTACCATCATTGAAATTTTATGGCTGACGTATATTTACTTACTAAAAATAACATAATTATTATCGAAATAAAAGAAACCAAAATTAAAGTAAATGCTCAGCATGCTTAATATTTAATCAACTCATTAACTTCCACTGCTCTTGGTATTTTTTATGCGTGAGGAAACTTGAATCGCTCTATGTTTTTGTGACTTAATGATTCAAAGGTGCGCTTTTTGCAAGTAAAAAACGGTAGAAAAACTGTTAGATGTAGAACATTAAATATGCATTCTGGTAAAGTGAGCAATCAGAGTTGATCGTAAGAGCATAAGAGTTAAAAAACAGATTAAAAAATTAAGTAATAACTTTTTATTCCATGAATGGTATTGCCCATTAATATTGAAAATCATATCAAAAGAGTATTTAGTCCCCTTGAAAAAAAGTGCAATTCTTACTACGAATTAGGTTTTTAGGTTCGTACTGCGTACGTAACTGAATTTCAAAGAAACTATTTTGAATGAATAAATTGCGATATAAATCTACTTCTTATGCTTATAAGCGATAGGTTTTATCTAATCTTTAAAAGAATATTGGATAATCTTTCAAAGTTCATTAACTCTTTTATTAATTAGGTAATGCTTGAACATTGAAATATTTTCAAATACGATTTTCAAATGAATTGCTGTAAAACATCTGGATCCTTAAAAGTTATATTTTTTCTTACCTTGAATAAAAAATTTTGTAACAGACATTACTTTTTTGTTGTACTTCTACATTTTATGTAAAATTTATGTTTATTTAAAAAGTAGTTTTTATAACTTAACTAAGACATTTTGTTTTTAATAAGAGTAACAAATAGTGACGTTCTAAAATAAAAGTTTGAAATTTACTTCCTAGAATAACTTTTTACTTAATTGTTGTTATTTGAGTTTCTAATGATTGTTCTTTTCTTTAAAATTACTTTTATAAATGGTAAATGTAATTTATAACTTACTTTTATTAAAACTAGTTTGTATTTCAAATCTCGTACACGGTTAAAATATGGAGAACATTTTTAATTAATTAAGCATAATTTGTGAAAATACATAGCCTCTCATATAACACTCTTTAGTTTATATCTTCATTTTTTAAAATTTAAATCATTTTTCAAAAATTTTCCTTCTTTATAAAGGAAACGAAATACATTTATATATTTTCATTAAAGTGATGTTATAATATCTGCGCTTCTTTTACAAAAGAAAAATGATACTAAAACATACACACATACGTGTAATTAAATGTCTTATATCTTCTATCTATATCTATAAGAAATTTTGTGTGTTGTTACTTATTATTGAAACTGTTGAAAGTACCAACATAATTTCATGTAAATTGTATTTTAATGTAAAGATTTTTATTATGAAAATAAATATAAAACTTCAATGCCCAAACAATGCTCCAAATATCATATAATTGAATGTTGAAAAAAATAATTCACAAAAATATTTAGTTTGATTAAATATTTAGAAACCAAAAAACTTAACTGTAACTTAAATGAATTATGATGATTTTGTAAATGATTGTATAATTTTCTTTTAAGTGTAATATGAATTTTAAAAAAAATCTTTAAATACTTACTTATTCTAACACTACTAATATTTGTGACTGTTGTTGCTTCAAAACATAAGATTTACATTTAAATTCTATAAAAGTATTAATTAAGTTTCTTTTAACTAACATATATTTTATTTATCATGAAAATAATGTACAATATCGTGAGTTTTTGTAATTAACAATTACTTAAATTTTCTTAAATAAATATACGAAATGAAAAATACTCGCGAAATTAATATAATATGACCTTTTAATACTATATCAAAAATTTTATACATAATTCACCTAAATCTCTCATTAAATAATGTAGTATAAATATTCCATGTATATTCTCCCAAAATCAAGTAAATATAAACTTCCCTTTTCTATTTATAAATTTTAACGATATCTAATAACAGTAGAATTTGAATCACCTATATTTTTCTAATATAGAAGATCTTATTAAACAATATATTTTCCCAATCCCATTGAAAATATATTCCTTAAAAAACGTACCTGTAAATTGACTTTCCCTTCAATACCCAACACTTCCAATATTGAATATAATACTAAACAATACAATTTACAATTTTGCCTTATCACTTTTTAAATATATTCTTCCAAACATAGTATCTACCTATAAATAAGCTTCAATACCATCAATACCAACCTTCCAACCTTCAATACCATCATCTCCAATACATGAAAGATGATGGTAAACAATGCATTTTCCAAATTCCATTCAAAAATATATTCTAAAATAAAACATCTGTAGGCAAATTAGTTTTTCCTTCAACACCCAACATCACCTACATTATTAAAAATACATTTCCTTTATTCCGTTCACAAATAAATTCTCCCAAAAAATATATAATTGTAAATTAGCATTATCTTTAACAACACCAAACACTTTCAGTATGGAAATAATGTATTTTCCTAATCCCATAAAAAATATATATATATTTAAAGAACATCCATCGGTAAATTAGCTTTCCCTTCAAAACTCAACATAGAAAATGATAATAAACAATATATCCCCCCCCCCCAAAAAAAACTACATATATTTTCACAATAAAAAAATCCACCTGTAAATTTGCTTTCCCTTCAAAACTCAACATATCTTGTATGGAAATTGATAATAAACAGTATATTTCCCCCAAAACTACTTATATTCTCATAATAAAAAACGACCAGTAAATTAGCCTTCCCTTCAAAACTGAGTATCTCATGTATAGAAACTGATAACAAACAATATATTTCCCCAAAAACTACATATATATTCTCACGATAAAAAACCTACCAGTAAATTAGCCTTCCCTTCAAAACTGAGCATCTCATGTATGGAAACTGATAACAAACAATATATTTCCCCAAAAACTACATATATATTCTCACGATAAAAAACCTACCAGTAAATTAGCTTTCCCTTCAAAACTCAAGATCCCTTGTATGGGTATGGAAAATGATAATAAACAATGTATTTCCCCAAAACGATAAAATTTCCCCACGATAAAAAAAAATCAATCTGTAAATTAGCGTTCCCTTCAAAACTCAACATCTCTTGTATGGAAAATAATAATAATAATAATAACAATACATTTCCCCCAAAAATTATATTCTCATGAAAAAAACCCACTCTACCTGTAAATTAGCTTTCCCTTTAACACCCTAACAACATTCTCCCCAACCTAACACTCCCCTCAAACTCACCACCCAAAAAGCTCAAAATCCCCCAATTAACACACCCTCCACAAACACTAGACTCTCTCTCCTACTCCTGAACGCATCACTAACCCCACTCTAACACAAAACGAAAGAGAGAGAGCGAGAGAGCACGGAAAGGAGGAGGAAACTCATGCCGCATCCTCCCGTCTCTCCTCCGGCCTGACACCGCTCCCTCTCTCCGCAGAGCGCTCTCGCTGCTGTCAGGTCGCATCGTGCGTGCTGTGAAAAAGGACGGATGATTTGACGTTTCGGTCGGTTCTGCTCCGAGTGCGGAAAAAGTGATGTGGGGTGTTCGATTGCTCTGGAGTGGGGTTTTCGGAACGCGGTTTTAGGATGCTGACAAGCGTGGGGATGGATTTATTTCGATTCGCTGCGGGTGGGGTTTTTCTGGCTGGGTTATTGTTTTGAAGGAGGGAGATTGGAGAGGAGTTTTGAGGTGGGAGAATCTCGGTGAGGAGATTAGCAGAAAATGCGTTAAATTGGAGTATTTGGATGTGGGTTGGGGGATATTTTGTTTTCATCCGTTTCAAAAGAGGAAAGTTAAGTTTCCTTTTTCAAATCATTAAAGGGTAGTTATGTAAAAAAGTACACATGGAAATTTTAAAATATACATGGCACAAAGTCGAATGAAATGTTCTTTTGAAATCCCCTGTTGTTTTTGCACTTTTTATCTGTGTCTGTAGCTTTATGAGAAAGGGATTTCACAAGAATATGAGATACTATGTCTTATTTGAATTAGAGAATTGCAAAATTTGATTTTTTTTTACTACAGCATTCTATATAAAATGAATAACAAAGAAAATATTGGAGTGATGTTTACTGTTTTTTTAAGCAAACACATCACCTTCTTTCAGAGATCACAAGTTTAGAGAATTAAATAAAAAGATGATTTTTTATAAAGTAAAATTTGAAACATTTTCTTTACAACGAATTGATGCTGTAATAAGCTTAATAAGAAATATTTTATACCTAGAGTAAAACTACATAACAATAACATCTTGACCCCCAAGTGTACAATTATAAGTTACGTGTTTTTACAATTATAATTTTTGAACTAGGCATTGGAGAGTAATAAATAATAGTAACAAGTATAGGCAAAGTAACGAAATTTTTTTCTTATAAAAGAAAGATAAAAATATACATCAACAAAAGCGAACGTTGATGTAGATTCAAAATCAATGAAACTTCCAATAATTACACCGCCACTTTCCTCTCTAATTTAAAATAGAACGCCCAGGTGACCTCCTCTCACTTCGAATAACCAACCCCACGACATAAATACAGGGTACCCAGGGGAGTAATCCCAACACTCAAACTCGGAAGCGTTAAAAATGTAAACAAACGGAACTTGATAGGTGGCATTATGAATGGCCGAACCCAGAGGATCACACTTTGTGTCCACTCCAGCGACACACCCAGTCGTTCAAGAGAAGTCAAAGTATCTCCTGACAGCTATCCATGGGCACGCCCGATTGGATTGAGTCGGATGATAAAAAGTGTATTATTAAAAAATCCCTCAGGACTGGGGGTAAGGTCTCGCAGGATATGGGAAAGTTTTTAGAGGGAATGTAGAAAAGACTCGTTTTTCATTTTTGCCTGTGCCTGCTTAGAGTGGGAAGATCTGACATTTTTAATGTTTGATGAGGGTATTGTATAGTTCATGGAAACCCCAAGCCCAAATGAAAAAAAATTCTGTAAAGCGTGTTCAAGCTTAATGTTAGTATTTCTAAAGAAATATTGAACTACAATACTAAACACATTAATATCATGAAAAGTAATCTAACTTACACAGAATACTCTAGCTTCTACAGAAGATAGCATGGTCTTCCATCAGCTAATACTCAAAAAGAGCCTACTCAAGACAAATCACACACATTTCAATTACCATTTATCCAACGACAAATCCTTCCAATTCCGGAACAGTAAAAAAAAACTGTCTTGCTTCCGGACACAAGGATGTCCCCGAACATTCAATTAAGGGTCCATGCAAATGAGGGGCATGTCCAGGGGAAATGAGGACTGCCCGCGCGCAATACCAGGAATCACGCGACTGACCGCGCAGTCACGCGACTTGCGTGTCGCGTTCAGGTAAACAGCGGCCGAGGTTCAGGTGTGGAAATGGGTGGTGACAGTTGGGTGACAAATGGGTGCTTTGCTGTCCGAATAGTTTATTGTTTGCTTTGTATGTGATGAAGATGTTTGTGATGTAACCTACTCTTTTAGTTAGCTTTTTATTAAGCCCTTAACGAGTCCTTTAACGAGAACTTTGTCTTATTTCCCTCTTCAGTTATGTATGGGATTTATAATTTTAAATGTTTTTACAGTGATGTGTAATGTTGATACTGTATGGAATCATACATTTTTAGGTATAGCATACTTTTCCGTATGTATCAAGTTATTGAATAAAACTTTAATACCTATAGCTACTTATCCCAAATTGTTCGATGCTTTAAGTTATTTTTTTCTCACCCCTGAGTTTCTTTAAAAGAAATTAACTATTATTTTACCAAATTTGAAGATATATATTTTTTTAATTTTTGCTTAACAGACTATAGAACACAAACTAGAACTTGTTTGCTATTCCTACTTGAATTCTTATTAAAAATAAAAACATGCTAATTTGATTCTAACACAGAAAAGTTGTTATATATACAACGAGAAAACTATACTATCTTTAGTCAAATGGATTGTTTTTAGTCGGATAATTTGTATACTTTTAAAAAAATACCTATAAAGTAATAATAATGCTTTACTTGATAGTTATTTAATTTAGGCTTATGTACTTTAAATGTAATTAATTTTTTGTATACGAAGATGCTAAAATATAGAGATACAAATATTCTATCTAACAATTTAGTATTTAACTTTCAAAAAGTTAAAAAATGTTGAAAAAAAGTTACATTAATAAAATATTTTAAATCTAAGTAAACACATTGATAAATTAATTGAATCAATGGAAAAAGTCTTCAAAATTGAAAACAGGAAGAAGTTTCTGATATTCTTTTGTAAGAGGCATACGGCAAAAGGTAAAATGATCTTCCTGTGAATAAAATCAGAGACCAGCTACCAAAGCATTGTATAGCGATTACAGTCTAAGTGTTCACGCATGGCTTTTCCGCTTGACAGCAATTGTAAACGAAATCTGGCAATAAAAAATGTAAGAGCCCAATTTTCTACGTCTGTCATAGAAAAGTGGGGACTGTTTCCTAAATACGGAATTTTCTAAGGCAAGGGAATATAACAAAAGTTTTCTTTTGCACAAATGAAATTTGAAATCAAACATAACATTTTATTTAATTTAATTACGCAATTCTTACGATATGAAATTTTAATAACAGTTAGTTAATTTCACACGACTTTTTAACCAATTATCGTTTTCCCTACTATTAAACTTAAAAGCTATTTAAGCTATTGTTTTCAAAATACATCCAGAACATATTAAATATTTAGAAACTATTATGGTTTCATACTACAACCGGGTGCTACTTGTTTTTTGATGTTGCCAACTGGGGCGATAATTCATTTTCTAGCTACCCGACGGATATACTGGATAGTGAATACCAATTTCCCTCACAAATCTTTGATCCTAAAAAATAGAAGATTAATAAGTTTTTATGCTGAATTGATAACTTTAATAGTTGCCAACCAACTCATCTAATGTTTCACAAACGTTCAGTCAGTTGAATGTTCACCGATTATAAACTATGATTAATTTTAAACCCATAAAATGTGTACTATTTACTTAAAACGCTTCTTCCAAAAAATAATCAATGGCTCTAGGTCTAGACCCTATATCTCAGGTATGGATAAATACAAAGACGCAGCCAACCAGTCAGTATCACTTTCAATCCAACCCTCCATCCTCTAATAAAAAAAATAAAATCTGCATTAAAATTGAATCGTTCTCTCGACTTTCCAGACTGACAAAAAAAGTCGACTGAATGATCTCCGGGCCATGCAAGAGTGACTCTACCTTGTCTACTCCAACTGCAGGTAATTTTCGCTTGCCCCCTTCCCAACGCGTGTGTCTGTGATGCGATGAGCGGTTTTTACCGTTGGGTCATGATGCCGCTGTTTTGTACGGTTAGGTGGGTTACTGAATGATGTGTGGGGTTAACAGGTTGTCTTTATCAGGGATGGTGGGCTGTGTTGCTTACAGGGATTATGGAAATATTTTTGTGTTTGATTGTGTTTGATGGTTTACTGAAGAGTGTTTGGATATAATATTTTTCTATGAGTAAAACGATTTTTTAAACAATTGATTCTATAATAATGTTAAACATAAATGGAAAAGTTTCAAGGAAAGCTATTTCAAGAAAGAAAATTTCTTGAAAATGTTACAATTTGTGTTTTATATTCTGTCATTGAGTATTTTCTGAATTGTTGTATTAAAAATGTAGCAAAAACTCATTTCAAGTAAAGAATAATGAATAAATTATAAATTGTAACAATATTAAATAAAAAAAACAGCTTTTCCATACCTGTCATATAAAGTCACGTCCTTCTTAGAATTTAAATTTTTTTCTCATAATAAGTGGTAAGAAAGTATTTTATAAATTAATATGTTTTATCTATCATTGTTTCAGCTAATACACTTTCAGAATAAGTATAGGATCTTTTGTCACTTTTGAGTGAATTAAATGCACTACTCCATAACTTTCAAATCATTACTGTAATATTTTTATGCGTTAATGATCGAACTTACTTAAAATAAGTAACCCGTTGTTGTAATCCCTGAAAGGGACAAATGATTTTCACTTGTTATTAAACGCAATTTCTGGCATTGATTGAAAAACTTAAAGCCTTGTACAAACGATAAATCTATTAAAATTTTTCAAAATTCACCAAGAGTTAGAGCGCTACTTATCGAACAACGAGAATTCCAACTGCCTTCTTTACTCCGCCCAGACGATAACGACTCCTTAATTCCCCCGCCACAAATGCGACATACATCTCAACTCGAGGGGGAGGAGGAAAAAGGAATGAAGAGAGAAATAATCCCTCCCGCCATGTAAGAGTAGGACACTGGGCGTCCATACATCATGCCGAGAAATACAACCCTACGCTGAATGCTTGATGGATCGCTATGCGGCCCATTGCGTCCACCGGTTTCATCATCGAATATGAAACTTTGCGCATACATGGCACACTTATTTTAATGCAATAATAAATAAATAACCGTCTTGCCTGCGTCTCTCTCACAATGAGTGCTACTGACGCGCGTTTTTCCGTGTTTCGGTATACTAGTTCGTTTTTTAAAGTCGCGTTTTAAAATGAGGGTTTGAGTTATGTGGGATCGTTTAGGGGTGCTACTGGGGGTTGGATTGTGATCACAATGGACAGTTTGTGTGATTTATTCGTTTCTTAGAGGGTGATTTGAGGAATGGAGGTAAGTGTTCAGGTTTGGATGAATCATGCTCGGAGAGGGTGCCCCCAATTTGTGGGAGTTTTTTTTTTCAAAAAGTGGAATTTTATGTGATTCATTATGTTTTTCAAAGAAGTTAAATGGGGTGCCGTTATGAAATATGGTTTTCGGGGTGTTGGAGTTGTGTAAAACTTTCAATTAATCATAGTGAAAAGCAAGGGAGTAAATACTTTATCGGTAGTAAGACTTGCTTGAATTTTGGGATTCTTTTATACAATTTTTCTTTATTATTCGATTTCCTTAACCACATATTTTATGTGATTAATTTTCGAACTCTTTATATTTCCTTGACTTTCTTTAATAAAAGAGGCCACTGTTTTAAAAATAATAGCTCTAAGTAGATAAAGCTAAGCACCACATAAAAAATTCCAAAACTACTGTTTTTAACTTAAAGAAAATGAAAAATGTTCCAAATATCTCCTTCAAAAATATTTTGCTCTGGCTAACGCTGTAGTTAAATTGATAGGTTCGTTTTGAAATTTTGTTTTAAGATTCATAATTACGATAAAAAAGATATAAACCCAAGAAAAATCAAATTAATCACTATTAATGTGTTTATAATTTTTTTGCGAATGAATTGCTAACTAGAATTGAAGCATCGTAAATCTTGAATTGAATTAATCTTATTTTACATTAATACCAGATATCTCAAGGAGAAAAAATAAGTAATTAACCATTTGTTATCTAAGTCCAGACCAGTACTAGAGAAAAATGTTTCATGTGATGATTTATCGAGTATACATTCATTGCATATCATGAAAATATCATCAAATCAAGGCTGAAATTCGTATCCGGCTTGGCAACAAATAAATACCGAACCCAGCTTTTCAAATCCCTTCCTCCAATGCCCCCTTCCAAAAAATATCTTGATTACAATTGCTGATAGAAAGCATTTTGCTCCTATGATTGATGCCAGAACCCGAGACACATCGCAAACTATACGACACCATCCCCTTGTCCCCGGCATCCTCAAAAATCGAGGATCACGTGACCCGCTATTAAGGGCCATTCGTCAGCCGTTGCCACTCACCCCTTCCGAAACTCGCTGCAAAAAAATAAAGAAATATCCCACCGAAAAGAAGAGGAGATACGATCATCGGAGGAAACGACCAGAAATGAAATATATCGGATGATGAAATATTTATTAGTTGTACGAGGGCACTGGATGCATGTGAGGGATAAAAAAAAGCGCAGTACGGCTGATTTATTTTGTAAGAAATGTATAAAGATGGCCCCAGCATCTTCGACGGGGTACCCGTGGCATTCTAAATTTCACGCCGATTTCTCCAGTGCACACTTTTGGCATTCCACCAGGGAGAGCTGAGAGTTGAATACACAATTCGCACCCCATTGGTGATGGGTTATGCATAGATCCATCTCTGCGTTGGGAAAACATTTGAAGAGTCAAGGATTGTAGCGGGTCTCGGAAAGAGATACTTGTCCAATGATATGCTTGGTTGTTTCTGAGACTTCATCTTTAATAAACACCTTTGTTTGCATTCGTGTGTTAGAAAAGGAGAATTTAGCGATTATTTTACATGTAATAGTGAAAAAATGAGCTGCAAGTACTATAGGCATAAAATTTGAAGAACACATAGTTTTAAAGGCAAAATAATTTTAAAGTATCATACATATAAAGGATCGTTAAGTAAAGTTATTCGAATTATTAAATAAAATAAAATTAAAAGCAATAAAAGTATGAACAAAAACAATATATATAAACATAATTAATAAAGTTATTTTTCCTATGTTTTAATAGTTGATGTAATAACAGTTACTTATTTTTTTTTTAATTTAGCCATGCATGAAAAAATCAAAACAACAAATAACCAATCAAATATTTGACTTAAATCTTTAAAAATCATCTCATTTCCTAAATATTTTTATATAGACTTAATAGAAAGTGTCTAAACATCGCAAGCCCGTTATTTCATACTTATTTGAAAAATCGTAACTAAATACGGTTGAAAAATTGATAATGAGTCAGTAAGAATACTTTTGAGGTTTATTTTGATACCAGAACAAAACCTAGTGTTAACAAACCAGCTCGTGAGAAGTTAGTGGTACACTGATACATCGACTTGAGTCAGGGTATAAGTTTTGTGCCATTCTCCTCCAGTCCGCTGGTTAGAACAAACACTTCCACGCAAGACCAAATCGAACCCCCTTCTAAAAACACAATTAAAAACGCATTACCTCCTCTTCTTTCTTTCACTTTACGAAACCCAGTTATCCATATACACTCATTGCCCCATTGCAGAGGTAAATTACTCCGAAAACAAAACAACAACGTTGAAAAAACGTGGTCACAATCACTCAAATACAATCTTAAAAAGCCGTAATAAAATCAGCCCTGGGAACAGGATAAAAAGCATCAGCGACAATGGCAACGCATGCATGGCCGGCGTTCCGTTCGAGTAGCCAGTGGTCATCCAGCCATTGACCTTACTCACCTCCCAAGGGAGGACCACCCCACAGCCGATCTCTTTTGGAAGCACAGGTAGCTCTGGTATCGTTACGAGTATCGATTATCCTCGGTGAGAAGCGGTGGTTTTTTGTATATTTATATCTATCTGTGTCGGGGCTTGTTTCACCGCTATTCGCCCGTGCGGAGGAATTTTTGTTTCCGTGGCTTGCCAGTTCGGGCGTGGCGGTGTTAAGGTAGTAAACAGGAACTTGAACAAGGGTTGAAAGCTTTTGGAATAAGATAAAATTTAGAGGGCAGATGATTTGATGATGCACACAGACCTGTTTTCTTTATCGGTAAAGCATTAATAATGGGACATAAGATGATTTTTTGTGTATTGGAGAAAAATATTAATGGTAAGAAGCTTACTATTTAATAATGTCAATTGCTGAGACCATCATCCTCGAATTTACATTCAACTGTCAGCACAGTTTCCCCTTTACAGCTGACAAGTTTTGATTGAAAAATGATATCTCTTAAAATATTTGTTTCGTAATTCAATCATTACATGTAAAAGGCTCATTAAAGGAGTTAAGAATTGTTTTATTTGATACCCAGGAAAAAAATTTCCAAGATTCAAATTTTCAAGAGGAAGACATAAAAATTTAAAGCATGTTAAGATAGACCTCTTCCTCTTTTTACTCATCAACTATACAACAAAATCCAATCATATACTAAGTCATTTACGTCAAGGATAACGTTATTGATGGAAGTACAGCATATTGGAATGAAAAAATATTTTCCCATATAGTTTTGATTCCGACACTGTATAAATTTATTGGTTAAACACCTCTTAAAACCGATGGTAAATTTAAACACGGTACCTATAAATTGTTTCAAGTTTAAATTGTAAAACCCTTGTATTGTTTTGCTATTAACACGAAAATAAAAAGCATAAATAAATTACAATTAATATTCCCAAGTTCACACATAATCCATTAATTTAAATTGTGAATCAAACACATTCACTTAATTTTAGAAAATTTAAGTAAAATATATAGTTAAAGAGGTTGTAAAGGTTTTTTTTATTCTCCTCTTGCTTGCCTCATTCCTCAAAGAAAATACTACTTCAAACAATACATATGAAAAGACATGGTAAAGGATATACGTAAAGAAAAGGAATATGTTGGAAAAGTATACCCACCCATTTTGGCCAGCCTGAAACGAACATCCAACAAATAGTTGTAGTACGCAAGTGGCAACAAATCCATGGCTTACCACGAGGTTGCTCAAGCCGGAAGATGGAGAAAGTCCGAAATATTTTCAAGTCACGGAATTTGAACGCGAAACACCGAAGATAAGGTTCAAGGGAGAAGCAACGGACACTTCAAAAATCAAATTCGATTCGTCGGTCCTGCTTTCCTATGCAAGATCTTTTCCAGAAAAATGTTTCTTCGGTTTTCGACCTTGTGTTTTTGCGATAGTCAGATTTCTTTAATTGGGATATCAATGGTATCGGCAAGTACGGTACAGAAAATGTTTATTGAAAATATGAGAGTTTAGTTCCATCAAAACTGAAATAAAGATTCTCACAAGTGAGAGGGACGTTCCTTTTAACAAGTCCACATTTGAGTCACTGAATAATTATTGATGAATCAATAACCCTAATGCCTTTTTTGCCAATATATTTGCAAGTTTATTCCTTCATTGAGATGCTCGAGCTCAAAAATATGAATATAAATCAAAGTATTTACACCTTTGCAATCAATCAAAATTGCTCATCGTTCATCAGTGAGAAATTCAGCTATCGTGAAAGGGGAAAAGAGGAATGGCTTCTCTGCAATGCCTCCCATGTTGGAGGGGAAGCCGAATATTGATTAATGCGCTCCCGCCTTTACAAGATAAGGAGTTCACGCGATAACTCTTCCAATGAAGATTAATTATATGCTCGATACGATGTCGGCGATATATCGTTCAACCTTGATCTCAAACTTCGACGATTTCAACAAGTCATTCAAGTCATCAATCGCGTTGGCGTGCGTTGCTATCTTCCCCTTTTCTTTAAGAATTTTTCGGGGATATTAATAAAGTGATATCCTGGAGGATTTATTTATATTGTCTGTGGGATACATTCTATGAGTTATGGATTTTGAATGCTTTCTGAATATTAATGTAATTTCCGAGTTCAATTATAAATTACCTACATAAATAATCTTGACATTTTTAACTACATAGAATAAGTTTGAATAATTGAATGAAACATTAAATAAAAGCATCGAGTTCAAAGAGCATTTGTGAATGATATAAATATATAGATACTTTAGATTTATTTTTAAGAGAGACAGTAAATCACTGTCAAAACAGAGATTCATCATTTTAAGTTGCATTCAAGTAGTTCACTTCAAGTTTTCTCCTTTAAGTAACACAGTAGTAATTGTTCTATGCTAATTCTCTAATGATTATTTATGATTAAATGTTTAATTATTTCGTTTATAAGAGGTCACAAAACTTGAGCATCGTCAGAACATTATGTGAACAGTTGTTCAACAGTCTTTCAATTCGAGATCTTATCTAAAAATTTCGTTTGAGAATCTAAGATGCACTCTTTTGATAATTTTTACCTTGTAACAGAGGAGTGCTGTAACAAAATGGGGTCATGTAACTAAGAGTTACACTCAACATTTAAGTTTAAAACGTCCTCTCATAAATATTCATATCTTACTATACTTTTTTTGGGTTATATGCACCAAAATTTCTCCTACTTAAACTGATGTAAAATGAGATTATAAATGAACCGTTTTGTTATTCTGTGATTTCTGAACGAAATCGAGGTATATAACTTGAAATATCGTTCAATTACAAGTTCTTATCTTCTCAAGGTAACTTAAATTACCTGAAGTGACACATAGGTGTAAGATGATAACTGAGGATGAAGAAACCTATGACTCTCGACTTCAAACATGAAAATCTATTTGAACTACCCAATGCGAGGATTTATCTTCCTAAAACTTATAAAGTGTCAGATTAAAAAGGTCTTGCTTATTGAAAAGCAATCCAACAAGTAAAAACCGTAAAGTTCACCAAAAAACTATGAAGTTGACCTTGTTTCTTTATAAAGCAGATTTAAAAAAAAAATATCCTCCAGATCAAATCTTCAGTCACAATTCTGTATACCAGTATCTATTTCTCTACATGAGATACCAGTGACAGGATCAATGTCTTCGAAGCTGCAGCATTACATCTCAATGTATCGGTGAACAGGGTCAAGTCATTCATAATATCAGTCTCTGTTCTTAACCAATGACATTATAACATCAAAGGGTCAATATTTTCTAGTTTTTAAGAAGAACCGTCACACCTTGAGCACCACAGGATCAACCAAGAGCATCTTCACAATATCTCAGTCTTTGCTTTTAATGAAGATATGAACATATCATCAAAAGGTCAATATCTTCACAATTTCTCAGCTCTCCTTCCAAACCAGATACGGTCATATGGTCAATATCTTCACAACATATCAGTCTCTGTTTCTCAATCGAATGTCTTGCAGAGTTTGAGCAGGACCGTCGCGCAGGATGTCAGGTCGGGCACGTCTGGTCCGCGCGCTCGCACGAGAGCCGCATCCTCGGCGAGGGCTATCGATCAAAATGGACTCGGACACCCGGACTGTGACCTGTCACCAGCGGCATCCGGGAGCCGGCTGCCACGGACCTCCCACGACAATAACCAGGTTAAGGCCGCCCGCCTCTTATATCGGAACTGCCGCCGAATGAAAGCTCGTCCCTGCCCTAATCGAGTTAGGGCCCGAGGCGAGTAAAAATGGGCCCGCCACTCCCACATGTTTGTTTGCGCCCCCCTTTTTTTAGCCCTTGTTGTTATTACCGTCCTCCCCCCCTCCCGTTGTCTCCTCTTTTTTCTCTTCTTCTCTCCTCTCCATCCTCCCTCACCTTTTTTCGTGTTTGTTGTTGTTGTTGTCGCCATTTTCTAAGTGCATCCTCGTGGAGAGATGTAAAGGGGTGCAAGTCGACGGGTTGTGAAGGTTTTTTTCCCCTTGTGTGAGGGTTGGTGAATAATTCAAGGGTTGGGTTTGTCTTTTTGGGGGTATGTCGCCGGGTTGTTGTCAAGTGAGGTTGATTCTCTTGGTGGAGTTTAGGGCAATCAATATGGAATGAGCTTTGGAGAGGGATTTGCGTAGACGCAAAACCGAGAGGTTTTCGGAAACGTGGAGCAAAAATAATGCAGTGTTTTTAAAAAAATAATGCAGTGTTTGTGATATGAGTTGAAATGTATGCACAAAGTTTAAAAGGGAGGTGAGGTAACAATAGAAGAAATATAAAATAAATTCGTGATTTAGGAGAGTGTTGGGAGTAGATGTAGGAATAACATTTGCCCCCATTAATAGGTTAGGATGTTGAAACTGATAAATTGATATTTTTAAAGATAATAATTATTATTACAATCAAAAAGCTTAAAAAATTTTAAGTTTGATTTAGTAAGGAAGGATGTATTATTTTCAGAATCAGTTATCCTTAAGTCAAACTTAGAAATCTGGAATACCCCAAGGAAGGATTTTAATTTTTAAGTAAAAAGTAAAGATCAGTGTAGATGAAAATGAAAACAGAAAATAATATGTAAGAGAACTAACTGTGAAAAGGAAAGAAAATATTTAACAATTCTATCTTTATATGATCCTGCATTCCAGGTTTCCAAAACTTTTTCATGTATCGCCCCCCCCCCCCCCGAAAGTATTTTACAAAGGACCATAGAACCCCTATTTCTAATCTCTGTAGTAATAAAAATAAAAACTAATATTCCCCATTTTCAATAATTTATTTTACTAAGATAACTGGGTAAGGAATTCCTTTCCATTTGTATCTTTCCAAAATAGCACATCATCAACGCATTTCAAATTTTTAAAAGTTATGATTACAAGGGGTAGAGAATATTTCCTTTATAAATTTATCTTTCAAATATTTTGTTGAATGTAAGAAGTTTCATTATCTAGATAAGTTTAAATTCTAGATCATCTTTTTTAAAGTCATTGTAATGAAAACAAATTCTAGCTTACAGAAATACAATTAGAACATTCCTCTTGAACAAATGTAATAACTCAATAAATATCTAAGTTGAATCCGATGTATTAAGAAACTTTTGTTAGTTTTAGAAGTATATTTGATTTGAAAAGGCTTAAAATCTTATCCATGCAGTAGCTATTTTATATTTTTAAAATCAATCGAATTTAAGCTAAAATGTGATCTAACACTTTTTGAAATGAATATATCTTACATATTACGAAAGTTCGGTCAGAGAGGTGTTACAGCTTCTCTTCATGGACCACTTTTCTCCAAACCGCCACAGCGTCTCGTAATAAAAATAATAAGCACGAAGCGGATAGAAACGGAAGAAAAAAAAAAGAGCTGGTTGCGAAAGAATGCATCTTTGCAAATGAAATTTAATTTCTTGTGAACAGGGAAAGATGGAAAAGAGGAATACTAATAACAACAAAAAAAAAACCGGGGGCTTGAGGAGAAAAATCTCGCGTCTTTTGTGTTGCCTCTCGTCTCAACGAGCCCTATGTTCCTCCTCCCCTTCACAATGAAAAGCAACAGAGATATCCTATCCTAGGAAAGTGTATAATCTGATTTCCACACACTCTTCTATCCCTTTCTCTCTGTGCTGAAAAAGGACAGACAATAAGAAATTGAATACTACTAACTAACTTAGCATGGAACTCGCGTATCTGCGTTCTTTGTTGAGCCGATGCGAGCTGTGTGTTTTTTCTTCGGGAACGCGGAAGGTATTGATTTTGCAAAGGGAGAGAGCGTTGGTCTTAATAGGCTAATAGGCAAAAATAGAATACGTTATAAGGGAGAGGGTGATGTGATATAATTAAGTGATGGATAACACGGTATGACAAACTCGGTGATAATTTCGTAATTTTTTTTTCTTCTTCTTCGAGTTGCCTATATGCGCGCGTTTTTTTTTGTAGTGCAGAGTGTCAACTTTGTTTTCGCGTTCTAATGAGATTTACGTTTGTTCCGAGATTCTTTTTGTGTGCCTTTATTACAGGGGAAACTATAGAATAAGGTGAGACGTTGAAGTTTTGAAAATTGATTAAATGTCTTTTATTTCCGACAAGTAGGAAATAAAATGATTTCCCGTCTTTGTATGTGTCACTTTCTTTACGGGTGTTGACATTGGTTTGGATATGATCACGCATGTTATGATTGATTCAATAGTCTTAGAGTATGGAGTTAAGATTGAAACTAGATCTATATAGTGCAGAAATACAATTTATTATCAAACTTCAAAGCAGCACGACATTTGCAGCCAGGTATTTAAATTAATAATTGGAAATTTATTCAAATAGAATTAGATTTTCAACTAATATTTGTATTCATAAATATAAAAAAAAATCGAATGCCATTTCATTCACAAGAATCAAGTAATGATATTTCATATTCCAAGATTGTAGATTTTAGTACATTTACTTCATAATTACAAATTCTTTTTCATGTCCCATAGTATATTTTACTAGTTTTGGAAATGACTTTCTTATGTTTAAGTTATTAATATACAAATATTTCATAGCCTAACTTATTTTTATTAACTTAAAGTGCGTTAAAATATTAATGAAGAGTGTTATAATGTTTGAATGAACATAAAATGTTTTCTACAGTCTTTTTTAATCTTGTTGAAATTCCTGGTTTTGAATTTCGATGGTTAATTTAAAAGAATAAAAATTTCATCACGCAGTCCCTCAAGCAAAACATTATCATAGAACTGATTTAAATTACAGGGAACATTAAACGAATTACAAAAAATTGGCTGTGCTTGATTATAGTTTAATTTATAATTGGCTGATTCAATAATTAATATCGGAAATAAAAGTTAATGCATGCTTAATGTCGTTTAAAAACAATAAAAACTGAATACTGGGTAAACAAAATCGACATATCGACAATCGAAAAGGTTCCATTTTATAAAATTTCAAGAGATACTTATTTACTTTTTCCCCCCTAAATATTAAGGTTTATAGCACTGGATATTACTCATTATGAATTTACTATCCTGATAGTAGGATTATTATTATATTTATTGCTGTAAATTACGGTTAAGTTAGAATGATAACAATGATGGTTGTGATGGTTGAATGATGGTTGAATGATGGTTGTGTTTTTTTATTTCTAAAATATAACAAAAAACATTTAGGTCTTATCGAGTTTTAAGTGACAAAATAATATTTAGTATAATACTTGAAAAACGGTTTTAAAAATTTTTTTTAAGAATGTGGCAGAAATATAAACAAACGTTAATTTTCATCAAAAATCTATATATTCTATATATCTATATGATTATCTTTTTTATAGGAAACTTTTATTTACGCCCGTTGTAAAAAGTAAAAGAATATACAAACATACAATTTACAATGAAACCTTACGATAAACTGCCGTCAAAAGATTGTTAAGTTTAAGAAAAATAGTATGTGCAGATTTATTAAGAATCTCTCACTGGATTTAACGGGAGTTTGTTTTTTTACTTTCAAACAAAGCAACTGTTACTGTAAAACTTTCTGTCAATTTACAGATGTCTCCAGATCTAAACAATACCGTAAAAAGTAATTTAGTTTTATAGGCGATAAAAGTAAGAGAATTTATATGAGAAACAGATTATGTGCTATTCCATTGTTTACAAACAGTACATAAAAGTACCAATGTTCATGTAGAGTAAATATAAAGTTAAAAGGAAAAACCGTTCCCCTTCCTACATACTTTTTGAAGTTAAGCAATTATTGGTGTATAAAAATTGAAATTATCAAAAGATATTTAAGCACTTTTTAATTTTTAAATATGAAGAAATAAATAACTCAATATTTTAATTTAAAAGTATATATTGAGGTAACAACACGTTTGTATAAATATTTGCAGTTTGCAAGCGATCTTTTAAGTTCTTTGGATTTCAGTTATTCAACATAAAAAGGTACAAAAGGATTAACATGTTGATTTTATTTACTCTGTTGTGATATTCCCTATATTACTTTCACTTTGATACAAGTTTATAAAGTGGAAACCAGAAAATTATACATTAAATTTAAAAAAAAAAAACATTAACAAGCAATATATTAAATTTAAAGTGAAAAATATTCAGAAACGTAAAATTATTTTCGAAATATTGTTTTACCTCAATATGGGAATCATTTTATAAGTAATAATATAAGCTTAGTTTTTACAGTAATTTTTCAACACTTCATGTGAATATATTAATCAAAAGGAGAAAAAAATGTTCTTTATATTTTGTTGTAAGCAATCAAAATTTATATTTTAATTTACCGTTTGCACGAGTTTTTAGTTAGTTTGTGATTAGTTGAATTTCTGTATACAATACGTATTAAGTTTATTCTTTGGCGCTTAATACATTGACAAAAATATTATTTTAAAATACATACAACAAAGTTCATGTTTTTTTAAAACAAAATTTTTATCAAATAAGTCTTTAGATATACAGTATACACGCATTTTCAGCATTTGCACAATTTTTAAAATAATTACTCTTATATCTTTAAAATCTCCCAATGCATGAATGAGCGGTAAATATCTTAGTCATTTGGCACTTAATTCTCCACTTTTTTTTTGCTTAACTTGTAAGAAAGCCAAAAGGTATGATGCATATGACAGATAAGTAACAGTTTCTCCCAAGGGATTTTGAAATGTTTACAGTGAGGATATATTCTTTCAAACAGATATCCAGTGGAACTATGAGCATGACTGGTATCAGTCATATATGACAAATAGTCATTTGCAATTTAGCAGACATATTTTAGAAGAAAATAATTAAAAGAGGTTTTGTGACAAATTAAAATTATATTTATTACAAAGGCTGTACATATCAAAAAATAGATGATAAATAATTGAATTTTTGAGTTGAAAAAAGTCATTCGGACCTAAAGTGTCATCTGAAATTGAATGTTGAATGCTATTTACGAGCAATAAGTTGAATAAAAATAAATAAATTATAAAACAAGATACTGAATGCTTTTATAGGCTATAACTTATGAGGGTGGAGCAGTGATTGTAAAAACGTTTAAGATGCTCTCAAGAAATTTAGATGTTAACTGGTTTTTTAAGAAGCTGGTATAATCTCTATTGGAAATGATTTCAGTATTCCAATACAAAATAATATTTAAAGTTTAAATTAAGAAATTTCAAAATTAAACCAAAACATTCTAATTCTTGTTACATTTAAAAACTATGTAGAAAGGTCTACAATATTAAAAAAATATAAGTTTTAAATCATGAAAAACGCAAATAAAACAATGATTTTTTGATACACATAAAATTGCATGAATAAATAACAGTTAAACAAGGTAAAACAGTATTTTAAGGTTTTAGGTTTTTAAATATAAGAAAATCTCGTTTAAAAAAAGTTGTAAATAAATAAGGTGATGGGAAAGAGCTTTAGCGTGATTTGCATTGTAATCATATTAGTTTCTCTGAAAATATTTTCTATGAAATAACAATTACAAAATAAAATTGTTACTACTTAATCAAAGGAATGACTAAAATCTGAAACTAGAAGTCAATGAAATAATTTTCAACCATTTAGTGGGAGAAATCAGCAATCAAATTGTAAACATTTTTGTTGAGCAATAGGTATGCTAACTGGAAAATAAATTGGAATTATACCCAAAATACTGACTTCATGATTTGTAAAAAATACATTGAAAAGAATAACTTGTTACAATGGTAATTTTACATGTGCTATTTCACACAAATGTTCTTGAGCTCTAAGCTAAAATTTATCGTAACAGTCATGTTCTAAACTAGTAAAAGTTGAACTTTTAGTACTTCTTAAAAAAGATACCAGCAAGAATGAAAAAGCATATGGATTACAGTGGGTTTTTCAAATTGTGTAGTTTATAACTAAAGTTTTGACAAAATGGAAAATGTTTCATCATTTAGTAAATCCATGGTTGCAGAAATCATTGATTTCAAAAGGGTAATAAAATATTCAGCAGAAAGAAAGATTCAAAAATCTGGTAAGAAAGTGTAAAAAACCAGATACAAAACAAAGTGTGAAAGTTAAAAATTTGAAAGCCAGCTGTATTTGTGTAATTATGATACGTTATTTATTCACTGATGGGAAAACTGTTATATTACTGAATATTACAAATGATTTTAATAAATAATTGAACCAAAAAGAATATCGTCTATTAGAGTACGCACATTAAGGTTTCATCAGTCTAGCGTTAAACATTGACATTATATAGGGTTGAAGAATTAGGTATGGTATTGTAAATAATAGATTTTAAAAATTATAAGAGCTTGACTAAACAAAAAATTTTAAAAACTGAATTTTTGGCTAGTAAATATGTCGAAGTAAAGTGTCCCACGTGTTAACTTTTTAACCACATTAATTTATTACCTAAAATTAACATTTTTTATAAACAGTTAGAGTATTTGAATTAAGTTAATAGCCAATCTTCTAAACTTCGTAATAGTACACTAAAATTTCTTAATTATGAGTTTGATTTCTCTCTCTTTCATATTGGAAAATAAACAAATATTTTCTTAATTTAATGTAAAGCTATCATTCTGAATTCTGGAAAAGCGTTAAAAATTGGGTTGATATTGGTGGAAAACATAACACAGCTTTGCTAAGTACTTTTATAGTAGTACTTAAGAGTGTAAAAATATCAGTAATTTATAACAATTCGAAAGCAGGTGTGAACCTGAAAACTTGAGTCTCAGTGAATTATATGATGAGTTAGTAATACAAAGTATTTGTATAAGTAAATTGCACAATAAGGGTATAATGGACAGAAAAGAAAATTGAAACTGATCTCTGATAGTTAAGTTCAGGAATTGTGAAAGTAATTTTCCTTCTGGACTGACTTTTAAAAAGATATTAATCAACTTAACATGTGTTAACAAAATACAAGATTCAAGGAAGGTAACCCATTTTGGACCAAGTAAATATGAATAAGAAAATGAAATAGTAGTAGTACCTCAAAGTTAAGTAAGTAATAAGGAAAGGAAAGCCTTAATACGTTCAGAAGAAAAGTTGTTTTGGATAATGAAATAAAATAATGAAAATATCAACCAAGCAATTCCTAATATAATGGTTTAAAGAGTGAAATATTTAAAGATACTGAAATAGATGAGGAGAAAGAGAGATATAAGAACTTTTTATATCAGACTTTCACAAGTTTCCAAAATCTCCTTAGAGGAGAGTCAATGCTAGTTATTGAATTTTTGATGGATGTGTAAAAACTGGGATCACTCTGAAAATTGCTAACCAGATTATCTTGATGTGGATAAATTTAAAGCTTGTGTTGATACCCAACTCTGCCATGTTGACATCAGCATGCAATAGACATCAAGAGGATCTTAGAAACTCTAAGATTGAGAGGAAAGATCACATAGAAAAGATTCAAAAATTATGAAACAAAAGCATGCAAAATTGAATTAAAAATGAAAACTCGAAACGAGCCATCTCTGGTATTCACCATGTAAATGACTCAGGAGAAGTTTGAATCTTAAACAGTATTAAGAGAAGCCACAAAATAAGGTACAGAATCTCGGTTGGAGCTACAAATAACCCGCAGGAAAACGAGTCAAACAAGCGAAACAAACGGGGAAAAAACTCTCAAAACAGGAGCCTGTGCGTCTATGG
This sequence comes from Tetragnatha montana, assembly GCA_963680715.1. NCBI lineage: Eukaryota > Metazoa > Arthropoda > Arachnida > Araneae > Tetragnathidae > Tetragnatha > Tetragnatha montana. The sequence continues at coordinate 34,251,343 of OY796675.1, forward strand.
CGCACCAAAACAATAGGCCGTCCACAAATCACGCCAACTACTCTCCCACCACCTACTTACGCTTACATGAGTAATATTCCATCATGCTTGCGTTGTAGCGGTAAGCCGTGCTCAGGTCCATCATCAAGTTCATGAGTCGCGGCACGGCCTGCGCCAGCACTTTGGGAAACAACACGTTGGAGCGGAGTCGACCGCGAGCTACCGGCCCCACCGGGGTGCCTGATGCTGCTGCTGGGCCTCCATCATAATTGAGCCTTCGTCGTGGGTAGTAATCGGATTCGACCAATAGCCGACTGAGCTGCCCATGGAATGGAAGAGCGGAGTAAACGCGAACTTTTTTCCAGTAGGTGAGCGCCGGGATGCCGGGGCTTGGCGGGTAAGCGCCATTGGCGCAGGGATGGTGAGGAGGATGGGGATGTTGGAGAGGAGAGTTTTGGAGGTTGGATTGATGTGGATGGATTTTTCTCTTCTGTGTGAGGTTTTGGGTTCGAAGGTGTAGGCTTGTAGGGTATTGCAATTTCATCAATATACTGAGAGAAATGACACTTTCGAAATTTAGCAAATCGATGTCTTCATTTTGATATGAATACTTTTGGTTCAAGTATGACGATCCAATTCTTTCCATTTTGAAGTATCATATATAACTGTAGCTGTGTTGTGTAGGCAGTGTTGAGATTGGGGATGGAAGGGCAAAATATTTCAACTGTCTTAGAAATATTTGCGCCCTCTACCGAAATAAATATCTGATAATGGAATGTGGTGTCTGGTCGGGAAAATTTAAAAAGAAAACGCGAGCCCCTCCCAAATATTTAGTCCAACTACAGTACTTTGTGCAGGTAAACTTGGAAGTGAAATTAATTTAAATATACTTAATTCACCTTTAATATTGTTTATTTTAATGAAAAAGGATATTTTGGGCTCTTTTTTCTTTCATTACAATGTCTATGTTTTCATCTATTTATGCATTGTAAAGTCAATCCATACATTTTAGTCGTTAAATGTAAAGTCTACTTTACAGCCAGTGCTTTTAAAAATTCCTCTCTTTTTGTTGTAGAAATTTATCATCCGTAAAATACACAAAAGTTAGGGATTAGTGCAAAATTAATACAAACGAAAGAGATTGAGAGAAAGAGTCAATAAGAGAGAGTCGATATATGGTTCATTTTGTTAGGGGCTCAGACCTTGAAGCAAAGTAAGAACGATATTAAAGATTCACAATCAAAAGCTGTTCTAAATATATTTACTTCTTAAATAAACGTCTTGCTGTTAAGTTTTATATACCCTTTTTTAATTTTATTTATTTCATTAAAATGTTAGTGAAGGCATGTTTCTTCTTACTTGAAAGAAAAATCTGTAATTAAATTTCTTTTAGATTTAGGTGATTAAAATTACACTTTCCATATATTTTTCTCTTCAGGAAAGCGTTAAACTCTTGCATTATCTCCCACAACTTTTTTTAAGAAAACATTTTATATAACTAAGCAAATCCTTTCAAACACTATCAACTTCCCCCCTGTATTGAGTTCCCTTTATTAAAAATCTACTTTCCTAATGTGCCTCCTTCTAAATTGTATTACATTAAAATAAAAAATAGTATTTTTTTTTATTGAAAAGGAAGCAGCAGAGGCAAAATCCTCTTCCTCCTCCTCACTTCTCCCACAAGGGAAAAAACCAACAAATCCCACCATTGGATGCTCCAGCGATCCAGGCGGCCAACTCTGAACGTAAACAGAGGCTCCACGTGCCTTTGGCGCGGCTTGGCGCTGAGGCTGGCAACCCGCGGAGGCGGAGGGTAAAGAGCGCGGAGAGACGTGACGCCATTTGCTGGAACGGCGGCTGCTGACGTCACGCGGCCAATCAGCGAAGCGCGGGCCGGAAGTCGGGCCGAAAATGCAGGAGCCATAATCAACCGAGTTAGTGGGAGGAATTTGAAGCGCTGAAAGCGATACTGATGCGGTTACAACGCTCGATTCAACGCTTCGCTCAAGCGGCGGAGAAACGCTCGCGCTTTATCTTTGGACCGCTTTTTTCTCACAGTTTCAGAGGGGATGTATCCCTCTCTTTTTAAGAAGCGCTAGAGACAACCATGAATAACTAGTTTTAATTTTTGCATTGTTAAAATGTTTTATAATTTTAATTTTTATTCTTGAACAGAAAGGGGTGAAATGAATTTCTGTTGGGGATTTTTCTGGGAAAATTATAGGTACCTACATAATTTGCTTAATGAATGGTTTCTAAACTTTCAATAATAGCAACTCACTCTAAATAGGCCATCCATAAGGGAAGCAATGAGTTTTTTAAGAGAAGAACACAAAATCTGAAAGATATTAAAACCCAATACTCACTGTAAAAGAAATCTTGCCACTTTCCTTGGAAAAACTGGGCAGCTGGGTTGCCCATTTTTTCCAAGTAATGTTCCTGGAAAATAACAGGAACGTTACGGTAAAATCTATCAAAAATACCAGTATACTAGTATTCCCCCCCCCGTTATTTTCCAGTAACATTACTTGCAAAAAATGGGCAACCCAGCTGCCCAGTTTTTCCCTTGGAAGCTTGGAACGTTCCAGGATTTTTTTACAGTGCTGGGTTGGCCATATGTTCATGGAAACGCCAAAAATCAATCACCAAAAAATGATTAGAAAAAATTTTCAATTTATGTAAATATAAAGAAAGGCAAATTTCCCCCTATGCATCATAAATATTATTCAAAAAGTAATAAAAATAGGTTTTCCACTCGTTATACGTTAGGCAAATGAAACCAATATAGACATACAATATAATGAACTACATGCAGGGCCGTAACCAAACATTTGTTTCGGAGGGGGGTTGACTCAACATTATTTCTGATTTCGAGAAATTAGGTCTGAGGGGATTTTTTCCCCTTTAAAGCAGTGTTTTGACTCAATTTGGAACCCTATGGGTTACATCCAAAGAGTTCTTGTAAGCCACATAACTAATTTTCAAAGAAAAAAAACAGGATGTCAAATTTCGGGGAATGGATTAGAGGTTACAAGTTTTTATTTGGGAGGGGAATAATTTATAAATTTTTGGGAGACAGTAAATTTAAATTAATTTAGATATTAGGTTTTTTTTTGTCAAGGGAACAAAAACGTTTTATGATAAGTGTTTTGTAAAATTTCTCAGCGCTCTTTCCTCAAAGAAATTCAGAGAAATAATTCTCTCTTTAAACAACTTTAGGTTAAAGACTTATGAATTGAGGCCCCGTTTGATTTTCAAAGGATATATGCGCTGCGTTTAAAATCCGTACTTCTCAAATAAAACGAAACAATTACTTTCTCCATGTGGTACTACCCCATACATTGACCTCACAATTTGATTCCACTTTCCCACACTTTCCTTCCTTGCAACAACGAACCACAAACATGCCTCGACTTCACATCCGGACCAGACCGTTCCCCACAACAAGCAAAAACCTACACAGCACCAGACCGTGTGCGGACTCAAATCGCATGACGACCAATAAACAACCGAAACGCAACCATCGCTCATTGTTTTGAGAAAACGACCCGCTAATTCGACGACCGACGTGGAACATTAGCCGGTCAGTTGGGCGAGTAAAGCCGGACTGGACCTTGCTCGGACGCCCCCGCCGCGTGGGAAGGTTGACCCCGAGTGTGAAAGCGAGCCCAAGCGAGACCGAGGGGTCAGTCGGCTGGAACGGACCGCACGGGACGGAAAAAAAAGGAGGAGTGTGGAAAAACTGTGGCATACCACCAGAGGTGTTGGCGTTTCTGGGAATAGAGGAAATCGGAGATTAAAGGAAAAAAGTGAGTAACAAGTGTTTAAGTGGGGAAAATTGAATGAGGAGGGATGTAGTTAAGATTTCGGTTTGAAGGGTAGTTGTTATGCAAGCGGTTACCAGGCTGTAATGTGGGTTGATTGGGAACTGGGGAGGGAATTTCTTACAAGATCTCAATCAAAAAAGAAGTTGAGTCTGAAATTTACATATTCATCCGACTTTTTAGAAGGTCAGGTAATTTCTTTCGTCAATTACAAAATCATTATCTTTTAAAATAGTTTTCTTAAAAAGACTTGTTTTTGTGATAGTATTAAAAATTCAATTATTTATATAAAGCTGCACTTAATCTTGACCTTGAGAATAAGTTTGTTCTTCAATTTTTTTTTACAGAAACATCTACATAATCATGTTACCCAATACTTCGAACTCTTTAGTACTATTATCAGTAAATCCTATTCGCATGGAGTTCTATCTTTAAGTTAAAAAACTCCCAATGTAGCCATTTTGTGGGACTCCTTGTATGAATGACTGAAAAAATCACATTTCTTCACAATAAACTGATTCCAGAAACTTCTGTTTCTTTCAAATTTTTATTTTGCATACCTATACATATTGTCCACACCTTTCTTAGCAGTTATGGTTTCACTCCATGACTTTGAATAAAGTGAATGCAAATTTGGGGATGATTTTTCACTCAAAGAATTGCTTTTTAAAAATGAAGTAATCATATTGTCTTCTTTATTTGATGAAGATATTTTCATTGGGAAAATTGGAATATTTTCATTGGGAAATATTGGAGTTTCCGTATTTTCATTGATTTACATTTTTTTTGTATTATAAATTTGTCCATAAATTTATCCGTTAATGAAAATGTCTTCGACTGAAAGACTAAGGGAGTGACCTAATTAAAGCGATAATGAAATTTGTTTTTCATTACTTAAGTAATTTTTTTTCTAAAACTAAAGAATATTTGATATAGATGTGCACTACTGCAAATTTTTGGAAATGCCATAAAACATCAAAAAATGGTGGATTACAAGAAATAAGAATTTTCTTTTTTATTCGTATAGTCCAAATTACTCCCATTTAAACCCTTTTAATTTAAATTTTTAAGGTAAATAAGTACTAAGAAAGATTTAAGACTAAAGCTCTTGTTGAAGATATGATAAAATTATTTTAACTGTAAATATTTTCCGTACATATGTAAAAGATGGGTGTAAGTCTAAAAACACCTCAACTAGAAATTTCTCATATGATAATCGAAAAGAAAACTATCACCCTTCGATAAAAATTGTGTATCCAAAAAACATGTTGATATTTGACTTAAATTTTTCTCTCGCCTGAAATGAAACTATGTAACACAATTTTTGCCCGCCATAACATAAAAAGCTTCCATGACTTCCTGTCATCCATTTTTTACCCTCAACAGCTCAAGAGGGCTTAACAAATTATAGAGAATCTTGGATCTGGACAGAAGTACAAAAGCGTGACGAAACACAAGAAAGTCACCCTCCTTCCCCGAAATATAAGAACAAAAAAATATAAGTGAAGCTGTCCAGGTATATAGCACAACGCATATATTCTCTGACCACCCTCTGTCTCTGTCATATTATCGTTTTTTCTCGGAAGGTCCTTCATTTTTTAGCTCGTCTTTTTCTACTCAAAACTAACAAACCACATGATTCACAATGTATTTGGAAGGAGAATGATAATAATTACATGTGTAGAAAAAAATGGAGAGGAGTGTATTCGACGACACCAGTCTGACTGAAGAACGTAAAAAAAAACATGGATTCGCTCAAGCGTTGGATTGGTGTATGGTTCCAGGTATCAAAACCTTGTTCAGGTAGATATGTCTGAAAACAAACTTGCTTCGATGTTTATAAATATTAATGTCAGGATGTTTGAGTGTAATAAAGTTTGGAATCATGTTCTTGGTAAAGTAACCACTTCTCTTTCTTTATTTATTTGGTAATAGACATTTAGTAGCATATAAACCTAACTACCTGGAAATAGTTTTCTCTATCACAGTTCCAATTGTTCTCAGAAATTCAGAAAAAACAAAGTTATTTAACCAATTTTGTTTTTGTAATTGGCGTATAGTGAAATTGCACAGATTTTTTTTTCATTAACTGAGATAGCTATTTAAAACTTATGATAGATAAAGTGATACCTGGTAGTGATAGCGCTTAGCGTTCCCATGGCACAGGTCCGGTGATCTATTCCTAGGCAGGGCAATGTCGACTCAGCCCTTCATCTCTCCAAGGTCGATAAATGAGTACCAAATTTCTTAGAGTTAACATCAACCACTCAGCTACAGGGAGATTGGTTATACTGGAGTTGAGATCTAAAGAATCATGGTACTCTCTCAAGTATTCCTTGTTTTTTGATAAAATACGTAAAAATTTATAAAATACTATAAATGTATAAAAAATGTTTCAGGGGAAAACCCTTCCAGATATTTTAATTACGGTATTAGTGCCTATGTATTTTTCAATATGGAGTTAGACTTCCAACTTTTACTTTTAAAAATCCCAATTTTTTTTTAAATGTTTCAGTCATGAAATTTTTAACCCTTTCAAACCTAGATTGCGATTTAATTGTATGGAAAATTCGGGCGTCTAGGACTGATAGAGTTGAGCAATATAATAATGGTATCCTTTATGTTTCAATTATTTGTTTTTATATTCAAACCCCTTTTTAGGTAACTGTCATGGTATAAATAATAGTTAGTTATCCATAACCTAACTGTTTTTCTTAAACTTCCTGTTTTAAGAAAAACCTCTAATTTAATTTTGTTTTAATTCACAATAGCAATTCGATCTGATGAACTTTAAAAAAAAAATATCTAACATATCATCTAAAATTTCTCCCCCACTTAACAACGGTTTCCTTAAAATAATAATACAACGCTAATATCCAAACATTGACTTTCAATACCGTCAAGAGGACAAGTCCACTTACAAAATACACCATAATCACAGGGTTCAAGAGAGAATATAATCACCACCACAAAAACCGTGTATTTTCCTCCTCCTGTAGAAAAACAACATTACCAAATTGTGATAAATAACCCTGCCAGACGTGGTCACAAATAGCCGGGGCAAAAAGTGGAGTACTTCTCAGTTCATTAGCCATCCAGCAGGCAAAAGGCCGACAGTGTCAAAGCGTGCGCATAATACACCCATCGCGAGTCAAGGCGGACAATGGACCGCGGGGAACTTTTGTGCGGATATCAACAGCCAGCTTGTACCTGGCATTCAGCCCTGGAAATCAGGCGTACCGAAAGGGGCCTCTGACTTTTCTTCAGGTGGCTTTGTGAAGGTATGATGGGCCTCGATGAAGTGGTCTGTGAGTGCGATTGAATAAACGGGGCCACTCCGATGCTTTATTCCTTTGGGGCAGTTGGTTTCTATTGAGGGGAGAGGAGGATGGAGTGAATTCTGCTCTTTTATTCGGAAGTGGCGACATCAGTTTGGGGCGCTTTCAGGCTAGTTTATGAATGCGTGCGACAAAACCGTACGGGATATTATGGGAGTTCATTGGGAATGTTCGTGCTGTTGAAGTCTATATCAAGCGATGGTGGTTGGGAATATAAAGAGAAAATCCCTCAGTTATTTGAAAGGGTAGAGTAGTTTAAATGTAGTACTATTACACTGTGTTTGAATAGTTTTAACCAGTTTGTTATCTTCCCGACATAATACATATTTGCCAGATTACACAAAACATTTGAATGAATAGCCGAAGAAACTAATCTCTAAAGCTTTCTCAAAATTCATTAGTTTTCTTTTTATTTAAACACTCGTCCTAATAAAAATTATCATTCAAAGTATTAAATTACTTAGAAAGGTACATAAATGAAAGAAGAAATTTTTCTTCTCATACGGGAATGATGTAGTAATTTACTTTCTTTGAAAGATTTGTTTCTCTAATTCTTTTAAAGGAAAAATTTCAAGTTATGATGTTCCATAAACTTAAATTTAATTAAATATCTAACAATTTAATTATTTAATATTAAATTCATTTCTAATCTCTTTTTTTTATTTCAAAACAGATAATTGCGTTTTTTTTAAGGATAATTAACATTTTAGGCTAATATACTTATGCAAATTTTAAATTACATTCAATTGTAAAAACCTACTACAAAATATATTTCTAAATATGTTTATTACTTTTGTCTGTTTATTGAAAGCAGTTGTATGTATTTGTATCCACCTTTGTTAGCGGGCTTCGGCCTGAGAAACAATAAAAAATGTCGTCTTCTTCTTCTTCTAACAAGCATTAATAGCATTATTTCAACAAGGTTTGACTGTTAACTCTCGAAAACATCCCAACTCCGAACCATCAAGATCTCACTATAGAAACCAGAAAGCCGCTGCCGAAAACAATTTCACCAACCATTGAGCCCAACGGCACTCTCTCCAGTGGAAACTGTTCCAGAGACCAACTTTTCAAAAAAGGCTCTGTTTCTCAGGGGCACGAGAACATAAAACGCGTGCGTGACCTTTACTGGTGTGGAAAAATAACGTCATGCACGGCTGATAAATATCCCGAACTGCGAAAAGGAGGGGGACCAGAGCCCCCAGAGGGGAGAAAATCGTCTGCCTTTTTTGGACCACTTCATTCACTCGACCCCAAAGTGGCTACTGGACAAAGGATGATCAGAGAGGGGGGATGTCGACCCCTCCCGGTCTTTCATGCCGAATCGATGCCAAAGGATGGGGAAGAAATAATAATAATAAAATACATCCCCTTTTGACAAGCGTTAAACCGGAAATTTCCTTTTTGGCTTTTGGGAAGTGGTGGGAATTTCGAAGATCTGGACATTGGTGATGGGGGTTATGTGGGTGCGTTTGGGTATTTTTATCAAATGTTGTTTGAATATTTATTAGCCTTGTGTTTACTTGTTAAAAAAACATGATTGAAATTATCCTTTTATTGTTTTTTTTTTGTTTACGCACTTCGAATGAGGGTTTCTGTAAAACTGTTTTTCCTTTAGAGTACACAGTATGCAGAAAAACAAACTTTAACAACACATTCGGTTTTTTTAGATAGTGTTTTTTTAAACAGTTTCAAGCAGGGAATCTTATTGGAAATATCTGGATGTTTCAGTTGAATTTTATTTTTATAATAGATTTATGTTACAGACAAACTAGAACGTATTTTTCCAACTATTAAAAAGACATAAATACGAAAGCTTAAATTTTTGTACAGTGTTTTGAGTCAGAGCAACAAAATGTTTTCGGTTAATCGGTTAACATTAACGTTCATAACACATGATGAAAACAGGTTGAAATCTTTGCGTTATAACAAGATTTAGTTAAGAAAATTATATATTTTAATATACCGTAGAAGTTTTGCAAGTTTTCCAGATTTGAAGTTCTTATTGCTTCATTAAAAAGAACAAACTTATAAAATTCAGACCTGTAAAAACGTAAAATAACTTAATTTCAAAACATTAAAGTTTCGTTAGTTTTTTAAACATTAAATATAAATCAGTACAACATAAAGAACAAAACCCGTGGAAATTTTATGCTTAGTTAAAGCTACAAAACCTTTTTAATTGCCTTAATTCCTTAATATATAAAGGAAAACTATATAAAAACATATCCAATTTAATAACATCATGCTTTTACAACCCCTCCCCACTGTGTGAGATAGACATATCAACAGAAATTAAACAGTCTGAAGCCTCAGCAAGCTGATAAAGTCATCTAGCATATTCTTCTTTCAGAATAAAAGTCAGTATGAATAGCATGTGAATGGCGGTGACTTTGACAGGGGGAGCAGGGTCCTGTTGTGATCCTTTCCTGTCATCGGCTGCTAAATCAGGGAGCATGAATGGAGATATCAAGCTTGGGCCCGGATGCTGTCTGTCTATATCCCCCCAAAAGGGTGCAGTCGTTTTGTACAGGTTTCTCTCTAGTACCATTGTGTGACTTCACACTCTATGGTATTTTAGTAAATAATCGGTGTTCACATGTTTCAAGTAGATTTTTATGTAGTATTCCATGAATTCATAGAAAATAGTAAATTTTATGATCCCTCCTTTTCCAAGATCTTTACAATCGAATAACCTTCATTTTTTGTTGCTATCTGTCTTTTGTACATGTGTAACATTCTATAACATGCATTGAAACAGCTTTAAACATTTTTTGTATCTTGAAAAAGTTTTTTTTATCCTGAACTACTATATCAGGATCAAAGTGATAAGTTTTGAGAATATAAAATGAAACAAGGAGTCGTTTTGATTGGGATTGGTTAAAACATTAACAAACATTAAAACATTAATTGGTTAAAATTTACCGATTAATTAAAGGGTTTAAATTAAATTAAATAATTAATCATAATTATTTTTTATTTGCGTTTCATCATTTTTGTATGAACAATAAGTATGAACAGATTAAGCTATTTATTTTTGAACAATTTATATGAAAGGTTATTAAATTTTAGAACTCTACATCAAGATAGACTTAATTTAACCTGGCGAACTTTTTGAGTTCTGTACAACTTGTTTTTCCTTTATGATAATCAGTATGCAGGAAAAAAAACTATATTAATGCACGCTTTCTCTTTTTTTTCAATTAAAAATAAACGTGTATTATTTCATTAGGTATACCTATTACATTTGTGTTACTTTTATGAATTTAATTTTTTTTTGTAAAATATATTTCACATCTTACATCATCTTAACGATGTTTAAAAATTGTCAAAATTGTGTTTTATGAATCAGTTATTTAAGTTTCATCACTGAAAGTTTTCTGCAGTAGGGTCATTCCACGTCAAATCAACCAAAAAAAGTACAATTTTGGACCTTTGGGTCTTAGATTTTCGCAATTTTTTGTATGCTTGTTGTACTCATCCGTAGGAGTATAACAAGACCAATTTCAGATTTTTGAGGCCGGTAGTTTTTGAGAAATCGACTTTTAAAGAGGTAAAAATCGAGCGATTTTGAAAAAACATGACATTTTTAAACAGCTGATGCTCAAAACCTATTTGACCCAAAATCATGAACAAGGTGTTGTTTTCTTCTATTTTAAACAAGCTTTCAAATTATGTAAAGCATGATAATTAAAAAAAAATTTTGAATATATTTTTTTAATTTGAAAAATATTTTTTTTGCTAGCAAAAATACATCCCCCTTCGATTTTTTAAAAAAAAATATATGTTATAAAGAAGCTATCCAACTACACCTGTGCAAAATTTCAGAATAGGACCGCCATGGGTTCTTGAGAAAAAAAATATTTTGTAAGACGGGAATTCGAAAAAAATCGTTTTTCGTGTTGAAACCCTATAAAAACTCGAAATTTTTCTGTTATCATATTAAACTAACTGGTTGAGACGCTTAAAAACTACATATATATTTAATTTACAATAATTATGAAACAATATTTCGCTATCTATAGCAATATTGGGTGGTAAAATATCTACAGGGTGTTTCAAAAGTCCATGTCACTGCTTTTATTTGGAACCAATATCTCCTAGGGTCATGGAAGTTAGGTGTACCCCTAGGTAATTGACCATGCTGAATCCATTGAAATGGATTACAGCGCCCCTAGCGGTTAAAACTAAAGTTTAAAAAATTAATTAAAAAACTAAAAGAGATAGAACAAATACTTCAATGAGAAAATGTTTGCCAATATCATGACAAATGCATAGAAAAAGGTTTCGCAAAAATATCTTTAATAATCGAAGAGATATTATCATGCCTTTGTCTCCATTAGATTCCCAACTCCTCAAAATTCGCTTTCGGCGCGATTACATCCCTTTTTTGGAGGTGTCTGGTGATAATCAGGTCCCATTTATAGTTCACGATTTCTGGATGATTCAGTAAGTAGGAAACCATCAACCACTGAATCCAAACAGTGGGGGCCGGCACACGCCGCCACAAGATGAGAATATCTCCTTCTCCCCTACCGGGTACTAGACCCTGTGGGTTCAAAAGATGCAAATTTTTAACTAATTAAGATAGCAAAATACTTCAAAAGGATTCTGAATCTTTGGAAAATTTTAGCCCAGTTTCATATAAATTTATAGGAGTTTTCTTGTTTTTCCTAGTAAAAATTAGGTTTTTCTCACCCCTTAAGCGTGCTGTCTCACCGTTTTTTATTAATTCGGTCATGATCCTTGCCCTGTCACTTTCAAGATCTTGTTCTTCGGGCATCGGGTTGAAAACTGTGGAGGGGTTAGGGACCCTCACACTTTATGTAAACAAAACATCCCAGCTACACCCCCAGACTACCAATCAGATACCAGGAACCACAGACTTTTTTTTGTTTTTCCGAAAAACCTCGGGCCCAAAGAAGAAGGAGGCTTCTTTCTGAAATTCACTTGAGTCCAAACTACGGCCAGTTGGGCCTGTGAACTCTAATATACACACTCCTCTTTGATGGGAAAGGACTCCATCAGTATTAAAAGCCTGTAATCGCCGTGGTATCGTAAGTACTATATAACAATTTTTATGACATGTTACAAACTAAATGCGTATTACAAGTACTTTTTAAAATTTACAAAGTTAAGACATGTTTTCTCTCTATCTCTCTTTAACTATTTGAAACTACTAAAATAACTAAACTGACTCTTTAAAAATAACTGTTTATTGAATATTAAAGCTAAATAAAATAAAACATTTATATCTTAAGCAAGACAACATCTCTTAATAGGTGCCAGATCTCTTAGAAAAACTTAAAGATCATGATTGAAAGTGAATTCAATACAAAGACTTTTATTTTTAAATATATCTATTCTTTCTGAAATGTGCTTTTTAATTTTTTAGTTTTCATTGTAATGATCAGTTTTCATATCGATTGTAATGTATGTTTCATATGGATTGCAAATTAAATATATTAGCAGTTTTTAAGTGTCTCAATCAGATAGCTTAATAATATTGCAAAATAATGTCAATTTTCTATAGGTTTCAACATCTCTTCGAATATTTGAAATATTTTTATAAAACATTGCTCTATGCATTTGTCATGATATTGGCAACAAATTTCTCATTGAAGTATTTGTTCTATCTCTTTTAGTTTTTTAATTAATTTTTTAAACTTTAGTTTTAACCGCTAGGGGCGCTGTAATCCATTTCAATGGATTCAGCATGGTCAATTACCTAGGGGTACACCTTACTTCCATGACCCTAGGAGATATTGGTTCCAAATAAAAGCAGTGACATGGACTTTTGAAACACCCTGTAGATATTTTACCACCCAATATTGCTATAGATAGCGAAATATTGTTTCATAATTATTGTAAATTAAATATATATGTAGTTTTTAAGCGTCTCAACCAGTTAGTTTAATATGATAACAGAAAAATTTCGAGTTTTTATAGGGTTTCAACACGAAAAACGATTTTTTTCGAATTCCCGTCTTACAAAATATTTTTTTTCTCAAGAACCCATGGCGGTCCCATTCTGAAATTTTGCACAGGTGTAGTTGGATAGCTTCTTTATAACATATATTTTTTTTTAAAAAATCGAAGGGGGATGTATTTTTGCTAGCAAAAAAAATATTTTTCAAATTAAAAAAAAATATTCAAAAAAATTTTTTTAATTATCATGCTTTACATAATTTGAAAGCTTGTTTAAAACAGAAGAAAACAACACCTTGTTCATGATTTTGAGTCCAAATGGCTTTGAGCATCAGCTGTTTAAATATGTCATGTTTTTTCAAAATCGCCCGATTTTTGCCTCTTTAAAAGTCGATTTCTCAAAAACTACCGGCCTCAAAAATCTGAAATTGGTCTTGTTATACTCCTACGGATAAGTACAACATGCATACAAAAAATTGCGAAAATCTAAGACCCAACGGTTCGGACCATTGGTTGATTTGACATGGAATGACCCAGTAGTAAACAGTAAACAGCATTTTAGATAATAAAGACAAATTCCAGTTATTTGAAGAAAAAGAGAGTATCATATTACACTATATTATTAAAATACTATTTTCACACCACTTCCATTTTTGAAATCAATATCGCTAAAAATGCAATACTTAATATGTCTATAGAGGATTGCGCATAAAAACCCTTCCTATTACCCTTTTCTCGACGCCCTCTTATCGAAAGTTAAACGTTTATGATTTTGTTTAGAGCGAGCACAAGAGCATCATTTGAATTGTGTTGCATGAAAAGTTAGAGGGGCTGTAATTTCCGTGTCTGCTCATTGAAGCGCGTCCCATTTTCGTTTCGATTTCGTTTTAATAACGTCCTATGGATGTGAGCGAGCTCTTTCAATCTATCAAATAAACCTCGCTCTCGAATATCGGTTCAGGCGGTTGCGGGGCGACGGAATTGGCGGATTCTCGCATTTTAAATGAAGTCTGAATTTGCTTTTGGTTCAGATTTCTTAAGAGAAGATAGGGATGTTTAGCTTAAAACTTTATGGCTTTCATTATAGTATTTAAATGCATGTCCTTCAAATAATTTGAGTGCAATACTATTGTGTTGAATAAATACTATTTTGAATTAGTACTGGTGAATTTGAATTAGTACTGGAAAAGTAAGCATTTATTATTACTATTAACTCATTTTTTAAACTTTTTTACATTTATGGTCATTGGTTCTTAATATCGAATTTGTGATTTCCTTTATACAAGATCTCACTATAACAGAACAATAAATTCTTCATCCTTAAGCTTTCAGTAAGAAAAATATTACTGCGGTGTTTGTCAATGTTAAATAAATTTTCCAATATTATAAATTCCGAATTCCTTTTATCATGTTATTTCGTAAACTGTTCTAAAAAATTCCCTCAAGTAATATTTCTAAAGCTGCCCTCTCCAAACCACTACATTCCTAATACAATTCTTAATTCTCTGTTTTATGGAATAAGTTATGTAGTTTTTTAATTATAAACTTCTTTTTAAAAAATAGAAAAATGGTTTTGATACATTTATTGTTTCCTTTACTTACTTAATTCTGAAAATATGAAATATTTGACATCAAAAGATTTTTGTGATAGATTAAATTCCTATTATTAACATAGTAATTAATGTGTAAATATTATTTACACAAATTTTTTTAAACATCCTTTAATATTGGGCTTTTTATACATTTTTAGTTTTTAAAAATGTAATCAAGACTGATATGTGTATAAAAATAAGACAAAGGATTTTAGATATGACATTCTTACAAATTTATCTTAAGCTCTTATTAAGATCTTTCAGCGCACCTGTACAGTCACCTTCCCAGCACTTGGCGTTAGCTCGTTACCGCCAACCCTCCCAAAACCCAAAATTAATCTCCGCACTGCAACCCTATCTTAAATAGACATTTTTCGCACTATTGGAAACCCGAAATTCGATTCCGCCGGCTGCAGAGAAGTACGTCTTCCCGGAATGATGATGATTAAGTTTTTATCCTCCTCCTCCCATTTAAAAAAGTAAGCAGGAGGGAGAGAACCTCTCAACTCGTTCGAGTGGAAAGGAAGTCGCTATAAGTCATATCTTCCGAGCATCGCGTAATTTTATTCAAGTTGGAGGTGGGGGCATTTTTAAGGAGGTTTTATTGTTGCTGATGTTGCAGTTGGTGCTTTTCTTACTGGGGGGAAATTTTGGTGGGTAATTTTTTGGGGTGAGGGAAACGTGGGATCGATATCTATTGAGTTTTGTGTTATTAATAGCTATGTGATCAGTTTTTTGTGAAATGAATGGATATGATCGTGCACTACCGTAAAAGGTATTTAATATTTTTCAATGGTCAAAAGGAAATATTTTGAAATCTTTTTTTTTCAATTTTGAAAATTTCCATAACAGAAGATTTAAAAAAAAATTCTTCTAACTATTATCTTGAAAGTTAACAATTATATTGGATGTATTAAGTTTATTAACGCTTCGGTACTGTTAATTTCAGTTTTGAAAGGTGACAGAGAAATATATTGATCCAATACTTCTTTAGAAAAGAGTCTAAAATTTCTTGTTAGAAATAGTTGTTTAGATTGGGTTCGTGTTGTAATATAATATTTTAAAACATATTACTCAAAATTTTTACTTCTCATTATAAAGAATCTTACAGCTTTAAATTAGCTTTTACCATCAGAACTTAAAACCAGGAAATTAATGTGAATTTGTACCTTATGTATTAAAAATGTCCTTTATGACAACTAACAGTTAGGTACAATTGACAGTTCGTGTTTTCACCTCAAATTCTATAGGTATTAGTAAATAATCAAAATAAATTATGAGATATAATTAAATATGACCTCTCTCTTCCCCCTGTAAAGCATGTTTTTATTTATACATAAATTGTCAAAGATATACTAAATTCACTAGATGGATAATAAGAGTGTGGACTCTAGAATTCAATAACATGCAATATAAGACTATAGTAAAATCACTAAGCAAAGGTGAATAAGTGAAACCTTTCAAGTCATATCTCGGTTGCATACTCATATCAAGGCACACATTCTTCATTTAAATGCAAATACCAAACTTTCCCCCTACGAACAAATCTCCTCACAACATACCCCCCCCCTCCCCAACCCCCCCCCTATCCCACCTCATTCCATTTCAATTTCACAACCAACCTCAATTAATCCTCCCAAAAAGCACACCGCGCGCTCGTTCCCTGAAAAAAACCTCTCCCTCCCCCTCTCCCCGGGGCCCCGTGACGTCACAAGAAATGAAGCTTGCCGATTAGGGCCGAAAGAAGCCGAGCGCGCCAGGCGAGGGCCGATAGCCAAGGCTGGCTGCACCCGGCAACGGCCGGGAAAGGCCGATAGCGAAGCCCCCGAGACGCCCGATGTATGTATTTGAGCGGCCGATAGGTGCGGCTACGAGATTGGACGGATCTATGGGCCTGTCATTGCTCGCCCATTACGCTTTTAAGCACGCTCGGAGAGGAGTATAACGGCCTTATAAAACTCGAGGGCTCGGATGGTGATGACAATGGCTTTTTGGAGAGAGGTGAGGATTTTAAGGGCTTCCGAATGGGACTCTCCGTTATTGCCGCTGCGGAGTTGCTACAGACTTAAAAATGAAATCCCATAAAAAATATGTTCGTTTCTATCGGGGTATCGAAATTGATGAGTATAAGACTTTAAAGGGCTTAAGAAATATAATTATATCCAACTAAGTTTACTTTAGGTGAAATCAATATCACTTGTTTGTAATACTTCCATAAATATTACAAAGTATGAAAATTTTGCTTAAAATATATCTAATGGGAAGTAAATAAATCACTCTTTAGGCGTAATTAATTTAAACTCAAATAAAGAAATAGTTTAAACCTTTCTATCTATCCAATATCAGCCTGGATGGTTTTTTTTTTGCCTTGTACAGGGGTGAAAATTTCAGTTTAAAAAAGATTGAGAGAGTGTAGGAAATCAGTGGAATTTATTCGTTAAGGAAATTTAATTAGTTTTTAGTAGATTTGGTGATAAAACGGAAAGAACTTTCTAAAATATTTTAAAATCAATTTAAATTTTATTTTATTGATTAGTATAAAAACAAGCATGATTTCAGTCGAGTTCTAATCCGTGGTCTAATATTGATTTAATGAAAACTCGATTGATACAGAGAAATTAGTAGGTTATAAACCTGCTGACATGTGTGCATGACTGTGAAAGTAACTTTTGGCCATTACAACCTGTAAATGTTGTTTTTCCTTTTGGATAGTTCTAATGCAAGGAAGTATACTTGCTTATTTTCAGTTTGGAAAGTTTACTTCATAGCGGTTTAATTTAGGACCTGTGTCATAAAAATTAAGGATACCAACATCAAAATAAAATACTTTTCAAGCTTTTTGATTGACATAAAAACAATTGGTGGAAAATTACTAAAAATAGTGGCACTCTTTTTTTAATTATTTTCCTTCAATACTATATTCGTTCGGTAAAATATCAATATTTACTATTTAACTATCCTAAAATTAAACTTCATTTAATTTTATTTAAAAAAAGCTTTCTTCAAGTGATTTCTCCATGATTAAATCAGATAATGCATCTTATTAAAAATAAAATACTTAACAAAATGGTAATCTGCCCTAGGAAGTCATATCGATTTCTTTCCCAAGAGTCAATCCCCCACCTAAGATCATTAACACTCAGCCATTTCATTAACAACCTTTTATAACGACCCCAAAATAATAATAATAACAACCCCATCAAACCAAAAACAATCCCCCGAAATTCCGATCACTTTAAATCACAATTCCAGCATCTCCCCCATAAATCCGCGTTACTCGTAAACCCCTAGCCCTCCCCCCTCATTTAGGGCAATTCCCAATTCGCAAGGAACCCCACCCCCGCGTTCTCATCAACCCCCCCCCTCATGCAAAACAGCCCCCTTCCCCTGCCAAGAGCGTGCACCGCCGAGATAACGCGTTCTTGGCGCCGTTAGCAGCCAATGGCAGGTATGCTTTTGGAGCCACGGGTTGGTTGCTGGGATCTTCTTTGCCTTTTTGCTTTTTGAAGGAGGGGAGATTTATGAGGGTTAAAGGGTTTTTTTTTTTTTGTGGAGGTGGAGAGACAGTTGCTGTGATAAACCTTGTTTGGAAGTGTTGGTGATAGGGCTTGTTGTGACATTAAGGTTTTGCTTGTAGTATTAGGAAAGTTGAGTCAAAGTTAGAAAACAAGGGAACGTAATTTGGAAAATTCGGTATATTAGTTTCAAGGAAACTGAAAGTTAAAGTGTTTTGTCGCATAAGAACTATAAACAACACCAATTTATTTTCATTTTGGTCTTTAATAGGAGGCTTTAATTTAGAGAGTTACTGATGGTTTAAAATGAAAATTATCTTAAAAATGTTAGTAATTATTTCTTTCTGATGTATCATTGCAACTATAAAACTATTATTTCTTAAAACTGATAATAAAAATATATTCTTTTAAAGATTTAAATATTAATCCCAATAAATAAAATAAGGTTCATTAAAAAACAATCATTTTGAAAACTAAACAGTATAAAGCATTTATGTAGAAAAGAATTGAAGTTTCATATGATTTACTCACTACTCAAAACGCTTATTCAATAAACTGATTAAACACAAAATAATATTCAGCTAAACAATGTGAATTCCAAAAGAGTTTCGCTTTTAGAACGTGGATTTGAGAAAAAATTAAACTTATATATTTTGTATATTTCATAGGAATACTAAATTATGTTGGTATAATTGATAGACGATATTAATCTCTTCGCTAGAGTAATATTTTAATAATATTTGTAATATCATCTTCTACCATTATTGAGATGTTCTCTACATTTTCTCGAGTTACAGGCTGAACATTAGATTAGACGACAAGATCGCAAGGGTTTTGAGACCCTATCATTTAAATCATGGAACTTCACAAGACTTAATTATGTCCTATATTCTCCCTTGTACTTTTATTAACACCCATAAACTCAATTTTCACTCTACACTTGATGGACGACCAATTCTCCTCCCAGACTCGACCCCAACCCATTCCCCACGCCCCACCGACCATCAGGGCATCGGATACAATACATCAAACCCCAATCATAAAACTCCCCAACAGGGGCGCACACCAGCCAAGCCTGGCCCCCCTCCCACCGCCAAATCACCTATCACAAACTCCCTCTGTTGGCGAGGGTTTTAATATTAGAAGGGATCCAGTCCACTTAAAGTTGACTACCCCCCTTTGCGCCCTGGCATTATTTCGCGCTCCGCTAGCCCCATGATGTATTGCCCTATCACGCACGAGGCGAGGTATCGTCATAACCGTCACGTGACCAGGTACAGGGGGGTAGGCACTCCCAGGGGAGGGCTCATCCTAAGATGCGAGGGGGGGACAGGCTAATGATATCGACTATTAAGTGTCACCACCACTATGAGGTGGGTAAGGACGGATTTAAAACGCGAGTAAAGGGTAAGGCCCGGTTATTTATTATGGGGAAGTTTTTGCCTGGGAAAGGAAATTTCAGGTATTTTATCTTCAGCGTTATGAGGGATGGAAGGAGGGGTTGTGCTTCGAATGAAGTGTAATGCATTACTTCGGGGGGGGGAGGAGGTTTGAATGCGGGATCTGGTGCGGATGAGTATCTTTGATTGGGGTACTCGTCATCTGGGAGGGAGTAATGTTGGGCGTAATTTTATTTTGGTTCCTGTCTGGGTTTGTTTTCTGGGGAGCATTGGAGATGAGGGGAAATTTTTCTCCTTGACACTTTATTTTGAATGAGCTCTGATGCATAATTTGTATGAAATGCAATGGGATGCTTGGATTTCGTGTTTGAAGAATATGATGATTTTTCCTTCAAGACTCTCCAGTCTAGCGTAACCAGTGAACCAGTGGGTTTCATATAAAATCGAATGTATCCCTCTTAAATGTTTACATATCTTAATACCACTGTTTTGACCACTGATAAATAATAAAATTATGATATTAATAAAGGTTTTGAGGTTCTGGAACAGTCTTGAAAAGGTGTATGATGTGAAAAACAAAAAAGTAAGTTTTTGTGCTCCTTAGACTTAACATTACAAATTCTCTGACTTCCCCCTAAGTATAACGCCACACCTCTAATATATTGTACCTATAGAATATAGATAATATTGATTTAAATAATATTTTTATTAAAATATATCATCAAAGAGTAGTTTAACTCACTAAGTATTTCATCCACCATTTTTAGCATCATTATATGATTTTACAAATTAAAATATTGTGAATATGAAGCTATCGGGCTGTTTTTTATTCAATATTTCTTTCGTATCAACCCTAACCCTATCCCTTGCCTTGTGACTTCTGCTTGGGTAGCTAGCTGGTCATAGGTCAACTCATCCTTCATCCTTCCGGGGTCGATAAAATGAGCACCAAGCTCGCTTGGGGAATCAACTGTGGATCAAGCGTCGGGCTAGCCACTCGGCCTGGACACAAGCTAAGTAATTAGCACCCCAGGCCCAAAGGCTAATGAAACGGAGATGGGCACCGCCTGGTGGGCCATTTAGGCCCAGGCAGAATTTGATTTGATCAACCCTAAACTTCTAAATTTTAGTCCAACACAAGCTGGATGCAGGGTGGTTCAAAAGCCCGTTTCACGGCTTTTATTTGGAACCAACGTCTCCTAGGATCATGTAAGTAAGGTGTATGCCTAGGTAAATGACCATGAAAAATCCATTGAGGTGACTTACTCCTAGAGATGAAATAAGAAAGCTTAAAAAGTTATTGAAAAACCAAAGGGGATAGAACAAAAACTTCCAGTCAGAAAATTATTGGCAATACCATAAAAAACGTGCAGGAAAACATTTCATTTAGTCATCTCAATTAATTCTCCATGGCCACTTATCTAGGAGTAAAGCTTTCTTCCATGTTCCATAACCCTTGGAGACGTTGGTTCCAAATAAAAGTCCTGAAACGGTTTGAAACACCCTGTATTGCACCCCTGTGCTCTAATTATGTAATTCATGATTAATTGATAAGCATAAAAAAGAAATATGTATTAAAAATTAACAACGAAGGAATTTTTATGTATGTAAATAATTGATAGAAATTATTTTTTGTCATACTTACTTAACAGTTTATTTTTATGTCGTAATAAAAAGGGTATTCCTTTCCTTAAAAAATAAAAATACACCTATTTTTTATATGTTCCAGAAGGTTACAATTGAGAGAAGTGTACAGCAATACTTAAAACTTTCGATTAAACTCAAGAGAAACGGAGAGAAGGTTACGTCCCTAAGGGTCATTAGAGCAAGAAAAACAAAGCTATTTTTAAGCTTTTGATTCAAATAAAAAAGAAGTTTCCAATCAATACAGTTTATTCTGTAAATGGCAAATTTTTATGGAAGCAATTGGATTTTAAATAGATAACGGAATATAGTTTTACTAGTTGCAGTATTGTTTAATTCTAATAGTTAGTTTCCGAAAAAAGAAATATTTTCATACATTATTGCCAGGAATATGTTTAGCAGACATTTAAGAGTTTTCTGATGGTGGAAAATGGTTCATGAATTTTTCATTTACTTTATTCTGCAGATGCACATATTCATTTTTATTGTTTTTACACTAAACTATACATATTTACCAACATGTTTGTACGGTTCATTTTCTTTAACATTAAGTGTTACATCGATTCTATGAATGTTTTATATAAATGCATTTGTACCTTTGATAAACCCATCCATGAGATTTAGTAAGCTATGGTTACCATTAAAATAATATTTAATGGGTAAAACATAAAAAATTAAATAGTTATGCCTGAAAGTGAACACTACAAAACTAAACATATGAAATTTTCACTTTTAAAATTTGTATAAAAAAATCTAAGAATAAAAGATTCAATGAAACTTTACTACCTGATTCTTGAGTGAGAAAATGTATTAACTCACCACCTAAAAGGAGAAAAAAGCAATTAGAAATATGAACAAAATGAGCTAAAAGTAAAGGCACAAAAATATAGTTTAGAAAAAAGTTGTTAAACTGATAAAAAAAATTTAAGATAAGATCTCTTTTAGATGAATTACCTATAGATTCTTTGGTTGAAATGTTTAACAGACATTTTCTTTGCTCAATAATGGTTTGTGTTTTTACTTGCTGATTTTTGGACCGGAGTATTTTATTTGAAAACTATCTCCCCCTTTCTTACCCGATAGAATAGATAGCTTTTGTGAAACTGACTTCATAAATGGTCTTACGCTTTTTTTTAAGTTTTTAAAACTTCCTTTTTTCTGAAAAGTAAAGTTCTGGAGTCTGTAATGTAGAGTCGATTGAAAAAAAATCGTAACCCGACGATCTGACGAAGAAAAATTTCTTTGTCCCTGGTATTTCCTTTTAAATTAATATTAAAAAATCATGGATAATTAATTCCATGTTCAACTTCTTTAATTCGAAGGTTTTTTAAAACTCTCAAATCCTAACAACTTTTTGGCCTTTCATAGTTAAAAAATCGTCCCCGGAATGACCCACTTGAAGTTGTGACTCAGTAAGGACAAGGAGTCCCCTTTTATGAACAAAAAGAAAAGAAACGTGATCCCAAACGTTTGGGAAATGATCAGTGTTACTAAATGAACCTCTTATTCAGATGAATTTAACTTTTTATGCTGAATAGGAAAGATCCCAAACAATCGTGATGGTAGAAAGTAGCTAATCTTATCTATCTAAGGTACTTATAAGAACAACTTGATTAAAGCTACTATGAATTTAAAAATGTTTATTAAAAATTTTTACACCGTAAGAATAACTCGTTTAATCTTCTTTTTCAGTTGGTAGTTGTTACCACAATTTCTTGTTCATGGTAAAGTCATGTTTTCAAAGTCACTTGCTCAATTTCAACAGCCACATAGAAAATACAGGATTAGAAAGGGCAATCAAGATTATGTTCTGACTTTGGCTAATACGAAAAGCTTTTTATTCGAAAATAAAAAAAATACTTTGAAAAGTATTAATATTGTTGAATATGTTTTAGTCGTTATATTTTGAAGAACAAAAAAAAAATATTTATTTAGTACAATTTAAAATATCAATACACAATTTTAAACAAAATTTGAAATTTTAAAACTTTTTCATATAACTTTCACTGAACACTCCATAAAAGTATGAGGAAGTTCAGAACAGTAATTTTTCAATTTTTCTTACATTGTGGTAAGTAAAGGGTGAAATTATTCACTCTTCACTGGACCTAGAATTAAAGTTTAAAGATAAAATTTATCTTTTTCAAAATAGTCGGTAATTTTGAAGTTTTTAAGTGGTCCTCTCAGTTTAGAATCACCTTAGTTACACTAGATCCATATCACCATCTTAATATCGTCCAATATCTCGGCAAATCCCTCCCCCACACTCCCCCAGCACAATATCGTCTGCATCCAGCATCCTCGGCGCCTGACTTCCTCCCCTCGATACAAAAGTCCAAGTGTGCCTCTCGACATACCGTCCGGCAGGGTCACGCATGGTCCCCTCCCACTCCCCTTTGATCTCGCCGCCACCCCCGATGCCACCGCTCGGGTGGGTGACTCTCGCGGTTTCGGGAGACAACGCTGGTTTATGCGGGCGGGACGGAACGTGAGAGACAAACGTAATGCGAGTCGAGAAGAGTTTATTGGGAACAAATGATGTTTGTTGGGGTGGAAGCGGCTCTTTTTGGGGACTGTCAACAAGTCGGTAGCAGGAAGTTTGTTGGGGAATGAAGGTGTGTGCTGCTGGTAATTATCTGATGGTGTCGGAATCGTTTTACAAATTTATGAAGGTCCCAACATACACTTTAATTGTGTAAAATATAGCTCGATAATCTTAGGCATTACTGTTTGTTGTTAATTCAGATTTTCTTTACAGAAATAAAGATAACACTTTTTTCTGTTTAAATAGACGTATGAGTCACATTATATATTCCAGTGGAGTAGCGAGAAAAAAAATTCGGAGGTGGATGTAGATATTATGGGGGATATTGCCTAGTTTTAGTCCTTTTCTGTAGTCGTAGAAGAAAATTTGTACGTTTCAGGGGGACATATTCCCAAATCCCCCCCTCGGCTACGCTCCTGTTTAAAAAATTCAGTTAACAGATAAAAATATTAGAACTGTAGATAGTATTTGCATTGTCCTCCTTTTATCCATTTTTTAATAAAATAAAGCTATTTTTAACACAGGGATATTTTAAAATAAGAAACGGCAATAAAGATCTACTGTAAGATAAATAGTTAAGCTTTAAAATTTGGAAAATTTTAGCATGAAGATTTATTTACATGTAATAATATTTGTAGTTTACATGTAAAAATATTTCTAGAATATTTTTTGATAGTTAGTCTTTCTTAAGAGTTATTATTCCCTAGAAAAAAATTTTGTGTTACGTAGTTTTATTTTAAACCTGTGTTTAAGCATGTTCAATTCATGTGCATTGTGCATCTTTGTATTGTATGCATCTTTGTAAAAAACATCTTGCCTCTTAAAGTAAAAATTATTCGATAAATATCTTTTCCAAATGTTTAAGGTTTTTATATTTTCTTCTAATTGTTTGCTCTTTAGAGATCTTTTTATTACAGCTAATAATCTCCATATAGTAGCAAATTTTTGCAGAACTGATATGGTACTTTGTATGTTTACATGTTCATTTTTGTTTGTTTGTGACCCTTCCTTGGCCCTTAAATGAATTGGGACGCTGTATTTAAAATGAGCAATCTTTTCCGAGGTGATTTATTCCAAATGGCATTCTTTTAAATATTGAAAACTAAAATTAAGATAAGATATGTGTTAAAGGAAGAAAAATTCACTTTTTGCAATGGAAGAATTTTATTGCTAAATGTCATAATTCGGTCTATTTTCTTTTGGACAAATTATAAAATTTTATAACATAAAGGGAAATTTTTCATACTTGCATTAATACATTTTTGAAAATACCAATTAAAGCAGTATTAACAAAGTAGCGTTAACAAGTGTAAACAAATACTTTAGGAACACCTTTTGAAAATTCTTGTTCTTTCTTACACATTCCTTAATCGTCTCGAAAGAATTGTTACCAAGTGTACCCCGTATATTTTTGAATACAAAAAATACTTTTATCTTCAAAAAATTGGGTTTTATTCGATATAAAATGCTTAAGAAATAAATACGTTAACATATACAAGACTTTCTATGGTTTTTTGTTATTTTCACAAAAATAAAAAAATCATTCATGAATACTCTAATTCCTTTTTTATAATAATTATTTTTTTATTCTCTTCAACTTTCCCTCCTTAAAAATCATCCACCGAACTTGTCCTCTTTGAAAATCTTCCCCTGTACATCCGTTCCCCCTCAACACTCCGGCGCTCAACCAAAAAACCAAAACACCGACCTACCTGACTCGCAGCGCCATCTATCTCCACCTCCTCAAACTACCTCTCCCTTCTCTAGCGGATCTCCTCTCTTTCTCGTCAAACTTTCACCTGCCGAGGCACCGGGGCACCTGCCCGGGCCAGCCTCCCGTCCAGAAAGCCCTCGCCCTGGGCTCCAAGAGCCCCTTTTATATCGGGAACCGGCCGCCGGGGCACTCAACGGAAGAGCTGTTCCGAGCATGCCGTGAGGGAGCCGGCAGCCCCCCGCATGACTGCTCCGCTGGACGGGGAAAAGTTCTCGGCTGCCCGGGCTCCCTTTTAATGGTCGGAATTTATCAGGGGGCGTCCAAGCAACACCTGCTTAAGCACGCGTGAACACTCTGGGGCCCTCGCGCATGTGTGCGGCCTGTGAAAAAGCTATAGAGAGGCAATGGTTCGGACCTTGGGTGGTTAATGTCCGGGAAATGTGAAGGGGCTTTGTCCGTTAAACGGTTGGATATATATTGGTGGTCGGGTTTTGGTTTTGAGGTTTATTTTAGTAGACCATAGGATTTAGTTATGTGAAGGTAACCACGCAAGTATGGTAAATTTTAAAAAAATATATAAAAACACTATGAGGTCAATGCTATAAAATTGATAGGCTTGCAGTTAGTTTTTCATGAATGAAACAGATGAGGATACATTTAATTATTTACTTGGAATAAAGTATGTTTATACGTGTCAATGGAAATAATTGGAGAAAAATGCCATGCTTTAAAAGTAAAAGGAATATACTTTAAAACTGCATTGAATTAAACTTGGAGATTTAACGACAATTTAAATAAAATAGACTTATAACATTTAATGCATAAAATATTTTTATTACATCAAAGCATGTTCAAATCATTTATTTGATTTAGAATGAATCATTGTAATGTATAAGAAAACACTTCCTTTTTTCCAAACATTGAAAATTTAAAGTGTCTTTAATTACAATAAGGTGTACGTATACATACTTATAACATTTACTGAATTTCTCCTCTAATTAAAGAACTCTAGTAATTCTGAAACCCTTGAAAAAGATTCAGAATATTCTTTTCTGGAAAAATTTTTTCCCATATCGTTTTTCATGTTTCGCAATGTTTTTGCTTTAAACCTTGTGATGGTAAAAAAAAAAAAAAATATTTTCCCTTCTTTCTAACCTAGCACAACAAATTCTAACAGAACACGAAACCAACACAATAATTACTTTCTATATACATTTGCTCTTTTAACACAAATCCCCCCCCCATGAACAACCCTCCAGCAATGCCCACCCACCCCCTCAAACACACGCAGAGACAATCTCGCAAATTAGTTGACTCTTCCTCTTGACTCTCCGCACGCACGGCACGGACCACAGACGTGACGTCAGCATCAATCCGTCAACGCGCGCAAACAGCCGCTGACGGCCGGCCCGGCTCTAAACGGCCGGCGACACGCCACCGCGCTATTAGAGGAGCGCGCAAACATGTCGCATGCAGGTATTTAATGCCCTCCAGAGTGGACGTAGTGTCAAATGACGTGAAGTGGTTTTGGGTAATGTGTAGCTAGGGATTTAACACGCACTTAATGAAAACAAGGTTGATACTACAGCTTTCGTTGTTGCTTTGCTTTCCTAAGTTATTAAAGACATGGTTTTAACGCTGTAAAACAATTTAATGTTGTTGTACAGACGGAATAATAAAACATAAATATTTGAAAAAAGGAATTACATAACGGTTTTTTAAGCAATATTAAAGGTTATGCGTCAATTAGTAGTTCTAATATTAATTGCTTCCAGCTTTTTTCCTACTTATAGAAAAGAGTGTAAGTAAGACCCAATTTAAGTTATCTCAAACTTTTATATTTGATAGTAATCTACTAAATCACTAATATTTATAGAATACCAAATCAAGCAAATCAATGTTTGTTAGAGGTTGCCAGAGGCTCAGAATACCACCGTAAATATATTTCACAAAATAAAGCTTATTATTTATTTACTTATTTTTTTTTCTCGAAACAATAGTCTTGATGTTCTACTTATTTGGAATCCTCCATAGAAAAATTAATATGTATGAAAACAAAGAAAAACATTCATATTTCACAGATCATCCTTATTTATTCATACAAATACAAAATACTTATAAAAGTTTTTCTAAATATTTCATAATTTTGATAATGAAGTATTATTTTAAGGTTAAATTCAAAATATTACGAGTAGCAGAGATGCTAAAAGTGCATTGTATGGAGTAATTAAATCATAGAATAATAAATTAATCTGATTTTTTTACAGCAATCATATACTAGTCGGTGCAACCCATTAAAATATAATACCAAACCAATCAGGGACCTGTAAATGTGTTTGGAAAATATAATTTGAAAATACAAAACAGTACAAATTTATCTTTTAGGCTAATGTTGTTTTAAAAATTACGGTAAAATAATATATTATTCCATCTTGGAAAATGTTTATTTATAATGTTGTTTCATGACAAACACACTTGTAAAAAGAAGTCTACTGAAATTTTATTTGTAAATAAACAAGCCGTAATTTTTTTTAAATCTAAAGGAAAAATTATGATTAAGTTAAATGTCTTTTTGTAGCAATAAAATATATTTTCTTATGCAGTTATCTTGATTAACTTGTTAGTGAGTGAGCATCTTGTCTAGCAAGCCGTAAACCGGAAATTAACCCCACTTAATTGAAAAAAAAAATTTCAAAACTGTTATCAAAATAATTTAAACTACTAATTTAAACTTTTTTATACGACTAAAAGAATTCTATTTTTCTTAGGATTTTTTTAAAATTACAGTTTTAAACAATTTATCTACACATTATAAGAGGCAATCGAAAACGTTAATTCAAAATTGAAGGAATTTCTGATTTGTTTATTTTCACCTCTCAAAAACATGCAATTGGATTTTTCTAGCTATTTTAAAATTACATTTTAACATCTTAACATCTTTCGAATCCAAACCCCTCAGTACTTTTAGCGCCATCTATTGGATGAACTGTTAACTTAAAGATTTTAATTCACATACTGATTTATCTCTTAATTAAAATTCAAGCAATAAATACCACATAAAAGCAAAACGAGGTATAAAAGTGTATTTGAAAATTTCTCTCCTTTGTTTATCTATCATCATTAACATTAAATTGGATAAGTACACAAAGGTATACTGAAATGATAAAATATGCACGCTATAAATAAAATTAAAAACATAATCATATTATTCCACCACTTTCTGATTTAAAATTATAATAAAATAGTTAATGTAAGATTCCCCCCATCTTAATACTGTTCTACTGTATGTTTATAAGATTATTTCTTGAGTCTAAAAGTTTCAACACAGATCGATCAAGTATCAAAATCATGAAATAAATTGGAACACTTTACATCCTACAAATATACTTTAAAATTAACAAACATTTTCTTAGAACAAAATTCCCTAAAAACCTATATTTATATTTTATGTCAAAGCCCTTTAATTATTTTTCTGTGTATTTAGTTATCTTAAAATTTGTCGTTATTGTTTTTAAATTCAACTCCTAAATTCGCTTTCAAAGTCTAAAAGTGCGTAAAAATTTGCAATGTCTTAAAAATATGCAATAATTTTTTGGATTCCTTTCCACAATTTTTTTAAGGCGATATTACAATTTTTTATTATTAATTATGGATGCTAAAAGAAATTACAACAGTAAAATAGAGAGAGATGATGAAACATATTAATACCTATAGAAATAGAAAATTTAAACATGTCTCCTAAAATAATCAGACTCATTTCTTTTTTTCAAAATGTGAAATGAAATTTTTGAAACCAAATTCATTTTAACTACTTTATATTATAATGGATATAAATTGACGCCAAAAAAGACGATTGCTCTTCTCTATCTTCATCGCTTCTCCAAGTCATTTTATCTAACTCACTTAAGTGGCGCCATCTAGCATCGATCAAAGAAACCGAAAGTAAACCCGAGCACAACACAGCTGACTGAGTGCGACAAAAAGAGCAGAGGAAAGAAGATCGAGAGCCTCAGGCATCCGCGAATCGTGACTCACTGCTTGATCGGCGACATCCACTTCTGTAGACGAAACAAAACGGTATCATTACACCACGGCGAAGCGTGGGAATTTCCTTTCGCTTTCCCTCTTTTTAGAGAAATTTAATCCCAAGAGTTTCACCGAGCAATTACTTTCTTTTGTTGAACGCCTCACTTATCCGAATTGCTCAAGTGGATCTGCAAATAAAGGGGCTCCGATTTCATTCAAGGTAGAGATGGAATAAAAAAAAAAAGAATATGGAGACCGATACTGTTGGATAAAGTGTATTTGATAACTTTGTTCAAGGTAAAGCAGAGTTTCCCGAAACAAAGGTTGTACTGTACCTCTAAAGAGAGGAGTGTTTTATTTGAATGGGGATGTGTTTAAATTTAAAATTATCGTTATACAAAACTTAAAACATTGAAAAAATTTTTCTAGATTTTGTTTGGATTCGTAGTTGGGTTTATATCGAGGAACACCATCTTAAGAATGTAAACCAGCTTAAAAAATACAATTTTCCCCAACTTCCTGATCAACTCTTGTAAGAATGAAGTGCCCTATTTATTTCCATAGTTAACTTCAAATATCGATATCTTGACATCTATTATACCTACTTAAGTACAAAATTTAAAAAGGTTTAGAAAGCTAAGAAACCATACTTTAATTCATTGTCTAATTTAAAATATCAATATTTTAAGCGAAAATGCCATTTCTAAGGTAGGATACCATTGAAATTAATTTCACACGCCCCGATTTTACCTCATTTTTCCTAAAGTTACTTTTTAAATTTAAAATCTAAGTATAAGTTGGGGTTTTTTTTTTCATTCTTTGTGCTGTAAACTAACATAAGTAAAAAAGTTTTTCTTAATTTAAAAGAGTTTCAGTATTTTTTTTAATCCAGTGACTATTTAACTCCATAGATATTATTAATATCAGTATATTCATTAATGTAACTAATATCGACCTAAATGACTCAGTTTTGTATTATTTTTTAATATCATTTGTCTTAGACCTTCTATTTTTTACTTTTGGGCTGTGAACTAAACAGAAATATAATTTAATTTTCAACTTAAATGGTTTAAGTGTGTTTTAAGACAACACTAAGAGGAAAACAACACTTTTAAAAATCAAATTATAAAAAAATTTCCAACATCCCTTTATTTTTATTTCCAAAGATAATTTCCAATTACAAATACCTCCATATTTATCTCAGCCTACAAACTCATGTGCGTTTTTTTCTACCCACTTGTTACAAGACATTTATTTTCAAAAAAGATTCAATGAATAATGCCATTTATAACGTTTTTCACAAACTTTCTAATGGTGGGTTTATATGCTACGACTAAAACGGGGTCGACATGATCGTAACGTCAAAACTTTTCTAGTTCCGCTTTTTGGCTTTCTGTCTCACTTTTACATTAATGTCCCGTCAAAATCCCGCTTGTCTGACTAAGTTCCAACAAACAAGAAAAACGTAAGCAAAAATTTTCTTCATTACTCTTTGTGTATAAGGAGTTATTTTTCAAAAGTTCTTAATTGGGAGGCTGAATTACCTATTAGGTACTCATTTATTAGTTGTTACTTCAAAATTTAAAAATAATCGATTTTATCAAATATTATATCTATATCGCAGGAAGGTGCGTGTCACTGTGGTGTGTGTGGGCCACTGGATGTTCTCAAAGGGTTTAATCCGCTCCCGAAATTTTGTACATGTTTTTTTTAATTATAATTCTAGAAAGAGAGACAGTCTGTCTCATAATGAGTTGAAATGTTATATCAAAGAGTGATGGAAGGAGGAGGAACTCTAGTAGACTATTAGAGATCTTTTTGGGGATGAGTTTAAATCAAATCTCATATATTTTTAGGATCTGAAAAGGCATATTATTCGCCATATTTGGGTGCGATCAGTGTTTCCAAACTTCCAATGTTTCCTAATGTTCAGTTCCTAACATTCAGTGTTTTCCAAACAACGGAAATTCTACATAATACGTATAAAGTTTTTCTGATTATCTCAAAATATGGTTTTTGAACTTATTCCTCTTTTTAAACTGAAGATTCAAATAATCACACCGAAAAACATATAGACGAGCGATATTTGAATGTGTTTTCTTTTTAAATTAAAGTTTGGTTATTTATGTAAATATTTCAAAAATAATTAACATTCAAAATAGTTTCTTCAAAATGTTAAATGTAAACTCATCAGAAAAACTTCTTACTTTAAAAAAATTATTTATATATCGTCTCATACTGTGTAATGTTTTCAAATAAATCTAATTTTGAAATACGACATTTGAACCGCTGATGTAGAATATCCCAGGCACGTAGCAACTCTTTCTGATGTATCTCAGAGGTTGTAGGTAGGTTAGGTAGGATATCACCGTTGAAATAATCCACCTCAAAATGAAAACATTAGGAATTTCCTTTTCCTAAAAAAAAGAGAGCTCCTCCAACCTGTTGATTGCTAATCAAATCTTCGCGTGCGAGTTCCGTAATTACTAATTGATGGAAGATGACCATCAACCATCAACGTACGATTTCAGGTAGCGTGCCGAACTTGTTTTGTCCTTCATAAGTCATGTTACTATCTTTTCTATTAGGGTATGCAGCGATTAAAACGGAGATGACGTGATCGAAACGTCGAAAACAGTAAAATATTTCTAATTGTGCTTCTTACTGATCTAGAATCTGGTCCTTCCAGTGGTTCTTATTGCTACGACGTTATAGTTACGATAATATGACCAGGTTTCTTAATCTAAAAATCAGGATATTTCACCGACTGAATGTTTCCTAAACTTCCTAAGCTACCAAAAATTTACTCGACCTAATTACTCAGGACCCTATGTAGAATACAAAACAATCATAAAAAAATATGCGCATATAAAAAATCTTTTATACAGGTGTAAAAATTTGATGGACCCTTTGGATTCCTCTTTTTTAAACTTATGAAATTTCCCAGCTGAAACCAAATCTTAAAAACCACTTCAATCGACAATAATTAAACTATTTCTGACTTATAGTCCAGTCAAACAGTATTTAATTTGGGAAAGTTTTTGGGGTGAAGGTATTTTTCGTGCTATTTGTATAAATATTGTTTGGGGTGCCGGTTGCGCTTTGGCTTCTGAGCAAAACATTCAATACTAAAAATGAAGAACGCAAAAGCTACCAAAAAAGTGAAATAGAACTTTTCTCTCAGACGAATAGTTTGCACGTTGAAAAAGGGGCTATTTTCGTTCGATTAGATAGGAAATCCAAACAATGTCACAAGTATATCTCCAAAAAGCCTAATTTTTTGGAACAGGATACTGTAAAAACTGCTTTAATAATATTTTACATGAAATTAACCATCTAAAAACTCAAATGATGATTAACTAAATGCATTTTTTTCGGAGATTTCTCTTAAGAATGAAAGTTCTATAGAGCATTCACACATGACGTCACACTTGACGACGTGGAGGACAAAAACAACGTTGCTATGGCTGTTGTTAGGGGCGGAAAATAGAAGCATTCCCTCAAGATGTCACTGGAGGACAAAAACGACGTTGCTAAGGCCGTTGTTAAGCCCAGTCATATGATTGAAAATGCTCTAATAGGATATTATAGTATTTTGATAACTAAGTTGTTTCTTCGAGATTATACATACAAAAGGTTTCTATTGACTGCTTTATTTGTTTTAGAATTTAGAGGGTGCAAAATCCGAATCCGAGGGTTGCGAACAAAATTTCGTGACGAAAAAATGGCAAAAATTCTTTTTTTACGTTCTCTACTTGTAGAACACAACTTTTGCGTTTCTGAGCAAAACAGTCAGTGAAAAATAAAAAAGAGAAAACAACACTGTGAAAAAAAATCCAGGTACGTTCCGTAGAACAACTGGGCAGCTGGGTTGCCCATTTTTTCCAAGTAATGTTCCAGAAAAATAACAGGAACGTTACGGTAAAATCAATCAGAAATAAATACCAGTATTTTACGTTAACGTTCCTGTTACTTTTTAGGAATATTGTTTGGAAAAAATGGGCAACCCAGCTATCCACACTATAAAAAAATTTTTGCCACTTTCCTTGGAAAAACGGGCACCCGGGTTGCCCATAAAAATATGTCCAAAATTTGCTCTACACAGGAGTGGGAAAAGGGAGAAAATAACTACTCCCTTAAGCAGATATAGCCCCTGGAAATTGCGAAATCCATGCCCATCCCTTGTATTTTTTTATTAAATTCGAAATTAAAATTAATTTGTCTTTCTTTTCTTATTCTTTGAGCTGTAAACTAAGCCAAAATAAAATTTGCTTTCAATTTCAAAGTGTTGTTAACTTTTTTTTTTATACAGGAAATATTTGACTACATTGATATTTACTTACTCCATTGATTGCCTTAATGACTCAGTTTCATAGTAATTTTGAAGTTTATTGGTCTTAGTCTTTCTATTTCTCCTTGTTGTACACGTACAGTGTACTAAGCAGAAATATAATTTAAATGTCAATTTAAGTTGTTTTTAAGACTTTTCTTCAGTTGAAATAAATTTCATAAAGTTGAAAAAGAGAATAAGTCCATCACCTTTTTTCAACTGTAAAATATTCTTGAATGAACTTATATTTGTTTCGATGATTGCTCTGGTTTCTAAATAGGATCCTGAAGACCAAGTAAAAATTTGGTGGTTATACAACAAAAATTCCATTACTTATACATTTTTTTTTCGATTTTCTCAAAACTTGGTTTATGGACTTATTTCCTTTTTCAAACTGACGATTCATTTAACTGCCATTTCATTTCTTCAATTTAGAAAAATGATAAGATCCACGACCCTAGATCATGAATACATAGTGGGGGAATCGAAAATATTCTGTCAAAAACTAAAGGAAGGATGAGACAGAAGTGGTAGCAGGTATTGTCAAATATTCTAGTACTATAGACAATTTCTCCTCAGTACAATTGGCGTTCTAAGCTTCTAATCATTCAATCGTACTATATGCGAAACAGGTATTGTTTTTTATAAATGCATAGAAATTAAGCAAGTAAGAATCGACACCTGTTTCACTTTTATTTTAATGCCCATACCAAACATTTCAAAAAACTAAACATTTTTCTATACACCAGTCCTACATCCATAAAACAACTTTACTAACCTCAATTCCAAATCCCCTAACCAAAATTTCCCGCATAGTGATGTCAATCCCTATTCTTTACGACTCTCGATTGTCGAGATCTGTTTTTGAGTGCACTCGAAGGTGACTTTGGATTGACAGCAGCATTTAAAAACAGCCCTCACCGTAACTCCGCCAAGACACCGCCAAACAATCCCAACTATGTCGAAGGGCGGGTCCGAACCACCCGATCATTGGCTACGACATCCATGTCTCCGCCCACAAACTCAGGAATGTGCGGGAGGGCGAATCCAGATCACGGCTCCAGTGGGCGGGATCGATGGACGATGGGCACTTGGCTGAGATTTATGTCCCTGCCTCGCATGGAAATCAGCAGACTTGCGAAACTTGTATATGTGCGATGGTGTCACTAAAACCTCGGCATTGTTTTCCAAGTACTCCTTTTGAAACGCGAAAGGAGTTCTGAATTTATATTGGAGGTTTACCGCGTGTTCCACTTTATTGTGTTCGTCGTGCTTATTTTCTCCATTTTAGCTTATTCTTTGGGTAGTTGCGTCGAGAAGTTTATATTGAGGTAGGCGTTAAATGCCTACCTAATGAAAAACTTTATCCACATCACATTGGAATGGGTGATATTTTGTACATTCCTTTGCCTTTTATACCATAGCTAAGAAAAACATGAAAACATGTGTGGTTAAATTCAAAGGTATAAAAGATTTATTGGGAAATTCAGGAAGTAGAGTTTTTAATAAAGAAATCCAATTACAGAAATTGCAGCAAAGATTTCAGGTTGAAGCAAAAAAACTGTTAATTTTTAAGCGGACAAAGGTACTTTTATTTTCTCACACAATTTTTGTCTTATTAAAATTTATGACTTATAATTTTTGACTTGAAAACCACTTAAAATAATAAACTTTAAGGTGGCATCTTCAATAAATATTAGAAGAAAACATTATGCTCTTAAATAGAGGAAAACAAACAACTTTGCTTTGTTCTACTTTCTTTATACTAATACTTTGATTTTCCTGGAACATTTCAGTGATATTTACGAAAGTTAATATTGAAAATCAAGTGATAGAAAAGCTTTATTTATTTTTTTACAGTTTTTTTAACTTCAAATATAAATTCTCTTAAGTAATGAATAGTTATCTGCATTTATTCCAATTCGCACTTATATTTCCCCCAATGTACGTGTAACACGCATTAAAAATTAAAAACTGAACTGAAACTCTTAACCACTAACAAACCACCAAGTATTTATCAACTTAAAAAGTTTTTCTTGTGAAAAAGCATGCAAACCACCTCCCAATTCTGCAAACGCAAAAACATCTCCTATTCCACTATTTACCCTCATATTATACATTACACAAAAAGATGAAGGAATGATGGATGGCGCCGTTCCCAATTTCCAATGGCCAGAAGCAACGTTTTTCAACAGCTGACGCGAGCAATGCTTCCGTTGAGCGCCTGCCATCTGTGATACACGATGGATGTATCAAAAGAGATAACCGCAAGCAACACACGCATGCAACGTTGTAGTACAGCAAAAGTGACTTTTATTGTTTCCTTTCACCTTTTGTTCGCGTGGCGGTAATTTGTAATCGAAACCGACACAATGTGTTTTTTTTTTTTTTTTTTTTTGCATTGGGTGGTCGCATGTCTGGATTAGAGAATAGATCGGTTTGCAGTGGAGGTGCTTTCGTTTAGCATTGCTAAATGGTATGCTAATGATGTGTGGTCAAAACAAACTAGCTATTTTGTAATTTGTCGATCAAACTCAAGCGAATTAAAAGCCGTGGTGTAAGGTAAGATTTATTATGTTTTTAAAGAAATAGACCCTAATATTCAATATATTAGTTAAAGGATAGGAAGAATATGTAAGTTAAAAAAGAGAATGATAATATCCTTAGGATATATTTACAAAACAAAATTTTAGGAGAATATTCACGAGAGAAACTCATTGGCAATCGTCACAAAGAAAGAAGTAGGTTTTATTTCTATGTTATTATTCACAATTTGCTTTTATCGGATTTATAATTTATACTCAGTTATACTAAATTTTTATTTATAATATTTGCCTTAAAAAATGTGGTGAAGATGGAAAGAAAAGCAACTATAGCCATAAAGATTGAAGATGCAAAGACGCCGGGAAAAAGCTATGATGAAGCTCTTAGCCCCCAAGATCATTGTAGCGTCAAAGAAGCAGAAATAATAGCGACACTCAAACGTTTTGTATTACAATTATTAAATATCAATGAAGCAATTACCTTAAAATCTAAAGGTGGAGTTAAAATTGAACTTGCAATTAAAACCATTAAATTTTCAGGAAGAGTTTTTGTTCACCCTATCAAATAAATTAAAGTAGCAATAATATTTCAAAGCAATAATATTATCAAAAGATTCTGATTAAAAAGCAGAAACGGGAAATCCAACCGAAACATAACAAAAAAAAAAGCAGGAACACCGCAAAAACATCCATCATCTCCAATATACCATTCCCCTTCCAATTACTACCCACATCATTTCGCGGTCCCTACTCGGGAGGGGGGAAGCACTGCCTTCCACCCCCTCCACCAATCCGCATCAATGAACAAGCTTCTGAATGAACCCGTCCATGGGCATGACACGCGTATCGTTTATGATAGTCCTGACCTTCGGCCCCGTGGATATAGGAAGAGTTGCAAGATCGAGGCAGAGATACGAGCATCTCTTCCATTGTCTACCAGAGACGGTTTGATGCGTTATTAAGTGTTAGAACATAATTTTTTCGGGGCCACTTCGGAAGCATCCTGACTTGGTTGATGGGAAGAGGGCTTATTTATTCTTCCTGTTGGGTTGTTATTGTTTTTTATTCAGGCTCGTTTGAATGGCGAGTTTTGTGTAGCCTGAGGTCTTTTGGAGTGTTATTCATTCCATTCCCGAGTACGGATACGGGAGTTGTGGCGTTTCATTCATGACTTTGGGCAGGAGGTGGCCTTCGGGTAAGGTTGGAGGATGTGAGGTAGCTTTGAAAGCGTTCTTTAACCCTAAGACTATTCTACTAAACTTTTTTGCCTTGTTTCACATTCATCAAATACTAAATAGTATAGAATAAAAATTTGCATTTGAAGGAGTCTGCGTAATCCAGCTTGGTTCTGAAGGGCTTTAAGACTTTATAAGATGAATTACCATAAAAAAATTCCTGAGATAAATCGATAGACCTCTGATGTATTAAGAAATTTGTAGTTCTCTATATTGTCTGATGAATGCTACGTTGCGGTGATTTAGGAAATAAAGAGAAAACAAGTATGCACGATTATGGGATCTTTCAACCGATACAGATTCATTCTTAGATTCCTTTTTACTAAAGGTGCAATGAAAAAAAAATTTCTTTCAAAATTTTGAAATGACTGGGCTTTATATAGTTTCTTTTGATTCTCAAAGCAGTTGCCTAAAATCTTGGCTAAACTATTCAAATGGCTCGAATGAAGAGATAGACGGTAGTTACTGTAAATAAACATTCATTGATGTTCCTCATTCCTAAATTACAAACCAAAACATCGTATTATATTTTCGGTGCAGTGAAGCACTAAACTATTTTAGTATTTTTTTTTAATATTTCTATGGATTAATATTTATTTCAACCTTCATTTAACACCTTAAACACTTTAATACCTATGCAATAAAAATTTGAACCGTTATCATTCGTTGTTTCTTTACAAAAACTCAGGTTACATAATACAACTTTTCATTGAAACCATAAAAATGACTAAATGGATCTCGTTGAGAAAAAAGTGGTATAGCTTCCTATTGTGTCGATAGAAAAAAAAAGGACATCTCAATCAAATTTTTTTAAAAATCGTAGAGTAGTAGTAAATAATGTAATATGTCACGCCTGAATAATTTCATTCTCACAATTGCTGATAATAAAAGTCATCATGCCATTCAAATAAACCTGAAAGATAGATACATTTTAGTGGATAGAAGAGGTATGAAAATTATTATTTACTGGAATGACATTACTAAATCAAATTTTTTTTAGTATATTAACCTTTAAGTTGTAGGGTTTTTTATTTAATTGAAAGACGAATTTATCGATTGTAGAAATAATGTATATTTTAGTTCCTGAATATTCCGGTTTTTTAAAGACTTTTTTTTTTCATTTGATCATAAATTATAAAAAATATCCAGTCCCAAAATTTTCAAAATCAAGTAATTAAAAATTATATTAGAGAAAAACCTTGATATAATAAAGCACGAGCATAAACTCAATATTTACCAAAAATAACTTATTTGAAGGATTTGAGACTATTTTCTATTTTGTTCATAGTTTAAAAAATCAGCTTAAAGCTTAATAAGTTTTAAAATTCCAATGAAATCTCTTGACTGTTTTTTTTTTACATCCCTTTAAGTTTTCAAAGAAGACGATATTTTTATTATGAACTGTACAATGTTTTTGACCCTTTATATATTTTCATCAGGTATTCAATCATGAATAAAATGGTCCTTTGTGCCCAGTTGAATTTTTTTCATGAAGCACCCTCTCAATTTTTCCCAATTGTGAAATACACTATTTTACAAAATTTTAGCCCAATCTGTTAATATTGAAGGATGGACTACTATCGTTCCAGAACGCTTCCACCACAGGGAGGACTCGTTATCTATCGGGAATCACTCTCAGCAAAAAAAAATAATAAAAAAATAAATAAAAATAAAAAAATAAATAAAATAAAAAAAATATTATTAAAAAAACTATTATATTCAACAAAATTGTTCATAAATTTGTTTTATTAATATATAGTTTAAAAGACATTGAAACAATCTAAGCTTCATCTAAAGCATAAATGATCAATATTTATTCAACACAAAAGCATTAAATTTCAATGTTTCTTAAAATTGCAAACTCATTAGTATTTTCCCGTAAAAATGAACATGTTATTTCAACTTTTTTAGCTTTTGATTCAGTATCGTATACAACATAGGTATACGTATCGTATTACTATGCCTTCCATAATCCTCCAAGGTGTAAACTGTAAAACCTCTCAACGAACTTCTGTCCCCTAATGACACCACAAATAGGGACCCCTTTAACAACCACCCCCACACCCATCAACTCCATCAATGGATTCTCAAACCCCCAAATGTTCACCCCCTCAAGTACAGCTCCCTTCCTATTACCCCCTCAAACGAATTGCCATCAAATGCCTCAACGAATCATTATCATACATACACAACAACGATGGATCGGGCTGAGTTGCAGCTTGCTGTCATCAATTTCCAATTGCTCGCGGAAGCAGACGATTTTGCAGGGAGGGCCGGGAGGGACTGACATATGGCAATCGAAGGTATCTCTATCGGGGGTCAAAGGTCACCTGGGGTAGGATGGCGGAAATGGGCCGACAGTTGGCGGGTCTAAGCACACCTATGCTTGCCTTGTTCTTTCATGATATTTTACCTTGACTCTTGTAGCATCAACTTCCGACTCCGATGCTTTGATATATTGATCAATTGAAAATCACGCCTCTGTTTAGCGGTGCTTTTTAAGAATGAGATGAAAAATATTTGAAAAGATGATATTTAAGCATATTTTTTTGCTAACTTTTATTCCGTTCTGATTATTCTGTGAATTGTTTATTAAGGAATGCAATTATTGTTTTGGAAAATTTGTTATTAATGAAATTTTCTAATTTAAAGAGTCGTCGTTTTGGTATTGTATAGAAAAAAAAAACACGTTAAGTGGGTAATATATTATGTAATGCACTAAATTTTTTTTTATGAAAAATTCAAATGAAACTTAACATGAAGAAATTATTTAATGATTTTTAAGGTAAATCGTGGGAATAAATTATTTAATATTGTATATTTTCAAAATTGTCTGGAAGACTTTCCTCTTCTCAAATTTTTAGAGTCATAAAACATTTTTATAAACTCATATATTTAAACAAACATATAAGCTATAGTCATTAGAAATTAAATTAACTATATTTCAAGTGTACCATTAGAAACAAGTAATAATGATATACTCCAAAAATCAATCACACTGATGTAAATGTCCGTAATCAGCTTAAAAACCTGACTTCTATTACAACACGCAATTTTATCAGTTTCAATCACAATCCAGGGGATTACATTTATTTTCTTGTACTCTTTAGAAGGTCGTTTAGAAACACCAAACTCTAATTGCAATTAATCTTTCTTTTTTTAATGAGCTAATGGCCTTCACTTTCTCTGACCAATAGTATCGTGACTTTTGCGTCGGATTGCCTTTGACTTTCCCTTAGTGCGCAGTTATGCAGTTGGAAAGGATTGACTCATGCTTAGATGACTTTTCTGATAAAAAACTAGTTTGAGGTAAATGAAAACAAAGGTTTAGACTGTTTGTCGGTCGAAGTTACTTCTTTTATTATTGTTGCTTTTCCCAAGACAGGTACTGTTTGGAACGATTTCACTTAAACATTGCATAACAAACCAGATTAGTAGTTAACACTTGGTTTCAACAAATTAAGTTTATGATAATTGCAATCAAATTTTGTCGAGTATTCTTACACATATTGTAAAAGGATCTTTGGCCATGCTCTCTTATCGTACAGTTTTCAAAATTCCACCCTTTAATTTTCTGTGTTCATATCGGATGTTCATGATCATCACCCTTTAAAATCTCCCCTTAAAAATAGCCCTTTGAATTCCCAAAATGCTCATAAAAGATGTCACGTTAGGAAAGGAGATAATGGTTTTGTCAATCTGTGACGTTTTGTGACAATAAGGGTTGGCAAAAATGACATCCCTCACCGCAAATCATCAAATACCTAACCAAACAAAAAAAAATTAAATGGTACAAACAACATTTTAAGAATTGTACTTATATCAAAATTCGAGTTCCCTTTGAAATAAAACAGATAGGTTATTTGTTCAAAAGTATAGAGAATTCTAAAAAAAGAAATATTACTGAACTTACGTTTCTTTTTAGATTCCTGCTCCATACTTTGCTGGTGATGTCCGAGGTGCCCTAAGTCCATCATGGCCATATGAGATCCGGCCATGGACAGGGCACCATACATATCGTCCTGCATCATCATTTTAGAGCTTGATCTCGATTACTTGTTGGAGAGCCCCACCAGTGGGGCCTGGAATGTTTTTTGCGTTGATAGATGATATATGTTTCTGCTGTCAAAATGAGCCAAGTTTCCTGGAAGAGATCAAATAAAATTGCTTTAAAGATCTGTGTAGTAATTAAAGTTGTGCTTCAGCTCTATAGTTATGATATAATATTGAAGTTATAATGTAATAAAACTGATTCAAACATTATTTACCACGATTTTTTCATTTAAAAAAAAAAAACATTTTAAGGAAAGCCCATCTATATGTATAATTCTCTTACGTACGTACGTGGCTCACGAATTTGGCGGTATTTGTTTTCTCCCTTTGGCAACGGTTGGTTTGTTGTGGTTTTGTGTTTTTGTTTACGTTTTGGCGAGTGTATGTACAATGTTCGTAATCACGAAACGCTCAATAACCTGGGTTCAAATCCAGGTAGTACACAATCTCAGCTAGGCTGTACCAGCGTATGGCGAGCGAGCGTAGCGAGCACAGGATTGCGAAGCAATCCTAGGGGAAGCATTTAGGAAAATATTCAATAAAGAATTTAACATAATGGGTCAGTTTTCAAAAACTTCAAGTATTTTCCAATAAAACATTGAAAATTAAATTTCAGGAACCGTGACATTCCAGGACAAAACGGAGGTCAAATGGACTTTTGAATTCAGTGCACCAAGAAAACTTGAAAGTGAATAAAAACTGAAAATCTTTTTATCGACCAATGCAATAACCCTTCCACCATAGAATTTTGACTATATGACAGTTCCTTTCCAGTCCTCTGAAATAACAGTAATCCCCCATCCTTCAAAAGTGTCAGAAAATAAAATCTGAGCAGAAAGCCTGGACCAGTAAGTAGACAGCCTCCCCGAAAAACCATGGAACCAAATCCTACACGAACCCTGACAGCTCTACAAGTGACCTTACATCCCCATTCTTGTTCTTTACTCCATTAAACCATTTCCGGTATAGCTCCAATCCATGCAAGATGTATTTACCTTTGGAAGGAAGCAGTAAAAAATTAAATAAATAAATACTCCCCCGAGAAACACAACAAAAAAAACGCGAGGATATTTTTTCTTCTTCTTCTGGGCTGTCTTTTCTTGAAGGAAAAGTGCTGGCATATTTGTTCTGCTCCGTTGGCCGCTAATGCACAGTCTCATCCGAGGGCTCTGATCCGAAGGCCACACTGCTGATAACTATCTGTTTGCCAAATTGCCCAGATTGGGCACTGCCAGTGCTGTTTGCAAGGTCAAACCTTTTGCCACTTTGGTGACGAGAGAAAGATCAATTTTGACTACGAGGCACGCGACCAGAATGGCAAAGAGGGGTCCTTAAGTGCCTTGGTGAAACATGGCTCAATTCTTCTGAGGTATCATCCATCGAGTTGCATCATATTGGTTTGTATAACGTTAACAACCAAGTTTTCATATTTGGTCTTTAGCACCTTTGTAGATTAGAGAAACCTTTTTACCAATAGCAAATTTGCGTCAGTATTGGAAGCAAAGACCAAAATTTATAACTAGAAGGTAAAGTAGGACTTTGTGGCCTGTTTAAACGTGATTCATTTTCGAATTATGCTACAATGTCTGTCAAGTAAAGGCTCATTTAGGTTTATCACTTTTAGAGTTCATTTTTGGAGGAATCATCCAAAGTGAAAAGTGTACATTGTCGCTTCTCTCTTGTCCCTCCAATTTTCTATACAAATTAGCGATTCATCGAAGAGGATCATTCAAGATGAACATTGAAAGTGAAACTGTGTAAATGAGCCTTAACATTGTTGTACAAAACTAATTGGCCGCTAAGTTTCCTAACTTTATTTTTCGTACTTTAATTGATATGGTGGTTTGTACTGTCTGTCCTATCACAATATAAGCTGTGGACTAGTTGCCTGGTTGTGCGGTTGCTATTAGGAACAATACTAAACGAATGGCAGTAAGAAATGTAAACGAGAGCTCATCTTGTGATAGGCAGACGGTACTCTGTGTTTTCATAAGAAGCTTTATCTTATATTTTAAAAAATTACATATTCAGT
The DNA here is from genome assembly GCA_963680715.1 of Tetragnatha montana. Taxonomy (NCBI): domain Eukaryota; kingdom Metazoa; phylum Arthropoda; class Arachnida; order Araneae; family Tetragnathidae; genus Tetragnatha; species Tetragnatha montana. The sequence continues at coordinate 34,295,041 of OY796675.1, forward strand.
AAACAACATATCGCTACCTCAGAGCTACAGTGGGACATCTTCTATGGCATGTCCATAGAAGATGTCCCACTGTAGCTCAGAGGTAGCGATATACAGTAACATTCTATGCAATTATAATTCACAAAATAAATTTTTCCTTCTTAATATACTACCAAGATAATTTCAATTTGAAAACCGAATTAAATGGACTAGTTCATTGTAATTAGAAACAAAAATATAACTATAACTAAGTTTTTTTTCACCCTGTAGTGTGGACTATTCCAAAGAGCCCCCTTTTGTTTTGAACATTCATCTCTAGAAACGACCCTTTGGATTACACCACCACTCAACTTGGAAACCATAGCAATAAGGATAACATTAATCATAGTAGGAAAAATGTTTTGAAAATTACAAAATGTTAGAAAATAATATACCAAGACGAAAATGTTCAAAATTTTACAGTGTCATACACACACAACAGAAGCAAACTTATTATGAACTTCTATAAGAATAAAATTAAGTGAAGTTAAATAAAGCAACGAGAGGAATTGTTTTTTATCGAAAATATATATACTCCCTTATGATGATACTAAACATTTAATTCGTTCATAAATTGTGCTTTTTTGATTTTATGCAGTTTTTTACTTTAAAAACTTAAATAATTATATTTGCAATTGTGTGCTTAAGATGCTAAATAATTCTGAGAAGTAAATTTTTCTCCCCCCCCCACCTCATTCATCCTTGCTCACTGTTCTTAAAGTTTGAAAAAAACTTTTGTCTAATCAGTCTACTTAAAACCTTACTTTCTTATTTAAACTTTCTTCTTAGTCATTTGAAGCGAACAACATTACAATGGTAATTGCTCGTGTTTTAGTTAACGATGGGAGAAAGTCTGGTTGCTAACTAGAAGTGATTAACGGGACTTTCCAAACTTTATGCGACTTTTTTTTTCTCAGAATTAAACCACTAAAGAAAAGTAGGTTAACCGTTCAAATTTCAACAGTGAAACAAGTAACTTATTAATTTAATTCATTCTGTCGGTTCAAGCGATTTTTTAGATTAGCTCACTTTGATTTTGATGAGGCTTGTAGGTACCAGCTCATGCAATTTTGAAATAAAGGCATGATTCATGCCCAAGAAAAAAAAAGTTCTTCTTAAGATAAGTGTGTTTTCATTTTTCTTTAACAATTCAAATTGCTGTGTAATTTTAGGTGACTTAATTTGTAGTTCGCTGTAGTTCTTCAATGTATTTGATTACTTTAAACATTACGTCAAAAGCGGAAACGTAAGTTTTGTTATGATTATTTTCTTTGATAATTTTCATTAGACTTACAACCACAGCTATTATTAAAGTTATATACTGGTTTATGGCAAGTTTATTAGCAAACGAAAATATCTAAATTGACCGAATCAACCTTAAAGGAATTAATCTGCAGTTACTGCTATGTCAGTAAAAAAAAAAGGTTTTCCTGAAAATTATTTTGACACATAGTTATTGGGAAAATGGCCTCGTTCAGAAAACCCAGTTTCATTTGATACAAAAAGGAGTTGTAGAATTATCCGTATAAAAAACAAGCAAATAGTTTCTAACAAATAAAGAGTTTAAACTTAATGGGTCTCAAATGCAAAAAAAAAATGGATATATAAATTGAATTTGCTTAAGGGAATGTTTATTTTCTTTTACGTTACAGATCACAATATATTAAATAAACATGTTACAGATATCAGACAGTAGGTATAGGTGTCTCAATATTTTATGGGCAAAAAATTTTCAGCAAAATAAATTAATTATGTATTTTTTATATTTTGATTTGTGTAATTGCTTTCTTTTTAAATCGAGCTATTAATCAATTTGTTTGCCTAAAAGGAAAATAATTCGGTTCCTAACCATACCAACAAAATATAAGAATTTTATACACTCGAAATTGCATGTAAAAACAATACCACTAAATGTTTCCCTAAATTTAATTTTAAAATTTTAAAATTTTTTTTAATTTTAAATTTAATTTTAAATTTAATTTTACAACATACACTTTAAACTATAACTTTAAATTTCTCCGACCTTAAGCATTTTTTCGAAATAATGTTGTCTGACAATAAGGCCTTTCATGCGGAGGTCTTGATAGTACCTATCCAATTAATTTCTAGCCAGATTTTCTGTTCCATTCATTCTCTCTTTTGTGTTAAAGATTTCATTGTGTATTTATACTAATAAGAATTTACTTCTGATGTTCTGTCTGGAATTTTCCATGCAAGAGACAAGTTCGTCAAACTGAGACGTTTTATGTGAAAGTTAGTCGTTTACACATGTTTCATTAAATATAAAGCTCATGTATAAAATCAAAATCAGTTAGTTTCACGAGTTCTTTGCAATGATCTTGAAAGAACACCTTCCTTTCTGATATTAGGTAGTCCCGCGTCTAGTCCATGTGAATGTTTCCAAAAGTCTCCATCGAGCTTCCGCCGTAATCCCACTCAAACAAGAAAAAGACAACCGAAAAAAATTACACGTCCAACAGACCGTAAAATAGAACTTTCTCCAGAAAATAATTCTCAGCTTCTTGTTCGCCGGTTGACATTCTTCCCTCCAACTCTTACGGCTTCGCGTTTTTGCCGCGTTTCCTGTTGATCACATACGACGTTGTATCAAATAACAGGGCAACTTCCGAGAAAACTCCAATGCACCTCCATCCCAACCACACAGTCAAAGGGAATCAATCAAAGGAAGATAATCGCACAGAAGTGGGTCGTAGTAAGATTACTGTCGTTTCGGTTCCCTTTTTTTTCCACTGGAAAAGAGAGATAAATTCTAAACAAACTTATTTCTGCTTCCTTTGTTTTCCGGAATCGAAGCACTGCTCACAGAAAAGCCCGATTGCCACCGCTAGGAAAAGAATTTTAAATGTTAAGTTGGGAGGTTTTTTCGCCTCACAATATGGGTTTGGTGGGAGGTGTCCCAACTTATTTACGCCAGGAACTGATTCAGACAGCTCTTGGAGATTTTTTTTCTATTAGATTTGCTCTTGAATTTTTCGGTCCAGGGATCCCCGGTAGAAATTAAGGTTAAAAGAGAAGAATGGCTAATGCTCATTTGTATTTACAAATCATTTGTCCCTTAATCATCCTATTATAAGTCCGGAGTAATAAAAGTGTAAGTCATTAAGTTAAGAAACTTTACTAGATGTAGAGAGTCCATTAAAGAAATAAACTCTTTTTTGAAATTTATTTTATTTTCTTTAAGAAAACTTTTTTATACGAGTAATTCCATGATTAGATAAATGGAAAGTCTTATTTATTACTGTATTTTTTAATTACTATAAATACATAACAGCTGCAATTAGTACTTACAAGTATGAAATATGATTTTATTAAATATCTAGTAAAACGTTTTTTTAGTTCAAGTGGTTACCACTTAACAAGAAAGGAACCATTATGCCAAACAATATTACAATTATATCCTTATTTTAGTTAAGTCTTTCAAAAAAACATAAAAAAACTCCAAAAAAAATTACGTTTCGTTAAAAAAAATTTTAGTTGGAGAATTTAAGGTACTCTTTTTTTTTTCATTTTCCCTTTTTTTCATGTGTTGGAAATGTATGAATGATTATAGTATATGATTATGAAGAAATGTATTATTAATTTTCATAACTATTAGGAAGGATGTGTTAAATTTCGGATGTTTTAAAACTTTAAAAATATCAAAATTATTGTAAATTAATTAAAAAATTTTGTGAACACTGTCAGTTGGAAAAATCTTGATAAATGCTCTTCTTTTAAAGATACGAAAAAATAAACATACACAAAAACTGAAAAAAAAATCTCCAAATAAAAAAGGGGTGAAAGAGCATTTAGTAAAACAAAAAGGACTCAAAGTAAAACACCTTCAACGAAAAACTTCGTCAAAAGTGGTGAAAGCCTTGATCCATCAGTCTCCATGAAGTTACATTGTTGGCAAAGAATCACCAATTAGAAAAAAAAAGTCGTTGGAACTCGTTCCCAACGCCTGATGACGATAATGGACATCTCCACCCCAGCAATTCACTCTAATTCCTTCCCATGAGCCAGAGGGGCACGAGCAATTTTCACGTTGGAGACTGCTGACCCCACCTCCTTAAGAGAGAAAACAAACACCTCAGTTCTCACGCTTTCGATCTTCTATGGCTGAGCTGTCAGATTCTGCCGCGACGATTAGCCTCATTTGGCCCTTGCAAGAACTCGCTGTTGCCCCTGTCAAACAATCCAATGAGAAATGCAAAGGAGAAGAAAAAAAGCACTCAAGAGTGTGTTTGGGGTAATCTTTGGTAGCTTCTCCATCTATCGCTCGCTACCTGTTCAAATACGGATTTCCTTTCGATGGGTTTGCTCTTTCGTTTGTTATTTGGGGAGTGTTTATGAATTGTTCTTGTGGTGGTGGTTTATTTCTTTTTCTTTCTATACAGGCTTGTTTCTTCTCCAGACGCCATTTTTTTCTTTTCGTTTTGATATTGAATGGCGATGGTGGGTTGCTGGACGAGATTTGGTTGGCGGTTAAGGGGATTTGATCGCGCCAAGGTGTTTTAAATTGTGTACTAACGCGTCTGTGAATTGATGAATGGAAATACCTTTCCGTCTAGTTTTATGAATGAAACGATGGCGAGAATGCTGAGTAATTATGGTGTGTTATCAGAACAAGTGAAGGGAAAAAATACTGCATTGATGTAGTGTGTGTGGCCTACCACTTTTTAGTTAGTTGGATTTTGGTTATAAAATTGGTTGAAAGTGCTGATTGATAATACATTGATTGCTTGATAAAGGGCTTTAATGTTAGTCAATTCCATTGTCGTCTTCAAACCATAATCATAACTATAAAGTGCTAACTCTCTCTATCACAAAACAACTAAAACATACACCACTCACTCAATACGAAAATACTTTCAGGTATTGGCTACGAGTTGGAGAAATCTACTGGTCACTTAGGTATATTTAGACTACTTCAGTTATTGATGTATTAAAGAGTTTATATTATATATTATGTAAATTAAATTTGGATTACATACTTTCCCCTAAAAGAGGGGACAGCGCCTCTAAAAATGTAGTAAATGTCAAAAATTTTCTAAAAGTGAGTAAATAAATTAAAAATTGGTCATTTAAAGTTGTTTTAGAAACAATTTTTTAAACGAAAAAATATTGGACTTGCAAGTAAATAATGTAAATATTAGACCCCATTTTTTGAGAATCACTAAAAATTGTTAGAAACATAAAGTTCATGCCCAGTTTTTTAGTTCAAATTCAGAAGCAAAATCCCTTATTTAGGGGGGGGGGGAAGGTGACCACATTCTTGAAAATTTAAGTGGTTATTATGTGTAACCTTAAGAGCACATGTAGTTTCATCCGTTTAATTTTAAAAAGGGAAGTTTCTTTAAATGTTTTAATAAGTATCCGGGGTCCGGGCTTCTGGGTGCGTCCTCGCGGGTTAATACTTTTAAATATTTGCAACCTAAACATATTGTATTACATTATCTTTATTCTAAGCACGTTATCAAAATTTAAAGACGTCTAATTCTATCATTTTATTTATTATTATTTAGTATTTTTTACGGCCTCAAAAACCAATTCAAATCTAAGTTCATCAGTGTGAAGACAAAGTTAAGCATATATAAAACTTTAATCAGGCCTATAGTTATGTATGGCAGCGAGTGTAGGACCCTCAATAAAACAGAGGAGGAAAAATTGCTGATCTTTGAAAGAAAAATATTGAGGAAAATATTTGGACCAATTCAAGAAAACAACGTGAGGAGGATTCTTCACAATCACGAAATTTACAAAAAATATGACAAATTTGGTGGGACCGACATTGTGAGAACTATCAAGGCGTCACGTATTAGGTGGCTGGGCCATCTCTTCAGATATCCCGAAGCCGCTCCTGCCAAAAAAGTTACTTTCTCCAGAATTGAAGGGATTAGACGAAGGGGAAGACCACCTACAAGATGGATGGATGATGTTGAGGGGGACCTCAAGCTACTGGGAATTAACCGATGGCGGGCCGTCGCACCAGACAGGGCCAGATGGAGGAGAATCTGCGAGTCAGCCTTGGCCTGTAAAAGGCTGTTGAGCTTCTGAAGAAGAAGAATTCTAGGAAAAACGTGTTTTAATTATAATGTGGAACCTGTACGTAGAAAAACTATTTACAAATACATATTATCTGAAAAAAAAAATGATTAGAGCTTTACCATCATCAACTCATCATTACCCCTTTAGAAGTTTTCTATTCCCCATTCCAGCAATGGAGGAAAATCTCCAAAACTTGCAAAGTCTCTAGTACGATATCTAATATTACCCAAATTTACGGCTACTACATCCATATTAAAGAATGAAAAGATAAATATATTCGCAACTTTTTTCAAGTTTCCAAAGGTGAACAGGCACCCTCCCCTAACCCCAGCCGCGGAATCAAGAGGGGGACATTCAGGAAAGCGCCCCTTCCTTGAGCTGAAAAAGAAAGAGAAAAGGCATAAAAAGGAGAAAGAAGAAAGTAGATTCTGAAAGATTGTTCCCCAAAGATTCCCCAGATTGTTCAAACTTTTTTGTTCATTATGTGCTGTTCAAAAATGAGTTATTTAGGGTCGAAATCCGTCCAATTTTCTGGGAGATAAATTTCATGGGGGATCTGGAGAGATCTTCATAGAAAAAAGTAAAAAAAAATTCTATTCGTGTCCAAAGGTAGAGGTGCTCCTCAAAAAGTGTCCTTCCCTTGGAGCTTGGAGCCCTGCTAGATCCGCGCCTGCCCGCCAAATGTGGCGGCTGGGCGCGAGGCTCTCTCTGATTAGCCGCAGTCGGTTGTTGGCAAGCGGCGGAGGGTTCGACCGGTGGCCGCGGGTTGTCGACTCGGGAGGGACCCACAGGAAATGGAGCATTAGGCGAAGATTAACAGCACTATTTGTATTGGGAGCTTAGGCCGCGACTCCGTCTTTTCTTATTTAATTGAATCGGGATTAGATGGTCCGTGTTTTTCAATGGCTTTGATAGAGACGCTCGTTTTTTGGAGAGGATTTGCGTCTTAATGGAGTGAGGGAGGTTTGCAGTTTTCTGGAAGTTAGAACCGAATCGTAGAGTACAAGTGAGAACATTATTGCAACCATAAATGCAATCTATAAAACAACTTTTCTCTAAAAAATGAATAGATCAATACACTGTCCAAATGCAATGTTGAGATTTTACAATTAGAAGCTGTGGTGGTGGTGGTGATGATGACGATGATGACGTGTCCATCAGTCTAAATTAGTCTAGATTTATTTAGAGCCCTCGTAGGACCCCCGGACAAATTAGAAGTTCTCAGCACATCATATCATCCTCATCATCATCCTCATTGTGTAATCACCAGAGTTTCCCAATTTTTTCATAACATGCCCCCTAAGTATTTCTAAAATTTCTCCACAACCTTAAAACGGTATTGAGATGACAGGATAGGCCTCTAACTTTTTTAATTAATTCTATTACAGGTTAAATGTAGATTTTTAGAAAATTTAAAAGGGGATTTTAACCTTGGTGCATCAATTTTTTAAATGCTCTGGGTAACACTTAGTTCTACATCAGCCCTCCCCCAGAAAATTTTTCGAATCTTAAAAACAGTTTTTAAACTTTTAGTAATCTGGGGTAATTTGCAGAACATTTCTTTAGAAAATGCTTTTCTGTTACATTCTGGTTTTCTTTTTTTTCCGGTGGAGCGTGCGTCCTACGTTGCAACGTAGGACGCACGCACTTATTCATGAGAAACATTGCTATATAAATCTTTTAAGTAGACAACTTTATAGTAGTTTTCTATTGAACTTTATTTTATCAATTTCCTTAACATTCCGTAGAAAACGTTTAAGTTTTGTACGAAATGTTAAGGAAATTTATAAAATACAATTGTAAAATTAAAAATCCCTCCCACATAACCTTTTCAAACGCCGTTCCTTTAGTTCTGAAAAAAAAAACTAATATTTACATTTGAATTTAAATTGAATTAGCTTAATAATAGTAAGAATTTGGACCTCGATTTACAAGTATTTCCCTATTTCATCAGTTTTTAGCTTGATACGTTCAAATAATTATCAAAAGCTGTATAGAGTTAATTTGTGGCACATTTAAAGCATGGATGTCAGTTTCTTTTATCGGAAGAACAGGTGTGATGGTATAGTATTCAAAATGCTTGGAGATTTGACGGTGATGGTTTTGAGCGTTTGCATCGTACCACATCTGTTCAAACAAATCCAACGGTGTGAATTAATGAGTATAAATCTAGATTTGCATCTGTGATGCTTTTGGGGAAAAAATTACGTGGATGTGTGGGGGTGTAGCTCAGTGGTAGAGCGTTCGCTTTGCATGTGAAAGGCCCTGGGTTCGATCCCCAGCACCTCCATTTTTATTTTGAAAGTGTTAAATTATTTTGTAAGTATGTATGTATATTACTGGTGTTAAAAATGATCCAGATTTTACAATGAGTAGATCGCATAATAACGCAAAATACAGTTTAATTTTCTTCTCTTCTTTTTCTTATTATACTCCACATAAACAAAGTAGTTCTCAGCGCGGTGTCTGAATTTTGAGTGAAATGAAGAACGTCAATTTAAAAAATATTATTATTTTGTTAAACCCATGTATATAGCGTCTTTTTATCACGATTTGCTTACCGAAATTCTTAGCAACCCAACAGGTTTTCTGTTTACGCAGTTTCTGCTTCTGCGTAGTGATTTCATAGTGTCAGGAAACGTTGCTGTTGAGTATAAGCACTTCTTGGTCTAAATTGAATGAATTTTATCTTAAGAATAAATCAAATTTAAAGATTGATGTAAATAAGAGGAGTTAAACGACAAGCTTCCTAAACTCCAAAATAATGTATCTATATTTATAAAAGAGAACATACTTTTCTATTTATATTTTAATATTTGCAATTCCAGATTAGGATTTAAAATCAGAACCCATTTGAAAACCATCCTTTTCAAAACAAACAGCTCTAGTTTACAAATTGATTCTCAAAATTGTATTTTATTGGAAGCAAAGCCTTTAAAAATGGGCCAAAGTTTATAAATACAACAAAATATTAAAACAAATGGGTTTTTATTAGATGCATTTATCAGTGAAAATATATTACATTTAAGGCTTTCACAAACGTGAGAAGAATCTACTTTGCCGTACTATCCATTTACTGAAGTTAAAATTAAAAACAAAAACTTTTATTTAATTCTTTGACATAGGATGAATTTCTCCCCAGGCAAGAGAAAAGTTAAATTTTACTTCTAAAAAGGGTATTGAAGAGTAGTAGTAGGTACTCATTTAAATTTCTTAAGAACTCTATACAGAGTAGACAAAAAACACCCTTGAAAATTTGCTTCTAAACAAAATTTAAAATTTGAAGAATAAAATTCTCAAAGAAATAGCTTTATGCTTTGAAGCAATAAAACACATTTTAATGAATTAATGTAATATAATCATAGCGTATGCAGCATCGAAACTTATATACTAGAACCAAGGTGATGTATTAACTTGACATTGAAATCAGGTAATCAAAATCACATCATGTGGAGGTATAGCTTAGGGGTAGAGCGTTCGCTTTATGTGAAAAGCCCTAGGTTCGATCCATATATTATTACCTCCATATTATTTCGAATATGGCGCTCACTTGAAATTTATTTAAGTTAGATAATAGGGGAGAGTGGGGCACCTTGGGACACTTTTTACTTAACTATTTTTTCTAATTTATTCATACCGTTATATTCATTTAAACAAAGCTAATATATTAAATATAGTTCTTTGCGCATCTAATAAATTTTTTCCCGACCAATTATTTCTTTTAGGGAATTCATAATAACAATTTTAAAAAACCTCTTTTAATGTCCCATGATGCCCCACTAGTGGCCCCAACTTGGGACACTTCTAATAATAGCATAAAACCTTATGTTATTTTGAAAAATAAAAAAATAACACATTAAATTATAATAAAGTTATGTTTAAGAATCTTATATTGGGTATCAATAATAAGTTACATTCAAAATTTTCACTGAATTCCTCATTTTTGTCATGACGTAAATCACTGATTTTTTGTTTCCTTCCAGAAACTTTTTTGCACCAACTTCTTAAATTATTTAATTTTTGAATAAAAAACATTTTTTTTTTATTCTTAAAAATTTTTTGGTATCTTTTAACATGTCCCAAGGTGCCCCACACCTGAATGTCCCAAGGTGCCCCACCTTGACAGTTTGGGTATTAATCTTAATTACTCTGTTGGGTTTAGCAATAAATTTTCTTTTTCTTTTCTAAAATATCAATGGATACACGTACTTTAGTCTAAGCATAATTATAATAACATAAATATATTTTTTTTTATTTCAAAAAGGCTTTTCAAACCACAGGTGAATCTTACTTCAGACCACGAAAAACAAGAAAAGTGAAGTAAATAATTTTGTAGTTTATTAGTACCTAGAAGCACGAGTTCATAACTATAAAATTGCGCCCGAAAATTCGAGTGTCCCAAGGTGGGCCATGTCCCAAGGTGCCCCACTCTCCCCTACTATTTCAGAACTACTCAAATATTTTGGTTCACAAAACAAAATGTAATTTTATACGTAGATACTGGTTAGGGTTAGAGTGTCACTCTAATCAGAAATTGAATTCAGCGTTATTAAAGTGTGTAGAAGATTCCCTTCAAGTAAACATTAAAGTAAATTTTATTTTGTGAAACAGAGTATAGGTATTGTTGAAAAAGTAAATAAAAAGCTCCATGGAGCTTTTTTCCCATACATAAAAGGTAATAAAAAAATGAAACATAAAAATATACACCTTTAAAATGCTTTTCTTACTTATAGGTATCTTTTTCTTTATGAAAATAAGTAAATATTCAAATTAGTGAAGGATTCCTAATTTCTACTAAAATCAAAATGATGACAGTTAAATTCTAGAGAGATTGCAGCCCTATAGCCCTTTCCCTCTAGCTTGGCCCTTGCTAATCATGGATTGAGGGTCATACATTTACACAATGTATTGTTTGTTTCTTTCCATTTTTTCTAACTCTTTGAAAGTTTTAATATCATCCATTGTATTGATCTTTATACAATCCATAACTTTATTTTCATTAAGAAATGTTTTGCAATTTAATTTAGTCGAAAAAAAAAAGATTTATAACACAGAAGAAAAGTAATGCTGAATATAATAACATCAAGAGGTCCTTAGAATTGACCAGAATATTATTTTAAGTTTTAAACTATAATGCTATAATAAAACAGAAGTGCTTAATTAAAATAGTTTTGCAATATGTGTGTACGGGGGTGTAGCTCAGTGGTTGAGCTTTCGCTTTTCATGTGAAATTGCTGGTAAAAAAATGTATCCTCATTATTTGAATGTTCTCAATCAACGGAATGAAATTCATTAGTTTCAAAATCCAAATTTTCAAATAAAAGCATCAAAATGAAAAGTATCTTAACCTAGGTACACTTAAGACTGAAAATTGCTTTGATTCAATACTCAATTTATCATTTTAAAATCTATGATAATTTATTTTAAAATAAATTTCTATGATACTTTGAAAACATCGTCTGTGAAACAAAGAAGTAATAAATCATTTTGTTTTCGAATACGATTTAAAAACATTTAACTGTGTTGTTGTAATTTGCGTATGTTCTTCGTCGATCTTTTGCTTTACTTTTACTTACAAAACTACTTTGATCCTACTTCATATCTTTTGGTATATAGAAGATGATCTTTTAAAATTTATTTACAACATTAAAACTCTCAAATATTATAAGAAAGAAAGCTAAATGTTTGTTTTTCGGCAAAAAATTTTATATTTACACAGTATTAGATATTCTCTTTTGCTATCCTTTTTTTAACTAATCTAATAAAATTTTATTTAGTAAGATGTTTATCAATAACTATTGGTTTACATTTCCTGTTTTCAATCTATCTATTTGTGCAGGTGATAGTCTAAAAATGGTTGTGATAGAATCAGTAAATGTTCTATGTGTAATTTGGAAGTTTATCGTTCTCTATTTGTAGGTGTTTTAATACGACAATTATTTCATTGCGAATGCGGGGGTGTAGCTCAGTGGTAGAGCGTTCGCTTTGCATGTGAAAGGCCCTGGGTTAGATCCCCAGCACCTCCAATATTTTTTTTCTTTTTACTAGTTCATGAATTACTCATATAGTATAAGCTAAATATTAGATAGAAGAGACATCGGTTTAAAATAAATAGACTGTCTCTTCTTTTATGATCTCATAACATGAAGGATTTATTAATTTACATTTTTGCAACTTTTACTTGGTCACCTTTTACTACTAACCTCTCTTAAATTATTTTTTAATTTGACAACAAATTTATTTTGTATTAGCTCTTTTAATTTAAACAGCTTTAACTTTCAATTAAAGTAACCCTTAAATAGATCATTAGATATATAAGACTGAAAAGTAATTTCAAGGTTTATAGTGTTTAACCACCCCCTTAATTTTCTTCATAAATATTTTTGCCTTTACTTTCTACTACCTGCTTTAAACGCTGCTGTTTATACCGATTTCCTTTAAAAACACATGTTGTAGTTACTTGCTCTTAGACTTTTTCAACAGGTATACAACACTTAAGTGGGACCACCCAGTCGCCTCAACACATCCACAGCGCAGTAAATCCCCTCACGAAAAAAAAAATCCTCCTCCCTCTATATAATTTTCATTTGAACTCATATCATCAACACATATTAAATGACAATGCAGTCTCCGAAAAACAATGCAAATAGGGGACTCCGCGCTCCCCACGAGGGGTCAACTGCGGGGGTGTCTGCGTCCCCTAGGCGTCACAGCCTGATTGCGACGCGTCACATTCATCGTCCCAGTCGCCGTTCCAGATTATAGACTGGGATCGCCAGTGGAGCGTTGCCCCGTTTGCAATTAGCACCTGTGAAGGTGTCCCACATCCGCTGGTATTAGCCAGGTAGCATTTCTGTTCAGGTGGGTTCGCTAGGGTCAAATGTTTGTTAATTGGCCAATCATTGTTTGATTTAGCAAGTGTGTCGATATTAAAATACCGTATGATCAAAAATCATGCAATCATGTTGAATTTAAATTTGACCGATATCCTTAATTGCGGCGCCATGTTGGACGCCATCTTGAATTCCTCTATGTGCCAAATTTCATGTTGGTTGCCAGAAGTGCAGAATTCGTGTGCTATGTCACAGCACTATAGGAGATTATAGACGTGGAGGAAGGTGGCGTAAAATTAATTTACAGTTCAGGGTCCCAAAAAAGTATTGATACAACGTAATTGTATTCATTTGTTCTATGATGGGGGAAAATTTTTGTGCATTTTTTTTTGGAAATATGATGAGGTAATGTTGCAAAGCCAATTCCTAGGCAAAGAAAAAAGATTCCTAGGCAAAAAGAAATACATAAAAAAAAGTCGAAGTGTATTGCTATTATTATTTTCTTTAATAATTAAGAATGTGTCTTCAGTTATTAAAGAAAAATTAAAATTATACCTTCAACTTGTTGTAGTAAGTGGAAAGTATATATGGAAGGAAATAGTTGATATCAAAATTTTGGACAAAATTGTCTATTAATGCATTTGCTAATTATCTCAATTATAATTAGAAAAAGAGGGAATTACCGTTATAAAACCTAAAATACGAGTATTAAGATTTTTTTACAGAATTTAATCTGTCATCATTTTGTCGCAATAATTCATCAAAGTGCAAGTAGAATTTTTCCAAGTACCATTAGTATTTCAGCAATTTTCTAAATTTATATGGTTTCTTGATGAATTAACCACATTTGCATAAAAAGAAGATATTAGTATATAATCCTACCATTTTGTGCATTATACTCTTAGTTCTCTTTATATTCAGAACTCTTTGTTTAGATCAGTGTTTTCCAACCTTTTTCGGTCTATGCCCCCCATGTCCTTTATTTTTCGAAGAAAATCCTTCTTGAAAAGTAAATAAAACCTAGAAGTCCATGCCCTACCTTGAGGCAATTTGGTTAAAAATTTTCAAATTGTAGTACAATATAGTTTTGTAAAATTTGGGATAATAGAAAGTTTTTCTGTTTAAAGATAATTACCTAAATTTTGTGAACTTTGGACTGAGTGGTGATTCTCAAGGACAAGTGGACAAGTTTGATTTCTCAATCTATATTATGGCGTAGGATTGGAAATATTTTATCACAAATATGATCAAAATGAATAATTTTAGTAAGTTGTATGTAAGAAATTCGAAATAAATTAAATGCTTTCGCAGGAAAAAATACGAGTTATCTACCAATGAAATAAATTTAGCAACTTCAACTTTATGCTATAGATGTCACTTCAATAACATGGTAATAAAGAAAATTTAATAACTAATCTTTTGAAGATACAGGTAACTTTTACAAATTCATCTTTACAGATAACACGAATCTCGAAAATAATGCTTATTGGGAGAGCAATGTCTCAGACCTTTCTTCACTCAACCGTGAATTCCTAGAATTATTATAAAATACATTTTCCCACATATTTCTGTATCCGGGAAGTCTTCTCTTTTTTTATATCTTCCTTCGTCTCAACTGTCTCTATACAGTGCGGAAGCATAAAGCTCTCACATATTTTATGCATATTCTTGTTAAATAATAAATGTTTAAAAAAATCAATTTCAAATGGGCGGTTCCCAGTCTGCAAAGCATTGACCTGCAACAAGTCTTTAGAAGATTCCTAACGTGTATTGACTTCGTAACCTTTAAACAGTTGAATTAATAACATTCATATTCTCTTTAGATTAATTTTTAAAAGTCCTTATATTATGTACTCCTCTAGAAAACATTAACATTTTGAAATTTATTTAAATTTTATTAAGACATATAGGATGTTTCAAAAGTCCTTTCACGGCTTTTATTTGGAAATAACGTCTCATACATGCAGTCATGGAAATTAGATGTAACCATAGTAAAGTGATAATGGCTGAATCCAATGAGACGTCTTACAACACTACAAGAGGCAAAAAAAAGGAAGTTTAAAAATTATTTTAAAGATTAAAGGAGATCAAACAAAAATATTCAGTTAGGAAATTATTTAAAATATCATAAAAAGCGCACACAAAAAAGTTTCTTGAAAATATCATAAAGATTCAAGGAGATATTAACAAGAGTTAATAGAGATGTTTAGGGGTTTAAAAAAGAAAAAGTGCACAAATCTGCTTTTCAGTGTTATTACGTAGTTTTGCGTTTTTTACGTAGTTTAGTTAAATATAACCAATTTTAATTGAAAATGAAAGAAACTTGAAAATTTGAGGAAAACTTTTTTTACGCCTGAAAAAGACCTATTTCAATATTTCAAATATTTAGGATATGTTTATGATACTTTTTTTCTGTGCGTTTGTAATGATATTGCAAACAATTTTCTAACTAGTTTTTTTCTATTCCCTTTAATTTTTAAATCAATTTTATTTTGACACTATGAACATAAACCATCTCAATAGATTCAGCATGATCACTTAATATTATGGGTACAATCTTGCACTTGAGCCAAAAAGACGTAGTTTCGAAATAAAAACTGTGAAACGGACTTCTGAAACGTGAAACACCTTGTAGGTAGGTAGGCCGGGTCGAAAAAAACGAATGTCAAAAATCCCAAAAGCAATAGTGTGTAAAAGTTGTAACACATTAATACACGTTTAGTGCAACAAATTTTTGAGAAATCATACAACGTTTGAACCTTGGTCAGATTTGATGTTTTGGTCGTTTTTAACGAAATCGACCGAAAATCCTTAGATCACGTGTTTAAATAGTGTTCTCAATTTTTTTTATGGTTGTGTACCTTTATATAGTTATTAGTATGGCTCAAGTTTCCGACTCAAGAACAACCATTCCTATGATTTTGCAACGTGGATTACTTTATATTTCTTTTCTGTTTGAAATGGCAGGTATTATACTTTCTTTGAGTTTACAAGAATTATTATTCCAAAAAACAAATGAATTTAACTCTAAGATATTAACAGAAAATTGCCCTTAATTTTGATATTTTGCGATTTTGGGTCTATTTTGAACATAAAAATCTCAAAAATTAATCGTTTGCAAAATAAGAGGTTTGCTCCAGTAGGTAATATAAATGTTCCTGTGGTCCGTTCCTTGGCACTTCGCTCATTTTTAAATTTTTTTAATTTTTTTGAAAATGAAATTTTAGAGATAAGTGGAATCGATGTAATAAAATTTCTCTAAGCTATTAGCATTCAAAATTGTACTTTTTTTCATTTTATTCTATAGATTTTAAAGAAATTCTATAGACATAGAATATATGAAGAAAAATTTTAAAAATGTCGTTTTGGGAGGTAATTTTTACGATGACACTTCCTTGATTTTCATAGCTCGCTCCTTACCCAGTAGTATGTCTAACTATAAGTCTTAAGGGTTAGAAAACATGAATTCAATATTGATTTGAGAGTATTTTGCTTGCCTAAAATGATGAGTGTAAGAGTATCATGCCAAGTCCAAGACATCAGAAATTGTTTCGGAAATATATGTTCTAATAGTATTTACCCAGACAGCACACATTCTGGATTCCAGCCTGATTTTTCCTGTATATTCACTGGATGCTTCAATTTTGCCTAACTCCAGCAATACTCAAGGACAATTCCAGGTTGATGTATCTAGCTTGATTAAATCAAGTAAAAATCAAACAAAATTCAAACAGAAATCCACTTTAAGATTCAAGTTTGAATTCAATCTGAAATATAGCTAGCTCAAGCCAGATTTTAACTAATGTTCCAACCTGACTCATCAACTTCAGCACTTGACGTACATCCAGATGGATTCCAGCTAGATCTACATTTTACTCATTGGTAGGGCTTTAAGATCAGGTTTTTTTTTCAGTATATTTTAGTACCATATTAAGAAGTCTTACATAATACGATAATAGGTTACATTTAAAACTCAGCCCCCCCCCTCAGACAAAAATCCTGGATTCGCCACTGCTAAAAAATTTTGAAAAATTCCATTCGTACATTTCAGATTAGGTAAACTGTAACAACACATTTTGAAACCTAAAATTCCCATAACCCTTTTAAATTTCAAATGTGTTCTTATATGATTAGATGACGAGGAATTTGTCATGTGTTTGGGAATATCAATCAATTAAAAAGAATTGTAAAGGAATAATCCGTGATTAACCTAAATCAGAGATTTTCGCAGATGTTTGGAATAATTCTGAGCCGTTAACATGCAGCTAAATGATATTACACATTTAAAAGGTATAATTGCCTATTTTTAATTAGTCATTGTTATTAAATAAAACTTGAATTAAAATTCGTGGCAAGAATGATCAACAAAACAATGTTTGTTGTTACAAAATTTTATAGAAATTAGTAGTTTAAAATTAAGATATGTCCGACTTGACCAATAGGGGAGAATGAGGTAATAAGAAACTTTTTTATATGTTGCTTTGTGTGTGGGCCTAAAAATCTGAAAAAAAAATCACAGAATATCTTTAAGACATACTTTATATCCTATAAAATGGTTATCGTTTTAGAATAATCATTTCAGTGGAAGTTGATGCAACCAGCAAAATCAAAAACGTAAGATCATGCTCAACTATTTCAATTTATCTTGTTTTTGCAATTAAATTATCTTGAATTTTTAGTGAACTTTTTTAGAGTTTAAAAAAGAGCTATAAAATTCAATTTTGTTCTTCAATTTAGGGTTGTAGATAATTCTTAAAAAATGTCTCGTTTCTTATCAACCCAGTTAAAGAAAACTCAGAGGGAATAAGAAAGAAACACTAACATTTTATCCCAGAAAATTTATTAATCGTATTTTTCTCTTTATTATTTCAATATTCTATATTATTTTTATTTTATTTATCAAGTTAAAAAGTTTAATTCAATCAAGCTTATAATTACTTCATTTTCCTGTAAACGGTGGGATAGTAAGACACTTTTATTCATTTATTTAATGTTTATTGAAAAATTTATCAGTAATTTATTGAAATTCATATCAAATTTGAGTTTTAATTTAAGTTATGGTGTGTAAAGTAAAATATTAAGTTGTTTTTTTATATACACGCGTTGCCGAGAAATTAGTTAAAAACACTATTGAAACATAGTGGGGTGGGGGGAATAATTTCGAGGGTTTCTTTTTATAAGCTTCCTGAACCATTCGAACCGGAAGGAAAGGGTAGATTTAGAGGAACCGACCTTTAAAAAACTGATTTTGTAGAAAAAAAATGGAGTTTTTTTTTTTTTTTTGGGGGGGGGGGAGAATAACTTTTTAGTCTCACAAAATGAAGTAAGAGAAACACCATTTTATTTGTTTTGTCATAATTTTCAAGACATGTGAAAACATAAGGGTTGCGTAAAACTTTCAGCTTGTAACTTTTTTAGCCGAATTTTTAACTGAGCATATCCCTAAAGATTTTCAATGAAAATGTTAAAAATTACCATGGTCATAAAATACACTTCAGAGATTATTTTAGTACTTTCATTTGATCTTTAATTGTTTTAATTAGTAAAATAACTGGCTTGTTTCTTATTACCCCTCGTGGGGTAAAAAGATACAGTCGCTTTGGGGTAATAAGATAGTAAAGTAAAAAATTCCTTTCTACCTTTACTTAGCAGGTTCATTAATTTTTAAAGAAAGTTGATAATGATATGAACATCCTGTAAAAAATCACAGCTTTATAAACTTAAAGGAAAATCTTGTGGAATTTTGCATGTTTCTTATTACCCCCATTTGCCTCACTCTCCCCTATTACTTTTAATTTCCGAACAGTTTTTTATAAATGGAGTTCTGAACTTTACACTTTATACAAATATTGGAGTTGTAGTAAATCTTGGACTTAATTAATCCTCAGAAGTACTACACTTTTTTTATGTATTATTATTAGTATTTTCAAATTTTTGAACAATGAGGTCTTTTTTTTATTGAAGAAGCTATAACAAAGTTAAGATGGGTACGAATTCTAATTAAAAATTATATACAAACAATTTCAGGACAATTATTTAAACTGAGCGTTAAACTCGTATCTCCTGTCCTTAAATTCCTGAAATTCCAATTTGCGTCTAAATTTTATTCAAGAATAGAAAGATTCTGATTACTTACAGAAATGGAAGGGTAAATTGAAAGGAGAAAAATTTAGAGATGTGGAAAGAAAATTGTTAAAGTATTTTAATTTTATTGACAACTTGTATGAACAGAATAAATTAAAAAAGGAGTTGTAATAGGTCCCCCAAATATTTTTCCGTCTTAAGGAAGACAATTGATTTCTTGATCAATTTACAATGAGGATTGAACAATGATTCTTTGGACAATGAGGATCAATTGAAAATTGACAATTTTTGGGTAAAATACGGAACTTTTTTCTGGGTACGATATGAAAATAGTATTTTTGGTGATTCGCAGTGCTTCTGTGGGAACCTCATGGATCCTAAGGTCCCACGGCGCATAACTGCGCCATTGAGAATCAATGACGTATAAGATAATTCCATGCTATTTGTGTGTAAGTGTAATTTTATAAGAGCCTTCAATTTTAATGGTAGTGTGTATCAATTGAGACCTACCTATTCTTATACATAAAAGACCATCAAAATTTATTCATATAAAGCCATAATTTAACAAATTAATTTATTACCTGTATCTAAAAATTGAGATGAAATTAATTTTTAATAGTATCAATATCCACTATAAGATTGATTTTATTTTCTATTTCGCCTGAATCTCAAAAATATCACATCATTTTATTTTAAAAGCAACTAGTTTAATGTAAGATGTGAGTAAACTCTTCAAAGGAAATCACAAGTATAAAGAAAACAATGTACGGGAACAGAAAATATTTAAAAATTTAAATTAATATCAAACCTTGAGAATTAAACGGATATGGGAGAAATTTTACCACTTTCATAATAACTACAAATTTCGGAAATTTTTTTAAAGAAACTTTCTGTAGAAAGTTGTCTCAGATTACTAAATCACGAGTTAAAACCTTGCTTTTAGAGGCATACCTATAATGTTATCATAATGGGGAGGGCCTTCCAAAAATCTCTTATTTGACATGGGACTAAGTAAGTGATACACACAAAATTTATAAATGCGATGCAAAAAGGTTCAAACTTTACCTCCCTTTAATTTCCTTCCTCGTGTATTCTTATATTGCATGGAATTAATGATGGAGTTAATGTTAAAAAAGAGTTAGAACCCCGAAACTTTGGGTGCGGGCTCAAGCCCCCTTAGTTTTTTTTGTGAGGGGACTGAACCCATCCAATATTTTTAAAAATTGATGAAAATGATGAGTTATAAATACTATGCAAA
Organism: Tetragnatha montana; assembly: GCA_963680715.1. Taxonomy (NCBI): domain Eukaryota; kingdom Metazoa; phylum Arthropoda; class Arachnida; order Araneae; family Tetragnathidae; genus Tetragnatha; species Tetragnatha montana. Next base: position 34,315,285 of record OY796675.1, read on the forward strand.
TGGTAAAATTTAAAAATGTATTGGAGGAAGAAGATTGATAGTCTTAAAAATTTTCAATTTAGGTTACATTCCTACAACGAGCATAAGGATTTCCGAAGGACTGCATGGCATGAAAAAGGTTGAGAAACACTGCACTTAGAGTGATATGTGGAAGGATATCTGATGGTAGAAAATCTATGGGAAAAAACTTGAAAAATTCTTTGTTAACCCGAGTGTTGTTTGAGATCAATTATCCATGCTCGGACAAGTTCGTGAGTCATTTGAGAGAAAAAAGAGAAAACGAACACTGGGCGAAAACTATGAGAAACCAAAGTCTATTGAGAACCAATATGTCATTTGTTAGGAAGAGGTCTTTACTCAATCAAGTAACTGAGTTTTTCCTTATGTTTCGCAACAATTGCGCTTAACCTGTTTTCTTATTGCGAAATATAGTACATACTGCTTACATGTCGAAGTTGAACATATTTAAATAAGGGTTGAGTTTTTTAAAGATAAAAATTAAAAAATATGGTCCCGAGGGGAAAATGTTTTTTAATCACTATGGATAATTGAGACAAAAGTTTGAAATAATGGATATGAGATTATCGGGGGAAATGTTAAACGAATTTCGTACTACAAAGGTGTAACTTTAATATATTAACTTAAGTACTGTGAATAAACTAACATACAAAGATGAAATGAAAAACTACAACAAAGATGCATAAAATAAGTTCTTATTTTTTTTTAATTGCAAAGTCTATTTTACGCCACCTCAATTCACTGCTCCTAAATTTAAATTAGAGGACACATAGGATGGTACTGCTATATAAGTTGTCGATGTGTACCTGAGATGTTGTCTACCCAAACGTTTTGTTACCTTTGAGAATGTCTGTATAATGTATATAACTAACATTACGGGGTTTTTTTTTCGGAATTTTTCTGTTATATGGAACCAATATGAACTATCACTTCTACCTTGGTAATTTTTGCCAGTTTTTTTCTAGTTGCCATTGATTTAGAAACCATCTTTCAGTTCATTCGAATACGACAGGCTTTTAATGTACGCAATTTCCCTATTTCATTTCCATTTATATCTTCCCTTAAATGTTTACTTTTTGTTGGTACTAAATAAAGTTAAGTTGAAAGTCATAACTCCGAAAATGAAAAACCGAAATATGAATTTCACAATGAAGGTATATCAAAGAAATGAAAGTCTATAATATAATAAGGGAGTCTAAAATACTTTTTTAGATCTTAATGCACTACCACACATGAAAGTTATAGGACTACATACTATAAAGTATATCATCATATCGAACATAATATGTATTGTATTTGTATGTATTGTATATGTATGTATGTATTGTATGTTGTATTTTTCTTTGCCTTTTGGTGTTTTTATCTTGTCATGTAAATGGATACTTTATATCTGTATGACAATATGTAAATAAATAAATAATAAAGAGTGGTAATCACTGCTAAAAGTTACAACCATATCAATAGTATGGCTTAACGACCACCATCACCGGGCAATTAAGTACTCACCTTTTGTGCATGGTGGTAATACAGGGCGTACCCCTTGGCATCCACGGATCACAGTCCACTTCGCGCGGCTAGGCACCAGTGCAGCATATCACTGACCACTGGTCACACCTTGCTTCACCCCTAATAACCGCACTTCACACTCGCCGGACTCCGAAAGGACACGTGGGGCTCCCGATTTGCTTTCACACCGTAAATTCGAAGCAAGCGTCAGTGCGTTTGTCACACAAGTGCTTGCTGAATGGGTTGTGTTTACACAGTGTACTGGACCTTTTGATAGTTTTTTTTTATTTTTCAATATATTCCACAGGTTATGAAGAAGATTCTGGACTATTCCTTGCTCCCAAGAAGCTTTTGACTTAGGTTCACAGCACCGATGTTTTTAAAATTCTTTTGAAACTCAGCTTAGGACGTATATTGTCCTATATTTGATTCTCTAACACACTAATTATCCTACAGGTTAAGAAAGTTCTTTACTGAATTTCAACGAGACGCTGGGGTGTTAATATGTGCTCATCACATCCATAGAAGTCACTAAATGCTAGTGTTTGTATTTATCACACAATGAGTATCCAATTGGTTGTGATTAAAGTTCTGCACTAAACACTGACTAAGACACAAAAAATTAAATGATCACCACAACAAATCGATGATGTCTTCTACAACTTGAAAGTATGTTGGACGTTTATTGCAATGCTTTTGACTCAGACACAAGGAAATATCCCACAGGTAACGAGGAGAGTTCTTGAGTAATTCCAACACACTTCATGGAAAGAAGGTCTAAAGTGTAACTTGACTAAGTCACAGAAAACGTTGAAAATCCGTCTAGGTAAATCCAATCGCTTGAAATCACTGGAGGTCCTATTCCCCCATGCGTTGGCCTCTGGTCGGAGTGGTCACTTCCTCTGGTGGTCACACTGTCGAGCAGCCACTCAAGAGTGGTGGTGTCACCGAAAGGTCAATCCTCGAGTGACGTCACACGAGACGTCACGATCCAAGATGGCGTCCAGGGTCCGTCCGACACGCGTGGTGCACCACCGGTGGAGGTATCTAGTTTGCCGCGGATGCCTCAGGAGATCAGGTAAGGCCTCGGCAGGGTTGCCCCCTCTTGGCGCTGGTTGGCGTGGCTTGGCCGACAGAGCGCAGCGCCGCGCGAAAGTTGCGAATGTGTGTGCTAGCGGAGCGGGAAAGTGAATTGGGTTTTTAACAGCTCTTTCTTGCAGATCTGGGCATTGGGTTTGTCTTTTATTCCTGATGCACTTCACACTAAGCTGCTTTTGGGATTGAGTGAGCAGTTGATTTTTTCCACGGTGTGGATCTCTTTGAGAAACACCGGTAAACTGTTTATTTAAAGACTTGGTGCAGTCAATAAATATTTTTAAAATTAAAAAAATGGTACAAGTTGAAATAAAATAATAAATTTATTCATGGGTGTTACTTTTATTCTTACAAATAATTCCACAGAGTTAATCATGGGTAAAATCACAGTTTCGTATTTTTTCTATGAATTAACTCTTTTTTAATTCACTTTACTTTTAGGTAAATAATTCCTCATATGTGAATTTGTTGAAAATGTTCTATTTGTGGAACAAGTCCAGTATATCCTATGAATAGGTCCAGTGAGTTCAATTATTTTATTAATAGAGGGACCTGTTTCTCAAAAATAAACTCCTTTCGATAACCCTCACACAAGGGGACTTACCGATTGCGAATTTGAGTACCTATTACCAAAAGGATTTCTATTTCGAGAAGTAAGTACCATGTCATTAAACAGGTTATACTTTTACAACTATTCAGTAGAGTGAACCGTGAGTTTAACAATTGAAATTTTGGAACAAATATAAGAAGCGAAAAATAAAGTCACAGAATCCTAGTTATGATTTAAATATTAATTATCTTATTCCCGCTTATTTCTCTATTTAATTATTTTCCTTAAAGCATTTATTAGTTTTTAAAATAATTAAATAAGTTAGGGAAATATCTATTCCTCTGTGAAAGCTATTGAAAAACATTAAAAATATCACATGATACAAAATTTTTATTTTAAATTTGTAAATTAAGTAAACTTTATTTAATGTATCCTATGCTTTTAACAATATTCCTTACACGATTTTTTTAAAAAAAAATGTTTTTGACCAATGCTTAAAAGATTTTAAGAACCACAAAACATTCCCGGGAAAATGTTTTTGCTAAATGTCATATTAAAGTAGTTCAGTAAAAAACCCATAAATATAATTTAAAACTAAATGTAAACCAGTGATTTCAATATAATCATTCGTATTTATTTCCCACCCTACCATGACACATTTTATTTTCAAACTGCTTCGAAATCGTCAATTCAAATTACCTCACTGGTTTTCGGTCACTGTCTGTTTGGATAAAACGATTTTTTCTCCCAGCCAAAGAGCGATCATTCCGAAAATGTGGCACTCCCAAGAGAAACTCGAAAGTCCGCAGATCGCAAAAACACCTTCGAAAATCAAGCGAGATGATTTGCTCCAAGTTTTCATGACGTCAGGAAGCGTGAGCGCGGTGAGTGGCAGTGAGGTGGATCTAGTAGGCGGGGATGTTCTTCGTTCCGCCTCCTTGGATTTACTCCTTTCGTTTGATCCTTACATGGGAAAATGTAATGTTGATCATTATTTGCCTTTGAGGAATAGAGCATGCCATTTTTTAATAATCAGCAAATGAAACATTGGATTCAAGCTTGTTTAGTTCATAAAATTCTAAATATGGAATGATTCCGATGTTTCTATTAATTACTAAACTAATTGATATTTTTTATAAGAAGAACAAGTGAGGTTCAAGTCATTGAATGCATTTATTCCCAGCGAAAAAAAAATATTTTATTCAATATTTAAAGTTTTGACATAGAACATTGAGAAAAATAACAGGAAGAATAATATAAGGAGAAACTACGTGGTTTATAAAGAGAATTGAGTCGTGGATATAAAACTAAAATAAAGGATAAAAAACATCTATTTTTAATCATTAATTTTTAGTTCTCTCCACCCTAATAATGTCATTAGTCAATCATCAATAGAATGAATCATAATACTATATAACTAGGGGAGAGTGGGGCACATAGGAACAAACCACTTATCTCTATGTTACATCCAATTTAAAAATCTGAAAAAAAAATACCAATAGGAGCTGTATCAGTACGATTCTTTGCCTGAATTTTCAGAGCATTGGGCCCATTGGAACCCTTGTCTGAACATTGCCTGCTTTGAAAAGTGCAAAGTAAATTTTCTTCTCCTTTTATTCGTGTGAAAATTCAGTCAAGAAAGTTTAATTGAATTCTATTCTATTGTGGCATCAATAAAGTTAAGTCAAAAAAATTTTGTTTACCAATTTCAATTGCAAATCTTTATTTTTTACTCTTAAAGTTAGAGATGGATAGATGAGTCACATTGGAACATAAAAATTTGGGGCACATTGGAACATTTCAAGAATCCCTTCTAATTCCTTTTCTTGATTTAAAACGCATTTTTAGACTTCAAATACAGTATTTTAAGGTACTTTAAATTTAATTAGTTCAATAATTTCTAGTATTAAACTTAAAATTCAAAGCTTTTAGGATTTTTCCAGTTTTAACTTATATATGATAGAAGTTGGATAAGTTTTAAAAAAGATGGCTTTCTGTATAAAATATTTTTATTTAATATTAGTCATGTTTTTGTGCATTTGTTTTTGTAAACCCTTTTAAAACCAAATGAAAAATATTTTGTTTAATATTATTAGAAAATTTAAGTTCTTGTTAATGTTATTATTAAGAATTAACTTATAATGTTATTCTTTACCTATACATTTTCACATACACACATAGAAACATAAATTGATTTATTCTCTAATTAGGTAATTTAAAGCTTTGCAATAAAGCTATAAATGACTAGCTAATTAAGGAATAGCTGTATAGGTTATGATTTAAAAAGTATGGTTAGAACAAAACAAAAGACTGAAAATAAAATCCTTACAAAACATCCTTTATCTATTTACCATGATGGTCAACTAAAATATCCAATCCATCAACTTCTAGAGATGGGTATTGAGTTTCTATAGCTAGCTAACTTTCCTGAAAAACTGAAAACAACTTTTTTTTTCATTTTATTCTTATTATTAATGGACAATATATTCGTTATGAGTTTTCTCCCCAAAGTTCTCTTTTCCTTATCAAAAACGTAATCTACAGTGAAATTTCGTTTAAATTTTTCTAAATGCAAAAAAACTGAATTTTAAGAAAAAAACACGTAAAAGTGCCTAATAGCCAGCTTAATTGATTGCTGTAAATGTAAACTTTAATGTGACTGCGTTATCCCCAAAATTGTATCAGTTTGGAAAATATTTTCTCTTGTTTTCATAAACTCGATGTATTTCAATATGTGCATATCCCTTAAATTTCCAATCAAAAAACTGTTTCAACAAAACTGCTTTTCAAAGACAGTTTTCAGATCCATTCTAAAAATATTCGCTACTTGTTTAAGTTTTGAATTCTTTTTGAAAACAAAATATTCAATCAAGTAATCAGTTATAAAAATCTGTAGTTGGAAAATATATTGGTTTCCAAGTACTCCAGTCTCAGCACTGCCATACTAGGGGTACATAAATAAATAAATTAAAAAAATAATTAAAGGAAGACCGTTCTTTTTCTATTACATCAAATCGTTAGAAATCTGTATGTAATATTACAATTCTTCTTTATGAATGTTTGAAACAGATATCAGATTAATAAAGGTTATTATAACTTCATATTAATTTTATAATAGATTTAAAAAAGAAAATATTGTATTTTACTCATAATGTCGTCATAAATGGCACGAGCATGAGTCTCATAAGACTTGATCATTCCGTTACTCCCACCAGAGATGAGAGATTTTGTTTAGAATTTTTATTGAAAAAAAGATATAATTATTAATTTTGTAAGTTTTGATGAAAAAGATGAAATAAAGGTAATTCGAGACTGAAAGGAAAACAGGCTAGGAATGGAACTTATGTCTTGAAACACGACAGGTTAGTTTTTTCACATTTGCATATTATACCCATCGATAAGAAGAACAAGAAACCTGAAAACTTATGTAAACTTTTGAAGATTTTTGATCTCAAGTAACATAATGTGACTAAATCCACAGACCTTTTGGTGGTAAACTCAATTTCAGCACACATGTTTATAATAATAGGTATAAGACATTTTTCCAAGTGCATATATTAAAAATGAATAATTATTAACTTTTTAAAACTTCTAAACTATTTCATCTACCTTATTTTGAAATTTACACACTAGTTCTCCAATAAAGGTAATATTCTATACTATGATTTATTTTGAATTGCTCAATTTTGATTCAATTCCCCGAATTCAATTTCAGCATGTATTTTATAAGTTTAGGGATAAGACACAAGTGGCATATTAAAAATTAATTATCCCTAATTTAAAATAAAAATCATGAATACTTTTTTGAAATCTTTAAAATAATTTTTTGTAATGTTTGCTGCTGAAGTTTGAGTATAGGTGTCAGTGATGTGTTTACACTTAAAACATATGAAACGATTTTATAAAACAGAGGAGGAACTCTCTATTTCCCATTTAAATGCACGCATTTCTCATAGGCCTTCAGGTTCAAAAAATGGCACAGAGAAAATCTCCATTACAGCCGTAATAAATACCATTACCAAATACCTTCCCAAAGAAAACTACGAGAAAACCGACTTCACATCCCATAGTCTCACGCGCCTTCCGTTGAAAACAAGCCGTGTTCCGGCGCCCCAGGGCACACATGCCCTGGGGGACCCTTACGGCCGAAGCATGAAATTAATGAGCGGCTCGTGGCAACACCTGTTGACGTGATGTGGGGTGCTCCCTCCCTCCCTTGGGCCCTGTTGTTTCCCGTAACAGATGGTTTTACGCCTTCGTTGACGCAATGTTGCTGAAGCGGTTCATGATCGGTTGCCCTTTTGTATTATACGAATGAAGTTAGAGCGATGGGGAGATTTGTTGCATGGGGGATCAAGTTTGAAATGGGGGGTTTTGGGATGGTTAAAAGTGTGTTAATAAGCTTCTGTATTAGTAGAAGTTTTTATTCGTGTGAGTCGATGGTCACACTTGAAAGTTTTCAACAATTTTATAATAATAATAATAATAATAATAATAATTTATTTCATTTTTGTACAAAGCGATACAATCGAAAATAGGGGGAAGGCATATTAGTCAGACTGGGGCACATGCCCATTTAGCTGACCAAAAAAATTATTACAAGCAAATTTAGTACAGATGAGGAAATAAAATCGAAAAAAAAAAGTGTCTTAAAATATAACTAATACACAATACATATGTACATAAAAAAAAAAATAATAATAATAATAACACAATTTAAATGACAAATACAAAGAGATAAATGGCAAAACAGCATAGGCATTAAAATTACATGTTGCTTCTATAACTTAAAAAAGACATCTAAATCATCAATGACCAATAAGAAATCAAATAACAAATTCTTAAATTTTTTATTACTTGAGATGTTTTGTAGGTCTAAAGTTAATCCATTAAATAATTTAGGTGCTAAATAACAAAAATGTTTGCGGAAGATTTCTTTATTGAAGCGCGGTATTTGGTATATTTCATTAGGTCTCCGTTCTGAAATTTGATTTTTATATTCACATATTGTTTTATTACGATATAAAAAATAAATCATACGAAAGAAAGCAATGTAGCGTATAGGTAGAAGTTTTATAGATTTTAAATGGTTGGGTGTCGAAGGTTTGTAGTTTAAAATTTTGAAGCATTTATTTTGAAGGGAGATTAATGGAGATAAGTTAGTTTTGTAGTCTCCTCCCCAAACAATAATACCGTAGTTTAATAGAGAATAAAACCAAGAATAATATAATGTATTTAAGAACAACTTATTCACTTTATTCTTCAAGTGATGAAATCTAATTAAAATAAAGCGTAGTTTTTTGCATAGATCACCTATGTGAGTTTTCCACTTCAAGTTAAAATCTATTTGAATACCCAAATATTTTTACAATTGGCTTCCATTAGCCATTTTACAATTGGCTTCCTAATTTGGGAAAGGAACTTTTCTGTAGTACCTACACAATAAGAGAAGCAATTTTCAAACGATTTTTTTAAAACATTTAAAAAAATCATGTGTGAAACAAATTACTATTGATTAAATAACACAATTTTTAGAAGACGAACTTCGAAAGAAGAAGAGTTACAAATTTCAACACTTTTTAGCATTTACCAATGTAGAATTTTACCTTTGTCTTCAGTAGCCCTTATTTTCTGAATTATTAAAGTACAGTATAGTACCGTTTGTAATTCTTTTAAGAGTAAAATGAAGTATAAATGAAAAGACGTATAATTAAAAACAAATTTGATTTTTAGGTTTCTAATGCTCCTTATGCAGATTTGCGTACATACAATAAATTTAAGATTTTTCTAAAGGAAAAATTACTGCAAAACAGTTTTTAAATTAAAAATAATTAAATTTTAAAATATTAAAACATTTAACATAAAAATAAAACAAATCATACCCGTTTATCCTAAATAGTAGAGGAGAGGAGGGTAATTATTATGGAATACAATTTACATCTTTAAGAATAACCCCTACTGGTTTTAATGAAAATGCCACAAAATCGTTTTAAGTAGGGACTACATAATACTATAACTAATGATAATGAATGTCAATGGTTAAATAAAACATTATTTATTTTCTTGTCATGAAAAAGGGTACTTTAAAAAAAAGTTACGAATGGAGGGTAATATGGAATAGTTGTTTACAACTATTGGTTGGTTGGTGTCGTGTCCAATAGAAGTCGAGTCAAATTTTTTTTTAACTATAAACACAATATTTAGAAAATAACGTTCAAATAGTTTTGTTGTTGAGTCTATTTACGAAAGTCACGAACATAATCTTCTTTCGCTGCTCCAGTACAGTCAAGATGAGGCCATAGAGAACAGCTAAAGCACTGAATCCATATTTTTCCTTGTTGATCTTTGGAGAATTTTCTGTTACAAAAGATACTTTCAGCATCTTTGTTTTCTGGTTCTTTATTTGATGGCATGAAGTCAATTTCAGGTGATACAACAGAGTGTACCTCAGTGGCGTCCCTAGCACCACAAGCAGTGTCGGCGAAACTGGTTTGCGAGGCCCCAATACCAGATTTAAAATGAATTATTGTAAAGTAATTGACATTTTTTGTAATAAACAGTATTAATAGCTTAATTAATTAACAACTCAATTCTTTTTCCTTAAGATTAATTAAAATTTTAATTAATTTAATTATAAAATCTAGTACTTTAGGATAAACAGAGAGCTAATGGCAATTTTACTGACAAATCTCGTAAAATTAAACTATTAATTACAGAAATAAATATTTTAACTGATTATTGCTTTTTTACTTTTTATTCATTTCTAAATTAATATCAATAGCTTAGTCCAGGTAATCTGTTACTTAACCGGTAAAAAATTACTTTTGTTTTTTCAAATTACTTTGGAGAACAACCCCTTGTCAACCCCATAATGTTCAAGGTAAAAACATTTTAAATAGACGTCTTTATTTCTAAGGGGGATGGGGGTCCTCCCCAAGAATTTTTTTTGAAATTTTCCCACTTAAACTAGTGTTTTTAAATGATTTTGGGAAACACCCGAAGGGAGCCGCTTCTTGTAAGCGGCAAAATTTTCAAGGTAAAAGTTTTTGAGGGGGGTCTGGGGGTTCTCCCCCAGGAAATTTTTTGAAATTTGGCCCTAAAAAGTATTGTTTTTACTTCTTTTGAGACTCTTTGGGAGAATTTACCCGAAGAGGATTTCTCCTTATAAGTTGCAGAATTTTCAAGGGGAAAACAATATAAAAATTGATGTCAAAATTATGGCCCTGAATTGGGAAGCCATGATACCCTCAAAAACTATTACTTATTCTTCTTCACTATGAATTATTAAAATTTCATTTTGAAAAATGATAGTTACTATCAATAAATATTAAAACACTGTTAATAGACGCCGAAGTTTTGGAAGGGGGTCTGGGGGCTCTCCCCCAGTAAAATTTTTGAAATTTGACCCTAAATTTGATCTCTTTGAGCCATTGGCCGTGTATTTTTTAGCTACTGCATTTTAGGGGGATAATTACTCATTACTCCTAAAAACCTATCCATTTTCTACAAATTTTCATATTTAAGAAACTTTAACCTTCCTCTCGGGTATAATTTAAAGACTAAAGTAATGGTTTTTGACCCTAAATTAGAAGTTAGATTTTTGATTGTTTTCAAGAAAGCGAGGATTTATTTTGTTTAAGAGCTCATTTAAAAAAAAATGTTTAGAGAGAAAATTTTCTGGAGCGTGCTGCGCATCCACACAAAAATTATGGGGGTGCTCAAATACCTTGCTGTAAGTACCCCTGTATAATGTACTAAAAGAGGCCTCAAGCTTGGACTCTAAAAAGGCCTCGCGCTTCAGCTCCAAAAAAATCTTTGCACCTGGGCACCACAAAAGGCCTCGCGCACGGGTTCCAGATAAATAAAGACATGAAAAACCGTAATTGAACAGACATTACATCTTTGTAGTTAAACATGGAATCAAATAGTTTAAATTCTTGCGAGGCCTTTAAAGTGCGATGCCGTCGGCGGAGGTCGACGTCGCCGACGCCTAGTTACGCCTCTGGTGTACCTAGTATTCCATAATACCCGACTATGAACCATTTTACTGTCGGATAAAACACTGATATCTAGCTAAAAAATGACTACAGCATAAGAAACTATTATTCTTTTAGTGCAGGTTATGATTAACAACAAAATTTAAATCTCATAAATACTGGTAGGTTAAAATTTTTGAACCTTTACCGGCAAAAACTTTCGAAAATCCAAAAACACACTTTGTTTGCACATCGGTAATAACTGTGAAAGCAATAACTATTTCTTTATTTACAAAAAGAATAAGATTATATTTCTTAGACAAATTACAATGCTAACTCAAAGAAACCATGAAAATAATTTGAATGGGACTATTCGGCGCGGGGCCATTTCTGCACATGCCCGTTTCGGAGCGAAACCATAATTTTTTTTTTATAGTTTTTGGATCTCTTTGGAGTTTTGGAGTTATATTTCCTTTCATTTTATTTCTCGTGCCAAATAGAAGCAGACCGGAAAATAATAATGGCAATCTTTTAGGATAATGGATCTTTTAGGATTCATGTGCCCCTGTGATCATACTTGCTCCCCTTTATATATTCCCAACAGGAAAAAAACCACTGCGTACTTTTTCTCGAACTGCACACTCTTACCCTCCATCCCCTTTTAATATATAAATTGTATTTAATAAATAAATTAAAATATAGTTTCATACATTTTCGAAAATTAAAAACATCATTCTTAAATTTAAAAAAAAATCTAATCCAAAAAACATTAATTTGTTACTCTCGGGGGAGCCTGTAACCCCTAAGAGAGCGCGACGCCCCTGGGTGGCGGATTGGGGCATACCTCCATCGGTTCTACCTTTGGGTGGTAGGAGGAAAATAAAATACCTCCCGTGGACCAACAGGTAGAAGTCCAACCTTTCGAGGCTCTGGCAACCCTCCTTTTCCATGGACAGTGCAATTCTAGCGGATGCAGTTCTGAAGACGCACGAGGCCATTTAATTTATATTTGTCCACATGGACACGATAAAAAAAATTATTTTGATAAAGAAATTTATAATAAATAAAAACTAAATTTATGTAATAAAATGGAAATTTCGTAATTTTTTAAATTTAAATTAATTTAAAGGATTCAAAATTAAATTCCTCATCACAAAAAAAAACCCGCAAGTGCAGCATTAGGTATCCTAATTTTTGACACCCCATACCACTCACGTTCTAGCTCCGACCGAAACCAAATCAACACTGACCAATCATGCGCCCCCTTTTCATTATTTATCCTCACCGACGTGAGCCCTTCTCCACTGGCGGCGCAGCATCCCTCTCCCGCGGCATGGTGGACGGCGATCCTCCGTCGAAGCGGAGAGTGGGCCTCTACGATGGCCGAGCGCCCCGTGAAGCGGCGCGCTTTAGACCCCACTGCGCGTGAAATGGCGAGTGTGAAGGAATTCGGTTTATGCGTGGTTAATTTTTTAAAACGAAGAAGTCGCTAATCGTTGGCGTGTGTGAAAGGTAAAGAGGTGTTTATGCTCTGTGTTGTTGAGATCTCATTGAAGGATGGTTTTGAGTGGTCTTATATTTTGATGCTGAATTAAATTTTTTTCATGAATTATTACTTTTCATCGTTGATATTGTCGTAAAAATTGTATACTAACGATTTTCCAAAAAGTGTAACTTTGAATTGAATATCGCATCAGGGAAAGGTCATCCATATAATCAAAATTTTAAAAAATTTAACTGTATAGATGTATTGTTATGTGATAACGTATTATTAGTATCAATTTGTTATAATTTTGGGGAATTAAGTGTTAATATATGTAGGATTTTGTTGGTGGATCAATTAAACTATAATTAAAATGGGTGAATAATTCGAGGGTCAGCAATAATCATTATTTTACCTACTGATTTTTCTTGTAACTTCTCTTATAGTTTTACAAATTTATTTAAGAAAGAAGTTTACAACTGATGGGTTGTAAAAGCAAAGCAAAAGGAACAAACTAACTCTGTTACAAACTAAAAAAGAAAATCAAATACGTCAGCTATAGTGAATGCTAAGATATAAGGTATTCAAAACATATATTCTCATATCAGAACTAGCATCACACATCTTAGTATAACAATTGGAACCGATGAAGTATAATGCCTTTTGACACCAACCCGTTTCAGCAACTCTGGTGGGGGGTATAATATGTGGTGTCTTCGTTGTGTTTAAGAACCACCATTTATGGCGATTTCTTTTGGCAACAATTTAGATAATCACCTAAGACCTAAGAGGGACTCTACTACTTCATCTGTTCCAAATGTTAGAAATGCTTTGCTTATGCTAGTTTTATTAAGGATAAATACCCTCTCAAATTCTTTAAAAATCAACAATCTTAACACCAGAGCCTTTATTCAATATCAGTCCATTTATCTGACAAAGAGGCAATGATCGGAGACTTTAACCAATGACCTCTTGCCCCTAAAAATAATCCCTTGTCAATTGCTTATTCATCAAAGCTAAACACTCGGCTAAGGAATTGCCAATTGAAGCGTAGGCCCCAAACACAGCATAAGTTTAGTTACGCAAACACATCAGGGTGATTTGACATCACGCTCCGCAGAGTCCATAGTCATTTACATAGGTCCAAGATGGGACTGCAAATCTAATGATCCGGATTCATGGTTTAATTATACTCCTTTAATTCCTTTCCGTGGATTCTTAAACCAGTGATTTACACAGTGTTTGTCAAGAAGAAGGAATTAGTTCTTTTCTTGGTGAAGATTTGAAGGTCGGGTTGTGTGTGTTTATAGGTGAAAACATGTTTTGTCTTCGGAACACGGAAATGTTTAAGCAACGCAAAAAATGTTTCTGTGATCAATTAATTATGTAAATTAAGGAAGATGATACTGATGTCTGTTTTGAACCTATTGACTTAATTACGTTACATCAAAATATGTTATTAAAATATGTCACTTATTTTACTTTCAAATCCGGTAACTATTGTACAAAGCTTAAAATGTTTTGATCCTTGACATACAGTTTTAGGATATTAATATATTGAGTAGAATGCATTTACAGGGATCGAATATGATAAGAAACAGCCCTTATGTGAAACCTCATGCTGTTAAAACACCTTTGGGCATCATATTTATTATCAAATCTCTCACATAAAAGATAAAAATCTCTGAAAATACCTGAAAGTTAAATTATTTCAAAATTACCAGGTTATGGTGAAGAATACTTTACGCTGTGTGCTATATACTTTTGAATTTGCAAAGTCAAACACTAAAAAAATAAAGAAATCAAACTTTTGAGGGGAAAAAACAATCATCTTAATATGCCTAGATACTTTTTTCGACATGAGAGAGGGAGGGGGGAGAAAAAAGTGAGGGAGATACGAAGACAGAGAGGGAGAGGAGATATAAGTAGAGAGAAGGAAAATTAGCGATGGAGATAGAGAGAGGGGAGAGAGTGAGAGAGAGAGACAGAGAGAAGAGAGAGGCAGAGAAAGAAGGTATAGACCAGTGGTTCCCGTGAGAGACTTGGAAGTGGTCCGTGCAGGGAACCGATAGCACACAAAAAAAATTTCAAATAAATAGAAAATAGAGCGCATTGAAAGAGTTGGGATTAAATTATATTTGTATTGGTGATTTTCTTTCACCTATAACAGTTTTCAAATATAACCTATTTCACCTATAACTATTTTTCAAATATAACAGTCACCACTAAATTGTCCACACATCGAATTTTTCCAATTTCGAAATTTTGTGAGCGTAAATGATTTTATAAAGCAGTGTTTCTCAAACGTGGGGCAGTTATAATTGTTTGGAAATTTTCTAAAGAATTGTTGTATTGCCTCATATTACTAAAAATGTGTGTTGACACCCAGTTTGTAGGAGTCAAATTTCTACAAACTTTTTCTGAGGGAGGACCCCAGATCGCCTTTTCTTTTACTGACAAAATATAAAAATTTGATGCGCAAAGGTTCAAATTCAATCCTTATCTTAATATATAAAATGAAGAAATCCGTCTGCTGTTTTGATAAAGCATATGATTGGCCGAAAAACCCGTTGTTCAATAAAAAAAGAAACCTTGCGGAAGCGACTGAATATAAGGATAAAATAAAAAAAGAAACAAGCTGATATTATTGAGAGAAGGAGTGATTCATTTTGAAACACATTCTTGATAACGCTCTTCAGAATAAAAAAAAACCATAAAAATGTCAATCTTTGAATTAATGAGCTAAGAGCAGGCACTGAGCTGTGCCTTTAAATCACTCTGGCTTTTTATACATTTACTGACTTTTGTTTAATTCTTCGATTATATTCATTTAACTGTTTGCAGCGGGCCTCTTTGTGTTGCAGTCTAGGTTCTCTACTAAATCTGTTGCACCTTAAGTTTAAATATTTTTTAACAAATATAACTTCCCAACTATTTCAAAGTGTATGAGATTCTGTCCAAGGAACTTAGTACGGGCGCAGCCCGTCAATAATGTCTGAGCAACGCCGGGATAGCGCGTGCGCTATAGGTACTTAAGTACTTCTTACTTAATAAAGTTTTACTGCGCCCGGGCAACGCCGGGTCTAGCGCTGAAAGCGCTACTTAAGTACTTCTTACTTAATAAAGTTAATACTAAGTACTTCTTACTTAATAAGGTACTTAAGTACTTCTTAATAAGGTACTTAAGTACTTCTTACTTAATAAAGTTTTACTGCGCCCGGGCAACGCCGGGTCTAGCGCTGAAAGCGCTAGTTTTCTATAAAGCTAAATTAACTTCTGTGGGGGAAATGGGAATTTTAGTAGGACATAGAGGAAATGGTAGGAAAAAATGTAACAACGCTTATAAAATTTGATTCGTAAGGGATTTTAGGCTTAGTGGTCCGCGGTCCTTTACGAGTTGGGAACCACTGGTATTATAGACAGTAGTTAATAACTTCATCCAAAATCGCCGAAGACCTTCACAGAAATTCAAAGGAAAAGACGTTTCCAAGGAAATTCTCCCTTCAATATTAAAAAGCTATAAACCACCGACTCAGACAAAGAATTCTCGCCAGGGAGAGAGAGGGGGTCGTCCGATTTCCTCCGTCCGCAAGATGGTCACGCACAACTCCAGCTTCCTGCCCCAAATTGATAGCGAGGGACCCGAGAGAGGAAACGGCCGAAATTTGTGACGATCATAAAAAGTATCCGAAGCCACTACGCTTGAGGGCCCCGCGAATAAAAGTCGTTTCGGCCTTCCTGTCTCCTTCGAGAGGGGACATGCTTGGCGGGCCCCCAATTAGACCATCTAATGAGAAAGGGTTCGTTCTGATGCGAGGGAGGCAGTAATTGGGGGATTTGCATACGACAGGTGTTGAATGTGTTGGTATTCGAGGGATTGTTTGTTTGGATGTTAATTTGAATATGTGAGTGGGTCCAATCAACGGGGTAGTTATAAGTAGGAGACGGATATTGGAGTTGTAGTTCTATTACTATTGTAAATATTTGTTTCTTGTATTTGTAATAGCTTATTTTAGGATGGGAATTTCTTATCTTGTGTAGAATACTTAACTGCTTTATGAACTGGAGAGCTGGATACAGAGTTTACATCCTGTCTCGACGTATATGAACTACTAGCTGAACAGCAACCCGATGCGTTGCGGCGAGTTAAGTTTTAATTCTAGTTTTCACGATGCATACTTTAATATTATATTTTTAGAGAAGAAAACGATATGAGAAAGAGAAATTCAATAAAAATTCTGTACCCACTTTTGCCACCTTTTCCAGCCTTGCACTTGTGGAGTAAATAAAAAAAAATTCAAAAAAGTTTTCTCAAAATACTTTTCTAATTTTGTATATCAGCAATTACAATCCTCTCGGTATCCCAGGCGCCTTTTTCATATTACGGTGCTCCCGGTAATTTTTCCTACACAGGTTTTTAAGATATTATACCTATCCCGGTGTTTCTGATATATTTCCTGTCCCGGTGTTCCCGGTAATCTTTCTTATCCCAGTGTTCCTTGTATTTATGAAATTTTCACTTTTCCATGTAGATGGGCAAAGTGATTAATCGGGCATTATTAATAATGCCGGAAGTGGAGGTGGGCAAAGTGATAAATTTCATTTATAAATTCCACTGAATTTATCACATCGCCCGGGCATTATTAATAATGCCCGGATTTATCACATTGCCGTAACATATATTTTAATTTTAAGGAAAAATCTTAAATAAAAGTAAATAATGTTAAAACAATTATTTTAATTTATTTTGGTGTTTTCATAACTGAAAATAGTTTTTAATAGACATTTATATGATTTTTCCCATTAAAATAATTAGTTTTGAGGTTTTCATCTCATTTACAACAGTGAGTGAAGCAGATCTACTCTAGTAGAGAAAAATTAAAAATAATACATAATAAAAAGCCCTAGTAAATTTTTAAGTCTAGTAAACCGTATCTTTCCAATTTCCATATCTCCAGTCAATTTATGGAAGTTATTCCATAAATATTTTTATTTTAAAGGAATAAATCTTAAAATAAAGGAAAATAACGCTTGAAAATAAATTATTTGAATTTATTTTGCTATTTGCATAACTGATGGAGTTTTTAAATCGACAATTATCGAGTTTTTCCTGTTAAAAATATTTAATTTTGTGGTTTTCATCTCATTTTTACAATAGTGAGTTAAGCAGATCTACTCTAGTAGAGAAATGGAGAAATAAGCGTAAAAGAGCAGAAAAACGCAAATATCTCGAAAAGTATTTCGAATTTCGGAATGAAAATGGGCGACTCGGCGTCCCTGGGTCATTTGCCGTCTTTTGGTACCTCGGGCGACCTTCTGCGTTCAGTGGTTTCGGAGGAGATAGAGGGACATACGGACAAGCGGACATACGTTTGTTTACTCTCGGATTTTAATAGTATGATTTTACCTGGAATACGATTGTTGATGACAAAGCAAAATCCAGAGCGTCAGAAGGCTCACTGGAAACTATGGTCAGTCAAACATGCAAATTTCTCATCAAAATAAAAAGTAGTTGAGGTAATACGAAATGCAAATTTGCTTGATTCACATACATTTGAAATTTAATTTTTGGACAAAAGTGGGGGTAGAAGAACATTGGGGGCGCTAGAACTCTTGCTGATTACTTCTGGAACATTACTGACGCACTTGGCGGATTTAGGAGATGGTTTGGTTGTTTGGAGTTTTATGGCACATGACCGTTTTGGGAGATGGAGGGACCCTGGGAGAAGACCCTGGATGGAAGCCTTGGGGGGCAAGCTGTCCCTGATGGCTTTAGAAACATTATTTTCCCTTACAAAATGGCATTTTTTCAAAAAAATGGGGGGGGGGCATTGCCCTCCCATGACCCCTAATAAATACGCCCATGCTGACGCAGAAGTAAATTTCAACCTTTACACTAAAGTTAGTCGAATATTATTGAGTCTGTATGTAAAATACAACTTATTACGTTTAAAAATAAAATGTTCATCATAAAAAAACCAGGGGTGATGAAAAAAATAATTTACAAATTTGAATTCAGCATAAGAAGTTCCACTAAGATCACTCCTTTTTTTACACTTGAGCCAAAAAAAAAGCTCAATTTTGTTGATTAGTGTGTGAAATATAATTTCTTGAAATATCTGTTTATGTTATAGTAATATTTTTTACGCGTCTCGGCAGTTTTTCTATATTTTCAAGAAATGTGATGCATTTTCCAAAATTAAGATGTAAAAAAAATATTTAGTAAGGACATAGTATCAAAATTTTGTATTTTAGCATACAGAAAGTTTTGGTATTAAAATCTTTCCTTACCCTTTTTGTGTGTAAAAAGAATTATTAAAGAAGTTTCAAGTTTAGTATTAAATCAAAATTTCTTTATTTTAATGCAATACTTTTGTGTGTGTAGTGATAAATCATGCAAAGTATTAAAAATAAAGGTGATTTTTCGTACTAAGACAGTCTTTTTAAATCTAATCTGTCTACCGATCGTCTAGTAACTGTACACGCACATTCCATAAAATCGTTTTCGAAATTCAATTTCCGAGGTTCACAATCAAAGAGTGGGTAGAAAAAACGATATCCAATCTTGAAATAGGGATACAGTGGAAGCTCTTATATAGCGACCTGCTCTTATAAAAATACTCTCTTATAAAGACCCAAAAATTAGTCTCTATAAGAGCACTTTTGTGCTCTTATAAAGTATCACCACAGGGTAACCAAAAATACCAAAACGGTATTTTTGGTATTATTTTCATACCATCAATGGTCCTTTTTCTTCCACATTTGTTCATATGGAGCAAGAGCGAGCCCTTGTTCCACCCTAGTCAGTAGAGTAGTTAGGAGGGATTTGGTGATATATACCCCCAAAAAATTCAAAAAGTTTCCTTCTCTGACTACAGAAAACGACTACAACTTCAAAACTTTTCAACTTTTTCGACAACCTTCGAAATATTTTTCTGGCTACACCTCTGACCCTATACATAGTATCAGTATATAGTATATACCCTGTATAGTATATACTATATACCTATCCGACCACCACAATATATTCTCAAGGAAAGGGGTTATAGCCTTTTTAATTGTTTAAATGTTTTGTCATAGTTTCAGTTAAGGGGAGATTATAAGCTTTGCCACGGGACCTAAAAATAATTTAAAAGTGCTTTCTTTTGAAAATCTCCCTATATATTTCGCTTATACACTAGACTTTAATTCTATGGGATAAATGCTATGAGAGGAACATCGATATTAATGGGGGTAT
The DNA here is from genome assembly GCA_963680715.1 of Tetragnatha montana. Taxonomy (NCBI): domain Eukaryota; kingdom Metazoa; phylum Arthropoda; class Arachnida; order Araneae; family Tetragnathidae; genus Tetragnatha; species Tetragnatha montana. The sequence goes on from OY796675.1 coordinate 34,335,150, forward strand.
AGACTCTATACCTAACCCCACCTTTCCTAACAAACCAATAAATAGATAAGTCAGACGCTATCGTCAAGACAGCATCAGGGAGGAAGCGGGCGCTCGTGAAGCGCGACCGTCCGCAGGTGACTCTGACCTCCGCGCGACCCCCGGCCACTTCCTCCTCCACTTCCTCCATGACATCTCCCTCCTCCTCCTCCCACGGTTCACTTGCCCCAGGTCACGCTGCGTGGGCGGATGGAAGGGGATACCGACGACCTATAGCTTCTGAAGATGGCTGCAATAATGTGCATTGAAAAATGTTTAGTTCTGATAGTATAAGCGCTAGGACTCGGTGATAAATCGTGGCATGTATTTAGCCTTGTTTCCTAAACTTATCAGGAAGACATCCGAAAAGAGGATCGTTAAGAGAAAAGTTGGCTTTACTCAATCAATCAATCCCTTAAAAGCGTTAAAAGCTTGACACTGCCTAGTGTCTATTTGGCTGGCAAATATACAACTAAACTAAACTCTTTTTTACTCGGCAACTGCCCGTCAACGGTTCTGATTGGAGCGCCGGGATTGCTACTAAACCGCGAGACCTACGGCGCATGCGCCAACTGCCGTTTTTGCCGTCCAAATAGACATTTCCTAGGATTAACCTGAGGCCGTGGGTAGATCACTGAGCTATAAAACAAACTGGAGTGACAACCTCTGATGACATAACATGCGACCGAACGTGCCGGCGCTGAAGGTTACAGGTTGCCCTGTTCGCTGAGCAAACCGGACAAAACAAACGAATTTCTCCATAGACTAACATTGTGTGAGTTGAACTATTTCTTGAAAACCACCTTTTTTTCTTAATATTATGAGCAACGTTTAGAATGGTCGTATCATGCCGTGCATACAACTGTGCCAACAGATGGGGGAAACTAAAAGAAGATAGAAATCCTTTCCGCGCAGACACAAACGTCGATAAGGTGTGATGCGGTTTCGGCACGCTCAGTTGTCACTCCAGTTTGTTTGTTTATACAGTAGGGTGGTTACAAAAACATCAACTTCCGAATTTCTTCGGTGGGAACCCCCTAAAATGTGACAATAGGCTAGAAAATAATATTGGCAAAGTTTAAGCTCAATCGGATAATATTAAGACCCGCCTCATTGAGGTCAAAGTTGAGAAAAAAAGCGAAAAATCGTAGTTTTTCGTCCATAAAATTGGAACTATTTGTCCTAAAAATATGGTTCATGTCTCATTTCATAGTAAATTTTATTGGCTTCAAGTTAGATCCCCTAAACTTTTTTTACTGAAATTTCTAGAGTGAAATATCAACATTTTTGTCAGTTAAGGTTGAAGAACTCCCTGAATTTTTCGCTTTTTTTCTCAACTTTGACCTCAATGAGGCGGGTCTTAATATTATCCGATTGAGCTTAAACTTTGCCAATCTTATTTTCTAGCCTATTGTCACATTTTAGGGGGTTCCCACCGAAGAAATTCGGAAGTTGATGTTCTTGTAACCACCCTATTATACAGGTTTGATTCCCGAAACCACTGACATCTGTGGGTGCGAAAGAAAGTACTGTGATCGGTCATGGCGCAGTTTACCATGGATTCAGGTCCTCTGGAGACTTTCCCTCCCCATCACAGGCATGGAAAATTGTGGAGGTGGCGATAGATGGTGGTTCAGGAGTCGCACATCCTTTGCTTTAAATCCTGTACGCTTTGCGAATGGAGCTTGGATATTGTGGATTGTAGATTGGTTACATATATTTTTCGGTCTGTGTGCTTGATCTCAAGGATCCGCTTATAAACCTTCGTCAAGAAAGACAGACACGACAGAATTTTTACTGTCACAGAGAGGGAAAGTACACCCAGGGCAAAGGCAGGAATCGAACCGACGGCTGATACAGTGCGAAGACTGCTAGCGTGGTTGGCAGCACGTAAACCAACTAAGCCATCCAACTGCTGTGCTTAAAGAGAAATGATTGCTACAGCTTTATGACTAATAACAGAGAATTATAAATTGAAAAGGGATAATAAGGAAGAATAAAGGGAAAAAATAAATCCTTTTTGAAATATTTTAAAGCTAATGAAAATTGGAATTTGGGGAAATTTTGGTTGGGGGTGCTGCAGCTCCGCAGCCCCTTTGGACGAGCCGCCACTGCTAGTAGATGTACTAGTGTAGTATCTGTGGTAACCAATTGCAAGCTCAGTAGGTCACGTGTTGGTTCCGTGTGAAGTCTCGAACCAGATAGGCGGTTAGAGTCCATTGGTTACCACAGATACTACACTAGTAGATCTATTAGTGTAGTGTCTGTGGTAACCAATTGCAAGCTCAGTAGGTCACGTGTTGGTTCCGTGTGACGTCAGACGGTTAGAGTCCATTGGGAGGCGGTTAGAGTCCATTTCAGCAAAAAGCTATGCTTTGGAGCAAGTTGGTGCAATAATCCTGTGTTAATTGGCTTAGTTTGGAGAAGTTGAAGTAGCACCTGCATCACTTTTTTGTAGGTTTATCTTACCATATTTTGTATTCTATTTATTTAATAAAACGGTTCAAATCACATAAATAGAATAAAAAATATGATGATAAACACTTATAACTAAATCATGGTAAGCCGATGAATAAGTAACAAATAACTTAATTTAATTTTTTGATACTAATCACAGTATTTTAAAAGTTAGCTTTTGAAATAAGTTTGTATTAATTGAAAACTTAATTGCGTTCTAATGTTCATAAGGATTTAAATATTCAATACTGAAAGGGATTCAAAAACTTCCTGTCAAAAGATAAAATGTTTCTTATTACTACCTAATTTACAAAATATGATTAAACAAAGAGGATAGTTCTCCAGAAGAAAGTAGAAGGTATGCCAAAGAATACCTTTGTAATTAAAGAATGAGTTTAGTTAGTTTTAGTTCTTCTATCCCTATTCTCACATCCCAATCTGTATTGTATTATTATATCAATCTTAAATCCTTCTAATAAAATTCCTTCCCACTTTACTTCCACATTACATCAAGGAACTACATCCCGCACAATAAACCCGAAAAACATTTTTCCTTCTCCAAAAATCAAATTAATGTAATACCGACATGAAATTCAAAACTGTCCCATAACCAGCTCCGCATACCCGCATATCTTTCTTAACTCAGGAATGCTCGAACTTTACGTAAGAGTCTCGCATCGACCCACTTAGCACTCAAAGCGTGGTCAGCGCCCAGTCACGCCACTTGACCATCGAGAACAGGAAACCTCAAGTCCAGCCCCGACCATCTCTTTTCGACCAATGGGAATCATTCCAAAAACATTCCATCGCCACATTCTTAATCCAATACCAGGCCAAAGGTACATCGAGGAGATTTCGGAACTTTCGATTTTTTTTGAAGGAATGAAGTCAGAGTGGGTTTTGATTTAGGGCCTTCTCCGATGGAGTTGAGGGTTGTAAATTACCTTTTATCTTTAATCTGGAAGGAGAAAAATTATTATTTGATGTGTTTTTTACCCAATTGTAGGAGGAAATGATGTGTGTTTTTTTTTGTGGTGGGGTTTTAGGTGGACGTAATTTGGAGGCGTAAATGTCGAAATGCTGTGGCGTGAGAATGTCAGGATTAATTTCTGGGCTTGACTTCCTGATGGTGTTTTGTAAGTGGATTTAGCAATGTTCGAAAGAAAGAGGTAATTTTGAGATCATTTCAGGTTTCTGAGGGTATTTTTTAAGTTAAGTTTAGTTTCGTGTGAAAAGGAATTGAAGTTTTACGAGCATAGGAATCTAGAAGTATTGCGAAACATTTCGAAACCTTAATGTGAGGAAATCGACATGATTTCAATAATGAAAGAAGGGGTATTCATTTAGAGAAAGGCTTAAATCATTTTTGGCCAATTCTTTATGTATTGCATTTTTAGAGAATTTAATGGAATATGTAAATGCATCTATGAAATATCTAAGATTTTTTCACCAAGGGGATAAATTACGAAAAAATTTAGTAGTTTCAGTGTATGGTTGAAACATTTAGACACGTAGGCAGCTTACTTTACATCACCCTTAGGTCAACCCCATGAGTTTAATTCAGTTCAAATCTAATAACAAGAATAACAGAAAGAAACTGTTAAAATCGCTCTGAAAATCTTCTTTCAGACTATCTAAGAATTGTGCAATTTCTCCATATTAAGGTATTATGATCATCTAAACAGCTAAAGATCACTCTCACCCCAGTACAAGGCAAACCTAACCTCAATAAAACACCTCAAGCCCATCAAAACCCAATAACGACCACAAACCGTTGCCCAAAATAAGCCACCCCCACACAATCAAACCTAACCCAAACCGCCTGCCAGCTGGCCTTAACCACCACGAGCCAAGCACGTGCCATCCTCACTCCCTAATGAAAAGGGTGACAGTGTGGCCAGCCATGCATGCCTCGCCATCCGCCATCTGCCCTTAATGGCCGACCCATTGGTTCTCGGTTATTAAATTGACACAAAGCCAAGAGATGCAATGCTTTTGTGGACCCTCGGTTATCTTCTAATCTGCTAATTAAATTCGGTAACGAGTTTGCTTGGACCTTTGTGAGACCCTTGTTTTCGTATCGGTATTGTGAGGTTGATATCTTGGCGTGTGGCTCGTTGTTATAGGAGGAAAAAAGAAAATATCTTTTTGCGGTGTTGGGGTTTTTAATGAAGGGTGGATGGTTAGGGCAGAGATGGGTCCAACAGGAAATGAGGATGTTGTTTATCTTTTGGTTAGATGATATCATTCTGAAAAATCATGAATGGGTTGATGAATAAATAATATAGTTAGAAGAGTTGTGATTTTAAATAAATGGTTAAGTGTTGGCACATCATTTTCTCTATGACATTCCAACAACACGTAGCCATCTATGTTCTTGCTATAACTGTAACTAAATTAAGGTGTTAAATTTTGAAATAAGCAAGTCATTTAGAATTTAATTTATACCTTCAACAAAACTTTAAAAAAGTATTTGTTCATATTAATTTATGTATAGTATTTTTAAATTAAAGAATGAGGTACTTGAGGTGATTTGATTTGACTCAACAATTGTTTTCTAGAGTCTCCATCAATTTATCTATTTCTATCAAAATGTCACAGGTAACCAAAAATGCTATGAATATACAATAGAGTAGATCTGAAAAATGAAGCGGTAAGCTTTAAAAAGTTCTAGGGGGCGTAGACTACCAAAAGGTAAATCAGAATCACCTTGGAAAGTTAAGTCCCAAACGCAATCCTAAAATGCTATGGAGTGCGTAAAAAAGGTTTTCAGAAAATAGCAAGGAAAATCAATGGGCATTTCTCGCATTTTTTAAAAACAGAACAAAATATTTTTCCAATAGTAAATAATTTTTCCAGTAAAAAAATGGTTCTAAATTCAAATATCGACACAAAAAGTTTAAAATAAATTTACTTAATTCAATATTTTAAATTAAAAATCGACAATCGCTTTGCACTTGTTTCCGATTGAATGACGTCAGATATGTTTTGGCTTTACTTTAAAGTAAAAAACAACAGTCCCTTTGAATCCTAAACCAGTTTAAAACCAATGTTTCGGACTGAATGTCGTCACATGCTGGTTTCGTCCCCCTTTTAAAATACAAACTTTGAACTGAAATTAAAAAGTAAATAAGCATCGCAATTACAAAATTTTATCGTGTGTATTCCTCTCTTGGATACCTCTATCAAATAAAAAAATAAACAAAAATGTGGAAATTTCCTGAAAATAACTTTCAGCCTTAGGAGGTTGTCTTCAAAAGTTAAAAAAAAAGTCGTTTTGTCTTTGAGACCCCATGTAATTGTATATCTTTCAATAGTTAACAATTTTAATTCCTACCGATCACACAGTTTATTAAATGTTTATAGGTATATTAATTACATGATGGAAAACTACTGATTGAAGGAAATATATTCTAAATGCGTTTTACCCCCATAATACTTGCAGTATGCTGATTTCAAATGTTTAATACCTATTAATACTAGTACTCTGTTGTAGGTTACATTACATTAACCTATGAATCTGGAACTATATCAATAACTATTAGTTGTTCATTGACTAGTAAAACCAATACTAATATTTCAAAAAATTCTAATTAAAAATCCGTTGTAAATATCATCATCCTAACTTTTAACACAATCATAAAATCTAGGTACCATAATAAGTTATAAAAAAATAATTTTAAAGTAAATTAAATGTTTTGATAAGTGTAGTATAGTGATGCTTGGCTTCAATGAAATTACTGGTATTTTGTATGTTAATGAAGCAATTAAATTTCGAGTAATTTGAAAAGAAGTAAAGTAATTCAAACTTCACCACTGGTAAAAAATAAATCTGTCGGATAGAAAAAGGTCATGTAATCGCCAATGTGGGAGGATTTAAAAGAAAAAAATTACCTAAATAAACTCAGGACTCAATTTATACTTTTAATCATTGGATTTTGGAGTACGCTAATTAGACAATCAACTACTACTTAACAGGTAGTTTAAGCTATTTTTCACTCGCATTGACCACCGGAGACACAAATACTTCTACCGAGACCAATGAGAAAGGTGTCGAAATGGCACACAGTAACCTCGAATGATTTGCGATGCTTAATCGGCCAAGCGCAGGGACATTTTTATTTCAGGTGACTGTTGATGGATAAAATGAGAATATGATTAATATATTAGTAAGGGGGATTTAGTGTAAGTAAGTTAGTTAACATCTGTAGCCTTATAAATAATATCTACTGATTTTAGTATTATTCTTATTATTACTATTACATGAATTGTGCAATGCATCACGTCAGAAGTTTATGCACAACACAACATTTTGAATCAAATGTTAAATATTAATTTTATTTTAATAAGCTAGAGTATTTATGTCAGCTATTTCTAATATATTATATTATAATTATATTATTATATTAATTAATTTAATGTTCATATGTATGATTCACAACGTTATTCCTACGATAACTACTCCCTATTTTGAATTCACAAAAAAAAAGACACCAATGCTAGAACATTGTGATGCAAGGAAATGAAATAACGAGATATAACACTTGTATTTCTTTTGAAGAGGTTAAGTTTTGATCGTACCCTGAAGTATATAGTTTTTTAATTTTTTCTTTACAGTTTCAAAATGAATGGCTGAAGGGCTCTTACCCCTGTAAGGTTTTGTGGGGTGCTCCTTTATTTTTTCTTTCCTTTTAGACAGTGGAATTTCCTAAGTAAAAGGTGAGCCATCTTCTTATTAAAAAACTTAATAATTTTAACGATTTCAATTAGAATGGTAAGAGCACAACATCACACCTAAAAACTAAATAAAACTTGTATTATGTAAAGATGCAGGTTTCTTTACTATATAAGGTGTAATGGTACAAACTAGGAATAAAATGATATAGCTAAAGAAACTAAATTAATTTTATCAACAGCTAATTTTGAACAATATTTATCACCATCACAAACAGCAACTTCTAAAAGAAAAACTTTGTCCAGAGATAAAGTTTACCTCACAGGTTATAAGCTTTTGCACTTGAAACTTCATTTTTAAATTTTATACCATCATCTAGCATATTTTAGATTTACTTTTTACCTCCTTACAACTATCGATTCCTATTTAGAATTAGCATGTGTAGCTAGATATTTTAAGCACACCACTTTTAAAAATGTTTAAAATATTATTTATTAAATTTGAATCGTTCACGACATACTTCTGTTCGGGATTTCAATTTAAACAAGCAACCAATAACACATTACTTCTGGTTGCAGGAAAGGAATAAAATGAGGCAATTCTCCTTCTCTCTGTTTCTAGGAAAGGTACGCTTTAATCATGTTTCTGTATCTCTGTTAAATATAAATTTCCGTACAGTTTCGGAATGGATGGGTTGTGGAAAATGAAATAATAATAACTTCTGGGCTACCTGACCCGTCGCCGATAGGCGACATTCAGGGGGACGCTGTGGTAGCGAACCCGCCCCCGGGAGTAACCCGGTATCTAGTTCCGTACGCCACCGCACGGCTTGGGTCTGAGTGTTGTACCTTTGATTATGGATCTGAGACCCAACCTCCCACCGGAAGACCCGCAGGAGGTTTATCACGATTGTTTCAAACTGTTACATTTGATACATAGTACTATCTATTATACAAGATTTCACACATAAAAGTTGCATTAGGAGAGAGTTTAGAATACCTACAGAATCGTTTACTTTTAATATGAACTTATTGAAGTTGACAATTTTTACATGATCGAGCTGGCGGCTCTCTTTATATTGATACTTATGAACTGATGTAGAATAAAATTATTGATAAAGATATTATTCTCCCAATATAAAACTTTGAACGATATTTGACACCACAAACAGTACTTTCTGTTCCTGATAATCTTTATCCAGATATTATTTCCTTTAATATCAATTCAAAATAAGTTATTTAAATTATTAATCTCTCAATCTGATCATCCTAGTAAATTTAAATATCTTACCTATCCGCCATATTGCATTGTATCGGATGATACCTTTTCTACATCATAACAAAAATATTTGTGATTTGAGGTATAATATATCTAATAGAAAACCCACATTTGTATACAATATCGCTCGTTTCCGTAAAGAAAATTTCAGAAAACAGTTTTTCTATCTCGCTCAAAAATTTATTTAATTATTTACCTATTGAATTTCAGATTTTTCCAACTTCTAATATGTTCAAACGATATTTATTTATATTTATTAGTGACATAGAAAATTTAAATGCTTTTTTTCATATATGAACTCTTGGAACTTGTTTATTCGATCTGGGCCAGGGCCAGAGGGGATGAGCAGCAACAACAAATGGCACAAGCATAAATTTTAATGCCTTGCTGTGCCATTGTTTTCTTTATCCTAATCAAATCAAATTAAGTTAATTAGTATTGTTAATTTTAATTTTTTATATAACTTCATATTGTTTTTTTTTTCTACTTCACTGTAATATTTTTCTGCATCTATTGTGTTTATTGTAAAATAGTTTGTAAATTTTCTTTCACCAAAACAGGTTTTTTCCTCCTGGCGAATCATAACTTTGTTTTTTGTTCATTATGGTTCTGTAAAATAATAATAATAATAAATTTGATTGATTGATTGATCGATATGAAGTCTTAAAGTTATAAGCTTTTGCAAAAAGAACTTGATTCCTTTACAGATATCCTAAAATATTTTAAAATTCAAATTTTTTTATCTTAATAAACGTGAGGGTATTATGTGTTCATGCCTTAGGTTTTAGGAGCTATGTAGTTTCCTCAAAATATTTTGCATGTTAGAAACTAAAGGCACCCCTTCATTAGTTGACAAGACATCGATGAATAACCGCAAAGAATTTACAACATTTAACTGCTGCAAAAAGTCATTAAATTTTTAGAAACTAGGCAAACACGTTGTAAAGAAAGAATCGTATTTTATTCTTAAAACAGCTCAAGAATGTAAGGTTTTTTAAATTCCTTAAAATATATTTACTAATTAGCTTATATGCCCAATCTTGCACGGGTATAGATAGACAGAATGAATTTATTCTTTTAATTTAAAGTTTTATCATGTTGACCGTCTCTCCTTTATCTGAATATTTTTACCATTCTGAAATATTTTTACCGAATACTTAATGGTACAAATAATATAAACGTACACGAGAAATATATTCCACGCTTTTCTTTTTATTTTGTGTGATAGTAAAACCACGGCTTATAGTATACAGGCTAGCCGTGTTTGTATAATGAAAACCATTTGACAACTTTTCCCGCTAGGATCGCCACAAGTCCTACCTATACCGACCAACCAATAGGATAACACACTTAGCAAATAAGGAAAAATAAAGGCTTGTTATCATGACGTAAACTGCTGATTGTTGGCCATTATAGTGGCTTAGTTGAATTTTCGAGCCATTAAGATCCGCCTCCAACTCTGTGGATTTGCTTTGCCAGTTGTCAGCTATTGCCATCTGGATTTTTAATGATTTCCGTATCTCGTCTAGCCTGTATAGTGTCTCTAGTAAGCCGTGGTAAAACCTCACATGCTCCATACAAAATCTTTTAACATACAGTATATTCGATATCCACGAGACTTTTTATGAAAGAAACGATATACAAACTGGCACACGCCATGACATATCACACGACCCAGTTTCAAAGCGTTAACCAACGCAATTACATTCACAACTTTCATTTCCCTCTCGGATGACAAACGTCTCCAGCGTCCCCTTGCGTCACAGACATTCGACATTTTTTACGATCCTGCACGCACCCAATCGGCTTCCAGTTTTAAGTCCGAATGAAAAATTCGCGTTTTGTGTATATTTATTCGAAAAGAACGCATTTTCCTTCCACCTTGATTGATTACCATTCTTCTGGGAGGGGCTTAAAACCATCTGAATGGGGAGGTTCTCGAGAATCGGGCGTTCGAGAACGAGATAAACGTGGGAAAAAGGTTCCCTCCGTCCACGGATGTGTCACAGCGCGAGCAGTTTGGGCAGATTTAAGACCGGGTCGTTTTTGACTTTACAATTAGCTTGCCTTCGCAATTCCCACTGTTTCGATATTTGGGACATGCACTTTCGGAGACAATGCTTCCCGTTTCGGATATTTATTCATTTATTCGTTTGTTTATTGCCATTTGCGTGATTCGCTGGGTGGCTGGAGTAAACCGACGGTGGTGTTTTTTTGAGCAGGTTTGCGGTTAAGAATTGAGATTTTGAGGTTTGTATCGAATGCACTTTTTTATTCTAATATTCAGTGAGATAGCAATGTTCAAAACAAATGAGAAAAAATATTGAATTTGAGGCTTTTCTGCTTTTTACTAACTTTTCTAATAATTTGTTCTCGAAGTGATTTGATTTCAGGATTGTTGAAAAGTTTCCATCTTATCCTCGTTCGTACGCCTTTGCGGATGGAGGTTGGACATTCCAAGTGGCATTGGAGACAACAAAGACTGAATATTTTCTTTAGTGATACTTAAATTAATTTACTGACTCACTAAAAGAAGATGCAAAAGATTTTCTGATTAAAATTTCTCGGCTTATAAATTCATCTCAGCTAAGAAACTTCTACTTATTAAACTTACACATAACTTCTGCTTCACAAGAGTGTTTAATGATGCATCGTTTGAGAAAATTTACAGCAAGATCATTTTCAAGTATTCCAATACAAATCTATAGTACTCGGTTAACGCCCATCCTAACGCAGTTATTAATCTGAACTTAAGTATGGATATCATTATGTCCCCTTAAATCATTTCATAATGTTCCACTGTATTCCTGGTGAAGGGTATTTGCAAACTTGAATCTGTTAACGTATTAAGTACTACAAATTTTTTTTTTTCCATTTTAGAAAACAAACATATTTCATAGGGAACACTTCAATTTATTCACTTCATTTCAATTTAAGTTATATTTTTCTTAAAAAAAAATATTTGGAAGAGCGATGAAGAAGTAAGGAACACAATTTCCAATTTTATAATTTACAGATAAGTTAAGAAACAAATAGACACAACCAGTGGCGGATCTAGAACATGAGCAAGGGGGGGGGGCTAACTTAATCTGATTGAGGATGATAATGAAGTAACAAGCCGTGCGTTTTGCAATATTCATTAATGTCTTAAATATTGAGGGCAGTGTTGATTGTAAATTACTAGTATTGTTAAATATAACTAATTAATTAGTAATTAAATTAGTTAATCATTAAATATATCAAAATAATAAGGGTGTGTCAACCGGGAGGGGTTTTTTACGATGATTTGAGTCAAATATTTTTTTCCAAGAATATAGATCAAATGTGAATTTTCGTGCACTTAATTTCAATGTTTAGTGAATAATACATCCATCCCGAGGCATAAGGGGGGTTTGGGGGAACCTCCCCCAAGAAAATTTTTGAAAATTTGACCCTAAAAAGTTGTGTTTTGACTCATTTTTGGTCATTTGGGACTCTTTGAGTGTCACACGAAAAAGATGATTTCTTGTACTCGTTTTCAAAGGAAAAAACTGTAAGATATAAGAATTTCATGGGGGTGGTTTGAACCCCCTAACCCCGTCTCTATTTTAACAGAGCAAATGTTTTGTAAGAGACATAGCACATTAGACCCTTTTAAAAGGTGAATCTTATAAAAACCAGGAAGTTAAAGATCTTGCAGAGGGGCTAAAGCTCATAACCTTTAAGATGTGAAACAAATCTATAAAATGTAAGGGGCTAAGTATTTTGGAGGTTATGCTTTGTAAGGCTTAGAAAGCTCATTGGAATCTACAAGTTCTGAATCGCATTTATATTAAAGTGCTGAAAGCTAAAGATCTAGGAGGGGTCTAACGCTTTTAGGCTAAAGCTCATTAAATTGCGAACTAAACACTATAAAACATCTCAAGGAGGCTAATTCTTTATGGGGGCTAAAACTCATTGGCCCCTTTAAATTGTGAATTGAATCTACAAAAACTCAGGGCTAAAAGCCTTGTAGGAGCTAAAGATCATGGAAGGATTCATAAGGGTTAAAGCTCATTAAATAGTGAACCAAATATATTTAAAAACGCAAGAGGGCTAAAAGCTTTGTAAAGGCTATTAAAGAGCATGGAGGGGGCTAATGTTTCATAGGGCTAAAGCTCATTAATTTGTGTAACAAACATAAAAACGCAAGGAGGCTATTGCTTTTTGGGGCTAAGCTCATTGGATAGACCCTTTAAATTACGAATAAAACATTCAAACATGCAGGGGGCTAATAATTTGTAAGGGCTAAAACCTCTAGAAATCCTTAAATAGTGAATGGAGTTTATAAAAATGCAGGGGGCTAAAGATCTTGGAAGGGGCTTAATGCTTTGTAGACCCTTTGAATTGTAAAAAAGGCTACAAAAAACTGAAAAAAGTTTAAAATTTTGAAAATTTAAACAAAATTTTCTTTCGAAAATTTCGAATTCAATATTTTTTTCGAAAAAGTTCAATTTTATGTAGTGTAAACTTAAGTCCCAAGGGGGGGGGGCTATAGCCCCTATAGCCCCCCCATAGATCCGCCACTGGACACAACCATTTCTTAGGCTTAGTAAAACCGTAAAACCAACTAAATATAATAGGTACTACTTCAGAAAACAAACAGAAAGAATTTACTGCCATAACAGAAAGGATGTTTCTACGTGTAATATTCTTAGAGGAGATATTATAGTGGTGGAGTGAGCAATGGTAACGCGGTTAAGATAATTTTTAGAAAGACCACCAAAGACCGCCGTCAGCTGCTGGCGGTCATACTGGAAATTGTTTTCACTGTCTAACTTTCATGCTGTGCAGTGTTGCTATTGTGTGCATTCTTGACGTTGCGTTTTGAAATTCATAAAAAAGCACCGGCTCATCGCCAGAAGCCCTGATAAGGACGGGTACTCTTTTTCGGAGCCGATTTAATGGGAATTCTCACTCCACTTCTATTTCTTTTCTATGGTGGTATTACTTTTGATAAACTGAGTGATTTTAAGCTACAAAAGAACTTTAGTATTGGCGCTAAAGAAGTTACAATACTTATTCTATTATTCATCCGAACGAAGGTTGAAGCAGAACCGATATTAAGCAAAAAAAAAACAAAAATTCGAAATCAAGCAGTGTTGAAACCACCCAAAATCCCTCCAAAACCATCTTCAAGCCCCACCAGCACACACTTAACGCGCATTTCAGCTATACCATCCGGGATAAAAATACCTCCCCCTCATCACCAATTCATGGCCCGAAACTTTCACAACCGCTCATTTTCCGAAACAAAACACCAACCACGATTCTCGGAGAGAGAAAAAAACAGGGAAGCCGGACCGCTCTTTATCCGGCCACTTTCCTAATCACATCCCATTTCTGTCCGGATTACGTCAGCCGGACCGCTGAATTATAGATGACGCGGGAGGCTTTCAATTAGCCGTAATGCCCAGCGGTCATTTGGTTAAAGTGGCCTTCCCTGTAGGCTTTTTAATAATGCAAGGGTTATTTTATTATTATTGTAATTTTATTGCTGCCCGGAGTTTGCGAACGTTAAGCGAGGACGTGATTTGAGTGGGAGATTGCTGGTTTGGTGTGTTTGAAACAAAGCCCCTAATGCTCGGGTTTTCATTTGTGCGATTAATATTTTCGTGTAAAATATCCTGATTTAATTAAATGGGGTCTGCGGATACATGGTTATCTTATGCCCTTCCGTGATTTAGGTGGTGAAATTGTGCTTTATGGGGGTATAAGTAGGGTTGGAGAAATGAGAGAGTAATGTTTTGAGGAGGTTGGAAGTATAGGTTTCCAGGAAAATAGCTAACCGAATTATTGAGAATATTGAGAGTAGAATAACGTTTTAATAAAAATATCTCAGTGCTTAAATACGTTTTTAAGTGTGTTCGCTTTGCTTCCCCGAGTTTTTTCTGGCAGTAAAACCACATTTACATTTATCCATTGTGCTTTTGTTCAAGATTAAAAGTAATGAAACACTAATTTTAACAAAATTGGAAAGTAATTTATAACAGTTTCATTCTAAAATACCTCTCCTAGTAGGTTTCCTGTGTGTAACTAATACTTCTCTCTCTCTCTTTGGATAATAATACTCTTTGGAAAGATGCTTTAACAGTTGCGACATTTTTTCTGTGCTACTAACTTTTAAACTTTTCTTTTAAACTTACATTTATTACCTAAGTTTCAAAATTAGCCCTTTTAAAACCGTATCATTTGTTAATACTATGTCGTAAAATACTATTTATAGGGATAAAATTTTTAAAAAAGTTAGAAGTTTGAAGAAAAGTTGATTCTACCTTAGAATGAAGAATAAATTTCAATTCAATCAGTGTTTATATTATATTCAAATATTTATAGAGCTGTGAAATAATACAATTTATATTTAAAAAGACTCAGACTATAAAAGGAGTGAAGAACTTTTTTCACTTGGTTGTTTTGATAAAAGCAGACTAGTATATTCTTTATTTTAATTACTTTTACTCTGTGTTTTAAACGGATATTTAGTTCGATCAAAATATAATGGAAGAAACCCTTCCTTCAAATGGTTATTACTTGTTATTAAAGATAAGAATATGAAGATGTTCATTGGTGACGTTAATGAGCATTAGATATCGCATGTCCGAGATTTATTTGTCTGGTAAGCATATGAAAAAAGTTTCACAATATAGAACTTCTCCCCTTTTTTCTCTTTACTGGCTCGGGGCATTTTATCTAACTCATATAAACGCTGAAATATAATTTAAGGAGATAAAAAATTTTTCGAGGCAAATTCCGAAACAAAAACTCTTTACATACAAATGAAGCTAAACACACATAAGCCAAACCAAACAAATCCCCACAAACGCGATAAACCGTTGTTTGACGCGCTCTCAACAACATTTTTGCGATCACGCACGCTCATATTCCATCCGTCCCTTCCCGCGTCACGTGCCAGCCACGCTCCCCACAATGCCGATCGCCACGGAGAGCGCGCGCCGCGAGCCTCCAAAAAGCCATTGTCGGACCTTTTGTGGCACATTGTTGTACACACTGTTCACGGCCTTTTGTTTCGTTAGGGACGCTTTGTTTCACTTTATCTATCGCTCTTGCCCGTGACCTTTCCGGTTTGGGGACCGGGTCCAAATTGCTGAGGTGACAGTTGATGACCATCAGGTGCGCTGGAAAAGCAATTGAAAATCGTTGTATTGTAATTGAAATGGGAATTTGGGATCGCGGTGAAATGGTGATAACAAGAAGATTGAGTTTAGGAAGAATACCAACTTTGAAATAGCCTTTTCTCTTTTTTTAACAGTCCTTTTCTTAAGTCGGTTAAAAGTTACTTACCTTAGCTACCTGAAAAAAATGTCTTGCTTAAAAAATTCTAGCCAACAGAGTATCGTTAACTACTACACTGACCTCTCTTTGTCCAAGTGTCCTAAGTGGTTAAGGAAATAATCTGGAGAATCAATCAAAGCACCAAAAAATCAAAGCTCAACTAAACTGCTCACATTTTAAAATCACAATCTCCCTGTGTATAATTATAACCATGTTTCAAAGAAAGGTCCAATGTATTTCAAAACTGACTTTTTTATTATTAATTTATGAAGGAGTATAATTTTTACTGAATATGAAGTACCACTAATTAAAATATCCATTTACTTTTAAAGAATATCTGAATTTCAAATGATTTTCTCTATGAAAGAATCCATTGAATACAGCGTAATAAAAATTTCTTATCTTCAAATGTGGCCTAAACTTTTTGTGCCTTATTTAAAATTATGGTTCAGATTTAAAAACAAACTGTATATCCTGTTACTATTGTAGTTTTATGAAATATTTCTCATAAAATAGAGGTAACTTAAGTATAGCTATTGCTATATTATCCATATCCATATATTTTTATACTTTGTGGAAAATTATAGCATAAGAATCACACATAATTTAAAATTCATATTTGTTTAGGGATTAATTAAATTGAACTTATCTTATCGATTAGCATTTTATTTATCACCAGAAGGTACTGTATAATATGATTAAATTTCGTATTCACTTATCAAGATGGAAAAATCACGTCTAATTATTTCTCACTATAAAAACTGATGAACTTAAACTGATTTTCTAATTTACTTATACTTTTAGTTATCTTTCCTTTGCTTAATGACTTATAGTAGAAAGAGGGTATTTCATCAACCTTTGGATCAGTGCAACAGAGTTTAGAGAGGCAAATGGCCCATGACTTCATACACAAAAATCAATAAAGGCAGCAATCGGACGCCAGCTTTTTCATTCACCATACTAACACAGAACAACAATCAATTTAGAGAATTATATTGAGTTTTATTGAACTTTAACTTAGTTTTTAGAAGAGAGGAAATATTATATTCTGCCCTATCTCCGATTTCAGGTCATAACACAAATTTGAAAACAGTTATTTGACTTATTTTACCCGATTATTAGTAGAAGTATACATGAAAGGAATAAGCCTTGATTTAAGAGGATTTTAGGAACATTATATTAATGATGAATTTGGACATACTTAATACTGAATTAAGTTAACGATTAATATTTAAGAAATTTGAACCTTAAATTAATTTAAACTATTATTACAGAAAGCAATTTCTAACTATTTTTAGTTATAATAGAAATTTAAACATACATAAAATATTTCAGCAAAACAGCTTTCTACCATAGGTCTTGGTTTTGTTTTTTCTGTTTTAATAAAGCACAAATGGACATACATTAATATTTCATCAATATTTTATTTAATGTTACAAAAATGTTTCATTTATTACAATAATCAACTAATCTTTCAAGTCCTTCTATATAAATATATCTTTCAAGTTGATATTTTTGCACAAAATTTACCAAAAAATGGCAATTATTTGTAGCTCAATCTGTCATCCGAGGAATTTAAAAATAATTTTCCTTTTTTACTCGATAACTATGATATTTCTTGAAAAAGAAAAAGAAAAATATGTTGTTAGAGTTTTTTTATAATGTACTTGCAATAAAATATGTGAATTCGCATTGTATCTCCCCGTTGTTAACCCTATTGGTCTTCAGCACATCTAAACTTGTGTATCACAAATTAAACATATTATCATCCTACTTTTTACTTCTACCAACTTGAATGCAATTGCAATGAAAAAATAGACTTAAATGCAGCAGTAAAAGAAAGGAAGTGCTCTTAAAGTTCTATATCGAGCTTTTTATACCAGATCAAAATAAATGAAATCCATCACGAAATAGCGGTCGCCATCTACCACAACCGACATCCAGCTTCCCAACTGTCATCCCTCGCACAGGTGTTGGTCCAAACTGTTCAACTGTCGTTCACCATGATATTCAGCATCACACAGGTAATTACGCAACCTGGATAGTACTACGACCCAACAGCACGCACATCCTTTCAGGGCATCAGGGAAGTACTTGAAGTTTGTGTGATGCACGCGAAGGGACACGCTCACTAGATCTCCATATAAAAGCTGGCTAATTTTCATTGAGAGTGAATTTATTAAATGCTATTTCAAGTGGTCTTTTCACGCAAGCTCAACTAGTCGAAAGGTGTAACGCCGAAGTTAGTTTTTCAATAGATAATAGGATGCATAATATGTCTTACTACGATACTTACCTATCTATTAAATGAAATACTTAGCTGGATTTAATAATTGTGGTGATTATGGTAGTTTAAAACCTTGAATGACTTTCTTCGTTTTGAAATTATTTTTATTTTGCTTTGCTTGCAAGTAAAAATATTTTGCTTGCTTTTTTTCAATTTTATTTGCTTGAAATTTATACTTTGAAAACGTTCTCAGACATAGTCATCTAAGTACCTTGTTCTATATTAGAAAAACCTGTGCCATATATCCTGTTTATTGAATTGTTGAAGGTTACTGACTTTAATCTGAGCTATATTTACAACATTATACATATCTGAAAGAAATATAGCTTAATGAAGGAAAAAAAGGATTTACCAACCAACAATAAATCCCAGGATACAAAGACACGTCCTTATATTATCCTTATTTATAGTTCTCTTAAATTGTGTAATGAATAATGGATTATACCCTATACAGTAGTAGTTATGTTTATTTTAAAGCATTGGGATTTTTGTTTGAAATTAACCTATAGCAGGCTTCCTTCTTCATATTTTTTCTTTGTCTCATTGTAAGTAAACTTACAATTTTGTAACAATTCTTTTCTAACTTTCATTCCATGATTTAGATTCAGAGTAAATTATGATTTCAGTAATTAATATATATCAATAAAAAATTAATGTTTTTCGAGTTGTGTTTGTTGTCCATTTTTCTCTCTTTATTAACCTTTACCAAGGCTTTGATGGTGTCTTAGCACTGAGATAGTCAGACATGCACCATACTTAGGTTATACCTTCACCTTCCAGGTATATCATACCTGTTGCTGAAGGCGGTCGCGTGCCCAAACCATTGTTCCCGCCCCTTTGAAAAGACTTCCTGTTCCCATTGTGGTGGTTCCACTGACTGCCCCACTCACAAAAGGGGCTTCTTGGGAGATGGATCCCTGGACTCACAAAAGACATCGAGCAAAGACCCGACAAGTTCATGGACCCTCTGTGGACGGGGTAATTAGGCGAGAAATGAAGGGACACCCCTCTCACCTTTGGAGGGTCATCGGAGTTTATGCTGCGGCTGCTATATTGCGGGGGTGTGGGCTGAATCTCATGAATGATACTCCGTTTGAAACTTTGTAGTTTTAGAAGTCTGATGGGGAGTTCTTAGAGTTGTGCACTCTCACGATGGGTAAGTTGTGCTTGATATTTGTACCAAAATCTCCTATATGGGGCAGAGGAAGATTGTGTGAGAGAGAAAAGTTGATTAGGGAGAAGAGACGGGTGATAGGAAAATAGAAATTGAGGGTAAATGACGGAAGAAAAAAAAATAAAGACACAATATGAAAGACAGAGGGAAAAATCAAAGAAGAGATTAAGGAGAGAAGTAAAAAGAGAACAAATGGAAAGGAAAATGCTTGTTAGAGCTATGCGTAGTAACTTTCATTTTATGAAAAAGTGAAATAGAGAGAGAAGCAGTTGGAATGAGAAAGATATTGATAAATAAAGATAAAAAGAACTAGAGGATATAAAAGATGAAATAAGAACGATGACCAACAGTAAAAAGTGAGAAAGAATGAGAAAAAGAATAATTGAGGAATTATTAAAAATAAAGATAAATAGTGAGATGAGAGGAAAGCTTGTATATTCTTTCTATAGATGAGAGAGATAATTGAGGGATATCCTACATTTAATAAACAGAGGAGTTTTTACGGGTGTTAAGGTAATGTTGACATTCAAAGACTATAAAATTAATAGTAAAAACAAGCAAGTGTCAACTATGTAATACAGAATCTAAAAAAAAAAAAAAATAAAACAATTCTGTATGATTCCGCAGCGCAAAGACGACAACTGAGTGTGAAATCAGCGACCAATCACGAACAAAGACATCATCAAAGAATCTGATCCAATTCCTCCTCTTAATCCAAATCATTAACCTCAAGGAGCGAGCCAACCAACCATACAGTACAAGGTCAGGCCTCCACCTCCGACCAAAAGTCGAAAAAAAAATGCTGAGGGCCTGGTACGCTGACCGCAGCCTTTGTGGAGAAGCCAACTAACGAAGGAGAAAAAAAAACCAACAAGAACCGCCAGGAAAAAGGAGAAGGAACAACAAGAAGAAAAAAAGTCCTTTTCTTCTTTCCATCTCTATCTCATTTCGGGCCTTCCGGTCTTGTTGAAGCATGTTTCCTGCAAGTGCCCAGCAAGGCGTATACGCACAAATAACGAGGGATCGCGGCATATAATGATCCAGAGAAAGGATAAATAATATTCCGATAGTTGTTGCCAACTGTCGCATGCGAAAAGACGACACGAAAATTGACTTCCACTTGCCCTCTGCGACGCTTTTCCTGTCGAGGGATGTAAGCCGCTTAATTGGACACCGATTCGAATAAGAACGGCCTCTTTGGGATTGTTATCAATTGACACTTCCTTTGATCTTTAGAGGATCGTAAGATTAGCTTATGGTTTCGTTTGGTAGTAAATTAAGGGGATTAAAAAGAGTTGTTGGTGGGAGTGGACAACTTAGTATACACTTAAATAGTGTTGATTGCTGAGAGCTTATCCAGTAATCTGACTGTGTTTTATAACACGACTCCTATCTCTTAATATATTCGTTCTGTTGGGTTTTTTTTAAGACTGTTGGCTTTTTAGATTTTTTAGGGGACGTTGGAATGAACTCTAAAAATTTGTGGAAGTGGTTCAATATATTAACAGTGAGCTAATCGAGGTTTTCGCCAAATTTGGCGAGATTGGATCTCGCCAAGCTATTACTAGAGTCTGTCTGTCCTCGCTTGGCACATGTGGCAAACCTAAAATCACTACCCACAGCAGGAAAAGCAGTGGCGAGTGCAGGGTATCGGGTATCTAATAGAAGTGAGATAACCATCTTTATGGCTTTTTCGCCACTGTTTTTTCTGCTGTGGGTACTGATTTTAGGTTTGCCACTCGTGCCAAGCGAGGACAGACAGACTATAACACTACATCTAAATCCCTGGTTATCTCCCAAATTTGGCGACATTTGGCGAAAACCTCGATTACGGAATATTACCCCAAAAGGGAGCAAACTCTTACACACCCTCTAATCCTCCTTTTTTGCCCATCAAAAATCCTCAGATTTTTATCTATTTATTTTTGCAACATTAAATAAAATTTTTAAATTTGTTTGTAATATTTTTTAAATAACAGTACCTATACTATAAAATCCAGATTTTTTTTTAAAAAAAAATTGTGAATTGTGAGAATGAATTTTAATAATTCATCCTATCTAGTTCTTTATTAGAATAAATAGTAATACGTTCTTTACAAACTTCACATACACTAACTTTCACAAATGTTTAAGGTTTCACTATTATTAGTGCTTAATACGTGCAAAGTTGAGAATTATATTTCTTTATCGACCTTGTAAAACATTTGAAGGAATACGAAATTTAATCTACTCTGGTATACGTCTGAGTGATTTTCCCACAGGATATCATGTTCACAACCTGTCGGCTTGTGTACTTTCTATCTACTTTTCACTCTGTATGCTGACTCAGTTACTTATGATCACAGTTTGTGTGAAAATTCTTCCTTGAATCTAAGTGTGTTATGGCTCATCGAGCAGTCAAAAAGGCTACAAACAATTTTAAACTAATGCCTCAAAGAAATTTAACAATCAATGAATATGTAGTTAGGAATTTAATTTACGCTTTTAAATTTGGTCGTTCTTGTATTTTGGTCACTTAATGATACAATTATCTCATAAAAAGCTTCTAAAACACACTAGATACTCTCTAGTGAGATCCAGAGGCATTGCATACTTTGTATACTACTATTATGTATGTACTACTAGATAACACTATACAATATGTATATGTATAATGTTTAGTATGTAATTTGCAATCCTATGGTTTGGTTTGATATCCCTCTATACACCATGCAGTGATTCGAACATCCACAACTGCTAGTAACACAAAATTATGTAATGTAATTGTATGTGAGGGCTTCACATCGCTGTACTAAGACTCTCGGCTTCATAAAACACTGACTGCACCTTGATCCAATAGTCAACTTACTCACTTTGCTACGGGATCTCTAAAAAAAAACAGGGTATTAAAATTTTATTTTTTTCTATTATCCATTATATATTTTCCAATTATAATAAATTGTAGGATTTAACCTATTTTACAAGAAGTATACCAATTCTTCATTTATTCACCTTATAGATGGGGAGTTTATACAAGGAAATCACGTAATCAGGAATTTGAATATCCCTGATACCCTATCTTAACAGTTTTATCCTGATTTTCGTAACATTATGATTTACAGTTATAAATTTTAAATTAAACACAGAAAAACATACGTAAAAAATTGTAAATAGACTTACCTATAAAAGTCTATTTACAGTACTTTAAATAACAAATTCAACTCGAATTGTTTATTGATATTTGAATCGCCAGTTTAAAAAAAGGAATAAGTCCAAAAAATGGCAAATGGACTTTTTGTGCGCAAAAAAAAATCTCCAGGCTTTGTTCTACACATGAAGAGGGAAAAAATAACTACCCCCTATCGCCCCTTGAACTTGGCGAAATTCCATTCATTGCATTTTTTGATTAAATTTGAAACTTAAGTTAATTTGTCTCTCTTGTATTATCCTTTGTTCTGTAAATTAAGCTAAAATAAAATTTACTTTTTATTTAATAAGTGTTTTCACCTTTTTTTTATCCAGTGAATATTTGACTCCATTGATATATGGACTCGATACTCGATTCAAATTGCCGTAATGATGATAACTTTTAATTTTACTCATCTCTGTCTTTCTATTTTTCACTTTTGTGCTGTGAACTAAGCAGAGGAGAGATAGAGAAACGAATAAAATTGTTTTTAAGATTTATGTCTGCTAAAATTTCATAAGGTTGAAAAAGAGAACAAGTCCATCAAATATTTTCAACTGTTAAATATTTTTCAATAAACTTATATTTTTTTCTGATGATTGTTCTTTACTCTAAATCTAAATAGGATCATGAATTTCCAATACAAATTTGGTGATTATACAATGAAAGTTCATTGTTAACAGGTTATACAGGTTTTTTTCTTTCGATTTTCTCAGAACTTGGTTTTTGGACTTATTCCCTTTTTCCAGCTGACGGTTCATTTAATCTCTTGCTTTGAACAATTTTCATAAGAAACAAACATATCCAAAAAATAAACATACCTCGAAATCTCTCTTCTTTACTCAAAATCAAGTCAACATACTACATTTTAGCCGTTAGCTTGGCACATCCTTGTCTTGTGTCAAGTTAACGACTAAATCTTGAAAACGACATTTTCTCTACTGAAGTGAAAATGAATAAAATAATTCAAATTCACTTTTTCTAATTGTATTGTTAAAACAATAACCTGGCAACAATGGAAATATGTTTGTTATTGAGAGTAATGCTGCTCTCAGCTCGGGGTTGAATCCATTGTTACATTGGTTTATTACGGGGGTTTATTGTTACAATACTGACTTATTTATTTGTTGATATTTAAAGTTGTTTAAAAATTTCTTACTTCTCTTAAAATAATCAATCAACAAATAAAAATAACATATTTTTGCTTAATAATAATAATAATAATAATAATAATTTATTTATTTGCACACAATATGTAACATAAAAAAAACACAAAATTGAATTAACATGAGTTACCCAGGGGTCATAGGCCCATACGGATAACCGAAAAAACATTTTCAGATACAAAGTAATACAATTTAAGGGAAATAAATTATAGTAGGTACATAGGATATTAAAAATTATAATAAATACGTGAAAGCAATACGGTAAGTAAAAATTAAGACCATTGCACACTAGCTTCAGAATAAAGTAGTTAGGTTAATAATTTAATTGATTATGTAATAATTTATTTTTATTCGTTGATTGATATGAAAATTTATCAATAATACCTATTTGTAGTTGTATCAATTCAAACTACACATTTTGTCTAAAATTAAAAAAAAATAACTAAAATAAATTTTTTCAAAAACTTTCTGAAAAGTTTTGTGTCATGATTTATATACTGTATGAATGGTTTTTTTATGATCCTGAGATGAAGAAACAGATATTTACCCAGATAGAAGCATGAGGATGCAGAGGAGCAAAATAAGTTCCCTGACTAAGCGTTTCCTACATCCTTAGAGAACGCGATAAAGAGAAAAGAAACACCTATGCCGGAGCGGAGGTTTCTGCGATCCTCAGATTTTGCAGAAAAAGGAAGAGAAGTACACTGATGGTGCTATCCTTATGATCCTTGCCATTATATTATGCAGAATATCAAGTAAACTCCCAGTAGTCTCTCTATAGTTTTTAGATAAGATTAAGAAGGGGAAAAAAGTTTTCTTAGGGAGATCTCCTGGCTCTGTCATTCCTTATAAGAGATACTGCAGAAAACAATTGTAGTAATAGAACGCTTACTACGATCAATAGAGAGGATGCATACGAGCAAAAGAAGTCCCTTGATTATGCGTTTCTTAAGATTATTAAAGGTGATCCAGAAGAGTTTTTAACGTGAGGTTCTGCAAAATAATGATGTAACTTCTTTGTAGTTTAAATTCCAATACGTCATTGCAACATCATCTCTCATATAAAAGCCCACGTCACTCACTGACTCACTGACTCACTGATTCTGGAATGGAACGCTCGCACACTATGATGCCATCTCGCAATAATAATCATAATCATCAGAAAAATATAAAAGCCCACGTCACTCACTGACTCGATGCCATCTCGCAATAATCAGAAAAATAAATAAATAAAAGTAATTAAAATTTTAAAATAATATAATAGCTTTTAAATAAATATCTTTCAAGAAAGTTGGTTTACTTAATAAAGGTTAAAAAGTTACTTTTAGGGAAGTTGGTTTCTAATTCAACAATAATAAATTATTAAAGTTAAACTTCTTATTTAATGTATAATTAATAGGAACTTGAAGTAGTAACGAGCGAAGCTCGCATAAAAGGCTAGCCTAGCTGTAAGACCCGGCTTTGCCGGGTCGTAACAGCTAGTCAGATATGTTCTAAATATGTGGACAGCCCCTTTTTCAAGTTCCAAAAAAGTGCTTTAATCTCTTGCTAATATCCCCTGGTATATTGAAGATATTATATTTCCGTGAAACTTTTTCTGTTCATTTGTCATGATTTTGCAATAAGTTATTTGCAATAAGTTTTTTTTCTCTTAATAATTTTTCTTTACTGTCTTAGTTTTCCGATGCTACCGTTGTAAGCTGTCTCAATGTATCCAAAATAAGAAAAGTCACATACTATAGGTACACCTTACGCCCATGAACCTAAGAAACGTTGTTTCAAAATAAAAACCGAGAAACAGACTTTTGAAACACCCTTGTATGTATTTTAATAACCATAACTTAATTTGAAACAGAACAGAGATGGATGATATGACTATAATTATTATTCTCTAAAAAATTGGGTCATAAAATACCGGAAAAATTCCCTCCCCTTGTTAATAGTCGTTATTTATTCGATGTTAATACAAAAAACCTGAAATGAAATTGGACATTTTTCATCGAACATTGAAAATCAAAATTCAAAAACTTGAACTTATGTATTCAATAAATAAACATATTGAACACAGCTCAATAAAACATATTGAACGAAGCTCTCACGAGACTCCCTGAGGGCTGGGAGGCCATAAAAGAGAGGGGAAAAACACGATCCACGGGAAAAGGTAGAAAGACCAAATTGCTTTTTTCCTGTCATTTGGCATCTCCACTTCCCATTGTTAGACGCCCTCGTTTCCTTTGCCGTGCCTTTGTCTTGGGTGCAGCAGGGTAATGCAGCGTTTAGCAGATGCTGGGCGCCGAAATGTTGGGATTCATTTTAAAACAGAGGTGCGCTTGAAGGTAAAAATTGTAGGCAGTGTGTCGGGTGGGAGGAAAATTTGGTTAATTTTGGAATGGATTTCTCTTTTGGAATTGAAGGGGGAGTAATATTTGGGATGGAATGTGTGACATTTGATGCTCAAAAACTTAAATGTTTGCTTGTTTAAAGCTCCGAATGGAACAGATACTTGAGGAAATTTAGAACTGTTAGTATTTTTGATGAACAAAATTACCTCTTTTACAAGAATGCATTACAAAAATCAATAATAAATTATAGCAAATATCCTTTGAATTAATTTATTTGAATATATTAAACAATATTTAAATTTGGCTCATGTATGTCTGTCTATAGTACACAATTTGACCAAGAGCAATCTAAAAACCTGTTGAATTTGAACAGAAAACTGTCAAATTTTTTGCCCAAAATCCCTGTAATTTGTGAAGGGGTATCTTATTATTGCACACAGACTCTCTCTGTATATTAACAGGATACAATACTCAGATTTATCAGATAAATTAATTTTATTCGATTAACTGCAGTTTAATCAGTTTGTTTCAAAGTAATAGCAACAATTAATTAATAAAAAATAATTTAGGAGGTTGTACATTAAAGCTTTCTTGATTTTTGAAACTAAGAATAAACCATCTGAGAATTGATCTCAGGTCTACCGTGATGGTAGTCGAGTAAGCTAACCATTGGGCCATGAATTTTCGTAGAATTTTAGGAAGTTATATAGACTACAAGCCCGTGTCGAAAAATGATGGGTCATTTGAACCACCAGAAGACCTATATAGAATGATATAAGGCCATAAAATAATAAGATTCAGTACTATGCCGTCACTTGTAAGCTGTCCAACTGAGTGCCGGTGAGAATTCAAAAGCACAGGTAGAGTGAGTACATTTTGGTCATGTATTTTTGTACGGCATTCTTACCATCAATAGATCCAAGAAAAATAATGGGAAAACACGCAGTGCCGTACAAAAGTAGTGCGCCACCAAGTCGGAATTTTTGTATGATTTTCCGCCGATTTTTAGGGTAAATTTGGTCATTTGATTGTGTACGGCATCGGTTCCATACAGTTTCAAAACCTCTTCTTATCCATAATTCCGCAACGCCGTACAAAACATCATGCGACAAGGGGGGGAAATCGAGGGTTGCAATCCCCTCCCTTTTGGTGGTCTGGGGGGTGATTTGACACAACATAAAATTAATTCATTTTGAAAGTATTTCATGCATAGATAACATTTTCTCACATGCCGTACATTTTTATTGGTCCAAAGGTCAGTAGGAGTATATGACCAGGAGTGTACAAAACTGTTGATACTGACATTGGCAGTTTTCAATTCTTGAATATAATATACACACTGTTTCACTTCAGATAGACGGCATAATGATTAATGCATATTATCAGTTGTTCTCTTTAAGAATATGTGAATGCCGTATTGTATCAGATGAACATAAAATACCCCTGAAATGGTAGTGCCATTTTCATCAGCCTGAAAATATGGTTTGCATTAAAATGTACGGCATCATTTTTTTCTGAATTATTTACCTGAATACTATTTAAAACCACGATAATATGTAGAAAATTGCAAAATTTCATTTATCTATGATTATTGAAACTTTTGAAATAATTCGAAAAATTTCATTTTTTGTATTTCTCTGTAATTTTTTTTAGAACAGTTTCTTTTGAACGGCAATATTATATGACAATTGTATTTAACTATACCATGTTGAAAAAAAAGTTGCCGTACAGGATCAAATGACCTTCCAGCTTTATAAATCAAGTATATGATGAAATTGAGATAATTATTAATATATACATACAAATGAACAATAATTTTTTGACGGCATTAATTTTAATAGTACATTTGAGTGCTAGATAATGTTTTGGAACCGATGCCGTACTTTTTCAAATCACCCCCCAGACCACTGAAATGGAGAGGGTTGCAACCCTCGATTTTTCCCCCTTGTCGCAGGATTTTTTGTACGGCGTTGCGGAATTATGGATTAGAAGAGGTTTTGAAACTGTATGGAACCGATGCCGTACACAATCAAATGACCAAATTTACCCTAAAAATCGGCGGAAAATCAAACAAAAATTCCGACTTGGTGGCGCACTACTTTTGTACGGCACTGCGTGTTTTCCCATTATTTTTCTTGGATCTATTGATGGTAAGAATGCCGTACAAAAATACATGACCAAAATGTACTCACTCTACCTGTGCTTTTGAATTCTCACCGGCACTCAGTTGGACAGCTTACAAGTGACGGCATAGTGCTGAATCTTATTATTTTATGCCCTTATATCATTCTATATAAGTCTTGTGGTGGTTCAAATGACCCATCATTTTTCGACACGGGCCTGTAGTCTAATATTAATATATAGTAGTACGCAAAATTTTGGGTGGGATTTTCTCGCGGTATGGGGGAGTTCTCTAATAGAGATCTAATAGTCTCTAATAGAGCTAATAGCGATCAGACGAACACAAAAATCAAGGCACCGAAGAGAAAGCTGCTGATTTACAGGGAAGAGTCTGTAAAATAAACAGGATTACAGGTAAAATTTTTATTTTACAAAAAATGGAGAAATGACCTTAAAAGTATTGTTGAATATCCGTTAAAATAACACCCTTTTTAAAGTGTGAAGACAGGGATAGTTTGAGATTTTATTCTCCATATCTACATCTATGCTACATTTTGCTTTAGTTATAGGGTCCCTTGAACCTTTGTTGTTGACCTATTATAGGAAGTCATAAATGGGCTGAACTTATAAGTAAACACCAGGAAAAAAGAACTTTATACTAGAGATTTGGAAAGAAAAAGTTTATGAAAAGATATATTTTGTAAGCGTCGGTATCACACACACAATAAAAAAAAACTTCCAGATCTATCCAAATAACAATGTAACCATGATTTCCAAAATCACACATTTATAGGCAAACCGTAAAGAAATACATCAGAGCACCTTTAGTTCCCTCACAATCTCAATACTTTTGATGTATTTCGCAGTCTCCTAACTTTCCATGGCAGTTACACTTATATTCATTAGCACTGTTAACTTATGAGAAAACAGCGCGTTGCAGGAAATCTTCTTACCAGTTGGAAGTCATGCCTACTGTATTTTCAGTGAGAAAGGTTTAAATTTATTTTTCACACAACTTTTCAGTGGTGATTATATTTTTTGGAGAGAGATAAATCATGCCCCCCCATGGATAATCCTCCAACTATCAAAACATATACACCTAGCTTTAAAATTGCAAATTTTTTTTAAGGTACCTACAACTGGTCTCTCCCGCTAATAACCATTTGAGAGAATTATTTGTTTATTTGGAATGTTTTTAGAATCTCGAGAACCCTGGGTCAGGCAATTGATGATGATCAGGTCATCCATTGATTCAAACCAAGGAAATAAGGTGCTTGTTAAGTAAAGGAATATATAAATTTTTTTCTCAATATTGAAATATTTCAGGATACGTCTTATACTTTGCTATTAAAAATGTTCTAAAATTAATTGTAATTAACCTTTAAATAAATGAATGAATATATTTTAATTATGTATAGAAAAACCCCTTTTCTTTCTAGAAACTAAGTGTACTTTCAGCATATTCACTTTTTTAATAAATTTTTAAAAAATTCGACATTTAATCAGTTTTTATACAGTTAATTTTCTGAACCATTGATGTATAGAATATTGTTTCACAATTGGTGGTATGGTAGTTCACAAATCTGCATGGGTGTACAAAATGCATAAAGAAATTTTTTGGACGATCTATAACGGAGCAAATGCTCCGCTTCACCCGGTGTGGCTCAGTTACCTTCTTGAGGATGATATTAAAAAAAAACTTGGTAATATATGTAGATAAACTTTCTAGATCAAGTTAACATGTAAAGATCCCAAAAACTACCCACACCATATCCAATCTATAACTCCCTCACCTCATCAATACCCCAAACATCGATGGTAAAAAAAAGGATCCCAGGGAAAACATCACCAACTCCCAGAAATCCCACATTATCCATACAGTATATTAAACCCTGCCACTTCCGCAATTGCGCGAATATACACACACGACAACCTGAGAGGGGGGTACTCTCCGGTTATGATCCATCTTCGAACAGAAAAAAAAAGAATACCGCGGGAACGGCAGGCAGCTTCGGAAAAAGTTCACGCTCTGCCGGCCAGCCGAGAAAACGCGGCGGGGGCGGTTGCTACAGAAAGCACAAGCACCCGTAGACGGGGGCTGATTGCAGCGCCCTCGCTGTTGGGGCAGAAAATCTCCCACGCCCTGTACGAAAGTTTTCCTGTAATGGTTGTTTATGTAATTGGTTGTGGTGTTTACGTGGGATTTAGACAGAGATTTGGTTGAGAGAGGAAATTTTCTGAAAGTCTCTATTCAGTGGAAAGGTTTCATAGATTTGCTTAAAAAGTATTAGTATTAGTTTGGAATTATAATACCAAAGCTCATGGGTAGCCAGATTTTGAGTATGGCCATAACGTACTATGGTACTATAGTCCGTGTAAATAAAATTGGTGGCCCGTCACCATGGAAACGACGTGGCGGTGCAATAGAAATGCATTGTGACTAGTGGGAAATGACTAGTAGTGAACCGCCAATTTTATTTACACCGACTATAGTTATAGTGGCTTTATTATCGCTGTGTCATTCTGTACCTCCTAGAACTTCACTTGAGAACGAAAAAGGAACGAAAGAGAAACAAAACAAGGGATGATAATTTTATACAGGGTGTTTTATCAAGTCCACCCAGACGTAGCACAGAAAGGATCGTTGCTTGGAGTTCATAAAAAGGCCTAGAACTAACTATACTCTGAAAAGAATTATAACAAAACGAAACAACCTTTTTCCTAAAATATGACATCCTATTTAATAAGAATGTAATTATTTCATTACTCAGCACGCGCATGCATGCATAGTGAATATTTTTACAACTTTATCTCCAAACATATCTAAGTAAATACTATGTTTGCGTTTTCCATAAACCTTTTTTAGCATAAACCGGATATGAAATCGTACCTTTTTGCCATGATTTCTGTAAAACTTTGGATCGTAGAAAGTACCTATATAGTTCTTCCGGCATTTTTTCACTCCATGCCAAGAATCTGGCTGCGCAAAGTTTGGAAGAACTTGAAGCACCCTGTACATAAAGATGGAATAGGGGAGAGGACCAGGAGTCAAAGAAAAACAAGTATTACCGAGAGTAAGAATAAATACTTTTTGGAAGATGTTCTTTAGACTAATATATTAATACTTATTATTCAAGTAAACATCTACCCTAATTAGGTTAGAAAATTTGTTCTGAACAGTTTATAATAATTCTAATTATATCCCGGTATAGAAGATCTATAACACAAATATAGATTTATTCACATGAAAATACTTAGTGTCTACGGGAATTCCTAGAAAAGATGTTTACTGCATAAAATCCTTACTTATGCATCGCTCGTAAGATGACATCGTTTATTTATCGTGCTGGGAAAAACCCCATTCAGTTTGGAATACGACGATAGTGATATTTTGTCATCTTTACGACGCTACTCTATTACTCTACCATATCGTGTTTTACATCCAACTTACGAATTTATGAGATTTGGGATAAGCAAGATTTAAATAGGGAGCCATTTTTGCTGCAAAACAACTTTTTATGAAGGTTTAACTCAATCCTTTAATAAGGTTAGAAGTTTAATACTCATAAGTTCATGGTATAGTAGAGGATAGAGATGTTACATCTCTAAGTAAGTGGATTTTGAAAGGGATCATTCGCTTTGACATGGGTTTCATAACAACAGAAAACTAGCCACGTAAATTAAATTATATTATATCTTTTAGTTAAATACAGGTACAGGGTGACTGTAATTAAACTTCCACATTGAGATAGTTATAAAAAGAAACTACTGAACCAAATGTTCTGAAGAGGTGATGTTATTTTATTTCTTGAGAAAAAATTAGTTTAAAATTTACTACAAGAGGAAAATGGCGCGGTATGATGTAGTGTTCAACGAAAGAGAGAGCTAGGACTAACACAACTATAAAATAAACCACGTGATAATCCCTTTTCCTTGAGAACTTGTGTGTTCACATATGTTACCTTGGAGCCAATTACGGACTTTCGGATCAGAAGAAACTTTTAGGACTAACACTTTTATACCCTTACTGATAAACACAAAATGTTAGATCGAAACAGTGTGCACGCTCTTAGATTGCCAAATCGTGAGTTTCAAGCTTTAAATTGACACTAACTAAGACACAAAGGTATATACGTTTAAAAATTTTAAAGTCTTTCTAAAGAGTTTATAAGGCTATGCAAAATCTTGCAAAAATTCGACAAAATGACAAAATTTTGTAATAATCGATTTGGGGGATTTCAATTCGAATCCTTTTAGGTTTATCTTTTATCCTTCTCTACTCCGCATGTAATCTAAATTTGCAATTCCTGAGGTAGAATAATGCAAAGATAATGTAAAAAGAAACCGGAATTTGAGCAATTTTTACATCAAGAAGTTACTTTTTTTTTCATTTATATCTTTCTGTCTTTCAAAGATGAAGTTAAAAGAAATATTAAAGAAAAGAAAGAGGACGTCTTACAGTTTAATGATAAATTTGAAACTTTTTATTAAGATTCAAGTATAATAATTGATTTCATCCAACACAAAAGAGTTCATTGTTTTTTAAGTTTCTTTTACAACCATGTAAAATAGCTAACAATGCGGTTGTTTATGTTGAATTAAATATTAGGTGCTAATTCAAAGTTCTTATGAAATGCAATTTTATTCCACCGAGAAAATGTGGAAAAGTCTGAGGAAAACAGCAAACAAAGCTAACGGCCGGAAATCGCACTCTCGAGCGTTCCGCGCAACTGAATTCTTGTGAATTGCCCGCCAAAATTTCAGCATCCGTTTCTTCGAGCTTAGGAACCACTGTAGAGGTAAAGGGAGGTTTATAGGTGTTAACGGCGATAACATCTTATGGTGTTTTAGGGATACAAGAACATTGTTTTTTTTTGTTGTAAATTTAAGAAATTTTAGGGAGTTTGCCGCATTTAATATGATAGAGTTTCCATAAAAATTTCCAGTTTACAGGCAAAATGACTTGTGTAAAACTACTAATTTCCTTTACAAGGGCTTCCTTTCTTAACCATTTTGTACTGTATTTTGGAATACGAAAGATAGAAAAATAGAGAAAGCATTTGGTAGAAAGGAGGATAGAAAAAGTGGGAGAATAAGAGATATTGAGAGAAAGAATGAAATTCCAAATTAAAAATAAGTGTCGCATTCAGATAATATATGTCACCGAAGAATATAGGGTACGTAATACTTAGAGACAGAATAAAAGATATATATAGTCCCATACAGAATTTATAAAGTGATGTAAAAGATGGTAGAATAAGTAAGAGAATAAGGAATTATCTGAAAAAGAAGAATGAAGCAAAGTAAAATAGAATAGGAAGAAAAATAATGAAAGAAATTAAAAAATTATAATTTCTTAAAAATGAAGCAATAAAAAACACAGAAAGAAGGATTAAAGTTAAAACTATTTTTCTAAAGGCTATGTAAGGTTAAAAGAAAACAGGGAGTTGTATAGTTTGTTACAAGTTTAGTTTTTAACTAACATTGCATATAAAAGCGTTTTTATTAATTTTATTTTTATGAGCTTTTGATTGAGATAAGAAAGAGCTTGAAGGTATACCAGCTGAATAACTTGTCAAAGATTAGATTACCACTGACTCTTTGAATTATAACACAATAGAAAACCAAACGTTCATTACTGATATCTTTGAAAAGATAAGAGAGAAGGAAAACGATACTAAAGTTCGATAATAACCATCCTGTTTTTAAAATTCAATGAAATAGTAAGCGAGACTAGTGCCTCTGTATGCTCTAATATCTCGGAGCTGTTTTCCGCATAGCTATGGCTTGGAGCACGGAAACGTTCACTTGGAGTATAAGTAATTTCGGTTTGTGTCCTTTGAAAGAAGGCGAATATTTGGCGAGTCCTACTTTTTTTGCTGAAAGTTTGCAGGAGACGAAATGGTGTCTGAAATTGTACCCGAAAGGATATGGAGTGTCCGAAAACTTCCTTTCGTGTTTCCTCAGGAGAGTGGACTTTCTAAAAGAACCAAAAGATATAAAATTGGATTTCTCTTTATCTATCAAAAAAGATTCGCAGTTTTTGGAACTTGGAGCTTCAAAAAATGTATCGTTTTCTTGCCATCAAGGTATGGGATTTGCGAAGTTAATACCATTAGAAGATCTTTTCAACAAGAAGGAATTGTTTCTTCCCCAAGATACTTTAACACTTCAGTGCTGCTTATGGCCTACGAATAACCAAAGTTCTTGTTTTCCTACAGGAAACATTCCAGATGTATACTCCATGGATTCCTATATTTTGACTATGGAAGAACATTCCTCTATTGTTTCAGATGAGTGTTCCACTACAAGAAACCACACCTCGAAAAGCTGTTTTGTGACTACAATACCTGTTGATAGACATTGTGTGACTTGGAACATAAAAGGATTTCAAACATCAGGAGAATTCAAACGAACCGCAATAATATCATCCAAAATCAGAGAAAAGTCAGAACTCGAGTTAACATGCTATACCAGCAAAGATTCGAATTCGCAGACGTGGCTCAGAGTTGATATTGGAAGAAAAGACCTGGACATGAGGCAGATGATGTTGAAAGCCAAAATATCGGTTTTAAACAAGACAAAAAGTGTGCATTCTTTTCAAGAAGATCAACACTTTTTTGGAGATGATCATAAAGTGTGGAGTTTCCTTCCCTTGATCAAAATGAGTCAAATTGAAGATTCTAAAAACAGTTTACTGGATAAAAATGAGCTTTCTCTTCAGTGTGATTTTCATACGTCATTTAAAGACGAACAGCTTACTATGTTTCAAAATAGACTGCAGTCTGTGAATTCAACCCTTTTTAGTGATTATAACAGCGATATGGGACTTATGCTACATAATTTCGGATCACGGTTTTGCAAAGAGCACAAAAACATTCTGTGCTCTCATTCCCCTCTTTTTCAAGCGATGAGTATTAATCACTCTAACACAGGGATATCAAGCGTGGATCAGGATCGAGATATACTACTGAAAATGGTTGCTTACTTGTTCAACAGCGAATTTATAGGTGAATACGAATACGAAGACGTCAAAAAGTTATACTCTGTTGCAGCTGAGTACCAGATATATGCTTTAAAACAGAAGTGCGTGTCTTTCTTGAAAAGTCACTTGACTACATCAAATGTGTGGGACATCTTGACCTTTTCTAATTTGCACAATGACGATGATCTAATGAAATCCATCCTTTCATTTTTGTTTTTGAATAGAGAAACAGTATTTCAGTCTCCGGAATGGGAGGACCTGATGCATGACAACAGTCAGTTGGCAGGAGAAATTATGAAGAAGGTGTTAACGCTTAAAGTAAATTAGTTGGTTTTATTTTACATTTTCGATCAATTAAATTAATTCTCAGTAAAGTAAATTAGATTAAAACTTTCTGAAATATTTTAATTATAAACAAATGTATTAAGCAATGATTTTACTTTTTAATAATGTATTTATGTTATTACGTTTTTAGAACCTAAAAATTAATTTTAAACTGTTCGATAACAATTATCTCACTTATGGATACCTAAAGAATTTCTATGTTCTATGTGCATTCAACTATTAATAATTTAAAATATTTATCCGTTTAATAAAATTAAAAATATGCATAGTATCCTTAATCAGTTTTTTGAAATACAACTGTGAATTCTACCAACAAAATGGATCTTTTAATATTAACCCTGAATCTTCAACTCAAATAAATTCTACGTATACGTAGTACACTAGTCTATTATTAAAAAGTAAATATAAAACAAACCTATTTACCCAGTTTCAATTGCTCTCATTATCTGTTGTCAAACGTGAATTGAACTTATCTTGAATCCCTTGTCATCTGTTTCATTTCTCTTTTCTCTATCAGTCAAAATGTTAAAGAATATATCTGCTTTTTATTGTAATTTTTAGTTCTAATAAATTCTTCATGTATACAATAGCAAAATATAAATTTCAAAGTTACTTTTGTTTAATCCTAATGCAGTTAAATAATTGTTGGATTAGAAAAATAATAATTTAAACTACAATAGATTCAAGTTCTAATGGAAAGTTTTCCGAATTTTGTTTAAAAATTACTGAAAAAAATAACAAATGTTGAACAAATTTTCAAGTTTATGTAGTTCGCAGCTATGTAAAATACGAATCATCTTAAAATAGAGTCCACACTTGTTTTAAAATATTAAAGCATTTAAATCTACATTTAAGATTTAAGTAACTCACTCCTAACTTGTTAATGTAAATAGTTATCTCCCTTTTACTTACTAATGTTATAATTAACTAAGCAATCCTTTTTTAAGTCTGTTTAACTTTGCAGTTTTTAAATCTTTATACGCTTTTTTATAAAAGTCAAACACAATTCCTATTTGCTACTGCTCTGCTCTGATTCCTTATTGGATGTAGCTACAATTTGTGAGAATATCTTCTAGAACT
Source organism: Tetragnatha montana (assembly GCA_963680715.1). NCBI lineage: Eukaryota > Metazoa > Arthropoda > Arachnida > Araneae > Tetragnathidae > Tetragnatha > Tetragnatha montana. The sequence goes on from OY796675.1 coordinate 34,371,555, forward strand.
AAGATTTTAATTGTTTTTATATTAAATGTTGTCAGTAGTATAGCTCGTTTATAAAAAAAAACTAAAAGAGGAGACGGAAAATTCATTGCATTGATATTTACCACTGAAGAATTTTTAAGATCACATACAGTAGCGCTCTACCCTGACAGAGCCCCAAACAATAGCTGAAGTAAAATATTCAGAATATTTAGACCTGTAGAGAGATTATATAAGCAGAATATAATAATTGAGGAAGTGTTGATAATCTCCATATTCGAAAGTAACAACACCATAATATGTTCTCCAATCATTTTTCTTCATCAAATCTTACACCATGACGCATAAATTATAGACTCCTCTTAACTTTTCGCCCTCTTTGGATTAGAACTGGACACGATTTGAATAATCAACTAACTTGCAAGGATGTATCAAGACTTTTCAACAACAGGTGCCATTTGAGAGTTTACAGAATAGAACTACATTTATTGCATGGCTGATGAGGCTAATCAAGCAATAGGTAGAGAGGACAGGACAGTGGAATATACGCAAGGATGTCCGGGGATTAGAAAAAGAGGATGTGGCGACTTATGGGGGTAGATCTAAATTGGGTATTCTTGAATTCATGAAATAAAGGAAGAAGGGATTAAGTTGACACGGGGTAGTAGTACGTTTTCTATGGATATTTTTTTTTTGTGCTTCATAATTTTTAAATCATGGAGAAAAATCAAGTATAAAAATCCACACGAAGCATCCGTATATAAATATAAAAGTTCTCATGGAGAATTTTATGGAGAGAATATCACTGAAGCAAATGAAGAATTAATAGATCACTTGGATATGTTATGCGGCAGGAGGTACAGTTCCCTTACATAGTTACCACAATGTTAAAGGTATATTGATGTATTTGCTTAAGATATTTATATACAAGAAGTTTATAAAAAACTATCATATATTCTTTTTGTAAAAATGAATAACTTATGTAATTGTACTACTAAGAATGTTATCACTAAATAAGTAAATAAGAACTTCATTCCTGACAGTAATAGAAAATTTGCTATTGGTAAAATTTTCCATTTATATTTAAGAAAAATCATTTAAACAAACACCATTAAGATTCTTTTAAAATCAAGTGACGAGTTTTTTTCACCCCTTGAAAGATATTCTAAATTCTGTTGCTGTAATTTTTTCCCATTTTCTTATTAGGGCTTCTTTTAGACTGATAACATCCAAACCATGTTGAGTTCTATTTTATGTTAGTTCTGTGACTCCAGATGTAGAAAGATAAATGAAAAAGTTTTCAGATTTGATTTTAATTGTTTAGAATCAAGGGGTATAAGTGACTTACTTCTGTAGGTATATGAGATGTATTGAGAAACATGCGAGATTTTTTTATAACCGTGAGTAGTTTTTTATAAGAACACTCACTTTTTCTTTGCTTTTAAGAGTACTAATTTAAAAATCAGAGTACAAAATATTAAAACTAAGGAATTGATTAAATAAAATTTTCTGCATATATTTATTAATCATGTTAAGCAAACTTATCATCACTTTTGACCTCACAAACTCATTACTGATTTAAGGCAAAAGGAAAACCAAAGTTTTAAGGGGTTGTAAGTACCTACTTTAAGCCTTTTAATCCTTTTAGAAATAGGATCAACTAACTTTGGAGTGGTTGATTGTTATTTGAAAGAATAATAATTACTTTAAACTCCTAAACGAAATAACAACATGAAAAATAATTTTAATATTACCTAAAAACTTATTATTTTATTGATAACGTTCAATACTCTTCTTTGACTTCTTTAAACTCCCATGTAGTTAAAAGTTTGTTTTGTTGACTAGGATGCATCTGATCATCTTAAGGTAAAAAACAAACTCCATTAAAAGAAAGGATCCTAAAACAGCGCTGTTGTTGCCAGAGGCGTATTATTATTTATCCGTGTATTTCCCACTCTCGCGTGAATGGACGCCGGTACTTGTAGCATGACGTCACGGTGACCTTGTGGTGCGTCCTTTACTACAGAGCTACTACTTCATTAATGGGAAACAAAAGATCGTGAGACAATGCGCCTCCCTCGCGATTCATTCACAAAACTCCCGAGACTTGGGATGCCTCTCGGGGGCCGTTCACAAATATAAGAGCGAATCGTCGAGGGCCTGGTTAACACCTGTTTACAGGTTTGACCTAAAATTCAAACATGTTCGAAGCTGTTGGAAAATTTACTTTAAATCAATGACTTTTGTCGGAACAGCAACTTTTCGTAGAATATTTAGACTTCACTTTTTAACTCATTATTTCCAACTCCTTTTCCCTCACTATTCACAAAATCTTATTAATTTTCTCTTTATTTCTCTTTTAATTCCTTTTCTCACTCTGTATTGATTTCTCTTAATCTTTCTGTTTCAGCTTTGTCTGTAATTTTTTTTTTCACTGTCATTCTCTTTTTCTTATTTTTTTCATCCTTCCTCCAAATTATAATTAAAGGCTCATTTAAACTTTTCTCTTTCGGTGTTCATTTCAGAGGGATCATCAAAAATAAAGAGTGCAAATCGTCATTTTAGACTTAACTCCTTCAATTTTCTATGCAAAAGAGTTATTCATTGAAGAGGATCACTCAAAATGAACATTGAAAGTGAAACAGCGTAAATGATCCTTTATTTGAGATTGAAATTAACTGTATAATAAAAAAAAACATATCTTCAATGGTGAAATAGTACAACATACGTGTAGTACCTTTACCATACCATACCTTTTACCATATATACCTTTAGATTATATAAACGTTACAAAATTCACTTGGACAGACGAAAGCAGAAAATATAATTTTAAATGAATCCAAATTAACTTCAAAATTCCTTACACAAATCAAATGATAACAAATAAAATATCAAGTAATAATCCTTAAACTACAAATATATTGCGTATATTGCAACGAACTTGTAAGAATGAGTCACATATGCATTATTTTTTATGAATTACACATACTCAAGTATTAAATTACAACACTGTGTTTGAATCTCCTTGAATTTATTCATTATTTGCACTGAGCAGCCTCCGAAATTACATGTGGTTACAACCCCTCCTCGCAGTCCACCGTGTTTGCTCGCCATCGTCTGGTTTCCGGCACACTCCGTATTTGCCACTCATCAGCAGGGGTCTTCTTTTGACGATCGGACAGGATGGTGAAGCTGTAGGGGTCCGAAGGGGTTGCCGAACTGAGCACTGAAATTAACATACATTACTCAAAACCAATCTATCAACTGTTGTCAGGGGCATCAAAAGAATAAAACATTTTAGTACCTACACAACTTTTTTTGACGCAAGGTTTGCCGTTTTGTGTGTGGTTTTCTCTGCTACAATTATGTTTTAATTTGACAAATCAGTTAAGTTGTTAAGGTTAGAAATGAATCGTCGGTTTTAAAAAAGGGAACAAGTCCAAAAAAGGGCAAATTGACATTTTTTGCTCAAAAAAAAATATCCTCCAAGCTCTGCTCTACACATGAGTGGAAAGAGAGAAAAAAAAAATAACTACCTCAGGTATAACTCGAAATGGATATAGTAAATTCAATGGATTTTTTTTATTTAAATTTGAAATTTAAGAATTTTCAATTTCCCATGAGTTAAAACTGGTTTCACTTTGGAAAAGGTAAGGAATCTACAAAAATTTCGATTAATTTAAGTTTTCTGTATTTCAAACTTCAAATTTAGAAGACATAATTATTTTAAAAAGTATAAAACAATAAAATTTGATGTCCCCCCCAAAAAAAAATAATTTTTTTTATCCGAAAATTTAAAAACAATTTAAATTTACGAACAAAATTAGCCTAACTTTGTGATTTTAGGGTTTTAAGGCAGGAAAAACAACTTTACAAAATGTCTTCTTTAACATGAAAAATTATTACTTCCAAATGGGGGTCATTAAAATGAAACGTGAAACATTTTAATAGTAGTTCATCATGAAGAACATAAAAAAAATTGGTTTAGGGTTTTTTTTAGCACATCTTTAAGATTGTTTTTTTTTTCGGTTTTTTAACAGCATTTTTTTAAAACTACAAAGCATTGAGGCAAATAATAGAACTTTTTCTTCAAAGTCTTTTGGTTCCATTTGCACATAAAGAAACAAACATTTTTTTTGTTCATCGTGTGCCACCCAATGGTACCTTTTTACGAAACACTTTTGCAAAATTTGAATTTTGCAACTAATGAAATATGAATAGCACCAGTAAGAAGCAATATCGAAGCTTTAGCTAACGAATGTGGATGAGAATGAAAAACATCACAGAGAACTCTAATTATATCTTTTAATTAAGTTAATTTTAACGCTATAAAATTACAATAAGAAAACACTACTTAATTTTCTATCTTAAATTTCTTTTTATAACTGATTATAATTGACACAAAATTATTAAATCCTTTATTTTTCTACACCTTTCATAGTTGAGCCCTCATTTTCCACATTTCAAAAGTGTGTCTTTAGGTGTGTTGGGATTTTAAGTGTGATAATGTGGGATGCATTACAATCAAAACCATTTTCTTTCATTAAAACCCCTCACCTAAAATATAAATATTCTTATCACATTCCCAATATATAAGTCAAGATCAGTACCGTGGACTTCCTACAGTCTTCTCATATAGTACAGTCAAATTAGGCGAAAAAAGGGCGGGAGGTAAACATTTAGAAAAACAAGCAGAGACCCCCTGGGATGTATTAAGGGGGGTCTGAGGATGCCTCACCTGAAAATCCCAAAAAATCCGGTGACGGGTTTTCCGCCATTTTGAAAAATAAGTCGGCCATATTGGATTTTTCCATAGTTCATAAAAACAGCTATAACAGGCGAACTAATTGGTTTAAAATGTTCGTTCTTGTTTTAAAATGCGTAATTCAGTGCGTTCTTTAAGTTTCATGCATCAATTATTGGTTCTAAACCATAGATTTTTTTAAAATTAAGCTAAAATAGCAATTTTTTTGTAATTTTTTCGGTTGTAGTTTTTTCGTTTAATACTGTGTCGTAACTATTATAAATATCAAGACCAAAACAACTGGAACTTGTTAAGGAAGGTCTTAGGCTATACCATACCAAATTTCTAAGAAATCCCTCGATTAGTTTTCCGCCATTTTGAAAAAAACGGCAGCCATACTGAATTTTCGATATTTCTTAAAAACTGCTATAACAAGCGAACTTATTGGAATAAAATGCTCAATTTTTTTTTAAAATGCGTGTCTAAGTGTAGTTTTTTGAAATATCATGCAGTAAGTTAATATTCTTGAAGATTTAATTTTAAAAACTAGGAAAAACAGTAATTTTTCGGTCTTTTTCTGTTGTAGTATTTTTATTCTTATTATTGAAGAAGGTATTTAAAACAACTGGGTATGATGCTTTGGGATTTGTTTAGGAAGGTCTAAGGATGCCCAATGTAAAAATTTTAAAAAATCCCTCCACTGGTTTTCCGCCATTTTGAAAAAGAAGTCAGCCATATTGGATTTTCCTAAACGACAATTACAGACGAACTAATATAGATAGAAGGTTGATTTTTTTGAAGCACGTGTTTATATGTGGACTTTTTTATAAATATCATAAACATATTTAGGTTTAAAAAATTTTAATAATTGAAAAAATTTAAATTTTAAAATAACCGAATTTTAATGAATTGATCCATAATTTTGATTTTCCCTTTTTTTTTGTAGAAAGGTTCTTAAAAAATTAAGATAGATATTAAAATAAATAGTCAAAATAGTTCAGAATTCGATAAAAGAGGTTTGAAAAAGCCTTGTATAAAAATTTAGAAATCCCTTTTCATGTTTTTCCTAATTTCCTGTAATACGACCCCATTTGAAAATCGCGTTTGACCTTCATGTTTCGTTGAACTTTACTGAGACCATAGAGGGGTTTAGAACATGTTTAAAATGTTCTACAAAATTTCCTCGAACTGCTTGGTGGGGTATCCAATCCCCAATAATCGTACGTATGTCATTGATGGGGGACACCTACTACACAAAGTTGTAAGGCAACGTCCAGCAACTTATACGGTATATGTGAGCAATTCGTTTCCTATGTTTTACAACATTACTATTTTACAACACTATTGTTTTATAACATTATTGAAAGTGATATGTGGTATTTGACGGCTATGATGGAGGTCCTGGTCAATTGATGTTAATGTTGGAGAATGCAATTATGGTTTTGCATCTCAACATGATTTTCTTTCTAATGAGAAGAACAAATTCTCATTTATTAGGCTCTTAAAAGTTTATTTGAAATCTGCCGGATGTGATGTTAATCAAGCAGTCGGTGATGCTGAGATGACACTTTGATTGTTTCTCAAGCTATTAAAATAGCAGATTCCTGCCCATCTGTAATTGTTGGAGAATATTCAGATCTTTTTGCATTAGGGATTGCGCCCATGCAATAAAAGAATGTTACATACTAATACTTGGTAAAAAAGGCCAATATGATCGAGTATATAGCATTCAAGAACTTCAGAAGAGTCTAGGAGAGTACATGTTGGTACTGCACGCCTTTACTGGATGCGGTTCTACATCTGCACCATTCAGAAAAGGGAAGAAAGCTTTTATTTGCTCTCTTCAGACCAGCCTCTTCGTGGCCAGATGGATGTTTTCAATAATGCTTCATTTTCATCGGACTCGATTTCGCAAGACAGAGAAAAGTTCTTTTTGGCCATGTAAGGTGCCGAAAGGGACGTTAAATCTAAACAAAGCAAGACATCACCTATACTTATCCACTGTTGGAAAACAATTAACAATATTTTTTTCCAATTCCGCCGTCAAGAAATGTTGTTCCAGATGGACTGTTAAAACTAGTTATATGCAACTGTAAAAATTCTTGTGAAAGATTTTGTGACTGTAGAAGAAGTGGACTTGAGTGCTCTTATTCTATGTGTGGACACTGGACAATGTGCTAGTTCAGGACGCAGTGACAGTTCCCAAATATTTGATGAAACTGAATGTGATGCAGATGCAGCTGATGAATCAGAAGCAAGTTCTCTAAATTCAACTGATTTAGATAAAGTCAATTAACTCCTTGTTCAAAGTAAATGATTCAAGAGAAATTCTAACTTATCAAGTAGAAAAGGACGAACGATGCATAAGAATTTCATTCCTTTTTTCATCAATGTAACTTTGACTTTGCCATTAATTTTTTAAGTTTATTTCATACAATAAAAGGACATTAAATACTATCTTGTGTGGTGATTTCATAACAAAACTTGAAAAGGTTAACTTTTTTTACTTTTTATTAATAGATTAACATAAGACTTATATTATATTAATTACCTCATTATTATTAGTAAGACTTAAGTTTATTAAAAAAAATTCTGTATAAGGTATTTCAAAATACTAATCATTCAATATAAGTAGTTTATCAAGCACTTTTATGCACATTGTTGAAAACATTTGGGTATTATTTCTTTTTCAAACTAGGGGGAAATACGAAAAGGCATATCTAAATTTTTATACAGGGCTTTTTCAAACCTCTTTTATCGAATTCTGAACTATTTTGACTATTTATTTTAATATCTATCTTAATTTTTTAAGAACCTTTCTACAAAAAGAAGGGAAAATCAAAATTATGGATCAATTCATTAAAATTCGGTTATTTTAAAATTTAAATTTTTTCAATTATTTAAATTTTTTAAACCTAAATATGTTTATGATATTTATAAAAAAGTCCACATATAAACACGTGCTTCAAAAAAATCAACCTTCTATCTATATTAGTTCGTCTGTAATTGTCGTTTAGGAAAATCCAATATGGCTGACTTCTTTTTCAAAATGGCGGAAAACCAGTGGAGGGATTTTTTAAAATTTTTACATTGGGCATCCTTAGACCTTCCTAAACAAATCCCAAAGCATCATACCCAGTTGTTTTAAATACCTTCTTCAATAATAAGAATAAAAATACTACAACAGAAAAAGACCGAAAAATTACTGTTTTTCCTAGTTTTTAAAATTAAATCTTCAAGAATATTAACTTACTGCATGATATTTCAAAAAACTACACTTAGACACGCATTTTAAAAAAAAATTGAGCATTTTATTCCAATAAGTTCGCTTGTTATAGCAGTTTTTAAGAAATATCGAAAATTCAGTATGGCTGCCGTTTTTTTCAAAATGGCGGAAAACTAATCGAGGGATTTCTTAGAAATTTGGTATGGTATAGCCTAAGACCTTCCTTAACAAGTTCCAGTTGTTTTGGTCTTGATATTTATAATAGTTACGACACAGTATTAAACGAAAAAACTACAACCGAAAAAATTACAAAAAAATTGCTATTTTAGCTTAATTTTAAAAAAATCTATGGTTTAGAACCAATAATTGATGCATGAAACTTAAAGAACGCACTGAATTACGCATTTTAAAAAAAGAACGAACATTTTAAACCAATTAGTTCGCCTGTTATAGCTGTTTTTATGAACTATGGAAAAATCCAATATGGCCGACTTATTTTTCAAAATGGCGGAAAACCCGTCACCGGATTTTTTGGGATTTTCAGGTGAGGCATCCTCAGACCCCCCTTAATACATCCCAGGGGGTCTCTGCTTGTTTTTCTAAATGTTTACCTCCCGCCCTTTTTTCGCCTAATTTGACTGTACTAGTACAGTCAAATTAGGGTTTGAGGTAAACATTTAGAAAAACAAGCAGAGACCCCCTGGGATGTATTAAGGGGGGTCTGAGGATGCCTCACCTGAAAATCCCAAAAAATCCGGTGACGGGTTTTCCGCCATTTTGAAAAATAAGTCGGCCATATTGGATTTTTCCATAGTTCATAAAAACAGCTATAACAGGCGAACTAATTGGTGTAAAATGTTCGTTCTTGTTTTAAAATGCGTAATTCAGTGCGTTCTTTAAGTTTCATGCATCAATTATTGGTTCTAAACCATAGATTTTTTTAAAATTAAGCTAAAATAGCAATTTTTTTGTAATTTTTTCGGTTGTAGTTTTTTCGTTTAATACTGTGTCGTAACTATTATAAATATCAAGACCAAAACAACTGGAACTTGTTAAGGAAGGTCTTAGGCTATACCATACCAAATTTCTAAGAAATCCCTCGATTAGTTTTCCGCCATTTTGAAAAAAACGGCAGCCATACTGAATTTTCGATATTTCTTAAAAACTGCTATAACAAGCGAACTTATTGGAATAAAATGCTCAATTTTTTTTTAAAATGCGTGTCTAAGTGTAGTTTTTTGAAATATCATGCAGTAAGTTAATATTCTTGAAGATTTAATTTTAAAAACTAGGAAAAACAGTAATTTTTCGGTCTTTTTCTGTTGTAGTATTTTTATTCTTATTATTGAAGAAGGTATTTAAAACAACTGGGTATGATGCTTTGGGATTTGTTTAGGAAGGTCTAAGGATGCCCAATGTAAAAATTTTAAAAAATCCCTCCACTGGTTTTCCGCCATTTTGAAAAAGAAGTCAGCCATATTGGATTTTCCTAAACGACAATTACAGACGAACTAATATAGATAGAAGGTTGATTTTTTTGAAGCACGTGTTTATATGTGGACTTTTTTATAAATATCATAAACATATTTAGGTTTAAAAAATTTTAATAATTGAAAAAATTTAAATTTTAAAATAACCGAATTTTAATGAATTGATCCATAATTTTGATTTTCCCTTTTTTTTTGTAGAAAGGTTCTTAAAAAATTAAGATAGATATTAAAATAAATAGTCAAAATAGTTCAGAATTCGATAAAAGAGGTTTGAAAAAGCCTTGTATAAAAATTTAGAAATCCCTTTTCATGTTTTTCCTAATTTCCTGTAATACGACCCCATTTGAAAATCGCGTTTGACCTTCATGTTTCGTTGAACTTTACTGAGACCATAGAGGGGTTTAGAACATGTTTAAAATGTTCTACAAAATTTCCTCGAACTGCTTGGTGGGGTATCCAATCCCCAATAATCGTACGTATGTCATTGATGGGGGACACCTACTACACAAAGTTGTAAGGCAACGTCCAGCAACTTATACGGTATATGTGAGCAATTCGTTTCCTATGTTTTACAACATTACTATTTTACAACACTATTGTTTTATAACATTATTGAAAGTGATATGTGGTATTTGACGGCTATGATGGAGGTCCTGGTCAATTGATGTTAATGTTGGAGAATGCAATTATGGTTTTGCATCTCAACATGATTTTCTTTCTAATGAGAAGAACAAATTCTCATTTATTAGGCTCTTAAAAGTTTATTTGAAATCTGCCGGATGTGATGTTAATCAAGCAGTCGGTGATGCTGAGATGACACTTTGATTGTTTCTCAAGCTATTAAAATAGCAGATTCCTGCCCATCTGTAATTGTTGGAGAATATTCAGATCTTTTTGCATTAGGGATTGCGCCCATGCAATAAAAGAATGTTACATACTAATACTTGGTAAAAAAGGCCAATATGATCGAGTATATAGCATTCAAGAACTTCAGAAGAGTCTAGGAGAGTACATGTTGGTACTGCACGCCTTTACTGGATGCGGTTCTACATCTGCACCATTTAGAAAAGGGAAGAAAGCTTTTATTTGCTCTCTTCAGACCAGCCTCTTCGTGGCCAGATGGATGTTTTCAATAATGCTTCATTTTCATCGGACTCGATTTCGCAAGACAGAGAAAAGTTCTTTTTGGCCATGTAAGGTGCCGAAAGGGACGTTAAATCTAAACAAAGCAAGACATCACCTATACTTATCCACTGTTGGAAAACAATTAACAATATTTTTTTCCAATTCCGCCGTCAAGAAATGTTGTTCCAGATGGACTGTTAAAACTAGTTATATGCAACTGTAAAAATTCTTGTGAAAGATTTTGTGACTGTAGAAGAAGTGGACTTGAGTGCTCTTATTCTATGTGTGGACACTGGACAATGTGCTAGTTCAGGACGCAGTGACAGTTCCCAAATATTTGATGAAACTGAATGTGATGCAGATGCAGCTGATGAATCAGAAGCAAGTTCTCTAAATTCAACTGATTTAGATAAAGTCAATTAACTCCTTGTTCAAAGTAAATGATTCAAGAGAAATTCTAACTTATCAAGTAGAAAAGGACGAACGATGCATAAGAATTTCATTCCTTTTTTCATCAATGTAACTTTGACTTTGCCATTAATTTTTTAAGTTTATTTCATACAATAAAAGGACATTAAATACTATCTTGTGTGGTGATTTCATAACAAAACTTGAAAAGGTTAACTTTTTTTACTTTTTATTAATAGATTAACATAAGACTTATATTATATTAATTACCTCATTATTATTAGTAAGACTTAAGTTTATTAAAAAAAAATTCTGTATAAGGTATTTCAAAATACTAATCATTCAATATAAGTAGTTTATCAAGCACTTTTATGCACATTGTTGAAAACATTTGGGTATTATTTCTTTTTCAAACTAGGGGGAAATACGAAAAGGCATATCTAAATTTTTATACAGGGCTTTTTCAAACCTCTTTTATCGAATTCTGAACTATTTTGACTATTTATTTTAATATCTATCTTAATTTTTTAAGAACCTTTCTACAAAAAGAAGGGAAAATCAAAATTATGGATCAATTCATTAAAATTCGGTTATTTTAAAATTTAAATTTTTTCAATTATTTAAATTTTTTAAACCTAAATATGTTTATGATATTTATAAAAAAGTCCACATATAAACACGTGCTTCAAAAAAATCAACCTTCTATCTATATTAGTTCGTCTGTAATTGTCGTTTAGGAAAATCCAATATGGCTGACTTCTTTTTCAAAATGGCGGAAAACCAGTGGAGGGATTTTTTAAAATTTTTACATTGGGCATCCTTAGACCTTCCTAAACAAATCCCAAAGCATCATACCCAGTTGTTTTAAATACCTTCTTCAATAATAAGAATAAAAATACTACAACAGAAAAAGACCGAAAAATTACTGTTTTTCCTAGTTTTTAAAATTAAATCTTCAAGAATATTAACTTACTGCATGATATTTCAAAAAACTACACTTAGACACGCATTTTAAAAAAAAATTGAGCATTTTATTCCAATAAGTTCGCTTGTTATAGCAGTTTTTAAGAAATATCGAAAATTCAGTATGGCTGCCGTTTTTTTCAAAATGGCGGAAAACTAATCGAGGGATTTCTTAGAAATTTGGTATGGTATAGCCTAAGACCTTCCTTAACAAGTTCCAGTTGTTTTGGTCTTGATATTTATAATAGTTACGACACAGTATTAAACGAAAAAACTACAACCGAAAAAATTACAAAAAAATTGCTATTTTAGCTTAATTTTAAAAAAATCTATGGTTTAGAACCAATAATTGATGCATGAAACTTAAAGAACGCACTGAATTACGCATTTTAAAACAAGAACGAACATTTTAAACCAATTAGTTCGCCTGTTATAGCTGTTTTTATGAACTATGGAAAAATCCAATATGGCCGACTTATTTTTCAAAATGGCGGAAAACCCGTCACCGGATTTTTTGGGATTTTCAGGTGAGGCATCCTCAGACCCCCCTTAATACATCCCAGGGGGTCTCTGCTTGTTTTTCTAAATGTTTACCTCAAACCCTAATTTGACTGTACTAATAGGGTAGACGGTGCAATTCAACAACGGTTTCGCAACAAGGCCCCTTCGCTTAACCTGGATTCCCCGAAGCCCGTCTCATAAAGCACCTTCGGAGAGAAAGGGAAAGCGTGAGAACCCGCAAGAGAGCAGGAAACGCTGCCAGCCTAGCGTAAACCGATGACGTGACGTCAGAGTGGGTCGCACTTGACTGACATTTGCCCTCAACGCGTGCGACAGGTCCCCCAAACTACGCTACCTGTGTGGTAATCAACTTTTGTTTGTTGTGAGGAAAGAAGTTCTAAAATAGGGTTTATTGTAGACCTCCAATTTATTGGAGAACATAGGGAAGGGGGCACATTTGAACATGGAGCACATTAGAACAACCCACATATCTCTATAGTCATACCACCAGGAGAAAAACTTTCACAAAAAGAACTCTTAGTGATAGCCACGCAGATTTTACATAAAATGTTTGTTCATCGTTTATAAATTACCGTCACCCCTGAAATTCATTGGGAAGAATTTGTTCTCATAACGTTCGCAACAATATTGTGAGACGTCAAAAGCTTCTCTCCTGGCGGGTATGACTATATGTTAAATTCAGTTTAAAAGTATGGAGATTTATAAATAGGTATTTGGTATTAATAGCATATTTTGCCTGAATTTTCAGAGTAGTGGGCTCATTAAAACCCCTTGGTGTTTGAAAATTGCCTGCTTTGGAAGGTGTAAAGCAAAATTTCTTCTCCTTTTATTCGTGTGGAAAATTTATAGTCACGAAAGATTTTAAAGTAGATATTTTGCTTTGCATTCTGTTGTGGCATCAATAAAGTTTAGTCCAAAAAGTTTTGTTTCCTAACTTAAATATTATTTAGACTAAAGTCTCTTTCACGGCTTTTATTTGGAAGCAACGTCTCCTAGAAACATGGAAATAAGGTCTAAGTTCTTTAGTGTTTTTGTGGAAAAATCAATAAAATGTGTAGGGGAGAGTGGGGTACATTGGCACATGAGGCACATCAGAACAGACCACTTATCTCTATTTTAAATACAATTTTAATATCATAAAAAAATACAAATAGGTAGCTGTATAAGTTGGATCCTTTGTCTGAATTTTCAGAGCAGTGGGCCCATTGGAACCCTTAATGTTTGAAAATTGCCTGCATTGTAAGGTGCAATGTAAACAATGTAAATTTTCTTCTCCTTTTATTTGTGTGGAAATTCAATCAAAAAAGTTTTTAAGGTAGAAATTTTGCCTTAAATTCTATTGTGGCATCCATTTGCGTCGCCACATCCTGAAAATTGGGGGGGGGGAGACGCTAGGATTCGGGATTCCTCTCCAAAAATATTTTACAAAACAATGATTAACTACCCAATTTGCAAACTATTTATTAAATTTTGTCTTTGTCTAATTCTAACTAATGAAACACAAAACTACACTAGCAAATTTTCAAGTTTGTTTACATAAATTGATATAGAAGATAAAAATAAAAGACATTGATGAGAATGATTCTTCTAAAACCGGTTGGCAAATATGTAATTTTATGTGGGGGTCTAGATATTTTTGAAAATTTTATGGAGAAAAAAGTACATTCATACTTCGAAATTTATATTTTATATTTTTAATATATATTTTCAGATACGTATATTTTTATGCGTAGTTTTTGAGTATACAATTGTACACACCATCTTATTAAATTTTGTCTTGTAAATTAATATCCCTAAATTAAAATGGGGGTCTGGGGATTTTCCTCCAGAAAATTTTTGTGAATTTGACAAAAAGGTTTAAATAATTTTTGGTGTGCTAAGGATTAATACTTTTTAAGAAAACCCTTTTTTTTCTCAAAAAAAGTTTTCCCATTTAAATAAATTATTAATTAATTTAATATTTGGAGTATATTTTTATGTTTGTTACCTCGATCTAAATATTTAGAAATTATTCAATCAAACTGAAATTTTTTTGGAAATTCCTTACGTGGTCTGGATGTGGATCGTGGTCTGTCAGTTGATGACTTGTTCTAAAATCTAAAATATGTATTTTACAATTGGAACGTAAGCGCCTGCGCCATCTCGGGAAATACTCGAAAACTATTTACTTATTGGCCCTAAACTAAACATCCTTACCCATTTTAAGGACTATTTATATGTAATAAACTGAAATTACAATAAAATAATAAATTATAGAGAATTGACAGGAATAAAAATTGTTTAAGTCGCGTTAAGTTAAAGATAACCTTTTAACCTGAGAAAAATCTTCTGTTAAAATTACTTATAAAAAAATTAAAATTTATTAAAATTATATTTTTTGAAGCTTAGAAATAGAAATCAAGTAGGTATTTAGGTATTTTAAAACTTTTAAAGGGGGAAGTAGGGAATTTAAAGAATATTGTATCAAAAGTAGAAAAATAGATGGCAGCAGCAGAAGATATAAGTGAGTGCTACTAGATGTTTCAAGAAAAGCAAAGAGAATTAGAATTTAGTAACTAAAATTAATTTCAAGACTTAAATGGATAATATACCTTGCTACAATGAATTTTCATTTAATGATTTTATTTCCTCGCACTTTTATTTCATTAAACACAAATTTTCTTAAAATTATAATGTACTTTTTCATTATATCTCTGTAAAAAACTCAAATAATTAAGAATCAATTTACTAAGTCAAACATTTTCATAAAGAACACTATATTGTTCACTAAGCGGCCTCGGGCCTATAAGAGTGACAAAAATTACTCTAAAATTTTATACTAAATAGGGGCCGTTCAAATATTACGTAAGTACCTAAGGGGGAGGGGGGTTTGCTCTTTGGTTATTTTTCCTGGCTGGGGGTATGATGAGAAATGCTGACGTAAAATGTTAAAAATAGTACTTCATTTTCGAAAATCTCATCCAAAAATAAGGGTCACAAAAAAATTGAACTGAAAAAAAATTTCAAACATTTTGAGTTCAAATGGAAATTTTAACGACAGTTTAAGTGTTCATGGAGCACCATAAATTTCTGGATTCTAGGAGCTAGGAAGCAATGCTAAATATTTTGTACAAAAAAAAAGAGTCGGTCAGTTTTCTTCCGGAATTTTGAGGGGGGGTTGCGGTTTGCTTATCTTTGCTGACAAGAGGGAGAAGGGTCGAAAATGACCCAAAAAATGCATATGTAATATTTGAACGGCCCCTAATTAAAACTAAATCAATATAAATTAAACACAAAATCATGGATAAAAAGGAATATCATAGTATAAGATTAAAAAAACTAATTATAAATCTTTTTGGAAAAAACAAACTATACAGACAGAGAAAATAATATAATACAGTTGTTTTTTCTGCATTTTAAGACGCATGTATTTCATAAACTAAAGGTATAAAATTGACTTAAAGATGTTTAAGTTCCTTAAAATGATGTGCCTTTTTTATCAGATAATTTCAAAACCATAAAAAAAGTAACAAAAATAATAAAATGAAAGATAACAAACGGTTTTTCAAAAACCCATTGTATTTTACTTTCTAAAGAATTAATAGTAAAAATTTCTGACGATGTTAATTCCAATGTAATCATATAGCATATAGGAAACAAATTAGTAATTATTGAAATTTTGTCAGACCCTGTTAATTCGACTGAGGATGTCTTTACTATCTATTACAGACGATTCCTAAAATAACACCAAATAGAGCCATCGCAAAACAAAAAATATGCTATATACCAATCACTTCTGATCTAAAAATAGTTCTTCCAATCGATTTTAATAGAAAACTATCTACTTTTTATACTACTACAGCTCATGCTTTATTAATTGTGTATTACCAAAACCACGGAGTTGTATGATTTTTCATCGAAAAGGTAAAATAAGAAATATAAGGGCAATACCCCAGTATTGATAACTTATGATTACACCATATCTGGCACTGTATCCAATGACGCATAGGTTTTCCCATAAATTGAAAAAAATTCATCTTGTAAAAGGCAATTTATTGGAAAATGTATCTTAGAAATTAGATCCCGAAATAGTGCATCAGATCTTATTTTGAAAGGGAAAAGAAGTAAGCTTTATATACGTAGTACATTTTATATGAGCAATTCAAGTCATGCCTATTTTTTCCCTTTCCTTCTCCCTTCTCAATAGATATTTATTATCATTTCTTAGGCAACATTTATGTTAAATTAATTCGATATCACATCTGTGAATTCCTAATAAAGGTCAGATAGAAGGTTCATTTCATGAAATAGTAATTAAAGAATTAAAGTATCTCATACAGTAAATAAATTTGTCACAATTTCTGGTAACTATATAAATTTATCGTCTAACACTTGTTGTTCTTCAATTACAGGGTGTTTCAACAACTTCGCCGAAACACTGAACGAGGTTTTGAGAAAATTACATATCCGGTTTACGGAAAAAAAAATCATGGAAAACTGTTAACATGGTTATTTTGATATAAAAGTAAAAAAAAGTAAAAGTATTCAATGCTGTAGAATAGTTAAACTTTTGAAATATTATTTTTATAAAGTTATATGGGTGTCAAATTTCAATTTCAAGAATTAAAGTGTTTTTTACTTGCTGGAGTTGTTCCAAAGATGAGGTTTTACCAGTATCAAATTGACTTTTTTCGAAGGAAAACAATTATTATATTTTTATCCTCTTTATTAATTTTGTGAATATAATGAGGAAAAAAATTCCCTATGTTCGTGATAATCTCCTCCTGTCTTCATTTTTTTTTCTTATTTAGTTTATAATGTTGTTTATATTTTCTTAAGTTTTTTTATAGCCTAGGCTCTTCTGCTATTTAAGCTTTTAATTGTGCTTGTTTGAATTTCTGAGTCATTATTGCTTCTCTTCATGAATTTCAGGACAGTTTTCTTAAGCACTGAAAAACTGCGACTTAAACTCGCTTTCTTTTAAGCTGGTATTTCATTCTTTATTTTTTATTATTATATACAATTAGTACATGGTTATTGTGCCATAAAACCCCAAACCAAGCAATTAGTATATAGGGGAAAGAATCAGGGTAAGAGAGAGCAGTCGGGTAAAAGTGCGCAGCGGTTTTTTTTCCCTGTTGGCAACAGTATAAGGGGGAGCAAGTATGATCAAATGGACACAATGTATCATAAGCTATCCTAAATGACTGTCATTATTATTTTCATACATTCTGTATTTTATCTATCAGGTAAAATATGGTTTCTTTGAGTTAGCATTTACGTTTTCTACAAAGGAATCTTAATTTATTTTGTAAATAAAGAACTAATGATTGCTTTCAAAGTGAATACTAATATGAGTTATACTTCCTTCTGAACAACTTGTTTAGATTTTAACTGCAGTGAATTTCAGGGTTGATTTAAGAACTTTTAGGAAATTAATACATTTGGCGTCTAAGAGAACGCACCAGACAAGACAGTTGGAATTTTTGTAGCGAGAATCATATACTTCATCTTACTCTTTACCATATTTATGTGCTACAATTGATGAATAAATGTTTAAATTAACTTTTTAAAGCTTACAATACCTCAGAAGCTGAAAATTAGCTCTTGTAAAATACTAAGAAGTATAAGTATGATTTTTCCTTTTTTTTTAAGAAGATTGAATCCTCTGTTTGAATCATATTTAAAGAATGGTGACACGAGTTAAAAATCTTCCAATTTCAAAGAAATTGAGGCATTATTCCTATCAAGGTTTCAGGACGCCTCATGGTCATGCGTACTTTTAGCTGCCACGTCGGCTAAAAGTACGCATTCAATTTTTTATTTTTTACTTTTATTACATAGTTTCGTTAAAACCAAGATTTTCATTTTTTGAAGGTTGATTTGTGAACTTACGTTCAGTAAATTTTCGAGGCTCTAGCTTTAAAATTCTTGATTTTGTAGCCCCGAATAATTTTTGTGCGTGCTCTTACCCTCCTTTCCCCTACAGAACAAAATTATAATTCGCCATGGGAAAACTCCCGTTTAGGCTAAATTACGATAAATAAGTTTTAAATGTGATATAAATTTAAGGGTAAATCAGATGAGTTAAAAATTTAAAGAAAAAGGGTATTGAAAAGTAAAGTTAAAAATAAGCATTGAAGACTCTCCAAATAAATTCCCTTAAATAATTACCAGGATATCAAAACGATAACGAGAACACCGTTACCCTGAATAGGCAAAGAGTGAAAGTTTACACCCAGTATTTACGAGCCTCTCATCTTTTATTCCAAGTCTTCTTTCTTCGTATTCAGTACAACGCCCTTTGACAGTTCATGCCAAAAGTTGTTAAGAATCACGCAAGCAAAGCATGTTTTTATTTTAATCATTTTGAGTGAAGGATTTAACCCTTGTGTGCAGTAATTTGGCACTTCGTAATTTCAATAGGAAAATCTTTTGCCCCAAATCATGACAGGTGGGGACAGAATTATTGACTATCCATCACGGTGCAATTAACTCGATGAAATTGGATTAAATTTCGTAACATGAAAAGGATTTTTGATAAATTAAGGGAGGAAATGAACTGTTTTGTTGAAGAAGACTTTCCTACTTTTACCTTTTTTTTCCTACTTTTTAAGAACTATACTTTTATATTTTATGTTGTTTATTTTGTTTGTTAAATATTAGACTTTAATAATAAATAGATTATCGAATGAACCTTTCATATTATTACATCACAATTATTTCATTAAAAACATAAATTCTTACGAGATACTTCTATTCCTTTTAAAAGTTTTATAATCGTTCGTTAATTTTTATTGTAAGTGTAACGGAAGGTGGTGCAGCTAAGGAAACAATTTTCACTTCATACATAACATTGTATTTTGGGGGAATTTTAATTGAAGTTTTTCAATAGATAATAATTACTGCAGGTTTTAAAATTTTATCATTGAAACCAATTGATATTAAATATAAATTTCAAAGTAACGGTACCTAATAAATGTTTGATAGTCATTTAGCCATATTTGTTTATTGTTTCACAGAGTAAAAAGTATGTATGGGAAAAACTTTCAACTTGTTTCTTAAAAAAAGAAAAAAAATGAATTTTGAAAAAGAGCAACAGGCGCCATAATTAAATTAAAATTCTCCTCTCTAAAAAAAAACCAGTGTTCGTGTTATGTTTTATTTCTTACAGAAAAAGTTAGTTTTTTGTACAGAGGATTGTTTTAACACGTTCATACGCAAGCAAAGATGATTTTTTTACTGAATAAAAACTTAAAATTACAAACCTTAATTAATGTGGTCTTTCTTACATTACTCTTTTTCAACTGAGTTTAATTTATCTATGCAGGTATGGTTAATTATTAACAACTTCGAAACAGTAAAGGTAATATTGCAATTTATGACATCTATTTTTTCAAAAGCTCTTGATTGTAAAACAAAAATGTGGTCGTTAAATATTTTTCTCATAACTGAACTCCCTCTCAAATGGATTTGAAAAAAAAATAATTGTAAGATATTTAAAATTTAAAGTTTTAAAGAATACTGAGAGATTTTATATCAGTAATTTTGAAGAAGTAGTTGAGAAATGAAATCTTAAATTTTTAATATATTTATATAGGTACTAAGCATGGCGAAAGAATAATACAAATTTAAAAATTAAAAATAAAAGTAACGCAGAGGATTGTATTCTTAAAAAGTACTTATAAATTTTAAAAGTTACCAAAACTTATTGATGAAATTAGTTTAAAAATACTATTTTGTATATGTAACTTTTTAACTTACTTTTATCCCATAGGGAAACTTAACATTCATTTAAACATATTACTTTGAAGCCCCCCTAAAACACACAAAGGTTATTTCAAATAAATCTAAAGCTTTAAAGCCTTAAGGAATATGAGAATACAAAATACACGAAGAATGAATCGCTTTTATTGGAAATCGATGCATCTTAGTCCAAACCAAAACATCTTGGCTACTCACAAGTTTTGAAAGAGATAGATCAGAGAAGGTCCATGTTTCACTATGCGTTTCATTCTGTCTAGACAAGGCCTAATAGAGTTTGCACTAAATGGTGCTCTCGATTATTTGATTCAAGAAGGCAGAGTCTTGCAAATTGTGCAATGGTAGTCTGAGAGTCCATTACTAAGCTTCGATAACACTTGTTATATGCTCTTCTGAGAAGAATATTTGACTAATCTTTGTACTTATTATTTCGTAAGGTTTTGTGTTGTGCGTGTTTTAATAAATACAACTGAGGGAAAGTATAGCTCAAGTGCAACATTGAGAAAGGATTAGTAAATATTTTAAAGAAGTATTTCTTTCTGTAATGATATTTGTTCAAATTAGGTTATCAACAGCTGCTATAACTTAAACTGAATTGTTTCAATTTTATTTTCTACTAAATTTATTAATTGAACAAATAGTAACCTAACAAGTAAAGCGTAATTGAATCATATGGAAAAAATTGTGGAGGCTAGGACTGAAAAGGATTAACTAGTTTACAAAAAAGCAAAGTTTATGTGTAACATTTTTTCAATGCTCCAAACAACTGGAAAAAAAACTTTAGATACATTTACTGAAGTTCTCATTAAAAAACTGTCAAAAATACTTTTTGAATTATTTAAAAAGATGATTTTAGTTTTTTTTTAATATGAGAGCATTGAATTAATGTCGTAGCTTGGTAGCTTGTTTATGTATGAATCTTTAGTGGAGTAAAGGCAAAGTACACTGAGAGAAATGACGATTTCAACTATGAGTACATCGATAGTTTCATTTTGATATGAAACTTTTTGTTTCAAATATGAAAACACAGTTCTTTCAATTTTGAAATACCAGAAATACTAAGTTTCAAACAATTTAA
Source organism: Tetragnatha montana (assembly GCA_963680715.1). NCBI lineage: Eukaryota > Metazoa > Arthropoda > Arachnida > Araneae > Tetragnathidae > Tetragnatha > Tetragnatha montana. The sequence continues at coordinate 34,392,830 of OY796675.1, forward strand.
TAGTCACTACTCAAATTATATGTATTTTTGCTTAATGTTAGCAGCTTAAGAAATTATACATAAGCGTAAAATAGACATATCGAAAATTTAAAAACGTGATATAGCCCGCCTCTCTCAGATGCGGCATCACACTCTAATTACAAATGGACTAGTCACATTCTGGTCAAATACTGTACCATCGAAAGGGTTAATTTTGACAAAGGACATGATGCATCATTTTTGAGTACCTGCATATTTTTAGAAATGAGTTTATACATGTTTCGAACTATAGAAAATTTGATTCGGAGCCAGTTTGAGTTTGTGAAATACTCAGATTTGAGTATTTTTACACAGTTTTGAAAATTCCGTTTTAAGAGTGTAGAATGAGATCAACTAATGGATACTTAAGCAGCGTTTCGCAATGCGAAAGGTAAAGTACCAGTCATCAGAATTTTACCAACCAGAGAACTAGATTAAATTACGCTTAAATAATATCAATATAGTCGTTTTTTATTTTTAGGAAAATTTAAGATTAAATACACTTAATTTTTGTCACTACCCCTTATACATACTATACTGTAAAAAACTAGTAATAAAATATCAGAGGACGTTAGAATGTACTACACAAATGTGTCATTAATCAAATACACAAAATGTATTAATCAAAAGACAGATAAAAGTACAAATTGAGATTCATTTTTATGAAAACTATCCCTCAACGTAGCACCACCACACCCTACTTAAAAACTATGAGAAAATGAATCCATATCACGAATCAATGTGCAGCAATTATTCAGGAAAATTTATTAATTATTCAATGCTCAATCTTCGTATCCAGTATTTATCTTCCAAATTAGTTGTAGCTCATTCAGACTTTTATTCTCGTTACAAATGCGAATAATATATAATGAATCTTTAATATTCGTAATTGTTTCAGTCAAAGAATTTATATTTCCTATGAAGATGGAAATAAAGGTAAACGTTTTAAGTATATGTTATGCTTATTAGTAAAAATAAAGCATTAAGAAATACTCTCCAATATCTTAGATGTGTAGTGTACATAAAAAATACCATTATGGGTAATTGAATTTGTCTTTTTTGCAAAATACTTTGCAATGAATTTGATTTTATCGCTACTTAAAATTTTTTAAATGATTGAGCATTTTCTTTACCTGATCTAGGTGATTATTCTCTTTTTAATTTTACACTCAATTTAAAAATAGCGAATCCGCTTTATAAACTGTAATTTAATTTGTTGTATAATTACAATTGACCTCGTTGGCAAATAAAGCTCAAACAAAGTAGTGGTTGCGTGTGCTCTAGAAAAATGCTTCATAAATCTGATAAGGCTTCAAAGAAAAGGAGGCTAATCAAAAAGTTTAATTATTCCAAATTTTACTTCTTGTTCGTAGTTCGTATTTTGTATAATACGAAAGTTTTATACGGGAATCAGTGGATTATTTCAGGAGAAATTTGACACATCGGATCCGTACACATTCAGACAGACAGCAACCTAGCCAGGCTTTGATTTTATGTATTAAATTTAAATGTTGAATAATAAATTAGAAATTTCTTGAATTTTCATAGCATATGAAATAATTATTGAAATTAATAATCTTACTGAAAATATTTATTGACCCAAAGTAGACCCAAAATAATTTAATATAACATCATAAAAACCTCTGTGTTTAGGTAAAGTAGGAAGATAAATAAAAATATTTTTAAAATACACATATTAACATCAGAAAAATAGGCAGTAAAAGTAAATTATAACACTGTTGTATTAAAAGGAGCTGTACAAATAGTACTACATTGATTGTTCTATTTCAGATACCATAAAGCTTATTGAGATCAAGTAAATATTAAATTTACAGAAATCTGTCTTATTTATCTTTTATTTAATGAAATATTCAATAATGTTTAATTAAAAATCTTACGTCAAGTTGATATGATATATTTATAATAAATACAAAGTCCTTCACGGCGAGAATCATTCTTGCTTGCTTGCCGTAGTCGATTATTTTGATTTTAATCATCAACCACAGCAAGCAAGCTCGGAAAATTTTATAATACGATATATTTTTAGCTTTAATCTTCATATTCTGTATATTTTCACAGATTTTGGGATTCTATTGTTAATTTTTCCCACCTTAAACTTTGTACGCAAACTTCAGGTACTCATTACATTTAAATGACCAAGATTTAGTCTTTTCTTTAAAAAAAATACTTCTAAACACACAAAACCTTCCGAATATTGCTTTTAAAAACATAATGGTTATCTTTTGTTCACAGACTTTTCGTGGAAAAGAAGTAAAATAAAAATATTCTAAGTATGTAGTGATAAGTCTAAAAGTAACTTCTAAAAAAGTGTTCCAATACATTTTGAAGGAATTTAAAGAGTTTTATGTTCATTATCTACAAGCGTTTTCTTGTAGGGTATGCGGTTGAAACAATTAGGTGTTTTTTCAGAGTAACTGATTGGGTATGTTAATTTGCACACCAACTATTTGAAAAATTATAAGCATGCAGGATTAAAAAACCCAGTTTACCATGTTCATCAATAGTTCTAATATCCAAAACTTTAATTTATTTTAGTAACACAAAATTTGTATTTTTCTGTAATATTATTAGTTTTAGAGATATAAGTTATCAAAACATCGGTTGCATAACATATATCTTTTTTTTTCTCTTAATATTGACGCATGGTTAATGAGTGTTGTTAGTCTTTTTGGCTTTGTCAATACTGTTTCAAACACTTTTGAACAAATTTTTATGTAATTCCTAATTTCTGAAATAAATAGCCATAAAATTCTAAGGGTAAAAGATGCCAGCATTTCAATTTTAATGCATTCAAAAGAGAATACGTATTACCCTAATGCAGCTCAATACCCATTTTAATAATTAAGATCTAAGGGTACGCGCATAGTGCCGCCGATTTTCAGATTCTGAAAACCAGCGAAAATCGGAAACCAGAATTACCTAGCGTATTTAGTGGAGAGTGCTCATAGTGGCCGACTTTCATAATTCCGACTTTCCGATCGTCAGAATCAGATTTTTGCCGGAATTAAATTTTAATTCTGGTTTTTCAGATTCTGCAAAATTCTCAGATAACGTGGTCATTGTTTATCGCATTTCCATGGAGATTATTTTAACAACAATGCCATTCCATGAAACTTTTTATTTAAAAATTAAACACTCAAATAAAATTATTTTAAACTATATTTACCAGTTTTAAAATTTAAATTTCGTTGAAATATATTTTTAGATCATTAAATATGATTTTTAAATTGACATATATAGTTTTCCTTTTAATAATTTTTTAATTGCACTATGTTTTTTTATGTAACATTGGGGTAAGCAGATCTCCCTTTGAGCAGAAATAAAGCTATTTCAGCAAAATGTAAACAAAACGCTTTCCGAAGAAGCAGGCAAAATCTGATGCACTATGCGCACTCACCGGCGCTGACAAATTCTGAGAGCAGATTTCCGAAAATCTGAAATCGGGAATCTGATTTCGGAATCTGAAAATCTGCCGCACTATGCGCGTACCCTAAGGGTACCCGCATAGTGCCGCCGATTTTCAGATTCTGAAAACCAGCGAAAATCGGAAACCAGAATTACCTAGCGTATTTAGTGGAGAGTGCTCATAGTGGCCGACTTTCATATTTCCGACTTTCCGATCGTCATAATCAGATTTTTGCCGGAATTAAATTTTAATTCTGGTTTTTCAGATTCTGCAGAATTCTCAGATAACGTGGACATTGTTTATCGCATTTCCATGGAGATTATTTTAACAACAATGCCATTCCATGAAACCTTTTATTTAAAAATTAAACACTCAAATAAATTATTTTAAACTATACTTATCAGTTTTAAAATTTAAATTTCGTTGAAATATATTTTTAGATCATTAAATATGATTTTCAAATTGACATATATAGTTTTTCTTTTAATATTTTTTTATTTTCATTATGTTTTTTTATGTAACATTGGGGTAAGCAGATCTCCCTTTGAGCAGAAATAAAGCTATTTCAGCAAAATGTAAACAAAACGCTTTCCGAAGAAGCAGGCAAAATCTGATGCACTATGCGCACTCACCGGCGCTGACAAATTCTGAGAGCAGATTTCCGAAAATCTGAAATCGGGAATCTGATTTCGGAATCTGAAAACCTGCCGCACTATGCGCGTACCCTAAGGTGACTTAATTTTAAAGACAAAAGTGGTATAATTTGGGACTATATATACAAAAGATACACAGAAAACTGTGGGCTGATATTTCGAGAACGGTGCCACTCTCGCCAAGGCGACATTCAGGGCGATAATGCCATAAATGCGGCGAACCCGCCAAAGTGGCAGGAGGATCGCTCTTTCCCAATGCAACCCTAAAGGATCTAGTTTCAGTTTTTGGTCTCTAAATTTTTACCAAACTGTGTATTTCCATTGGTTCACATAGTTGTTCAATATATTAAAATAAAATTATTGTTGAAAAATGTTAAAATGTTTTCAATAAAAACCTTCAAACAGTCAGAAAGTAATAACTGTAAATTATTTCCGAAATTTTTGCTTTTTACCTCGCCTAACAGGCTTTCGGTCTCGCCCATTAGATCTAATAGGAAACACATAGCAGTGGATCCTGCCATCGTCCTATTTTTAGGATACCCTGTAACGATGAAACTGTTAGGAGTTTGATTACTTTTTCAACTTTATGTGTGTACATAGGCTAAAACTAACACATATTTGAGTTTTTAGGGCAAACTATTAATTTCTTCAACGCTTGAAAGGATATGTGCTAAGGGTGTATTTTTAGGTGTAATACGGAAAATCTATACTGTACATAAATATTTTCATTGGCTGTTTTGAATGTGATTTAATGATAATAAATACATATTAGAGCACGTAGGAGAGAACTAACATTTTAAAAAGTGATACACTAACTTACCAGAAAAACTAGATTTATTTGTTTATTTGTTAATTGGCCGATAAGAGAACTGAACTTTTCTGAATGTTTTAAATTTAATTTTTCAAATAATATGATGCATTACAAACTATACTACTAAAAACATTCGAGTAAAAAATTATAAGTAAATAAGTTACTTTCCAGTTTTTTTTTTCAGGAAAATTATTGTCATTTTACAACTATTCAAAAATCAGTTCAAATACGCTTATTTAGATGGAACATAGAACTAGCTTTAAATTTAATCCATCCCACCAAAGTATTCATATATCAGTCCAAGTCCTTAAAATATCCTAGCGAAGGTACTAGGGAAATCCATTTGGATGAGTGATCTTGTGCTATCATTTCCAGTCAGGTAATATGCTTTGACAATCTGTACCTAACACCTTATCATTGGAGCAGGAACAAAGACTTCAGTATAAGAGGATTATTATAAATACCATGGGAATTAAATTTTTTAATGCTTCAGATGCTTTTTTAATGCTAATTTAATGCTAAATTTAAGGCTTCAGAAACACTGTAGTATTTACAAGTTAAAACATTCTATTGTGTATGTTTTCATACTAAGTACTGATGAAGCAAATAACATTGTGAATTATTAATAATACGGGTTATAAGCATATACTGGAGGAGTATAAATAGAAATTTATTTATAGACGGGCAATATTCTCTAATAAAGAAACTTAGTAGTATGTAAAACAAAAGAGTAAAATATTAGATGAAATTGTACATTATAAAAACCATTTTAAATAAATATGGAAAATATTTTTTAAAAAAATACATCTAGAAAAGAACAAGATATCCCATTCTGTCCTAGTGGCACGATTTACGTTAGAAAGACAAGTTTCTTTGGGAAATATACGTAAATAAACTTTTTAAATATGATATTAAAGCCAGACAACAGACTTGGAAAAAAAACTGGCCACATTAAAAATGAAGATGGGAGTATAAATGGCAATACATTATTTCATGATTTTACAATAAAGGAATAAATATAGACTGAAATAAATGTAATAAAGAAACATTGTAACGAGTAATTTTCTGATGCTTGTTATAAAAAGTAAAATATATAAGCTTATGAAGCTTAAGACTTTTCCTTTCACAACGACTTTCAGTATCACTTCTAAAATTTTAAATTATTTATTTGATAGCTTTATAAACAAGTAAAGAGATAATAATAAGTATCCCAACTTAAAAACTCCTCAAAAACTATTTCCCCCCCCCCTTTTTTTTCAATCTCATTGTATCAGTTAATGACAACGTTGTAAAAACACAAAGCCTCTGGGAGCCTCCCTCAACTTTCTCTTTCAATATCCGTATTCAAGGCTTTTCTTCTTCAGAGAAAGAAATCTCATTTGGAGCATTACTGGAGCCTCGAGCAAATAATTCCGGAAAGATATTATAAAAACCAGCTCTCGCCGTTTTGTATGTTTATTGAAATGATTCCGGGTGAAAATTTTAATCGAACCTTGCAGAAATTGCAGTTTTTCTCAGATTGGGCAAGACAAAAACTTAGCATTAAAAGATTCTTTGAGAGTGGAGGGTTTAGATTTAAGTGGATAAAATGCTTTTTAATAAAAATTTATTTTTTTTTGTTTGTAAGGGACATGGATGGATGGAATTGTTATTTAAATTTATAAATATTCAATTACACTGGGCTTGCAAAAAAAAAAACTTTTTGAAAGATGTTTGAGCTATTCCACTTGATCTTTATGTTTTTTTGGTGTGCGTGCTGGTGCGTTCCTGGGACGCCACGTTTTCTGAAAATTTAGGTTTATAAGTTTTATTGGGAAATACCTCAAAAGTTAGGAAAATGGATTCATTATACTAAATTTGTATAATATTTATATTATTATACTTAATTAATAATTATATTTAATATAATTTTGAATGTTTTCTGGTGTGCTGAATCTAAAAATGACCTCAGTTTTATCATGACTTCACTTTTCTTGACAATTTAAGTAAATAATGCAATTTTTCAAGAAAAATGAAAGCAAATTTAGAATAATTATTTTTAAACTCAAACTTATCCTGAAAATCCTTTTTTGATGTGCTGAATCCGAAAATTACATATTTTGATCTTAAGACTGCATTTTTTTTAACAAATTGAGCAGGTAGAGCAATAGTTTACAAAAAATGATAGTAAACATAACAAACTAGTTGTTAAACAAAAATGTTTTATTAATGTCATTTTTAAATGTTTTTTGATATATTGAGTCTAAAAAGGAAATTGTTTTTCCCTAGACGTGATGTTTCTTAAGAATTTTGATAACTATGTAAACTAAGTCAATAACCTCAATATAGTAAATTACAATAAGAATAAAAAGTTAATTTATTATTACTTACTTTTATGAATATCATAGTATAACTAAAGTGGGTTCCTTTACACACTCTAAAACCACTAAAACTTACTTTTCATTCAATTTTTTCAGGCTTTTTTTTACTCTTATGAGTAGCAACAAGAATGTATCTTTATAAAGCAAATATTCCTTATTATTGCACTATTTAAACTTCCCTGTGATTTTCTATCAATCCCTGTAATATCCTGGTGAAATATTTAAATATTTTCTTTAATAGCAACTCTTAATTTTTTTAAAGTGAGAAAGTTAGAAATGTACGAAAAGAAATGTACGAAAAATTGACAAATTTCAAAATAATTTTGCAATTTGGAAAAATCCTGACGTATAGGATTTTTTTCAATGCTTTTTTTTTCGTTATCAGCACACCAAATTACAAGGGAATTTGATAAAAAAAACTTTTAAAGAGGGTTTTCATTCAAATCCATCCATGTACTTACATCATCATGGATGAATTTGAATTATTTTCGATTGAAACACTGCAGCTGTAGGTAAACAGTGATTTTTAAATCAGCTTATAAAAATATTTTACTGAGAAAAAACAAACAGAGAAAGGAATTAAACTATATGCTTTATTCTGGTCATTCGGGTAATAAACTTATTTATTTCTATCTTAACCAGTAGTAATGTAACTATTTGTACTTTGTATAACACTTAGCATTTGATTCTCTATACTTATGTTATAAAATCTTCAAAATGTTTTTGATGCCTTCTAAAATTTTTTGGATAGAAAATTCATGGTTTTTTATATTGAGTCTGTCATGAGTATGAGATATGTTTCAAGAATTATCTCAATCTTCTTCTTCTTCATAAGCTTTACAGCCGGAAGAAGTTGAAATTTTGGAGCTTTGGTTAAAACATCTGAGTCCTTTATAAAAGGAAAACCTTCAAGATGTAAGGAAATTCAAACAAAAGTTAAACTATCCAGGCATCACTGATCAAAGTTTTTCTGATTTTAATGTCACCCAGTTACTAATATTATATGCTTTCGAATTCCTACATCTTTTAAATTTAAATGCTTTTGTTTACTTAACTTTTATGATAAAAATATTTTACAAACACAAACAGTTTAAGATATATGTTAATTTAAATAATGTCACACAAGATTAAGGTCACACCGATTTTTTTTTATTCCGCTCCTACATTGAAATTACCGTGATTAAATTTATGATGAATTAATCCATGATGAATTGAAATTACCCACTACATTATTCTAACCAATCTGTTTCGAAATTAAATAATACAAGTTCAAAATATTTATCTGTTATAAAATGCTATTCCTGTATTGTTACTTTGTTAAAACCTGGGTGAACATCCAAATAAAAACAGTTGATATTTGTATTGCAATTCATTTAGGCTCACTTTAGGCCCAAATCATAATGTATAAGTTTTGACTCAGGTTTTCTGAGAAATGTTACACAATTATATCAAGATCTATATTTACAAATTAAAATATTGTATCATAATTTTTCACTCATACCTTCTTCTTCTTCTTCATAAGCTCTACAGCCGGTTGCCGGCCAAGGCTGTCTCTGTCAGCTTTCTCCATCTTGGTCTACTCGACGCCATGTTCCTCCATCGGTTCACTCCCAGGTCTCGCAACCACTTCTCCACTCTATCCATCCATCTCGTTTTAGGTCTTCCTCTCCTTCTCTTTCCCTCCGGGGTCTGGAAAGTTAGTTTCCTTACAGGGTTGTCATCACTGTAACGAAAAATATGTCCCAGCCACCTTATTTGGGAGGCCTTGATGACTTTAACGATGTTGGGTTCCCTTCACTCATACCTACAGCCTGAAAAATATAAATAAAGATATGAAAAAAAAAACACAAAATAGATGATAGAAGCCGACTAATGTAAAATAAACTTATGACGCTTTTGTCATAGGAACTCTTAAGAGGATTTTTCAACAAGTTGAGTAAGTATTTTACATCAGTTCACTCATCTGATTCCTCTCTGAGTATTCACGTGCTTAGTTTCTTAACCTGTTAAAAAGTTACTTCCATCCCCTCATAAATGTAATTAGCCAACATAAAGTTGACTGAAACCTAAAAATACAGTAAATATTTTTCATTGCTCTCTTTTCTAGTATCCAAAAACCCTCTATTAACAACGATTCCTTTTGAGTACGAAAAGGAAACAACTGGTAAATGTATTTCTTTACATTCCTATCTCCCAAAGGCAAGCTAAATCATGCATTTACTGTGAAAATCAGCAATTCAATTAGCATTCTTTGCTTATTCCGAACCATGCACACAATCTCGACACATCCCATCCACACAATGCCTTTGCACCTCAATAAACACACTTCAACCAACACAAAGCAAACACTTGTTCCGACCTCCTTCACTCCTAGTCGCACAGACGAACCTAATTAAGAAACGGATGAAAAGAGAGATTTTTTCGAAGCAAATATTGGACCCCTGTCCCTTTCTAAATAGTAGCCGCACAATACACTTCCTATTTGCTCACTAACTGTAATGAAGCGATCAATTTCGATGACCGTTTTTATCCTTCCTAAATCGTCCACTCTATCTTTCCAGTCAGATAATGTGGCTAATTAGTCTTCCTGTCTGATTTCGAAAAAGGATTTGGGAAGAAGTGGTGTGAATCACCTGGGTCCTCGTGTGATAAGCTTAGTTTCGTTGTAAACTGAAAAAGAAGATTGGATTTAAGGGAAAAGTTCGTTGTTCTGCAAATAAGTCCATCCGGAATTCAACTAAAAAGCTATAACTATAGTTTCATGATTGATGAGGTAAACTTTGAATTAAATATAAAATAGGATCCTTGATGATAAATGAAATGTGATGAATATTCCAATATGAAATCAGAAAAGTTTGTCAGAACTGTATTATAAAGCTGGGGTAGATTACATCCAAACAAGGAATTTTTCTTTGTGAAATAAAGAGCGTGACGCAAGCACCAAAAAAGTAAACTTAAAAACATATGGAGGGAAATGAATAATATTTTTATTGAAAACCACAGATATTTTATTCGCATTAATTCCTTGTTTTCAGCACTATAAAAATAAATATTTTTAAAAGATAAGACATTTTTTTTGGGTTGCATCACTCCCTTTTCCGATTAGAGATAAATTCCCCAAATCTTTAAAATTCCTTTTCTGGATCATCAAAAAAAGTTTGTTTCAAAACTAATAAAAAGCTTCTGTTATGGATGAAACTAGCTATAACTATTCCAATCAAAGTGCAGATTTTATTTCTTAAAACATTTTAAAATTATCGTCGTGTTTTCTTTTTATTTTCTGAAGTTGAGAGTATCAATTTTTACACTTCAATAAGACATAAAAAATTCAACCTTTTTTGACAATTCCTTCTGCTGCCGAACAACAACAGGCTTCGTGACCAACAAGGTTGTTCTATTTGACTTTAACTCCCTTATTCCCAGCAACAGTGAATTAATTCAACAATTCCCCTGTTAAATCCAATCGACAAAAAAATTTGAGGCAAATTAATCCTTGTTGATTATGGAAGGTGATAACTAATAAAAAAATCAATTCAACCTCTTTCACTTTTGTCAGTTTTTCTGAGACTATCCTACTACCAAACATTATGGTGATGGAACCTATTCTCAACTGTTAAAAGATTTAAATTTGAAAGGGAAAAGCACTTGAAAGTCAAATTTACTTGCAAATCCAAACCAACAATAAAGACACACTTTATGTAAGCCATTTTTAGCTTCAGTTCACAAACCCCTGAGGCAAGCAATATGTAAAATTTCTAATTTCTATCCATTTCTTTCTAAAAGTTTCAAAAAGTGGGTTCTAGAAATATACTGAGAACAAAACATTCGGTTAGAGGATTATTCTTTCTATGGCGCTCATCCTTCTTATCAATAAAAAAAATTGTTTTGAGGGGTGTTTTCCAGAAAACCGGAGCCCAGATGTCGCTCGCGATGCGCGGGAAATCAGGACTTCTCCGGAACTCAGGAGCGGGTTTATTCTCCGTTCGGCTTTTCCCGTTTGTGCTCCGGCTTCCATCGCACGCGCACCGATTTCCTGGAGAAAAAAAATATGGTCACTTGCGCAAGTGGACAACCATAATAGCCGGTTCTCGGATCTCGTGATCTGTTTACCTGTAAAATTTGTGGTATTTCGTGGTAAATTTTTTTATTGGGTAGAAAAATATTTTGGTTTTTCAGAGATATTTTCGACATTGATGTTCAATTCCCGGTAGGTAAGTTGATTTACGTTGCTCATTTGTGTTATTGAATACTCGCCATTCGTTTAAATTATTCGTCTCATTAGCACCTTGTTAAGTACCTACTGTAGTTTTGAGAACTAAGAAGTTTAACTATTGTATTACTTCAACTCTCATTATGATTGTAGGGAAATCGGTATGTATTTAATTTTAATTAGAATTTGTTTCTGCTTATTGACCTACCTATATATTTGATCTTATCTAAATAATGTCGTCTTGGAAAAAAATTATTACTATTTAAAAAAAAAATGGGAGTTGGTTTAACTTTGAAAAATCAGAAGTAAGGCCATTTTTTTATAAAATTCAATTAATGTTAAAGTTTTAACCTAAGTTTTTTTTATTGAAACTGACATAATATTCTTAAGATATTTAAAGGAAATTACTTTTTAAAATTTTTAGCTATTCATGTATTATAAACTTCCGTTTATATTCACTCTATTTTTTTTAAAGTAATAGTGCCCACCGGCTGATTCTTACTTTTGAGAAATTTGAACCGCCTTAACTATAAAATTTTCAAGAATTGTAGATAAATGCCTGAAGAACATTTTCGCTTAAAAAGTTAATTGTTGAGATTGTTAGTTCTGGAGTTATTTCATTTCAAAGTTGAAAATTATTTTGTTTTTGCTGCAAGTTCACAACCCGCAAAAAATATTGGCAGCAGAATTTTTTTTTTCAGCCACCTACTCTTAGTTTGAAGAAATTATTACCCTAATTTTTAAATTTCTAATCAATTGCAAGGTAACTAAACTTAAATCATGGTTATTTGAGTGGTTTCGAACCCAAGGGGCACAAGTATTAATTGGAAATTAATTTTTGTATAGGAGTTTTGTTGGTGAACTTCGAGTTTTCCATCATGTGTTCTTGATAATAAAAACTTTCTCTTTCTCTTATTATCCCGATTTTAAGTGATTTTTAAGTGAAAAAAAGTTTTATCGGGAAAAATAAGGACTGGAAAAAAAGAATTGCATAACTAAAAGTAAAAACATCTCAAAACAGCTATATGGTGTTCGGCATAAAAATTTGAATTAGTTTTGGAATTATTAAATACAAATGTTTTTTTTTTTTGTTTTTGTTTTTTTAGACGAGCTAATAATATATTTTTATTTCATTTTTGAAGGTTAACTAGGTAGTTGCGAACAAGGATATAAAATTAAAATGTATTTTTTTTTTGGAGGGGGGGTCGAGTACGTTTTTTTTCTCTTGTTGACCATACATTTTAGTACGTGTTATTTATGCAGATGGACGGTATATTTTCATTATGTTTTCTTTGCAATAGAATTATCGTGGTTTACATTCAATAGCTTTAGAGTTACTTCTAGCTGCAGTGAGTTTTTGAGTTCCTTTCTTTTATTATATTTTTAGTGACGTTATAGTTTTCTTCTTTTGCAAAATTTAATATGTTTTTAGATTTTTTTGGAGAGGGTTTTTTTTTTGCAAAATATTTTATAAATTATTTATAAAAGAAACAAAGCATTTTAAGTTACCAAAAGCTTTATCTCGTCAGAGTTGTATGGTTAAAAAAGCGAGTTTCCCTTGCTGAGATCGCGTAGTGATCTGAAAAGAACTGTGTTTTAGTTCCAGGGGTCGGGGAACTATAGCGAACAGAGCGCAGAACCTCCTAGGGATAGTCATAAAAATAATTTAGCATGTTTGTTTAGTAAGAGTAAATTCATTTTGGTAAGCATAATATGTTGGTTGTTCAAAGAGTAATTTAGTTTTAAGACCCTTTTTATTAAAATGAATATAATCTTTTATCATTAAATTTTATATTAGTCCATGTAATTATACCTAATGAACCACAATAGAAGATTTTTCATTCCATAAAAATATTGATCTCACAAAGAGTGTATTGCAGTTTCAAATGTCCAATTTTAAAAGCGTTCAAATAAACGTCATAAGTTCTTTCATTTAAAGTTTTAGTTTTGTGTAACTTTTGTAACGTAACTCATATACTACAATAATATTTAATTTACTTTTGGCTTAATTTGAATTGCCCCGAGTAAAATCGACGATTTTCTTGTTGGAAAAAATTATCATAACCTAACAAATATTTATTATTATTACCTTTCAATTCAGTCGTAATTTAAAAAAAAAGTAAAATCAAATCTAATTATACTCCCTTTTTTTAATCTTCAGGTACTGAATCCAAACTCCATATGTATCTTCAACCCAAATTCAGTCGTGGACGATAAGTTCACCTATGGGCACATAAAAGTACAAACACCTTACCAAGCTTTCTTTGACTCATCAAACCACCGCAACAATGGAACGCACAAGGACAAATCCAATCATTTACGTCATTTCCCTCATCATCATCATCAACCATACGCTAGCATTCGAACTGACCCCAGTTCCTTCCAAATTCATCGGAACGTTCATCCTGGAGAAAGAACACTTCGAGAGCGTCTACCAGCACCCTACGCCCCACCTCAAACCCTCCATCGAGCACCATCAGCAGAACGCGTCTCTCCTCCCCGCGAGGCTCCCAGAAGCCGCCATCCCTTCCAACCTCACCATCTCCGTCTCCAACAACTGCACCAACATGTCTGCGGAACTGTGCGAGGACGCGTTGCTGCAGCACGCCCCTCAGTTCGAGAACACCACTTTGATCAAGGGCCTGGTCCTCTCGATCATAGCAGCGTTCTCCTTCATCGGGAACGTGGCTACCCTGGCGTCCATCTACAAGGTGGGTAGGCAGGGCACCTCCACCGTCTACATGCTTCTGTCGCAGCTGGCCATCGCGGACTTGTTGGTTACTCTGTTCTGCATCTTCGCGGAAGGGGTGTGGACGCTGACCGTCGCCTGGCACGGCGGGAACGTCCTCTGCAAGGTGGTCAAGTTCGTGCAGATGTTCTCGCTCTATCTGTCCACTTTCGTGCTGGTGTTGATTGGCTTTGACAGACTGTGCGCCGTGAGGTTTCCGATGAGGAGAGCGCATGCCAAGGCTCACGTCAGGAAGGGGATAGCTTGTACGTGGATTCTCAGCGCCCTGTTCAGTCTACCACAAGTAAGTACTCCTTTTTATTGACTTTTTTGTTGTTTTTGCTTTGTAATATACTGAAATTCACACGTCATCTAACGTGAAGCTAAAACTAAAAACTGATGTATAGAACTCGACAATTATATTTTCCGAGATGCTTGGGACATGTAAATATTCAATTGTATATATATTTTCCCTTATACGCTCGATTTTTCCCTTAAAAGAATTAATCGGAAAATTTTACTATTTCCCGAGCCCAGGCATGACATTAATAACACAACTTTTACAAATTACAACCAACTTGTTTTACTGTTTGCTAAATACTGCTTCATAAATCATAATGCAGTTAAGATACTAAGTAATGGAGCTAAAAGCAATGGAACTGTCACATCCTTTTCGGTAAACTAGGGAAACTTTTACAATAAAAATTACCCCAAAAAAAGTACAATTGCAACTGAAGAAGTTTCCCACCGAATGCTTCTTAATACCGCTTTCAGACACATTGGAAAGATTAACTATGAAGACTAACTAAGAAAGTTAAACTTTGTTTAATAAAAACGAATTAATATCAGTAAAATATCTTACACCGGAGAGGGGCTCTGAGAAATCTCACAGATGTCTTTGAAGCCTACAGTATTGATATTTTGGCTAGATAGCGTAGGAAAAGACCAACAAGTTATTGGTGCTGGAAGATGGAGGACGGTCTTATCTAATAGGGCGAGATGGCAAAGACTTGTTGAGACGGCCTTGGTCTGTCCTAGGCTGTAGTGCCAAAGAAGAAGAAAATATCTTACAGTTACGAAAAAAAAAATATTGATTCTCATATGACAAGTGAAGAAAAAAATATAAAAGGATAGTGACGTAAAGAAATCACAGTTATGTAAATAGTATTGTATCATTTTCTTATTTTAGGATGTTATTTTTTGCGTTTATCATAGCACTCCAAGTTTTGCGTTTCGCATTCTTTCTGGTATGACTCCTACCATGGATTTGAACACGATAGAAAAAGCCACGTAGCTAGAAACCAGTGCACTTCAAAGTATACATTCTCTGGTAACAAATATTAAATTCGATATGGAGTTTAGGTTTAAGGCTATTTGCCCTGCAAATAGCAGTTCATATGTTCTGGGAAGTAGTAGGTACATACATCCAATTTAACTCTAAAGTCACAATAGGCAAATTGTTTCGACTATATGGCAAAACATAGATTTCTTGGAAGAAAAAATCCTTTTAAAAAGTTGACACCGTACTAAAAATTGTTTTTAACTAAATTCTTTTCACGTTAGGAAATAATATAATGCCTAAGAAGAATATAATTTTTAAATTAATCAAGCCTTTTCGAGAAGTCGAGAGTTTACTTTATTCAGAAGGTGGCCTGTTACTTTAAAATTACCTTCTGATTCCCATTGTAGACACATGTTTAAAAAATCCAATCGATTTCGATTTTATTTACATTTAATCTCTGAGCAAACCTTATGCGGGAGAAACGAAGTCAGAAACCATCTGACAGTCCTCACGCAAATTCGGTGCTATGTTTATGGGTGAACGTTCTTCGAAATAGAAATTCTATCCATCGCCTTTGTGCCCAAAGCATCAATTTCTTTTCAGTGACGAACACATGCTTTTACAAAGTATTTTTTACACAGTTTGGAAAAAATTGAAAATTTCAACGTACGTACATGCTGACATTAGTTTTAGGTTTATTTTCTTTTCGAACGATACTATGTATAAACATGAAGATATGGTCTATATAAGTTTCAGAGCATACATTTTGATAGCTAGGATCAAACTTGTCAATCGTATTGCAAATTTGTACCGTGTATCGTCACATATCAGAGATCAATATGTATCAGCTTGAATCTGTTTTTCTATTTAAGTTTAAAAATATTTACTCACAGCTTTGTGTATGATGTTTATTTTATGAGAAAAATAAAAGAGGGTATATATATTTCAGAGATTTAAATATTTTTCATAATTTAAGCTAATTGAAAAACTGCTTTTAAAAATTGTTGGGCATTTATTGGTTATTATTACTCATTATTACTATTTCTGTAATAGCAAGTGGCAACGAAGATAATTTCAAACCAAACACCCATACAATGCACATAGATTAATTTTATCAATTAGTTTTCACTGTTGAAATGTTTATAATCTGTTGGTAAAAGAAGGTAGATAATTGAATATGAAATGTACCTAAATGCAAAACATTTTGATCCCATAATCTTGATAGGTTGTGAAGTGGCAATATATGGGACTTTTCTGTGACTAACACAGAGAAAATAAATTAATTTGAATCACTAGCAATTACTTTTTGAGAGCTTAATATTTAAAACCGTTAGCTAAAATCTTAAAATATATGTTTGTTTACCGTAGTTATTTACTTCCACTTATCATGCACAGTTTGTAACATAACCCATTTAGGTTGCTTAAAATTTCAGGACTCAATGCCATCAATAGAAAGAAAACTTCTACGCAATTTTGTCAGTTACGTAAAAGGGTGAACATTTTCATGTGGAAGAAGTTTATATCTAATATTTTAAAAGGTTTTAATTACGTCCTTAAAGCGTTTTTGATTATTCTGAAGATAGATATTCTATTTATCAAAACATTTAGGATTAAATATGGTGCATCATGTAAAAATTAAACTTTTTATGTGGACAAAATTTGATTGGATTTGAACATAATTAAGAAAACTTTGACCACAAAATTATCTATCGTTATTTAAAATTTTTATGAAACATTTGTCTTGTACCTATATATTTTTTTTTAAATTTTGTTTAACAAACTCCTCCTATTTTAATAAGGTAGGCTCAAATCACTATTAGAACTAGATAAATCGATATCTTCAATTAATTATGAATTTTAAAATATACTTTTGAGATGACATCAAGTATGTGTAACTTATTATCTAATTCAAAAGTGTAAAACTTTTGTTGGTTGTTTTGCCAATTTTTAGTTTAATTTCTTAAATATTCAGTGATTGAGCTGAATTTAAGGATACAGTATCCACTATAGTTAAAAGAACAATGTTTGCTAGTATAGTTTGTATTTGAAATTTAAAATTAAATCAATACTAACAGCATTTTTCCAATTCCACATTTTTAAAAAAAAATCTTCACAATATAGTTCGAAATTTAAAAAAACTACTATGCTCTTTGGTGGAGTTATAGGTGTAAAAAATTGCCCATTTCAGCTTGAATAGGAATTTCAAGCCTTCAAAGTCTTATTGATGTTCTTAGAAATAATTTTTTTTTTAGAATTGTAAGGTTTTGAAATACTTCCCCACATCTTAGAGATAAACTAACCACGGCTATTTTTCAGCGAAAACATGGGGAGTATTTTTTTATACCTACGTTGAAGTATAGGTTTATGCAATCGAATATTTTTGAGAGAAAATGTATGCGGAAAAAGTTGCTAAAGGTTCAGAATATGGTTATTTAGTGATGGAATACTAAAGAATAAAAGAACTTAACAGTTGAAACTTTCAAAAATATACTACATTTTTTTTAGATTCAATCGCCATGTTGTTGTTGTCGTGTCCATGATGTGCAAAAATGGTAAAACCTCAAAAAGGCCGACCTCAACAGCCATGTTACATTAAATGAACTAAGAAACTTAACTTGTGGATATTCAAATAAGCACTACATATAAATTTAATCTTGGACTATGTCCAAAATTTATTTATATTTTTATAGTCTACTGAACCTATTGAAGGTTAGAAAAGGTAATAATATTTACATCCGATTATAAAAATTTCAGAGGTTATGTCCTTCCTATTCCATATCGGAGGTAGTATTTCAATAGCTCTACTACTTTATTTGCACCTTTCGTATCTCATAATATTGATGTTCCCTCACCATATCGTTATCTGAATATAATATATAAAGATTCAACATAGACTATCTCTCATATCCAGCCATCTTTCGTATAGTCATAGAAATGCAGGTTGGGAGGAATGAAAATATTCCCTTAAGGATTCTCCAAAGTATCCAATGGCTTTCATTAATATTTCATTGGGGACCCATTTGTGTTTGGGCATCTCTATATCTGATTCAAAATCAAATAAATTCTAACAGCTCTTGTTAATAATGGATTTCGGTATAATATTGGCTTCCATATAGTTTATGGTAAGTATACAGTAAGTAAGGAGGGGAAATTGGATGATTTCTATAAACAGGGTGTCCAGTGATAACTCACGGCCGTAACTGCTGAACGCCTGCAGATATAGCCATAAAAGGGGAGCCTAGGTCTAGTAAAAAGGCAATGATCTATTTAATGAGACCGCTTTCAATGCCCCTAGCAGAAAGTTCTGGAGTTATAATTTTATTTTATAGAACTATTAGAGGTAAGAGACAAAGGCCAAATACAAAGTTGTAGAACAGTATCGATTTTGTAGGAAAAGATACATTGAGTAGAAAAATACTTTGAATAAAACTTTCAAAACACACGTCGGGCAGAATTTCCAAGATTTTACCTCTTAAAATGCTCCCCATAACCCAAAAATGAAAAAATTTTCTTCTAAATGATCTGAGAATATTTATCAGTTATTTACCTAAGTCATAAAGAAGAAAGGAAAGAGGAAGAGTTAAGAAGGAAATTTTACTTACAAAAAAAAAAAGATAATCGTTATGGATAGAGGGAATCTTAGTTCTTCACAAAATACCTAGATTATCCAAACTGCCGCGTTGTGTTTAAGTCAAAGAACAGCAAGTTTACTTAATTGGCAAGTCCTTAGAAATGTATGTCTGGGGCACTGTGATAGTCACACTACAAACCTAAGCCAGTCTGTGAAATATTTAAAGCTATAAGCACGAGTAATTGCTTGCATTGTTAAAGTGTCTCAGAACACACCTCCTACTGAAGTACTGCTGATTAAATTGACAAGGATTTGCTCCCTATGGGCGTAGAGATTATTCTGTGTATCCGGAAGGAGATTAGGTCTCATTACAGACAGACCGAACGAACAGCAATTTCAATCGAGCAGAAAATATCAGTTGTTCATAACCAATGTTTTTAAATGCTGAATTAAGTAAAGCAAAAAAAAAAGAACGGGATTAATTGTAGATTTCTGTATTGTGTATATTTGAGTAAAGGATTTTACATGAATTGATCGATGGACAGGAGTTTAACCAGTTATAAAAAAAAACAATTTATTTCATTTATCAATATGAAGGTATTTTATTATTAGGTAGAAACTTAACAAAACTATTAATGAGCTTTAAGCTTAAATAGTAAATTATTCTTTTGTAATAAAGTTTTATCTTTTCCCGCTAATAAACATGTTCTTCAACTGAAAATTCCGTCTTATAATTCTTATATTTCCCGTAAAGTACGTTCATACGTATAATAAAACTCCTCCTATATCAAGGAACCCTATAAGTGGATTAAATCCGAAGATAAGGACATCTTAATTTATCTGGTTATGGCAATTTCTGCGCACCAAGTAATGAATGAAAGTTCCGAGCAGCTGGTGTTCGGAGACTTAGTAAGCATGAAGTGACAGGGAAATAAACGAAGCAAAATTAATGGATAAATGAACCTAAAAGAGTCTCAAGTCAAGGTCTCTTCCAACTTATCGAAGATTTCCTTGCTATCGTGTTGCTTGTTATAAATGTCTATAATTGATATAGTGTCTTAAATTCTATTTTCTAAAATAAGCTCTAACAGTTTATTATTAGGAATATTATGTTTCTTAGGAGTCGTTTTATACCTTGGGCAGTTTCTTTTGTTTGTTACTTTCAATGGGCCAGCATATTTACATTATGTTGAGACACGATTATTCAGGTAGAGAGCATATGGGGAGGCTTTAGACTTTTTCTCTGTTACGTCAATCTAGAAGAATTTTTTATGCCCTTTAAAATATCTTAACATTTTGAGTATCTTTCCGATCAAAATACTTAGGAGAAATACCTTCTCCAGGAATAATATTTTGTACATCTGAATAAAAAATAAATTTAAAAGAATTATTTTCTGGCTCATTTGAAATAGGTTGGTACCAAAAAAACAGCTGTTTTATGTTTTAACTCAAAGTTTCACACGTAAATATTTTGAACAATAGAAACGAATTAAAAATAACTCTTTGCTGGTGATCTGCAGAACAAAGAGCATCGAGATTTAAGTAAACAATGAGAAAATTAGATAAGAGAGTGTGTCATTTAGTAGTAGTTGTAAACCTCAACAATTTTGAAAAATGCGTATTTTTAAATTTTCTGTGCTCTAAAGAAGCTTTTTAATCAACTAGAAAGAATATATATAAAAAGTCCATTAGAAATTCCTCCTATTTTCAAGCCTTTTAATATTACTGTGTGAAAAACCAGTTAAGTACTATCTCCGGTAATGTTGAAATTTTTATGTATTTTTTTTCGACCAAACAACCATAAAACAATATTTTTACTTAATTTTGAATGTTTTTTCATTGGAAGTAGAATGAAATTGGATTGGATTTATCGATTCAGGAATTAGCTATTGTTTGTTTCACTTTTTAAGAGTGGATTTGGACACTGTGTATAAAATTCAGTTTTCAGTTAAACAAAACTTTTCTAAACTAAAATCACAGTTGCATTAAAATAAGCAAAATTTAAGATCTAGACATAACAGGTCAACTTCGAATTGTGTAGCAAGTGCGACTCTGAGTTCAAAATAAAGTGTTAATTCCCCTTCCCCCTTCATGTTTCCCTGAAAACTAATCTTTTTTAAACTAACTCATAAAATGCCTTTAAAACCAAACAGTTTTGCTTTCTATTTCGCTTTAAAATACTAAGAGATATTAAAAATCAACTCTTCTGGATTTTTGATTTGGTGTGCCAACTAGATCTCCCGTGTTTTAGGGCAATAAAATATAAACTAGTAAAAATGAAAGGCATACCTTAAATAAATAATTTACTATGTATTAAACTTTTTTACATCAGAGCACAGTTCATTTATTATGTGTTTTAACTTTCTATCAACGGTTGTTTTCCTCCTACTTTTTTTTTAAATAAAAACTTCATCAGAGAGGGAAATACCTCCTAAAATTTTCTAATGTATGTAATTTCTTTCACCACTCCACGTTGAAACTATTAAGATTACGTACTTGTAAACAATTTTGATTAAAAACGAATTTCTAGTTTTTATCTTAATTTGCTTCCATTCTAATAAAATATTTTCCATCAGACCTGGGAAGAAGAAACTCTCTAGGTAAATTTTCCTATTTCTTAATATTATGGAATAGAGCTTAAAAAAATAAGATAAAACTTTCAAAAATTGAACGAGTAAGAAGAGTGCGGTACTTCTCAAATCGTTTATAGAAAACCTAATCCGCAAAATTGCCTTCTTGAGTTTTTTTCTCGAGTTAAATAAAAAAGACTACTATTACAAATATTGGTCTTCTTGGGCAACTGGGAACGGTTGTGTTAAGAGCTAAAATAGCTCTTTTTTTGTCTATTTTCATCGAAGTGAGGAAGGAAGTATGTTTAATGAAATTGAGGAAATTCTTCAGTTAATTATGTTTTCTTTGCTTTACAGTTATTATGCATTTATTAAATGAAAAAAGTTTAGAATGTGCAGAAAATTATTCAAATCTTCTATTTAATATTTCAGGTTTATTTTTTTTTCTGTTTCTCCTTGCTTGTTTTATAAAATTGTACATTTGTATCCCATATTGAATTTTCCTTTCAAGTTAAAGGTTAACTTAAAAAGTTTAAAGATGTAAGGTTCTGATTGTTTTCGCCAAATATAGTAAAATATAAAAATAAGACCTTTCATCCCAACAAAATAAATTCGCTGTACAGCTTGGATTTAAAAATTAAATTGACATTCATGCAAATTTTAATTACATATAAAAGGTGATATTTATTTTTCTTGAGAAATAAATAGTTTTCTAAGAAATTGAAAGAAGAGTTTTTTTTTTTTGTAAAAAAAGATTAAAAAGGTTTTCAAAGTAACGATTTTTGACGATTAAATTCCATTATTTACCTTTTGGCCCCAATCAAAACGATTCATCAATTCAATTGTCCTAATGTCAACATCGATTACAAAATTTAAAATTTCATTTAAAATTATCTTTATAGAGCTTTTTTTTCGATTGTAACTTAATATCTAAGCACTAGATAAAAATTATCACAGTTTTTACACCTGAAATATTAAAAAGTAAGTAAATGTATTAAATAATTTATGTCTTCAAACATATTAAAGAAAAAATATTTCAATCTGGGAAGGAACTTATTTGGAAGTTCTTTTTTTTATATCTTTCTTTTGTAACCAATCGAAATTTATATCAAACAATACCTTCTCTTCCCTATCTATTCTCAAAAAACGCCACACAATATTATAAAGTATTCCAAAAATGCAAAATGAAAGTCCTTTTCAAACCTTTTGGTTAGTAATTTATATTTTGAACTCAACAAAAGGGATGACTTAGAAACCAAAAGATGTTTTTCAAAGGCATCGATGATAAAAAGGATTTGGTCGTTATTTCAAAGGAAACTATATGTTTCAAACCCTCAAGATGTGGTAGTATTTGGTATCTTGAGACTATATCTAGGTACATTTGTTCGGCGTCTATTTTGCAGAGATAGATTTGAATTGAACTAGGGATAAGATATAAGTTAGAACGAAATCAAAATAAAAGTAACTTAAAACTTTTGCTCTGTACTTCAATGTTTTTACTAATTTAATATTTTTAATTATACATAACTTGCGTCTTTATGGTAACGAATTTCTTAAATTTATACATTTCAATCAGGGTTATGTAAGTATTTTGTTAGAAACAGTTTATGGATTGAAATTCTAGTTGTTTATACTACTAAAACATATGTTTTTTTTCTTAAGTATGTATACTTATGCTCGGAAAATATCTAACTTCAAAATAGTTATTATCCATTTTGTGTAAAGTGAAGTTAAAAGGTTTTCTCTCCCATTTAATAAAATAATGAATATTTTATTTTGGATATTTTTTATGTGCTAATCTGCCCCTCCATCAAATTTACCCACTTTTCTATAAATCAATGGAACTCTACGCTATATTTCTTTTACACAAACATCAAAGTCTCTATAAATACTCTGAACAAGCCATATTTCTAACAAGACTACACATTCTTACTTCCCAGATTATGTTCACCTTAATGTCTTCTCATTAAGCGATAATAAAGGTACGTAATGTGATTCCTCCCTCTTATAGTTGTATTCTTAGCTTCTGTTTTTGGACGGGAATCATTCCTTACTATTTGATCTTAAAGAAAAAGAAAGAAGAAGCTTAAGAGAAAAGCAGTGTCGGTGGAATAAAATAGATGATGCATTAAGCTATGTAACACTAAATCAGTGGGTAATATTCATTTCTGTGAAATTTTGAAGGCTAGTTTTTGGGATATTTCATAATCAATATATATTTTTTGATTCAAGCAATCAAGATTCTGATTAATAATCCACTTAAACAGTGACGGAACCATGAAATACATATTTTGGTGGGGATTCTGCATTTTTAGAAGTACTTACAGTTATTATTTATTTTCTACATGGGTAAAAAGGGAAATTTCCGACTTTCATTGGATGATATATATCGTTACCACCACGCCAAAAACACGAATCTGCTATTCTTATACATAGCAGATTCGTGTTTTTGGCGTGGTGGTAACGACATTATCCCTCTTGGTTACTCCACTGTACTAATAACTATGAAACGAAAATGTGTTATTCTGCTTTATATTTAAGAAAAGATCTTATCAGCTTCTCGGAATCTAAAAAGTAGCAGTAAATATAGTTTTTAATCAATGTGAATGTTGTTTTTTGTTGGTTTTTTTTTTTGCTTCTTCTGATAAACTGAATCTATTGTCTTCCCTTTTTTAAAATTTGAGTTTAAAAAATTTTGTTTTTTACTTCCAAAATTATATGATGCTAATTATAATTTGGTGTATATGTTATGGGCAAAGTGATTAATCGGGAATTATTAATAATGCCCGAAGTGGAGGCGTGCAAAGTGATAAATTTCATTCATAAATTCCACTGAATTTATCACACTGCCCGGGCATTATTAATAATTCCCGGATTTATCACATTGCCCGTAACATATATACTATTAGTGAAACATTTCAATAGATTCGTTTCAATAGTTTTTTTTTATTCCAATGTGACATGGATGACATAAAGTGTCATATTTAACTTCAATCATCCAATTTTATTTAAAATCTTTAATAAATACATCCCAAGAGTTTTAGCTTTTTTAATCACATATGGGAGTCTAAACCAACTTAAAATAACTAAAAATGTTTCTTTAACTGTGGTAGTTAAATGAAAGTTCTTTAAACCAAACATTTTAACACTAAAACAATAGCATCCATTAAAACTTACAAGGTATGTTTTTGAGAATAAAGTATGGTCTGTTGAAATGTGTGTAATAGGGTGGAGCGAAAAAAACTTTTTTTCGAAATTCAAAAACATACCTATGGCAAAAGTGGTCTTATGTAATAAGATGAAAAACCGCGCAAAAATTTTTGAAATCGGTTAATATCTCAGTTCGCGCATCGAGCTCAAAGTTTATAAAAATGCTTAAAAATGAACATTTTTCGAAATTTTTAAGATAATATTTAAATAAAATTTATAGAAATATTCTCGCTTGTAACATCTTTATAAAAGCTCAAAAAGGTAAGAAAAGAAAATTTAATGTTTATTTTTAAAATATTTGGGTGCGCAATTTTGCTTGAAAAATGCGAAATTTTCGAACAACACTATGCGACAAAAAAACAATGGGTCAGAATGCCACAGAAACTTGGAAAGCAGATTCTTTTGTAAAATGACCCCCCTGAATCCGAATCCGACCCCCGTTTTTCTCCATCAGCCTCAGATTTTCGGAGAACAGCCCCCCCCCCCACTTTTTACTTTTTTCGACGACTTTATAACTTTGAACTTGATTTTCAGGGTCAAAAAGCATTGCTTTAGTCTTCAAATTACCCCCCAGGAAACAAGAAAGGTTCAAATTAATAAAATATGAAAATTTGTAACAAATGGATAGGTTTAAGGGGTAATTAACCCCCTAAAAACGTAAAAAAATCGCTAAAAATAGTAGGATTTGTTATACCCCATTTATTTCACTTATTTTTGAAGCAATTCATTTTTAAAGGGTCCTAACCGTTCCCCAAGGACCCAAATTTAATAATGATATGCAGCAATGATTTTTAGGAAAAGCGGTTGAGGGGTTATCGTCCCCGAAGCACCCGCGGAAGGGTTCGGAAGACTCTCTGAATCGCGCTGGCGCACGCGTGCTCAAGAAATTATATTCATGCTTTGAAAATTTTAAAAATGACATTTTTCGTATATTATAAGTCTTTCCTAAGTAGAAAATCTTTGGTTCGATAGTAACTGGCCGGTTTTATGGAGGTGTTCCATGTTTCTTGAGCGCGCGTACGCCTGCGCGATTCAGAGAGTCTTCCGAACCCTTCCGCGGGTGCTTCGGGGGTTATAACTCCTCAACCGCTTTTCCTAAAAATCATTGCTGCATATCATTATTAAATTTGGGTCCTTGGGGAACGGTTAGGATCCTTTAAAAATGAATTGCTTCAAAAATAAGTGAAATAAATGGGGTATAACAAATCCTACTATTTTTAGTGATTTTTTTACGTTTTTAGGGGGTTAATTACCCCTTAAACCTATCCATTTAATACAAATTTTCATATTTTATTAATTTGAACCTTTGAATCTTTCTTGTCTCCTGGAGGGCAATTTGAAGACTAAAGCAATGCTCTTTGACCCTGAAAATTGAGTTCAAAGTTATAAAGTCGTCGAAGAACGTAACAAGTGTGGGGGGCTGTTCCCCGAAAATCTGAAGCTGATGGAGAAAAACGGGGGTCGGATTCGGATTCAGGGGGTCATTTTACATAAGAATCTGCTTTCAAAGTTTCTGTGGCATTTTGACCCATTTTTTATTTGTCGCATTGTGTTATTCGAAAATTTCGCATTTTTCAAGCAAAATTGCGCACCCAAATATTTAAAAAATAAACATTAAATTTTCTTTTTTTACTTTTCTGAGCTTTTATAAAGAGGTTACAAGCGAGAATATTTCTATAAATTTTATTTAAATATTATCTTAAAAATTTCGAAAAATGTTCATTTTTAAGCATTTTTATAAACTTTGAGCTCGATGCGCGAACTGAGATATTAACCGATTTCAAAAATTTTTGCGCGGTTTTTCATCTTATTACATAAGACCACTTTTGCCATAGGTATCTTTTTGAATTTCGAAAAAAAGTTTTTTTCGCTCCACCCTAGTGTGTAAGCCTCTTGGAATATTTTAAGGTTAAACTGTTTTTATGGTCTACTTTAAACAACTTCAGTCTTTTATTTCTCCTCCCCCTTTCCCTCTATAAGCCTTTTTACAAACTAAGCCTGGAAAAATCTGTCTTTCCACAAGTTTTAAGACAATTTATCTTTATAAAGTTTTAGGAAATTTACCCCCAAACACTATCTATGGTCTAAAAGTACTCAGGATACAAAGTGAAAAGTTTCTATTGCCTATGGTGGATAAAGTGAGGCCATACAGTTTGAAAGATCTCGGTATATTCCATTTAAAGACTTAAAGGATATTCCCTTCAAAATCAATAGCATCTCACGGTATATAGTGTAGCCTTTTTCCTTGAAAATAAATATATATCTCATGGATACATTTGATGTGAAGTGAAAAGGTATAAGGATGTTTTGTGAGACATGTTGGAATATCCTTTAAGTCAAACAGTAAATAAAATGTAAAATTTAATGTAAATGGTAAAAAAAAAATATCCTTATTCTATTGAGTAAAAATCGGTTTGAGTTAAAAACTGAAATTATATGAGTACATTTCGAATAATCTAAGTAATTTTTTGAATTTTTGTGATTTTAACCTTCATCAAAACTTTTTTTTTTCATTTGGGTTGCTAAATAATGTCATAAATTAAACGGGGCATATTGTCACAGTTGTTACATAAGTTCACTTGTTTCATGCCATTAAGTTCTCTTCATAACTCTTCCTTAAAAAAAAAACATGACTAACCCGCTTAATAAGCCTTATAGAACAAAGACCAACCCTAGCGATTTCACCTATGGGTTGCTCCCCAATTAATTTCTTCCCATTATGCGGCACACAACTCACTTAAAGCGCCTCTTTTCATGGCCCGCAACTCCAGGGTTTTTAGAAAATTGGAGTATTTTAACGAGCTCCAAAAGAAAAATCCTCAATCACCGCCCTCTGGCAAATTTCATTAGGATAAAGCGATCCTCTCGGAAGGTTTTAAGGCACTTATTCGCAAATGAATTAAAACACTTCTTTCCCGCAGGAAATCCAATTAAACCGTTGGCAAGCTAATCGATCTTTATTGGGAATATAAGAGGGGTGAATGTATTTCTCGCCTCTTTTGAGTGCTGCTGATATTTTCGGAACAGTGATTTTTGAACAAGTGTAGTGTGGACTTTTGTTGTTCGATAGGTGCATTGTTCTGAACAACGGATGAGGTTTGGTTGTTGTGTTCGGTATTGAGTGAGGGTTAGATCAAAATGTTCATAATGTTAAACATTTTTGTTTCCTTTAGTCAAAAGAAGTTTTCTACAGGGTTTTTTTTAAATATTTTTAGGGTTCGATTAGGGCGAAGTTTGTGTAAATTCTCACGTTTTTTCTAACTGTACAAAATGTCTCGATTAGAAACCTTGCATTTCCAAATAAACTTGACTTTTCAAACTATTTTTATTCAAGAAAATTTTATGTTGAAATAAATGCTACAAAAACATTTCAATAAAATATTTCTAAATTTTATTGAAATTCCGATATGTATACCATAAAAAATTTACAAGATATTTAAACTTTTTACAATAAATAATGTAAAAGTTAAAAAAAAAAGTGTTGAAAAGTAAAAGTACCTTTTGATGGTATTTTTCGGTATCGCACAAATAAATTATTTTTTAAAAAATAATAATAGATTGTTTTAATGCTAAATAGTTGATACATTATATAATCGTTGGTAAAATTTCAGAATGAATCTTACATTATATAGAACTGACATGCAAGGGAAATAAAAATAAAAGAAAAAGTATGCAGTATGCACGGAATATCAGAAAAATGTTAACATACATAAATTTATGTAACGATGCAAATGATCCTTTGACTATTTTGATCAGACTTTGCGTCTTGCATTATTACGGCTAAGGACTTTCTCAGACCTTTGATTACCTCTAATTGTAGCTGATGTAATGGAGACTGCCTACACTTAAGCATTCATGCGTATTCCGTGTATTCGTCTTTCAAAAGAGCTGCATTAGACAGTTGCTTTAACGGCTGCTTACCTTTGAGTTTCAGCACACATGAATCCATCGAATCTGGTTTTACTCACTCAATGGGGCGTTTCTAATACTAGGGAAATGGATATCCCTAACAATCCGTTAAATAGTTCGATATCTGGAAATACTGTTACTGAAAGGGAGAGTATGTATGACTTAGTTCGGGTAATTCCATTGTCTTTGTTCTGATGGATAGTCTTAATTAGTTAAAATTTGATAATCTCACAGGATAAAAAAGTGTTATTTTAATTACTTACAATTGTATTTATTAAATGTACACATAATTTAAACAAAGATAAAAGTTTTTAATGAATCTACTGTGGATAAAAACTTCATATATCATACAATATGTAAGGGAATATTATCTATTTTGTCATAACATGGTAGTAATACGAGTAAAACTTCAGCGAAACATTTTAAATAGCAAAATGAACTAATGAATGAAATGAGTGCATTTTGAATGCAAAAGTTAGTTTATTCTTTGTTCTATGCGATCCGTTTTGTTTTGAAGTCATGACATTGAATTCTTATATGTTCTTGAGTATTTTAAATATCAGTAATTATTTACTGATATTTAAAACTGAACTGAAACTGATACTGAAAATTACATATCTTTACTGATTACTGAAAATAAAGCACTGAAAATCAACAATGGTGTTGGAGGTCACTTTAAAAATATCGATCACCTACGGCAGAAGCTTCTGGATGAATTAGTAAACGCAGGATCTTCTTACTTTTCTTTTCTTTTCTCTCTCTCTCTCTCTCTCTCTCTCTCTCTCTCTCTCTCTCTCTCTCTCTCTCTCTCTCTCTCTCTCTCTCTCTCTCTCTCTCTACCTTTTTTTATCTCTTCCTCCGTAATGTTCCGTCTAAACTCTTTGTACATACGTCACAATAAATATCGCTACTTTCAAATTTATTTCATTGCCTGTTTCACCAACAACTTGGCTAACCTCAATTTAAGATATGCATCACAATGTTGCTTAACACAACAAACATAATTTTACTACTATCTTCTAATGTATTCATTAACAGCTTTTAATTATTAAAATCCAATTTACTCTACGCAACAGGATGTGAAAGGGGGGTAATTAAAAAAATTATCAGACCAGCACTAGATAGACTGCTGTAATGAATGTATTCTAAAAATAATTAATAACCAGCCAAGATCGGATTCTCTCATCTTTAACAGTTGTTCGTTGGGAATTAAGGAAGATTAATACCCAAAGCAGGCTGGGTCGAGCACCTAATTAAGCTGATCTATTCTTACAAGGGAATTGGGAAGACAAGGGTGAGTGGCTGAGGTGATATTCTTGAAATAATCTAAGTCCGCTAGTTTTTGAAACGGTATAGTAAACCATAAACACTACCTAAAATAAAGGGGGGGACCTGTGTCAATAAATAAAATTGATTTTTTTTCTCACGAACAATTTTACCTTAGATGAAAACTTTCAAACATTTGGAGGGACTATTTAATTTAAGTAGATTTGTTTTGTCGTTGCTTTTTCTAAAGGTTGACCATGTGTTTTCGTATTTAATAAAAGATAATTTAAAAATTTGGCTGCAAAGTTTTATTTCTTTATAGGTTTTTAGTTAAAATTTCTAAAAAAAAGCACTTAAAATGGAATGAATGTGTGGCAAGATGTGAACCACGGGGGATACCGATCCGATAGTCATACGACTCAAGAGTATACTACGGAGTGTTAACCGGTTCAGTCGGTATTTATACCCCATTTGAATAATCTGACTCTTATAGTGGTGAGTAAGCTCGCCACAAATGATATCTATTGTGTATTATAGTAATCAGACTGGGATTAAAAAAATGAAATGCATCAAACCGAGAAGTTTAGCCTTGTTTTTCTTAACCATTGAATCGTAATACAAAAAATTTTCACCACACATGAAAAAAAATCCATCAGAAAATGCTAGCGATAAAAACACACTATGCAATCATACACAATTGAATTTTTTGTTTGTCACACACAAAGGTTTTTTAAAAACTTTTCCAAAATGTTTACTTTTGCAATTGGTTCTACATTCTTACGATAAAACGCCTAAATTCTCTAAAGCATATGTCCTTTGTGGTCACAAAATACTTTTAGAAAAAGTAAACACTACCATCACTCTCAAACACTGACCTGTACTTTACGATAGAGTGTAAATATAAGAACCACAAATAGTTGACTTTTCACTATTCTATTTTCATAAAGATTTCTTGTATATAAATATTTTTACATCAAAACATATAGGTACTACATTTCTTTTTTATACCTTACGATTTAAAGTTTAATCCTGCTTTGTTAGAATACTGTGGTGGCCAAAACTATTACATTTTATTATGATTTATTCAACTTATGAACGAAAGTTTTAAAAAACACTTTAAATCAATTTTATAGCAGTGGGAAGAGTAAAGCAAGTTCAAGGGGGGGACTAATGGATTACCAAGATCACATGTTATTTTACAATACGAAATTTCAAAAGAGAAATTAAGGCCATAACCCAAAATCATTGTAATTATAACCTATTTGTTGAAGTATTCAGTCATTCAGTAGGTTAAAAAAAACTTTCTTATATATTACTCAGGTAGCACAAAAACACCGTCCAATGTGGTTCTGTGAATGTGCCTTTGTAAAATCAACCCAAACTGAAATTTCTGCCAATACCAACCGGCCCAGTACTGGCTTTTGATGGACAATTTTTTTTCTTTAACATTGGTAAAACGGGGTGGAAAATCTTATTTCAGTTTTAAAAGGTTTATTCAATTAAAGTAGTGTTTTTGAAATGCCTATTTTGCCCTTAGTTTTATACTAATCAAAAATTTCACATAATGTCCCAGCTTAATAGATATTTACATCGTCGGTCAACATCGATACTACAAGGATCGATATTCCTTCTGTATAGATCGATGTTACGATCTACAGTGCTCCAATAAATTTTTATAGTGGAAAATTGACTTAAAAGTACAAAAATCCTAAATGATGATTTATCTTTTTAAAATTCTTTTTTTTTATGCTTTATTACTTAAAAAACATAACAAGGAAAACAACATTGCACCAACATCTAGGTATGGCATTTCAGTTCAGTACTTAAAAATTAAAAGCAGTTTGCATAATCTCTGCAAAAGTAGCTTTCTTAAAGACAGAATACAGACTTCAAGCCTTAGACTTTCATAAAATATCTTTTAATAGAAGAACCCTTTTAGTGCTTTTTCTTTTAAGAGTTTTCCTTATTAATCTAGGTATCGATGGACGATCGAGTTCAAAAAAGAACTCATAAGTAAATATCTAGCAATTCCCCTCGATCAAAACGCCAAGAAATAACTTTAACTTCTCATCAGAAGTAACAAAAATTTTCCCACTGCCTATGGCAACACGACTTCACCTTTTTCTTTCCGGAAGTGCTGTAATTTCTCAAGTTGATGAACGGATAATGATTGTGGACTTCTTTTTAGTACATCTTCGCCCGCGGGAAAGCTTCTGATTTAGACAGCCGTTAGTATTTCTTCGCGTGAACGATGGTTAGAAAAACGGAGTGCTGATTCTTTGAACATCTTTATTTGCTGGCGTAAAAAGATTTGAAGTTTTTGATTATTCTTCTGAGTTTCATGATATTAAATAACGATACAGGAATGTACTTTTTCAAAACTTAAAATTAATTTTAAGTTAAAAATTCTACATTTTTCTTATTTTATCCACATATATCACTTCTCTTTTCCAAAAAGTAATTATGCATGTGAGGAATAAAATACGTAAGTTACTTAAAAAAGTATTTTTATTTGAGTTTAAATTTACTTTTTTAAAAGTAAAAGGAAAATAGTATGACTAATTACACCTTAATCCTCTGTATAAAAGGAATTCAGTTTTTTCAAACGAAAACTTTAATGATCTTTTCAAGTAAAAGCTTTTTATTCACTACTTTCATAAATGTCATTCAAACATAGGTTAAAAATGTTTTTAATATTCTACTAGAATTGAGCTAATACGGTGTTTCCTTCAAATATGCATTTTTGAGTTAGATGTAATTACACAAACTAGGACGTGGAGAAAGGAGACCACGAATCCTCTTAAAATAACAATTAATTGTATATTAAATTAGGAAGGACTTGTATATTAATTACTTATTTTAAGTGAATGTGTTACGTTACCTACACTTTAATAAAAGTCTTAAATTTTAAAATAAATTCTTAGAATCATAAACTGTACTACATCCTCTGTAATGGAGATATTTGTGATTTTAGTTTAATTTACTTAGTCTCTTAAATGCAAATCTTACTCCTATTTTATTTTTATATTTCTTGGACGTCTATGGACAATTGGATTTAGTCTGATTATTTTGGAGCATTTTGGGGGATTTAGCAACAACAACGCCATCAAATCTTACTTTTAATTATGTGACACATATTTAAATTTAATAAAATCAATGTCACCCAGATAAATTACTTTTAAGATTAATAAATGTTGAGTTTTTGTCCTGTGTCATCCTAAACGGAAGAAACCAATATTCCCATCTAAAAAAATAAAAAAACCTCTTACAAAAACATCAAAGAATAAACTACTTCATAACAGTAGCATTTACTTTTTAAATTCTAAATGTATTTTGGGATATTGTTCTTAACTTAAGTATAGAGAATGTTTTTCCTACAAGAAATAGTTATGAATTGGAAATAGACAACCCCAGACGAATAATTTATGTGTGTCATATTGCTTATTGAATAGATTTTTTGGTCCATAATTCCAACCATTCTGTGCTTGGAATGCAATTTTATTTGGTATAAAATGCTGAAATTCTTTTTAAATCTTTCAAACCAAATCATACGATTAAATAATATTTTCTTTTAAGGGTGTTGATAAAAGTTTTAAATCACAACAGTGATCAGAAAATCGTAATTTTTATTTGAAAAAGTACACAATTTTTTTCCAATTTTATCTATTTTTTTGTCATTCCAAAAATTAAACTACTTTTTAACTTATTGGGTTTTTCCATGCTTTCAATTTTCAAAAATACACGGTGTTTTCAATTGTTGTTTATTATTTGATCAAATACATACCACCGCAAAATTATTTCCCAATTGGATTTTTGTTCAAAATTACGCCTAAAACTGATTTCATTCAAATTTAAATTGTAATAATAATTACATAATTAACTTTATTCTACATCGATATAAAAAGGAAGATGCATTTATTTCATTATTTTCAGTAAATACTAATAACCTGAGCTTAATTTAATTCATTAATACATTACCTTAAAATATACAGAATTTGATATGACCAGGGTAAGAGGACTGTGTTATAACCAGGGTCTAAATTCCTGATTCAAATACGGGAATATGTGTTCTGTAAATAATTATCACATTTATAAACACCCACAACTCACATTTAAAATGAGGCCTACTAGAATATAATCAGGATACATTTTGAATTAGCTCGGCTTCGTAATAATAATAGGTTTGATTCATAATAGCTCTGTTTTGAACATTTATAGTAAGCATGATATCAGATTTATAAATGAACCCGTATTAATTTTGTTTTAATCTTCTTAACTTATCTATAATTTAAAAACAATACTTTTATCAATAAGTTATAATAGTACATATTAAAATAATGTACCTTTATGGAGTTATTCATATTTCAGGAAAATTTAGCATCCTAAGGAAGAACCTCCGTTATATTTTAAACCTTACTTACTTGTAAATACATTTTCCAAACATTTTAGACAAAACATTTAAGCTACCATAAAATCTTTTTAATATTTATTATAGGGCATAAATCCAACTTCTTCTACCATGTAGTATATTTTAAGCTACACAGACACTACAATAGCTTTTTGTTTGAAAGGTCAGATGATTGGCATCCCAATTTTCTAAATCTTTCACCATACCCTAAACTAAAAATAATATAATAAATCATGATAGAACTATACGACTATCATTTTTCTATACTTTATCATATTATCACACTTTTCTTTTCTTAAAAAGTTCTTTTGGAACATAATCCAGACTAAATAAAAAAAATTACCCCCGACGGCACGTCTTGTCTGGTACATGATATTATTTCTAAAACTAATATAAACCTTTTAAATTATTTGTAGAAGTTAATCTCATCTGAAGAAATCAAACTTTTGATAAACCAAAAAAGCTGGAAGATGAGTTCAACTACATAAGCCTTCAATTCGATAATTAAAAGTGAGATTTTCGAAAGAAATTTTCCAATTTAAAATTACCCTGTGATAAGTTTCACTAATTTCTTGTACTCATTTCATCAAATGTTAATCAGAATGTTAGGAATAATAATACTTAGATTAAACTAAAATCTTATATAAAATACCTCATTAAAACTAAATGATGCTATAGAATGATTTTTATATGTATACTTTAGCAACATTTTTTGCATAAATTGTAGTAAATTTGTACACAGTTTCAGGTTGATTTGTTTTAAAATTTAAATTATACTTAGAGTTATATTTTTTTAAATACAAAGTTAAAAAACTTATGCAACACAGCGTTCAGAAATTTAGAAAAATACATAATTTTAGTTTTAATTATTTGTTATTAAAAATGCCTATACTAGTTTTTATTTTACGTAAAATGAAAACCTTTAAAGTAAATGACTATTGCGATGATTTTTAATTTAATTTAGTTTTTAGACTTTGAAAATTTGACCTAAAGTTCCAAAATTTACCACTGCAAAGTTCTTAAAAGTAAATTATTTATGTAACATAAGAAACACCTTGTTGGAAATCCTGGAAAACCACCACAAAACTACCGCGACACAAACCATCAAAAAAAAACCCTACCTTACTTGTATATTTTGTGTTCTTAGAAGATAATATATATTTCGGTTTACAATTCCTTAAAGTAAAAGGTACCTCTAAATTGTCTTTGGTTCCCCTAATTGTCCTCTTAACAATTAAGCTATGAATTTGTTACTTCTATCTTTTTATAGCTAATCTATATACAAAAGAAGTAGGTACTGCATCCTCCTGTTTATTTGTCATAACTATTTACATTCAATCCAGTAGGTGGGACGCCACTAAATATTTTATCTTGGCACCAAGGAATGTCAAGTAACAATTCTGGAACTAAGTAAGCTTCCTCCATATTCCATTTGATGTGAGAAGGTAAAAGATAATTTTCCATTATCTTTCCACAGCTGAAATTTATTTGCCTTTATGAAGAACACCAAAAATATTATACATAATGAATAACAGTCTAAACTTTATATGCTTCGTTTTTCGCAAACAATTTGGATTTTATATCTCTCTCTTATTTTTCAAAGTATATCTAGTTATTTCTAGAATATATTTGAAGCTCTTGCAGCAACAATGAGCTACGTCCATCAACACTTTATTGGACTTACCTCGTTTTTGTTGCAAACGCATCGGTTATAAAGTATTTATTTGCTATCTTGTATTAAATCAGTTCACATGCTTTAATTATTATAAGTTAAATGCGCTTACTTTATTTGTAAATAGGGGAGAGTAGCTCAAAGCGGGTATGCTAACTTTTAAATCTCAAAAATCGTATTTATTTTTTGAGTGCAATTACAAATTTTATTTTATATAATAGGTGAGTTATGTAACTAAAATAAAAGTACACGATAGCGTCGGATTGTGCCAAATAATGATTTATTACTGGAAATCAAAAGCTCGTCAAAAACCGTTTCGCCCTACTAGGTGGCCCAAAGCGGATAGCCACTACAAACAAGACGAATCTTAACACATAGGTATTAATCATTTTTAGAACTAAAGTCGAAAACATGGACGGATTTAGGAAGACCCTGTGAGTCAAGCTAGATACTTTTGGGGGGCATCATTCTGTCCCTGATTAAACAGAAAAATTTCCATTTGGAAAAAACTGAAAAAAATTTCCATTGACTCCCCCCCCACCATAAAACCGCCAATGTTTGAGACCTTAGTTACGTACCTAACTATCGTACAAAATTCTTTTCATGCTATTTTCCACTGCGGATACCTATTCGCTTTGACCGAAAGCTCCTTTCTTACTTTAAGGGGGGTTAAAACCTTAAATATATAAAAACCGTCAGTTCTTTCATGGTATTTTGAAGTGTGTCAAAGTATTATAATATTATCAATGGTATAATAAATATACTAGTTTTCGACTGTTCAGATGTAACATATCTTAAGTTTTTTAAACAAAATCACCATATTTTTTATATGTGCTCATATATTACAAATATGATGTTCCATCGGAGTTGATGGAAACTCAGGAGTGTTCGGTTAATCACAGCATACGCATACTTTGAAACTCGGGTTCCATCCGGCAATATAGGAGCCCCTACCTGCTCTCCCCTACCCTTGTATCAAATTGTATGGCTTTCCTCTATTTGTTTAGACGTCATTATTTGATTGAAAATCAAAAAATATGCGAGAATAAACGAAATTTTTACAAATGTGCTCAAATAAACGTTTGATGAAGATAGTCTTTCATAATCATTTTAAATAACTACGCATTTATTTTAATTAAAGTTTGATTAAAATACTACCTTACTTAAATAAAAACTCTTTTTTAAAAAGTCCCATAAATAAATTGTAGGAAATTTCATGTATCGATGAGTGAATATTTTATTATCTTTGTTTTCCCCATATTTCCATTCGTTTGATATAAAGCTCAACTAATTTACTTTTCTTCAATAAATCCTTTTCAAATATTTTTCTTCTTCAAAGAAACCCGTCTTTAATAAATGATAACTTGCCAAAAAGAAGAAAGAGAGAGATAATCAGCGATAAAAGATATCTTTGATATTCTAAAAACAACCGCCCACATTTCAATGAGATCCTGGTCGGATGCTGGGAATTTCCACTCGCAACTATTTCGAGGAACAACTCCTTTTATATGCAGCTGAAATCGGGTTATCACTTTTGATGAATAGTCGCGCGAATTCATCATGGCACCATTTCGAATGTTAGTGTCACATCAAAAGTGGCGCAACCCCAAAATAAAATCCCCATCTCATTTAGTTGTGTAATTAATATCAACTACAATGAAGAATGGTAGAAATTAATGGATAGAAAACATACCGGACGAAACATGTAAGAACGCACTATTTCAAATATTCGACTCGATAAGACAATTTGTATACATCATAGTACATTAAAGTACATCATAGCTAACCACAGCTTGAGTCACTAGTTCTCATAGGAAATGTACAGCGTTGGTTCTGAAATAGTTCGTACTATCTCGGGGGACTTTAGATGCGTCATTACCTTAGATTTAGACTTCATTCTGCTCCTCTTTGTTGGAGATGAGTTCGGAGAGGAACAAAGGCAGTCACGTGAATCTCATCCGATTTCAGAGGTAAATTGCTTCTTGGATGGTCATTTGAAGAATCGATTTGTTTACGATTTGTGGCTCTGCAGACAGATCGATTCATCATCAGAATGAATTCTTTGACGTTTTCATTACAGGGAATTTTGAATTCCGATGGAATAATATAAAAATTATTACTTTTTGTTACTTTTTCGTTATTTTATGATGCATTCGAAATATATGAATAAATAGCTTACAAAATATCGCCTGAAAGTATTTGAACGGTTGAGTATAATGCAGACCAAAAATTTCTTCTAGGTTATTTTTCGTACCAAATTCCACGTTTTCATTTCAAAACTTCACTTCATTTTTTAATTATATTAAAAATAAACTACATAAAAATTTATTTTAAAAACATGAATTATTTTTCTTTGAATTTTGGACTTAAAATTTACAGTACTTTAAAGAAAAATAATTTATTCTTTTCAAAACACGTATATTTTATAAATTAGTTGAAAAGGATATATACCTATAATATTCAATCAAGAAATGTTATGTAAGAGATATATAATATGTCACGGGCAATATGATAAATCGGGCATTATTAATAGTGTGGCAATGTGATAAATTCAATGGAATTTATCAATGAAATTTATCCCTTTGCCCGCCTCCACTTCGGACATTATTAATAATGCCCGATTAATCACTTCGCCCGTAACATATATTAAAGAAACTTATAATAAAACATAAATTTTGATTAAAGGAATTATTATTATGGAATAAATTTAAAACTAATTATTAGCAATTACGTCAAAAAACTTGTTTTTATTTAGTTTAATGTTTAAGATAAATTTTTCAATTAATAATGGATTTTTAAAAGTATAAGAAACATATGTTTATCAAGAAGTTCCTTATGATTTTGAAGTATGGGCATTTCCCTTCATTAGAATAATTTACCTAGTAACCAAAATCATCTTGATGGAATTCATGAAACCGTTAGCAAATTTTCGTGAACATTTCCTAGAAACCTTTCAATGTTCACGGCTTCGCATTAGAATTTCCTCAAACAGTGTGAACTAAGGGCTGTATTTAAGTACTCCTAGCCCCTCTGCTGTGGTTCGTTGAGCTGCAAGAGAAGATTGCCTTCCTGAAAACCTTTAGGCAAAGTTAGTTTATACTCTTTGAGCATGGCGTTATCGTCATGGCTACGGATTACTTAAAGTTTTCTCGCCTGGACGCCTCAATATTCGAACATGCACATTATGTTCTCATTCATTGTTGTGCCCTTTGTAACTGGGGAAATTATTGGACTTAAAAGCATTCTTGAATTGAAATATTTGATTCAAATAAAACTGCCTAGAAACTATGCGTTTATTAAATTGATCACTGGCTAGATTTATAGGTGAAACTTTAAAAAAAAAAAAACTATATTTTCAATACTATATGAGAAAAAAATGATCAAATATGATACTAATTTCTATACACGTATTATAGAATACGACATCGATACAATTTTACGACAGCAAAACAACAACATATGTGCTATTCTTCCCATTATGTTTCAAAGTAACAAAAACATAAAATTATTACAAATAATAATTATTTTTCCTTTTACTCTTTTAAAATAAAAAGGTAGTGGTTTAGTGTTTAGTGGTTTTGCAAAAACGTACTTAAAACATAAATTGTACATAGCTAAGGTGAACCCTTTTAATAATTGCTCCTTTTTTAAACTGAACTCCTAAAGTGCCAAATTTTTATTATTGGAAGATAACTTCTAAGTTCCCTGCAAATGAATCTAATCAGAAAGTTCTGCATTTTCTGCATGTTCTTAAAGGGAGATGAGAATTCATTTAGCAACACTAATGCCTTAACCTAATGTAGGCCTTTCCAAGCAACATGCTCATTGCTCATCATTTTCTAGCATGTGATTGGCTCTCAACCATGGAATGAACACCTTCTTGTATCATGAAACTTCAAGTGGTAAATAAAATCATGAGTTGAATAAAAATAATGAAAAGGCTTAAATTTGCAAAATACTAAAGTAGGATTGAAATCAAAGAAATAGTAGTATGACTAAATGTGTTGTTAGTGAACGTTAATTTCATCTAATTATAAATAGTATTTAAAATACTTTTTTCACAACAAAAATTAGTATCCACTTATTAATAAAGTTCAAGTCTTTTGGCTTTTTAAATTTTTAGTTTAGTTTAGATTATTGACAAATTTTAAATAGAAGGTTAGAAACTTACGTAAATTACCTAGAAAAAAGTTATTGGTTAAAGTATAAAGGTGTGTGATCTCTGCGCAGTAAACTACAGCCCACAGTTCATTTGGGAGCTATCATCAATTGAATTCTGCGTAACTTCAGAATTAAACTAAATAACCCTAAGGGAGTTGAGAACCAATCAGATTTGAGAAACGATTGGCCTTAGTTCAAATAGAAATTAGCACGCTTTCGATTAAATGAAACGTTTGAATTTTCTGAAGGGATACCCCTGGAGCTCTAAACTATCTAAACCAAGTATCTGGGAAATCAGAGTTTGTTTAGGACTTATTAGCTTTAAAATTTACCAACTTTGATAAAAATAAATTCAATATTTTTCAATAAAATATAGATGTAGTGTAATAAAAAATTCCATTAAAAAATGAACTAACATGTTTTAGGATTTCAGTGAACTATTTATTTAGAACTTATGTTAATTTCATTTATTAATTTAATTGAAACCCAAATTACGCCTGGTAGAACTAAAATATATTTTTTAAATGTATCTTACTTTCCTTTCAATTATGATCTCTTTTCTTAAAAAGTAATTTAATGAAACACTTTAAAGCCTACTTCTTATTTTAGAACAATCAAACATATTGTACCATTATTATTGAAATATTTTAAGGCGTTTAATTATTGTTTCTTTACAAATACAAAAAAATACGCGTTATAATATAAAAGCAACTATATTATTGTTCCTAAAATGCACATATATTCATAAAATAGTAACAGAATGTAATCGCTTTGTAGATAAATTGATAAAGACGTTAAATAATTCACCACATAAAAAACTTGCAATTTAACCCTTATTTTGTTACATAAAACTAAAATACCAATAAATTCCTTCATAACCAAGTTTTACTCAAACACGTGCCTCTTCAACTTTACAAAAACTGTTTCTATCAAAAGGCCCCGTCATTCCTGAAACTTAAACTGGAGTTCATCAAATGTATTGCAGTACGCTTCATCTTAGAAAACCATCGA
This sequence comes from Tetragnatha montana, assembly GCA_963680715.1. Lineage (NCBI taxonomy): Eukaryota > Metazoa > Arthropoda > Arachnida > Araneae > Tetragnathidae > Tetragnatha > Tetragnatha montana. Next base: position 34,434,097 of record OY796675.1, read on the forward strand.
TTTTAAAGAAAGAAAGAGATTTTCCCAGTAACTCTTTTCAATGTATAACGTTTACTTTTTCTTACCGGTTCTAAAACGTGATACTATCTTAAAGAAATATCCCATTTCTGTATAAAACTCGTCGTAGAAACGGCCTTTCAAGCTTTAAACAGAAAAAAATCAGAATTTTGAGTCCATACACTCTAAAAAGTTTTCATTTAATATTAACAAGGATTTTCATGATGTTTTTAGTTTTATTAAACTATTTACTAAAGAAATTTCGCTATAAAAATAATATTTTTATATCCTTATAGAAGTTTTGTTACATTTGAAGAAATGTGCTTTTAACTGTGTTTATGAAGAGGGAATTTAAGTTAAAATATCGTTTTATCACTATACCTACTGTATTTTATAATTTTAAAAAACATTGTTCGTAAAATATGTATTACAGATTCAAAAAAATAAAAAAATACATACATAGTTACTAAACTCTATAAGGTTACAATATATGGAAAATATCAGAAGTACATAAGCATACATCATAAGACATTACGATCCATATAAGCTTTCAGAAAAACTGCTATATTATTATTGTTATTGTAATACTCATTAGTAGATCTAGAAAGTATGGTCAAATGGAATTCTTTTTAATCTTTACATGTTTTCTCAAAATAAAATTGTTTACACAAGGTTGTTTCAAGGCAATTGTTTCTTAAAACGGATATATTAATACATATCTCTACTTTCATAAAAATTAAATAGTAAGTATAGTACTTAAAATTTTACTGAACGTCCACAACAATTATTCAGATTTATTAGAAGCGATGAATATTTTTACGAGAAAAATATTTAAAGGCTTGGAAGTCTATTGATTAGTCCATAACGTAAATAAAGTTTTTTCATGCTAACATTTTCAGTTCAGTATCATTTTTATAAGTAACTAATGATATCGTTTGTTAACTCTCGGTTCTAAGAATTCAAATGAATTCCGATTGGCAAAAGTTGAATATCTTTCAAAAGTAATTCTCACAGCTTTCTATTCTCATTTAATTAACTTGTAACTCTTATTTCTCCAGGGCAAAATTTTGATTATGCCTTTCGAAGACCTCAATAAGATTTCCTTTCGGTACAATATATTTGATATCCCACCCAATTTAATGGGACATTTTTCATAATAGTGAGGTTTTGTATTTAATGTTTAATTGGGTAATTATAAAGTAGCTTGAAATTTCTTAGAAACGAGGTATCATACAGTTATAGTTCACTTATTAACAACTAATGAATATAAATACTACTTAAACCCAACAATTGTAGGCGTAGATTTGTGTTGCGTTTTAAATATACTATATTAATGCTGACTAACAAGCGTACAAAAAATGTAGATAGAAATATTAATTAAAACTATCGTCACGTTTCATATATAAAGTTATAAAACTTTTTATCCTTAAATTATGTGTGGGATGCTTCTTTAACTAAGAAAACTAGTAATAGCTAACATTTCATAGGTATCTATAAAAGATTTATAAGATCTCTGTACGTCTGTTCGAGTTAAAAGGGTGCTAAATTAAGACTGACATACATTAGGTTGTGCTGATAAAGTAACAAATAAATGATGATCATCTTCCTTTGTAATTTCGCTCTATCTACTCCCGTATCCATCCGTAGAGCAATGACTAGCTCTTATGTTTACTGCGTCATCATAATTATTATGATCTTCCCACTCGTTCTAAGGAAAATACTCAGTAAAGTATCAATAAATATCGTACAATGATCAGCAGATCGGGCACAATATGATAAACCATGATTATTTAAAAAATCTTCTTTACTTGACATTACTTAAATATATTTTTTATATTTAAAAATTGATAGCCTTACAAAATGTTTTGCGCATTCTTACTTAGTAGTATATATAGATGTAAAATTTAAGGAAGGACACTTATGTGTAAGCTTTTATCTCTTTTAAAAGTTCTCAAGAGATCCAAACAATAGCGATCATAAACCAATACAAATCTCACATGTTGTGAACTATTACTTTTAAATAATTTATGAAGATATTTAGATTCTCATGATGTATGAGAAAATGTATTGTTATAGTCTTTACTACAGTTGGATCATGCAATATTCGTGCAAATTCGTGCATTAAATATTTTTAAGTTTATACTTATAAATTTCTGGAAAATATTTTACAACATTGATTTCATTACATCTAATGTACTGTTAGAGTTGACCTTTACTGATTTATCCATTCTTTAATCTCAAATTCCTAAGAGTGTTTCAATGCATTAGATAAATAATACATTAAATTTAAGATTATAACTACAATTTATGTAAGGTACTACAGAAGGGAAAAACCACGAAAAAAGAAGAATACAGAAAAAAAGTTCAAGATCTAATCCTTAATGTTATGAAAGTCAATAGGGCCCAAAATAGTATTATTCTCCATGTAGAAAACTTTCGACTGGCAGAATTTTGCTGTGGATACAAGTAGATCAACTTGAAAAACAAACTTTACAACCTTTTGCGAAAAGAATTGTAAGGAATAGTTTTGAATGTTAATGAATTTACTCAGTATTGACATGACGTACCCCACAGAAAAGAAAACAAATAAAACATAGAAAAGTTCTCAAAGAAAGACCAAATAGTGTTTATTTCTGTTTTCCCAATGAAAAATGTTATATTCCTTTTCGATGAGAAAAACTTATCTCTCAACTTATAACAACTTTCTTGAGTCTTTTCTTTCCTAGCTCATAAGATGATTTATTCGAACTTATTGCTCCCGTTTCCTTTTGAAAAGACGTTTTTTATTCAGGATACAAAAAACAAAGATAATTTTTCTTATTTTAGAAAATACAGCCGGTTTTATAAAGGTGTATTCTTCTTATGTGGTCCTATTTTACCGAAATTTTATTTTATTTTGTCATAAAAAAACTAATCTGTACGTTGCCATTCACTCAAAAGTTTAATGAAATAACTGTTAAGAATTCTAAAAATCTTTAGGAATAATGGGAAGATGTCTGCTTATTGAAGATAAGGTTTTTCAAAAACTAACACAAAGAATTTTGTTTTAAGATTTGTTATAAATCATTTAAATCCATTTTTAAAAATATTAACCGAGTTAGTTTTTACCTCTTAAAAATTGCACATTTTTTAGAAAAAAGTAGCCTATTAATTGATAAAGTTTTCTTTGTCTTCTTTTTTACTAAAAAGGTTAGGTGTATAAGGGGCTACAAGTCATTTTGATTACATGTCTGAATGGTCCAACTAGATGTAAGCTTAATTATCTAATTTGCAGACATTATTATATTTGTTTTTACAATTCCCATGGTGTGTATGTAGAATAAGGAAAATTCATTCCTTTATATTAAATATATTCCTTGAAGCAGTGAAACACTTAATAGGTAAGAAGTGTTAATTATTTCGAAATTCTAAAGTTTTAATATCATGGAATTTTAATTTCTTTCCTGCTTGTTTCTTTCACAGTCTGGATTTTTTCAAATCCCTCTTTGTTGTGCAATTAAATTAATAAAGAGTTAATTTATTTTCCCTTCATCGTACTTTTCTTTAATTAAATGCAAAATAATTTTTTTATACAAGTTGTTTTGAATTTTAATACGCTTCTCCACAGAAAATGTGGCTCTTAGAGAAAATAAAACAATACATCTGCTTATTAAGTAAAAGAAAAAGGAAAACTTTGTCAATTATGATTTCATATCTTTGTGGAACGTGAAGATTAACTTTCATTATGTATGCATAGATTGGTAATTTTCTTAAATTTAATTACATCTTTCTCCCTCATTTGCTTATTGGTTTGAATTCATAAATTGGTACCTTAATTGAAAAAAAAAACATATTGAATTTTTGTAAAGACTGCGAACTATCACATTCATAAAATTAAAAAGAATGAAAAGAAATAGAAGTTTTTTATTATTTATCAGTAAAAAAAACTATATTACGCGTTTCTTTGATATTTGGATAGACAAATTCACTATTTTATTTGCCATCCTATAAATAAAACATCAAATAGTCATTATCGAGCTAAATATTTTAGATATTTTGCTCATTAAGAAATATTTTAATTATGATAAATAAAATGCAGCAATACTTGTAATTATACAGAATTACTTTGTGATAGACAAAAACTTTTTTTACAATCCTTTTCGACAACTAATGAGAGAAATTAAAAAAAAAAATTAATTAAAATACATCTACACACCTTGCCTACCTATACATACTTGACACCTTGTACAGTTTTAGAGAAAAAAAAATTAAATGATAATTTCTCATCAATAAAAGCAGTTATTAAAATGTGTGTGATTATTAAGGCTACTTATATGCCTTTAGTCCAGAGGTTCTCAAATTGGGTGCCGCTGCACCCTGGGGTGCCGCGATCGTATGTCAAGGGTGCCGCGCCAATAATCTATAAAAGTTGTTTTTCCTGTATTCAAAATTAGGAACAGGAAATCCAAATATCTGTTACTTACCCTTATTTTCACAGAAAAAGGGACAGAAATATGGCTAATTTTATTTTCCATTTGGTGAAACGTTCAGTTGCATAGAAATAACAAATAAATATATTAGAAAAGTAAGTGTATAGGGGCATATTTGTTTTTTAGAATTTTATAATTTTGACATAATTGTTTATACTGTTTTTTCCTTGAAAATTTTTCTGACTTACAGGGCAAAACTTCTTCGAGTGAAACCCAAAGGGTCTCAAAATGCGTCAAAACCCTACGTTAAGAGGTAAAAATTCCAAAAATGTTCTGGGGGAGGACCCCCAAGCCCCCCTAAGAATTTTGAAATCTATATTATATGATTTTCCTTGAAAAGTTTTGCAACTTACTACGAGTAATTCACTTTGATGTAAACTAAAAAGGTCTCAAAATGAGTTAAACACCACTTCTAGGGGGAAAATTCTAAAAGTGTTTTTGGGGGAGGACCCCCAAACCCCCCATCTAAAACTTGAGGTATAAAAGTCCTCGTAAGGCGGTACTTCTTAAAGAATTTTAAATAGCTTACGCCAAAAGCTTTTTAGGGGAGCCCCGAAATTTCTTTAGCCTGCCAAGGGTGCCGTGGCGGGAATAATTTGAGAACCCCTGCATTAGTCCCTCTTTAGTTCACTCTATACTCTGACCCCTTAATATAAAAATGAAACTGAACTTCTATTTCCAAAACTTATTCAAAGTAAAAAAAATAAATTAGAAAAAAAAGTATAGTTTAAGTAGTGTTGAAGGGGGGAAGAAAAGTTTTCTAAATCTAAATCATTCTAAATCTTGTTTTTATAAAAAGATAAACACATATTTAAAAATCAAATAATAATAATAATAATAATAATAATAATAATAATAAACAATTTTAAGAAATGACATTCTTTGAAAGGATGAAAATAAATATGGTCTTTCTGAAATAAATCTTTGCGTTCTTGTTCTTAATCTTAATATTTTTAGCAAAAGCAAATCAGAAAGTTCAAGTCACAGAAAACGAGCATTTTCAAACATATGAACCACGACAAAGTTTCCGACTTTAATATTAAGCGAAGCTCTAATGCAAACATTCTAAAGTCACGTCAAATCTCCCTTACCTTCCTTCGAAACTTTTCCAAAAGTGCCTCCTTATGTTTCCTCAAACGTGATCAAATAAAACTCCGAACCCTTTGATTCTCACTTCTTATTTAGAAACTGTTACAGAAAAAGGGGGAAAAGCGTCCGAAACCCAACCGAATTCCCCCATAGCATTATCTATCCTCAAATTTCATACCCTGTAAGCCGCTTTTAACACGAGCAAAAGCAACGAAAAACAGGAGCTATTTCTCAGGACTCCTCTCCCTGCAGAAAAATATTTCGCTAAGAGTGATTCCTTTTTTTTCTCGAGGAATGTTCTAGAGATTTTGTTTCGGATCATGACGCAATGAAGAGGCATCGATTTTTAAGAACAGAATCCTCGAACTTCCGCTCTTTACCCTTTCCCATAAATTTGGTAAATAGAACCGTGAGAAAGGTTCGTTTTTAAAACTTTTAGGAATCGCTGTTGTTTCTTTTTTATTTTGTTTGAAATGGATATTGAATTTTCTATTCATGGAAACGGTTGTATTCTAGAATTTAAAAGTTGGATTGCTTCAATGAAAGGCAGACAGGACCACATATGGTATGAACACAAAAACCACCCAGAGTACCGACTGATAAACGAAGGGGACCTCTCTCCAATCACCCCCAAATAAATGCATACTTCTTTAATGAAACAAGCTTAACCTGTCTATATCTACCTTCGAGAAAAATGTATTCCTTTAAATATTTTTTTAAATTCCATTCCCTTCCAACGATTGGCAACTGGCGGACTGCGCGTACTTTCTGGACTGCCGAAATTTTCAATTTGAAAAATATCTTATAATTCTCATATAATAGACACGTTTGAGAAATAGCTTTATTAATGCTTTTTTTTAATTTGACAAGAAATAGCGCGATTAATTTGATTTTTCCATAGAGATGCATAGTTTCTATGATGTGGAAATGGTTTTAACAGTGGATCCTATTCAAATTATACATGGTCAAATACTTGTATTGCACGAAATAGTGGAAACAAAGCGCTAAAAATACCCGAATACAAATATCGAACATTTTAATTGAATCGTCAGTTTGAAAAAGAGAATAATTCCAAAACCAAGTTTTGAGAAAATCGGAAAAAAAACTGCATAGTGTATAAGTAATAGAATTTTCGTTGTACCACCAAATTTCTACTGGAAATTCAAGACCCTATTTAGAATACAGAGTAATCATCGAAACAAATAGAAGTATATTAAAAAATATTTTATTGTTGAAAAAAGTTGATGGATTTACTATTCCCTTTTTCGACCTTATGAGTTTTCAACTGAAGAAAAATCTTAAAAAACACTTAAATTGGCATTGAAATTATATTTCTGCTTAGTTCACAGTACAAAAGTGAGAAATAGAAAATTTAAGACAAATAAAATTCAAAATTATTATTAAACTGGGTCATTAAGGCGGTATCAATGGGGTAAGTGAATGTGATGTATAATTTATATATGCCTATAGGGGGTAGTTATTTTCCCATCTTTCCACTCTCATGTGTAGACCAAAGCTTGGAGATATTTTTGAGCACAAAAGTAAATTTATCATTTTTTGGACTTATTATTCCCTTTTTCAAACAGAAGATTCAATAAAAATTTATTTTATAGTACTTTTATTACAAATGTGTTTTTCTCTGGACCTTGATAAAAATTTTCAAAAGCATTTGGACCCCACCTAAAATTATTTGCCGACTTCGACCCCAGACACACACCGCTATCAATACTTGCATGCACAACCTCTTTTTACAGGGGGAGGACACTCTATTTACTTAATTAAGAACACTTAACGATAACATTTGTGTTTAAAAATACATAAAATTCTATATTCATACATGTTAATCACATAAAATTCGGGTTTTAATAAATGTAAATAGTCTACAATGAATGAAACAAACACTGTGATGCTAAATTTTGATACAGTTGGTTAAGCAGCTAATTTTAAAATTTCTAAAAGCTACTACCATGGAAACTGCCTATTATTACTAACTGCCTATACAATTTCCTAGCACCGCAGAGTGACTGGTCACTATGTAGAAGTTCTACCGTCTCAACAACTTTTATATCAGCGCTATTTGGAGATAAATAGTTATTCTTTAATAATTCCCAAACCATAAGTCAAATAAAAACGTTTAAAAAAGAATTTTTCAAAACTTAACAGTTGACACGACATTTTTACTTAATTTTAGTCGTGGGGCAAAGTTTTAAAAAAGTGTGAAAGGCCTTTGATGCGTAAACCTACATAAAACGTTTTCGTGTAAGCTTTTTGTGTCAGTTAGTTTTAAAGAGAATGCAGCTGTTATCTGTTTTTTTTTTAAAGAACAATTTAGTAGTCAGTTAAAAACGCAAGATGTCACACGCATTTATCCTTTAACTTGACTTGAAAATTACATGTATTCTTTTAACGTTTAAGGCTTAAATTAAAAAGATATGTCTGGACTAATTTTTAAATTGATTCAGTATTGTACACATGTATAGAGTAGAATTATTAAAAATTGATCAAAATTATGAAAAGGAAACAATAATAGAAAATAAGTAAAATTAGGAAGTGATGCACTTCTATTTAAGATTAATTAAGAGACCCAAATAAAAATAAGCTTGATAACCACTGTTTTAAAACAACTATAATAAATATTTTTATAGCAACATGGTAAGCAATTCACTATTCAGTGGAATCTCTAACAGGGATTTAAATCCATTTTGTAGAATAGATTATAATAGCTTTGAGTTAAAATACCATAATTGTTTAAAGGGACGAAGAACCATTTCTGCAAAAATCTTTAAATTTGTTGTCCAAACACTTTTCAAACGAGTCATAATTTTCAAAGCTTTTCTAGATACTAAATATGAGGAACTTATTAAAATGCCTAAAAGAGCATCCAATGTAAGTTCAACTAATTATCCTCAAAATGTTCTATAATAGTGACACCAACCAATCGCCATCGATTCAGGAAATCATTTCAAGTGCACACCAGCTCCACTCAACTCAACTCCATTCTCCCGCCAAAGTGCAATTACGACCAATCACGTTCAGGCTCTCATTTGGACCTTTCGGATTATTATATTAGAGGCGCCTAGCGCTAGCTTATGAGGTATTACGTGGTGATGGGTCAGGATCATAGTCAGACTATGTCTCACTACACCCTGGAATGATTTTCAATCCTTTTGGGGTGTTAGAGAGTGGAAAGTTTGCTAGAAGGTTTACTTGTAAGGTGTCTCAAGTTTCAAATCGGGTTGAACGTAATGGATTCGAATGAGTTTCACTGGAAATTCGTAAAACACTTTTGCAACGCTAAGTAAACATAATAATGAACATTTCTAATCAAAAGCGTTTTAACTGTATACTGTTGAGATTGTGTGGCGAAAGTGTTGCGTGGAAAAAAGATAGTGTTGTAAAAGCGTTATTAAAAAAATTTCTCAGTCAGAAAATTATTTTATAGTGTTTTGATCCAAATTTAGAACAATTCTGAATTCTGAACACATTTTACAACACTATTTTAGAACCGATTTCTGTAGTATAGGTAGGACATTTCTAACACTTCCCAAACACATTCAGAACACTACACAAACACAATAAGGTGTTAAAGTAGTCTATTTGACATCACAAGTGTTGATAATTTGAGGAAAAAAAAGTGTTAATAAATGTGTTTATTTTTGTGTGAAGCGTTTGCAGTGTGGGTATACTGTAAGAACACATTTTTTTACATTACGGATAAGGTCGCAGCCAATTGACGCCATATTTTATGATGAAACACGTTCTTTTTCTCACATCTTAAAATGTACTTTTAGGTACTTTCCAAATTAAATATCATTCAAAGACTGATAAAAGTATTATAAATTCTAAAAACTTACAAATATGCTACTTCATACTAAAATTTCACTCATTTTGACTGAAATTTATAACTTTTTTTTATAGAACTGTTAGAGACATTTGCTGACCAAAATTTGGTTGCTTTCGTAATAACTTTTAGTCTGTTAATCGAAATTAATTGTAAACATTGAGTGTCATGTAGGTTTTGTCTCTTATTATTTTCAATGGCTTAAAAGGTATTGTTTAACAAGTCTGGTTTAAACAAAAATATAAATGATAATACACTAGGTATACTAAAGAGTAGGCGGTATAATATGGAATTTTAAAAATCCATTGCTGTACGTTTTTTATACTAGAGAATGTTGATTAACAATAGATTATTAGACGTGCTGAATATTTTTTAAGGAAAACATTTTGATTAAATTATTGATAAGTGAGAGTTAATAAATAAATATTCAAACTTTTAAGAGAGTGTTGTTCATGTAGATGACCTGTGACGTATGTTTGGAAAGTTAGCTGACGTTTCTTCTGCTATTTGTTTTATTAATATGTTTTATAAAGTGAGTTAAGTTCAGTGAGCTGGGTTTTGTGAGGATTGCGAAGAAATCCTAAAGGTGATGCGTAAGCAGCTGACGGGAGTTGGTGAGCTATAGGGAGCAGGGGGCGGTAGCTCCCTAGTGTTTAAAATAAAACTTAATATAAAAATATAACTTTCCAAACACACAAGTTTTATGTGTATGCTTCAAATACGCGCACGAGATCCAGAATCCACAGACAACGCTCAAAAAGCGTCCAACTTCTCAAACAGTCAGTTGAAGAATATCCTGAATCTCCCACTATTTGGATTAGAATTTCCTAGAGTATCCTGTGATCCCCACGCGTTGGTAAATCACCCATACATCTTTTATGAGGCTCCGAAATATTCCCAGGCTTAAATTTCTCACCGTAACCGTCAGTAAATGTAGGGTGTGGCTTGAAGTGTGAACGATGGCGTTATTAAAATGGTGAGAAGTTGATTGTAAGGAGAAGTTTATTTTCTTTTAATTATATTACAGGAAGACAGCCTAGTAATCAGTGAAGGGGTGCTAGCAAATTCTTCAGAATAATGTACTATCGTTTAGAATATTTTTGTACAAAAGAAGAAAGGGTGTTAGAAAATAGTTGCAATTTCCCTAGCCGCAAAGGAATGAGCGAAAATTAATGTTGCATTAGATGTCCAGAATTTCTATCATTTATATTAATATTTAAAGAATTACGTTCTAAAACTATATTGAGGGTAAATAAACTTTAATCTCCGAGATTAAGGGAAGGAATATTTAATACTGAATAAAGTGTAAGTTCATTGGTAATTTTCGTAGGTTTATAAGTTTACTGGATTAAGTTAAAGCATAAGTTAAAACTAATGTACACAAATATGTTCCAGTCATATTATTTACGGCCAAAATAAATTAACCATTTCTGACTTTGAGTACATAATTTAGTTGCTAAATTTAGCTTATAGCTATTACTTTATATATTTTTATGAAAATTGACTATTTCAGATGCTTTAAGCATTTGAATAGCTTCAGAATTACATCTATTTCTTTAGAATACTATAAATGTCATAATATTTTTGTGATTGAATGATTCTATAACTAATTTTTTTATCTCTTACAGCTTATGTAACAGCGATTGAAATTTATGATGTATAACTATAATAACGAATGAAATTCGTTAATAAAACATGCATTATTATAGATACGACAAAAAATTTCCTTAATTCTTAAAAAGTATAAAATACAATATAATATATTTTACTAAGCTAAAAATTTTCAACTCCATACCTCCATACTTTCAAAAAAATTACTAGCACAATTACTAGCAGAAAATTACTAGATTCAGTTCTACCTAACTGAATATGTGTACGTAATCTGAATCCAAGCAATATTAGAACACACAGTCAGTACAAAACAATGTATGACAACACGTGCGTTATTAGACAGGCTATCTCAAAGATTAGTGTATAACTATTAATTTACTGATTAGAATGTGTGAACACTGGAACTGAACAGCCGTAATTGTTGTTTGACTGGCATATTGAATGACAGGGGTCGGAAATCTCTTGTACATCACAGTATCCCATAGTAAAGCGGCTTGGAGTTAACACACTATTATTGGATGGTAGGTTTAACGTTTACATTGAGATCTATTTTGGGGGTTAAGCTTAAAGCTCATTGTTTTAATAACTTGTAATTTCATCATACACAATTCAAGTAAATAAAAGGTGAACTCTTAAAACACTGATGAAATAAGAATTTCTTTTTTTAGATTTTTTTTCTCTTTTGTAGATGGTAATCTTCAGTGTGATGAAAGGACCTTTCGTAGAAGAGTTCTACCAGTGCGTGACGTACGCATTTTATACAGAAGCTTGGCAGGAGCAGCTTTATACGACTCTCACCCTCGTATTGCTGTTTCTTCTTCCACTATTCATTCTCATAACGACCTACATATGCACATTTCTGTCCATATCTAGTAAGTACAAATTTTATCGAAATCATACATTAATAGTATGGGTGTCTGGGTTATATGATGTCTGGGCATGTTGTATCGAATGAAAATGAACTATGCTCTTTTATGTATACACTTGCATATTTATAGCGTTCAAGGTTAAGTAATGGTTATGAAATGATATAGGATGGAAATGTATTGGGTTTCGGGTAATACTTCATCTTTAACATGTTACTTATCAAACTTGCCTTTCATTAACCTTAGATGTAAATAAAAAATCAATGTGTACGTCATTCTGTAAGTTTATATCATGATTTATACTGTATTTTTAAGTAAAAATGTTTTAAATAAGGAAGATGAGAATAAAATGTTAGATAGGTAATGTTATTTTATTCATCTATTTTCATCTTTACATACATACAAATCAATTTTGATTTCAAAAATAAATTTTAGTTCAGATTGCACTTTTTTATTCTTGAATTAATTTTCATGCTTAAATTCTAGTTATTTTCAGGAATCTAGTTAATGATCGAATTTTATTTCCTTGCTCATAAAGCTATTTTTATTCCAATAAAACGCCACAAGTATTTAGTAATTTAACCTGGTGTATCTTCAAAGTTTTAAATCCTCACTATATAGGTAACTAAACTGCAGATATTTTATTTCGGATTTTTCTATTAATACACTTTTAAAGGTATTTTCTATAAGGTTAATTCAGAAATTTTTGCTTTCCTTCAGATAGGGTCAAAGTAAATAATGAAATTTAGTAAAAAAAAATTACACTTCATAAAGATTGCACAGTTTGTAATAAATTTTTGTTCACAATATTATATTCTAGTAAATTTACTGAAAAAAAAAGGTTAAACCGGTAAAAAATGTCAACAATTTGTTTTCCCTGGGGATTGACCTCAAAATAATATTCTTAAAATCGGACAAAATCGGTCAGCGGGAAGTTTAATTTTTTTTTTTTTTCATATGAAATATATTCAAAAAATGAAATAAATCGGGAAAATGAATTTAGCACACCAAAAGCCATCGAAAAATTATTTTTAGGTAAAGTTTGGGTTCAAACATATTATTCTAAATTTGCTTTCATTTTTCTTTTTTCAAAATTTGGAGGATTCCCCAATAAAACATAAAAACCTAAATTATCAAGAAATGTGACATTCCAGGAAAAAACGAACGCCATTTTCGGATTCAGCACACCAAAAAAACATAATGTTCAAGTGGAATAACCAAATCAGCTTTCAGTTATTTTTTTGCAGACCTGTGTTATAACTGTGGTTTAATTCTGAAATTGTTACTTGGTTGTATTTTAAAATATTTTGTGAACCCCCAATTGAACCCACAAGCCACCACTGAAAATTACCCTTATTAGGCCTAGAAAATAATAGTTATCTATAAGTGCGACTATATTGAAATTCGGAAAAAAATATATATTTAAAAATTGTCACGTAGATCAGAAATATTTTTACTCTTCTATAAATTTGTTAGAATATTTTAAAACTTTTTGTTTAAATTAAAAACTTTGATATAAAGAACATGAAAACTACCACATGTATGCCTCCTTTTAAAGTAATGGATTTATGTGCGATAACCACCTTCATAAAAATAATTAATTAAGCATTTCACCTCGAAATATTTACTTCCTAATTAGTTTAAAGTAAGCAGACTCATCTTATACTATTAAAGAATTATTATAACTCACGAGTAATTTCAAGTCATAGGAAAAGCTTTTAGAAACTACTTGTTGAAAATTTGAGGCTCTGAAATTAATTAGAATACTTTGTAAAGTCACCTCCCACTTGAACTAAATAGAAGTAGGCACGTGTGCACATGCTCTGTTTTCAACCAAGAAACGGCTGGACATAAAAGGTTTTATAAAGTATCTTCGTAAGAATATGTATGAATAAATTACATTCAAAGGCTACTCAGAAATATGAGCATATACACAAAATTTCTGCAGCTATAAACTTTTACCAAGCAAATATTCTACCAAACTTGTATTGCATGATTTATTTTTGGAATAGAAGTAAGATACTTGAACAGTTTTTAAAGATTTCCCCCGGAAGTAAAACCAAGGTAATGATAACACAGATCCTATTTTCTGTTTTCATTTTTGAGTTTTAAAGAATTTTCAGTTAGTATATAATTCCTGAATACTAATCTTAAAAATTAAAGAATGACATTACAACTAGCATATTATGTACTCATTATTTAGTTAAACAAGTAGGAATTTCCAAAAATAAATTCCATGATAGTAACTTAGTAGTGTAAAATGGAATCTAAAACATCAAAGTTCAAAAATGAATAAGAAAATTTAATTCAAATAAGAACTGTTGTTAAAAAAATATAGGATTTTTGTCCCAAACAGTTAATATTGTTGTATTAACTTCACGAAACTTTCGCAAAAGTTTGATAAAACACCCATTGCCCGCATACTCCGGATCATACCATATCTTTTCTACAGAGAACTCCGAATTTTCGTGGTCGATACCAGAATATATTACCACATTGAAAAGCCACTTTATGGACGCGAGGTGAAGATCCTACGTGAATGAACCGAAAGAACTCGCATCCCCACTTCACTTTTCCGGCCAAAATCAATTACTGCGCCTCAAAAATCCATAATTTGACTCTTTGCAATATTGAGGAATTAACCAGGTGGGAGAGTTTTTCATTTCCGTTGCCATAAATAATAATAATCCTTGAGAATACTTGATGAGGCAAAGCACATGGTCCCTGAAGAGACCAACGTCTTCAAAAGACGTGTCGAATGAGGCTCCATCTGATGGTGCAAAAGAGCATCGTCAAAGCGTCATGAACTCTTGATGGAAACCGATATTGGATTTCAAGAGTTGGAGTCGTTAGTATCGGGTCTTTTTGCCCAGCTTGAGGATGGTAATGTTATGCAAATGGGATTGGTACTTCTGAGAGAAAGTGTTTGTTTAATTGAATCTCGAGTACTTTCTAGCGGTGTTAACGTTTATGAGGAGGGGACTAGGGGTAGGGAGATCCCAAGTTTGACTTCCAGAGATGTTAGAGAATCGTTTCAAAATATTGAAAATTAATATGCTTTTTCAGCCATGAAACTACAATGTCACACAGCTTTGAGAATCCGATAATTGTAGAATTTTTTCTCAGCTATCATTTATATCTAGTGAGTGTTTTGTTGAACCTTTTGTAGGGACTAGAGTCCACCGCTATTGGGAGAAGATGAGATGGGGTAACAGGGTAACATATTCTGATTGATTTTTATTACGGCACTTTATATTATGTTAAAAAAACTATTTACTTCTTTTATTTATATTTATTTTAAAGGAGGGAGTTTATCCACTCCTATATTGTCACTGTTAGTATTCTTGAGTTTAATATATTCCCCCCCCCCTCTCTTCTCTATCTCTATCACACAAAAAAACAATTCAAAAAACTAAAAAACTAAAACTTGAAAACTAAAAACCACTGCCCTTTTCCTCTTAAAGTTTTATCCCAAAAGCAATAATAAATTAGATGTTAATACGAACGACTGACGCTTAACCGACTGTTATTCCTTCCTTTCAGTCCTCCCCCCCCCAAATATTATTGAGGATTCGATGGAAATCTCGTACGGTGTAAGATTGAACGTATAACTAATTAATTAAAGTACAAAGTAAAAAGATAAAGAATTATTTAGAAATTCGTCGATTTTTGAGCCTTTATTTCAATATAGTACATAAAACATTAAGGTAATAAATTGAGGCGTTTTATAAACGTGTTTGTTAAGAATGAAAAGGCTGTATTTCTTAATGATCATTTAATCCTCCACCTTAACCAGAATATCATTTTAACCATCAATCAATTCATACACTGTCCTATTTTGGCAAGTTAAAAGGCAGTTTACAGTAATTTATAAGGGACTTCTTAAAAAAATATAGATCCGTTTCATTTAATTAGCACATAAAATAGAAAACCCCAATAAACATCATATCGAGCATGCAACAATTTATTTTATATATTTCCCCCTACTATCTTTTAAGTGAGACATTACCTACTCTCTCAACATTAGTTCTTATTGTCTGACTTCATTTACTTTTAGTAATCCTTTTAAGCCACATTCCTTTCTTAATGGATCTTAAAGGGGAAAAACTTTTTCTGATCAAGTAATCAGGAAATTTCGTTCCAAGGAAAATTTGGGAAGCTTTCTGTAATTGCCATTGAGAAGCTCTGAATCCCATTGTAGGTCATTTGATTCGCCAATAAAACTCTAATTCTTCGATCTTGAAGTTCCAATGCCATTGAATTTAAAGTAACTCGAGATTTTAAAAGAGAAAAAAGACAAAAAGATACTAAAAATTGAAAATGGCGGCGAAACTTTTTAAGAAATGAAAATTTCACATTGGTTAGTTCTTAACTTGGTTTCTTCTTGTAATGACGTATTTCAAGGACACGAAATCAAGAAAAGTAAAACTATCTCACTATTAAATTTCACTTAAATTTAAAAGAGGAAGTCATCTTATGTTTTTAATTCATCCAAGTATGTTTTTCTACAATGTTTTAAATAATAACTTCTATAAGGTATTTTTTTCTGAGCTATTTTCTTTTTTCCAGGTTCTGGTAAGTTTAAATATGTTCTTCTCATTAAACAACTGACTGGTAAGTTAAAATTTTTTGTATGCTTCAACCACATACTCATCAGAGTCTTCTTTATATTTAAGAAAAATTTTTACGTACCAAGATATTTTTGAGTTCTTTTATCCTTTTACGTAAATACTTTGTGAAAAAAAAATTCAAAATAATTTCTATGATGACATATTGTTCCAAAATAACCTCATTTTACTTTTAAGCTAAAAATAGTTCCTTAATGGTCGCTAAAAGAAATTTAATTAACTTAACAAAATCATGGAAACTTCTACGGTCTGAATAATAATTTATTGAATAATTTTCCAGGATTGCACACTGGGTCCTTCGTATATTACATCCAATAGTTTCGCCCTATGCTCCGGAGGATAGGAGGGCAGCTTTAATGGAAAAAACAGTAATATAAAATATAAAAAGACAAATGTAAAATACCATAAATAATACCATAAAATACGATTCGGCCATACTGAAATCCTAGCGAATACCACCCATCAATTTACAAGAATAGTCAGGGAAGCCAAGGAAATTTTCAAACATAAAAATAACTTCAATAGGAAAGAGGGGGAGGTTATCATTCGAAGCGTATGGCACCCGGTTCTTACAAAATGAAGTATCAAGCCTTTACAAAAATGATGCATGAGTTTCATTTTTCATACTTATTTCAAACAAATTGTTCATGATTTACTTTAATTTGATTATGTAATTCTTTACTTTTTTATACTTGTTATTGGCGAAAGACACTGCCTACAATCCTGGAAAAAGATTCAATAAATTAATTAACTTACTTCTTAGATTGAAAAAGTAATGTATTTATTGTAAATATCTTTGATTCTTTAACTATTTAAAATATTTCGAGTTATGTTCCTTTCAGGTATAATGTTTAATTGAAGGATTATAATAGTGTGTGTGTGTATTTTTTAAATGCTTACTAAGATAACACTTAAGAACATTTTAAACTACCCCCTCCTAATATACAGTCGACTCCGTTTAATGTGATCACTTTTGTTACAAGAGTAGATTGATAACAATATCCGATTGATAACAATAAGCGATTTGATACTAGATAATTTCAAACAGTGTAACTCGAGTTTTACATTAAACTCACTGAACTATAATAGAATCTCACTAGAATATAATAGAATACTCACTGAACTGAAATATTTAAAACGATTCAATAGTTTGTATTTTGCAAATTATAATTCTTAAAGAAAAATATGAGAGTTGAACATATAGTATTACTAATAAATTAATGACTCATTTTGTATGTTTATGTAGTAAAATTGGCCTTTAAACGGGAAATACGGAGGTTTTTAGGGAATTTCACCAAATTTTGATAATATTAAGCGAAATGGTGATCACATAAAACTACGCATTTTACATTAAATTAAATAGGAGTTATATGGACCGGTCAATTTCGATAAAATTATCGGATTGATAACATTAACCGTCATCACATTAAGCGGAATCAACTGTAAAAGGAATCTAAGAGTTTCAGATTTCCAATCCACTAAACTATTAAGTCTATTTAAGTTGCACAATAGATACTCGGAGAACCCCTAGTCCCTCTCCTTTCCCAGACAAATGTTTTGCCATCCCATTGCCTCAAAACTGATGTCCCAAAGTATACTTGTTAAACTCAAAGCTGTCACTATAACTCCGCTTTAAAAGCTTTCCCAAACATTAATAACGCTCTGAACTATAAAACAATTCCCATTCGAAGAAAGAACAAAGCAGATGTGCGCCTTCATTAGTTAGCATCACTTTATCCTAACCCAATACATCACGCCGGTCCTAAACTTATTAAAGAGTCTCCTGAAATGTCAAAGAACATGTTACGATAAATTCCAAAAGCGCCATCCCTGTTTCGAAACAACATGTACGCCTGTAATTACCAACGAGAGTCACAAATAGCAATCCTTAACCTGAGAATAGAATGCAAATTAAGCTATAAATTTTTCCTGTCCAGCTAAATGACAGTTCTGCACCAGTCATTTATCTTCATGTAGGCACTTAGAGCTCTCTCTCTCTCTCTCTCTGCTTTGTTTGCTCACAAACGCTACTGTTTTGCCTCAGCGTGTGTGATGTATAGTGCCTCAATTACTACAATGGTGGAGAGTTCACTGTAACCGCGTTTGTAATGTGCTACGTAAATTCGGTTCCCTTTATGAGCGGAAGAAACTTTTGAAAGGTACAAAAATTTAAAGTTTTAATCAAATTTAACGAAAATGGATTAGATTTAGTTGTGTGATGATAATATATTCCTTCAGTAACTTAATTTGTTTTAAATCTAGTTTTACTGTTTTAATTTGAAGAAAAATGCGTTTAATTAACACAGTCTTACTAGAAAAGAAAGGTAAAATTATTCGTTCTCTTGATTTTTTTCATTTTACAAAAATATTATTTCTTAAGAATATTTTTTTAAATATAGTAAAGTACTAAATTAAAATTTATTTATTTCAAATAATAACTTTCTGAGTTCTTTGAGCACAAAGATATTTTCTATACTTTTAATCATAGGCTTGAAAAAGGAGGCCTTTTAAAAAGTTAAACCTTCCACAAAATTTAAGCAAAGTCAGTCTTGTTCCTAGTACTAATGCTTTAGTGCTTAGTACATTTGACCAGAGTTAGAAATTGGGGGGAAAAACACTGGGTCTGCGGACCAGTGCTTTGCCAATCTTAATCTCCGCAACAAAAATCCCTGGTCCGACAAATGAAAAGGGGCCGTTTTAAATATTATTATAAAGTAACTATTGCACTGAATGTGAGTACCAAATAGTAATGTTAAAAATCAATACATATTCAATAATATTTTTTTTTCTTTTTCACCGGGGCTCCCCTATTCCATATCGCCACATTTCGGGTTATGTCAAAAATATGTACTTGCTTCACCAAATGCAATCATCAAACGCACTTAAAATACCGCTATCTCTGAACAACTCGTCTAAATATTTTTACACGTACTCGAGAAATCACTGGTCTGGCGGACCAATGATTTTCTGATTCCATTGGTTCGAGCCGTTTTTTAGTTGTCCCGGACCAGCAATCCACCGCAATTTCAAACGCTGCATTTGACCATTACATTAATCATATATAAAACTGGAACTCAAAACTATCTTTTTTACTTTGATAAATTCCATTATCCCTTCAAGTTATAAATGGATTCAAATGGAAATATTAGAAAAACATTCTTTCCCTTTTAATTCATTTTGGAAGGGATTAAAACCGGAATTTACCCTTTAGTGGTTGTTGACGTCAAAAAAAAAGTGAATCTAAATTTCAGTCTTTTCACGTTTTATTCTTCTTGTTCTGTTGACCTGAAAAGTAACACAGTTTGTCAATTACCAAAGTAAGTGCAAAAAAGATTTCGGGAAATATATTGAGAAAGAATGGGAACATTTGAAGTATTGAAAATATTTGTGTGTGTTGCACTAAACTTAAAATCGTTTAATTTATCTCGAACTTCAAAATCATCAAAGGAAACTTCATTTCTTGTTTTTAGTACTATGAAAGATGAAACCTAGAGAAGGATGCCATTTTTTCTTATTATTAACTAGCAATTTATTTATTCAAAATCCCTGTAAATATTTCATCGATATAACAGATTATGTTGTATTTATGTTATGTTCGATTTTTCTTATTTATTTTTAGAAAAATATAAATTTGGTTGAAGTCAAACGGAGATTTAATAAATAATTCATTTGCAGAAGCTAAAAATTAAATATAAAGATTTAGAAAAATTATGAGACATAAACTGATAAATATAATTTATAGAATAACTCTATTTTCTCAGACATGAAAGAGAATTCCTTTGACTTAAATTATCCATGATGGTGTATGACTTCTTTCATTTTTCATAATATATAAAATAGGAACGAAGCTTGAAAATAAATACGTAACAAACTAATGAGTATACATAAAGTAGCAAGGAACAAGAGCAATTCATTTAATTGTTTTTCAATAAGGGTAAATATTTAATAAATTACTTTCATAACATTTCTTAATCATGAGGAACACAAATTGATAGTAAGTAATCGTAAAATGGAAAATTAGAAAATGTCCGTCGTAACTACAGATTATGTTGTTAAAAAGAGGAGTTATAGAAATTATATTGTCACAGTTTAAAAATGGGAATGAGTCCAAAAAATAGCAAATTGACTTTTTGTGCTAAAAAAACCCCACAAGCTTCGCTTGCTACTTTTTTGTGGGAAGAGGGGAAAATGGCTACCCCGACTACCTCCTGTGGGCAGATATAACCCCTTGAATTCGACAAAATCGATGTCCTTTTATTGAACATTTTTTTCCCTTTTTCAAACTGGAGATTCAATTTACCTATATTGTATTTGTGTATACAAAAGGTAAAGTTTGAACATGTTTTTTACGTAGTTGGGAATTGTAATGTAATATCGCTTTAAAACGTTAAGATAGAGTTGTTTAGTAAGAGTGTAAGAAAAAACTAGGATATTCATTAATGGTTTGTTTTTATATATATAGACTTAAATCTTGTCTCTTCATAATCGTGTTTCGTTGAAATTGAGTTGGATAAGTAACCGTCATCATAATTACCTAATAAAAATATAAGTAAGTTCTAGAAAAAGTAAATTTATAAGTTTATTTTTCAAAAGTTAAAAGAGGATCATTAATGAATAAAGAGTTTATAATGTGTTATATATAGTGCACCTTTTAAATACAAAAATAATGTTTTCTAATACAATAGGCATTTTCTTTTCAATACCGGAGCAAGGAGATTTGCTCAAGTTATGGATTATGTGCAGTACCTATACATATTTAGACATTTCACCTCTCGGTATAGATATGTGTAGTTAAATTTACTAGTTTTCGTTAAGGTTTTACACATATTTTACTTTTGTGTAACTAAGTATGAAAGATAACTTTTCTTCTCAATAGGTACTGTTTCCTTAAAATACAGAATATATTTATTGTGTAAAAAAGTTATTAAGCCAATTTTCTCTTCCTTATTTTAAAATTATGCTAGCTGTTTAAAATTTATGCTAGCTATTTAAAATTTATGCTAGCTATTTAAAATTTATGCTAGCTATTTAAAATTTATGCTAGCTATTTAAAATTTATTTTCATGTGAATAAAAAATTGCGTGTGCAAAACCTCTTCCAAGCTTTTTGTTTTGATTCGTCAATATACAAAATCTTGGTCAAGGGGTTGTGATTTATTTACTAACACAACGACCCACCAGCCTTAATATTTTCAAATAAATATTTTATGTAAAACTACGACTACCCCATCATATAGAATATGTCTATTTAGCAAAAGAGGAAACTTGAATTACTCAGCCATTTACGCAAAACGTGAGGTTGAGAGAATTTTTGAAACTTCTGAAACCATCGTTTGGGTATGCTCTTCAGTCTCAATATTACTTATTAAATTATGCAAGATTTTCCTCAGAAATATGCCACTTCATAAAGACTTTCCCCAACCTAAAAGCATAAATTTTCTTTTAGATCTTGTTCTTTATCCTCCAGCATACAAGAAATATAACAATTCTTCATCTCAAGGGATTTGAATTAGCTATCAGCTATAGTAAAAATACATATAAAAATAAATAAAAGCAATAGAAAAACTAACTTTTATGTAATATATTTTTGCTCATTAAATAATGAATACTGTGCTACTTCTTAATTACTTCATAAATATTAAAATAAATTTTAAAAGATATAAGAATTTTGTAAGAGCACGCAAAAAAATGATTTTTGGCTATAAAATCAAAAATTTAAAAGCTAGAGCCTCAAAAATTTACTGAACGTAAGTTTATTAACAAATCAACTTTCGAAAAATGACAGTTTTGGTTTTAACGAAACTATGTTAAAAATCAAAAAGAAAATAAAAATTTGAATGCGTACTTTTATACGACGTGGCGGCTGAAATTACGCAGGACGTGAGGCCAAAAGTACGCGCCCTGAAAACTTGGCATTAATTGCAAAAAAAATGCACCACTGCCTTCATATTTGGAAGATTCCTCCCTCATGTCACCTCTCTATAAGTATGACCTAAAGGGATTCAATCTTCTTAAAAAATCCATGAAAATCCCACTTTTACTTTTCCAGGATTTTAAACGAGCTAGTTTTCAGCTTCAAAGGGAATATAAGCTCTAAAAAGTTAATTTAAACCTTTTTTCATCAATTGTGGCACATAACTCTCACGTGGTAAAGAGTAATCAACCCTAAAATTCACTGCAGTTAAATTCTAACGATGCCAAGTTGTCCAGAAGGAAGTACACCTCACATTAGTATTCACTTTGAAAGCAATTATTTATTTTATATTTACACAAGTTCTATATTACAAATTTTATATTTTCGCAGAAAAACTAAATGTATAGTTTGAGTTCTTTGAGATATGTTACATCCTAAAGAAACCATATTTACCTGATACGTAAATAAAAAACAGAATGTATGAAAATAATAATGACAGTCATTTAAAATAGCTAATGATACATATTTTCAAGTTCATGTGATCATATTTGAACCCCCTTATACTGTTCCAACAAGGGAAAAAACCGCTGCGTACTTATACCCCACTGCGCTCTCTTATCCTCCTTTCCACTATCAGAGTTATGGAAAACTACCTTCCAGTCCTAGCCTCTCCAAATTTTCCATAGGATTCAATGACAATCTTAGGCGGTTTAGGACTTAAAGGTTTAAATATTCTTACAAAGAATTACTAATATTGTGATAAGAAGTTACGTGGGAAATATTCCATTAGTTATTCTAATTTTATAAATTTTTATGTTATATTTATAAAAATGAGGAAAATTTCTTTAAAAGAAATACAAACTTCCATTTTTAGGCTTTTCAAGCCCATAATCGTTTGAAAAAAATTCTTCTACACTTGGTGATTTTTTAAATATATAAGGGCTTCATTAGGATTTTTCATAAAGATTTAACAAAAGAGAATATATAAAACTTACTATTGAATTTTAGTTGACTTTGATACACGTAACTATCTTGACATAAACATGCAGTTTCAGTTAACCTTGGAACTTACCTTTGACTCAGTTTCTAAAAAAAACATGCAATTCTCATGGTACAAATAAAAGCAGTCCATTAATCCCACCCATTTTCTTTGTATCCAGTTCCCTTCATCAAGTATCAACCAATCCAGCCTAGTCGGGCATGTCTGGATCTGTGCAAGTGGAAGATTCCCGTTTCGAAGAACAAAAGGAGTCTCTCCGGGACCAAGAGGATTATTTTGTCGTGTGTGAATCCCAAATCTTTCGCAGCCTATCCCGTTGAAAGAATAATAATAATACCAAAAAATAGTGGGGAAATATTCCCTTTTTTTGCCCGAGTTCTTTCGACAGGAACCTGTCTCATGAGAGTCGGAGGTAAATTATTAAAAACACGTTATGGGTTCAGGTGAGTGTTTTTTTTAGTGAAGGATAGGCATCGAAGCGTGTAATAGAATGAAAAATCAGGTTTATTGATAATCGGTGAAAGAACGAGTTGATAAAGGTGTAGTTACTATATGTAAGATGTAGCAAAATAAAGGGAAAGCTGTTTTGAAGATGTGTGCTATTCACCTCAGTTTTTGAATAAGAATGTATTACTCGTATGTTTAAAATAGCTTAATAATCTTATTTTTAAATTTTGAACGTTTTTTGTAATAGAAAATGTTTCATACAAGATCGTGTTAAAATATCACTGAAATTCCCAGAATTCAATCTTAAGAAAATGAAAAAAGTTATTCTTGTTATTAGTATAAGCACTAGACTGTTCCAAAACCCTATGGGAATTTTTTGTATTTCAAACTTGCATACCCCCTTAATTTGAGCCCAATGGCAATTACATATATGGTGTTCAAGATTAAAAGTAAAAATATTAATACTAACAGACTGCACTAGAGCACCGAAAAAATCTCAATTACATGTTTTTTTTCTCTTTATTATCCCTGTAATTCTCTCTGTGTTTTTCTCTCATGAATAAAATACTACAAACAGCATTTTTATTATGGGAATTATAGGCTATGTTTCTCATGACTGCGTACTTTGACTGTTTCAATTTTTTTTAATTCCTTACGCATGTATGCAACATTTTTATTTTGTACCCAATGGCATTTTAAAAAGGTGTAAAAAAATTTAATACAAAAAAATATTAACAGACTGCTCAATAGCATCAAATTAATGTTAACTAAAATGTATATGTTACGGGCAAAGTGATTATTCGGGCATTATTAATAATGCCCGAAGTGGGAGGCGGGCAAAGTGATAAATTTTATTGATAAATTGCACTGAATTCATCACATTGCCCTAGCATTATTAATAATGCCCGATTTATCACATTGCCCGTAACATATATACTATATGAACGAAAACTGATGAATATATCTGCCTAAACAATTTTAATTTAAATCAGCATCTAACTAATACAAAATTTTTATTTTTTATTTATTTGAAAAATTTTTGTAAGTAATGTGCAAAACGTAACAAATGATATTTTTATGCCCTTAAGCAGTTTGTTAATATTAATTTTAATTCAGTATTGAAGAAAAGAACGAGTTTACATTTTGGTGTAACATAGGTCCCCACATTTTTCCTACTATTTATATAGCAGGTAGCGATTAAAAATATTTGATTTACACTGGATAAAAACGAACCTCTAAACTCCTAGAAAGTTCTTAGGGCAAAGAAGTATGCATCTCGAAGCACCATATTACCTTCCATACAAGACATGAGCAATCATAACGAATCCAGATACCAGACAAGCGTTCATCAATGAAACGAGCTAGGGAAGAAGTCGTGATAGCCCATAACCTGGATAAGGTAACTGCCTAGATTGGATGGGATGGTAACAGGGAATGAAGAGAACCTTGGCCCTTCCTAGGCGCAATCTTCCCATCTGTTGCTTTAGATGTAGAAATAGTCTTGGCAAAAGCGAGAAACTCTGAGAAACTAAAGTAGTTTCTACTTGCGTTGATCTCTATTGATTTTGTTACGAATCGACTGCAAGTGGTTGATTGAATTGGAAACTTTCTGCATTTAAAATCGAACTGAATTTTATGTTAGTTGAAAAGAAAAATATCAGAGTTGCGTTTAGTTCTCGTGTCTTGGGATATTTTTTTATCCTTTAAATGAATTTAAAATAGCTTCAGATTCAAAAATAGTATTGAGTTGGTGTACCTACTACTTTCAATAACTTTGAAATATAATGTGTAATTTAAATATTTTTGAACAAATAATATTGGCTATAAAAGGTATCAAATTTCCAGAAAGTAATTCAAATTCTTATAAAAGAAAGCTACGTATTAATCCTTATTTGGAACACAGGAGAACACATTTCTCAGTTTTGATGAAAACATTGCCTAAAATTTACCATTATTTATCAATTTATAATTTTTATTTATTTATGTCCCTTGGAACATCCTAATTATATACAACTTAATGGAATAAAATAAATTAGTCTTGTGAAACACTAAGAATCAAACGGTTTTATATTTGATCATTTATTTCAGGGGTTCCCAACCTTTTTACACCTGCGTACCACTTGACTTTTTGAGAAATTTTGACGTACCACCAGACCTAAATATTTTAATAAACTTATAATATTTACTCTTCTAAAAGTGTTCAAAGGCTTTTTGAATTAAATTCCTGAGAAAACTTCATATTTAATGGTTAGATATTTGTTTATTTTTAACATGCTTATAATAAAGGAGAAATAAAAAGATGAAAATAGTATTAATTTACAGTTTTATTTATTATACTCATAGGTCTAAAAACATACAAATGAAAAATTAGTACAAACTCAGCAATAAATTAATCATCACACAAAATATACTTTTATAGTCTTTAGTGCGAAATTTGTTGTTGTTTGCCTGTGATTAAAATATCAATATTAGGAGTAATGGAACTTATCTCACGCGTACCACCTGAAACGTTCCCGCGTACCACCAGTGGTACGCGTACCACCGGTTGGGAAACCCTGATTTATTTGATCATAGAGGACTGACTTATTTATTTAGATAAATTTTTTAATTAAAGAAAGTATAATATTCGTTTCAAGAAACAGTCTTTAAAATTTTGAATATTTTCCTACATACATAAACTATTGTGTGGATTTGGAGCAATTTTAAACCTTTATTTGCTTTTTTATTCTTATGAAACAAACCTATATTTATTAATTTGATGCGCCTTTTAAAAATTAACACTTACAAAAATCCTCTGTGCCTTTAGAAGAATAAATTAATAGAATAATTATGGAAATAATGAGCGTCTTTTTGATAGTAACTTTATCTGGATTAGGTGTTATAATATAAAACTATTGAGGCACAATCTAATTGCTTAAGGCATGCAGGAATCATTCAAGAATTTACATCTAACTTAATTACTTTCTAATTATTACATTAACTAGAGGAAACTGTTTTAAACGGTAATTCTATTACTCAAAGCTACCCAATGGAACATAAATCCAAGGAGTTGAAGCCATCACTCTTTAAATGCAAATTTACTGTTCTAGTTGATACTATATGTGGGGATAATTTTGAAATCTTTTCTAAATAAAGTATATTTGAGGTCATAATTGTGTTTTTAATTAATCGTTGTGATTGATTTCTTCTTTTTGACCAATTTTTCGAATTTTTAAACATATTTGAGATTGATAAGGATTAAAATTGATACAAGACTTATATTGCAGGGTATTAAACCGTACACAATACCACTTATAATGTAAGTGAAAGAAACGAGACTTAGGGAGGTCTTTTTTATTTCTCAAAAAGGCTAAGTTTAAATTCCTAATTTCTTTGATGTGAACCTCTTTCTAGAGAGATGTCTCATTTGGTATAAAAATATTTCAAATTGTAATTACCATCTGGGAAGTAATAGGTAATAGGAGCGTCCAACCGAGTTTTAAAAAGCCTATTTCTACAAGAGTTAATAAGTTGTTCAAACAAATAAAAAAAACTAAAAGTATTATCTTAGAAGAAGAATGTATAGTTTATTATTTAGTAAATATTTCTGTATCCTTTTATATGCCTTTTTCATGTTTGACAAAAAAAAATATAATGCATATTGTGCTTATTAGCACAAAATTTTACATCGAATTGAGCAAAATAATTTTTCTGAGTTAATGAACTCGCATATTATATTTTATTCAGAGTCTGTTTTTAATATCTTGTACGTATTTTTATGAAAAATGCATGTTATGTTGTAAGGGATTCAAATATGAAAGAGATAGGATGCAGCAAATAATTTCAAAATTTATTTTGGATATAAATTTCTTTGTTAATAAAAAAATTCACTCGGAAGAAATTTTTACAAAAAAGAGAAAACATTAGTAATAAATTTAAATTATTTTTTGCAACTCAAATTTTTTCTAAGCTGTACACATGTATGCATGATTAAAAAAATAGCTGCATAAAAAACTATTCTTCCTCTAAAACACTTATACCATATGTAATACCTTTACAAAGAGCTATATTTTTATATTTTTCTAAAGTAATTTTGGAAGATCTTAAATTTATTTCTATTTACAAATTAAATATGTAGCAAGCAATATTATCCTTACCCTTAATAACCACATATGCAACTATCAGAAGAATAAATACTTCACAACAACCGGTTTTTTTATGTATCTATAATAATAAAAGAGCTTTACCACTCACTCATTCACTCACTCACTCACTCACTCATCAACGCACAGCAAAATCTACCGGGGCTAAAGACTCGAAACTCCGTAGGGTGGAAGACCTTACTGTGTATACGCGCACTAAGAAGGGATTTTTCGAAATTTCTTTTTTCTGACCCACAGGGGGGTTTGGAGCGTTTTCGACGTTTTTGAACCCAGCGGTGTCCCAAATGATCCCAGATCTTCGTTACTTCGCAGGAAGGTATATAACAACAATATCTAGAAAGGCATTTTTCAGATTTTGAATATTCAAATTTTAAGGGGTCTGAATATTCCAAAAACCCGATTTTGCTGAGCATAAACCAAGTTTTACATTTTCGAAGAAAACAGTACCGAGAAATTGATATTACGAAGTGAACTGTTGGTAATATCTTCTTGAGAGTATTTCAAAGAAAGTAATTTCTGGATTTTTCGATATTCTATTCTGGAGGGGGTGCACGGGGGTTAGAATATTCACTCAAGTTTTTGGTTTTTGGATTCTAGCACCCACATTATTAATGTGATTGTTATGAAATTTTAGCATGTTGTTCCTCACAAAACTAGGAAGGTTTGCAAAAAAGAATTTTCAGAATCAAATAATTCCAAGGAGCCTTTTTTGCCCCTTATCTAAATCCTTATGCGCATCCTTCAATTTTAAATTGATAACGGTTATTGCTCCTTTCAGGTGACGCAATACCTCTATTGTTAGAAATATTTATCTAAAAATGTTTATAACAGGTGAACTTTTTAAAGCTCTGATGAAGAAATATTTTTTGATGATTAACCAAAAACCGTTCCACTGAAAAATTTCATTCTTTTTTCTATTTAATCAAATTTAAGTATTTCCAGCAAAGTTCAAATTAAACAGAGACATTTTCAATAGAGCATTCGCACATGACGTCACTTGGAGGACAAAATCAACGTTGCTAAGGCTGTTGTTAGGGGCGGGACATAGAAGTATCCAATAGCAGCATTCGCACATGACGTCACTTGGCGAATAAACAACGTTGCTAAGGCCGTTGTTAGGCAGAGTCATGTGATTGAAAATACTCTATAGTTGGTGTCGATTCAAATGATGTTTACTTTTATTTCATGTTTGAAATTTCTTTCAAAGAATGAGTTGGTGATAAATCAGCAAAGGGGGGGGGGGTTCAGGGGGTCTCCCCCTGATTTAAAAAAATTATCATTATTAAAAAAATGGTTATAAACACTAGTTTATTCTAAACCGGTTTTTTAAAGGTTTTGTGTAACATCTTAAAAAAGTATGTTTATTTAATTGTTTTGTATTTTATAAAAATTTAGCGGGATGAGGGGGAAATAAGTTTTATCTATAGAAATTGCTGTTCAATAATATACCTTTATTGTGAAGCGAAGGCGGAGAAATTTGTCTCAATTATACATTTATTGTATACCAATTGCAAAAATGGATGGAGGGAGCAAAAGACATTAAAGAGAAAAAAAATAAGGGGGGTTCAGAAGGTCCCCTGACTTTTTTTCCTATTCTGAAAAATTACTCTTTAAAAACGGGGATGGGAATTTTACAAGTTAAATCTAAACAGGTGGTTTTTTAAAGTTTTTTTTTAAAGAAGTAGTATGCCATCAAAAAAGATTCCTAGCGGGAAGGCAGTTGACTCTATTGTATCTATAAATAACTCTTCGGAAAGGAATACAGTGAAGAAAATAATTCTTATTCATTTTAACACACAGTTTGGTAAGCCTTTTTCCCCCCGAGCAAAGGCGGGTATATCAGCTAGTAAGATATAAAAACATTTATAAAAACACTTAATTTGATCTCAAATATTTTTGATACAGTGACTCTACATCCAGTTTATTTTTTTAATTTAATTTAAACAGATAGGTTTTACTAAAGTGTAATTACCCTTTTGATTTTTTTTTTCGTGTATTAATTTATAAGTAGCGTAAAAAAACTGTTTAAGTTTAACCTTAATGTTTTTATCTAAAAGGTTTTAAAACATATATTCGTATGTATTCAAAATCTAATTTCTTTAGCTTTTTTAATATTATTAATAATTGGTTGTTTTCTACGGTGGGTTTTAACGGAATCCTGTTGTCGTTTTTGAATAAACGCTTTAAGCTTAAATGACAATGATTAAAAAAACAATGACTGTTAAAAAAATCTCTGTGTACTGAAATCTTTCATGCAAATGACGTACAAAATCAAACACTTATGAGCAAATAATTATTAAAATGATTTCTTCAATATTATTAGAATATTATATTTAACAAGCTTGCTCTGTTAATTTTCAACTAATTTCACATTTTTATTTTTGATTTCAGATGTAAAAGCAATCTAAGTTCCTCTACAAACATAAAACCTTCAAGGATGGATAATCAAAAACCTTTAATTTCAAAAACAAATTTGTTGACATTTTACGGATATTTTGAATAAACACTATAAATTATGCTTTGAAACTATATTTATCTTTCAACAAAGATGGTTCCACGCGAAAACCTTATTATTTCCTTGATATAACGGTTCTAACAAACATTAATTCCCTGTGAATCAAGTGAATTATTTGACACCAAATACGTATAGTAGTTTACAGATTTCACATAGATTTTAAAGAAATTAATTAGTAAAGTTTAATAAATTATGTCTAGTGCAAGAATAAAGGGGATTGCGTAATAGTTTCCTAAAATATTTTTAAGTCAAATCCTCAGTCTTTTTTTCCCACAATGGAACATCTTGTGTCTTGTATAGAGAGACTATAAAGTTTCTAAGTTCTATTGTATCAGCTAGTCAAAAGATTCTTGGATCATTTAGAAAACTCTGCAGAATCAATTAACAGCTGGCTTTTGGGACTTTTTACATAAAGATAAAGTAACCATTTACAATGTAAGAGGTATTTGAGGCACATAGGAAGAAATTTTCAGGGCGACACCTTTCTTCCAAAAACCTTTAACTCCATTTTAATATAATCTCGTTCACCCTCCCTAAACATTTGCAAGATGCCTAGATGGGTTTTATAGTCCTTTAAAGGTGGCTGTTAAAACCTGGATAATTCCATATTCCATCTAAATTAAAGTTCCAAGAATCCATAGAAACTCAATGGACGAGTCCGTTACAATGAAACTACCATCACATCACCCCATGATTACTCCATTGATCTAGCTCGATTGTCTTAACTTAACAGATCGGATAAGTGAAAACGCTGTTATAATCTCTATACCCGGTGATTTGCATTCTGATGGAAAGTACGAGAGATGTGGAAGTAATGCTCCTTGATATGCATTGTCTATTCTAAGGGCAAATGGAGATGACTCGGTGAACGCGACGCGATTTAATGCTCATTCACACTGTTTCGCTTTCACTGTTCATCCCGAGTGATTCACTCCTGTGAATCGCTAGTTTAAATAGAAAAGTGAGTTTCATACTACAACCGGGTGCCACTAGGTTTTTTTTTGTGTTGCCAACTAGGCCGATAATTCATTTTCCAGCAACCCGGTGGATATACTGTGTATAGTGGATTATGATGCCGAGAGTAGTGCCAGAAAAGTCGCCACGAAGAGTGGCACCCGGTTGAAAAAATAGCACCGAAAAGTGAAGGAGCACGAATTAACACTTTTCACTTTCGATGACTCCTTGAAAATGAAGATAACAAGTGATACAGTGTGAATGGGCCTTTAGAAACGATGGTGAAAAGGTTTTTTCATGATGACGTCGAAGAACCAACTGCAAGAGCAGATTTTTTATTTCTTCTTCTTCTTCGTTGAGGGGAAAAAATAGTAAAATTTCCCAACGTTGTCTATCCACCCTAACAACTTCCCTTCCATTGCAGACCGCACATCTCTGTTCTCGGAACGGGCTTCAAGCCGCTCGGCCATCGCGGACGCCCGCCACAAGCTCCTCCAGAAAGCCAAGATGCGCTCTCTCATGATCACGGTGGTCATCGTGCTCACCTTCGTGGTCTGCTGGACCCCCTACTACGCCATGATGATCATCTTCATGTTCATGGACCCGGGCGACCAGTTGGGCCAGGACCTGCAGTCCGCCATCTTCTTCTTCGGCAGTTCCACCGCCTTGCTGAACCCGCTCATCTACGGGGCGTTCCACCTGAAGGCACGCCCTCGAAGGCCGCCACGCTCCGCCTCTTCCTTCTGCGGGAACAGCAGCTCCTCCAGAGTAGAGAACTCGCTGTTGACGGCCATTCGTCGACAGACTGGAGGAAGGCGGAGCATGGAGGACTTGTACGGACACCACATCAATGGGCATTCCACCACTACGTCGGTGGTCCAGTATAGAGAGAAGCAACAGAGTGTCGTCAATGAGCATGGGAGTACTGTCAGGGTTCTTTCCAGACAAGCAATGACATCATTTTAAGATAAAGTGCATTCCATATGATATAACTCTCATCTGAAATGGATACATGAGAAGCCAACATTCGAACCGAGTGTACCTACTATCCTATTTCAAAATCTGAAAATAACTTGAGTTTTGATGAGTCACTTCATCAAAGTAAGATTTTTTTAAAATAGGATATTTGTGATAAACCAATTCATCACGAGTTAGTGCAACATAAAAGCAGTATTTTGTGATTTATTAACTATAATTTCAAAAGTTTATTGTTTGTAGCATTTTGAAGGGAATACAAGTACCTAGTACTTATAACTTTATTCGAGAGGGAACGCCCAAAACAGGCTTTCTGGTACCTTTATTTAGAAAAGAAATGTAATATTTAAAAACATTTATTTAATTACGTGTCACTCAGTTCTATAAGTAAGTGAGTAAAACTTACTGCAATTAATATACAAAACTTTCCCACGAATTTTGTTCAAGTATACGAACTATTCTAAGAAATTGTAGCCTACAATAATGCTAAAACAATTCATACAAAGGGCACCACTGTTTTCTAAATCATTTGAGAATTCCATACCATTTGAAAAAATGCATCACGATCATTTTTTCATCGTTCATACGAATTTTACTTTACATTACTTTATATGTATGAAAAATGCATGTAGTTTTGGTTTTCCTGGGAAAATACGAAAGTTTCATAATATTTCATAACAAGTTACATAACAGAATTGTAAAACTTTGTTACATTAATGAATTTTTAAACAGCTTATCACACTAATATAAACCGTACTGTCAATACATATTACACATATAGTACTAAGTATATAAAAAATATTGTCACTATACCTACTATATTGACTTTGTTATGAATAAAAGAAAAATCTAAATTTTTAAAAACTAGGGAGCTACCGCCCCCTGCTCGCTAACGCTCACCAACCCCCATAAACTGCTTACGCACAAAATTCAGCTCACTTTATTCACTTTATAAAACAATAAAAACAATTAGCAGACGAAACGTCAACCAACATTCCAAAAAAAAGTCATCCCCATGCATATCCCCATGAATTTGAACATGTGTTAACTCTAACTAATCAATAATTTAATCAAAATGTTTTCTTTAAAAAAAATATCCAGCACGTCTATTAATAACTATTGTTTATCAACATTCTGGGAAAAAAACACCAATGAATCCTTAAAATTCAATATTGTACAGCCTATTGTAACTCGTTAGTATACCTAGTGTTTTATTATAACTCTTCCTTTTATTTAAACCCAGATTTGTTAAACAATACCAAGCCATTAAAAATAATTAGAGACAAAACCTATATGACCCTATATCAGCGGTTCTTAAACTGTGGTCCGCGGACCCCCGGGGGTCCGCAGCGCCTTCCTAGGGGGTCCTCGAGTAACCCTGGGGAACACTCAAGACTCAAGTTACCTTTGAGTGCTTCCCAAAGATTTTAATTTGAGGTAAAACACTACTTGAAGAACGCAAATTTTCAAAACCATTTCTGGGGGAGGACCCCTATCAATCCCTCTGAGAGTTTTGACTTCGAATTAAATTTTTTCCTTGAAAATTCTGTGGTTTACCAAGGAGCCTCCTTCTTTGGGTATAACAAAAAATGCCTAAAAATGAATTAAAACAGTAGCTTTTTGAAGCAAATTTTCAAAAAATTTCGGAGGAAGACCCCCGACCCCCCATTACTACTTCAAGTAGATGTAAAATTTTAATGTGGAACATTAAGGGGCACCTCAGGAATAACGTTGAGTCAACCTCCCCTTAACTCATGTCTGGTTACTGCTCTGGGTGTTTAAATCTTGGGGGGCCGTGAGGTCTGGCTGTTACATAAAGGGGGGCCGCGGAGATCGAAATTTTAAGAACCGCTGCCCTATATTATAATTTCGATTATCAGACTAAAAATTACACCTGTCAACTCAACTCAACTCGACTAAAAATTATAATTTCGGTGCTTTATTACAACCGGGTGCCACTCTTCTTGGTGACTTTTTTTGGCACTATTATTGGCATCATAATCCACTATCCAGTATATCAGCCGGGTTGCTATAGAAAATGAAAGCACCAGGTTGTAGTATGAAACCTAAATTTCAAACAAAATGTGTGCTTTTTAAAACGTGAAAAAATTTGTTTCATCATAAAATATGGCGTCAATTGGTCGTTGTGATTGGATGCATAATAAGTTGTTTGACAGTACTTGCTTTGTAACTGCGACCTTATGCGTAATCTAAAAAAATGGAAATATAATTAAATTGAGTTTTTTTTTTAATTCTAATGGCTTTATGCACAAAGCGTATCAAAGCGATAAAGCGCAAAAGATACCAAAAGCGTGTTATACGGATCAGTAATTAAAAAGTTCTCCTCTGGAAACCGATCACCAAAAACTTTTTTTTAGAATAGTTAGAATAGATTCTGGTTTATAGTATTTAAGTATTCGATAGGGAAAGATTCGGAATTCTTTTCCTTAACGTTGAAATAATTTGGACTCCCCCCCATCCCACACAACGTTGCCGTTCTCAGATT
Source organism: Tetragnatha montana (assembly GCA_963680715.1). NCBI lineage: Eukaryota > Metazoa > Arthropoda > Arachnida > Araneae > Tetragnathidae > Tetragnatha > Tetragnatha montana. Next base: position 34,469,050 of record OY796675.1, read on the forward strand.
CATTCAAGTTTTGCCTACCAAGCAAATAAAAAAATCATATTCAGAGTAATAACATTTATTTTCCTAGGCCAATTATTATTTGATCTAGTGATTCACTGATAGCCCATAGAGCAGCTTAATTGTGACAAACTATAACATATGTGTTCATAATATACGTATGTAAAATAAAAATAGATTTCTGTGAGAATTTTGTGACATTGAATTTTGATTGTACAAGTGTATGAAAATGTAAAAACCTATTTCTATTTTCAAAGAAAGAGCTTAAAGGAAAGTTTGTTTATGAGATGACTTTGAAAATTGCATGTATACCAGTCATGTATACCTACCGTTAAACAGAATTTGACAATCTTATAAGATTTTATTACAGGGGTTTTTTTTATGTATTCTTGTTAAGTTTTATTTGCTTGGAATGATGAGGGGTTAAAGAAATAAGTATGGTTTTAAAGATTACCTAATGAATTCAATGCATGTTCAAGTAAAATCTTTTTGCTTGTGATTTTAAAGATTTTGTGATAAAAAATAAGACAAATTTTATTTAATAATAAATAATTATAAGTATATTAAGATTTGGGAAATAAAATTTTAAGTGCTTCATAGAGTTTTCTCAATAAAAATTAGCAACAGAGTACCTTTAGGGTAAATACCTTTACGTAAAAACTTCAACAAATCAACTGACGTTTTAGAACGTTTTATAAAACACGAATTTTATGATTATTTTAACTCAAGACGAAAAAAACTATCTCTGCTGATTTCCTCATGAGTACGAATCAGTAATTTAAAAAATGGATTTTTACGACATCCCAAAAAGTAAACAAGGTAATATTTATCTTACACGTAGCTTAAATGGAGGATTTTGAACATTGATGTATATCGCTGAAAAAGTTGTCTTTATTGGTCTTTGGTCTTTATTTTGAAAGATTGATGATTAAGTCATTAATTTAGCAATGCGCTTTTTTCCTTCAGAGTATAATTAAACAAATAGAAAATTCAAATAAAATACCAGACGCATGTACTTTTTATTTAGTTCTGTTCAAAATTTGTTTGAGTTATAATTTATCTGCAAATGATATTTACCTAACATATGTTATCTTCTTTTTTGTATTTATTTCTGTATTTAAAGATCATTTATTTTAGGAGATTTTGTTTTCCTCTGTTAGTCAAACTTGTTATGAAAAATGCTATTAGTCTGAATTAATAAAAGGCTTAAATTATTAAATTTTTAATTAAATATTTATGTAAGGCAAAATTAAATATTTTTTTCAAAACGGAGTAGATAAAAAGCTATAAACATTGAACAAAATGAATAGCAGTTTTTAATTGATACCGAGCTACATACTTATCTGTGATGTTCGGAAATCAAATCCTATTCCAAGAAATTTCACTCTAAATAAAGGTGTTTTACGAGCTCAGTTTTACTCATAATATTTATATACTTTCTTCTTAATTTTTATAACTTAAATCTATTGTTTGTTTTTATTGCCCAATGATATAACATGTTAAAACCTTAAAGTTTTGTACCATCGGTAACATTTCTGAAACTTGAAACTGTATAAATGTATAAACTAATAAATGTTTTGGATTCTGTACTTCATACTTTAATTTCTGCGAACAACATGTTAGAAAGAAAAAATCTTTTAAAAAACAAAAACAGTAAAAAAAAAGGTTAAAATTTTCATTCATATCATAAAATGAATCAGCAGCTAAATTCCCCCCATAAAAATTTTATGATACTATCACCATTTTGTATTGTATACCATAATAATCTTATCAAGGCCAGATATTTTTTATTATTAGATTAAAAAATAGTACTCCATGGTGATATTAAGGAATAAAAAACGCACTAATAAAATATCAATTTCCAACATGAATTTTTCAAAAGCAAATACAAAGTAAATGGGTTTCATTTATATCGTTGTTCTGATGATAATTCTCTTTTAACTCAGATAAAAACTATTTTTCTAGAAACCGCATTCCTGGTCCAATTTAAAAAGAACAGAAAATGGCTCAGTAATATCAGGAAGAAAGGAACTTCTTAGATGAATCTCTTGCATTCCCCATTAAGAGGTCTTTCAATAGTGAAAATTGATAGGCAGTTTTCTTTTCCTTTTGGGCTAGAATTAGTGCTCCGAGAGCTTTTGAAAAAGAAGTATGTTTAGAAAATTATTGGAGGAATGCTTAAAAGCTTTCAAAGCGTTACATATTTTAAATTTACTGTTTGAAATACAATTTAAGTATTTTTCTATCATTTCATTAACACTTTAGGTATTTTTATAGAATAGTGCTTAAAAATAAATCACAATGATCTCAATGTTTTTTAGATTACCTAAGAATAAGTTATATAGAAAATATTCATGCAAATTGAAACATAGTAATTTAAATTTATGCTGATGAAATCAAGCTTTCATTTCGACTACAGACCATAATACAAATTTGAAAATAAAATTTTTAAATGTTTCTATTCTATTTCTCTAAAAAATAATTGTTTGTAATTTAAATTAAAATACATTTACATTAATAATTAAGTACTAATTAACTTCCCAAACAACTTTTAAAAACTAAGAAAATTTAAAAAAAAAATACTTTTTATAGAAATTTTACACAAACACTAATTTATATTTAAAACTTAATTATACATATATGTATGGGTGCACATCCAAGTCCATCTGTAAATTTTCACCCAGTATGATATTTTAGAAATCTCAATCCGTAATCTACAACCAAATTCTTCCATCTTACTTTCGATGTCTTAAATCCAAACCACGTTTTACTCTTAAACTTATTTCAAAACTAGAGCATAGACGTTTCAAAACATGCCATTTAAAAGACTAGGAATCATTCTGCCGAGGATTTTTTCATGGATATTTTACGAACTCTTTCCTTTTCGTGACTGGCTCTGAGACGAAATGATTCATGAGTTTAGGGAACTTTTTTTTTATCTTTATTTCCGTTTTTCTTTCCTCGGGAGGAGGTAAGCAGATTTTAAGACATCTCTTCCGCAATCAAGTGGGAAAACGTGACTTTTGTTCCCACGAAATCAAAAACCTTTGTACTTTGCTGGCTAAAATTTCAGGGAACTAAAATATCCCTACAAGAAGAAAGGATTAAAAGAATGTTCCGTTAAAACAAAGAAAGCGAAAAAATATACATAAGAGTATATAAGTTAAGTATATTGGTCCCCTGTAAGCCACAAATATTTCTTTCTGTAATTCGCTTAAATTCTACACAAAAATTTTGTATTTTTTTTTCTTTTTGAACCGCCATGCATGGTCTTTAAAATTCATTGAATTTCTAAAAGTCTGAATCGTAAGTATGAAACCTCAATCAGTTTCTCAATTTAAGATATAAAAGAAAGTGCTAATATCCCCTTAAGAGGCCCCAATTTTAAAAATGGTTTTATCTACTGAAATAATTATCTATATAATACAGAGCCGTATCCAAGGGGGGGGTTAGGAATTCAAACCCCTCCCGAAATTTTAACATAAATTTTTAATGTTTTTTCCTTGAAAATTGTGTCTTTACAAACAACCCAAAGGGTTTAAAAATAAATTAAAATCTTACTTTTAAGGCTATTAATTCCAAAATTTTTCCGGGGGAAGACTCACATGCCCCCTAGAAATTTTGAAATCTACTAATGTGCTAATTTCCCGTGAAAATTTTGTGACTTTACAAGGAGTATTTCACATTGGTGTAACCTAAAGGGTCTCAAAATGAGTTTAAAACACTACTTTTAAGGGTAAATTTCCTTCCTGGAGTAGGACCCAAAAACACACTTGACATTGTTTGACACACACTTGAACCGTTTATTAAACTATACTGTCTTCTTTTAAAATTCCTAACATTATGCTCTTTGAGTGCAATCCGAAGGGTCTCAAAATAAGCTAAAACACTATTTTGAGGGGTGAATTTCCAAAATTTTTCTGGAGGAGGACCCACCAACCAGACTTCCCAATTTTAATTGGGATTAACATCGTAAACATTCTTTTGAAATTTTGTGCAAAAAATTTAAACACTGCGTGTAAGTCTTCTAAAACTTATTGTATGAAAGTACACGTAAGGAAGGTGCCTCAGAATTAATGTTAAGTCAAAACCCCTCCAAAAACAAAAGTCTGGTTACGGCCCTGATATAATATAACTTTTAGTAGTTTTATTAGACTATGTGATATGTGAGATACTTAGATTTGAGTATATTTTACTCAATATTGAAAATTTCGCTTTAAAACTGTAAATACATTACGTTAGAACCAACAACATACCATCTTATTTAACTTCATTTTTCTAAATTTTCATTAATTCATAATATTTGATTTTTTAAGTAAAAGAAACTACTTAGTATTCTCAGACGATGTTCTTATTATCTTGAGAACGGAACATTTGAAATAAAGAAGTTTTATTGTTTTTTGTTTAAAAACTTATTTTAACAGCTCAGGTTTGACTACCTTCTAAAAATTTTTCAATTAATAAATAATAATTGATAACTTAATTTTTCCTACGTTTCATAACAAAATTTCAGTAAAACTACCTCTGCTTAAATATTTCATTATACCTCAATTCACCAAACATTATCTAAACAACTTTAAATTTTGTTTATTAATTTATTTCACCTAGACATTTCCCTCCAAAATCTCTAATCGTTTTGCATTTCACATTCTATGTTTATCCATACACACCAGAACCAGAGAGGTTCCCAACTAATATTTGAATGACATGAGTGAATCAACGTAAATTAGACTACTATTTGAACGTAATGAAATGTTTATGTTAATCAAATCCTAGCGTTTAGACTTAGCGTATATGTATCATAAATTTTCCTAGTCAACAGAATAAGCCATGTGAGCTAACTGCATATTTATTTGACCCTTACGTGAGCCAAGTATGCATCAACTAGGCAAATCGTGTTAGGTATGTCATAAAGGTTTGCTAAATAATTTAAATGGCATTGGATATATTTGGGAATTTTCTCTAATTCAAAGCACCGTCGGCGAAATAAGGATTAAGAAAAGCAATTTATGAATCAGCAAATTAAAATGATCATATATTTTGGAAGAATATTGTAAGCATTTCATCGTGTCAGGCTTTAACAATCATAAACGTGATTCGATGATCATGCTATTCATGAATAAATATGAAAGCTCTTTTAATGATTCAATAGTTATAACATTTACTTATGTGATTAAGGAATTAAGAGTCTTCTAGTATTTAATCAGCAAAGGTTTCCTCGTTTTAGCAACTGTTGGAATATTTACGCAAGGCAGTGTTGAAAACTTTCATATGTTACGATAAAGTGGTAAATTTGGGGATAAAAGAAACAACAAACTTAGTAAATGTGATAAAATGACAAATACTTATAAAATTTGCCAGGTGATTTTATAAAATCTCCATCTCGTATTGTGGAATGAAATAAATTCGAAATATTTTGTGGACTAAAGAGGTCTTGTTTCCAAAAAATAAGTGCTTTTAAAAAAAGGCTTTTTTGAAATGTAACGTAACCATCTTATGCAGGGGTTGCTATTTGTTTATTTTTTAAGACAAAATGGAGTTGAGGGGGCTATGAGTGGTGGTTACGTAAGGCATGAAAAACACTATTTGCGAAAGCCTCTTGTAACTTGCAAAAGAATTAATTTGAAAAGTGTAATTTAAAAATAAGTTATTAAAAATTATGATACGCATACGTGTTTTGCTTCAAGCCAAGTTAGTTTTCAATGATAGTTTGTTCTACTTTTAAAATTATGTCGTTTCTAAAAGTTTTGTACAAAAAGTAACCCTAGGAATTGGGAAGTTTCTAACGTAATTATAAGAGGGAAGTTAAAGATATGCTTATCTTTGCGGATAATGGGGAAGGAGGTTCAAATTCACCAAAAACATGCTGACGTAATATTTGAAAGGCTCTTTAACACCAAAACTTTTGTCCTAAGAAAATCAACATCATTTATTTGCACGTACAGAAAGTTCATAGCATACAATTGTTTTGGGGTTACACGAATCCCCTTTGTCAGAGCTGAAAAGAGGGAAAGCAAACCATGGAATAGTGGAATTGAAAATATTTTAAAAAATCTAGCGCATGTGTCAAAAACTTGACGTTTAACACGTAAGTTTTAAAGTTTATTATATTAATCAGATTTCAGATTTTCTTATTACTGATTGATCGAATACATCTTTTTCTCACATCGATATTTATATTATACTGATACATCGAATGTATCACACCGGTCTGAAAACCTTTATTTGTACTTATTTTTAATTCGACTAGTTAAATCACATTTACCGTAAATACATTTAAAGTTTAAATTTGTTCACATATTTTCGAAAAGTAAATAATGTTGTCTAGTTGTTATATACGAGTACTTGTCTTAACTTAATATTATAAGTTTATTTATATTAGTTGGAAAATACAATTCCTTGACTTTTTTGTGAGTTTTAGATAATTAGAAAGTTAAATTCATAAAATTTTATGAAATAATACTTAAATTTCTTTAAAAAAAATAACACGTCTATTTTTGATCAATCAAGTTTTACATGCGTAAATAGAACAGGTGGATTCATTTTTTATTCTTTACTTAAACCATTTCATGAAAAAATTATACACTAACTGCATCATATTATTCCAGAAAATTTTTTAAAAAATTACTATTTGGTTATGTAAAATATATAAATGGATATTAAATTGTAAATGCAAAATATGTGGGGGCATTGGCACTTACTTTTACTTAAGTAATAATAAAGCTGTAAACGTAAAAAAACGCATTTGAAGTAGAAAGATCTCTGGATTTAAGAACAAAATAAATAGTATTAAAGCAGTATTTTTTCTCCCTTTGTAATAGTAGGTATTGTAGGAAAGCAGCTATCGAGTTTAATATTCAGATTTGTTTGGTTTTTCCAGCTGAGGCACAACAACACCAATAGAAAGCTCTCATTCTCTACACTCCAAATAGAGCCGGATGCTCAATCAATATGGGCTTTCTTTCGGAATTACAATGCAGTGCAAGACACTCGGTGTTTTCAGAGGCGAAATGCATTACGTTTCAAGTGGAACCTTAGAAAATTGAAACAGAATCAGAGAATCATCCGAATAAATATTTCAAAACACTCGGTTTCTTGAGTGAGTTCCGTAAATGAAAGTTTAAATTGAAAAGCAGGAAACAAAAAAACAAAATGTAATGACACACTGCGCTCTTTTACAGGTGTGAAAATCGATGTTCTTCCCGTCCAATTTCTTTTTAGATCCCAAGGCGTCTGGAATGCTGTAAATAAGGTGGTTAGTTTGTTCCAAGTCTTAGTGTCTTTTGAGTTTTTCGTGGAGTTCGCCTTCAAAAACCGCCTAAATTGGAGAGAGTTCTTGGTCAGTTTTAAGCCGAAAGAGTGTGAGAGAGTACGGAAGTACGTTCGAGATTCCACAAATCATGTCATGGAATACCAAAGCAAACAACGCAGAGAAAGTATTCAAAGTAAGTATTTTTGTTTTGTGTATTCTCTAAGAAAAATTTTAATCCTAAAAAAAATTTACTGTAGACAAACCTGAGGTGGAAATCACGAAAAAAATATGAATGGTTGACTTGGGATAAAAAATTGATTGACCTTTGGAATCCTAACTCTCATAAATTTCTGCTTGTACAAACGACAAAAAATACTCGGTTTTTATTGGATGTAAAAATAATCCAAGATTAATTTGATGGGGTCTTGTTAGTTTAGGAAGGTAATTTTTTTATCGAGAAGGGGGTTCCAAATTATATCTATGCAATTCTAAATCCATATTTTTATTCGTATATTTAGTAACAAGGAATACGCAAAAGAAGAAAAACTTATTTTAATATTGTCCGAAAATTTTAATCAAGTTTAGATTACAGTTATTTCCAATGAAACGTGTTACAAACTTTATTAATGTTAATATATGTATAAAAATTTTGTACTTCCGTATTAATCCGTTGACCCTGTCGCTGAAACTGAAACTGCATATCCAAAGCCCATTAACTGTGCAGCTAAAACTGACGGTCGACGGGATAATAGATAATAACCCAATATTTATTGCGTTGTATTAACACATTGACCCTACGTTAGCGTTAACTAATAAAAACCCAGATGTTTATGAATGAAATATTCTTCCCTCCTCTCTTCTCTCTCCTCTTTTACCCAAAATAGTATTTGTGTAAGTTGATATTTTAATGAAAATTCAAACAAAAAATCGTCAGCATTTTTATTTTTCATTTATAACTTACTAAGCAATTTAATTTCCATTCTTCATCTAACCTTTCAACGATCTCAAAACATACCCAAAATTGAATTTCATTTCAAATATTTTCATCCACCATCTATTACAAACCACAATTGTTCAAGTCCAAGTGAATAAAAAATGTCATAGAAGCAAACCGAATAAAAACATCATCTGTCAATATTTTCTTTTCTTCTACATTTTCGGACATTTCCGTCCGAGTAAAAAGAAACTAGGGTAGTGATTCTTCGTCTACATTAAAATTTCGACAGAAAACTCGGAAAAGGGGCCCAAAGAAGGCTTTTTATTGCCTCCTTTGCATTTGTCTCCGGAAAGTTTCCGCATGCATTATTCAAATGTGCCTTATTACCTTTAGGGACAGCGTGTTGCCATTGTGTGGGATAAAACTCTTTATGGCATTGATGAAATACTTCGTGTACGATTATTATACGTTTCATGTTTTGTATCGACACTAAATGCAGGGAAACATCGATTTCGTCACTTGCTTTTAGAATCGATATAATAAAATATGTATATTTCCAATAAGGACTTGAATTCGAGCTATATGAAATGACGTGACTTTTGACTCTCAGATAATTTTGAAGGACAAAATGAACCTTTAAATTTAACCTGGCCAGATATTGATATTTCTACAGAGTGGAAACATTCAAATACGAAAAAAAGTGTTATAGAATTCTTTTAGAAAAATTGCTTTATTGAAAATTTTTTTGTTCCATCAGTATTCTACACTTCGTAAAATACAATTACATTTGTATTTGTATCATATACTATAAATACTTAATTATTAATACTTAATTACTTAAATACCTAATTATTTATATTCTTTTCCCTCAGTAACTTTATTCTATTTTTTGAAGAAAAGATCTTAGCTGGTTTTTTCTTTCATTACTTCTTTCCTTAGCGCTTTAAAACACCAACCAGCCGACAAAAATTCATTCCTTATCATCAACTACTTAAATATTAAATTTTAGATTCGAACTAATTAAAGACCAAGGATGAATCTGTTAAAAGAAGATACGTGGATACTTTTTCTTTTACAGACATTTTGTTGGAAAAGAATTTATCTCAGGTTTAGATATAAACACTAAAAATATTTTTTCTAAATATAAAACAAGACAATACAAATAAATGGAACAAGATACAATAAAAACCTATTTTTACAATATTAAGATAATAGAAAATTAGAGATCAGAGTGGGAAAACCATTTTATTTCCCTTGATTCAGCATTCAAAAATGAATTCTGGTAAACCAGATATAGGCTATTTTTAAAGGTATACGAAACATTATGAATCTTGCTACATTTAATTCAGCCTTATTAAGAGTTCTACCTCAATTCAGCTAAGGTCTTAAATTTTTTTATAAATAAACAATGTGAAATAAGAAATGGATTATTTTTATTTTTCCCCTCAAGAGATTTTGTTAACACTCAAAAGTTTTATGTCTTGTATGCTTGTATGTAGTACCCGGTTCAGTTATGTTGGAAAATCATATGTTATGAAATAAAATTAAAATCTTATCCCTCAATGATGTAATAAAAAATTAGCATCTTAGAAAAAAGTTATACGCAATGAGTATAAAGAAACTGTATTCAGACGAATGTAAGTTGTTTTAAAAAGTATAATTTCTCTCTCTATTCCCGAGAGAGTAGGGGGCAATAAATCACTGTCAATGTGTTTTCTAATACCTCGTGTCCATCGTGTGATGAATTATGATAAAACCTAAAAAAAAATATAAATATTTCTAAGAAATAAATTAGTCAAAAATAAAAAAGTGCTTTTTTAAGTTTTAATTAAATATTTAAAAGCATTGATATTTTCGATAGCGTATTTAGAGAACGTTTGGTTCTAAATAGTGTTTTAAGAAGGTATCGTATTAAAGCAAGGAAAGACATATTAAAATTAAAGCAATCTGAATACCTCCTTCTTCAGAATCTGGCATTGTACGAAAGCAAAATTATGTACTTTATAGGTATTTTTTTCTTAATCTGAAGTATGAGAAAGGATTCTGTTGAATTATTCACTATACATTCAATGAATATGCACTTTTTATTCACTGGGTACAATTCATCATTCCCAAATGTTAACTTTGAACATAAATATTCCACACTATATAAACCATCTAAATCTATCATCTTGAAGTGTTTGAATTTACTTTTCTTTAAGAACTATATTTCAAATAAATATTTTGAATGAAAGCATTTGAAAAAAAAATATGAATAGAACTTAAACAGAGAAATATCTTTATTTCTATTATTCTATTACCCATTTTACAAGTTTTACTCACAGTACACTCTCCCCATGTTACCCATTTGATCCCTAAAACAAAAAACATTCCTAACGACATTCCATAATGTTCAAAACAATTCTTATCTTTAACATTTCTAAGAAATGGTAGGAATAGACAGATCTATTTTATACAGAAACTGTAATGAAATCCCCTTTTCTGTCCTCAAAATACATTATTCCATAATTTTTCTCATGGGTTTGGTAAATACAGCCATAATGTAAATTTTTCGTTACAGTTCGATTACTTTTTCTTTAGTTTAAAACCTTCGTAAACAAAAACATTTTACCAAAATTAAGAAAAACAATATAATGTATTTCATAAATTTTATGTCCCTGGGGATTGTCATTGTATTTTAATTCTTTAGAAGATTACTGTACTCATTACATTGTTCATATCTTTCATCACAAATATAAAAGCCTTTTAGAACAAAGTACGGGATAAAATTTTAGGTTTCGGCAAAAAATTTTATTACTATAAATTAGTTTGAATTTAGTATCTGAGACTGTTTTTTAATTATTTATTTCTAAATTATTTTAAGAATAAGCTTTATTAAAAATTTCTTACATACCTCTTTACATTCTCTTTATGGGCATTCTCCTTTACATTCTCCTTTACAACATCCTTATTCATCAGAACAATTGATCGAATAATGAACAACCCTCATTACAAAATTAAAATTTTTTTAATAAGCTGCAAGAAGTAAAAAGTTTAATAATTAATTTTTCACCAAACTTTTTAATAGTAGTACTTTCTGTTGATGATATAAATTAAATAGTTTAATAAATCAGCATACCATGAAAAACAGTTGACAATTGACAAAAAAAAAAGGTTTCATAAAAAAACACTGCCTACATAACTTACTTCAAAGTACTTTTTCTACTTTTTATTAAACAACGTGTAAAATTAAAATATTTAATTATATGACGTAAAACATTTAATTTAATGTTTAAAATATCTCATTTTAAATATTAAATATTATTCTGCAGGATTCTTTTTATGTAGTTTTAAATGTAAAATTTTATTCATTCATTTGGTTTTAAGCAGTTTTAGGAAACTAAAACAATTATATTCCATTCTTTAAGAAAACCTATCTTTTTAGTGTGCTAATTTTTAAGGAACATAACTACTAGGTAAATAATTAGTACACAATATCTAATATAAAATAGTTATGAGTTATTTCTAATAACGACATTCGCTTTGCTATCAAATATACATATAGCTGCTATTATTCTGTTGACATGAAAGAACAATACGAGAAACATTATTCCATTTCCAATCCGTCTTATACATCATAAGTCACCTTCACTTGCTATGTTATTAGTAAGTTCTGGGAAATCGGGACCATCAGTGAAGTCTCGGATATTCCATCATACATTGCTTTTAGACAGAGGATGACTAATTATTGATTATCGAGGACTTACGTTTAGGGTTATCAATGATCATAAAAAAGTAACATTTTTTCTATGGCTCGTATAGAAACCATATTTTTATTGTATTATTTAACAATTTGTATTAACCCTGGGAGCGCTAAATGTGTCCTTTTCACACTTTTTCAACTTTATCAAGCTGTAGCTTAGCATAATACATATATAATGGATTTTCAAATGTGATACCCAACGAGTTTCTCAAAAATAACATCTGAAAAGAAGGGTGAAAATATATAATTTAATAATTAATAAATTATTTTAGAATATTTAGGTCATTTTGAGCCCGGTTAGAAAAAATCTTCCAAATGCCAGAATTATTTTATTTCATGTTTCAATTGAAAATGACCAATTGAAATGAATTGAGGTGATCTTGGCGTAAATAAACTGGAAACGCATTCCTATTTGAGTTAATAAACGATAAAGAAAAGTTTCACATTTTCAAGTATTGTCTTCAAAAGCACTAGAGCTGAAAAACTGGTTGTCGAGAAGTTTGCTCTCGCTTCTAAAATTTAGAACTAACTGAGGAAAAACAGACCCTTTTGCTTTTTAACGTGTCCGCTGACTAGTCTGGATAGGGTGGTTTTTTATCCTCTATCGGTGACGAGGGATAGGGTTCAACCGGGTTTTCTGCCCATGTATCTACCAATGATGGACGGGAGTAACCAACCATTCCGCCATCATTTTCGATTTCTTGATAGAAATCTCTAGGTATTTCTCTAGGTATGAGGTAAAATTTCTCTAGGTATGAGAGGGCAGTAGAATAGGGAGTCTGAAGATTTCAACCCTCTGTGGCCAGTTTATCGGCCAGTTCGTCTACAGTAAGTTTATCAGTGACAAAAATATTTTGTTACAACTCTCATAAGTCCCTCGCTAATAATCTATTGCAGTACGATGACAGACACACGTTTTTTGTTACACAAATTTGAATCTTCCTTCCCTTAACTTCAAAATGAGTAATTTAAGATACTTAAGGAAATAAAACTTCTCAAACAGTGACATAACTCTTTCACATTCAAACAAAAGTAATACTCCCCGACTGATGCATAACAAACAATACGTAAAAAAAGAATCTAACTACAATGTTATTTTATACCACCGAATAAGGATCAAACTCCCACGACTTTACCGTTCAACTTCTCCCCTTGAAAAAGTCGTCGCATTTCAATCATGGGAAGAAAACCCTGAAAACAAATCCAACCTCTTCATTCCTCAAATGGTTAGACCCGACGAATGAGGAACAAGAAACACAGTTACTCCCTCCTTATTCAAACCAATACCGATAAAATTACAGCAATAAAATCTCGGCCTTACATTCCTGTAAGAAATATCGCTTAAAGTTTCAGCTCCAAACCCTGAGATTAGCCAATAAAAGACACAAACAAGCCTCGGTTCAGCGAGACCAGCGACAAATATCTCTTTCTCTTACAGTCTGTGCATCTCGTCTCCTTTTCTGGGAGTTGAAAACAAAATCAAAATATACGATTCCCTCTCTCTCGACGTCTCAACACAAAGATAAGATCGGAGAAGTTTGTAAAAATTTACGATCCCTATAAATAAGCAGCAGGGCGATGCCTAAAATCTACGGGCATAGCCTGGAATAGTAGTAGTATTAAAGTGGTACATAGCTCCTGTGCTGTTTATATTGTCTTAGGGTTAGAAACAATTGTATTCTTTTGAAGTCATTGGCTGAAATATCACGAATATTTATAAAGCAACTGGTGTCGTAAAAAGTATAATTTTAACCATTGAAATGAATTTGTTTTACTGAAATTTAAATAACTCAAATTGAGGTAAATGAATGAAAAAAAAGAGACAATAAAATAGAAATAACTTTTACTGCAACAATAATGAAGCCACTCAGATATTAAACATTTCATAAGCAATAAATCCTTTCTTTTATTTACTATAATAGGTCATAAATGCCATTCGTTATTTATAAACTGGCAGAAGTGTTCAATGCCCTATCATTGTGTCAATGAGTTTTTTTTATAGAAATATCCCATAAAGTATTTTAGATCCCACACTTAACTAATAGTATTGAAAATTATTCAATTGAATTGAATAAATAAATAACAATAAACTCCAAAAGAGAAAAATATGTTTTTAATATTTATTATACCTACTAATCTCAGGAGTATATGAAATTTAGAACTTTAAATTCATAATATTGATGAACAACAATTACCTTCCGGAAAATACGTCAGATAATTGTGTTACATTAAGATCAAACTCATTTTATTTTGTAAAAGATGTGTAAGTATTTGTTACTACAAATATCTTAATTAAGTATATACTTATTTGATTATGTAACTGATGGTTAAAACAGTGATGATGTAATTTGATAATATTTGCTCTCAGTGCGAATATACTAATTAAGTTTTGTAACAACCCCTTTTAAGAAAGATTTCCCTTAACATAAATAAAAGCTTTACAACATCTATGTGGTTGTTAAACTTACTTTAGATCGTTATTTTATCACATCCCCAAGAGTGTAAAAAATTTATAATTATATTTTTGAATCATTACATTCTCATCAAATATGTATCAGAATGTATGAATGGTCTAAGGTACAGATAAAAATAATTTTTTTAAAAAAAGTGGGAAATCCTTAAATATCACTGTTTAAAGTAAACAACTTATTTAGTACATAACCGCATCATTTCTATTAATTTATTTCCACATGTTAATGTAAACACGATTTAATGTTTTCATCAGTCGTCAACCTCAGAAAAAATAAACATAAAAAATTATTTGGCGGTAAATGAGTGGAAAAACACTTTAATAGCTTTTTATAATCCTTTTTAACACATTTATATGTAAAACTGTCCGTGGAAAGAAATCTTTCACCAAAATAGTTAAATACGCCTTTTGTGAGAAGAGGGAAAACAGAATGTACAGCTATGTATTAAAGTAGTCACTTAACTATGTTTTATTGAGTTTGACTTAAGTACGAATGTTCAAAGAGGCAATCAAAGTTCATTCCCTTGCAAGAGGTGGATATTATTTTAATGATTATTGTCAGAGTACTTAAATTGATTCCAGACATTTAATGAATGAAGAGAATTTAATGATCGTTGTTTGATCTTTCTATAAATTCATGAGGTTGTTGTCTGTTTCATTTAAGGATTTCTTCACAAATTGCAAAATATTGTTCATCATAAATAATTATCATCACGTGCTCTATTTTAGGAAGTTTATATAAAAACTATTCTAGTACTATTAAATTTACCAGGAAATATTCCCGAGTCAAAATAACATTAAAGCAGTCAAATAGCTGCAAATAATAATGGAAGAAATGATGTATACAGTAATTTTTATACTTCGATAATATTTGTACTTGGAAGCTTGTTTAGATATTTAATTTTATAAAACGATAGAATTTCAGAAAGTGCCTTTTTAAATTATAAACTAATTAACATGCATTTTCAAAATAATCTTATGAAGTAGTATTATCAAGTGTGCTAAACTATTGAACAAAGGACTGACATTTAAGAATTGTAAGACTTTTTTTCATAAAACTGCATTCCTCCTAATTTGAAAGTTTCCTAGTAGCTTCTAATCTCTTAAGTCACCTTATCGTATTTTAACTTCCCCGACGCTAAACAAACAATTAGAAGTTAAATACGATATTAGAAGTTGTTCCCGCAGGTAGTTTATCAAGTTAAGAGTGGAACACGAGTTTCCAAACAGTCATCAAGCATTCATTTCTATTACACTTATTTTGGGCAGTAGAAAAGGAATTCTTTAGCGTTCGAGTCGAGTTAAAAGGGAGGAACTAATTAACCTAACTCTGGAATGATAAGAAGTCCAACATTGAAAGGATCTCATTAGGAAACTTAGACTTAAAACCATAAGTATAAATACTTGAGATTATTAAATTTTCAATAAAAATAATCAAATTTATAGCATTTTTTTCTTCTTCTTCTTCTTCTTGCTTATATCTCTGATCTGGATCAGATCAGATCCATGAGGTTGTTCGCCTTAAAATTATCAAGTGCAAAATTCGAGGATTTACTTTTTAAATACTTAACTGAAATTTTTCATGCAGACTAAATAAAGGTGCATTTAAGTATACTTTGTTTAATTATATGTGCTGCAATTATATTTGTTCTCTAGTCACAATCTTCACATTCTTGTAATAAACATTCTTAGTTGCATTTTACTAAGTACGTTTAATTAATAGTCATTATTTTTCTTAACTTTAATACATATTGCAATGTGCTGATCATTTTCTTCTTCTTTTTATAATCTTTAAAAACTGCAATAAATATACATTTACTCTATTTTCACATGAAAATCATAGTAATATATATGGAGAGAAATTTTAAAATAACATTTAAACAAGTATTCTTACAGCTAAAATTTTTTATGATTTTTTTACTTCAAAAAATTATGATAGTCATACATTCCTTGAAGTTTAAGAGCAAATTACCCTACTACTAACCTGCTTCTCATATTTACAGAATATCCAGTAGTCACACATACTGCTATTAACTCTCCAATAAAACGAAAAGCGATGAACATAAATCCTACAAAGCTACCAGACCGTTAATAAACTGAGTACTTAGATCGGTCTTTCTGTATCATCCCTGGAACTCTAATGTATTGCAGTTATTTAAATCCTAAAAAATCTTATTTTTCTTAAAGAATCTAGGATAATAATTTCACTTTTTGTTTTTATACAACTTTTAGACACGAAATAAGTTTTAATCTTGGTTCATGAAACAGTTGCGTTCATTTTAATTAAAACTCTGACACTTAAAAAGCTAATTTAGAGGAACTGCAGTCTTAAGTTTTGATGAGCGAAAGAACGTATCTTCATCATTGCTTTATTTTTATACCATACTGCAATCTTTTGTTCTCAATACAGGAAGTAACAGAAATTTGATAAAGTGTGTTTCAATGAAACCTCAGTTTTAAAGTTCATCAATTGCGGATATAGCATTAGTATTCATTTTAATATTTATTATAAGTTGAAATTAGTTTTATTTTTATTTTTCGTATAGATTTCAATAATCCCAGGTTTCACAAAAAAATTTTTTAATTATTTCACTCATCAACTAAGTTTTTATATTCTTCATAAAGTACAGTTTTGGGGGAATGTAACTCCATATCATGTCAAAATTTCTTTTAATTTACCACACCCAACTTATTCCTGCTGAAATATTATTCCAAATTATTGTTTTTACTAATTATTTTGTAATTCAAATATGATTGTAGAAGAGATGTAAATTCTAGTGAAAATCTAAATAGTATGAGCCAAAAGAAAGTCTCATTCATTCACAGAATAATTAATGCATTAAAAATAATCTTCTAAAAGAGCAAATGTTCAATAAATTACAATTTTCATTAATTCCCTTTTAAGAGGAAAGGGTGACTCGCTAGAAATGATTAGTTCTTCATGTAATTTTAATTCGTAGAAAGCTCATAACAAATTTATGTTCGTATTTTTTCCCTATTTAACATGGGAAACAAATCGTAGCATGATTTATCAATAAATAAACTGAATATACACTAACATTGAAAACCTAATGAAATTGTCCTGTTCAAGAAATCAATACTTGTATCTTGTTTATCATTTATAATCAAACATAGTATAAAATAGTTTGTAGGGGTAATTTTATCATTAAATGTAAGATTTGCTGGTTCAAAGTAGTTTTTGGCTGAGAGTAACATAAAGTTTTAGACATTAAACTAAGTACCTTGAAATATGCGATTTCGCACAAAACTTTCTATCAGTATAAAACTTTAAAATAGTTTGTGTAAATCGGTCTTATTTTATCATCTTAAAAATTTTTTAAAGTATATAGCTTCTTAATTCTTAATGTAATTTATGCGTCCATATTCAATATTTAACACTATTTAAAAAGTGATAAATGTAAAATCCACACTGTGCAAAAGATCAATTTAAAAAAAGGACAACATAGATTAATAATGCACTTGATTAAAATTTAATTAAATTTGAATGAATTAATGAATTAAATTTTAATCACGTGTATTTAATCTACGTTGTCCTTTTTTTTGCAATATTTAAAAAGTGTTTACAAAACTAGCTTATATACCCGGCCTTGCGCGGGCAAAGATTAAGACATAATCATTTGAAACCATTTCTTATCCCTGATTTTAGCTTGAAAAGAAATAAAAATCATGAGGGATATATAATTGATACCTTGTGTAAAACCTAAACAGGGGAAAAGTGAAATAAAGAAACTAAAAAAAACTGTAGTAGTGTTAGAGTGTCTGAACTGTACATATAGGTAGTCGTCATTATTATGTTTTTGTTATTTCCCCCTTTCAAAATAATGCCAAAATTTTAGTTAATGTAAAAAATTAAACTTTTTCCTTTTTTTTTTTATTTGTTAGGGTAGTGCTAGGTTCGTAAGTGTTTAGGTTCTGTCCTTTGGTTACAGACATGATTGTCACTTCCTTTATTTGTTTTGAGAGAACAGAATTGTTAAAAGGCTACGACCGACTCCTTGCTAGTGTTAAGAACGCTTCATTTACAGATTCCAATCATACCAAAATATCGAAATTCACATTTTTGTCTTTTACCATGTATCACTTATAGTCCGACAATAACCATCTAGCAATTTAGATGAGTAAAGGAAAAGTTCGCAAATTTGCACGTTTTTCAGAATTATTATGTTGGTTTGAATCTTTTTAGTTAAATGAAGTAAAATTTTAATCAAATAATCAAAAAAAACTTTCAAATTTTTGAACTTTTTCTTTTTTGATGACTGAAAAAAGGCTATTTTCACATGCTAATATCTCCGCGAATATTCACGATATTTTCATGAAATTTTTTTTCACCGAGTTACTTATAACAGTGGCAACAATACTCTCACTGAAGTGTTTGTTCTATCTCCTTCAGTTTCTAAATTAATTTTTTTAACTTTTTTATTTTGCCGCTAGGGGTGCTGTAAGTCCTCTAAATGGATTCTCCAGGGTCACTTACCTAGGGGTAGACCTTACTTCCAGGACCCTAGGAGACGTTGGTTCCAAATAAAAGCCGTGAACCGGACTTTTGTAATACCCTGTATATTTTGCAATCAAACTTATAGATATATTTTAGATTTTAAATAATTTTATTTTCTAAAACTGTGAAGCACTCCTGTTATAAACACAAAACCAATAGAGAGGTATAAAATTCTTATAAGTAAGGGTGTTGAATGTGTAAAAGGAGATTGGGTTTTCATATGGTATAATTTATACTCATTATTAAATAGGTTAAAAGGAAAATGTTTATTTTTGGATGATAGAAACCATTAATTGGCTTTTATATTTTTAAAATTGATTAAGTTTCCAAGTTATAAAAGTGAAGTTTCAGCAAATCAATAATATAAAATTTGCAAAAGAAACAAAGGAAAAAACTATGTGATAAAATGACGATGTGTTGCAAAAGACACAAAACTATGTGACACTACCAATTTTTTTTTCTAACAAAAACTCCCCAGAGGCATTTAAGTAGTCGCCTTCCTCAAATATTTTTTATTCATACCCTCTAAGAGGTTAAAAGCAACTAAACCTACAGAATAAATTCTGCGGATGAATACCACATAATCAGGAAAGTATTCCAACACAAGTACTCCCTGAAGACATCCACACTGCCCAAGAAAACATCCGGTGTTGACAAATGCATTCCTGATTCGTGAAAAACTCCCCAGGAAATGAGAACTCCCGAAATACAGAAAAATTACTCCTTCTCAGATCTATGTGCCCATCCCTGAGGCAAAGAAGGGATCCTGAGTGGACCACAGAGGGCCTGGGTTTCGGCATTGAGTGAGGCACAAAGCAAGCCCTTATTTTTCTGTTGGATATTGGCTCATAAAATCAGTTCTCGGCTAGAAATGCGTGACTCGTAAAAGTTATGTTTTCGCCCCTTATGCGACACTTTGGGATTTATTGCATCAAGGTTGGGTTGGGTAATAGATTTTATTCTAATATTCATATTTTCCACGCGGAAATCCTCCGCTTTCTAACATAAAAAATTTCGATAAAATGTAAAACTGATTACTCTAAACTGTTAATTTACTTGTCATGAGAAGTATAGTATAACCTCAATACCTCAAAATTGAAGGGACCTGGAAAAAGTTCGAGTTAACGAGTTTTCGACGTAACAAGGTAACTTTAAAAAACAAAATTAATCACCAAAAAAACGATGAACCGAACATATAATGTATAGCCATAATATACTGTCTGGGTATATCAAGATTTATGCGATTTTGTTAATAGTATAACAGTGGTAATTGCTTAAAGTTTAGGAAATGTGGTAATATTTACTCAGGATTCATATGAATCGGGAGAAAAGACAGTTGAAAGAAGAAAAAAAATTATTCTGAGGAAAAAAACAGAAAGTAAAGCTATAATGTAGTAAGGAATACAACAAAAAGTACTTATGCGGGATTTTAAAAACAAATTTTCTCAAGAAAAATCATTGGTGAGCTTTGGAAAAAATTGACTTTTCAAAGTTTGGGTTAAAACTTAAACTTTTCGACATAGGAATTATAATTAACTTAATATCAAGGGGGGAATATTTTTTCTGGGTATGAAGGTTTTCTTTAACGCATAATACTCCAACCTCCCCTGTACTATGATTCTGAAGAGGAACGTACATATTTTATTCCCCGGGTTTACTCCTTCCTCCGAGAAATCATATTTACTCTCCAAATCCATGATGTCACAGGGCAACAGGTGTTATGACGCCGGAGTGACTGGATCTGGTTTCATAAGAGTTTGGTGCTCTGAATTCATATGACATTATTTGTTTCCTATAAGCTCAAGTTACTGATATAACATTTTACTCTATTTCAAGCTCAAATCAGGCATCAAAGAATGTAATCTCTTTCCATGAAAACTAAATTTATTGCAACCTGTTACTAATTAAAACATTTTTCTCGCTATAAAGTATTTGAACCAAAGTTGATAAAATATCTCCCTCTATCAATTAGGCCTTTCCACTAAAAGTTTAAAGCGTGCTGATTTGCTCAGGAATAATCTCCACTTCAAAAACTTCTTCAACGGTTTTTAAGCGAAAACCTTTTAAGAATTTTAGGATTAATTTAAAAGTACTGAGTCAGGGCTTTACAATTACAGTTACAAGCACTAAATGATTTCTTTGAATCACTAATTAGAGGTAATCACATTCATTTTCGCAATGGGAGAAATATTTCATTGTGTTTCATCATTAATTACTTTGGCCTTACTCGAACTCTGAATAACTGAGATTTGGAATACTTTTATTCTTTTTCACCTGGGTGTAGAATAATGAATTCATCACCAAAGAGGAAACCCACAATTCTCGTAATGATAATCATTAACTAACAAGGCGTTGCTTGAGTTCAGATGTTCTAATTAAGACGTGCTAGTCTCAAAACTCGTATTATCTAAAAGTAATGAATGATCCTGCATTTAACAAGGTGTGGTTTTAAGTTTTTACGATGTAGGTAATATTGGTTTCTAAATATACTGACCCTTAATTTTTTAAAACTTAATGTTATTTATTAACTATAATGATATGAAAATTTTAAACTAAATTATTAAACTTCGTAGTTTTATTTATATGACTGGGGAGTTGTAGGTAAAAAGCATGCACAGATTATAGAAGTCTTGATTCTTTTTTTTTATACCTTAAGTTAAATATTTCTTATACTCAAAATTCAAAGATATATTTTTCCAAATCCCCGTTCAATAACAGATAGTATGTTGGGTTTTTCTTAACGTTGAAAATATTGTTACTAAAAATATTTTTCTCAATAAATTTTTACTGAATAAGGAAGCCATATTTTTTACTTGTGAAAAAATCAAGGCGATTTTACTAGCGCCTTCCCGTAACATCGATGGATTCTGTTCATAAAACTTCAGCAGAGGTTTCTCTGAGAAATTTCCCGTTATAAAACTGTGCTCTTCCGTTTCAGATAAAACCCATTGCTTTTATTCCTATAGACTTCACCTTTCTAAACCTTGAATTGAATGCCTGCCTACTTTTACAAAAGCAATCATTTTTCGTTTGCGATTCCTTCAGAACGAATTTCAGCTTAACTTCTTCCGAAAGTTCACTTTCTTTCTTTTAAATTTAGCTACTTCCTCTTGTTGAAAAAACTTTCATTAAGAAAATGTTTTCTTTGACAATGATAAATTTATATTTAGTACATTTTACACCAAAAGTCGATCGATTTTGCATTAAGAAAAGTCAAAGCTTTATCAGGATAGTGAGTAAACCCACGGTAAAAGCTTTTAAAATTATTTTGTGTTATATCGCTTTTATTTTAAAAAGAGATAAATAAACCCAGTCGTGCTAAATCACGATGGAGACATATCGTCCTTCAATTATTCTTTGTTAAGACTGTCTTACTTGAAAGTCAAGACGCTGTATTAGTTAATTCAAAGTGTTAAATTCATTCTTTTCGCATTCAACACTTCCACTCGCTGATATATCCAACCCTCATATATTACATACATTAATTGAACTTGTATATTTTTAAAACTTAAGTTCGTGAGTTTAAAATACCATATTAATGTTTTATGTGCTGTAAAATACACTTATTAGAAATATTATGACAATTTTAAACTAAATGCAATTAGAAAGAGAAAATTCTCTGTAATTTCACTTTATTCTTTATGCATATTTTTTTTTTTTATTTTGAACTGAAATATAAGTATTCCATAGGAAAGTAAAAACAGGTGTTGGGTAAAACACAATAAAAAAACAAGATTTAATTTGGAGTGTTGAAGACAAAGAATTTGCTAATCAGTTTAAAACAATAGAATCTAGAGTTATTTCATGCATCATTTCTGACCACTCGTTCTTCCAAAGGCCAGTGCCCCATCGATTTACACAGAACGTGATGTGCCCACTCAAACACCGTACTCGCGTCGGATCAGGTGGAGTAGGTTACTCGTAGGCGGGTTGTTTGGCATTGAATAAAGCGTTTCAGAACTGACAACAATACTGATTTGACTCACCACAAGGAAGCTTTTAGTTGAATTCTTGATAACCTGTGGGTTTTTGAAAGATCTTTTCACGTTTAAAAGGTAAGCTTTATTTAAAAAATAAAACAATTCACTTTTTTTAATTTGATTAGATTCTTTGTAACAGAACAGTAAAGAAAGATAAAGACAGCGAGGTGAAGTTTAAAAATGCAAAAGGTTGGAAAATACTCTAAAAATACTCTTAAAAAAATTTTTTTAATCGAAATCTCTCTATATCAAAAAAAAGTATCAGTCGCCGCCGCCGCTGTTTCAGAAAATCTTCACTTTGACAATTTTGAACTGTCACTATGCAAAAAATATGGAACGGAATTATTGAAATTTTGACCATTTGTAGACAAATGTATGAGGGTCCTTTTCGTTCCAATAGCTAATTAATGAGGTAATTAGTTCTTGAATTATTTAATGTCAAAGTCGAAAATTATTTTTTTCTGCTGCGAGTTCGCCCCCAGCAAAATCTATTCGCAGAAGAAATATGATTTTTTGCAGCCGCATTCTCTTAGATATGAAGTTTTGCACCTGGTCGCCCTTTTTTCAAATTTCGAATTAATTTTGGAGTAATTAAGTTTTAAAATATCGAAATTTTTGACGGGTTTTCGGTTTTTTCATTATAAAAGAAAAACTAATCACAGTAGAACTATGATATTTTAAACACACATACAATTATTTTTTATATAAATATTGGCGTTTTGTTTTTTAAAAAATTCTAATTAGTTTTGGAGTTATTAAGATTCAAAGTTTTAATTTTTTCTTCTCTTTCTGTGGCCGTTCACTAGAGAAACAAACGAGTTTTATGATGAGCATAGAGATCTAATATTATATTAGAGTGGACGTCACGTGACTTTCACTGAATTGACAAGGCGCCATGTTTCCATCGGCCAGCCGTAATGTTAAGTCAATGGAAGGGGTCTCAAAAATGCATTTAAAAAGTTTCCCAGCTGAAATATCCCTTAAAGACCGATCGAAATGCAAATAGGACCAAAAAATACATCTTTTAACACCAAAATTAAATACCTTTCGTGCAGTTTTCTTGGTTTTTCATCTCGATTTTTCTACAGTAAGCCTAATATAATTGTTTTCTCGTCAAAAACCATTGTTATGCAGATTTTGCCTCTTGTTAATTTGGACGGCTGCAAAAATGTTTTTTAAAAACACTAGTATAACGAAAATATGTAAGAATAAAAGTAACACTTTATGTAAGTTTTGTCTCTGTTTTATACACCTAAGGAATTTAATTTAATTAAATGTTAAGTTTGCCAGTATAATATTCTAAAATTCTTATTCTTAAGATATTATTATATTTTTATTTCTACTAGTGTTTTAAAATATTTCCAAAGCCCTCCAAATTAACAAGAGGCAAAATCTGCATAACAATGGTTTTTGACGAGAAAACAGTTATTTTAGGCTTACGGTAGAAAAATCGAGATGAAAAATCAAGAAAACTGCACGAAGGTATTTAATTTTGGTGTTAAAATATGTATTTTTTGGTCCTATTTGCATTTCGATCGGTCTTTAAGGGATATTTCAGCTGGGAAACTTTTTAAATGCATTTTTGAGACCCCTTCCATTGACTTAACATTACGGCTGGACGATGGAAACATGGCGCCTTGTTGGTTACCGAGTCTCCTATGCAATAGCATTACTGGGTCACGTGACGTCCACTCTAATATACTATTAGATCTCTATGAGGATCATAGATATATATACTAACGTATACTAACGTAACGTAACGTTAGTATTTATATCTATGATGAGGATGAGTCTCATTTATTTTATTTTCAACAATGTTTTTTCTACAAAAATGGTTGATGTTTATTAGTAGACTTGCTGGATATTTTTTAACATTTCAATTAAATTATTGATTAGCTAAAAAAGGAATATATTTCAGCAACATTTTTGTTGTTAATTTAGGGGAATGTGATAGGAATTAAATTATTTATAAGCAAGAGAGAGGTATTTTCGGTATTACAAGAGGCTTAATTAAGTCGAGAAAAGGGTTAGGCTGGATTGTTGTGATGAACAAGCGAGCTCTGCTCGCTAAGATCGCGAAGCGATCTGAAAAGAACTGCGAAGCAGTTACGGTGGTTGGTGTGCGATAGCGAGCAGGGGGCAGGCCCCCTAGTTATTAAAATAACTGTTAAAACTAACCCTTCTTCTCTTTCAACATACAGATTATTTTTTACTCATTACTTAACTGCGAGGTTTTACATCATATTTCTGGAAAAACTAATATTAAAGGGCTTCATTTTTTTAAGGAGGGTATTAATATGAACTAAGTTGCACATTTAATTTGGAATATTAACAGTTAAAAATGTATCATAAACAGGAGATATCCAGGAAAATAGTTCTTTAGAAATCAAGTTTTCTCTTAATAAAATTAGCCTTATTTTCATGTTTAGGGTAATTGCATAATGTACCTACCTATAGAGTGTTTTCAGGTGACGTCACTACCGGTTATTTTCTTTTAACTGTGTATCTACTGTAGGGCTTTTAACTGTTGCTAAGGCCAATGTTTATCTGTTGCTAACGCGGTTTTTAGGTATGGGATCACGTGATTGCAAATGCTCCAATAGAAGAATTTCACGGCTAGTCATTTTCTGTAACTGTTAACCTCTGTAGGGCAAAAAACTGTAACATCTTCTGTTGCTAAGGCCGTTGTTAGGTCCGAGTCATGTGATTGAAAATGCTCTATAAGAAATCATTTTTATTTCTTCCACACATACCTGCTTAAATAATCTATTCATATCATTTATTCATCATTTATATTTATTGGTTCATCCCAATTAAAACTTTCGTCATTAAATCAATAGATGAGAATTTCTATAAAACCCTATTAAATTATTATTTCTATATTTGCTAAAATCTACCTTTTATTCGTTTTAAGTTTGTATTAAAAAATTAAAATATACATTAATGTAAACTAAATATGTAGACTGAGCTAAATATGTAGACTTTAAGCTCTTAAGTTATACAGTACCGACACATCCATATTTCTTACAGAAGATATCTAAAAAGGCTCTTTCAACCACAGAGTATAGAGCTTACCTCTCTCTCTATCCTCTCCGCTCTATACTCTGTGCTTTCAACAAGCCATTATTAAATTTCTCAGACTTGTTCTACATTCATTTATTTTAAATAAAAAGAGGAATAAACAGCATGACTAAATATTTAAATTATATGAAGGCAGAAATCCAGTTTCTGAAGTCAAGTTTATGCTTTATTGAAATTTTAATCCTTGTTTCAATATAAGTTTCCTCTGTAATACCATGAACGTACATCATTTTGAGTAAGTTGAACAGTAATACTCTAAATATGAACACGAAAAAAATAATTTAATTCGCACGGCTAAGTTTTACTTTAGAAAAAGAAAATCAACTCTAGACATATGCACCGAGAAACCGTACTCAAACATATGCAGATGCACCGTACTCAAACAGTTAAGCATTCGTTAATTTCGGATTAGCAAACTTGTGACAAATTTGAAGCTTTTATATTAGCTCTTTTTAACTTCCCATTGTAATATTTTATTTAAATATTTGTTTTAGAACATCTATAAATATTGTCGTTTTGAAGGAATTAATTTATTTCCATTAAAGTAAAAAAGCTATTTATATATTTATAGTTTTGTTTAAGAAACTCAGTTCTACTTAGAATAGTTTTCATTACAAGTAAGAGTTTAGTGAAATCTTAGCTTTTCTCCTCTATTTATTACTGAATAGTAACTGTACATTTTGGAAAGTATTGTTTTTTTATTCATGTAATGTTCTCGGTTATATAAAAAAAAAGATTAATCTTGTAACATAAATTCTTTCTTGATGTTTTAGGTTCATAAAAATGGCGTAGTAAAAGTTCGTCAGAAATACCCTAGAAAAAGCACTATCTACATACTATAGTAACTAGAATAAGTCTTATTCTAGTCACTATACTACATACTACATAAGTACTACTCTATCACTACTTGAAGTGGATATGATTTATTTACAACTACAACTATCCCTCGACGAGTGAGATACTAAAATATATTTAAAAAATTAATTTACTCGGTAGATTGTTTAAATTTCAACGGAATAAAAAGAAAGAATTCGCAATTTCTGAGTAGTTGTTTTTTTGTTAAGAAAACATTTTTAACATCAAAGCAAAACCTCATGAGAAAAGTTTATCTTTAGTAAAAAAATTAATGCATATTTTTAATCTTTTTTAGGAACACAAACGCTTTACTAAAAACTTATTCAAAAACTAGGCCGGGCATTTCTTTAAAGCAAAACCGATGCTGGCTTATGTCTTAAAGAGTAAAAAAATATCTTTGTTGTTTACATTTTCTCATTTTCTCTGAGTTAGATAGTGAGAAAATGTAAACATTCTCATTCTTTCAATACTCATTCAAGAAGAAAACATTTTCTCATTTTCTCTGAGTTAGATAGTGAGTCAGCAAATGTCTCTAAATAACCAACAAGAACAAGAACAAGTTAGATAGTGAAGATAATCAAGGCAGTCAAATTATGTAATCAAAATTAAGTATAACATGCACATAACCGTGAAATGACAGATAAAGACTCAGTACAGCCTTGTCAGAAATGTGGTGCTAGTATAAGAAAGCTAAGTATAAAAGGCCATGAGGAGCATTGCTCTGGCGAAAATAGCAACTGTAGCGTAAAGCCAATTTCACAAACTACACTTTCTACACTCAATAAACCAAATCATTCGATAAAAACCGCTATAAAATCTGTCGATGCCACAAGATTTACTAAAAGTAATGTAACTTTAAAGAAAACTTCACAGGCTAAGCTTTCCTCAAGCAATATACAAACAAATCAAAACAAAACAACTAATAAACCTGTTGATGCTTCAAAGTCCCATAAAAGTGAAAGTTCCATAGACACTGTAACTAGAAATAAAGTGAATAGTGATCCAATAACAAGAAACTCATCTTCAAAACACATCGGCTCGGTAAAAAAGGGAAACGTAAAATCATTTGATGACAATAAATCAAAAGATAAAAATAAACTTGATAGATCTAATCAATTAGCAAAATCTAAAACCAATGCAGCTTGTAGCGCTTCGACTCTTTCAAAATCATCCATAAGTAAATGCGATTTAAAAGATCGTAAAAACAGAAATGTCCAAAGCAAAAGGATTACCGTTTCACCTTCTAACAAAGGGAATAAAGAAATCGTCGCAAAGTTTGAAGAGGATAAATCTAAAAGCAGTTTCATCAAAGGAGCTAAGAAAACGAAAAATGTTTCGAATTCTGTTAATTCTTCTGTCGAAGACGTAGAAAACAGTGAGAAGGCAACTCCTTGTCCTTCCACTAGCATCCATGAAGCAGAAATCGTTGAAAAATTGGTGGAAGATACGTTTAAACCAGAAGAGAGTAAATGTGAAGAAGATGATGAAGAACAGATGGAAATTGTAATTGAAAAGATTAGTCCACGAAAAAGCTCTAAAAGTTCTTATCACCATTCGTGTAGCATTGATCCTCGGCAAACAAGATTAAGTGAGTATATTATTTATAATAATGATGATATGGGAAAATACTCAAATAAATTAGGTATAGGTTTAACTTCAGACAAAGTGACTTGCTTCGAATAACAGCTTTAAGTAAATAATGTACGAATGATTATTTTTGCCTTTTTTTTCTAAAATATTACACTGGATTTGATAATCTTTAGATTTTAAAATCATTCATTAGCATATACTTAATTAATTTTGGCATAACAGTGTAAGCAAAATTAGAATTTGTAAACGAAATTTTAATATTTTTACTTATTTAATCAAATTGGTAATAAATTTCTTGTTTCAAGACTTTCCGAGATACAAAATAAATACATAATAAACATTAAAGGCATTTTTTATTTAAGTCCCAGAGAAGCCGTTCTCGAAATACCTCGGAACTTTTGGGACCAAGGCCCTTTTGTGGAAGGAAACTGTCCCTACTAAAAGGAACTAAACCCAAACGAAAACCAAAATGCATTGTTTGAACACAATCTCTACCACCATAAAACTTCAATTAAATTATTAAAGGCCTTAACATGTTAATTGTTTTATAACACGGTTTAAAAAGTTTTGATACTAAACAAAATAGAAATAAAAATTAGCAATCTAAACACGCTTGAAATGAAATGAATTAATCAATGAAAGACTCATACTTCCAAATTCACTGATTTTATCTGAAAAATATTTTGTTAAATACCTACGTACGTATATGACGAAAGATAGCTTTCTAAAACCAAATATTTGATCATTTATTTTCTTAACATTTTATCTTTGAATAAGTTAAACGCTGTTATTTTCTTAATAATATTATAATTCTAAAATATTTTATCCCTCTAAATGTTGTAGGATCTGAAGCCGCCCATGAAATGTTTGTTGAACAATTTGTGGTTCCTGTTGGACAGTTTGCTTATGAAATGCACAAGAGGAGTTTAGTTCCTTGCATATTTTGTAAAAGAACTTTTTCACCTGACAGATTACAAATTCACCAAGTGGCTTGTATCGAAAGACCTAGGTAGTAAAAGTATTACCTTGTACATCTCAGACATTTTATTAATAAATTTTCTTATTTCACCAGAGTACAACTTACTTATTATTAGAATATCCCTGCATAAATAAACATAAGATTAGATACAAAATGAGGGCTCTAATTAAATGGATTTGATAACGTTTTGGTCAACATAAATCAACTTATTTTTAGTTACCATATTTAGTACCTATTGACCTAAACATACTAAATTTTACTTTTAACAGGACAGAGTGTTTTACTTTTTTGAGATAAGTATTTGGTTTTAAGAAAAAATAATCGGTCAATGTAAAAACAGATCCGTAAAAAACAAATTTATGTAAGGCTCTATTTTTTTACCAGTTTTTACTTACCGACTTTTACATCGACCGATTTTTTTCGCGACACCAAGTAGTTACTCTTTTGAGATAAGTTAGTATTTGTTCTTATGCAACTTCTAAACTTCTTTGTGGTTA
Organism: Tetragnatha montana; assembly: GCA_963680715.1. Lineage (NCBI taxonomy): Eukaryota > Metazoa > Arthropoda > Arachnida > Araneae > Tetragnathidae > Tetragnatha > Tetragnatha montana. Next base: position 34,498,946 of record OY796675.1, read on the forward strand.
TTATAGTACAAATATGGACAATAAATATTTAATTTAATCTTTCAATTTACCTCATACCTCATTTTATCCAGAAAAATCCTGTTAACACATAATATAGTAAAACCCTAATTTTTAATTTAGAATTTTAAAGTGAAGGAGGTTTTTAAGACTTGATTGTAAGCAACTAACTTTTTCTTTAGACTAGGTAATGAACCATCCAAATCAACATTTGTAGTTGTTTTTTTAAACAAATAAAACATTAGGCTTTAAGTTTATTAAATTCAGAAATATTTTGAAATTTTTATAATCCTTGAACTTGAACCAAAGTGGTAAAGTATAGAGCATTCGCACATGACGTCACTTGGAGGACAAAATCAACGTTGCTAAGGCTGTTGTTAGAGGCGGGACATAGAAGTATCCAATAGCAGCATTCGCACATGATGTCACTGGAGGAATAAAACAACGTTGCTAAGGCCGTTGTTAGGCAGAGTCATGTGATTGAAAATGCTCTATAGGCTTCGCTTAATAAGTTTTGCTCTCCCTCAAACTTACAGGCCAACTTCTCCAAAAGGATCTACCTATGATAAAATACTAGTTTTAATTAAAGATTAACTTCCTTTAAATATTTAATAAAAATGTATGGCCATACAGAACATTTATTCATTTAAAAATATAAATAAACTTAGTTAATATATATGGATTTACAACTTGTTAAAATAATTTTTTAAAGTCTGATTTAAGGAGGGAAAATTTGACGTTTCAAATAATATATTTAAAAGACTCAAAACAGGGAAAAGCTACTATAACAAAAAGAAAATAATACTAGTCTATATTTAAAAATAAACAAACTTAAGGAATTTTCTTAATTCTAAAAAGTGATGTAAAATAAAATTTTAAGTTTTCAATATTTTTCACTTTTGTGAAGTATTATTCTGCTTTACTTATATGCTTTACTTATTTTTAAGCGACAGCTTTTTTTAGTGACAACTGTCGAACGGCTATAGTTAAAAGAAATGGAAAGTCGATACTCTGAGAAAAAGAAACCGTAGCAACGATTTTGTTTGATGACAGAAAACGTTACGTATTAATACAATGGTTTACCTTTCATAACTTCATTTGTAGGAAAGTATTACAGATCCCCATTGGTACTAGTTTTCTTCACGAGTCTATAATTTAGAAAAGCTATTTGATTTTTCTTGATATTATTCGTATGGCATCCGCAGCCCCTTATTTACATTGTCGCCTATGTGGGAAACGCTATAGAAGTGACAAGATCGCCGAGCATGATCTTAATTGTGGAAAGTATGCAGTTGCAGATACAAGCAGTTCTTATACCAACCTTCCAGAACCGGAGCTGGTAGAACGCAGGCTATCTACTGCTACTTTGCCAAACATCAACAGTGGACTGAATCAAATCAGAGACAGGCCGGGATCGTATGATAACGTTTACGACCCAACTCTCGAGATCAGGAGATCTTCAAGCAATATGAAACAAATTCTCAATATCGTGAGTTCAAGAGAAAGTATTCAAGAGATTAAGAGTGCAGCTATGAATACCGAAGTTTCACAGCAAGAAAATGTTTTTGAAGGGAAGCCATTTGTGGATAATTTGTATAGAAGAGACAGCGGTTTTATGTTTGAAGATAACAAAGGTAGTGGTAACGGTTTAGAAGGACTGATGGAGAGCCAACTGAGAATAATAAACACGCAGATGAGTTTGGAAGATCTTCCTCTTAAGTTGTCAGGTAAGAAGATGGGAATACATTTATCTTTATATAATGTGTAAAATACCAAAGACTCCTCCCAGCTGTGTCATACTATCCTAAATCCTCTGTATATATAAATGCTCCTTATTTTTCTTTTGAATATTGCATAGGGAGAAAAACCATAGTAATTATAAACCGCGGTATTAGCAAAAATACTATGAACACAAGGGTATAAAGAACAGTGTCCCCTAGTTTGTTTTTATGCTCTCTCTTAATATCTAAATTTCAATCGTTAAAATACAATTAGATAATTATTATTGACTTCGGTATATAATTTTATCTGATTAGTATGTTGTTGACAGAAATTTTAAGTTGTGTTCTTAAGAGGAAGTAATTTCTTTTTCAACCAAATCTTATAAATATGCAGTTAAGTTTGAGTGAAGGCAATTAGGGTTTGTAAAAAGGGTATCTAAAAATTGGTGTAAAGTTCCATTGTAAATCCCGTTAAAAAATTGCTATCAAATCATTTAGTTCTTAATCCTAAAAGTTCAGTTTTTAATTTATTACCAGGATCAGCTATTTTTGAGGAGAGTTTCCTCTGCCCTGCTGACGATTCGTACTACGAAAATCATCGAAAGAGTTTGATTCCATGCTGTTACTGTGAAAGAAAGTTCGTTCCTGATAGGCTGAAAGTCCATGAGAAGTCATGCATCGAAAGACCAAAGACTAGGGAGTACATGACTCCAGAAAGAAAAGTTTAAAACTATGATAAAGCATGTAAAAGGCGGCTAAATTACAGAAGTTTCTTCTAGGTTACATAAATGCTTATGTTTTTTTACAACACTTCTTTTGCACTTGTATCTTATACTTACATCTATCTTTAGTATTAAAATTTCATTACTTATTAATGAACATTTTAAGATATCCATATTAGAGTGAACGATTAGTTTTAAAAGGAATATTTGAACTTAGTTCTTTTTTATAAATTCAAAAAAAGCAGTTGGATCTAAAAAATTACTTATGTAAAATTGTATTAAATGTTCTGCATAAAAGAATATATATATATATATATATATATATATATATATATATATATATATATAATACATTCATCTAAAGAAACCCAAATAACTTTTGTGGCATTTTTATCTGTTCTTACAATTTTGACAAACAATATTTTTTAGACTTTTAAATCACCATCAATAACTGCAATTGAAAATGTTCGAAAAAACATGCTCTAATGACAAAAACTAACCAAGTGATACGTACCACTTATTTTTGTGCATTTTTCACCCTCTAAATTGTTTGTTTAGAATTTTAATAACAAAATTAATAAAAATAATTATGATGATGATGATGAATTAATGATGTTTCGAGAATTAAACTATTACTTCTATTGTTACATAGATGGATAGTCGATACAAATTCTATGCATATACTTATTTCAATTTTGGTATAGTATTTTTCAAGCGATTTAAATTTAAAAAGACACAAAAATATAGTGAAATTCAATGTCTTAATAATCGTTTAATCCTTTTGAAGTGTGAGTATTATAACAGCTTATTTCCTGTCAGATTATGAATTAACTCATCTATTCAAAAAAAATCCTGTAAGAGGCTTATAGTTGGAACAGAGTAAAATCTCAAACATTTTATCAGTATAAGATTTCAAAATATTCTAGGAACTTTAAGTGAAATTTTATTTTATAATTGAAGCGTGTAACGCGTGTCAATATTTAAGTGGCAATGTTAAATCCCTATCGAGAGCTTAAAGAACCCCTTAAGATGAAATTAAAAACTTAAAAAATTCATTTAAAAGGTAAAGAAGAAAAACAAAAGGTTTAACTAGATAAATGAGTTTTAATATCTTAATAAAAAAATTCGGAAAACTATTTGTAACACTCCAATCATACTATTAAAATCCGAGAGTAAACAAACGTATGTCCGCTTGTCCGTATGTCCCTCTATCTCCTCCCAAACCACTGAACGCAGAAGGGCGCCCGAGGTGCCAAAAGACGGCAAATGACCCAGGGACGCCGAGTCGCCCATTTTCATTCCGAAATTCGAAATACTTTTCGAGATATTTGCGTTTTTCTGCTCTTTTACGCTTATTTCTCCATTTCTCTACTAGAGTAGATCTGCTTAAATCACTATTGTAAAAATGAGATGAAAACCACAAAATTAAATATTTTTAACAGGAAAAACTCGATAATTGTCGATTTAAAAACTCCATCAGCTATGAAAATACCAAAATAAATTCAAATAATTTATTTTCAAGCGTTATTTTTCTTTATTTTAAGATTTATTCCTTTAAAATAAAATTATTTATGGAATAGCACAAAAGACACAGTTCACTAGACTTACAAATTTACTAGGATTTTTATTATGTTTTTAAAATGTTTTTCTACTAGATCTGTTTGACTCACTATTGTAAATGAGATGAAAACCTCAAAATTAAATATTTTAATGGGTAAAATCCTGTAAATGTCTATTAAAAACTATTTTCAGTTATAAAAACACCAAAATAAATACAAATAATTACTGTTTTAACATTATTTTCCTTGATTATAATATTTTGTTTATTATTATTATTATTCATGGTTTCAAATTAATTGCTTTATTAAGATGAAAAAAAAAACAACAACCGGAATACGAAAAATTACAAGGAACACTGGGATAGGAAAGATTATTGGGAACACCGGAAAAGGTAAAATATCGTAAAACTGTGATAGGAAAAATTACCGGGAACACTGGAATACGAAAAAGGAGCCTGGGATACCGTAATGATTGTGGTAATTGCTGATATACAAAATTAGAAATGTATTTTGAGAAAACCTTTTAAATATATATATATATTAGGGTGGCCCTTATTATAATGGGGAATTTTTTTTTTCACCATTTTCTTTCAGCCCCCCCTTAATTTTTTTCCTTTTACTATAAAATGAAAGTGTGCAAAAGGATTTTCAGATATTTTAATATTAACACGTGCCTCATCGCGGTTGAAGTTTGGCCATAGCGCGCCATAGTTATAGTATGGCTTACTACGGGAAGAACGTCTCCGCTCGCTTCCTCGGGAGGAGAATGACCGATAATTTCATTAATTTCGAATTTTTATGAGTAAAGAAGATGGAAATATGACTTAAGAATATTATTAGTATATTAAAATAATATTTAAAAAGGCAAAAATTTAACAAAAAGTGCATTAATTGAAAATAAATTTCAAAAACATGTATATAATAATTCAAAATTGTTTAAAATAAAACAATAATTATTTACACTTACCCATACAATTATAAAAAGTTCCAGTTTAAAAATTAATATTTTAAATACATTTATAGTAGAACATATTCTAACAAATTCATAAAAATCTAACTAACATCTTAAAAACATTCACTTTTTTGGAACAATTAGCATTCAAATTTACGCAACTTACTATACTTTTTGCAATCGGGGTTCGGGGTATTCTTTTCTTGAAGCTACTGTTTGATCATCAGAAATTTCTTCATCTTCAATACTAGATAATGATGGTTCCTCAAATGAGTCTCGGTCATGAATCGTCTCAGAACTATTGAGAGCCTTGGCCTGTCTCTTCTCTTCGTTACTTAATCCTTGTAAAGCTCTTATTTCTACGCGTTTTGTCCGCTTTACATTAATTCCACCTAAACATCCCACTCGACCTGGCTTTCGTCAATTCAGTAAAAATTGTCTATCTTCCTCAATTTTTAATATTTCCAACTCATTCGCGGTTGCAACAAATAGATTGCTCAGGTTATCACAAACGCCTGTTCTAATTTTTTCTGGGAGTCTGGCGGACGACAAGCATTTTGTTGTAAACTTCGCCAAGTGGAATACATCTTCATAACCTTATCTGTGTATTTTTTAAACTGTCTTGTATTGATTCTTGCTTTTTCCAAAAAAATTACACACTCGCACTGCCAAGCATTCCTGTTATCTGACGGCATACTTTTCCAATAAAATAAATATTTTTATCACTACTTCTTAAGTTAGAGGACATAACTGCACAACTAATAGAAACCAAGGCTATTTGTCCAGACACTTTCTGACCCTCCCTAAACTCCATACTATTAAATCACTCACCCCTGGAGGATTCGGGAAGATGGGGTTGGGGCGGTCTGTTTTGTCTTTCGCCCACCCCCATCCTGCCGGGGACTTCAAAAGTCTGAGATAAAAACAAGCCGTCTTCGAGGAGAGAAAAAGGGAATGGGACAGTTCTCTCTTACGAGGTGAATGACACCCACTAAACAATCTAGCACTACTCCCTCAGACAACAAAATCTTTTTATTTCTCTTATTCATTTCCTGGATCTAAATAATGCTAAATTTGTGAACTTTTACCTGTTGTTTACCTGATTTATCCTCATATGTTTATCTGCATTTCTTCATGACACATGCTCCATCCTCAAATTTCATCTGTTCGTCATTTTGCTCTTGGGGAAGCGAGCGGAGACGTTATTCCCGTAGTAAGCCATACTATAACATGGACATGGCGCGCTATGGCCAAACTTCAACCGCGATGAGGCACGTGTTAATATTAAAATATCGGAAAATCCTTTTGCACACTTTCATTTTATAGCAAAAGGAAAAAAATTAAGGGGGGGCTGGAAAAAAATTCCGAATTTAAAAAATAAGGGCCACCCTAATATATATGTTATGGGCAAAGTGATTAATCGGGCATTATTAATAATGCCCGAATTTATCACATTGCCCGTAACATATATACTCCAACCGTGCAAGGCTGGAAATGTGGGACAAGTGGCTACAGCAGATAAAACTAAGTTAAAACATATATTTAATTATGTTGGAAAGATAGAATGTTATGTAAGAAAATTATTGAATTTTTCTTTTTCATATAGTTTTCTTCTCTAAAAATTTTAATATTAAAGTATACATCGTGGAAACTGTAGAATTAAAATTACACTCGGCGCAACGCATCGGGTTGCTGTTCAGCTAGTGGTTAATTAAAATTGGTGGAATTCGAAGTATACCTACTGTGTCTTGAAAAACGAATTGTCAACAAATTGAAAAACTACTCTGGTTTTTTCCATGTGCTTTCTTTGATGTTAGAATTCAAATAAATCCGTCATTATTCAACTAAGGGACGAACATTTCATTACAACACCAGAGAAGTTTATAAGTTTTAGAAATATCCTTTTTTTTTCGAAACATAGAACAGTTCAAATTTCAACAGCAAATATCTCCGAAAATGTTAATTTCATAACTCTTTGAGATATTGCATCAGTTTTAAAAACCTGAAATAACCTGTAGTAATTACTTATTAATACAATCCTTATGGAAATGGAATTCAACTGCTCCTCTCTATTCTATACCATTATAGATAATATTTATTTTCTATATTACATGTATTTACAAAATTTCAGCTTCTACATTATATCTTTCAATCACAATTTAAAACAGAAATCAGCATTTTGTGTAAAGCGATCTCTATATGGATAGAATCAATCAAAGGTCGTCCTCGATCAAAGGTTACTGACACTTCTTGTGTTTTGTTTGACTCTAAAATAGCTTCAAAAATAAAGGGTATTTATTCCCTGATACTACCCACGTGTATTCTAATATGAAACACACATGTCTTTACAGCTCTCTACACTACACCAAACCCATAGTACTATACCTTGGAATGCTCATTACTAGGGAACCTTCTGTTTCTCCTACATTCCTAGCATTTCCTCTGCGAGTAGGCCTGTCTCACGCAGATGCAGACAGCTCCCTAATTGGCTCTCGTGTAGCAAAAATATAATAGGCTAGCTAAATGTACAGTTAGAATAATTATAACGCAATTAAGTTTCTGAAGTGAAGGAGTGATTAAAACACAGGATTTTAATGACATCTCGAATGGGTGGAGGGAACAGTTTGGGTGGGTGATGTTAGAATTTTCATTAGATAATGCGAATGTTTCTGCCTGAAATGGTAAGAGAAAATTAAACGGACACGCTGAATGCTTACTTTAATAAATTATTCCAAACCTTTTAACATCTTGTAATTCACACTGACAGGGATGTATTTCTGCTATTGGTTTTGAAAGTGGATTAAGTCCGAAAAATTCAAATGGAATTATTAGTAATTTATTTAGTAATCTTCTACAGGGGTGTCCAGTCGTAACGCTTATCACGGCCTTTACTTCTGAATGCCTGGATCTATTTCCATAAACGTGGTGCCTACCCCTAGTAAAACGCCTATGAACTTTCCGATGAAACCACTTTTAACGCCTCCCAGCGGCAAGTTTAGGAGTTAGCGTGCTTATCTCAAAAACTATTAGAGATACGAGACAAATGCAGGGTGTTTCAAAAGTCCCTTTCACGGTTTTTATTTGGAACCAACGTCTCCTAGGATCATGAAAGTAAGGTGTACCCTAGGTAAGTGACACTGGAAAATTTATTGAGACGACTTACAACGCCCCTAGCGGCGATATAACAAAGGTAAAAAAATTAATTAAAAACTAAAGGAGTGAAAACTTCAATGCAAACATTGTTCCCAATATTATGAAAAAACTCACTGGAAAATGTTCCATGAAAATATCTTAAATATTCAAAGGTATATTAATGACCAAAGCACATTTTTGAGCGTTGAAAAAGGAACCGTCTGCAAATTTAGAAACTTCTCTTATGTCATGTCGACGGATATCAACAATTTTGAATTTAAACATAAAAGAAATAATTTTAATTTTGGATGGCTCCTTTTTCAAGGATCAAAAAAGTGCTAACTTTGATCATTAATCCTCGAATATTTATGATATTTTCATGAAATTTTCTTCTTTGTGTTTTTATGATTTTGCCAGCAATTTTTGCCTTGAAGTTTTTGTTCTATCTTCTTTAGTTTTTCTCAACTTTCATGTGATACATGTCTATAGGATGTATTTTAGTGCTATTATTTATTATTGTTATTTATTATTTGCCAATTTTTCAATAAAGTTGAGAATAAGTGTGGAAAAATTGATGCATTTACCTTAATACTCTTGTTTTAAATGCTTCAATTTTTCCCTTAATATTTTGCCTTACACCCTTATAAACACCCTTACAATTTTCTTTAAAATGAAAAGTATTTAAATAAAAGCAATATCATCGTCATCATTATATTTAGGGAAGAACTAAAGGAAGATAAATGAACAAGAATCTTACATGAAAATATTAAAATGCTCTTTGTCATTGATTTTAGAAGTTATAACAAAAGAAGAAGAAACAAATATAGAAGTTAGAAACAAAATAACCACAATTAAGCCGTTAAAGGGGAAAAGAAAAATTCAATAAACACAATCATTCAGTAAGATTTTTTTTCCAAAATATTTCTAAAAAAAATATTTTCAACGGTTTTACATGTTTTTGGGGTGTTGATTCCGAATATGAAGTTTGCTGCCACATAGGAGGTTGGTACCTTATCGAAAATCATTGCAAAAAATAGATAATTTGTGCACTATTTTCGGATTTTGCTTATATTTCAAGAACAATAAGTTTCTCAAAGATGGGATCAAATATAAAGTTGAGGTAAAGAAAAATTCCTACAAAATGCATTCTTCAACTGATTTTCATTCATTTTTTGAAGAATATTTCAGCCGTTAGACCGCACTAAAAAACAGGGATTTTTTTTTTTTGGCTGTTTTGCAAAAAAGAGACAACATGCGCCTCCACCTGTTAAAAAACTAATAATATTCATATTTAGGCTTACCATACGTCCTGGTTTACCCAGGACAGTCCTAGGTTTAGGAGGCTACCCTGGAAAATGTCCTGAGTCCCAAAATGTCCTGGGTTTTCGTAATTTTAAGACTGGACAAAATTTTTTGTTAAATTTTCGATAAAAATTTTCTTGTAAGCTATTAGAGCATTTTCAATCACATGACTCGGACCTAACAACGGCCTTAGCAACAGAAGATGTTACATTTGCCCTACAGAGGTTAACAGTTACAGAAAATGACTAGCCGTGGAATTCTTCTATTGGAGCATTTGCAATCATGTGATCCCATACCTAAAAGCCGCCTTAGCAACAGATAAACAAAGGCCTTAGCAACAGTTAAAAGCCCTACAGAAGGTACACAGTTACAAGAAAATAACCGGTTGTGACGTCACCTGAAAACACTCTATGCTATAACTGCTACAGAAGCATACAAATGCTATTCGGAATTAATTTGTAAACTACAAGAAAGAAAATCTCCCAAATTCATCCCATCTTCTGCAAAACAATTATTGAGTTAGTAAATTTGAATGGATTAATTTGACAACTGAAATTACCTGGAATGATCTAGAACAGAGTGGAGAGATTGTGAATGAAGGTGTGAGAGATTCCATTAATATTGATGACATGTTTGATGAGCGCAGTTAGTTGAACCAGGTTATAAAAAAAAAAACAAAGTGAAGGTTGGTACTCAAATGGTACTGATACTACTATTGAAGAAAAATAGAGGGCTATAATAGAGGGAAAGAAGTTTACAAGCAAACAAGTAAAATACTATATTTCAGGTGTTAAAAGAAACCAATGTCTCATGCTCCAACATTTTAAAGCTAGTGGAATTTGCAATGTGTTTGCCTGGGACATCTGCTCCAGTTGAGAGAGTCTTCTCAATAAATTATGGGTAACATTTGGACTGCTGAAAGGGGCAGACTTTCTGTTTGTACTGTCAAACACCTTTTAAATGTGAAAATTAACTCTGAACTTAATAGACGACATTAGTCATGACGTCACTTGCTTGTTTGGAAACGTTGATTCCATCCGTGATTGGTTCCGTACGGATTTACTTCCAATCACGGATAGAATCAACGTTTCCAAACAAGCAAGTGACGTCACACTAATGTCGTCTATTGCTGTGAATTTTACGATGCTATTAAATCAAACAAAGAATTTTTGAAAAAAGTCATGTCAAGTGAAAAATACAAATAATAAAATAAAGTCTATTATTTAAGTTTAAAAGTTTAATTTTTTTAGTATGGATGTTTTATTGGGTTTTTAATCTTCGATAGACCGATACGATAAAAGTGTCCTGGGTTGGACTCAGGAAAATATGGTAAGCTTATTCATATTATCCGTAAAAATTTTATGCCAAGAGAAAGATCATTTCATTTTTTTACAAAACCTTACCTTACATTATTAGTTTCTAAAAGGGGGAGAGAGATAAGTGAAAATTGCAAATAAAGACTTTTGAAAGAAATAAACCTAAAATTCGTACACAGCACCATAAAAAACGAATAAATCTGTTCATTAAAACACTCCCATAATTTAATACATAGGTATAGTATTTTATTGGATTATCCGTGTAGAATACCTAATATTTAATAATTTTAAATGATTTTTTAAACAGGCTTAGTCATTAATTCATCCGAAACACTTTTTTATGGCTAATAATCCGAAAATAAAGCAAAGATTTAAGATAAACAACTAGGAAGATTCGTTTTGGCTGCATGGCACATTTACTTCCCCCCCCCCTTTCTCAGTAAATAATAATGTACGGTACGGTACGTATTTTGTAAAAATTAAGTTCTATTTTACCTGGCATAATTTTTTTACGGATAACATTAATATTATTTCAGCTGGTTGGAATGAAAGGGGTGTAAGTCCACTGAACGTAGTTTTGAGAAAACGGGTGCCAGTGTTGTTCCTATGAGATGGCATTTTTCAGGCCGCTCTTGCGGACCGCTTATTGAACGTTTGTCTTAGGCGACTACCGCACTAGATAAAGAACCTTAAAAGAAATCCAAATGCCAAATCCACACTTATCTCAGTTTTTGTATTTTTGGACTTATACCTATTTCATCTTGAGCAGCTCATTTGGTTTTTTTTTACGGGGGGAAGCGCATGTTTGTCATTTTTTTGCAGAACACCCAAAAAGTATGGCTGTTTTTAAGTGAGGTCTAACGCCAGAGCTCTTTTTCAGAAAATGAAGGTTGAATAGTGAATTTTATGGGAAATTTTGTTATTTTCAATTTTGTAACTGAAATCATCTTCGAGAAACTTATGGGAGGAATTCAGAGAGTAAAAAAAAAACAATTCCAAGGTACCCTACCCTTAATATAAAGCACTGAGCTTCTACGAAAGGCTACGCAAACCTTTTATAAGAGAAGTGTAAGCAGTTCGGTTCAAAACGCAAATATTTTTTTTTCGCACGTTCGACGTTAAAAGAGAGGTGCTGGGTGGAAAATGATAGCGCCATCTAGATAGAGTCTTTAGGAAATTCGTCCCATAGTTTTTGGAATGCAAAAATCAGAAGATCGATAGTGGTGGGACTTTTTCTAATCTCTACTCTACTACATACAACTTTTTCTATGTTGGTATTGGTATTGTTATTGTTATTGGTTGGTATGGTAGGTGCATGATACGACCATTCTAAATGTTGCTCTTAATATTTTTAAAAAAGGTGGTTTCGGTTTCAAGGATCCGCTTATAAACCTTCGTCAAGAAAGACAGACAACAGAATTTTTTACTGACGCAGAGAGGGAAAGTACACCCAGGGCAAGGGCCGGAATCGAACCGACGGCTGATACAGTGCGCAGACTCACTGCTAGCGTGGTTGGAAGCACGTAAACCAACTAAGCCACCCATCCCCCTCTGAAATCTTGATCATACGTACATTTTCCGGTCTGTGTGCTTGATCTCAAGGATCCGTTTATAAACTTTCGTCAAGAAAGACAGACACAACAGATTTTTTACTGACACAGAGAAGGACAGTACACCCAGGGCTGCCCAGGGCAAAGGCCGGAATCGAACCGACGGCTGATACAGGGCACAGACTGCTAGCGTGGTTGGCAGCGTGTAAACCGACCAGGCCGCTCAGCCCCCGAAAACATGATCTGGATATTTCTTGGAACTTGAGCCGTACCTATTCGTTTGAGATTTTTAGTCCTCATTTGGAATGGCAATACTTTGTAACAAGCCTTTGCTAGTTTGGAATATTGACGTTATCAATGACGTTGTAGTTTAGGGATAAAAAGGTACTCAATAAGAGCAGCTGGCTTGGCCCTCTGAAGGTATTAGGCTTTTTGAACAGATGTTCCCGCCAGCTATCTCCTAATCACAATGAAGAGCATCGTCTTAGATTTCACTGTCGTAGCCAGGTCGTAGCCGTACTCAGCCTTGCGTAAGTAACTTATTTTTATTTTAAGTGAGTTTCATAATATAGTATAGTTCGTGTTTTTTCTTTCATGTATAGTGTTATTTATTATCATTAGTGGATTAAATTTTCTTCAATTTTAAGTCGCTTTTGTCAAATTCAATTTATATATGATTATTATTTACCTTCTGTTCTGTATTAATTACACGAGAGAAATCTATACTTTGTTTAATGAATATTAAGGGGGTGTAGCTTGAGTGAATCTTGAAATAGTCTCTCATATCTGGAAATTTATCGGTGTAAACAACTTTAAATTGTTGAGTTTAACTGCGCACAGACTCGCTTGTGTCTTAAACCTAGTCATGTTTCTTTTTTTTAAATGGTAGGCTTGTAAGTAGTTAATTAGTTCTTTTATTTACACTTGATACACAAGAGTGTTAATAGTAATGCATATAGACTACTAGTTTTCTTTTTAAGAAGAATATATATTTTGGTAATTGCTTTCTTATATAGTCTTGTAACTTTGATCATATTTTAATTGTTAAAGTAATATCTCTATAAGTAAAGTTTAATTTGAAACTTATTGCGCTTCAGCAATATTAAGTATCAGGAGAAATATTGGTATAAAATAGCAAACTTGCAAAATTAGAGCATAACTTATGTGTGCATATGTAGGAATGTAAACAAAATTATCGTAAAAGCTGGGGCACTTCGGTATAGTGCAATATATATGCTTCGGTATATGCAACACGGTAAAACTTTTTGAAATCTATGCATGATCTTTTCTTTTATTGAATTTCTCGTATCTTTTTGAAAGGTATCATTTAAGTTAGGCGTAATCTGTTAGAATCTTGAGTTCAGTTATTAAAGTTGAGTTATTTTATGTCAATATTGTATTGACAAAATTTACACAAGCTTTTTTAAAGTGAATTTTCTCTTGCCTAGTGTAAAAGGTTCTATAAATTAAATTTTGTAGCTAATTTGTTTCTTGTCATAACTATGGTGTATATAGAAATTTATTTCGGTAGAGGCCCAAATCTCCTGTAAGAATTAAGTAACTTTCAGGCTATATTTTTGCATCGGGGGTGGAGATGTACGATGTAGCTTTTTAAAAAGGTTCTGGTAGGATTTTCATCTTGATATAAAAATGTGCATAGAAGTGCCAAAAACAATTCCCTATTTATTTTAGACTGAAGCGAAAACTATGCGAGTACTGTTTCAATGTGTACTGTATATTTCTGATATATGGGAAAATATTAATCTCGCGGAAATTCTTTCAGGCTGATGAGCGAGGCCGCCTCTCCGGCGAGTGCCCTGGCACCTGCGACACCAGCGATTGTCCGGCCTTCGGGAACTGTGCCTGTGGCACCTAAGAGCTATGCACAGCGCCACCAGGCTTCAAGAAGTTCAAGATTTAGTAATTATAAAATTTAATTGATATATTAGAATAGAACTTGTGAAGATTTGCATTTTTATTTCTGAAATAAAGGTCACTTATAATAAATTATATAACAAACTCTAAAGTAATTTAAGCATTCAATGTTGCAAGAAGTTGGAACAAGATTTTGTTTTGAATGATGCTCTTTAACTCAACGTAAAATGTTACAATTTTCACGCTATAATATGTTTGATATTTCAGAAGATGATTCTTTTGCTTTGTACAGCTTTAGATAAGGTACGCTTTCCGCTATGTTTAACCACAGCATAATTTATGACAGACAACCATTGAAATCTAATTGTTATTATTATTAGATCCTAAAATAATAATAATTAGTATAATATTGTTAGAGATCTAATAGTACGATTAGATCTCTATACTGACAACACATAATCATGTTGTCGGAGCTGTGGTTAAATATGGCGGCAAGCGGACCTTTTCTAAAGCTGTTCCAAATTGTATTGTAAACCTTTTTATTCAGATTGAATGCTACTCAAAAAATATCGTGATCATAATTTTCTAATGGGTATCCATGAAAGATAATAGAGATATGTTTCATATTTAGCTATTAAATATCAGAATTTTTTAAATTGGTTCCTTTAGATCAAACTGAATCCTTTTGATGTGCTGTGTATGTAACGGCACATGAAAACTATTTTCAGATCTGCTTATGAAACTCTCGGTTCCTACTTAAATATGTTTAGTGCTAGGAGACTTGTACGATTTTAAAAATGCTTTGTTTTAAATTTCAATCTGAGCTGCTTAGTTAGATATAAGTTGATATGGAAGTACTCGTCACCTACTATCTACCGGAATCCCGATCCTTAGCGATGGAATCGTTGAAGAAGCTCATAATATGATTGGTTCGTAAGCACTGGCATCATCGAGGTGGAAAGATCAAAACCATCAATGAAATGAGCCGATCGCCGAGGATCGGGACTCCCGAAGTTTGCCGAATGGAGATAATAGTAGTGTTTGATATTAAGGTGACGTACTATAACAATACTATAATAATACATTTCATACATTTCTATAACATTTTAAAAAGAGGAAAGATTATTCTTGATAACTTCCATATAATGTGTGTTTTGCCGATCACACCAATCTAAAAATAAATTTGGGTTATTTTGTGATAAAAACCTCAAATGGGTTGCTTTATGGGAACTAATTTCCTTAATATGTTATTATGACCAGAAATCTATGTACTCTCAGTACAACAGACGTTCTTTTAGTAGTTGAAATTGCCTATGATGTGCTGCTAAAGGAATATTATCAAAGGATTACCAAAATCATTAGCTTCCTATTTACCACCTGTACATTAACTTAAGACCATACTGCATTTTAACAATAGTCTTGTACTAATAGTATATATTTAGAATGTAACTTAACTGGTTTTAACTGGAGTTAAATTTTTTTTTGTAATTACGTACGTACATCTTTTGGTAGTACCTTTTAAAGAAAGTACATACGATGGTAATGTCCATATAGTATTTAAATGAGATCTCGAATTTAAAAAATTAAAATTTTAAATTCTTATATGTATTATTAAGTTCGTACCGTAACACTTGGAACAAAATTTGGTTTTAATATTTTGACAAGGGCGGTTGCTCATTAATGTAAAAATATAAAATTTTTATGACCGAAAGATTAATTTGTCGTACTGATTGATTTGACAAAATTAAACTGATGTAATGATTTTTATCCTACTTTTACAATCCATTTTTGAAATGAATGGATCATGGTGAAATGAAAAAGCTTTTACTTATTTACAAACTTTAAAACTTAACCAAAATTTGACCTTAATATTTGGATAAGCCTAACTTTGTTTTCTAATTCCAGAACGTCAAAAGACCACATTTATTGCTGGTTAATGATTCTGAAGGTTCATGGTAGAGGATCATAGGATGCTTTGACGTGTGTACAGGAACATGGCGAACGGAGTACGCCTTGACCACGAGTGGAGACATCGTGACAACAATGTATCTGCGTTGCTTTGAGCAATCATGCATCAAGCTCGTTGTAATCAATGTAAGTTCTAAGTTTTGTGTGTCGATCTTCGCGTTATTTAACTTTTGAGCAATAAGTTACTGTATTGTATAGTTTTAACGAGTTGAGATTAATCAAGGATTTTTATTTTTATGGGTCTTAGAAATTGTTGTAGTTTCAGTTATTCCGTTAACTTTGGGAACTTGGATTAAATAAGTAGCATGTTCTCACCATTTCATTGATTTTCTTAACTTTCATTTTAAAATATAACTAATTTAAAATTTTAAATAATTGGGTAAGTTAGATTTTAATATGGTTCAGGAAGGGTTTTCTTTTGTTGTTAATGTACAAAGTTAATTTAAAAACGCTTTATAAAACTAATGCATATTTTTAACACTTTAACACATAAAATTACAAGGATTTCCGCTTAGTTTTTAAATTTATAATTAAAACAGAACAAAATGCATCTTAAAATATTGAGATACGGTTTCTCATACGTATATGTATCTGCAGAAATTTGAGAACGGTTTGGTGGATGTTAACTGATTCATTTATAGTTTAAAATAATTTAACCCGATACTTACACTATGAAAAATGGGTGTATCTGAACATTTCACTCGTAATTTTCTTGATACGATATCATAGTGTTTTCAGGTGACGTCACAACCGGTTATTTTCTTTCAACTGTTAATCTTCTGTAGGGCTTTTAACTGTTGCTAAGGCTGTTGTTTATCTGTTGCTAAGGTGATTTTTTGGTATGGGATCACGTGATTTCGAATGCTCCAATAGAATTCCACGGCTAGTCATTTTATGTAACTGTTAACCTCTGTAGGGCAAAAAACTGTAAATCTTCTGTTGCTAAGGCCGTTGTTAGGTCCGAGTCATGTGATTGAAAATGCTCTATATTGTCTAATAAAATAGTTAATTTCATGAAAGCTGAATTATTACATTTTTGAGAAATGACTTGCTTCACTGGAGTAATATAAAGATTTTTGTACGAATATCGAAAATTTAGTAGGGGAGACCGGGGCTAGTTTTCCAACCTAAATGTTAGCTAATTTTTGAAATAAATTGCAACATGAATAAAATTCTAAGTGTAAGTTATAAAATATTGAATAGAATTGCTCAGAAATAATGTTGAGTAGGGGGCGTTTTCTAACAGATTTTTTAAACTTTGCTAGATACCAGACCTTAAATATATCTAAAAATCCAACTGCTAATTTTTCCTTAGTTTTTGAGATCTATGATAATCGATTTACTCGATATAGTACATAAAGACCGACTTTTATGAGCACAGTACTTCTAGTTTCCTAAATTGCGGTATCTTATTGCGAGCTTTCTATAGAGCATTTTCAATCACATGACTCGGATTTAACAACGGCCATAGCAACAGAAGGTTGTTACAGTTTTTTGCCCTACAGATGTTAACAGTTACAAAAATGACTAGCCGCGGAATTCTTCTATTGGAGCATTTGCAATCACGTGACCCCATACCTAAAAACCGCCTTAGCAACATATAAACAACGGTCTTAGCAACAGTTAAAAGCCCTACAGTAGATACACAGTTAAAAGAAAATAACCGGTTGTGACGTCACCTGAAAACACTCTATAAGATATAAAAAAAATTACAACGTCTCAGATAAGGCTAAGGGGTTTTTTTAGTTTTGTTGTGGCTTCATTTTACCTAGTTTTAATACACCCAGGTAGACATTATAGTATTGTAATTCTCTAATATGGAATTATTTTGACCCTACAAGGTTATCCTATGTTTGATCGGGGTAGTTTTGAAATGAACTTGGTTGAAATGTAGTGAGGTAAAAACATATTTTTATTCCTTGGATAGATTTTATCGAAATCGTAAAAAATAAATTATTTGCTTTCTAACTTGAGTGTCACTGAAAAGCCCCACTTTGCGATTGAGTCATAACTTATTTGGTTGTAAAACCTTTTAAATTTTATTAAGTTTATTTGAATTAAATTTTGATGAAGCTAAGCAACAATCTTAGAAGAAGTTCGTGTAAAAACCAAAAAGTAGCAATTTCCTATTGATTTGTACGTGCTTAACACAAATATTACCTTAAAATTAAAAGTACTTAAAATTTACCTTACTAGTATAAAACTTGCTTTAATACAAATATTTCGTCGCAATACAAATTTCTTCCTTCTAATTTCATCCCCTCTTGTCTTGAATAAGGGAATTTATCTTTTTTTTAGAATTGTTAATTTCTAAGTTTCTCTGACTTGGTTTAGTGAAACAACCTTCTTTTCCATGCCTCGTATTCAAATCCTTCATTATTGACATTTATTGTATTTTATCTTCACAGCTCAATTGTATCGGTTTTGGAGACTCTGGGAGCATGATCTGGCCCTTCCTTACAGAATGGGCCATCCTCCACCCTCGCATAGTCACCCGCCGCGACGGACCCCAATCTTTCGCGCTCTGCCTCTGCTGAACATGGTAAGTGGATTTGACTATGTGCAATGTAAATTTGAGGCTCTTGGTGCTACTACCAGCCAACTCAACCGATTTAGTTTTACTGTACTGTCTGCAAAACAAATTAAACTTAAAGGTTAAAAAAGACGTTTTTGAAGCTGTCATGTTAACTGAATACATGCTAAAATAATTATTATAAACAGGGGCGGGTCATTCCATGTCAAATCAACACACTTTTTGGCATGACCACCTCGGATTTTCTTGAAATTTGGTACACATGTTCTACTTATAGCAACTCTGAAAAGTACCAACTTTCATCAAAAAATATTAATTGGTTCTGGAATTACAGGTGTTCAAAAGTGGTTAAAATGGGCCAAAAATGGATCAACATAAGTTCTTTAAAATGCTCTAGAGGATCTTCTAATTGGGTTACACAGATGAAATTGGTGTCATTTTAAAGTACTTTAAATGTTCTTTTTAATGGTGTAAAATGTACTATGGTGGTTTGAAAAATTATATATTTTACAAAACAAAATAGAATTAAAAGTTCGATTTCTTTCAAATGTACCACTTTTAAAATTTTGAAAAAAATTCCAGGAATAGGTAATGTTATTGTAAATAATCTGGTAAAGTTATAGAATGGGACAAAAAGGGGATCAGTGTCAAAAACAACCAAAACCAAAATCCGATTTTTCTCATATCCCCTTAAAAATTTTTAAAACTAATTTTTTTCCATTAATTGGAAGTGAGTTGAGTTGTATTTAACTGCTGTTGACAATAAACGCCCCTGCACAAACTTGGTGTAGCCCGGGCTTCATATTTACTTTATGTACATTGTTACAATACAGTTGCCTGAATTGACATACAGGTTGAAATATGATTAGTTTAACCCATGTATGAATGTAGCGTCTTTTTATCATGATCTGCGTATTCAACAAATTCTTCAATTCTGACAAATTCTTTGCTTTGTAATTTGAGTGACACTGGAAAGCGTACTATAAATGTTCAAGAGTATGCAGTCATTACTTTTTCCTTACTTACTAGCTACCTTACTTACTAGCATTCTTAAAATCTATTTACTGTGAAGGGCATTGCCTAAATCTCTTGATCAAAAAATGTCTGCAATCCCACTATCTGTACCTATCTGTACAAATGAAGTGTATCCTGTGTTATTTGACGACGGTTTTAATATTTTTATTCAATTTATTATGAAACTTATACTTTCAATAAAAGTTATTTTTATGATATATGTAATATTTATTTGTTTCCTTAGAATTTTGTATAGGGTGGGGTGGATTAAAATGAATATACGAATTTAAATAGTTTATATTCATGAAATTTATTGTTTTTTGGATTCTGATTTTTCTTGAGACTAAGAATCAGCATATATCCATTTTACCCTACCCCACCCTACTATTTGCAATCCAATTCAGTTTGTATTCTTATATTTCGTAAAGCTTTATTCTCCTTCAAAAATTTAAAAAATAGTTGGTAATTCTATTAAGACCGTTTGTAGTGGCTCTAGCAATGAAATAAGTTTAAAATGTATAAGTTTTTGAATGAACCTTTTTGCGAGAGGGGTATCGGAGAGAGTGGGGTGTTGGATAGTGGGGTGTTGGATAGTGGGGTGTTGGATAGTGGGGTGTTGGATAGTGGAGTATTGGAGTGTGGAGAGGGGTTTTGGAGAGAGGGTGTTGGATAGTGGGATATTGGGGTGTGGAGAGTTGGGTATTGGAGAGTGGGTGTTGGATAGTGGGATAGTGGGATATTGGGGTGTGTAGAGTTGGGTGTTGGAGAGTGGGTGTTGGAGAGTGGATGTTGGAGAGTGGTTATCTCCAATCAGATTCAGGCAACTCACTACTCTATATACACTGCTCAAAACATCTAAATGATATTGGTGAATTTTATACGTATTGGAAAGGAAATGAAATATTTGCAGTGGTTGAAGCATTTTTCATAAACTCAGGGTCATTTAAATCTAAACCCACGCAGTTTTAAAAGAAAAAATATTTTTACTTTTTTATATCGAAAGTGGAAAATGCACGTTTGTGTGGCTAAGTAAAAGTGAAAAATCTATCAATAGTTAATTAAAAATCAATTTCGATTGAGGGTAGGGTTTCTCCAGACAGATACCAACTTTGTGCACCTGTTTCCCTTCAAGTTTGTTAATTTATTAATGAAGGTCTAGGTTATTTTCTCAAACTCCACTTTTAGAGCATTTTCCAGCACTTTAACTTTTTAAGAGGTACTGGAAGGGCAGCAATTCATCTCCCTAGCATGTCCGAGACGTGTTCTATTGGATTCATGCCAGGAGATCGTGAAGGTCAATCCCATTATTGCTAAGTGCTAAGTGCTAAGTGCTAAGTGCTAAGTGCTAAGTGCTAAGTGCTAAGTGCTAAGTGCTAAGTGCTAAGTGCTAAGTGCTAAGTGCTAAGTGCTAAGTGCTAAGTGCTAAGTGCTAAGTGCTAAGTGCTAAGTGCTAAGTGCTAAGTGCTAAGTGCTAAGTGCTAAGTGCTAAGTGCTAAGTGCTAAGTGCTAAGTGCTAAGTGCTAAGTGCTAAGTGCTAAGTGCTAAGTGCTAAGTGCTAAGTGCTAAGTGCTAAGTGCTAAGTGCTAAGTGCTAAGTGCTAAGTGCTAAGTGCTAAGTGCTAAGTGCTAAGTGCTAAGTGCTAAGTGCTAAGTGCTAAGTGCTAAGTGCTAAGTGCTAAGTGCTAAGTGCTAAGTGCTAAGTGCTAAGTGCTAAGTGCTAAGTGCTAAGTGCTAAGTGCTAAGTGCTAAGTGCTAAGTGCTAAGTGCTAAGTGCTAAGTGCTAAGTGCTAAGTGCTAAGTGCTAAGTGCTAAGTGCTAAGTGCTAAGTGCTAAGTGCTAAGTGCTAAGTGCTAAGTGCTAAGTGCTAAGTGCTAAGTGCTAAGTGCTAAGTGCTAAGTGCTAAGTGCTAAGTGCTAAGTGCTAAGTGCTAAGTGCTAAGTGCTAAGTGCTAAGTGCTAAGTGCTAAGTGCTAAGTGCTAAGTGCTAAGTGCTAAGTGCTAAGTGCTAAGTGCTAAGTGCTAAGTGCTAAGTGCTAAGTGCTAAGTGCTAAGTGCTAAGTGCTAAGTGCTAAGTGCTAAGTGCTAAGTGCTAAGTGCTAAGTGCTAAGTGCTAAGTGCTAAGTGCTAAGTGCTAAGTGCTAAGTGCTAAGTGCTAAGTGCTAAGTGCTAAGTGCTAAGTGCTAAGTGCTAAGTGCTAAGTGCTAAGTGCTAAGTGCTAAGTGCTAAGTGCTAAGTGCTAAGTGCTAAGTGCTAAGTGCTAAGTGCTAAGTGCTAAGTGCTAAGTGCTAAGTGCTAAGTGCTAAGTGCTAAGTGCTAAGTGCTAAGTGCTAAGTGCTAAGTGCTAAGTGCTAAGTGCTAAGTGCTAAGTGCTAAGTGCTAAGTGCTAAGTGCTAAGTGCTAAGTGCTAAGTGCTAAGTGCTAAGTGCTAAGTGCTAAGTGCTAAGTGCTAAGTGCTAAGTGCTAAGTGCTAAGTGCTAAGTGCTAAGTGCTAAGTGCTAAGTGCTAAGTGCTAAGTGCTAAGTGCTAAGTGCTAAGTGCTAAGTGCTAAGTGCTAAGTGCTAAGTGCTAAGTGCTAAGTGCTAAGTGCTAAGTGCTAAGTGCTAAGTGCTAAGTGCTAAGTGCTAAGTGCTAAGTGCTAAGTGCTAAGTGCTAAGTGCTAAGTGCTAAGTGCTAAGTGCTAAGTGCTAAGTGCTAAGTGCTAAGTGCTAAGTGCTAAGTGCTAAGTGCTAAGTGCTAAGTGCTAAGTGCTAAGTGCTAAGTGCTAAGTGCTAAGTGCTAAGTGCTAAGTGCTAAGTGCTAAGTGCTAAGTGCTAAGTGCTAAGTGCTAAGTGCTAAGTGCTAAGTGCTAAGTGCTAAGTGCTAAGTGCTAAGTGCTAAGTGCTAAGTGCTAAGTGCTAAGTGCTAAGTGCTAAGTGCTAAGTGCTAAGTGCTAAGTGCTAAGTGCTAAGTGCTAAGTGCTAAGTGCTAAGTGCTAAGTGCTAAGTGCTAAGTGCTAAGTGCTAAGTGCTAAGTGCTAAGTGCTAAGTGCTAAGTGCTAAGTGCTAAGTGCTAAGTGCTAAGTGCTAAGTGCTAAGTGCTAAGTGCTAAGTGCTAAGTGCTAAGTGCTAAGTGCTAAGTGCTAAGTGCTAAGTGCTAAGTGCTAAGTGCTAAGTGCTAAGTGCTAAGTGCTAAGTGCTAAGTGCTAAGTGCTAAGTGCTAAGTGCTAAGTGCTAAGTGCTAAGTGCTAAGTGCTAAGTGCTAAGTGCTAAGTGCTAAGTGCTAAGTGCTAAGTGCTAAGTGCTAAGTGCTAATCTCAACTTAACTCCCAAAAAGTGGTCTCAGCGCTACGCAGTCCGTTAGGATTTCGCGCGAAATCCCGCCGGATGCGGGCGCTTCGACCATAACTCCCAAAAAGTGGTCTCAGCGCTACGCAGTCCGTTAGGATTTCGCGCGAAATCCCGCCGGATGCGGGCGCTTCGACCATAACTCCCAAAAAGTGGTCTCAGCGCTACGCAGTCCGTTAGGATTTCGCGCGAAATCCCGCCGGATGCGGGCGCTTCGACCATAACTCCCAAAAAGTGGTCTCAGCGCTACGCAGTCCGTTAGGATTTCGCGCGAAATCCCGCCGGATGCGGGCGCTTCGACCATAACTCCCAAAAAGTGGTCTCAGCGCTACGCAGTCCGTTAGGATTTCGCGCGAAATCCCGCCGGATGCGGGCGCTTCGACCATAACTCCCAAAAAGTGGTCTCAGCGCTACGCAGTCCGTTAGGATTTCGCGCGAAATCCCGCCGGATGCGGGCGCTTCGACCATAACTCCCAAAAAGTGGTCTCAGCGCTACGCAGTCCGTTAGGATTTCGCGCGAAATCCCGCCGGATGCGGGCGCTTCGACCATAACTCCCAAAAAGTGGTCTCAGCGCTACGCAGTCCGTTAGGATTTCGCGCGAAATCCCGCCGGATGCGGGCGCTTCGACCATAACTCCCAAAAAGTGGTCTCAGCGCTACGCAGTCCGTTAGGATTTCGCGCGAAATCCCGCCGGATGCGGGCGCTTCGACCATAACTCCCAAAAAGTGGTCTCAGCGCTACGCAGTCCGTTAGGATTTCGCGCGAAATCC
Source organism: Tetragnatha montana (assembly GCA_963680715.1). Lineage (NCBI taxonomy): Eukaryota > Metazoa > Arthropoda > Arachnida > Araneae > Tetragnathidae > Tetragnatha > Tetragnatha montana. Next base: position 34,522,679 of record OY796675.1, read on the forward strand.
CGCCGGATGCGGGCGCTTCGACCATAACTCCCAAAAAGTGGTCTCAGCGCTACGCAGTCCGTTAGGATTTCGCGCGAAATCCCGCCGGATGCGGGCGCTTCGACCATAACTCCCAAAAAGTGGTCTCAGCGCTACGCAGTCCGTTAGGATTTCGCGCGAAATCCCGCCGGATGCGGGCGCTTCGACCATAACTCCCAAAAAGTGGTCTCAGCGCTACGCAGTCCGTTAGGATTTCGCGCGAAATCCCGCCGGATGCGGGCGCTTCGACCATAACTCCCAAAAAGTGGTCTCAGCGCTACGCAGTCCGTTAGGATTTCGCGCGAAATCCCGCCGGATGCGGGCGCTTCGACCATAACTCCCAAAAAGTGGTCTCAGCGCTACGCAGTCCGTTAGGATTTCGCGCGAAATCCCGCCGGATGCGGGCGCTTCGACCATAACTCCCAAAAAGTGGTCTCAGCGCTACGCAGTCCGTTAGGATTTCGCGCGAAATCCCGCCGGATGCGGGCGCTTCGACCATAACTCCCAAAAAGTGGTCTCAGCGCTACGCAGTCCGTTAGGATTTCGCGCGAAATCCCGCCGGATGCGGGCGCTTCGACCATAACTCCCAAAAAGTGGTCTCAGCGCTACGCAGTCCGTTAGGATTTCGCGCGAAATCCCGCCGGATGCGGGCGCTTCGACCATAACTCCCAAAAAGTGGTCTCAGCGCTACGCAGTCCGTTAGGATTTCGCGCGAAATCCCGCCGGATGCGGGCGCTTCGACCATAACTCCCAAAAAGTGGTCTCAGCGCTACGCAGTCCGTTAGGATTTCGCGCGAAATCCCGCCGGATGCGGGCGCTTCGACCATAACTCCCAAAAAGTGGTCTCAGCGCTACGCAGTCCGTTAGGATTTCGCGCGAAATCCCGCCGGATGCGGGCGCTTCGACCATAACTCCCAAAAAGTGGTCTCAGCGCTACGCAGTCCGTTAGGATTTCGCGCGAAATCCCGCCGGATGCGGGCGCTTCGACCATAACTCCCAAAAAGTGGTCTCAGCGCTACGCAGTCCGTTAGGATTTCGCGCGAAATCCCGCCGGATGCGGGCGCTTCGACCATAACTCCCAAAAAGTGGTCTCAGCGCTACGCAGTCCGTTAGGATTTCGCGCGAAATCCCGCCGGATGCGGGCGCTTCGACCATAACTCCCAAAAAGTGGTCTCAGCGCTACGCAGTCCGTTAGGATTTCGCGCGAAATCCCGCCGGATGCGGGCGCTTCGACCATAACTCCCAAAAAGTGGTCTCAGCGCTACGCAGTCCGTTAGGATTTCGCGCGAAATCCCGCCGGATGCGGGCGCTTCGACCATAACTCCCAAAAAGTGGTCTCAGCGCTACGCAGTCCGTTAGGATTTCGCGCGAAATCCCGCCGGATGCGGGCGCTTCGACCATAACTCCCAAAAAGTGGTCTCAGCGCTACGCAGTCCGTTAGGATTTCGCATTTTTTGAAAATCCAAAAATTGCATTAAATTAATGAAAAAAAATAATTAATTACTGTTATTAATTAATAATTAATTAGTAATTAATTAATTTGCATTAAATTAATGAAAAAAAAATAATAACTGATGTAATCAATATAGTTTTTTGCTTTTTTGGTTAATCAATAGTTTTGTTAGGATTTCGCATTTTTTGAAATTCTAAAAACTGCTTTAAATTAATGAAAAAAATTATTTATTTACTGTTATTTATTAATAATTAATTATTAATTATTTCTTAAAAAAAATTACGAGCTTACTTTTGTTAATCAATAGTTTTGATTATATACAATAGTTTATTGTATAACTAAGTAACTCTAATTTAATTAAGTGTTATGTTTGCCAATAAAATATTTAAAAATTCTTATTCTTAAAATATTATAATATTTTTATTTCTACTAGTGTTTTAAAAGATTTCCAAAGCCATTCTAATTAACAAGAGGGAAAATCTGCATTACGATGGATTTTGACAAGAAATACAGCCATATGTTAGTCTTACGGTTAAAATATCTATACAAAAAAAATCAAGAAATCTGCTTTAAAGGTATGTAATATTTGTTGTAAATTGTGTGTTTTTTAATTCTACTTGCATTTTGATCGGTCTTAAAGGGCTATTTCAGCTGGGAAAATTTTTAAATGCAATTTTGTGCCAGTTGTGACCCCTCCCCATAGACTTAAAATTACGCCTGGCCTATACAAATATGGAAAAAAAACACCGGAAAATCTTTCTGAGATCAAGTTTTCTTTAAAGCTCAGTTCCACTACAAGCGAGCGAACTCGTTCCCACCCCCAGTTTGTGGGCATTAAAATTCAGACGTTTGCACGGTCCAGCACGCGACGCTTTTGGGTTACGTTTGTTAATTGAGAAGTTGGTTCCTCGTCTGTATTATTTTAATTTGAAACAATAAAAGATGAAGACAGTGCGTTACTCAACTCCAATATGTTATTATTGATTCATTTACTTCCATGATTGCTACTCAAGTACCCAATTACATTCCAACCCGATTAAATAATGTATTTTTCCATGAAATTAACATTAATTGCATTATGCAGGCATTTCGGCTGACGCCGCACTGTACGCAGAATGTGGGTAAGACCCATTCTACCAAAAAGAATTGACCAGGGTGCCCACCAATTAAAGAAATGAGACTAAATGACCACGAGTCATTCTTCGAATTTTTTAGGATGACCCCTCAACCTCATGTGTATGACACATTGTTGTCACTCAAGGCAAACCTTGGTTGTCACTGGTTGGACCATGTCTGCTTCCGAGAGGAGTCCGTTCCGAGAGGACGCTCCGCCAAGCCAAGTGAACGCTGATAGCATCCTTATCATATAATTTAATTAAAGTAATGTGGAAACAAATGTATCCATAGTTAGGCTGTGGGTAGTGCAATAAGGCTTTAACAGTAGAAGCTCCGGGTAGTGCCTCATTCCTCAACCCTCAAAGACGGTCATTTTGACGTTACGCTTTTTTTCTATGCATAAAATGTTCTTTTTGACTTTGCTATTGCTTTTGATACATTGAGAAAACATTAACAACAACAATTATGTGATTTTAACATTTTTTTTTATTTTATATTTTGAAATCGGTTGTGTTAAAGAAAGAAAAGTGATTATTCATTTACATCATTCTTACAATCAATACGTTATTTCCTCTGTAATATTTTTAGCGCATTTTCCACCCACACATATATTTTACAATTACTGCACATATCAGATGTTTTATTCTGACCGCACTTTGTGACTTGGCATTTGCGACGTTTTTTTGACATTACTAATCCACTAGCGTCAAGCGCGCGCAAAAGGGGTCGTTTAGAAAATATATTACATACCTGTAGGATTGTGAACATTGTTTATCATATTAGTTGCTTGAGGACTAGCATCTTCACTCTCACTACTTTCACTTTCAGGGGGTGTTTGATTTTGGGGAGGATCTATTACTCCATTCTCTATGGCTGCATCTGACATACTACCCTCCGATTCATTTTCAGAAATTCTATTTAATTCTGCTAAAATTTCCTCTTGTGTAAGATATCTCCTTCTACGAAACATTTCGAACAATTCTGTAGTCCAAATGAACTCAAAATTTAATCCGAGTGCGTTTCAATGAATCGACTATCATATATTATCATCAAAAGAAGTATCTTGACTGAATTATTGCGTAAATGTATCTTTCCCACGTAAAAAAACTTGATAAATCATAGTAGTTTGGATTGAAATGAATTTTATTTTTTCTCTGAAAGAAGGAAATAATAAATCTTTTCTGGTAATAATGGTAAAAAGAGCCTGGGAAACATCAAGCTTTTAGTTAGGAGGTTATAAGTTTCTTTGAAATACGAAGATATATTGATCGTTTACATCTTCCAAACCATGAAAAATAATATGAATTTGTTCAAGGACTCGTGATATAAATCTAAGAAAGCATAGAAACCATAATTTAAGCGATTACTGAAGAAAGAAACGCGCAAAACGCTTGAACGTCAAAATGACATTTTTGAGAGTTCTAGGTAGTTCTCTTAATATCTCTGGAACGCGTCATGCGAACTGAACCAAATTTGAACGACATGAATAACAGCATAAGTTAGGAAAAGTCATAAAAGCACAAGTGCGTATCTCAAATACTTTTGAAAATATTTAGATTTAAAAACGCAAAACCGTCAAAATGACCGCTCCAGAGCTTCTAGTGTTAAATCCATGTATAAAAACTGCACCCCCCCCCACCCAGCTAACCCACTAAAAACCCAGCTAAATCCCGGGATTTGTGTCCATGTAAACGGGGCCATAGCGTCTTTATCATCACGATTTGCGTCAGTGGCTTATATAAGGGGGGGGGGCGAAGGGGCCCTGCCCCCCCCCCGAAATTTGGACTAGGTGTACGAAAACAAGTAAGTTAAAACCCTGTTTTTTAGGGTCAAATTTCAAAAAAAAATTCTGGGGGATGACCCCCAAACCCCCCTTTTGTACTTCGAATTTTATTATTAACAACTTTATTATAATAAGTTCATCAAAATCCAAAACCTACCACCTACCAAAAAATATGTCCAAAATTCGGACTAAGTGCACCAAAAACAAGTTAAAACCCTGATTTAAGGGGTAAAGTTCCAAAAAGTTTCTGGGGAAGGACCCACAGATCCCCTTTTGTACTTGGAATTCTATTTTTAATAACTTTTAAACATTAATTTCAAAAAAATTTACATCCAATGGTGTTTTTTTTGGTCAAACTTCCGAAAATTTTCTGGGGGAGGACCCCCAGACCCCCCTTTGGTACTTGTATTTATATTACTAACAATTTTTCCTTTATTAAGTTTTAAGGGCCTGAATTATCACCTAAAAAGCCACATTGGACCTATTAAATATGTGGTGGAGGGGCTGGGGAGTAATTTTGGGCCCCTCCCGAAATAAATTTCTATATACCGAAACTCCTCGTAGCAAACCAACAGGCTTTCTGTTTACGCAGTTTTTCCTTTCGCGTAGTGACGTTCCATGTTAGCTCTGTCGCCAAAAGAGCAAAAACAAAAATTTTTTGGCACAATTTCAAAATTTTGCTAATGCTTCACTCCAAATATCAGAGCGTTATGAAATAATATTTCACAAGTTTGAAGGAATCCCAGGATGATCCAAGGAGTTCGGTTCAGGTTCAAATTGCACAATAAATATTTTTTATTCGCATTTTTTTCAGCGTTGAGGAAGAGTTGCTGGATTTCGTCAAGCCAATTCTCATCTCTCTTCAAATTGGTTGAACAATTTAATTTGATGACACTTTCTTTTTTTTTTTGAACTCTATCCAATCACCGTACAGATGAGGATTGGCTTGACAGGGACTAACATCCGCAAGTGACCTGAGGTGGTAGCTCAGTGGCAGTGGGTGGTAGGGACGTTTGCTCGGTCGGTTTTTCTGTGTTATTTGCATAGATAAATTGAACACAAATCTGGCAACAACATTTTCTGTTTATATTTGTATTTACGATTTACGATGTTCCGAGTGCGAAGTTGCTAAGTAGCCAATATATGTCCACATGTTGTGCAATAAACAGAAAATTTGAGAGATTGGAGTAGATTTTCCCATTAATATTCCAAATATTTATTGTTTTCCTTGTCTCTAAATTTCGTGAATTATTTCTTGTATTGTTATTGAGTTAAAGAAAACCAGATCGCGGTAGGCGATAATTAATGGTTGAGATAACACCATTTTCGGTACAATAATAGAAAAAACTTTTATATCTTTTAAACATAGTTAGCAACTTTTTCAGAGTGCAAAATGGATTTTGACATCCTTGACTCTCTCGATGATTTAGGGTGTGCTATGAATTTTTTTCATGTTACTAATTTCTCCTAAATCTACTTTATATTTATATTTTATTATGCCCTACTTTATATTTATATTTATTATTTTTATTATATTTCACTTAAACAATGGGATATCTAGATGTCCCACTGTTGCTCTGAGGTAGCGATATATATATTTTCCTGGTGCTATGTGCAAACGTTGACAAAATGCATTTTAAAAATGGCTTGGAGGGTAAATACATCAACATCACCACTGGTTTCTCATTTCAAATTCAAGATTTTTTTTTTATAATTTTGAAGGGAAAACAATGAGTATTAAAATATGTTTTTAAAGTCTGTCTGCCCTAGCAAGGCACGAGTGGCAAACCTAAAATCAGTACCCACAGCAGAAAAAGCAGTGGCTAGTGCAGGGTATCGGGTATCTAAATAGAAGTGAGATAACCATCTTTATGGCTTTTTTAGTGCACTCGCCACTTTTTTTCCTGCTGTAGGTACTGATTTTAGGTTTGCCACTCGTGCCTAGCTAGGATAGACAAACTTTATCAATACTGATTTAAATAAATTGAGTGATTTTACTTTTTCGATGAACTAGTGTGATATTATAATAAGTTTAGAGAATATCCCCCTGAAAAGCAACTAATAAATGTTTTAAAAATAAAATAAAGATATAAGCTATTTTTTTAGCATAAATTCTCTTTTGACTCATTTTCAATAACTGATAAATTATCGGCAGCTTATTTTTCTGACTATTTCTGTTCTTTGTGGTGGATGCTTCATGGTGGTCTGTCAAATATTGATGTTCCAGGGATTGATGAAGTATCCATAGTTCCTTAGCCTTGTTTTACACTGATGTGGTGATTCCTGCCAAATTCAATATAATTTTTAAAGAAGACAATGTAGTTATGTATGATAAAGTTTCCCCTTAAACTAAATTTTCTCCAGGTATGAGAAAACTCATTGAAAACCCTTTCTATAAACCAATTCAAAAACTTCAACATAATATTTGACTAGTAAATTACTACATCTTAAACTAAATCAGGTTTTATAAATTCAGTTGCCATAATTTTTTATTACATTTTGTGACCTTAGTCTTCGTACTAAAATCTGTATTTCCTCGCTATAGGTGGTTAGTGTAACCCCAAACAAGTGAGGTCATTCACTCCCTAGGGTATATATAGGGAAGTATAGAGAGTGAGCCAAACTGGTTATTTCTTGCCAATTACTACCGCACCTACCTTCCCCCTCTTCATCGAAAAAGGTGCTTAAGTAGCCAAGCTAGCTACCCCAATTTCCTGCACCACTACTCAAACTTAGATTTCCCTACCTAACCGCCTAGCAAAGAAAGACTTTACTGCTTTTTGTAACTTAAATATTTTATGCAAACAATTATTAGTTTAATTTAACCAAAGTTTAAGGTCAGCTATAAATTCTGTCTTATTCTGTAAAATTTAAAATTTTCCTAAATTTATTAATTTTTATTGTATTTTAGGTATTTAAAGCACTATAAAGATGATACAGAAATAAAAGATATTGTTGAAATTGGTCCTAAATCACCACAATTTACACAGCTAATTGAATGGCTCTCAAAAGAACTACAAGTGCTTTGTAAGCTTGACGCCTGTGTGAATTCTATTGAAGGTAAAATTTATAAAAATTAAATTTATTTCATAAACATATTAAAAGTAACACTTTTAATTCAACACAGACATTCTCTTCATATTACATGAACTTAATTCGCTACTGAAGGTGCTCATAAGTTTTTTTTTTCCATGTGCACATGTTTAATGGGATGGATTAATAAAGCTCTAAAATAGCATGAAAAAAGACTTTTGTATTTACCCTTTGTATTGACCCTTTGTATTTAATAAAGTATTTATTTAATGTCGAAATAATTAACCATTACATGTAGCATGTGGTTATTAGGTTGTTAGATACTTTTAGGGATGGGAATAGTAGGCAGGCCAGAGAAGAGGGAATAGTGGAGTAAAATTTTCTTCGCACAGGCCAAAAGGAGGCCCAGCGCCCAGGAGTTTTTTTATTTAATATTTTGCTGGATATCAGTTTAAATAATTTGGAAATTTATATTCATATTAAAAAGCAGAAAACTAGTAAATTCTCCATTTTTAAGGGTGAAATTTCTAAGGGTGCTTGCTCCCAAACCCCTTAGAAGGAGGAGCTATGAAAATGTATTGTAATAATACTCAGAGAGTAGTTCAAAAGGTTCCTAGCCTTAATTTCAGCCCACCTTGGGTGTCACTCAATTGTGACCAATGTCATTAATTGATTTAAAACTCCTTTTTTTTTTCTTTTCCCAATACAAACTTTTTCTGGGGTCTACTCCTAGACCCCCTATTGTGCTTGAAACTCATCATATACCCCTCAAAGTTTTTCTAAAAGTTAAGTTATCTTAGGCCCATTGGGGGCCCAGTTGTCAACTTTTCAATAGGGTTTAGCTCCCAATGTCTTTGATAGTAGGTTGCTTATAGAATAAATAACACATATGATATTGTTTTAAGCTTGAACCTACTTTCTCATGAATGGAACTAAACACCTCTGTGTCAAAAAAATTATCATATTGCTTTGATTATCTCTTCATTAATTGTATGCATTTGTAATTCATTGCAATTTTGCTGTTGTTTTTCATTAGATCCAGCCGATTCAAGTTCATTCCTTCTGGAAGTCAGTTCATTTTTAAAAGAACTACGTAAGTTATATTTAAATCTGAGCTATGAAATCACACTATTAAATAATGAACCTATGCTACTACAAATTCAGAAGATTAATCTGCAAAACTTCCATTTTATACTGAAATTATTCTTAATGCATTAAAACATGATTATTAATGGTCATTTCATTGTAATTTATTTTTGTAATTACCCTCACCCAAAATTAAAACCAGGGCCTTATTTAGGTATGTGCAACATGTGTCATAGCACCGGGTGACAGCATTTTTAAGATTACAGGAAGTCAAAGGAATCCATACTGCACATTTGCAAATATAATTTTTTTTTCCACAATTTTTATCCAAGAAATTTTGCTTCCATAATGAGGACTAACTTCCCATTACAACCCTTCCAAAGTAGCTAAAAAACACATTTTTTTGCATGCTAAAATTCAATAAATTTCCCGAAAGGAAAAATTTTGCTGTCTTGTTTAATACTTAAGAATCTTTGGTTAGTTATTTGTAACCTGGATTATCTTTAAAAACACTCATTATTCTGATATGGTAATTAGTAGGTTTTCCTTTGGCTCTCTCTTGAATTTGCTATCTCTCCACCTATTAACCAATGAAGTAACATAAAGTTTTAAGAAATCTATGTTTTTATTTGTAAATTGTTTTTATACACATATTTACTTCTTTCATTAAATTTACTGTTTATTACTTTGCTTTTCAGATTGTCCCTACAAAGAACTTATCACTGGTTCAATAAATGAAAGGCTTTCTGATGTTAAAAGTAGACGTCTCCTATTAGGTAAGTTTTATTTTTTAAAACTTGATAACCCCCATAACTTCTGGAGGGATGCGTTTTTTATGCACCACATGTTTTATCATATTGAGTTCCTATTTGCTGTTCTGAATTTTTCTAAATACCAGAATTGATGTTATTGCATTGAAATATCTAATATTATTCAATATCCTCACTGCGGATATTTGCCCCATAAAATGGGGCAAATTTTTTTTTAATTAAAAGTGGAATATTTCTGAAAATAATTGCAGCTCAAGGCTGGAAAAAATATGAATTGATAGGTAACATCCTGAAGCCCGGTGGCGCAGTGGTAGCGCATAGCTCTTCCGTGCCACAGGCCTGGGGTTCCATTCCCGGCTCCCGGGCTGGGCAAGGTCCACTCAACCTTTCATCCCTTGAGTGGGTCGATAAATTGAGGACCAAGCGTGCTTGGGAACTAAACACTGGGGGTCTTGCGTTAGACTGACCACCTAACCGGGACATATGCCTTGCACCCCAGGGCCCCACAGTCAAGAAAACAAAGATGGGCATCGTAGGACTTGGCCCACTATAGGGCTGTTTTGTTTTACTCGTTTTGACAAACTTAATATAAAGTAGAGTTGTAATAATAGAGTTACAAGTACCAAGGGGGTCTGGGCGGGGGTCCTCCTCCTGAAAATTTTTTAAAATTTGACCTTAAAATAACATGGTTTTGACTCATTTTGGTGCATAAAATTCCATATTATACAGTGTAAATTTTTTAATTTTTTTTTTTTTGGGGGGGGGCTCAATCCCCCCCTTGATCCACTAGTGTGTGTACTTCTGTAAAAGAATATAAGTACCTTGGATACATTTTATGCTTTTGATTATTTGTGAAATCAGAATATTCCAGTGTTTCCCTGATCTTGTAGCCTTTGGTATGATATAGGTCTTAATTAAAATTATTAATGTTTAATCTTTTATGTTCACATTCTCAATTTACATTTTACTTTAGATCCAATTTGTCCTTTTATATCCAACTTTATGTATAAAAATATTGACTGTGAAAAACTATTTGCTAAATTTTGTTTTAAAAAGGAAAATTCATTCTTATCTACTCTTTTTTATCTGAATTAAATATTGCTCAAGTTGGAAAACTTAAAATAAATTTATTATTCTTAACAACCATAATTTTTTTTTGCATTTCTAACATAGTCTTTTGTTTTCAGACTTCCTCTGCACAGAACTGCAAGCAGCTCGTTTGCTTTACCATAAATCCAAAAAGACAAATTCTCTAGAAATACAGTTGGTAAATAAATAATTTTCCTAGTAATGTCATTTTAAACAGTGGTGTGTCATTTTCTTAGTAAGTGATTACACTGAAGTTAATTCAATCCAGGCACAGCAAAGGGACAAGGGAGTCTGGGCCCCCCTGAAATTTGAACTAAGTGGATCAAAACAAAGGGCATAGTTGGATAAAACAGAAAACTCTGCGCACAAAAATTCCATCAAATATTATCTGCAAACTAATTAGTGCCCCTAGTCGTTTGAATTTTGATTTAAAAATATAATGACAGTCTCATTGTTTACCTAAATACTGTAATAATGCTTCATAAGCAACAACAGCAAGAAAAAATCAATTTATTTACCAAAAATTTAAATTATTTGAAAAAAAATTCTGAAAAATTCTAAAACTAGCTGCGCTCGGTGTGCGCGTGTGCTTCTATATTATCCAAGTATGAGTCAAAGGGTGTGTTTTCCTGTTTTTCCCTTGATTTTTTTTTCTGTACAAGAAACGGTCCACACTAGGTATCACTCAAAATAGGTTTAACCTTCTCAGTCCTACCTGCCCCCAATTTTCCATAGGATTCAATGGTAGTCTTGGGCAACTTTGGACTAAAAGGGTTTACCCGGGAAGTCCTATTCAGTGGTGTATCAGTTTCAAGTATTTTTTCAATATTTAGCCTTTTGGTACCAGCAAAGTGTATGGTTTTTTGTATTGGGAGAAATGTTAGGTATGGTTTCTTTTTCAGCAACGTTTGTTGACTAACTCATAAAAATACTCTGAAAAAGTATTTTTAGCTAAACATTGAGTTTATTAAATAAATCAACAGTTATTTACAATTTACTCCCATTTTTACAACCCTCAATTTTATGAGCATTCTGATTTTAGAAACTAGAAAGCAAATCCCAAACATTATCTTATAGACATAATGTTTCCATTTATCAAGCATTTTAATTCTTTTAGGATAGCAGTAGTGTTTCTTCTTCATTGTCAATGGTTCAAGATGTTCTAGGCATTGAAGCAGGTGAAAATGACGATATTAAAACATTATTCTCTGAGATAGAGGAAAAAGTAAGATATTAAATTAATTGAAAAAATTCTCTGGCTACTGTTAATTTAACAATTAGTCATTTAGTTAATTTCTTTATCTTTCATAATCAGTTATTATTACATTTCTATTTATTTTTATATTGTAAAACTTAAGGTCTTATGTTTACAAAATTATTATTTCATAAAACTAACCATTCACTACTCAAAATGCCTGCAATTACACCTCCTGCATGTAAGCCAAAATTACCCAAGTATTCTTCTTGAATCACATATTGACGTAGCCTTTCTTGCAAACCAGTTCTAGAATTACTTTATGATTGAAATGCACCTGGTGCCTCACTCAGCACTGGAAATGTCTTCATTGATGTTTAATGTTATACTAACTCAAAGCTTCTCTTTCCTTTGGTTGGTAGCCATTCATTTTCCTATGTTTCTGTTACAATGGGACAATCTATACGCTTTAATTCTTAAAATACCTCTTCTGTCACACCCTCCTTAGCTTCATACAATTGGATGGTAATATATTGCTGATTACAATTCCTTAACCCAGAGAGATATCGAACTTGCAATCCTTAAGGAGATTTTTTAAGGCCCTCAGCCAAAAACCTTTCTTATATAGATTAACTATTTAGAATTTATAAATCCAGTAAAAATAATTAAATGTTTCTCTTTACTTATATACTTTTTTCTTAATTAAAAGTTTACTTTAGAATTCTTATTTAGTATTCATACTAAACAAAGTTCTAAATTTTCCATCTAGTTCAATAATAAAACACTTATCATGATTGCTACATTTTTAAAATTTCTGTTTTTATTTAAAAGTTATCACAACCTTGATTTCATAAATTTAAAAGAAAATTTATTACTTCATTTAATGTTTTTTTTAGTAAATAAAATAAATGTTTAAACTGAAATAAGATATGAATTGTTTGTTAATATGTTAATAAACCAAAATCACCCTAAATTATGTATTGTTGTTTAATAAATTCTACCAATATACCATCATTTTAACTACAAAATTTTTTTTTTTTAATTTGTGAATAATGTAGCTAGAGGGAATCAACATTAAACTAATTTAACCTTTCCTGGTTCATTATGTTTGCATCAAAACCTTGTGGCAAAAAAGTAGCAAACCCCCTAACCATCATAAAACTAAAACTTGTCTCACTAATTAGCCTGTTGTGGAAGGTAGTTCAACACACCTGACTTAACCAAAAGAAATTTTAGTAATGTATGTCTTAATCTCATTATATCCTCATCTGTGATGCTTTAATGAAAAACTAAACATTTTTTTTCAGGTAACTGACAATATTTCAAAAACTCCTGACCTGTTATTAAAACCTGCCTTAGAAGAGAGTCTCACAGAAACACAATGGAATTCTCTCCAAAACCTTCACAAAGACTTTATTGAAGATTATTGTATACGAAGACAACTGCTTCTCACTCGTTTGGATGTCACTGTGCAATCATTCAAATGGGGTGAAAATGCTCAGGTATCCATAAGTTTTTGTTACTTAATTTTAACTATTGGCAATTCAAGGTAAAACAGATAAAAAAGTAATTGTTTAACTTTTTATTTAATTTGTTTGTATTAAAATAAATTGTTATAAAACCATATTGATGTTATTTTTCTTAATAGTATAAATTGATTAAAAAAAGTTAAACAATCCCAAGATTAAAAATCTGTAAGATCTGTTTTGTAAAAATTTTGTTTTCTGTTTTAAGAATTTCATTGCATTAGTGTTATTTTTTTAATTATGTGCAAATGTATTACATTGGTTTAAAATATTTTATATTGCTTAATTTATTAAAAGTATGTAAATGAGCTGTCATTTCAAAGGGTAAAGAAAACACAATTCTCCAAGCATATGTTAACAAAAGGGCAAGGTTAAGCAAAAATCCTTCCGTGAAGATTTCTGATGTATTATCTGCTAGAGAAAGTAAGTTTATAACATTCTTTATACGGTTTAGTTTAATGTTTTTTTAATTGATTTTTTTAAATACTTGTTCTATTTTAATTGCTAGCTAAACATAAATTCTCTTTTATCTAGGTATATTTGAAATTGAGAAAACAAGTAGTGATGAACTTGTGAAAAATACATATTCATCAGTTAAAAAGTTCATGATGTCTGCTGTAAGTTTATGAATTTTCTACAAATGATATTTTGGTATATTTTGTCATGTGAAAATATTCCATCCATGGGTGAAAGTTAATCTCTCATGAGATAGAAACCTGTCCTAGATAATTGCATCAAGACAGATAAAAAAAGGACCATTTCAGTAATCAGGGGGATAACCAAACATAATTTTTGAAATGAAAAATGTTAATTAATTCTGTATGAAGCCCGGTGGCGCAGTGGTAGCGCATAGCTCTTCCGTGCCACAGGTCCGGGGTTCGATTCCCGGCTCCCGGGCTGGGCAAGGTCCACTCAACCTTTCATCCCTTGAGTGGGTCGATAAATTGAGGACCAAGCGTGCTTGGGAACTAAACACTGGGGGTCTTGCGTTAGACTGACCACCTAACCGGGACATATGCCTTGCACCCCAGGGCCCCACGGTCAAGAAAACGAAGATGGGCATCGTAGGCCTTGGCCCACTAGGGCTGTTGCGCCAATGAGTTTAGTTTAGTGTTATTCTGTTGTATAAATTTTCTTACTTTCACCCCTAACCCCATTTACAGAGGAAAGAAAATTGCTTATATTTGGAATCTCTAGTTCAAAAGCAAGTTAATAAATCTCTGCTTATTCCATAAGAAAAAAACAAATAGAATTTTTTAAATATATTTTTCTAATGAATTCTACAATGTTGTATACTTGTTAATCAGCTGTTGAAAAATTTATACAATTAAAGTAGATAGTCTATTAAAAAATATTTTTATGGTAATTCTTTCCATTCAAACTAAATCAATTGAAACTTTGAACATTTTTATATTTCAAGGTCCCTGACAGAGGAGGTAGGCCTAGAGAACAAAGGCCGGCTGCTGAAATGCCTAAATGGTCCAAGAGATCAGCTGGTGGTAGAGGTGGTGGAGGCGGTTGGAAAAGTGGTTAGTCTTTGTTTCTTTTATCTGTTTTGAAAATGATTTACCAATAAAACAACATAAGTAAAATCAACATTTTCATAGTAATTGTAATGGTTTGTTTAAAGTAGGCTAGGTACACATACTTGCAGTAGATAATACTACTAACAATTAGACTTGTGTATTACTTTCTCTTGTAGCACTTACTTTTTTATTTGTTAACATCCCATAAATGTAATTTGACCATAATGTTATGTTTGGTCAAATGGTTCCTCATGTCTAAATATTGAAACAGGTGTATCTTATCCTACAACTACATACATAAGCATATAAGCTTGTACTAAAAAAATAGATTGATGTAACTTAAAAATAGTTTTCTCATTGCAGTATTTTACTGTATTTTTCCTCAATCTTTTACATCAAAGGCAACAAAAATAAAATACAATTAATTAATCTTTATCTACTAAGCTTTAAAAAAATGTTTCAATAAAATTTTTTTATAATTTTAATGAAAATTTTTCCAGATTTTAAAAGTAATCCTGGCAGTGATGGTCATCCAAATTCAAAAAAGAAAAACAAGAAACACAGAGAAGAGCAAACAAAGGGAAGTTTTGATGCTGCAGGATCATACTAAGTTTTTTCATCCAACTCATTGTGCTCTGCAACATCCAATAACTGTCAATTTTGTAAAATAACTCATTCTTGAGAGTATTGTAAAAAAAAGTTACAAAATTCAATGAATCAAAAATTACAAAAACTTCAATCTGTAATTATTTTTTAATTTTATGGGTGCCTGGCTTTTTCTTGCTTCCTTCTTTTGCTCTCCCTTGAAATTTTAATATACTTTGCCAGTCAATTTTATACATGATAAAGGTTTATCCCATAAAAGCAGTTTGGCAAGATGTTGAAAATACAGAAATGCCTTAAAACCCAAGAATCCCACAGTAGCAATTTATTATATTCTACATGACTGACTTCAAACAACATCATTTCATCAGTTCAATCCCATTTAACAAATATTTATTCATTTCAATCAAAAGAAAATTATTCTTTCTAAACTTGAGTGAATTTTCAAAAGTGAAAACATAGGAAATTTAACTGTTTTGAAAAAGTATGATAATTATTGCAAAAATCAACTCTGATTTGTTCTGATTGATTTAAATCCTAAATAACCTTTTAGAACCATTAGAATATCTTTTACCGCTCTGTATTTGGGTCCTAGGTAAGCTTGATCATTCCTAGTCTTTGTAAATTAATCTATAAATTCTAGTTTTTCCACGGAATGAAATACATCCACAAAGTCCAATGCAAGTTTTTAAAACAATAGCTTTCTAAATTTGGCATCACTACTCAGTCGTGCATGTGCTCTATGAGCCATATTAGAGAGATTCAGATCAGGTGTTTTGGTTGTGCAAATTTTTCCTAAACCAGAAGATGGCTATTGACATCATGGGTGAAAGTTAAAAAGTTTTTCAGGACCGGAATTTGGTTAAATCTTTTTAATTGAAAATAATGTTTCTATTATCTTCTAGTTAATTACCAATCATTTTTTTAAACTTTCATCCATGATGTCATTAACCCTAAGGATTATAAATTTTAAAGCCTAAAAAATTGAAGGAAAAAGAACTTACTCTATTAAATTTTATAGAAAACAAAAAAGAGTAAAAATATAGGGTTGGGGTTGCTGCAGTTCCAAAGCCCCTATATTCAAGCCACCCCTTGGTCACATAGCATTAATCTGTGCATATATTTAATGAGGGCAATTCCCACTTCCACCCCAGGAGATAGTTTGTTTAAAGTAGGCTACATACACATACATGCAGTGGATATAATAGTTAACAATTAAGACTCATATATTTCTTGCTCTTGTAGCATTTACATTTATTTGTTAACATCCCATAATTGTAATAGTATAGTCAAATGGTTCCTCTTGCCTAAATATTAAAAAGGGTGTATATTATCCTACATACATTAAGGACATACATTTACAAATATCATGGAGCTCTTTTTATGTCAAAGGGAGTTGGATAGTTTTACTACTAAAAATGTATAGGGAGACCGGGGCACATTGGTACAAATTTTATAAATTTGTCATTTATAAGAAAAATATTCTTGTTTTTTAAAATTTTAAACCATGAAATTTGAGAGTATAATCTTATCTTCTAATGTGATGAGTTAAATTGAAGAATTTTTCAGTATTACAATCATAAACTTCTCATTAAGGAGACAAAAATTTTTGTACCAATCTACCCCGGGCCGGGGTAGATTGGTACAAGGGCGGGGTACTTTGGTACACTTATTTGAAATACACATAATCAACAAATTTCATTTATTATTATTGATAACAAGATAACAGTAATGGAAAATAATGAAGAAAACAAGGTTAGTTATTTTAAAATACATCAAAATAGATACACAAATGCAAATTAGTGGTGAAAAGATGTCAGCAAAATTTTTATAAATTAGTGGACATTATAGTTACTTAAATCAACAGGGAAAGTTAATAATGTTACAGCTCTTATGGTTCCTCCACAAAATGTAGGTTCTGGAAGAATAAAGCATACATCTTCAAGATCAATAACACTACTGTCAACCTGGTCAGGAAAATAAAACTTTGCACAATCAGTTTTCTTTCACATATATTTCACAGAAAACTCTGATTCTGTGTTCTTAACTTCCACTTGACCAACATAAAAAATAACGCTCTTTTTGCCAGCAAACTTAACTAATATATTATATTACCACCCACTGAGATATTAGGTGAGATAATTTGATATTCTTCATGAGGGCTGTTACTAATACTTTCATCTGAACTCTGGAGACTAAAATTCAAAAGATCTTCTTCACTCTCTGGTTCAGAAGTTTTGGAGCTTGTTTTCTAACCCTTTTAGTTGATGGTTTCTTGTGGTTTGCTTGGGCCAAGGCTTTCTCCTCAATCCTGTTTTTTTCAGGAGTTGATGTCAGGATTCTAGATTTTCCCTTTCTTTGCCCTTGTGCGTTACTTTCCTAGCATCTGGTTGCCTTTGGGTATGGGTGAATACTCTCTGGTGTTACTGGTTCCCTTTCTTCCAAATGGCTCTCTGGAAAATCTCCTTTATTTATTTGTATCCATTCCTGAACTCTGAAGGGTGAATGGCATTGGTATTTGAAAGAACTGAAGTAGACTCCGATTGCCACGGGTCTATTCCACTTGAAGTACTAGGTTCTGGCTGATCAGTTACATAGGCACAGAAAAAATCTTCATCTGTGAAAATGTTTCTGTTAACTGGCCAAATTCCTGTTTTGCGGAATGAGGTTATATTTTTCAGGTTGAAGGTATATATACCTCTTAAGGCTATTATGTTAAGAAGGCTGCCATGTAAGCTATGTTATATATTGAGATGGTCTTTCCAGGATTAGAGAAATGCCAGTCATTAAATGCTGTCTTTAGGTGTGCCTTCAAGGGTCCAAAAAGCCCCTTGGTTGTAATCGGTGGGTACAATGTGGAGGAAAAGTAACAAAATGAATACTATTTTCCCTGCAGAAATCTATTACTTAAAGAGAGAAACTCATTTAGAATATTCTTATTCATTAAAGTCACTAATGGAAAAAAAGTTAACTTCTAATTAAAAACTATGTTCCAGTTAAAGTAATATGGCGGGGCACATTGGTACATGTACCAATGTGCCCCGGTCAAACTGTACCAAACTACCCCAGTAGCTGATTTTTTATAAAAAGTGTCATGATTAATATTTATTATTAACATTGTAGTTCAACACAGTGACAAATAAATGTCATTAACATACATTATAATGTGTTATCATTCACAAAGAGATAAATTAAATACAATTCTGATTATGGTCTTACAAATAGAATTTCAAAAGTTTTCAAAACTATAGTAAAAAAGCAAAATTTACCATTTCCAAGAAACAGCAAATCCAATCCAAGCAAACTTTTGCCTGATTAAAGTCTTCATTGTTGCTAACATTTATGAGAGAAATTCCAAAACTTTAAAATATATTAATTAAAAATATATACCCTGTACCAATGTACCCCGTGTACCAATGTGCCCCGGTCTCCCTAATTAAAAACCTGGACTTAATTGTGAAGTCCAGAAAATGTTTATTTAAAAAGAAGTAGAATCTTACATAATAATATTCTTATTCCAAACATAAAACATCATCTTATGATAACCAAAGATGAATTACTTTAGAGATTTTAAATTTGTGACTTGAAAAGTATATTAACTAAGCTTTGTAAGTAAAAACTGGCTGCATTTATCAAAATCATGTACAAATTCATAGAATTTTTTTATATTCTAAGAAAGGGGGTTGTTCTTATATAGGAAAATACTTTGTACAAGTAAAAAAGTCACAAAAATAAACCTGGTAGAATGATGAAAATAAGCTTTTTTTTTTGTCGTCATGTGCATAAAAGTCTTAGTTCCATTTTTTTTCTAGAATTTGTGTAATTTTAATGTATAACAGTAATTCTAATTACTTTATGATGAAAAAGAGATAAAAAACTGCTTTTTTCCTAAATAAAATATCTGCATAAATTATATGTTAAATCGGGAGGTCTATACAAAGAAGGAAACGTTAGTTTTATAAGTTTTGGCATATATTAGTTAAGTGAGTTTTACTTATAAGGAACTAACTACCAAATTAATGTGCTAAAATAGATTTAGTCCTTTAATACGAGGGTTGGTTTTTTTTCAACTTCTGTTTTGCTCCTGAAAAAAAAGTAGTAGGAATTTCGGAATAATTTTGGTACTGGCAGTTAGGTACATCTTTCAGGATCAATTTGCATCTTTACTGCATAAAAATCGGACATTTTTTCAGTTAGTTATCGAATTTACAAGCACGCTCCTGGAACTTATTTCCCGTCAACCCATCTACCACCGTCAACTCTTTCTCCTTTGCGCGACCGCTCCATTCGCCCAGCATTTAACGTTAAACAATGGGTGAGCAGGTGAAAATCGCAGGAGGGGAAAGCGGAATTCCGGAAATTCTCTATGGGTTCGCGTGAATTAAGTTCAAGGAGCGTGCTTGTAAATTCGATAATTAACAGATAAAATGTCTGATATTTATGCAGTAAAGATACAAATTGATCCTGAAGGATGTACCTAACTACCAGTACCAAAATTATTTCAAAATTCCTACTCCTTTTTTTTTCAGGAGCAAAACGGAAGTTGAAAAAAAAAAGCCCTTGTAGTTCCCCAATTAAGGTATAAATGCTGCATTTTTTAGCATACCTTGATAGTTGTTTGGCAACACATTACATATCTGATTTAATACTTACTTTCGTAACTTTCCTTTGCCTAGCAAGTGAACCTTTACCTCTTGGATTGCTAAAGCCTCAATAATCATAGTTGCACTGTATAGATTTTTTTAAAAAAAATCAAATAAATTTAAACTCCATAATGATCGGTTAGTATAAAAAACTGGAAGACAATGACTAATTTGAAATAATTAATTAATTGTTATTTTTATTTTATAAAATATTAAGAAAAAAACTTTAAAAAAAAGCTTGAAATCATTTTTTATCTAGTTAAAATTCAAAAATTTCCCTGTGATCCCCATTTTCTTACGGAGTGGGATATTATTAGTTCTTTTTCACAGTTTCAATTGGGGATATGAAATTTCGTTTGAGCACAGCAAAGGAGGAAAGGGTTAGATATGCCTCATTAGTCACTCAAAGGTGGGCAGATATCCAGAATTGAGTTGAAACACTATTTTTTAAAAAAATGAAAGGAAGACCCCCTAGAAATTTACACGGTGATATAAAATTCCATGAATTTCTACAATTAATATGTAGAAACTAAGGATAAAACATATTCTGCACCCCTGTGTTTTCCTCAACAATGATACCCATAGCTTCTAAGAATAAATTTTATTTTATCATATGATTGAAGAATGAAGACACATCATAAAGAGCTACAGTCAATTTTTACATTGATTATTCACATTAGGTCCAGCCCTTGAATGTTCATGAGCACAAGTCCATTGTGAAGAACCTGATGCACCCCTTTCATTAACCACATTCGAGCATGAACATGCCTCTGCATCTGTGGCCCACACAGTACTCTGATTTTACCATAGTATAAGCTAAGTAACCGACATAGTTCCCGCAACATGCCAGGGATTCGGCCGGTTTGTATTCGTCCCTTTCCGCTCTCTCCTAGCATCGAATCAACCACTTCATCCACCATCTGAGGGAAAGAAGCCAGTATGTTTAACAAATGCCACTCAACCTCATGGGACAATAATGTTAAATCTGCACTGTCCAAGCTGCATAAAGGAGCGTAAGTGCCATCAGACACCATAGCATCAAAGTTCCGAAAAAGGTTTGACAGCCTAGCATGGTTATATTGGATGAATACACCAGAGGTTTTAGGGCTACCTCTCTCAGATGGGGGTAATAACACTAGATTTATTAAGTAACTCTGGGAAAGAAAGTCAAATTTCACTGCAGCATCAGTTAACGATTGAATCCGTGATGACCATGACTCATGTGAAGGGTCGTATGACTCATACTTCATAGCAGTTGAGTTCTCTATTACTTGATGGTAAGCTTTAACAAACTGTTCAGCAAGACCCTCAGACTCCTGGATACTACTAGCCATATTATTCTTGAAATTAGGCTCTACACTACATTCAGTTTCACACTGTGCTAGATCAGAGTTTTCAATAGAGTTAAATTGAGAGGAAGTATCTGTTTCTACAGCAGATTTGTAATTTACACTGTGACTGAATATATAAACTTGAGATGATTTACTGCCTAACATATTTAATAAAACACCACCTTGAAGTATGCCTTTGTTTTGTCCTTGGGATCCTATATGTATAACCACATCTGGTGAGTACTGAAGATGAATTTTTACCAAATGCGTAATGAAGCATGTGTTTTTCAGACCTTCAGACATAGAGTTGTAAGGTAAAACAATGTGGGTAAGAGAATTTCCATAAGTAGCTATTAAGTTCTTTTCAATGATAAACTTTTTGAGATCTATTAACATTTTGCTATCCTCCAATTCACATTTATATTCACTTATCTTAAGTTTATCTTCCAACTCTTTAGAAACAGCATAAAGAGAGCATTTATCTGTACATGCAAGTCTGGATATATTACTGTGGTTA
This sequence comes from Tetragnatha montana, assembly GCA_963680715.1. Taxonomy (NCBI): domain Eukaryota; kingdom Metazoa; phylum Arthropoda; class Arachnida; order Araneae; family Tetragnathidae; genus Tetragnatha; species Tetragnatha montana. The sequence goes on from OY796675.1 coordinate 34,544,368, forward strand.
AAAAAATTGATAGTTTGAAAATCATTATGAAATACCTTCATACCATTATTTGCAAGAACAGTCACAACATGCTCTGCCAACAGACTGTTTCTCTTGTTATCTAAACTTTTAGATCTCACAAAGTTAACCAACACTAATACCGATTTGTTTATATTTAAATATCCATATCGATCTGAATCCATTGAGATCTCTCCTAAAACAGCTCCAAACACCATATTTCGTTTTAACTTTAAAGTTAGGTTGTAATAAGAATCCATTCCTGCATCCAAAATGTACGAGATACTCTGTACCTTTTTCACTATTACATCAATATTCTGCCTCAGAAGCTCAAAGCTTTGAAGAGGGATAAAATAGTCACATTTTAAGTTTTTATTCGCTTTCAAAATGTTAACTTTATGTAAGAGGATCGTTTGGGATACCTCATCAAATATCATCTGAATATCCCTTTCGAACCTTTTTAAGAAATACTTGTTATTAGTAGATCCTTTGTTTTCCATTTTTAAATACAAATTAGTTTGAAATCTCAAAAATATTTATACTGGACTAGACTAATCACTAAAAACGTATATTTGTACTGTACAATGAACACAGCCGGAGTTGTTTATTTTGATACGCAACGTGTAGTGGTGTAATGTAGGATTACTACCCGGTGTATATCACAAACAAAATATAAGGGTCCGGTTAGTAGGCGGAGCTTATCTGAGGAGCTGTAGAAGCGATTCAACGAGCGTTTTTTGAAACTCGTATTTTTAAAAAGGGGCCATCCATAAATGATGTCACACTGTTTTCGTAAATGTTTAAAACTTCTCAAATGACTCAGGTATAAGCATTACATTTTCCCATATCCCACATGCGTGTGAACAAAGAAGGAATTAGATTAAAAAAACAATACATTACATTGAAAAGCCGCAGTGGTAGAGTGCCCCCGTAGCATGCGGTAGGTTGTGGGATTCTATCCCTGATATTTTTTTATTAAAATTTCCAAAAAAAAACACCAAAAATCAAGTCCACACGCATGTGCTATAAACTCGGATGGACCAGGCCTGTGGGATATGTGAAAATGCAAGGGACACTTTAAATAATTATTTAAAAAGTACTTATAAATATTCCTGACATTATATGAGAAAATGTCAAAATTTTTCAACTTTAGGCCCTTTAATATGGTGGATTTACACCACCGCGACTAATGGCCCTCGAAAACTGTCGCTGAGTTTCTGCGGCTGTCGCAAATCATTCACCAGGCGATTTGCGATAGCGACAAAATGAGAGTGACAGAAAAGAATCAATAGGAACGACCGCTGTCAGAAAGCCGAGGTTTCCTATTGGTTCTTTTCTGTCGCTATCGCAAATCGCGTGGTGTAAATCCGCCATAAAGCTGTCGTTTTCGTGGCTTCTTCGAGGCTTCCTATTGGTTCTTTTGATTCGCTATCGCTTTTGTCGCGGTGGTGTAAATCCACCATCAGATGCGCACCTCGTAAGACTTTTTGATCAATATCAAATTTTGCACACAATTTTAAAGGAAAAAATAGTGTGCTGTGCAAAAACATTTTCTGACCTTCATTAAGGAACACCATTATGGTACAGTTCATAACTGCTAATTTACGTCTTAAAAGGGAGTGTCCCATTCCCCTATTAGTAGGGCCGTTAAAGGGAAAAAAACACCCGAATTGTTCAGATTGTGATAAAATCACCAAAATTGCTGGAGGTATAGTTTAAAACATGCTGAATCCAAAATCGACCGGAAGCACTCTGGCGGAAGCGTTGTTTAGGACTTCCGGTCAAAAACAAAATGGCCGCCCGCGGGCCTATTTTCGGTTGTTTTAATGATAAAAAGATAATTTTGGTGACGAATATTATGTTTTAAAGGTCAAGGATCATGATTATGATATAAAAATGTGCAATTTATGTATAAAAAATTGATTAAAATTCAACAAAATCTCTTAAATAGTGTGATAGAGTCAATCGGTAGGTTTTTTCTCAAAACATTTGTAAAGAAGTTTTTATTTCGATGGTTTTACATGTTTTTGAGGTGCTGATTCCGAATATCAAGTTTGCTGTCACGTGGTAGGTCGGCTTTATATAAAAAATTGCAAAACATTTCAAAAAATCCTAAAATGTTTTTCATCTCTATCTTCAGATTTTTGCTTATATTTCAAAAACTGTAACTTATTTGAAGATGGTCTCAGTTACAAAGTTAAAGTAAACCAAATTTACTATAAAATTCACTATTAAACTTCCATTCTCTGAAGAATAGTAGTTCAGTTATAGAGTGCTGAAAAGCAGCTATTCCTTTGTTCTTCTGCAAAAAAGTCACAAACGTCAATATTAAATATTAAAATTATTTAATTATTAATTAATTTATTAAATTATAGGAATGTTTAAATGTACTGATATTGCATTTGTTTTCATATGGTGTTGAATCCGAATTTAAGGTTTATTTTTATTTAAAAGGTCACTTCAAATCAAAAATTGCCCCACATTTTTCTCAAAAAGTACAGTGCACCAAATTTTAAGTACGTAAAATTTCTTATAACAAGCATATTAGTTAATCTTTCTATTTCGCCACTAAATCTCTAAATAAATAAAAATTATTTTCAAACATTTTATGCCAAATGAAATAACATTTAATTTCTACACACACAAACGCGAAAATCACTGATTATCAGAACGCTTAATATGAACACTTAACAACTCGTCAGAAAATAAAAATTAACCATAATGCATCTTACGTACTACTTTAATTTGTTGTACTACACTTTTTTGAGAAACTATAAGTTTTGGAAAATTAAGAAAAACTAATAGGAAAGTAAAAATTTTGACGCAATTTTTGATATCTAATATTTAACAATTTATAATTATTTTTTGAACATGCTTAGTCATCAATTGATCCGAAATATTTTTCCTTATGGTTAATACACCAAAAGTAAAGCGAAAATTGGAGATAAACAGCTAGAAAGGTCCGTTTTGGCTGCAAGGTGCAAAATACTTTATTCGCAATTTTCGCTTGTCTCCTTCCCCCTTCTCAGTAAATAATAATGCAGGGCACTATTTTAGTGAGGAATGAAATTCTCTTTCATGTGGCATAAAAATTTGTGGATATTATTTGTTTTCTATCGGGTGGAAACGTACGTTTGTCACTTTTTTGCAGAAGAACAAAAGAATAGCTGCTTTTCAGCACTCTATAACTGAACTACTATTCTTCAGAAAATGGAAGTTTAATAGTGAATTTTATAGTAAATTTGGTTTACTTTAACTTTGTACCTGAGACCATCTTCAAATAAGTTAAAGTTTTTGAAATATAAGCAAAAATCTGAAGATCGAGATGAAAAACATTTTAAGATTTTTTGAAATGTTTTGCAATTTTTTATATAAAGCCGACCTACCACGTGACAGCAAACTTGATATTCGGAATCAGCACCTCAAAAACATGTAAAACCATCGAAATAAAAACTTCTTTACAAATGTTTTGAGAAAAAACCTACCGATTGACTCTATCACACTATTTAAGAGATTTTATTGAATTTTAATCAATTTTTTATACATAAATTGCACATTTTTGTATCATAATCATGATCCTTGACCTTTAAAACATAATATTCGTCACCAAAATTATCTTTTTATCATTAAAACAACCGAAAATAGGCCCGCGGGTGGCCATTTTGTTTTTGACCGGAAGTCCTAAATAACGCTTCCGCCAGAGTGCTTCCGGTCGATTTTGGATTCAGCATGTTTTAAACTATACCTCCAGCAATTTTGGTAGTTTTATCACAATCTGAACAATTCTTCCCTTTAACGGCCCTACTATATTGATATGTTTTAAGGATAAAATTGCCGCATGATAAAATATGATGTACTTAAAAAAATCATCAGAAATTAGAGTTAAATAATGAGCAACTTTATATTTCTTCGAAAGAAAATTACATTCAAGTAAAAGAATACAATCATTTCACCAAGTAACACGAAACATTTTACTCCATTTACTTGTACTCAATATGTCTAGTTTTTCCTTGCTGTCTTTAAATACATTTCTTGCCTTTTCAAGACGATCTGTAAGCTCTCCCACTGGTTCTAAACACCGATTACAATCGTTCTCTACAAGACACAGCATCAACTTCAACATATCTTCGAACTCCTTCAGGCGACTGTTTAATATCGTGCAACCTCTTTCTAAAATGTCCACGCCAGTATTCTCACTATCACAGGCAAAGTCGACGGTCAAGAGCTTATGCACCGTGTAACTCAGTTTGCTAAACAGACTTGTTAGTCCGGATGAATAAAGACGAAGACGGTTTTGATTTACTTCCAGAATATTTGCTCTCTCTTTGAATCGAAATTTGATGTCAATTAAATCACTTGTCTGAGATTCAACATCCTTTAGTAAGTAATCTATTTTTATACGACGTTCTCGATTCTTGCAGATCGTGCCCCATACCTTATCATCGATGGGGAAAGGCTTCTCCATTAAGAATTCGGTGGACAATGATTCTTGAAAGTTACTTATAGGAATAGATGAAGGTAGAAAATACAAATGGTAGAATCTCTCAGAATCAACTTTCATTCGAACCTTGTTTTCAAAGATCCTTTCAAGCTTAAAACTTTTATCAAATATTTGAGTATATTCTTTTTCCAAATCTTCCACATCAGAAAGTATCCTACTTAACTCAGATTCAGCAACAGTCTGAGAAAATATTTTTTCTTTAATCAGATATTGGCACTTTTTCAACTCCTTTTCTGCGAATGTATAGAGAAGAACGCAGTAGTTAGTCAATTCCAGTACACCGATTAAGACGTTACATTTTCGCCTTTCTTCGTAAAGATGTTCTACTTGTAAGTCAAAGCCCTTTTTGAGAGACGACGCTTTTTCCGATAACATTTCAATGTTCCTTTTAGAGCTGTCTACTTCAGATCCATCTTGATCACTCAGAGGCTCTGATTTCGTCCTTATTTCCGGCAAACTATTTTCATCTTCACAATGCTGCACATAAGCTAGCCACAAATCTTGCTCACTTTTCGATGGAAGAGCTCCACATAAAACTCTCATTTCGTAGTAGAGATCAGTTATTTTTTCTTTAGTATCGTTCATACTGTTATATAACTCATTAAAAGCACAATTGAATTCCAATTTTCTATATTTTATATACTTTCTAATGTCTTGCACTACGGTCAACCTTTCTTCAACAGTTTTCAACTTCATTCCAGAGGAAAAGAAGTTAAATTCTTTATGCTCAGGCTTTTGAGGTTGTTCTCCAAAATTTTTTAGAACGGTATAGTTCTGTACAAAACATCCAGAATAAGAAATAATTTCATAGACTTGATCTGCTTGAAGTGTTTCATTAACTTCTGAACCTCCGCAAGCAAGGTACTTTTTTAAATTGTGGTCATCTAGTTCATTGATAACATAATCATCCAAAACTGATTCTTCATTTTCAAGATCACAATCTTCGGTTTGTTCAAGGGATATGTTTTTCAACACAAAGAACATCATATCCAGTTGTTTCTTAACAAAAATATTTTCTTTCCATTCTTGAAAAGAAGTTGATTTATATTCTTCAAAATCCATTTCCTTCTCCATTACCGTGAGTTGATTTTTTGCTGTAATAGACTCACGGCAACAGAAATACAACCACTCGGGTATGATATTGTCTTCACAAACATTTGAAGGTAGTCTGAAGTAACTAATTCCACCAGTTTGATCTCCAGCAATGATACCATCTCCCCATAAGGAAAATTCCATAAAACTGTGTAGGGGACTTTCAATTGAGAGGATAAAGTCCTCCCCTATCTTGCACACAATTATGAATCCCTTCTCATTTATAAAAGCGAGCCACAACAAGTCTGGGGAAATTCGAAGCTTCGATAACCGTCCTTCTACTTGACAAATAGACGAAGGCTCACTTGAAGGACCATCCTCATCAGGGTTTCTAAAGGCTGGCAATCTCCTCAGTTCCTCTTCACAATGATAGAAAAAACCAAACTTTGGATGGTACCCTAAAATATCTGAGGTTAGTCCAATTATGTGTTGAGTCTCTACATCACCAATGAAAGTGTGGAAGTTATCGGCTTGATAATTGTTGGGATACAGAAGTAAATCTTCTGGTAGATTTGTCCAGTGCAAGATGGACGATCCAGGTTCACCTTTGACCAATGCAACCAGGTAGGTTCCTTCACAATTGAGTGAGAGGTCGATGACGGGTCCTGGCATTGGAACTAAAACCAATAAATTGAACCAGGGACGTCCGCCGAAAACGTGAACGTGTTCGCTGTCCATTGCTGCTGAGCCGGCGACCAAAAGCTTCCCTCGACGATCGAAGGCCAGACACGAGACAGAAGACGAAAAGGGTTTGTCGCAGTGTACCACCTTTGGGGAACTTGAATCAACGGCTGATACAAAATGCAAAAAGCCTGAACGTGTTCCAAGAACTACCATAGTGCACAGAGGACTAAAAGCTACGGATTCGCAATCTTCTCCTATCTTGAGTTCCCCTACTAGCTTACCATCATATATATTGTAAATTACCAAGGATCCATCTCGTCCAGCAACAGCGCAATGAGAGTCTCCCACTGGACACACTCCAATCGATTCCAACAATGGCTTCTTCACAATATCGGTGTTTTCTTCATTCTCTATATGTCTATGTACCACAGATCCATCCATAGTCGTTAGCAGCATCGATTTCAGGGAAGGAGACAGAGATATCCACCGCACGTTTCTCACATTTATTGTCTCCAGAACCACCCAAGTACCATTCGACAGATCTATCACCTGGACACTTCCCGAGTCAAACCCAGCAAAGAGCCTATCCTCTTCTACAGCTACCATACACCTCACGATCTCCTCATCAAGACCCCTCAGCATTTCACCATCAGAACAGCAAAAGCGTAATGCATCCACAAGAACCATCCCTTCTCTTTCTGTCTGCACCAGAAGCTTGTCACCAGGCGGCAGCCAACAATGTGACACTAGTGACACTTCCCCGATGCTTGACACTTCTAGCTTTCCGTTTTTATTCTTTTTTAACATCAGAGTGTTCGTCTCCAAACTATACTTAGACTGTGTGGTAAGATCTCCTTTACTCAAGTTTAAGTTCATAATCACCATTTGCTTTGGCCCTCTTAAGCTCAGAACATTTTTTCTCCACGGGCAAGGAGTCAATTCCTCTGCTCCTTCGCAGGTGACCTTCCCTTCACAAAGTAGCTTCCGATTTGAGTGACTCCACACCGTCATACTTTCATGATTGAACGCTGCCATTAAATGAGGTCCTGCGAAGCACACCAGCGAGGCATACAAAGGTTCCCCGTATTTCTTACCATCCAATCCGAAGAAGCTCAGTCCATCTTCAAATGGTACGCACACCAACATTTCGCTTACAAAGCATGGTTTACCCTTGCATGGACTATAACGCCATTCTGGTTGAAGAAACTTTACGTCCATTTTCCTAGATCTCCTGCAAAAGATATACATATATCAGGGCCGTAACCAGACTTTTGTTTCGGGGGGGGTTTTGACTACAAAGATTTCCTGAGGTACCTCCTTACGGGTACTTTTATACGTTAAGTATTAGATGGCAACAATGGATTGAAATTTTGATGCACTAAATTTAAAAATTGTATAAACATTAAACAATATGAATTCCAAGTAAAAGGGGGTCTGGGGGTCCTCCCCCAGAAAAATTTTTGGAAATTTGCCCCTCAAAAGAGTGTTTTAGCTCATTTTGAGACCCTTTTACACCCAAAGAGCACCACTCATTGTAAGTGGCCGAATTTTCAAGGTAAAAATAAGGTATATTGTAATAAATGGCAAAATGTTGAGGGGGGTTTTGGGTTCCTACTCCAGAAAATTTGTTGAATTTTGCCCCTAACAGTGGCATTTTAACTCATTTTGAGACACTCTAAGATATTCACTCCTTGTAAATCACGCAAGTTTGAAGGAAAAACCGCACTTAATAGATTTCAAAATTTCGAGGGGGTTTGGGGGTCCTCCCCCAGAAAAATTTTGGAAATTTTACCCTTAAAAGTAGGGTTTTGACTCATTTTGAGACCCTTTGGGTTATACCCGAAGAGGATGGCTCCTTGTGAGACATAATTTTCAAGAAAAATAGCAGTATAAAAATTGATGTCAAAATTTCGGGGGGGGTTTGAACCCCTGAAACCCCCCCCTTGGATACGGCCCTGACATATATACTAGATTGCAGTGTGTCTTGACAATGACGTCACGGGTTGTAGGGAGGAGCTTTGATAAAATGTCATACTTTCTAGCTACCTACTTGGCAAATTAATCCAATTTGGCATTGCGAACGACACAGAGTGAGCAAGAGTCTGAGATATACTATAGTGGCTAGAAGGGGATCCCTTTCTAGCCACTACAGGATAAATTGCCAAATCTGATTCAACCTTTTTCTGACTCTTAGATTATGAAGTATAGTTTAATCGTTTTCCCTTGTGAAATGAAAAAGGTTTTATGTTTTGACGAGGGATATACCCTGCAATTCTTTTTTAGTGTAGCAAGGGGTGAGATCGGATCTCGCCAAGCTATTACTAACACTACATCTAAATCCCTGGTTATCGCCCAAATTTGGCGACATTTGGCGAAAACCTCGATTACGGAATATTCCCCCCCCCCATATCGCCACATTTCGGGTTCTGTTAAAAATATGTAGCTTCACCAAATGCAATCATCAAACTCACTTAAAATACTGTTATCACTGAACCAAGGCTAAACTGGGATCTGTTAACTGTGTTATATAACACAGTTAACAGATCCAGTTTAGCCTTGCTAAACTGGATCTGTTAACTCCAATTTCAAACGCTGCCTACCTGGCTCTTGCACCAAAGCTCTCAATTACTTTTCATGATGAATAAAAATTATTCAAAGGCTTAATGCTGCTATCATTAAAGCAGTGTTAACTTGAAGATATTAAAGAGTTTAACACTTATTAGTAAAAACCCATCAGTTTTAAAAGGTTCAAACAAATTCTATGCATGAGGATTTTTCTGAAGTTATTCTATTAAAATAATCTAATTTGTTCTAAATTAATTTTAAACTTACCATTTAATTAATATAACTTGTGCTTGAAAATTGTAAGTAAATCAATTAGTATTTTATTGGTAATTTGAATAAAAAAGAAGTACGTACCTGCTTTAAATATTTCAAAAAGAAACATTAAAAAATGGTTTTCTGAATCAAATCAATTTTATTGTTTGCTTTTTGGGTATAGGAAATTTTTCTCCAAGAAAATACTACGATAATACCAAACTATCAAGTCATTATTATCAGTAATTTAAATCTTCATGGGCGATTTACTAGTATACGTACCTCTTTATAACAACCCCACGATAAAGCGACCCCTTTAAAATAACCGCTAAATAGAGCATTTTCAATCACGTGTCTCCGATCACGTGATCAAGCTGGCTTGGAGGATAGACAACTTTTCTTTAACATTAGGCTCCCATAGAGAATACGCGCTGCATTTAGTTTTTATAAAATAAGTTCATTAAAAAAGATTCTTTAGGCTCGGTTAAAGACCGGAACGAAAGAATAATAGTTATTGAAGGTAAGTGCATAAGTTTTTGTGTTTTAGTGGTAAGCTAAATTTAGAAAAAGACTTATTACGAGGTGACATGTTTTTGTTTACATTTGTTAGAACAATATGCGAGTCCGATACATCTGTAAAATATTTATAATATGCTACTGAAACTAAATATTGAATAATTAATAAATAATTAAGAATTTTAAAATATGTTAGTAGCATTGCGAATGGTACTTTCAATAAGAACATTGGCAGAAATGGTTTCAGCAATTAGAACACTGCTAAATATAAAATGTAGTATTATTGAATGACTTATAATATGCAGGGATGCCATTTTATAGTAAATAAAGGTTACTTTAAAGTAAACTTTGGAGAAAAACATAAAACATCCTTATTTTTCAAAATTCACATCAAAAGTAAACAAATAAACGATGTGCATCCTATAGTTTTCCATCATACTGTCTGTCATCCAAGCCTCTGACGTCACAAGCCTGTGACGTCATGTGCGAATGCTCTATAAATAATAGACCTAATAGAGCATTCGCACATGACGTCACTTGGAGGACAAAATCAACGTTGCTAAGGCTCTTGTTAGGGGCGGGACATAGAAGTATCCAATAGCAGCATTCGCACATGACGTCACTTGGCGAATAAACAACGTTGCTAAGGCCGTTGTTAGGCAGAGTCATGTGATTGAAAATACTCTATAGAATAGAATAATAGAGAATAGGAAATAGATAGATAAATTGATAAATAGAATAGAAAAATAGAATAGAGAGAATAGTAATAAATAGACCGCTAATAAACACATGACTCGGACCTAACAACGGCCTTAGCAACGTTGTTATTCGTCCAAGTGACGTCATGTGCGAATGCTTCTATTGGATGCTTCTATTTCCCGCCCCTAACAACAGCCCTAGCAACGTTGTTTATTCGTCCAAGTGACGTCATGTGCGAATGCTCTATAACGTTTGTTGGTCTCACTCAGAAGAATAGAGCATTTTCAATCACGTGTCTCCGATCACGTGATCAAGCTGGCTTGGAGGATAGACAACTTTTCTTTAACATTAGGCTCCCATACCCAGACAGCACACACGTCTACTTTACTACCTTAAACTCGTCTAATCTCATCCAAAACTCATCCACATCCATCGATAACATCTATTACACGTCGATTAGACGTCCATTTTGGGATATCTAATTTTCGTCCATAAAATACGTCTATTAGACGTCTATTAATAGATGTTTTATAGATCTTCCAAATCGATAACATCTATTACACGTCGATTAGACGGTCATTTTGGGATATCTAATTTTCGTCCATAAAATACGTCTATTAGCCATCTATTAATAGATGTTTTATAGATCTTCCAAATTTAGTTCTTAAATGGACGTTTTGTGGAACAGTTTTTTAGATATCGTAAGCTGGCAACACAAGTAAAGTGAGTAGATTGCGCATGCGCTGCACCGAATTCGAAACCAAATCCAGAAACTTACTATTGACATTTTATTTGTTTACCTTCGCTTTCGCGATAAAATTAATCAAAGTTAGCAAATATCTCTAAAAAACCAACAAGAACAAGGATATTCTGGACTCAATTGATACATCTGCCAGAACAAGTTCTGGGTAAGTTTTGCACTTTTGTATTAGATTATCTCCATATTTTGTTTTACTGTATTAATGTAAGTAAGTTTTCTTTTTTTCTAGATCTAAAGGTCTTCAATGCAAATGTGCAATCTGCGGTATACCGAGAAGTGGAAATCCTAAAAAAGGTTTCACAAATTTCCCAGCAATCCTAAAATGTAGGTTTAATTTCTCGTTTATTTATAAATTATATTTCATCATAGAATATTAAATATACCATAATATCTTTAAAATTAACTGTTATGCTATTCGATCAAAAAGTTTATGCTGTTTTACTTTTACTTATTAGTTAAAAATAATTCTGGGTAACTTTTGAAAATCAATTATTATTTAAATAAAAAACATGTAAAATATCTTAACCAACAGAATAAACAATTTTAAATGTTTTTTTTTCATTGACACGTATATCTAATTTGTTGAAGGTATCCAATAAAGTATAATTATCAAGATTTATTCTCAGTTTAATTTGATAAGTACCTACTAATTCCAGTTCATACTTTAACAATGTTGCAATTTTTTTTTCAGTAAAGATTCTTTTCCCTAGTGGCACAGCTCCTACCAAATATATCAAGTTTACGTAATTGCAGATAGAAGTATGTGAAATTTGGCCATACATGACAAAATTGGACGAATCTGAAACATTTGTGCTGCTTAGGTTTACATAAAAAAATTATATGCACCTTTTTTGCATTGTATGTTATATCATGCTTTGTTTCAAATCAACTTTGTGTATTCATGTATATTCTTTTGGTCAATCACATCCCTGTGATACACCTGATGGTTTTAGCTGAATAATACAATAGTATAGGCTTGAAATGTTAATTAAATGTGCTTAAGTTTTTCCAACTAATCTCAGTATTCAAGGCATTGTCACTAAAACAATATAATTGAAAATTGGCCTTCAACTTTTGATGAATTGTTAAAAAAGCACTAATGAAGTTAATGTTATAGATGATTTTCTTTTCATATTTTAACACTTTTAAAAAAACTGTAACCCTAATGACATAAACTATTTTTGGATATGTATCAAATAATCTGTATGTTTAAAAATTGTCTAAAGTTTTAATGTTTAAATTTTAAGGTGTTTTTCCAATAAGATGATTTTTTTAACTTATAATTGATGGGATGTAATTCCTGGAATTATCTTCATATATACCTATTGGAAATTGTATGATAAAAGAACTCATAGAAGAAATATTGTTAAAATGAAGTTCATAAATTCCATGAACTTAACTTCTTTATATGTATATAAGCAGTGATTTTTGAAATGTATACGTATTTTACTTATATGTGTATAATTTCAATGTTTTTAAAAACGTGAAAATAAAAAAAAAACATACTTTCATCTATAAATCTTTATGTTTTTATTTAGGTTTCCAATTTTTTCTTCATTTTGTAGACTACTTTTTAAGGCTTGATTTTTATGATTCTTAGTAAGAATGATCAGTAAAGGTGTGGAATTTCGCTTAACAGGGATTAAAGTTATTTTAAAGAATTTAATACTACTAAAGTGTAACAAAATTTAATAGATTTGGTTTTCTTTTCTTACACTACTGATTTTTAATTGTTATTGATTAAAATTAATTTTTTTCTTATAACTTAAACCCCTGTCACCCTAACTATTATACTTTTACTAATATTTTTATAATAAGTAAACCTTTTGATAATTTTAGGCCATTTTGAATCCAATCAATGACATTGATATTGGATTCAAAATGCCCTAAAATTATTATTGAAAAGATTACTTATAATTAAAAATATTGGTAAAAGTATAATAGTTAGTTTGACAGGGGTTTAAGTTAGAAAAAAATTAATTTAAATCAAAAAACAATAACAATCAGTAGTGTAAGAAAAAAGGGGCGGGGCCGTTTATGGTCACCCTAAAGTCGTCTAATAGACATCTATTAGACGTCTTCTGGAGGAGTCCACTGTTCCATAATAAGACCACACTCATCTACTTTTGGACGTAGTGATCCATGGGAGGACGTCGATTAGACGTCTATTGGACTAGTCTAATCGACGGCTATTGGAGTGACATTTCTACGAGAAGTCGACGAGTTATAGAATAGTTTTCGATGAGTCTTGGAACAGTTTTAGACGAGCGGAACTGGTGGAATACCCAGACAGCACACACGTCTACTTTACTACCTTAAACTCGTCTAATCTCATCCAAAACTCATCCATATCCATCGATAACATCTATTACACGTCGATTAGACGTCCATTTTGGGATATCTAATTTTCGTCCATAAAATACGTCTATTAGACGTCTATTAATAGATGTTTTATAGATCTTCCAAATCGATAACATCTATTACACGTCGATTAGACGGCCATTTTGGGATATCTAATTTTCGTCCATAAAATACGTCTATTAGCCGTCTATTAATAGATGTTTTATAGATCTTCCAAATTTAGTTCTTAAATGGACGTTTTGTGGAAGAGTTTTTTAGATATCGTAAGCTGGCAACACAAGTAAAGTGAGTAGATTGCGCATGCGCCGCACCGAATTCGAAACCAAATCCAGAAACTTACTATTGACATTTTATTTGTTTACCTTCGCTTTCGCGATAAAATTAATCAAAGTTAGCAAATATCTCTAAAAACCCAACAAGAACAAGAAATTAATCAATACAAGTTCTGGGTAAGTTTTGTACTTTTGTATTAGATTATCTCAATATTTTGTTTTACTGTATTTTTGTAAGTAAGTTTATAAGTAAGTAAGTTATCTTTTTTTCTAGATCTAAAGGTCTTCAATGCAAATGTGCAATCTGCGGTATACCGAGAAGTGGAAATCCTAAAAAAGGTTTCACAAATTTCCCAGCAATCCTAAAATGTAGGTTTAATTTCTCGTTTATTTATAAATTATATTTCATCATAGAATATTAAATATACCATAATATCTTTAAAATTAACTGTTATGCTATTCGATCAAAAAGTTTATGCTGTTTTACTTATTAGTTAAAAATAATTCTGGGTAACTTTTGAAAATCAATTATTATTTAAATAAAAAAACATGTAAATATCTTAACCAACAGAGTAAACAGTTTTAAATGGTTTTTTTTCATTGACATATGTATATAATTTGTTGAAGGTATCCAATAAAGTATATAATTATCAAGATTTACTCTCAGTTTCATTTGATAAGTACTAATTCCAGTTCATACTTTAACAATGTTGCAATTTTTTTTCAGTCAAGATTCTTTTCCCTAGTGGCACAGCTCCTACCAAATATGTCAAGTCTACGTAATTGCAGATAGAAGTATGTGAAATTTGGCCATACATGACAAAATTGGACGAATCTGGAACATTTGTGCTGCTTAGGTTTACATAAAAAAATTGTATGCCCCTTTTTTGTATTGTATGTTATATCATGCTTTGTTTCAAATCAACTTTGTGTATTCATGTATTTTCTTTTGGTCAATCACATCCCTGTGATACACCTGATGGTTTTAGCTGAATAATACAATAGTATAGGCTTGAAATGTTAATTAAATGTGCTTAAGTTTTTCCAACTAATCTCAGTATTCAAGGCATTGTCACTAAAACAATATAATTGAAAATTGGCCTTCAACTTTTGATGAATTGTTAAAAATGCACTAATGAAGTTAATGTTATAGATGATTTTCTTTTCATATTTTAACACTTTTAGAAAAACTGTAACCCTAATGACATAAACTATTTTTGGATATGTATCAAATAATCTGTATGCTTAAAAATTGCCTAATAGTTTTAATGTTGAAATTTTAAGGTGTTTTTTCTTAATAAGATGATATTTTTAACTTATAATTGATGGGATGTAATTCCTGGAATTGTCTTCATATATTCCTATTGGAAATTGTATGATAAAAAAAGAACTCATAGAAGAAATATTGTTAAAATGAAGTTCATAAATTCCATGAACTTAACTTCTTTATATGTATATAAGCAGTGATTTTTGAAATGTATACGTATTTTACTTATATGTGTATAATTTCAATGTTTTTAAAAACGTGAAAATAAAAAAAAAACATACTTTCATCTATAAATCTTTATGTTTTTATTTAGGTTTCCAATTTTTTCTTTATTTTGTAGACTACTTTTTAAGGCTTGATTTTTATGATTCTTGGTAAGAATTATCAGTAAAGGTGTGGAATTTCGCTTAACAGGATTAAAGTTATTTTAAAGAATTTAATACTACTAAAGTGTAACAAAATTTAATAGATTTGGTTTTCTTTTCTTACACTACTGATTTTTAATTGTTATTGATTAAATTAATTTTTTTCTCATAACTTAAACCCCTGTCACCCGAACTATTATACTTTTACTAATATTTTTATAATAAGTAAACCTTTTGATAATTTTAGGCCATTTTGAATCCAATCAATGACATTGATATTGGATTCAAAATGCCCTAAAATTATTATTGAAAAGATTACTTATAATTAAAAATATTGGTAAAAGTATAATAGTTAGTTTGACAGGGGTTTAAGTTAGAAAAAAATTAATTTAAATCAATAAACAATAACAATCAGTAGTGTAAGAAAAAAGGGGCGGGGCCGTTTATGGTCACCCTAAAGTCGTCTAATAGACGTTTATTAGACGTCTTTTGGAGGAGTCCACTGTTCCATAATAAGACCACACTCATCTACTTTTGGACGTAGTGATCCATGGGAGGACGTCGATTAGACGTCTATTGGACTAGTCTAATCGACGGCTAATGGAGTGACATTTCTACGAGAAATCGACGAGTTATAGAATAGTTTTCGATGAGTCTTGGAACAGTTTTAGACGAGCGGAACTGGTGGAATAGACGTCTATTCTACTGGTATTCGACCAGTTTTTGCTGTCTGGGATAGACGTCTATTCTACTGGTATTCGACCAGTTTTTGCTGTCTGGGATAGAGAATACGCGCTGCATTTAGTTTTTATAAGAAAAGTTCATTTAAAAAGATTCTTTAGGCTCGGTTAAAGATCGGAACGAAAGAATAATAGTTATTGAAGGTAAGTGCATATGTTTTTGTGTTTTAGTGGTAAGCTAAATTTAGAAAAATACTTATTACGAGGTGACATGTTTTTGTTTATATTTGTTAGAACAATATGCGAGTCCGATACATCTGTAAAATACTTATAATATGCTACTGAAACTAAAAATTGAATAATTAATAAATAATTAAGAATTTTAAAATATGTTAGTAGCATTGCGAATGGTACTTGCAATTAGAACACTGGCAGAAATGGTTTCAGCAATTAGAACACTGCTAAATATAAAATGTAGTATTATTGAATGACTTATAATATGCAGAGATGCCATTTTAGAGTAAGTGAAGGTTACTTTAAAGGAAACTTTGGAGAAAAACATAAAACATCCTTATTTTTCAAAATTCACATCAAAAGTAAACAAATAAACGATGTGCATCCTATAGTTTTCCATCATACTGTCTGTCATCCAAGCCTCTGACGTCATAAGCCTGTGACGTCATGTGCGAATGCTCTATACGCTCTATCGAGGTTTTACTTAAGTAACAATAATAAATTAAATAATCAAAACGTGTATTTTATAAGATTTGCAAAAATATATACACTGTATTTAAATGTCATCTCATTTTATATGTTACTTTAGGAATTTTCTTCCGAAATTCAAACATTTATAAACTTAAGTTCAGATGTTCTGAAAACAGAATAATATTGTTTCTAGTAGTTAAGTTCTGTTCTGATTCTGAGCAGTACTGACGACAGTGGCGACTCGCGGGTAGTTCAAATGGGGGGTAGTTCACAATTATATGTATTTTGAAAATGTTGAAAATGGTAATTGAGTAGCAATCTTACAATTAAATCACAATTGTAATTCGGATACACAAGTATGCCCATTTACAATGAAATATGGTTCAAATTTCCTTTTGAAATCTCTGGTGTGTCACTCTAATTGTATTTGACCAAAAATATGTTTCCACAACAATTAATAAAATAAAGAAATTCTTTAAATTAATTTTACTTTTAAAACCACTTAAAAACACACAAAACTATGACCCCCATTAATCCGCCCATTAGTATACTTAGTCACGACGAATTCCATGTCTCTAGCCCTTATTAATTATTTCCTGGTGACAGAGATTTTGGATCTATGAATCATTTTATTAAAATGGTTGATGGAATCTCTATCCCATATTGGCATAATTGAAATGATTTTGTAGTCCTGTAAAACAAAACATAGTTTTACTGCCCATAAAGTTGCTACTAATACTTGACAATGAAGATTTCTAACATTTTGAAATGGCTGACCTCTATTTATGAGTGTATAATTGAATTATTTTGTGAAAACGAGTATTTATCTCTCCACTTCTCCATGAACCAAATAGGGAAAAAATAGGAACCATGTAATAATTTCATAATTCCATTTTTAATCCTTAAAAAAAGTTTCAGTCAAGTACATAAAAAACAAAAGAAGAAACAAAGAAGGAAAAGTTAAAAGGCATTTTTTGTCTGTAAAATATTCAATTAAGGTCTGAGAAATATTATTTAACACCTTCATAAAAATGTAGTGAGTTGCTAAACAAAGTTCATAAAACAAGAAAATCGGTATTTGACATGTTTCTGAAATAAGCGGTAAAAATCTTATGGTTAAATTTCTCAGCAAATGTCTTTTTAAATTTCAATTTGTTTTAACATTAATGAATTATATATAATTATGTAGAAAAGAGCATAAATTTGATGCTGAGAAAAAAAGATTTATAACACTATAATCTACCTACCTTACGTACCACTGCAGATAATGGCATCTAATAATTAAAAAAAATGAGTTTAAGGTGTCTAATAAATAATAATATTTAATAGTAATTCATATTTAAGGGTATCGTCGCTTGATTTAATTTCAAATAGATGGCACTGAATACCTGTAGATCTTGCATGTGGTCCTTCTCTCCAGGATTCCCATGATTAAATCATCTTGGGGAGTTTTCTTTAAAAAGTTTCGTGTATATTTTTACATTTTACACGAAACCGCTCAGGGAAAACAGAGTTTACCTAATATATTTTTACAACTATTCATTTTTCAGTTAGAACTAGTATATGAAAATTTATCTTTCCAGTGAATCTAATTTCCCATGGAAAAATGTAAAGCTCGAAAGTTTTTTCATCCTAAACTAAATCATAGAATTTCAAGAGTGATTGAACCTTATCACTTCAGCGCAGTTTGTAGTTCACGACGTTTTCCCCTGACAAAATTTTCCACAGAGCTTATCCATAAAATTTTCTCTCAAGAGTTTTAAGTTTTCTCATCAGAATAATCAAGAATATTATGGGGGAGGACTCCCGGACACCCCCCCCCACTACCAAGGTTTAGAAATGGATAGTTAAAGTTATTTTTAGCTAAAAAAAAAACAGGAGGGAGACTTTCAGCGTGGGGATAACAAAAACAAAAGTTTGTTAGGTGTAAGAAAAAGAGGGGGAGCCACACTAACAAATGTCACACAAATGGTGTCAGTGTCAGATATTCGGAATTCAGTTGAAATATTTTCAGTCAATTTAAAAAAAAGGAGTTGAGTCAAATTATTATCTTAATTGTCAAAAATTTAATTTTAAGAGCACATAAAAAACTCAGTTTATTTTTGAATACTGTCCATATCTATAAGCGTTACAAAAATTATTTGGTTTAAATGTAACATAGTTTAGAATTATTACTTGTTTATATAAATTTCTATGATATTGTATCATATTTATTAGATTACTAAAAATACTATAAAAGCAAATTAGGGTCAAAAATCTTTAAATGGGGGAGGTCGGAAAATTTCTTCTTGCAAAGGGGGCGGTGGTCCAAAAAAAATTGGGAACCTATGGAGTAGACTAAGACAATTCAGAATCGCCCTGGTTTGGGTGAGCAGTGAAGCAATCCTGAGGAGCCAGAGCTAGGAAACTTTACAGAGTTTTTAAAAATAAGTTAAACAAGATAATTGACATTGAAATTTTCTTTCTAACCCAACCGTTTGCCTACAATATAACCCATTTTTCATTGCTTTGGGCAACTTGTGTCTGCGCTCTAAGCAGCTCCTCAGGACTGCTTCACCGTCCTCTCAAACCAGGGTGATTGATTCTGAATTGTGTTAGGGAAATCTACACCCTTTTTTCCCCCTTTAGTTTTGAATACTCTGTATAAAATATCATGAAAACAACTCAAAATATAGTGCAACTAAGGTAATTGAAAGCAAAAGGAACAAAAAAAAATATTAAAAAACTACATTTATTTAATACGAATTTCAAAGAATAAAAAAAACTTTTAAGTATCCACGACTTCGAGCTATCCATGTTGCATTACTGGAAAAACCATCACAGCCACATTTTGCGGCACACAATCAACTTTAATAATTAATTGATGACAGTGTTTCGCAAAAGAAAAAGGAAAAGCAAAAACCATTAATATATTCTGATAATGATTCTCTTTCATATAAATTAAAAAATAATTCCCGAAATGCCTTCCGTTTACAAAACACATTTTGTACTGGAACACAAACATTGCAGATACGCCAGACCCATTTCGGCTTTCCCATGAATAATTATTATTGTTTGCGTTTTTTCTATTAAGCCCATCACTCTCTCCACTATCCTCTGGCGGCCCCCAGGCTGATGACGTAAGAGTGAGGTCACTCGCTGGCCGGTTGCCAAACGACCACTTTCTCAGAGTATTGAAGCCAGTTATAACTTTGTCACATTGGCAGCTAAAGGGAGAAAAAAATATCCTTTGTTTTCAGTCAGTTTTTACTTTTTTGTGTCCGTGGATGTTAAAAAATAAATTAATATGAATACAAATATTTGTTAATGTTACTAAATGTGTTGAATTTTTATAAAAACTGCAAAAATTAAAGGGATCCCTTAAGAAAAACTTTGGATTTATTTTGCTTCAAAACGACATAAATCTTCAGCAGAATAATAGAAAATTTAGGCCCCAATACGTATACACATTTAATAATTTTATAGGCTTTTCTCTTTCCAAAATTATAATAACTTAACGAGCTTGAATAAACTTAATGGATTCACAATTTCTAAAAAATAATGCATTATGCATAAACGTTGTTTTACAATCTCGTAAAATAATTGGTTTCATACCAATTCTAATTAAATAGATTATATCTCCATGATAAATAAATAATGGCACAATCATTTTGTGATTAAAGAAACTGAAGAAGCTATTTTTTATCCTAAACTTTAGAAAAAAACATCTTAATGGAAGTGATAATACTGGAAGCCAAAACTCTTTTACAAGATAAAGTTGCAATAATCACCCTATTTTTAAAAAGCCTAAGCGTTCTATTTTCGCTATTCACATCACCACCGGGAAAGTAAAATAGGAACTACAGGTTAGCTCAGGGGTTTCCAACTTCCAAGTAACTCGAGGGCCTCATCGAAATCTCAAGTCAAGTGGCGGGCCGCAAAGTAATCGGCTCCTTTTTAGCCATGATATTTTTTTCGGGAGTCTTTAATATGGAACTCTTCAGGATAGAGAGAGGGACAAAGATAAGTTTTTGAATTGAATTTTGAATATTTTAATAATGAATACTAATAAAAGGGGTCATCCTCCAGAAAATGTTTGTAAATTTCCCTAAAAATAGTGTTTCACCTAATTTTTGAATACTCCATTTTGCCCCTCCTCGTGATAAAGGTTGACTTTAGCCTTTATAACCCCTTTCTACGCTCAAGGGAAATTCCAGGGTATAACCCCCCCCCCCCCTCTCGAAACCTGAAACTTTTATTTGTTCACCATAGAAAACGACTGACCAAAGCTACTCCACAATCTAAGAGGTAATTTTTCGGGGGTCCTCCCCCGAAAAATTTTTGAATTTTAGTACGCTAAAAAATGTTCTGAAGCTACATTTTGGGGGTTTTCAAGGAGCTTCGCGGGCCGCCAGTTGGAAACCCCTGGGTTAGCTTCTAACCTTCTATTAAACCTTCTAACTTCAATAAAGAGTGGGCTAAATTGCATGCAAATGTTGTATGTGGGGAGTGTTGGGTATATTTTATCGGAGAGCCGGGGCTAGGAATCGATTGGGCCGCCCCTCGGACTTCGACTGCTCCCAGTGACGTCACGTCTGTGAGCGTGACGGTGGTGACGTCAGCATTGATCCATCCCCGTACACTTGGGCACGCACTTGCTGTGGAGCTAGCTCTGCCTGGGTGCATTTACCGGATCTCTCCGGTTCTTTCGGCAGGTGGAAAGATGGGTTACCTTTTTCCATTGAACGTTTTAATCATGATTCCTCTAATGTGCATACAATATTTAATAATCATCCACACAAGATCGTAACAATGGTTACTAACGAATATTTTTAGTTTTCCGTCACCTTGATTTTCAGACACTTCCAAAAGAGCTAAGCGCCTAAAAAATTGCACGCTGGTGTAATAATAACAATACAAATTTCAATGGGTTTTTTTTTATTTATTACGAAGTAATAACGAAGATTTACAAAAATAATTTTAGAGCGTATAATGAGCCAAATCGCATCGTACAGCACATTTTATCAGTTTAATACAGTGTTTCCAAACTTGTAGAAGTATTATCGTGGGCCACTTAGTATCAAAGAGCATCATTCGCTGATCATCCTAATTTCCACTGAAAAACATTTCACCCCAAGACAAATTTCTTTTTCATAATTTAAAAAACACTTTTCAAAAATTCATAATGTTTTTAATAGAGGTTTTAAAACATTCCTTTTTATTTGCATTACTCCTTAGGTATACTTTTTAAGAGGAACATTTTTTAACTAAATGCAACTTTTTATAAATTGCAATTCTATCCACTTCTGTTATATGAATAATTTATTTTCCACTAATCCGTTGATCGTATTTTATAATGTTTATCAAATTTCACAGTAAAAAGTGACAGCTATTATGCATTTAAAAAGTAATATTTGCGTAATAATTATAACATTAAGCAACAAAATTAATCATATGAGTATTTTTCATATAACTTAGAACTCTTTACTTATACTAGATACTATAGATAGAAGTCATATTCATTGCAGAAGGGTGAATCGCCAAGCGTAAGGCAAATAGCGTGTTTTACCTGACAGGAGATAAAAATAACTTTTATTCTTCCCCATTGTTTTTCTTTCACCAAATAAAGAGTAAGTTTATTCTTCGGTTACAAGGATAATGATTGCTTTGGAAGCTAGGAAAGGAAAAACCTATTTTATTTTAAGAACATTACTGTTTGAATCAATAAAATCTAAGGAAAAGTGTGTAGGATATTCTAATATTTAAACCATGTACCATACAAATTATACACACAGTGTGTTGACTTTTCGTGCTTGTGTAAATAAATCTCTGACTAGTCCTCGACAGATGTGCACCAAATTAGTAAAAAGTACTTTTAAATGTAAAAATTAAAGATATTTATTATTGGATATTTAAAAAAGTATTTAATGGAATCCGTCCTATTTCTTTGATTAAAAACATTGTTCATCATTTTTATTACGTTTTTATTAGCTCGTTTTTTTTTCTTGTCTGTTTGTCTATTCGGGTGGAATTTAGAAATCGATTTTTAACTATAACTTCTCAACTTGAAACTTATAGTTCAAATATGAATGACAATGTAATTAATCTCTGTAGTTTGTTTAAATTTGCTTTACCTGTACCCCCAGAGAGGTTCAAGTGTTTTAAGGTTTAAGGGCCGGGTGTAGTTCAATTCTCCAAAATTTTGCGTGAAGGATGTATAAAAATTTATAGGATGGATTGTATAATTTAAATTTTGAATTCTTTTTTAAGATAATGATAATGATTAATTAGTTTTATCTATTTTAACTTTAATGTTTGGAATGGTAACATTGTAAGACTTGAGGACAATAATAGTTGATGGATAAGTTAATAGTTAAGATGGTTTAAACGAATACTTGATAGTTTAAATTAATAAGAAAACCTTAACGTACACTGAATTTTCCAGCAGATTGGCTGAAAAGTTTCGATTGTGTCTTTGTAATGTGGTTGTCTGTATAAACTGTCTTTGACTTCTTATAACAATTACTTTTCGTTGTTGCAATTCAATACTTTTAGTTCGAAGAAAAAAAAGTTCATATATTCGTTAATAGTTAGTTTTTTCTTATTCACCACCGCGTAACTGCTTTTTCAATACCTTTAGCAATAAGTTGCTTCTAAATGTTAATGCATTAAAATATCCGCATCTGCAGAAGATGGCTTTAGTACAACCCCTTTCACACTATCCCCTACTGAATTCTAAGGGGGGATCCTCTGACCTTTCGGAGAACACGCGCTCACGATCGATGATTGGCGCAGGCCCAGAGCACGGTGGGTATTTCGAGCCTCACAGCTTGCCTCGTTCTCCAGATTGGGGGTGTAGCATCCTTTGCGCATGTCCCTCACCTTTTCCAGAAATATTACGGGTAGAGTTGTTTAATTTTATAGCAACAAATATTTAAGCTCTATTGAATCTAGTTTTTGAGACGATAGGGTTTTGTCCTAATCACCATACACAAAAAATAGTAATAAAATGAAAAGATCTTGTGTGAAATATTAAAAGAATTAAGAGTTCCGATTGTAATCTAAGCATATTTAGCGTAGATTTTCTTTTCAAAAGGATGGTTTTAAGCTTGAGAACAGTATATAAAAAGACGTCAAATTATATCTAAGAAAAGGAAATATTTCTATAAATAAAATGACCGGAATGTTCAGAAATATATATTGCATTGTCTTGCATATCATTGAAGTGGAAATGCTTATCTTGTATAAAAATATATTATGAAAGCAGAAATGCAAATCTGAATCTTCATAAATCAGTACAATCCTTACACTAGAATTTCCATTTTACCTCAAACCTTGAGATTGAAGAAAGTATTTAAGTAATATCATTACAAAACTTTTTAAAAGAGATGCAACACATTTACCTTCAACGAAACTTACCGGTAAAACCCCTTCTTGCCATTCAAACCCGATCTCCCTGTAGAAGTTGTTTTCCCGCTAGTGGCTTCAGTATGCCGGAAAGCAAGCTACAACGTAATGCTCGTTTGAAACGGAGATGAAGATTTCCTAACTTTTAAAAGTTTCGCTGTTAAAAGAAGAGTTCATTTAAGAGCACTAAAAAGTTTGACTATGGACTTATTTTCATTATGTTATCTAGGATCCCTAAGTTGAAAATCAAGGTTTTAATTTCTACTAAAAAGGAATGGATTGTGCAAATTAAAATGTTAATATTTAGTAGTGATTTTTTTTTAAAAGCATCGCTTGAAAATTAAAACATTTAGTTAAAAAAGGTTTTAACGTATTATTAATTAATTCTTTTAAGTAATAGTAGCTGTTTCAACTAAGAACTTATTTTTAAAATATGTTATTGCATTATATCAATGTTTTTCGAGATTTTAAAGTAACAAAGCTATTTAACATCTTTCTAGTGTATCAGACTTCTACCAGGAAGGAGGAAGGAACTTGCATTATTTTTTGTTCTGTCAGCAAGTCAATAACGTGGCTACAAATGCATGAACTTTCCAATACGATGCCCTTTGTTTTGCATTGCGTTAAAAATTGATCTGCTGCCGACACCCCTCTGTGGGAGCCCCGTTCAAAGTGAAACCCTTCATCATTGCATCAATCCGTGTGCACGTGCGACCGACCCCTGACGTCACCGGAACGGTCATTGAGCGCACTATGACGTCACGGGAAATCGATCCGGAGTTCTGATTGGCTGAGGGGTTGTTCCACTCCCAGCCGTCGCGTGCGGTTATTTGTACCGGAATCGAACGGTAATGCGGAACTTGGGGGTTCCGGAATTTTTCGGCAAGTGGGGGGTAAATGCTGAGTCATTTAAAATGATGCACTGTGTTTTTTTGAGGAAGAGGAAAATAAAACATATACAATGATTACGCAAATTTCCTTCCCTCGCTTCCTTATTTTATACATGCAATTGTTATGCCGTTATGGAAGAGTTTTAAATTTTTAAAAATTTACTTATCAGCATTTTGTAGACAAACCATTGATATTGCACTGAATGATACAAAGCTTTGAAAATGATGAAATGAAATTTTGTTTCCTGCCCTTGTTCCCTCCCAGCTACCCCTGCTCACCTTCTTGTTTGTATTGGTGCCACTCCGGACCAATTGTCGGATGAGCACGAAAGGGTCTTCAATTTATTACGGCAGCATGGTGTCTTGGACCTGGTGTAGGCCTTCCTACATCAGGTGGGATTAGTCCTACCTACTTATCAGCACAGATGATACTGTATGGTATTGAAATACGATTAAACATCACTGTTGAATATAAAGTCACAACAACTTTAAAAAACTTTTTTTAAAACTTTAAACTTCTTTTTGCGACAGATTTAAAAAAAAATAAAGCATATATTTGAAATAAATTGCATTGGAGTTACTATTTGTGACTGACTGTACTTTATATATTAAGAATAGATTATAGAGGTTTCCCGAGTTCTCCGTTTTCCCAACCATTTCAACAATTTATTGAAAAAAGCATAAGAAATAAATTGCTTAGTTGCATTCGCAAAGATACATTTATAGAACTCCCTTCCCAATACTTTTTTTTTATTCTGTTCATAGTTCACGGTGTTTTTAAAACATTCATTTTTCCATTCACACATTTAGGTTTTCGATCAATTTAATTAATTTTCAACTAAAAATATAATATCTCTAATAAGTTCATGTAAAATGCTTTCATGGTTTTTAAAAACCAAAATAGTAAGTATATTTTCGTGTATCTCTGTTTAAAAACTGTGTTTCTCTGCTCTTATCCGTCTGCCTAGCTGTGGTGTAGTAGTAGTTCAAAAGGGGTCGAAGCCAGCTCCAGGGGCTGACGGTATGGATCGGCGCGTGCGCCCAAAGTCAAGGTCAAGGCTGCGACCCCCACGTGGGTCGATACGGTCCCTGATGTGACGTCAATGGAGGTGCAGGATCTTCATTAAAATCGAACTCACCAGGAACATTTTCACTCCTAGTTACTAATATCGACAAATAACCTATTCCTCTTCTCTATTATGTTAGGTATTTGGAACTAATGAATTAAAGGATGTGGGTGAAAATTTTGAAGGAAACCATTTTTATAAAGAGTTTATACACAGAATGGTTGGTATATTTAAAAGCTGGAGTGTTCTAAAAGTCAATTCAATTATTTTCGTAAGTGAGATCAGGTTTAGAGTTTAAAGAGCAATTTAATATCTCTATCTTTTGAATTATTCGTTTTTAATTGCTTTGTTAGTATTTAAAGAAAATCTATCCGGAGTTTACTTTATTTTACGTGATTTTCTGGGGTGTTTAGTTCTCTGTGACTGTACCAAAATGCATTAAAACATTAACCATTAGTTTTTCCATAATGAATAGAATTTACTGAAGAACTCGATGCAAAATTTTTTGTATCACAGAAACAAGTTTCATTCGCAAGAGTCTGCTACCACTGTGCGCATGAATCGCATTGTTTAAAAACAATACGCGAAATAATACGCATGCGTGAAACAAGAGCTTAAACCCAGTTCTGGTAGGGAAGAAAACATTACAGGACACCATTTCTTTTACTTATTTCGCACTCACTTGCTTGGAATAAAGATTTAAGTAAAAAGAAACGGATTTGTTTTATTTAATGGGGACGTCTGTAGCTCATCTTCAAAGAAACCACGGACAAACCCCTTTCTTCGACGAATCAATTTATAAACGAAAGTTGAAATCTCCCCATTTTCCCCAACAATCCCAAACCACAAACACACAAAGGAGACACTATTTCAGTCTCATTACAAAAACCCACACTTGAGCAACCGAAATCGGCAACAAGCGTCCATCAATGAAAGGAGATGAGTCGGCGACATCCACCCGTACTCCGCGACCTTGAGCGACGTCACGACATCCATCGCGCCATCCCAGAAGCGGAAGAGTCCTTTTCCTCCTCCTTCTCTGAATCGGAACAGCTTTCACGTGTGCTCGATCGAATGGAAGATATTGCTGCATCCTTCGATGGTTTTCTGAGGAAAGCTTCTTTGCAGTAATCGTCTTTTGAATCTGCAGACGTCATTTAGGGTGGGTTTTTCGTGGAAATGGGAGTATTAGTGGCTTTTGTGTACTTGTTTTTTACTAGTTAGTGGGGATTGTCGAGGTTGATTACTATGTTTAAACGTCATTTTATGGGTTTGGGGTTCAATGTCCGATTCGGGTTTTAACGGTTTTGGTTGAAATTATAACGGTCTCTTAAACCGCTTCTAATAAAATAAAGGATAACTATAGAATGATAAAAGCAACGTGAATTCATTGCACAGCTATAACAAATAAGGTAAAAAGAGGATCTTTTTGAAAGTGTTAAAAGTTTTCTACGGTAAATATAGAAAAGTACAAAAAGGAAAATTGGACTATGCGTAAGTTTCGGAAAGAGACTATACATATTTTTTGGATTAAAAAATTGAAAATAATGCTAGTGTATTCAATTTGATCATTTCAGAGTTAATCTTAACAGGTTGGTACCATTAAAGCAGCTCTTTTGAGATGTTTGAATGATGTATGTTGAGAATGATGTTTTATTCATTCTCAAAAATGTAGTGGAAATTATATCATTATTTTACAATTATAACATTATGAAAAATAAGTTTTTATAAATAACAAATCTTTTAGTTTTATTTTCAAACTAATTTTTCCTTCGATCATCTAGCAATACAGCAATGATGTGTTACTTCTATGCTTCCAAACACTTTTCTTTAACCTTTTTAGAATAATTTGGATTTTATATATTGATTCATTAAAAGCTTATACATACTATAAAGATTTACTATACTATAAAGATTGTGAACATAAATGAATAAGAAAGAAAATTTATTTTTAATTAAAAGAAATAATTTAATTTTAATTTATGTTATACTGTTATACTATAATTACTTTATAAAGTTTAATAAAATAAGAATAACCTGTAGTACAAATTAACTGGGATGTATCAGCATATACTACAATAGTAAGTTCATATTTTACGTTTTATACACATACTTCATTTTAATAGAATATTGGACAATGGCCTGTAATACTTTGACTTCTCCCGTCGTATCAGCAAGCTTACGAATAACAAAGTCCTGATTCATTTTAAAAATCCATTTTCATTCATGCTTCTTTTAAATATTTGTTCTCCTTTAGAGCTTATATCTTTATAATTAATTTGACCCCGAAATCCTTTTTAAAAATGGATCTAACGAAATAAGATAATTCTCTTTTGTAGTCTATTTTTTCAAAAACTCCTGTTAATTTTATTAGAGATATTTTGCTAAAGAACTAATGTCCAGTTTTTTTATTAAAACAAAAACTGATGGATAAAAAATGAAAATAAAACACCTATCGAAATTGAAGTAGTAATTTAACACGGTATTCAGGGAATCTGTTTCACAATAGATGGCAGCACGAAGCTTTTTCTAACCAAGATTTCTTTAGGAATCCTTTTTGAATTTTATTATCATTATCAAAACCTTTGAAAGTGGTTAAAAACCGAATTACTCTCTTTTTACTTTTTAAAGTAGTTGATTGTCATGAATTAATAAACATTTCTATAAGAATTAGAACTGTGGTCTGAAGATGACACATAGGACCACCCCACCCTGCATTGGTGAGGTTCAGCACTTAAAAAAGTTAGGGGGCCACACTTATGGAAATATCCAAGTTACTAAGCAGCCATGCATAGGCAAGTAAATTAAAAATCATCTAAGTCAAAAAATCTTAAGAGCAAACAGATGCTTAAAAGCAGAAAAGGTTTCAAGAGCAATTGCAAAAGGATAATGAAGGGATGTTCCAAAGCAGAAAGATGCTGGAAAGAAAAGAGGTGCCCAAAATAGTTAAGAGATGATCAAAGCTGAAAGATGCTCAAGAGTAAGTATATACTAAAGAGCACAAAAATGCTTAAGAGCAGAAAGGGGTTCCCCTTGGTGTAAATCATATTCTTCCTATGTTCATTTTATGTGTTCTTTAAAATCTGTTTAATAAAGATTGTTAAAATTTGTTTCTGAAAAGAAAAGTGATGCTGAAGAAACTATAGCAATCTGAAATGAATGGTAATTTTTTTTAGTTGAATATTAATAAGTATAAGTTATTGCAAACAATTAAAGGCTCATTAATATAATAAAGTTAGTGAAATATTCGTATAAAAACATCAGAAAATTTCGCAAAATATTTTAGAATATTGCAAGTGAAGTATTAGCATTTGTAACAGAGAACGCGGTTCTAAGTCATACAAGGGTGGTCTGTGAATGATGATTATTTAGGCTAAGCGTATAATTTAGGTCCGCTAGTTGAAACCACTGCTTTAAATAAAACCCTTTATTTTCCTGATGGCTTGCTGTTTTGTAAAAATATACTAAAAATGTTTTTTCATTAATAGTTCGAGTTCGATTCACTCTTATTGTCTTATTCTCATCAGTATTAACCTCTAATATTTAATTTCGTAAATTGACCGCAAGTATACTTGATTTTGTTTTTTGATCACTCATGATCGCTTTTGTACTCCTCAGTCAGGCTTCTTTCGCGAGGGGGACTTAATCCACAGTAAAAATCTCATTTTGTATACATAGAATATACTGTAATGAGTATTTAGAAATATCTAAACACTCTTTAAAAAAAAAAAAAAATGACGAAAATTTCAGCAGAAAAGAGAAAAAATTCCTAAGAAATATGCTCCCTGCAAGTTACCACTGGTGGGAATCAAAGTCCACCCAGTAACTTCCACGCTCTTTAATAAAGAGTTTCTTAAACATCTCCAAATACATGTAGTACGTGCATATCACTTCGTACAGTCCACCCTTGGTCCTACATTTCCTTATCCTTTCTTATAACTATACGGCTGTAAGTCATAGACAGTAAGCCAATTTAATTCTTCCACACCAAATCAAGACCGTACTCCTTTATCACAGCTTCCTCCTAATCAGTGAAATACACACTTGTGTATCCGACTACGATTTACAACACAATCGGCCGCTTTCAAAACTCCTCTGATAAAACCTTCTTATCACTGAATTCTACGCAACGACCTCATATGGTGGCGGAACCTCCGCTTTCGCAATGCCGCACTTGCCCATGATAATCCCCGGGAAACAGCTGGGCCTCTCTCCGCTTATCGCCCTTGTTGTTTGTCCTCAGTGGATCTATCTGAAGGAGGTGTAAAGTTTGGGTCCACAGAGAGTATCCAAGGATATGTGGACACGTGGAAGAGATAGCTGGTTGAGGTGGTAGAGGTATTGGAGGCAAAGTTTCGTTTCTTTTAAAAAAAGATTTATTAAAGCCTTAATACACAGAATTTAAATTCCTGTACTGAAATCTCCAGATCCAAAGGAGTGTATGAGTTCTGAACCTAGCTAAAGTTCTTTGGAGCTGGAAAAAATCATGATTTTTAGGTGTTTGTATCTATACTCTGTTTCGACATTATCCTAAAAAATACACTTTAAGGATATAAAACTTAAAAGATCTAATTTGGGTCTAACTTAACGTCCTTTCCTTAAGATTACAAAAAGCATACGATAATCCAATGGAACTTCATGGTTTTATTTTTGACGACTCATTTGGAATATGAGTTGGTCACTTCATTGCATTAAATATTTTCCAATTATGATGCATGCATTATTTAATAGCTATGAAGCAAGTTAAGTAAACGGTTTTCATACCCTTATTTTTTAGTTATTATCACTAAAGTTTTAATTTTTCTTGTTTAATAGAGTTTAGAAAGTATTGGAATAGCTGCGTTTGGTGTAAATTATTCTTTAATACTACCAAACTTTTCTTTAAAAGCAACTATTCCGAAATTTTACTTTAGTGTGTATCTCAGTTATTAAATTCTTGAAGTTAATCTTGTTCTCCTCTGCAAGGCCTCATTAGTGTAGAAAATGCAGAGAAGTGTGCATGTAAGGCATAAAATACTACCAGCTGTGTGTCATCGTCCCACTTAGAAAAGACTATGACAAGAAGAGTTTCGGATCCAATAATTAATTGCTTTCAAAGTCCAGCTCCAGCCCAGTCCACCCTTTTCAACACCTGAACATCGTTTGAAATGCAGCGAAATATTTAATTTTTTTGATAAAAAAATAACTCATATGAATTCACAATTCATTTTTATTCTTCAAATTTTTCCAATTCAATTGGTACATATTGCATGCAATCACGTCGTTCATAGGTATTTTTTATTCCTATTTTATGCTATAAAGATAGAATAATTTGTAACGAAAGCCTACACTACTTGAGTTGAAAATAAGTGCATTTCATATCATATTTAAACTTTTTGTAAAGTAAAACTCAAAGACGCTATCGCATAAAAAAAAATAATGTTTTTCAAATTAAGTCAGAAATATCACAAAGCAAAAAAGATTTTAAGAATTTTCATAAGCAGTCTTCATTTAGAAGATATGTTTTGCCAAATAAATACACCTGAATATCTAGAAAATATCTAATAATAGTTCCATCTAATAATATCGCAAGTTATATTAGTATTAAGTAAGTATTAGTAAGTATTAAGTGTCAAGTAATTTAAGAACTAGAAATCTAGTGTCTAATAATATAGCAAAAGGGAAGTCTCTACATCATACAGAAGCCATCAAAAGGCCAATAATCCGCTTTGCAGGCTTTAAAATAGCTGATACAGCGACGTTTTCAACCCTTTGCTTCGCAGACAACCGTTTGATCGAAAGCGAGTGAGTGTCAATACGAGCCTCGCTCCCAGTGTAAGCCCTGGAAACGGACGACGTCATTTCCCGATCCAGCGAAGTCAAAATCCGTGATGTCAGAGGGAAGAGGAAGAAGATCCGTGACGCAACGTCGCCTAGCAACGCACAAGGTCACTGTTACGCTCGCCTTATAAGGGATGAGAGATTACCTCACGATCATCTCTCTCGCTAGGTGGCGCTGTTCGATGTTTGTCTGGGGGTTCTTGCTGAGAGGGAAGGGTTGAGGTCCAAAGATAAACTGATAACTGGTTCATGAAATGCATAATTATTTTCTACTGATTTCATAGCTACTTTCATTTCTCGTTTTGCATTATCGATTGGTTTCTATATGTATAAAATATTTTGTGGGTAGCCCTATTGGTATCTCAATTCAATATGAACTTTTTCTGGAACTGCGTGCTGAATAGCTAAGATTTAAAAAGTAAAACTTGCTTAAAAAATTCAAAATAGTTTTGAAAATTGAAATTTTTTTTTCTCTTGCTGAGTGCTAATAGTCTTATTTCGGAGGAATCATGAAAATTTTTCCGAATGAATACCTTTTATATTTATCTAGTAGGTAATCTTTGATTTGGACTATCATTACTTGCTTTCCGATTTCAGTCATATCCTATACAATTTAGACAATTAACAGCTTTATGAAAACAAAGCCTTAAATTGTAAATTCAGTTAGAAATACATTTTTCAAAAAGTAGTTGTTTAAACGTAACAGATGATTAAGAGAAACATCTAAAATAAAAAAAAAGTATGTAGGAAGTTAAGACAGGCAATGACACAAAATTTTATAAGACTTCATAATACAACCTTGAAATCAAGCAAATTATGAAGTGAAAGTTTTAAGTACAAAACCAGGTCAAGAGGAAATTTTACATGGACCATTAGTTTTTGAGATTATAATTCAACTTCAGTTTACCTTTAAAATAAGAAATTTCTGAACGGACTTTTTTTAGAAATCAAAAGTTTTCAAGTTTTTCTTTTATTTTTTTTATATATCCTATTGAAAATAACAGTAAAGTTAATTGATTCTTACGATTTCTTTCCAAGGTTAATAAAGCAAGGTTGTGTTAGCAATAAGTAGTGTAACCAGGCCTCAATGCAGTAGTAATATCACCCGATTCTTCGATTGACAGGTTTTCCCTCCAAGCTATTGAACTCTTGCCACGCGCTAGGGAAATGAGACAAACCAAGAAAGAGAATGAGTGATCGCCCTTAAAGGAAGTGGAAAATCGAGTTTGGGTGATGAAATACTCTTTTTGGGGGCAGAAACGACCCGCTTTTTGAAGATTGTTTTGTTCTTAATATTGCATGAGCTGTTGTTTTCTATCACCTTAACAGCGCTAGACTAGGTCTATAAATATGCGTTTGTGCAATAATTCTATCAAACAAAGGCTTCGCTAAGGAATTGCATAAAAAATTAGTAAGTTTAAAGCATGTGTTTTATATAAAACTAAAACCATCGCAAGAATGTGTCGGGAAAGATGAAGTCATGTTACCTTTACAAACGAAATATTTCCCTTTTTTATGAGTAATACAAATTACTTTATATCTTTTATAGTACCAGAATAACTGTAAAAAAGAGCACTTTTAATTTTCAAGAATTACATAAAATGATATAGGTATTTCTTAAAATAGGTTAACAACAGATGTTTTTTCAATATAAGAACAAAAAAAAAGGCTAAATTTTTTGAACTAAGCATTTATCTAATTAAAATTCCAATTCAATGTACCTAATTCTTCCTTAATAAAATCAATTTTCCAAAGACCCATAATAACTTGGCTATTGAGAACGAGAGCTGAAACAAATGGCCACAAATAGAATAAATGGAAAATCTTAACTGAGGTCCTATGCTCCGAGAGGAGTATAAGAGTATAAGTAATTAACCCTCACGCTGATTTAATATCGGAGATCTATGAGTCTGACAGGCACTTGTGTTTCTTTCACTGCTATACACTCCTTTCCTGTAGAACCCCTTTTCTTGCCGTGCTCAATCCCGTTCCGCTCCACAGACGGTGAGAGGTAGTTGCGGTAGGGAGTTAGCATTCGCAATCGCTGACCAGCTATTTTTCATTAAACTAAATGCTGCACCTGAGGACTATATGACTACTTACACAGAGGTGTACGAGAGGGATAGGATTCTGGGTTAGAACTGAAATTCTTAGTATAAGGCATGTATATTTTATACCTAAGTAAAAATTTGGTTAAACACTGCCGTCGGCCTAAAATTGTACATTAACCCTCCTACAAAACATTAACATGCTTTGGGTCACAGACACACTAAACATTAACACTTTACGAAATCGGAGGGATTGTCTT
Source organism: Tetragnatha montana (assembly GCA_963680715.1). NCBI lineage: Eukaryota > Metazoa > Arthropoda > Arachnida > Araneae > Tetragnathidae > Tetragnatha > Tetragnatha montana. The sequence continues at coordinate 34,578,495 of OY796675.1, forward strand.
GTCTGTTTAAATTACCTTTGATTTAAAAAAAAAAATGTAAGAGTCACATTTCAATAATATTTTCCAGGGGGTTTCGGATTGTCAGAAGTTAAAGGTAGATTATTTTAACTATAATATAAATTGTAGAAAAATACAATTTTGTTATGAATGTCATGCTTTTAAATTTAGGGTTCATAATAGGTTCATTTAAAATTCTATATTTCTCAACAAAGAACACAGTAAATGTTTGGTATAAGATGAGATGGAACTATTTTTTTAACTAAAAAGCTACTTTTCAGCAATTGTATGTATGAGTACTACGTAACGGACCTCTTATCCGTAAAGCTCGGGACCGATATCATCTCGGGTTTCCGAATTTTACGGATTTTTGAACATTTTCCCGAAAACCGGGGTAAAACCGGTTTTCCAGCCTCAAAACACCGCATTAACAGAATTGCGTGTGTATCGTTACGAAAATACGCAGATCTGCGGAGCCACGCAAGAGTGAAAAGAAAAACGATCTCCCAATCTCGCGCGCGCGGCTCCGGCATCCCCCACCTCCCGAACATTTCCCCTTCTTAAAAGCCGAGGAGAAATAAACAATCCTCCCGATCGTCTGCTGCCTCGTAGTTAACACATTCACATCGCTGAAAATTAAATTCGTATTGCAACGGGAACAAAACGAAACTGAAATTAATACGCTCTCTCGAAAATCAGCTCTACTGCATGAAAACGATGCATTTGGCACCGGCTTTCCCTCTTTCAATCGCAATATTCCTAGAACACAACCCGTAGAAAAATGCATCCGATTGGTCCCTTTCAAATTGCTCTCCTCTCCCTCCCACTGATATGAAACAATACTCCGTCCGCATTCCGAGAATCGGTCTCGGCGCTCCTTCTGCTCTACAAAGGGCGGGAGTGGATCGCGGAAACGGGAGGGGGAGCGGACATGGAGTACATCGGGACACGCTGAATCCCTTCGGATTCGGATCTTTAAAAAAGAAAACTGATTTCGGAAAACCTTACGGATTTTCGCGGATTTGGAACTTCAAAAAAAAAACTGATTTCGGAAAACCTTACGGATTTTTTAACATTACGGATTTTCGGGACACGGATAAGAGGTCCGTTACTTACTATAGTTCCAAAATTCCAGTAACACTTTTAACCCGAGTAAGGCTTCCTTCACTGCCATACACTCCAGCTTCTTGTAAAACTACTTTCTCCGCCAGGCAAAAACTCGTTTCCCCTCCCCGCTCCCGAGCGTCCCTCCATCCATCCCACATCGAACGCCCAAAAAACGTTCGTTCGGAGGGGGGAGTTGCGGACGTGCCTCTGGGAACGGCCGGAGGAACCGGTTTTGTCCGGCTTCGGTGACTCACGCGGCCCTGGCAAACGACAGCACGTGAACCACCAGCAGAGATATATCAGAGTTCAGCGGGTTCTGTGACGTCGGGAGAGCAGGAATGCATGGCAGATCCGTATCGATGGGCGCTCGGAAACCCGAATTTCGTGTTTGGAACTTGTAATTTGTTCGCTCCGTGTGGTGCACGTTCCACATTTGGCTGCTGGCTCGAAAACTGCGCCTTTGGGGTTTCGAAATGTAGTCGTAGTGCATGTTGTGTCTGAAAAAGAATGTCTGCCCGTGGGTTTGAATGTCGAAACGTGCGAAAGTTGTTTGCCAGGAGAAAATTTCAAAAGGTATCAGGGAGATGCATGTCCAGTAACGAGGTTAAACAATTCAAACACACTGATAGATAGATAAAATATATCTCCTCGCTCGAACTATGTTTTGAATTTCTATTGGAAAAGGAATTTTAATAAAACTTTTATTTGGTCATAATGTAATTTTTCTCCAATCAGATTTTGTTTACATTTACTTGGTAAGTCGCTTCACTAGACTAGATTTTTTCAATATCTTCTGATCATATTCGTCTTATTTAATACAAATTATTTTCTATTAATATTAAGGTATACTAATTTAATTATGTTACTTCTGTTTATTCAGACTTTCACTTTCTCTCCTCTATCAATTTTTTCAACCTTTCATTTTATTTTATATAATTATGAATATTTTATATAATTATAAATTAGCAATATCTAAGGGTATGTTTAGAAGAAATTTGGTTTTATTAACGGACCCTGTATACACAATATTTTGGCTAAAAAGGGACCTTTAAATATTTTTAACTTAAAGAACAAATTCTTTTTGGTCCTTAGTATTAACATTTTTCTCAAGGGTAGTACCTATAATATATGTTACATTTAAAATTTAAAAACTCATGAAAAATCGGATCCTTTTAGTGAGATTTTTCAATGGCACAAAAACAGCATCATATTTTTACAAATTCACCAGAACGGGACATAAACTAAAAAAATTATTTGACTCCAAATTCAAATTTACAAAAGTTAGAGCAAATTTTTTACATTAACATGACTTTTCATAAAAAGTCTGGACTGACCCCTGATATCTTTTTCCATTTAGTCTACTTATCCTGTTTTCAAAATTTTTACGGATATATATTTCTTTTAAATCAAGATAACTAATTTTTAAAAATACAGAACACTAAGAAGAAAATTATTATGAAATTGTGAGAAAAGTTTGCATATTTCTTTGATTTAACATATTTCTGATAGTGATAAATACACCTACATAATTATTTACTTAAATTTCAAATAATTGCATGCGACTCAAAGTTGAAATGTGCTCTGTAGCTCTTTGTCTATTATTTTCTAAACGTAGTTCTAATCATTTATCATTTAATAAAAAATAAATTAGGGTTAAAAAATAAATTTTAAGGAAATGGTAATCAGGCTATATGTTTACCGATCATAAAACAGCATTTTGGAGGGAATAACGATTATAAAATGAGTGGTAATTTTCTAGAAAATTTATGTTGATTGATATAGCACCTATTAAGTTAATGTTAGAGGGACCTTTGAGAATTGCTTTAACTTTAACTTCGAGCTTTGATTTAAGTATGATTCAAACTTATTTTTAATCAATTATAAGAAAAACGAACAATTGTGATTTGACCCAAAAATTTATTTGTTAATTAAAATAATGATATTTAGGTGTGATTATTTATTTTTATTTTATAAATAACTAAATTTTGTGAAGATTTGTGACAAAAAGAGCATACTTTGTTGACTATAATTCTTGTTACGCTTTGTTGGTAAACGAAAACAAGCACGATGTTGTCAACCTTTTACCTTTAAATAAACTTTTTGTAGCTACAAAAAAATTCAGGCTTCTTAAAATAAAAATAAAGGAAAAATCAATTATCAAATTATTTATACAACAATAATGTCCAAAAAACCCAGGTTGCATTTTCATATTTTTACTCAGCTCTATTTATTATCATACAAAACTATGATACAAAATAAGAAATATCAAATATTGGCTTTGGTCTCCCTAGTTTCTCTACCAATAATATTCTGTGAAAGTAAAATACATTTTTCTTTAAATAAAATATCATAAAAATAATTTCAAATATTACCTACATATTTGATTCAGAAGTTATTGATGTAAGAATATTTTCTCTCTATATTAAAAAAAAGTAACAGTGACCGCCGCGGCCGCCGCCGCCGCCGCCGCGGCCGCCGCTGCTTTTGAAAATTTTATTTTAGAACACTTTGAACTCTCACTACGCAAAAACTATTCCACGGAAATTTGTGAAATTTTAAACATTGCTTGACAAATGTATGAGGATCGTTTTCGTTCTAAAAGCTTATAGATGAGTTAATTAGTTCTAGAGTTATTTAATGTCAAAGTCGAAAATTATTTTTTTCTGCTGCGAGTTCGCCCCCAGCAAAATCTATTAGCAGCAGAAATATGATTTTTTGCAGACACATACCCTTAGATGTGCAGTTTTGCACCACGTCGCCCTTTTTTCGAATTTCGAATTAGTTTTGGAGTAATTAAGTTTTAAAGTTTCGAAAATTTTGGCGATTTTTCTGTTTTTTCGTTATAAAAGCAAAACTAATCACAGTAGAACTATGATATTTTAAAGGCACATAGAAATAATTTTTATAAAAATATTGGCTTTTTGTTTTTTCAAAAATTCTAATTAGTTTTAGAATTATTAAGATTCAAAGTTTCAATTTTTTCTTCTCTTTCTCGCCGTTCACTAGAGAAACACGAGAAACAGACGAGTTTTATGCGTGTTTTATGATGAGTCTGATTTCTTTTATTTTCAACAATGCTTTTTTCTACAAAGTGGTTGATGGTTATTAGTAGACTATTTCAATTAAATTATTGATAAGCAAGAGAGATGTATTTTCGGTATTACAAGAGGCTTAATTAAGCCGAGAAAAGGCTTCTGCTGGATTGTTGAGATGAACAAGCGAGCTCTGCTCGCTAAGAGCGCGAAGCGATCTGAGAAGAACTGCGAAGCAGTTAAGAGGGTTGGTGAGCGATAGCTCACTATGTGTGATTTCTTTTATTTTCAATTTAAGTTAGGAAAGTAATATTTCAGCAATAGTTTTTTTCGGGATGATTTGGATTAAATTATTTATTAGCAAGAGTAGTTTCGGTTGTAAAGGAGCATTAATTAAGCCGACCAGCGGGGTGATTGGTAAGATGGAACAAGCGAGCTTTGCTCGCTGAGATCGCGAAGCGATCTAAAAAGAACTGCGAAGCAGTTCCGGGGGTTGGTGAGCGATAGCGAGCAGGGGGCAGGCCCCCTAGTTAAAAAAATAAAAAATGTAAAATTAAAAAATATTTTTATATAAAATTTATATTTAACTCGGTGATAAATTAGCGTTTGAGCACTGTCAAACACGAACTATTAAGATGTTCAAGGTTTGAAAGTTTATCGAAATACCATTATAAATTTTAAATTTTCCATTACTTTAGTAGAGTTTTCTTTTATAGTTTTAGTTTATATGTAGTTATAGTTATGTGGTTAGCTAATAAGTTTTTAGTAGTGTATTGACTTTTATTTAATTTCAGAAAATCAGAAAGAAGTTCTGCTTATCTCACTAAGCTACGAATTTTATTTGGAACATTATGATATTCTAGTTTTGATAGTCTGATGCAATTAATTATTCCCGCTTTGAGATCGTTATTATGTAACCTAAATGATTAACTGATATACTTAAAAGGTTTTATTTTGAATAGTTTCTGAAGATCTTTTCATTAGATCTTTTCATTGTCACGTTTTTAGAAATGAACGAATTTCTTCTTTCAGTAATTAACTTGGCATATTTCCAACAAAAAGATAACACTGATACATATTTCATGAAAATGAAGCATAAAAATTACGAGAAGTTGTGGTAGTTGGTTGAGTTTGTTAAAAACTCATTTCTCCTGAAATAATGAATTGCTTGATCCTTTCAAAACACTACACGGTGGATCCTTTCTATGAATGGATAAATAAAAATGCGCGATAAAAAGCTTGACAGATAAAACTATTTAATTTTCCAGTTTAAAAAAATATTTAAATGAGATAAATCATAAAAATTAATTACGTATGGTTTAAGTTTAAAAGTATTTTTATACAATTTTTATACATTCAAATACTTTCTGGAATAACTAATTTTTTAAAGATATTCTGGTTGACACAATTACAAAAATAAATTAGTTTTAAATTATGGTCGAAAACAGACGATGTGGCAATCCTAGTTATTAATAGACGTGCTGGATATGTATATTTTTTAAAGAAAACATTTTGATTAAATTATTGATCAACTAAAGAGTTAATAAATATTCAAACTTTTAAGATAGTGTTATTTATGGGGATGACTTGTGCGGTATGTTTGGAAAGTTGGTTGACGTTTCTTCTGCTAATTTTGTTCTTAATATGTTTTATAAAATGGGTTAATTTTAGTGAGCTGGGTTTTGTGAGGATTGCGAAGCAATCAAAAGATCCTGCGTAAGCAGTTTACGGGGGTTGACGAGCGATAGCGAGCAAGGGGCGGTAGCTCCCTAGCGTGAAAAGTTAGAAATATTACGTAGAAGAAAAATTTTGTTCATAATGTAATTGGTTTCTCTAAAAACAAATTGTTATTTTTAAAACATCTATTCCCCAGATAGCTTTATCCCAATTTTAAACTTACCCGTTTCCGTTTGTGTTGTAGGACACAATGAACGATTCTAACATTAAATTCTTGTATAAATTTCTGTGAATCATTATTTTTAAAAAATTAAATATACTAATGCTTTTGATGAAAATTTAAGAAGCGCAGTAAGTAAATTAAATACTTTTGAATGAATGTGAAGGAGTAAGTCATAATATTGCTGATTCAGCTGTCATCGCAATCCGTGGTATCAATATAAAATGTTTCTTGTATCTTAACAACCCTGCAGTTTTCTCGGACTTATAAAAATTTTATAGTTATACTAATGATTAGTATTAAAAAAGCGACGAGTATCATTAATAGAACCTAAGACAGAGTGGATTAATAAATTATAACCCAATTTAAAAATACAAAAAAAAATGAGGAATGTACGAAAGCTTTGAAGATTTATTGAAATATTGTAAAAACTACTTATTTGTTTTTTAACAAATAGTAATTTTGTATTTTTACTATTTATTACTATTCACAATAAAAATTATGGTTCTATAATCGAACCACATTCTCACTTTAAAGTACCAGTCTCTTTCTAGAGTAACGAATTGTCTAATTTAACTTATGAACATTCAAATTTTTTATGTAAACAGGCATTTTAATTTGTATTTAATTTTGTTAAAAACAAAAGGGTTTTTACCTACTTTTTTAAAGGGTTTTTAAAGGGAAATGGTTTAATTTGAACTTTACCTATTTCTGATATCTTTTTTTTTATATTTCTGATTAATAATTTTTCTTCGGCGAAAAAATTATAACTTTTTTTTGCAAAAACTTAGGTTTGATACTTTTTAGAATATTATTCCAAATATAGATTATTAGGAAGCTATTTGGATTGGTATATTTTTGCTTGTTTATAAAAAAGTAAATTTAGTTGGCAATTTGTAAAAACATATAAAAAAATTTCGTGATTATTTTGCACTTTAAAAATAATTTTTAGAATGTTAAGTAAATGTAATTTCGTATAAAAAGCCGTATAAGAGCTCTGAATTTTAGACGATGTGATTTCACTTTATGACGAACAGTTTATACCTCAAACTCAATGGGATTCAAAAGTCTTTTTAAGGATAACAAAAACATTTTCTTCGTTAACATTTAGACGGAGTTGAAATCTCTGATTGAAAGATAGAACTTATATCAGTTTAAGATTACACCATTTGAATTAGAAGAGAAGCTTTAAGCTATTCATACAAGTGTTCTCTGCTTATCCTCAATTCTAAAATATGGAAATTCCAAACACATTCAAAGAAAATATCTGTCGGTTGGGAACAACTTCTCTCCGCCTCCCAGAAAGCGGTCGAAACGAGACTAGTTGCCAACAAGAATTTCAAAAAAAGAGAGGCGTCGCATGTAAATCTCCCTTTTCAGAAAGTCGGTGCCCTTTCCCGTGGCCCTGATGGATCTGACTCTGTTCTCTGAATAGCAAATAGCTGTGCCTCACTGCCAAGGAGGCTGCAACAGCTAAAAATAAGATGCACAGTACGGGTAGAGCGACCTTGCCACGCGTTGGTCAGCCTGGAAAGCTGTGACAGGGGTGACATAAGGTGATGCGAACAAATTTTTATCCTCCGATTATGTTTTATGTTTATGAGTGGATGGTCATATTTTGGCCAGTGAAGTTGATTGGCATTCACAGCTGTTGCTCTGACATTCTATCCTAGTTAGGTGATATGCTGAGTAGATTTGTTCTTGAGTATAACCAGATAGGTTAAAATGGTTTGTGAGGTGCTAGCGATTTGTAAGTATCGTAGGAAGAGAGGTATTTCATGGGGAGGGGGGTGCCAATTAGTTTTTTTTATTTAAACGTTTTTATCGCCCGTACATGACTGTCTGAAAGAAAGAAGTTTCATGAAATAATATCATTTCTTCCACTTAATCAAACGTGTTATTTTTATTAGATAAATACTTACCCAAAATTCTAATATCAGCAAAGTAATTTTAATAAACAATCCAAAAACGTTAAAAACTATGTAGTTAAACAGTAGGTAATCATTGTTTCAGTTTTACGCTTTAATATATGCCTAATGCCTATCACATTATTTTCTCTGCAGTAGAAACCTTTTGAAAGGGGTTTCGCATGCAAATAAATCATAATAGTTTCATTTGATACTTCTGAGTTAACGTCTAAAATTTAATTTTTTAACTAACCCAAAATTTAATTTTTGTATAGCATCAATTAATTGATAGTTAATTAAGTGACATATAATTTTTTTTGTGAATTTATTTTAATGTTAGGAAACAGTTCTGAGTTATGTCCAGAATAATTACCAAAATTAAATCTTTATGTGTTGGATATTTTTTATGTACGGAAACTTAATTTTCCATGGGAAAAATTCATCAAGCACCAAATTAAAACTAATTAACCCCTGCTTGGCCCTTAGATGGGCCGCAGTATGTCAAAATAAAAATAAACTAGGCCCAGTATATATAGTTTTTCTCCGCTCTGTTACAATGAAAAAATTTAGAAATTTACAGGAATAATAAAGATTTCTCATAATTTTGAGAAACTGTATTAATAATTTTTTACGATTTAATTAAATATTCCTTCAGTTCCACGAGAAATTATTTGGGGTTAACAGAAGAAGAATGGAATGATAACAAAACTTAATTGATAATAAGTTAAGATTCCATGTATTTTTTATAAAGTAAAATCATTTTTAGTTGAATTCAATTTACTGAAATTTTGAGTTATTTAATAAAAAAATGTCGATATTTAAAGTTGATTTTAAAATATTTTTTACTGTATCTTCATCAATACCAAAAGGTCAGGAAGAAATCTTCATAGATATTTTTCAAATTACTGCGTCTAGTAGTATGAACTGTGTAATTTTTAAGTAGGAGAAAAAAGGCAAAAAAGGCCATCTTATTTTTATGGTTATGAAAAATCTCTTCAAAATTTTTGACTTACCATACTCCTTATTTCAAGACTCCAGAACACCATCTGATATTTTTATTACTGAGTGTAACTAAATTTTTATTCATTTTTTCTCCAAACTGTCTGTACGTCTGTACTACTTTAAATTAAAGTAATAAAAATAGGCTATAAGTGTAAAAGAGGGGGCTAAAAAAACAAGAGTAGTTATTGATCAAAAATGAGAACATTTTTATTTACAGTTCAAAAAGCAAACAATTGGTAATAATGATACAATGCTAATGAACATGGGCATGAAATAACATGATTACAAGAAACAGTTGTAAATGGTATACATCAAAAGCAGCGACTAGCAGAGAACAGTAACAATGCAATAACAAAACCACTAGAACACATGGCAAAACAAAAGAAATCAAGTGTACAGTGGTCTAATATCCATATTATCTAACAGAAGAGTTCTAGAGAACTATACAAACACATATACCCTACTTAACATATCATCCTAGCAGTATTTCCATGTTAACAAGTGATTCTGAGGTACAGAAAAGAAGATGATAGCACAAGAACATGCTCTCCAGAGAATAAAAGCTCTTGCATAGGAATTAACTGAATATACATGATAACTTTGAAGAATGTGCCCACATTGAGAAAGATATTCAGTGATGAGCAAGTCTTAGTGCCTCGTTAATATCATTAAACACACAAATTGGCATGCACTAAAAAATTAAGTTTAAACGTAGGAACTCAACTGCTATCCTAACACACGAATGATATGCACAAAAAGTGTTACTGCAATGATACAATGACACGAAAAAGTACTTAACAAAGGCCACATTCCACAAAATGGCACGAGAAAAAGGAGCAACAATTGTATTCACGAGAGTCAACAAGAACTAAAAAGTACATGTCCCATAATAACTAATAATCATAAAAACGGCACGTCTTTTAAAAAGAGGAAACTACAACATGCCAAAAAAAAAATTAAACAATCAATCAACAGAAGCGAGTCAATGAGCAATGGCGACTAAAACATCCATCCGTCGTATTATATATATATACAGAGAAATGTACAAACAACAGCACTTTTATTATAATTTCCTATGTTTCAGACGGCCTTTATCAAAACGAGCAGGTCTCCGTCTCCTCACCTGAGCTCGGCGCCGACGACCAACAGAAATTGAGCGGCTGTCGAGACAGCGGCGAAGGCGGCCACTTTCGGCCGCACAAGAAAAGAGAAATGTAGATTGGGGGGCTTGGGGCCCCTTACGTCTCGCGCTCCTTCTTGATCTTGGCGGCCGCGGCGAGCGCCTCGTCGCCCAGGATGGTGGCTATCTCGCCCTGCATGAAGGCCCAGGGCACGGCGGAGCCGGCCAGGGGGCACTTCTCCCCGGAGGGGCAGTACACCTCGTTCCCGGAGGCGGCGCCCTGCCCCTTGATGGAGTCCCGAGAGCACGGGAAGCAGAACTTGTGGTTGGCGACGGAGGGGCACTGCACGAAGTGGGTGTCCTCCAGCCGCTCGTTGCAGAGCGTGCACTTGAGGGGCGGGGCGGCGGCCTCGGCGGGGGCACCGGCGGTGCTGCTCGTGGGCACCGACGACTGCGGCGACGCGTCCGCCTCGGAGGTGGACGTCGGTCGTGGAGGGGCGCCGCTCTTCTTACAGCCCGCTGCTGAAACACAACGACACACAATTAAAGAAACGATCAGAAACCTTTAATTCAACAAAGAGATATCAGTCTTATCATAAACGGAAAGATACCCCCCAATCGTATGACAAAACCATAGGTAATAGACTTTTTTTCAGAGGTAGAAATTTTGATCTTTTGAATGAAACTTAAACTAAAACAAACTCATTTAAACAAAAACTTAAGACAATTTATTCATTGACACTTGAGAGTTGGAGTTTCCAAACCTTTTCCCTAACCAAAGTGATGGTGAAAAATACTCCTTTCTCAATTTATTCCATTGTTAGAAAATATATCCTTTACGAACCCCAATATCTTTTAATTAAAATTATTAGTACTATTTAAGAAAATATACAAGCTTTTAGATTCATGAGGATAGGATCCGAGTGTACCAATACCAGAATTCAAATTTTTGGATCTCTAGTTTCAGGAAAAATAATATCTTTCTTGTTTATCATATACTTAGATATTGCAAAAAATGTATAAATATAATTAAATGAATGAATAAACACAGCCAAAATAATTTCTAGCGGAACTAATACCCCCTCTTCTGCCATACGATTTTTCCTTGCTCAGTAACAATTATAAGAAATATTCCTCTACATAATGTTAAAGTTTATAATTTCTGAATTACCTGTCGCTGGAGTGGTCGAGTTGATGCCGTTGGGTGAGTGTCTGGATCCTGGTCTGGACCCCCCGTTCTCGGTGCGTGGCGATCCGGGGGGCAGGCTGTCTGCAACAGACATGAGTGCGGCCATGGGGGTCTGTCCGCTCGTGGGCTGCTGCACGGACACCACGGCTCCTTCAGGGGGGCTGATGGTGCGGCCGGCCGCGCTGCTCGTCACCGCCGTCGGTACAGAGCTCACCGGGCTGCTGAAGGCTGCGGAAGAGAGAGACACAACTGCTGAGTAACGGAATTGCGAATTTCCTGTGCACATAAGAGAAAAATAATTTATGGTTTATTAGTACTACTGTAGTAATGTGTCGGTTTTGAACCGAATGATGAAAGTGTATTAAAGAAGCTTTTAGGTACTTATTTCTAAATGAAAGAATTTACTTTCCAGATTAGGTTATTTAATATTTAGGTTAGGTTAGGTTTATTTTAGGTTTCAAAAAGACAGAAAAAAAAAACAAAAGTTGTTTATAGTAAAAAAGTATTAAGTATTTTTTATTAAAAAGAGTAAATTAGGGTGAAACCAGAAACTCCAAACTCTAATGATGATTTTTTCATACTATTAAAAATTATAATAATTAGGAAATGGTAATGCTATGTCATGAAAAGATTAAAAACAATACTGAAAAACTTTCAATTTAACTGAAAGCTTAAAAATCATCGCTGAAACTACTACGGAAAATGTAATTGTCTCTGGTTGTACCCAAAATTTTGAATATACACTAAACTTAATTAAAAACCAAAATTCATATATCATAATAGACCAAAATGCTGTGATAATTGATAATGCTTTAACAAAAACGGTAGAAAGGGTCTCATTTTTTTTTTTTATCAAAAATTTAAATCACTAAAAAATCCCCAAAACCAAATAGTTTTCCGCGTTTGGAGCCCACGTGTGCGTTAAATAATGATATCTACAAATATCTCTTAAATACATCACTAAAACTAATTCCTATTACACGAGGAAAGTTTATTGAGAAAAACAAAACGCTGAAATGTTAATTAGCGGTATTTTAAACGAGAATCTCCTGCTTTGGAATGATTGGAGGAACGGCGTGTAAAAGAACACGTAAAAGTCTTTTTACGGCTAGTGCACTCTAAACGCAGTAAAACAAACATTACGCCCTACTACATCCTGCGCGCGTAGTATAGTAGTAGTTTTCTTTTTGTCTATTGTGCAGACTTGAAATTGTATTCTGTCAATTATAATGACACCAGAAAAGCTGATAAAATGATCGTACGATCAACTCGCTTTAATATATTATACAATCCAAAAGAGAAAACTTTGCATTTGTACAAAATTGCACAAAATTACATTTTGTTTTTACATTTCTCCAAGTTAGGTAAATAATTTCGGGCCTTTGCGATAAAAGGTAATGATAACAATGATATTTACAGTATTAATATTTTTCAGATTAATATTAACTCGTGGCTTTACTTTTTCATATTTTCATTTTAATGTGATGTTAAACAAGACACATTCTAAATGGAATTAGGAGGTTCATTTTGAGAATAAAAAGTAATTTACCAACAAATACAATATGCAAATAAAATCGAAAGGGAGTTAGATAAATAAAGGTTTACAAGTTATTAAAATCAATGTCCTTTTCACGGGAATAAAACTGTAAGAATTTTGAAGGTATATCTGTTATGGGCAAAGTGATTAATCGGGCATTATTAATAATGCCCGAAGTGGAGGCGGGCAAAGTGATAAATTTCATTCATAAATTCCACTGAATTTATCACATTGCCCGTACCATATCTATTTTAAATTCTATAATACGTGTATTTTATCAAGCTTTTTTAACACTAATTAAAAGAACGCAAGATATCGTCTCATGAAACTCAAATCCTTGAGATCGTTTGACTGAATAAACAAGTTATTCAAGTTCAAGTTAGAGATTACTTATATTGATGATCTATGATAAGAAATATAAGATTTAGGCGAATAAGTCCAAATTTGGAACCATGACGTAACTTTTTACAGGATCGTAACCCGAGATAAGAGAAGAAGAGATCGTATCGTTAAGATAAACTCATTCGCTTGTAACTTAATAGCAATTTCCCTAATCAGTTTTTAAGATTTATTTATGAAACAGATAATGAATTTTGATATTGCAAAATTGTTTCATCATCCGTTTTGATCCAAAGTTAAACGTTTACTTTTTGTAACAGTTCCATAAATAGTATTTTTTAGAAAATATGGACTTGGTGATATTCGGATAGTTAATTTCATGATGCTGTCATGATAACTGATTTACGGATATAAACACAGGAATGTGTCGAAAAGGTTTTCCCGAAATACGTATATACTCCACAATATTTTGTAGTAGTATTAGCCGCTAACTCTTATAAGGATATGATATGTAAAATTTATTGTTGCAGTTAGATAAAAATTAGCTAAATTTAATGATCTTCTCAAATGGAAAAATAGCGTTTTATGGTCTAACTAATACGTTATTTCAATACAAAGAATGAAAATTCTACACCATAGTATTTCGTGTAATCTTTTACGCATGAAAAGTCAATTCCCACAACCGCTAAGCTACGATTCAAGAGAACTACAACTACGTTATTTTACGCAAGAGAATTCCTCTCGATCATAAACCAATCGCTCGCAACGAGTGATAACTTTCTCAACTACCTGCTCAACGACAACAAAAAAAAAATACGAAATTCCACGCATCGAATAAAACGTTCCATTTATTTCACAAGGGAACGGAGTGGAACAAACACCGCTTTCACACGCGCCAAAATCCCAACGAAAGACCGCGCATAATTAAATACGCTGTTTCGGATCCCACTTGGAAGTGAGTCAAGCATGCGAAACTAAAATAAAAGCGACATTTGAGTTGGCAGCGTAGGAGGCGCAGCTATTTCAATACAGCAGTTTGGCAACAACAGCTTCCGTTCTCAACAGAGACCTTTCCCAGCCAAACAGTGACGTCACGAATGACGTCACGGTCATGTAGAGGTATCCCGACGTCTGCATCCCCCCGAGCCTTGACAAGCAGGAGTGGCAACACGTAGTGCAGCTCGATCTATTATTATTTTTCGCTTTTCTGTCCCTCGCTGCACTTGTTCGCTTCTTTTTTGTTTGTTTTTTAAACGTAATACTTTTACGATTTCGTTATTTTTCGCATCCGAGAAGTGATTTTGAAGAGTTCTTATCCTCTCCTCTACGTGCTTCGGGAGATCGTTCGTTTTCCTCTTTCCTCACCTCTAAAAAACGTGCAGATGGGTTTCGTCATTTTTAGAGTACGCGTTGCGCATTTTGTTATTTATGACTCACTTTTTGGCAACGGTTTCCGAGAACAGTGCCATCGTGCCTTTACAGAAACATTACCCTTTAAGGTATTAAAGAATAAAAATTTTCTTTCATAAAACCCTTAAATGGCAATCTATTTAATACTTTAAAAATATTATATCAATTACAACTGAAAACTATCATACTAAAAATAATCATTTAATTAGATACTATTTTCCTCGCCAACAATACACCGTAGTTAGTATCGTAGTTTTTTAAGTTATTTCACCTATATCTTGCAAAATATTTTTTCTTTAGTTTTAGAAAATCTTAAAAAAAACAAGAATTTAAAAACATGTACTATGCACAACGCAAAAGTGTTGGTTAAATAGCATACGTCGACACATCTCACTTCTGAGAGTGGCTGGAAAACAAACTAACCATTTAACTTTTCTTTCCATTCCCATTTAACATTGAAAAATATTTGTCTACAATAGATCTTTAACATGAAATAGGCTTTCAGCTTATAAGAGAAAACTGTTTGGAGCAAAAAAAAGCTCATAAATATTATTTAACTAATTTTTTCAAAGCGAATATCGTGTGTCAACGCGAACAAGTGATGGCGGGGGAAAGCTCTGTACAAGTTGTTTTACGGCTAGGGGACTTTATATGCGGAAAAACTAACAATACGCAGAAAGGCGCGGAACTCGCGTTCCTCGTTTAACGATGTTTAGAATATAAGCCTCGTTTTCGGTACATCAAACAAGCCTTAAAAAATTATCATAGAATGTTTTTAACCAACTTCATTGATCAGACGAGCCTCTTACTTTCGTACAAACAAAATTTTTCCCTAAGGGTACGTCGTAATTGCCGATTTTTTAAAACTTAGTTCCGTAGATAGCAAAAGATAATAGAGTTTTAAAACAATTTAAATATGCGAAATAAACCATAGTGCAGTGAAAATGTTCTTTTCTGATTAAAAAATAATTAATTTATCTTTAAATTTGCACTTCTATTTTTTGGCCAAATGTTTAAAATCCAAATTAATTCCATTGTTTTACAGTTCCAAGGAAATGCACATAGGAAACAGTGATTCATTTTCGAGGAAATCGAGCAAATTATCCTTATTTTTGTTTTCCGTAGCTTCGACACACGATAGTTCGGATATTACACGTGCCTCGAATATTATACTCGTACACACGTATCGCGTTTCCAAATGGCTTCAATGAGATGCAACCTTGGACCAACTGCTCCAAAGAGTGCAGAGGTTTTTCCTCCCATGTGGGACGAGATCTCGTTCCGATTGCAACGCACCACGTGATCGCCTCATTCGAACAACAGCGGCATTTACGATTTTTACAACGCACTCGCTTGAATGTAAAAACGTAATATAAATGCTGATAAAATAATAAACGATAGCTATTTTAGGGCTAGGATTTATTTATAATTGAGGATGACTTGTTTTATCTTATAAATATAACATTGAATAATTAAGAAGATAAGATAATTAACATTCCACAATCCAATCAACAACTGTTTCTGAGATTGTTAGCCAGACATCCAAAGAAAGAGGGTTTGTGTTACACTGCTGAAATCAATTATTCTCAACTGTATCCTACAAATGATTGCTATGGCATACAAACACGTAATCCACACGAATTTTCACAGGGATAAGATAACTAGAGATTACGGTTGGACACTCCCTCTTTTATCAGTTATACACATTTAGAAATAACACTGACGTACACAAATAACACTTTTTGAAAGCGTCTTGCAATAAATTTATGTGGTAAAGGAATTAATTTATTTTTTGGATAAAATTTTTTAAAAAGATATCGAAACGGCAATAATGCATCAATGGAGAAAACGGCGTTTCCCTATCTAAGAACTTGCCCTTATCTTTGAGAATACCATTCATATTACGAGATAACTTCAAAAATCCATTTAAAATGCCAAGCGTACAATTATGAGACTTGTTTAATAATACTTTATATTCAGAAAGAATTATAGTTAATTAATTACAGCTCTATAATAATTGCATTTTCAAGTAAATGGGATATACTTAAGAAAATTAAAAAACAAATACATAGGAAGAAAAATAAAGATAAGTATATTTAAGTATTATACTTTAAAATCAAACTAGGGACATCAGATCTTAGAAAAAATTATTACATCCTGAATAACAGTATAATTAACATAAAATTACATTCCTATTCAAAACGTTACCTTTTTTTCACCCATAACTATTCTATGTACCTATATTTTGAAGTCATTATCACAGCATTATTTGGTCTTTTAGGCGCAGCGTGACATACCTAATTTTGGGAGGGGGGGATTTTAAGTTGTGCATCTAACAAGGTTTAAACATTCAACACCGGAACACCTTAGGTAAAAGCTTGTTCAGAAAACGCACCGCACTAGAACCACTGTTATCGCTAGTTTTTTTGGCTCCATCCGTAGAAATGGACGTTAAGGAAGGGGTTCGTCTCTTGAAAGTACTGTCATGCTGCGCCTTTTGTGCACATCTTAACATTTATCTCGGAAGTTGTGTATTCCACAGGTAGGAAAAAAATAGATTTTAAAGGTGGTTGGAGCGAAGTAAACCAGGTGGGAAAAGTAAGACTACTCACCGGCCTTCATGCTAGCAGCATTGGCTTGATCGAAGGAGAAGACCCTTCCGACCATGGCATGCTCCTTCTTGTACCTGGCGTCGAAGGGCACCCCCATGACGGCCGCGGGCAGGGACTCGCCCCTCGTGAGGGGCGGTCGGTGGCCGCCCTCCTCCACCACCAGGTGCCTGGGCTGCTTGGCGGGGGTCTGGTCGGCCCCCGAGGAGCTCGGGTCGTCGTCGTCGAGGGGGGCGGCGGCGGGGCGCTTGGGGCGGGACAGGTGCGGCGGGTGCAGCCGCTCCAGCAGCCGCCGCTGCTCCGCCGCCCCGTACGGGGCTCCCGGCCGCCCCTCGGGCGCCGGCGAGCGCGACACCGCGTGCGGCGGCTGCGTCGCCAGCAGAGCGCCCTCGGCGCCGTTCAGCGGCTGCAGCGCCTTGAGCGGCCGCGGCGCCTCCTGTTGCTGCTGCTGTTGTTGTTGGAAGCCGTGCGCCCGCTTCATCTGACGCGCGTTGTCCAGCACGATCTCGATGCGGTCGGCGCCCTCGTAGTTGACGCAGCCCCGGCACACCTGCTCGGAGAAGTCGTGAAGCATGGCCCACGGCATGCGCGGCAGGTCGCACAGGTAGCAGTGCTGGCGGTGGCTGCGCGACCCGGACGACATCCTCACCATCGGGGGATTTTTCTGCTTTTTATTTTGGTTGAGAGACGATCCCTCGCTACGCACGCTACAAACGATAGTCGAGTCGCATCCGTTCCGCGGACGGCGAGTTTGGAAAATGAGTCCGCTGCCAAAATTCCTGGGGCGCGGGTTGCCAGCGGTCGGGGCGAGCGCCAACGCGGCCGCCAACACTTGGCGAGGGGCGTTTAACGGTTGCCTGGTGCATCAGCTGAGCGGTGAGTGAACGGGGTCGCTCAGCCGTCGTCACGGCTGTTGACGTTCAGGCAAAAAAAATTACTTCTAATTTTTTTTTTCGAAAGAAATATTGATTTCTTTGAGAATATCACATTCAGCTTCATTTGTTGAGAGCACTTCAGCAATAACCAGTCTTCGCTTTCGGAAGAGTTTACGGGCTAGACTTTTAAATAATGATAGTCGAATAATTTAAATAAATACGTAATGGTAAAAATAAATTTAGTTAGACGTTTTGTTGAAATCTTTTATTTCTTAACATTGCATACCTCAATTGAAAATTAAAAACTATCGATTAGTTTTTCCCTTCATAGATTTTTTTGTGTCTTTCAGAAAAACTGTAAGAAATCTATTAGATAATAAATTTTAGAGTATACTAAGAGGCTTCGAAGTAGAAGGGGTACACTCGTAATCACACAAAGTAAAGCAGGATCGGAAATGCAAATATGTGCAATATTTTTTTTCAATCCTTTTATAATATCACTTTTATCAGTCTTTTTTATTTTAACCATCAAAAATACATATTAACTTAGGGTCACAAATTATGGTTTAGTTTGGTTTTTCTCTGGGTTTATAGCTGAAGGCTGTGTTGAATTGAACAAAGTCAACGTTATGTATAGACTGAAAGATCTCTTTTTAAAACCCCACTGTTTGAAGCCAGTAACTATGAATCAGTATAACTTACTTTATTCTATTGAAAGTGTTAAAATACTTAGAGTCTTAGTACATTGTTATTCACAAAATTGTAATATCAAACAAATTACAATTAAAAGTCTACCTCTATTCCATTAAAAGTCTCTAATAAAGTGCTCTGAAAACCTACTTTGTTTTATATACGCGTGATGAAGGACCTTAGAAATGATTTTGAAGCATCCCCTCTCTCCCGGAATAAAAAGAAAAGTCTGTAGAAAGTCCGAAACAAGAATAGTCTGCAGTTACAGGCTTTGAGTACGGGTAGAATACTCCGGAGCAAAGATATTGGAGGTTACCACGGTTGCTTGAACGCAGAGCAGTTTTCACTGCTGTATACATGAAATTGCAAGGAAAACCTTTCACATGGGGTAACTGATTTTCTTAGGAACAGTTTTCCTGGTGTTTAATGTTATACCTTATACTATTGTTTTAATAATTCATCAAATAATGTGTTGTAGTTGGCTGAACCTGGTTGATTAAAATTTTCCATTATTTCAAAATAGCAAACTTTCCCAGGATAATAGTCTGCTCTAGTTAACTTCGTTATTCCTCTTATCTACCTAAAGTTTGTATTTATCACCCAGGTTGTTTGGGATAAAATTCTAAAATCTCTTGTTCTATTGTAAAAACTGCCAATTTATCATCCATTATAAAAGCAGATGTACTTTGTCTGTGATTGCTTATACTTTTTGAAATTTCTATGCTGGTCTTATCATCTCAGCAACAGTTAGGTTCCCGTTATCGCGCACTTTCACCAAGTATTCCTTCCTTTCCATTCGATAGAACGTTATGCAAGAAAGAGATAAATATACACCGAAACTCCCTCTGAACCGAAGACAGATACGGGATAAAACCGCACATCACGCTGACGCCACAAGGCAGATATGGAAAAGGAGTTAATTTTTACTTTTCGGAGCATAGGTAAACACAGATATCGCTTATCGTTGAAAACAACCCATTCACATCTGTCGGAAAGTAAAAGCCTATCTATGGAGCGATAGATGGCCAAATCTAGCAACCTTGAGTAACTAATGCATTCACTCACGCAAGCGCGGTGCACGGATACTACTACATCGTGACATCACTGCGACGTCACGGAGGTAGCGGAATCAATAGGAGGGCTCAGGCTCCGCCCACTCGACGTCACAGAGCTTCTGCAAGAGTAATAGCTTACTCTATGCAACGGCTACGTGCTAATGGGGATTAGTTGTGGCTTTTAATAGGAATTTTCGCTTTCTCCGTGACGACAGATTATTTCTGTCGTTCCACTGTCGGAGAATTCGAATTCGGTTATCCATTTGGAACAGAAAAAGTCTTTTCTCAATCCGTTCCGAAGACAGACATCTTCTGGTAGAAGATCTCTCCACGGAAAAATGGAAGGTCCTTATCTTGCTCTTCTCTTTAACTCCGCCCTCTTCATAACTTTTCCCTCCTTTACAAATGAATAGAAGAAGCCTTGAAATATTCATTGAATGAATGTACAGAAAAATGTGAGCACCAACATTTATGAATGCATTGTTTTCTAAAGATTCCAACTCACTCTTTTAACTTGACAATGGTGAAACATGAGATAAATTCGGAATAAGGATTCTAAAATTATTTTATTACCCATTCTAGTCAATTTATTTACTCCTTCTCAAAATTTAAATTTTTTGGTTGTTATTTCTAGATTATTTTATGTTCCTAGCAATTTTATTAATAAATAGTATATAATACTAAAATAATTACAAAGAAATTTAACTATTACGGCTAAATATTGCTATTTTAACAGTGGGAAAATTATTTCCAAAACGTAGAACTTAATTTAATATTTGTATTTTTTAAATGGATAAAAAATATCTGAACAGTTTTTT
The DNA here is from genome assembly GCA_963680715.1 of Tetragnatha montana. Taxonomy (NCBI): domain Eukaryota; kingdom Metazoa; phylum Arthropoda; class Arachnida; order Araneae; family Tetragnathidae; genus Tetragnatha; species Tetragnatha montana. The sequence continues at coordinate 34,599,079 of OY796675.1, forward strand.
AATTGTAAAAACTTTAGGGATTTTAAAAACAAAATATTACGTTGATTAAAGTCTTCGTAATTTAGAATGTGAAGTAAACACTATTATTGTGCTTTAAAACTTAAAACGTCCTTTTTCCTACCACTTTAATATTTATATTTTATGAGTAGGTTCTAAAAGAATATCTTACATCTAATTTTTTTACTTTCCAAAGAAATCCAAAATTGATATGCTTAACTAGGTTTTTTTATTTTTAAGCAAATATTCACTCAAATAAAATTCAATGAATAATCTTGATAGTTTACGAAAGGCACAAGATGAGCTTATCAAACCGTCCAAATTTTCTAACACTACAAAAAAAATTACTTAAGCGTTTAACATTTTATTTTACCACTATACGAACCGTATAATATTATATATCACACGGTTTATAACAATTTTAACAATTTATAGTTTATAACAATTCTAACGTATCATTTGTAATGATTATGAATAAAGTATTTAATTGATCGAAAATATTCCTGAGTTTTAATGCTATTGTAAAAAAAATCATTTCAAACTATTATACAATAAATTCATGTCAATATACCTCCAAAAGTTTTTGTGAATCTATATAAACGAAATTTTTTAATAGATCCAAAAAAATTTCTCCTACATGTTTTTTCTTCAAATAATACTCTACAGCCAATGAACCATAGCTCATCAACAGCACTCTTGCGAAATACCCGGGAAAGGCTTCCTCTGACGTCAATGCAGTCCCAAGGAGCGGAAGCGAGATGCACTTTGATATTTATTCTAGTTGGATATCCGATACGTCAACATACATAAAGAACTAGATGCCATAAAAGTTGCTTATTTGAACAATTTTAATGTATTGGTTTAGATTCCGTGAGGTGACCATTTAAAACACAACTAAAAAACTTGCCCATTTATTGGCTATTAATCTTCTTTAATTAAAAACGTAACGTTTTTTGATGTTCCTAAATAAAAAAAAAGTTGTAACTTAATTGTTTTCATGATCATAAATTAACTTTCAGATATGTCCTTAACTAATGTTTCTTCGAACTGAATTTATATCAATTTTAAGAGTTAAATTCTCCTCAAAATAAAAAAAAATGGTTTAAAGGTGAATAATTTTTTCCCTTTTTTAATGTTTTTATAGTTTACTTTTATAGGATCCATAAAGAGAACTAAGTGATTAGAAACAAAAGAAAACTAACTTTCAACAAGTTGAAATTTTTAAATCCCTATATTTTTGTTATTATTTTACATTTAATAAATCATGTAAAATTATATTACTTGAAGAAAAAAATAATTTAGCAGTACATAATACAAAAATGAAAAGAATAGGAAGTGTAAAAAAGTTTTGATTTCCAAAAATTAAAATAAAATAAATTTTAATTATTTTCATTACATTTCACACAATCTTAAATAACTGGATATATTTTTATATTCATGAAATGAAGTTATCGAAATTGAATATTGAAGAAAAAAAAACAGCAGGTATTTCATTTCAATTCAGAATCACACGACTAAATTATCTTAGCTTCCATATTTTTCAAATATATTTTGTCAACTTAAAAAATGATCATACTATACATGCAAGAATTGATAAAAAGAGAATATCTAAACAAGTGTCAAAAATAAATATCCTTAAGAGTAACATTTTTGTGTTTTTTTTATTTATAGTATTTTCTCAGTAAACCATTCCTGAAGGCAAGCTTAATACCTACCTAAAAACTGGAAGTCATTAAACTGTATAATATGTTTCCCCCCTTTCATGACCGTTATTCATTAACTAAATTATTATAAAATTGGTTCTGTTGGTATGTAAAATAAGATACCACACCGCACCTTCTTAAATTTTACACTAAATGTCAGAAATTATTAGAGGTAGTACCATTACTTTTCAACTAAATATGAAAAACTTACTTGTCCGGGAAAAAGAATGTTCTGTTACTAAATATTGTAATTTCTATTTTACGTTTTCAAATTTTCGGTAGACTTTGTGTTTGTAATTTAATAAATTTATTTAATAAACTTGTTACTTTAAACACAACGTTTATATCATACACTTTTTTTTCTCAATAAAATATTAATATAAATAATGAACATATTTTTTCCATCGTGCCTTACAGAAATATCTCTATAATTGTTTTATAAAAAAAAGATTGTATTCATTGACAAAAGAAATGTATACCCTGCATTATAAAATTTATTGATAAAAGCAATTGCACTAATTTAGACAAGAGGTAAATTTGATTTATAAGTATGAAAAATTATTAATTTTAAAAGATATCAATTCTTAAAAAAAAAAATATATATATATATATATATATATATATATATATATATTTACTTAAGTTTTTCTGATATTAATTATCGATAAAAACTTCGCAATACCTTTTACATTTTTTCAGCTACAGCTACAAAAAATATGTGGTTATTTTACATCTGCAGGTATGGAGATTGGATATCCACTTCCTTTTTTGACCAATCATCAGTGTCAGAGACAGACTTTCCCCAGACACAAAATTTCTAGATGAATCAATGATGTTCCTTTCACAAAGCTGGACGATGAGTTACCCAAACAGGTTTTTAATTCAACTGTTATTCGCTTCTTGTCTGCTTTCTGGTTAAAAAAAATAATAAAAGCTTGGCCAATCAAACTTGATATTGAGAAATGTTATTTTTCAAACAATTTTATTACTTACTTTTTAATTTCAAGCTTATTTTCATGTGAACTAAGATTTTGATACTTTGAAATTTTCATCAATCTTTCTAAAAAATTACTTTCATGACTTAAAAAACTATATTAATTAATTACAGACTTATTTTCATCTAGAAGAAAATTTTATATCATAGGGAAGTTCACATTCACGATTTTTCAATTTAGAGTTGTAATTAAAAAAAATATATTTAACATTAAAAGATGACTCAGTTTAAATTGTACAAAATAGTATTCGGTATTTTATTTAAGAAATTCTAAATTTAAGTAAGTGATAAAATTAATATTATTGCACATTTTAAAACCAGATAGGATTCTCTTTTCAACAAACAGGGAAGTGACTTGTCACTTGTCACCTTCTGACTGCATTTTATAAATCATCTGATACCGGAAAAACAAAATGTCTGACTGAGGCTGCAATATCTTCTATTTGTGATAGGCTTTTGACATATCTTATGACCAGGAAACGTAAACGTATAAAATGTCAATTCGTGACTACTGACAGATACATGGCAATAGATGTTTATTGACAATCGTACGAATGATCGAAAATAATTTTCCATGCTCTTTTGATATGCATAGCAAAAACTTTAATTTTCTATTAGCATACTATCAAGTAATTCAATTAGATATCTCTGACAGAAATCATGTAAATTATTTTCATAATTTTTATGAAATATTTATCATTAATATTATTATATATTCCGTACCAAACATATCTTATATAAAATTATGAAATTAAGTGAATCTGACTTGAACAATGTGAAGAAATTTTAAAATTACACATAACTGATGTTAACATATCATCTATGCTCAATAATTCATCGTTTTATAAAAGGAATAAATAATTCTATATAGATTAAGTATAAAACTTTTCCTACTGATACTAAGAGTTAATGGAAAAAACATTTTGCATTTGTTACATGGTCTTAAAACACGTGAAAAGTTTTTCTATTACTTAACTTTACAGGGTATTTTTTAATACAAAGTGTAAAAAAAAAGATTTTAAGTACCTATATTATTTTTTTTAATTTGATTACTTAATACTTTTTTATTGAACAAATATAGCATAAGAAGACATGATATTTGATAGCATTTAAAATGACACAAAGAGTATTATTATTTATAAGAAAATTGATTATTTTATTTAATTCATTATGGTACAATAATAAATTAGAACAATCATCCACAATTAGTGTTAAATGATTATTTCAATATCATACTATTTAAAATGAATAAAAATTTGTAATTTTTAGAACTTTTACTGTTTTTATAGAAGTATGACTTAAATGTAAAAAATTTAAGAAAATCAATTATTAAATAAAACCAATTGCTACAGTAATTATTTAATGCAATTAATATTAAATTTCGATTGCAATATTTTTGTTTTAAACTAATGATAATTTATAATTGTTAGAACTTAATTAGTTATTATTTAATGAGGTTATAGGATTTGTGCAAAAATCAAAATCGCTTAAAATGTTTTGAAAACAAAATTTCATATGCTCTTAGCTCTTTATTCGAAAATCCTTCTCTTAAAAAACGTTATTCACCTTCATTACCAACAACTCCTTCCTATAACTTTCTAAATCTCCATTAAAAAGAAAAAGAACATTCTATTCTCTGATCTCCAACGTCTTTTCTCCAAAAAGAGCCCCCAACAAAACCTGCTCACCAAACGCGGTCGCGCCCACATAACCGAATCCCGCCTCACCGAACGGTTACCTCGCCGAATCCCACTTGGTCGAATGTGCCATTTCGCAGACGGGACACTTCACCGAATAGCTCATCTCACCGAAAGGACATTTCAACGAAAGGGACGTTTCGCAGAATGGACGTTTCGAGGAATGGACGTTTTACTGAACCTCTAGTTTTGTATGGCGGGTACCGAGGGAAATTATTATGGTTATTAAGGAAAGTTTTGAAATAATCCAACTATGACACTTTTCTTATTGAGTAGAGTTGTGAAATATTTTGAACAAATTAACTTTCATAATAATAAAATATTCAATTCATTTAAATTTTTATTTTATAACTCAGTTTTAGGTACTTTTTTGGAATATTATGTTCAGTGGCGGATCTAGAACATGAGCAAGGGGGGGGGCTTACTTAATCTGATTGAGGATGATAATGAAGTAACAAGCCGTGCTTTTTACAATATTCATTAATGTCTTAAATATTGAGGGCAATGTTGATTGTAAATGACTAGTATTGTTAAATATAACTAATTAATTAGTAATTAAATTAGTTAATCATTAAATATATCAAAATAATAAGGCAATAAGGGTGTGTCAACCGGGAGGGGTTTTTTACGATGATTTGAGTCAAATATTTTTGTTCCAAGAATATAGATCAAATGTGAATTTTCTTGCACTAAATTTCAATGTGTAGTGAATAATACATCCATCCCGAGGCATAAGGGGGGTTTGGGGGAACCTCCCCCAAGAAAATTTTTGAAAATTTGACCCTAAAAAGTTGTGTTTTGACTTATTTTATGTCATTTGGGACTTTGAGTGTCACAAGAAAAAGATGATTTCTTGTACTCGTTTTCAAAGGAAAAAACTGTAAGATTATAAGAATTTCATGGGGGTGGTTTTAACCCCCTAACTAACCCCGTCTCTATTTTAACCGAGTAAATGTTTTGTAAGAGACTTAGCGCATTAGACCCTTTTAAAAAGTAAATCTTATTAAAACCAGGGAGTTAAAGATCTTGCAGAGGGGCTAAAGCTCATAACCTTTAAGATGTGAAACAAATCTATAAAAATGTAAGGGGCTAAGTATTTTGGAGGTTATGCTTTGTAAGGCTTAGAAAGCTCATTGGAATCTACAAGTTCTGAATCGCATTTATATTAAAGTGCTGAAAGCTAAAGATCTTGGAGGGGGCTAACGCTTTTAGGCTAAAGCTTATTAAATTGCGAACTAAATTATAAAACATCGCAAGGAGGCTAATTCTTAATGGGGGCTAAAACTCATTGGCCCCTTTAAATTGTGAATTGAATCTACAAAAACTCAGGGCTAAAAGCCTTGTAGGAGCTAAAGATCATGGAAGGATTCATAAGGGTTAAAGCTCATTAAATAGTGAACCAAATATATTTAAAAACGCAAGAGGGCTAAAAGCTTTGTAAAGGCTATTAAAGAGCATGGAGGGGGCTAATGTTTCACAGGGTTAAAGCTCATTAATTTGTGTAACAAACATAAAAACGCAAGGAGGCTAATGCTTTTAGGGGCTAAGCTCATTGGATAGACCCTTTAAATTACGAATCAAACCTTCAAACATGCAGGGGGCTAATAATTTGTAAAGGCTAAAACCTCTAGAAATCCTTAAATAGTGAATTGAGTTTATAAAAATGCAGGGGGCTAAAGATCTTGGAAGGGGCTTAATGCTTTGTAGACCCTTTGAATTGTGAAAAAGGCTACAAAAAACTGAAAAAAAGTTTAAAATTTTGAAAATTTAAACAAAATTTTTTAAAAACTTAATTTTTTTTCGAAAAAGTTCAATTTTATGTAGTGTAAACTTAAGTCCCAAGGGGGGGCTATAGCCCCTATAGCCCCCCCATAGATCCGCCACTGATTATGTTGAGTGAGAAAATAATTTTTAAGCTATTGCACAATTTACTTAGGTTTTTGTAATTTTAAAAACAATGTATTTTTTTGTTACTATTGTGTTGTAATTGAAGAGTATGGAATCATAATAAGTGAAAAAGGTTTATATAAAGTCTCGTATTACACCTTTAATAAATTTTAAAAAATAAAACAAATGTGAAAAAAGTAATTTAATCGTCAGTTTGAAAAAAGGGAATAAGTCCAAATTTTGTCCAGTCTTGAGAAAATTGAAAAAGTGTATAAGTAATGGAATTTTCAATGTATGTTCACCAAATTGTTACCAGAAATTCAGGAAATTCATGCCACTTATTGCAAAGTTTAAAAGCATATATAAATTTTTAAAGGTGTGAAAGTAATTTTCTTAAAATCCAAAATCCTGAAACCGCTGTCTTGGAATATTTATTAATGATTTCAATACATTTAATCATGTTTCTGCTATTCTTAGCAGAGTTCACTTTGATCTCTGAGCATTGTAATTGGCTCAAATAATCGTTTTCTAACTGGGATAGATAAACAGTTTTACTTTAATGTTCAATGAATTGATACTTTTATTAATTTTTTTAAATCAATTATTTAACAGACTGATGCGCGCCACTACCATTAATCCAATGCGCCATATTTGGTGCGTATGCGTCACGTTTTAGCGCCCCCATGGTTAAAATAGCGATAAATTTAAATTTTGGTATTAATATTTTTTTTTCATAAACTATCTGTTAAAAATTGACAAGGAAACAAGAATTCACGAATAAAACTTGACAAGGACACTCTCAAAAATATAATACAAATAAAAATAAATAATTTTGAAAACTCTAAGTGCTAACAATATAAATCATAAATAAGAATTTAACTATTAATATTGATGATTCATTCTATAAATATATTAAATATAATACATTAAATATTTTTCTCATAAAAATTGGTTGAAAATTGAATCGTCAGTTTAAAAAAGGGAATAAGACCAAAACCTAACTAACCATACATACGTAGTTATAGCCCCTTTAATTTGGGCAAATTGATGTCCATTCATTGTACTTTTTATTTAATTTGAAATTTAAGTTAATTTTTCATCCTTTTCTTACTTTTTGAGATGTAAACTAAGCCAAAACATTTTTTTTTTTAATTTAAAAGTGGTTTACTTTTTTTATTATGTAAATGTTTGACTCCATTGATATTCAACTACTTCAACTACTACAGTCTTAATAACCCAGTTTCATAATATTTTTGAATTTTATTTGTCTTATAGTCTTTCTGTATTTCTCACTTCTGTGCTGTGAACTAAGCAGAAATATAATTCAAGTAGTTTTTAAGATTTTTCTTCTGCTGAAATATCATAAAGTTGAAAAAGGGAATAAGTACATCAACTTTTTTAACTGTACAATATCCTGAAATTTAAAGAACATTCATTTTCGTAATACAATCTAAGTCTTCTCAGTTTAAATTTTAACAACTACTCTTTTTAGATAATGTAATATAGTATCTGTAATATCTCCTTCTCTACGCAAAACTTTTAAAAATTTAAATTGCAACTCAAAATAGCAACGACGTCATGTATATATCTGTGAAGGCGCTTTCGGTGAGAGAGCAATTCTGCGAGGTGTCCCTTTCGGCGAGATGCCCTTTCGGTGAGGTGGGATATTCGGTGAAACGTCCTGTCTGCGAGACGACCCATTCGATGTAGTGGGATTCGACGAAGTGGCAGGTCGGTGAAGAGGGATTCGGTGAGGAGGCACACACCCCACCAAACGTGCAGCAAAGAAAAGAGCGGGAGAGAGAGAGAACACGTCACGAGGCACTTGTCGTTTGGTGAGAACCCAGTTTTCCCGCCATTTCCATCTCGCCAGACGATGCAGCATTCCAGGGCGCGACCCCGGCCACCATCTGCACCCTCCCCTCCCCCTACACGCGCGCGTAGCTGTAGTACGGTCAGCGGATCCGGTTCCCTCGGCGAATTCCTTTACGCCCTTGGAACAACTTTTTAACTTTTCTCTGCCAAACGGCTTGATTGCTTGATTTGTCTCTTCCTCTCCTGTGAGTGGGCCCCACTCTTCGAATTATCCTCCGCCCTAGACTGGTGGTGGTGAAACTCTCAGTTGGAAATATCTTTTCCATGGCCCCGGGGGAAAAATATAGAGAAAATTGTGTTTTTTTGTTTTTATTTCCCAAAAAATTATGCAAAGAATAAGCAATATCGACTATAACTTTATTTACATTGATAGATTAAAACACTTGGAAGAATCTTAAATATGATATTCTTGTGTTCATTTTATAAAGACTTGGTTGCAATAAAAAGTATTTAATAGAAATTGCTGTTAAGCTGAATTTAATTGCAAGAAAATTGTTTACAAAAACTCTAATTTTCAAAATACTATAGTAAAGTAATAAAAGTAACTAATCTATTTTATAAATCAGTTATAAAGTTTATTAATAATATTTTGTATCATTAATTAGTTGTAAATAATGTAAAACATTAAAGTATCATTGTTCAAATTTAAGAATTTTTTTATAAAACATCATGGATAAAGAAATTTTAAATTTCAGTAAAACTCTAGATTTAAATAGTACTTTGTTGAATATTAAAATGTAAAAATAGTAAAAGAAGTAATTTAAAAATATCTTACATGAAAATAATTAATATCTAAGAATGAATAAAGAATTCATTGTATTGTAATTACGAATCGTTACATTAATTGAGATTCTCAGTTCATCACATTTCGTATGGAGAAAATTGGTGAGCATAATTATATCTCGAAACAAATTACACAAAGTTCTAAAGAAAATTTTATCGAGTTTTTTCTGTTGCATAGTTATAATAAGTTCCATGAACAAATTACCTATTTTCTAAACAAGATCGATAATTTAATTCTATTTACCTATTTCATTAAAAAATTAATCTCAGTTGAATTTTAATTATTTGTTTCTAGAAATTACTACTGTGAAAGTGTTCAGAAATTGTCAAAGCCTATAGATGCAACTAATTATAAAGAAAAGTATGGGAATCTATTCTTTACCTCGTTACCTCGGAATTTTATTTAATACCCATCTTCTAAATACCTATTTCATCTTTATTCTAAGTCATTTTTATACATTATACCTATAATTATATGTAGATATTAATTACTTATCAATTATTTAAGCTTTCACAGCATCTCAATATCCAGGTAATGAAATTCTTATAAAAATGTTAAATGTCGAAAAATGTTATTATAATTTCACGTATCATTATTAATAAATTATATTAATGTCAAGAAAATCATAATGGTATTTGAAGATTAATATTTATTCATTTTATAATTTAATTATTGTTATAAATTTAAATAATACAAGTTTCTTAAAGAATTTTTTAATAAATGTTTGATTTCTAGGAATTTTCTTATCAAGAAACATTTTTGCGCTTTTAAAAAATATTTCCTATTTTTAATAATTTAACATTCATTTTATTGCTATTCTACTTAATGTTATTAATATGAATATTTCAAATTTCAATCTGTATATTTATACTAATCTTCATCTTTTAGTATTAATAAACCTAATTTTGAAATAAACTATAAAAATTAACAGATCTCAAATCATCAATCATTTTTATTACTCAAAAATATCTTCTTTAAGTCTTAAAATAATTGCGTCAATACAAGTGGTCTTCAAAAAGGACAGTATAGGAAAGTATAATAAATTAAATAATTTAAAGGATAAGAATGGATTTCATCATATTAATGTAATTTCAAAATTTATATAAAGGTGAAATATAAAACTTAAAGTACATACGTAGATAATATTTTCATATGTTATAAATTTCATTACAACTGGTATAATAAAAGTAAAATTGTATAAAATATAAAGGTATTTATACTATAAGATTTTCCATATCTACCATTATTTATACTACCAATTTTTTTTCAATCAGATATGCTATTTCTCTCAGAAAAATAAAACTGTTAATACTTAACAGGGACCAAGTTTTTTGTTAATCGAGCAATATTGAAATTAGTTCTGATTATTTTAACGCATCGTCCAACCACGAAGAAAGAATTTTAAAGGTAACTTCCAACTCCAAAAAAGGGGTAAAAAAAAATACTTCAAATATTGTTTCTAGGGCAATCCTTAATTTCCTCTTGAATTTGTTTTGCACAACATCAATACCTCTAAAACCTCAAATATTAATCAAGATATCACCAATCGCAATCTTTATTATATGAAACCCCTTAAAAATATTCTTAAATCCTTCATAACTCAACAACAAACCATCTCCAGGGTCAAGGTATCTCAGAACCTAGACACTTTCTTCGATCCCCGACACGAAACGTGAAACTCTCTACTGAACCCTCGCTAACAAGGCGCGAGTTTTTTCCACTGCATTTTTCTCTCCATTCTGTCTGAGATCCCCTGGCCTCGGCATTCCATCGGGGGAAGTGTTGATCGGGGGGTGCTCTGTGGGAAAGGAATGCGCGCGCGCAGAACAGCTGTTCTCAGGTGGGAGGACCCCCCGGAACCGAAAGGGTGGTGGTCAAGGGGTCACCCCAATGGTTTCGTTATGCCTGGGTTGTTTAAGGTCTTTATACTATATTTTCCCCCACGTGGACCGGAGAGTAAGTAAGAAAAGAGTATATTTGTGTGTTGCTATGCCTTGTTGATGTTGCGTTCTCTTGGTTAGTAAATTGTGATTGGTTATAGTAAGTCTCAATTTAGGTAGAAACTGTGCATTAAGGAAGAATCGTTTTTTAAAGATTCTAGATTTTTGTGTTCACAAAATTTAATCTCGTACTTCATCTATTTGGGGAATTAATAAGATTGATTTGTTTAGTGATCCCCAATGGGGATAAGATTCATCCTTTTATTACTTAAGTAAAAAAATTTTTATTAAGTAATAAAAGGATGAATCTAAATATAAAATAATGTATATATGATAAATGAGGATGAGGTATAAAATATTTTTGTAACATCAATTGATGTTACAAAAATATTTTATACCTTACCATCTGTTTGTTTTCAGAATTGAAGGGCTTGGGAGATGAAGGGGTTATGTTACAAAAACCTAGTTTCGAGTAATTTAGTTTTATTGTTGCATAATGTTTAATGTTACATAGCCCCTTCATATCTTCGTTTCTAGCTGTTTTGAAATATTCAGATTTTGCTACGTAACAGATCTGCCCATAATTTTTAATCCATTGAATTAGATTGTATTTTCAAAAAATGTTACATAACCCCTTCATCCTTCAATTTATAAATCTAAATGAATTCCCAAACGATACACTCACTTTTTCAATAGATTAACATTAAAAAAGCAAAACATGTCAGTTCAAGTCAGTTTTTTTAGATTAGGCAAATGAAATACATATTTACTTTTTATTTATGTCCTAAAGACATTGCTAAAGTAGATTTTATCATATTATACTTAAATAAATTACGACCCGATATATCTAGTTAAACGGGGAAGTTAAGAGGGAATATACTGCATTAAATATGGTAACTGACTCGAGTGATGAAAACATATTTATAGATTTGTTAAAATTAGTTTTGAGGATATGCATTCAAATACAGATAAATAGAGAAATCATGTTTATAAATAATAAAGTTTTAAAAAATAAAATAAAATTTTATAAAATAATAAATGACATTTAGTTTCATAAAACTAGAAAAGAAAAATCCCCCTTTTTCTTAGATAAATTATATTTTCAAACATTTTCTAAAAATATTTCAGTCTCAGTGTATTTCCCTTATTGCATAGCCAAAATAAAACTTTAATTTGTAGTTGATTTTTCATAGATTTCCTCTGGGAAAACATGTGAAAAAAATTTTAAAAATACCTCTTACTTTTTATCTTGTTTTTATAGCTATAAGCAGTGTTATTCCTAGGATTTTTTTGGAGGAGTAAAAATACTCCTTGACTTTTTTAGGAGGAGTGAAATTCAACTGTGAGGAGTGAAATACGGAAATAGCATTAACTATATATACAAAGACAAATTTTCTATTAAAAACGCTTACTTTTTAATGGACAAAATGAAATTGAAAAAAAAATGAGGATGCTTTCTTGGGTGTTAAGCGTATGTTAAGTATTAATAGAAAATATTATACATTATACACTGCATTTTTTAAGCTAAACCATTGTGAAAAATTCAAAGAGTGAAAATACTCCTGGCTAGATTTTTAAAGAGTATTTCCTATTATCAAAGAGTGAAATACTCTCTCAGAGGAGTTAAAAATATCTCTGGCTATAAGATTATTGGGATCCTTACAGATCAAGGTAATTTTATAATTGAATAGTGTCACAAAATTTCATAGTCATTAAAAAAAAGTCGTTCTTAAATTCTCTTCTCACACAATAGACCGGGAGCCAGCAACATATTTTGTCAGTCATTTCCTCTCAAGCGATATTTGGTGGAAAATTTCAGGAAGTTATATCATAAAGCCTGGTGAGCGTCAGCTGGCTGTAGGGCGGTGGAATAGACGTCAGCTGGTCGTTTAACATTTGGAGCGTCTTTCTCAAAGATTTATTGCGGCTTCAATGACGCGAGAGAAAAAGAACAAGAGGGAAACTCCAGGGAAACTCAGTGAAACTGTTATGTTTTTGTTTACATTTCGATTTGCTTTGTATTGAGGAGAGGTACGAAAGGGTGTGTGGCGGATATCGTTTTAAATCAAGATTTTGTAAATAATGTAAGATGTAAGGAACCAACAAACATGAACAAAACTTTATACTTTCAGTGATTTCCTTTCAACGTTTCCTGACTTCATGAGTCTCAAGTTGTCAACAAAAAACAATTCCCTTCTAGAACATTATTAATTAAATATTGCCAACTTAAAATTATCTGAAAAACAAATAAATATCTAAAAAATTAATTAAAACAGTGTCCTTTCAAAAAGTTGGTTTGGTTTATAAAAAGAAATGAAAAGTTATCTTTAGGGAAATTGGTTAGTAATTAATTTTTAGAAGTAATAATTTATTGTTCTTTAAAGAAAGTTGGTATATTTCCTAACAATACAAAGCAAATCGAAATGTAAACAAAAACATAACAGTTTCACTGAGTTTCCCTGGAGTTTCCCTCTTGTTCTTTTTCTCTCGCGTCATTGAAGCCGCAATAAATCTTTGAGAAAGACGCTCCAAATGTTAAACGACCAGCTGACGTCTATTCCACCGCCCTACAGCCAGCTGACGCTCACCAGGCTTTATGATATAACTTCCTGAAATTTTCCACCAAATATCGCTTGAGAGGAAATGACTGACAAAATATGTTGCTGGCTCCCGGTCTACAAGAAGGATGTCTTAAAATCAACAGTCCAGTCGTTGAAGTGTAGTCGCTCACAACGTGATCCTTCAGCACCAGGATAACAATGGAAAGGGGTCATCGACTCAGAAGGCGAGGGTGACCTTTTCATCTCCACCTCCTCCCTCACGTTGGGGGGCACTCTCCTGTAAAGAACAGGAAAACTTCAATCCTTGCCCCCACGTGTTGCGAAAAGAAAACCAAACGACCAAAAAGAGAAACCAGAACAGGTCCAGGGTTGCGAAAACCTGCTGCCCAGAGGTTACCTGCTCCATAAACAAGGGTGTAGAACCGACTTAAAGCTTTGAGTTACGAGTAGACATCAGCTGCTCTATGACCCGGAACCTATCACCTAGAAAAGATACCAGCTATAAACTAGGCTCGGGTAAGGTAGGCAGTGGGAAGAGTATCCTATTATTAATTGCATCAGATTGGGGGTAGGGAACATATATACCAAATGGTATTTTGATCCTCCCTTTCAAATAGTGATTTTATCTCCTGTGATAGAGGTAGCATATAATTTTAATATCAAAATTAAATTAATCATTATGTTGTTTGTTGTTATTGTTTCTTATGCCTCTTGGAATTTCCAAGCTCCATCCGCAAAGCGCACAGGATTTAAGACAAAGGGGTGCGGCTCGTGAGAAAGTGAGGCCCATGAATGGCAGGAGTCCGACTTAAGCCTCGGATGATAGATATTGCCCCTATCTATCGCAACCTCTACAATTTTGTCATGTCTCTGAAGGGAAGGGCAATAGAGTCCTGAAGACCTGTACCCATGGTATACTGTTTTTGTTCCAAAATAAATCTATTTTATTTTAAAATATTTGAATTTAATTCGAGCTCATATGGTAATATTAATTCTAAATTCCATAGACCTTAATATTTAATTTTGTTTAATCAAAAACCTTGTATCTAAATTTCTAATGAACTATATTTATTAATTTAATCATCTTTTCCAAGTGACTTAAGTATTCCTTTCAATTTTCTTTTTCAAAATTTCATGTATTTTTTTTTTTTTTTTTTTTTAGTATTGATTCATGTAGTTTCCAAAATTTAGGTTTAGGTTAGTAATATTACAAACAATGTCTTTGGCTGAATGTGGATACGGCTCTTAGTATGCTTTTATTCAAACAGTTTCTTTTACATTTTATCCCTTGTAGTGCTTTTGCTATTGAGAGCAATTTTCATACCGGGATTCAAATGCTTTGTAAATCAGTTTAGAGTTATTGGAAAATTATATAATTTTCAAAGAAAAAGGGACGTGTACAAAATCATTTCTGAATTTTAAATGGGTATAATTCATTTTTATTCACAAATACACTCAAACACAGATTTCCATTCGAAATCATCCGAGCCAGTGGTTTTCTCGAAGAGGGGCACTTTGAAAGGGGCGCCACCTATTGTGGGCGCCTGACCTGTGACCTTTCGAAGCCCGGTTCGAAAATAGAGCACGTACTCGAAGCTCTTTCCCAAGGTACCGCAGGGAATAAATACCACTGCCTCCTCTAGTGCGAAGCTTTCTTCAGTTTTTTTTATATTTATTTTGCCCAAGTATTCTTTGCTGCAACAGACAAGATTGTGAAAGTGGCTTTCTTTCTAACCGCATTTCTGGTTTCGATTTTTAAACCTTGATTACGCGATATCGAGTGGGTGAAACGTTTTTGAGGATGCCAGATTCATTCTATAGCGGGTGATTTTTTGATTGGTTTATTTGATTTAATTGGTTTTGATTTGGATTTTATTTAACTTATTTGATTGGTTTCGCTGATTCGCCTCGTGCCCTCTGTGTTGACATCTCAAGAATTTCAGGTTTAAAATATTTTTTTACGAAAACTTTTTTTTTTATCCTCCCTCTTGGATGTAAACTAAACATGTTGATAACTTTTAAGAAATTGTGTGTGTGCTTAATATATCACCATAAAAGTTAACAAAAAAGGGGAATCAGTTTATTTTTTAAAGAGTAGATATCTCCAGTTATAGGGTTTTTTTTGTTTCTTCCAATAAAGTTTAAGAAAAATATCTGGAGTTTGAAAGGAATAAGTCAAACTTTAAAAAGTTGTAATTCTTTCTAAATATCCTTGCATGTAAAGGTCTGACAATATTTTTTTTTTCTAAATTCATATTCAGGTGACTGGTCAAATGTTCAGACTATTAAAAAAGAGTGTCTAAAAACTAATTACAATTCTCAATAGTAAAATACTTACTAAGTTTACATCTCTAGAAAATATTCCTTTAAAACTTAAAATATCGAGAACAGCTTTTAAAAATGAAACTCGCAGGGAAAGAAAAAGATACCTATAGCATAAAATATTAATTCTATTTATTATTTCAGAAAT
The DNA here is from genome assembly GCA_963680715.1 of Tetragnatha montana. Taxonomy (NCBI): domain Eukaryota; kingdom Metazoa; phylum Arthropoda; class Arachnida; order Araneae; family Tetragnathidae; genus Tetragnatha; species Tetragnatha montana. Next base: position 34,614,987 of record OY796675.1, read on the forward strand.
GTAAACAAATTACATAGAGTTGACTGGATCATAAAATCATAAAACTAACGTCATCTTATTTGTAAACTGAAACAAGGTGATGGTGAGTAATTACTATACAAATTAAAAAATAAACTACTTTAACGGGATTTGAATAACAATAACGCACTACTAATATTTTTCCCTGCATATGGAAATTTTAGAAAATTTATTCCACTAATAAATCGTGGATGTGAATGCTCTTTAGAAATCCATGTAGAGGTCTCGGAACCATCTCGGAACCTTTAATTATATCTTAATTTTATTATATCTTCAACATAAATTTTTAAAGATATATTAACGTACATTGTGATTTCACTAAGAAAAGGAAAAACACTCAGAGTAATTATTTGCCTGCGATTTTCCCTTCGTTTCCTTAATTTTTCATTTGTGCAGGTACACTCATTGTAATGGCGGCAGCCTCAGGTGTGGAGAACGCGGGAAAGTGATCTCAGTCGCGTGCAGCACGTGTAGAGGACATTTACCGGTTCCTCGTCTGATGACGTCATTTCCATAAAAATAGTGTGGGAGGAGGCATCGGCTCCTCACAGTCGTTGCAAGGGCGGACTTGAGAGTTTTTTCTATCGTAAGAACCTTGCGAAGAATATACATACAGCGGAACGAGATATTTAAACGGAACGAAACACATCGAATTACTAGGCTTTTTATAGATTCTCTGTAGTTGGAACGGAGAAATTAAAAAAATTATTGGACTATTACTCTTAAACAAACCTAACAACTTTCAAATAAGTTCTTTTAATTTTAATGAAGGGTTTGAGTGAAATGGATTGTAAAGTTGTTTTTCTGCATACTAATGAATAAGAAAAGGAAGATAGTTTTACAGGAATCAATTTTTAAAAAATACGACTAAATCATTACAAAAAATTGCAATTGGATAAAATCAGGGGGGGGGGTAGGTTTAAAACAATCACAGCAGAAAGGGTCCGGAATGTTTAGACCTCTATGGTTTTTATATAAAATCTTAACTTACTAATAAAATATCCTCTTTTTTTCCTAAATCTTCCCATTTTTAATATTATTTTATGAATTAAAAAAAATATATTATTTAAAATTTACGAGTTTAAAATGTAAAAAGAGGTTATAAAAATAAAATAGAAAATTATTTAAAACTTTTAATCCTTTCTTTTTATGTAGTAAATTACCTTCCAATCTGGTACTAATTCCGTACAGGTACCGTATCCTTTTTCATTATAATTTTTTTTTCTTTAATATAGTATAGTAATTCGTTTAATAACTTTAAAGTGAAATAGGTCTATGTTTAAGAAATGATAATATAATGAGGAGAGTTTATTCAATTTAAATACAGATGCTAATAATAATAAATATGGGGAAAATTTAACTTTTTTATTCCTTAAATAGTTTTAGAATAAACACTAGAAATTTTTAGACATTTAAACTTTTTGTCATTTATATGGTGGAATGTTCGTTAAAAATCATGAAAATCGCATCAAGAAATTTAAATTCTAATACTAATATCATTTTGTATAAAAAAAAGAAACTTTTTTTTAAGATAAGGATTTAAATTCATATAAGTGGGGGTTTTTTAATGCATTAAAACGTTTTTTTTATAAATTTAGAAGTGATTCTCCTATTTCTGTATTTCAAATCCGTCATTTCTTAACACTACTTATGTAAACGTTTGCAGTCTTTTATATTATGCATAAAAATTAAAAAACGATAACATGTATTATAACATAAACAACATGTTGTAATACTTGATTTTAGATTTGTACTCAATTTCTTGGTGGAGACGAGAAAAAATTAGGAGCCTGCTTTCCCTTTTAAGAGTGTTTTAATAAATTAAATAACTTTAATCAGTAAAACTTGAGTGAGAATTACCTTCAGCGAAATTCTAGCACTAGCTTTTTCTTATGCTACAAGTATCGATGGCTATTTATCACTAATTATGAAATACAAAGCATCTCGAACATTAATAGTCATCCAATGGCAAAACTAATGTGACATTAATGGAGGTTTTCCTACTAGACTCACAAAATTATCTCCTTTTTTTTCAGTTGTAATCTGGATATGTCCATTTGTACTCAGTGCATACTTATATGCACGTAATTTTCATATCGTGATAGTGTTAACATCACAGCTTCTCCACTTTTTTATTTGTTCACTTCTTCTGGCACGCACGTGTTATGCATCGTGTTTTCTGTCTATTGGCGACACTGAGGCTATGAGCTTCCAACGGATTATGACAAAGGATAATTGTTATGTGAATAAATATCAAAAATGATTGCCAGAACTAAATAATTTAGGGTACATCTTCATCATTAATGTATTATGCAAACGCTTATGTAAAGTCAATTATGCAACACGTAGTAAAAAAAAACGTCTGGAAAGAGATAAGCTTGGAACTGATAAAGTCTGCATAGATTTTTGCATATTATAAATCATAATCGTAAAAAGTGTTATAATTTCTCTTTCACATTAAATGTAATGTGAGGAATTCCGAAATATTTTAAAATTCTTGGTATTAAAATATACTTTTTATTTGAAAAACGTAATTTAAGAAGAATGCATATTAAGATTGATACCAATCATAATGAACATAAAATCATATTATTATATTAATATATGTTTTTATTTGTGTAAGGGTTAACCTAAATGGTTAAATACATATTAATAATTAGATTATACTCTAATGGAAATAACACATTATTCATTTTATTAGTGATTGTAGAAATTTTAAATTATCACAATTATTATTTTTTATAATCTTTCAAATTGAAGTATTATATGTGAGATTGTATGTAATAAAAAAAACTATATCTTTGTTTTCTTTTAATATTCTATAGAAGAAGTATCCTCATGATCTATCTATTCAAGCACAAAAGAGTGTACAAAAATGTAAAAGAGAGTCAAAGAAAGAAAACTTTTACAATGGGGATAATCTGTGAGAAAGGTCGCTGTTTACAATTCTGGTATCAATCAGATTTCCCGGCAAAAACCGGTTCCAGCGAACTCCAGCATCACTCCCCAAACAAGTGTCCCTCATGTGAAAAAAAAATTATACCCCCTCCCTCGAATTCCTATTATCGTCTGATATGTATCAGTGATAGTACCTTACATGAAAATATTGTTGAAGGGTACGCCAATGTCATGCTTCAAAATGAAATAAAATCATTCACTTCTTATGCAGAATTCAATTAATACTTAAGTGCCCTAATTGATTTTTTTTCTTAAAGCATCAACGAAATTAACCCTGATGTAATTATAATATAACATAATTTATTTGACTTATTCTAAAAATATTATAAAATGATTTAAAGAATGTGTATTTAGAGAGTCAATTCGGGATTTTATAGCATCGGAACTTTATGTTTTACATTTCTTTATAAAAAAATCCTGATTCCCTTTTTCATTACTCCTATTTGCTTAATAATTTACTCGAGCGCTAGATTTCCGATGCAATATTTTATTCTTAAGAAACATACTTGAATCTTATTAGTATTTTGTCACTGAAGATGTTGTTTTATTAGAACGTTTTGTTTATTACCTTCAAAATGTGATCAGTGTTTCTTAAACTAACAACTTCACATAGATTAAAGGATTAAAAAAATATGACTTCATACTCATAAAATCAAGAAAAAGCATAATCTCAGACACAACATAGTATAAAAGCAAATAAATGAAATTTAAAATCTACAGAAGTCAGTAACCTAAATATGGAACGTATAAAAATCTTTAACAGGGCTTACATTTTCCTCTATACTCTGCAATGAGAGGATATAACCCTGATTAGGTAGGATTTTTTTCATACTTTTTTATTCAGTACCTAGTCATTTAATTTTTCTATAATTATTTAAATAATTAAAAACTTAATTTTATTTTAACTAGGGTATTTATTGTTAATTGTTTTTATTGAGACAATATTTTCTGATAAGGATAATTTCTTTTAAAAATAAAATGCTAAAGGATTTTTCAAAAGGGATTTCATCTATCCTCTTTGATTTGAATAATTCAAATGAAGAAAAAGAAAATCGCCATCAGCACTGAAATTCTCTTCCATTTCCCGACACCTATCAGCCTAAGTGCAGCAGCAAAGTGCATCTTGGCTGTTCGGAACTCGGTGCACGTTGCAGCCTCGGTGGTGTAGCGGTACAGCATCCTCAGACGCGATAAACAAAAAGCGAGTGTTCCATTTTTCCTAGAAAAGCGAGAGAGAATAAACAGCTGCCTCTGCACATCGGGTTATTTTGATCCTGGCATTTCGTCCTCTGAGAATAGTCGTAGAGAAAGGTTGTGCAGCTGTAGTCGCGTGTTGACATTTCCATTCAATGACACATACCTGGACCCGAATAATAGAGGATCACAGTGCAACGACGAAAATCATTAAAACTTAAATGTCATAATAAAGCAATCTTAATCACATTTTCTTTTAAGAAAGACTTGCAGTTTGCATTGAGTTTTGTCTTCCTTTTAGATAAACATAAAAATTTTATGTCTTTATCAATAGGAGATACCTTGGGCACTTTCTATCAAATATACATTTTATTTTAAATATACGTATCTATACAATTAGGTACATTTTTTCAAACATAGCTAATATATTAAATATATTTCTTAGCGCATCCAATAAAAATGTGGTTTTTTTTTAAACCTAACCTTAATATAACCCGTAATAAAAATAACCTTTTTTAGAGAATTCATAATAATAAATTTAAAAACGTCTTTAAGTGTCTAAAGGTGACCCGCCTTGGGACATTTTCAAAAATAGCAAAACAATTATAAATGTTATTTTGAAGAACACAAAAATGACACTAATGTTTAATGCTATGTTTAATCTTAAATTGGACGTCAAACATATTTTACATTCACAATTTTGCACTGTGATTTCCTTATTTTTGTCATGACATAAATCACTGAATTTTTGTTCCCTTCCAGAAATTTTTGGACCAATTTCTAAATTATAATCCTCTAAAGTATTTAATTTTTAATCAAAACAATTTTTTGCTCATGAGAGGTGATATCTTTGGACATAACCCAAGGTGCTTCACACTCAAAAAAAATTCTTTTTTTGTTCCAAAATATTAATGAATACACGTATTTTAATCTCAACACAAGAAAAAAAAAACATAAATACACTTATTTTATTAAAAAAATTATTTTCAAATTACAAGTGATTGTAACTTTGCACCACTCAATACAAAAAAATATGTAAATAATTATCCAGAAGCACCAAAAATTCCAAAACGTGGTGAAGAGTAGATTTTAGTTTCATTTATTTGTACGTTTAAGCACACGAGATCATAACTAAAAAATTGCGTCTGAAAAGTGAGATGTCCCAAGGTGATGGACTATGTCCCAATGTACCCCACTCTCCCCTACTGAAATTTATAAGAAAATAGTACCATTAGCATCATTTGAAGTTGAAATTTTTAAAATCAAACTTTCACTTTGCTGCCTAGGCGATATTATTGTAGTTAAATTTTAAAATTGTTTAGAATTTTTTAAAAACTGTGAGGTTTTACTAAAATTAAACTCTAACACTCTTCGAAAATTCAGTATGAAACATGTATTTAAAATTGTTTCCAATGGATTTTCTATAAAATGATACGTTAACGAGAATATCCATTCAAACGAAAACGAATTTTGCTTTTGTGTCATAAAAATTCATTGATCAGAAATTATTTTAGAAATCATTTTTACCGCTTTCATAAGTGAAAATTTTTTAAATCAAATTTGAAAAAAAATTATAGCCCTTGAAAGGTTAAATTGTTAAATATGTACAATGTTTTGTTCCTGATACATGAGAGCTTTATTAAAAAGTTTAACCAAATAAAATGTCCCTATATATTTGACTAGCTGATATGCCCGCCTTTGCTCGGGGGACAAAAGGCTTATCAAACTGTGTGTTAAAATAAATAAGAATTATCGTTTAGATGCAATAGAGTCAGCAGTCTTCCCGCTAGGATTCTTTTTTGATGTCATACCACTTCGTTAAGATGTAAAAAAAACCTTTAAAAATACCACCTGTTTAGATTTAATGTGTGAAATCCCCATCCCCGTTTTTAAAGAGTAATTTTTCAAAATAGAAAAAAAAAAGTCAGGGGACCTTCTGAACCCCATTATTTTTTTCTCTTTTGTCCTTTTCTCCCTCCATCCATTTCTGCAATTGGTATAAATGTATATTTGAGGCAAATTTCTCCGCCTTCGCTTCACAATAAAGATATATTATTGAACAGCAATGTTTATAGATAAAACTTATTTCCCCCTCATCCCGCTAAATTTTTATAAAATACAAAACAATTAAATATACTACATACTTTTATAAGATGTTAAACAAAATCTTAAAAAACCGGTTTAGAATTAGTGTTTATAACCATTTTTTAATTTTGATGATTTTTTTTTAAATCAGGGGGAGACCCCCTGAACCCCCCTTTGCTGATTTATTACCAACACAATCAATGTTTAATTATTAATTAATAACAATTAATGTTCATTATTTACAATTTATTTTTTATTATTAGGCAATCAATATTTTTTATATTTTCACATGAACATATATAGGAGAAAATTAAAACGTATTTATGATAGATTATAGAAAAATGTAATGTATACATGTAATGTATATGTATGTACAAAGATTATTTTTTATAAAAAAATTCTTTAAACTTTTTTTTTTTTTGAGTAAATAGTAGATGTTCATTGGTTGAATTAAAAGAATTAGTATTGCTACTTTGCGAAGGGAAATGTTACTTTGGAGGTGCAGCTAAATGATTAACTTATAATTTCATTTCAAATTTATCTGCGCCTAACGATATTTCTTCTTTCAATTTAATTTCCAAATTCCTATTCTTTTTCTACTTTTTTTTTCAAAAATTTACAGGTCTTTTATCTAACTGAAGCAAACTTTTGTTCAATTGTGTTTTTCATATCGCAAGATAATTGTTTTTTTCTATAGTATTTTTCTTACCTTGTTTTGTATCCTTTGTTCTACTTCCTATCCTTCTTTTTATATAATTTAAAATTTTTTATATCGCCTTCGTTACTTTCCTTCCCTAAAATAAATGTATAAATATTTATTTTGAAAACAAAAACATATTTTCAATTTTTCTTTATATAGTATACTGTGCAGTACACCAACCTATCAACGAAGGATAACAACCAAAAGAACCAAAACTTAAAAACTGAATCAACATACTTCCTAGATTACTACTAACCAGTATAAGTACCCAATTCTCCCTATACAAATGCTTAAATGTCTGTGTCAACATTTAAGTTAATGACTCCAACCATTATGACTTTCGTCATAGTCATTATGTGTTACATACAGACTAACGGAATTTCCTTATAATCCGTGAGAAACAAGTACTAACTATAATAACTTCAAATAACCTTCTGGTCAATAAAATATCTAAATCAGCAATGACTACCAGGAATCAGCTAGCCAGGAATCAATGACTACCAGGAATTTATTTGAAAGTGTTCAGTGACTTGTTGTAGGTTTGACACTGTCCTAAAACATCTAAATTAATTTCTGCTCTATTGAAAGACTCTTCATGTCCAATTAAGAACGGTTTCACTTCTGACCCTAAGAACAATCTGACCTCCCTCTTATCTCAAGGTTGAAGGGTCAAAAGTATGGGTTTTGATATTCATTCCAAAGACGAGTCAGGATGATGCATTATCTATATATAGCAACTGTTCGGCCACTCTTGATAAGGTGTTTTAAGTTCCTATCACGACCTATTTTTTCTGCTAGAGTACAAAGAATAAGGTTTGGCAGCTGATAAGGGTGGATATGGATAAAGCTATGATATGGTGGATACGCTTACTCGCGTCCTCTTGATTTTTCAGGCGTTGCAAAATTGATAGGTTTGGGGTCGTTTTGGCCCGTTTCGAACTGAACTCTGTTGGAATTGTGATTGATGAATATGGAGAGTTCAATATCCGTTCCGATCGTTATAACTGCCACAGTTGAATGCTGATCCGAAGAGAAAAATAATGGTTGTATGAGAGATATAAACACTGTGGTAAAACTGTTATCTTTTTAGCTCTAAAGTAAAGAAGATAATTGATTAAAAATTGAAAAGTTATTCCTAGAGAGTTAAAAAGTTATAGGTAATAGAAAACTTACAAAACTTACTTTTTTTCACCTCTGTTGAAGGATAAAAATAGTTACAAGACAGTCTATAACTTTTGGTCACTTCTTTTCGAGTCTTTTTAGTTCTTATTTTTCAGTTAGAAGCAAAAAATCCCATTTCAGTGTAAAGTAGAAGTTTTCAACTATTTTTAAATCACTTTTGTCCTCTTGTTAAATCTTCAGAAAAATACACTCTTTGCAGCTTTGCACACATTTTTGTGTATAATATTTTCAACAGATTATAAATAACTATCTTCATTGATTCCATGTGTTTGAAATCCCAGTCATTTTCCTATGTAGTTATAATGTAATTTAAATTCAGAAGCAGTTCTCAATTAATTTTATTATATTATCATCTAACAATATTTATTTATGTATTCTTTTGACTTGGGAATTTAATAGATTTGTTTCCTTTTATATTTGAATCATTTGACAGTGTTATGTTCTTGAGTTGTGTAAGAAAAGCTTTGTTTTTCTAAAGCTGAATTGATTAAACCAGATAATTTACATATAAAAGTAATTTGACAAACAAATTTTTCTGGATTTCAGAAAATTTTTAACTTTTTTATGAATTTTTTTTTCTTTGAGTTGAGTGAGATGTTAGTAAATGATTGCCATTACCCTAAAAACTAGTGCTTTGAAATTTAAATCAAGTATTTTTCTATTGGATTTAAAATGGTATACTCCATTGCATTCAAAAGTATTTTGACAAATTAGGTTATCGCTGTACAGAAGCAAATTATCATTCAATCAATCGTTTTATTATTACTATACTTGTGTACAGAACGAACAGTTAAAAAAGAAATTATAATTCTCCAAGGGGAAAATTAGAATAGGCGAACCAAAATTTACATTCTTATTTAATTTAACAAATGCGATTCATAAATTTTACAATAAGCAATTTTTTATAAAAAGTACATGAAATGAGCATAACATAAATTATGATACGAATTCCTTCTTTTTTTTTTCATGAATTTCTGATTCCTCCATCTCTTATTAGTTTTAAAAACTTGTTTGAATTACATTTCAAAGGCTTAATATTGTTTTATGGAGCAGTAAATGCAGCATTAGAAAATGGTCATTCAAAAATCTAAATAAAATTTTTAATATAGTCTATCATTTGTAATCCGGGAGACCTACCACTTGTTATAGTACTTAAACTAGCTCTTAAAACGTCTTATATGATTGATTAATTTACTTAAAATTCTCCTTTTTCAAGCATTCCACTTTACAACAGTTAATTAATGTATATCTTTTATGCATTAATCGAAGTCCCATTTAGGCGTTTTGAAATCCAATATAAAAATATTCCTATTTGAAAGCATTAAAAGAAAAAAATTGATTAAAAACGCTAAAATTCTCCTGAAATCCAGAAAAATGTGTTTTTAAAAATAATGATCGCTACTGTATATACAGTCGAGTTAATACACATCTAGATAAAGTTAAGATCACTCACCCCTAACCGAGAAGAGAGGTAAGGAATTTATAGAAAAAGGTAAGTAGATAGAAAGTCAATAGAAAAATAACTACAGAAATGGGATCTTGTATTGGGAAGTGTATGTGTGTCTTAGTATGTAAAAAAATATTTCATAACCAGTATTGCTTCGGAATAGTTAGTTGCAACTTTGTTGCCTTAGTCCTTTGTATTTAAAAATTAGACTTTTTGTTAAAAAATCTACACTAAATTATAAATTTTTAAGCTATAATATTTTACCAAAAAAATCAACTCTTTTTAAAATATAGTTTGTTCTTGCATGAATCATTTATGAATTTAGATAATTTATGTTATCAAGAAAAATCTGAATATAAAATGGTGAAGACTCTCAGCAATGATGAAATGGTTAATATGCATAAAAATACACATCATTATTATCACAAATAATATGATAATTTGACTAAAATTCTTGGAAAATTGCGATATCCCAATCTGCACGAGCATTTACCTTCTCACGTGTTTTGAAGGATTGAATCGTGTGAATCAATGACGTTTCATCAAAATGAAACTGATAAGACATCTGATATCCACTTCAAATGGCAATAAATACATCTATGGGGTCTGTTATCGCTTTCATGATTTCAAGGAACAATTCGTTGAGATTTGTGAAACACACTCAGCAACAGAAAACCGTTCGATAACCTGATTATCTATCTACCTGCCTTTGCAACTACCTAGTACGTATAACTAAAGTAGGTCAACCAACTAGGGCAGTTAATGTTGAAACTTTATTAAACTGTCCGTTCCGAGGTCGGAATTTATGTGCATTTGGGTCTAACTTGTCTTTCTTACTCCTCATGGAGGGCGTATATGTACTATTGGTCAAGTAATGTACATCATATCGGTTATTTTAACGTTAGCATCCTTTCGTAAATACATTACGTTTCGGAGACAAGTTTCGTTTTTAATGATTACTGTACACATATATTTGTGTAACATTATAATTTTTAAGAAGGTCGTGTATTCAATTTTGAGGGTTATTCTGAAAGCTGATCTGCATTAGAAGTGCTTTGCAAATAGGGCTAGTAATAGATTAGAGAAGGGTATTTAAAATGTTCTTCATAATTAATCAAATGTAATTGCTTGACAATAATTCAGGTATGATTTTTCCAAACAATAAGCCTTCAAATTAGTTTATCATGCACAAAGTTTAGAAACTATTTTAAGTATTACTATATTAGGGCTTAGCATCCAGGCATTCAGATTTACTGTTTGTATTGAATATTTTTAAATAAGTAATTTCGTTAAAAATTCAAGTGTAACTCCCTCAAAGTTATGTTTATTAATCTAAATTTTCTAATATGTACAGTGTTAGAATATTTCGGATGCTTCTTTGCATTGTATAAAATTATAAATCTAAACTGCTTTTTAATTTTCGGGGTGGGGATTCATCAATTAGGATCAAATATTATGTTAATGTCAAATATTGTTAATGTCAAATATTGTTAAAAATACGCGCTTTTCTAGAAAAAAAATCCTTTTATCTGGATAGATACTTAAAAAGGTTATAATTTTCTGTTAACAGAAAGAAAAACGTGTGATAAGTTCAATTAACGTCAGAGTACTATCAACAATCATAAATAACGTGAAAAACCGCAAACTGGAGTATCTAACTAAGATTTAAACTATGTCTTCTTCCATGTCCGAAAAGTAACAAACTACATAACTAGTTCCTTTTATCATTGTTACAGCCATAAAAGTCAAACGATGCTTCAACATTGTTTTATCGGGCAATTACGTTCTAAACTCAATGACAAACCAGAGATTGTACACAAGCGAATCTGATGAAATAAATTTCCTCCCCTCCCTCCCTAACACGAACAAAAGGCATTTGTACGTGCCAAACATTGGAAAACAGCAAAAGTGTTTTGAAGAACGTCAGCGACGATCAAGTGGTCCGAGAAACTGCGTCACAGACAGAACCGAAGGTCAATTTGGAACTCTCTTTGGAAAATTATTCTCAGAACGTAGAGGTTTAATGAGATAAATTTCGAATACTTATGATAATCAAATTCGAGTCTTTACATATCCAGTGTATGCATCTATTTTTCCTTTTCGTACTGATGTAATCTCATAAAACTGTCGAGAGGCAGAAATTCTAATAAAAATATAACATTATGGTGTATTTTTTTTATACTTCGTAATTAATTAATATTCATTCTAACATTTATGAGAAATGAGTTTTTGTATAAATATTTTGGGCAAACGCTGTTCTGTTAAATTTTTAACAGAATGAAAAGTCTTGTACTTTTTTAGAAATTCAACTCAAAGAAGTAGATAGGTACATCCTTTTTTAAAAGTACGATAGTGTAATAGGAAATTTAAGTTCCTTTGGTAAAGTTTGTATGGTACAATAAACATTTTGATGTTTAAAATGAACCATCAGTTAAATTGAGAAAATTAATTTACTCAAACAAGAGTAAGCTAAATCTTTTTATAACTCACTAATCTGGTAAGCTCTCTTTAACTCATCGATTTTCATTTAAGCTTAGCTCATCATTCCTCCTAGAATTGGCTTATCAAAATTTATTCTTGTTATAAAAAAATATTTTTTAACATATTGCACTGGAATAAATTCTTTTGTATTGAAAGGCACTCAAAAGCTACAGGTTTTAGTTTTATCCGTTCTAAAACTTAGAGGAGAGGAGAAATATACGTCAGAGCTTTCAAAACTGTTCTCGTATGGTATTTCTTAAGCTCTAATAAGAGCGTTGTGAAATTTTTTCTTATGTTGAAAAATATTCTTAGTTTTTATTCTATCAATATTGTCTTCTTCCACTGTTTTTATTTCTCTCATTCTACAGGTGTTTCAACAAGTCCACCCTAACTCTGTACCGAAAGATTCTTTGCGTGGAGTAGATGAAAATTTCCCAGAGAATTATACCTCTACGACGACTTTTATTATCGAAAAATGTGACAACATATCCCATAAAATCCTAATTATTTTCTTCAACGGAGCACGCAGGCAAGCGAATGAATATTTTTGGCATCTTTGAGTGCAAACATATCCAAACAACCATGTTCACCTTTTCCATAATTTTTTTAGCGTAAACCGGTTGTGACGTCATTCCTTTTATTTGCCGTGATTTTCTCAAAAAGTATGCGTTGTAGAGGTAAGTAAGGGTATTTTTGAAGTAGTCCACGAAAAGAATCTGCCTGGCTGTTCAGAGTTTGGGCGGACATGTTGAAACACCCTGCATAACATAGATGTAGTGTAACTTCTATAACAAACTTAGATTAGAATAGTAACTTCTATAAAGTAAACAAAACACCATAGAAAAAATGCTCTTTTGAGATGAACATTTCCCTGATGATAATGACATCAGGTAAAAAAAAAAGAAACGTAACAATTAAACGGTATACCGGGTCCTTTTGAAATTTAAAACGGTGTTTCCAAAAAAGCAACAAGTATTTTTGATATGGGACCTTGGTGTGCGGAGGACCATTGAGCGCCTCATTCACGGAGCCGTAGAGGTAGAACGGAAAACAACTGGGCACGTGACGTCATCGCCAGATCGATGCCAAACGTGCGCGTCACGGTTCGCTGGCACGGTGCCAGCGCGCACTTGTTGCCACATGCGGCACGTCGTCATGCACCCTCCTCCTATTAAATTCCATCAGAAGTGTACACCATTTGAATATTATTTACTAAATCATCGATTTCGACTTTCCTTTCGTTAAAAAATGTATCGCTCTGCGATTTTTCTGGGTTTTTTTTGGATGCCAAAAGTTTTGAAAATCATAGAGGATGTGCTGAAAGTCATTATTTTTATTTACATGTGATGATGCAAATGAACCATATGCAAGGAGGACAGAAGTATATGGGCCCTCAAAAGTGTAAGATACGAAATGTAAAAAAGGTATGAAGTAAATTATGAAAGGATTTCTGAAGTATTTTTAGATATGCTTCATAAAAACATCTCTCTCAGTAAAGAGATAGTATTCATAGAGCACAATATTCATTGATGGAAAAACCCAACACCATTTACAGCTATTTTTAAGAAATGTCATCTTTTATTTTGAAGAAAATATATTCAAGAAGGAACGAGATTCAAGATATTTATTCCCCAAACAAAATAAAAATATACTCCCTAAAATCAAAATTGCTTCTTCCCGTCATGAAATCCCATTCCGTTAGCCCATCATTCTCATTCATTCTCAATATACGATGTAGTAATAAATACCTGAAGTCCCGCACATTGATAATACAGGGGGCGGAGCCCTCCTCTGAAGCATCTTATAACAAAACTAAGATACTCATATTAAAATAACTATTGAAAATTAGAATTAAATCCGGAAATCGATATTTGCAATACGTTACGTTTTTACGTTTGTAAAAACTGTTTTCGTTGTTGGAGCTGTTCCAGAAAGTGAAGCTAAAGAACAAAGCATAAATTATTATCCCTGAAAGATGTTTCATTAGTGATAACCCGTGGGGTACTAGCAATATTTATAAGTAAAAAGAAAAATTAGAATTTATAGTAAGTTCTTACGAAGTTTGAAAAAGGAGTTCTGTAAAACTTGTTTTTCCTTTAATGTAGGCAGTATACAGAAAAACAAACTTCCCTTCCTTCCAGTGAAGCGGCGCGGTTATTTTCTACAAAATAAAGGGGAGGGGGGAAGATCCCAATGTGTGCTAGTCTGTTGCCCTAACTTGGCTAAATTAAGTTAAATATAAAGAAAGTTAATTGTTACATAATTGTTATCAATATGTAGTTGAGTAAATAAATTTAGCATAAGCGAATGTTACTGATAGGATCGCAAAATAATGTGAAATAAAACTTATACAACTGAAAAAAATGTAAAAGAATAGTTATAATTGAAACAAATAAATTCTGCTATATTTCAATACTTAAAAATTCAACGTTGTTTTTTTAAATAGTTATTAAGCTGTAAAATGTTAATAATAAGAAAAAAATGTAAATAATAAAACGTTCAACAAACAAATAAAAAAAGTGAAATCATAAGTTGGAAATATTAATTATTTTACTTTTTTTTTGTTTATGGTTAGGATTTTTTTAAAATTTTGGCTAATACAATAACTCACTTTTTATTTATTTCTTTTAATTTAGATTTGAGGATCATTTTTTAAAATACCCAGTTTCTTATTACCCCATTTACACAAGACTAGGGGTAGTAAGAAACACTAGCATTTTCCCCCTGAAAATATTATTCAGCCTTTCCCCCCTTTATTTTATCGCTATTGTTATCAAGTTAAAAAGTTGAGTTTCTTATTACCTCCTATATTGTGAAACTGTTGAAAGTTCAGCTCAGTGACAGGGAAAAAATAAATGTTTACCTTCTTTTTGTGTAGTTTTCCCAAGGTTTTCAAGTTTTCTATTTGTTAATACAGAGTATACCGTAACTAACCGTTCTAACTTTTTTTATCCTAACTGTTAGCTAAGTTCATCTCAAATGTAGATTTTCAATGAAAACCTCTGAAAAAAAAAAGGAATTTTATTAATTCCTCCGTTTAATCTTTAATAATTTTATTAATTTAAAATATCTGCTTTGTTTCTAATTACCCAAGATACAGTCGCCTGGGGTATAAGACGATACGAATGAA
Source organism: Tetragnatha montana (assembly GCA_963680715.1). Classification (NCBI taxonomy): domain Eukaryota; kingdom Metazoa; phylum Arthropoda; class Arachnida; order Araneae; family Tetragnathidae; genus Tetragnatha; species Tetragnatha montana. Next base: position 34,630,182 of record OY796675.1, read on the forward strand.
AATTTTTAGTGTTGTTGTTGTTGTTTTTATATAGAAAGATAATTAGTATAGTGCAAAACAATCAGTTTCCTAAACGTAAAAGCTATTCAATGGAATTTTTATCAACCATTTTGCTTCGTGTTACCCCTTTCTCCCCTACTTTTACACAGTAAATTTCTATAGAATTGGCAGCTACAACTACAAATATTGAGTTCAAGTTGCGGTTTCGCAACAACCACACCCGATCCTACAACAACGTCTGCGTGTTGGAAGATATTATCGTAGCAGCCATTCCACAACCGACCAAGTTGTTTTGGCGGGGTTATTTTACGTCCACGTCGTAAAACCTCGATCACGGGATCCGGTCTCCGCATCGCCTGATGCGTGCTCGCCGACCATTAAACAATGAATCATTGAGCAGAGCCGTACTCTCCCTATGCTCCACTTTCATCAGAACAGAATTCTCACGAGTCGACTTTCTCTAACTTGCCCAAGCGGCATCCAATGTCAAAGCTATTATCGGCGCTTCCAGAGAAAGTTCTGGCTGGGCCTTCCATCACAAAGGAGCGATTGAATACGCGTTAATGACTTGTAGTACGGGTTAAGAGGTATCCCACAATAAGACAGTCAATCATTCTGAAGACGCCCCTATTTCGATGGAACTTTCTTAAGCCGACGCCCATCCTTGACTTCTAGGTAATTATAAGTAGAACTATCACAGTAACCCCCAACAGACATCATGGTATGCGTATGCCAGGGAGTATTTTGTTCTATATACGTTAACAAGAAAGACCACTAATTTTTGGGGTGCTAAACTATAAAAACTGGTTCTCTAACCCAGTTTAAATAGAAGAGAAATGTAGATAATTTTAAATATATATTTTTAGCATAGTCTCGTCCAAGCAACTCAGCACATTAAACCGTCTCTAGTCATGTCTTTTAGAAATGCAATCAAGGGCGCAGTTTGAGAGGACGCAAAAGTAATTAACTATACAAAAAATATTTTTTATGAAAAAATGAAAGCTTCCACGGCTTGAATAGTACTATTTATTAATACATTTTCCGGGATTGTTGTGGTCGTTGATTTAGATAGAACACTAAATCCATACGTTTCGCCCTCTGTTTCGGAGGGCATCCTCAGTGGAAAAAAAAACGTCAATAACTCAGTATTCACTTGTAATCCTTTGTATGGTAAGTGTGGGTGGTCACATAATGTCGAGTCAAAGTTGGGAAAATTTCAGATTTCATCTTCTATAAAAAAAATACTTTCATTTCTTTTGCATGTGAAAATTGAGGCATCACTTTGAAATTTTATCTGATGCATATGATCATTGATCATGAACTATTCTACCTACATTAAAAACACCCATCCCTTAAACTTAGTGCTTAGTTATCACTGGCCATTTCTTCCAAATTTTTCTATTGCCCTCACTTACCCTTCACCTTTTCGGGGTTTTTTCTAAGGATTCTTTCTTATAAACCTGACATGTGGTTTCGGAAAGTTTTTGTTTCAGTTTTACTGAGATATAGTTTCTTGTTAAAATTACAATCGAGTTCAAGTTGTGGTTTGGCACCAGCCACACCCAATCATGAGAAATACGGATCGAGAGTTTTATAAATTTACCATCTTCCCAATCATCCAAAAAATAACATCATAAATTTACGTTCTTTTACCGTTCATCCAAGGGGTAAAATTAAAATATCTATATCTGCTATCATATTTAGAACGTTTCTAGTTTGAGCTTTCTTTACGGATTTCCAGTTTACATCGTCTATAATGGAACATTATAATTTCTTTTTATTGCTATCCTTTCACATTTCTTAGGAATGAGAAAGAATAAACATATCAAGAGAAAGAATGAAAGAGAGAAAGAATATGCGAGCAAGGGAAGAAGAAAGAATGAAAAGAAAAGATGAATCTGTGAGCAAAGGATCAGTGGAAGGATTGGTGGATGGTGCAGTGTATGAGGAGAGGTGGTCGGAGTAAGGCGCGTGTGTGGCCGCGGGGCGCCGAGGGAATGCGGCAGGACCAGAAACGCTCGGCCTTGACACTACTTTCGACCGCGCGACTTTTCTTTTCGAAACAGGAAAATGACGGAGCCCGTGCGTGGAATGGGAGAGTGAATGGACCTGAGGGGACCGGGCATGACGTAAGGCCGCCCGCTTGCGCAACCCATCCATCCACCTATTGATAAAAAAGCGGGTTTCGGATATCGGTTGGCTGAACAACTTGATGAAACCAAGCAGCATAAAGTTTCGGCTATCATATATCCAAGCACATAGACACCGCTGTGGTGCGATCACATTTGCATATAGACTGTTAATTAACACCAGACACTATGTAGGTATTAGATATAACAGCAACTAGGATAGTACACTTCATTTTCTCCAATGCAACCCAGAAATAAGTAAAGTTCTTTGGATATGTTTCAAATTTTTGGCGAATTACTATTAGTACACGTGGTTTTTCACATTTTACAGCCCTCTATAAATCTATTCTTTGGTAAACTTTCTTAGGAGAGAAACAATCTATTTTTCTTTCCCTACCATCATTTCTAAAAGGGGGTATGTAGACCCCTGTATGTGCAGTTGTGCACCTGATGACTGTCACAGAATGTAAAATTTAGTGTAACCCAGCATCTAATTCTATGTTCAATGTTCATACAAACAAAAGAGTAATTTGATTACGTGTTTGATATCTTGTATTTTGTGTTGCCTTGCCATTGGAAATAAATAAAAAAATTATATGTTCATACACCCAAAGCATTCTATAAGATTAAAACCTAAAAAAGATTAAATTTAAAATTTAAGTATTAATTATTATTAAACTTGTTTTGTTTATATTTTTTTAATTAAAATAATAAAACAGAGGTAGACATCTAGGTTTTTACAAAAAAAAAGAGCCCGCTATTAAAGAAAGGTAATTGTTACCATAGGCAGAAACGACTTTCTTAAGTAATAAAGTGTTTTTTAATTAAAATGTTTACTAAAAAATTCAAGAGGGCATCAAAGAGGTAAATAACGCATCAAATAATTAAACATTGTTCTACCAATTTTTCATCTTTCAAAGTACCATCCAAAGTATTACCATCATTAAATTTCCACCTTTTACCATTCCCTCAAGGGGTAATAAAAGTTATATCTGGAATAAGAAATATTCCTAAACTCAATTTGTATCGTATGAGTCAAGTTTCAAAGCTGCTCATAAACTTATTTTCAAGAGGCTTTAGGTATTTTTACTCTTTACCACCGGTTTTAATGACTTCGAATTTCATAAACTGGTAATACAATGCTCCATGGAATTTCGTGTTCTGTTCATGGCATCACGTTGTTCTAGAATCGTCTTTTATTTGCCCCTGGAACAGGTGTGTGAGTGACTCGCCTTCAGCTGAGGCCACGCCACCGCTGACTCAGCTCTGTACAGGTAGGAATCAATAGTCCACAGAACGTGACGATATTTCATCGTCTTGCATTTCCACTTTTCTGTGGTGTATTTAGAAAAAAAATTATGTATACAGTATCCTATAATTTTGAGCCGGAATCAGTAAGAAAGTATCTATCCCTTATTATTAAAATGGTTGGCATTTCAACGGAATATTTGCTTTCTTTTGTTGCAATCAATTTGGTCCTGTAAGATTAATTCAACGGTAGTTAGGATGAAATATTAAGTCATTATATTCATCATCATTCATGGCGTGACATCCCAGAGTGGGCCAGAGTTTAGCCTTCTGAACCAGATGTGACCAACCACTTCCCTGCTAGCTGCCAAACTCCTTCAATCTCTAGTTTTAAGGATTAAACATAAACGACTTCATCTTTACTCATTGAAGTTTAGGCCTTCTTCTTTTTTGTGGTACTTAGTGAATTATGGTATAACTATAGATTTTTTTTTTGACAAATAGACGATTTTCCTCTTTTCCTTAGGTACTAACAGTGGCATATATAGGAATTCATTTCGGGAGGGGCCCAAAATTACTCCCCAGCCCCTCTCCCACATATTTAATAGGTCCAATGTAGCTTTTTAGGTGATAACTTAGGTTCTAAAAACTTAATATAGGAAAAGTTGTTAGTAATAAAAATACCAAGAGGGGTCTGGGGGTCCTCCCGCAGAAAATTTTTGGAAGTTTGACTATAAAAACCCAGGTTTTTAACTAGTTTTGGTACACTAAGTCAGAATTTTGGATGTACATTTTTATGAACTTAATATTTAAAAAGTTATTAAAATAGAGTTCCAAGTACAAAAGGGGATTTGGGGTCCTTCCCCAGAAAAGTTTTGAAACTTTACCCCTAAAAACAGGGTTTTATCTTGTTTTTGGAACACTTAGTCCGAATTTTGGACATATATTTTTTGGTAGGATTTGGATTTTGATGAACTTATTATAATAAAGTTGTTAATAATGAAATTTCAAGTACAAAAGGGGGGTTTGGGGGTTCTCCCCAGAAAATGTTTCGAAATTTGCCCCTAAAATATAGTGTTTTAACTTGTTTTGGTACACCTAGTCCGAATTTCGGGGGGGGGCAGGGCCCCTCGCCCCCCCCCTTATATACTCCACTGGGTGCTAATATTTATAGGATGAGCCTTGAGCATGATATAAAGGTCAGAGGTGTCACTGGTAGCTCATACGTTCCTTATACCCTCCAATAAATAATAGCATGGCTTTAATATTATACTACGTTACTATCTACATCTTCATAAATTAGTCTGCTTTAGGCAGCGTTTATACTTATTTGGATTTGTTGCCGAACGACAATTCAGTGAGACCAATTAGATCACTGTGAGAAAGATTAAAAAGAAGTCACTCTAGTATCTCACCAAATTTTTGCCCCTCAATAAGTCGAAAAAGTGGAGAAACGCTGTCTTAGTTTAAGTTCAAACCACTCTACTTTATAGAACTGACAACGCTGGGTGCGACCTGACCTATACTATTTATTTTTCCTGCATTGCTATTATTGAGAATCGATAATAGCCGGCTAGAGAGAAAATATCTTAGATACAAATATGACTCGGAGAAAGATGGTACACACCCACCAACTTAAACCTACTCACAATGATCCTAAACTAATCCATGACGGCACATTAAATTAGTTGCCTTCTACCTCAAAGAAGCGAGAGTTTTTAGAAGATTAAACGCACGTGATTTCCTGTCCACCCTGCAGATGAACATAAGATACCATCTTTCAACTTAGTATTCCTACGAGTGCCCTTTCCTAAAAGGCAAAGAAGAAAATGTTTCGAATACTAATAGAGATTAAGTCCCAAGGTTTTAATTCCCAAGAACTACCACTGCACTATAATGCAAGGTAAGATTAAAAGATGATATGATACAATATTCCTACTCACTAAACTGAAACAGTGATTGTGTGTGTGGTTTGTGGGAAGTTAGTGACGTCACGGATCCTTACGTTCGTCTCGCACCGGTGATGCCAGAGTACCGGAACCGTTCCGGTCCGTTCCCGCCAAAACAGTCCGGCCGGTGGAACGAACGGGACCTACACTTTCACGCGGGGCACAGGTACCTTCTTCCAGCAAGCAGCTAGCTGAACAAACACAGAGGGCACACTACACGTACATGGTGAGCCTATAGGGTGGACGTCGAAAGTTCTCCTTGGGTGAAGGTACTGCTGTTTGAGTTGAGGTAGTTAACATTTAGCCTTCTTAAAAAAAAATTGTTTCTGCGAAAGATTAAATAACCATTTGCTTTTCTTAACGTACCCCCATGTCTTGACTATACGTCATACTCTTCTAGAAAAAATTAAGTTTCATCTAAGATATTACTTAAATAGTAAAAGATCTCCAATAAAATGTCCCGTGACGTCCTTTCAAGTCTGAACAATAGACCAATAACTTGAACCAGACTAGAGTAATCATAACCAGAAGGTGGATAGCAGGAAAAAAAAACTTCTCTAAACTTTCACATTTTCTCCGTCTTTAGCATAAAAACTCCATTCCTTCTTTTGTTAAAAAATCCAATTTTCAAACTCTTTCTGAGTAAAGATTTTTCCTGCATTGCAGTGGTATAGTTTTTGAACAATTAGGACAGATAGCCATCTTAACGACCGATTCTAATGAAAGAGAAAATCGAAAACTGCTCCTCTAGCAGAAAGGAAACCGTGACTCACTTGAAATGACAGTAATATTATTAATATTCTCCACTTTTCTGAGGTCATTGCATAACAGCTGCTCACGTACACATCCATGTAACGTCGTTGATGGAAGCCTCAAAAGCGTAAACTGTCTCGAGGGTGCAAGCATGGCCTTCAGGGAGATGGTAATCTGAATGGCAATGTAATGAAGAAAGGTATTAGCTAATTATGAGCACGTGGGATGTAGTATTTGTGATAAAGGATAAAAAAAAAACTTTAAGGTGATGGGGCAACATCTCATCTCTCGGTCGAATTCTCATTCTGTCGGCCTTCATCAGCTCATAAAACTTTTTTGTCACATCTGAACTGATACACACTTTCTCTTAAAAGATAGTTTTAGGTGACTTAAAAGTAATGTTTTGTAGGAGTTGATTAAATACTTCTACGATATTGACATGTAGGATACAGATACTATTATTGAATTCTTTAAAAAATATCCGGTTTTATGCTTTGCATTTAAAAAACACAAAACAAAACAAATTTATTATTAATATTTGTATTAGAGTAAACAGTGTTTCTCACAATTCGAGTTCCATTTCTCTTTCTATTTTACTACACTGGATGTTTTCAAACTGATGCGTTAATTCTTTTTTTGTAAATATAATTAAATTTTCTTAAATAATTAAAAGATTGATGGTCTGGATTGCAAAGTTGTAGTTGTAAGATTTTTTCATATTTGGAAAATGAGAAAACACTTCCAATAATTTAATATCAGTACAACTTCACCCAGTACAAGTACTCCATGTGGAACTCCATGATAGCCTACATAGCTTGAATTTTTTCTCTTCTTTTTTTCCCTGATTATTTTTTTTCTATTAATTAGTCCTGGTGTTTGCAAGATCTATTTTTCACAAAAAAATAAATGTTCTTGTTTGAAAAAACTGTGTTAAAGAGTTCTTGTTCGGAGCAGTTTGAACCCTTAGCCCCCAAACATTCATTATATATTCTGAGGTAAAATCTGGAAGCTATCTCTCATAGCCGATAGTATACTGAAACTTCCCATTCTTTCAGAACTGCGGGCTCCATACACCAAGAGTAAAAAAAACCGGCCATCCACAAAATAGAAAGAAGGGAATCTGGTATGTTTTTATTCAAAAAGAGAACCAGACCTTTCCAACCATGTGTCATCCAGCCAGTCTAGCTGCTTTTTTTTTTTCTTTCTTAGTAATTGCTGCCTTCGTTCTCTCTTCCCAGGAACTTTTGAAATTAGTCCAATCCAGCGATGTAGCGCGGTCCGTCCCACTTATCTGCTGTAGCGACATCTATGAGCATTAAGTAGAGTTACTTGATTGATGCTAGGGTAGAGGGAAGGGGTAACCAGGGAGAGTTCGTGCCGTTTCCAAGTTGGTTTCGGGCCCGTACGCTTCATCAAAAGTTTATTGCTCGAGGGCCATAACCTTCCTCTTATTGGTGACCACTTTTTTTTCAGGAACATCAGAGACCTCTTCATTTAATGACATTCGGAAAGACGGGTTGATAAATTGAAAGCACGTATAGGGTTTTCTGCTTGTTTAATTCGACTTACATATTATTATTCTAACAAACTGTCACGAAAACATTTTGAAGTTAAAATAATAACATAAACTGAAAAAAAAAATTGTAGTTAACTTCTTTGTGATACAATTTAGGAATTCAAACACTGTATGTTTTCTTACCGGGGCATTTTTTCAATACACCCCAACTTGTACACTAAAAGATATTGGCAGCGATTGCCATTGATTCCACAGCCAACTAATTTCTCACCAAATATTGGAGAAGATAGGAAAAATATCCAAGGGGGATGACAAAAGTGATAGCTCTTGGATATGCGTGAAAATATTGCATAAAATGATGGGTTTCTCGATCAACCGTTATTATCGGGGATCCTTTACAAATAAAACCCTTTAAAAATATCTGAGATCCACCGAGACAAGACACCTCATGAATTATAAAAGCAAAATTTTTTTTTTCTGATTTAAATCGAGAAACTGGCACAAAATGAGCATAGAGAAACTCACACAAACCCCGATATTAACACTTTTCCTTCTTCTACCGAAAGAAAAGTTAACACTTATCTTTCTCACGTGGGTAGATATAATCTTCAATCCCTCCATTGTCTTCATGAAAACAAATTAAACGGACTTGAGTCATAGAGGCCCCTTTTCAAGGGGGTCCGCAATGGATATGACAAAATTGGGCAACAGGTCAAATGTTCGACCAAGAACCAGTTGTTTCGACAATTTCTAGAAGGGAATTTATTCGCATCATATCCAGTAGCCGAAATCAACTGCTTTAATACTGAAATCGTAGGGCTTACTGAAATATCTTAATTGCTCATTGAAAAAATTTGGTGTGTTTAGAATATAACCGCAAAATTAGTAGGGGAAAATTAAACATGTTTACAAAAATTTCTTGTAGAGAATTTCATTTGAATGTGATAACACAAATGTAGTAAGATTTGATAACCTTATTATATAAGCCTTATGATTGAGAAGAGTATTCTTTTCAGTGCATGTATATTAATTTAATAGATGGAATATCTATAGCTTAGTTCACATGTTTTAAAATGAATTTGTTAAGATTACAATTAGATAAAATAAGACTATCTGAACTTTAATTTGTCAGAACGATGTAGTACTAGAAAAACGGGGGGGAGTGCAATTAATATTAGTTACTAATGTATAATTTATCTAATTATAATAAATTATCATACTGCCAATGTAAAGTATAATTAAAAATTTATTACATTAAAATACATTATGTGGAATGATACAAACATTTTGCATGAATATTTAAATGGACGGAAATAGTTTTTCTTGCAATCAAATTAACAGTTTTGATATTGAAGGCAGATTGCAACACTCAAACACTAATGTGATTTTGTACATACTTACATACAACACATTAAACTCACATTTGAAATTTTCACAGTAACAATGCACATCAACAAGAATAGGAATCATGAAATTTGATTTTGAATGTAGTAAAATACAATTTCAAGTTACTTTATAACCATAAACTGATTTTATAAACAACCCATTACATAAAAGTTTTCAATAGAATGTAATAGGGAAAAACCAACACAACAATTCTCATCACATAGACGTAACAGTCATCTGAAAAATTTTTGGAGTACATTCTTTTTATTATATCAATTATATTAAACCTAATGTACTGGAACATACTGATTTTATAAAACTTGTGTATCTAATATAACGGTCAAAATAATGTTTTTAACACATTTTATATGAATTTCAAATACATTTTAAAGTATCAGAGTCAAGTTTTTGAGGAAAAGCTCACAAAAAAAGCAAAAAGACCTCTGCTGGATGGATCACATTTAAAAACCTTAATATATCAAAAATATTAAGGACTAGATGTGGCTTCACCAAAACGACGAGCGAACGAGAAACCAAGGTTGACCACTCTGTTTACAAGAAAACAAGTGCTTTCAACAAGGCCGTAACGTAACCAGACTTTTGTTTCAGGGGTTTTTGACTCAATGTTACTTCTAAGGTACCCCCAACGAGTACATCACTTAAAAACTACTTGAATTAGCAAAAAATGTCAAAAATTTAAAATGTGAGCCCTAAGTAAAAGGAGGGTCTAGGAAAAATTTACCAAAGGAAAGCGTTTCTTGTAAGTGGCAGTATTTTCAAGTGAAAAACACTGTACATCAGGCATCAAAAATTTGGAGGAGGTTTGGGGGTTCTCCTCCAGAAATATTTTTGAAATTGACCTTCAAAAGTAGTGTTTCAACTCCTTTTGAGACCATCTGGGTTACACCCGAAGAGGATTACTCCTTCTAAGTTGCAAAATTTTCGAGGAAAAAAAAACAGTAGGAAAATTGATGTCAACATTTCGGGGGGTTGAGCCTGTAACCCCCTCCCCTTGGATACGGCCCTGGCTCCTGAGATCCCGTTTTCTATTACCTTGATTATTTGGTTAACAACATTACAGTTGATTGGGTCGTTTTCTCGATCGCCTTTGAGAAGCTGCATCTGGGCCTGAAATTTGGAAAGGCAGGCAAAAGAAATAATATCTAGAAAAGACTCACCCAGAGCTGCACTCAGGAAATTATTTAACAGCAATATCATTTTTATCCTTAACTTATAAAGTGCAAAATCATTTTTAAATTACTCGACATTCTTTGTTAGATGATGCATATAAAATGAATTGCTGGTTGATTGGAAAGACTTGTAAATAGATGTAAGGAAGACTAAATCATCAATGCCATTTAAAGTTATCAGAATCATGATAAAAAACAAATGATGAAACATATGAATGAAACAGCTAAAGGAAGTCATAGGAAGTTTTACTTCACAAGAGGTAAGTTGGATACTGACCATACAAAATTTTTGAATGTAAGGCACAAATGTTTAAAAAAAGAATAATTGATAACTTTCAATAAAAGCGAATATTTATTTCAGTAATTGCTTAGTAAAGCATATACAGAGTGTTCAAAAGTCCTTTCCACACCCTTAGAAATTTCAAATAAATGTGTTTTGTCAGTTTTAAAATTGTTATATTTATGTGAAAAAGGTGTCCTTTTACACTCAATCGAAAAACCTTTAGATAGACTAATTTAGCAAATCAAATCTCTAATAATTTTAAAGATTGTACCACTATTTCCTAACATTGCCACTAGGGGGCATTGAAACAGATATTACATGGTCTCACTTTACTATACCTAGACACACTTTTCCAACTATATCTGTAGGGGTTTAAAAATTAAGGATGTGGACAAGACTTTTGAAACACCCTGTATACCTTAATAAAAAAATAAGTTTATGACACATTTAGGTGCTTAGAAATTTAAATTTGTGAATGATTATTCTTTTTTTAAAATTTCTATGCTAATTTGATAGCTAATTTTTACCAATAAGTAACTCTAAAAATATGTTTTTCTACAGATTATGATGCATGCATGGATGGATGTTTATTTGTTTAAAAGGTGATCTAGTTTATGACTACCATTTGTGTGCCTCTTTCTAACTGAAACTCTACAACAACTAAGCTTGTGTCAATTTTCATTTGAGATAGGAAAGTCGTCCACTAAACTACAGGACTTTAAGGCACATTACTTAGTTTCCAGAATAACATTGATATAAAAATTAACAGATTATAAGAAAAGAAACAATAAATTTTAAACATCAAAAAAGAAAACTTTTTAAATTATTTAATGGTAGCACCAGCTGCAAGAATTTTATTTCCTTTTCAGGAGCTGAATTGCCAATAAGAGAAAAAAAATATTTTCACTATTAATTTTTTGAATCTGCAAATGAAGGGTAATAAAATCCACTATACCCTATATTAGACTTCTATGTAACATAATTGATGTTTCTGGTTTAATATGATATTTAATTAAATGGGAATGACATTTAGTAAGAAAGTTAGCATTTTAAATACTAAATTATTGACATAACTATAATCTAACTTTTATTTATTGAGTCATTCTGACAATAATAATTAGAAACATGGACGGATAACTGCCAACAATAAAATGAAAATACTTTAACATAAAAAAAGGGACTATGGTTACAGAATGAGCATTTCAGATTTCTAAATTAAATTCCCATTAAAAAATAACATTTTATATACTATATATAATACTTTTTAAAATTAATTCAACATTTAACACATCTTAATACTTTTTACACCAAAGACTAATACAATATGTAAAAAAAAAGATGTACTAGATGAGTTGAATAGCTTTTTGTTAACCACAGAGGAGAGAAAAAGGAAAGTTTAAATCATAAAAGCTAAACCAGTCATTTTAGTTGCATATGTAATTCTCATAACAAAAATAAAGTTTTAACCAAAGATATGAAATAAGGTGTGTTAGTTAAAAATAACTTAATGTAAAAAGTATTTAAAAATTATTCCTTTATTCCAATATTGGATTGGTTTAATTAATTATATTTAGTAAAAAAATCTCAATTGAGTTATAACTTTGAATTTTGGGAATTTTACATCTTTTCACACTTTATCTTGTTTAGGCCCATTAATAAATAAACTAAAAATGCTTAAAACGCAATATTTCTTACTGAATTAAAAATGTTGAATCCAAAACTAACTGTGAGTTTAGAATTAGCTAATGTCAGACTATGTCAGGTGAGAAAATCCTATGAGATTTGTTCTTCTAAATTTAATTATCATACCCTCTCAAACATCACAACAACTTGTCTCTATTATAAAATAGTATATTCATTTTGAAATAATCAAAAGCTTAATTAAACAAGATAACATACATTTTAAAATTTAACTCAAACATAAGTATTGTATGTATCAAGTTAATAGATAATGATTGACACAAAAAGTCTTTGGAATAAAATATTAGACCGTTTAGGAATGTGAATGAAAGAAATATACACTTTAGCCACAAAAATGTTCATTTCAAGCAGGTGTAACTTTACGAGTAGATAGGTTTAAAAAGAAGGTTTTGTTTGGTTGTTTTGGGTTTTATGGCGCAAGGTCCCTATATCGGACATTCCGCGCGTTTAAAAAGAAGGAAGGAGGCATACTAAGTTTGGAAATATTGTAAGGGCACTTCAAAGTTCAGAACCACATATAGTATGTTTAATAGGATTTTTGAAAAGCAAATATAATTTCTGGTATCCATTTAGTGGTGGCTTTCAGAGCTATATTTTTGACCTAGTCCTCTCATCAAATGCAGTTCCATTCATAGAACAATTGTCTGTTTTCATAAAAATGTTTTATCAGTGTAGTGATAAAACCTTCCTTAAAATGAATTTTTAAAATTAAAAAAAAAAATAAGATAACCATAATAAGCCTTTAAAAAATAAGAGTATTTCTTCTTAAGTACTAATTTGCACATTATTGTAGCTTTATGTGGAAGTTACAACCTGCTAAGAGTAGTCTTTTTGTGCGTTACAACAAAAAAATTATCAAAACAACACTTAAGCTCTAGATAAAAACAAATGCCTAAACCAGAACTTTCAACAACATTACTATATTTATGAAACATTTCAACATATACAACAAGGTCAACATTTCTTTTAATTTTAAGAATACTGAAAATGTATAAAAGTTTATGCACACCAAATGTGTAACTCAATGTCTTCATCTTTTTAACTAATAAAAAATGAAGAAAATTCTGGTAAAGACTAACACTATAGACATAAGAATTAAATATGGAATGTAAATTGAGTAAATATTTAGTGTGTACAGCTCTCAAACTTGTTTTCTTGTTAATATTTTAAAAAAAACCTGGTTTTCATAGCTTTACCTATTTAACCACAAAAAAAATAAAATTAGGAGAAAGATGTTTAAGGAAATATATTGTAGTTTAAGACTCAACAACGTACATCTAACATTTAAATCAGAAACAGTATAATCTCTTTTTGGTATTAGATTGAGAATATTACCAAACAAAAGCAACCAAAAACAGCTTTAATGCTTAAATTGTGGCTTAACCACAGCATTTCACATCCTTCTCATATTCATAACCAAAGCACCTACAAGTGCAGTTAGTACAATTTGGAAGGGAGACCACCAGCATCAGTACATTCTTTGATATCTTTCTCAACATTTGCTTACTCTTTAAGAGAGGATATACTTATCATAAAAAATTATTCTACCCTAAATAACAAAAGTGCAAATTAAATACACACAATTTAATCACTTTTTTATTCAATCAAAGTTTTTTTTCTCATCTTCAACTGGATTTCAAAGATAGATCATGTAAACCAATAAATCTATGTGTTTCTCATGAAAGTTTTTCAAAGAGTCTATCTTTGATCAAGAGTCTAAAGACTATCTTTGAAATCAAATTGAAGATGAGAAATTTTTGATTAGATAAAAAATAACTATTAAATTATACTTATTTACTTTACACATCTATTATTTTAGATAGAATAATTCTGATGACATGAGTAGACCCTCTCCCAAAAAGTACTACTCCTAGTAATGAGCTAGCTCAATTAAGGACTTCTTGAAAATTATGCTGGCTTTACATTATTATACTAAGTATATTTTTATTCTTTTAGGGATAGTCATACCTGTAAAAAATATACTGGCAAGAGAGGAAACCTTAAAAAGCAAAGGAATGTTAATCATTATTTATCTGTAAGCATGTTTAATAAGCAGACTTTCTTAAAATATTCCATAATTTCTGGTCAAAGATTTAAGCTTGAGAGCTGATACTAAAAATGTAAAAGGCACTAAAACAATACAAAACAATATTTAAATAAACACAAATAAATGCTTAACAAACAAGTTCATGAGAAAAAATCCAGTACTCATGTGCAAGAAAATGGCACTCAAATTAGAACTAGTTCTGAGTTACAGAATCTTATTCTGTTTAAACTGCACTTAATATAGTGCACAAAATCCAGCTACACTTTGTTCGAAATATTTCTCATATGATGCAGCATAAGAATGAATATCTACCTACACAACCCTTCAAGGTATGTGCATCCTTTGGTATCATTACAATCTTTGATCAATAACATAGAGGGACATACCTTTCAGCAACACTTAACCTTAGATTTCTTTGTTTGCTTTTTATTTGATAACTGAAAAGAGTCATTAGGAACATCAACAGAATCTAGTGAGTGGTCATTCTGCATGTACATTATTTTGCCTACAAGGTATTGAATAGCTTCATCTGCAAAGAAACAAATTTGTATAAAAATATAATTTTGTATATTTATTGAAAGGAAATCTAAAATTCTGCACTTGAAGTTACTAACATTTTTGAAATTGATAGTACTAGAAGTACTTATTATCACAGTATCTTTTAAACTCTAATCCAGCACAAAAAATTATTCATACAATGAAACTTTGTAAATTTGAATATTAAACAACTAAAATATCAGGATACAAATTTAACCAGTTGAATCTTTGCAAATTTCAAATGCTTAGAAAATGGTAGTCTAATTCAACAAACAAAACTAAAGAGCCTTAAAAGATTTTGTTTTAAATGAAAGTAACACATCTAATACATACCAATATTAATGCCCCTTTTAGCAGAAGTAAAAAACCAGGCTAAAATATTATTTTTACGACAAAACTGATTCAAAAAATCACTTGGTATTGTAGCTCCATGAATATCACACTGCATAAGAAAGAAAAAATTAGTTTAATTGAATAAAAAATTGATTTTAAAGACTTGATAGATATAAATAAATGATGGTCCAAAAGCATTTTAATTTTTAAATATAATAACTTTTGCAAACAAGTTTTAAGAAATAGATAACAGATGGGGAAGGTTGTGTACCTTGGACCTACATTAAATAAGAAATAAACAAATATTTTTTGACATTCCAAGGTACACTACCAGTGGTTACCTTGGACTTATTAACATTGATTTAAACTTTTACTAATTATGTACTGAAACACTTCAACTGAAATTCTGAAAAATATGTTGTGTATAAAATGCTAAATTATAGAGGGAAAATTGTTTCATTTCAGTTTATTTTCAAAAAATAAAAATTACAGGGTAAAAAGTAAAAATAGGTCCAAGCTATACGGGGTTCCTCTACTAATAAATAATAATGATAAGGTAATTATATGACCAATCATCTAACTTTTTACTCAAAATTTAAATTACAGTAGAAGCTTTGCAATAGAAGGGTGACATTTTTTAAGCCTATTAACTCTGACATCTCATTAATAATAATTTATACTTACTTACTATCTTTCCACTTATATTAGGTGTTCCTTTCTCAAATATATGTGGCCGTAACTTTTATGTACTTAAATTTTATTCCTGACTGGTGCATTCCAATATAGATAACAAACTCAACAAATGGCAGTTTTGATAAAAATGTGTTTAAAGAATGTTTCTATAAAGGAACTCAGGTTGATATTACTTTCAGTTAATTTTGAGAAGGGATGAAGGGCAATCTCAACATAAAAAACTCTCTTGAAGGTTAAAAAGTTTTAACCATAAAAAATTTTGCAGCTCGATGTTGAGTGTGTCTTTTGTATCTGGAATATCTACTATATCATTTTTATCTATTTGTAAATAATGAAGCCAGTCAAATAAAATTAAGTACTTAAACCATAAAATTAAGAGAAATTTAAATATTCTTTCAAAATAAATCTATTAAATGTTATTCAACAAAATAACGAACATCTATAATTGATTAAACCTTCATACTTTGTTAGCTAACACTATCACAGGAAGTGGCTTGCCACTGGGAGAAACAACCTTTTCTTTGATATCTTCATGCCACTGAAAACAAATTTTTGCAATTAGTTTTCATATTAAAGAGAAAATTACACTGCTGTTTGAAAAAAAAATTTTGCAGTCAAGAAATGTAAATCAAATGCCTTTTGATAATGTAGTTTGAATACATAAATAAAACTTTAACCATGTATAATGTCAAAAATATTTTTTAAAAACATTTACCTTAATAATTGAATCCATTGTGGCCATTCTGCAAAAAAAGTATATGTATCACATCATTTGAGTATATTGAAGTATTTCTACTTAAAGTTGTTTTTAAATGCACTTTTTAAAGATTTTTAATACTTCTTCATAAGAGATTTATTATACAAAATTTTGTAACTTAAATACACAATTACTAACAAAATCTTTTAAACAAACTTTTGTCAGTTAAAAAAACAAAACATAGGTCACATTTGAAGTAAAAGTTTTAAAAACTCTAAAAAAATATGTACCTTATTAGATCAAATACAATAATAGCTGCTTGCCTAAAATAGAAAGTAAAAAGATCATACAAAAGTACCAAATAGTTTACAATATTATTTTGAAAATATTATTTGTTTTACTTACGAGTGTCTATAGTAAGTTCCAGTCATGTATCCAAATCTTTCATGACCAGCAATATCCCTAAAATAGAAATAAAAACATACTTTAAGAAAAAAAAAACAAATATGCCTGGATCAAAGATTTGATAAAAGACAGTACATTTTTACCACTATTCTTTTAAGTACATACCAAATAATGTTTTTTGACTCAACTGCAGCCAGCAAACATAAACTTATCTAACAAAAACAACTTCTTTTCTATAAAGAACATTTGACCTTTTAAAGCAGGCCTGCACAACTTCATTTGCATTACAGGTAAAATTTGCTATCTCAACTTGTTGTGGGTCAAAAAAAAATAGATCTGAGCCGATATTTGAGCTCCAAAATATATCAATTTAAATTGTCTATTGCTTGTTCCTGATATTCAGAAAACTTTAAAAGAATTAAATAATAGGGGAATAGGATTACATATAATCAGTGTTTAAAACATACTTGAAGTTTTACATTGAAATGTTAATGAAATTTCTATATTTCTGACAATTAGGTCTTTTTCATTAAACTTTTGAAGGCTGTGTCTATTTTCATAAATAAAATAAATGGTTCAACATTTCACATTGGTGAATTCTTTTGTTGAACCTTACAAAAATTAACCTTTTTAACTGAATTTTCATAAATTTATTTCATTTTTATTCCAGACTTGTTGGGTCGGCAAGCCACATGCAGCCAGCAAGCTGAATGTTCAGCAGGCTTGTTTTAAAATGTTTTCATTTAATTTCGACATTTAGGATTCTTTACGGGATACCTGAACATGATGGCTTCTTGTATGCTAGATATTTTAATAAGATGTAAATAGTTATAAAAATTTTATGGGACTGAACATCTTTACCCCTTGGATAGTTATTCAAAAACGTTTTCACAACTACTTAAATAGACAAAAACAATATCACCTTACAAGGAAGACATTCAGAAACACCAAAGAGTTTAACAATATGGACTACTTAGACATTACTACCAACAGGTTCAACATGAAAAAATCCTAGATTCCATCAATTATTCCATCCCCAAAATAGAAAAACTTTTCGGTTTTGCAAAAATATTTCTGCAAATTTTATTATCTTAGGAAAGTTTTGAACTATCTACAATGCATTGACTTTCAAATTTTGCACAAGCAGGAATTTTCAAAAAATTTCAGAATTTTAAGGGGAAAGGAAGAGGAGAAAGATAATATTTTTCCTTCTTATCTTACCCTGAATTCCTTTGTCTGATTTAATCTGGATAAACATAAATTACCTGATATTATATAGAAGAAGATTAACAAGGTTCTACCCTGAAAGTTTATTATAATCCATACCAAATATTTAATTACCATTACCTACAAAGTTTTCCCCATTTAATAAGAAAAGCATATTTTTGAATGAACTTACAGGTTTAAATTTTATGTAATCAAATCAAAAATCCATATTAAAATCAGTATTGAATTGAATACTTAATGAAGTTCTTTGGGTACTTTCACAGCATCTCTGTGGCTTCAAACTAGGACTAGAATGAAAATTGTTGATCATACTTAAAGATGCAAAGAAATTAGAAGTCTTACCATAACTGTAAGGTTACAAGGGTGTTTTCATCCCATGGCAATGTCTTAACAGCAAAGTCAACACCAATTGTAATTTTATAGTTCTGAGTAAAAGTCCCTAGGAAAAATATACTATGTAAATAAATTATTAATTTTTTTTTCAAAGGCACATTAACTTGAAATGTGACAGTTTATTGTGTCAAAAGGTTTATATCAACTGAAGGTAAAGAACATTAAACCTTTCAATCCTAGCTGCTCCAAATTTTCCATAGGATTCAATGACAATCTTGGGCACTCTAAGACTGAAAGGGTTTATTGCCTACTAAATAAAATTATTTCAAAAGTAGCATATGGAAAAAAAAACAATATCTTTTATTTTCCAAATTTCCATTTACCCTACCTTCACTCTTCACTTGATGAAACAAATTCAAACTTACCTTCAGTATATCGTCTTATAATGGCAGTTTTACCTACAAAAAATAGTAAAACAATTAGTATCTTTTTCTACTCAAAAAACAACACAGTAAAGCTTAAATCTTATTTTAACATATCGTTACCACTATATTAAAACGCTTCTTTCTAGTTACAAGAAAAACACATTTTTTTTTGGCAGAAAGATATTTTTGTAGATATTAAGAACAAATTGCTTGATTTTCAACAAATCTAATGGGAATCACAATTATCAATTTAGACATAGGGTATAGCCAGCTCAGTGAGCCCAAAAGTGTACTTTAACAAAAACACCAAAAAAGCAAATGGGGGTTTGGATATAGTGATAATGATTTAATCCTACAACCACAGCTCAGCTTTTCTACATAACAATTCTAATGGGGAACAATACCCCTTTAAATAATCAACAACAATTTTATAGAGGAACCAATATTTAGAAACCTTTAAAACTCAAAGAAATGTTGTCTTGCTGAGTTCTAATAATTGCAGTTTTAGAGTATTTCACTATGTGTTACTAATTCTAATAGCTTTTGGATTAAAAACACATAGTACCTAACAAGATAATGGTAAATAACTTAAATAAATGAACCCTTATTTAAAATCTATTACTTTTAAAGTATATAAATATGAAAATCAATAAAAATGTTTATTAAAGCTATGGGTACTTCATGATTTTACTATCTAGCAAATCTAATTTATACTAAAGCAAAGCAATCTAGATTCTTACGAATTATCACCATCAACTGTTCAGTGACCATCAGATTCAGCAGCACAGTTTATGAGATTTAGTATAGCAACATGGTTGACAGGATAACACGTAAGTACGGTAATCTAATTTATACATACCAACTCCATAGTCCCCAACTACTAAAAGCTTAAACATCAATTCCTTCATATTGTATTTGCACTCATTTTGGTCCTCTCCATCTTCTGTATAAGTTGAGGGAGTTGTAAAATGATTCATTTTTAAAACTATAAAGAAAACAAAATTTTCAATTCAAAACATGTCATTATAAGGTAGGTAGCTGCTTGCTCATACAAATTTCGAATTTGACAGAACACTTAGATAATAAACAACAGTGGGAGTCAACTGCTTTAAACATAGTACTAAATGAGTCAGCTCGTTACATCAAAAGGGATAATTTTTAGGGAAGATAGTATTAAAATATTCTTGAGTATCTTACAATGTAAATAATAATTGTAGAAGAATTTATAAATAATGGGTGTAGCTCAGAATTGTAAACATAGGATTTTCTGAACAGGTAAATGAGGTTATAAAAGATAAACATAAAATTAACAATCAATTATGCCAAAAAAAGTTAGGTATAATAATAAATATGCAACATAAATATTTAAAGAGAATGCTATTCAACTGACAATTAACTATAATAAACATTAATTAGAATTACACTCAACCAAGGATAGAAATAAGGATATCAAAATTAATAGCTGTATTTTCAGCAAACGATTTAAAATAGATAACACTTGTTTTTAAACTAAAGTAAACTTCAATACACACTTAAATGTAAAAGGATTTATTATCAAATTTACTAACCTTAACGAGGTAAACTAGAAGTATTTTATTTCGTGGTAGTATTTATTACTAATTATAGTTTGATTTTGAATTATGTTGAAAAGATTTAATGTTAAAACTCCAACCCTGAAGCGTGACACATCTTGAATGGATACAAATCTAAAATATAAATACATAAACAAAGGAAAGTTTGAACACGTTTTCGTTAATTTACCTGTTGTTTACAAACAAAATACCAATCATTTCAGGAAATCCTGAAAAGGAACTATTGGGTAATCAACTTACGTCAGTATCAGATCAAAATGTCAATTCTAGAATTTTATCAGTAGAAAAATCCAATTTGGTGTAAACGCTGTAAATATACTTTCAATGTCCCGCGTCCGCAACAACACAACAACCAAAACAATATGACCAGCGAGTTTTGGGGATGACTCAACAGCAAGTTGCCACACACGTTTCTCGGAACTGGCGCTTCTTCAAAGATGCCAAATCAGTGGCCAAATAGCCAAGAGAATCAATTATTGTAGCATCCCCCCACAAAGTGCTGTGGTGCTTTTCAACTTTTCATTCATCATAAGCAATCGGGTTTGGAAAAGTAAACTTCGTGAAACTTTGTGTTTAAAACAAGTAGCACACGTTCATGTTGTTTGGCGTAATTGAGTAAATAAAAATGGACTTCGTTCCGGTCTATTTCGATCTGTGAGAAAGGTACAAATTGAAACCCCTACTCGATTTGCGTCCTTTCAACCTGAGATTTTTTTTCCCTTTTGATCCTTTCGTAAACTCAAAAACTTCTTTTAAGAAGTTTGACAAAAAAAAACGATTATATGCTTATCACTTTATAGGAAAAATAGAAGGTTTTTGCTAATAAAGTGACTTTATGGATTTAAAAAAATATTTTAGGTATTTTCTTTTGTTTGTTTCCAATTTAATTTCAAAACTATTCTTTTCCTATCTGAATAATTCAATTATTCAATTTAAAAAGGTTTTACCTCTTGTAAAATCTGCGTAACGTAAGGAGAGTGGAAAATTTTGTAATTGGGACCATAAGGGATACGACCGTGTAAAGACAGTTAAAGAAGGGTCGAAATGATAGTTCCATATTTTTTTAATGATCTTATTTAATTCTAATAAAATTTGTTTAAAAGATTGCTAAAAATGGGTTTCCTAGAATTTGGAGTAATTTCTACGCGTTTTTTAAGCGATACGAAGTCCTTGAATAATGAATAATATCACAATTTGTTCATTAGAGAATCTAGACTTTAACCTTTAAGAAATGAGGTCAGTCTTGGATCAATAAAAAATTATTGTGAATAAAAAATGGCTTTTCCAAACTTTATTAGAGTTAAAAGATGCGCTTTCTTTCTACATAATAAATATGATTTTATGTATCTGATTCGAAATTCCTTCATTTATAGGAAAGCAAAATATGCATCCTCGATTTTTATGACACTATTGAGATTTAGGAGGCCCTCAAATTATGAGGCCCCTATAGGCCTAATAGTAAATCAGGGCCTGATAGTTTTATGAGAGCAGTAGTTAAAAGATTTAATAATGCACTATCAACTTTTTATAACTTAAGATACTTTCCCCATTTAAATTTAAAATACTAAGAAATTGTACCAATGAAAAATCATGTTTCAACAATTTCATAAAAAGATAGTAAGTTAAAAAAAATTTTCTTAAAAAGAAAAAACATAACACTTATACGTTGAGTAGGTTTTTGATTCAGCATTAGTGTATGGTTCACAATACCACCAAATTCAAGCAAAGAAATCAACTGACCCCTTTATAGTGCACTCTGAGAGCTCCAATACAATATCATGACATTCCTTCGATGTAGATTAATATAGGAGACACCAATCTGATCATTAAACGAATACCTAGTTAATAAAGAATCAATCGAGATGGATCTAGCAGTTTCGTGTGTGATAAAGAATAATGAACTACACGAATGATGGAATATCACTGACGAGCAATTTCACCAATGACTGTTATCATCCTGGACAAAGTAAACCTAGATCTAGAATCTAGATATCATGAAATGGGCTTCGAAATAAAACATATAATTTTGATATTATTCTTACTCGTCAATTGTAATATTTAGGAGAATAAGATGGAGAATATTACTTGCGTTTAACGTTCCCAATTTTTAACTAATTTTAAAATCAAAAAGTGATATTTATCCGACAGGAGTGATGTTTTTCCTTTTCCATGCCGTTTATGTATTATCTAAACTTCAATGTAAAGAATGTTTAGAGTTTAGACATTAGAAGAGATAATAGATGTAAGAAAATTGGAATATCTTGATAAAGTACTTGATTTTTGAATAGCTTGATAAAATGAAGTGTTCGGGCGGAGTACAACAGAAAATTACATTAGCTTGGTTATCATATCAAAAACTCATTCATATTTTCGTAAATAAAAAAAAAAATTCAAAACTTTCTCACTTGGTAATGTAAATGTTAAAATATCTATAAAAGAGAGAATAAAGTGGAAATATAAGTTTATTTCTCGTTTTTAATCCTTTATGGCTCAAATTGCTAAGCTTATCTGTTGGTTTGCAACACTCCAAAATTGGTGTAAGCGTTTCAAAAGGCGTCACAGTGCGACAATGGAATTCAGAATAATGATATCACAATCCAAAATTCTAAGAATATTGCTTGATAAAGTAATTTCAACATTTTTAGAACTTATAAAACTTGGGGACAGTTTTTTGCATTTTCCTGTCATATTCCTATTTTTTTATTACTGCGACTGCAAGAAAAAATTATAGTACTTGTATATTTTTAAATTTTCCTCTGCCGTTTAAATATTGCAAGCAATTTTACTAGAAATTCTAGCGGCCCTTTAATTAAAAAAAAAAATCTTACTTGAAGGGAGTAGGATCCTCTCCTCGTGAATTGCTTTGTACATTTTAGAAGTTAAGAATTATGACTTAATGTATTTTAAATCGCATCTTAAGATAGACAGACGCAGGGGTGGAAAATCCAAAAATGGTTTTTGTATCAGCTTTAGGGCAGTTTTGTATCAAGTCAAAATGCATTTTTGTATCAGCTTTTAGTGGTTTTGTATCAATGCAAATTTCCTTTAATTTTTTTTTCAATCTTTATGATAATCTGGTGATTACTTTTTCTAACAGGATTGGTGGTAACCGATAACAAGAAATTCAAAAATAAATTTACCAATGAATACAGCCGATTAAATTCCCAAAGGTTAAATCCGATCAAAAAATCAAGAAGAGTAAATGCCAGGAAAAAAGAATCGGTGTTTCAAGTTCAGAATTTATTACCCTTTTATCATGGATTTCAACAACCATTGAGTTATTTCAACCACTCATCTCACAAATTTCGGACATACATTTTTAGGTAAGATTTCCATTTTGATAAACTTAATATAAAGAAAAAGTTGGGAATAATAAGAGTACAAAATACAAAAGGGGGTCTTCCCTCAGAAAATTTTTGGAAATTTGACCCTAAAAAACAGGTTTTTAACTTGTTTTGAACACCTAGTCAGATTTTTTTAGGAGGGGCAATGCCCTAGTTATTATATCTGAAACAGGTTATAACCTAACAAGATATTTAAAAACCACTGATTGTTAATTATTATCTTATCAAGTTGCTTCAAGGACCTTTAAGTAAAAATTTACAACTTGGGAAAAATCCTCAAATAAGTTGAAAATACTACAAAAATACTATCTGGAGGTATCACACTAGATCTAGTATTGGCTCCTCTGACCACGCTAAAGTTTTTTCTGTATCGCAATTACAACAAGAAGTCAACTTCAACTAGGGGCGGAAAAAACGGAACTTTTTCGAAATGTTGCTGTTTTCGACTTTTTCGGAGAATGTGACCCTGAACACCGAACTTTTTGGCTTCTGACCACTGTAAAGTTGTTTTTTCTACATCGCAATAGCAACGCAAGAAGAAGCCGACTTCAACTTGTCTCCCGCGGCCGATCGAGAAAGTCGCGGGAGGAACGGAACACTCCGCACGCAAAACGAAACTAGCAATTTTTCCAGACTTTTTCGGCGATATAACTAGTCCTCTTTCTTGGAAATAATCTGGAAAGTAAGGGTTATCTGAAAAAAATCCAAATGAGTTCGCGGGCCGCAGGTTGTGCATCACTAGGGTAGAGCCCAGTCCATAAAACACTGTTCAAGGACGCGAGGCGCCAATATATTCCATTCTTCCGGCCGGGCCGTTCAATCCGATTTTCCTTAGATCTCGAACTTTTCTGAAGAAAATTTAAAAAAAAAATCGAAAATGTCGAAATGCTAAAATATAAAGTCTGAAAATTCTTAGAGAAAATCGGAAAAAACTGCGTTTTTTGCGCAGTTTGGCGCAAAAATGTTAATTTTGCCAGTTTTGGCGCAGCTTGGCGCAAGGAATCAATTTTGGCACAGCTTGGCGCAATTGGCGCAGATTTTCCACCCCTGCAGACGCTTTACAGGACAGCACAATATCTTCATTCCCAGCAACTCGTATAAATGCCTTTTAATATACAAAAGCCTCTAAAGTAAGGGATACTCTTAGTGGTTTGAAAAGAAATTTTTAGGGTCTTTTTAGACGGTGTTGTGATTGGAAACAAGCCAATGGGACCGGAACATGGATTTTACTGGTCATTAATATCGTTTGTTAGGAATGTGCCGAGAATTCATTAAAGGATTTCGTGCCAAGCTAAAGCCCCACTTCATAAGTATAAAGAACGTGTCAAGGACACCAGAAAGTGTCGCACGAATATTTTAGGTAGTACCTACAAACTCGAATTCAGGCACTCAAAGAAAAGGTCATTATGATAAAGTAAAGTGACTCCAAAATGACTGAGTTTCCAAGACGAATTTTCAGTAAACTTTTCAGCTGTGATTTTGACTATCTGGCCACATTCATAAAACAACTTTCAATCAACATTTAAGTGTTCCCATTTTGATTTTATACGAAAATGCATTTAATTACTTCTATTTATATTTCTCTTATTTTTCATAAATAGAGCACATTTCTCTTTAAATAGAGCGTTAAACTTAATCAATGTAAACATTTTTTTAAAATATATTTTATTAGTTTCTAAAGAAAAAACTGGTCTTGCTTCCAAAAACATCTAAAATAAATACTAAGCTGAAAATTTAAAAAATATAAGAAAAATAAGTTTGTATGATACTTTTTTTAAATTTTTTTGTACTTTAACAGAGTTAATATATCTTTCACTAACTGTAGTTATAGTTAATTAAATAGGGCGGATTTGATTTAAAGACCTCACAAAACGGTACTAATATAGTCAAGAATGGAACTTTTCATTTATTGAATGCCATTATCACATCTTTAATACGTACGAGTAATTTCGTAAAACTACAAAGGAAACTATTTCCACAAAAGATTTACGATGATTCGAGGACTTAAGGTAAGTTTTATCGTAAAGGAATGACCTAAAACAGATATTTCGCAGAAATTTCTCACGAGAAACTTGTCTCCAGAATTATGTCCTAATCTAAGAGAAGATTATTCTTGTCTCAAAACCAAAAACCATAAAATATGAGTTTCGTTGAAAAGTCAAAGGCTGAATATTTTATTCTTTGAAATTTTAATCAAAAGGTATGTAAAGATTTTATCCAAACAAGCATAGACTAGACATGGTCAAGGAAGTAGGAGTACCTCAATATAAAAGAGATTCGATAAAATGAGAATAAGGTTACTTAACAGACATGCTTTGGGATTGCATGCGTGGGTTAGACATGCTTAATAATTTCGAAAAATATATATCATTTAATACTAAGACGAATATGGTAATTTTAAGATAAATGTATTTCATAAAAATTAAAATGTTTAGCAAAATTAAAATATGTTTTATAAACAATTCCTAGGATTTTTTGGAGGAGTAAAAATGCTCCTTGACATTTTTAGGAGGAGTGAAATCGGAAGGAAGTAGCATAAATTACATATACAGAGAGAGACACGAAAACCGTAATCACTCCCTAAGCATCAAGACAATAAGTGAAAAAAAAACGTCAGTTTGAAGAGGGAATAGGTACGTCCAAAATCCAAAAAATGGCTAAATGACTTTTCGTACTAAAAAAAATCTTCAAACTTTGCTCCGTACATAAGAGGAAATAAATAACTACCGCCTTTAGGCAGATATAGCCCCTTGATTATTCGATCGATGTTCATGCGTTGTATTTTTTTTTTAAATTAGAAATTTATGTTGTTTTATCTTTCTTTTCTTTATCTTTGTTCCGTAAACTAAGCTAAAATAAAATTTGTTTTCATTTAAAAGTTTTATCTTTTTTTATCTAGTCAATGTTTGACTCCATTGACACTGCCATAATGACTCAGTTTTCATAATAACTTTTAACTTTATTTGTCTTAATTCTTTCTATTTTTCAATTTTATGCTGTGGACTGAGCATAAATATAATTTAATTGCCGATCAAAATGGTTTTTTAAATTTTTTCCAGATGAATTTTTATGTTTGAAAAAGAGAATAAGTCCACATCAACTTTTTTCAATTGTAAAATATGTTTGTGAATATATTTATATTTTTTATGATTGTTCTGTATTATTATAAATAGGGCCCTTAATTTCTAGTTGGTGGTTATACTATACAATGAAAATTCCATAACATAGTTTTTTTTTTTCAATTATCTCAAAATTTGTTTTTGGACTTATTCCCTTTTTTAAACTGACGATTCAAGAAATGTCAGTGTTCCGATTTTGCATTTCTAAATTTGACTTTTGCAACTTTTTATTGAAATATTGTTTTATATAGCTAGACATTCTCCCTCTATATCTAACAATGAAAAGGAAAAACTTTACCTCATGATGGAGCCTTGCAGTCTTCCGAGAGAAAATTCCAACCTTTCCCGACAAACCTTTCACACGCGGCTCAAAATCAATCGCCGTTCTAACTGGCGTTCGGGGACTTATCCATTCTCCGAATTAATGTGAAAGCCGTTCGTTGTGGATCGGATTTGACCAATCACCTTTTAATATAATTTCGTCCTTTTCCCGAGTGATCCCGAGGGATTCCGTACGCCTAGCTTTGAATTTCTGTTTTCAGAGTAATGGAAATCGGGGGCTCGCTATTTGGAAATGACTGCTGTCATTAAATTCCAATCAGTTAAAGCCGTGAAAAGTGGGTAGTTTGTATCGGGAACACTTTTTATAAGTGGAAATTTTGTGGTACACAGTATGAACAAAATAAATTCAGAGTTGGATTTAGGATAGGGGATAGGTTCCTCTGGTCAGAGATTTTTTTTTTTTTTTTGAGGGGATTCAGAAAAATAAACCATCAAAATTGAGAATCCGGTAGTTTTTAAAATTTAAAAAACCGCATAATCATGTTATTTTTATCTTTGAAAGACCCTAAAAAAGGGAATAACAGAGGTTTTTAAATATAAGACAAAATATTGGCATATTTTTTAAAAAATTCTGATGCTAAGGCAAAAGCCTGCAGTCTGAAAAACGAGATTTTCCTTCATATTTGTTAGTACGCAGAAAAACAACTACAGATAAGAAGTTGATGTTGATACTACTTCCCTTGTCATGTTTAGCACTATTAGTAAACAAACAATCAGGAAAAACATCCTTATTATCATACTGAAAGTGCATAGTTTGTTTTAGTAAGCATAATGATTTCATAGCTTCATAATAAATTATTTTAATTATTTTTAATTGTTAAAATTAGCCTTGTTTAAACCATTTCTAGTAAATTACATCAATACCTATACATTATAGAAATTATTTTTGAAAACTTAAAAAAAAAAAAAAAAAAAAAAAAAAAAAGAGTTGAAATACATATTTCTCCTATCAACTAATTAAAAAATCCTTACAAAAGGACCTCTCATTAATAACCACGTAAAGATTATTTCTATAATTTCAAAATTATAGAAATATAATTCATTTTCTTTACATCCCAATAAAACCAGAAACACCATATTTTACTTAAATTAATTTTAATTGCACTTTATTAAAATATACAAAGTAAGTATGTAATACAAAAGCCTGTAAGGAATATGCATGTTAGCCAGCTAACTAGTCTCACTCATTTTATCTACACTTTTCAGTCAATAGGACATTACATTTCACCACTGCCCTGTATCTATTCTAAAGGAACTGAAGAAAATACTCAATAATATAAATCTGTTAAAACAATCCTAAAAAGTTCACTCTTATGTAAATAAAAGCTTTCTAAAACTGAGCAAGTACAATTATCACCCTAAAACAAGCATACATAATCTATGCAAAATGCTTTTTACTATTCTATTAAATGAAACACTGGTAATAACATTTAAATGTAAAAAGTTAAATTTACTCTAAAGAATTTTTTTCCTTACCACATTCTACCAGAAAATTTGAGTATTGACAGTATACCAAGCATATGTTACATGCATTTTATTCAGGCATAAAAAATTAATTACTTAAATATATCTAATGAGAATATTTGTAAATGCAATGGACAGATAAACTGTATTTAAAAAAAAAAAACACAATTTCACATAGAAAATGCAAAATACTGAATGAATTTGTATTATCATAAAAAAAACTATGTTCACAGAGCTTTAACTTCTTAACCCTTGTAAAAATTGTAAGAGTAAAAATTGAAGAAGAGGAATAAAATCTTAAGTCTTCCATGGAGTGGGAAAAAACATTCACATTTTGTAAAGCACAGAAACTAATGGATAAATTTTCTGAGTAAATCTTTCAAATCTTAGGTTACTTAATTTGGAACACGAAGAAAAAATAAAGGTTCAAACACTTGGACTTGGAGATCAAAATTATATACTTAACAAAAAATAAACCAGCAAGAAATTGGAAATAAGTTAAAGCTCTGAGACAATCATTTACTTAGTAAAAAATTTCTTACAAGATGCTTCAATTGTTTTTTTAAAAATTAGGGTGCAAACCTCTATTAATAGCTTGTCTTGAACTGCTACAATACATGCTTTAAGTTTCTTAATAACTATTACGGTTAAAAAAGAGTGCTTAGAAATTCATCCAATTTACATTGCTTGAATTAAAATCAATTTTAGGAAAGATAAGAATGTTTCATAACATACATAAAAATATACACATTGGTGCATACATATTCTCTATATGTAAAACTTTTCACAATTAAAATAGACTAACATTTTGAATGAATGCATTGAGCATTTACACATAAAAAAATGTAAAGCCACACTAAATACAAAAAACACACTTTAAAATATATGTATTTCAATATGAGCAAAATATTTGGAGGGAATCAAACCCTGGCACTTAGAAGATTAGTCAGGACGACACAAATCTTGAGACACAAATAATCTCAGGAAATGGGAGCACATGAGTATATTAAGACTCTTAAAGTACTTCGAATCAAGGACTTTTGTACATGAAATTAGCAGAGGTAGCAAAACTTTTACAAAATGGCACCAAACACAGTATTTATTTCTCTAAAATATATTTAATCTGTATGCTTATATCATTAATAATTAATGCAGTTACAACTGCATTTAGGAAAATAAATGATTTTAACACCTTTGAAAATTACAATTTGTTTTAGAAGCATTACACAAAATATAGATTTGAAAAACATACAAGACAGTATTTATATAGTTAGCCACCTCTGAGCAAAGCTATAGAAGTATGTAGAATTGTTAAAAACTAAGGAAAAAGCAAAAGTATAAAATAAGAGAGCATAAATATGGCATGTTCAGAGGATAAATGCGAAACCTTTATAGGAATATAAACACAAAACATTTAGAAAATGGACACAAATAACGTCTAGTAAAGTTCAATATTTTTTAGAAATCTTGAGTAGATTTAAATAATTTTTGATTCTTAGAACTAAATTTAAAAAGAGTATCATATTTGATTCAATTTTTAACAATGTAGTAATTTACTCAAAACACTCAAGAGTACCATTAGAAAATAAATAAAATTTTAATAAATTAGAAAGGAAGGAGTATAGTTGCTTTAAAATAAAGTACAAAAATTAGTTGGCAGAAAATGTATCTAAGCTTTCTTATTTATTGAAAGAGATTGCCAAAAAAGCTTATCAAAACTTAAATAATACATAATTATATTATATAATGAAGCTGTATCTGTTATCAAATATTACAGATAAAAACAAATATTTTCAATAAAAGTTTTTAGTTAAAAACTTCGAATACATACAACAAATTACAATTAAACAAATTATTAATTGTGGTTTTATAATTACTTTCACTTTAAAACTGCCTAGAGAGTTTCTTTCCCCTATACCAATGATAAAGCCACAGAAATTTAAGGCAGAAAAATAAAACCTTAAGGAAACAGTTTAGAATTTTAAAGAGTGATATAAACAAACACTGGATTTGACTTTACTTACTTTGCTATTACATTAAATGCATAAAATTTAAAAACACGATCAAAATTATTTTAGGATAGAGCTTGAAGTTTTAAAATTAAATTTAAGTTTTTAAGTTAAATAATATTTTTTTTTTTTGAAATTATAGTAAATCATTGGAATTAATATGTTTAATCCTCTTAAAAGTTAAATAAATCTAGGAATGATTCAAAACTCATTTAACCCATAATTATGGCTAAGCAAGTTGGATAAAATTTGGCACTGTTAGAATTTCTAAAAAACTATTTAAAATCTAGATAATTTCACCAAATATATTTTATGAGCTCATGTGAACACCCGAGTAGATAAGTTCCAAAGATATACAATCCACAAAGGGTTTAAAGAAAATTGATTATGAATAAAGTGAAGATTTCTGAGGAGAAGGTGGAAGACTAGTCTAGAATAAACTGATTGAAAAGGTAGCATGGCACAGAGTTAATTTCATTCAGAAGCAAAATATTATTTTTTGCTAGGAATGAAATTTGGTAAAAACCAGTATTATAACAAAACCTCAGAAATCAAATTTAGCAAATTTTGTAGAAAACCATTAATTATCATTTCATCCTTTCCATACAATAAATACAAATAAGTTTTACAAAAACCTCTATTAAAATATGTATAATAAATTACATAAATTCATTAGACAAAAAGTATTCATGAAACCTCAGGTACATGGTTCTGTTTTAAATAGAATATTTTCATTCTTCTAGCAACAAGTTATAATGCAAGACATTTAGAAAGATTTCTAAAATGAAATTTTACGTAAAATAAATAAAATGAAAACAATAATTTAAATTTTGTAAACATATACAAAATTATCACAATAAACACAATAAATGAATTTAAGCATTTCACAAATGGTAGGGCCTTACCTTAATGGTAGGGTTTCACCTTATTAAATTACTGCAATTTAACTTACTGCAATTTAAATTGGTATCTTAACATACTTTTGCAATATAAATAAACCAAGTTGATGCAAACATTGCACTTTTTTTTTTTTGCAAAATAGCATATAAAACCAAATCCTAAAACCCAATAAGGATCAAAACAATAACCAGTCATGATAAATGCAATTTCAATTATTTCCTTCAAACTTTAAATCCTTAAAATGAGGAAAATATTTGCAAGAATGGTAATTTTACTTAGGTATTTCAGTATTGTTTTAAATTTTCATATGAATAATATTAAAAGTTTTCATTTCATAAGAAACACAAAACCTTTTTTAAAACAAATGCTACTTCAATATTTTTACTAAAAAATATTGTACAGCAGTATTATAAATATCAGTACATTTTTTAACACATTTTACCAAAGCCCATGTCACTATCACAACTTTTAATAAATAAAATAAAATATAATAAAATATTAAAATTAAATGCAACCTATCTTAATTTGAATAAAATAACAAAATTTAATACAAACAACAGTTTTAAAATAAAGATACAACATTTACATTCAAATAATATTTTAAAACCACTATCAAGTAAGAATTCAAATAAATAAATGTCATGAATGCAGGCTAAATATTACCTTGAACTTTACAAAGTATGTATAAATCACAGATATTAACATTAAAATGACATTCATTTCAGAGAAACATAAAACTTGTCAACTCTTGATTAAGACATTTCATACTAATTTGTATGTATAAATTACATGCAAGTTTTTAATGATTTTGCAAAATGCTAATGCAAAAAATCAAGTAATTTTTAATTTAATCTTAGGGAAGTAAAATTTTTTGCAAGATATATTAAAAAGCTTTGTAAATAAAATTTATCAATTACTATAGTACCATACAAACTTAGATTAAAATACATGATCAATTCATTAGTTAAAATTGCTATTCAAAATTATAAATCACCTTGGGATACATATAAATTTAAAAGCTCACTCCACAGGTACTTAAAGTAAACAAAAAAAATACTATTATGGTATTAACAATTACTTTAAAATCAGTGCCATACAATTCAAGATAATAGAAGTACCTTTAGGTTCGTCAGTCACACAATGTTAAAAAGCTTTGCAAGCTTAAGTTACAGCAGGTCTAAAATTAAAGGCACAGTGGCACAGTTAAAAATACTTTAAAATAATCCATTTGCTTTCTTTAAATCAGATTGCTTCCAGGATGGCATGTTGTAGAATTCATCCTTTTTCATTCCAAGCACATCCTAAATGAATTAATCAAAAATAAATATAGATTTCTTTATTATGGCTGTAATTAATAAAACAATAACAAAATCAATAAAAATAAACTATAAGACAGCCAGAAAAAAATTGATTGGTTTAATAGAGAGCAATTTATTTGAAATTTAATTACTAAGCATGGCAAAATTAGTTTTAAAAAAACCATCATATATTTCCACATATAATCTGAAAGTAGGGTTTTTCTATGAAAAATTTAACAAAATTTTAGAACAGCAGAGCTAAAACTTTACACCTTCGTTTGCATGAATCAGCAACATTGGAGCCTCGAAAAGCTGATTGGCCACACAAACCTCACAAGCCGACATTTAGCCGAAGGGCCTTTTCTCCCTTTAGAGCAACCCCTGCCATTTTAAGACTTCTAGACTTATCAGGGTATGGTGATGGTGCTCCTTTGAAATGTGATAGCTGGATTGATATGATTTGACAAAAATGGAACGAGATAAAAACAGAAAAGCCCATCTCAGCTGCCTGTTATGAATTATGAATTAATGAGAGATGACTACAGCCAAAAGGACATTTGAAAAAATTTCCCCATGACAGTGGGGAAAGAAAGAATTTTGAGATCTGTGTATAAGCCAACCTTGCCACTTTAGCAACAAAGATTTTTCTAAAAATATTTGGCAAATATTAACAAACAAAATGGATAGACATGGACTTGTGTGTAGCCATTATATAAATTCAGATATGTAAATTCTAAACATAAATAAGGACATATCTAGTTTATTTTGATCTGTAAGCAGTACATACTGAGTCAAATTGATGTTAGCCTAAAAAATATAAAGAACTTCCTTACAAAAATTAAATAAATTTTTGAAATCCTAAAACAATTATCTTGTGTATCAGTATGAGGTCTTTGATTTCTTGGACAAAAACATTTGAGAACGCGTGAATCTACTTTTATGAAAAAAGAAAGTGAAATACCTGAAACTCTTGGTCAGTGAGGTAAGATTCTAATCTCAGTAAGTCCACTCCAGGAGGACGGGGTTTGGTTTGGAGTTCTTTCAGGCTGTACCTGTCCCTTGACAATTGGGACAGAACTTCCTGCACAAACATTACTTTTCCTTCCTCCTAAGAACACAAGCCCAGATTTAGTTTCAAAGCTTTACAGAAGAGAGATCCAAATGTAAAAAAGATTAGAGGTGATTCAAAGTTACCCATATTTAAATCAGAAGTTGTCAAGTTAAACAATAAATAACAAAGAAAGATTTTTTACATTTTAAAGACAAGATCAGAATAAGGATTAGCAATAAAAAAACCGTAAACAACTTGTAGCTATACTTATCCGAAAACAAATTTGACAAATTTTAATTATGCATTGTTATTTCACATATTATTTCTAGACATACACAAACTACCATAAAAGAAAGATTAGCTTAATAAAATAAGGGTACTTTAGCATTGGCCAAGTACTTTAAAAAATTGTGCCAATAAAGTCTGATCGATGAGATTTGCAATTTGCATCCAGTTAATTCTGAAGTACCAAAATAAGTGTGTCCGTTTCATTAATATTAAAAGAATTACTGAACCAGATAAAGGATGAATACATTAGTAGTGTAGGTCGTAACAAAAATGCAATCCTTCGGATAGCTTTTAAATTTGTTCCTTCCATTCCAAGAAAAATTAGTTGTTATGAGGGGTGATTTCTCAGATCAAAAAAATCAAAATCAGAACGGGATTACTTTACAACTTACAAAACATTTTTCTAACTATTCTAGGTAAAAAGAAAAAGCTCTAAAATAATTAATTCCCATATATTATATAACTAGCTGATATGCCCGCCGTTGCTCGGGGGATAAAAGGCTTATCAAACTGCGTGTTAAAATAAATAAGAATTATCGTTTAGATGCAATAGAGTCAACAGTCTTCCCGCTAGGATTCTTTTTTGATGCCATACCACTTCGCTAAGATGTAAAAAAAGCCTTTAAAAATACCACCTGTTTAGATTTAATGTGTGAAATCCCCATCCCCGTTTTTAAAGAGTAATTTTTCAAAATAGAAAAAAAGTCAGGGGACCTTCTGAACCCCATTATTTTTTTCTCTTTTGTCCTTTTCTCCCTCCATCCATTTCTGCAATTGGTATCTCTCATATAAAAGCCCACGTCACTCACTGACTCACTGACTCACTGATTCTGGAACGCTCGCACACTATGATGCCATCTCGCAATAATAATCATAATCATCAGAAAAATATAAAAGCCCACGTCACTCACTGACTCGATGCCATCTCGCAATAATCAGAAAAATAAATAAATAAAAGTAATTAAAATTTTAAAATAATATAATAGCTTTTAAATAAATATCTTTCAAGAAAGTTGGTTTACTTAATAAAGGTTAAAAAGTTACTTTTAGGGAAGTTGGTTTCTAATTCAACAATAATAAATTATTAAAGTTAAACTTCTTATTTAATGTATAATTAATAGGAACTTGAAGTAGTAACGAGCGAAGCTCGCATAAAAGGCTAGCCTAGCTGTAAGACCCGGCTTTGCCGGGTCGTAACAGCTAGTAAATGTATATTTAAGGCAAATTTCTCCGCCTTCGCTTCACAATAAAGATATATTATTGAACAGCAATGTCTATAGATAAAACTTATTTCCCCCTCATCCCGCTAAATTTTTATAAAATACACAACTATTAAATATACAACATACTTTTATACTTTTTTAAGATGTTAAACAAAATCTTAAAAAACCGGTTTAGAATTAGTGTTTATAACCATTTTTAATAATGATAATTTTTTTTAAAATCAGGGGGAGACCCCCTGAACCCCCCTTTGCTGATTTATTACCAACTCATTCATTGAAAGAAACATGAAATAAAAGTAAACATCATTTGAATCGACACTAAAAATGCCTGTGATAAAATATTGTTTAATTTGAACTTTGCTGGAAATAGTACTTAAATTTTATTAAATAGAAAAAAGAATAAAATTTTTCAGTGGAACGGTTTTTGGTTATCATAAAAGAAATTATTTAATCATTAAAAATTGTTTCTTTATCATATTTTTTAAAAATTCACCTGTTATAAAACATTTCAAAATAAACATTTCCAACAATAGAGGTTTTGCGTGTCATGGAAAGAGTAATAACCGTTACCAATTTAAAATTGAAGGCTAAGCATAAGAATTTAGAAAAGAGCCGAAAAATGCTGCTTGGAATGCATTGATTTTAAAAATTCTTTTTCGCAAACCTTCCTGGTTGAATGAGGAATATTATGCTAAAATTTCATAACAATCACATTAATAATGTGGATGCTAGAATGCAAGAACTAAAAACGGGAATAAATATTCAAACCTCCGTGCACCCCTTCCAGAATGGAATATCGAAAAATCCAGAAATTACTTTCTTTGAAATACCCTCAAGAAGGTATTAGCAACAGTTCACTTCGTAATATCGATTTCTCGGTATTGTTTTCTTTGAAAATGTAAAACTTTGCTTATGCTCAGCAAAAACGGGGTTTTGGAATTTTCAGAACGCTTAAAATTCGAATATCCAAAATCTGAAAAATGCCTTTCTAGATATTTTTCCTAGGTACCTTCCTGCGAAATAACGAAGATCTGGGGTCATTTGGGACGCCGATAGGCTCAAAAACGTCGAAAACACTCCAAACCCCCCTGTGGGTCAGAAAAAAGAAATTTCGAAAAATCCCTTCTTAGTGCGCGTATACACCGTAAGGTCTTCCACCCTACCAAGTTTCGAGTCTGTAGCCCCGGTAGATTTTGCTGTGCGTTGATGAGTGAGTGAGTGAGTGGTAAAGCTCTTTTATTATTATAGATACAAAAGATAAGAGAGATATTTATTACCTCATCCAATAAACTTTTAACATCCCACTCGCTCCACTGAGGAAAAATATTAGTAAAATTTAAAGGCTCATGTCCAGCATGGATGGCAAATGCTTTTGGGCTCTCATCACAGTTTTTTCCTAAAAACAAATTGAAGAAAACTGTGTTAACTAACTTAAGAAAAACAAAATGGTGAAAATAGAAAAAAAAATCAATCAGTATACTTATTAGAAAAACAGAATTTTGGTTACCTTGACAATATTGGAGAGCAGTTTCCATGACAAGGCGCCTACTGATCTCCCACCTCAGCTTAGCTGAGCCAGTAATGCTGTTTTCACTATCAAGATCATCACTGGGCAACCAACCCTGCCACACAAACACTTCATGATGGTTGTCAAGTAGAAACAGTGCTAGTAAAGATTTGTGTATGTGTAACTATTTGTCTCACTACATTTTTAAAAAAAGATTGGATAATATACACCTAGGAATACGGGGACAGGGAGACTACTGCTAAAAACAATATCAAACTGTCACCTTAGAAAGTTAAGAAATTGTATGATAATGAATACAAAATAAAAAGATATTTAGTTTTAGCTTAACTTTACATAATGAATAAAATACCCCCATTGATATTAGAAAATTTGAATAAGTTTACAAAAGATCTACAAATACATTTTCTAGCATATTCCTATCTTTTTAGGATTTTTGGTTATTTTGTATTATACTCAGAATTTTGGTTCTCCACTTAAAAATATCAAATGATATTTCCTGGTTAAATATTCAATCCATTGTTCTTTTAAAGCAGTGGTTCCCAACCAGTGGATATATAATAATATGTATAACAGATTTTGTAATCTGTTATATTACAAAAATTATTATATTTCGTGAGACACAATCAAATTGTCCTTAATATATTACAGAACATACAAATTTCCATGGTTGATTGGGGAGAAAATAAGCTTTACTTTTGCAGTTTCAGAGGGTTAAGCTATTAACCCTCTGAATTAAATCTGAGTTATTAACCCTATTAATTAAATTTAAGTTATAAAGGGGTGGTCAATAAAGATTTCACTTGTAGGCTTAGTGGTCAGCAGACTTCTACAGGTTGGAGACCGCTATTTTAAAACCTTTGTCTCAAACATAGGATTTGAGAGATCAAAAAGAAATGTTACTAACCAGGCTGTGAAGCTTTCTTTAAATCTGACTGTAATAAAGGGAATGGACACGAATGTGTGGTTGTGAAGTAAGGACACACAATTTCTTTGGCACACATACTGCCTGACATGCTGTCAATTAGGAACAGTCTTGGGGTAAAGTCGTATGACAAGTCACCTGAAAATAACGAACATGAATAGCTGTTATAAAAACAATAAAAGTGAAAAAGATATAAATATTGAAATGTTTAGATAAAAATCTTATACGAGTTTACATTCTAAAAGACAAAAGTATTCTAAAGTCTGTATAAAATGTGTATATTATTTTAGTTATTAAGAAGTTAATTTAACCAATTTTGACAAGTTATAAAACTTTAATTTATTTTGCAAAAGATTACGTGCCTAATTAAAAATACAATTAATTCATGCCAATTCTTTTATACTGAGTTTCTACAATTAGGAAACAAGCAATGCTTACTTTTTAAAAGTGAATGGTATTCTTCGTCATCATCTTCATCTTCTTCAGACCAATCCCAAAACTCTTCAGGTTCAGATCCTTCTTCTACTTCAGTAATTTTCAATTTTGAATTATTATGAAAATCCATTTCAAGAGGAGAACTAAAATTGAAACACAAGACAACTTCAATAATAATGCTATCAATATAAGATAATAAATTGAGTTGAAAAGCATTTTGATACCAAATGATGTTTCAAAAATTACTTAGATCTGTTATAATCAGGGTAAAAACAAAAAAACATGTTTTTTTGTTTTGTTTTAAACATGTTTTTTTTTTTGTTTAAAACGTTTTATTTGTTTGGTTTTTTTTTACCCTCGACACAGAAATTCTAAAAAAATCCATGATTTAAAAATAATTAAATCAAGTTTCAAAAATTGAAAATGGATTAACTAAGCTCCCCCTGATATCAGATGGCATCTTGAGTAATATTTAGCACCTGTTTCTTGAAGCTTGGCTGAAGCCAAATGATTGTTTTGGAACAGTGTTACTATGTCAACAACTTCAGATTTAACATTAGAAATTTTGATATATTTTGCTAAAAGGTTTAAGATACGAGCTGAACATTCACAAGTTATCATATTCCTTTCAGTCCTTCAGTTCATTGTGTATTTTGACGACATTAGCAGCATTGATCGTTTAAAATATTAAAATCAAACATAAGAACAGGTCAATTATAAAAAAATATGATTTTTTAACAAGTTTATTTGTATTTTTTATTAAATAACTTTCAAGAAAAAATAAAATAAAACAGTTGGAAGTAAATACTAAGTTTTATATACTATTGCAATCTGTTCATAGAAAAAAGAATTGCTAAAAAAGTACATGTGTTTTAAACAATGTTTTTTTTTTGCTTTGTTTTAAACATGTTTAAAACAAGTGTTTTAAACGTAACAACCCTGGTTATAATGTAGAATATTTATGCCTTACTACTCATAAATTTCCATTTCTGTGTGTTATAGTTATAGACCAGAGACTTTTAGAAACTAAAGATCATACTTTGCAACCATTTCCTATTTTGTCTTAACTATTCAATGTCATTAGTTTATGTATTGATGGAAAATACGAAAAATAATAAAAAATTATTCTTACTTATCAACAAACAAATGGGCAGAACTCAGGATATTTTCTCTTGAATGAGCAGCTGATTTGCAGCCATGCCAAATAAATATTTGCCCGGTCCGACGATTGGCAAATAAGAAAGATGTACGACTTCGCAAACTACTGTTGCTTAACTTTACTTCATGTAAAACAGC
Source organism: Tetragnatha montana (assembly GCA_963680715.1). Taxonomy (NCBI): domain Eukaryota; kingdom Metazoa; phylum Arthropoda; class Arachnida; order Araneae; family Tetragnathidae; genus Tetragnatha; species Tetragnatha montana. The sequence goes on from OY796675.1 coordinate 34,669,845, forward strand.
TTCAGATTTCATGTCTCCTCGCAACATAAACAACTTCCATTCTGAAATGCATTAAAATAACAAATTGAAGCTAAATCCAAAGAACAAATAATTCCAAAAAGAATTAAAAATTTAAGCTAATTAAGGCTAAAACAAAAAATATGTAAAATCTTTCCTACCTTTACCCTTAGAATGTTTTTCAGCCCTTCTGCTATCATACACAACCATTTGACCTCGAAAAAGATTGAGAAAACAAGGTGGTTCTTTTCCACAAATAACTCTAACCTGTAAAAAAAATGTAGAATTGTTTACTTGCTTAAAACATTTCAGGATACCAAAACAAACTACAAGGGAAGAAGACAGCCTATTGAAACCTAATTCTTAAAAAATGAGATTATTTCCCAATACTATTCTGATAACAAATTTTTTACTAAGAAATGTTTCAAAGAATCAAATGTAAAAGAAATATCCACAAATCATCCTGTTTTATTGAAGTATTAATGTGCAAATTAGCTTATGCTAAAACTCACTTCATAGGGTAGGCCAACTCGCCTCAAGTGTGGGGTGAGTTGTCATAGTCGAAAGCTAATTTTCAGATTAATGAAACATGTATTAAAATTATAAACTGAGACTATAAACTTATCCACAGCTTGAGACAGATTCTCCAAGTATTACAGAAAAAGAATGGTACATCAAAAAACAAAAACTAAGCCCACTAACCCTGGTCTCCCCTATAGTTTGATTTAAATACATTTTCACATGCAATCATGGGGTAAAACAGTTTTATTTCTTTTATTACATGCTAAACTTAAATAATGCTTATTACTTCTCTTCATGACTAAGAAAGAGTAAAATTAAGTAAAAGTCAATGTGTTTGATGATTAGATTGATTCTCAGTAGAAATTTATCTCCCAAAAAACTAATGATTTTTGTTAATAATTTTAGAGGTAAAATCAGTAGGAAAATCTACAGTGGAAACTGACTGGTCATAAGCACTAATAATTTGTATAGGGAGTGTATAAATTTCCCTTGTCAACTGAATAAATAAAAAAGCAGCAGACAAAATACAACAGTATAAAAATGTGCTTTGAAAGTGTATGAGTGAGTCAAACCACAGAACAGAAAGACAAAATAAGTATTGGTACACAGTGAAGTAATAAATTGTTATCTGTTGGTTTCTTACTGAGTTAAATTTTCTTATGATCAAGAAAAATATCTTAGGTTAGGAGGGGTAACTTCACATCACTGCAAAAGACCCATGAAAGCTTTTGAAATAACGAACCAATAAGATTTCAATCAGGAATAGAAGAAAAACTTCCCAATATAATAGTTTGATTGCAAAATAAAAAGCACTTTTTCAAAAGCAAATAAGAATATTGTCTTAAAGGTATATTTAGAACACCATACCTTATATTTTCAGTCTCTGTCAAAGAAATTTTAAAAATTATTAGTTATTTAGATAATACTAGTAGTACTTAAATATTTTACAGATTAAGTTAAAAATAGTTACTTAAAACATAAAAAGTATATCTTGTTCTATCACCAACAAGGACAACTAATCACATTGGACTTAAATGATCAAAACTGTTCGATTAAAAAAAAAATAAAAAATAAATCAACTGTTTCCCCCTTTTTCTCTATAGGCTCAAAGGGTTTAGAACTCTTTCAAAAAAATGTCTCAGTTAAACTTTAAAAATTCTATGCAACCTTCCAAAACTAACAAATAGTTCAAAAATCATAGAACTTAATTGTACTAACATGAGGCCCCTTTTCTTCATTCAGTTCAATAGTCATCAAAGCTGAGGCTCCTTTCTCTGTTACAGGTGATTTTTCTCCTTGCCAAAAGAAGTAAACCAATCTCTTTCGGCCCACAAAAGAGTATCGAGAAGTTCCTCCTTTTAGAGTTCGACCTGTTAAAAGAACAAAATTGTTTCTTAACATTAATTGTAAAACAATAAGAATGAGAGCACAGATTCTTCTTACCAATAAAATTAGAAGCAAACTGTTGTTATGACTTAAATTAAAATAAAGTTAATGTAAAATCTTCTCCCCTAAAACTCTTTTTTGACAAGATCAATAATTCCACATAGAAAAAAGCAAAGCATACAGTAATATAAATTAATTAGAACAGCTAAGCATCCAGTAATAGTCAAACAAAAGAATAAACAGTACAAATAAACATCTCTACAGATCAAAATTTAGCGCAACTATTTAAGATATTTGAAATTGGGAGAAGGCACGAAATATAAAGAGAACATTCTTGTAGTAAAAAAAAAATCTATTCTTTGTTTCGGGAACCTATGCATTAGAAAAACTTACCAGTGCTACTGATCATATACTGCCATCGTATAACATAGGTGTCTCCATTGTGAAACTGTCCCCAGCTCTCTTCTGGCATGGGTTCGTATCCGTGTTCCTGCACATGCCACATGCGGTGTGCCACAGAGGTGATGCGGAAGTGGCGCCTCTCCACTTCATCGTGATACTCCAGGCCCCTGCCCAGGTGGCTGTTCTCCAGCACCATGTCTGGTTCTTCTGCTTCACAATTCAGCATGGATGAAGGGTCACAAGGCTTCAAGTCAGAAATACATGCAGGAGGGACCTTCCCATTCTGCAACACATTCAAAGAAAGAAATGCATCTGGGACTTCTATGTCAATGAAATTAGAGGCCAGGAAAGTTCAGAAAAATTCTAGTTGTATTAAGAACATGCTGAGAGTTACCAACAGAAAAGTTACCAAATTCAAAGGGAATAATTATTAATAGTGAATGATTTTTTTGAATATTGCATAGTTGATTTTAGATTCCAGGTCATGAGAGAAGTGATTATTTCAAATTTTTCAGAAGTAAGCACTAGTATATGATTAATTCCAAATTTACACACTTAGGTTAACACTATTATTAGATAACTAACTGGTATGCCCAGCCTTGCATGGGTGAAGTTACAGCTTTATTCATTAAAAGTTATACACTCAATATCTTATTTTGGATCAGAGAAATCATAACCCATCCAGGTGTCAAGCATTTTCCATATTTGAACAATTTCTATATTTATCCCATGATTCCCATGGAAAAACTAAAAAAACATTTTTAGAAAATTAGAAAACATTATCCCAAAAATTACTTACTATGGATTCAGGATTTTAATTAATATTTTTGGTGGTGTACATTAAGCTAGGTCAGAGGTCGGCAAAGTGTGGTTTGGCTTGTGAGCCATATGTGGCTCTTTGATCCCTTGAGCCTGGATCTTCTCTTGAGGTTTTGAAAGGGGAGCTTTGATCCAAAAATGAGTAAAGTTTTCTGGGGGAATTTTTTACACATTTAATTTAAGTTATATGGCCAAAAATATGCACTACCCATAGGCGGATTTAATAGAAAAAGGTTTTTTTACCCCCCCCCCAACACCCATACATACATTGACTTTTATTATAGTATAACATTTGTTGAATAAAGAGAGGCAAGAATAAAATTTTGCTTTAAGTAATACCTCTATTAAAAAGAGTTAATTATATATATTTACAATTTACCTTGTTATCACCATGATTTTTTTGTGATATTAAAGGATGAATATTTGGCCAATCAAAAAACTTTTCCTTAAAAAGAACAGGTTCGCGATGTTGGCTTGTTTTCATAAATATAGTCCACTCAGGTCGCTTTGCATCCTGAATTTTGAGGGGTCCATCTAGAAGAAACATTAATTTCAAACCAAGAATATTGAAATTATTTACGAATTACATTGAGGGTATTTTTATAATTTTGAATCTCATTATTTCGTAAATCCCAAAATGTTATAATTAGAATCTCATTCTTCTTAAATTAAAAAGAATGAGATTCTAATTGAATTAAGTATGCATTACTTTTAGGTACCTAACTATCATGAGAAATAAAGGTTTATTAAACAAATTTAGCAGTAAAAAATCACAAAGAGAAATTTTAAGCCAAATAAAGACATTTGAAAGTTATTACGTATTTTCATACTTTTGATTGAATTGGATGAAAACATACTAAAGGATATAAAATCACTTGAAGTCTGCAATTACTATCCATTTTGGGGTTGACACAAATTTTTATAAACTATAAAAACTAATTGCTATTGTTAAAATTAGTCAACTCTCTTAATTTCAAGTGTACTTTTAAAAAGACACAATATCCTTAAAGAATCAATATTTTTTAACCAATGGGCAGGTATTTGACTTTAAAGAATCAAAATAAGAGCTTCATTAAGTGTTTTTTTTTTGTTCAAGTGTAACAGAGAAAACACAAATACATACCAAAAAGAGCATTTAAAGGGTTGATATCACATTCAGAGTAATTATAACCTTCATCCCAGAGTTCTTTAGCTAATGCTGTTGCTGTTTTACGAAGTTCAGTAGAAGCTAGTTTTCCACACCAGGTGTACATTTCAGCACCAAAGTCAAAAACATAAATCTATAAACCAAGAAAGTTACTCATCATCTTAGATATAAATTTAGAACAGGATACGGTAAAAGGTTTCATACTTTGAAAGCGAAATAAATTATCAACTACTAACCATGTCCGACTTAAGCATTTCAATTTTTGGCACAACACCACAAAACTCATCACAGGGCTTCAGTTCATTGTCCTCCAGTTTATATACAGCATTTGTGTTGACGATTGCTATTTCATATAACTACAAAATAAGAACATTATATTGTTAGAAAGTAATATAGTACATTACACAGGTATAGGTTTAAGTTATTTCAAATTCAGTTAATAATAACAAAAATTTACATCATTAAATTATGTATAGAAACTAAATAAATCTCAGCAAGGGATTTATAACTAAAGTTTTTTTTATATAATATAATCATATTTTTAATTATTAGCATCTCAGACACATCATATTAAAACTGTTATGCATTGACTAAACAAATATCAGTTATTGAAAAACTTACTCTACATTACATAAGGCATATTTTTCAACATAATGTAACTTGGCTAACACACAAACAGAGAATGTACCTCATCTTCATCTGGGGCCCCAGCAGCTCGAATGTCTTCAAACTTGACAGAGAGTGCCTTGAGAAACTCCTCTTGCATCGACGCATGTGAACTGCTTTCCTCTTCAATCACCATAACTTCTGTCTGCCCTTTAAATCCCAAATCTTTGCAACTTTGAACTAAGCTAGCCACCTCAGAAGCCTGGGGGAGAAAAAGTCTAAATATATGCCATAGTTAACAGTCATAAAAATTCAGAGAATATTGTGCCCTTAAATTTCAAAACAAACAAGCTGGCAGTTAGTAAAATCTATAAGTTTACTGTCTATATAATCGACTAATTTTGGCCACAATGGAATAATAAAGCAATACTTTACAATACCTAAAATTTAAGGATGTAAATTTTAAAAAAATGCTAATAAAATACCTTGACTCTTTCAATCACATTGCTGAATTCGCCATGCCAACAATACACCTGAGTTGGAGTTACAAGAACATAGCTATCCCCATGATTCAGAGAAGTTACTTTTGGCTCAACCAATCTCACTTGTGCTCTTCTTCGACCTAGACAGCAAAAACATTTTTTTTATAGAGAAAATTGTTCATAATAAATTAAATATTGATTTAACAGAGCAAAAATTTATACTTAAGCTGTAAGGGAATTGTACCTTTGATTTGTAGAAGATAGAGGCTCTCTTGGTAAGATGTATCTATTGAAGTACTCTTTTTTAAAGCCACATTCTTGAAATCTTCAGTGCTTGCTAAGCCAGCCAAGGCTGACATAGCTAAACTAGAACCTTTAGCCACTAAAAATTATTTCAAAAGCTTAGAAAAGGAAAAAAATTTGACTTCAATATAAATAAAGACAATGACAGAATGTTTCCAAAACATACTTTAAAACAAATTCTTCAGATTTTATCAAAATAAAAGCAGTGCTAAAAAACTGATGATTCCCTTTGCACTGATTAGGACTTAATCAAATTTGTATTCATAAAAAAAACCTAGAGGAAATTAAGTATTGTTTTAAGAGACCCTGACCAAATACCCTTCAGACCATATACGTCTAACCTTTAAAAGGAAAAACTGTACATATAAAATGCTTAACAATAAGTTAAAAAAAGTTTACTCTTGAATATAGTCAAGCTGATCATATGGTTAAATGAAACCTCATGCTTACATTTCTCAATCTTCATTCTTTCCAATTCTCTCTCAGCAACACCTCTGTAAATCTCTTCATAGTCTTGCTTCAGATCAGAACGAGAAGCAAGCACTCTCAAGGGATTCCCAGAAGCTGCATGCTTTCTCTGAAGTTTCAGCTTTTCTCTCCTCTGGCTTAATCTATAAGAACATTAGATCTAGATCACTTAAAAAAGTGTAAGCAGAGTAACTGTTTTCATTCATTGAACTTATAGTATAGTATGAATTAGGATGACAATAGTCAGAAAAAAAATGAGACACTTTCTTCAATAATTTACCACACTTTTGATAATGGATGTCAACTTACAACTCATGAGTTTCTGAAGACAAGAATTCAAATACTTCATCAGAGATGTCAATACTGCTTTTGCTTATTCTATTTATCCTGTTCTTGACAGATTTGAAGAAAGATGTGAAACCCTCATCATCCAGTTTGGGAACAGATACTGTGTTGGTTTTAACAATTTTTTCAAGTTCTGAAGAACTACCTAAAATCACATATTGATTTACTTATATTGCACTGTAATAGTTTCATAAAAAACAGCACAACTGAATGACTGTTGTAAAGTAAAAAAAACTGTATACAATAATTTGAGATCAATCCAAATTTTTACTACATACTTTTCAATTACTATGACTCACAAACATAAAATTTCTAGGGACATAATCTTTTAAATGGCAGCCTAACAATGATTCAGTAAATAAGGTAGGTAAGTAAAACATGTCTAGGAAGATTCATTAAACATTCTGTCAAGGATGGAAGGGAATATATAATATCTACTTACTACAAGTAATTAAAGAAGATTGGCTTTTGCTTAAATGGTAGGGAGATGAAGGAACACTCTGACTAATATAACTGGAAAGTTCTTGAATATTAGCTAAGATAAAAAATATACATATAATATTACCATACACACAGGAAAAATGTTAAATACATAATCATGAATCAAACAAAACATATGGGACTTAAATTCCTTAAAGAGGTCTACGCCTATAATTTTGTTCTGCTATTTAGACCGACTTTAAAAATATGCAAATAGTATATTTATCTTAGCTAAAACTGAAATAAAATATATCTGAGCACTGTAAAAATAAAGTTCAAATTAAAGGTGTGCTTTTACTTGTTTTGCTGCGACTTTGAACTGGCTTAGGGCTATACTTCTTCCTACTAATGACAGGACTTGAGTGAGGAGAATACTGCATCTGCACCATCTTTCCAGCAACAGTGAATTGGCTGGCATCCTTGTCTTCTACCCTGCTGCGCCATTGATCTTGCGCCTCCCCAAGCATCATAATGCGATCCAAAAGACTGTGGGGCCTCTCACCAGCGGGTTTCTGAAAAATCAACTTTAAATGAGACAGACAGATTAAACTGATTTAATTAAAAACAGCAAAAAGCTTGACCATAAAAACAGCAAAAAGCTTGACCAGCCATCTTCATACATTTAAAAGACAGTATGGGCTACTGTAGCTAATCAAAAGGTTAACAAAAAAAATGAACAAAATTAAATAGTTGATACGTAAATACAAAATCAAATGTTCTTTGTTCTTTACTGTACAAAAAAATATCTTGAAACCTAGTGTACTAGTACCAACAGAATACTATTCTCAATAACTTGATCATTGATACCTTAAATACTTTGGTAATTTTGAAAAAATATCACCCTTCTGTTTCATATTTAACTTTTTTACCTTCACTGTTTCAAAAACTTGACACCCTGAAAATATCAAGTCAAGAGTATTTCACAAATTGTTAAATAGAACTTATATATAATCACTCTTTTATGGATAATATGTTGTTTTACTGCATTTTACTTTCTTCCTAAATTTCTCTTATGGCCGTACTCACGGCTAACCTGACTGGTGGTTAATTTTCTGATTGCCAGTTAAAAAGGAAAATAGTTTTCTTCCGATCCGAGGTGTGACTCCCAGTTAACTGCCGGTCAGGTTAGTGGTGAATATGGCTGTTATTATCCGGTTTCTGCTGAAAAAAAAATAAACAAATGAAACATACATCTCTCACACGCATAACAGGGCCATCAGGTTTCAAGAGAGACATTGGAGGTTTACCCCCTATTCTTTTCTTCCAATTTTCAGACCCACTTCGCTGAAGTGCAGCTAGCCTGAAATTAGATATTAGTGATTAATTACTATACATTGGTAAAAAAACAGGGATATCATTTAGGTGCTACAAAAGAAAAAATAACTGCACTTCTACAGCAACTTCTCATTATTTAAAAAGTACTATAAGTTATTGAAAAATAGTTCTGTCAACAAAAAACATGGGATTTCAAAAAATATTGGGGAACAAATGCACACTATACTTTACGTTATAATACTACATAAGCTTAATTCTTTGCTCTTTTACACACAATTTAAATTGAAAGAATGTGGCACTATTTTCATAATGTTATGCAGAGCTATTTGTCACTTTATTTAGCATACCTTTCAGATATGGAGCCTCCAGGAACCTCCAATACACTTTTCTCTTCTTCTCCACAAACTTGGGTTGTAATCTCAACATGCTCAGTCTGTTTGGTTACTGTCACACCGTCAGAAGTCTCTGAACACACAGTACTCACAGATTTCAACTCATTTTTTAACATTTCACAGGATTTTCTAAGGTAAAAAGAAAAACTAATAAGAAAATTACTCAACTATATATAAGTACTTACTGCTTTTTGTTTGCTTTTAGGTTGATTTGAAAAAGTGTAAGTACGGAACTAAAACTAAATTTGCATCAAACTGGATAATGAAATATCATGTCATAATTTCAGATATAAGTAGGAAAAAGGTAATACATTTTGGCAGCACAATTCCCTTTTCTGTCCTATTAAAAATCACCAAAATATTTTTAGTTCTTATGTATTAGCAAATTGATTGTTCAGTAACCGTCAGATTCAATGGCAGTCTATGATCTATGAGATTTAGTAAGTATTGTTCTTCAGATTAAGTGGTACGGTCAATGAGGTTATACGTGAAGTTTTTAAGTAGGCATTTTCTTCAATAAAACAATACATTTTAATAAGTTACTTTGCAAATTTTTTTAACATTTCTTTTATTTGGCACCTAAAACAATTTGGCAATTTTTAACAAGAGAGATAAAAATGGACTTGTATAACATTTTCTATTGGACTCAAAAAAATTTCGTAAATTTTGGTAATTCCATGTCAAATCAACACAATTTTGGATGATTTTAGAATTTCACGTCTCAAGTTTTCTTGATTTTTGGCATGCAGCTTATAGTGGGGTCGCTTATGTCATGTTTCGAAAAATTTTTGGCAGAAGCGTAGTGAGTGGTATCATTCGATTCGTAATGACGTCTACATTAACGTGGTACCGGGTGTTTTTTCCGAATTCCGTGCAGGGGGTTTCTATGACGTCATGAATGCAAGATGGCCGCCGCAGGAAAAAAGCTGTAAATGGCGATCTAGGGATGTTATTGGTACTATTTTTGGACAAAAAGCTCAGAAATATATATTTTTATCGAAAAGCTAAAAAAATAAGCATCTAAATCGGTTAAAAATTGCGTTTATGACGTCATAACCAAAAAATGGCTATTTTCACCAAAAATACAGTATTTTGTCATGTAATACTTTAAAAAGATGCTATTTTCAACGTGAATGTAATGAAAATGTGTTCATAATAAAAAAAACAACAATGGAAATATCATTGGTGCTCACATAAGGCGGATATGACGTCAGAAATCCAAAATGGCTGCCACACAGAATAAAATTTTTTATTTTTTTATTCAAAAATGTTTTAATTGGGAATTATTACACTTATATGAATGTAATAAAGGTATTTTGAGGATAAAATTTAACAAAACATTTTAAAATCCCTGGAAATAGCACCGAAATATTAGGTGTGAAAGACAGAACTACAGTATTTTGTCATGTAATACCTTAAATAGATGCTATTTTCAACGTGAATATAAAGAAAATATGTTCATAATTAAAATCCCAACAATGGAAATTTCATTGGTGGTCACAAAAGGCAGATATGACGTCAGAAATCCAAGATGGCTGGCATGTAAAATGAATTTCTTTAGTTTTTTACTCCAAAAATTTTTATTTGGGAATTATTATCCTTTTATTAATGTTGTAATAAAGTCATTTTAAGGAAAAAATAATTCCCAATTAAAAATTTTTGGAGTAAAAAACTAAAGAAATTCATTTTACATGCCAGCCATCTTGGATTTCTGACGCCATATCCGCCTTGTGTGACAAAGAATGAAATTTCTATTGCTGGCATTTTAATTATGAACATATTTTCTTTACATTCACGTTGAAAAGAGCATCTATTTAAGGTATTACATGACAAAATACTGTAGTTCTGTCTTTCACACCTAATATTTCGATGCTATTTTCAGGAATTTTAAAATGTTTTGTTAAATTTTATCCTCAAAATACCTTTATTACATTCATATAAGTGTAATAATTCCCAATTAAAACATTTTTGAATAAAAAAATAAAATTTTTTATTCTGTGTGGCAGCCATTTTGGATTTCTGACGTCATATCCGCCTTTTGTGAGCACCAATGAAATTTCCATTGTTGTTTTTTTATTATGAACATATTTTCATTACATTCACGTTGAAAATAGCATCTTTTTAAAGTATTACATTACAAAATACTGTATTTTTGGTGAAAATAGCCATTTTTTGGTTATGACGTCATAAACGCAATTTTTAACCGATTTAGATGCTTATTTTTGCAGCTATTCGATAAAAATATATATTTCTGAGCTTTCTGTCCAAAAATAGATCCGATAACATCCTTAGATCGCCGTTTACAGCTTTTTTCCTGCGGCGGCCATCTTGCATTCATGACGTCATAGAAACCCCCTGCACGGAATTCGGAAAAAACACCCGGTACCACGTTAATGTAGACGACATTACGAATCGAATGATACCACTCACTAAGCTTCTGCCAAAAATTTTTTTTACACCATTGGTTTTTGACACAAGCGACTCCACTATTATATATCAAAGACTTATGAAAAAATATCCAAATTTCACCTGCCTAGCTCAAATACTTACTTTTGAAATTATAAATAATTTTTAAAATTTTCCCATTTTCCCCAAAAATTGCATGTTTTAGTGTATTTAATTGCCTAATTATACTAATAATTTAATTGTATTTAATTTAATTTAAATTATTTTTGAAAATTTACAATAAGAGTTTAAAATTCAAATTTCTCAAAAAAATAGTATTTTTAAAAATCTGAAAAAAATTACCAAAGATAGTTTGTATTACCTACATACATATGGCAAAATCTTATAATGGTAATAAATAATCTTAATGGGATCAGGTGATAAGGGGCATCCGAAAAAACATGTTTTGTAAACATACTGAATTTAGTCATAGCCATCTTGAACAAGCAACATCAAATTTGTGACTCCTGAACAGTACTATATATAAAATCTTAAGAAGAACTGGCCAGCTGGTACATTTCATCCCTACCCATGCCAAAAGTACCCAAAAATTTAATGTTAATATAATTATCAAAGATTCTTTCTGTCAATAATGCCGCTAAATCTGAAAATGTTTACAAAGCTCATTGGACTGTTCTATAGCTGTGTCATTGAATTAGACAGCCGCTGAACAGTTGATGGGATAATATAATATGTAAGCACCTACTATTAATTCTTTCATCAGATTTTTAGAGCTTTTAAATAAGCGAGGTCTGAGAGATGTCTCCACACTAGTTATGAGACAGTTTTTGACACAGCAGATATGGGTTAAGCAACTTTGTTTGCTGATTTTATTCTGACATAGTACCATGTAGCATTTTGGTATGGAAACCAAGTTTTAGTTTAACTGCCAAAATCAAAATAATTGCCAAGTGTCTCCACACTAGTTATGAGACAGTTTTTGACACAGCAGATACTATGGGTTAAGCAACTTGGTTTGCTGATTTTATTCTGACATAGTATCATCTAGCATTTTGGTATGGAAACCAAGTTTTAGTTTAACTGCCAAAATCAAAATAATTGCCAATTGTCTCCACACTAGTCATGAGACAGTTTTTGACACCGCAGATATGGGTTAAGCAACTTTGTTTGCTGATTTTATTCTGACATAGTACCATCTAGCATTTTGGTATGGAAACCAAGTTTTAGTTTAACTGCCAAAATCAAAATAATTGCCAATTGTCTCCACACTAGTTATGAGACAGTTTTTGACACAGCAGATATGGGTTAAGCAACTTTGTTTGCTGATTTTATTCTGACATGTTACCATCTAGCATTTTGGTATGGAAACCAAGTTTTAGTTTAACTGCCAAAATCAAAATAATTGCCAATTGTCTCCACACTAGTTATGAGACAGTTTTTGACACAGCAGATATGGGTTAAGCAACTTTGTTTGCTGTTTTTATTCTGACATAGTAGCATCTAGCATTTTGGTATGGAAACCAAGTTTTAGTTTAACTGCCAATCAAAATAATTGCCAAAATGTTACTATATTTCATCAGTTTCCAAAAATGTTCTTATATTTCAAAAAGATTAAAGGACGAGTATCCATTAAAACCCTTTTTTATAGAAAATTATAAACACATTTTACTAACATAAGTTAATCTGAAATAATAGTGGAATGTACCAATTAATCCATGAAATATTAATAAGTTCCAGAAGATGGTAGCAGCAGGCATTAACTATAAGCCATCCAATCAATATATACTAAACAAGCAATCAAAATACAAGAAATGGCTCATAGAGTGAGATAATGATCTTCTCAGGAAGTGATAAGAACATCTTCTTAAAGATATAAAGTGAATCATAAGAAAATCATTTCACCATGTTCTAAGATGCATAGAAAAAAGAAAGGAGTTAAGGAAGAAGATATAACAAATATTACATTTACATTTCAGATGTCCTTAGCCTTAGACTGTCCTTAAAATCTTACCCCAAGTTTCTACTAATGAAATACGAGCAAGTTTAATTCCTAATTTAAATCTGACATAGTGAATAAGAAGTAAATAAAGAAACTTTACATATGAATCAGCTGTCAAAATCATTTTTTACTATACTTACAAATTTCATTTCACAATATGCTGATATAGCACTTTCCTAGGCTTTCAAGACCTTTTCACTAAAACAAATCCAAACCATTTGTAATCAAAATAAAACAATCACAAGGATAAAATTGAGTGAAAGAATAAAAAAATAACTTTACTACAATAAAGTTTACACACAAATAAAACAGAAATATCTACGATAAACAAATATCTCTTTAAAAAATTTCAGTTACGGTTAGCGCTTCGTTTGCCTGCGGTTAACGAAAACCTTGGAAAATTTCGTCTGCTAATATGGAAAACGAGAGCATCCTAATTGATCTACATTTACGGTTCGATAGCCTGGATTTGAGAAATGAAATCAAAAATTGCACAACCATCAAACGAATACATTACTGAGCAAAAACCAGAGCAACTAAACCAAACCAACCAACCAAATACATTACTGAACAAAATCATTAACATTCTCGTTTTTTTTTCTTATGTCATTTTTGCACTTTATAGTTTCATTTTATCATCCGTCGGACACGGAACACGGACGCTTACTACGAAATTTCTTGCAAATAAATTATAACTTTTTATATATTTGATTTCACCTGTGCTTTAAAGAACTCGAATATTTCAAGTAAAAAACGCGTTCTAAGTTTCGGTTTAAAGTCTTATGATTGAGACTCTTTGCGTTACAAAGAGGACTGTTCCTTGTAAGTTGCAGAATTCAGAATCAGGGGAAACAAACTGTAACAGGGGGGAAGGTTTCAACCTCTAACCTTCCCCCCTTGGGCTTGGATATTGCCCTGATTTTAAGGGACTGTTCAGTTCTTTTTGCTACAGTTTAGATTAGCACTGGGGGCAAATATTTAGCAATAATTAATATATTATAGCTCTAGTTAAACATGCCTGGAGACACAAAAGAAATCCACTTTCCAAAACAGCAATAAAAAAGCAAATAAAGATTAAATGAATTGTCAGTTTGAAAAGGGAATAGGCTAAAAGGCATGTTTGGAGAAAATTGGAAAAAATATATGTGCTAAACTAGGAGTAAGACAGTTCAGAATAACAATATAAGAAGAGGGATCTCTGAAGCATGGACACATGTTGCCAGAAGCAATGAAAAATGGGTTATTGTGAGTACTCTGTGATTGTGAGAAAGCGGTATGGGATTAGAAATAAAATTCTAGTGATGTTTGAACTTATTTATAGAAATTGTGTAAAGTTTTTCTCCTAGAGATCATAAAAAGCAGACAGTAAAAGAAATGGAATTTGATTTCTAAGACCAACCACTTGCTCACATAAACCCATTTTTCATTGCTCCTAGCAACTTTAGTATGCTCTCAAGTGCCTCAGGATTACTATGAGGATCCTTCTTCCTGAGGATTGTCTTTGTAGTCTACACTTCCTAACATTTTTGTCCATTGGTTTTGGATTACTCTGTATAGATAATACATTAATCTAGTAAGGTGTGGGTGCAGTCTAGTAAAACTTAATGACAAACAGATTGCAATAACAAAAGATTGCAACCAATATTCATGCAGTTTAGGTTTCTGTTTCTCTATATGACAATAGTTATTGCTAAATTCCATTAGTTTCTACATGTTTAAGAAAGTGATTCTTTTTTTCTCTCTCGAGGAGTAAGGCCAACATATATTTTTGTTTTTGCCTGTTTTGAAAAGTAACTGACTGACAGTCAATAATTTTTAAGTTGCATCGGTTGTAAATATAATTTTTCAGTCCCCCCAACCCCTGCTTTTTTTCCTGAAACTTATAAGAAAAAATGTAGAAAACTTTGTGTTTTCTTGAATGCTTCATCACACTAAGATATTTCTTTAATTATCTTATTAGTTTCTTTTGAAGCCCGGTGGCATAGAGGAAGCACTTTGCACTCCACACCACAGGCCTGGGGTTTAAATCCTGGTCCATGGGCAAGGCAGACTCAGCCCTCCGGGGTCAAAAAATGAGTACCAAGATCACTTGGGGAAATCAAGAGGGGGTTAGCATCAAGCTAGCCACTCAGCTGACCATGACTTTCACTCACACATTCTGTAACAGCTCTGCTCATGACCTCACCCAGTGAGGCTGGTTATACTGGAGTTTGAAGGTCCAAAGACCTAGGTACTCTCTCAATTTTAACTCAAGGACCTCTTGATTTTATTAGTTTTTAAGTTCTAAATTAAATAGTTTACACGATTAAGAACAGTAGAATTTCTTTCTCTCGTGTATTGCTAGAAATAGGAAAAAATGTTAGAAAATAATAAATACCTGCTTACTAAACATGCAAAAAGTTTTTTTAGAGTTTACAGATTTTGTTAAAATGTTTTTTAATAAATTTGAAATAAATGTATTTGTAAACTAAAAAATGATGCAAAACAATCTAAATCAAACAATTTATTCAGCATAAACTTATTCTATTCAATTTGTATCTTCCAGAACATCCTTATATTTTTCAATAAATTCCTTCCTTTTTGCCTTGCCACGCAAGATAGCCTCTTTGAAAAGTTTGCAGTAGAGTTCAATAGCTTCTGGTGTATCATCATTTCCAGGCACAGGGTACGTGATGTAATTGGGAAAGCAGTTTGTGTCTACTATACCCACAGATGGTATAAGCATTTTGTTTGCCTCAGTCACTCCTTTGTGAATATCAAATACACTATCCATTGTATTGAGGAAAATAGTCAGATCAGGCAATCTGGTCATCATGCCAAAACGACGAGGATCGGTGAAAAGCCCAACACGCCAATCTTTGGTGTGACAGTACTCTCCACATTCTATTGCTGTTTTCTCTATCAGGTAAGCATTCTGAAGATAAATAAAAACATAATAAGTTTCCATTTTATTATAGTAATCTAGTTAGAGCAGCCTGTAAATCACTTATTATTATTTAGGGATTAGCATTGATTTCAATTTAAAATGGAAAAGTCATATCAATGAATTATGCAAAAAACTTCGTTTTATTTTAATTAGATTTTATTTTTTAAAGAGCAAGGTAAATAGCTCATTTTTGAAAACATTATATTATTCCTGGTTTTATTCTTTGCTAAATTACGGAGTAATAATCTGGGGTGGGGAATACAAAAGTAATTTAAAACCATTAATTTCTCTGCAAAACAAATGCTTAAAAATTCTAAATTTAAAATCTCAACGCCCTTATAATTATCAAGAATTAAAATTTCTACCGTTACGGCATAACGCTTTTTTTCGCATGATTCTCTTTTTATACAATAATAAAAATATATGTGTACAAAAAAATGAAATATCTAATAGAAGACCAAACGAAATATTTCAAATCCCCCGTTTTAAAAAAGAAATTTTCCGTAAACATTTTTATTATCTAGCTCCTAAATTATTCAATTCCTTACCCTTTGATTTACAAAACATTCCACTTAAGCAAAAATTCAAGAACTTATTATTTAATTTTCTTCTTGAAATTGAAGATTTAGATGACTTTTTCTTTTATTTAAATTAAAGAAGCAAAGAGAGGTAATTTTTACGCCTAGCTGCTGTGCCAATTTTTCTTTTCAATTTCAAAAAAAAATAAAAATCTTGAACGTTTTGTATGTTATAATTATTGTTTTTTATTTGTGTGTGTTTTTCTCTTGTTTTGTTATCCCCTTGTCAATTTTATCATCAATATCAGAAAAATTTTTTTGGTCATCTAAATGGGTTTCAACCTCCAGATGGCTCATATGTTTTGTTCCTTTCAAATTTTTCCCATATGTACTGTCCAAATTGAAATGAAATTATTATTATTATTATTATTATTACTTATAGTCAAGTTAAAATTTTCCAAAACATAAGCACTAAGAAAATACTAGCTACAGGGTCAGCAAGTAATTTTACGTTGGGTTAATATAATTTTGAAAATTTTTATCGAGGTCTAGAAATTTAAGTATTACTTATTACTTTTAAATTCTAATTTTTAGATGCACATATTATTTGAGTACTACTACCTTCTTAAATTAAATTTTACAAAACTGTTGTTAATTACCATTAAAACCGTAAAACAAACAATATTAAGGTAATTAGTTAAAAGAAGTTGAACCCTTTATACTTTTGAAATTTTGGTACATACCTGTTTGTACCTAGCAATAAACAAAATGATTCCACCTCGAAAGGCTATGTGAGCTGTGAAGTTGAGAGCATCCCTCAAAAGCTCAGCAGTTTGGTCAAGATCAAAGATGAGTGTACCAAGGCGAGACCCAAGAATGAATTGATTCATATGCTCATTGAGAGTACCTTTGGTATGACCATAATGAACTCGAGCATCAAACAGGTCTTTTACTGTGAACAGGTCTCGTACTTGGAAAAAGTCTGGATGATTAAGAGGTTCGGGTATTTTCACAGAGCTTAAAGTTTCCTCTAAGGTAAAAAATTTGAATTGTAAGGTATAAAACATTTAGTATCAGAGAAAAAAAAACAGTAAAATTTAGTAATTAATATTTATCATGAACTGAAAAAATAGTGAATGTCAAAATAACAAAAAAACCTTTTCTCATAGCCTATAATATAAAATCTAGTTGATATATGAATATGCAGTTTGAATATGAATATGATATATGAATGAATATGATATATGAATATGCTAGTTTGAATATGCAGTACAATTCTGGGCTCCATACATGAGGAAGGATATAGAGGTAATTGAAAAGGTACAGCACAGAGCTACAAAAATAATTAAGGGGATAACACACCTGGATTATAATGAACGTTTGAGCAGGCTCAATATCCTATTCATTGGAAAAAAGAAGAGAGAGGGGGGATTTGATTCAGCTATTCAAGTTGGTAAAGCAAGGGGATACGGAGGGCTTAAGTTTCAGCAAGGATAACAGAACAAGGGGCCATGGGTATAAACTAAATAAGACACAGGTCAATCGGGATTTAAGGAAGTACTACTACTTCAATAGGGTAATTGACATATGGAACGCGTTGCCAGAAAATATAGTATATTCAAAGGGAGTGTTTGAGTTTAAGAGGCAATTGGATAGGCTGTGGGAATTGGGGAATTCATAATCATAGGACCAGCCTTGTTGGGCTTTCAGCCTGTAGCTGGTCGTCAGTCTTTGTATTTGTATTTGTATATTTTAACCCATTATTCTATACCCATTATTAATTAAATGGGTATAGAGGGTGTTCTTTAGTAAAAGAGAAAAAGTTCTCAAATTAATCATTAAATTTTTTAAATTAATAATAAATTTTTACAATTCTCACAACATTTTAATAGTTTATATTTTTGATATTTATTGTTTTTACTTTCAAAAAGTAAAACTAAATTACAAATAAAAGACACTGAATTTCATAAAACTCATTAAGGACAAGTGGTTTTGGTTAGTTGCATGGGCGCCCAGACATAAGGGCAAAGGGGGGCCCGGGCCCCCCCTTGCACAGGAAAAGTTATTTCACTATAATAAATCGGTGCTTTTATTAAAACATTTTTTTTTTCATTTTAAATTTTGAACTGAATTAATCTTTAATTATGATTGTAAGCTATAATTCTAAAGTAAAATGTAAATAATTTCTAATAATGTTGACCACTATTTATGTACTAGTTTCTTTCTTGAAATTTCGCGACTTGGCATAGGGGCAATCCTACTATAGAAGTCACCTAAATGAGTTAAAACACTACTTTTAAGAATAAAATTTCAATACTGTTTCTGGGTAGGACTCTTGAACACCCCCTTTTTGATTGAAACTCCAGTATTTTATACAAAATTTTTGCGAATCAAGTAGAGGGGCCTCTTTGAAACAATTATGAACCAATCCACCTTAAAAAAAAAGAAACTTTAAGTCTAGCAACGGGCTTGACTGGCTAACTTGCAAAAATTTTCTTGGGCCCCCTCCTGAATTCCAACATATGGGCGCCCATGGTTAGTTGCGTATTTTTAAGGATCTTAATTCACATATTTTTTTACTAATTAAAAGCTAGAAATATTTAATTTAGTCTCATTTACTTAAATCAGAGATCAAACAGATATTTTAATAATGATTAATTGTTCAATTTTCATTTTTTACCTTCAAGCAAATTTTGAAAATGCACCATGTAATTTAAAGGAAGTACTTTGATTTCTAAAAAAATGACATTTTAAGAAATTTTTCAAGCCTTACCAGGCTACATGAAGAGGACTGGTGGGCTGCATTTGGATGGCATGTTGTGCAGGTTTGAGTTATAATTATATCAACAGTAAAATTTTAACTATTCATAAATATTTTGGCAATTTTTAATGGGATAGATATTGGGAATGAATCTAGTTCTTATGTTAGCAAAAAAATTATGTTCAATTTCTCATATCTGTTCCGTTAAATATAGACAAGTTTTTAAATGCCAAAAAATAAAAATATATCTCTAAAAAACACATTTCAAAACAATATTTAATCTTACAATGTTTAACGGGACATATTATAGAACTGGGGAACAGATTCAAAACAGGTCTTCCATGGTAAAAAGAATGATTGGTCATCAAAAATTGGAGACCAGCTGAATGGCTATAGAGTAGTCACCAATTTGGCAACTGCTCTATTTGACAGTCACCATGGAGGACCTATTTAGAATCTGTTCCCAGAACTGATTCAAAATTACTTTTTACAAGAGTCAGAATGCCAATTTTAACATTAGACACAAAATATTAGGAATTTTCCTATGAAATGATTTGATCATAAAGTGAGCAGATTAACTGTATAGGTTAACATCCTTTTGAGAAATGATTTCAAAGAGTAGACTATTAAACCAAGCTAACCTGTTTTTTCAGTTTTAACAGCTTTAGGTGACTGTTGAAGGATTGGAACTCGGTGGATACTCCGAGAGAAACATAGTCTATTTCCCATTAAAAGCGGCAACGCTTCTGTAAAAGAAAGATACACCTGATAACTACATCTTCCTACTTCCATGATAACTACAGTCCAAAAATAAAAATGAAAAGTAAAAGCTTAATGTCATACTTTCAAGAGTCTTCCAGAATATAGCCATTAGGAAGGGTTGTCTTTTTAATTGTTTTTCGAGCTTTTATACACAAAATTATACTATTTCCATGCTCAATCGGAACTTGCTTTAATTATTTACTCACAAAACTGAAATGCTGCCAGCTATACAGTTCAAATAATTAGGAATCGCTGAGTATAAGGAACTACCCAATTTTTTCCTAAACTCTTTTTATGTGCCTGTAATATTGCATAATTTGAGTTTTTGATGCACTTTATTACAATTTAAAAGCTTATTTTTTATATCCGGTTTCATCTTCATTTTTGCATTAAAATTTATAAATGGTACTAACATATTATCCTCAACTGTGACGGTGTTGAAAATTGGGATTATTTATTTACAATTTGTACTTAACTCCAACTGACTCAATTTTGGAGTTAGATTAGTCTGAAATTAAAATAAATACATTATTCGTGAAAAATCGAAACGCTTTATTATTCGTATTTAAAGTTTTTGTATTTCTTTTGAAAATAAATAGTTTGAAAACTGTTAACCAGCAGTTTCAGTGTGCCACACCTTTTTCATCTATAATTCAAGATAACATATGCTGATCTCAATATAAAAGAATGTGGATTTTATATTTTTGTTTTCTCATAGTTCCTTCAGGTACGAAATTTCAACTCAGTTATTATGACATCTTGGTGAATGCATTTTAATTTTGCCCCACCCTTTCTAAAGTATATAGGGGAGAGTAGGGATGAATGGGAAAATTGCATTTTTTTACTATCTTAACTTCACTTTAAATGTAAGATATTTCACCCAGAAAATAGCAGTATACTTAGCCTATTAACCAATTGTGTTTATAAGACTTACAATGTAAGAAAAATGCCTTTTTCAAAGTATGAAAAATATAATTTCTTAAGCACGTACATGCCAGTGCAATTCGGAGAGTCTTCCGAATCCTTCCGTGGGTGCTTAGTAGCTTAGTAGGGATGGCTACTCGCTAACACCTCAACCGCTTTTGGTAAAAATCTTTGCTACCTATTTCCATTAAATTTGGTTAGGTACTTGGGGAACAGTTAGGACCCTTTAAAGAGAAATTATGATTTTGTAGAGTTGTAATGAAGCTTTTAGTAAAAATCTTTGCTATCTATTTCCATTAAATTTGGTTACATGGGGAACAGTTAGGATACATATATTGAAGATTTTGTTTGGTATAAATTCTTGAAGTTTATTGTATTTAATAATTCATTTTTTTAGCATTCATGGTGATGCTAAAACTTTGAACATTACCCAGTCCTAATGACTACTTAAACTTAAATTTGAAATGCAAAATTTCCCAAATAAACCATTTAAGCTAATGTTTATTTTTTCCTACAGCTGTTCAGTGTCTGGAATGTTATGTATGTGATAGTCAAGACAGTAACTATGATAAATGTATCAAGACTATTAAAACATGTGACATTGCAGAAGATAGATGTCTATCAGAAATAAGATGGGGAAGTAAGTATTAATCATCTTTGTTAACCATGTATACTAAATATTAGTAAGATTATTAACTTCACTGTACCACACAATCAAAGCCTTGTGCTGTGACACCAATGCTTCCAATACGGGAATTAAGAATGGTGCATGTGCTCAGCTCAGGGTTGGCAAATATGATATTTATATAAGTATCAAAATATCGGATATTTTTTATATACATCGGATATATATCAAGTTTTTTATGTATATCTGATATTTTCAGATTTAAACTAGAAAAATACTGTTTTTTAGAAGTGAATGTTAGTGTAAACCAAAATATTAATATCAGGGTTGTTACGTTTAAAACACTTTGTTTAAAACACTTGTTTTAAACACGTTTAAAACAAAGCAAAAAAAACATTGTTTAAAACACATGTACTTTTTAGTAGTGTTCGGCACTAGTTAACTAGAACTAGTTGCAACTAGTAGTTAACTACCGATCAACTAGTAGTTAACTAGTAGTTTAACTACTTTTGGTTTAAACTAGTTTAACTAGTAGTTGAACTACTTTTTTTAATAACTACTAGTTGAAACTACTTTCAAATTTTCAACTACTTTTTAAAAAAATTTTGTTTAAAATTTCAAAATTATTAAAAAATGTTATCAAAATATACAAAAAATTACACTGCTATTTATAATAGCCCAGTAATTTTAGGCGAAAAAAGGGGTCGATAGCTAAATAATTTATAATTAGCTGAAAATTTCAGGATAAGCTCTCTATGATGTGTGCAATCCACCCTGAAAAGTCCCCAAAGATCCCCCGTCGGCGTCATTCCAAAATGGCGGATCAAAGATGGCTGCCTAGCATTTTTGCCGATATTTTCGCTCATATCTAAGTCAAAAATTAATATTTTTTAGTTCTGTAAAAGGATTTATACTTAGGATAGATGCCGTTTTCGAATAAAATTTACAGTTTTGCGATAAAAATATAATAAATGGAGTGTAAAGGGATTTTATTCATGAGAAACTGCAAAATTTTCATTGTTGTTTGTTTGCATGCTTTGCCATATAACTGTACTAATAGAAAAATCGATCGGAAAAATAGGATTGTTTTTAGTAGTCCCATTATTCAGGATTATTCATTCTTAGAACATACTATCAACTTGTCAAGTTACACATTGTGAAAACCATGTGTTATGTTATTTGGAGGACAACGATGAAGACTAACATAGAGCATTCGCACTTGACGTCACACATGACGACGTGGCAAACATGACAAAAACAACGTTGCTAAGGCTGTTTTGTTAGGTGCGGGAAATAGAAGCATCCAATAGAAGCATTCGCACATGACGTCACTGGAGGACAAAAACAACGTTGCTAAGGCCGTTGTTAAGTCCGAGTCATGTGATTGAAAATGCTCTATTGTAATTTATGGTTAATTCATTAATTTTTTTTAGAATTTCTATGCTTTATTTATTTTATATTTGAAAATATAGGAATATATGGCTCATATTAAATTTATTTCTTTGTGGTAAAATGTAAACAGAATGAAATATTTATTCATAGTTTTTGGTGTAGTTAGACAATTATTTCATTTAAAAGTTCCTTATACACCTAATTACCAATATTCAGTTTTTGATTTCCAGTTAAAAGCTGACCAAGCTGTAAACTTCTGTGGGGCTGATAAATAAGAAGTATGTAACTAAGAACATATATTTAACCATCGCACATTTAATCAGTGGTTATCCAGACAACTTGTAACTTTCGGTCATTCAATTGTAAATTGTTTCCAGAGCATTATTACATTAATTAGAATTAAAAATTATTCAAATAAGAATAAATTTAATAATATATTTCATAAAAATCTGCAAAAATATATTTCATAAATATTTAGAATAATTACATCTTTTTTTTTTTTTTTAAAGTTCTGTCCACCATCTTGATAAAAAACATTTCCGGTTGCCAGATTTCACGAACTATTTTTATATCATTCAGTTTACCTAGTACTATACTTATTCTACTCAAATAAGACATTGAAGAACTTTTATTTACGTTTTAAACACAAAATTCATAGGATTTCTTGATTTTCTATGGTTTTGGCGGCCATCTTTAAAAATACCCACTTCCCACGATCCAATTTTGGTACACTTTCGTTTTCCCATTAAGTACATCTAGTAGAGCCGAAAACCGTTGAGAAACCTTTTGTTCAAATTTGTTCCCCAAAAAACCTTATATTCCCCTTACTATATGGCAAAGCATGCAAACAACTATGAAAATTTTGCAGTTTGACATGAATAAAATCCCTTTACACCCCATTTATTATATTTTCATCGCAAAACTGTAAATTTTATTCGAAAACGGCATCTATCTTTTGTATAAATCCTTTTACAGAACTAAAAAATATTAATTTTTGACTTAGATATGAGCGAAAATATCGACAAAAATGCTAGGCGGCCATCTTTGATCCGCCATTTTGGAATGACGCCGACGGGGGATCTTTGGGGACTTTTCAGGGTGGGTTGTACACATCATAGAGAGCTTATCCTGAAATTTTCAGCTAATTATAAATTATTTAGCTACCAAACCCTAAAATTACTGGGCTATAACTACAGTGTCATGGTAGAGTTCTCAAATACCATAACCAGAAATAAAGCACCGTTTTGAGCGAAGCATAAAGTTTTTTGTGATATAGGTAAGAAAGATGTTTGGAATTTGGGCAAAAAATAGGTTATTAAATTAAATAGACTAGTTAACTAGTAGTTAACTACTTTGGGAAATAGTTAACTACTAGTTGCAACTAGTCCCAGGAAAAAATAGTTAACTACTAGTTGCAACTAGATTTTCCCAGACTAGTTAGTAGTTGGTAGTTAACTACTTTTTGACCACTAGTTGCCGAACACTACTTTTTAGTAATTCTTTTTCTATGAACAGATGGCATTAGTATACAAAACTGATTTTGATTTTTATTTGATTGACTTTATTTGATTTTTTTTCTAGAAAGTTATTTAGTAAAGAATACAAATAAACTTGTTTGAAAATCATATTTTTTTTATAATTGACCTGTTCTTTGTTTTATTTTAATATTTTAAACGATCAATGCTGCTAATGTCGTCAAAATATGCAATGAACTAAAAAGGACTGAAATGAATATGCATATAATAACTTATAAATGTTTAGCTCGTATCTTAAACCTTTTAGCAAAATATATTGACATTTCTAATATTAAAGCTGAAGTTGTTGACATAGTAACATATTTCCAAAACAATCATTTTACTTCAGCCAAGCTCCAAGAAACAGGTGCTAAAAAGCTCAAGATGCCATCTGATGTCAGGGGGTAGCTTTGTTAATCCATTTTCAATTTTAAAAACTTAATTTTATTTTTTTAAATCATGTTTTTTTTTTGTAGAATTTCTGTGTCGAGATTAAAAAAAAACAAATAAAACGTTTTAAACAAAAAAAACACGTTTAAAACAAAAAAAACATGTTTTTTGTATTTTTTAGAAAAAAACGTGTTTTTTTCCAACCCTGATTAATATACTAAAGAGCATTTTTAATTAAATATTAATTACCCAGAGCATATTTGCTAATAATTATGAGAAAATATCAATGTACCAATAACTTCATGCATGTTGTAGGTATATTATAATTTCATTTCTGCTTCAAAGGAATTTTTTTTACCTATAAAAAGTTTACTTCTCTGTAATTAATAAATTTAAAAAAAAGTATTTATTTATGATTTGAAAGATATCAATAGTTTATTTAACTAGTTGTAGGCAATTATTACAAAATAGAACAACTGGTAACTTACTTTTAAAATTAATTAGATAAAAACGATAAGATTTGAAAATGAAACTTGTAAGCATTATTTAATGCAATGTGTTATAGAAAAAATCCACCACAGCTTTTAAAATAAACTAGCTGAACAGCAACCCGATGCGTTGCGCCGAGTAAAGTATTAATTCTACAGTTTTCACGATGCATACTTTAATATTATATTTTTAGAGAAGAAAACGATATGAGAGAGAGAAATTCAATAAAAATTCTGTACCCACTTTTGCCACCTTTTCCAGCCTATGACTTGTGGAGTTAATGAAAAAAATTTCAAAACAGTTTTCTCAAAATACATTTCTAATTTTGTATATCAGCAATTACAATCCTCCCGGTATAGAGCATTTTCAATCACATGACTTTACCTAACAGCGGCCTTAGCAACTTTGTTTATTTGTCCAAGTGATGTCATGTGCGAATGCTGCTATTGGATGCTTCTATTTCCCGCCCCTAACAACAGCCTTAGCAACATTGTTTATTCGTCCAAGTGACGTCATGTGCGAATGCTCTATCCCAGGCGCCTTTTTCATATTCCGGTGCTCCCAGTAATTTTTCCTTTCTCGGTTTTTACGATATTTTACCTATCCCTCTGTGTCCGATATCTTTCCTATTCCGGTGTTCCCGGTAATTTTTCCCTACACAGGTTTTTAAGATATTATACCTATCCCGTTGTTTCCGATATATTTCCTGTCCCGGTGTTCCTGGTAATCTTTCCTCTCCCAGTGTTCCTTGTATTTATGAAATTTTCACATAGAACATACGTTATGGGCAAAGTGATTAATCGGGCATTATTACTAATGCCCGGATTTATCACATTGCCCGTAACATATATTTTAATTTTAAGGAAAAATGTTCTGATAGAATATTAAATTAGACCCTTAATACTTAACTTTAAATAATTGCAGAACAGATAGTTTTCATTTCCTGTTTAAGAAACAAAAACCATATTTATGGCCCCGTATTATGTAATGTTTTTTTTTATAGGTACTCCATATTGGGATTCAACTGGAAAAAAGCAATTCTATGTATCAAAAACTTGTGCTACAGAGAGGCAATGTAAATCAGCCATTAGTTCAGTTTCAAATCGCTGTGATAGAATTTGGTACAATGATTGGGAATGTGTAGAGTGTTGTCATGGGGATCGTTGTAATTATTATGTCACTGTAAGTATTGTTCGCTTTAAAAAGTAAATTTTAGTTGAATTTCATGATACTTTATTCCAATAAATTATTTGGTTTAATGGGTTAACATTTGGGGTAACTTCACAATCTTTCACAATGAGGAATTAATTTGGAAAAAAATGTTATATTTTATTTAATGTTATATTTGTATAAGAACAGAATGACATGCATGTAAAATTCACAATAATAATTTCAATGTGTAGATTTTAATATATTGGTATTAATTTGGTTAAAATATCAGCCTTGTAATGTTTATAACATTTTATTACTTAGTTAGACTCTTTGGGACTAAAACTGTTTTTTTGCAGTGGCAAAATTCTGTCTTATAGTGATAATAAATAATTGTCCCAAAATCTATTGACATGATCCTAAACTCATTATCAGACTGCGAAAATCTGCATTGTTATAGTCTCGCATAAATGATAGTTAAAACTGAGAAAATAAGCTTAATGTGTTGAAATTTGTTTAAAAGAAACTCTATTCTAACTTTATTTTAAATGACTAAGTAGTAAATATAATAATTGTTTGTCTAGTCTAGGATTAAACATAGTAAGGTCCTTAACCATATATCTTTGTTTATAAACTTTTAAAACATTCAATTTTGAATTTTTTTTATTATTGCTCCTATTTAAATGGTTTTCTTTTTCTTTCCAGCTTGATGGTGTGAGTGTCCGACCTCCTGGTGTATTTTACATATTAGTCACAGTGGCCTGGTTGTTAATATTGAACAAAATACTATGAAAGTATAGAAAAGTATTTTTGTAAAAAATATTTTAGCCTCCAAATACTATTATGGAGTGGTTTGATTTTATCTGTAAAAGTATTTTTTAGAACTCTAAATAATATGGTTTTAAAATGAGAACCAGGATTGGTTAAATACTCTGTTTTGTGAGTTTTATGTTAAAAATTATTTTGATGGGGTTAACATTTTGAAATTTATGGTTGAGATCTGATTTACTTTCTTTTACATTGGTTGGTGTTTAATACCTTTTTATTCAAATTTTTATATTTAGATAGTTTATTTTTAGTCTTGGTGTTTTGCTCTTGTTGGTAAAATTTGTGTTGATTGTGTGGTGGGTTTCATTACATTGCATCATTACTTTATCAAACTTTTGAATGAATATATTTTATCTCTTTTTTGTTCCTGTTCCATACATTCCATTTCATGATGAATTTTGTTTCATATTTTTATTACTATTTTTTATTGTTCATTTTGCATGTTTAAGACTGAATTTATAACCTCCATATAGAAATTTATACTACGTTAATTAATTTTTTAAAAAATTGACAGTGCTTTTTGTTTAAAAAAATGTATATTTTGCCTTTTTTTTTCTTCAAAAATTGAAGTTTAAAAAATGTTAAGAAAACCTAAATCACTGTGTAGTGGCTAGTGTTCTTAACTTTATCAAAGTTAAGGTCAGCTCAAGAGTTTATAATTTTTTATAGGCCCAATGTTTCTATGATTCATTAGTTAATACATATTTGTTATTCAATCTGCTTTTTATTTTCTATTACTAAATTAAAAAGGAAGCTAGTAGCCAGAACACGATTAATACAATGCATATTCAAAATTTTCCATAAAATTAATTAAAAAATAAATAACACCACGTTCTGAATTTAGTTATTTTATGAGTATCGTGAAGAGAAATCCTATTACTCCTTACACTTGTTTATACCATCCCTCATCTCTTTTCACAATGCTCACCTTATATTTATGATGTAGTATACTTCTTTTGAAAAAACTAAAGTGTTAATGGGTTTTTTCTAATGCACAGCTGTTAATTGAGGTGCTTGTAGCATCAAAGGACTTACTCAAACAGCTTTACATTGGAGTTAGCTGAATGTTGCTGAAAACACCTTAATTGTAAATTTGAATTTAATAACTTTGTGTCTTACTTTTATCATATACACTGATGTTTTGAATTATGCACTAAAAACTGTTATTTTCATTGTTATCCCTATTTAGAAAACAATATGGAATGCATTTGTCGAATGTGATTTTCATAGTTTTTTACATGTGATTTTGAATAAACTATTAAGTATTGTGTGTTGCAAAAAATTGGATAATGCAGGTGTTTTTGCATTTTTCATTTAACAGAATGCTCCGTCCATGTTAAGATTTTATGCTGCTTAGGTGATAGTTGTTCTCAAGTGTTATTAATCTATTTCCAAATTGTATATATAGCTTGTTCAATGAATCAATTAATTAATTGTTCAATTCAATGATATGAATCTTTGGAAATTTTCTCTTTATATTTGTTTAAAATTGGCTTTCCAAAATGTTACCTGCATAATATCAATAACTCTAATTTTTTTTTCCGAAAATAAAGTACAAAATTTTTTTTATGCATAATCTATTTTAAGTTATAATCATAACTTTAAGAAATTTTTAGAAGGTAGTTAGAAAATTGAAAGTTAAGTATATTGTAATTATATTGTTTGTCAATTTGATAACTAGTTTTTTAGACTGGTTCTTAATTTAAAGAAATCAAGTTTATATGAAGTGAGTGATATTTAAAACTCCGTCCATTTGTTACATTTTGTAATAGCAACAGTAATTTATATATTCACTTTTATGCCTATGATTATGTAAAATACCTTTATCTTCACAGAAATGGTGTTATGAGGCTCATGTATGGTATTTTACAAATTGAATGTAGCTTTTTTTTAAAAAATGAGCACCTTGAAAATAAAAGTATTTATTTTCTAGATTCTTGCATGTGTTTTAAGAGAGTCCTATTTGGTTTTGGTTATTTAACATAATAGGTTTTCCCCTGCTTAATGGTTTAAAAGTAAGTTTAAATTTAAAATAATATGTCAAAATGATGAAGTACTAGTTTAGTTTCCTATGTCCCTGTCATGGGCTTTGCGCCATAAAAAAATCAACCAATCAACCAGTTTAGTTTCTATAAAGCTTATAGAAGTGGTGTAATTCTTCTATGGGAATTATACCTCTTCTAAATGTCTAATCATTATTAATATTAGATTAACATAATTTTTTCATTAGTATTCATATGCGTAACGAGGGGGGGTAATTGGGGTTGTAACCCCCCCCCCCCCATTACATCGACGGTTTCTAAAACATGAAAAACTGAAAAAATTTCCCTTTACAAGAAAGGCGGTCCTTTTAGGAACTAACTGACCCAAAAGGCCTCAAAATGAATTTAAACACTACATTGAGAGACTAATTTTTAAAAAATTTCTGGGGGAGAACCAGAACCCCCAAACCCCCCTATAAATTTTTTACGTCTGTTATACTGTGTTTTTCCCTTGAAAGTAGAGCCTCTTAGATGAAGTTTTCCCTTCGGAAGTTTTGCAAATACTACTAATTTATATTATACCTATATTATGAGACTATTTTTATAAGGGAGTAATATGTTGGAGGTAGGACTGGGCGATATTGAAATTTTGATATCGCGATATATCGTCGATCAAATATCAATATTTCACGATATATCGATATTTCGTCAAAATATCGAAATATCGTCAATTTCGATATATCGTCTATTTCGGTATATCGTCGAAATATCGTCAATTTCGATATATCGTGGAAATATCGTCAATGCTGTAGGGGCTCCATGTTCCTCCATGGGGGGCTCAAACCAAACGCCTTGGGACGTGCAACATTTTGGTCTTGAGCGGATCCAGGGGGGTCTAGGGGTCTTGAGCTCCCCCCCCCCAAAAAAAAATGGAAAGTTTTACACTATCTAATATGGAATTTTATGTACCAAAATGAGTAAGAATAGAACCCTGTTATTTTATGGTAAAATTTTGAAAAATTTTCTGGGGGAGAACCCCGAGACCCCCTTAGTACTCGTAACTCTATTATTACAACTCTATTTTATATTAAGTTTGTTAAAACACAAAAATTCTACCCTAAAATCTATATCCGAAATTCGGAATAGGCGTACCAAAACAAGTTGAAAAGTGAGGTTTTTTTACTTAAATTTTCAGAAATTTTCTAGGGGAAGACCCCTAGAGCCCCTTAGTACTTGTAACTATATTATTACAACTCTGTTTTATATTAAGTTTGTCAAAACACAAAAATTCTACCACAAAATCTATATCCGAAATCGGATGAGGCGTACCAAAATAAAATGAAAAGCGGGGTTTTTTGACTCAAATTTCAAAAAAATTTCTGGGGGAGGACCCCCAGACCCCCCCCCTTTTAGTGGTTGGAGCAGGATAGTTCATTTTCTTTTCCATATTAAGATAATTAAGAAGATACAATTGGATTATAAAAATTCTTTGCCCCCCCCCCCAAAAAAAAACTAAATCCTGGGTCCGCCCCTGGACTGGTCGGAGTAACACCCCCATGAGTCAATGTTCAATGAACATAAATCGATTAAAATTCAGAACATTTTAGTTACTATACTTCATCATTCTGTGCACATCCCAAAGCATAGTGGATAGCCATTCCTTATATTTCAAATTGATAATGGGAAAACTGCTTGGAAGAAATGGCTAAAACAACTAACTGAATGTCATAAAGATGAGAAAGGAATGTTAAGAATGATCATTGCCTACTAGGACTGGGCGATATATCGATGTATCGAAAAATATCGATATCAATCCAATATCGATATATCGATATTTAAATCGATATTTTTTCGATATATCGTCATATCGATATTTTTCGATATATCGTCATTTCGGTATTTTTTCGATATATCGTCATATCGATATTTTTTCGATATATCGTCATTTCGGTATTTTTTCGATATATCGTCATTTCACGATATATCGTCTATTCACGATATATCGTCTACTCACGATATATCGTCTACTCACGATATATCGTCTTTATCGATATGTCCCGATTTACCGTCGCCTTCGATTTATCGTGATGTTCTCCATAACGGAGCGTTTGCCCGACTCACTTTGGTCTCTAATTATAAATATGGGCTTTCTAATTAGGTTTAGTGTTGCTTGACCACTGGTCAAGATTGCTCTATATGGTTAAAATTCATTATTAAATAAATGTTGGAGTTGCTAATTGATATTTTGAATTCCCTATTCTTATAACATGTCTCTTTTGTTCCGGTTGACCATTGGTCAATCCGATCAAGTTTTTACTACTTCTATGCTTTGGCATTGAAGTAGGTCAAGTGGGGGCTCAAACCAAACGCCTTGGACGTGCATCATTTTGGTCTTGACCAGTGGTCATATATCGATATATCGTGAATATCGATAATTTCGATATATCGTGGTTCTCACGATGATTGGAAACATCGGGATGTTTTCGATAACTCGTCTTTGTTCTCTGAAAGCCAATTTCACGTCCAACACTAACTGCAAAGTTTATAGAGCACATAATTAAAAAATAATTCGGATTTTATATACTTACGGTCCTTAGCTTCAAGTAAACCTAGAATATTCAGAAATTCTATTAAAAATTTCGACGATTAAAAAAGATTGCGAAAATGAGAATTTCGGTAAACAAGCTATTAGGTTTATGAGAAGGCATTTTTACTAATTAAATATTTTTAGTAACAAAAAAATACTTGATCTTGTATAAAATGTATGCAGTATAGTTTTATGCTTTAATGTTTAATCTGGGTTTTACATAATTAATTAGCCGATTGATTAGGATTTGAAAAGTCGCTTCTCAACAACTTAAGAGGATTTAAACGCAGATCTTTAGTTATGGCGTTGTATTTGCTGTTCTTTATAAAAAAATGATTTGCTTAAAATTTTTAATCCTACTTGAAAAATTATACTGTACTTATGTTGTTACGACCCTTATATTCAATTTTCCGTAAAAAAGTTTCGACTTTCATGAGAAATTTCGAAGATGAATTAGGATTGCTGAAACGTAAATTCAATTTCGAAAAAGGAACTCCCCTGCTGGCATACACGAAGAAGTTCAGCAATGGCGGCGGCGGGGATTCCCCTTTTTCGAAATGAAGAGCTTCTGAACTGAATTTACGTTTTAGCAATCTTAATTAATCGTCGAAATTTGTTATGCAAGTCCTAACTTTTTTTAGACATATTTGAAAATAAAGGCTGTAAGAACATAAGTACAGTATAATTTTTCAAGTAGGATAAATAATTTTAATCAAATCATCCAACAGCAAATACTACATTGCTTAAGAAGACTGGCGTTTCGATCATCAAAACAGTTGAAAAGATAGATATACTTTTCAAATCCAAATCAATCGCCTCATTAATTATGCAAAACACTGATTAACCATTAAAATACAAATATTTACAGCATAAATTTTGTTTTAGATTAAGTATTTTTATTATTAAATACGTAATAATAATGCCCCCTCAGAAATTTTCGTACTTCCTATCCTGGCAGCTCGTTTAACGAAATTCTCATTTTTGCAATCTTTTTTAATCCTTGAAATATTAATTAGAATTTCTAAATAATTTATGTTTACTTGAAGTTAAGGATCCTAAGAACATAAAATCCCTATAATTTTTTAAGTATGTGCACTACATTTTATTAGCCATCCATCATAAAAGTGAGACATGACAATAGTTTGTTGAAACCATGGAACTCCCCTGAATTTCATAGGTCTTTCCCGCCTAATCTTCTAAAGCGCGGATTTACTTTCGGATATTCTCAAAAAGGGGTCAGCCAAAAATTCAAAAAAATTAAAGTTCAGAAAAACATCAGTCGTAACCAAAGACACATGTCATAACAATAGAGATTACAAAATATCAGTTAGCAACTCCAACATTTATTTTGTAATGAATTTTAGCTATCTTGACCAGTGGTCAAATGGGATTTCCAAAGATCAGGGAACCCCAAAACAACCACGAGACTGAAACAGATGGTCAGAAAGGTTACATAAAGCGAGAAAAAATGGATTGACCACTGGTCAAGAGATCTTGACCAGTTCTCAAGACCAAAATGTTGCACGTCCCAAGGCGTTTGGTTTGAGCCCCCCATGGAGGAACATGGAGCCCCCACAGCATTGACGATATGACGATATTTCCACGGTATATCGAAATTGACGAATTATCGAAATTGACGATATTTCGACGATATACCGAAATAGACAATATATCGAAATTGACGATATATCGACGATATACCGAAATAGACGATATATCGAAATTGACGATATATCGACGATATACCGAAATAGACGATATAT
Source organism: Tetragnatha montana (assembly GCA_963680715.1). Taxonomy (NCBI): domain Eukaryota; kingdom Metazoa; phylum Arthropoda; class Arachnida; order Araneae; family Tetragnathidae; genus Tetragnatha; species Tetragnatha montana. The sequence continues at coordinate 34,703,484 of OY796675.1, forward strand.
CGAAATTGACGATATATCGACGATATACCGAAATAGACGAAATATCGAAATTAACGATACATCGAAATTGACGATATTTCGACGATATATCGATATTTCACGATATATCGATATTTTAACGAAATATCGATATATCGTGAAATACCGATATTTGATCGACGATATATCGCGATATCAAAATTTCAATATCGCCCAGTCCTATTGCCTACTACAATAACTGCTGTTTCGCTAAACATGCAAATAACACATGCTTGGTATAAAAAAACTAGTTAACCTTTAAAAGTTATTTGAAAGAAAACTTACAAATTAAATGTATTTAAAACTACACTGTGGTTCCCAACTGGTGATCTGCAGACCATTAGGGATATGTGAAATAGTTGAAAGTGGTCCAAAGAGAGGTAAAGATACAGTCGACTCCGCTTTAATGTTATCTACCGGATAATGTTATCGAAATTGACTGGTCCCTATCACTCCTATTTAAATTAACACAAAATATATAGTTTTATGTGATCATTTTATGTTATCTAAATTTGAGGAAATCCCCTAAAAATCTCTTTTTCCTCGTTTGAAGGCCAATTTTAATACATAAACGTACAAAATGAGTCATTAACTTAGTAGTGCTATATGATCCGCTCTGATATTTTTCTTAAAAAATGTTTTCAAGTTGCAAAATACAAACTTGAAAATTGTTTTAAATACTTCAATATTGACTACACATTCGTGATTTTAATGCAAACACTCGTGTTACAGTACTTTACACTTTTTAGTGTAGAACTTATTATTATTATTATTAATCGGATATTGTTATCAATTTGATTTTGATCTTGTACAAATGTGATCACATTAAGTGGAGTCAACTGTATCTCCGATACAGCAATGCATGGGTGTGAATAAAAATGAATCATTAGGCATCGAGGTAAAATATCTTAGGAAAGAAAACAGGTACTGAATAGCAGAGAAAGAGAGTGGCTTCAGAGCAAAAGGATGCTGAAGAGAAGGGATGATTAGGAGCATGAATATGATGAAAAGAAGCTGAACGGCAAAGGAATGCTTAAGAATAGGGAGAAACTCAAAAGCAACGGTATGTTGAAGAAAAGAGGGAAGCTCAAGAGCGAAGGGATGCAGCTGAAAAGAAGAAAGGGGATTTACGAGGTAAGAAATAGTGATATGCTTATGGGCAAAAAGGTGCTCAAGAGCCTCATGATGCTAAAGGGAAGACGAGAGGTCAAAGAAAAAGTATATGCTGAAAAGAAGAGGGAGACTCAAGAGCAACAAGATCCTGAAGCATGTATGTAAATGACACAGCAGGTTATAAAGTTTGGTTCGCGAGTCATATTTTAGGCTAATACGTCTGCTAGCTACTTCAAGTTGGAAACCACTGATTTAACAAGTAGAAAAGTGCCCTATTTTAACTGGTTCTTTTTAGGGGTATTGTGCCATAAAACCCCAAACCAAACTGGTTCTTTTTTGGACCTTAATTTGTCTATGGAGAGGCCACCCCCTCAGTTTTCTTTTTTTTAAAAACCCTCTTTCTCCGGAAATTTTCTCTGAGAGCTCCTTAGCCGAATCTGTTATGCTTCGCTTCACTCAAAAGCTCTTCAAAATTCCACTTCAGTCTTATGGTCTTTTATGGAGTTAGCCGCCCTGCAATTTTAGCGGCTATTTTCACTCTCGAAGAGTAGTATGTTCTTCCCATCCCGCCATCTGTGTTCGCTCCGTTGACGCTGTTTCCAAATCGGTCGGTCACGTGGCATCCCACACTTTGACCCGCCCTTTAAAGATGCAAGCGATTTTTAAATATTTTTCGACTTGACCTTCTGAGTCAATTTAAATATTGGCGTTACTTATGCAGATCTAAGCTGTAAAGTGATGCGATCAGTCAACAGTTTGATGGAGTTAAATTTCGCATAAGAGGATTTAAGTTAAAATGATAACGCGTCCAAAGGGAAGGTGCTTTCTTGAATGCAAGAAAAAAAAGTGAAGGGATTGTTTCCTAAATGCACTTGTGCTTTCTTGCTTCAAATATTCATTTGACTCACACATTGACTTCTTTCCTTTTCAGTAGTATTCTGTTATGACTAATAGGAAGTTTTATTCTGTCTTGGTGTTGTTTCAATTGTATTTCCTATTTAAATAATCAAGAGACGTCTTCAAAAGTTGTTATAATTCCGGCCATTTGGGTTTTCCTTCTTCCTTAACAATATTTTTTTTCAAAAGAGCAGTGTAGCTGTATAAATTTAGAAATTCTTTGCTAAATAAGTTTTTGTATCAATTTTAACTTTTACTCAATTTTTTTATAGTTTAACTTTTGCTCAAGGGGAAGTAACCCTATTTATTGAAAGAAAGAAAAATCAAGAACATGTTTAATTTTTATGGTTCTTTTTCTTAAGGGGCATGAAGGGTACCGGACTCTGATATAAATTGAAGTAGTGTATTTTTTAAAGACGAGATCAGAAAATTATCTCCCTTTTTTTTAAAAAAGCTAAAAATTAAATCGCTGAATGACCAATTTTAAAAATGGCAGTCTTCCCAGCAAAATAATTTCCTCAAAACGCCCCTGACTTCCTTTTTTTTATTACCACGATTTTACTGGCTCGCTTTCAATCTTGTCTGTTTGTTTGGGTGGAATTTAAAAATCGATTTTAAACTAACTCCCCGATGAACTAGAACTAGATACTTGAAATTTTGAATATCGTTTAAATATGGTGCAATAATGTATCTCGTTGTTTTGGTTAAATTTGCTTTCCTTGAACCCCTAGGAGGACTTAATTAAGTCTCTCTGCGGTGCTGGTGAATTCTACTTTTCTTGAAGACAATTGACCTAAGAGCAGTTCAGTTCTCTCAAAACCTTTGGAACTTAGACACCTAAATTCAAAAATAGATGAAGTTATATGACACCGTTTAAAAACATATATAAAACTAATTTGACTTTATATGAGTCATTACAGATACAGTATCCTGATCTGCGCCTGAATATATTTCTGTAAACCACTGATTCAAATTGACCATCCATTAACTTTCCCAAAGGCGAACGCCCTAATAATGACTCTCGAATATTTTTATGAAAGAAAAAATGTATCTCTCGTACTTGAATTGTTCTAAGGAATTTTTAATGTTATTTTAAGTCTTCCGTCTCGAGTGACGGACACCACCTTCTCTTGCGAAAGAAAATCTCGACTGGACACTTGACTCAGGGTCCCAGACGATACCGGGTCTTTTCTATTCAAAACAGAAGCGACCTTGTAGACCGTCTTTTCATCCTCACCGAAAAATGTCCCGCTTTCACTCATTAAGTAGAGCGTCTCTGATGAGTGATTTGTCTCTTATACCCGCGGAGATGTGTGATATTGGGATTTCTGACGCCTAGTGGTTGTATGAATAAAGGTTTGTATAATTTGAAGATCAGTTGATGGTTGGAGAAAAAAGTTTAATTTGCAATTTTCACTGACAGCCTTCTCTTGAAGGACTGACGGGGAAAACTACTTTAGATTTTTAGCCTGGGGTATAATTTTACTCTAATTTCAATACATATTTTTAAATTAAGGAAGAGGGATTTTGTTACTATAGATCACTAGCTGTCTAACTGAGATCGTCGTCCAAAACTTTCCACTCTATCACTTTTAGCAATGTGGATTGTTTAATTAAATACTACTAATAAAACTTACACACCGCTTTTTAAATGTAACAAAGTAATAATATTTTATGAAAATCAGGGAATTGAAGGAAGGAGGAATTGGGTCATAAGAGGAGAGTGAAGGAAAAAGAGAAATTGTGTAATATTCTGATTAGGTTAAGTGTCATTCTTTGTGTAGTTAGAACCTTTACCTTTTGTAAGTTAGGTATATTTTTTTAACTCCCTTAAATTTTGTCTTTTAAACTTTTTTAAACTGTCTTGTTTGTTCTTTGAATTATTTAACCGCATCGTCTTCTATTCACTTTATACATCAGTATCTCATACTTTTTTTTATTGGCTCCTGTTTTCAAATTACACACTTTTTTCTCATACTTTTAGTATGAGTATCTCATACTTTTTTTTTATTGGCTCCTGTTTTCAAATTACACACAAGGCATAAAAGGTAGTTTACAATTAGATACGCTTCCAAATGTTTTTAAATTTGCAACGTTAACTTGTATTTTAATTTTTCTCCTATGGTACTTTTTTTTAAAGACATGAGTACATGACGACATAGAAAAACAACTCACGACACGTCAAAAGTTCTTTAAAGAAAGCGTCAATGTTTTTTTTCCTAGACTCGTTTTTCTTCCTTCCCTCAAAGCTCAACCCTTTCATTGGTGAGAAAGGGGGGACTTTTCAAGCACCCAGAGCACGTGGTTTGTGTTCCTCAACGTACAGGTAAACAATCGCCGGCTGGCCAGATGACATCTTCCTTGAGAGCGCCATATTTGGCGAGGCAGCAAAGCTACTCATCACATTTGGTTAGAGATGCTGAAAGATGTTCGGGAGTTTTAGATATTGGGAAGTTTATATTGACTGGTGCGAGACATCTTGTTTTCTCACAGTTGATATTTTTATCACCTGATATGATAGAGACTGCGAAAAGGAAGATGAAAATATTGAAAGTTAATTGACCAAAAATTTTCATATTGCGTAGTTGGACGGTAGGTCGTTGCAAGAAAAAAATGGTATGGAGGATATTGATATTTTTTTTTTGGGGGTGGGGGGGGGGGGGTATGAGTTAGACATTTACTGTGGTCTTGTCAATAATGAAAAAGGTATGAGAATTTGGAGGGATATATCTTGAAATCCTCCAATGATTCCAATGGCTTTTAGTCCCTGTCTTTATCAGGAGTAGTAGATGCTTTTATTCAAAGAGATTCGATTAACAAGAGACAATAGTAAAGAAAAAAAAAATCATTTATTTTATGGATTTTATTTTATTTTCATAGGGTCGTTCTTAATAATTTTAATAATTTCATAATTAAATAAGAAAATCATCAATTTTTGTATAATTATTTATTTATTCCAACATGCCTACTACCTTATCAATTTCTATAATTTTAAATTCCTTAATTGAATCACTTATTTCAGAAACATGTCAAACGCCACTTTTCTTGTTTTGAGATAAACGAGAAAAACTGTATAGAAGCTCACTACATTTTTATGAAGGTGTTTAGTAATTTTTTTCTAAAAGTAGACCTCATTTGGGTATTTTATAGACAAAAAGAATTTTTTTAACATTTTTATTCTTTGCATAAAAAATTATTGAAATTTTTGCATTTGACAGGTTTCTGCAATAAACAGCGTATTCAGGTCTATTTTCATAGCTTAACTCTAATTCTTTAAAGGATTTGGTAATAAAAGTGGGAATATTAGTTGAAAATAGCATTTCCATATTAAATACTAACCTATAAAATTATTATAGAGTTCTTATTTTTTTCTCTTTTGGTTATTAGATGTACAAATACTTAGTTTTATAAATGATTTCAACTCTAGACTCAAAAATAGTGGTCAGCCAATTCAAAATGTTAATATAGACATCTTTGAAGTCAATTAGATAGTTGTTTAGAAGTATCTTTGTGGGCAGTAAAACAATTTTGCTTTAAAAGCCTACAAAATTATAGTTAATTAGTTCAATACTATGATCTGGGGTATAGATTTGATGTCCACTTTTAATAAAGTGATTCATGAATCCAAAATATCAATCACATGGATGTAATAAATGGCCACAAGCATGGAAATTTTAAATATATAGGTACCAAAACGTCCTTAGTCTTGAGATTCGTACAAAAAAATGGTTTTACTATGGCTTGATTGACCTAACCTCTAAAGAATGACTTTTCCAATAGCATATAGTTTTTGTATGCGATTAAATAACAAACTGCAGCCCCAAATAAGCGGTAGATGAGACGGCATGAACGAAATTCCTCGCAATTTAAGTGCAGAAACCAGTCAAGCGACGTCGTTTGACTTGTTTCTGCACTAAAGCTGAAATTTAACATGCTGGAAAACTATTTTAAAATTCCGTTATTTTTAATATTCTTACACTAAAATGTGCGTTTACCCCTACAGAATCATATGACACCAATAACTCATTTTTGAAAAAATTGGCGTTTGACATGTTTCTGAAATAAGTGATTCAATTGTTAAACAAAATTTTTGATTTTAGATATGATGTAGAAAATAAAATGAATGACTCAATAATTAATATATTTTTCCCCTTTTATTTTCCAAAACAACATTTGGATGCATGTAGTGCCATTATTCCATATGTTAGTGAAATTTAATTTTGCAGTTATGTTTATGAAATTCAAATATTTAAGAAGTAAAATTCAATTAAAAGAAACTTTATAAATAAAGTATGAAAATAAAATCAAATTTTTGTTAAAAAAAAATCATTTTTCAAGAAATTATTTATCGCAAGTTTATCACTGAGCTAGAAAACAAACTATCTCAAATCTCAAGATCAGTGAACATTACCCACATTAAAATTGCAATAAAATATGGCACAGTAAAATAATCCCGGCTTCTTCATGAAGAATTTATTACTCAACTGTTAAATGTATTCTCAACAAAAATTTTGAAATACCTAATTTTATTTTTATTCTTTTTCTAAAAAAATTAATGGGAATTTATGATTTTATAAATTTGAAGAAAAACGTCATTCATTGCAATTCATTCAATTCAATGAAATTATTTTAATGTAACTAGTGGAGTGCTTTGTGATAGCATTTTAATACACTCTTAAACAATATATTTTTCATTAGACATTTTATCCTCGTATAATTTTCCCAATATTATCTCCTTTTCAATTTTCCCTATTCATTTCAATTGTTCCAACCTATTTCAGTATTTTTACATTACCTATTGTAAAAATATTTTCGACCAATACAGTCCATCATCAATCAATAAGAATTTCATCAGCTTTGGGTAACCTCCAAAAAATTCCTTTGCTTGCGATTATCATAAGTGGAGGCAATTTCGAACTGATCGATGGAAGATTTGGCGAGCCGCTTGGCTGATATTTACATGCGAGACGTGGCAACCTCAAAACGTGCGGGATACGCATGATGGGTATCTTTCTATTTCGTTCAAAGTTTTCCGCGTTGACGATCAGGTAGAAAACCGCGGGAACAGAAAAAAGCAACATGGAATAATGGGATATGCTCTCTGATTTACCTGCAGAAGGTAAGATTTTTTTTTTATATTTGTATTAAATTTTATCGCTATAATTTTAAATATTGGTTACAAGTCTGTGTTAAGCACTTCATAGTTCTGTTATTCATAATTCAGTGATAAAAATTATGCGGAAGTGCCAAGTTAAAAATTAATTCTTTTCGGCAATAGCTCCTGATGTAATGTTTGGATGTTTTATTTCTGATTTTGTGGATTTTTTTTATATTTTTCACTCTTATTATAATAATAATGATTATTATTTGTAGAAGTTCCATATCTGCTCTAACGGTATCAAAAAGAAATTTAAAATAAAATCCACCCTCTGCTTATTCAAGAGAACTTTCAGTTTTTTGTATCAATTGAGTTCATTTTATCAGGAAATTTTAAAGAAAAGTTTCAAAAGGTCGTAAAACACAATTTGTCTTTGTTTTTACAAAAATTTAAGAAAATTATAAAACGTAACTTGGGAAAAAAGGAACTGAAATAACTCCATCTCATCATCAATTGCTCTAATACCCTATTAATACGCTTTTTATCTCCTTAAATTTACTTCTCAACACTATGGTTTGAATTTTTAAATAATTTTTACTGATTTTGATAAATTGTATTTTAAACTTGTTTTTTAAGTACCTATTTAAATTTATTACTATTTTAAATTTATTTAATCTCCTTTTAACTTTTATTGCGACGAATTGAAATATTTTTAAGAGAAAATTGTTCCTTATGTAATTAGATCTATTTAACCGTTGCAATATTACACAATCGTTGTTTCAATATCAATTTTCAACCTAGGTTTAAGCTATATTTTAAAAAGGAACGAATTATTACATCTTTTCTTCTTTTTTAACCTCTCAGGAGATTAAATATTTAGATTGAGTCCTTTTCCATTTAACTAATTCAAACTTGTAATTTTGTAAACATTTTTGTAAGGCTCGTCCAAATTTTGGTGAAAACTATGGTACATCATTGTCTGCTTTAAAGGGGGAGTCAAAGAAAGCAATAACTCAAAAGATGCACGAAAGATGATATTTGAGTTTGATAACATCCTCCAGGATCCGTTTTACAAAATTTGACATACATTCAAAAACGGATTTTCAGTCATAGAATTTAGGACGGGACTAAATGAACATGAGTGAAGGAAGGCTTATTAACCCTTGAATACAATCGTGAACAGTTTATATTATTTTAGGAATTTACATTACCATCCTTTGGTTAAGCTCAGATATTCCATATAATTTCCAATTTCTATACATTTCCTAGTTTAATAAATCAAGCAATGATTTTTATATGAATGCATTTTTTATTCTTTCAAATCTGATCTTGAAGCTCCGGTTCATCAACATAATGAAATATAAAAAAATAACTCTTCTGGTATGAAGCTTATTGTAGGATCCTTGATTCTAAGCCTAGCCTTGGGCTGGTTGACAGCGTTGGATTTAAGCTTGATGAGTGTTGTAGGGATCAATGCTCAGCCGAGGACGGTTTCTTGACCGGACCCAGGGCTTATTCAAGTTCATCTTTTTTATATTAATGCTAAGACTTAATTTTTTTAAATGTTGTTTTGGTTAATTCAAGTCTTTTAATTTAAATCTAAGATTGCCTTCAATATCAGACAATTGGCAATTCAAATATCAGAGCTGTCATCGGATTTTTACTTTGCCGTCATGGTTAATGGAAAAGGAAACGTGGAAAGTAATCACTGGGTCAAATTAAAATTTTTAATTTCATAGCCGCCATTTAATTTAATTCTTTTTAACCAACCAGTTTAAGTTTTGTGTAACAATAATAAAACAATTTAACTGAACAAAATTTTACATTAGCGTAACTCATTCGAAAATATTTAGTGCTAAATTCTAATTTTATAGAAATATAATTAACTAATAATTTAAAAACTCATCTGTAAAATATTTTCGAGTTCTTGCTAAACTGTTTTTTTAAGCATGATTAAGAAAAATAAAAAAATATACCTTATTGTATTAAGCATCCATTCTTTTACTTAAAAAATATTGGGTGACAAACAGGTTAAATACCAACTTCTAAAAGTATAAGCGCCAAGTTCATCCCCAGTATGTATTTCGTTTTAAGCTGTGTCATGAAACGTGTTGACCTCAGATAGAAATGATGTTGCGATTTTCCCGATTGGTATAGAAATTTATATCCCAAGCGCGTTGTTGTGTGTATGCGAAGCATTTTTCAATAGTATGTAGCATCTTGCAGTTTTTTGAGGGTCGAACTTCGACTTCGAGTGTCGCAAGGTGTTCTCAGGCCACCGAGTTCAGATTGTCTAGCGTGACTTTTACACAGAAACGGGAGTTGAGAAGAAGATACAGATTTGACCCTTTGCGATGCTGCATACAAATGGGGACGATGTGTGTTGCAAACGTTATTTAATGCTTGTTTTCAAGCATTCCTTTGCTTTAGGTTCATTTTCCTTCGTCTGCTCATTTTTATGAGAATATAATCTTATAATGATACTTTAGAAAATTGTGAAGAGGTAAGAAAACTAATAGTTTTATGGTTAAAATGTGTTTAGTTTCTTATTCGTAAAAAACTTAAAAAAGAAACAGTTTTAGCTCAGTTTTTTTATCCATCAGAATTCATTCAAATATCTCGTTAATTTCGTTACAAGTCAATTTAAAAGACGATAAAGTTAAAAAATAATTATAATCCAGAGTTCTCGTTATTTTCCAGTTTTTAAAAACTTAAAATGTTTTAATTTTCTACCTTTAAAACGATAGAATACGTATCGCGAAAGATGTTCAGAACAGTTAAGGAAAACGATTCTGTAAATGCTGTTTTCCTACTAAAGCACATTTATAGCAGAAAAACTATTACATTATGAAAATAAGTTTTGAACAAAAGTAAAACTTCTGTCTATTAATAAATATATTTGAAGGAGAAAACTTCAAAGAGTTATTTTTCAGATATCCTATTGGCTTTTGCATTTTTAAGAAATTTAATTACATAAGTTTGAAAATCAAATTTTAAGTTTCATTACTGTAGAGTATTTTTAAGCGATATAAGACTAATTACGAAATTTATTTCTGTCATTGTGACCGCCGGGGCAGGACACTATTATTCTCAGAAAAAAAATTACATTTGGTTCGTCACATTGCTTTTTATTATAAGTAAAGTCGCTTGTCCCGATATATCGGTTATGCTGGTTATCCCGATATAGCTGGTTATGAAATTTAATCTTAACATATAACTATTTCTCTTCTATATTTTGCATTTATTTATCATATGCAACCTGTAAAAAATTTGTTTAGAACTTAATTGCATTTCTCGTTTTTAAGCAGTTTTATGACATATTTAATTTCGTTACTGAATTGAAATTTGTCCATACTTCAGTTAGTTAATGTTGATGATTTATTGATGCTGTGAGTTTAAAAGTATCAAATGCTTTTTAAAATATACACGCAAAAAATACGTAAGAAGTAATACTATTGGCCGTTAATTTGAGTCAGGGCCGGATTATCCAATAGGCAAAGTAGGCAACTGCCTAGGGGCCCATCGTCAGCTAGGGGCCCCGTCCCCAGAGGGTGGGTGCCCATATGTTTGAATTCAGGAAGGGGTCCAAGAAAAATGTTTGCAAGTACTAAGTAACTATTTATATTTTTTTCAAGCAGTAACTAGACTATTTTTATGAGGGGTTGGTTCATAACTATTTCAAAGGGGCCCTCACGAGTACTTAATGCAAAAATTCTTGCATAAAATACTGGAATTTCAAGCAAAAAGTGAGTGTCTAAGAGTCCTCCCCCAGAAAAAGTTCTGAAATTGTATTCTTAAGAGAAATGTTTAAACTCATTTGGGGGACTTCTAAAATGGATCGCAAGGGGGGCCTGCACATAGGCCCCCTTTGCCCTTTTGTATGGGCACCCATTCCACAGAGAATTTTTCTTGAAATGTTTCTTTGAGTTAAAATAAAAAAAAAATTTATGCAAGTCCAGACCTAAGCAAGGGGCCCATGAAAAAATGGTCTAAAATGGTTCCACAAACGGACCTCTCAGATTCCTTATAAATTAGCTTAAAAATTATCTTTTGCATGCTAGAAATGCAAAAAACAAAAACTAATGTTTTGAAAAAAAAATTATTCTTTAATGTACTTAGGATTCCTAACTTTTTAATGTTCTTTCTTCCGGTTCCCCACTTTTCCATAGTTTAAAGCACTGGTGGTTCATACAGAACCCCGGTGGTTCACGGTAAAAAAATTTCATTAAAATAGGAAATTTCATAATTTAATTGTAGTCCGCACATCGCGAGCAGTGGTGATGTTTTTTTCTTCAGTTCCCTGTCAATCCCCTTGAACTGCTGCGAGTAAATCCGGTATCGGACGTTGTTCATGGCCGTGGACTGCATACTATCCCTATACATATTGTTAGAAGAGTAAATTTTTAATTTTTTGTGCTTTAAATAAATGCTATAATAAAAAATACGTTCATTTTGATTTGTTTTATTTTTTTATTGAATATGGTTTGGTTTAGCTAACGTTTTATAACAAAAAATTATTGAATATGAGCCTTCTTATTATGAAGCTTATGAGCTTTGTTATTGAATAACAAGCCTTCTCACCACTAGCGGATCCAGGGGGGGGCTAGGGGGCTTGAGCCCCCTCCCTCCCAAAAGAAATGAGAAGTTTTACACTAAAAATATGGAATTTATGCACCACAATGAGTTAAAACCCTGTTATTTTAACGTCAAATTTTCAAAATTTTTCTGGGGGAGGACCCCCAGACCCCCTTGGTACTTGTGTAGACCCCCTTGTACTTTTATTACAACTGTATTTTATAATAAGTTTGTCAAAACTCAAAAATTCTACCATAAAATCTATGTCCGAAATTCGGATGAGGCAATAGGCATACCAAAACAAGTTGAAAAAGAGTGTTTTTTTATTTAAATTTTCTAGGGGAGGACCCCTAGAGCCCCTTAGTACTTGAAACTCTATTATTACAACTGTTTTATATTAAGTTACGTCAAAACACAAAATTTCTACCATAAAATCGATATCCGAAATCGGATGAGGCGTAGCAAAACAAAATGAAAAGTGGGGTTTTTTTTTACTTAAATTTTAAAAAAAAATTCTGGGGGAGGACCCCCAAACCCCCCTTTTAGTGGTTGGAACAGGATAATTCACTACCTTTTCCATATTTAGATAATCAAGAAGATACAATTGGATTATGAAAATTAGCCTTAGCCCCCCCCCCCAAAAAAAAACCAAATCCTGGATCCGACGCTGCTTCTCACTGTAGTAAAAGCATAATTATAAATAATATTGCGTTGTGGTTTTAAAACATATTTTAGAAAGGAAAGAGTAAGAGAAAAGGGGCCCCCGAGAGTGCATTGCCTAAGGGCCCCGACATGGTTAATCCGGCCCTGTCCGTAATATTCCCTTTTAAACTACTACTTGTGTTAGAAAAACTCATTTTATACAGGTAGGAACTGCATATTCTGAATAGGAATCCCTTCTTATGTACCGGTTTAACCTCAACTGGAAGTTTTACATCCAGCTCTTGAACATCGCTTGTTGGTATTTCCTCGTTGTCCTGAAAGCATTTAATTTTCTCTTCAAAGTGACCCGTAGAACCCTCTTTCTTGTGCCGACTATTACAATAAGCAAAGGAATATTCGATTTTGCACTTGTTCTACGGGTAATTGTTTCGAGTAAAGGCTTTTAATGCTGTAACAGAGACGGTAGCAAGTGTGTGGGATGCCATGACAGATAAGCGGAGGTTTGTTTAAAGAATATTTTTTTCCTCTTTTTTTTCTCGCATGTTCTTATCAATTGTTCGAATTTCCTTTTAAAAAAGTGACGTAATGGAATGGGATGGTGATATGACGGGTTAAGTTGAGTTTTTTTCTTTTTTTTACTTTTATCGTTTTTAACAACTTTTTATCGTTTTTATTGCTTTTTTGGTGTTAAATAGCATCCAGAATAAAATGGTATTTTTATTTCCTCATTTACTCTCTCGGTTTAGTGTCGTAATTAACCCGGGTGTCACCCCTTGTCAAACTTCTTGGATATTTAAACTAGTTTTTAATATTTTTTCCCCCGAAAAATTCACATCTTTCAATTATTTAAATGTACAATAATTGAGATCTAACTCAAATTTGAGAACCTTTAAAATTATCACTTACTTAGTTAATCCCTTTTGAACTAGTTTCTGAAATGAACATTAAAACAAACAATAGAGTGTTTTCAGGTGACGTCACGACCAGCTAATTTCTTTTAACTGTTAACGTTAACCTTTGTAGGGCTTTTAACTGTTGCTAAGGCGGTTGCTAGGTAACGAGGTATATGTTGCTAAGGCGGTTTTTAAGTATAGGGTCACGTGATTGCAAATACTCCAATAGAAGAATTCCACGGCCAGTCATTTTCTGTAACTGTTAACCTCTGTAGGGCAAAAAACTGTAACATTTCTGTTGCTAAGGCCGTTGTTAGGTCCGAGCCATGTGATTGAAAATGCTCTATACGAACTAAGTGACACACGAGGCGGAAAGTCATTTACATTCATACACCCCTGTCTCTCTGTGCTTTAAAAATTAAATTTAAAGTAACCAGCATTGAATTTATCTATGTTTTAAATCTACTATTTGGTGGTAAACACGAGCTTTGCGTAATAATAATTATAATTTCGAGGTTAATTTTTAGACTTTGTTATTTGAATTATTATTTGTGTATCCTCTGGGTGCTACTACAGACAATTTTTTTCACCTTTATACAAAATATTCTCTGAAAGATCCATGTAGGTATCTAAGTAAGCTAAGAAAAGCCTATATTTCATGATAAATGTAGTAGATCATTGACCCCCTCCCTCATAGACTTGCCTTAGGTCCAGCAATTTTGTTTCTTCTCTGAAAAGTTTCCAATTTTGATTTAGTTTGAATGATCAGTTTGAGAAAATGCATTCTACCTTTATTTCTGCTTTTCGGAGTGTATTGTTTTTTTAGCAGTTAGGTAACATGTAAAGGTCCGTTCCTTAGGCTCAAACTGACTTGCTAACTCTCCATCACATGGATTACCTTTTCCCCCCCTAGAGGCCCTACGCGACACCATACGGTGTAGATTGAAACGAAACCGGAGAACACCGATTAGCACACAATGGGCAAAACGGTAGCGAACAACAGACAATGACCGGAGTTATGCTAATAAGCCACGCTTCTGCCTGCATTTAATTGATTTCGCTTTCTGGCTCGTAATCCGATGATCTTTTGGGTTGCGTTAGTGGTCATCTCCAACATGATGTTTGAGAGTGAGCTCTATGGACAATGTTTTGTTGCGGAAACATTGGCTCATTGCGTTCAGCTCTTTTTTATTACCGTTGTTATTATCGTAGCGGAAAATTGAGGAACAATGGGTCATAAGGGGAGAGTGAAGTAACTGTTTTAAAAAAGTATTTACAAACTGTTCACATAAGTGACCTTAAAACAGTCACATTTATTTATGCCACAAAAGATGTCACGGTTTGTTTGTAGTCGTTTTACTCAAACGGGTTTAATGATTAGATAAGGAAAGATAATACCTACTATTTTAATGTTTCAAGATAAATGTTTGATAAAGACTGAAAAAACATTATTATAAATCGATTGTTTAATTTCTGAATATAATAGAATTGAAAATTTACATTGGAGTATTTAATTTTTTTTTTGATACTTTTAAATAATATAAATAAGCTTTCATGATCTAAATTCCTAAGAATTATGAAGAACTAATTCAAAATAAGTTAAAATTTAATGCAAATATTTTGCTAACTGTATCATTCATTTTAAGATATGCCGAATAGGGCCCTTGCGCCATAAAACCCCACCAACCAACCAACCAACATTTTAAGATACCTCATATAGAAACTGTTAATTTCAAAAGTGAGAAAGAGTCCTAATAATGTTTTGAGTCAAACACGCTAAATATTTATTGCATAATAAGTTAGAGTTATCATATTTTAAGTAATGATCGCCTGTTACTTAGGGGAGGGAGGGGCGTAAAGACTATGAAAATTTGATCAACGAAATTAATGATAAGTCACTACAGCACTTATCGACCTTGCTTTGACAGCGATAAATCAATAGCCTTTCTTTAAAATTTTCCTCGACGTTGCGTTTACATATACCCCTGCGGTTTTATTTGTAAATTGTTGCGATGTAGGCCGGCGCGTGCCTCGAAGATAAGCATTCACTCATAAAGGAAACCATTCAATTTTAATCCATTCACAGCTCACTCGAGTTCAAAAATAACTGATAAGTGAAATGACAGACAGGCTGGTCGAACAGCTTTTGCAAGAGTTTTCTTCCAAGAAAAGCTAATTGGTTTCTGCCTTCGAAAGTCCAGTCGCGAATGTTCGGTTCACTGGGTCACGAATGCAGTTAAGAGAAACTATACCGATTGTATTTATTTATACCACTCTCATTTTATGCAGACGACATTTTTCTTGTCAGTAAAACAAAGGATCTGTGCAATTAGTGCTTGTCTAATTTCGATGTTGATAAAAACAATAGTAATAGGTTGTTTATGATGGTATTGATTACTTTCCTTTCGGTTACCTTCCTGTATAAAAAATGGGTTGGAACGTTAAACCTAGACACCTAGATTTCATTAACCTGGAAACAAGAAATCCTATGAGACTCACATTAAAGAATTCAAAATAGACAGAAAATCTTGATTTTTAAATCTTATACGTACAGATGTTTAGAAATACCTACTACTTTTCACTTCTAGTTATCAGAAGTCTTCAGTCTGGGGAAGTATACCTGTTTTTATAAAAAAGAGAAATGTAAAGGAAAAAGTTATGTTTTTCTTTTAAGATACAAATATATTTAAAAACTATGGTATAGTATTAAAGAAAATAAAAAAGAACTTGTAAAAGATAGATTTTTGATGTTTCTTTTAGCACTAAAAGATATTAGGGAATTTGTTACTGAAGTTTTATGAGAGAGGTAATGAGTTTGAAAGATGACTATAAACATTATAAATTTTTGATGAGAGAGTATCTATTATGCACGGTTTTCATTTTATGATAACAAAGAAGCAAAGTGTTTCATTTTTTCCAGTGAACTAACTACAAGTGTACGAGTAAGTTTAGTAGTTAGCATCACACGCTCAGCAGAAAACAACTTGCGGATGATTTGTCTGTAAATGCTGTTTTCCGGCGGGGGCCCATTAGTTGTGGGGAAACTACAAAAATGCTAAAATACTAAAAATACTAATAATAAAAATACTAATAAAAAATACTAAAACTACTAAAATATAATTTCTGCAAATTATATTTTACTTGATGATTATTGTAGTAATTATTCTTTGAAATTTTGTTGATAAGTAAAAATGCATGATGAAATCAATTAATTGCCTGAAAGAATTTTTATAAGCATTTAAAGAAAGAGTTATAAGCATTTTAAAAAAAGAGACATAAGAGATGGGAAAGGAATAAAATATTTAATAAAAAGAACCAGAAAGATTTTTATGTAACAAATAAGGATCTCAATTTATCATTAGGTACTACAATATTGAAAATACTTATTAATTCAAAATTTTGACAAAAATTAAAATTCTGAATGCCAATATTTAACTTTAAAATTTTTTTTTTTTTTTAGAAACGAAAATATTTTTTCTAAAGTATTTGAATTTTCAATAGTATTGGGATGCAATTTAGGTAAATTGATTCATGTTAAATGGTTCCAAAATAAAAACATAGATAATTAACTTAATTATTTAGTTTAGAGGTGTAGTTTTATGGGTCTCTTCGTTGAGAAAAACGTTTTAGAGAAAATTTTGTGATGAGTTATTTTGGTACATTGATAAAGCAATTTTATGAAAAATGACCCCCATTTTCCAAGGATTATACGGTAAGTGGTTCCATAGAGTTAGTTAAAAGAATCTTTAGAAGTGGGATAGGACAATAAGGCATTCTCCGTTGTCCTTGCTGCTAATTAAACGTTGCAGTAAGTTCCTTTGTCCTTGGGATATCATCACATTATGTTATCGTCGGCTTCTGATGGTTTTGTACCTGGAAAAGGCAATTACATTGTTTTAGTGCTACATCTTTTAGACATAATAATTTCAATTTATCCTTGAAGGAAAGGACTGTTACTTTCATTGGTATTGGGGAAGCCTCGGTGATATTTGGGTTCGGTATAAGATAATACCATAATTTGCAGGATTATATTCGCTTTCAATCTGAGTTATGGGAATAAAAGAGGTTTAGTAGATATTAAATTCTTAAAGAAATAAAAATAATTTAATCTATATGCAGTTTTTATTTGTCTTTTTTAGTGACCTCCAATTTTATAGTGTCCTTAACCTTAAAATAGTTTTGGGATCTTATGATAAAAGAACTTATAAATTAAAAAATCTTTAAAAACCGAAACTAACGATCTAATTTAGAAACCTTTAATAAGTAAGTTATAAGTAAATAAGAAACCTTTATTAGTAATTTAGAAACTTTTCAGAGAAGTATTCTACCTTTATATTTCATTATTTGTAAACGCACAAACTATTGCTTTTTCCGCATGATGATCTCCGAGTAAAATGGAATAAACTGTATTCCGAAATGAAGAAAAAATAATCTTGATCCTTATTCAACTAGTACTTCAAGTTAACCGTCAAAATTTTATTTAACACATACTTAAATGCTTTTGTAATTCAGGCATGTATATAAGATTTAAATATAGTTCTTAGTATTGTTTCAGTTTAATACTCACCTCACGACAGTTTCAGACGTTTGAAAGTCCAGTTTAACGATCCGTTGATCACGAGATTGGAACTTTCGACCTGGTTAAGTATTTGACCCTTACCCAGTGGCACGTGTACAGAGGGGGCCATGTCTTCCCCGAGAATCCACTAGAAATAGTTTAAAATTTTTTTTTACCCTAATATTAAAAACATTTCCTACGGACGACCCCCAGACCCCAATTGTTGGTCCCTAGAGCTTTAAAATTCGGTACACTCCTATCAAGAACCGAATATACGTTTTGAAGTGTCAAAATATTCTATGGAATTATTATACTAGTGGCATGCTAATATTAATAAATTTTTTAGGGGCAGGACCCCTCAGAGTTCCTTGGTACAACTTGGATAACTGGAACTGGAAGTTTTCTCTTCATCCTCATTTACCTAAAAATACGTAATAGCCATTTGTTTATGTAAATGACCGAAAATCAGCTAAGAAACGTTCACATATCCTGAAACAGAGGTGACGGCTGCTCGCAACATGCCTCGGGACACCGTCGAATTTTGTGGGGGAGGGTTCTAAAGTTGACCCAAAGCCCTGCGGTAGAATGTTCGAAAAGCGAGAAATCGGCTGCTTAGTTCCGCCGGTGGAGCACGAGACGGCGAGATGGCATCTCGTGCGAACGGATCTGTCTTTGGGAGTCTTCCCGTGGAAACTGAAGAAGATGGAGGGTGGAACGAAATATTAAATTAGCGTAACAAGTTTGTTGTTGCCCTATGCATTGTGGTTGCATCAATTTTGTTTTCAAATTTTAAAGGAACATTTGTTAAAGCTATTAAAGTAAATGTTTCTAAGTTTAGAAGAAATAGTTCTGAACTTTTCAGTATTAAATAGTGATATGATAATGTTAAGCAATCTAAATTAACTTCTTGATTGATATTCATGGCTTGGAGTGGTATGCCGGGTGTATAAAAATGTGTCGCTAATTGAGCCATTCATTTAGAGAGTGAAAACAATCCGTTTTATCACTGTTGACCAATTACTCTAATCAGATATTGTAAATTAACATTGGATAATATCTGTATTTTTGATCTACCCACTGCCCTCTATTGTTCCAATTGCCAGTTATTTTACCGTTTTCCCTTGCAATAAATTTCTCCATATCTCACCAATCCTTTGAAATGTATTCTCATCCCTCAAAGTCGCAAGAGATCCATGACTTTTCTTCGGAGGGCATTAGAAAAAACATTCGCTTATGTATTGACCTTGGCAATGGAACAAAGGTATGTAGAAACGAAACCTTTCCCATTGTTCTGAAATCCTTGAAAAAGTGACGGGCACATCACAATATGCGTGTGCATTCAAATTAGTGTACGTGCAACACGATGTGAGCATTAAGGGAATATCCCACATTAATAACGAAGGAATGTAGAACAGCGTTTTTGTTTAGTACTTATGCCTTTATTCTGAAACTAGAAAGATGATTTCTAACCCCTACTCTATGGTATAAAGCCGTTCCTTTAGCACAATGTGTGTGAAAATATGAAATATCTCTACCTTTTTTCTGAGAAGATTCTTTTATTGTTATCTACAACCTAAACCTTCTTGGATGAAATGGGCTACATTGTATTTCTTTTCATTCTATGATAGAAAAGTTTCTCTTTGATTCAAATTATACATAGATCTACTCTAAAATTTCTTGAATGCAAGGATCAAATAATAAAATTGTCACTTTCTATGAAATTAAATTTTAAAATTCTCCATAATTTTTTTATGATTACACAGAAAATATTAATAAAAATATGATTTGACCTTTGTAGGGTTAATAAAAGAATCATTCTAGAATTTACAAAATTACAGGATTGCACCCAAGAATTGGCCTTGTTTTTCCTCAAGTTGGATTCTTATATTATATTATATTTTACATTTTAATAACTTTTCTCACCCTTGCTTTATCCCCAGAAATCTTAACCTTGCAGAGTTTATAGGAAAGGTCAAGTACCAATAATAGTTCTCATTGTATTCCAAATATAGCTTTTGTTATAGCTTTCTTTGATAAAAGTTTTGCCCTTATTCACTATACAATTATCAAAAACATTTTAGATCCTTGGTCATTATTTTTTATAAACATTATTTGCTACGGAAGCCACTTTAACTTTCCCATTAAATCCTTCTTACTGTATTATATTTCATGTAAATATAGTAGTACCTGCTTAAAAATTTTTATAACCTAACAACCTTCAAGCATTTTGTACTTGCTATGCACAGTATATTAGGAACAGGTGTCCTCTTCTATACAGCAAACCTTATTGTTATTTTATAAAAAAGGTTGTCATCATCTATCAAACATGCGAAGTAGAGGAAATATCTATTTTGCTCATTTATGACATTTCCTCTTTAAGCAAAATTTACATCCTCCATCAATTCTAATTGACACAAGAGTTTTTTTAGAGCATTGTTAAAAAGTCTGTCTACTTAATACCCCTGTATTGAACATGTAAATCCAATCAACATAATTTTTCCTCTACTTGTATACTTTAGCTAAAAGAGTTGCTCCAAATATGGCTTGAAACATTTTTGGTTAGATATTACGGCATTAATAATTTAATAATGTGGGAAGTTGTTGAGCGTTAGTAAGGATAGTTGTCTTTAGTATGATTGAATATAAAAATTCTACCTTTTGTTTAGATATAAAAACATCTGATAAAGCATCCATTCATAAATCAAAGTTTTATTATTAGGGGGAGGTATTGCACCTCGGACCTATTTTTACTTTTTACCCTGTATTCTTTTATTTATTGAAAATAAACTGATGAAACAACTTTCCCTCGATACTTTAGACTTTTATACACAAAATATGTTTTCTAGAATACATTTTTTAGATTTTATTAGTTAGAGAAAAATAGTTTGGAGAAACCAAGAGAGGTGAAAAAAAAGGTGAAAGATGAAGAAAAAGAGAGAGCCACTATAGAGAGAGAAATGAGAAAATAAAGTATAAGACTGATAAAGAGAAAAAGGAAAGAATGAGAGAAAAAATTGTCCCTGTCCCTACGCACTTCCTAAATTATCATAATCATGATCATCCCTGTATTGAAATAACCAAGATTAGTTCATTTACAATTATTTTCCCCTATGTTAACTACTGGTGTAAAAGTGTGTCAACTACTAGCTCATATAATTTCTTCTGACTGTCAACAACTGAATCAATTCATCTTTTTGAAAAATAAATTTTTGCATTTAATTAAATAAATTAATACATGTTAGGTATTAAGGATATTATTATAAGGATGGAGTAGTTGTTGCAGCAATTACACACCATAAATTTCCATGATGTATAAACTAAGCCCGAGATATGTGAACAAATATGCTAAAAAACCCTTACTTAATTATTAGATGCAAATATAATAAATTCTCTACCCACTACTCTACTGTTCTGTTTATCTAAGAAAGAAATTTGCGATGATATGGTTTGCAAGAATTAAAAGAGAATTTTCTCTCTAATTCAAAATATTTCAAAAGTAAAAGAGCTAGATAAATTCTTTGAAAGGTTTAATATGTTGGAAAAACTACTGTACCGTAAAATATTTTATCAATGAGTCGTTGTTAAAAGGATTTACATAGGGAAATAAAATCCTTAATCACTGAAAACAAGCGATTTGAAGAAAGCCAATACCTTAACAGAAGCCTAAGGAATAACTATTTGATTGTTTTGATCTTGTCGGAAGAAAAAGAGATTGCCCTTGTTTCTAAATCTATCATTATCCCACAATGTGAGAGAAAACTCAACGAAGCCTTAAGTCTTTTCGGCATTAAATGATTCGAAGTGGTTTATTACGTTGGACGATTACGGTTTTTAAACTGCAAAAGTCGAGACGTCTTTTATCATTACTTCGATCTTTGTCGCCAATGGTCCATCTTGCACGCCACGGAAGTTCAATCCTTCCATTCTTTCGTCACTGTTGGGTCATTTTATCTGTGGTATACGGAAGGGAACAGAAACTTAGGTCCGATTGATACAATGTCTCTGTTCTGTGAGTTATCATTGCTGTATGCTCATTGCAGCTGAAAATCGAAGTAGTGACACGTTTGAATGCTTCTGTCCTTTCAAATGTGGTGGGAAGAATAAGATGTGGGAATGAGCTCTGTTAATTCCCCATGATGCATTTAAAACATTTTATAAGTATCCTTCTTCCATCTTATAGTTAAATGAACAATGAACATTCCCATTATTTTAATTTCTTTTTAATTTTAAATATAACTTAAAAATTTATTAGTAACATTCATTCGAGCAAATGAGCTAAAATTTTCTGATATCATTACAAAATTACGGTGTTTTTCCCATTGAATATTAGGATGGAATCTTCAGTTTTTGTCCTTATTTTCCCGTTTTCAAGTTTTCTTTTTACAAGTTTTTTCCCTTTAGAGAATATCTAAATTCTACTGATATTTTGACAAAAACTAGCTAAGATTGGTTAATGTTAAGAATTTTTTTATTTCAGATCCATAGATGTATCGAGTTACGAGCTTTCACCAGAAGCAATTAATAACAACAGGTTTAGAATAAATATTGGAAATAACGTCATACTCAAATGACAAAGTTAAAAGGTATGCAGTTTTTAGGGTTTCTATGAATTTTAGTTTGAGTTTTTAAAATGTTTAAATTATTTAAGTGATTCTTCAAGAGGGAGAGACAGTAATTCATATTTCATGTTAGTTTTTTTCATAGTCGGTAATAACTTATTTACTTCGTTTTTTCAACATTAACTAACATAAAACGGAGGGACGGGGTTAATCTTTAAGAATTAATTAATACCCCAAAGGAAAAAAAAATTGCTGATTTTGATAGAATTAACTAAATAAGTTCTATCTATTGCAATATTAAACTTCTCTTTCGAAAAATGAAAAAATGTTTTAAAATTAAGGATTAAAAAGTCACCTGATTATTAATGATGATGAGTATTCGTCTCTTTTATTATTGAAATACCATTTTTCAGATAATCGGATAAGTACAAATATTATTCGCATACGAAAATTCACAATTTTTCTTCGGATATACCACGCTTTTTTTGTAAATACCTACTCCTAACACGACTGGTTTGAATAGGAAGATAACTTTCTACTCAGAATGAGATATATTCTGATCCAGACTTCCTGATTATCCTTTTATTCTGGGATTCTAAGTCGCTCAGGGCTCTCTCGACGAAATTGAAAAAAGTTTTCTACTCCCACATTTTCTCAATTGTCCTATTTTCTCCTTTGAGACTGAGAAGCGACTTCCTGATATCTAAGTCTCTCAAGATGCTAATATGGCTTTCCTTTTTCGGTTCAACAACAGAATTGCTTGATGATATATCTCGATATCTAAAGCGAGCCCGTTTGGTTTTTATATGGTCTTTTATAGAATTCTTTTTCCCGTTTTTGTTCCTTCATCGCTCCTTTTCACTGTTCATTTAGCCTCTTCGAAAGAAACATCGCTTTCAACAATGGAGGATGTTATCTTGGCGCTTTTGACTGCTTGTTGCTTGGGTAGAAAAAGCAATTTTGCACGGACTAAATACTTGATTGAATCGTTCTATTGAAGTTTTCATGCGTTCTAGACATTGCTTTGTCGAATTTAATCTATCTTTTTCATGAAAACAAGAGAGGTTATTTATCTTTACTTAGGAAAAAATTGAGACTGCAAGCGAAGTTAATTGAAAAGAATGGGAATTGTATTGTTTCTAATGAATTTGAATGTAGTGAAATTATTGCAATATTTCTTCACATAATTTCTATCAGAACTGTGTACATTAAAGATTCATTTTTCCATGGATATTACGGCTTATATTTTTTTCATGAACTATGAATATTTAATAATAATAGTAGTAATTAGGTAATGTTATTTAAATCGGATCTTTAATCAGCATTTCCATATTGTTATTTTATTTCGAACTTTTCAATTTAATTTCTGACACAGTTTTATAGGGTATCATAATTTTCTTATTGAATGCTATTATTTTTTATTTTTCATTCGAAACATTTCTGGATCATAATGTTTGAAAAATATAATTTATTTGCTTTGGTATAAGAAAAATCTTCAACAGCTCATGAAATATGCTGGATTTATTTATTGGTACTCCCTAGATAAAATTTAATGCAGATGTATTCAAATACTAGTTTAACGTTATTTGGTATTTGAAGTCTTCAATAGTAACTGGTGCAACATTTAATCGAAATATGCATTGTAAAATAAATCAGTTTAAAAATAGCAATTACAAATCAGTCACATGTCGCATTACAGCAGTTTCCTATACATGCACTTTGCTTACTGATGCAGAACATTTTCCAATTCATTCTCACATTTCACTTGTAATTTTAACAGCTATTGAGCTGAAACACTTTATTCCATTCCTCACTTACCCTCATATTATTCCAGAAGTCAAATCACTTTATAACATAACACAACCCCATTTCGTCACATTTCCCATGTCTCATTTCAACTGATATCCAGAACCAATGAAGCACGGACTATTCACAACAGATTAATAGTTCTTTTTCGATCATCCTTCGATGGCTAGTGATTAGGGTCATTTAATGGAGGAGCTTCGTTCTCAATCCCCCTCTCTTGCTCATGAACGCGGAAATCGGGTCTTGCCCCGGTGGATCTCCCTTATATTGGCTGGCATTTTGGATTCGGATGCTTCATCGCACATCAATGCAGTGCATTGCCCCACACCTTTGTTTCTTAAAAGCTCCATTACCTCAGAATCAGCCTTTTGGATAAGTAAGATGAGACAACAATGACGGCAATCCCGTTATGAGATCCGGAAACTCCTGCTACGCCTTCACTTTCTAATATTTGATTGTATGCTTTGGATGACTGGTAGAGATTCTGTCTTCTAAAATAAAGTAGGGTTTATGCTATAGGTACAATTCCGTTAGAGTCCCCGCTAAATATCGCCAATATCCAAATCGCTAAATATATCCAAATATCAACAAAATTTTCTGATTTTTATTGATAAACTGAATAGTTATTGATCTAATTAAACATTTTAATTCAGAAGTTTGAAATTATTTATGAATATTTTTACTTTTTGTTGTCTAAAAGAACCGGGCGATATTTAACGGGGACTCTAACGGAATTGAACCATGCTATATTTTTCAGTTAGCCACGCAGATTTGTAACTCAAATAACTAAAAAAATTGTAGTATTTATCAGAAATATCCGTCTAGTATACATTTAAAATCTTATTCTAAATAATTACCTTAAGAAATTTTTGTCAGAGATCATGCTATATTTTCCAGTTAGACACACAGGTATAGAGATATGTCACATAAATAACTAAAAAATATAGTGTTTATCAGAATATTCGTCGAACAAGCTGTTTCTAAAGATTTACTTTAACAATATTATTGGATTAAAAATATGGGTTCTTACGTATTATCCCGTTGACCGTCAGTTTCAGCAGCCCGC
The DNA here is from genome assembly GCA_963680715.1 of Tetragnatha montana. Classification (NCBI taxonomy): domain Eukaryota; kingdom Metazoa; phylum Arthropoda; class Arachnida; order Araneae; family Tetragnathidae; genus Tetragnatha; species Tetragnatha montana. Next base: position 34,728,730 of record OY796675.1, read on the forward strand.
AGTTAATGGGATTTGAGTACACATTTTCGTTTTCAGCGGCACGGATAACGGAATATTACGGAAGAACCAAAATTTGGATAGAAATGCAGTTCTAGGATTATGCACACACAAAAATTAATTTCACCAACAAAACCTAAATGTACATTTTAACTCAATTGATGTTTACCTAAATATGTTGATATAAATTATGAAAAAAAGCTTTTTTTTTCATTATTATGTGGAAGTAGGTTATAATAAGGTCCTGATGAAAAAATAATCCAAACCTAAGTTCTTTCCAAAAAGAGAAAATTCTTCGCGCTAAATCTCTTTTCCGACTTAGACGGCGACCCCCAAATGAAACATCTTCGTGAACAACTTACACCTGTCGTTCTGGAAACGGAACGCACCTCGTTTCCCTCCCCTCACCATTAATCCCCATCAGATCGCCTCAGTTTCTCTCGTGTTCAAAGGGAGGCTGCCCGATTCATCCATCTTCTCGCTAACCCAGATTCCGAGGGCCCAAGTTCACAATCAAGGTCGCCTTGCGGGACAAGCGGACTCCTTGACCCAGACCGTCTTTATCGTTTGGCGGAGGTGGGTGTTCCGTGAGAGATCTCAGTTTGGAGGGGATACTCGCCACCCAGATCGGGGTGAAGGTGTGTCCCATGGGATTGACTCTGTGGAAGTCGTTATGTGAACCAGGGGTCTTAGGCCTGAGGGTCGTAATGGTTTCCATCCGGTCGAAGATACTTTTGATCTAAATCACAACTCATATTATTTCGAACGCTTTTTGTTTTTTAACAATCATAAATTCAAATATTATAAGGACCACTGGTTTTTCTGACAATAATACGGGTATCAGTAGGCCACCCAGTTAGAAAATACCTGATGTAAATGGTTGTAAAAGATTTTAGATGTAGGGGAGAGAGGGGGGGGGGGGAATTTGAACAAAATGTAGATATTTGACTACTTCTCCATATATTTATAAGATATTGAAACAAAAACTTATTTATTCATAAATTTACAACTTTCCTGAAATTTTGGTACCCTTTTTTTATCAAGAATTTCTAACTTGAATCATCATTATAAAAATTGAGAAATTCTGTTCAAATGTGCCCCTAGGCACATTTGAAATAATACAAAATACATTTTTAGAAGTTACCAAATTCATTGTGCATTGAAATTTACATTTACAGCAATCAATTAAGTTGGTATTTAGCATTTTTTCTTTTTTTTCTTAAATTTCAGAGTTCTTAAGAAAAATTTCAACGAATTTTTAGCAGATTAAGTTTTTTGATGAGGAAAAAGTACTCTGAGAGAAAAATCATGACGAATATACTGTACATATAAACATATAAAATATTTTGTACAGTTTTTGAGGAAAAGGAGCTTGCTAGCTAGCAACTCAATGCCTCTATCATCTGAAATTGATGGTTTGGGCATTTTTAATAGGATATCATAGTAAATAGATAGAGGATGTTTAGTATAAATAATTTTTCTTTTTCTCTTTTAAAGATTATCCAACTTCTATCATATAAATTAAAACTGTAAAAATCCTAAAAGCTTTTATTTTAAAGTTTAATACTTGAAATAATGTAACTAAATAAACTTAAAACAACATCCTATTGCGGTAAAAAAATACGTTTTATTTGTTCAAAACAGCAGAAAAAATTTGATTCTTTTTTTTTATTAACTTTCTCCTACTACTGTTGAATAAAATTATCGAGAACAAGGATTTAGTTAAAATTTTATCATCGAATATTAAGAATGAGTTTTAAAAATGCTTTGAAACAACTTAATTCTTGTTAACAATTATAACTTGAGCTTAATTCTTAATTCATCTTCCTTAATTCTGATTATGTTCCCAGTGAAATAACTGAAAATTTTCTTAAATTCTTTCTTTGTTGACTAGAAACTTACAACATTTGGTTGGTGTTTTATTGTCTCCATTTTATGCATTTACAACCATATAATAGGATGAAGAAGACGAAAACGACCCAATTTGGTCAGCAAATGTCTCTAACAGTTCTATAACCACATATTCTATTAAAATGCTGCGATATGTTTGTTTTCCTTTACAACATTTGACATTTTTAATGCTTATTTATAATTTAGTAAACTACAACGTATTAAAATGCTGCCTTAACCTGTAATGGATTCTACCGGAATCTCACTCAAGTGAACAGCCTTTGGTGAATCTGATAAATAAAGTTAATTAAATGAGAAGCTTCGCACAAGGATTGGGATGTCACTCTCTTCAAGGGCAACAGCAACACTCCTTCCTCACTCACCCGTTATAATCCCTTCGCAAATTAAAGGCACACTCGTCGATAACCCAACACACTCGTCAAACATCACAAGAGTGTGACCCATAACAAGGCAATTATCGCCGTTATTGTAACAGCTCCGTTCATAAAAAACTGACGTTATAATAGTTCTGCTATCTTCAGAACGCTCCATTTTCCCGCCATTTCTCCCGGGAACAAAAGCCCCGATGGGAAGATAGAGAAGTGGATCACGAGCGCTAACGAGTGTCTCTCGTTTATCATTCATTGTTGGCCTTTCGTCGAACGGAGCTGCTCCAGGGTTCGATCATGAGATGCAGATCGGCTCCGAATCCGGGAATCGTTCTTGGGTGGCGAAGGGTGCATCGATGTCTTGGAGAATTTTCTGAACCTCAATATTGTTGACTGGTTAGAAGGCTTCTGTCTGTCTTTCCAATATTTTGCGATTATTAAAATCAAAATCTACACTGAAATCAATAATTTCAAGTAAAGGATGCTACAAAATGTGTTACATTCATTTAAGTAGAGTAAATCAAATAAATCATAAGCAATAAAGACGTATTGTATCAAGTTTTTTATTTTAAGTCTAATAATTTCTGTAGCACAATTTTGGGATACTTTATCCCGAGATCAAGACTCTCCATTCAAGGGGATCAAGTGTAGCTAATGTGGTTGGGAAAAATTCTTCGTAATAATAAGAATAAGTAAAGAAACTATAGTATGAATTTAAATAGCAACATTTAATCACTAAGAAATGTGATTATATTACATCAATAAACCTAATATATTTATTTATATTAAGCAAGTAAAAATAAACTATCAACAACAAACAAATAATAAACAACTCAAAAGATGTTCGTAAAAAAAATCCGATATTCATTTTCAGAACAAAAATAAATATAAAGTTAAATATATTTCTGATACCATATCCGTTAATAAGGAAATACTTAATTAGTGTTTCCAGTTTCAGAGACATATTCTATTCTATTATTTAAATTTTCTTGGACGGCTCCAGAAAAATAAGGCAGATGCTACAGTTCGTCCAAAGTAATTTAAAGTTTAAATTTTAACGAACCTTCTAGTAAAAAAATATTTGTGAACCTTTAAAGCAGTTTCTAAATTTTAGTATTAAAGATATTTTTCATAACGAATTTGTTTGATTATAAAATTACTTACCTCAAGGGCAGATTCTATTTTAAGTTTGAAAAATTAAATAAGAAAAACAAAAAAGGCAGTACCAAGTACATCTATTATTATCAAAACTGTACAATGCTATTTTAATGTGTTAAGTAGTTAAAGTAAAATGAGGTGTAAAATCCAATTTTTTCCACTTGAATAATTGAATTGAATAATTTCTACCAATGCAGAAGAAATTTGTGAAATAAAGTTACCATTCTTTTTTAACCATTAACCCGACTTTTGGATCTCTGTAAAAACTGTCTTACCCCACTGGTCTATCTTTCGGCGGAAAAAACCGATTAAGGTACTTTTACCCTGTAAAACGTGTTACTTTGCGAGGATCGGTTTGTTGCGGAAAAGCCAAAATCCCGAGTTTCGGAAAATGACGCGTTTCACTAAAAAAAAAACATTTTATTTGGAACAATTAAAAAGAACTAATAATTCCATGGAATAGATTAGTGTCGATAGTATTACATTAAAAGAATTTTTTTTCTAAAGACCGGGAAGGGAAAGGAAAATTTCTCTCGTAACCTTATTTTGAGTGCATTGATGTTACTTCAAACAAATAATTTTTTACAATGAACTTTTTATAACTAATAATTATAAAAGTTGAAAAATTGTCTAGTAAAAAATAACCGGTCCTTGGTCATTTAGTTTTTTAATTGTTTAAAAGTGTTTATATTATTTCTTTTTAAGTGCAAAACAGTTAGAAATATAGTAGACAAACTATATAATTAAGCAAGCCAAAGTTGATGGTTGTAGCTCTCTAGAAAGAATTTAAACAAATTTAGTGAAGGATATTGGTAATTTAAGTCATTTTCTATGGTCAAAATGGTTTCTGATTTTCTAGGGGAGTCTTTCTGTAGTACAGGATTTTTGCAAAGCTTGGTTCCTTAAATGAGACAGGAGATTTTTTTTAGACATCTCTTTATGTTGAAGTCTCTTCTTAAAATTTTAGTGAATGTCAGATTTCTTTTGGACAGATTTTCCTTCATTTCATTTGCGCATCGTCTGTAAATAACCAAAACTATTTGCTTACTAAGGCTCATCATGTTATGAAGTTTTTTCAATCGAGTTATATGCATGATCAGCTATGTTTTTGGATGAGCATGCGTCAATGACCAAAATGAGACACTGTTGCATTGAACTTTAAGATAACCAGAGCTTCGCACAATTTTAACACAGCAAGCCATCAATCAATTCCCATTAGCTCGTTACCAGCGCACACTTGACCTATTCTTTCAACCAACACACAGCCCGAGGAAGTCTCCAAAAATTGTAACAAATCAAACGATCCCTCTTTTTTCGGTGAAAAAAATTCGATCCCTCGTGTTGGTTCCGTTACCCGTCCGCTGGAGCGTTTCGGTTGGCGCGCGTTCCGCTGTGTTGTTGGAGCATGACAAGCTCCTCGATGCTGATTTGCCTGCCAACGATCGCACGCGCGCTCGAGTTGAAGTGAGTGGGTGAGAGGGCTGATTGTCAGCCCAAATGATAGCAGAACCGCGTGAGAAGCGCGAGAGGGATGTGTTTATCCTTATCCTTCTCTTGGGGATGTGATTATGTTCTTTTGAGTAGTGAAATATTTTAAAATTTTCTTGAGTTGAAAATTTTTAAATTTGTTAGTTAGCAGTTGGTGAATTTCTCACCTCACATGAATTGTGGATTAGCTCATGAAATATTTTATTCATTTTTTAAAGGTAAGAATTATTTTAATGTTGTTCCTGATTCAAAAATATTTATTTGACTACTTATTTATTTTAATACTAATAATTTTAAAGTATATATGAATGTCGATTTATTGGTTTTAAATCCCACTACATGATACAGTGTAATTTAAAATTTGATTTTTACTTTTGTTCTTGTAATAAAAACAATGTGAAGTTATGATTATTTTCTAGCAAAGTAATTTTTTCAATAGAGGATTAAAAATGTATTAAAAGAATTTTGCATTTTTAGGTGATTAATTATTTTAATATGCATTGAAGAATCATTTATTGATTTAACGATACTTAAAATTCATGGTTTTAATATTAACAATCAATGAAAAATTTTACCTTTTTTTTACAAAAACGGAATAGATTGCTCACTCCTTATGAAATTTTTTATCTTATAGTTTACAAAATAGTGAACTTTAAATACTCATAAAAAAATTTATTCATTCATAAAAAAAATTTTTTGTTCTGTTGATGATATGTTTCTAAAATGTCCTTAATTAAATCAAAGATAAGAATTTTTTATATTTTGTTTCTTTGAGATATTTGCCTCCCGTTTTCTATCATCCTTATTTTTATTCGCTAATATTTCTTAATACTGTCTTGATAAAAAAAATAACCGTAATTTTGAACACTAAATGCTAACCTTTAACATTTAGTTGTTATGTTACTATTTGAAATGAGGTAGGGCCGAACGTTTTGGGGGTCCCAACAGCTGTTCTGACAGCTGTGGTAGAAGGGCGCGTTGCCCAGCATCCCCTCATGGGGTGGAACAAAGGGTCTTGTAACGAAAACCCCCAACCATTGTAGAACGCTATTTCAATGCATTGATGCCCCCAACTTTTCACGCTTTTTTTAAAAATATGTTACAAAAGTTGAACTAAAGTAAATTAGCATTGAGCGAAAAAATAATTCCTAACTGAAATGAAAAAACGGTCGAATTTTTTTAACCCCCATCTCTAGGGTGGGTGGGTCGTAGAGAAAATATTTCTTTATTGTTGTGGAACACCGGTGTTAGTATCACATTTGTTTAATACATACTTTGGTGATATTGCAAGTAAAAATAATATTTAAAATGTAAAAATATTATTAATTAGGATAACATTACTGAATGGGAGAAAATCTTATGTAACCATTGGTTTATTTTCTCTCCCATGTTTTATACTTACAAAACAATGTAAAAGAGAATTTAAAATTGCTTGCAATCTTTTCTTTTTAGTTTTTAATTACACATTACGAAAAATTTCAGTTGATGATGTAAATTTTTATCGTTGAAAGAAGAATCTAGCTTATGGCTGTGGATTCATTTTAAGTTGTCTATTACGATGTAACAGTAAAAAAAAATTTATAGAAAAAAAAATTAAATCTAATATGATTTTTCTTTTGAATTAATTATATTTCTATCAATGTTTAGGAATTTCATCGAGAAGTTTAAATGTTTGTAGAGTTTAATGAAGTTTTATGAATTTAAAATAAACTTCAACACCATTAATTTTAAAAATTTGTTTCTCGTCTTTGGGAAATTTTCTTTGTAACATTAGAAATATTTTGTTATTTTTAAGAGCAAAAACTTAGTCTTATTAAAGCATATGATCCTAAGTCAAAGTTTTCAATTTACTTTTAATATAAAGTAATTAAATTAAAAATTATTTTTATATAAATTTCAAAAAGATCCACTTTTCAAAACTTAAAAAGCTTGAAAAATACTGGTAAGTCCTTAACGTGGGTTTTCAGTCCAATGAACGGGTTATCAACCAACATTTTAAAGGGATGCAGAAAAGCACCACCCTATGAGCCGTTCAGATCGCGAGGATTTTGATTTCAAAGTTACGAATATTTTGGAAATTATTATGTAATAAGTCATAAATTTATTTAATGGAATTAATTCATATAAACGAACTCGTTTTGCTCTTCAAGTAAGGACACTCCAACGTTCCCATGAGATAGCCTTTCTTGCAGACCAATTCAAATAATCGTAAGCCGACAACTCGAAACCGAACCTACCAGGAAAGCGTTCAGCCATTTACATGTCTGTCACTCAACTCTACGATCGGATGACACCCATTTTGAAAACTGTCCAAATTAAATAACGAGGCGCTCTGAATGGGCCGACTCTTTATTGTACCATCACTTCTCTTGCACTGATAAAAAAAAAGAGAGGGCTCCATAAAAGCTTCGCCACCGACATAAAAGCGTAAAATCCAATGGCCAAGGTTACCCGCTAAACGGACTTTGCTTTCTATTCGCTGCTTTTATTATTCAGTTATAGAGTAATATTTGCTCACACTGCGCACAATGTATCTTATTACTTACTATATGGCGCTTTCCGGCCGCGACGTTGCGTTGCGTAACGCCGCCGGACGCTACGCGATTCGCTTGGTTTTGGTGACGCCTTTTTGGAGGGAAGGAGGCATCAGTGAAACTTATGAGTGGTTGATTGAGATAGGTGGTGGTTTTCTGCATTTTGTGCGTTAGTTTAACTAGCTATGAATGGACAATGGGTTTTCTGCAATTGGTTACGCCTCCATATAACATTGAAGCATTTTCGTTATTAAGCACCTGATGATGAACATGTGGTATACACTAGCTCTAGCATACTATTTAGTAGACAATTGAGGAGCTAGAAGTTAAATATGGGGGAAATCTATCTAAAAACCAAAATCCTACAACAAGTAGCCAGCTCCATTCCCCATCAATTTCACACCCTTCCCTTCCGCGACTCCTGTTACTCCCTGCAGAGCGGATGCGCCCAATCTCGGGTTTTATGCGCGGCCGTAAACTTTAATGAAGGGAGGAATGGCACTCAAGGACATCTCATTAATGTGCATGTGTGAAGGAAATGAAACTGCATCGGGATGGGCTTGTCGGGCATCCTTTTGGGTGGAATCACGGTGAGAAATATAGGAAGCCTTAATTTTTGGGTTTTAAATCGGTCGGTTCTAATGCATTTCGATTGGAAAACATGTTATAACTATTATACTAGTGTTCATTGTTGACAATTTTTGCTTTGTATATTCTTCAGAGTTCTAGATCATTCTTAAATTTCATCACACAAAATTTAGAATGATATTTACATTTACCCTTCGGTTAGAAGCTATTTTGCTTAAAATCAGTTTATGATGTTTTTCTTCCCGCTGCATGTGTGGATATAAAAATAAATACATTTATTAACACCCTCTGACTTATCTCCCTTTTTTTAAAAAAAAAGATATCTTTACAAGATTCACGCATTTTGATACTTTCTCTCTCTCATTTAAAACCCTTAACGAGTTTTTCTACCGCAACGAATGGCAGCAGGTGTAACGGATTTCCCGCTTGAAGAGAAACGTGAAAGAAGTATCGCTAGGAAAGGAAAGTGTCCGTGGCACCGGTGACACTTTGTGGCGCGTGCCACCATGAATGCTTGAGGAGGCACGATTGGTTAAGCAGCGAGAAGGATTTAGAGGAGTTATATCTCTTAGAAACATTCACAATACTGGCTTGGATTGGCACTTTCATTTCCTGTATAGTGATAGAGTTCTAGGGAAGAGAATTAGTAATACTGTCTTCAGGAAGACAAAATAAATTTCGGTTTTACTATAAATGATTTTAATGAAGAAAATAAAATTTATAATAGATAAATAAAGAAATTCTCTAATCTCAAATGCACGGGAATTTAATGTGGCTGGAAAACTAAACAATATTCTGGCCCATACTGGTCTAGCTCTAAAAACCTTAACATGTAAAAATTTTTATTTTTAAGGAGGAATTAAATATGCTTGTAAGCACTCGTTTCAGTAAAATCAATGCAAACTAATATTAAAAGTTTACTCTAAATTCAGCCAATTTTAAACCCTAATTTCAGTGTATAATTTCTTTTTAATTTAGTAAACTTTGACCCTTATAAATTATCTTTGCATAACGAATCAAAAATACTACACCATAGCTATCGCAGACTCAATCATAACAACTAAGCAGGATGAAGATTTGTTTGTTAGATTATTTGTAAATTTCAAGGGAAATAATAAAAATTAAGCTCGCAGATAAAAATTTTAAAGGGGACTTTTCCTGTATCTCTCTATTTAAATTGAAATTGCATACCATTTCAAGAACTTATAGTTTGTAAGGTTCCTAAAACTATCTTTTTATTAGCAGAATATTTGGGCTTAGTGTTAGAGACATGCAGTGTCGTGTAGATTTTCAATTTGCCTATTTCGTAATCCAGGCCTGACGATTCGAATCATAAAAACAGCGTCGCACTTGAAGCGTGTCTCATCAAAATCACTTTTTTTGGTGGGTAGGTACGCTCTTTCCCTCGGGAGTTCTAGGGCACCAGGTTAAAACTGTCGAAAAATCGATTCCCAAGTGAAAACAGACAGTTTATTACTTTTTATTCGAAGAATTTGCATAAACTGACCTGATTTGAAACGGAGACAATTATAGGTTTATAAGAATCGATTGTGTGTAACGTTAAAAAAATATTCCATCTTTAGCTTCAGTTGATAGAAATAGGGGTTTCAGGAGGGTGGTTGTCTACATTTAGAATTTTGCATTACATTACCTTGGAATGAATTGATTTGTGAAATGAATAACTCAAGGAATGATAAGTTCAAGTCAGACTATGGAATTTTCAATTTTCTTATTTTAGAATTTAGAATTTAGAATTAGAATTTAGTAACACAAAGATACATAAAGAACAAAAGACAAAAATGGGGAGACAAACACAGACATACATACAAAAAAAATATAGTTATGAGTACCAAAAGAGCTCATAGCTCGTCCATGGTACTACACTTATAATTTATTTGCCTTGGCAACGAAACTGCGCTGACTCTATTTGATTAAATTAAATAATTTCTCGATGTTGTTATGTCTTGCTATAAAATCATAAAGACCATTTTTAAATTCAGTTCTATTATTAGATGATTTAAGAGTTACGTTTAATTTATTAAATAGAAAGGGACCTAGAAAGACATGAGACTTATGAAAAATTTCTTTGCTAGACTTTGGAATAAAATAATTTCCTTGAATGTTTCTAAGAGAATAGTTACTAGTTTTTAATTGATAGAAGGACCTATTATTGAAAATGAAAAGTAATAGTCGAAAAATATAGAGTTCTCTTACAGTCAAAATAGGTTTTGTTAAAGAATTACCTTTTATGTGAGATAAGATTTTATTTTGAAGGTGGTTTAGAGGTTTTATGTTGTTATAATAATCCAGAAGCATATAGCAAGTTATTCCATAGTTTATTGAAGATTGAACCCAGGCAAAATATAGAGAAGTTAGAAATTTATGATCAATAATACGTTTCAGCCTAAAAAATTTCAAATTAATAAACCTTAGCTTGTTTAACAAAGAATTTATATGAGTCTTCCATTTTAAATTGCTATCAAACTGGAGTCCTAAGTATTTAATAGAGTCAACGCGCATAATTTTATTACATGTAGATGATGCATTATCACATTTTAGATCGCAGGAGGGGTTGTGAATTCTTAGACTGTCAATAGTGGTTTCACTAACTCTTTGACTGAAAATCATAAATTTAGTTTTTAAAACGTTTAGCTTTAATAAATTGACTATTAATTGACTATTAGTTATTATATAAAAACTATATTTTATTATAACTGCTAAATATTTTACAGGAACAAATTGTGATTTATTCCTTGACCAGTATTGCTTGTCACGAATGGAAATGGATGTTACGTCCAATCGAAACACACAGGACACACTCTTTGTTGAATGACACCATTGCGAGAGAAATGTCAAATCCTCGATACGTCAATCAGACTTCCCACACGCAAAAGGAGCTTCCGTACTTAATAACACACAACAACTTAACCATCATTCAAACAGATTAATTCAACATTTCTAAAAAGCGGAAATAGTTTTCATGGGAAATATTGAATTTATCTTGAATAATAATTTGTATCGAAATAGAATCGATGACATATTCGATACTGGAGCTTTCAATATGATCATTTGTAGTTCGCGCATGAACGACTTTAGATGTGATAAACATGGTCTGGTTGTGCTTGAATTGTACATGAATATCGGGAAATTTAATTTTAAACCAATCATTTGTTTATAGAGCAAATCGAAGTAAAATTAAAATTTTAAAAGGGAAAAAGAGTGAAGAATAAAAAGACTAAGGAATGTAAAATTAAAAATTGTAAAACTGAGTCACTAAAGCAGTATCAATGGAGAGAGTATGATCAATGGAGTCAAATATTCACTGGATGCAAAATATAAAACACTTTTAAATTAAGAACAATTTTATTTTGGATTTTACAGCACAAATTAATTGGAAAGATAGACAAGTTAACTTGTCTAAAGTTAACTTAAATTTCAAATTAAATAAAAAAGCACAATGATTGGACATAAAATTTACCAAGTTCAAAGGGCTATATGTAACTATTTAACTATAGGGTGTAGTTATTTTCCCCCTCTTCTCACTCATGTGTAGAGCGAAGCTTGGAGATTTTTTTTAACACAAAAATTCAATTTGCCATTTTTGGATTTATTCCCTTTTTCAAACTGACAATTCAAATTTTTGCTTTGTAAAAATGATTTCATAGAAATTTACACTTTAACAACTTTGAAATAAGCATTTATTTCAGCATTAGTATTTTTGAATAGAGAACGGTTATTAAAGTTATGCATTTTTCTTTAGTAAATCTGTGCATAGATTCTTTAAGAATCTCTGGAATTTTTTTTTTCACATTAGATTAGTTTTAATATAAAAATATTTTCCTTTTGCTCTAGACAACTCTTTATAAATTTTTCAATCACATTTTCAAAAAATATTAATGTTTAACCTTAAAATATTGTTAAACCATGAGAAATGCTATTAAATCTAATTAAAATAAAATTTGGTTTGGGATACTTTATTGCATAAATGTCAGCCTTAAAAAAAAAGCTTATTCCAGAATTTGAAGAACTCTTGTTTCATCATAAAACAAAGCTTGCAGCGACAACTTAGATAACAGTTTGAAAGAAAAAAGTTGCAGCGTAACGAAAAATAAAAAAATAACTGTGTATAGCACTTGAAGCTTTGCACCATTTTTTTTTCTGTTTAGATCCTTACAGTAATTTATCTCCCTTTCAATCAAAATTATCTCCTTATTTTAATCCATAATCGATGCATTGATCAATCTTTCTAATTTTATCTCAGTTTTTCCACTCCAGACATACGCAGAGATGAATCTCAGACGCGTTATGATCCAGGAAGCCTGAAAGATAAGATACCGTTGATGATGAATTTCCTTAAGCCTTTTATCTATACATCTGTAATGGTGGAGAGGGAGGAAAAAGTGAAATCCCTGGATTAGTTAATAAAATAAAAGCACGCTTAAGTGAGTCTCCCGAGAGCCTGATGGAAGCCCTAAAAATGTCTAGACATCTTTAGTTCTTCCTTGTTCTGTTTTATGGCTATATTATGGTAGGAAACTTTGGACTTTTCCAGCAGAAAGATATTTATAATTTTTAGTATGAAGATAATTATATGACCATAATAAATCCACATATTTATGGGTATCAATAAATTATGAATTATATTATTGAAAAATTAAAAGCTATTTAAATGGGGGGATTTGAGGATTGATTTGATAATCTTATAAGGTGGTAGTTAAGAAATAGAGAGCTCTATTTATTTAAAGATTGATTAACTGTTTGAAAATTACTCATAATCATTATGTATTAGAATCTGTTTGACTTTCCTTTTATGGGCCTTCGATTTTCCTTGGAAGCTGCTCCTATTCCCCATCTCTCGAGCCTCGAACTTTTTAATTTTTGGTAATTGGATTTATATCTAACTTCGATTCCAGATGGTCCTTTTACTTGGTCCAGCTCTCTTTGACGATTTACCTCTGTTTCATGGACCATGAAGAACTAAAACAGTTGAATCTGGACATGTGCCTTCTTAGTCTTTCTCAGTCTGCTCGATGCGTTCATCCATTTATAGAATCATGAATTCCATTCAGAACTTATAGATCCTAAGTATTAGGTACTCAATGCCTACGATTGATATCTACGAGTATTGTTCAATATGTGTCTCTCATGAACCATTTTTCCCTCGCATAAGGCATTGCTCCCTGCGCAATTGAGACAGCGAAATTCCCAGTTGATTGAACTGTTCTCTTGATGAAAACCTCGTGAACGTTCCCACAAATCATTCCCTAACCAACTTTAATTACCAACAAAATCCAAAACGGTCCGCCACACGATCCCCGATTAGCATCTCCGCGACTGACCTGGATCATTCCAACAATGTGTTCGACAAAACGGCCGCGATGGAACCCTTCGATAGCCATTGTCCGGCCCGCATTCAATAACAATAAAGCGCTCTTTTTTTTTTCATTGTGTACAGCGAAATTTTTAATTCTCCCCCAACGAATGATGACCGATCCAGCAGTGTGTCAGTACTGGAGATGGAAAGGGAGAATGCCCGGTAGCTAGCCTGCCGGCCGGCGTGCTATTTATAAGCGGATGACCCATTTCAAGGGAGAAGATGAACGGGTTTTCTCTTTTATTAACCATCCAGCTACTCGTCTTGTTACTGATTCATGCGGATAAAACAAAATGAAAGCTATCATCTGATAAGATGTAACAGTTCGAGAGCTATTCATTTCCTTTTGCATAGAACTTAAGAATCGATATTCATTGAAAAGCAAAGTTTGTTTTTTTTTGTTCATGTGACCTGCTGAGTAATTGGTCTTAATTATCTTGCTTTCATAGTTTGTTTACATTCAAAATCCGATTTGAGAGGATTAATTTTTTATCGATTTATGTATTGATACCAGTGGAGTGGTAACAATCGCTACAAAAAGAAAAAAAAGTAAATAATTTTATTACCTTTAGAAGTAACTAAACATCATAGTTGTAATTCTTTTTTAATATCTTTTCTTCACTGTTTCACGTACTGATTTTGTCATTTCCATTCCAAACTTTTGGATGATGCTTTAAAAAATCTTTCTCTTATATTTTTTTAACAATACTTTTAGGAATTAAAATTTCTCTTAAGTGAATCTTTCGCATTCAATACCATACATTTATGCATAGTAAATATTTAGCCTTAGAAATTTGTCTTCATAGGGATTTTTTATTTCTTATTTTTGTAACCATATTCGAGGGGCTGGGACTGTGAAATCTTCACTCTGGCCAAACACTAACTACACGAATCGGTTTTAGACCACCAGCGAGGATGACGCGATATTTTTATACCGAACCTCTTCTCGTAGTCTTTCGGAAAGGGATTGAGCAACAGCACCTATTCCGCCACCTTCGGCTCTGTCCGCCCCCGCGTCCGTGACCCGTCGGCACCCCGCTCGTGCGCAGAGGGGCCTTCGGCATTTCCGATTCCACTCATTATGCAAATGCACCCGCATCTTGAAATGTGTAAGAAATGGACGCCTTGACTATATAGAGAAGTCCTTGGATGCGGATCGGAGGACAATTTCTATAGATGGATCGTTTATTGGCTGATACTTGTATATCCCCTAAAGGTCGGGTCCTTTCTTTTCTTTACAATAGTAGGTATGAGATAGTTAAGGGTTTTATTGCTACATGAGCTAGTCAGAAAGACAGTGTCGCAAGTCCAAAATTGTAAAATATGTAAAAGCATTCATTTAGGTTTCTCTTAAAAAAATTTTATTTAGGGTGGCAGTTGCCCAATTTGGCCTGTCAGATGCCGAATGCAAGCAGCCCCCAAAATATCATATCCATCTATGGAGAAGAAATTTTACGCAATTTGAAATATTGAAAATTGATATCCTATCTATAGGATATCCTCAGGCAATTTATGTGATTACACGCCCGTAGTTTTGTTGAGATACTGGTATTTTTTACCGGCAAATTTTATTTGTATTATACATTTATCCTGTGAAGAATATACTTTAATTGCAAATTTATCCTGTGAAGAATATATATTTTATTGTGTGTATATAACTACAAAAAATAATAATTCAGTTTTCTAATTGCATTTAAATATTTAAAAGGCTTTTTGATGGATTTAATTAGCTTTAAAAGAGGGCATAATAGTTTTACTGATTATTAGATATTATTTGTACTGCATAGAAGAGAACTGCTCTTTCAAGAATCTTAGACTACAAAATTAAATACGGAATTATTGCCTCTCTAGGTTTTACTGCGTAAAATATTTTATGAAATTTTATTGGGAAACTTACTAAATCTTTTAACTATTCAATTTAATCGATTTTTTTTACCATATGCGATATAAGTTAATTAAAGTAATTTTAGACAAATATAGGAGGTTAGTCACGGCGAGTTAATAAGTTCATCATAACGATGAGTTTACTGTGTGAAGGTTTAACTAGTTATGGTGTAAGGATAATTCAATTCAACATCATGTGTGACCAATTGGACATTTTAATGGTTGAAATAGTTTTTTCTAGCACAGAGGAACTGTTTTTTTTTTGTGCAAGATAACATTTTGGATAGAAAATATTTTGTTCTTCTTGATCATTGAACCCTGATGAAGGATAATTTGGGGCCGCAAATCATTCGAAAAAGTCCTTTTGTGGAAAAATATGATGGTTCATCATGAAAGCAAGTAATTTACTTTTAAGGCATAGGCTTCTCTTTTTATTTTTATTGGAGTATAAATTCTCAATATATGCACTAAAATCACCCGGAAATGTATGTATTTTTTGTAAATAAATACAACTCTGCGAACTCTTGATATTCGCGTTGTGAACGCTCGAATGAGAACTGGGGTGATTTTTCTCGGCTTGAGCTGATGATTACTGGGTAAAGGCTTGGAATCATTCCCATGGAAATCGTTCCCTTGGGTCATGCAGGGAGCCGAGATCGACCCATATTTGATTGGGCGAGATGAAATGGATTTTTCTCTGAGCAATGTTTCTTTTTCAAGAGTATATGCTAGTTGTGCTAAAATGAAGAATCTCGTTTTGCTCTATAAATGTTTCAGAGAATATAACGGGGAAGAAATACAATAAGATTTATGGGAGTTAATCTTTGGAAATGTGTCACTAGATTAAATCGTTTGTGTCATATCCTCCTCTCCTTCATTTTGGATTAGGATGTAATTTCCAATGGATTCATAGCTTGGTAAGATGATCTAGTTTTCACACTATGTTCTTATACTTCACTAGTCTATGATTCTTGATTCGAGATGATTGATGTAGCTAATATTTAAATTTTAAAATGGTTATATATCCTTTAAATTTGTTTTCAAAATACCGCAGAAAACGAATTTGGAGAGTTTGATCTTTTATTATAATACTACATGTAAGATTCAAACTTGCCAAAATAAATACTGAAGTGAGTGATAGATTTTAAAAAGTAAGGTAGTATTTGATCACCTATGAATGATGTATTGAAATTTTGAATTTTTTTTCCCAATAATGCAAAATGGAAATAATGAGCTGGATGTTAGTCTTTGGTGATCCAGGTTTGATATTCTCGTAGGTAAAAAATAAATTCTGTGCAGAGGTAAAAACAATGTAGAATGTTATTCTTGCGTGCCTGAGAACAGCAGAAATAAAAAAGGGTGCGGCCGAATGATGATTCCTATTACAGAGAAAGCGGACAACTATAGAATCATTGAAGGTCAGAAAAGACAATGGCCTCACAAACCAACACCTTTGATCTTTTTCTCATAGCTTGGCGACTTGTCAAAAGAATTCAAATATTTTTTTCATCGGAAATATCGATCCCTCCGGTTATCTTGAATTGATTCGAAAGCGCAAGCTAACTATATAAGGTAACTGTATGGTAATCCAATACACTGTGAAAGCGAGCTTCTACAATTTCTTGAATCCTTTCGCTAATCATGATGTGTATATTTTTGAGTTAGATTTGTAATGATATTACTTTGGAAATTTTCGAACGAATTCTTTCAGTTAAAATAAATATAGGT
Organism: Tetragnatha montana; assembly: GCA_963680715.1. Classification (NCBI taxonomy): domain Eukaryota; kingdom Metazoa; phylum Arthropoda; class Arachnida; order Araneae; family Tetragnathidae; genus Tetragnatha; species Tetragnatha montana. The sequence goes on from OY796675.1 coordinate 34,745,760, forward strand.
ATTTAATTCAATCTTAATAAACGGGTTGGATGGAGATACACCTAGCTCATTCTGTGTGCAGTAATTTTAAAAATATGATGAAAGAAGATTGGTATACATAAACTTCTCACTGATACAGATCACTTATTTAAAAATTAGATAAAATATTAGTAGATAACTCTAACCAATAACTATAGTGTCAAGTAATGGCTTTATTTGGACACAGGAAACTCTTCTCTTATTGCCTTTGTTCCCTTAGGAGAGAAATTAAGACTTGAATATACAAGGAGATTCATAAACCTTTAAAAGCAACCCTATCCTCATTACTTTTAATAACACCAGCCTCATCTTTATGAAGTTTAATTGTTGTATACCTATATGTATCGTGGAAAACACCACCGACATCTGATATACTGCATCCGGCGACTGCACACAAACCCGTTTTCTTGTGACCCGTGGGGGCCCACGGGACCGCGTGCGGATCCGTCCCCGTCCGAAATAGGTCGATTCGGGGATGGACCTCTGCCAGCCGATTTATTAATAACGCCTTCGAACGGCAATTAACTTAATGAGGATATGTTTCGAACACATCGCGGAAGCGTGTCTGAAGGTTTTGTTTTTTTATGATAGATCGTGTGCGTTTGTGATCGTGATAGTTAAATTGGCGATAAACGATCCTCTACTAAACGATCGATCGTTAGCAGCTTTTGGATAAAGATAGCGCCTATGGAGGCGTGATTGGGTGGTCTTCGTCCTTTACATCTATTCTGAGAGTTTATGAAGACATTATTTTTTTATTGCACTGGAAATTTGGCAGCTCTCAATTCTTCTCGATTGCCTTACATACAAAGGGATCCAATAATGATTAATTTCTTTTTAGATGCTAAATTTGATTTATTTATTTTATTTATAATATCAAAATTCAAAATACTAATATGAAGTTTTTAGAATATTGTATAATATGCCCTCTTCACAAATGACGTGATATACTATTAATGACAGTGTGAGCATCACGACCAATATTGTTAAAAGGGAGCCAAATTCGGTTGCTTGAAAGCCCCTTGTCAACAGACAAAATATTACGTTATATATTTCTACATTCAGTGCCCACATTTTGAAGTTATAGATACTATAGATAGAGTTTGATTCAACTTGAAAACAATACCGCACAACATTTTTGTTAACAAAATATTCAGTTTGAATCAGCTTTAACCATAATTTGAACTCTGCGTTGAAGCCCGACGAGAAAATAGACTGGTGTCTCTGAATCCCTTTGATTTCAGTTCCCACTTCCTATCTGGTTCGGGAAGTGAGAGGATGGCGTGCGTTGAACCCCTATTTCACACACGCAAACCATACAACCACTGTGATTTGCTGCTATCCACTGGGGGATTTTGATTGGAAATTGAGAAATTCCTCTATCGAATTGGTTTTAATTATTAGGATGTCTGGAAACACCTTGAAATCTCTTTAACTCTTAGATTAACTTATTTCATATAAATAATTCAGTTTAACCCCGTGTTCATTAGTGAACCGTCATGGGGCCAAATAAGTAGTTCCATATTACCAGATATTCACTATGTATAGAGTATAGGACGGATATAATCATAATGTGTTTCCATCAGGTACGGATCCAAAGGATAAAAAGAAGTAAATTTTTTGAATGCCTGAAAATATTATTTTCCTTTTTCTTCTTTTTTATGTGTTTTTTCTCTTTTTACTTTTTCTCCTTTTTTTATTAGCCCAAGGTGGGGCACTTCCGGAGTGCCCCCAACTTGAATCTGCGACTGGTTTCTATTCTGTATAATTTTTAGAGCTTAAACACTCCATTGATATCAAGTATGAAGTGTGCCTGAAAAACGATAGTTCTTAAAAAATTAAAGAAAAGATAGTTATCTTAAATCGTTCCATTATATCACCTACTAGTTACTTCTGATTAATTACATGTATTTCCTGTTCCTCTGAGAGACAGATTTTAAAAGTTTCAATAACAAAAGTAATAATTTTTATGCAAGTTATTTTTATTTCAATAATGAATTAAGCTATTTTATGATGAGTCCAAATATTTACTTTAATTTTAATTAACATTTATAATTACTCATGATTTCTTTCAAAGCTCTTCCAACTGCTAAACAAATGTGTAACTTTCACTTTCCGGCTGAAGAGTTAATTCTCTTGCCTTGTTTGTGCGTTGATTCAGTGCCAAGGTTCAGTTAGTATTTGCTCAGAGATGTTTAATGCAGACGGTCATTCATTCCTATTTCGAACCTTCCATAGCAGTCACTTCACCTGAGGTTATTTCCCTTTGAGAGGAGACGGCTAAATTTGTGGTGGCGACATCTATCGTAATTTACGAAAACTGTAAAGGAAGGCTTCTCGTTTCTCATATTTTTCTTAATCAGTGGCATAGTCAAAAAATTTCGGAGGGGAATTTTCTGGGGTATATGGGGTAAATTTCGTCCTATTCAATTGTCATAAAGGAAATTTTCTGACTTTCGGATGAAGGGATCAGGATTTATCGCCAACTCCCTCTTTCTGGCTTCGGCAGTGTTAATAATCTTCTTTCAAAATACGTTTCCTTTGAGAAAAATTTAAAAAAAAATTATTATTTTTATTTCAAGAAGGAAACTTGAAGTAGATTGTTCATTGCGTTTCAAAATAAAACATTAAGTTGAACATAAATACGAAATACGTTTAGTGTAATCAATAAACTAATCAAACGGTTTCATCTAACAACAGTAATTAAATTTGAATCAGTTTTTTTTGTTGAAATTGAGTAAATTCTAATTTTATAGCACTTTTGTTACTTTCTGTTGCGGAAAATTCTAATTCTATTTTACAAAACTAGCTTCGTTCTCCGTTATTATTGAATCAGGTTTATACAAATAAACTGTAATTGTAATCCTTTGGAGATTGAATTTAACTGGAACTGGATCATTAAAATTTCAAACCTTTTAGTGGAATTGAAATCAGATTGAGTTGGTTGATTAAACTGCTCACTGAGCTTGTTTTATGTAGGAGCACCAACTGTTTTGAACTCAGAAGACATTCAGAAGGGTTTTCTGGTATTTAAACACTACAATAGTGCGTATTTTGAATCGTGACAATTTACATTCAAGGTAATATTTTCTCTTATGTACTAAAATTTACTTCATTTCGCAGGTGTAACCATGGAATTTATATCGTGAGTGATGGCCCGCTTAGCAGCATACTACCAAGAGGACTTCCACTACCCTCCTGTAGGGTACACCTCTAAACAAAGGAAGTCTGCGTACTTGGTGTACGAAGACCCTAACAGAAACATCCCCCAACCCCAGAACTATGGATACCATGATCGGGGGTACCACGACGACCGCATCACTTACCTGGAACCCCCGCAGCCCCATAAAGTAAAGCACAAGCATTCGAAAAAACGTTACTCCTACGCAGACTCGTATGTGCAGAGGGATGTGGGAGAATGTTACACTGAAGGAAGGACCGAGGAGTGTTATTACGTGCCAGGGAATGGGTATGAGGATGGGTACTATCTGCAACCCGTCTATCAACGGGAAATGCGGTGGGTCCCAGGATACCTCCCTCCTCCGTCTCCTCTAGTGGACTCGGGGCTGAGCTCCCAGTCCAGCCCCAGCTTGGAGACCTTCCAGTGCTCGTGCAGTCCCAGACTGGAGGAACCTCCGCAGCGGTGCAGCAGCCGCTTCGACTCCGGCCGGCCGGAGAGCCGTATGACGGACTACGCCCCGCAGCAGGTTCGCTACGGGAAGCTGGGCATCGTCGGGGAACCTCCTCCTCCGGCGGCAGCGCCCCGCAGAATCCGGCGAGCCAGCGAGCGCGCCCCGTCCCCTGATGTCGAGAAGAGCAGCCCCGGCTCTGTGTCGCCGCTGAGCGTGTCGGACTCTTCGGCCGCAAGCGGCTCGTCCGCGTGCAGCTCGCGCCCCGCGGCCGGCGAGCGAGAGATCCGCGAGCTGGAGGCGCTGCTCGCGCGCTGCGGGCTGGCCGACCGAGACCTGCTGGACCGCGCGGAGCGGCGCGACCTGCCCACGGAGCACCAGCGGCTGGCGCGCAGCCGCAGCGACACCTCGCTCCTGCTCTGCGAGCCCTTCGAGCCGCTGCGCCAGCGGGCGCCCCCGCGCCGCAGGGCGGGGCTGCCCGACCGCGTCGCGGACGACATGGCGCAGCGCAAACAGCGCCAGGTTCCTCGGCCGCCCCGGCCTACCGCCCTGCCCGCCTCCTACCTCCTCTGCTCGCCCCACTTCACCCCTGCGGCCAGCCCCTGCGTGCCGCCCCTGCCGTGGCCGCCCGACCTGCCAGACGCGGAAATGGACGACCTCGCGTATCGCCGACACTACTTGGGGCGCTCCTCGGCAACCCCGCAGCCTCCTTTCGGGGTGCCCTTACGCCCCCCGCCTTTGGAAAGGAGGGGTTCCAGGGCAGACTACTTGCATCTCGAGCCCTCCCGTGTCCCTCAGCCTCTCTGTCACCCAAGAGGGAATCCGGATATAGTGAGAGACGACATGGCTTACCGGACTCTACGGAAGGATGAACCAGAGAGGATTTACTGCGATATTGCTCAGGTGTACGAAAGAAAAAGGTGATCAATTTATTGTGAGGATAAACATCTCGAAAGGATATTTTTCAATACATGAAGATCTTATTTTTAATTATAGAAAGCCAATACCTCTAGAGCTTTTTAACAGAAATAAGATGTTGAGCTTGATGTTGTAAAAATTTCCGCTTTTTCTTACATTATTTAATTTTATTTTCATTACAATTACATGTAGTTTAGTTGACACTATTTCTTTTCTCCTTACCCAGGGAGTAAGAGGTTCCTCGAATAAACATCTTACTGGCGATTTTAGTTCGATCCCTCCTTTATAAGGAGACTGATAAACTATAAAGAGTAATACGTTATTACCATTTAACCCTTATAACCTTTTATTTATGCAATGTTATTAATTTTTAATCTGTTTTCAAAAGTCTGGGTGAAAAAATGATTATTCAAATAGGAAAGGAAATATTACACTTGTTTCCCTATTCAGCTCAGTGAAATTCCACAACATGGTTTTCTCTTTTCATTCACTCGTTTGTAGAAAACAATTTGTATGCACATATCTTTAAATTATCTCTTTTTAATAACAAACTGTATGCTTGTGAATAGGTTACATGTCTTGTGAAAAGTTGAATATTAATAAAGTTTTATGCTCCGTTTGATTTTCCATTTTTCTTTTATGACCAAAAACTAGGTCGGGACGAGGCACTCTAGTGGGTACTAATAGCATCAAAACATGGGAATTAAAATACGATAATTTTTCAAATTACAGACAGTGCAGATGCAGAACAAGCATACTGTTATAAGTTATACTATACCAGACTGCAACGTTCCCTGACCCTATGACGTCACTATGCAGAAGGAAAAACTGCGTAAACAGAAAGCCTGTTGACAGAAAGAATTAGCGTCACCTTAAAATCAAACACTAAACGGCAAATTTCAGGAATCCCGATCCTGGGCGATCGGATCGTTGGAGAAGTTCATTCGATTGGTTTTGATCTTACCCAGTGGCGTAACTAGAGTTGACTCATGGGGGGGGTGTTACTCCGACCAGTCAACCATGGACGTATATAAGGGGGGGAGGGTTATGGGGTCCAGACCCCCCCCTTAGCCCAAACCTTATGTCAGCCAAACAGAAAGGTTCCTGTCCCAAATATCCAAAAAATGCGTGAAAATACAACTTTTTCGGGTCAAATTTCTCAAAATTTTCTGGGGGAGGACCCCCAGACCCCCCTTTTTTGCTTCAGAGCATGTATACTTTGAACTAACAGCACCAATTCAAATTTTGCACAACAATTTCCTTGCTACGCTCAAGGGGAATTTCAGGGTATACAACCTCTTTTTCGAAACCTCAAACTTTCACTTTTTCTCCAAAGAAACACAACCGGCTATAGCTACTCCTTAATGTAATAGGGGGTTTTCAGATGGGCTCCCCAAAAAATTTTAAAAATTTTAGTACCCTAAAAAAGTCTTCTAAAGCTACTTTTCAGGGAGCTTTGCGGGCTGCACAAAATCACCCGGCGGGCTGCATGCGGCCCGCCAGTTGGGAAACCCTGTTTTAGCAACACTTTCAGGAATGAACTTTCTTGGACCCCCCCTTGTAAAAGCTATAGCTACGTCCGTGCAGTCAACCACTCCAACATATTACTCCCTTTTAAAAAAAATTCTCTCATCTGAGAGGCTTAACTTTCAAGGGAAAAACACAGTATAACAGACGTAAAAATTTTAGAGGGGGGATTGGGGGTTCTCCCTCAGAAATTTTTTAAACATTCGTCTCTCAATATAGTGTTTAAATTCATTTTGAGGCCCTTTGGGTTAGTTCCTATAAGAACAGTTCCTTGTGAACCGCCTTCCTTGTAAAGGGACTCTTATACTCTTAAAATTTATCTTACTTAACTTATCTTACTTAACTCTTACACTTAAAATTTTATCAAAATCATTAATGAAACAGTAAAAAAAAGGATTAATTCTCAGAAAGCTAACTAAGCTAAGAGATAGACGGAGCACAGAAACTTTATTGATGACGTCACATTACATCATGCCTCTTTGTGGCACGCGTGCGGCGGGTTGACCATCCCTAACCTAATTGATTTCCAAAATAACTGGTGGGAGTGAAACCTAATGTTCGCCCCCCCTCACCCACCAGCACTAGACTAATAGTGGCTGGACCCTTGCATTGGCGGATCCAGCCTGGACCTACGAGGAGGCAACCAGATTTTATGAAAATTGGGGGTTCTCCCCCAGAAGAATTTTGAAATTTTCACCCTAAAAACCTATTTTAGGTCGTCTAAAGGGCCGTACAACCATACTTTTGTTTATCAGGAAGGGTTTTGACTCCCAATTTTTTTCCTAAGGTCTCTCCACCCGAGTATTGTGCAAAAACATCAATGTTTTATTGACGATGCTTAGGTGAAGTCCCAGGGAAGGAAGGGGGTCTGGGGGGTCCTTCCTCAGAAGTTTTTTTAAAATTACACCTTAAACGCAGAATGGGTCCTCATTTATCGACCCTAGAGAGAATGGCTGAGTTGACCCATGGATGACCCAAGAGACAGCGAAAATTAGGTATCGTGGATCCGCGATCCACCCCTAAATTTTTAACTTATTCATTCCCGGCGAAGTGAAACCTAATGTAATCCCCACTCAGGGGCGGATCCAGGATTTTCTTCTTGGGGGGCACCACGAGGGCCGTATCCAAGGGGGGGGTTTAGGGGTTCAACCCCCCCCCCCCCCGAAATTTTGACATCAATTTCTATACTGCTATTTTTCTTGAAAATTATGTCTCACAAGGAGCGATATCCTCTTCGGGTATAACCCAAAGGGTCTCAAAGTGAGTCAAAACCCTACTTTTAAGGGTGAAATTTCCAAAATTTTTCTGGGGGAGGACCCCCAACCCCCCTCAAATTTTGAAATCTATTAAGTATACGGTTTTTCCTTCAAACTTGTGTGATTTACAAGGAGTGGTCCTCTTTAATGTAGCCTAAAGTAAAGTGTCTCAAAATGAGTTAAAATGCCACTTTTAGGGGGAAAATTCAAAAAAATTTCTGGAGTAGGAAAGAAACCTAGAAACCCCCTTAATATTTCGCCATTTATTACAATATACCTTCTTTTTACCTTGAAAATTCGTCCACTTACAATGAGTGGTGCTCTATGGGTGTAATCTAAAGGGTCTCAGAAATGAGCTAAAACCCTCTTTTGAGGGGCAAATTTCCCAAACTTTTCTGGGGGAAGACCCCCAAACACCCCTCTTTTACTTCGAATTCATATTGTTTATACAATTTTGAAATTTAGAGCATCAAAATTTCAATCCAGTGTTGTCATCTAAAACAACATATAAAAGTACCCGTAAGGAGGTACCTCAGAAAATATTTGAGTCAACCCCCCCCCCGAAACAAAAGTCTGGTTACGGCCATGGGCACCAGGGCCGCACTAAATTCAAACTAAATTTTAACTAATTCAAACTAAATTTTTAGTGCATTCAATTTGATGCACTAAAATTCAAAATTGTATAAACAATATGAACTCGAAGTAAAAGGGGGGTCTGGGGGTCCTCCCCCAGAAAATTTTTGGAAATTTGCCCCTCAAAAGAGTGTTTTAGCTTATTTCTGAGACCTTTTAGACTACACCCATAGAACACCACTCATTGTAAGCGGCCGAATTTTCAAGGTAAAAAGAAGATATATTGTAATAAATGGCGAAATGTTAAGGGGGTTTTTTAGGTTTCCACATCAGAAATTTTTTTGAATTTTCCCCCTAAAAGTGGCATTTTAACTCATTTTGAGACACTTTAGGTTACATTAAAGAGGACCACTCCTTGTAAATCACACACGTTTGAAGGAAAAACCGTATACTTAATAGATTTCAAAATTTCGAGGGGGTTTGGGGGTCCTCCCCCAGAAAAATTTTGGAAATTTTACCCTTAAAAGTAGGGTTTTGACTCATTTCGAGACCCTTTGGGTTGTACCCAAAGAGGATATCGCTCCTTGTGAGACATAATTTTCAAGAAAAATAGCAGTATAAAAATTGATGTGAAAATTTCGGGGGGGGGGGGTTGAACCCCTAACCCCCCCCCTTGGATACGGCCCTGATGGGCACCACTAAGTAAGATTCTTAGCCCCACATACATAGGACAGGCCGTAACCAGACTTTTGTATCGAGCGGTTGACTTAAAGTACCCCCAAACGAGTATATTTACATGTTAAGTTTTAGATCACTTAAAAATAGTATATATTGAATTAGTGACACATAATAATGTGAGCTCCAAGTACAAATGGGAGTTCTAGGAGTCACTGAGAAAATTTTTGAAAATTGTCCTTAAAAATAGTGTTTCAGCTCATTTTGAGACCCTTTTGAGACAGCTCATTTTGAAAAAACTCCTTATAAACCACATAATTTTCAAAAAAAAAAAAAAAAAATGTTTAATAGACGTCTTAATTTCTAGGGTGGATGTGGGTCCTCCATCAGAAATTTTTTGAAATTTTCCCCTTTAAACTAGTGTTTTTAAATAATTTTCAATCTCTTTGGGAAACACCCGAAGGCAACCGTAATTTTCAGAATTTTCAAGGGAAAAATATATAAAAATTGATGTCAAAATTACGGAACTGGGAAGCCGAAATTCACCCAATATTTTTGTCAGTGGCAAAAATTTCAAGGTGAAAACTCTGTTAACGGACGTCCAAGTTTTGGAAGGGGGCTTGGGGTCCTCCCCCAGGAAAATTTTTGAAATTTGACCCCATTGAGCCATTTTATGCTGTGTATTTTTCAGTCCTATGGGGGGCACATGCCTCCGTGCCCCCCCCCGGATCCGCCCCTGTCCCCACTTTATCATCGTTGACGTTGGATCCCTATTTATTCCCCTAGCAAATGGTGCGCTTATCCCTGCTTATCAACCCTGGAAAGATGAAGGCAACTGAAATTTGTCGTGCTGCCATCTTTTGATGATTTGTAAAAAGAAAATATCATGTAGTCTTCTTATGATGCTATTGTCTTTTAATTTTATTTCTATTCGTTAAAAAAAATCTGGATTATCTTAGTATTTTTTTCTTAGCCATATTTCGGATATCCTAAAGAAAATTCAATAAAAATTATGCAACAAATATAATATCCTTGTTCTTTTTAGGTTTTTAAAAAATTAGAACCTTGAACCAATAAAAAAAACTGAAGAAGCAATTTTTGTGTTAGAATTTTAATCTTCAGCTTTATTTTGGTCCATTTGACACCAGCATTTGTAATATAATAAAAAAAATATGTGAAGAATGACTGAAAATTAAAGAAAGGTGATTTATCAAATCTATTACATAAAATAAATTTAAATAAATACTTTCTTATTAATCGTATTTTTTATTATTATCATCATTACCTCTTAAACAGAAAAATAAAAAGCTTGGTCAAATAATTTAAATCTGAACTAAAGTTATTTTAAACTGAAAGTGTTGTATTTTGTATTTTCCCCGTTGACGCGACGGGGCAGCATCAGTTCCAGTTCCTAGAGGCGAGGGGCGCGTCTGTTTGGTTTCGATTCGTAATTTTGACCAATGAAAGAGAAGGATTTTTCCCACCCTTTTACATGATCCAATCAAAATAGCTGATGCATTAAAACCATTAAAATCTATTTTACTTTTTCAATCAAATAGGCTCTTCAAAGAAAAGCAAAACAAAATTTTTATAAAATTACGTTGCAGAAGTATGTGCTTCATAAAGCTTTTAAAACCCAAAATTTTCACAAATCAAAACTCAACTTTTGAACATCTATGAATCTGGCAGCAAAATTGACCTCAAAACGTGACGTTGCGTAATTTGCTGTTGTTTCCTATCGATCTGTCACATGTTAGATTGAATATTTCCTTTTAAGTTTCTCTTTGCCTGAAAGTAAAGTCCCGAAAGGGGCATTTTGTTAGAAGTAATAATGCATAAGTTATTTGCCGATCACTCGGATAGAATAGGACCCGCCGTCGGCACCTTCAAACAGAGGAAGACTTTAGGTAAGTAATGGGTTGGGCCGTTCAACTTTCACTAGAATTCCAAAACTTTCCTTTCAAGTTTGTTTACAGATTGCAATTATCCTCCAAGCTACGCAATGGTTTCAAGTTATCTGTATAACTATTGTTTTATTATATTTTAAGATAGGGTATTATTTCTTCTTGTGCTGTGATTATTTATATTTTATAACTATACTAAAACTTCATGATGCTATATTACTCGATTGCGACATAACTTACCACCATGTTTTATATTGTTTGTTTATCAGTGTTTTGACATTCATTTCTATTTTAAGAAACTTTAAACGTAGCTCCTCGCAGTATTTAAACTTTGATTACGTATAATGTAATTTTTAAAATACTGAATCATTGGTGCTATAAAATTTCCAATTTTAAAATTGCTTGTGAACTTGGGAACAATAAGGTCTACTCGATTAATTTGGCAATGCATTAAAAAATATTTTTGGTGTTTGGTCATGAAATAAATATTTAGAAAACTAGGTAATTTTGTGTAACTGCCCTTTTGATAAGCTTTTGTAAAAATTTAATTGTTATTGATGTTTTCAGATTGCTTCTGTTTTTAAGTGGGGGACTTGTTCTAGAGCAGCTTAAACCTAAATATATTTTTCAAAAAAAATCTTTGTATTTTACACTTACATTAAGGTGCCACTTTTTTTTTTTTTTTGGTGCTTCCAATTGGAGTGGTAATATATTATCCAGCAGGCCAGTGAGTTTTATTTGGTGGTTGGTTAAGGTGCCTGGTGTATCACCAAGAAGTGAGGCACCCAATTGTTCCATAAGCACCGATCTTTGAATATCGATGGGAATAAATAATAGCCAACTCATTGGGAGACACTAAAATAGTTCATATATAAAATTGTAATCACTAATTTTATATTCTTTTCCCACAAAATCTCATTTTGAAAATATATCTCCTGCTTAATTAACGAGACTCCCGATTCAGTAGGTAATAATCAAGATTGTAAAATGACCTGATACATCTTTCAACCACATAAAGCAACCCTTTCTCCAAAAAAATTGTGTAAATTATGCTTCTATATTCACTATTTTTTCTTTATAGCTATAAGGAAAGAGGAAGTTGAAAATATTAGAAAAAAGTTTCCTACAAAGATACCTGTAAGTGAAATATTGGTTTTACATATATTAGTAATAACTTAATCTCATTTACCAAATCTAATTTGCATAATTTTAGTTCAGTACTGTAGTAGGAACAAAATATTTGGGGGACACAGCCTTTATTTTTCAACTTTTTTAACCAAAAGTTCTGATATTTCTGGGAATGGCTAAAATGATGGCGTCCCCCTGTTTCTATTGCCAATATAAGCACAAGTTAACGTGCATTAAGTTAAGACTTTTATAGAGCATGGTAAAAGAAAAACATGGTGTTTGACTCTCGTCTCTTTATTGGTATCCCTTTAAGCTTCAGCAATATTTAATAGCTTTATTCTTCAATATTAACTTTCTAACCTTGTTTTGTCAAATTAATGTGGATGCCAATTTTTCTGTATTTCTTTTTCTTCTCTCAATGCTGCAGAGATTAACAAAATTTTGATGAAGTACTAAATTGTATAATAACCCTTTTTCAAACTTTTAAGTTTCATCAAGGCATCAATAACTGGCACTTCATGCTCTGTATGGGTCTTGTGCTTTAAAAATCTGAATGAACAAACCAACCAATCATTAGCATCATTTTCTGTAAGAGCGGCTGACAAAATATTGATCAACTTAATACAGGCAACTTACAGCTGCTGTTATCAATTCTGTATACAGCTATTGCTGTTCATGCAACGAGTAGGTTACTTTTGGGGTTACCCTTGTCAAATGTTGTTACTACATCGCATTCATTTCTTCTGTATTTGTTTCTTTTCTGTTTTTAAAGTTGACCAAAAATCTATGAGATTAAAAGCTTCTTAATTGGGTTGGTGGTTACTGTCTTCTATTTTTAGAGATTGTCTTTACCATACTTGTATAAAATGAAAACCTTTCTGCAAACTTCCAAAAAAAAACTTTTTTCCAAAAAATTTTCTGCAAGAATTTTACACATTTTTAAATCTTAACAAATAATCTTTAAATACTCAAATGGGTACCATTATCATTTTTATCTGTGCTACCTGACTATCTTGTACCTTTTTCCCAAACTATTTTATTTAAAATTTATGTTTGGAATCAATTTCAGATCTAATATTTTGATTTAGCTTTAAAAAATATTTCTAAATTTCCATCAACATTTTCAGCAGGTTTGTAGTTTTTCTGCAGAGGGCAAAATTTTCTGTGAACGCCGTTCTTGCGTTCATGTATATTATACCTACAAGTATAGTCTTTACTTTGTTTTAAAACTTCTTGAAACTATAACACTTATTAAAGCCAGTCTTTAGGGGCCATTCATGAATTATGTAAGGGTCTCGAGGGGGAGGGAGTGTTGGAAAAATCTCTACATACCCTTACTTGGGGGGGGGGGTGGGGGGTCAAACCCATTCTTACGTAAGATTTTCCAAGTTAATGTAAACAAATTCCAATTGATTACCAATATAATGGTAATATGTAGTTGACAGCAAGAATATTACTTATCTGTTAAAGAATAAAATCTTTGATTTACGTGAAACTGAGTTTTTTTTTCTAATATTTTATTATTTTGAAAAACGAAATGGAATCTTACGTAAGAATAGGGGGGGAGGGGTTTGAAAAATCTTCTTTACCATTACATGGGGGTAGGGGGGTCAAAAATTGCCAAAATCATCCTTTAGTAATTAATGAATGGCCCCTTAAAGAAACTAATTTTTTACCAGTTAACAGACTTTACTTAGAATATTATATAAATGTTAGTCACAACTTTTACAGTTATCTAAAGCATTCTTAATTGTTAAACAAGTTAATCAATTTTTCAAATGTTTTAAGTTTTTAGGTACTTAGTTCATCTTTGTTTAAAAGAAGTAGTCAAATTTATTTTATAACTCGTTTAGTTATTGTGACCAATTTTGTAATTTAATTTTATTTAAACTTACAGGTTATTGTTGAAAGGTATCATAAAGAATCACAGCTTTCTCTGCTGGATAAAACAAAATTTTTAGTTCCACAAGAACTTACTGTATCTCAGTTCCTCACCATAATCAGGTATTTTAGAAAGTTGTTTGTTTCAGGAGATGATGGATCAATCCTCCTTAAATTTTCTATTTTCCTATTTTTATCCTACAATACCCTTTTAAAATGTTTTCTTTTCCACTTTAGTAAAATTTAGGACCTTTTAATTGTTAAAAACTAAAGTACTGAATAAAAATTAGTGGTCATTCCATGCCAAATCACAAAGGCCATGTAACCCACCATCTCAGATTTGTCTGAAATTTTCAAGAAATACAGTTCTGATGTGATAGTTTGAAAGGGATATGAAATTTTAGATCAATACGAGCAGTAGTTTTTTTCATATAAAATTTTAAACATGGCTATTTTGCCCCTGATTGTGTCGCGTTGCAGTGGAATTTTCAGAGGTGTTAGCGGACCTGGAAAAAGTTGTAACCTTCCCCCGAACCTAATGTATTGCGCCTATGGAGCTGGCAGGGGCTTCCCCCGAACCAGGTTCGTAGGTTCAGGCACTTTTTCCGGGTCCGGGTGTTAGTGATTTAAAATTTTATTTCTCAGTTGCTAGTCGTGACTGAAAGCTAAATATTTTACCCCATATAGTTCTTTCAATGAGGAATTCAGAAAAAAATGCCTGGTTAATGCTGTATTTATTTTTATAAAAATTGTTTTTGTTGCCAATTTTTTAATTCAGAGTTCTAATGTTCTAAGTCAAATTCAGAAAAAGTACATCCTCAAATCTTCACTTTTTTTAATACTTCATATACATGGGTGCCACTCTTCCGTCCTGGGGATAGAATTACGTTCTTGGTTTATTATGAAATGCAAAATCAGCTGACCGATTGGCAACGGTTTGTACTAAATTTCAATACTTATAACGCCCATTTTGCCCACAAATAAGCTTGTTTTACTTAGATACAGCTTTAAGTTAAAATTTAAGGACCCATTTAATTGTTCATATGATATTTTATAAGTTTTCCTGCAATTTTAAAAAAATTGCTAGATTAAGGGAAATGATTAAAAAAGATAGTTCAAAGTTCAGTCTTGGAATTTTTGAAGAGTGGCACCCATGTTCATATACAATATTCTTTAATAATAATATAAAGAAGTATCACAACTTTTAAGTAAAAAATTTATTTCTATGTCAAACCCATGAAAATTAATGCATGAATATAAAAAAGTCACATTTTAAAAGGTTCATCCTAAAACCTTCACCAAATATTTTTTAAATACTTCATATACAATATTCTTTAATATAAAGATGAAAAAACCTGATTGTGTGATCACAACTTTTGAGTAAAAAACTTTGTATATGTTAAACCCATGAAATTATGTATTAAATAAGCCAAATAGGTACCTTAATTATTTCATGTTTCCTAAATTATAGTTTGCATGGTTATAGCATAAATTAACTGTTATTAATAAAATAAAATAAAGTGATTAAAATAACCTTAATGGCCCCTTATCTGAATTTCTGCTTTAAAATAGTTCAATTCCAAAGTACAATTTTTAAAGTTAAACCATTGGTTAACTGAATAGGGGGATTCATTTATTATGCATATATTTTGTGCTATATAAATAAATGGTCAGTCTTTCTCTCATTGTTATGAATTCGAGTTATTCGGGAGTCACTGTATTATATTTGAAACTAATTTTTAAGTTATATGTTTTAGCCTTAAATTAGTAATGAATTTTTTTCTTTTAGAAACAGAATGCACTTGGGTCCCAACCAAGCTTTTTATTTGCTAATTAACAACCGTAGTATTGCCAGCATGTCTAAAACAGTGGCAGAAGTGTACTTGGAGAGTAAAGATGAAGATGGGTTTCTCTATGTGACATATGCATCTCAAGAAATGTTTGGCACTCTTCCTTCTGGTAATTATATGTATGATTTACTCCAACACTCAGCAAACAACAAATGTTTAACCTTTTTAGTCACATTAAATCTTATAACACTTAAAACGGCTAAATTCAGATCAAAACAACCCAACATGTTTAGTATACAAACTGTTTGTTGCCAACAGCATAAAAGAAATGCACCTTATTTTTGTGCCACTCTTTATCGTTTTATATAATATAGATTGTTAAGGATTATGTCTAAAAATTTTCAAAAGACAATCTTTCTGAATTGGAGCTCCACTCTATTTTCTCCTTCAAATGGTTGCAATAAGCATTTACTATAGATTTCATGTATGTAATTAAAAAAAAAATTAATCAATTTTCAAAGTGCTTATTCAGAGTGTAATGTATGATTTTTAACTTTGTCAGATTTTATTATTTCAACCAGCAAATGTTTTACTGATGTCTGCTAAATTTTGGTCCTATAACTTTTATTGGTTCTGTGTAAGTTAACAATTTCCAGGGTTTGAAAAAAAAACCCTTTTTTTAAACCCAACCAGGGTGGTTTTTTTTTTGGGGGGGGGGGCTTTTCTACTAATTACAGCACTCTGCTGGAAGGAATTTAAGTGTATGATATGAATTAAATTTTATGATTTTTAAGATGCTAATTTTTTAAGACATAAGGGGACAAATATTAATTACAAAAAATATTTTAATTAAAATAAATCTTTATTGCCATAACTTGAGGTAATAACAAAGTTTATAATTTTGTACGACCAAAGGTAAAAGCATGTTATAATGCAGAGATATCTATGTTTTTTAAAGGTTTTATGTTTATATTTATTACATTAAGAAAAATATATATATATAAGTAAACAAAACCTAGTGAAACAATTTTAGAAACTTATGAAATGAAAACCCTTATAAGTACAGTACCATTGTCAAGAACACATCTATATGATTATAATTTAGTATTTTATACCAATAGGGCAGGTTGTGTTGCTTTGAAAATCTAAGGTTTTTTTGCATTTACTATGGTTAAAAAGGAATTAAAATTTTGTTTATTTTATTGTTGAATTTTTGCCCTTCATTTACCTTGCCCTATATTATTTGTGATGATCCGAGTTTTTTTATACAATTTTCCTCAAATATTATATTGTGAGAGATTTTCATTATTAAAAGACTTGATCATGCAGGGTTTTATTTTTAAGGAAAAAAACCCGCCTGGGTTTTTTTGAATTTGTGGGCGGGTTGAAAATTCCGATAACTTCTACCATATTATTTTTCTTTAAAAGCAAAATTGTTTATAGTTTAAGAGCCAGTAAACAGCTGATGACACATATTTTAGGAAAGCCTTAAATTTTCTCAGTGAGTCAGTTGTACCTACTGTACCGTACATGAGGTGGGGGTTAAATAAGCCCAGTTGTGGTAGGTTTAGCTTTGCGCAGGTGTGTTAATTTGGTGAACTAAAAAAGTATTTTAGGAAGGCTGCCGTTTTGACATGTCAAAATATATTATTATTATATGTACTCAAAAACAATATGGTAGACGATTCCCATGGTTATGACGTCATGGCAGAATATTTAAAAATAACGAAATGGTGGTAAAATAGTTGTCATATACGGCATTTAAAGCACCATTTACACTAGTGTTGGCAAGACTAGTACAAGGATCGTCAAGTTTCGTCATACTTCCTTGACACCTACCTTCCTTGACACCATACTAGTCTTCCAGACACTAGTGTAAATGGTGCTTTAAATGCCGTATATGACGACTATTTTACCATCATTTCGTTATTTTTTAATTTTTAAATAATCTGCCATGACGTCATAACCATGGGAATCGTCTGCCATATTGTTTTTGAGTACATATAATAATATATTTTGACATGTCAAAACGGCAGCCTTCCTAAAATACTTTTTTAGTTCATCAAATTAACACACCTGCGCAATGCTGAACCTACCGCGACTGGGTTTAACTAATCCCCCCTCATCCCCTCCAACTGACTTACTGAGAAAATTTAAGGCTTTCCTAAAATATGTGTCATCAGCTGTTTACTGGCTCTTAGACTACTATAAATAAGATGAGTGAAATATCAGTAAAAATTGATGGTTGAAATTCATAAAATATTTTTGCTAAAATGTTGCTGGTGCAGTTTTCAGAATTTTTTGCATTTTTAATACCATGATCTTTTAAGATTCTGTGCATGTTTCTCCAATTAATTGAAGTTCATAAACATATCAGATTAGTATATGATGCTCAGATTTATTCGAGGACAAAATGCTGAAAATGTTTGAATTAGCTAAATAAATTCCTTATAACTCTTTATATATTTTAGTTTGGTTACCAAAGAAATTTTTTTTAATTTGACCAATAAATGCTTAAATTCTGGCGCACTATACTCAGTCTTGGGTCAGGGCTTAAATTGCACCGGAGCAGAGCTCCGGTACTTCTTGGTTTTCAGTAAATATTTACATTTTAACCGAAATGCACCGGAGCGCATAAAATCGCATTCCAAACCCTTTCGGAAAGTTTCCACTGTTAAGTGCTGCAAGTCCCTTGAAAATCCACAAGGAGCATCGGATTTAACTCAATAAGTCCCAAAAGGAGTTAAAACACTACTTTTGAGGGTCAAATTTCAAAATTTTCTGGGGGAGAACCCCCAAACTCCCTCCTGACCTTTGATATAAATGTTTCTCCCTTGAAAATTCTGCCACTTACAAGAAGCAGTTCCCTTTGGGAACCAAAGAGCATGAAATCCCAAAGAGTTTGAAGAGGAGGTAAAACACTGGTTTAAACGGGAATTTTCAAAAATTTTTACTGGATGATCATTGTCCCCCCTTGAAAATTTGATGTTTATTTATAACTTTTTTTACCTAGAAAATTCTATGCTTTAGGAGTAACTCTTCTTTTTGGATGTAACCCAAATGATGGTCTCAAAATGAGCTAAAACATTACTTTAAGAAGCAAATTTCAAAAAAAATTCTGGAGGAGAAACCCCAGACCCCCCTTTAAAATTTTTACATATATATGTTATACAGTGTACCTTCTCTTTGGATGTACCTTAAATGTTGTAAAAAGAGGCTAAATTTCAAAATTTTTCTGGGGGTGACCCCCAGCCCCACTTAAAAGCATCCTTGCCCCCTCCAACCAAAAACTGAAATGACGCTCCTGTTAAGCGGAGATTTCCCAATTTAAGTAGAATGTTGAAATAGTAGCGCTCCGGTACTTCTTTGGTTAGAATTTAAGCCCTGTCTTGGGTTATGTGCCATTAAACTCCAAACAACCAAATGCTTAAATTCATGAAAAAATTTAAGTTAGATTTTTTTAGCTTCCAGGAAAAGCAGCAAAAGATCTGATTTGAAGAAGCAAGGAGCAAGTTTATTACATAATTAATTTTTCCAAAATCATCTTTGGGAGATGTGCACTGCCAAATGGAAAAAAAAATGTTCCAAAGACTGTTTATAATGGCTCTACATGTGATTTCCTTGCTCAAATGTTACCAGTTAGAACTAATTACTAATGCTGTTTATGTGTTAATTGAAGTATTATACAGTAGAATTTTCAAAATTGGAATTACATTTGAAAATTATATAGATTTTAGTTAAAAACTGTTATGATCAAAGGCTAAAAATTATGATTTAGAAAATTTATTAAAATACTTTTTATTTTTGAAACTAGAATTATACATATGTTTGATTAAATCTGCATTTTGTTTTCAAATTTTATGGAAAAAGTTACAAACTAAATTTATTTGATTTTAATCCTTTTCATACCATATTTTTATTTAAAAACTGTTAGGTTGATTGCATCTAAATAGTATATTTTGTTGAAGAAATATATGCCTTTTAAATTATTTTTCAAGTATTCATATTTTCTGAAATTGATTTTTTATTTCATGTTAAATCAGATTGGCATGGTTGCAAGATGAACAATGTATTTTTAGATGTTCTTCAGCATCTATGTCAATTTCCCCCTTTTTATGTTCTTTTTTCTGTTTTACATTATTGACTTTATCCTATCAAATGATTAAAGTTGAAAAGTATTTTTGTGATCTGAAAATATTTATCTGAATTGAAATTATTTCTTGTATACTTTTAAAATAAGATGTTATGTTTATGGTATATTTATGCATTACTAGATGCATAGATGTTAGGAGATTCTACTGGACTGGGTGCTTCTAAGTGGTCAAAGGCAGCATAGTTGGTAGCATGACTTGCAAGCAAATCTAAGCAGCAATGCCATATTCTTGCCACTTTAACAGTGTATATTTGTTTGCAAGACTGTCGGGAAAACATTTTTCATGTTTCAGTTACTCATTTTTGGTTTGAAAGTTTTAGCACTGTTTTTATAAGCCTACTGCTTTAACCTTAAGCAACATAGTTATAAAAAGCCTAAATGGTTTTGCTATCTTAACTTGGATTTTGTTATATATTTTACAATTTAAAATTTCTTTACATTTTTTCAAAAAATAAACAAGCATGCAATTTTGGCATAACCATTTCTGGTGGATAAATTACTTAAGTTTTGTTATTAAGAGAAAATTTTTTGGGGAAAAATTCACTTGAGAAAGTCTTAATCTGCTAACTCTTTTACTGAAAAATCTGTTATCATTCTTGAAATATGATAAAATCGGTGCTCTTCCAGATACTTTATGGTTAGAAACTTTTTAGGTAGCTGAAAAATTTTTTGTATAAATTTGAGATACTAAATGCCTAGTTGTAATTGACATGTTGAAATATTATATCTTAAAAAGAATTTCTGTAGATTTTTTTTTATTGCAATCTAACTTATTTGATGGAAAGACTAGCTATCTTATTCTGAACAAAGATTTGTTTTGGTTGAACTTTTTTTTATCCGAGTGTTTTCTTTTCAAATAAAAACACTTTTAATGTATATGTTGATATTGTTATCAAAATTTCTTTTGTATATCAAATTTTGATTGTATTGTATATTGTAAAACTTTCTTTGATAAAAAAAAATTCCAAATGACTTATTTATTTTAACATTGTAATTAGCCACTTATTACTATATGTAAAGTTTTATTTTGTGTTTAAAATTTCCATTTGAGTGATTTTCAAAAGAAATCATCACCAAATATGCCCACGTATTAAGTCCCTCTCATTGGGAGGAATGAATTTTTAAAATTCACTGATTAAAATGGTAGCCCGAATAAAATTTTAAGTAGCCTGTTGCCCAAATCAAAATTTTTGACACCAGGTCACTGACTTGTAGCTCAATCAGACAACAATACATAGAACTATAGTTCTTTGGGAAAATTTTATCTTGACACAAAGAATCTTCTGTGCAGAGTTTGGGCAGATTTGTTTAATATAGCATTGAGACCTCTTATGAGCTACTTCCAATTTTTTTTAATTTAAACCTACCAGAGTTAAGGCATACAGACATGCCAACTTTTCAAACAGCCTGTTAAGAGCACTCAAATAAGACTAAGGCAGGGGTTCTCAAACTTTCCAACATCACAACCCACTTTTTATAAACAAACTAATGCGATGCACCTCATCTTCAGTTAATTTTCCCCATACCCCCTACAAGACTTCAGCTCCGTGTGCGTGGGGCTTGGTCATCAACTATTTTGTTACTATAAGGCTGAGCACGCACGAGTGACTAAAGTCATGGCGACCAGGATAACTAGTATCAAAAATATCACTAGAAAACAATGGATCTCTATGAAGAAATTCTTGGCAATCGGCCAAGAGTCATGTCGCCTAGTGCGCGCACTCTAACTTGTTTCAATAGCCATGGCGACAATTTTGTCTTTGTCAACGTGACAAAAGTCGACCATGCGCGATCAGCCTAATGCATGCAATTATTGGAGATTATATTAACTGTTTAGAAATTTAAGAAATATTTATACCTAAGCGTATCAAATTGTTTGATTGTAGGAGCAAATGTGAGGTCCACGATCAAAAGGGAGGTCAAGGTTCCCTCCCCCAGAGAAATTTATGAAATTTGACTCTGGGTTTTACCAAGTTTTTTTTAGTAATCTGGGATATATTGCAATTCCAACATAATTTCCTAAGGAAATTCTTAAATTCAAACTTGTTGCGAACCACCAGTGGGTCACAACCCACAGTTCGAGAACCTCTGCTTTAAGGCATTAGCCTTTTGAGATCGTTTTGGAATCGCACATGCAATATTTGGATAAAAAAGAAATTCTATAGAATATTGCTAAAAATCGTTAAAAAGGAAAGTATAATATAGCTTGGCAAAGTGAGTGGGATATCTGGTCTTATTAAAAGAACATTGAAGACTATATTAGTCTTTAGGCAAAAAAAATACTGATGCAACAATTTAGTTAACTTCATTTATTATTGCAAAGGGGTCTTGCATTACAAACGCAGAAACATTCCACAAATGGATTTAGATCAGGGGATTTCGACTGGTGGCCCAATCAGGTTTAAAAAATAACTTGAAACATCAAATTAGATGCTTATATTTAAGGGAATAAGCAAGTTTTTACCTTTGGTGATACTGTCAACCGTTCTGATTTTTCCATATTTGTTTTGATTTTTTATATTATGATTTTTTTAAAAATTGTTCCAATTTCAAGAGAAAATTGGTAAATAAGCTAAAATTTGTAACAATTTTAAAACTTTTTGTAACTGGAAAATCGGGAACGTTTGGCAGCTATGATATGAATCACTAAAATGATGAAAAGGTGGAAATCGAACCCCTTTGCATAAAGAGCTGAAGCATATTTTGGAAGAAATGTTAAGATTGCTAACACTGAAAATAATCCTGGAATATTCTTTAAGTCTTAAATACAAGCCCTTTATTTCTTTCTAACTAAATCTTATCAACAAACACTAATGGCATGCCAGGATAATATTAATAAGTTATTTCCTGTTTTTTTTTTTTCAAGAATGTCAATGTAATATTCAAAACCACTTTTTATTTTTAATGTAAGAAAGTTTAAAAGATCATTCTTAAAAGTGAAAAAAAAAATGTATAATTTTTGCTAGTATACCATATTTAAAAAAAAATAGGACCCTATTTTATGACTGAAATTATTTTCTAAAAATTCAAATGATTTTTCTCAAATATCACTAAACAGGACCCTAGCCAAAAAATAGGGATGAACCCCTGGTGTACTTTCATTA
The DNA here is from genome assembly GCA_963680715.1 of Tetragnatha montana. Taxonomy (NCBI): domain Eukaryota; kingdom Metazoa; phylum Arthropoda; class Arachnida; order Araneae; family Tetragnathidae; genus Tetragnatha; species Tetragnatha montana. The sequence goes on from OY796675.1 coordinate 34,768,316, forward strand.
TACTCTGGCATGCCACTAGAGAACTCAATTCTGCCTTTGTAAGTTGGAATCCTGAGTCAGATTAATAATGAGCTCTTCATTAAAAAGAACCCCTATGTCAGAAAATATACAATTTAATATAAGTCCAAACAAAATATACACTTTCAAAAACCCATTTTAAAATCTGGTATTTTATAAAAAAAAAATATACATCAACAGATTAGATTTCTGACTTGACCACATTGCGAACTCCCTCACACAAAATTTCTTGTATGGCTTTTGCAAAGTTAACTTGTCCCTTCACAGTGCTGACATACTGAGTATAGGATAGGTTTCCATCAGTTGAAGGACCACTAGAGGCATCCTGCTTTCCTAGTGTCACAGGTAGAGGAAGGTATTGAATACTGTCTTTGTTCTCCATTGTACACTCCTGAATGGCTTTCTGAAATATTAGTTAAAAATAAGAAACTCTGGCAAAGGAAATTTTTCTTTTTATAGTAGCTTAAAGAAATTTTAATGACTGTTTTTAGCATAAGAAGCATGGGAGATGAGAATTTAATAATCAACATTTTAATTGCATTGTTCATTACAAAAAAAATAATAACCTCAAGAGTTAAACAGAAGGATATGAAAGATTAGAATGTAAAGTAAAACAAAATAAAAAATTTTAAATATTAAAATAGGGTTTTTTTATACTGCCCTATCAAATTTTCCCACTGAAACATGCCTACTTTCCTTCACAAAAAACATGCAGAAAATTATTGAAACTTACCAAATGCAGCTCTATTTGATTACATATAGAAAAGAATTCCTCTAGAGTTTTATCAAATCTGGGAGGAGCCTCTTCAGCATTTTTTCTGTAAATAAAAACAATATATTTCAATACAATGACTTCAAAGATATACTCATGAGTTTATGACTTCAATATACTGATACCCCCATTCCTAGCATTCTAGTTACTGCAGGTGACATTGGATCAACAAAAGTTCATTTCATGTTAGTTACAGTATTCTGAGTGCTATGTGATCCAGACACCAATACCTCAAGAGTTTGCAAACTAGTGAAAACAATGGAGAATAAATATAGTGCTTGATTAGGCACTACCATGTGATATTCTTCATATTTTTTGTGGATAAAACAGTCTTCATTAATCTAAAACTTCACTAACTAAATGTTTTAATTGCTTCAAAATTTATTTAAACACCTAAAAATAACAAAAAAAATTAAGAAAAAAAATAATTAACAGGATTAAATCAAGGCAGTGGAAAATTATTTAAGGGTTCTTCTGTTATTATCCCAGGATAATAAATAGGTAAGAACCATATTTGTGACATCCTGTAACATTAATAAATATTAAAAATACTGTGTATACCCAGCAATATGGTTCACTCTATCTCCAGCAACTTTCATGACATTCTGTAAAAAAAATACATTCTTTAAAGTAATGAAATTATGATGCAGAGAAACAATAAAATAGTCAAGCATTTATTTATAAATCAAACTTTTAAAAGAACAGAAAATTCATCATTTAATTAGACGACAACATAGTTCAGATTTCTTTGTCTAGGTGAAAGTAAGGTAGTGGTGTATATAGTAGGGAAGTTTTATAACCCAATTAAACACCAGTAGTTTGGGATTTAAAAAAGAAAGAAGTTCCGTATCAGAGGTTAACAATAGACAATCAAATCTGGCAACAAATTACAGAAACTGCTTAACACACCTGTTATCGTAATTTCATCACCAAGATTCTGATAACCTTACTTTGCTTATTTTTTTTATAATTTAGATGGTAGTTGGGGAATAAAATAGATGTACCCAACCCTGGACCTGGAAGAGAATGGCCTTCCCTGTTTGGGTTCACTATTCTCGCCTAGCCGGGGGCCGGGGCAGACAAACTTTACGCAATTCAACTTCTACAGAACTGGGTTGACAGAATGCATTATTTTATCGCCATTTTCGGCACCAGGCCCGGCGTTCTTGCATGAACCTAGTTTAATGTAAGCTCTTTCTAATTCTAATTTCAATATTTAAACATCCACTTTAATTTTAATTTAGGGAGAATATTGGTAGGATATGCTTATAAAACGATGAAAAAGTTGAGAGTAAATCTTACAGCGAATGCTTCTTTCAAAGACCAAATTAGAGCTTTCACTTTGCTAACATTGTCATATTTGACTTCGATTTGTTGTTGAAGATGACTCGGTTGAGGAGGTGGAGGGGGTTGTTGAGGTGGCATTCCAGGGTGCATAGGAGGTCCTACAGGCACCATTCCAGGAGCAGACATCATCTTGAAAAGTATTTCAGATGCAAACTTGCAAACAAATGAAAGAAAATTTTCACTCCACTCAGCTTGTTAGTTTGTTTACAATTTTCAAGTTCCCTGCTGTTGCCAGGTGAAAATGTTCACTAGAAACGCAGTCACAGATAGATGAAGTGGATCGGGCTGGGCTAACGAACAAAGCGATCCAACAAATGTTATCAAAACTCATATTTTAAAACCAAAAATAAACTACAACAACGCTGCCAACGCTGCTTATAAAGTGCCGTTTACATGAGCCAATTACCCGGGTAAAAGGCGGCTCTTACTCCTCTTTTCTACCCGGCATTCCCTACGAAGGGAAAAAGATAGGAAAAAGCCGGGTAGGATTCAATCCTAGTCAATGGACTCTAACCGTCTGACGTCACACGGAACCAACACGTGACCTACTGAGCTTGCCATTGGTTACCACAGATACTACACTAGTAGATCTACTAGTGTAGTATCTGTGGTAACCAATGGCAAGCTCAGTTGTAGGTCACGTGTTGGCTCCGTGAAGTCTCGAACCAGATAGGCGGTTAGAGTCCATTGCCGGGTAGTACCCTCCTTTCCCATGATGCATTTCGTGTCCCATCCCACACTACCTTGCGTGTTGTGTAGTCCGCCATTTAATTGTTTGTGTGTGCTCTGTTGATTGTTTTGATATAATTTGTAATGGACATCAATAATGTAGAAAGTAGCAAATGCAGTTTGAAATGTGAAGATAAAACGTTAAGTTTAATAAACATCCATTTATTTTTTAAGACAAGCACAACTTACAAACATGATGAAAAACGGAAATCAAAACAATAAACATTGATGGAATTGAAACAATGTTGCCAACACAATTTTGTATAATTGTATAAGTGTTACTAGTAAATAAACAAAATATTCAACAAATAATACAAGATTACTTTCATACATCTTCGCAGGTCTTCGGTAAGCAAATCTGCTATCATCCGTTGATTTTTTGCATATATCGCCAACGCTCTTTTAAAATTCATTCTGATGCTCTCTTTCAAAAACAAAAATGAGCTATTTGTAAACAAACTTGGAAACCATGGAAACAGGCAGATCCCTTATTTCTTACCACGTGACCGAGAAAAAGCCGGGTTAGATCATGTCTCATGTAAACGCCTTCAAATTTCGTTACCCGGGTAGAGTTGGAAATTCCCTTCAACCCACTTTTTACCCGGGTAGCTACCCGGGTAGCATTTTTCCCATGTAAACGGCACTAATATCTTCGTTGCAAAACAGTGGCGTATATAGAGCATTTTCAATCACGTGTCTCCGATCACGTGATCAAGCTGGCTTGGAGAACATTTGTTAGAACAATATGCGAGTCCGATACATCTGTAAAATACTTATAATATGCTACTGAAACTAAATATTGAATAATTAATAAATAATTAAGAATTTTAAAATATGTTAGTAGCATTGCGAATGGTACTTTGCAATTAGAACACTGGCAGAAATGATTTCAGCAATTAGAACACTGCTAAATATAAAATGTAGTATTATTGAATGACTTATAATATGCAGAGATGCCATTTTAGAGTAAATAAAGGTTACTTTAAAGTAAACTTTGGAGAAAAACATGAAACATCCTTATTTTTCAAAATTCACATCAAAAGTAAACAAATAAACCACAGAGAAGAGAGAAATATCCTAACAGAGGGTCCACGAGGCTATTTTCAAATGCGTTACTGATATGAGGGCGCCACACTAGAGTCTGGAACGTATGCCGGCCGCTTAAATCTCTCGCCAAATTAGAACTCAGCGCATGCGCAAAAAGGTGTTTTCGATCTCCCATAGGCAGCCGGCGAACGATTCAGACTGGATCCAGACGCTAGTGAGTTTAGTGCGATCCCAGCGCCACAATTCTCCCAACCTGTAACAAGATGTCATGATTTTCGATTTCCATTATGGCCTATGGCCGTGGACTCTCTGTTCTAGTACTCTGTGAAATAAACGATGTGCATCCTATAGTTTTCCATCATACTGTCTGTCATCCAAGTCTCTGACGTCACAAGCCTGTGACGTCATGTGCGAATGCTCTATTAGGGGGGGGAGGGGGCCCTGGCCCCCCCCCGAAATTCGGACTAGGTGTACCAAAACAAGTTAAAACACTGTATTTTAGGGTCAAATTTCAAAAAAATTTCTGGGGGAGGACCCCCAAACCCCCCTTTTGTACTTGGAATTTTATTATTAACAACTTTATTATAATAAGTTCATCAAAATCCAAATCCTACCAAAAAATATATGTCCAAAATTCGGACTAAGTGTTCCAAAAACAAGATAAAACCCTGTTTTTAGGAGTAAAATTCCAAAAATTTTCTGGGGAAGGACCCCAAATCCCCTTCTGTGCTTGGAACTCTATTTCAATAACTTTTTAAATATTAAGTTCATAAAAATGTACATCCAAAATTTGGACTTAATGTACCAAAACTAGTTAAAAACCTGTTTTTTTAGTCAAACTTCCAAAAATTTTCTGGGGGAGGACCCCCAGTACTTGTATTTTTATTACTAACGACTTTTCCTATATTAAGTTTTGAGAACCTAAGTTATCACCTAAAAAGTTATATTGGACCTACTAAATAAAATATGTGGGGGAGGGGCTGGGGAGTAATTTTGGGCCCCTCCCGAAATAAATTCCTATATACGCCACTGTTGTAAAAATAACCATAAAAGGTGTTAAAATGATTTTTAATTTTTTATAAGGAAGTTTAAAATTGGGATTTTATATTTACTACTTTAACTTTTTATTTTGTTCTTTAATTTGAAATATCTCTCATTCTCTTGTAAAACCAAAAAATTGTAGAGCCTAAAACAAGATGAATACGTAGCAAAAATTTGGCACCTATCGGCACCTGGCGCATACAGTGACATACTTTTTACTAAGACAGACAACATTTGGTGTAAATTTCAGCCAAATCAAAAATGTCATTCATCATAAGTGTACCACATTCTCAGAAAATCACTCTTAAATAAAGCTTAATTTCAATTTTTAAGGCTGTGCGCGTACGAGTGACTAAAGTCACGGCGGGCGACCAGTATCATCACTAGTATCAAAAATATCACTAGAAAACAATGGATCTCTATGAAGAAATTCTTGGCAATTGGCCAAGTGTCACGTCGCCTAGTGCGAGCACTCTAAGGCTGAGCGCACACGAGCGACTTTTGTCACGATGACAAAGACAAAATTGTTGCCATGGCTATTGAAACAAGTTAGAGTGCGCGCACTAGGCGACGTGACTCTTGGCCGATTGCCAAGAATTTCTTCATAGAGATCCATTGTTTTCTAGTGATATCTTTGATACTAGTGATACTGGTCGTCGTGACTTTAGTCACTCGTGCGCGCTTAGCCTAACTTGTTTCAATAGCCATGGCGACAATTTTGTCTTTGTCACCGTGACAAAAGTCGCTAGTGCGCGCTCAGCCTTTATGCTATTACCAAAATTTGAATGTCTTGGTTCTAGGGGGGGGGGCTGCAGCCCCACACGCCACTGTATAGGGCTTTACCAGCAAGCAGAGTGCAAAATTTTGATACAAAAATACTTTGAAATCGAAAACATGGTTCTAACTTGTAATTATCAGGACTGACTGGTTAATGATTTGCTGTTTTGACTAATCTGAGCATTTTATCTAAACTTGTGCTAAAAAATATTAAGGACAAAACGTACATTTTCTAAACTAAAAGTTGACGTGAGATTTTTATTGACTCCCCCCTCCCCCCCTCGTGAGATTTGGTGAGATTTTCCTGGGCCCCCCTCCCCCCTTTTGACCTCACGTAATTTATGGATGTCCCCTTTCCAATGACGAAATTAGATTTAAATGTTTTAATACCAAGCATCTTAAGTCGGATTTTTAGTCCTTAATTGGTACCGTTTCAATAAAATCTGCGGGTAAGATTTCCTTTAATATACCACAGCAGGGCCGCCGAGAGCCACAGCGGGCCCCGGGGCAACGACAGTCCCGGGCCCTCTTTACTTTTACGTACTACCTTAAAATTAATTAGACATAATATTTTTACATATATCTATCACTTTTGACATAATTAAAACGAAACTGTACACATATCTGACCACTATACATTAATTTATTATACTAAGAGTTGTTCAAAGTATTCAATCTTTGTGGAAATCTAAATAATTGTTCGAGTATTTCTTTTCTTCCTAGGTAGGTTTTCTTCATGGAACTAGTACAATAGGTAGTAGTTTCTTGAACAATACAATAACTAACTATTTCAAACTACATTTGTTTTGAAAGAATCACTTTGCACCATAGAGTTATTGCACACACACATATTAAGTAATTGAGGCACTTGGAGGAACATCGAGCTAACTCCAATGTTGGACTTAGCTCATTGTAAGCGCCTCAATGGTTTTCTCTAAAAAATTTCAATATCTTACCTGAAACCTTTGGAAGTCAGGAACGCCAGCACCAACCTATATTCAAACTAGAGGAACATTCGAACAGTTTAAAAATCCATTCTAATTCTTTTTTTTTTATTTCGAACGCATTTTCAGACTTTACATATAGTATTTTAAGGTACTTTAAGCTTAATTAGTTAAAATAATTTTAGTATTAAACTTAAAATTCAAAGCTTTTAGAATTTTTCCAGTTTTAACTGATATGATAGAAATTTGATAAGTTTTAAAAATTATTGTTTTCCGTCTAAAATGTGTTTTTATTTAATATTCTTTAATATTAGTCTTGTTTTTATGCATTTATTTATGAAAGTTCTTTTAAAACCAGCTGTAGAATATTTTGTTTAATGCTTTTAGAAAACTTTTACGCTAAGTTTTTATCTGATTTAAGAAATACTATATTAAATTTCAGGAATGCTGTAAACTTATGAATAAATCAGTTTTTGTTTCAATATTTTATAAATATATGGAGAAGTAGTCAAAAATGTTATTTTTGTGGGAATGTGTCCCGTTCTTCCCTATGAATTCACTTTTAAGATGTGACATTTAAAATGTATTTTAAGTATGTAATGGATGTATTTTAGGATGTTAACAACACTTTTAAGACCATTTCATGACATTAAATACTCTCATATTAGGAGACGCGTATCGCAAATGAGGGACATTTTGAATTTTAATTAAAATACAATTTTTTAGGGGTTTTTTTCATATAAAAGTATTATGAATTTCGAATCTCTCTCTCAAGGAGGTAAATAATATACAAAATCCCACTTTTAAGTTTTACTGAATCATTTATCACATAACAATAAATTGATATAATTAAAGTGCCATCTCTCACTTGGGAAGCTTTCCTCTAGATATATTGAATGGAGATAATCATACCGAATCATACCTAGCTCTGTTGTAATTTTATAAACAATTTTTTAACTAATTCCAAATTTTCCAATATAGTTTTCCAAAATAGTTTTACAGAAACAATTATTAAATAATTACCTTAGCTTTATATTAACAGGATCTAGTCTAGAATAAGTACTATTCAGCTTCCTTCTATCCTTGACCTTTAAACTTACACCATAACAGCTATAGTTCACTATAGTTTATTTTAATTCACACCTCCTTTTTCTAGAAAATTAAAATAACTTTAAAGCTTAGAAAAATCACTTTTTTCGCACTGTATACATGAAACAAACAAATTAATTATTACACCTTTAATCCAATTTAAAAATGCACACTTAAACTTTTCTGTATCAAACTTTTTGTAAAACATCTTAATTTTTATTCATTAAAAAAACAGTTCATTCATGATTAATATAAAAGGTATTTTTAGACCAAGAACATTTATTGTTCTATTCAGATTAGAACGCATTAAATAACAGTTCTAATGGAAGAATCCAAATTTAATCAAATTCATAAAAAAAATTGTTTTAATCAGCCGTTTTTAGAAAAATATGAACTCAATGGAAAAACAATAGCCCAAATTACTATTTCTAATACAAGTTTATTAAATACAAGTTTACAATACAATTTGTATTGTAAACTTGTACAATACAATTTGTATTGTGACATTTAGTAATAGAGTAAAAATACAAGTTTATTAAAATCTGAAATAATTAATAATTCAAGAATCGAATAAAAATTATATTGAACCCTTCTTTCTAGTTAAAATTGTGTTAAAAAATTGTTTTTAAGCAATTTATTAAGCATAATATGGATTTTTGAATAAGAAACATTCCTAAACCCTTAATTTTTTAAGTCTCTGTGGAGTATGAAATTTCGTATAAAAAACTCCCAGGCTAAAAGAGTAGTTAGCAACAAACCGTATGTTTTTATCTCCTTTAGTTTATTTTTTATTAATTTTGTAAAGGTATTAATTAATTTTGGGACAGCCTTAATAACAGATATCATATACTATAATTTTTAATACAATTTAAAAATCATTGATTCTTAAATTTTATTTTTATTTAATAGTGTAATAAATTCTCTTTTAATGATTTATGAAACTTTTCACTGTCAAAAATTTTCCTTTTTTTAAAAAAAAATTAAGCAAACAGCAATGCCTTTAAACCTCTCCCCCAAAAACCAATATATACAAAACATGAGACAAAAACAACCTAGTAAAATGCAAAATACGTATACTATTTTCAACCGATTCTTCAATTTTATTTTCATTTAATAATGGAATAAATTTTCTTGTTCTCTAAGTAAATTTTTTTATGGTAATTTATAAAACTTTTCATTATCGAAAATTTCCATTTTTTAAAAGAAAATTAAACAAACAGCAATGCCTTTAAAACCCTCTAGCATATGTAAAACAAGAGACAGAAACAACTAGAAAAATACAAATACGTATAATATTTTCAACTGTATTTGATAGCTGAAATGTGTATTATGCTTAAAAAATGAATACAACTCACCTAGACGTACGGTCTATCTCAGAAGACTATCGTTAAAAACTTTTTCAAACGATAACTTTGAAACAATCGGGAAAAAATTTTATTAATTTAAAAAAAATTATAGACGATTTTTAAAAACAGATGATACACGTTTAACGGAACCTACGCTTTCTACATCCACATGTCTGCATGGGTAAATGGCTTGAAACTTCTCCACTGTCCTCTGTGTCTGGGGTCGGTCAAGAGGAAGGCTCATTTCCTGTTTGTTTTGGCTAACGAAAGACCTTTCCATGCAGGGTTGGGGGGTGTCAGGTCCGGTTCGGGCCCTTCCGTGCCTTATCTTGTGACAATTCTTGGAATGTATTGCAGCTTGCAGGTGGTAATTATCTTAGTTTGCTGAGTTTCGAAACGTTGGAGATTGCATTCCAGGAAGGAGGGGGGCCCGGGGCCCGTTCTCAGGAAGAAGAAGGGTAGTTGGGGAAAAAATCTATGAATGGGTATTCTTGTTACAGAACGTTTAGTAGTGTATCTCAAGATGGAGATTCTTTACGGGCCCCTATAGGGCTGGGAAAATCCCCGGGCCCGGGGGAAAGTGCCCCCTTTGCCCCCCCCTGTCGGCGGGCCTGTACCACAGTTATGTCTAACAACTGGCTACCCAAATTCAGGGAATTCATTTGAATTAGGCTCTTAAAAGTGTGCTTGAAAATATGGATAAAAGCATTGTCCTGTTAAAAATTCTGATATTTTGCTCGAAAAAGTTTTCGAAATAGAAATGTCTGTTGAGGACTGCCCCGAGTTGCTTTGAGTATTGACAACCATAGATAAATGTCAGGGACGTCTACCCATTGATCGACATCGCCCTAAAACCATCATAAATTCCCCAAATTTACCTTCCTTAAAACATCTAGATTCATCTGGAGGTCATGATAAATGTGTCTAAATTAATCAAAATTATTTTAATTCAACTCATTTTCGTAAATGAATGTAATTATTTAGACATTTGTCACCAAATGTCTTGTTTGGCAAGTTTGGTGATCACTTAATGTTTAGATATAGACACGGATTTGTGCAACTTTTTAGGTTTGGGCAATCCTGGCGGGAAAAAAAAAGGTTTTAGATGCCATTTATACTGATTAAAGCCATGCCGTGACTATAGACCTTTGTTTCGGGGTGAGGAGGTGCTTATGAGCAATAAATCAAGTCTACCGACCTCGAGTTATCAAGTTCCCTTGATAAGCGAGGTGGTCAACTGCAAGGATTCATATATAGCCCCAGGAAAACTACCGAAATGTATTTTTACTTCTAACAACTCAAAAAATGTTTAAACTTATTAACTTAAATTTCAAATTTAATCAAAAAACACAATGAATGGACATCGATTTCGCCAAATTTAAAGGGCTATATCTGCCTATAGGAGTAGTTATTTTTCCCTCTTTCCACTCATGTGTAGAGCTATGTATTTTTTTTGAGTACAAGAAGTCAATTTGCCATTTTTTAGATTTATTTCAAATAGCCAACATCACGTTTATGAAAATTATAAAATCATATTTTAAGACAAATTGAAAACGTTATCGCATCCTACTAAAATTTAGACTCGCAACTCACTGGTCCCACAGTTTGGTAACTTAGGGGTTAGAAATAACTGACAAGCAAAGGAGAAAATCCTGATTTAACTGTACTTAATTCAAAGTTTTAATTACAACATTTGTTTTGTTAAATTTCTGTTTTGAAAAAAAAATGTCTTTCAAAATAGAGCTGATAGAGAAAAACCTCCTCCCTAATACTTCAAAATTAGTTACAAAATCCTCGGTCCCAAAAAAGTACTAGATTTTATATTATAATCTTGTGCAATCAAAAATTTAATAAGGGAAAAAAATTCTTGACTGTTCCTTCCCAGTCTTTCATAGGGTCGAATAATAATAGAAGCAGTGACTTTTTATGACACCTCGTAAATCATATGTAAGGTTTATAGGCTGCTAAATTGGAGGGACACTAATCCTTTGCTTGGTTCTGTTCACTAATGATGCATTTCATGCTGTTTTTTTTACACATTTTAACCCCTAAAATTATTGTTATTCTTCAGACAGTGATTTTACGAGGAATAGTAAGATTTTTAATTATACAATGGTTATGAATCCAGTTGGTCGGAATGTTTTAATAAGAAATGGATGTTAAATATTATTACTTAAGTAACGCTGCATTTGTGCAAAAGAATAAATTTACATTACATAATATAGTACTATATACTTAATTTACAAGATTAAAAGAAAATACCGGATTCCGAGTTTTCCAAGTCTTAAGAAAGGATAAAAATTATTTATTTTTTCTCGATTAGTAAGTTGAAGTTACCATTTTGAATAGTAAAAAAAATATGTTCTTATATTTTATTAACGATGATCAATTCTTATGAAACTAAAGTATTCGACTAGGTTAAACCACTTTATATAAGTATTATTTTTACATAGCATCTTGTGAATTAAAATAGGGATCTGTGTAGTAAATAACATAAACCTTTTAAATGTATTGATGTAATTGTAACTAAAAATAACAACTTGTTTTTATTTTTAATAGTTAAGAGAGGTTGAATCCTTTTATGACTGAAACCGTTGAATCACATACCCATTCCTTTTTAAAAAGAAACTGCATTGAAATAATTTCTTTTGGAAAGAACTCTTCTTCTTCTTCCATAAAGGTTTCATGTGATTAAGAAATTGATTTTGAAAAGAACGGAGAAAAACAGGGAATCTTTAACTAAACAAATGGAAAAGAAAGGAATATCATCTTGTTTACTGTGTAGAAAATTGTGTTTCCTGTCGGATTCAGTTTCCATCAAATTATTTTCTTATAGATTTTTGTTTGTTTTGTTCAAAGACATCTCTTTATGAAAATAAAATTTAGGTGACTCTGAGTTTGGAAATGAAAATAAATCTTTTACGAAGTTTCGTGTAATCCCCATCAGCCTCGAAATCAACTAAAATCGAGCTTAGGTCCAGAGTTAAATTTTTGAAAGAGGGTTCTTAAGAACCTCGATTAAAAAACTATTATGGAGATCCGTCTTACTCGTATATTAAAAAGTAAAACTTTTTACTCAAAATTAATAAAATACGTGTTTTAAGAAATAAAACACCTCATATATAATGACCTATTCATAATATAATTTTTCTTGATCTTTATTATTTTTTGATTTTTAATATATTTGTAAATGTTTAAGAATCGATTTTTATTTCTCATCAAACCTAGTAAAGCTATTTTGAACCAGCTTATAAGTAAAAAGGTGAAAGCTTTCCAACAAACAAAGAAAAAAGTTCAAACTGTAAACATTCTTAACTTTTGTATACTAGCATGAAATTAATAAAAGAGAAATCTGCAAGAATATTAATTTGTAAAAAATATAAGCTATATAAAATTCTTAAATTATTGTAGATTAAATGTAGTATTAATTACGTTCCACAAATACTTTGTTGAGTTTTTACGTTCAAAAAACCTTAGATAAAATCCAAATTTGGAATCGATTTGGAGGCTCGACAAAATGAACAAATTACTTAAATATCATAATATGGCAATAATATCATTATAAACATGTGACATCATCTATCAACCTAAAAAAGGTCAAAAATTTTTTTCATTGGAGATGTTAAAAAACTCAACAAAAACTTTTGACTTGTTGACGCTTTGATCAAGTGAGATTTTAAAAGCTCCACAGGTCCACAGGTACGCAAATGAGTTATTAAAAGCTTTTTAAAATAATTAGTAGTAATCACATATTTTTTGCTCAAACCAAAAAATTTTTTATGTTTGAATGTTAAATACATATTTTTGAGGTTCCATGCTCTACCTAAATAAAATTTCCGTATTATAAATGATAAATATTTCTTAGAAAGAGCTATTTATGTTGATATGTATGTGATTAAGCATTTAAAATTAGGAAAATAATTTTAACAATGAACAGTAAATGATAAAGTATATAATTTTTACTCAGAAGAGACTTAGCTTTAAACTTGAAAGTGATCCAACAACTTTCTAACCCTACAAAATTTTTGGATAGACATATTTTTAATCTACTGTTATGTATTACTATAAATGGAATTCTAAAGTTTCAGTAAAAATTTGGTGATTATGGAATAAAAGTTCATCATTTATGCAGGGTTTTTTTTTCGATTTTCCCGAAACTTGATTTTTTTATTTCTCAGGATACCTTATTAAAACTGTCGAGTCAAACATAAATTATCCAAAGTTTGAGACCCGTCTGGTAATTTGCAACTCAATGCTTTTCATAAGAAATGCAGTTTAAAAATACTTCATTAAGTATTCCATCGTAATATTACACTTAAAGGAACTAAATCCGTGACGAAGAGAAAGATTTCGTAAAGAAAAATTTTCCCCCAATTTTTTTCAGGTAACACAAAAACAGATTTTAGAAGCATCAAACCTTTTTTACTGGCTCTTTTACATTTCAAGAGAAAAAAGTTCCAAGCAACAACATTTTGTCAAAGGGGAATTGGTAAAACCGAGAATTCCCATTGATATTTAAATCAGTTGTATTATATTCTCACTTCGTATGACTTGAAACCGATTTAGTCTGATATAATTAAAAAGTGTGCTAGGACTCGTGCTAGGACTTTGTGTTCTGTCCAATGACACGAGAACTTCGGAGGGGTTACCATGGTGACCAAGAGGAGAGGGAAAGAAGAGAGGGGCCCCGATTCCATTTTACCGTTTCTGGAGAGAGCTACAAGTGGTCGCTTAGAACATGACAACCAAAGGTAAGTTGGTTTGGGTTCAAAACTTCATATTTATGATGGTAGTGTAAAACTTTAAATTGGAAAATAAACTGTACTTTAGCAAAAATTAAAATATTTTAGAGTTTAGTTATATTTTACGAAATTATCGAACGTGAGAAAGCTTATGTTAGCCAGCAAAATTATTATTTTATGTAAAAATTATCAGCTTGTAACATTTTCTAACATTTAACTGTTAAAAAATAAAAATTACATGAGAATATTAATTCAAAATCTGAAGTTGTACCTAAAAAGCATAATTTTTCAAAAACCAAACGTCTGTCTACTTAGAAATGCAAGTAAAAATAGTGTACACTGGCAATTTTTTTCCCCAATATTTTACTCTAAAATATTTACCTAGTACTTTATGATCAACGTTTTGTAACTGTACCAAAATATAAAAAAAAAACTTAAAAAAGAAATCAGGATCACAGATCAATTTAAAATAGTTTTACTATAAAACTAAAACCCATTTTAACATTATCGATGAAAACATGTAAACGTCAGTTCATGACGTTGATGAATATTTTTCCTTCTTTATAAATCCAGTTTTTGAAGCTGGAAACATTCTATTCAAAAATGAATGAGTTGAATTATCACGTCCTAACAATATGACCTGAAAAACAAGTTTTTTCCTTCACAAATAAAAGCATGAGAAAAAAACCCAACTAAACAGTGCATGTTTTATTACTTGTCATAATATGTGCTATCTGTTGTAACACTAATCATTTTGATATGGAAGGTTTTTTTGTTTCAAATTTGATGACCAGTTCTTTCAATTTTGAAATACTATAACTAGAAACTGGATAGCTAGAAATACTAATTTTTAAGTAATTTAATAGTCATTTAATAGTAATTTAATAGTAAATAATATTTATTTTATATTATGTTTTAAAATTTAACAGTTGTAATTTATAATTAGTTTAAGGTGTAGCAGCTTAAGTTCTCCCGTTAGGACAACTCAACCATTTACAAAACGACTTGTCACCTTACGTCATCACCTTCCCATGTCATTAGTATTTTTTTACTCAGTTTTGAAAAGGTCGTTTTAAGATCATTTAGGGAGAAGGGGTGTGACACCATATGACAAGTGGGAGTTGTAAACATATCTGAAATCACAGATCAAGACTGTGTTTTCATAGCTTATTCCCTATTCCTATACTAAAAGAGGCATTTCATACACTTCAAGTTTTTATAAAACAGAAACTGGTTTTCAAGTATTGAAATTAAAGAAAAATTGGATTTCCTTTTAATTTAAAATATGCAGCATTTCAATAAAAAAAAGGGGGAAATTTTTTAAATTGGGATCAAAAGGTGGTTAAAAACGCTTAAATTGAAGGTATATTTCTTGAATCTTAAATACACCTACATTGTTCATTCCAGTTTACATCACCTCAAACTTTTTCAAAATTTATAAACTAGCACATTATTAGAGAAGAATTTGAATATAATACTCATCCTACACCTACAGAACATCGATGCCTCGTAAACGTTATTTAAAAACTATTTTTTGTTTCGACATTTTGTTTTGTGGCTTTTCTTTTTCTGTCCCTTAAATTCAGATTACATAACCCCAAAAGGGATAATTTACTCCATTACCACAAAAAATATTCTATATGTGAGACATAAGAAAAATAATCTAATTCATTACACTAAAGTACCAATTAAAAGCTGGACTAACAAACGATAGGCGCTTAATAGAAAACACACCTCATTCATTGAGATGAAAACTCAATTACGAGTACATTTGTATCAGCCCACATCACACCAACGCAAAGGTCTTAAGAAGAGACTTAGTAGCCTACTAATTCAGTTAGCCTGTCTCGAACGTCAATTTGTGGGAAACAAATTCACTAAATTGAATATGGTATTTGTGAGTTGCCAAACTATCACAGAAAAGTTATCCCACAATGAGTAAAACCAAATAGTCTGAGAAAGCGAATCTTTGACCCAATGTAGTAATCAAGTTGGAGGTCAGGATAGAAATCACTTTCCCATTTTGTATTCTGAACCGATTCTACAACTGAATTTCTGGAACTTTCTGTCTCGAACTAAGATTTGTCTCTAGTCGGTCTTAACTTAAGAAGAAACGGTCTGCTAAGAAGGTTCATTGGAAAGACCTTGGGGAGAAATGTTCTGTCTACTTTAAACTATTATTTAATTGATTTTCGATCCGATTCGAGGGTAGGTTTGCAAGTTGTGAAATTTTAGGTCTGACTTATTACGTTTGCTGTTTAATTATTTTAAGTAGGGGTAATAAATTGTTAAAAAACTAAACTTATTGAAACTAACCCTAAATAACCGAATTTTCTTTTAAAGTTGAGAAATTTCAGTTTGATACAAAATCTTACGCTCTTTAGTATACAGCTAGTTATAGTTAAAAAATGGGTTGTTTATATGTAGTTATAGATGATCATACTTTAATTTTTATAAGACCTCTTACAGTACCCCCTTGTGTGAAACAAGATATTAGTGGATTCATACCGTTTCGTCTTTCTAAAGGTAGTACTTCGTAAGTGTGATAAAGTGATAAAACTAAACTGTAAAGAAAAAGGGAAAATGTTAATTACTTCTCCCGTGCTATACTGAATTAATACGAGGTGTTATTTCTTTCACTTTTAGATTTTACTACAAAAATTAGAAAGGTTACAAGGTAGCACATCACATGTAACACGTAAATTCATTTCTTATTCTAACGGTTCAAAAATCTTAAAATAAAAGTTTTTGTCACTTACCAGGTATTACTTTAATGTTACAAAATTATATAGAGGGATGACAGTGATTAGTAGACTTAAGAAAATTTTGCATCAAACCTTCAGATAGATTTAAGATTTACTATCTTATTTTACAGCACTTTTTTTTAAGAAAAATGCAGCTTTTTTAACACAGACATAGTATTGGACGTGATTTAAAAATTATATTATAATTAGAACTTATTTGTATTTGTGTAACTTATAACAAATATAAATTACATCAATATTACAGATATCAATTAAGATTAGTACATTATAACTCTATATTGTGCTTTCTATGCTTATTTATTATTACTGGTTTTCTTTTGACGTATAAATCTCATCCTTTACAAAGTATTCATAAGAGACTATGCATATTTTATAACGTCTATACCTATAGGAATTCTTTCCTAATATTAATTGGTATCTTCCCAATAAAACAACAAATTAAAAAAAAAAAACAGTTGCCTTCTGAAGATATCCAATAAATCCATCCTTTTTCAGAGAAAAAAATATTTTACGAAACTTTTTACTACTATCATATGGTGTAATGTCACTTAGTTTCTTCCATATTCTCGTAAATACTATTAAAACAAGCCATATAAACTTTAAGGTAACCAACTTCATAATAATTTAATGTGAATATTATGAAGTAAAACAAAATATATCTGAAGACAATTACTAATAACTACAATGTGAACTTCAACTACGAGTTAAGAGAGAGGGCCTTTCCTGCAGGCGGTTGGTATCAGACTGGCTTATCCAGACTTCGCCAGGCTCGAGACTTCGTGCTTCAGGAGTTGGGAGTGCACCCGAAACAACTGAGCAGTTTCACTGCCTTTTCTTCGTTGCTGCACGCTCCGAGAGATCCAACGGGTCTTGCAGTCATTCGTATTCTGTATGGTAAGTTTGAGTATCTTTGGTTTGATAAAGTAGATTCCAAAGTATGTTACATGATGTCAAAACGAGCGTTTTACGGCATATGCTATAAGTACTGAGGTTGAGTTTCTCAGAGTCCAATTAATAAAATGTTCAAGTTGTAGGTAAATAGTATTTACGGTTTAAAATTAAATAGTTTCTAATGATTCTAAGGTTTCTAAAAACTTTAAACTGAATACTTTCCATGCTTAAAATAGGAAATCCCTGTCGGGACGAATAGATACACAATATTTTTACATTTGAAAAGAAAGAGTCGGTAAATTTATTTATACCAGTTATACTACTATATTAATAAAATAACAGGCGTAAAATTATATTGTCAAAAAATATTTTTCCAAAGTATGATAAAAAAAAATACATGCTCCTAAAAATCGTCCATATTGATTAGTAAAATTAAGGATTATCAAGATATTTTATCAAATCGCCCACTTTACAAACCAGTATTTACGGTTTTTGTAAGAACTCATATTTAAAATGTTCACTTAAATTAATAATTTTAGAAAAACCCAAGCTTATTTCTTAACAACCGGATGTATTTCACGACATTTAAAGTTTTAGAATTTACACATTTGAGTGGGTTCGAAGCCGAGGGGGGGGGGGAATTTTTTTGCCATGTGCGTTTTTAATAAGTATTTTTATTATTTATTTACTGCCAAAGGTGTTTTAGTGGCAGTGATAAAACTATAAGATTAAACCTCCCATTGAATTTTCAGTAATAATAACTTATTCACCATGCATGGTAAACCTTTCACCCTTTGTCACTTTCACCTCTTTGGCTTCTCAACCAATCAATTAAAGATTTAGGAGATGCCTATGAAAAAAAGAATTATTCACTCTAAAGATTTTAATAGATTATTACCTTGTTATAAAATTTTTATTGTAAATCATTTTGAATCAAAAGAAAAAAAAAGGCTGAGAAAAGACTCTTACTTTCTTGCATTCATGACTGAATTAAAGTTATAAAAATGCTATCTAAATTACATTACATTTTTATTTAGGATGCTTGATGTGCATAGACGTGCACCACGAGAGAGGTCTATGGCGAGCAGATAGCCGATGGGGAGATCCCAATGAGTGCAGGTTTCCTTTGCTGCCTTTCCTCAAGCCGTTGCCACTGCAGTTCATGATCATTCTATACACCATCATGCTGTTTGGTCGGTATATCATAAATATGTATTTTAATACAGATTTTCAATCGAAAGTATTTAAGTATAAATGATTAACAACCAAAAAGTACATGACAGCTAGACATTTTCAACAAATACCATATTTTTTCCCAAGGTTTCAGGAATTCTTTTCCAATGCTATGTGAACCCTTTAACAATTTTGATGTACGAATTATGATCAACTTTTTTAACCCCAAGGGCTAAGAAATAGTAACATTAGTTACTAACGTAGAACAAATTTTTTTCTTAGGATTATTAAAAAATGGTTGCAGTGTTTCAAACACAGCACAACCGTCACAATGAAAAACAAACATGAAAACTTTACTTATTCATTATTTTCTGTTGGATAAGAATTTCAGTGATTATTGCTTGTTTTGATCATCATATTAGGGGACATCCATAAATTACGTGAGGTCAAAAAGGGGGGGAGGGGTTTGGAAAAATCTCACCAAATCTCACCAAGGGGGGAGGGGGGTCGATTAAAATCTCATGTCAACTTTTTAAGTTAGAAATTATACGATTTTCTTTGTTTTTTAAGTATGAGAAAGAAAATTTTTTTTTAAAGTTGTAGGTGCCCCTCCCCCTCACGTGGGGGGAGGGGGGTCCAGCAAAATCTCACTAAATCTCACCAAGGGGGGAGGGGGGGGTCCAGATTTTGGGAAAAAACGCCTCACGTAATTTATGGATGTCCCCTTACTGAAAACAATTACTGCTCAATTTCTAAACGCAGTTGAACTATTCTTTAAAAAAAAAAAACAGTGAATGGTACTGATTGATGTTTTACTTTATCATGGATAACTTCTTCAGTGAAGCTCAAATAACAAAGTGCCCCAGGGGAATTCAATTGACATAAAACAATGGGTGGGGTGACCGGAAACGAATTTATTGGTAAATGGAACATTCATAATAACTCAAAGAGGGAATAAGAGGTAATGATGCATTCTACGTCATGTAGAATGACAGTTTTCTAATATGAATTATGTGTTTCCTGAACACATTTTTTCAAATTAGGGATACGTAAAAAACATATAATACAATTGGGGAAATGTTTTCTGTATGCATAGTGATTTCGATAATCTTTAAAATACAAAAGAGTTTTAAGTTTTATCTTAATAAAAATAAGGATTGAATTTGGTAATTATGGGAAGAAAATACTCGACAAAAAGGATTACTGCCTTTTAACACGTAAAATATTCTTTCTGGTTTTAAGGTTTGAATTTTAAAAGTAGTACATCGAAAAAAGTTTTAATTTGTTTTTATACTTATTCTTCTTAAGGGTTTGCTAAAACTATTTTCAGAAATATGTGTTCAAACAGCCTCGACAGCCCTTGCTATATTTTTTTTCCTTTTTATAAGTTTTAATTAAGTTAATTATTCTTTCCATTTTTAAGAGAACAAAATTTTTATTAAAAAGAGGATATTTTTTGCAAAATGCATCAGAAAATAAAGTATAGATGTAATATTAAGGAAATTTATAAAAGTAATGTAAATAATCTTCTTTGAATGACGTACATTCGTTTTCTCATTCTAGGAGCTATTGGAATAGCTTTGGGTTTCCATTATCGGAAAAGCTGTTTGTTCTTCCTAGTGCCGTATTGGTATATTTTCCTGTTAGACAAGTCTCATTGGAACAACCACTCCTACCTGTTTGGTTTGATAGGAACACAGTTAATGTTGAGTGGAGCCAACAGGGCATGGTAATAGTTTAAGACAGAAGCTTCTTTGGCAATTAAACATTTAAAATTTTTGCCACTCATTAAGTTACCAAATTTAAAGGTACTACCTATAATATAGAAGTATAGATTTGAAGATTTATTTGAGAACTTTGCTAACTTTTCAGTAGTATGAAATGCATATTAATACAATAGTTTTGGCTTAGATTACAACTTTAAATTCTTTATTTTAAATATGAGAATTTTTCAGCAAAATCAATATTTCTATAGCGTAAATTAAAATTTATTAATCATCAACAGGGATGAATCAGATCTCTTATTTTTCAAAATTAAAACTAATTTTTTTTTAAATTAAAAAATGAATTAATTACGTTTTTTAAATTATTTCTGTTTTAAAAACTATCGATTCAAAGCATTATTTTACCTGATATTTAAACAATATAAATAAATTTGCTAAATGTAAAAAGTTCCTATGCTTATAGGTCGTAACTTTAAAATAATTTTACTTTGTAAGTGTTTGTATATTATACATGTCTTTTTAATTAACCGATCCACCAAAAAAACCCCAGATTATTGAAATAGTATCTAAATCCAATCCAACTTGTTTTTCCACCAAAACATTTCACCAACCTGTAAAACTAGTTTTTCCTTGATAAGTGTATGTATGCAGCAAAGCCAAAGGAAAAGTAAAGTGAGTGGAATTGTTGGTGGTAGAACTTTTCGTATAGCTATTTATAAGGTGTAAATTTTAAAAGTTAATGTGGTGCAATCTCGATATTTCGAACTTCTTTATCTCAAAAATTTTTAGTTCTAAGTAATAATGGTTCACACTTTTATTTAATTGTTAATTACGACATATGATTCTCGTCACCTCATTTTATGGTTGGAAAATCAATTTAAAATCAGATTAAGTCAATTTTTATGTAAAGGAAGGAAATAATTGGACTTTTTGAGAACCAAACAAATTTCCCTTTTGAGAGGTACTCTTTTATATGAAAGTTTTTGAAAATTTCATAATTTAATTCAAAAAATCATATCGTAAAGTTTAGTCAAACCTTCAAACTTCCTTTACTTCAAACCAATATGATAGTAAAATTGTGAAATAATATCTTTAATGCTACAATTAAGTGCTTTCTAAAAATTAGAATAAGGGCTTGTTTGTAATTGGAGAGTGGAATCAAATTGGAATTTTCTTTCAATGCATACTTTAAATTAAAACATTGGTGTTTTAAGAATTTCCATTCATTAAAGGGTATTTATTTAGGGTTTTTTGTTATAATATTTTTTGTCCACTTGAAAAACAAGTTACGTGAAGTTGAAAATTGTAATCAAAGCATAAATTTATGTTGTAGGTCTATTGACAGCAGACGCAATCCTGATCTTCGAAATAAACATGTACCTCTATGGAACTATGCTATAATTAGAGGCCAGGTATTCAACACGGTTCAATTCTCTCAAAATTACAACTTTCTTTTTCATTTTTTTCTTTCAAATTTTTCTTTAAAATATCCTTTTTAACCAATTCTGATTATCACAATATTTTTTAGTGGTAGGAAGATAAAAATTCTGTTCATATATGATAGTCACATTTCTTATTGATTTCTTTTACCATATGATCAGAATTTTTCATATCCATTAACAGGTCTTATATAGTTTGGTATATTTTTGACGTTTTATTTAGTATTAAAATATGTGTTTGGATATTTAATTTTTCAGATCTTTCTGGTATACTTTATAGCTGGGTTAAAGAAGACAAATTTAGACTGGATCGGTGGATACTCAATGGAAAAGCTGGGAAATCACTGGGTCTTCGATGGATTTAGGTACATTTCATACATTTTTTGTATATTTTGTAGAAAATATCCTAGAGGAAAATCGATATTAAACACGTATACGAATCATTCATTATACCTACAAGTAATTTCAAGTAGGCAGATAACTAAAAACATAAAGTCAATTACTTGATCTGTATTGGAAAGGCTCTGCATGTATAACATTTAGTAGAAATTATTGATTATCTTCTGGTTTTTTATAAGTTTCATAAAGAAGATTTTTCGGGGACTGGGCTGACTTGATAAGATTTCTTTATTTCTTCATAGAAAATAGTATAAAAGTTTCTTAAGAACCTATATATGCACATATTTTAAGTTTTTTCAGTAGTTTCATAGAGAAAGATATTAATTATAATTCAAATATAACGAGAATATGTATTTTTCATCAAATAGTTATGTAATCAAATCATTGATTTGTGTAATTGTTTTGGTAGACTTTTTCTGACTGATGACCTGATAACCCACCTAGTTGTTCATGTCGGAGGATTTCTGTTGGATCTGACCGTTGGATTCTTCATGTTAATGCGATTTAGCAGACCTTATGCCTTTTTCTTCTGTGGGCTCTTTAATCTCATGAATTCGCGCATGTTTGCTATAGGTAATAAAATACAAAATCTTTTGTTGAGTGATTTTTTTCCTTATCAGATTTTTTAAGAAAAATATTTATCTAATGAATGCTGTGTATTTAATTGCTAAAATGGGCTTTATGATAGTAATTTCATCCTTCATAAACATATTTTTAAATTCGGGCTTTGAAGATATTATTTATTCGTAATATCAAATTATCTTTTAAAGAGTTAAAAAAAATCCGAGAGCCATGTGTTCAAATTTTGGTGATTGGTGGGTAGGGACATTATAAATTGTAAATTAAATATAGAAAGTCAAAAAGTTAAATACAGGTACCACAACTATCCAAAAGTTTTGATGATCATTCATAGAAAATTACTCATATCCCTTATTTCATTAATATTTAATTTTTACTAACGTATCTAGTAGTACAACCCTCAGTATAAAAAAAAATAATTATTTGATCTTAATAAAAAAAAATTAGATCGCTCCCTAAAATTGCTTTACACAAATAACAGAAAGGATATCGAAGTTCTTTTCCACGCTGATCTACTCTTTGCATTAAGATATCTTAATGCTGTTGACTCCGCTAATTGTGATCACGGTTAATGTTATAAATCGGATAATATTATCGGAATTGACCGGTCCTAATCACTCCTATTTAAATTTACGCAAAATGTATCGTTTTATATGATCAATATACTATCACTTAATTATCTTATACTCAGATATATATATTATCATTCATATTGTTATCATTCTACTCTTGGACAAAAGTAATCACAGTAAGCGGAGTCGACTGTATTAGGAATCATGACCCATTTTTTTCCTCTTATAATTTATAATATATCCTACTATCTTTTTGCTATAAAGGAATGTTCCCATATGTGATGATTGCCATAATGCCCATCTTCTGTTCTGCGAACTGGCCCTATAGGATTCTCTCTAAGTTCCCCAGTAGACCTCTCCTTTACAAAGAATCTCCAGGAAGGAGTTCAGATTGTATTTACGAAACAGAAAACTATCTAACTGATGAAGTACGTCCCATGACTTAGAGATAAAAGGTTTTACATTACAGTTAGTATAAACAGAAAAAAATATTATAATTACATTTTACTTCATTTTCTAGTCTTCAGGCTCTCCAAGTAAGCTTCGTCACAGACCTCCGTTGGTGGGTCGGCGTCACATAATCACAGCCGCCCTTTTCTGCACTTACTTCTGCATGCAGGGATTCCTTCCCTATTCGCACTGGCTTACCAAGGGCTACAACACTTGGACGCAAGGACTCTACGGATACTCCTGGGATATGATGGTCAACAACTGGAGACACGTTCATACTACTCTGACAGTCGTCGAAAAGCAGTCCGGGAGACACCTCCATCTGGACCCGGAGGTACTGATAGTATTTTAGGTCTCCAAAATTTGACCCACGTCCACTTTAATGTGATTAACGACATCTTTTTACGTTATTTTAATTGTAAGAGTGAGACCAAATGAATAACTGGAACTGGAAAATTACAATTAGTGCAGAAAAAAGAAGAATTTTTGTGGATATTTGAGAGTTTTTTTGTTAAATAAAAAAGCGTAAAAGTTTTGAAACATAACCTTGCACGTAATTGATGACTACAGTATGCATTTATGATAATTTAGCCCTATCTTAATGGAGAAGTCTATTCTGTCGCTTAAAATGAGAGGGGATTTTTGGGTGTAATCCAAAAGGTCTCAAAATGAGCTAAAACGCTATTTTGAGGGGGGGAATTTCGAAACTTTTTCTGAGGAAGGACCCCAGACCCCCAATTTTTCTAGAAATCTACATTGTTTACAATTTTTTTTAATTCACTGCAACAAAATCAAGATACTATGAGTAATAGTCATCTAAAATTTTACGTCATAAGGAGGTACCTCAGAAATAATATTGAGTCAACCCCCCCCCCCCGAAACCAAAGTCTGGTTACGGGCCTGAAAGTTGGCTCTTATTGGTCTACTGGTTTTATGGGTTCAATGAGAAATTCGTTACAAAAGGTCAAAATTAATTTGAACTATTTTCCTTTTGGATGAAAAGTTTCATTCATTTATTCTCTGTTTAAGTATGTTTATCTACTTTGAAAATTGTTACAATGAAATTATACCAAAAAAGATATATTTTTAATAATACTGTTTCCAGGTATGGGCGCGGGGACACCGATGGACACATCATGCCGACATGGTAAAGCAACTGGCTCATTGCGTTGAGGAGAGACTGGCTGTGACCCACGGTTTACGAAACGTCAGTCTCTATGTAGACGTTTGGCTTTCACTAAATAGAAGGTTTGCCCAACGGTAAGCTTTCCACTACAGTTCCAGTCATTTCGTAGCCACTAAACTCCATACGCACCGGAGCTGGACTACCTTTTTGTTTTACTTTATTCTTCTCTTTTCACGTTCTTTGTCCCTTTAACTCTTTTTCTATCTTCCTCTAGTTCTCCTTATCCTCCTCTCTCACCATCTATCCTTCTTCTCTCTCTCCTCTTTATCCACTTCCTCCCTTCTCTCTTGTTCTCTTCTTCTCCAAATCCTCTCATTCTCCAACTGTTTCCTTACATTACTACTATTTTCTCTTATTTTTTCATATAAACCACAGAGAATTCAAACTTCTTGAAAAATAATGAAAAATCGCACAGTGATAATTTTCTAGGATTTTGTATGAGATAGACATAGAGTTCAGCTCCAAATGGCATTTTAGCTTGTAAAAGGGAAAATAAAATTTTTTTCAGTAGTTGTAGAGCACAAAAATATCATGTGGCGAAGAATATAACATGAGTTTTCCAACTATTTCTTCAAAAATCTCAACTACCTTGTCTGTGCGTACTCTTATAGGCGAAGATGTATTAATTCTTTATTCTTCCTTAAATCAACCCTAACATTCACTGCAGTTAAATTTTAACGATGCTAAGTCGTTCAGAAGGAACCATACATTACACTAATATTTACTTTGAAAGTAATCACTTGTTCCTTAATATAAAAAAATAAGATTTTTTTCATAGAAAAATTAGATGCTAACTCAATAAAACCATATTTTACCTGATAAATAAAATTCAGAATATATGAAAATAATAATGGCAGTTTTTAAGAGAGCTTTTGAGTTTTGATTGATACATGTGTTCATGATCCCGCCCGTGCCAAAAAGGGAAAAATACCGCTGCGTGCATATACCCGACTGCGGACTCTTACCCTCCTTCCCCTACTACTTTAAACTCATGAATCATTATAATGTAACTACCTGTATCGATAACTTGTTGATATTAAATATTTCAGAGATCCATGATACTATATTGCAAGTTCATTTTTTATGACAAAAAAGGAGGAGGGAATTATAAATATATTTACGCTTTTGGATGATACAGAGTCATTTTTATTTCTCCTGTAGTAAAAATGGCTCAAAGGATTATATATCTCACAATTAACCTCATGTATGCAATAATAATAATAGTATCAAATTATTTTAAGAACTACAGTTTAACAAATAAACTATTGGGACTTTTTATAACTCTTGTTGTTTGAAAGATGGCAGCACAAACACAAAATTCTTTAGTTTGGAGGGAAGCAAAAGAAGAGAAAATCTTCTTTTATGATGATCCTGGCTGACCCATGTGATGAACTCAATTTAAAAAATTAACCGAAATAAAAAAAAAATTGAAATACGGTACAGATCTATGGAGTTTGCTTAGAACTTAGAACAATACAACATCTTAGTGAAACAGTATAAAAAACACAGCTAACCAAAAAAACCTAAAACACATTGACACTTTTAAAAATGTTGTTTTTTAAGTCAAATATCGTTGAAATTATTATTAAATAAAATGTTAAAAATCTTTCATGAAGTTCTTCAGTTTTCACTGAAGTGAAACCTATAATCCTCAATAAATAAATACATATTGATTTCAGATACCTATTATCTGATTATCCTAAAACATATTTTAATAGCATGGGGGAGGAGGGTATCATTTATACTGCATATAGAAAACTGTTAGTAGTTTTCAACTTAAGTGTTTTAACATAGCATAAGACCTTATTTAGATTCGTATAAATCGCTAATGTCCTTTACTGAGCAACTTAACTACAATGTTTTAAGGATATTAACAAAATTAAATAATTTAATGTTATGATTATTGTAGCGTGTACGATCCTTCCGTGGATATTTTATCTGCTGGATGGTCTCCATTCGAAGAAGTTACCTGGGTTCTCCCCTTGCAGACGGATCTGAATGGTTGGCGACAGAGCCTAGTGGACACGGAAGAAAAAATATTCAACCAATCAGAGCACATGGATGTTGTCTTCGTCACTGACTTCCCTGGTGAGACCTTATTGATTTGTAAAACGAGTGTAACATTGCAGTATAAAAAACTAACTATAAAAAGAAATTTCAGATCTTTATAGTCCATGGACCCAAAAATCTGATGTAATCTTATTAATAACGCATAGCTCCCATTCCCAACATTGAGGGATATCATTCTCTGTAAATGAATTTTATTGAATTTTCTGTAATGAATTGAAAAGATATGGAAATTTTTGTATTGGCAGTTTTCAAACTTTGGTTCCAACTCTTACTGAGGTCATCACTCAAAGGCTGATGTTTTCTCGCATAGGTTTCCACCTGCTGAACTTCATTGGGGAGCACCTGGCCAACACTACCCTGAGGGTGATGAAGGGGGCCGTCGAGGTGCAGTTTGAACCGGATCACGTGGTGAATCTGACAGAAGGCCACAGCCTGCATGTAATGTGGCAAAATCCATATAATTTCTCATATTAATAGTAGGAGTTTTGAAATACATAGTATTTTCTAGTAATGATCCAGATGATACTTTCAGTTCTATAGGTATATCGAATACTTATTACTAGTTACTTTTTGGGAACCAATAATACTTAAATTTTGTTAACCAGTTATTCTGAAATTAATAAGCTTAACACATCGAAATTTTGAAGTATTCTTTATCCCTTAAGGAATAAATTCTAATCATCCCTTTTTTTATGTCAGACATAATGAATAAGTCAACAGAAACAGGAAGTATATATGATATAAATTTAATTTGTTTCTAAACTGTAAAAGTTATAAACACTTCCATCATGTCATTTTGTAATTTGCATATTTAAAATGATGAATATTCAACATAAACAGTTCTTCATATAATTTTATATGAAAATAAAATATGAAAACGCAGCAAATATTTTTTTTTAGAAAATTTCACTATATTCAAAAAGTA
The DNA here is from genome assembly GCA_963680715.1 of Tetragnatha montana. Classification (NCBI taxonomy): domain Eukaryota; kingdom Metazoa; phylum Arthropoda; class Arachnida; order Araneae; family Tetragnathidae; genus Tetragnatha; species Tetragnatha montana. The sequence goes on from OY796675.1 coordinate 34,796,341, forward strand.
ATCTTCCACTGGGGTTAATGGAAGATTTTTTTTAGCAATGGGAAAAGGACAACATGTTTAATAAATCTTCAATGTGCCCCTTTTTTTAAATGTAGCATATTTTCTTCTCTGACTTAGACAGACATTTAAATATCCATTTCCTAATTACGGTGGCATTTCTTGTAATTAAATGATTATTTTATTTGAAATTAACAACAAAAAAGCATATTCACAAGTGTAAATTATGGGTCTTATTTATAGGTTATGTTTATGTTTTTCGCATAAAAACCTGTTTTTTTTTTATCACATATAAGTTATAAAGGGAAGTAACTGTTATAATTTATTTTCTCTTCGTTTCAGCTTCCTTCTGGCTCATATCATCGCGTATCTCCTGTGAAGCACCGGCCCGCATGTTATATGTACGTCTACATCAACAACAAAACAAATATAGAGCAAGGTTCAGACGGATTTTTACCGGGTAAGTACAGAATTAATAATTTTACAAGAATACAATACACAGTGACTACAGTACAGTACTCCATAACTATAACCCTCTAAATAATCAGATAATACAGAATTATGTTTTTTACAGATTTTAAACTACTTTTATTAACATTCAGTCAATAAATTGTAAATAATAATAAAGGCTAAATTATTTACATTCCTTGTTTTCTATCTTGAGCATGATATTACTTAAGTAATACCCTATAATAAATAAATTAATAAAAATATTCCTTTTTTTGAAAATGAGCTTACATTCAATTGAATGTAAGCTCATTTTCATATATAGAAATACTTTTTCTACTCTAACTTTTTCTCGTTACAAGAGTTAAATATCTAAAGAGGAAAAATAATTAAGAAATGGTTCCTTCAACTAAACAATGTATTATTTTAATACAATTCATCATTAAATGGAAATTATTTGAAACGTCAGATAATCCTAGACCATAGAGAAGCATTTCATATCCAAAAAAGAGATGGACAAAATGTTGAAAAACTAATGTTACTCATGTTACATGTTTTTTTTTCGGAGTTAAAAAGTAGGTAACTTGTCAAACAACTGACCGACATCAGCAGAGATTTTCAAATCATTTTTTAGTATTCCCCCATGGATAATTGTGAAAGGTCTCTGCTATAACCGAATACTAAGCCTGACAAAGAGTTCTTTGTTTCCTTCCAGCTGCATCCTGTCCGGCCGGGGATCTGGAATTGCAGAAAAACCTTTCCTGTGGCTGGTTCTGTTGGCAGAAAGTAAAAGAAGACTTTTGGAAAAAGTTTCATATGTGGACTCGAAGGTATAAACTATCAACAATCGGTCAGGAAGGTGTTTAAAATAGTTTAAAAGTATTAAATTGGTCAATTTTTTAGTGAGTTTATTTCTCATCACTACAAATTTCAGGTTTTTTTTCTACTGTTTTTCAAATAATGCGATTTGTTAAAATTGATTTCTGTACGGTAAAGGAATTATCAAATAATGAATTAAATTTTAAGTACCATTTTGATAATATAAAAATACGGAAAAGTATAAATTGAATATCATAAAAATACCTGCTTTTCATTTGATGAGCAGTAGTTTTAGAAGATTTTTTAACCATAAACTTTTATGGTTTTCTTATCTATGGTTTTATGGTTTATATTACTATTTCTTATGATTATGGAATAGGATTTGAAGAGGGAGTATTATTTGAGGAATTTTGTATATTAGCATTATGAAATTCTTTCTTAATTCGACCTTTTCATAATTGAGATATCAACAAAATAATGTTATACAAATAATACTCGTTTTGGCAACAATTTTTTTAGAAAAACAAGCTTTGACAAAAGATGGAATATAAGTAAAATGTCTGTATAATAATAAAATGGCCCTTCAAATCTAAACATATCGTAAGCCGTCTATAAAAAAAGTTGGTTGATTACTACTATTGAAAAAGGAATTATAAATTTCCTTAAATCATTATATATTTTGTAAAGAATATTATCTTCCCACTTTTTATTTCTTTGTTTAGTTGATTTACACTCTATTTAAAATATTTTTATAGATAGAGGTGAAAATACAGTTTAATTGATATCTTGCAAAATTTGCAACATTTTAAAAGGAGCATTTTATTCTGTGATTAGATACATGACTTATGAAAGCAAATAATGCATATTTATAGATAAACCCAATAAATGTTTAGAAATCTAATACTGTTCGTATTTAAATCTGATAAAAGTGTAGATCTTTGATTAAGCATTTTTCCATAAATTATTATCATTATTTTTGGATTAAACATTAAAATCTATAATTTTTTTTTTCAGTATGACTCTAATAGGAAAAGCCGTGTACAGTATTATTACTCAAAATCCTATCGTGATTAAGAAAGAGGATCTAATAGAAGAAGACTGAAACTTGTTATGACGATGAACATTTGAGAAGAATTGAGAATAAACAATTTATCCCCATCCAAATTGGCTCCTCTCTGGATTTTATACTGTTCAAAACATCAGTAAACTTATTTGATGTATTTTGTAAACTTTATATCGGTAGAAAAAAAAACTTGCATTTAGACAACTACTGAACTAAATTAATATTATAAGTTAACTAAACATCCATAAGTAAGACTGGTATTTCCTTGTAATTAAAAACGAAAAATATGCCGATGATATACTATATTTATTTTTTGGTAAATATGTTCTAAAAAGTATAAATCATTTAATTGAAATAACATAAAAAAATTAAAAAAAATCTCCAATAAAAACTGAAAAATTCTAAATCTCTGAATTTTAAAATCTTTTAACCACACGATACATATTTCGAATTTTCGAACGAGAAACTTCAACAGTACAGTCTTTAATCTTTTATAGCTGTTGAACAGTTTTAAATATCAACTATTCTTTTTCCATCACCAGTACTTTTATTTTCGTTTTAATAATTTTTAACAGTGTGATTAATATTTGCTGGTGAAAACTAACGTATAATATAACACATGTTGGTTTTCACATCAAATTCAGCTTACACAAAGTATTTCTATATACTATTTAGTGTGGTTAATAGATGAACGTAAAATTGTATAAAATTGTAGCAAAATAAGCATTTATGATGTGAATATCTAAAGATATTGAAATAAACCAATGTAAAAAATATTTATAATAAAAAACATGTAACTACATTGAAATCCCAGCCCTATACATTTACCCATATTGTAAAGGTATAAAACAAAACAAGTTTTTATAAAAATTTCAAACTATGAGAAACGTATTCATAAAAAAAGTCCTATCTCTAGAGGGAATGAATGATAGATACTCCAAAAGTTCTTGATTTCGCACAATTTTTCGGTCACAAGTGTCTTCATTTTTATCGGTTTTTCCTACTCTCGCAGTAACGAACGACTGCCGACGTAGCTATATTTGAAGGCTTCGTTCCCCGAGTGCTGATCACAGCTCCCATTTGGGTCGATTCGATTCTCTGATATTTCGATTGATTCGTCTCGACTCCATCCCTTCCGGCGGTTGAAAGTTCCAGGATAAAAAGTTTCTTGGAGATGATTTTTTTTACTATCTGTCTTCTGAAAGCCTGTGGAATGATTTTAAGTAAATATAAATGACATGGAAATTCAATGAATTTCTTCTTTTTAAAGAAAAACTTAAGACAACGAATAAAACTAATTTTCATTTTGGAAAACTATATCACTATATCTTCAAGGGTGCTACGCTTCAGCATCGAGTTCTTTAATGATTCTGATCCTGGTATAGTAGTAGGCAAATTCTCAGTTTGGTTAAAATATAATTAAATTCACATTTCTTTCCAATGGGGGTGAAGCTGATTCAGTTTTAATTAAAATACTTATATGCGAACCCAGACTACACGAAAGAAAACGCTTTATTTTTATACCAATCAATTTTCCCCTAGGGCGGCCAGTACCTTTATCCCTTTCCTCCCCTTACCTCTTTTTTTTATGAATTAACTTACCAATAACACTCTGGAAAAAAAACTAAAACATTAATCACTTCTTTTTTGGAAAATGTTTTGGTGTGAAAAATTATACCCTCTCTTATTTTTAAAAAGTTGTCTAGTGCCTGAATACAAATTTTAAGAAAATTTGGGAGTGTAATGTGTCTTACCTGAATTTTCATAGTTGAATTAAAGGGTCTTCAGATGAAATAAAGCTTGATACGCCTGTATTAAAAATTACGAAGTTCTAAGTAATTTCCCTTCTTTATTGATTCCGTCCCTTACTTTCTTATACTAAGTTAGTTTGACCCTTGGGTTACTAAAGGTTGGACCACCACACTATTTTTGGACTAAACACAAAGTTACAAAAAAAACTAATTACAAAAACGCGCGTTACTTTGCAAAGGCGTTTTGGAAGACATAAAAAGAATAAAAAAACATTATAAGATTTGAATGTGTGTTATGAGAAATTACCATACTATCTTGCAACCAAACTTCATTTTCTTTAAAAAGTAAAAACGTATTACCATCAATCTGGAATGACCTTCACATTTACCGAAGGTTCTTAGAATCCCCTTGACCCTCTGGTAAAAACTAAAAGGGTTACATAACAAGCTGCAACTTGTGCATTTAAGCATCTATTCATGCTTGAATTGTTCACTACAATTACGACTTCAAACTTACTTAATCTTAAAAGGTACCGCTTAACATCAATAAAAAATTAGTCTTGTCTAATGAAAGAACAATATGAAATTGTTCTTAAAAGCTTAATTCTTCATAAGCATATATTATCTTGACGATTGAGTATATTGTCTATGAATTTTTTAACGACTCTTTGTATTCAACGCCCACCATGTACTTTTTATAGTTAAAAGAACTAATTAAGTAGCATATGTTGTAGATAGAGGGGATTACACATTTTCCCAAATAAATCTATTAAAAAAATTTAATAAATTAAATTTAAAATAAAATTAATATTTTCGTTTTATTTGTTTCAAAACTTAAGCAATTTTTCGTTTCCTTTAATGAAAAATAATTAATACAACTTCTAAAGGATCTTATTTTGCTCTCAATTTTTAATCTTAACTCCCTGTACAAACAATATCTTCAAAGATAAGAAATCTGATGTTACTCTAATAGAATTTCACAAAAACGCATTAGAAACGACTCTGTGTTTGATCAAATCATTAAAAATTTGGTGATTAATTACCTGATCAATAAGAAATTACCTTGAAAACCACTGATAGATGAGGTTCGTTAGCGATCAAGGCTCGAAACTCAGTGGCAGATAAACGTCAATCAACTTTACTGATAGCAGAAGTACGGAAGCACTCGCCAACTGTCTCACAGTTTATGTATGTAAATGAGCGTTGACAGACAAATGACACATCGGAGGATTCCGTTACTTTATGACAGATATGACGTCTGAGAGGAACAACTAGGTGATTTGTTATGAGTGTGTTAAGACACGACGACAGAGTAAAACTATGTTGCTACGTCAAATTTTTATTTTTTTAAGATATATTTTTTTTAATATTAAGAGAAAATTGTTTCATGTTTATGACAATTTTTGAGTAAAACCACAGAATAGGTTAAAGCACCAGTCAATAAATTCTGCCAGTGTTTTATTAGCTCTACATTTCTAGTTAGTTCTAGGGTATATTAATAAATTTAAAAAAACCCACTTATTTATGCTTTATAGATAGATTTATAACTCTTACAAATATTTTTAAAAATGTATAAGCAACCAAATTTACTTAATTTCAACCTAATAAAATACTTAGGCAGTTAAATTTGTTGACAAAAGTTGAATGATAAACTTTCTCTGGCACAACTAATTTTTAAGCAAAGTACTTAGTAATGTTAAATAACTGATTTGATGTCATTTATAATATCTAGGTAAAGTCGTTCAATAGAAAATTTTTATATTAATTTTCCCGAAGAATACCAAACAAAGAAACTTATACAATTTATCACCGAGTTAAATTTTAAAAAAATAGCAATTCTTATCTTCGAAACTTGAAAGTTCGATCGATTTAGCTTCCAATGAACTCGTGAAAGAAAATCTCAATTTCAATTATTTCAAGTCGCTTTTGAAATTTAGAAAAACTCATTCTCAATTTGAAAAATTTATTTTCTCTCTTTTAGAATTCGATTTATTTTTTCGTCACATTTTCTAGAATAGAATCACTTTTTCGAGAAATGAAAAAAAAATATTATTTCATTTCTAATTACTTATATCTCTGTGTGTTTTTGGAAATCTTTTTTTTTGTCTGGAATTCTTTTTGTGATTTCTTTCTAACAAAAAATGAAAATATTGTAAATTGTACTGAATTGTATCGTAACTGAAAAAGGAGTAAGTTAAAAGTATATAGATATACAAGTATATAAATTTTAACTTTTACTACTTTTTCAGTTTTTTAGCCTCCTTTTTCTGATGAGTTTTTACGACGGTATTATGATAGATACAAGTAATAAATTATTACCTGACATACAAGTTGTAAGCCAGCTTGTATAACTCGTATTTGTATTACACTGTTTTTCCAAATTTTAATTTTTGCTGTTTATGATGTAGTGCAGTGAAAACAATAAAACCTGACATGAAACATAAACATAACATGAAAAATGATACCCTAATAGAGCATTTTCAATCACATGACTCTGCCTAACAACGGCCTTAGCAACGTTGTTTATTCGCCAAGTGACGTCATGTGCGAATGTTGCTATTGGATACTTCTATGTCCCGCCCCTAACAACAGCCTTAGCAACGTTGATTTTGTCCTCCAAGTGACGTCATGTGCGAATGCTCTATTGTTTATCAGGTGGAGATTTTTAATAGTACCTATTTTTTGTTAATCAAATAAATTTTTGAAGGTTTTTTGATAAGTGACTATAAATCACGTTTTATTTTCTTGTAAAACTTTTTAGCTTTATTTAAAGAACAACAGTGTAATTTTCTTAAATACCTATTCTATATGAAACACCCATGTTAATTGTTTCAAAAAACACTCACTTTAAAAAAAGGGAATATTTTGATTAGACTATTTTCTTTACGGAGAGAACATGTTTAAACCAAGTTCCCTTTTCGTTTGACTGTAAGTAACATTCTTAAAGCAGAGTTTTTTTACTTGGCATGGCGGTTCAACCCATAAGTTGTGACAAACAACGCGAAAATGGGCTTCAATAACTCCAAAAAATTCTAGAGCATGAGTCAAATTCTGGACACCTACCAGCTAATGCGCTTGAGTTTCTCGGAATGCTTTTATTTTGGCATCACGAAAATGTCAGTTCAAATTTTCCTCGCATTGCTAACTTTTATAAACAAACTCTCGTTATAATAAAGAAGAGTTCAACCGGAAGTTGATGAAGTTGACAAAAGTGTCTGAGAACTTCCTGTGTATATTCCATATTATAGAATATATGGCCTCTTTATAATAGCGACATCGCAAACATTGTTTGAAGGTAAAATTTATATTGAAATAAATTGTATTGTAGGGCACTGATATTTCGTATGACATGAAAAAATTAGTTAAGGATCTAAAATGACAAAAAAAAAAAAAGAGTTTTTTCTATGAAACACTTATTCCCTAAGTACTTTTGAACCTTATATTAAACCATGAAAATGAGGTTTGAAATGGAACCCCGAATTTGGGGCTTTCTTTTAAAGACAAAAATAAAAGAAGGTTGAAATTTCAAAAAGTATTTATTGTAATTTAAAATAATAACACCATTTAAAAGGAATTAAAGTTCCAAACTAATTACTTTTCTATACTTGAAGTACACAGTTAAAGTGTAACTATAATGTTATTTGATTACTTTTAATTTATTTGTATTTTCTTTTTTAAACACTATAAAATAGTTTCACATCGTTTAAGGTTTGTAAAAGTGGAAGAGATCAAACATTTCAAAGTTTTCAAAAGGAATTATTCCAAATTGAGATTTTGCTTAACGAGAGGTAATAAGTGAGAATTTTCTTAACAACTCAAAATTGGTGTATTTTCACAATAGGTAACTGCTTTTAACTTTTTTCTGTACCTATTTACATTTTACACTTTCACTAAATGACTATTTAAAGATTTTAAAGTGTAAAATATCCCAGAATAAACGTATAACGTAGATATTGTGAAAATACTAAATTACTAGTTAAAGTGCAGAATCCAATTTTATACACTTGAACCAAAACTTGGTCTAACATTCTATAAAGTAATTGAATTACATACTAACTTCTTTAATAATATTTTCCAGTTTAGAAATAATTCTCTACTACGCAGTTGTTTTTATCAAAAGGTTACAAAACATTACAAACAACACCGTTTTAAATAAAGGTCAGTCTGTTAATTGTTTACCAAAAAATAAATGTAGAAAACAGTTGTTCAAATTTATTTATTTATTTACAAAAAAATGATGAATTGCCTAAACCACGCAGGGCTGGCTTGTCATCTAATGATAAGAAAAGGAATTATACTAATATCTTCCGATGTGACATATGTAAACAATGAATCAGCAAATAATTTGTAAATCCAATTAATTACAAGGTTCTGCTAATTGCTTTTCGTTTCATCATCATCATTCCAATTAAATTATGTGACCTTTGCTAATAATTTTATGGGTTGAATAATTGAAATAGATATCAATACTATCAAAACACATTTTTATACTCTATCTCTAAAGCAACATAACATCTTTTTAAATTTTAACTGTAGCTGTCAGTTTGAAATGCTGTAAATTTTGTGTGCCACAAAATTTACTCTATCCAACGTCATGCAATAATTATTTTACTAATATCGTGTAAAAAGATGGAAATATAATTTCTGAAGCCAAAATAATGAAATTTTTAAAATTAATATTACATTTATTATATTTTTACGTACTCCTGTCAATAACTTATTTTACGAGTCGCAGGGGTTTGCTTTTATTTTCGTATCAATTTTGTAACATATATCGTATTTTAAAAAATAACTAATTAATTGAAAAAATTAATTACAATTGAATTACAAATTAATTACAAATTAATTAATTTTGTAATTAATTATTAATTAATTACAAAATTGAAATTGAATAAATTTTCGTAGTTATTTTAAAATGTCTTGGAGATTTGAAATATTTTTATTCTAAATTTACTTTTTAAGAGAGAGAAGTATTTTTAAAATAAAATTTCTGAAATGTCTAAAGTCTCTATTCTAAAATAATGTTGTTCAAAGAACTTTCTAAATGCATAACCCCATAACCCATAACCCATAAAAATAATAACCCCATAACCCATAAAAGCATAACCTTCATTTACTCCTCTATAGTTATTGTTGGTTCCTGTTTTAGTTTGGTCCTGTTGCGTACTAAAATAGGTATAAATAGATTTATTGGAAAATAATTGAACCGTCAGTTCGGAAAAGGGAATAAGTCCAAAAAATTACAAATTGATTTTTTTGTGCTGAAACAATCTCTAAGCTTTGCTCTGCACATTAATGAAAAGAGAGGGGAAATAACTACTCCCTTTATATAAAAGATATAGCCCCTTGAAGTTACGAAATCGATGTCCAGTCCATTCTTTGTAATTTTTCAGTTAATTAGTAGTTAAAGTTTTGTCTTTCTGTTCTTATTTGTGTTGCAAACTAAGCCAAAATAAAATTTAAAAGTGCTTTTATTTTTTTTTTATCAAGGGAATGTTTGACTCCAATTCCTTACTCCATTGATACTGCCTTAATGATCCAGTTTTATAATAATATTGAATTTTATTTGTCTTGGTCTGTTTATTTCTCACTTTTGTGCTGTGAACTAAGCAGAAATATAATTTAGACTATGAATTTAAGGGGTTTTTAAGATTTTCTTTCACAAGGTTTAAAAAGTCCATCAACTTTGGCTTTTGGTGGTTATATAATTTGGTCGTTATACAACAAAAATTCCATTTTTTATACAGTTTTCCCCGATTTTCTCAAAACTTGTTTTTGGGCTTATTTCTTTCTTCTAAATGTGTGTGACAGTTCAATTTTTACAAATCGATTGACTACTTGACTTTATTTTTTGTTATTGTTGGAATGGCAAAAAAAAGTTATCGAATTCGTTTATCAATTAATAAAACTTATTTAAGAAAAATAATGATGGAAAATACTACGCGTTTTTATTTTTACTTAAGGCACTTAAGTTTGGTTATTGCATCAACTTAAACTTTTAAAACTTTGTTTGGTACGACCGTATATTTATGAATTAAAAATATGAAAGTGAAATATGATAAAATGAAGTAGTATGAATTTAAAAAAATAATTTCATCAGGTATGTTTTGTATAACTTCTTAAAAGGGCATAACTTTGCATAACTTCTTCTACATGAACATACATTTTTGGGAGTAAGATTAATGAATCAAAATTATTTAAAATTTAAAAAGATAATTTAAATTATTAAACATTTTAAAGTTAATTAGGAAGTTTAAAATTTAACCAAGTTATAAATTTAGTTGATTTTTTTAGAATGAACCTCTTTCCATAGTAAAAATATGTAAACAGTAGAAAGAGTATTTGTTCTTTGGGAAAAAAAAGTGATTCATGTGATTTTGTAAATAAATTGAAAAGATGAAGTGGAAACGAAATAGAACACAGGCAATGCAATGAGTAAGGTTCGTATTAATTTACCGTTGTCCTCTACTCATTAAATAGAACGATTTAAAGTCAATAAACCGGGAACTCCCCAAACACAAAGTGTGAGTCACGCTTTTATATTTTTATTCATTTGATTCTCACTCCGTCTTGTCCCACAGAAAGAGTGGAAGGAAAAGATGTCGCTTGGATCGCCCGCTGCAGTGTTGGCCATACGGTCGCTCACAACGCATGCGCCGGCCCCGCAACCGCATGTCGGATAGCTAGTCTTGGCGCTAAATCGCTTGTTACTATGGCAACCAGAGAAAGTTTATTCCCCGGCAATTCGAAACCACAAAACATGCAATCCTTTCCATTTCATTCGACTGGATGAGAAATGGATTTTTTTATTTTTTACAGAAGCGAGGCCATTTTTTTAAGAGAAAAAAGAGGAAGCATTTTTAAGCTTTTGGCACGGGGAGATGAATGATGCCATTTTGCCGAAGAAATTATGCGCGTTTTTTACAACATTTTTGACATGTGTAGATAGATGATAAAGGCGTCTGTTTATTGTACGAATTTTTTAAAATATCATTTAGTCTGTTAAGTTAGTTTTTATCTATTTGGAAGCGTAATTAGAAGCTTTAATAAACTTGTTTGCTTGATTTCTTAATTAATTTTTAGAAGAAAATATTATTATTTAATATTCTCGGTGCATGAATATGTAATCATTCTTTACTCATGATTATTTACGATTTAAAATTACAAGCATATAATAAATATTTTGGAATGGACTGAACGTTTACAACAATAACACACACATTTAGAAATCTTTAAAATTATTAAAAAAAACTTTATTTGAAAAACTCCTTCAAAAATCCATTTCTTAATCCATAGCTATTTTTCATTCAGAGCTTAGTCCCTTAACATCTTTATTCAGGTCTCCGTGGAAATTTGTAAGATTAAATTTAAATTATCCTACAAAATTCCCTGGATTATGGGAAACATTTAATGGTTACTTTGTTTCCTTTTTCTGGAGTTTTTTTAGGAGAGCTCCTTATCTGAACTAATTGGAAGAGAGCAGTAAGGAAATTAAGGATTTAAGGGATTTGTTGGTTTAATAATCTGTATGTTTCCGTCCACTGGTCGACCCTACGATTTGGGTAGCGCTTCTCAACTCAAATTAAAAACTTCATTTAAACACTTTCCAACACAAATTAGAGGATTCATTTCGAACACATTAGAAGCTTTCCTTGGGATAAGATATTCATATTCCTCCCCTTTTAAAACTCCGAAAAACATATTTAAACGCTACGCACGTGTAACATGCCTCACGTGATACGTCCAAAAGCTCCTCAACATCATAATTTTCCATCCCTTTTTCCCAGAAGCCATATGGGAGAGATATCTTATCCTACGTGCATATATACATATACCGATTCTATCAAACTCAGTCCATCCCTAAGTGCAGGGGACCCATTGAAATGCATCGTCCCCCTGCGCCCCTGATTAAAGACAGGTTTGAAAGCTCCTCAACGCTAGAAAAGCCTTGCTGGAAGAAATAGCACCCGCGTCTTTATCAATGGTGTAATTTATGCTACTTTCTACTCATAACAAGCTAGATAAGATGGCGATAATTCCCGAACCCGTAGCGGCCCGATAAAGCACCGCCATACCTTCGCAATGCTCGGCCCGAGTTCGCAGAACGCACAGCTCACATGGAAGGGACGTGTGACACTGTCAAGAGCACCCCCTAATCAGAGAGGTCTTCGAAAAGACATCAGAGAGCATGATGCTGAAGACGATCTGGGATGACTCTTGGTTCCATTGTAAACTTTACAGACGGTAAGTTTTGCTTAAACGTATGCTATTTACTCGTTTTAATTAGAATAGACGAATGTGAAAGTCTCGCAATTGTCAACTCTGTATGTCCCCCCTCTCTCTCTCTTCTTTTCCTATTGCCCTCATCGCCCCTAGAATGCCCTCGTTTCCAATGTAACGAGATACAAAACGTAATCTTACCGTTTTTAATTAAGAGGACTATATAACATTTGCTTACTACATCAAAATCGTTAGTTTTGTGCCCACTATTCAATTTTGAATTCCAGTTGAATTATATTTACCACACATGATGATTAGCAAACTACTCCACGATGATGATAATGAAATGATACAGGTTTCATGAATTGTGTAAACAGATAATTTCAATGTAGTTTCACATTATACCTACTCAAGGGAATGAGCAATCGGTGAGAACATTTGCATGAACTATTTTAACCACAATAGTTTGTTTTTATAGCAAGTTTTTTTTCATGAACCAATATTTGCTTACAAAATTTATTTCTGTAAGAAATGTCTAATTTTCTAGAAGTTAAGATCAGTAATAATGTAGTGTTGTAAAAAGTATCTAAAATACCTTAATTTGAAAAGCGGTATGCTATTGTTTTTCTTCGCTCCCTTCTGTTCTTTATCTTTCTGACAAGAACTATTTTAGAATATAGAAAATATAATAGTTTAGAGGAGTCGTTCCCCAAAGGTCTTGTAGGGGAGGAGGCTACGGGTGATGTGTTGTTCCCTCTCTTTTATTTTATTACTCCGTTGAAAATGTTCCATTAAGGTGCAAATATATTTCCTTATTCTATATAAGAATTTCCAAATTTTTTGCCTTATAGAACCACCAAATTCCCCTTTCCTTTTATATATGTATTTGAGAATACTTTTCTTTTTTAATACTTTTCTAAAACATTTGGAGTTCTAAAGCATTTAATTAATTAATTTAATACATTAAAGCATTCATTATACCAGCAAAATAATTACTTTAAAAAATAATTTTATCAATGGTCGAGTTGAGAAAACGAAATTTCAGTTTTTAAAATTGACATAATTTTGTTGTTCTCAAAAAAGAATAGTCTTTTTTTAATGATGTTTATGCAAATTAAAATTTTATTTTCAATATTTGAACTTGTGTATAGGTGAATATCTAGTGGTTACTGTACTAAAAACAAGTATCGAGCAGTTATTTAAGAAAGTTAGCTGTTATTTTCTTCATGTGTTATTTTATAATATTATTTATTATTAATTTTATATCGAAAATGGTGGAATATAATAATTTAGATGGAAAATTTGAGGCTGATATTTCCTGAAGAAATTAATAGTTAAAAAAGTATTATTGGAAATCAGTTTGTCAGTATAAAAACAATGTATCACTGTAAGTTCCAGAAAAATGTTTTCGTAGGTTTGCAAAAATTAATTTTTTCACTAAATTTTGCATAGGTAGATTAGTATTAGGCCTCAATCTTAAATTCTTCCACATATTATGGTTAGGATATTTAAATGGATATAATTAATGAAAAAAGATGATAATTAATATTAATACAATATTCAAGTTAAATGGAACATTCTATTAGAATTTATAAGAATGGTCCATTAAATTAATTACCAATCAACTTTGGTTGTAAATACGATAAATTAAGGATAATTTATGAAGCTACAACTCTGACCTAATTTTATGCATGTGTAAGCTGTTATAGTGAAACTATTTTTTGTAATTAGACATTGATAGATTTATAAAAACACATGAATTTGTATTGATTTTTGCTTTTTATTTTTAATTTACAATACTAATAATAATTATAATTAATTTATATACAGCTTTTAAAGTTTCGTATTTTTCTTCATCATATTCTTGGGTGATGAATTTTAAAATTTTGGATTTCATAAATTTTTAATTTGTTCCCACAAATGCATCGAAGACCCTTAAGAGAGAGAGAGATCATATTTACTAGAGTATTAAATTGTATGGAATTCAATGCGGACATTACACTTAATTCATTAGAATAAGAATGTATCACAGAAAGTAAAGTAGGTATACTGTTTAAAATAATTCACAAGTTATAATATTGAGTCTCATAAGTTAAGAAGTTTAGAAACACCATCAATAAAATTTTAGTTCCTCAACATAAATTGATTTTTAATTACGTATATTCAAAAATTCGTACTAATTCATACAGAATAGACGGTGGTTTTTATCATAATGTGATGCAACGTTCTTGCAATGACGAAAGAACACTGGGAAATTCCCCAAAATTTTCACGTGAGTTAAAGGGTTTTTTTTACCAATCCAGAGGTAGATTCGTCTGTGTAACTCCTTTATGTTTCATATCCCTATATTGATAGGGTATTAAATTAAAGATTTTTTAGGTCTTAAAGATTGAACCATGGAGTGTTCATCTGAAGGAAGTGAAATGGAAAATCATTTGCTGGTTCCCCTTAAAATGTTGCTTGAGGAGAGAGGTAGGACATTTTTATGATTACTTTATCGACATGTTTGATGAGGAGTTGGTATTTTCCTGATTTCCTTTTGAAATATTAAAATGGGAAAAAAATAGCCACGTCATAGCTCCTGATGGGTAAATGTCTATAGTTTTTATCGTTATATTTTATGTTTAATAAATTCGAGGTTTTGCTAGTTGTCAACTGTGTAGTACTGAAGTTTTTTCCGTCCTACAAATGGCAATTGGGGACGGATTTGGGTACTTTTTTTAAAGGTTAAACTTTCATTTATACTACTACCTATTCTTTTGTTTGAACAAATCACGGAAGATTATATCAAATACCTACTATACCGGATTTGCGAATTTCTATTCATGAAGGGTTTCCTGGTTCCTACTCAATTTCAATTCAACATACAAATATCATATTTCCTGTTTCATAAATGTTAACATTAAAATGGCTTTTATCATGAAAACGATTTTTGAAGATAGGTGTTAAACCCAGTTGAATAAGCAATCATAAACTGAACGAAAACAATTATTGGTGATTTAATAAAGCATGGAAGCATCAGAGAAATGTCTGTTTCTATATCACGTGTTATTGAACTATTCCCGAAAGCCCAACAGTACTAGTGAATTACAGAAACTATCTTAACCCTTTAAGTGTAAAGAAAACCTCCTAATTCATTCTGTCTAGGACTATTATTCGTCAGTAAATCCTCAATTTTAAAATGTAAACAAGCTAAGTAAATCTCAACACACGTGGAGAAATCTAATCGGTATCTTTCAAAATGAAAATGTATCTAACACGCAACAGAATGAAACAAATAATCGTGAAAGTTTTCAGAATCCCTACAACCGGTAGTTTCAATCGTGAAAAGTGAATCTTAATCTTCCTGTCCAGATAAGAGCAAAAATATCTTATCTTTCCCAAGTCTAAACTTTCCTCCAAGATTTGACAATCACACTACTTGGATTGTTGCCATCCTCGATGACCTAAATGAGAAAACCGAAACTGGCCCAAAATACACCCTCGATAGCTTTTGTCTATATTTATGTCGCGACCGGAACCTCGACAGATGGTCCGAGGAGCCCCGTAAAGAGAACGCATACGTTCGTCTTTTTTCTCAGAACCAACTCTTTTTAAAAACAAGCATAAGCTCACTAAACTTTTAGCAGCACATGAAAAGAAAAAAGTTAAATTCCCACATGACTTCAAATATAAAAACTATACTATACTTGATTACATTACATAAAGTTAAAGATTCCAAATAAGATATAAATGGAAGGTTCAAAGGGCAACGGACATTTTTATTGTGTTAAAATATAATATTACGAAAAAAAACCCAAATATACGAAATAAACGAAAATGTGAAAAAAATATATGAAAAGTAAGAACCGGTCAGTAAAATCCGGTCAATAAAAAACAAATTTATTACATGGTTAAAACTATAATTTTTTTTACCAGATTTTCTGACCTAATTTTACATTGATTGGTATTTTGCGACACCAAGTGTGCCCACAGGGTTTTAACAAAATTCTGAAATTTACTTTTAACTGTTTTTGTAGCAATTCTAAAATTTATTAGAAAGAGTTTTTTATTTTTATAATTTGTTTTAAGATGAAGTAAGATAAAATTTGTTACATTTTTGATGATAATTCAATAACTACAATGTTTTTATGTTCTTCCAATTAATATCATTGATTTATATTTTCGCTACTTTACTTTCTGCAAAACTAATTTTAAGAATTTTTACCCTTAAAATAACCATAAATTTATGTGGGAAAAATCATCTGTCTTTATAATTATTTAAGTTTCTGCACTCAGTTACCTGCAAGTCGGTAGGGGAAGACGGAGCGATTTGATACGAGTAGCACATTGGTACACTTTCAATATCCCAAAAACTATTAAGGTTATTTAGGTTGCATTTTTACTAAAAGTTGCCTTATATGCATAAGCGTTACATATGAAACCGTTAGGATCTGCAGTAAATCTATATGTTTTATTGAAAGAAACTAAAACATTTTCGTAAAACATTTCTAAAAGTTAATTTCTAATGTGAAATTTTCCTGACGCTATTCTACATTGAATACAGAGATCTGTAAAAGCAAGTTCCTTCTTGTTACTAATAGGGGATATTCTTAAATTTTATATAACCTTTCCCTATTTCTTAAAATGAAGGTTTTTGTTCAAAAATAACCGATCGGGCAAATTGATATACTTTGATGTGGGATACTTTTATTAACTGGTGGGGAACATTGGTAATTTATACAACATATGAAAGTACCGGTATTCTGCGTTTAGAAGAAAATATCCATAGGCGCCGACTTTTATAAAATATTGGGGGGGCCAGCATATATATTTATATATGTATATGGAGCTTTGAAGAGATCCTCTTGACTTTTTTAAATATTCGACAGATTTGACACATGAAAATACAACCTCAAAATATTTCAGAAATCGTCTTAACTCTTTAATATTCGATAGATTTGATACATAAAATTACAATCTGAAAACCTTGGAAAAGGTTCAGTTAAATATGAAAAAAAAAACATTAAAATTTAAAAACACTTCTTTTTATCTAAAAACCTCATAAACCCACATTTGTTTGAAATGAAAATATTTAATTTGAAAAACCTTACTAAAATTTGGAAAAACCCTCTTACTTTTAGAATAAATTTACTTAAATACTGGAAAAAAAATCCTTTTTAGTTTTACAAAAATCCCCCTAAATTTTGAAAAAACAGGGATTTATTGAAAAAAAAAAAACGAGAAAATCCAATCTACCATAGTCTGTTCATTTAGAACTGGCGCCTGAAGCAGGAACAATAACGCCTAATAACGCTCCTCACACGCAACTTCAGTGACCGATTCTTTTACAGTTTTTTTTATTACGTCTCAGGCGCCAATTCTAAATGAACAGATTATAGTATATTTTTTTTTCTAAAAAGAAAAGGAAACGAGTTTTTGACAACACTGTAATATTTTATAATCTTTTTTAGAAATATTGTACAAGACAATATTATTCTGGGGTATTTATAAATCCAAAAAGATCCCCATGGTTAGCATGTTTCTTGGTATCCCTAAGGGATATCACATTGATTTTACCATTGATTGATTTACCAAATTACATTAATTTTTCCAAAACAATGAAAAAATATACACTGAACATAATATTTTATAACAACGTTTTAAAAATACCGGTATTTTATATTGCACCTTAACTATGCATGAATGTTGAAATAGATTTAAAAATTTGAAATACTTAAAGAGAAGAAACTGATTATACGGAGATATAATTGTTGGTGGGGTTGGAGTATCAAATACCCCACCAACAATTATACCTCCATATAATCATTTTCTTATTTACAAATTCAATTTTTGCAAATCATATATTTTTCTTTTTTTGTGAATTTTTAAGCTTAAAATATGTAATTAAAATTATATTTTTTGAACTTGCTACGTTTGAAAGTTGAAGTTAAGTTTCCGGACTTTTAATTAGGATATATTTAAGTAGGGATAATTTTAAGTAAAAGTTTTAACTATTTGTAGTTAATACTCAACTTTCAAACGTAGCAAAGGTGGATTTTCGTAATTGATTTTTTCTGATGAATTCATTTTTTCATTCATTTATATTGTCTATTTTTTACCCTAATTTTATGCTATTTTTATTCTTGCAAGCCTACTATCTCGCAACCGGTACATATTTTCATTCTAATATAAGCATATTCTAGAACTACATAAAACAATTCAATAAAAAATAGAGCAATATTTTTTAATTTAATTAAACCGAAAACATTAAATACATATCTCGAAACAATAAAACGTGGACTTATAGTACTTTCAAAATCAACGGTATATATTTGCTCCCTTCACTTTTTCAAATGAAAAGGTATAAATCATTCTTACCTTTTTGGGAAACCTAAAAACTATTAATGCAATTCAGCAATAGTGCACTATCATAGGAGAAACAGCGACGTTCAATAGCACCACAACTAAAGTTCAACTAGCTGACCTCTACAAAAATGCAAATTTGTCATCCCCTTCTCAGTCATGTGGGGTGGGGTGTGGTGTCGAATAGGACGCCAATAACGAAAAAAGGAACAATTAAGGGTTCACAAAACGATATGAGACTGCAATACCAAACGTTTGCTTTCATTTTACTGACAAGGGGTCGTTTTTTGACGTTTTAATGCATCACCCTCCTCCCACTTCCGCAATCGTACCCTGGCCCGAGGAACTTCTGATAAGAAACAAAAGAAGGCCCACTCCCTCCTGGAGCCAAACCCCAAGCCAGGGGTCTGCTCGCTAATGACTGATGGCTTCCTGGAAATCGGAACACTTTGAGCACCGGACACTTTGGCATGGCAGTCAAGTGTGGGATAAAGAATTGAACCTCCTGGTCGAGGCTTGAGGTCGTCGTTTCCGAAGAAAATCAGAGAGGATGCTCGAATTAAAAGGAGTGAATTAAAAATATTGGGGGGGCCTGGCCCCCCTACTTTTAACATTGGGGGGGCTCAAGCCCCCTCAAACCCTATGGAGTCGACGCCTATGAAAATATCTCTATGTAACGTTTTAAAATTAAGATGGGGTAAATTAGGTCTACAATGCAGGATTTTCATATTATAATAATTCTGTAATATTTTAATTATATCAAGTGTTTGAGATTTGAAATTGCCTTTATTGTATTAGCTATGAGCATTTCTTAATTTTATAAAAAAAACTGCAGAAGTTAATATCTTAGCTGCAGTTATTTTAAACTTTTATGAAAGGTCTGTTCAAACTTAAAAAGAAAAGCATAAAAGATAATCAAACGATCAAATCAGGGACATTGAAACATCTGGAAAGTTCTTAGCACTTTTATAGGTAACAAAGAACTGTATTTTCAAAAATATTTGTTAAAACCAGGGGCAAAATTGTACAATAAATGGCCAAGAACTATAGCCAATTTATTAGCCCCGAATTTTTAAATTTATGGGTAATTTTTGACAAAGATACCGTTGAATTTTTTTCAACTACTTCCAGGGCAATTTTTCCTACAAAAGTTGCATCTTATTTTCTTAATTAGATATTTGTTTGAAATGACCATTCGTTGAATTCTCTGATTTTTATTCTTTCTGAGTATTTAATGGAAATTTTGTTATCTGTATAAAACTACTTATAATCTTTCTCAATACAAAAAAAAAATTATTACTTTCCCAAATTTTTGTTACTGATTACCATTTTTAGTATATCAAATTGCATCAAATGCACCAAGCAATTCCAACTACCTCCCTGTGGGGCACATTGATACAAAGTTGATTTTTACAAATTCGTTACATTTTAATTAACATTCGACTTATGTTTTATTCTAATTAATTTAATAAGATCGAATCATTTTTAAATATTTTTAGAAAAAAAAGAGCCTGAATTGAATAAGTAATTTTTTCTACTTGAAAAACAGGTTTGAATTTTGGTGTATCAAATATCCTTGTTTTCCCCTATATTTTTTGTAAATCATTGCAAATTTTTGTAATTACCAATGAATGACAACAATTTAGTGGAAGTCGTTCTTCAACATAAAAAAATTACAATAAATGAGAAAAAGGCATTTGATACTTTTTTATTTGTTTTAGTAAAAAAATTTCGGTGCTGTAGATATTTCATAGGTCCTACGCACATTTCCCCCATTCTCCTATAAACAAGTTAAGATTTTAAAACATTGCAAATAATAATTTTTTTATTAAAGGGATAATGCGGAAATAATTATCTAATTTTATTTCTTTTCTTATTTTCGATAAAATCTGAATGTATTTAAATTTATATTGTATGAAAGTTCAATAAACAAAGAAGGGAATACTCTTCTTATAATTATAAAAATGAAACAAGACACAATATTTACTATATTATTTCTGCGTAGTAATATGCTACTTTTATTATTTGTAATAACTTTTATAAATGGGTCTGTTTATGTAAATTGATTTTCTCTTGTGATAGTAAAATCAAATTTCATCTTCTCTTCAGTGCAACCCACACAAATCTATTCTATGTAAACAAATTCTTTCTTCTTCATAAAAAACTTTCAAAGGGGCAATGAAAAAAGGATAAATTGCTTTTTACTTTACTTTGATATTATATATTGCATTTTTTTTTTTACTTATTTGTCACTAATTTGTCTTTTTTTTAATATTAGACTAAAATAATTTTTATCTCGTATTTTTAATGAAATAGTTCGATTTTTTAAAGCCTGTTATTTTTTTACTCGTTTTGCTGAGATATCCAGATAGTTTAAAACTACATATCATTACTATTAATTTACTATTGTAACTATGTGAATAATCATCCAACTTAATAGTTTAGGGATTGATGAAATATGCTATAAAAAGAGATGAAATCAATAGCATTCATATAATTGTGATTTTTTTAAAAATAAAATTGCTTCGAGAAGGTCAAGTCTGATACCCTATTAGGCTACAGAAACCAAATCGAAGTTCTCAAATACGAAAAACTTGTTTTGTCGTTTTTAATTGGTTTAAAGAAAATCTTTCCCCTTTTATAGTATTATATCATATATCTTATCTAGAATTTAATGAGAATCAAAAAATATAATATTACTTTTTGACCTTCATCATGTAAAACATCGGATGATAGATTTTAAATGTCAAGAATGGTATCGAATAATACTTTTTTTCGTTTAATGAAAACAGTTGAAACAGGATATCGTGCTTTTTCTCAAGAATAATTTATTTGAGAGTTCAATTGTTTTTTAGAGGAAACGGTCTGTCATTCTATTAATTAACTTTATCAAATATAATTATTAGGAACATAAGAATTGGGTAAGAAAGATAAATTTTAATTTTAATGATTAAAAATTAGAGCTAATTTATTAACCAAGTTTTCCTTTCAAAGTTCAAAAGAAAAAACTCTCAAGCAATAAAATAAAAAACAATGCAAACAACAAATACAGTTTATCAATGTGATTATATAATTAGGTATAACTCATAATCTCATAAATTAAAAATTGACTAATACATAATATTTATCCTTTTAACCTGTTCACATAAGGTTTTAAAAACGTATAAACTATAGGTATTAAGGGACCAGAATTCATCCTTATAAAAACATTTTGCTTGGTCTCCAATGGTAAGTTTCTGAACATTTTGTGTGTCCCTTAGATTTCTCTATTGAGAATATTTATTGCAAGATATTTAATAGAATTTAACTTTCATTATAGTACAGGTTATCAATGCCATTCACATTCAAACTTTTTAACTGAATATAAACTATTAACTATGTAACGTTAAATAATAAATAAAACTAAATAGATAAAAATATACATAGTATAGTATTATTTTTTTTAAATAGAATTTATTAACGCATACCTACTTATAGTATACAATACATATAGTATTGCATGCTTAAACAATAAGTCCACGCCTTTTGAAGTTTTATTAATTAGAATAAACTAATATTTTTAAATTAATATTTTTCCCGTGTTTAAAAATAATTAGAATCTATTTGCAAAGCTTTCTGATTCTCAAACAAATAAGAGCTTTGTCGTTGCGTAGTATTTTTCACGAATTTCAGATAAGTATATTTCTTTGAATACAGTCAGTGTCTTTTTTAATGGTTGATTCATTTCTTGTGAGTAAGTCTATTACTGCAAAAGGACAAAAAATTCTGGGGCCAAATAATTGAGTTTCATTTATCGTAACTTCTAATAAGTTTTTAAAAATAGAAATATTGGTAAAAAATGTGTGCATATTGTTGAATCTATTTAAAGCTCATCTGAATGGTAAAAGAAATAAGGAAAAAGATGTTTAAGTTCTGCTTTATGTTATTATGTTTTGCTCTGGGGCTATAAATTTTTGGTAATAATATTACGAAACGCTACACGTTCGGCTTATATTCAGAATGTTGTTTCTGCCAAAACTATAGATAACCCATTTCAGAACTTTAATGTTGCAAATTTTAAAACCTTTTCTGAGAACATGCATAATTTTATAACTAAAAAAACTCCAAAAAAAAAAATCGTAGTTAGCAGTTTCTTTGTTCTTTCTCGCACCACGCCGAATTCGCATCTCTCTCATGCGGCAAGAATGGCGCGGTTTGGCTCTTCCGCTTGGCGACCGGCAACCCTCACCGCGCCGACTACGATCGCCGTGCATCAGTTCCCGCGGTGGCCCCGAATAACGCCGCTGCCAATTTCAAAAAACCCTTCCTCGCATTGGGAAACAGTGGAATAGTACCTCTCTCGTTCGCTGCCCTTTTGGAATAAGATGCCTCCACCCGACACAGAGCTCCTGTGGTCTTGAACCGATACACCCTGGGTGAGTTGTCTTTTCAAAAACTCCGTTCATGCTGTGTTCTATTATTTTATTGCGAGGGAGTGTTCCGAATGACGATTCAAAGTCAGTCCCGAACACCCCCGCGCGTGGATATCGAACGCCGGTGAAGTTGCTGCTGGGGCTTTCCGAAAAAGATCGATCGTTTGCAGGATGGATAAGAAGTTTGGAACCGGGAGATGAGTCCTTTGTTGGGAGGAGGGAAGGTCATTGAGGTTGTGACCGGAAGTCCGGGAGATCTTCGAATGCCGGATGATCTTCGCGCGTCTCCTCCGTGACCTCTTGGCCTCCTCTTCGCTGAATCATTTGACACTTTCGTGTCTTCTGAGTATTTTAAATGGAAGTATTGATCCAGACTTTCAAAACTAGTTTGTTTCTTTAGAATTTACGTGAGATCTTTAGGAAAATTTATCAGGGTTTTTCGATTCCTCTTAAAGAATGATGATTTCTCCTAAATTCATAATACGTTTCCCTAACTTCGTATCAATTTTACCACCCTGGTTATGTTTCATCCTGGTATTTTCCTCCCTATGGATGTATTTAATCATGAGATGGTTGGTTTCCCCATCGATGACCCATATGTTGTCCTTGGGGGAATTTTAAAGTCATGCCTGGGCCGTGGGAACACGTGATGTGTAAATAAGTGACCGAAGTTGAACCGGTAAGTTAGGAAATAATAAGGGATGTTCCCGTTCCCCCCCCGATGTTTTCCCGGAGGATTTAATTAAGAAAACCGGACTGGTTTTAGAAATTTGAAAAAAAAAAAAAAAAAAAAAAAAAAAATCTGAAACATAAGTAAGGCATGTCATGTTTTAGTTTTTGCCAGTGTTATAAACAACTTAAGAATTTTCAATTATTTTAGTTTTTATATTTATTTAACATTTCTCTTGGGATTTTCATTAGTATGTGTGATAATTCTTTATTCTGTTTTTGACGATCTACGATCCTAATTTTACATGCTTAATTTAGGTACTATTCTTTTTGATGCCTTGTCTTATCGTACTATTATTTGTAGATGACAAAATAATGCATATCTTTAATTCTAATTTATCAAAGCAAAAGATAATATTCTATAACAATAAATACCTATTAAGTGTTAGAAGTAATTACAAACTTAAAAATCACTCTTTATACCTTATAGCTCTTTCCCAAATTGTATATAAAATAATTTAGGGTGCTTGAGGCCATTTTGGAAAAAAGCCCGACTCACACGTACTAGTACTACTAAGTTTAAAGGATCGGCGTTTTTACCATAGGTAGAATGATTCTTACCTCCGACAAATTTAATCATCTATTCAAGCTATAAAAACGACGCATAAAATTTTTAAATTATATTGATTCCCTTCTTTTGGAAATTTTGAAAAAACATCAAAAGTGGGACCTTTTACCCCCACCTACCCTAAATTTATTTTGCTAATAATAATGAGTAAAATAGTAAAATACTCAAAATAGCTTACAATAAGGTTTTAATTTTAGAGGAGTTATAAAATTTTACTTCGTTTTCTTGTAGTTAAAATCAATTTATGTGCAAATGAAAACCCTGCTATAGTAGACTTTGTATTCAATAAACTCTTAGTTTAAATAGATCGGGATTGAAGTGTAGCTCTGATTATTTAAAGAGGACTACTTTGTGTGACAGGGCTCGACTGCATTAAAATTAATTCCTAGGTCAACCTAAATAGAAAATAGTTCCATAAAGCGATTTTGTTTGGAAAGAATCGCATAATAGCAAATAATTGAGGAATACTGAAAGTCACGCGGCTTTATTATACCCCGTTTAAATTTAAAACTACTCAAATTAGAATAACAAAATGCAAGGTATATTATCTATTATCCCGTTAGTTCTTTGAATTTTTATTAAGTTATTATGCCTCGCTTTTACGCCCCCGTCGTTTCTCTCTTAACCCACTCTCACCCCTTTATAGACGCCCACTTCCAATTCCGCCCACTTCTTGAAAAACCTTTGTTAGAATATCGCAAATGTCAACTCTCTATCAGATTAATCGATATCTGTATTGACGCAACTTCCTTCATCGATGAATTGGTAGATCCGAATCCTGCAACAACAAAAGAGTATGGAATGCTATTTTCGGCCGAGAGTAGGCGAACTTTATGAGCTTAAGACAGTCGTTCCTATGACACTTTTGTCGATGCCACTTTAGTTTCCGAAATAGCAATGCCCAATGAAATTGCTGAAACAATCCTCAGAGTCATTAAGCAAACAGCCGAAGGCTTTCGAAAAAGACTTAACGTTCTCGGTAGCTTTTGACATTTATCGTCTCCATTCTCTGTCGTTTATGCCTCACACTAAACTAAAGCTACTCCCAATTACCGTAAATCACTTTTTAGCTTAATCCTGCTGAATGGACTCTTGGTATGGTGAAGCTAATCGATTGTGTGCGGTGGTCCATTATAGATTGTTTTCCTAACGTGATTTTTGATTTAAGCTATTTTGTTCATGGATTAGCGCTCCGTCTCATTCCAAAAGAAAACACAAGGAAAGCTACTGGAGAAAACGTTAATTAATTAACCTTTTTTAATACGGTTTATCAGTTTATCTTAAGTACATCTTGTACAACTGTCCGAAGTTCAGGTTTATTCGAGAGAAATTAACACCTATACTCTACTAGCTATACCATACTAAGTATTTTTGAAGAGACATAAAATTATGGATGGTTGTTTTTAATTTATTTTATTTAATTTTAATTTTTACCTTCAAAAAATTAAATTTATTTATAACTTTTTTTTCCATATAGAAATTCGCTGCATTTTTTTGAAAAATTGTGAGTACCTACTATTAAGCTGCGAAAAAAAAAACCCGTACTTGAGTATAAAACAATACAGCATTTACTCAAATATGTATGTTACCCCTTTTTAATACATTGGAAGATAGCACTTTTAATTTTCCTATTTGTTTCTGCTCTCTCATGAGTCCAAATCTACTGATAGAG
Organism: Tetragnatha montana; assembly: GCA_963680715.1. Lineage (NCBI taxonomy): Eukaryota > Metazoa > Arthropoda > Arachnida > Araneae > Tetragnathidae > Tetragnatha > Tetragnatha montana. The sequence continues at coordinate 34,822,364 of OY796675.1, forward strand.
GTCAAAGACCCCTAGAACATTAACAGACCTTTCTCAACACTCTCTTTACTACACATAAAACGAAGCTTTTATTTCTCTTGATTGTAAGCGTGGTGGATAACATCGATGTTCCCCTGAGTGAGTGAGGGGGAGTCACCGACCCTTTGGTCAGCCCTGCTCCTCCTAAAGCGCCCTTCTTCTGGGATCTCGAGACAAGAGGCACACATGGGGCGTAGGCTGCCTTGGATTGTTTCTTTTTTGAACGCACTTTCTATAAAAGCACTTGTTATAAACGGAGAGGGGAGATAAAAGTGTGACGTAGAACTTCTGGGATCTGTTTTTGGTTCTCAAAAGGGGAATGGCGAGAGTGAAATCGAATGTAAGGATCACATCCTACCATCCATTGAGATAGTCACAGCATTGCGCTCTTTTTAAAATTAAAAATCTTTCTTCAATGAAATACAGTTACCTGTGCTGGCTACTCAGTTTTATTCACTAGTTTTGACGAAATAGAGTGTTTTCAAGTGACGTCACAACCGGTTATTTTCTTTTAACTGTGTATCTTCTGTAGGACTTTTAACTGTTGCTAAGGCCGTTGTTTATTTGCTAAGGTTGTTTTTAGGTATGGGATTACGTGATTGCAAATGCTCCAATAGAAGAATTCCTCGGCCAGTCATTTTCTGTAACTGTTAACCTTCTGTAGGGGTTAACCTTCTGTAGGGCAAAAAACTGTAAACTTCTGTTGCTAGGTCCGAATCATGTGATTGAAAATGCTCTATTTCTCTCACTACTAGACTACTACTGATGCATAATTATAATCGACCATGATGAAGAATATACGTTTATGAAAATAAAGACTGATTGCAGCCTCTTGGGTAATCAGTTAAAATCACCGAAGTCCCTGACGAAAAGAGAAAGTCACCTGAAAACCACTAATTCACTGATATAGTACCTCTACGACGCTATAGCTCATTTTTAGACGTTGCTTTTCTTTGGTGTAAGGTTCATTACACCCCATCGCCTACGACGTAATAATGAAGTGACGACCCAACGTTTAACTTTCCCGCCGTTTACACGGTTAATTTCAGTATTTTAAGATCGCTGTTAAAAAAAAAAGTCGGAGGTAATTTTTGCTGACTTTTGAAAACAGCTGTTTTTGTAAGCACTCGATAGACCTATTTTTGCCTCCACTCTACAACCGTACGTCAAGTGGATTGCAAAGAGGTGACGTGTGACACTGCGCTTTCATTCATGGGTGCCATCTGTGCCTTTCAGGAAATCATTGATCGCCCTTGATATTCAATTTGGATGTCACCTAGCTCGATTCATTGAATCGTTCTTGGCATTTAACAGAGTTTGTATGGGTAAAATGCTTTTTTGCGACTGTGTAAAAAAATAGTAGGGTATAGATTGGGATTTAGTGTTTGTTTTATTTCCATCTAAAAGGTAATAGATCAGAATTTTATTTGCAAGATGAAGTTTTGATTAAAAATTTCTTTGATATTTCTACCTGTTTGGCTCTTTTCTGTCTTATCTCATATTTTTTATTTTTGAACTTAGATTACTGTCCTTCTGAGCAACTCATTTGTGAGATCTTACTGTTGGATGGAAGAGGAAAATTCTGAGACACATTTACAACTTTAAATATTTTAAGACGTGAGAATCATTGTTTGAAATCCAAATAATTATCTCGAAAATTTATGATAACTATCGAGTGCATATTTTTTTTCTGTTCAATTTTTTTTCTTTTGTGACATAAGTAAGGACACTGCTTTTTCTGTTTTATACTCGTATCGAAAAGTCTGTTGAATTGCTAAATGTTAACGCGGAACCTCTTATAGAAAAAATGTAAGCCAATTTATGATTTTAACCTGAAAATTGTTCAAAAATTAGTTTCTTTGGTTTGGTTCTCTTTTCTATAGCGAGCAAGCTAAAGAAGATAAAAACTTGTCTAATAAACGAAGCGACTTACCTCGTTCTTTTAGTCAGTATGAGTAACGCCGTTATAAATTGGTATAAAGGACTTCCGTCTTATAATAAAAAAAATTCTTAAGAATGAGAGCTGCTTGTGAAATTTTTTCGAAGAACCCTTCCTGTTTAAGATTGGGTTACCAACGTTTTTTAGGTTACCTAGCGCGGTCTGATTACCCCATGTGCTGCACGTAGTAGCGATGGCTCAGCAACGTGATCGCTCGCTCCGATGCTTTTTGCGATTCATCACTTGTTTCCGCACATCTTCCAGCTTATCATTTATACTTTTGAAGGAAATTTTAAATTATCTTATTCTGAGCTATTTATTATTAATTTATCAAAAATGTTTAATTGGTTATTCAATAGTTTAATTAGAAGTAATTGAAACCCAAGAATTTTCATTTGTTTAAAGTATTTAGTTTTAAAAGATTTTATTCAGTTGTGAAATGCTATTACGTTCTAAAGAACCCTGACGGATTTTGGTGGACGACCCTGTGAGAATGCTTAGTGTATCTGGGGGCTGTTTTTCCTTGTGGGCTCTCTAATATCATTTACCATGAACACAAATAAAACTCATGAAGAGTTAAGACAAGGGTCAAATCACACATGGCTGCCTAATCTTCTTATGGTTGTGAGAGTGATTTAAGAACAAAATTTCGAGAATCGAGAAAAATCTAGCATCGGTTATGTCTCATCGTTTATTTCCCCGTCAAAACATTAAAGCAGAGTGTCCTGTCCGTATTTTGGCCTAGCGCCACAAAACCCAGACTTGGCTCCTTGGACTGTTTTACTTTTTACGATGGGTTACGATTGAAAGATTATCACTAAGCAGTTGAACTAGGTCATTGCTATCACGGATATTTTTTTACCTATGATACCTATTATATCGATTGAATAGAGTTTCCTTCCTTACCTAGATTACATTTTTATACATCGAAGTTTCTTTAATACTTCCAGCAGGATTTTATAGAATCATTATGAAAATAGTCCTTTATTAGGTTATATCTCAATTTAAGCAATACTTGGGGAATATTGACAAATTTTATATCTAAATGCGTTTTGCTGTCTGGTTCAATAACTGCTGTGTTTAAAAATTTGAAAACGTTTTTTAAAATAGTACTAGAAACCCAAGAATTGTAGAAATTTAGGAAATGCTAGAGATGCTATGAAATAACAGCTTTTCCCATTCTTCCTATTTTTGGATCCATGGTCATTCAAGCAGGTATTATTTTCATTGCATCAACAATGATAAGTTTAAGTTACAAAAGGACGTACGATAGTATGAGCATTAAACCTCAATTTTAACTTCCCAAACCGAATGCAGCTTTGAGAAAATAATTCGTAAGAAAAAAGAATTGTTTGATTGTTTCTGAAATTGAAAAGTCAGTTCTATTGTCTGTATAACTACTCAAATATTCTTTACCCTAAAAATTGAGTTCTCATTTCATATTTGGATATGAGAAAAACTGTACTGATTTATTTATTAACAGGAGCGGCCATTTACCATAAATCGCTTTAATCAGGAGCGGTGAAAGATTCTAAAACCGTTTTCTGGTTCAATTAACCGATTGTTCCATAAAAACTACTACTCCTTTATTGGATATTATACAACAGGGTGTGTCATTGAGGGCACGTTAACATGAATAGGTCGATTGAAATGAACCTAAAATCTTGAATATGACTTAAGCTTCTAATTGCCCTTTATCACGAACCATGCACATGCTCAGTTTGCACTGTGTCTTCAAAGCAGCTTAATATAGCAGTTGAAATTTAATTTTAAACAAGGTCGATAAAGTAGTTGAAATTACTTGTATATTTCTATGACCGTCTACTAGAAGGCAAATGCCCTGGATCCTAATCGATTCTCTAAAGGGCTCTCTCTCAGGGATACTATCTTTTACTTTCCTATATTTTCATATGATAAAATATGTATATTATAATGCAGTGGTTCCATTCACAAACCGGTTAGTTCCTAAAACATTTGCTTCAATTTAAAAAGAGTTGAATCCCTTTTTAGATTTACTAAATTAATAGAGTAGCGGATACTACTTGTGACTTTTTAATTCGTCTTAGCACTAATTAGGTGTAATAGGGCGTCCGAGGGAAGTAGGGATGTCCTTTGATTCAACCATTGGCTGAGTGGTCAGCTAGTAGGCCTATATTGTTTGGTAAATATTATAACAATAAAAATTCTCTATAATGGGCTAAGCTGAATGTTCTTTAACGCCACTTCACTATAATCTTAAAAGTTATATTTCCTGTGATGAAATGAAATGAAATTTTACAATAATTTAGATATTTCTGTTTTAAAGGCTTTACTCTTACCCTAACGTAAGTCCTTATGTTTCCCAAGTTCGTTGACCTCCTAACGCCAGCAACTATAAAAGAACTGAACTTCTGCCGTTTCTTAATTCTCATAACATACAAGGGCTCCCTAATAAACCTCTCTCGGTCCGTCTGGATTCCATAGTATAGAGCTTTGTTCAATTTTCTGGTACTACTGTTGCAGCAAGCCAGACGTTTGGCTCATTACGTCTAGACTGACTGTTCATTTTTTGTGGCTTCAAAATAGCGAATGAGAAATTAATTCAAATTATAGAGCCCGAGCCTATATTTATCGTATCGCTGAGGAAATCGATAGGTTCCGATTGGTGGGCCTAGCGAGTTTTGTGAGACATCAGTGCCTTTTGAATATTTCATCAATTTTTTCCCTTCGTTGTTCTGTAGTAATTTGATGCTAGGCCGCTAGGCTAAGATTCTTCGATCTCAAAAGAAATGGTATAGCACTTTTCTCCCACTGTATTGTATTATGAAGTCACATGCTCACCTCTCGTGTTTTAAGTGCTGAATTTTATTTGTGATTGTTTCTGTGAATTACAGCGTTTATTCTAGTCTCAGAATTGCTGACAAGACTTGGAGATTTAATTAAACCTCTGTTGACTGGGGAGTTATTGTTTCCTTCTTTCATTGTGTTTGTAGGCTGAATTTCTATCACTTCTCTCTGTTGTGTCACTAGTTGCAACATTCTGGAATTTTCTCCGATGTGAAATTATTATTTATCAATAACTTATTTGGAAAATGATAAGATGTTAAGAGTATAAGGTATAAACTCAATGAGAAGTTAGTTCCTTTTAATATTCCCTAAGAATTTACTCGCCATAACACATTTTGAGCAGTACTTTTCCCTTGCGTTAGAGTATGCTCCTTAAATGTACGGTGGACGTGTACTGCTACCACTTGATTACTGCCAAATTGGTCCAACGGTGTTAAAACCTCGAACTTGTACTTTATTTTCCTGGTGTAAGTTCATGAAACTATTTTTTGACCGAGTAAAATAAAGACTAAAGAAAGAAAGGAAAAGGGAAATTAAAGCTTGTGTGTGGTCCTTTCTCTCCATATTTCTTGTTCAAAGATTTAAACAGAAAAATTTTAGTGAGGTATTTTATTTTTATCGATTTTGTTATGATTCTTAGAAGCAGTTTGTTTTGCAGAAATGCTAGAGCAGAAAAGAGAATTTACATGCGAATGTTGTATTGTTTGGGAAATGATAGTTAAATCCACCACAAATTTAAGAAATTAGTTTGTTTTCTGAAATAGTCTTTTATCAAGTTTTTTTTTTTAAACTTAAGTTTTTAGAAAAAAATCCCATGGTTTTTGTCTGGTGGTGAAATGTGTATATAACTGGGCCCATTCAACAGTAATTGCACTGTAGCTTATGAAAAAACAACGGTTATTCAAATGCTCGAATCATCCTCTAGTTTTTTGCCGTGCTCATCATGCGGTGCATCTGCGATGAACAGTACTTTTAACGGTCTTTCGCAAACTGTTCATCCGGAGTGAAAACTCGAGTAGGTAATTGACCGTGACCCGTCCCGCTCGTTGTCTGTTGAATGAATCGCTAGAGTAGAAAGTTTTGAAAATTTGGTTAATTTAGGCTTTTTTCTCTTTATTATTGTGAAGGAAATGAGGGTCGGATCTACCCGTTATTTAGGTCTAAAAAAGGTGTTGCTCACAAGTTAAGGGCCATAAATCAGTAAAAGATCATAGCAAAGAATAATTATTCAAATTTTTCTTGGTAACTTTACTACTAGAATTGATTTATTATTCATATTAAATTATAACAGTTTCCTTCTAAGCAAGTAGAGTTGTGAAATTATCATCTTTGACACTCAGTAATGTGTTTTCCATACAGTTATTTTCACGAAAAGGATATTAGTGCCAAGTAAAAAAGATTAAAAATTGATTATTGGTGAGGTAAGAGTAATTGAGAGTTTCTCAATTTTAAAAACTATAATCACACATGTTACCTAAGCACTTAATCAATCAAATTTTTATACTTAATATTTTTATGATTTTTTAAAAATTGTGTTTTATTTAAATGCGTATATGTTACTTTTGGTATTCAGAAATACACATAAAAATATTTTTATGTTGCTCATGGGTTGAAATGACTTGTCAACCTCTTTAAATTATACCAAATGGATTTTATTCAAATCTTTAAATACTTTATGGTTGTTTATAAGCTGTTGCGATTACATGCGATATAACAGGCTTACACTAAGAGTGGTAACTAGATCGGTAATTTTAAAAGGGAAATTAAATAGTAATTGGACAATAAAAGTTATTGAAATTAAACATTTAGTCCTTGGGATGATAAGACCGCCAAAAGAGCGCTCGACCTTGCCAATATTGCTCTCTTCTGAAGATGCAGAGGAGGATGCGGAACTTCCGGCTATTCGGTCCGCCGCGGTGGGATTTATGGACGGCCTCTAGCGAACTCATTCCCGTGAGAATCGAAACACTTTTGACAGAAATATCGCCAGAGAAATCGGACCATCTTAGATCATGATGTTCAGTGGAATTCCTTACTTAAAAGAAATTAAATTATTTGTCTTGAATCCATCCATTGTGAGTAATGGTCAAGATTTTCTAGTATTCCAAAATAAACTTAAGTGTCATGGGATATACAGAAGATACATGGAACATTGTAACGCAAACATTGCATCCCAAAATGAACACTCCATGCGCATAATGTTGTTTTTTTATTCACCATTGACAACCTAAATTAGGAAATAAAATGTCCTGCAATTTCATCTCTAAAAAATGCTTTAAAAAGTAAGATAGGTACCACCACTCTTAGGTAGATTTGTCAAAAAAACGCGTCACAACTAACTGTAAAATTTAGTGTACTTATAAAAAAACGCGAAATAGAAAAGTAACTCTTGAGAAAATAAATACGGATTAATGACGATTTAATTTAAAAACTAAATTTAAAATAAGGTGTAAAGTGTAAGATAGACATATTTTGTTTTTCAATTCAAGTGTAATTTTGCAACTAATGTAAGACATTAATGCCGATCTTTAATTCGCAACTTTCATTCTCAAAGGATTTATTTAAATTAGCATAAATATGATTCATGGGGAAATTATGTGACCTAATTTAACCTTTAAGAAGGGTACTGATTGTTTAATTTAGTATCGCTTTTCTTTGAACTGGTTCTCTTTATAAAAAATAATGTCTCACCCACCGACTTCTCGCAACTCTAATTAAGATTGCCAGTTACACCAACATGACAAAAGGATACTACCCCTTAACGACCACTAAATGTTTCCCAAAATCATGGTTAATAAAGACCAAGGTATCTTTAATGAGACATTAATAGACTGTAAAGCTGTCTTGAGCTTCCTCGTGTGGGATGACTTATATTATCTGTTTTATCCTTCAATTTACTGTGTGATAAAACGGAGGTTTAAACTGCATTTTTAATAATAATGTTATTTGTTCATTGTTTCATATCATAAGTCTCAGAAACAATCTTGAGACCAATAAACTTTTTTCTTCACCATAAAAAATTTTCACAACAAACATTGAGAAACTGTAAATACGTATTTATTTCATGTTTCCCTTATACAAAAGTTTGTATCGTGATAATATAAAAATATTTTGCATTTTTATCCTAAATGTAAACTTTTCCTCAAAAGATTTTTTTATAGAAAACCCCCACGATTCATAGAGCTGTATTGAAACATTCTGAGAGTCTGGTGAGAAGTGCTACGGGTTTAAAATTTAGTGGCCAGATCCTAATGTATTAAATGCGTTAAACATTCATCCAATTCTATTATCTACATTAAAACACTTTGTTTTGCAAAATACTCCATGCAAATTTAAGTTATGTATAAGTATGAGAAATTTTCAAAAAGATTAATGGTTTTTCTTGGTGATCAATCCCAAGTTCTGTTAGAGTCGGAACACGTGCAGCCTTCGTAAGAGAAAAGGTCCACCACTCCTGCTTGAGAAGAAAGACCTTCCTCTAAATTCTCAAAATGCATCGGTTTAATATGTGGCTTTGAGTGTCTCATAAACTGGAGTGTTATAGAAAGGATTTCTCTCACGTGCTGATTTGGACAGGCATTGTGTGAGTCAGTGTCATTGGCAGAGAGAACTCTCGGTTGAGCGCCTTTGGCATTGACCTCTCTCTGTCGACACTAGAAAAAAAAATCTCTCTCTCCTAGGCTTCCTTTCTCTGTGTTACATCAGACTTGACGAACACAGAGCAGCAGAATATTTGCTCGTTTTATTGAGGATTGTCGTTATTATGATGATGCTTATGTTGTGAAATGAGTTAGTAGAAGTGGAAATTTTTATCTAAACTGTTATGACATCAATATCAATGCAGTGACTTTTCCCATACCAAAAAAGTTGTTTGATGATCGAACTCCTGTTCACAAGTTCTTCAATAAGAAATGGGTAATATATGTGAATATTTTTATATTCCGCTCTCAACTATTTAGTGCATATTTTCTTACTTCTTTCATCAAGTTAAAATTATTTACTTCATCTCTTCTTTTAGTATTTGAATTATGAATGCCTCTTAGATATTGCCAGTCCTTATTTCTATACTATACATCCTAATCAACTAACTGCTGAACCTGGACCAAATAATCAGTTTAAAAGGCCCTTACCAGAATTTCATTCTTACAAACAAGAGAGTAATTTTGGTTTTGATTATAACAATGTATCAAATTTAGATTTTGGAGACTGAATGGGGGAGAATTTTAAAAATCATGCTGTGTGTTTAGTTTCTGGCTTTTTTTCAAATTAACTAAATTTTCCAAGAACCTTTAAATCAACACTATAGCGACTAACATTTTTTACTTTAATTGTTTGTTGAAGGATTCGTTGTAGACAGTTCTTTGTTTAAAATAGTTTAAAAGTTCTGTGATTTTATTGATTAATTGATTAATTAAGTAACAAAAATTTTTTAGTATTTATAAATTACAAAAAAAATTGTTTATTACTATATTTACCACCTTCATCTCTCCTAATATGTGTAGTTGTGTGTTACCTTTGGATAATTTTCCACCATATTTAAGCTAACATTTTAAAAAATAACCAAACTTCAGACTCTAAACGTGCAACTTGCACGAGATTTGACATCCCTCGAAAATCCAAACTAATAACTAATAACAGGAAAACGAAGACAAAACTACTCCATTTAAAAGTTAGCAAATGTCTCCAAAAACCAAGCAAGAACCATAACTAAATTTTGTTTGCATATAGGATCTTATTCAATTTGTCATGGACCTTAAGACTATTTAAAATATGGCCAAATACAAAGAGCATCAAAAGAGGTTTTTCCAAAAAAAAAAAATGTCTTCATTCACATAATAAATGCCATTGCAACAGAGCAGTCAAACCACCGATGCGTGCGTGGCTTTTCAATTTGTGATCCAATACTTCATACAGGTCCTGTCGGCAGTTTTACGCAGAGTCGCGTAATTTTTCAAAGAAATAAAAGAAAAATCCGTCTTGTTATCTCTTCGAATCGAGGCTGGCAGGGTTGAGCCATGTCTGCGAATTCGTGGCACGTTCTTCGCCGGAGCGTCTTCATCGTGACATTCGCAGTGCTCTCACGCCTTCCCGAGCAAGGACAGGAGGAGACGAGTCGCTGGTGGAAAGTGTCACCTCGCTTTCTCTCTGCCCCAGAATGCGGACGACTTCCACTTCTCGTTGAACGTTCCCGTTATAGCGAGGGTGTATTGGCTATATTTTTTGATAGTTCAGTTTCAGCTTAGGATTTGTATTGACGAGAAACTGAGTGGGAGACACGGGACAGGTGAAGATGATGGTGACGTGGATGGAGAAAGTTGAAAGAGTAAACACAGCATCGCCAATTGGCTTTGAGAAGAGATGCGTATCGTTGAGGAGAGGTGAGGAGATGTAGAGGAAAAATACTGGATACGTTGAGAAGAGATGAACACAGATAGGGAACACGGAAGAAATCTCTTGGATGAGATGGGGAACGCGTTGAAGAGATGGATAATGCGTAGAATTGATGGGGAGCACATAGAAAAGATGGGTAACACGTAGAATGGATGTGGAACCGTTGAATAGATGGGGAACACCTAGAATAGATGGGAAACACGTAGAAGAGTGAAAGAGGCGATGTAGAGAAGTGATTAAGGAGACTTGGATTAGCAGATGGGAGAAATAGTAAGATGGGAAGAGGATCTTAACGAAGGAGATAGGGTAAATAAATAACATTTTTGAGTTTTGAATGTTCTACAATATTTATTTTAAGGCTATGCTATGTGAATAACCCGTAATTAAATTGTAATAGGATTTTGTTAAAGATAACTGGCGCTGAGAAAAAGTACGTAAGTACTCGTAGCTCTTGAAATATACATGAGAATAAGAAACTTACCTTATAAGTATTAGTAGTTATGGTGCGTTTACCTCGTCACAACGGTATGCTTTAGGGTTACTAATAAAATGAACTAAGTGTTAAATGTATTTTAAAATTGGAATGGCTGTATAAGTGTATAAAAATGTATGTCCATAATGAAGATAAATTTCTTTTATTTCAATAAACTTGTGAGTGATGAGTTGATGAATTATAAAGCCCTTTTACGAACTTCCCTCTTCTACCTTATCCTTATAGAAAGAAGCTTTTCTAACGGTTAGTGCTATATAACTTCATTAGAAGAGATGCTTTCCTGATCAGACATCTTTGAAGGAGCTAAGCTGGAATAGGATAAATTATAAAGAATGAGTTAGAGCAGGTTCAGCTGTGACAAGCCATAATTTTCCATTTAACGATGAATAATGTCGCGTATTCAGTAGCGGGAAAAGCTGAATAATATCTCTTGACAGTTTTTCCACTGCCCTCTGAATAGCTTTCGGAGATAGATTTATGCGCTGCTCATATCCACTAGTTCTTCCGGGTCTCCCGCTTTTTTCCCTTTGGTTTCGGGAATTTTTCCAGCCCTACCGAATTGGATAACTCTTGCCTTTCTGCCAACATTTCCTTTCCAGAACTTTAGTTAAAAGGCTCCGCTGCGTGGCTTGGCAATTTTTAGGCGGCGACAAGGAAAACGAGCATTTTCTGTTACCGTAAGCGTCATTTGAGTTGCATAACGCTGAAATCTTTCAAAAGACCGAAACCTCCTATTACGTAATAGTATTCGAAAGGAATCACATCAGATGGTTTTAACATCTTTAAGTTAATATATGTTGACTCAATCGGTGTATCTTACTCTAAGTGCTTTTTAAAGTTTTTCCTGATAGTAAATTGTAATTTTTTTGACGTGTGTAACATGTCTCATTATTTTTCATAGGTGTTAAAAATAAAATACATCTGACGATAGTTAATTGGGAGATACACCGTTGTTATGAAACCAACTCCCTTGATACAACTTTGCATCAAATCAAACAATACACAAATTAATAACTACTATATTGGTAATTTTTGTTCTTTGCCAAACCGTCTTTCCTGACCGTTCTTATTTCTCCTTCCCTAATATTATTCTTTATCTGTCTTTGAAAAAATTCATTTATATTAAATTTGTCAGTTTGTACAGACAATATAAGTAAAGTATATTAAAGAAAAATAAATATATTTCTTCTCCTACATTTCACATCTGTGATACCGTTTCGCCTTGTTCCATCATGAGTTACTTTCTTTGGTTTGGATTTTTAAATTAATTAAGATCGTGTACTGGAATTTTTCTCTCGTAATATTCCGTTTTTGTCCAACTACTGACTTTTACTAACCTCGGAGAAAATTTGACCGCAAACCTGAGGATGAAACATTGCATGCCTGTTCATAGATTTTTGTGGTTATGGTATAACTAAATAGCAGATTAGGAAATCTCTGACCTTTAGGAACGCCATTCCAATTTTTGTTCGTGCACGTGTTTTTTTAATTACCTTGTTTTCAAAATCCAAATTAACTGTTTCCTGTGCCTTATTTTTGATTATTTACCGCTTCTGTATAGTGTATTTTAAATTATTCTTACCCTGTAAAATGTTTTGTTCTTATCTTGGAGCCTGGGTGTTAAATGTGTTTTAATTTGATGGTAACTGCAAAGAAATTTACAGTGACAACAGATGCTTGTTAATTAACGTCAACAGCTATTTTCCTCAAAAAGTTAAAAACAGTCAAAACAACTGGAAAGTGTAAAGTCAGTTTAGTAATAAGTAGACCTGTATTATTAATGTTTGATACATTTTCATATACACGATATACTCTCAATGTCTACATAACCTTGATAATCCAAAAATGTTATACACTCGACATCTCCATCTGTGTTAACCATTTCTACTCTTATTCATTTGGTTGCCTTATTTTGGGAAGCAACATCTGGCCCTTAGCTAAAAATTCTAACTCACAAAAGAATATCTTGCATTTATAAAACAAAAAATTCATATTTTAGTTTTTGTGGGAAGAACTTTTTCTTTTTTGCAGCCCAACAGTAATTCTCATGGAAGTTCCAAAGCGATACGGGGGAATGCCCCCCTGATGGCTTGATATATATTCCCACTAGCGTGTCGTGTAGGTTTATTTCCCCTCAGTGTGTCGGCATGCCCTACCAGACGCGGTGTGACCCATTAACCTCGATATTGATTGGCGAGGGACTCCCTACCTGTACGGCGACTGCGCGCGCACCGGATGAAGGTGAAATGAAAGACGGAGACGTCCTCTCGCTCCTCTCTTCGGTACAGCGCGGTACACACCATCCCGCTCCGGAGGTCGCCAACCTGTGGTACTCGGATAGGAAAAGTGCGTCCCTTAGCTACCGATACCTTTCCGGAGACTCACAAATTCGAAAGCCTTCTTCCGACAACACTTATGTGAATTGGTACTAAATTACGGGAAAGTTAGTATTATAGAAAGTCAGTTACTAAAAATATAGTCCCTAAAAATATTAATATACGATGAATGGAAGAATATTGGGTGAATTTAATGTGTGAAAAATGAAATCTGATTAAAAATAAAATTAAAAATCAAGCAATCGAAGAAAAATTGTGGAAATTAGGTTTTCTCTTCCGTAGCTGACTTTTGAATTCTTATTATCCTGACTTTGAATCCTTGGGTTTGTTTTCTTCAGGATTAGCCATTTAGTATTGGGTGATCATTCAGGAAATGATATAGTGTTAAACATGAAGGTGTTCTCTTTAGTATGCGTTATTTCGATAGGTTTGTCTGTAATGTAACTTTTAATTTTATAATAGACAATGTCATCGACTTATAGTTCGCATTTCCAATATAAGCTATAATCTTCAAAAATTATTTTTATCACGTATTATTATATAATTACATTACATATGAATTCATATAAAGTATGGCTACCATAAAATATTAAACCGGATGGATAGATACCAATTTGTAATCAAGTTTTCTTCTTAATGTGTTTACAAAGCGTATTCACAACGATTCATGGAAAATTTTATTTCAATGGTAATGGATTTCATACTAGAAAATAAATTACATAAACTGAAAATTAGGATTACCATTCTATTGAACAATAACAGATTGAAGGACCTCATTTGTTGGAATGCGAGGAATCGTATCAATGGAAGTTTAACGGTGATTTGTTTTTCCGAGAAGCCAGTTTGATGGATTAATTAGTGACCTATCATTGTTCCTCTGCAATGTATCCCGTTCTTCCATTTCAATCTCGTTATGTTTTTCATTGCATTATCCCACTTAATAAGCTTGAACAAAAATAGAACGACAATTCATTTTATAATTGGATGAAGCTCATTGTGTGGTCGCGTATTAACATCGGATGAATACTTTTAAAAGCTATGTTCTGATTTTTTTTTTTTGGAGGTTGAAAAGATATTTTAGCTTTTAATTTATAGTAAAAGACAACATGAAACTGAAATATCGGTGTAATACTTTTGGGTAATTTAATTGCCCCTATAAAAAATACGTAAATATTCTGTGATATACTTCGTAAACAAAATCCCCCGATCATATAGTTATCATCGTCATCATAATCGTTTGTCTGAATTAATCATACATAATTATTATAAAGGTTAAATTTCCACTATTGGCATTTTTTAAACAGGAAGGTTTACGAAAAATTTTTAAAATATATGTTCAATCGACCTTACACCACAACTTGAACTACAACTTATCTAACATCAAATTGTATTCTCTAACCCGTGTTTTGTTGGAAGGAATAATACACGGGGGAATGAAGCTAAACCAGCATCGTTAGGTTTGTTTAATCGCTCCCGAAAGAATATTTTAAAGGAGAGTCTCCTGATATTGCGTTGCCACATCGGTGAGATTTTTCCTGGAACCCCCGGCCATCCCTTCCGGTTGACGTCCATTCTTCTGCGTCACTTCCTCCTCCTATCGCTTCCGGGAATCCTCTTGATGTAAGCACAAAATTCCCAGGAGAAGAGCTTTTCCTGGAAACTGCGTTCGATCGATTTCAAAATATTTTATTAGCTTCATTAAACAGCTCATCTTTCTCATTTTAAGGATTAATAGAGATTAAATGGAATTCCCTTTCTAGTTTCCTCATACTTTTTGTCATGACAACCTATGACTAAGACACTGTGGATTGGGTTCATCCGTCGACTTAAGCAGAAAAAGTTTTTTTTTTCAAATAAAGGTTTAAGTTTAATGCTGAATTAAATTGCAGTAATACAGCGATGATAATAGTGATAATACAAATGTACTGTAATGACCTTTTAATGCATCACATTTTCCAAAAATCTTCCCTTTAACTCCATTCCTCTATCCAAATCATCATTAGAAGTTATGAATTGGAATGAAGAGCGCCGGGAAGTACATTTTAGAAAGTATTTGGGTATCTCTTTTTCCCTTTTTGTCTCGTTAAATATAATTATCATTCTCCCTCTTTTAATCTTAGTTTCTCATACTGTGTATTATTCTTCCCTTTATCTCCAAAGATGCAAGGGGATTATGAAGGCAAGACTGGAAAGTTTTTTTTAGTCTTAAAATATAAATGTCAAGAATCATGATGCACAAATAATGATATTTGAAAACATTTACTGTCTCGTCCCTTTTAATATTTTTAACTGTTAAAATAATTTTGAGTGTTTGATTTTCCCCTTTTTGCTACTAATTTCTTAATCAGTTTTTGATATCATACCAGTGTTTTCTATTTTATACATATTATGTATTTAAATTCTGTTTTCAACTTAAATATATATTTTGTTTATTGTAAAAACGTTCAGTTTTTGATAATCATTAGCATGGACGGATTTAGGTGAGGAACCCTGAGGGGCATGATGGAAACCTTGGAGTGGTCAAGATGTCCCTGAAAGCATGGTTTACCATTACAAAAATGTAATTTTACAAAATGTTGACTGGGCATTGCCCCTTATGACCTCCCCTAAATCCGCCCATGATCATTGGTTCTTCATCGTCATTGTCATTGAAGACTCATTTGTTCACTTTTCAACCTGAAGACGCTCTGAACTCAAATTAAACTGTTCTCCCTTTGAATGCGATGTGCATAAGACCGTGCAACGAACTCTACCAATCGGTGCCGCCCATGATAGCCCAGCGATGGGCTTCGGAAAAAATCTGCTTCACCTGGGAAAAGAAAAGTGGAGGGTGAATGAATATCCAGGCACTTGTGAAGGAAGTGCCGCTTTTTTTCTTTCTTTTTTTTGCAGAGGTCCTTGACACTTGCCTTCGAAGAAGCCTCGCTGTGAAAGCTTCGAAATGAACGCGGACTGACCCCGCTGTGAATAGGAATTGTCTTAGTTCCAAGGGGGAGATGCTTGAAAACGTGGGAAATAATTGTTGCCTGTACCACAATGGTCCCTAATTTTTATTAGACATAAAAAAGTTTTCTTTTCTTTAACGTGTAGGAATGTCTCATTTTTGTCCCCTCGTTCATGCATGAAACAATGGCAGTTCTTTTTTTTACTTGAATAAGCATATCAAGACTATAATTGCCAAATTTAAGGCTTTATTTTATGAAAATTACTAGTATAAAGGGGTTCAAAAGGAATATTTTGTGGTTTTGTTTACTTTAAAATACCGACTCCGATACTTAAAGCGTTGGACGTAGCCAATATTTTTCGATTTACAAAGAATTTTGTCAACCAACAAACAGAATAAACTGTCTGTATTAAATGATCGGGAAAAATTAAATAATAAGTAATTAAATATACAGCGGTATGACGAAGCGGTTTTCAATTTCCCCAATCTATGTAAAAATAATATCGATGATAACTTGAAAAAATTGAGAGGAAAATTACATAAAAATAAGGGTGACAGTGAAAAGGATTAAAACACGAATATCTTTCTTGTATTTTCCTGCCCTTTACTGTATAGAACAAATATGCTATACCAACATAATAGGAAGTTAAAATTGGTATGCCCTCGTTGCAATAAAGTTTGTTTCTTTTCAAAGAAAATGTTTCCACAGTGAAAACGTATTCTTCTATTTGTTTTATGTGGCATTTTTACTAAAAACTGAGAGTGTCTTTTTATCAAAATATCATTATACGTATCTGTCTTACCTGGAAAAAGGACGGTTTTCCTCATGGTTAAAGTACGAGTATCACTCTCAAGCAAATTTAGGCTGCTAGTATTTCCGTATAAGCCGTCTCTCACACCCGTAAATTACTACAATGATCTACTTTTTCAGTCGGGCTTATGATAGGGAAACCCCATTGACGGCTAAACAAGCGATCCATTAATCTCTGGGACACCTTCATTGATTCCCTTTCCCATCGGCTTTGTGAAAAAGTGACATCCCGGAGAGGTTCGCCAACCCTCGCGACGACGTCACCACGGGGGAGGCTACGTCACACGTAGAGTATGTTTCACTCTTTCTGTGGTCGGGTTTTTTTTTCTTAAAAAGGGGAAACTTTTGTTATCGATATTTTTTTTTATAAATCATGTTTGAGGGAGGGGAAATAAAAATAGGGTTTTCTGCTTACTTTGGAATAATTAAAAATCTGCAAGGGGATTTCCAGTCTGTTTTGAACCTTAGCCCTAAGTATCAACAATGTAGACCATAAACTTAAGCATAGTTGTTAGGATATGTTCACACTAAAATGTTAAAAATATCCATTGCGTATGCATGCGCCCACTGTGGAATGGAAAAATTAAGTTTTTATCGAATATGACGTCACAATTTTCGAAAAATAAAAGTCGTCGTAGATGTATAGTTCTGTGGGTAAATTTTATGTACTCCCCGACAGAAATTTTTCTTTTCAGAGATTTGGCGGAGTTGTTGAAACACCCTCTATTAAGTATACATGGTAGCTGTTAAATAATTTTTCCGTTAAGTTATGTATTTTTTAATGGAAAACGCAACGTTCGCGGTTGTTGATGCAGGACGGATTGATTGCATTTCGTATCGACCGTACGAAAACAGCTGAGTGTTTATTTTTTTTCCAAGATCCTGTCGTCATAAAGTTGCGTGTCATATTTGTTCTGGAAGCACTCCAACTGAGGTATAAATTGTCTGCATGGGGTACTACTGCACATTCAAAAGCAATGCCAAGTTTAATAGTTCTAACTAAAAATAAAGTATTTCGCACATATTATACTGTATGAGAATTTTTCTCAATATATTTGCTGTAAGAGCTTTTGAAAACTTCACCTTTAGTAGAGTAATGGATGTATTGCTTCCCGTTTTCCTGTACGGGTAAGATAAAATTAGTTTGACTGTCTTAAGTAATTTCCCATTTTTAATATGTGTTTTTCTTAAATCGTTTTAATCTTCGATTTTGAAATAACTTTGATCTATGTAAGGAAACTGTCTTGCGTTATTCCTTGCAAAGCTATTTTCATACGTTTTAAAAACAACTTTTTATTAAAGTTTTTATTATCGTATTTGTGCTCTTATTTATAGACGAACATCTATATATGTATCTTTGACTTTTTATACTTTATGAGAAGTAAAATATACTGATTAAAAAGTTATAAATGTTTAGTAACTACGATCCTTAAAAAAAAATATTCACTATCCTATTAAAACTAAATTAAAAAAAAGAGACACTACATGATAGTTTAAATTTTACCTAAGAACGTTCATTACAAAATTTTAAACATTGGTGAAATCTGTCTGAATTAAACGCGATTCAATTAAGGGAATGATTCTATCTAAACTAATGCTTGACAAATTCTTAGAAAAAAAAAAGAGAAATACTATGTTGATAAATATTTGACTTTAATAACTTAAAAAGTTAATCTTTTAAATTCTGATTGTGACTGGATGTAACTAAATTTTATAGGTTTGTGCTGCACTGCTTTGAACTTGTGAAGTTTTATTCGTAGTCCTTAAATTTTCTTTGTAATACATCTATAAATCTACATAGTAAAGGATGAGACAGTTTAAAATAGAGCAGGGAATTTTAATAGTGAAGTGTTACTAACTTTGGACTTATTTACCCAATCTTTAACTTATATTTAATGTTAGTCATTGTCTTTTAAAAGTTTTAAAGTATTCTATACCTTAATAACTATAAAAACAATATATCCAAGAATTTTGCTTTTGAAAAATAAACTATAGTTTTTTAAGTATTTTTTTCTTTTACCGGCGGAATTCTTTTGACATATCTTGGTAACAATCTATGAATCAGGAAAACAAATTAATGACAAGTTGTTTAGAAAAATGTCACTCATTTTGTTCTTTTTCCTATACTTTCATATTTTGAAAACATGTTGTTAGCTTTTGTGTAAATAATGATTAAGGTAAATGCTGTGGTCCTCAAGCTATAGCCCTTAAGCTAAATTCTTCCATCTTGGAATATTTATAGGTTAGGTACAGTTGGGGAAATAAAAAACGACTCAGTTGAGATTTCTGACGAACCACTTGGGTTAGGAAGACAAACAAGGTGTCATTTTTCATGTCATGAAGTATTCTTTAAATGATAAAAATTTCGAGTCCTTAGGGGGTCGTCTTCATATTAAACGAAACACCAACTTTTGTTTTTCCTATGAGGACCCCCAATTATTATGCAATTTTCTGAAAGAGCATTCTCATAAACCCCCAAATACCAAGTTTCATTCAAATCGTGCGGTAAATAAAGCTTTTACGTTTTGGGGGTCGTCTCCAGAGTGAGAAGGGTTAATTTTCTGTAAACACTATTTCTTAAAAACAGTGGGATAGTAAGACTTTTACTCACCACTTTAATGTTTATTGAAAAGTTTATAAGTAAGTTATTGAAATTTTATATCAACTTTAAGATTTAATTTAAGTTATGGTGATTAAAATAAGGCGACTGTTTCCAAAAAAAAAACATTCGCCGGTATACATTTGGCAGCGGTATACGGTCCCTTAAAGAGTGGGAATTTAGTTTAATTCGGTTTTTTCAAAAACTATTAAATGAAATCGACTGAAATTTTGGTTTTCCTCATAAAATTACTACCAGAATCGATTACCATAAAAATATTAAAAGATTTTAAAATTTAATTTTTGGGTCAAAATTAGATGTTAATTATCTATCTATTAACCATTAAATATCGCTATAAAAGCATAATTATTTTGTTTGGGGACACAAATTTGATCTAAATTCAAAGTTTCATATTTTTACACCGAAAACATTTTGACAAATTTCACATTGAATGGTTGACATTTCAAAAATTTATTATGCTTCTATTTGGATACTTACGTGAATGAAACTTGGTATTTGGGGGTTTATGGGGATGCTCTTTCAGAAAAACGCATAATAATTGGAGGTCCCCATAGGAAAAACAAAAGTTAGTGTTTCGTTTAATATGAAGACGACCCCCTAAGGACTCGAATTTTTTTTTCATTAAAGAATACTTCATGACATGAAAAATGACACCTTATTTGTCTTCCTAACCCAAGTGGTTCGTCAGAAAACGCAACTGAGTCGTTTTTTATTTCCCCAACTGTACATCCACACAGTTATTTAGTCATCCGTCCCGTAAACCTTTAAAATAAAAAGAAAAATTTGATTCCTTTAATATCATTTAAACACATTGTAATACATTATCTGAGTTATTTCAAGTTAAAAAATTCATTGCTGAGGACAGTGTTACAGAAATTCATTGGCACTATATAAAAGTTATACAAAAATTGAAAATACTTTTTTTCCGATACTTCTTAAAAAGCTTGAATTTGACATACTATTCTCACATTAATTATAATTTGTCAATCCCAACTGACTTAAATGTTCTATAAAAATTATTTTCAAAATTCGTCCATAGTTGCTTGCAGTTTACAGCCTATATGGTCAGAAATAAGCCAACATCACAAATTAAGAGACCCGATGTAGAAAAAGTGAGTCTTGTATACCAATTTTCCAATAGTGAAGACAGGTATGTCTTATTGTACAACACCTCTGATAGAAAAACCTCCGGTCTTGGTCCACAGCATCGAAACAATCTATCAATATGATGTTACTAGTTTTTATTTTTCATTCATACCACTCTCAACACAGCATTACTATCCTCGTAAATAATACAAATATCATGTAAAAATGACGTTACTTACTCCTGTTAATCAATATACTCCAGTTTCCGCCCAACCACGGTCGCATGGTGACATGATTGAATCAATGCAAATGGGACAGCCGGAAGGCCAAGGCTTCCGTACGGGATTCGGAACTGGGTCGGGCCCATCGGGACTGACCAGCGGTCAATCCAAACGGGTGGGGCAAGGGCAAGCTTGATTTTCTTTCGATTGGCATTAATTATGTAATTCGTCCTTGGTTTGTAATGTATTGAAGGCCGCAGAAGCCCAGTTTGTTGCGTGTCCAAGAGGTCCCCCGAGAGTTCACTTAGAAACAATTATGTAGTAATGGTGTGTGCGGGCACTCTTTATGCTGTTGAGATTAGAGAACTAACTTCTCTTAATTTGCAGTCAAACTGACGTGAGAGATTTTTTTTGTGTTCTTATATATCGTCCCACAATCTTGTTTTTAATTGTTACATCGAAATTTTCGAGGCTGTTTCTAACTTTTGGCTCTTAGAGAAATACCTTGAAATACTTTTAACTTTTAGTATACCATCAACATGTTAGGCGTTCTCAGTTTAAATTTGAAATGGTTAAATACAGGCATTGTGCATTTAAAAATTCTGCTTAAACCATTCCGTGATTATGTAGTAAAATACGCATCAAATGTGCTTAGCGAAATTTCCTTAGAATATAAAACTATTTCCAGAGGGTTTTTTTTTACTTCTCAATACACGAAATTGTTATTTTTCATCATTAAAATGAATGAATTGCAACAGTAAGATTCAGAATTTTTGAGTAAATAAATAGGTGTACTTAATACAGAAAAACAAATGAATGAATCAGTAATGGAACCCTTAAATTTTCATACCAGAGGTTTTTTTCTTAGAGAACGCAGCAGTAGTGACTAAATAAATAAATTATAGACATCTTATACAATCACTCTACGGATATTTTGTATTCTGTCAATATGTTCATTTTTAAATGCTGCTATATCTGTCGACCCTTTAGAACTTTAGAATAAAGGTTCATAAATATAATTTAGATCTGTGTGGTGTTGTTTAAACTCGTCTTGTTGATCTGGTATTTTGCAAAAGTCAGATTCCAGTTTCTTGCAAACTGGTAATACGAGAACGACGTGTGTCGATGTCACGCACTTGGACTATTTTTGGACCTTTTTGAGGAACTTGTGTAGAATTTGATTTTGAGAAACTTGTGTTGCTGAATAATGATTTCGGGTTATTCGATGACGTAGAGCATTTCCTTAAAATAAAACATTAACTACAAAAAAAGAATATTTTTCGTTTTAATTTAGTAATCCCCTATTAGTGGTTGGAAGTAGTTCTCTGGTTTCCTCTTTCAAATGATGAAGGCTGGTACAAGACGTGGGTTGGATTGAAAGGGAAGTTCATTTAGGCTGGCTCCATCAGATCCGTGTTTAGTAACTTATCCGCCCTGTAACCTACAATTATGCTATTGGTTCCACTTTCTCCTCCATTAAAAAGAAAATATTTTCCATATAAACTCTCATCTAATATAAAAATTAGTATTAAAAACTCTAACCAACTGGTTTTATTCAGTTTTTAAAGCATAAACGATTTTATTTACAATTAGTTGTGCTGAGGCTTCTTAACTTAATTGAGACTTAGAGAATTTAAAGTTTGAGTTAATAAGTCCTAAATTATAACTTAACATCATAAGGTGTTAAATATGACCTTTTGGCTTAAAAAGTATAATTAAAAGGGTTTAATTTCGTTTAATGCGGTTTGATAATGATATGGATCATTTCTAGCCTGTTTCTATTTTTTTCAACCTTTGATACTTTGTATGTTTAGAGCTTTGAATTGCATTTGCAATTTTTTCAAGTGTGATTAAAACGAATAAGAAAAACCGTTCCTCTTTTTGGACTTTTCAATATGTTAATTTGTTCATTCATTGATATTACAATTTTCTCAAGAGTTTTACTGTCTATATATTTATCACTTTCTCTCTGTATTGATAACTCTAATATTTTGACTGACCTGGAATTTGAACAGTATTTTATTGTTCTGCTGCTAATTTAGGAATAAATATTACCACCGTCACTACGACTTACAATACATTTGTATTCATGTTAGATCCAATAATTTTAGTAGTGACTTTTGAAATAAAGCCCTGATATTATTTAAGGAATAACTACTTTTTTTCTTGCACGATAGAATCCTTATTTATCAGACCCTCTGAAATTATTCTCTACACACAACTTAGGCATGTTGTTTGCCTTTGAGACGGTCACCTTAGCAACCGTAACGCAACTTAACCAAAAGGGCCTTGACTTAACCAGACTCTTTGAGAACTATAGGTGGTGCCTTTTCGTAACTTTGGCAAATCATCACTGCTGAACCTTGCAAGTGTAATGGCCGGGACGCCCTGCGGTTTCCATTCTCAGGAAGGGAGGAAGATCCATAAAAAAGCAGAGTTCAAGGATTCTCGGAGAACAAAGAGGACAGCTGGATACCCCAAGGTCACCCTTTGGAGGACGACTGGGGAGCCGCGCTCTGCCTTGACCATGGTGGGGAACTTGCGGTGAACCAGGATTGTCGTCAGGGCACCTACCTGCCTCATCTATGTGGCTCCATCACAGGAAATGCTTGTTTTTTACTGTGTTGAATGTAGATTCATAGCGAACTATTACAGATGGGATATTGATAGAATCTACTTCTTGTTGGATTGTTTATGTTGTATTGTTGTAAATTGGGGTCACAGATGTTGGGTTTCTATAACTAGGAATGATCTTGATTTTTAAATCACTACTTATTTGATTGGATAACTTGTAAAACGCTCCATTACAACTTTACCATTAAACGTTCATTCTTTTCGAGTTTTTCAATAGCTTAACCTCTTTCTGAAACTGACACCAAGGTTTTTCCAGTAGATTTAAAAGTTTTCACACCATATTGGATGAGTTCATTTTTAAAGAAAAGATGTTCAACATGCTTTTATCATGAAATAAGTTTCCAGTTAAATCCGGTGTACTACTCATTAATTTTTCTAGTTATACCTTTGATTTTAAAAGTTAAGTGTGTCCAAAGTTAGAGAGCTAAGTAGGGAAACCATTGTTCTCAGGTGTATCTTCTGAGGTTCTTCCTCTTGGTTCTCAGGACTTTATACTTTGGCAAATCCCGCGAGACTTTATTATTCGTGTAATGTTGTCACCAAAAAGTTGGTTTTTATAAAAAAAATAGAGATATTCTTCCCTCACAAAAGCTCGCATCACCATATCGTGAAGTTCCAGCACTGCAGCCCGAAGATGTCAAGGTTGTCATATTGTTTCCTCACCTGCTCAAATAGACTGATGTCTGCTGCATAGTAGTGTGAGAGATTGACGTAATAAAATGCGTTTCGATTCAAATCGCTCTCTTCTGCTGCACACATCCATTCACAAGGGACGGCAGAGCTGTGTGATCAGCGACGGATTGTTGCCACACTTCTCGTCTTTCTAAATGCCACAATTGTTTGGTTACTCCCCCCTGGCTGATTGAGTTTCGCTTTTTCTAATGTAATTTGCGTGACTCCAGTTAAATGTTGTATGTTGCCACGTTGGCGTGGTGACGTCACGAATTCGCTATTATGGTAGTAGTAAACTGTGGATTTTTTTTTTCATATTCCGAACATAAAGGAAAGTGGCTTGTCAATCTCGTGTTTCTTTCCATGGCTTTTGGAGTTGGATCTCAAATACTATCTTTAGTGAAAACTCAATGGCCAAAAATTTATCTAAACGTTGACAAACGAAAGCCTGAAAGGGCATTGACTTATAGCCGAGCGATAATCAAACTATACCGATCATGAATTTCTTTAAATTTTCAAAAGTCTTTCAAGCGTAAACAATTGGCATCTTCAATAAAACTATTTAATAAAATTTAGAAATTATATCTGGCAGGAATTCTTTGACCACATAAGATCTTATGACTGTTAATTTCGGACCAAAAATTATAGAGCATTTTCAATCACATGACTCGGACCTAACAACGGCCTTAGCAACAGAAGATGTTACAGTTTTTTGCCCTACAGAGGTTAACAGTTACAGAAAATGACTAGCCGTGGAATTCTTCTATTGGATCATTTGCAATCACGTGATCCCATACCTAAAAACCGCCTTAGCAACAGATAAACAACGGCCTTAGATACAGTTAAAAGCCCTACAGAAGGTACACAGTTAAAAGAAAATAACCGGTTGTGACGTCACCTGAAAACACTCTATTATAATTAAGACATCTCTTTCAAGTGTTGCACGAGTCATCATGAACTGTTCTCTGATTTTTAAACCTTTCTTTTAAAAGCTATCTTTGTTTTGTCTAATTTTAATCAATGCATACACCCAATGCATGGGCCATGCATTGAAATTATAGCACGTTATTATGGTATCCTTCAAAAATCTTCAATATCCTTGTTGGAATCAAATGAATGACTTGTTTCCTTTTTCTTAAAAATGAAATACGACATAAAAGTGATAGTATGTGTTAACTCTTTCCTTTTCGATGCGATATCAAGTTTACACTCTGCACGAAGCTACTTAACTCGAAATAGAGCATCCTGATCCTGTTATCACACCTCGATTATTTAAAATGAAGGGATGCTATGACGTAGGGCAGTCGAGGATTTCCTTCTCAATTTAGCTTTCTCTCGATGGCATCACTTGTAAAGACTTGTTGCGAACTCTCTTAATCCGCGTCTAGACGTGGAAAGTTGAACGCTCTTGCACATCGAAATAGATCCTGCAATTAATTTTGCGTAAGCCCTGATAATCTTGGGTTACTCGTCCAATGAGTTGTATTGCGTTCGCTAGATTTATTAGCTTGCTTCAAAACCGCTATCTCATGCTCTTGTCACTCTGGGAACTATTTGGCACGCGGCCCTGTAGGTGACTTGCTCTGGAATCGTTGGGCGGCATTCCACTGTCTTCGAGGATTGATAGGAGCTGGTTAAAATTTTGTGTATTGGGTATAGGATAAGGGGTTCTCACACTTTTTTGGGTTGTTGCCATCGATTGTTTTTACTATTCTAAAATTCTAAAAGCAATGTCGAAGTAATTCGGTATCTCCTATACAGGGTGTCCACAGTGGTAACGCTAACGCTAATCACGGCCTTAACTGATATTGCCATAAAAGTGGTGTCTAGGTAAAACAGCTATGCTCTTTGCTCTGTATATACTATGAGACCACTTTCAACCTTCTTGCGGAAAGTTAAGGAATTAATTTTTTTAAACTTTTAGAGATACGAGACGAAATTCGTTGACAAATTTATAGAGGAGCATCGATTTATCACGAATAGAATACTTGAAACTCACGTTCATTTAGGTATAATTTCCAAGTTTTTACCTCCTAAAACGCTACCCATAACCTAGAATGAGAAATTCTTCCTTTTTATGATATCGTTTCCACCATGCCAAAAAAAATCTGCTATGTATAAGAATAGCAGATTCGTGTTTTTGGCGTGGTGGTAACGATATAAGAATACTTTTTGTCGTTTGTTTAATTAAGTCATAAAAAAGAAATTTTCCCATATTTGGGTGCAGAGGTGGGTTATGGGAAGCTTTTTAAGAGGTAAAAACTTGGAAATTGCTTAAATGAACTTGCTTTTTAAGGGTTCTGTTCAAAGCATTTTCTGAACAGCGTGTCTTTTCGTACTAAATCGATGCTGCTCTACAACTTTGCGAATGACTTTTGTCTCGTACCTCTAAAAGTTTTTAAAATAAAAATTTTAATTCCTAAACTTTCCTCTATGAGGCGTTGTAAGCGGTCTCATCTAATAGAGCATAGCTGTTTTACTAGGACTAGAATACATTCAAATAGTTACAACCTTCCACATTCTCATACCGCATTTCACATTATTTATCTTACTAACACCTGTTGAAATTCTCCTTTTTTTTCTTTGAATACAGTACTGTATGGTTAAACCGTTTTCATTTTATTGCATTTTTATGTCCTTGATTATTAACTTAACAGCTGTGATGGCATTAGGGACATATGAGTTACGGCTGATGTAGAAAAGGGAACTGTTACAGTACATCGTCAGTAGAGAACAAACTAAATGCAATTTTTAAAAAATGTTATGTAATAAGGGGTCCTAATGCATGCAATTCTTTAATTTTTTATTTCCTCAACGCTCACTTTCAGATCGATATAATTTCATTCGCTTTCTTTATAATGGTCTTAATTTTATTTGAGGTAGGGAAAAGGGAGAGGAGTTTTGATATTTTTTTGTTTCAAAACTGGTGACGTGACATGTGAACATATTTATAGTTTTTCACATGTAATAAAAAAAATCATACACCTCGACACCTCGGTACCATTTTGAAAGTACAGTGACCAATTGAGTACTTTCAAAACTTTAATAAATGTTCAGAAGTGTGGGGTTTTTTTTTTGCATTTTTTGTAATCAAAGTTTTGTTTTCAGATTCAAAAAACATAGATATAATTAATTTTTTACATCAGGTTTATTTTAAATCTACGTTCACTAAAAAAATAAACATTCTTTATTTAGTAAAAGTCCCTTAAACAAATATGGTGCTGGCGAGGATACTTGAGCCATAGTATAACTTATGGTAGAAATTATATGCTAATAAAAAAGTAACTTATTTTATTATGCCAGGCTATTTACTTTTCATTTTAGTTTTCAAAAGGTTTTTTTTTCTTCTTTCTCTACCATTCACACTCTCCCCTATATACAACTTAATACTTATAAGACACTTCTATTAATAACCTTTATAAAAAAATGACATGATGCGTGTTTTTCTCAAAATTATCCTCATTAGGATTTTTCGAATATTTCCATTTAATAAGCAATTAAGCATCTAATAACTTAATTCGTGCAATAAATTTTCTTCGATAGTGGAAAAAATAGTTTAAGAGCACTTTAGTTAAAGTATTTTGACAAATTAGCTCTCTAATTATCGGGAATAACGGAAAAATTTATTTTTGTCATAAAAATACTTTTTTTCTGTGAAGGGAATTTTCCTTTTACCGTACGATTTATATTCAATGCTATCTTTGGTCAATTTCCAGTTGAACTCGCATATAATATTAGCAGAGTGTTTTTTTTTTTAAACTAAAGGAAAACATAAATCATGGTTACTTTACCAATTTAATTAAAAATCTCCGTGCTAATTTATATGTATTATTTGAAAAGGCTTCAAAAGTTTCATCAGAAAGAATTATAATAATTTTATTTTAGCCAAAGAGGGATCAAAAGTGACGTCAGGAACGCTATCACACGTCACAATTTCAAGCCTTGTGAGTATAGGTGGCCATGAACAAATTCAGGCGATCAGGATATGGAGCGACATTCGGTCAACCCGCTTTGGAATTTTATTTTAATTCAGACCAGAGAAAAGAGTAAAAGCCTGTTACTTCGCTCTCTGGGCGATTGCCATAATACATAGTTCCTTCTTGAATTGATACGGAAACAAAATTTGGTTGGGGAGTTATTACGGGGTTTAGCTCTCTAACTAAAGAAAGCTGTTTTTTTATTTTTTTTATTCTATTTTTATTTATTTTATTCGTTATCGTTCCACAACATAAGTATAACCAAATGAAAAATTGCATAGACATTTTCATAATTACATTTTTGTTTTGTATTTATATCTAACTGCTACATGTAATCTCTAACTAATCTTGGTCAAAAGGACTAAGATTTAATTGATACCTTAGGATATTGAGTAAATTTTTAAAAGACTGAGATTTAGAACGAGGGCTTTTTGGTTTTTTTTCATGGACTTCTATGTATATAAATGTAACATAATGTTATCCTAAAAACCATCAAATGAAGTACGTGAAGTCAAAATCACTCGTGTGGTATTTAACTTATATAAAAGTAGCTATTAATCATTTGGTACTAATTGCTATATAATACATATCATTGTTCATTTTTATCTAATAACTTCAGAACTGTCATTCATTCTCAATTGTTTGTCAAAAAGGCCCGGTTATGTATTTAAGTAGTAGTTGAGTTTATATCTACTCAACTTGTAATTAATAAAACGTTACAGTTGAATCCCCATTGTCCTTCCATGAAACAAAACGTCATTGTGTTTCCTAAAATATGGAGTCCATCTATAGGTAGGCTTGTCATAAAGCATCATCTGCGTGACAGATTCGATATAGCAAGGAAAAGTATTTCGTGACTTGGAACCGTTGCTGCAGTACGAATCTCCTTATATCCTCCGATCATTGGTTAATTTTCCTGTGACGTCCAACCATGTCACTATTAGTAGCCCCCTATGTAGATCCTTACTTCCTTGCATCGAAAGCTACTAATAACTAAACTGCATGTCTCAGTATTCGAGACCAAATCTTATTTCATCGTGTCTTCCTTATGGGAACTTCGATAATAAAGTATATATTTTATGAAAGTTTAATTATTCAACTTGTGCATTTGTTACTTTGCCATTAAAGAACAATAGATGAGTTCAATCGGAAGAACATGTTGTTTTAACCTGGAATTCCTTGAAGATGAATTGAATAACATTGATGATGAATTGTATTTCCGGTTTGAACTATAAAGCGGATGTTGTTTTGGGCTTTGTGGCGTCACATAGTTAAATTCGTCGAAAAGAAGTGTCATTGGTTAGATGTTAGATGGCAAGTTTTAGCCGATTCATCCAAATTTTTTTTTTTTGGTCAAAACAGTTCCTGTAAATCAAGTTTTTCCTTTCGAGGACTTTGTATACAGGAAAACCAACATTTGAGAGAGTTGATGTTAAGTCCGGGATAATTTGGACCATGTATTTAGTGGAGTACTCGGTGTTGAAACATTGTGAAACCTTCGTTACTTTACTAGTTAAGGTTTTTTAATACTAGTTTTTTTAGAGGAAGCTAATGTGAAAGAGGTCGTTATTCATAAATGGTAAATCTGCGGCATCGGAACCTTCTCTTTGTATCTTAAAAGATATTTGAATTTAGGGTATTGTTTTAGGTATACGAAGTTGTATTCAAAATATGATTGTGAAGCAGTTCTGGGGGATGGTGAGCGATAGCGAACATCCCCTAGTGACCAAAGAAAGTCAGAGAGAATTGCTCATTTTTGTTAGATACCTGAAAAAATCATACAAAACGCCTGAAAAAGGACCAATTTTTAATGTCTGCGTCTCATTTTTGGCTCTGTATAAGAAAAGGTTATACTATTTATTACAAATATACGTACAAAACAACAAGTTATTTGAATAATTGCTGTGGATAGTCCGAAAATTTTTCAAAATTAGCCCGGAAAAAGTCTTGGAATTCTATTTCCAAAACTAAGTGGGAACCTTTATTTATTCTTGAATATTTTAGAACTTGTTTTATTTTGGAATTTTTACTATCATTATTTATTTGTGGTGAGGAATGATATTCAAGTGCAGATAATTTTGTCAGCATATGTATCGGTATTCTATTTCCTTTTTTTAACATCAAACTAAAGTCCGCGAAGTATAATGGTTATTTCATGTGTCTAGGCCAGATTTGTTTCACAAAATACTAATACGTTTAGCACATGTAGTACAATGTAAATCCTATCCGCCTAGGCATTGTCTTCGAAAATTTATTGAAAAGCGTCCATTAAATGGAGGAGGGGGTTCCCTTCCCATTTCGCTAATGCAATAATTTCCTGCACCGGGCGACCACCTGTCCTCAGCGGGCACTCACCGCAGCGCTACCTGCTGGGAACCTGATGGAAAGAGCAATCTTTAATGGAAAAGCCTGCTCCACAGGAAACTTTGTAGCACTTCGAATTCTGCATTAGCTAATACACGCACTTCGCCGATTAACTTAGCCCTCATTCTTGGCAGACGATACTACTCGTTGTCGAATAAATTCAGTTCTTTTTCTTTGCAAACGAGAGTGTGTGTTGGGAAATTCTCGAATACTGTGTCTTGAGCTGTTCTTAAAATCGGTCGAATTAAGCTGATTGAAGGTGAATAAAAAAACTTCCAAAATAATCCGACTTGTAGAACATTCAGGACACATAAACTATTTTCCTCCCTGTAAGTTTCTTACGTGATCCTAGGGGTTCATGTGAACCCTAGTTAAAAACTTTTTACGATTCTTTACCAGAATTTCTAAAACGGCTTACAAAGAAATAAGGTTTTTCAAAAAACATTCTAAGAATTTGTACAGGTTTTTAATTTGATTGGGTGGAAAACGGTGTATCTAAAATTGCTATGGGTTCAAAACTCTGCTAATTGTAATTTTTCTGAACTGGTTAAAATATTCATAAATTTCTTTAGATTGAAAAATTTGATTGGGGATTTTATTGTGCGCCTTTATTTTGTTATGATTGGTGTCTATATTTTCAATTGAATACGTTACTTCTATAATTAATGCATTTAGAAGTAAAGAGTTTTATTTACGTTTACCAGGTCATTAAATGTTCAATGGTTCAATCCTTATATTTTTTGTAATTGTGTTAATAGCTTTATTTTTGTTTCTAATTATTTAATTTCTGTTTTTTAGGTAAGTGAATTGAAATTGTGATTTATCTTAACTGAAAGCTGAAAATGTGTACAAGTTTTAATGAGGAAGTCCAACAAAATAATTGGAATACATTATTGAAGGTGAATTTTATGTTTTTAAAGTGTTTGTTGCTGTATGTTGACAGAAAAGATAGTTATCAAATATTTTTTCAGTCACTGAACAAAAAGTAAATCTTATATATATGTATAGCCTATTTTCCATTTAATAAACTTGAATCTACATCTATGATACTTTTTGCACGATTCTTTAACTAGTATTTATCCAGTCTTTTTGAATAAATAGTAATCTTAAATATCTTATCTTATATAATTTTTATATACGTAAATTAGTCTATATTCTTGTAGTATAATTTTATTTTATTTTATTTATGGAAAGTACATTATTATTGTTTTAAAATTAAATTACTATGTATTATGAGCTTTTCATTTCTGTTTGAAAACCAAGCCCTCTGATCAAATATTATCGCATTATGTGGAACAAAAATAGTTCTTTCTTTTACATTTTATTTCCAATCGGTTGGAATGAAAAATGTGTTTTGAAGGTTATAAAAGTTAAGTATACTTTTGTACCGAGTTTTACTTGATGATATAATAAAAAATCTAAGAGGTCTAAATTTAAGTGCACTCGTCTTGTGTGTCTAAAACCAGCCCTTTGAATCTACTGTTATTTCTTAAAACTATTTTTGAAACCACTTTTATAAACGTTAACTATAACTTTAATAAAATCTCTTGCCTTCATATCCCCTATTGAAAAGTGGTTAAGTTCTAAGTGTTTACTATGTGCAAATTGTAGAATAGTCAGGAACAATTTTTATGGTTGTTAACCATTAAAAATAAAATTAATGATCCTACTGATGCTTTAATTTGAAGGCGAAAAAAATGTATACAATTAAATAAAATTTTAAAAACTTTAACATTCGACACCAGTATTTAAAATCACTAAGCCTGAGCTTATCCTCCTCCAATGAAAATTATCCTCCACCAAATCGTGTTTATATTTCAATAAATGGTCTTAGTTCATTGAACTCTTCAAATATTACGAGACCAATTGCATCAGTGTATTCATTGAATTATGTTCTTTGAATTTTAGCAAATCAAACGCGAATTAGAATTTACCATTAAAACGATTTGAATGCAGTATAAGTTCAATAATAGAGGGAAAACATCTCTCAAAAACAACAACTTTTCGTCTATTAACTTTTAAGTAATATATAGTTCATTTCATCTCTTAAAATTGAGTTACTCTTCTCTTGAGTTGGAGCTTGATTGAATGGTCTGCGCAATACTTGGTTCTGACTCCGCATTGCGGCCGTAGACCTTTAGGTGAATAGAATATTTTTATTCTACCCTTCGCCGTGTTTTTGAGTGTTTGGTGTGTGGTAATACTCTTTAAGAGTAGGAGTCAAAATAAACACAGCATTTGGCTGATGGACCAGCGCCATCTGGCTGTGATTGGACTTGGCAACCTAAACTTCAACAAATTGTAGTTTACATCGTTTCATTTAATGAGTTCTAGAAAATGTTCATTAGTGGTTGTTATGATTCATTAAAGATTACTGCCGCCGGCGTATTTAAGATGCTTCATATGGAGTTATTCCCGGTAAGGGGCATTTCCCTGATAATTATTCTTAGTTCTCTTTAAAATTTGTGGGGGTAAGGTACTTTCCATTTGAAGGTCATTAGTCTCCACAGAGTAGAATCCTGTCTGAGGGATCGGGAGTTGCCAGGATTTTTCCTTTGGGGTCTATTTGAAAAAATATTATTAAATATCAATTAAGTTTTTTAAAAATAATTTTCTCATTATTTTAATTACTTATCTTTCTTAATTAATAGTCAATATTTATTTAAAAGATTTATTTTTTACTAAAGATTACGATTGAGTACTTCTTAATCTTTAGTTAGATTCCAAGTTCTCATAAATTTTTTTTTCTCAAGTACAAAGAGTCATCAAAACAAAATAAGATATTTTGTATGAACTATCAGTGACTCCATATTGAAGAGGAAAATATTTGTGAATTTCTTTGAAAGCTCAAGTTATTTTTGCTTGATTTCTGAAGTTTTTAAATGACTGCAATTCTAGTTTTCATCATACTTAATTCTCATCAAATTCAAATTTCACACGTTTTTAATAAATAGATGATGATGATTTATGTTGTTTCATATTGTAAATATTTGGTCTACAGTTTATTTTACTGAATGTTAAATTTAAATATCCATTTTACGTATTTATTTTAATATTGTAATAGATTATGAAATTATTGATTGAAAAGATACATTTTGAAACTACCTACTACCTATCCTCTTCGCGCCAAGCTGGCACATAAGGCTTTGAATCTCTTTTTTTCCAAGCACCCCTGTCCTGGGCCAATCCTCTTGCCTCCTCCCATCCATTTCATTTTGCTTTTCTTAGATTGCTTTCTTAGATTTGCTTTCTAAGATCTTAGTGCATATATTTTTTCCACATTTTAAAACTACGTTTGTACTATAATTTTTGTATGGGTTCACTTAAAAATTATTCTTCGAAGTACATAAAGGCGTAATTATGCAAACTAATTTTACTTTGACATTAAAAGAATGTTTAAATCCCTTCGAAATATTATTGTATTGAAATTTATTAATTGTTATCTGCTTTTGAACATGCTCTTATGTGTGCTTAATATAGAGCTTAATATTTTGTTTGTATATAAAATTAATGGTTTTCTTTTACGAAAATATAGAACCAGGCAACACTTAACAGCCATATTCAGAGCCATCAGCATCGATGTTAACCAGCTTTTCGTTGACTCTGATTGGTGGAATCCTTCTTTGACCAAGGATTTAACACCGACGCTGATGGCTGTGAATACGGCTGTAAGAAAGGAACTACCCCTTAAACCAGTGGTTCCCGACAAAAAATGTACAATAATTAGAAATTTGAGTGCATTGAACATTGAACGAGAAAGGATTGAATTATAACCCGGTGACTTTCTGTTTAATTTGTGGGGATAAAAGTCACCACAAAATCACTTACGAATATTTTTAGGTATTATAAGTATTTAAAGTAAAATCAAGAGCTTTGAAAAAAAATAACGACATTTTTTGCGGGTTCCGAAGATTAAAATTATAATAAGAAAAATTATAATCGTTAGTAAAATAACAATTCAATATTTCTTTTAGAGTTGCATTTCAGATCATGATATAAAATTGCATGCTGCAATAGAGAAAATGAACTTAAATCTTGAGAAAGTTTTGTAATTTTAAATAAGGGGGTTTGGTCCGTAACGGTTCCAATTTTGAGCTAAGCGATCCGCTGACTTTTACGAGTTGGGAAACCTCTGTTTGAAACAAAGGGTGAAAAAACTGAGCAACATAACAAAGATATCTAATTATAAAAAACCCACTATAATAAATATTTTCCGTTCATTCAAAAATTTCTCGGTTCCTTTAAACGACTACTACAATTAGAAAATACTCGGCGCATTTAGCCTGGAAACAGTTCTAAATTTCTTCCGAGGACCGAGAAGGGAGTTAAAATAGGCTTACTACTCTTTTTCGGTCACTATCGTTACAGCTGTGTGAAATTGCTCCATGCTGGGCTCCAGTCCAGGCTGGGCTAACCGTGTGGTTTGGAAGCTACTCAGTGTAGTTTACTCCGCCGTACCTTGAACAAAGCATTGAGCTCCACTGTAGTGGTAAAATTGCTTGAAAAGTTTTTTTAACCCTTTTAATCCTAGACCGCCCGATATTTCCATAAAATCTAATAAATAGTTTGGGGCGACTAGGATTAAAAAGATTAAGAAGAATTTTGGATGCGTTATACATTTTTTTTTAACTATGCATAAAATATTTTTACTCAGTTTGATAAATTTGTAGGGTTTTTTTTATTTTCCCTAGGTAAATCATTCATTATAAACAATACAAAATGATTCAAACAAGATTAAAGAAATTTACTTCTAGTTTACGGCGCTTGGTACAACTGTATTTACTTTTTTTTTTCTTTACATATCAATGCTAATATAAACAACTATGTACTAGACTAAAATTTATCATTTCTACTTGGCACACCACTTAAGATACTAATTTATTTTAATGAAACTTTAAAGTAATAGTGCTTTTATATGCGTATTTGCACATAATGCTTTCACCTCATGAAGGAAATTCTGAACACGATATAATGAAAGTGAAACCTTCTTTTCCCCTGGATCTTTATTAATGCTTTATTTCAACCCATAAAGGTCGTTTTACAAGATGCTTGAAAATATTTTTTTGAATATTTAGGTCAGTGGGCCGCGCACATCTCCGTTTGTCACAGTTTGATGACTGACAGTCGCTAGGCAACCAGGCTGTGTTCGTGAGACTGCTTTTTTCAAGGCCCGTGGGACGATTTTTATAGGGCTTGGATTTCAAGGTGAAGATGGTGAAACTTAAGAATGGTTATAAAGGTTATAAGTATATTCAATAGATTTCACAAGTGTTAAAAACCCAAGGATAACCTGTTCTTAAAGTTTTAAATCTTCGTGCTAAGTATTTTCGCTTCGTACTGAGATTCTTGATTTCAAAAGAGGTAGTCAATTTTCTCTTCTGCTCTTCTCCATAAATTTCAACTACAAGGTTTAACAGGGGCATTTTTTATAACTTTTTTGGATGATACTCAAATTTTATGGAACAAAATTTTCAGGCCACTTTAGACTTCCACTTTGGAGGTAAAGTGTCCATTTTTAGAGGAATAATTCATAATAATTTTTATTTTCTTGTATACTCCTTTACGGCGCCCCTTAAATATCTCTTCAATTTGTGCGGTGTTTTTTATTTCCCACCTTTTTTTACGATTTTTGTCATTAAAAACGTTTAATGATAATAGAAGTAATTTTAATTGCTGGTAAAATTTTATTGTTTTTGCCCTAAATGAAAACAATAGTTAAGTTGTTAAGTACTTTTTATACCATTTTTAATACTCTATAGCTGCTATATCCTTCCTATGTATGAAAAAATTAAAAACCATTCCACACAACATAAAAACACTTTTAACCCATCGTAATTATACTTATTTTTCTGATAGATTTCACTGTTCTTTGAAACAAAAAAAAGATAGCATCTCGTTATTAATCAGTGAATTGTTGTTCTACCTCGTAACTCCCAATCCAAACAGATTGCAGAGGGGGTCATCCTAACCCACACAACAATATCTATTGTCCCCAAAGGAAACAGAAAACACTAAAATTTTCATTGTAACGAATCTGTGCGTGGGAGTGCTCAGAATGACAGAGCGGCATATAGTGCTGCAGGAGAGTCATTAGCCGCATGTCCTTTTCCCATTAACCTGGATTCTGTTTGTCCCAATGGGGCTTAGAACACAGCATGCCCGTGGATGTGTCTTTCGGTGTTTGATTGCGCATGGGAATGCAATTTGCGTCAGTTCTGACATCAGGACACTTCGAAGAATCCCATTTGTTTTCACGTCATCATGTCATCTCGAAGTGGTTTTTGCTGTAACGTGGTTTTATGTGATTTTAGATCCTACTGCGATAGAGTACTGCGTATTGGATAGCTACGACTATTTTATTAGTGCTCTTCAGCGGGGGAAAACATACATTAGATCCGAGTAGATACCCTAAATTTACATAAAGAGTCGAGATAGGAGAGACTAAGATTGTTTGTGTATATGTTACAGGCAAGCGATAAACCGGGCATTATTAATAATGGCCTAAGTGATGCGGGCAATGTGATTAATTCAATGAGTATTTATAACTTTGCCCGAATTATTATTTCAAATCAATTCTCTTTTTAGCATGAAAATGTGAATCATTTGTAAATGTAGCTATAAATGTGTCAAATACTATTGATCACTTTTGCTAAAAATAAATTGACTTAATTATCTCTCGTATTTAATGGAATGAGAAGCCGATTTCTTTTTATTTTAGGTTACTTGGGTCATTTTCTGTGGTGAAAAAATTGAGAACGGTTGTCTTCTTGCCTTAGGTTCATACTATACCTAATCATATCAGTATGTGGTGGGGGGGTGTATTGGCGCATTTGGGTCAAATATACTTTTCAATTTTTTAAAAAGGCAAAACTCACTATAGTTGGTTTATTCTAGCTCTCATGCCATTTATGATGTTCGCCCCTGGGCCATATAATTCATGTTGATCCTCTGGCATCGATTAAATTGACTTTCGACAGACAGGAGGAAAGGGGTTCTTCTGTCTCTCTCTCCGGCATGCGGCATATCACGTGGCCGGCACGTTCTGGCTGCCGGCCAAGCATTGCCTGGCTTCCGTATAAAGATGCGGAAATCTGCTTCCCCACGCGCGCCGAGGATTTTCCAATCAACGTGCATCCCCCTATTAAATGCCGCGACACCATCCCTATTCGTCATTCATTGGGATGGTCAGCGCATTGCTATTGCAGCATTTCCGTCTGGTGAACCACGCTCTTCCGTTTGGCTTGTGGATGAGGCACTTGCTGCAAGATTCGCTCAATTCACGAACCACGTGGTTATGATGCGGAGGTTTTTCCACTTAGGAAGACGTGCTTTATGGTGTCGCTACTTAGTTATGTCCTTGTTTAAAAAATTTGTAGTCCACACAAAATACAGAACACAGAACCTGGATTTATAAGGGATTCATTTTTATAAAGGATTCTAATTAGGTACACTACAAATTTCGAGATACTTATAACATAACACTCCCTTGGCTCCTTTGAAGAAGATATAGGAATGGTTCTGCTCAGGCCAATGTATGAATTAGAATTTAAGAGTAAGGCATTTGGAGGCTAGGTGCCGTCCAAATATTTCTGTAAGCACCTAAGGGGGGTTGCTATTTGCTTATTTTTCCTGAGATGGGGGGAGGGGAAGTATATGATGGATGCTTACGTAATATGTTACAAACACTGCATTTTCAAAAAATCTCTTGTTTCTTGCATATAAAATAATTTCAAAATGCAACCAAAAATAAATTTTACAAATAAAACTGAACTAGAAAAAAAAAAGCTAAGCATTTTTCACAAGGAAAGTTTTAACGATAGGTTAAGTGTTCATAGAGAACACTAGATTTCAGAAATCTAAGCATTACTTAAGATTTTGAACAAAAAAGAACTAGGGGGAGGTCGACCAGTTTTCTTACGTAATTGTGAGAGGGGGGTTGTGGTTTTCTTATTTTTTCTGACAAGGGAGGAGGAGGGGGGTCAAAATTACTAAACACTTGCTTACGTAATATTTGAACGGCCCCCTATCTGGTCGAGGCAGATGTAAATGTGTATACACAAAAGGAAATCAAAAGGCATCAAGGTTAAAAATGCTTAAAAGCAAATAGATTATCATCACCTTTTATTCCACATATTTGTTTTAATTTTTAAAAAATGAGATTTTAACAGCTTTTACATACCGATGTATAGAAAACGTCAGACAAAGGCTTTTGCCCACTTAAATTTGTTACTCCATAATAGCATCGTTCTATATATTGCTCCAATTATGTCAAATAATGTAGATTCTTCA
Organism: Tetragnatha montana; assembly: GCA_963680715.1. Classification (NCBI taxonomy): domain Eukaryota; kingdom Metazoa; phylum Arthropoda; class Arachnida; order Araneae; family Tetragnathidae; genus Tetragnatha; species Tetragnatha montana. Next base: position 34,860,985 of record OY796675.1, read on the forward strand.
GCTGGTACCTAATACCTAACAGTTTTAAGATCATCAAAGTTTACGTTTAATAATTTATAAATTTAGTTTGAAAAAGAACACTATAATTTTCTGTAATGATTTAAAAATTCATTATACAAGTATATCGGTACTTTTCGGAATTTTTGAAAACGTTAAAAATTGGTTTTCTCCCTTTTTTTCATATTTATAAATCAACTATTTCACTTTTTTTAACATAAAATATTACTTAAAAAACGTATTATATGTTACTTTGTATTTTTAACTACATGAAAATCTTAGCCTTATTGATGACTATCTTAGAGGTTCCCATATTCAAGGTCCCCCTCCCAAAGTGACAAATATCTGAAATGAACCATGAAGAAATGTATGGAATTCCATGAGATGCTCAGATAGCAATTAATGGATTTTATTTAAGTGTAAAAATATATTTGTTTTAAATGTGTAGGCATTTTAGCAGGCCTCTCGGAGATATTTCAGAGAGGGGACCGAGTGCCCTTTGGGCCTCCCTGAAATATTTCCAGATCACTCTCCCGCTCGGTGCCATCCGTGCTTTCTGGACCGATCGGATCTAATCGGATCGCAGCCATAGTTTAGGTTTCGGTTCAGAGACGCGTACACCTCCTTTCCCTACCTTTCCCTAGCTTATCCCTAGTACTTATCCCCATACTCCCCCCCTCTCTACCCCTCCTTAGTGAGTATCTCTCCCAGTAAGGCAGGCATAATATGCTCCGCCGTCAATAAATTCTTTGTTACATTAAATCTCTTGTTAAATTTAAATTTTTATCTTCCCACTACATTTCAAATCGTAACAGCATTAATAAATATCATGACTTCGTATCTAGAAAAAACTAGATTTTCAGAAATTGCATTAAAAGGAATAGCAGAAATTGAGAATAAATAGCATTATAATTTTAATATTAAGAATACAATCTCCAAGTAAGTGTATCAATCAATTCCACGATTCAAACTTTGTTTAAGACCGGACTATAAGCATATTTTGCTGGCATCTGTTACAGAATTTTTGGTTTTTCCAATATTAGTTTTTTTGTAACTGCCTAACCCGCAAAATCGTTCTCTGTCGTAAAGGGAGACTTGCGGATGGACAAAATACAGTTATTCTTAAATAATTTTAATCATCCATCGTTTCATCTCATGGAAACAAAAGATCTTACAGTCTAAAGATCCTCTGCAGAAGCCATTAGAGAAGTCTTGTGGGATGTTTTCCTGACCTAACAAATTTTCAGAAAAAGATTGACATTTTTTTTCCTTTTTTTATGGGGTGAATGAAGATATTTTAGGCAAATTGGTCTGCTAACTTCTTTGATTTCCAAACCACTGTACTAGGATAAATTTAATTTCTGTATTTCCTTTTCAATCAACTTAAGAATTAACCTTTAAAACTAGTCAGTGGAAATGCGGAAATAGTAAATATAAATTTCATCGCATATCACTATTGCATGAAACTTCTATGATTTCAACTTTTCGTGTCAAACTAACGCTTGCGATATATTTTAGACCGTTGATTTCCTCTCTCTATTTCATGGAGCACTTTATGACTTGTGTGACATAATTTTAAGATAACGACGATAATCGGGCTCTTTGCCAGCATTGCTGCTGAATGGAACACCGAATTTTCCCGTTTCATTTGCAATACGTACTTATTTTAGAACAAAATACACGCTTCAGCCAAACAAAACTATCAACATGGCTTCAGCGAAAGACTCCTTGGTTTGTTTACCTCTCCTATGTTTCGTATTTTTGTCGATATAGTTAGCACTTATTTTCACGGATATTTTATATAGACTAGATATTTTATACAGTACTTTTATTTTTTAGACTAATGCCCACAGTACTTTAGTCTTGCCAACACTATTACAAGTGGCTCTTTATTAAAAAAAGCATTATCTGACAACTATTATTTCCCCGTTTCAACATTTGAGAGAGAAACTTTGCGGTCCTAACTGACGGAGCCAGCTGACGGGTTATTTTTGTGATCAGTAAGGTCAAGTTTCATCTACAAGGAAAGTTTCATTTACAGTCAGATAACTTTTTTCCCCTCCGCCCCGGTCAACCCCACCACTACTACATGACCAACTGACGCGTGATTCCGTAACAAGCGTCATCACTGAAATGGAGAGGCCAAAATCCGTTCCCATAACAATCGCAATAATATTGCAAGGCGTCAAAAGTTTTTCTTCTGATGGCTGCATGACTATATGAAATTACAATTGTAGCCGTTGCCGTCCAAAAATATGAATTATTTGCACCATCTGCCTATCGCAAGTCTTCCCGAGATACCGACTCCGCCTGACCTTGGGTCTTTCCGGAGTGGTTGACCTCAGGTGAATGAAACGTATGGAACACCGTTTCCCATTCGCCTGGCCGGTGTTAATCCAAAGGTGTTTTTTCTTAATTGAAATTTTAGCCATTAGGAAATGCCTCTTGTATTATTTCCAGCGCCCGTATCGTCCATCATTGTGATGGCTTCGATGTTGCAAGGGGTGCGGAACTTCCGTGAGAATCTGTCGTAAGCACGTTTCTCTCCTCATCCGACTATCATTGGTCGATAATCGAAATCAGTTACGAAATAAAAGCGAGTTTCAAAGGATTAAGTCACCAAGAATGGAATATAATTGTTATGCGTGTGAGCCCAGAGTGCTGGGATTATACTATATCAGTCATTTGAGCATATTATTCTTAAAGTGATCACTCGGATTTCAAAAAAGGATGAGGAATGCTTTCGTAGACTTCTGCGACTCTTGCATCAAACGATCTCTCACATCGACTTGAATAGTTCTTTTTTTAAATAAATTACATCATTTCAGTAACCCCACGGTTCAGATTATAAATGGATGATTAATGGATGGATTATAAATTCAGATGAGTAAAAAATGGTTAATTACTACATAGTTAATAATTCACGATTTAAAATAGGAAATACTATACTATCAATTCGCAAAGACAGGGAGATATAGTTCATTTTATTAAATAATGCCTTTAGAACCTACTACTTCCAATCGCAAAATTGAATTGAAAGTGGTGTAGGTCTCAAATACTATTTAGCTACTTTTGAAATATCCGTGAGTTTTGCAACTATTAAAGTGGATTTTTTTTCTTTTGCTTCAAAAATAAATTAAGAAAAATTCTTTCCTTCAGGACCCTTTTAAAATTCAGTTCCTACATTCTCTCAAATATAATCATCAAAACCTTCCTTCTCGTCACCAATCACCTTCTTTCTTCCAATCACCCTTCTTATGCTATTTGTCATCACTTTTTGAGTTGCCCTGTTTTATTTCGGAGGAAAATTATTTGCACCAGTTGATCCAGGTGCACCACTCCATCTGATCTCCAGGGACACACGACAGCAACAACAACCTTATTTGCACCTATCTTGACCTCTTGGGTATTTTTCATGAACCCATCTTGTCCTTGAACCAAAACTTCTGTCCATGAATCTGTCCTTTCGGAGTCCCTTATGATAACCCAACCAAAAAATATCTTCCTTCGAATTTTCTGGTTTCTCATGATATTCTCGTGTCACGTTTCCCGTCGGCGAGACATTACCGGGGTCGTAAAACGAACGCCGCGCCGTTATGTTTGTCAAAACATCGCCTTTCCTAATGGCTACTTCTGTCTGCAAATTAATGTACCAAACGACCCGTCTAGACGATTGTTTAAGAAAGCTACTCACAAATCCGGTATGCAGAAATTATTGAAGTTCTTCATTGATTAGTGACATTTTCTTGAAATTCAACATTTAATTTTATATTTGTATTTGGGTGTCTGCAAATTGCTCAAGACGTTAAGGGGCCATTCATTAATTCATGGGGTCAAACCCATTCTTACGTAAAATTTTCCAATTCCAATTATTGGGTAATTGGTATTATTGGTAATATGTAGTGGAAAGCAAGAATATTACTTATCTGTTGGAAAATAAAAAATCTTTGATTTATGTCAAACTGAGAGTTTTAGTGTAACAGATCCTTTTCTAACATTTTATTACTTTGAAAAACGAAATGGAATCTTACGTAAGAATAGGGGAAGGGGTTTGAAAAATCTTACGTATCCTTACATGGGGGTAGGGGGGGGGGTCAAAAATTGCCAAAATCATCCCTACGTAATTAATGAATGGCCCCTCTCATCACAAATACAAATGAGTTCAACATTGAGTCATTTGGAATGGATGCGATCGCTTCAAATGCAATGCTGGATTTGAAAACCAAAGACTTTGTAGAGTGCAGGAGCGGATTCAATGGGGGCACTCTGGACAGTGCCCCCTTGGACCCCAAAAAAGTACTTCAAATGAGTTAAATCCCTACTTTTATAGGTCAAATTTCAAATTTTTTTCTGGGGGAGGACCCCCATACCCCCAGCGGTACCAAAAGGGGATCTTGAGTGATAATTTTTAGAACCCCAACATTTTGACATTTTTCTCAAAAGGTAAAGGTGATGGTCTGAAAAAGTGCCCCCCTTTGAAGCCGTGTTGGTAGAGTGACCTGGTAGAGTGGCAAGTTCATAGAACTCAGAAGCAAGTTGGGGGGGGCAACTGATGGTTAATTTCTCCCCCCGTGGGCTCGGACCAAAACGAGTTAAAACCATACTTTTTGGGTCAAATTTCTAAAATTTTCTGGGGGAGGACCCCCAGACCCCCCTTTTGTGTTCATAACAATATTATTTACCCCCTTTTTTATATATTTTAACATTATTCCAGATTTAAAGCCATTTATTTTAAATCAAAAATCAAATAAATATAAGCAAATACTATAAGTAATATTGAAAAGAAAATTTTTAGTGGCTCTTTAAAAACTGGGAAATTTTGTAAATTGTGACTTTTGGCTCCTCCGCTTCAAAAGGTTGCCGACCCCTGCTCTAGCTAGCTAGAACGCTTCAACGCCCCTGGAGGGGGCGGATCACTAAATAGCACCATTCGCGTATCATTCTAATCCTGTGTGTGTCACTGAAAATCCTTCGTCGTGACGAAATTCAAAGGCAAAGTTCATTAAATACATTCACATATAAACGTGATGTTTTACTCTATTTTAAATACTATTATTATTTTGAATTTTTTACCCTTCAATAGGAAGTCATAACTTTCAACTAATATCACATGCATTTTTTTTAAAGAATGTTATGCATCTACATTTGAAATGATCCATTTTGAATCAGTTGTATATTAGTGGTAATTATTTTCCTGATTTGGCAAAGATTCAAGCAAATTTGATTTGGCAAAGAAGGATTCAGAGGGATTTTTCGAGTTTTTCCACTTTTGGTTGCATTTAGCCCCAGTAGTTTTTGACATAGTAGTTTTATACATAGTATAAATATATATATATTTGTAGTTTTTATACATAGAATATAGAATAATGTTTAATGATAAAAATTGTTTATTACCTTAGTGGGAGAAATCTGATATTTTTTACTCCCATTTATAATTTATAACCTACCTATAAGTTGTTTCCTGTGTAAGACTATAGATGATGATGGTGATGATTGATTTTGACATTTACTCAGGTTTTTATTGGTTGTTTTTCAACACTGTCCGATACAAAACCTAACCTTGGGCATGGGCAACCCCGATATGAACAATTTATTGATGAACTTAAAAGTGCTTGGGAAATTCTTAATTCATTTCCGTCGTGCCTATTTTTATTGTGACATTAATGATGAAGCATTTCCAAACCTCAAGAGAACATGCGATCCCCATCTGGTGCCCCTACCAACCATTATAACGTGGCGAGGCGATTCTGGTTAAAAAATGCTGATCATTAGTATTCCATTGCGGTTTCTCTCTCCCCCGTGGAAAACCGGCAGGTACCGTTAAATAATTTCCCAACCTCCTCTCCTACAAACTCACTCTACTACAAACTGGCCTTCCCACTTCCCCTGGTTCCGCCTCTTTTTCCCGCGCGTTGACTTTTCTTTTTGAGAGAGGGTGGGAGCGCGTTATTTTTGTTTACTTAATACTTTTTGGAAGAGCCGTGAAGCGGCTAGTACCGGTTGCACTCGCTGTACTCATCGTTGCCGGCGTCACTGCCATGCTGTCTGGTCTTTTTGGTTCGTAATTTTTGAGTTTAACTTTGCTTTATTAAGTTGTTTATTGATGGCAACACCTCTATTGTTTTTGTTTGATTAGAAGTTGGTTGACCTGCGGCAGATTCGAATCTTTAATTTTTGGCGAAAGATTCTCTTTGATTACCCTCGCTTTGTTTGTACATTATAGCCTATTTTTCATTTATCTTTTGAAAAGGTTTGTACTAAATTTAATGAATCATCACAGCATAACAATAAATTCCTTATTTTATTATGTTTACTTTAGTGTAGAAAAGTGACCATTGGCCGAATGACCACGTGCTTTGAAGGTAGATGACTGTCGTTGGCATGTTTTAAATATGTTATTTAATTTCTAACTTTTTCTTGCAGCGAGCAATATGAATCCCGCCGTTTTGGAGGAGGCTCCTCGGGATCCCGGGGCTCGCCTCACCCATCACAGCTATACGGATAAGGATTTCGAAGGTAAAATTTTTATTTAAAACAATCATTTTTCTCATATCGCGAGTAGCTGAATCTCTAGTCTACTTTGTTTAAAAAAATTAATAAAAATTTTAACATTAGGGTTACCTTATGTTTGCTCTCCATACAACTAATCTTATATATAATTACTAATTTTTTAAGTTTTAATTACTTTTATTTGGTAGAGAATATAAATATTCACACAAAGAGAATGTATTATATCCTGGAATCTTATAGTAGCTTATTAATATTTTAAATAAGTGCTTATATAACTATAATCTAATTCAATATAAATGTAATTACTACTGGAATAACTTCAGTAATAAATTATGAATTGGAGTAAACGTTTTATCTTCAAGTATCTAGATGGCGCCACGATTCTAAGTTTTTCCTTTTAAGGCTGTTTATAAACAAAACAAGGTGATCACTCCACAATCCACATTCTCCTCATCAGCTTGCAACCTTGATTATAAAACTTAATGACATTTATTTTGAATTAATTTGTGAAGTCTTTTTTTTGGGGGACTTTGGTAGGGATATCAAATGGTTGACAGGCTAATACATAAAAATCCAAAAAATTGCTAATTTCATTTCACTGGTCTCTTACGTGCTTTATAGATAGTGGCATTTGGTGTTTTAGGTCACAGAGCCCACACCGTCTATGTTGGTTTACATGTTCCTGGCTATCACAGGAGGAGCCATCACAGGCGGCATCGGCATCATCATAAAAATGGTCACAAGAAACGGGAAGACGGAACATCAGCGGAGTATCCACATGATGTGCACAGGCCAGGTTGGTAATTACAAATTTTTTATTCAGACTGCAACAAATAACAACTGCATGCAACTTTTTGGCGCCAAAAAAAGACGACCTCATTTTAACTGAAAAATTATTTAAATTTCTTATGTTCTTTTAGTTATGATTAAACATTTATTTAGATGCCCACTGAGTTTTTGCTTGCATTATTAATGAAACTAAATCAAAGATTGTTGTGTTATTGCTCATTGTATTTAATAATAACTCTTGCATAGTACATGTTCTAAACTATTCAAATTTGAGTGTAACGATGCATAATTTTATCAACAGTAACACCACCTGCGGAGCGTGTGCACTTCATCTTGGGAGAAGACGAAGATGGCTCCCATGAATCCCACCCCCTCTTCAGTGAAATGGAAGAACTTCACTATGAGGGGGATGAAATGGAATGGAGAGAAACAGCCAGGTATTAGCTCATTCTTTTTCCTTTTTTAGTTTGCTAAGCTCAACTACTATTTCGTTTCATTAAATGAATTTACATGGAAATTGTGAACCTGGAAACTCTTTAAATAAAACTTGTCTTTCCAGCACCTAATATCATTTATGAAACTTGGATGTGTTTGTCAATGTTTCTAGATTGAATATTAATATCTTTGTTTACTTCTAGGTGGATAAAATTTGAGGAAGATGTAGAAGAAGGTGGAAATCGATGGTCTAAACCCCATGTTGCCACCATTTCCTTGCACTCTCTTTTTGAGTTACGCAGTTGCATTCTGAATGGAACTGTTATGTTGGATTTGGAGGCAACTAACCTTGATCAAATTTCTGGTAAAAATCAAGTTAGATGTGTTTATTCAGCATTCTCAACAAGGTGATTTAAGTGATCATATCTCATGTTGCATGGAATTTCCTTTTATTGTTTTCTTTTAGCTTATGGAGGTGTTGAAAATAGAAAATATTCTGTATGAATCAAAATAACCATTTTGAGGTTGAAGCACTTTTTGTACAATGACACTGGTTTTGCATACTTTTTCTCTATATTACTTAACAGTTTTTGAGAAGAAAAAAAAACTATTTGTTTTGTAGATGAAACTAGCTCTTTAATATATTTTTTTTTCCTCTGTAACAAATTTTAGAAACTTCTTTATCAATAGCCTCTGAATTTAAAATGTTTGACTCATAAATGTTTTTTTAAAATTATTCATTAACACATTCTTTAAGATTTAATGCATGTTTTATTTCTACTGTAATTTTAATTTTTTTATATAGTCAGTATTTGGTACAAGTTTTCCCTTTCACTTTTTGGCTCAACCATTTTTGTGTTTAATTTTCTATCTTTTTACTTACATCTGTGGTTACTTAAACTTTTTTAGTATTGAAGTCAAGCTGATATCAATTTGTTGCATGTCTTTACTTAACTTAAATTGTTATCCATTACAATTAATTAATTAAATCTTTAATTACAATTAATAATTTTTTTAAATGTATTTTTGAAAAGTATCTTGTAGCTTAAAAATTTCAAAAGTTTTATAGTTACTAAATATTTTCTCATTAACAATGATATAAAATTAAGTTTAATTACTAAATTTTGATGCTGTATGTAATTTTTTTGTGGAAAAATCTAGTAGCAGCATATTTCTTTAATATAAATTTCTCTGAAAATTGCTCTTTGAAGTTTTAACTAGTTTTTTAAAAGTAAGTTTATTATTTTTTATGAAATATTATAGTAGAACTGTCAAGCAATTTTCGTCTTCCCTAAAAAAGGAAGGCAGATGGTTTCATTCAAATATGGAATCTTATTATTTTTATCCTTCCAAATTAATCATCTGCTTTTGAACTCTGGATTACCAACCTTCCAGATGGAAGAATAAACTCAACACTGCTTTAACTCTTATACCCTGTTGTTTCTTGCCTTTTCCTTTTGGAAATGAGAAAGTGTATTTTGTTGAGTGCCCTCAATCTGTTTCAGATCTTGTGCTTGAAAACATCGTGAATGCTGGCCACCTCCAGTTGGAATCTCGGGACCGCATCAAAGAAGCTCTGCTGCGGCGGCATCGGCACCAGCATGAACGAAAGCATGACAAAGTGGACAAGAGCTCCCGCTTGCCACTCATCAGGTCATTGGCTGACATAGGGAGGAATTCCAGCAAGAGCATGTTTGGCTCTAGCAGTAAGTTTTAACTTGTCTATACTAATTTGGTTTGGTTTTATTGAATTATGTGTTATTTATACTTATCTAAGCATTAGTTAGTATTACAGTTACCCTAGTGTTTAGTTATTTTTAAATAGGCAGTTTTAAAAAATTCCTAATTCTTCAACTTTTAAATGTTATGGTGAATTTATATGTACTTATTCCTTCCTATAAATTTTGAGCTTCTGTTAATGGAAATGGCTTTTAACTAGACATTTTTTTATGTATTTTTAGTTTTAACATCTGTCTTGAATACTGTAAATATATCGCATTAAATTCATTTTATGTTGAAATGTGTTTTGTACTGCACACTCTGGACTTAAGAACTGATATAAAGTAGTTTTATCTTCAGTTGTCTATTTAAATTCCTATACTGAATTTTATTGGAAAATAATTTAGGACTTGTAAATTCATAAACCTTTTCACTAGGAAACCTTCATTCTTTCTGTATTCTCCAGTTATTAATTTCAACATGAGTATATACCAACATATTTTTACATCACTTGTATTTTAAAAATATGTTTTCTGTAAAAATCTGGTTGGATAACTTTATGAGATAGTTTAGAATTATAATAAAATTTTTGGTAGAAAACAAGTGAAATATTGATATCCATAATGAGGTAATTGTAATAAGTTTTTATATTCATAGTTACTTTAGGTTTATATTTTTGCTTGATATAATTAACCTACATTCCTTTACTAATGCTAAATCACTTATATTTTAGAACTAATGCCCATTTTTGGTTTTGCTTCTTAAAAGCAAGCATTTTCTTAAATTGTTTTTGAATTGTCATTTTTTTTCAGCTTTTTGAGGTATAATACATGCAGTTTATTCTGTGCTGTGCAAACTTTTGCCAAGGAAAATAACCTGTTAAGCAAATTTAAAATTAAAGTTGGATACATGTTTTAAAAATAACCTCAACTATTAAGATAATTTTGATTCAAAGTGCTCTTCTGCTGGCTTATGGTGGTGTCTCCAGGGATGCTGACATCCTGAACTGTATAACCTGTGAACCTGGGCTTTTCTGGTTGCTTAAAGCAAAATGTGTGTATTCCTGCATGCTTTTTTTTTGTAGAATTAATGCTCCTTTCCTACTAATACCTCTAAATAGCTTATTCTAAGAACTAATTCCATGCTTCTGCAATGTTTCCCTGTTTTTGCTTTTACATACCCTTAGTAATTACCTTGTTAGTAGTTGGTGTAAAAATAACTTTCTTTAAATTTAGACTCTTGAAGTTTTAATGTAAAAAATAGTAGTTTAAGTCTCTTAAATGTTTTGATGATTAGAAAAGTTATTTTTAAATGCATGCTGTGTGTTGTTAATGGCTGGATGAATGATTGTTTTGTTAACTGTTTTGTTGAAGATAAACATTAAAACCTGAATCAAACTAGAAATATTGAAAAAATATTTACACTTTATAAAACATTTCTCATATTGGTTTTCATTAAAAGTATTTATTTTATTTTCATAAAGTAATCCCTTATTTATCTTGTTGGCTCGCTATGCCCTTTACCGGGCCTTAGTCCATAAAAATTTAAGCCAACAAATCTTATTTACCTTGGAATTTTAACTCTTTTATTTTTTTCTAAATTAAACTAAATTTTCATTAAATACTGGTAAAAACTAAAAATATCACTTCAAGATTATGCATCCATTTTGAAACCCACTAATAGTTTACAAGGGTTTTTGTTGTGAAGATGGAATTTTTGTTGCATTTGAAAGCAATATTATTTTTGTTCTGTTCCTTGTTTTTACATTTTTCTAGTTGTTGAAAGGGTGCCTGTTTTCCTCAAGAAATTGATAACTATAGATATCTTTTGCAAATTCTAAAATAAGTCTTCTGATCCTTAATTTTTATTTTGATAAAGCTGTTTACAAAGCAAGAAGTACTGAATTCATTATGAAAGAATAAAGGTTTGATAACACTATAGTCTATGATGAAATTTATTATTTCTGAGCGTGTAGGAATTGGAAGTGGTGACTTTTTTTCATTCTTTTAGTTCCATTTTATATGCATTGTTTAGCATTTGTTTTTGTTACATAGCACTACCCATGTTCATTACCCCCCCCCCCCATGAGCACTTGATGCTTAGAGTGCAAGTTTAGAATAAGCTTTTCTGCATTCTCAGAACTAGTTAGTGCCTTGCAAAATAGTTGCATGCCTAGACTTTGTTCAAAATATCAAGTCTTCCTTGAAAAGAACCTATTAAAGCCTAAAAATTTGGGATACAAATCATCCTTTGAATATCATGATCTCAATCCTTAACAACTGATTGGGTTAAAATGTGGCAGGAATTCTGTTACCAGGATTTCCTTTTTTAATTTCTTCCAAGTTCTTTGGCCTATTGGTTAAATAAGTTCTTAAGTTCAATAGTCTTGGATGAATGTAAATCAAAGTGAATTACATCAATACTGTTTTCAAAGTATTTTCTGTAAGTTAAATTGGGTTCAATATTGGAATAGTGAGACAGGCATAACAGTAACAAAAGTAATAGCTCCAGTCGAGTGCTACTATTGCCACTGTTGATCGCAATACCGATATATTTTATGAGTAAGATTGGCCTTGCCTTTGCTTCACATCTCCTCAAGCTCCAAAAAATTTAAATGTTAGGCTTATATTAAAGGCTGTTAGAATGTTAAAATGATTGGGTGCATCAGTTGTTAAGGATTGTGTGGGAAAAGTGGCTGATAGCATCCTTGGACAGACCACAGCGCCACTGTTGGGATCCGTGTTCTAACAGAGTGCGTTGTTGCAGCCCAATTAGATAAAGACGCAAGTTCGTCTCCACCATCCACTCCGATCAATCCTGCTATGGCTGGAGAGGCAAAACCAAACTTTGCCAAATACCTTGGCCTTCCTGGTAACGTAAAGGTTCAAGTTTCTTTACTTTCGTAGAGCATGTCGTAGTTTAGTCCTCCACAAACATTACCCCTTTTCATCCACGGTGGTGGATCAAACCAAACTAAAAAAAATTTTAATATCAGAGAAGAAATCTTCAAAGCTTGCGCTTAGTTTCTTTTCTTTAGTATGTTATTAGAACATATTATATATGCCAGAAGGCATATTGTTTATATTATAATAGCAAGTGATCCACCACTGTCATTGCATATGATTGACTTGTTACTGAACTGCAGTCCTTTCATTATGTTCCATTTAGTCGTGGATTTTCCCAAATTAGTGGCTTGCAGTTTCCAACTTGTGTTAAGTATATTCATTATGATGGGAAATATTTACTATCTTCTGCTGTACTTATTTTTCAAATCAACACCAATGCATGAATATGACTTCAAAAGCTGCTATGAATGTAAGGCTCCTAATTTTAAAGCTTGGTTTCTACTAAAGCTTTCTTCGCAAACTAAATTGAAATATACCTTTTTATCTTTTAAAGAAATTATTTTTGTTGATTTTTCTACATGTTTTTCGTTCTGTGTTCATTTTATTCACTTAAGCCTTAAAGTAGTCGTGTGAGTTAGAACTGAATTTAAGATATAGCTTTTTAGGTAAATGTATGTATGTAATAAGTGCCAAAATCAAACAGTTTGCAATCTGGTCTTAAAAGAGCTGTGACTCTTTTAGTGCTGCATTTAAAATTAAAATTAATCAGCACTCAGGTATATGATGAGACATTAGTCATATAAAGTTTTAAGTAATTTTCCTCTTTCTTTTTTCAACAGGTTAGGTGTAAGGTCTTTTTAAGTTTTGATTTTTCTTAGAAAATCTCAACATTTACATTGGATGAATTTCAAACTCTATAGTTACTAAATTTTATCCATTAAATATTCAGCTTAGTTATTTACAGTGGAAATGCTTCTTATAGGTAGTGCTCCTGGTACGAATGGGGACACTATTGTCAAAAGTCCTAGTTGCTCCTCCTTAAACCTGGGAACGCATTCAACCCCACACAATCTGTCAGAAATCTCTGGTGGAAATTCCACAAGTTCAGCAGATCTGCAGCACAGAGTAATTTGAAATTTCTTCCTCATCCTCAACATTGTCCTTATTCCTACATGTTTACTCTAAAGCTAATTTTTCTTTTAGTTAAATCAAGCCTTTATGAAAAAAATCCCGCCTGGCGCCGAAGCATCGAATATCTTGGTCGGTGAAGTCGACTTTTTAGACCGTGCCATTATTGCATTTGTCCGTCTGAGCCAAGCTGCCAACTTGGGCGACCTAACTGAAGTGCCCGTTCCTACTCGTTTTCTATTTATATTACTGGGACCTTCAGGGAATTTGGGTCGATACCATGAAATTGGTCGGGCTATGGCTACTCTTATGTCTGATGAAGTAAGTAAGATCAATTTTCTTTGCCAGTTGTAAATCCATATCCTCATAGTTAAACTAAAGTTCTTGATTTTGTTTCTGAAATCCTTAAAACTGCTTGATCTTAATTCCTTTTCATTAAAAAAAGTCACGACAAAATGGCAACCAATTTCAAAAAACAGCTTTACACATTTAGTTCAAAAAAAAAAAATTTAAATGTATCACTGTATTTTACTTTTTGATAGCTTCATCCTTCCCTTGACTATAATCCTGGATTAAGTACTGTTTTACCTATCTATGTTTAAATTTTAAAAGGGAAAAAGTTTTATCTCTTAAAAGATGTTTAAAGCTTAGAGCTAAGTTATAAACTTAGTATATTCTTTAAAACTACTGTATTACTGTTAAATTTTAATACATACTCTTGCAAAAAGTATGAAAAGACTTGCCAAAACTTTTTTAGGCAAAAAAAATTCACCCCATTTTATTCTTTAAGAGAGCACTTTTATCAAGAATTATTACATTGTCGACTTACAGGAGAAAGACACAGACAAAGATTCTCCTAAAGTGACTTGGAGCCTTTCTCCTGCAAACCGACAACAAAAAAATTCAGCTTGTTTTGTAACTTGATGTTAGTGGTCAGACCTATTTGAATGGAATGCTTCCTAAAATATTACGTTTTATATTTTTGATTTTCAAGGTAATTGTGTTTCTGTGTAGGTCTTTCATGATGTTGCCTACAAAGCCAAAAGCCGGCAAGATCTGCTTGCTGGAGTAGATGAGTTCTTGGATGCAGTTACCGTACTTCCTCCTGGAGCATGGGACCCCAGCATTCGCATTGAACCTCCCCAGCAGCTGCCTTCTCAAGTAAGTTGCCTCTTTAAAAAAGAGAATAAATAGAATGCACTAGGTTATTATGTTAAAATTTAGCTTCTGTTTAAATTACTTGTTAAACAGAAAGTTATTAAAAGGAAAACTAAAATCCCCATTTCTAATGCTTAAACTATGTTGGATGGATGGGTACTAGTTTTTACTCTAGACCAGGGGTTCTCAAACTTTCCAACATCACGACCCACTTTTTGTAAACAAACTCTAAATGCGACCCACTTCATCTTCAATTAATTTTCCCATACCCCCTACAAGACTTTAGCTTCATGCGTGGGGGGTTCGGCCATCAACTATTTTGTTACAATAATAAACTACATGCAAGTATTAGAGATTATATTGTTAATTGTTTGATTGTGGTAGCAACAATGAGCTCCACAATCAGAAGGGGGGTCTGGGGGCCCCCCCAGAGAAATTTTTGAAGTTTTACTCTTAAAAACAGGGTTTTATCCATCCAGTTTTATCCATATTTTTATCTTATCCATCTATTATCCAGGGTTAAACCATCATTTCCTAAGGAAATTCTTAAATTCAAAAACTTGTCGCGACCCACCAAAAACTGGGTGGCGACCCACAGTTCGAGAACCTCTGCTCTAGACTGAAGTTAAACTATGTTTTCTCACCATACAAAGCTTTTTACACAGGTAGGGCAAAGTCAGACCTTCTCACAGTACTGCTACAAAACTGAATTTATGTTTGCAAAGTATTATGTAAAACAATATACTATTCAGGTTGTCTGGGCCAGCAAGTGCAAGATTGTGTTATCTTGGGTTATAGCGATATTAATTTTCAAACAACTTCATAGAAGTTTTTTTTTTGTGATAGGAGTCTAGAAAAAAGACTGAAGTTCAGGAAGTGAAAATAGATGAAGAAGAGGAAGAAGAAAAAGAGAGAGAAGAAAGTGGTTTAAAACGATCTGGAAGGTAATTTATTCCAATGCTTTGTTATATTTTTATTTGCTTTCTAACCTTTTCAATCCCAAATGGATCAAATTTCCATACAGTCAATGGGGATCTTGGGCCATTTATGATTGAAAAAGTTTTTGTTTCAAAAGCATTCATAAACTTAGGGTATCTTTCCTCCTTTAGATTATTCGGTGGCCTTATCAACGATGTTAAGAGAAAACTTCCTTGGTACCTTAGTGATTTTACTGATGCATTTGCTTTGCAGTCCGTAGCTTCTATTTTCTTCTTATACTTTGCTTGTTTGACACCTATAATTACTTTTGGAGGTCTCCTAGGAGATGCTACTGAAGAAAGAATTGTGAGTAATGGTTATACTGATTGCTTTGTTAATCATATTTTTTATAAGACTAAGAATGTATTTCTGTAGTAAAATTTTTCCTATAATTTATTGAAATTCCAGACTCTTTTATTTATTTTTATATGTATTGAAAAATTATTAAGGTTACAATATCTTGTTCTAGGCTGCCATTGAAAGTTTACTATCTGGTGCCGTTTGTGGTATTCTGTATGGTTTATTTAGTGGCCAGCCTCTGACAGTCTTAGGAAGTACTGGGCCTGTCTTAGTGTTCGAAACAATATTGTATGATTTTTGCAGGTAAATAAGCAGTCATAAATTAATTGCAATTGGTTGATTTAAATTTGATGAAAGTATTTTACTTGAAAAACATATATGTGAATTAATGTTTACTTTTTTCTTATAAAGTGCATTTTATCGTTATTTTTTATTATTAGAAGTATGAAAGTTTTCAAATGGATTATTTTAGCATTCATTTGTCACTTTTTAAAAAACCTTGTTTTTGAATGCATTTATTTCTTTTGTAGAGATAATGATCTTGAATACCTCCCCTTGCGGTTATGGATTGGTTTGTGGACTGCTGGCATTCTCATAATCTTGGTGGCATTAGACGCAAGCGCTTTAGTTTGTTACATAACTCGTTTTACGGAAGAAAACTTTGCCACTCTGATTTCTCTTATTTTCATTTACAAATCAGTTGAAAAGGCGAGTAACTGTTGTTTTCCATAATTTGGTTAAAAAATTAGTTGTGTTTAACTATTTTTGAACGTGTGTATTACAACTATGATATCTACAGTAAAAATAGTTTTTATTACTTCTATATGAACCATTCATACATAACTAGTAAAGGCATTCATAAATCTTTCTAGAAAATTATGGCTGTGGCTACGCGACCTTCCTATCTGTTTTTTTTCTGAAAAATTACAAGTTAATTTAAAGCAAATTAATCAAAAGTAGCAGCTGGGAATCAAACTGGGGACCATTGGGTTACTAGCCACACACTCTACCACTAAGCCATCAGAGCTGATGCCAGGGTTGTTCAATAATATAATTTTAATGTTTACAGCACGTAATAGGCCTGTCAATATATGAATAAACGAAGCAATAGGACGGATGTCAAGACACTACCAAAAATTATATTTCACCTTAAATTAAAAACAACCCAAATTCTTTTAGCCAGTTTTGTTTAATTGCTTTATGCATATTGCTCAAATTTCATTACATGATTTAAGCAAGTAAATTTTGTGCAATTGTGTGTTCAAAAGAAATTCATTCATTAACTAATTCAACCCACTTACTAAAATCACAAAATTTTGTACCATCCTTTAATATATTAATACTTACAATTATTTTTATGTGCCAATCCTAAGGTGAAGATATTACTCTCGGGTTGATAATTGTTTAATGCAATCTATTACCCATATTTCTAAACTGCTGAATGAATGCAGGATTTCTGGTGATAATAATACTGTTATGTGCCAAAGATATTGCTTCTTTCTTGAGCTGCTACTTTTTTCTGCTAGAATAAGAATTATAATTAGTAACAATGCATTTCTTTTCAGGTGTTGGATTTTGGGCATAACTACCCTCTGGTATCCCCATCTGTGCCAATCCCTGGCCAGTGCCTGTGCAATGCTCCAAATTACACAATTCCTGAACCTCCTGACTTTGAGTGGAATCTATTGAACAGTACTGAATGTGACATTCGCAATGGTACAATGTCAGGCCCTGGGTGCATCACAACTGCCCCTGATGTCTACTTATTTTGTGTTATCTTGTATGCATCAACATTTTGTATTGCTGTTTTCTTAAAGGAATTCAAGTTTACACCATTTTTTCCATCTAAAGTAAGTGTTTATGAACAAGCATATATTGGATCAATGTTATGGGTATAGCAAAGTTAATGAGTACTCACACTATTCATTTTCCTTTCAAAATTTAGTTATGATTAAAATGTGGCATTGTATTATATTAAAAATTTGGCTAGAGTTTATTGCTATTTTCTCAAAGTAATAAAAAAATACTCTGCTATTTAAAAATATTTATGTTTGAGGAACATCAAAACTATAATTATAACTGTGATTAAAACCTACCTTGATATGGAAGAACCAACACTTGACCCAGAATAAGGTTATACCTAAACCTTTCTTGCCCATAGAAATAAAGAAAAACATTTTCTGCAAATTAATTAAACATCAGTGAAGCTTTTTTTTAATTTAGCACATTAGTAGTAATTTAATATTTATTGACTACGAAACTAGGGGCATCTAGTATTTCATGACAAATATATAAAATGTTTCATGATTCGTCCCCCTCATTGTTCTTCATATTAGCTTATACCAACATGAAGGGTTATAAATTGGTTTTAAAAACTTGATAAAACTATAAATTTCAATTCCAGAATTTAAATTTTAGAAATCTATTAGAAAAGCCCCCAAAATGTAATGTAAGTGTGCCAATGACAAAGTGAGTATATTTGTAAGTATGAATAGTAAACAAAATTTTTTTTTCATTTTAGTTAATAGAATTTACCCAGAAAATATGAATTTATATTAATAGTACAAGAAAGTGTATTATAACAAGGGTCTCTAAATTATGGAGCAAAATGCTCATCTTAAAAATTTGTTGTACTAAACAATTTTTCTTCAAATGTTTTATATATTTTATCAAATGTTTTATATTTTTGTTTATTTTCAGATTCGCAGTACAATAAGTGATTTTGCTGTAGTGATTTCCATTCTCGCCATGACTGTTGCAGATGCTACTGTTGGCTTACCAACTCCTAAGTTACAGGTTCCTGATAAGTTTCAGGTTAGTTACATTTTAATAACAAACGTTTTTAATAGGTATAATGGGTTGAGAAAAAGATATTCTATTAACATTTTTTACTTTTGTTATTTTGATGAAAAATTTTTAATATTTCCGTCAACCTTATTGAAAACTACTCACTAGGAAATAATATTTTTTAGTTGTATGAGTATAAATCCTGCAATTAAAAAAAATCTTATTGAGAATAGTTTTTCCCCATTTTGATGTGTAAGAGTAATTGGTTTTTGTGTTTTGGTAGGGTTTTTATTTATTTTGGTCCCAGTTTTGCTGCAATTTCATAGGTGTTTGATCATTTATATTTGATAGCTCTAATTTCATAATATCTTCCAAAAATATTTATTCAAATGTTCCCTTGTTTTACTAATGTGGCATCAATCCTTCTTGTGCTGTAGCCGACTTGGCATGGACGAGGTTGGCTCATTCCTTTCTTTGGAGAAAAGAACCCTTGGTGGACAGCTCTTGTTTCTTTTCTACCTGCTCTTCTAGCCACCATCCTTATATTTATGGATCAACAAATTACAGCTGTCATCATTAATAGACATGAAAACAAATTGAAGGTAAAGTAATTTCCTATTTTGACATTGTACATTAACTCTTTTCAATGGCAATTCCAATATTATAATCAAAGAAGTAGAGGCTGGTGGATGTAAAAATTTTAATTCATTTCTAAATTTTACCAGTGAGAAAATGCCAATGTTTTTATTATTAATTCTGCATTGATACTTCTAAAGTATTTTGAAATAAAAAAAATGTGAGAATTTTTTAAAAATCAAGAATTTTAGTTAAACTCTTGCAGTCTAATATACCTTGGGTTTGCCACTGATCCTTTTCAATCCAGTTGCAAATACATTTGGCTACATTATTGTGACAATCCTTTGACCCTTTTCTTGAAACTGTCAATGTCAAGTAGGTAGTTGAATTTTAGTGAACAAACTGTATTTGCAGAAAGGATGTGGCTACCATTTGGACTTATTTGTATTGGCTATCCTGATTTCTGTTTGCTCTATACTGGGACTTCCATGGTTTGTGGCTGCAACTGTGCTTGCTATGACCCATGTTAATTCTCTGCGAATGGAGTCTGAATGCTCAGCACCTGGAGAAAAAGCTCAATTCTTGGGTGTCCGGTGAGTTTTCTTGTTGTTTCTGATTCAAGTAGACATTTTTGTCTAGCAGACTTAAATGAATATTTTTTTAAGTGTCAACTTATAAATAAAATAGAGCAGAGCTCCTACTTGCATCTATTAATCAAATCTATGTAAATTTTTAAAAAGTTTGATATTTTTCATTAAATTACATTAAAACTATTAATAATTTTATTTTTCTTACTTTGTGCCTTAATGTTACCATGTTTAAAGTGTGCAAAAGTTTTACTTAATGTTTTAAAGTAAGTCTTAACTAAATGTTTATAGGGAAAATCGAGTTACTCAAATCGTGATCTTCTCCTTAGTAGGACTTTCAGTTCTGTTTACCTCTGTACTCAGGGTAAGCATACTTTGTTTTCTTGCAATTTATTTATACCAAATGTACTATTTTTAGCATTTATTTATTCACTGGATGAATTGAAAACATAATTATGTCATTATAGTTTATTCCAATGGCAGTTTTGTATGGAGTATTTCTTTACATGGGTGTTTCATCTCTAAAAGGTTCACAGGTAAATATGTTATTTGGATTTTGAAAATTTTAAATTATATTAATACTCTGAAGTCTTGATGCATAGTAAAATCTAAACATTTCAAATAAAGAAATGTGCAACTAATAACATGAAGTAAATTAGCTAGAAAGGATTTTGTTTTATAAAAACATTACATTTTATAAAAATGAATGTCATCCATTACAATAATAACCTTTTCAGTTAAACTATGCAGTTCAATATCATGTGTATTTCAGAAATATTTATTCCCTCATTATAATAATGATGTAAATTAAATTATGTTTCAGTTCTTCGATCGTATTATGATTATGTTCATGCCACAAAAGTACCAGCCAGATTACATCTTCTTACGAAGTGTGCCAACTCTCCGTGTCCACATTTTCACTTTGATCCAGTTGACGTGCTTGGTAATCCTTTGGTTGATTAAGTCATACAAACCAACTTCTATCGGATTCCCTCTAATGGTAAGTTATTCTTTTTTGGTGTTACTATAATGCTTTGTGCATTTGAAAATACAGATTACAAATATAAATGGAAGTTAGATAGGAATCTTTTTTAGCAATGATGCTATGCTGATTAAATGGTGACCTATGCTTATTCAAAAAAATAAGTAATTCTGAGTTTCATAAAACTGATAGATACTTATTTAATGTAATTTTTAAAATAAAATATTCAACACTATATAATTAAACCCTATCAATCCAGTACCTTCAGAGATTGAAGTTTCAACTTTTAAAACTAAAAAAATTGTGCTCAGACTTTTTTTTTTAGTTCTAGGAGAGGGTTAAATTTAGCTTACTTGGTTCATTTACTCAAGCTACAGAGTCTAGATTGGAATCTAGGCTATGTTAGAATGACTTACACCTTAAATTAACATGGAATGTTGAATTATAACAGCAAAATGCTTTTGTGGATTTTCATTGAAAGAGGGACTATTTTCTTGAAGGTCAAATAAATCTCTTATGGTTAACTACTTCATTAGAATGGCTTTTAAAATTCTATACTCTTTCAATTTGACTACATCTAATGAAGAAAATGTTTTTACTTTTATTTGTATAGTTAGTTGTAATGATTGGGGTGAGAAAACTTCTTGATTTTGTCTTCACTCAAAGAGAGTTAAAGATTTTGGATGATGTCATGCCAGAATCTGCAAAGAGATCAAAAGAGGAAGAAATGTTGAAACTTGAAGAAGAAATGCAGGTAAGACAAATTAATGTACTGGGATGAAGTTAATTTTCAATATTTCTTTGTAGGGTTTGTAGAGTCATCCATGTTATTAAATAAAATAAGGCCCTAAATAAGTTAAGATTTTATTAGCCTTAATTTACATCTTAAATAATATATTACTATGTTAAGTTAAATATATTTGTTATTTTTTTTTATTTCAACAATCATCATTTGTGGATTTCTTCATGGTGCAGATTCAAATTTTATTCCTCTGTAAATTCATTTTTTATTAATGCCCCTTCTAACCCTTTAAATCCTACTACTTTCTGAGATTGCTTTAACTTTTATGAGAATTCTGGCTGGTTTTAGAATTAAGAGGGAGTACTGTTTTATTCTAGAAATTTGATTCAAGTCTGGTGGTTTCGTATAAGGCCTCGTTCGAGCATTAGTCGCATCTAAACCCAAAATTACATTTTCTGCTAGTCTCAAGAGGTTGTTGGAGAAATACTTTTAATTTCTAGACATTTATTTCCTCTATAGGGAAGTCTGATGCCAAATGCCAGTTCAGGAAATGTGGCCATTACGTTAGCTAATGGCAACATTCTCAAGGTGCCAGTAGAAAAATTCAACAATGATGAACCTGATCAGTCTGCAATCAACATATCAGAACAACTTGCACAGTCTGGAATATGGCAGAGCATTGATCAACAAGCTCAAAATACACCTGTCATTGTTGAACCTAAAGTGACAAACTCATCCGTTAGGTAAGCAAAAGTGAAATTGGCCCCTGGGAGGATATATTGCTCTGCAGAATTGTTTACCTTTTATTTAAAAAATAAACCCTATCAATATAGACCAGGGCTACTTTGTGTCTCCAATCTGTATTTCATTTAGAAGTTAGAAAATTTTGGAAATAGGCAAATGGCTAAGATGAATTTCTAGTCTGTGACTGTCTGAAATGTTGATTAACTTAGAAAAAAAGGAATGCATGGATACTGAGGATTCCAACTGGTTATTTTCAGAAACTGTATAAATGTAATGATGGACTGTTTCATTGCATTTTTATTACTTGGGAAAGTAATACTTTTAGGTGTAGCCTTTTTTTATATGTGTATGGTTTAGGTTGAAAAGTGACTTAAAATTGTTTGTCTTTTTTTAAGTATGTGATGGGAAAATACAAGAATTATGGTAAGACTAAAAAAAGTTCAGTGTGTACATTCTGCATACCTTAAGAAGGCAAGAACTTTTCATCTTTAGAATAAAAAGTCCCTCTCTTTTATGATATTTTGAAGCACTTGAATGAGAACTAGTACTCTAACTCTTAAAAAATAAAGGGTTAAAATGGAAAAATATTTAGTTAGGAATTGTGTGTAAATTTTACAAAGGATAATAAAAGATTTTGACGTTAATGTGATAATTACATAACTTTTAAATTTATCAAAATTTGACACTAATTATATTTTAAAGGAAATATTATTTAGATTTTAATTTTTTTTTCTTATTTATCTACACATTCAACATTACAAAAATCATAAAACCATAAGAACTCAAGTCATAAGTAACTGAAAGTGGTTTAAATACCTTTAATAATGACTTTTTATATTTATTGTCAGTGTTGCACTTTTTCAGAATGGCGTCTGACCCTCTAGCGCTTTCATTTAATTTTCTGTCCTGTTTTAACAATGTGTTGTACTGTTGCAGTAAGAAGAAGCGTGGCAAGAAGAAGGATGCTCTCTGTGAAGAGGAGCACAAGCGTCTGTCCACAATGGCGGAAGAGGAGGACGAGGATGACTGTGGGATCATGATCCGCATAGATGCACCCACGCCTACCCCTTCTTCCAAGGCAGACCAGAACGAGACCTCCGTCTGAGCACCAAAGCGACCCTTCAGGCAGTCTTCCTTCTCGCAGCACGGAAAGTCGTCTTAAACTAGCCTCCACTCTCCTCAAGGCAAAGTGTGCACTTGGCATTGCGAATCACAAGGTCCTCTAGCCACACTCACTGCAACCACATTTGCTGTATTTAAGAGAGGAAAGTGTAATTCTTGGCTTCCCTCCAAATCCAGCACTTTCAAAAAAACTTTTTAAAGAATCCTTTGGGAAATTATTCCAGCGTCGTTTAAGGCAATCACCTTGAAATTCATATTGACGTCCTTGAAGATAAAAAAAATTGTATGGTATCCTTGTGCTTCATCACATCAGGACAGGTTACTTCGCCAGTGTGCACTTTGGCCGGAATTAACGAAAATCTTAGGGACTTTGCACTACAGGAGGATCCAATTTTTCAGTCTCAGGATTGAGAGGATTTTTTCAGTCTGCATTTATAATGACTGTTGTCATCACAGTGAGGCTTTTTTCAGCTGGTATCCATCCCAAAGAAACAGTTAAAATTGCCTTGATCTGTGTTTGATATGATGGTTTTTCATTTAGTGTGTGTGGCACTTTTAAAAGAGTGGGGGATAAATCAATGTTTATCTAGGAGGAATCTTAACATTGTTTTGGAACTACAAAAATAAAGGGATTGTAAGAGCATGATAACCCACTCTAGTTCACACAATGCATTCTTTGCATTTTGTTCTCTATTGATTGCAATTTTAAATTTAACCCCTGGACTTAAGTGGCTTTTCATGCTGTTGCACTAGGCCCTGCCTTTTTTGTTTTTAAACCTCATAGAGAGGAGCATTTGAGTACATAGAAAGAATCTTAACACTTATGTAATATAAATAAGACAGTAGATCTAAGAAACATCTTTGTGTTGTGTGGCTTTGTGCTTGGATTGGTGTGCCTAAGTCATAGTTTCATGACCAAGGTCAATGGAGAATGTTTAAGATGTTAATCTATAGCTTCTAACTTCTCTAAAAACATTCAGGTGCATGATTTCAGTCATAAAAGAGCATTTCAATCATTTTTAGATGTTACTTTTATTCAAAAGGCTAAAAGTTTGGTTTTATTGTACTAGGACAGTTTTAACTGAGATTTAAAGTACAGTGGATTCCACTTAATAAAAACATGCTGGGCATTTTGTGTCGATTAAATGGATTTCCCAATTAATTAAGCAATGTGTTCATAATATCAAACAACTTACAAAAAGTTTTATTCATATTTGCTTTTATAAATTAACTTTTGTTTTAAAAGAAAAGCATAATACAATCCAATGTGTTTCTGTTTATAGTCAAACTATGCTTAACACAAGGAATGGTCTGTGCTGTCATCTTTAAAAGGAAGATATGTCACTATTGACTCACTCCTTTATGCAAATGGTAGGAAGAAAATAAAACATCCCTCAGTAATAGCTTTCAATCATTTAAAAAGAAACACTTCTTGAAAGTTATGCAATAATTCATGTAACAATCTTTTCTCATCAGAAAACTTGTGGTTTTAAACATTTTTGTCAATTTTATTTTCTTCTGGGCCAAATAACTCACCTAGCTGAGGAAAAAGTAGCAAGAATTTTCAATGAATATCTTGATTTACTGCTTATTTTTAACACTATCTATAAAGATATTTTTCCTATTTGTGCTGATCTTTGTATCTATTAAGAGGTTAAATTTAAATAGTTTGGTTTCCGTTCCTGTTTATTTGTTCCTAATATGAGATTTCCCAACAAACCAGCTCGTCAAATAAGCGGAATCCATTGTATCTCTTAAAGCTGATCCACACATTGTTCAAGAGGTTATTTTATAAAACAACTGTTTACTATTATTTCAAGAAAACATACTTTTTGTTCTAAATGAATTGGTTAGTTAGAGCTATATCTGTATTGCTAATTACAGCTAGTATTAAGTGCAGAGATTATAGCCATCACTGTAACATAGTAATTAGAAAAAGATATAGTTAATGATAGCTATATCGTTGCAAAAATAAACATTATTTTAATTAAAATAGCAACTGTGTATATGCAGATTTTACTGAACTGAACAAGGGAAATATAAATTAAATGTTTTTAAGTTGTGAATGAGTTGTAAGTATTTAAATGAATGTAATTTATGTATGTAGGAGAAACTTTTTTCACTCTTATTTAATTTATAAAAGTGGTGCAATCAGCCAAGGGAGCAATTTTGGTTCAAAAGAAAATCTATTATTTTTTCTTTGAATCTTACTTTTGTTTCCTCTGTGTCTTGTTAATTAAACCATCTCTTATAAAACTACCATATTATTTTGAAGTATTATCATTTTGTAAGAAATTTTCAATTAATTTGTACATTATGCTACATGATCATCAACAGATGCTAACTACTGCACTTGTTTCAATTTGTTTTTAAACCCTTGGTATCCATTGTTTAAAAAATACTGAAATAGATATTTAAAACATTGTAATTTTTTTAATATAAATAAACATAATTTTATAAGAATGTGCTTTGGTTATTTGATTATATAAATTTTCAGTCTTACCATAGTCAAATTTAGAAGTAAATGATGATAGTATTTCAAAAACATTGAATTGATGAACTTTTAAAATATTAGAACAAAAAAAAGCAAGACAATGAAGAACCTAATTTTGTGATACCAAAAATTTGGAAAATTAAATTAGACATAAACTTGTCAGTATGACGCAGTTCATAGGAAGGTAAAAATTTTTAAAATCAAATATTGTAATCAACTGTTAGGAAATTGAACCAGAACCTCACTCAACAGTTGCGAATGAAGATGCAATATTGTTTTTTGTTATGGGCAAAGTGATTAATCGGGCATTATTAATAATGCCGACGTGGAGACGGACAAAGTGATAAATTTCATTCATAAATTCCATTGAATTTATCACATTGCCCGCCTTCACTTCGGGCATTATAAATAAATAATAATGCCCGATTAATCACATTACCCGTAACATATATAGTATCTCTAACTTTGGCAAAAATTCAGTTACTTATCAAAACTATTTTTCTTCAAATCACAAAATTCAACAATGCAAGCAGTTTTTCCCCATCATTGCATCTGCACTGAAAAGTTAAGATTTACATATAAATGAGGCTGTAAATTCCCCCCCCCCTTATATCTAAATTTTTGTGAGTCCAAGACAATAACTTTCACTTGACATCAATGAAATCCTGATAAAATGTCTTCTGGATTTAATGATTTCCTAAATTAAAAGTTGGTAGGTCAAAAGTAATTTTCTCTAATTTTAATGCTTAAAAAAACTATGATCTATTGTTTTCCCTGCATAAATAAAAAGTATATAAATATATTTTTAGCAAGTAATATTATTTGGCTCAAGAATTTGTTTTAAAAAAGGCTCACACAGTTTTCAAACTTTGATTTTTTAGCAATCACATCCCTCACAAGTCACATTACAAAAATTACCCATTTAACTCCACCCTATGAATATGTGCTCAGGAAGTATTGTATTTGTAAGAATTTTCCTCCTCTTTAATTTTTAGCCCTTAAAGGTTTTTTAAATATTAAAATTATCTTAGTCCAACTTTAATAACAAAAATACCTATTTCCAAATTATGAATACGTAGTTACAAAATTTTCTTTCCTGTTAAAAGAAAATTACAACAGCCAATTATACTTTCATTTTTAAAGATGTCAAAAGTTAGATAAAAGTGTTTAACAATATAAAAAGCACCCTAAGACAAAGAATGTTTGAAATGTGACATTTATTAGGTATACTAACATTTCAGAGAATGCTCAAAACCAACACAAGACATTAACAAAAGCTGATGCAAAAATTGATGAAAATTACATCTGCAGACTAGAAGATGTACAGTAAAAAAGCAAAACTGCATTTACAACAGTATCCTTTTTTCAAATCACATGTATGCTAAAAGTTAAATCATCACAGCTGCTAGCAATCAAAAAGTATTCTGGACTATTTACACTCAAGTTATAGTCAAAGCATATTGGGAAAATTAATTCACAAGGAATATCACCAACACTTCTTCAATAGCCGAGTTATTTAATTCCTGGCAATTATGTTTGATGAAGACAAAAACTCATGTTTCCAAGTAATATTAAGCATACAATGCATTTTGTTTAACTCGCTTAACGCATTGGATGTAGACCCTGTGATAGGTAGTATGAAAAAATGGCTTAGTAACAAAATAAAATATTTTGAAAAAAAAAAGTTACTTTAAAACCTAAGATCTGATCAATCATACTGATTAAATAAATTAATGAAGAATACTTTATATGTACTCTTCTTCAGTTGCACATTTTTTGGTCATTAAATGGTTAGATGAAAATTGCTCATTCAAAAATTGATGTTATTATACACACCGTAATCAAAAACACCATTCATATAAGTAATGAAATTACCAAATTTAAACGAGAAAAACTAATTTTTTCTCAACATCCATGATTTCTTAAATTAAAACATAACCTAATTAAAACTATTAAATAATTTTAATAAATAATTCAGGCACTTGCATCAAAAACAAATTAACTTCAATATAATGCTGTTGGAGGTAGCTTTTTGCTGCAAGTGCCTCAATTTAAGAAATAATTTTAAAAATTACAGAAACTTGGTTGAAGTTTCCTTACTTAAAAGAATTCTAAAGCTAGTGTTGAAAATTTCCTAATAACTTAACTACACTAAAATATTTTAATTTATTAAATTTTAAAATCAAGTTTTGAGAAAAGGTAAATTAATTTTTTTTTAAATAGTCATTGAAGTGGTTTTATTTGGAGTAAGTCATGCTTATCAGGTACTTATTTACTGTATTTGCATACCTATAGGAAAAAGTTTTGAAAAGAATGTCATCGAAGCTACATAAATATACAGGGTGTTTCAAAAGTCCATTTCACTGCTTTTATTATGGATTCAATGATTTTATTTATGAAACCATCATAGAAGTAAGGTTTACCCTTGGTAAATGACCATACTAAATCCTTTAAGACAGTTTACAGCACTCCCTAGTGGCAAAATAAGAAAATCTAATAAATTAATTAAACTAAAAGTAGAAAAATTTCAATGTAAACACTGTTTGGAATTTAACAAACACACAGAAAAAAGTTTCATGAAAATATCTGAAATATTCAAGGAGATATTAACAATTAAGTTAGCACTTTTTTAACCTTGAAAAACGGGTCATTTGAGTCATCAACAAATTTAAAAACTTCTCTCATGTTGCGACAGTTGATTTTTTTTTTTTTTTTTTTAGACTTTAAACAGCAAAGAAATCGCATAATAAAATTGGAGGTTAAAAAGTGTTAAAAATGAGGTTAAAGAGTAAAAAGGGTTTAAAAAAGTGCTAACTTTAATCATTAAAGTTTCCTCAAATATTTAAGATACTTTTATGAAACTCTTTCCTGTGTGTTCGTTATGATATTGCAAACAATTTTCTCATAGAAGTTTTTGTGCTATCTCCTTTAGCTTTTTAATTACTTTTTAGGAGGGGGCACTGTAAGCCATCTCAATGGATTCAGCATGGTCACTTACCTAGGGGTACACCTTACTTCCATGACCAGAAGAGACATTGGTTGGGTTCCAAAAAAAGTTGTGAAACTCACTTTCGAAACACCCTGTATCTACTTAACCTTAAATCTTAAATAAAAGGAAATAATTACTTGACAGAAAGGCACAGCATATAACAGTCCAATCTAGATATGGTGTACATAAACTAAATGAAAACACTTTTATATTTTAACCTGTTCTTCATGGTAAGATAAATAATAAGACAATGTAAGGTACAAGATAAAACTTGTTACAAGGAAAATTTTACAATTAATTTTAGAAATAGTATATGAGCAAAAAGATATTTCAAACCATGAAAATTGAAGCAGTTTTTTAAATAAGATAACAGAATATTAGATAGTGTTTATATATAGAAACTACTAAATCGTTAAAGAAAAATTAGAGAAAAATATTTGGGTATTACAATTATAAAATATGATAATCAATACATAAAACTACATACTAAACCAACATAATTCAATAACTTTCTTTTTGATAAAAATGAAGTGAAAAGTGCAACACAAAATATAAGGTAACTAAATATGCACTAAAATATTTATCCATACAAATACATGAAACCTTTCAATATAACTAAACTTAGATGTCATGATTGGCTACATAGTTAAAGGTTAACATGATAAATGAAGAAAATGAGTCAAAAAGTGATATTTTTAGACCAGGTAAAACTGATTTTTTTTACTAATGTTTAATCAGTGAATACTATCAAAAGTACAATGCATGAAGGATAGGATGTTATAATATAATTGGATCATTTGAAAAATAAAATGAGCAATCTGGATTGAATTGATATGGAATCGAGATATGCTTAGCTATGTTTCCCCACATATGATGGTAACTAAGGGAAAGAGTTGTATGTCACATTTCATAAACAATAATTTTTGCACTAAAAAAGGTGGCTGAATTAGCCCTTCAGAAATATGGAACTTTTCCTCAAACTGTACATAAGTACTATAATTTCATGCTTTCATACATTACTATTTAACAGTTCTTAAGTTTGAAGTTTTTTACATAAATTCCTAAAATATACATAAACTGAGTGAGATTTTTAACTGTATTACCTCGATTAATGATAAAGCTTTTATTTTTCTTTGTGAACCTAAAGCGGTATTTCATATGCGAGAAACAAGATGCTTCAAAGTGCATAATTTGTCAAGAAACATAAATCAACTTGAAACAGGCTTGTACTTTGAGAAAAAATAACAAATGGCAAAATCGGTGATGTGCAACTAAACACGGCACTTAGTTTTGTATCTTCGATTATCCTAAAACAAATAAAAACAATCATCGGAAACTCCAGGACTTCCTCCCTTGAGTGGGTCAAATGGCACTTCAAGATGGGTAAAATGAGTTGTGTAGATTAAAAAAACATCCTACGAACGTACTAGCCCGACAGCAACAGCATAGAACAAACCGACCAACATCGGCACAGCAGTGCTCCAGAATCCCTTCCTCGAGAAAGCTTTATTTTGTTTTGCATAGTATAGTAGTAAGATGGGAAGTTCCTGCTTGTTGTATTTACAAAGCGAAGAACCTCATATTTTCCAGAAAAACCAAAAGGAAAATGTTTCCAACTCTGGCCGTTGCTCTTGCACCTCCTTGTGAATGCTTCTCTTCTTTGCTGAGAGAGAGAGAGGGCGTGAGAATGCCACTATGTTAAGGACTGAGAGTAAGACATACTGCATAGACTTCACTGCGTGCTGCCATCCCTGCGTTGCTTTTGCTGTTCCAAAAGGCGCTCTAAGGGAGAAGGGCCAGGACCAGACCACAGAGACTAGAAAAAAAAACATATATGAGGAGGAAATACTATGCATAACAAAGTAGTAGATGTAGAAAAGTTATTTGATTTAGGCAAAATTTATTTGAATAAGAGCCATCTTAGAAAGGGTGGCATATAAACAAAGTAAAACAAAAACATTTTAAATAAAAAAGATAAAATTTTAATCAAGAACAAGCTACTTTCTTAACTGCTCATGCATAAATCCTAAAATTTATGGCACCTAAAAAGGCACTACGGCGTCTGTGATTACCAGAAAAAGGAAAAATGGAGAGAGATCGTTGAAAAACAGCTTGAAAAAGTAACAAAAAGAAAAGCTCCCTACAGTTATGGGTTCGTATTGGAATAGCACCAGTGATTCACACCTCACATCTTTTCGAAAAAGAAAAAACATCTGATCTTTTTATAATTGGACCCGACTTTGCACTAGTTTGTTGAGCTCAAAATTTTCGAAATTTTTCTTTCCAGGATTCATGCTGTTAAAATAACTGGATTTCCAGGGCTCCCCCAGAAAAGTGGCACCCATGTAAAGGCAATATTTTCAAAGATAAATTTTCGGAACTTGACAAAATAGTCACTAGAATTGGGGACAGAACCCTGTGCTTATAGCTTGATCTTAGAATTTAAAACTTAAGACATAAAAAAAAATAATTTACCTCTTTAGTACAAATTTATAATAAAAACTTATGAAAACATATTGTGGTTAGTTTCGGAATTCAGCATAAATCTAATAAAGAACTTTTGTTTTAGAAACTGTTTGGACTGATACAGAAAAACATTTTTTGCACATTCAGTTGTGATATGTAGGAGTGTGAAATATGGTAGTAAAACTTTTATTTTTTGCCAACTGTTGAGGTATATCAGATGTCAACGATAAATTATCATCAACCTAGATGTAGAAGAAAAAAATCACAAGCCAATGAACAATCTATATATTTTTGTTCTAAAACAAAATATCAAAAACTTTACAAAAATTGTGTTCTTATAAAATTATGATAACATAACAATCAAAATGTATTAGGTATAATGTGGTAGTATACCTGAATTCTGGACTGCATAAAAACTGGATCAAGACCATTATGTTGATCTGAAAAGAAAAGTAGACTTGTTAAGATCAAAAGGGACAATTTTATTATCAAGCAGAGAAAATTATAAGCTTTTAAGATATGGAATAACTGGTTCAGTGAAACTTTAATCAGTTTTACACTACTATTTCATTATTATACTGAGAGATTTCAATAAAATTATTTTTAGAAAAGTAAGATCTTAGACTAATAGTGTACAAAGAAGGAAGGGATACTTACTTTCTTTGTTTGCTCGTGGCACAGTGTTGTTGGCTGGCCATGGAGAGTTGAAGAGGGAATAGGTATTAGATCCTAGGTCATGTGATGAGACAGGATTTTGCAGCTGCTGAGCAGTAGGCAGTGTTTGGCCCACAGGATGACCCACCACCTGAAATTGAGTTTTGAGATCACTTTCATAAGCACTTGAAGTAAACAAGACTAAGGAAAGACACGAAAGAATAATTTTCAAAAGAAATGTACTTATAAATGCTACCAACTCAGCTACAAAGAGAATGAAATTTATTTTCAATTGGTAGCTTTTTTCACAGCATCATAGACACATTTATTTATCATTTGTGACCATGATAAATGTTTACAAGGAATTATTGGAGGATTATTTACTACAGTGGACATAAACAAAAAGAAAATTCTGGAGAAGCAGTTAAATTCACACATCAAATGTTTACATGAATACAAATAAGTTTGATAGCAGTTTTATTGAAGTCTGTTTAATTGTTAATTCATTTGTAATAATAAAGTATTTAAAAATGAAGGAAAGTAGCGTAAACCTATGATGAAGAAGACAAAGCAGCTCTTACTAAGCAAAAAAAAATTTCTTGATTCCAATCAACTATCAACTTGTTTAACTCTGCCTAAATTATTACCGTTATTCAGAGTTTCACAAAACAGAAGAGACGATTTCAAACAAAAGTATTCAGTTAATGTTCTTCAAATGCCAGAAATTAAAACTAATAAAATAGCAAATTAATAGAAAAAATCACTTTTAATTAAATGCTTCAAAAATTGATGAGTAACTTTTCTCAACTCACTAAACACTGAAAAGAATTGCAGAGGTCAGATGTACTTAGTGTGTTTCATATATTTTAGGGAATAACTAAGACAGCCAAGAGAAAAAGACAATATTTATATTCTGAAACACTACAATGTGCCAAATCAAAGGCCTTTTTACCTGATTCATGATGTGATTCACTGCAATGTCATTTCTGTTTTCATGTTGCCACATGCGAGCTTGGTTAGCCATATGCTCCTGCAGCTCTGCCTGTTGCTGGTTCTGGGTAGGACCTCGGTAGGCATGCATCTCAGGCGGCTGACTGCCCCCGTTCACTACATAGAAGCTTGCCGCTTGTTGCTGTCGAGAGGCCACGCCTGGTTGGACTAATATGGGTGGGCCTGTGGAGGGAGGGGCATGGCCCCCACCAGCACTGGGACATGGTTGCTGGTACGGCACAAACCCCATGTAGTTCCAGACTACATTTGGGGCATTGGCAATGAAGGTGGGAGGGGCAACTGGAGGCTTGCTCAGCATGGGATTGGCCTGTGACTGCTGCTGAGGAGGAGGGGCTTGCTGTTGAGGTGGAGCCTGCTGGTAGTTGAAGTTAGGAGCAGGTGCACGCACCACGCGAGGTAAGCCATTTGGAACAAAGTTGGCTACTGGATTATTTTCCCGAGGAACTTGATTTATAGGAGGCATGCCCGTTCTGGAAATGAATTTAAGAAATAAAACAAAGGGTGGAATAAAAATTTTATAAGTGAGACTTCCAGCTTTAATTTGTAGCATTTTTAGTTAAATTTCAAAAAGATAAGGTTTCCTAACTCTTCTAACTTTTAAGCATTAAACTATTAAAATTATGATGCATTAAATTTTGTTCAAAACTTTTTTAGTTTAAATGTGATGAAAATAATGATTTGATGAAAAGTATTAAGTATAAAAAATTAGGTAAAATTCTTTAGAGAATTATCATCTCTTGACTTAGCAGTTAAAAATTACATATAAATTACCCTTTTTATGGTTAACACCAAAACAAGATAATTTTTTTATTATTAACCCTTTCAGTCCTGACTGCCCAAAATTCTTCATAAGACTCATTAGAAATTTTGGACGGCTTAGGACTGAAAGAAAGGGTTAAAATAATAGAATAAGCCAAGGGGGCAGTAAACTATCGACAAAAGATCCAAACATAAAACTAACTAAATTCTAATTAGGGCAAAAGTTTCTTATAACAATATTTTTTATTGAAGAAGTTTAGAAGACTATTTTTCCCAACAATTCTAGATCAGAAAAAAAATGTTTGAACCCTTAGAACACCACAAGTCTTTATTTTTAAAGCTATCAATTGCACATCAACATTGTAAATGGCAGGCCCTAAACTATGGGATTGGCTCAAAATTATTTCTAAAGCCTCCAGCATGCATGCATTGTAAGTAAAATGTTGATTTTTAGGACAGTTAAAAGAAGAGGATAGATATAGGCAGAATCTTGGTGTGCTTAATATTAAGATAGAATGTTAGATATAGATAAGATTTTGTGAATAATAGAGTTTCAAAGGGATCTCAGAGGGTCCTCCCCCTGAAAAATTTTTTGAAGTTTGACCCTGAAATGCTGTGTTTTAATTTGTTTTTAAATAAAACTTCCCCTTTAAAAATTGCGAAAAGAGCCAGACTCAAGGATTCAAAGAGCCGCATTTGGCTTGCAAGCTGCATTTAGCTGACCTCTGGGATATGTAAATGAAATTTGCAACCATAAATAAAAGGAAACAATATTAGCAAGTTGTTAGGCACTAATTTTTTTTCACATTTCGTGTGATGAAAAAAATGGAAAAATTCAACTTACTGACGAAGATTGAATTGTTGTATCCAAGCTTCATTTCTATCACATTGCTGTCCACCATTCTATAAAATACACAAATTATTTTTCTCCATCTAAATTATCTTTTTACTTTTTGAAAATTTTTATTTCCAATCGAACAAGTACTGAGTTTTCTTACCACAGAGTGGGCTTGCTGAGAAAACTGGTTGTACTGTTCAGAAGGCATATGATGAAGAGTTCGATTCAAGTTAACCTTGAAATTTTAAAAATATTTGTTCAAAAAATACATCATTACTATAATGTATAATTGAGTTACTGTAAGAATGGTAAAAACTATAATAGCCAAAAAAGGAATATTAAATACTGTAATTTTGGGTAGATAAGCTACTCCTTATTTGTGTTTAAAAGTCAAAGATTAACCTCTGCAGCTTATCTGATGGAATTTTGTTGTTATGTAGACTAACTTTGCAAAAAATTTCAATTCACCTGAAAAACTCTCTTTCCTTTTTTTCTAGGTAATTTATTTGCTCTGACCCTTACAATCTCTTTATTTTTTGTATTAATGATATTAAATTTATTACAGCTTAATAATTTAACATATTTTTATATCAATTTTATTTGTATTTATAGTTATGATTATATCAAGTGCAAAAAGAACTACAAGTGGACTAATTGTTCAAGTTTACTCACTCTAGAAATTTTTGCTGCACCCTCTATATGGTGCTGCTTACCTGATGATAGTTTGTTTTTTATTGTATGTACGGCTTACTTGCCCAAAAGTACAGTACTAAAGAAGGGGTTTCAAACTCACAGCCCTTATGAAGCGACACAGCAAAACTTACTAACTGTTCATTCAAACTAATTAAATCTCAACCTATTTTACTCAAGAAATTTTCAAAAATGTTAAAAAAAAGCCCTTTTAGGCTTATTTGCCCAAAAGTACAGTACTAAAGAAGGGGTTTCAAACTCACAGCCCTTGTGAAGATTTTTGATGGCCGACACAGCAAAACTTACTTACTGTTCACTCAAACTAATTAAATCTCAACCTATTTTACTCAAGAAATTTTCAAAAATGTTAAAAAAAAGCCCTTTTAAAGGTTCATGTTTGAAAAAATTAAAGAATCCTTGAGAGAACCCCCTCTGAAAAGGTATTTTTAAAATTCTGATTATTTTTTTAAACACACTTTTAGCCTAAAATTCAAAAGAAACATTATATCTGTATTGGTAGAAACTCCACTTTAATAAAGGAGAGAGATATGCCAGAATTCTATTCTACACCATATGGTTCTTTCAGGGTTCCTATATGTTTAAAACAGTTCTTTGTTCAAAGCAGTAAATGTCCTCAATATGCAATGAACTAAAGAATATAAAAACCAATAAAGATACCTATAATAACCTAAAGGAAGGGTTCAATCAATCCCTTATGATAGAAAAATACTACCAGACCTATTTTCATTAAATCATCCTAGAATAAAAAATATACAAATAGGAACTATAGTTAATTTTTCAAAATGCAAACTTATGTAGTACCTGCTGAGGATTTATGCAACTCTCGCTGTTGGGACGAACAAGGTGAGAGTTTTCTAGATGACTTTGAGAACGAGAAATCTGTCTGGATGCAGAATCTTGATGCATCCCCTAAAAACGTCAGAATTGTAACAATTAATTCAGGAAACAGTTACTCAAAAAATAGCATTTGTGAAACAATAAGGTAAAGAATGTTTATTCTTAACCTAATTGTTTCAAATGCTGTTTTTGGAGGTTCATGATAAATAACGACTTTAAAAGCACATGTTGTACTTTTTACAATGTCCTAAATGCAATGTGGGCTTAAAATATTGGAGATTTAATTCCCTTTTATTTCTAGTAATTTAAATTTTATTAAGTGATAAAAATTTAAACACCAGAAGTAATTGTCAGAAAAAAACTTGAATCATTTTGATTTTGTTGATCCCTGTCTTCAACTATTGATAAAACTATCACATCCTTCACATTGAAGGCATAATTATCCTTTTATTCCATAAAACTCCTCACTGGAAGAAACTAAAATAATTGTAACTGAAAAAAATCCCTTTTTTCAAGTATGAATAGGAATGTTTTTGATTTGGTTTAGGAAAAGAGTGTCACAATAAATAGAAAAGTCTGGAAACTACTAAAATATATTAAATATAAAATTATACTATATTTTAAAACTAAAAAAAGACAAAACTTGATAAGTGTAAATTTTTTTAAATTGAAAAACTTAAAGCTATTAAAGTAGAACCACAATAGAGCAACCACTTTCAGGACTAACAATACAGTCGTTTTAATGAGAGGATGTTATAATGAATATACATAATTATTATTGTGATAAAACAATTGGTAATGTAGGGGGTCACTATATTGAGGGGATTGTAAAGAGGTTCAACTGTATTATTTAGTAAGAACAAAATAATGATGACTTGCCATATTTGGGTCCTTTCCATTTTCTTGTACTCGGCCATATCCAGATGACAGTTGGGCAGCCCTTTGTTGTAGTATAGCCTAAAAGTTGAGTAACCCGTTAGGTGATCAATAAGTTGTTTATTTTAAAGACAAAGGCTGAGGTTGAATCAAACACAAATAATAAAAAAGGATCTATTGATCACATAAATTTTATGAATGTCTGCTTTCAACAGCACCATTGCTCAATATCTTGAATGTCACTCAAATTAAAACAGCAAAGTGAAATTGGATTAGGAGTTTTTGTTTTATATTTTCTTTAAATAAAATAGATGTCGACAAACAGAAAAAGGCCCCTAACCTGCATAGCAACATTTTGTCTTGCAGCTCGTCTTTCTCTCCCAGAGCCCATGGAAGTCTCTTTCCGGCGCTCCAATTTATCACACTCTCGTTCCGAGTCCGTCTTTTCTTTACGTTGCTGCGTCTCATCAAGCTTGAACCGCACTTCTTGCTGCTGTCCACCCTCACCGTGGCTTGGCTTCAACCTCAGAGAAGTGCTCTGGACCTCAGGCGATGAATCTGAAATGAGAAAAAAGATGAATACAAGATGTACCTTTTTAATGTCATCTTTTTTAATCTTTTATTACTAGAGTTGGGCTAGATCTAGAACTAGTCATAAAGAATATTTGAAAAAATAGTTTAACCATATAACTGCTATTTTTTAGACAATTACCAAATCAAATTCAAACACAAATATCTGGAATAAAAAAGCTTTATTCCCATAATTCTTGATGAGTACAAGATTATTTGTAATAAGATACATCCAAATAAAAACTAATTTAAATTTTTCTATTAATTAACTTTTTCTAATCTAGTTTTTCCTTTTTACTAATTTATAGTTAATGTTTTTTTCCAAATGTAAACAAAACTTAGTTTATAGTTATGATATTCTAAATTCATGAAGGAGTTGTGGTTCCTTTAAGATGAAAAATATCATTAAATTGTTTACTAGGTTGATTCTTTTCAGTTTTGTTTTATATTTTCTTGTTTTACTTATATATGTATGTTTCAGTGCATGTTTTACAGATATATATATATCCTAGCATAAATAGAATTTGAGTGGTTAATGAATATATTTATCTCCTAGAAATCTCTTAGCACAATGAAAAATTACAAATAATATTTTAAATAGACTTCTACATAAGCATAAAAATAAAAGGAGATATACTAAAATTTCAAGGGGTATAATGTAGTTTAGTTATTTTCTTAAACAGACAAAAAGATAAGAGCTCTTTACATACCCCCTTAGACATGCAAAGAAATATTTTAAGAAACTCACTTCCATTGACAAGAATTGGTGCATCTGCCAGAGACACTGATGGACTAGGGTTAACAGTAAGTTCTTGAATTTGTTGCAACACTTCTTCAGACAAAGATTCAGTTTGATGAACAGCTTTGTAAACCCGCTTTCCATCTGAATGGCTAAGAGACAACAGGTTCGGCCTAGTGTCAAGAAAGTAGATTAGATAAACACAGTGTTAATGAAAAAAAAATTCCATACAAGTTAAACTAGAGATATTTTCCACATATTTATTCTTTCTTTCTCTTTATTTCAGAAATGAAACAGTGACAGGATTTTACCATCTGTAACTCAGCAACTGAGCAATAATTTTATATGAACAATTTTTTTTTAATGTTAAAACAGCAGTTTAAGAATATGTTGGCCTAAATTGCATGCAACTGTAAATATTTTTAAAAATTGGTCTTCATGTGTAAAAATTAGCCATATTACCCTTCCATGGTGACTCCAGCCAAACATTCACCCAGCTTGCACAATCGAATAGATCTTAACCACATTGACTCTTCATCACTCGGAGTAGCTGCATTTAAACTGAACTTCAATCTCCTACAAAAAGAATCATCCATTAGATTCAGTATCAGTAGAATAAGGAGTTAAGAAAATGAGGGTTTGATGAGAAGAAAATAAGGTGGAACATAGTTTTAAATAAGAAACCATTAAATACTATAAAATATTTAGTAACAAAACATATCAATAATTATACCTTGGTTTAAAGAAGGTTAAAAACATCTAGACATCAAAATGAAATGAAAATATTTAAGTCCCACAGCAGTACACTTAAATCAGAACTATAATATTTAGCATTAAAATAAGCACACACAAACACAACAGAAAATAAATGTTAAAAAGAACAAACTAATGGATACCTTTGGGATTTTCTTAATGGAAGAAATGACTGGAGATCCCAATCCTCTGGGAGTGGTATGTCTTCAACTGTAAGATATCTTCTCTTAGCAAAAACAGGAAGAACTCATTTGAAAAAGAACCAATCAATCATTAAATAAGATACTTACGCTTCTTGAGATCAAAGGGTTCTTTGGTAGTAACATCTAAATCATTTAGCAATTTGCAGAGACCATGCCATACTCTGAAATGATTATTTACCAGTTAAAATCAGAAAGTTTGAGTAGAATTTTAATACCAGGCTAATTACATGTGTCAGACCCACTATAAATGAGCTAAATACTAACTAGAACTAAGCTTTGAATCTAAAAATCACAACTAAAGGATTATTATTCGATTAAATTAGATCTACCTTTGGTTTTCCTTTTATTGTTGGTTAGTTTATACATACAGGCTACTAAATTTCATTTATTTTATGATAATTTTTCTGTATTTTGTAAAATATGAGTTGTGAACCATACTACCTTTACCTGTAGTGTGAGTCACAACTCGGAATTTGCCCAAAACAGAAAATCTTTCATAAAATAAATGAAATTTAGTAGCTTATATGTATATAAACCACTATCAACAAAAGGAAAACAAAAGGTAGATATAATTTAATCAAATAATAATCCTTCAGTTGTGATTTTAAGATTCAAATATAGCTAATTTGTAATGTGAGTTATGCATGGAATTACCCACTAAAAACTTGAATGAGTATGTTGGACTTACTGAGGATTCTTGATGATGGCTTCATGCTGT
Source organism: Tetragnatha montana (assembly GCA_963680715.1). NCBI lineage: Eukaryota > Metazoa > Arthropoda > Arachnida > Araneae > Tetragnathidae > Tetragnatha > Tetragnatha montana. The sequence goes on from OY796675.1 coordinate 34,901,003, forward strand.
AAGAGTTGAGGATCTTGAAGAAGCCAGTCTAAAATTATCTTTACAGCTGGCAGAGTATAATAACCAGCAGTTTCTTTGGAGTCCAGAGAGGCATGGACAGGCAGTAAGAATGCATGAAGCATGCTTGCTGCAACAGAAAAATATAAATCTTCATTGCATGCACAAAAGACTTGGAGAATATCCCAAAAATTAGAAATTACTCTTCTCATCAGTTTGAAAAAGTAAAAAGTTTTCTTCGTAGTTTCAAGAAATCTCCATTTAAATTGAAACTATTTCAACACTGTTTACGATTGAAAAAGAAAAGCTGAAGACATTAAAATCAGTCCAGAAAACAGTACACAACGTAAAAACATCAAATTTTAAAAGAAGTTTCACTGTCATTTCAAACAAATAATCAGTGGATTTTTAGAGGTGGAAAAAATTAAGGAGTTTTAAATGTACCTAATTTATAACCTAAAATTATTATAAGAACTTTAAAAAACATTAACGGCCATATTCACCACAAACCAAAACTTAGGCTAACTTGGAATAAAAACTTCTAATTGGTAGTTGAAAAAGGGAAACAAGTTTTAAGCCAATCAGAGTTGTCGAAAAAGCTTGATTCCAAGTTAACCTAAGGTCAAGTTAGTAGAGATTAGAGTCTTTAGATCAACAGTAGGAGCATCCAACTCACCTAAGAGCTCTTCCACCAGAGCAGCAGCCTTCTGCTCTTCGGGACTGAGCATCGAGTGGTCGAAGTGAGCAGAGCTCTTGTCCACGTCCAGAGTGCCCCAAGCGTGCTCGATAGCAAACAGACATACAGCCGCCATCTGCACCAGCTGCCACGTCTCAAACTTTTCAGAGATTATCAGCGCCGGCAGGGATGTCGTCAACTTGCTCAGCATGCACTCAGTCTTTTTCAGGTCTTTTGGAAGGGAGAAAAAAAACCCCTCAAAATTAGGTACCAAGCGTAAGAAATTTCCATACAGAGAAAAATTTTTACTACAAACTGGATTGCCATGAATCAAAACCCTGTTCAAAAATGAACAGATTCTTTAAGAGTAACTAATGAAATTTATTTGTACAAAGAAGTGAAACAAATTCTAAGCTCATTAATTATACTTTTGAAAAGTTCTATTCTTTCATGAATAATTAATTTGAAAACACATTCCACAGAAAAACAGTTGTTGCTAAAAGTTGAACTTAAATTAGAACTTTCAATAAAACATTGTTCAAACTAATTCAGTTACTTAATTTCATTTTATTTCCAATTTGGATTTATTCTTCTCTTTGCCTGTGGTATTAATCTAAAATTTACAAACTGATTTTACATTATTCAGAAGAAACCGAGACAAAAACGTTATTTCAAGTGAACTGAATTTTCAGCAATTTTAATTTGGACTAATTAGGAGAAACCAGTTTTTTTTATTGAAAACTTAAATAAACTATGATGATTTTAAAATACAAATGAGTCTTCAATCAAGCAATCAACCAAAACTTTTGAACTTTTCTTCTTATCTGAACTTTATGAGTATTTGATTATACTTACCAGTATTCAGGTGGATCACAGCATGAAATCGCAGAAACATGGAAACATACTCAAATGCACTTATTCGAGTTTTACCTTCAGGCCTACTCCTAAGTTTGAAACAATAAAGTGTTAGTTTAACTACAATATTTTAAAATGTATCACTTTCTATGGAGTTATAAGTCAAAATAAACACCCAGACATAGTTAAAACTTAATTTATTACTATAAAGTTTTTGAACTACCTTAGAGTTCTAATTATCACATTTTTAAAGCAGATATAAGGGGAAAATACTAATTATATGAAAATTAAAAGGAAGTATTTTCCAGTTTTTAAGACAAATTTCTTTACAACAAAGAAGAATCCTAATTACCCATCAGAGGACATCTTGGAAAACAAATTTTGGAGATTTGTTGCAGCTAGCGGGAATGGATGTTGCACACACAAACTTCTCACATAGAAAAACACTGTTGATAACTTTTCACCACTAGCTGCCTCTAATAGAGCCAATTGGTTATATGGCTGTCCTAAAAAAAGCAGGGATTTCAGACATCTTGACAATATTTATTTGACTAATATAATAATCACCTTAACTATTAGATTGTTTCATACTCTTTAATGATGCAACACATGAATGAATTGAATGTTATAATTGAGGCACCTGCAGAAACAATGAGCTAATTTCAACAGCTTTACATTGAAGTTAGCTTATAGTTTCTGCAAGTTCCTTGATTCCTTTAGATTTCAAAATTACTATATGATGTAACAGGAACACAAAAGAACAAGTACTAAATAAATTAGAAGCACATTTTAACATCCATCATAATATAAATTATAATTAAAAATTATCACAGTATAATGTTTTTATTTTAAAAAATTCCAGCAAAAAAACCCTTATTATTAAAATACAAGGTCATTTGTTTTAGGCCTAGTAGGTTTCCAAATGAAAGAATAAATTTAATTTAATTTATCTAGGGCTTTCTATAATAATTTTAAAGCTACTGTTTTTCCTTATTGTTAAAATTAAGCCAACTTTACAATAACAAATCCCTTCAATTAAAAATGAATAAAACATTAACTTAATTATAATTAGTACATACCATTACTGGGAACTAAATCAACAGCATGACGATAAAAGTTCTCTGCTTGAAGAGATTGTCCTCTGTAACGAGCTAAAATAAAACAAAATATACTATTTTATTGAATAGCTCAATTTTTGCCTTCATAAAATGGGTCAGTCTTTCAATAAACACCTATTTACCTATGTCACCCAAGTGGACAAGACAATGTTGACAGATGTAGAGAAGTGAAGATTTGCGAGGTTGGTGGGCCACAGGATATCTGCTGATCCATTCTGAAATAGGTAGAACAAAATTTTATAATGTTGTATTGTATAGAGATTCAGCACAATGATATCTGCAAAATATCTGCAAAAAGCAATTCCCGTTTTTGTACTGCTCAAATATTTAACCAATCTTCTTGATGCCTCAAACCAGAACTCAAATATCCCTAATTTCAAAAACTGAACCAATTTTCTTTTAAAAAAATAATCTAATGACTTATTATAGAAAGACTTAAAAGTTTAAATGGCAAAAAAATGTATATGTGCCTGAACCAGCGAACCTGGTTCAGGGGAAGCCAGAGCCACCGTCAGCTCCATAGGTGCAATACATAAGGCTCAGGCAAATTTCACATATTTTGGGGGGAAAGGGGGGAAGGGGAAGCCGTAAGGAGATAAAATAAAACTTTGTTAAAATCAGAATGAAAGATTGAGGTTAAAGAGACATTTGTAGACATACCAAACCAAGTTGAAACCCTGTGTTTTAGGGTCAAATTACCAAACATTGTCTAGTTAATGACACCCTAGATCCCCTTATGTACTTGGAACTATATTATTTACAACTTATTTTATATTAAGTTCATAAAAATGCTACCTAAAAATACATTTCCGAAATTCGGACTAGGTCAAAACTAATTAAAAACCTGTTTTTTTTAGAGTCAAATTTCCAAAGATTTTCTGGGGGAGGACCTCCAGACCCCCCTTTGGTACTTGGAACTTTGTTGCTCACAACTTTTATTACATTAAGTTCTTTAAGACGGAAATTCTACCTAAAAATGCATTTTAAAGTTATATTTGATCTATAAAATATGCATGGGGGCTGAAAAATAATTTTGGGCCCCTCCCAAAATGAATTTCTATGTATGCCACTGACACTGACAGTAAATGGTACTAGAAATAAAAAGTGCTCTAAATGTAATACTTTATGCTAATTTTTATTTATGGAGAATTTGGCTGTTTTGAATTTTAGGGGGAAACTGCAGGGGTTGGTTGGGGGAAGATATTTTTGAGAAATAGGTTCGGGGGAAGGTTACAACTCTTTTTCCAGGTCCGCTAATATATCCTACTTTTCTCAAAAACAATGAGTCGTAGAGGTTTGTTGGGAATTTTTATGTATTCTAGTCTTTCTGACACACCCTGTACACCAATGGTTCCCAACCGGTGGTCCGTGTAGACCCGGAAGCACGAAAAAAAATTTTTTTCTATAAATAATAGAAATTTGAATGAATTGAACAAGAACAGATTGAATTACACTTTCGGCTACGTAAAATGGGGGGATAACAGTCACCAGCCCCACTAAATTGTTAACAATACTTTCTTATACTATATAAATATTTAAAGGGAATTTTGGAATTCTGAAAAAAGTTGAATACAATTATGTGGGTTCCCAAAGATTGACACATATCCATCTCACAACAAAATTACTAAATCTTGTGAGATGTAATTAAACTTTTCTTAAAATATAGTTCAATTTCAGAGTATTATATAAATATCCATGTTTAATTAGGGATGATAAATTTTCATCTTGCAATTTTGTAAAGATAAGGATTTTAGGCTACAAAGGGTGGTCCATGAAGATTCCAATTGTAGACCTAATCATAGTTGGAAATCACTGCTGTACACACACCTTTTGATTGCCATATTACAACTCAGAAACTTACCTTTTGTCAAGCCATATACTGAATCTCTTGGATGACAAGGAAGGTCAATATCATAAGCACAGCATAACTTTTGCAAAAGCTGTTAGGAAAAATCATTAGTAAAACCAAATCTTTAAGTCTAAAAATTTAATAAAAAATATCAATCAAACAGAGAACAACCGAAAAATAAAACTCACTTGCAAGTAAAATCCACTAGCTGTTTCCAGTAAAGTAGATAACTGACTGTTGGTGTAGCTGTTGTTTGATTTCTTGAAAGGAAAGATGAAAGAAATCATCAATTTACTTAAGAGAGACAAGGAAGAAAATAAGTTACATCTTTCAAAAGAAGAGTTTTTAGACTTACTTTATGCTCTCTAGCCTTTGACTGGCAAGCTGCAATTGGATTTCTGAAAATGAAGCTCCACAAATCCTGTTCAACTTTCTTGTCCAAGGCATAATCCAAGTCAATCAGGAGCAGTGACTCGTAAACATGGCATAATTCCTGTCTTTTTTGCCAAATATCAGAACTTGAGAGGCCCTCACCTAACGAAAACGGAATAATCTCAAATGCAAATTCCACTTAAATGTTTTTTTAACTGCTCATATTGAAACCCAGAAACTTAGTCAAATCATCTAATCTATAGATCATAGCACCAGTAGTGAGGTATTGGGCTGTAGAGAGCATTCAACCATAAAAAAAATGTAAGCATACTATGCTGCTAGAAAGGTGTAGTACTGATGTTCCAACATTTCTTAAATAACCATTTTTTCATCCTTTTGCCATGTTCAACTACACCGTTATTTAATATTCAGACTAATTGGGGTTGCTCACTCGTGTAAGTGCATTATTATTAAGTTCCTTAGTGCCAACTAGTGACAAAACAAGAAAGTTGAAAAAATTAATTAAAAAACTAAAGGAGATAGAACAAAAACTTAACAAGAAAAATTGTTTGCAATAGCATGACAACACAAGAAAGTTCCATGAAAATACCTTAAATATTCAAAGTGATATTAGCATGTAAAAAGAGCACTACTTTAGGCCTAAAATAAAGAGAAAAGTTGCAAATTTGTAAGTTTCTTTGATTTTTATAAAATGTGTCTTTATTTAGCTAAAAAACTTACAACTCCACATAACACTGAAAAACTTGCAAATTTGGCAGTTTTTCTTTTATGAAGCCTGAAAAAGTGCTATTTTCACATCCTAATATATCCTTGCGAATACTTTACATTTTATCCTAATTTTTGTCTTGAAAAATTAACTTTTTGTAAACAATTGTTTTGGTGCTTTTCCGTCAATAGTAGTTTGAAATTTTTTTTTATTAAGTTGTAAAGCAATAAAGTTTACCCCTTTCAGGAAACCACCCCTCTTATTCACCGATTTTCCTCGCAATGAAGAGTGGTTGTGTTCCTGTGTTACTTTACTACGCTCATGTTCATAAAAAATGCAACACCAAGAAGGAATTGTCCAATCAACATGAAATTTTCAGATTATATTCATTATGGTTTGCTATTCAAATGATTACAAATTCAGAGTTACAAAGCATGCGTGAGACGAGCAGCACCTTTTCAATCACTAATTTAGTTGTACATACGGGTGGGTTAAGAAATTGTAAGAAGGTTGTCTGCCGCTGATTATTTTGTCATTAGAAGTCATTATACCCCTTATACCTTAACGGATGCCATATAAGCATTTAACAGTGTTTGAACAAGGATCAGGGGCGCAGCGACGGGGGGGGACCAAGGGGACCAAACCCCCCCCAGGGACCGAGAGGTCACCTGATGTTATAAGGAATTTCCAGTATTCGTAAAAAAATTCAAAAAATGTTCGAATGTTTTTTTTTCATTTTTTAACGAATTAATTTTTTTTATTATTTTTTAATTAATTTAAACTTTTTCAAGTTAAAAATTTGTTTGTGTCTGATGTTATTCTACTCTCCAGTGCGCATTCTAGGGATGGAGAGATAAGCACACCTAGGGGAGGGCGTGACGAAGAGGAGCAATTTCCTGTCCAGAACTGGAGAGCTCTCCACTGGAGTCTGACCTCCTTTGGTGTGTGTGTGTGTGTGCACGAGCACCTGTTTTTGTTATTTGTTTAGTGGAACTAGAGGGTCCGAATCGGAACAACTAGATTTCCTCTAACATTCTTTTATTCTTTTTCTCAAGCGTATTTGGATATTGCAATAAATTTTCAAGAGTTATTAACCAATTTATGTATCAAGGGCCAGACAAGACCCGATTTACAAGTTATGGGGCCCAGGGCAAAAGACCTATTTGTGACCCTCGACATGTCTTAAAATAAAACTTAATTCATTGGACTCAAAATAACAAAATCAATAATCTTTAATCCCAGTTTTAAAAAATGTGTAAATTAAAATATATTTACTTGAAACTTCAAAAACTTATTAAATTGATTTTAAATTCGTTTACTTATTTTACACACTCACATTTTCAAAGCTTTTTAGTGAGGCCCTGGGCCCTAAATGCCCTCCCAGAAATCAGGCTCTGGGCCCTAAATGCCCTCCCAGAAATCAGGCTCTGGGCCCACAGCCTTACAAAGAACGTAGAAGAAACGAGAATGAAGTATATATAAAAGTGATTAAGCTCTAAATATTAATTGTTATTCAGAGATAAAGAAAGAAGTTGAGTAAGAAGAATTAGGATTTGAAATCTTAAAACTTAATGAACAGTAATTTATCTTATCGGAATTGCTTACTGTAAACTTTTTTAATAACAAGAGCAATATATAACAAGCTTTTCTTGTGACAATTACTGGAGTTAAATTCATCAATTGTTAAATGTTTCTTTTTAGAGAAATGATCTTTCAAATTCTTTGTTTAAACCTCCTTTCGTTGTAAGGTTTTAATGCCCATAATCATCTTGTTATACAATATACAAATAATATTTAAAATAATAATATAAAAAAATTATACTAATAGTGTCATAAAAGTAGAACAAATGTACACAGGCCCAAAATAGCCCAAAATAGCATCCTCATTTTTTTTCAATTTCATTTTGTCTATTAAAAAGTAAGCATTTTTAATCGAAATTTTGTCTCTGTATATGTAGTTTATGTTATTTCCGTATCTCACTCCTTATAATTGAATTTCACTCCTCCTAAAAAAGTCAAGGAGTACTTTTACTCTTCCAAAAAAGTCCTAGGAATAACACTGCCAGTTTTCACATCAAAGAAGCCTCTTAAGTAAAAGTTCCAAGATTCACACTTGCTAGTACTTCTCTTTGCGCGACAGCCCCGGGTGGGCCCTGGGCTTCTCCAAAAAATGCTCTTATAGTCATAGATAAACTAAATTGTAACAGTAGAACTGAGTTAGGTTCTAATACATTCTTACTATTTACTTAAATTTTGTACTATAATAATTATGAGGTACTAATAAATTTATTAATTAATAGAAGTTCAGCAACAAAGAAATTTTTCGCGTTCATCTTAATAAATTCTACATAAAGCTTCCATCGTTTTTGAAAAACTAAGAAACCCAAATTATTTTTGACTGGTCCCCCCCCAGAAGGAATTTCTGGCTGCGCCACTGACAAGGATCAATGATAGGCCTTCCTGAAGGGTGTTTTTCACACTGTGTTACCGCTGCTCAGATAAGGGCCAATAGGACAATAGTGATATGGGTGTGAAAGCAGAGGTCCCTAGATGGTTAGTGGAGTTGAAAATCAGTGACTGAACGCCTCATAGTCATGTTCAGGGATCAAAGAGACTTCATTTGCATGAAAATGCTGGATCACTCACCGACTTTTCAACATCTTTCAAACTGTCAAAACACTGCTAGAGGTCTATCATTGTCTGCTCCAACAGTTAATCGGGGGTTGCTCCCCCGAATTCTGCGAATTATCGTTCTTTTTTAAGGAGCTCTATTGATGGAATTCCATCAGTGCATAAAGCTACCATGGGGTTCACAAATTTTTTTCGCGTGATTAATAGCAACAAATGGCCCTTTTAAACGAATCAAATTTCAATTTTCATCAACGTGACACCCACATCGGCTTTGGGCGCTTTACTGTAAAACGCAATCTTTTGGAGTTTTTTATCTTGCGCCATACCGCACGAACGCCCAGCGTTATGAGCTGAAGCACTGATGATTATCATGGGCAACCATGGGCGGATTTATGGGGGTGAAACGCACCCCCAAATTTTTCAACGTAACTTTTTACGCTTTTAAAATTTGGTGCTGAAGTATTAAAATTATTAATTTTGCAAAACAAAATTTTAAATAAAATAATTGTTGTTGTATCAGATGAATTTTTCTTACTTGGATTTTTGTGAATTACCATAGTTTTAACAGATTAATTTTTAAAAAGTGGTTAATTAAAAAAATATGGTAAAAAATCTCCTTGAACCTCTACCACCGAGGTAAAGGGTTTAGCAGGGCCGTATCCATGGGGGGGGGTCTAGGGGTTCAAACCCCTCCCGAAATTTCAACATCAATTTTTATACTGTGTTTTTCATTGAAAATTCTGCAAATTTATAAGGAGCAATTCTCTTCTTTTATTACCCAAAGGGTCTCAAAGTGAGTTAAAAACACTACTTTTAGGGGTCAAATTTCAAAATTTTTCCTTGGAAGAAAATCCCCAAACCCCCCTCCAAAAATATGACGTCTTTTATACAGTGTCTTTCTCTTGTAAATTCTGCAGAAGCAGTTCCCTTTGAGTGTTCTCCAAAGAGGAGGTTTCAAAATTAAATTAAGCACTAGTTTAAAGGGACAAATCTCAAAACATTTTCTGGGGGAGGACCCTTAGACCCCTCAAACTTTTGACGTCTACTTATAATTTTTCCCCCTTGAAAAATCAATAGTTTACAATGCTTCGGATGGAACCCAAAGGTAAAGGGTCTCAAATTGGGCTAAAACGCTATTTTTAGAGACAAACTTTAAAAATTTTTCTGGGGGAGGACCCCCAGACCCCCCCATACTTACTTCAAGTTCACATAACAAAATTTGTAATTTAAGGGAAAACTTAACACATAAATGTACTCAATTGAGGTTACCTTAGAAATAATGTTGAGTCAAAACCCCTCCCGAAACAAAAGTCTAGTTATGGCCATGGTTTAGGTCCACACCCCCAGGATCTAACTCCTAAATCCACCCATGTGTGCAACCTTATGGGATAAGAAATGAAGGTGATCTTAACAGAGCCGCAAATGCATTAAAAATTTTTTGGAGTCAAAAGCCCTACCTTTGAAGCATTCCTGAAGCTGTATTCAGACCTCGTACAGACCCCAGAAAAAATTTCAGGACACATTTTTTTTAAAATTTCAGGACTATTTCAAGACAAAATAGAAAATGATGGAGGGCTTATTTAACCGTTTAATTCTTAACATAGATTTTACTACTAAAAGAATACTTTAACACTGGAGTTCTCAAGCTTTTGAACATCACAACCCATTTTATATGAACAGAATCTAACGCAACCCACCTCATCTTTAATTAAGGTAATAAATTTTTTCTAACACTAACTTTGACTAGGGTAAAAAATTTTAAATCAATAGTGTTTCTCAACCTTTTTCATGTCTTTCTCTTCCTAAGTCCATCAAACTTTTACGCACCCACAAGGCCTGCAACAGGGCATAGTAAGGTTTGAACCTCAACTATTTTACTAGCAATTATTACATGCAAATATTAGATGTTAAATGTATTTTTTGTTGAAAACTAAGCGATAGAATTTTGTGAACCTCAGCACATCATCAAAGTTTTAAGTTTTGTCTGCAACTGACACTGACTCTCACGATAAAAAAAGGGGGAGTCTGGGGGTCTTCCCCAGAGAGATTTTTGAAATTTGACTCTTAAAACAGTGTTTAAACTCGCTTCATAGTAATCTGAGGGTAATTTTTAGTTACATTTCTCAAAAAAATTCCACAAATGTGTAATTAGAAACACTGATATTAATTTTTTGAATCTTTATATTATTTGAATGATTATTTTGCAGTCACCAGAGAATATAAGTGACACAAGTTTTTCTTTATTTATCTTGTTACTACACTTTAAAGCGAACATCACGTTCATGAAAACTAATAAAATGCATACATTCAAAATCTTATAGCAACTCTGCAACCCGTTAAAAATTAACTCGCGATCCAGTTTGAGAACCTCTGCTTTAATAGAAATAATGTAAATATGGAAAAATCAGATACTTGCCACTCAAAATTTTGAGCTACAAGTGAAAACTGAATGTATAATAGAAAAAAACAAATCTAGAGCATCAATGCAAAAAAAAACATGAGGATTATCACAAACTTTCAAGTTTTTTTCCTCCAAAAATTTATTGAAATTTAGAACTTTTGCTTTTTGAAACCAATAGCCAGGATTACATCCCATGATTAGCTTGTTTGCTATTAGCTTGTCTTAACCTCCATTCAATCCGAGAATTTTTTTAAAATCAGGATAGATATGAAAATCATTCATACGACTGAAAATTCCAGGAAAAATTGATGAATTTCAGGACGTTTTTTAAAACTTCAGGAAAATCAGGAATTTCAGGACATGTACGAGGTCTGCGTATTTGATCAGGACAAACCCCGGACACATGTTTTTTGGAATGTTCCAAACTTCCATTTTATCCATTAAAACATCAAAAGCAGTTTCTCTTTCAGCAAATTTCTTCACACAATATTTTACCTATGGAGCTTGACTGAAATTTCGTTGATTAGTGCCCATGCTCAAAATGCTTGTTCTGTTGCCAGATTTGGTAAACTTTGGGTTTGCGAAGAATCTTTGATGAAAATCTCCTCCTCAAGCATAAAAAGCAATCTGTTTGATTCAATGAAATGTCGTACAGAGGCTCTCACTGCTGCGCGTATGGACAACATAAAACACTGATTTTCAATAGTTAATTTTGTTCCTTTGTTCTGAAAATTTAATAATTTATTTACATCTACAAAGGTGACCAGCTGTGCAAATTTCATCAAAATCTAACAAATCCTTCATGGTGTTGCATTTTTTATGAACATGAGTGTATTACTTAGATTTCATTTCATGTATAATAGCTTACTCAAGAAGTGGTTTTGCATTATATAAGGAGTATATAATATAAATTTCTTTTATTAATAATACATACCTGATAAAGAAGCTTTTAGAGATTCAGCTTCCCTGAAAAACAAAATATTGTAAGTCTTGTATAAAAAAAATTGGAGAAAAACAGCAAAATAACAAAAAATATTGTTTGTTTTTAACTGTATAAGTCATTCTCATTTACTTAATAGCAGACAAAACTATCGTATCTGAACTTAAATAAAAAAATATTTGAACTGATCAACCAAATAAAATTTTTAATCTAACTAGTAACTATTGATAATTGATAGTTATGGTTAAGAAAAAAAATTGCAAAAGTGACTAAAAAATCATCAATACATTTTAAAAAGTAGTTACTAGCAAAAATTTTCACTAGATTTTAATTCATGCTTTGTTGGTCATAATTATTGAATTCAAACCAGGGTTTGAGGTAATTAGTGTAAAATAGCAGAGGCCCCTGCTATTTTACCTTTATTTATTTCCAGTAGGAATATACTGAAAGAGAGAGAGAGTAAGGTATCAAGGGTGAAAAATGTATTGAAACTTGTTCAGGAAAATGCAGGCAGTTTCTTAACTTTAATCTTAAACCTAAAAATCTCTCAATTACATATCTAGCTGAGTTTAAAAATTTTAACAAAGAAACAAAGAGAAAAGTACATAACAAATTAATCTTTTAATTGTGTTACATTAACATTTTTTTTTATTAAATCACATGGGTTTCTTTTATAAAAAGTTATTTAAATCAGGCAACCCTGTATCCATACATGCCATCTCTGGCATTACTTAAAAAATATTGTGGGTTAGCATAATCATCAATTTGTCTTATAAAATGGATTGCACTATAAAAATTAAAATTTAAGTTACGAACTTGACTCTGAGTAATTATATTATATCAAAGTACAATAATGCTGGTTGGCTTAGAAAATAAACATTATGTGGACATGGTGGGCGAATGGCTGGGGTTAGGAAGTATACTTGCATATTATTTGCATGCCAATGATTTAATTTCAAAAGAAGTTTGCCAAAAATTTGCATTCAAGTTGTTCCCTTTTTTATATTCCCTTATGCAAAATAATATGGCATATTTCATATCACATAAAAAGATAGGTTTGTAAACCTCCTACCCCAAGGGCTAGGGACAGGGAATGTCTTGACTCAAGATGTAAATAACTGCTTTATAGTCATTCTAAAATTCTTGCAGACTGTGGCTTTCTACTTTATTTGCAAAATTTTGTAAATTTGCAAGATTGCAAGATTTTGTAATAATTTTTTTAATTTTTAAAAACTTGATAATTTTGAAGGTTTTTTATTTCTCTTTGAAGGTTTTTTATTTTTTTGCACTCTCGTGTAGGCACATGCCAATATTTACCAATGCAAATAAAAAATTTACCTGCTCCCCCCAAAAAAATGGGGGGGGGATTTGAGGCATTAGAAATTTTGAAAAAAAAAACCCTACCATTATTTTAGCACCACCCTAAAGTCCCATTTTACCCCACCTAGAAAAAGTAGATATAAAATAAAAAAAATATTTAGTAATTTACCAAGCTGATTGTCTTAGGATGCTTCAAAGAGCTTCTTTAATTATATAATACTCCAAAATTGTACTGTAATTTATTAAAACATAGCGATCAGGGTTGGCAAGTTTCTTCCGGAGTGGAAAAAACCGCGGAAAAAACCATGGAAAAAACCGGCTGGAAGAAATAGGTTTCTTCCAGATGGAAGAAACTGGAATAAATCTTTTTTATTCAAAAAAATTGACAAGTAAGCTTTAATTTATAAATTATACCATTAAAAATATAATTATATGCAAGTACTGTACTGAGTTAATAATTAACCAATGTTTTTACTAGGAGGTTTCTTCCACTGGAAGAAATCTTTTCATTTTTTACTCTTTTAATAATATTTAAATAAAGAATGGTTAGGTAACATTCATACAGAAATAGTAGAAACCATTCTAACCAACACCCCCTTTAAAAACATAAGTAACCTGAAATTTAGTGTTAAAAGTAACTTTTTTTTTTCAAAAATTAATTATTTAAATTAATTATTAGTAATTAAATTAACTTTTATTTTTTAGATTGTGGTTTAAATTGTTCATTTATGTAGTCAGTAAATTTAAAAATGTGGAGCATTTGCTTGGCTTTTAGTGGGTTTTTTCCACTTTCTTCCGTTTCTTCCATTTTTTTCAGTTTCTTCCGGTTTTTTCCAGTTTCTTCCACTGTCCTGGAAGAAACTAGTTTCTTCCGGAAGAAACCCAACCCTGATAGCGATATTCAGAAGTTTGTAAGCCATGTGTTTTGTAGACTTACTACCATTTACAGTTTTAATCAATAATAGATAGACAATTTTTAAATTAAGATGTTCAGGTTGACATTTTCATGGAATTGCCCAGTTATTACTTATAATGGATTGAGTCAAAATGTATGTATAAATTAGTGAAAAACTTAAAAAACTCTGTCAAATATAAACAAAACTTATATATAGTAGTCCAAGAAGTTTGATTTCAACCCTCCAAAAATTACCCATATGGAAATTTTTTTAAGATTTTCTAATAAAAAAACTTAAATAATGCTATGCTTTAAAGTTTACATATACCCTATTATCTACAAAGCATATAATTTTCCCCTTACTATTTTAAATTCTTTGTTTGATATTAAAACTGAGGTTAATTTTATCCAAACTATAAATTTCTATTTTCTATCTTGCAAATATAAAGAAATTCAGCCAATAAATATTTTAATTTGCTAACTAAATGTTGGTCAAATTTGGACTACAATAAGTGAACACTTTCCCAAAAAAGTGTTTAATACCAGGGAGATCGACAGAAAGTAAGAAAAACATGATCTTGAGTAAATATCCGACTATCAAATTGTTTTTCTGCCCCTGTTCAACCTTACAAGCAAATCTTATTGCAATACAGGATTTCAATGAAAATTCACAAATTTTCATTGAATTTTGGATTTTGATATGATTTAAGGACTTTTTCATAATCAGTAGGCACTCTGAAATAACTTTAAAACCTTTAAGAAATTAAATTTCAAGGATTTTCCAGGCTTTTAGTATAAAAATTTGCTATTTCCAGGACACATGGGTGCCTGCCACTTTTCAAAATTTGCAAGACGGAACTTTAAAGTATCGTATTAATCATTTTCATCCAGTCTAGCAATTTTTTTTAGGTGCATGAAAATTCATAAAATATCATGCACAATCATAGTTCCTTAAATTCTAAATCAAGATAAAGCTGTATGTGAGTAAAACCATGCTACTTGTGGTCAAAATGTGCGGTTTAATTCCGTTAATGTTCACGCTAAATACCACTATGCTCTTTTGGATACCAAAAAAGTAGTAATATATTGCTAAAACAATTTTAGACTTAGATTAAAATGTTTAGTTAGATCAAAAACTATTCATATTTTCAATAAAAAAAAATGTTGATATTTGAATGTATAGCATTCTCTAAAGCATGGCAATATTTAGCAGGAACGTTAACAGAATTGAACCAAATGTGCAATGTAGGTATTCAAATTTAGTACTAATTTTGCGTTTCGTAATATACCTGGGACGGAATTCCGTTCATTGAAATTTTAAAAAGACGGAATTCCGTCCTAGGAACAGAAGAGTGGCACCCATGAGGACATTCACAACCTTGAAAATCAAATGTGAAATGCAGGATACAAGACTACAGGTGAATGAAGTTTTAAAAGCCCTGAAAGTCCGTCTTTCAATGCTAGGCAGTTACGAACGGGGAAATCCAAGTTCGAGTAGGGGTGCGAGAAATCAGAGTAGCTAGCTTGGATACTTAAGCACCTACTTTGAAGAAGAGGGAAGGGAGGTGGGTAGTTATTGGGGTATTCTTGCAGTATGTGATCTAACAGTTTAGTTAGCTGGATTTAGAGTATATAGCGACACCGCAACTAATACTGTTAAGTATTTTTTAATATGAAGGCCAAAACCCTGTGGATTCAAAAAACATCAGTTGCTTTGTCGCTATCTACCCTAAATTCAGCTAACTAAATTGGTAGATCGCACACTGCAAGAATACTGTTATTGGCAAGAAGTAAACCAGTTTGGCTTGCTCTCTACCTTCCAAACCCTAGTGAGTGAATGGCCTAGTTTGTTTGAGATAATACTAACCGCCAAGCAAGAAAAGTCAAACTTTATTCACCAGTAAGCAAAACATTTAAACAAGAACACAATAAAACAAAACAAAAAATACTTGATAAACACAGTAAAGTTTACGGTAAGATAAACATAATATCAGCATGCCACAATTGCTGGCATGCAGATATTATGCAAGTACCTACCTTTTTTAGTTTAAAATCAAAACAATTTACTTTGTAAAGCAACGTATCAAAGTAAAGTTGGCGGCAAAAAATAGAACCAAAAGGCACAAACGAACACCCAGTACTAGGATTCTACCCAAATTTTTTTATCAATTTTTGGAATGAAAAAGATTATGCTAAAAGATTCATGGCTTATACTCTTATGCATATGGAATATTGACACTAATAAATACTTTTGTAACAAGAAAAAAACTTTTTAATAAATAAATTAATAATATATAATGATAACAATTAAGTTTCTTTAATAGAGGCAAAAAAATTATGTTTTCCTTTCCAGTCAAAAGAAAAGATAAAAGAAAATTCCTAGGAATTGATGAATTCCACTATTAATATACAATGCCAACATAAAATTATTAAAATAAAACTGTTTTATCGTCACAAGTGAATAACATAAAAGTAAAAAAGAAACATTGAAAGGACTTGTGGGGTTTCATGAGACACCCCCACAGAAATTTCAGGAGTAGGGGTACCTACACAAACGATGCTTCCAAAATCTGGAAACATAAACATCATCAAAAATAGACTATAAAGCTGGGAAAATTGTATAATAAAGTTCCAAATAACTACTAAGTCAATCCTTTACAAGTTACAGGATGTTGAT
The DNA here is from genome assembly GCA_963680715.1 of Tetragnatha montana. Lineage (NCBI taxonomy): Eukaryota > Metazoa > Arthropoda > Arachnida > Araneae > Tetragnathidae > Tetragnatha > Tetragnatha montana. The sequence continues at coordinate 34,917,461 of OY796675.1, forward strand.
CTGAACACTAATCAAAATATTTACTTGAATATTTGAGAAGGTGAGGCCTTCATCTCCTCCCTGAGAGTTTCCAGCTTTTTATGTGAATATGAACTCTTCTGATTGAGAAATAATCTCTACAATCACATTATAATTAAAACCAGCGTTGTGAAAATGGTTTAGAGCCATTTCAATAAAGTTTACATCGTAAATATCACAACATTGACGACATCCACCAAAATTTTCTTTTACAAAACATATGCAAGATGATGCCATTCCTTTATCTTAGCGTATTTACGTTGGATAGATATAAATAGCAGTATCAAGAGCTCTTTTGTTGAAAGATAATGAGATTTTATCACTTTAATTTTTATTTGAATTCACTCAATCAAAATTTATTCATCAGAAAGACGTAATTAAAAAATTTAATTTTACAAGCATGTATCATGCATAATTCTTGTAAACTGTAACTGTAATGTACTTTGTTTATTTATCTGCATAGTGCATTTTATGTAATTTGTTTTTATTTTAAGAGGTTGTTAGCGGAACTTCCGAATTTACTTGAACTTGAAAATTATTATGTAATTATTTTTCCTTATTGACTTTTTAATCAGGGTGACTAAACTTTTTAAAGTGAGACCAAAAACAATATCTTTTAACAAGACTATTTTAAAATTTAACATGAATAACGATGAAAGTATACCTTATGTAATGAATCTTTTCTCCCAATTATGTTTTTTAAAAGAACGTTGGGAAAATCGCTTTTTGTAATGCCCTTGTGCTACATTATATACTAGCACTTTAATGGTACATTTCCTCCCATTCATGTTCAAAATAAGCTCGTCTAGGTCCACCACCCAATCAATTTTTTTACTGAGAGTTCTGAAACCAGTGGCGTAGCTAGCTCGGGTGTGTAAATCCAAAAAAAACTGTGCCTTTGCGAAATTTGGTGTTGCCAATTCCATTTATTGGCGATTAAGCAATTCAACTTCTATCGAACTAGGTTGTCCGAATCCACTATTTTATCACCATTTTTGATGCCAGCCCTGGTTTCTTTGGATTATCCATTGGTTGTCTCCTGGGGTGGAAGCTCTTGGTATTTCCCTCTTAATTTAAATCCCTTCTAAAGAAATTTATGATACCAGTCTCATAGTGGGAATCCCAGATTGCACCCAATTTTAAATTTGTATTCTTGCGGCCCATTATTCATAACTAAATGATTGGTTTTATGTATTATCCCGTCAACCATGCCGCCAAATTAGAAAACGTTATTAAAGCCCATTGACTTTTGAATAGCTGTACCGTTGAATTTAGGTTTGACAGGATAATACATAGGTACTAAATCTGAGGTTTCCCAACCTTGTAACATCAAGTTATGTTGTCGTATATTCTTCAGTCAAAAAATTCAATCTTTAAAAAGGGGTCATTATCATGTTTTTTCACATTCCTGGATATACAGCTGCAAGTTTTTAAATAGTTTGAACAATAAGTTATGACCCAGTAGCATATATAAAATTTTTGGGAGGAGCCCAACTATCCTCTAGAGCAGGTTCTCAAACTGTGGGTTGCGAGTGAATTTTGGTGGGTCATTACAAAATTTTGAATTTATGTATTTTAATACTTTTTACAAATGTGATGTTGGCTATACCAGATTTTAAAAGAAATGTAAAAGAAAAACTTATCACTTTAATGTGCTGGTGATGGAAAATAATCATTCAAATAATAAAAAAATTCATTTAAATTTGTGTTTCTAAACCTGTCTGCACACACCCTACTGGGGTCAATTACAAGGTTTGAGAATTTTCTTAAGAAATGAAACTGCAAATTACCTACCCTCAGATTACTAAATAAACTTAAAAATGCTGTTTTAGGGGTCAAATTTCAAAAATCTTTCTAGGGGAAGACCCCTAGACCCCCCCTTTTTATTGTGGTAATCAGTGTTGAATTTCCAATAAAACTTAAAACTTTGATGCACTAAGGTTCAAAACCTATCACTTTATTTTCAACAAAAAAAAAACTCTAATGTACTTGCAAGTAATTATTGCAACTTTAATAGTTGAGGACCAAACCTAACTATGTCCCGTTGTGGCCCTGTGGCGTTTGAAAGTTAAATAGTTAACTTGGGAAGAGCAATTGCATGAAAGGTTGAGAAGGCTAGTCTGGGTGTCCTCAGTCCTCCGCTTGAAAAATTTTGAAAATTTGACACTTAACTCTTTTTCTGTTGCCGTTGCATGCCATACGTTCAACATACGTACAACACAAAGTTCTTAGGCTCTGTTGCTCAACATAGCTCCATGGGCGTCACCCAAGTTCATTTCCCCAGATACAGTTGATTATTTAAATCAATTCTTACTTATTTTAAAGCAAAACATTTACATTTAAAATGTCTTAAATTTGAAGGGTTGAGTGGGTGGACAGGCAGTGGATGGGTACACCTAGGTAGACAGAGGAGTGATTCTGGGCTGATACAATTTTTTCATTCAAGATAAACATTTAATAGTGTTCGGCAACTAGTGGTCAAAAAGTAGTTAACTACTAACTAGTCTGGGAAAATCTAGTTGCAACTAGTAGTTAACTATTTTTTCCTGGGACTAGTTGCAACTAGTAGTTAACTATTTCCCAAAGTAGTTAACTACTAGTTAACTAGTCTATTTAATTTCATAACCTATTTTTTGCCCAAATTCTAATACATCTTTCTTATCTATATCACAAAAAACTTTATCCTTCGCTCATAACGGCGCTTTATTTCTGGTTATGGTATTTGAGTACTCTACCATGACATTGTAGTTATAAATAGCAGTGTAATTTTTGTATATTTTGATAAAAATTTTAAATATTTTTGAAATTTTAAACAAAAATTTTTTTTAAAGTAGTTGAAAATTTGAAAGTAGTTTCAACTAGTAGTTTATAAAAAAAGTAGTTCAACTACTAGTTGAACTAGTTTAAACCAAAAGTAGTTAAACTACTAGTTAACTACTAGTTGATCAGTAGTTAACTACTAGTTGCAACTAGTTCTAGTTAACTAGTGCTGAACACTAACATTTAATAGGAACACACAGCTAAATTCGTAGACTCTGGTGTCACCCCCTAGATCAGGCGCGGATCCATGGGGGCACTCTGGACAGTGCCCCCCTTGGACCCCACAAAAGTTCTCAAATGAGTTAAAACTCTACTTTTACAGGTCAAATTTCAAAATTTTTTCTGGGGGAGGATCCCCATACCCTCAGCGGTACCACAACAGGATCTTGAGTGATACTTTTTGGAAAATCCGCAATTTTTTGACATTTTGTCTCAAAAGTTAAAGGTGATGGTCTGGAAAAGTGCCCCCCCTTGGAGCCATTCTGGATCCGCGCCTGCCCTAGGTAGTCGTATGAAAGATACCCAGTTTGTTATTACCTGATATATTTCCTTATTTGAATGAATTCTTATTTTTTTTTTCAAGAAAAGTATTTAGCTCAAGGAAAAAATTATAAATTCAGTGGCTTGAGTGTTTCCCCCCAAACATGTGACACCCAGGGTGGACAGCCCCCCCCCCCTGTTCTTATGCCACTCTCCGAAATTAACCTGTACAGTGTAGTACATCAATAATAGACAAAAAATGCATGTTACAGACTTTTCAAAATGTTACAAATACAGTGAAATGCCCCATTTTCTAAAAATTAGAATTTGTTAGAGATAATTTCCTAGATAAAAAATAATGGTTATTATGTATTATATTCCATCAACCATCAGTTTCAGCGGCACAGTTAATGGGCTTTGGCTATGCATTTTCAGTAGCACGGTCAACGGCATGATATAAAGTACCAAAATAATCTTTATAAGACCAATAAACCAGAGATATTTTTCAGGTTTTAAGCCCTGATGATAATTGAATAGCATCATAGTATAAAATATTCTTATCATCTTCACTTATATGAAGGGTGAAAGAATACTATTCTTCAAATTTTCAGCCTCTAGAGAATAATCTTACCTCACTACAGGGAAATTTTTTCGAAACATTTTAAATCTTTGAATGGAATATCAAAAATTGCCAAACCTGTTATGATGGGTGTTTGATTCATATATTTTTTGTGCAGATTTTCAATTTAGTGATGTCTTCATTGACATTTCAACAAAAGCCTTTCTTTCCTTCACCACCCGATAAAGGAAGTTTTCCTTTAGACCATGAAGGTAAGTTACACTAACTCTCCATCATGGTTTTGTTGATCTTTCTCGAAATGTCCAATTCAAAAGTTAAGGTCTTGTGGACACTCGCCCTCCAAGGTTTGAGATCTTTAATGAAAGATCTTTCAGTTTTGTGAAAAACACATATAAATCCATTGTATCCCTCCAGTCTATCATTGCATCTAACACCAATGACCCAAGACCCAAATGGTCATTTAAGTTGGCTCTGAGAATTGAAATAATATGATTATTTAGATATCAACTAGTTTTTAATTTTTGTATTTTGTTTCTACTAGACCAGCTGTCCCTCAATTATGTAGAAGATACCCATAATATTTCTCTTTAAAATTAATTGTAAAAATTAGCACATTTTAAGTACTTAAAATGAACTAAATCCTTTCTTTTTATTTGTAGGAGAATGCAAGAAGCAAATGCTTAAGTACTTGTTGTGTCTGAATCAAAAAGAGTATTCAAATGCTGATTGTCGGATATTATCTAAAGATTACTTGCAATGCCGAATGGAAAAGTAATCATTTCTTGTTGCGATATGCTTAAACAGTCAAACATTTCTTAACATTGTCTTACTATAACTGTTGAATTCATGCACATGTTATGTATTTGGGGATTTTTTTAAACATTGTATCTTTTGATGTCATTTCAGCCAGCCAGTTTTTGGTAAACCCCTTAACATGTTAATTTGGGTTGTAACTATCCTTTTATTGCCTAAAAATTAAAACAATAACAATTATCTTTATTTACTTTTTAAATCTTCTACCTCACCTCATTACATAAATCAACAATAAGGGTGCCACCATCGTTCTTCTTATTTCTTTCGTACAGCTTACCTTACAAGCAACTAACACCAACACTTTGCACTTCAGCAAATCTGAACTTGTGCTGAATTTTCCTCAGATGATCCTTAAATCAAACAAAATCCTTATTCACCATTACCCCTTTTTTAGTTTTAAAAGAAAATAGGTTCTTTCAATTGGAAAATGTTTTTACTGTTTTAAAGACCATGGCCATACATCATTTGAGAAACTGCCTTAACCTAAGTTTAAGTAATTTTCTTTCCCAAAGACAGTTTATTGAATTAGTAGCATTTTTCATTAGTATGAAAAGTAAAATACTTCATCATTTCAACAAAATACTTGTTAAGTTTATCCTACACTGATTATGCTTGGTTCATAATAATCCAGCATTGGATAAATACAACTGAACTATAATTCAAAGCAGATGGAACCACTGAAGAAGCCAAGGGCATTGTGTTAAAACTTTACTTACTGACAAGGAGAGGATCCCAACGTGTCATCACCGATTTGGTTCATTTTTGGTGTGGAAGTAGTGCATGACTAGGACATCATTTTGTGAAAATATTAAGAAGCAACTTTCAGAAATTTTGGAGAAATTCGCGATTAAAAATCTTAACATGTACTTATATATCTGATAAGATTCTCGTCTTGCAAGCGGATCGTGGTGTAGAGGTAAGAGCTGTGATTCCCCAACCCAAAGGTCCCGGGATCGAGTCTCGCTGCATACCATATTTTTTATTTTAATTTTCCACACTATTAAGAGCACAGATATGAAAGAAACTTATAATAATATTTAATTATAAATTTTAAAATATTTTTTCTTGTGCGTAAAATTTTTTTTGGTAAATATATAATATTTACAATAGGATCATAAAAAATTGGATTTAATCATTTATATTTTTGGGAAACAAGGAATGAAAAGATTTTTTTTAAACAAAATAATTTATATTTTTATATATGAAGTTTTACCTTAATTTATCCCTAACTATCCGAAAGAAGGTACGCAATTTTGTTATGCTAAAAGGATTTGTTATGAGTATGATTTGATGGTTAAAATAAATATTTTTGTTGGTAAACATATAATATTTACAATAGGATCATAAAAATTGGATTTAATAACTATTTTTTTGGGAAACAAGGAATGAAAAGATGTTTCAAAATTGATAATTAAATATGTACTACTTTATTTCTTATCTGTGCTCTTAATTGCGTGGAAAACAAAAATAAAAAATATGGTATGCAGCGAGACTCGATCCCGGGACCTTTGGATTGGGAATCACAGCTCTTACCGCTACACCACGATCCGCTTGCAAAACGAGAATCTTATCAGATATATAAGTACATGTTAAGATTTTTAATCGCGATTTTCTCCAAAATTTCTGAAAGTTGCTTCTTAATATTTTCACAAATTGATGTCCTAGTCATGCACTACTTCCACACCAAAAATGAACCAAATCGGTGATGACACGTTGGGATCCTCTCCTTGTGAGTGTAAATGGTATGATAAAGTTCCCAAATCTATCCAGGTTTGCAATTTTCTCTAATTGTTTTTGTAATTTAAAACTGTTCTAAGCTCAAAATAGTGATTCATTAAATTCTTGTTGAAATTGTTTTACTCAGTTTTTTTAATATGCTTTCTTTTTCATTAATTATTTGTGTATTAAAATTAATGATTATCAAATTTTAAGTAACACTAGGCTTTTAAAATAAATTTTTTTAAAGAATCCAATAGTTTTGGATTCTAATGTAGCCTGATGCCATAGTTGAATTCATGGTCTATGGAGGAGCAATCAATTTTTGGATCATGGTAATAATACTGGTTAAAAATGGGATTTACAAGTCAAAGTGAAAACTCTTATTAGGAACACATGGCAGGAAAAGAACTCACATACTCAAAATTTGTCAATTCAACTGCTGAACAAAAATTAAAATACAATGCGACTTGTGCTACATGGTTTCTTACCCATTCAATTTATGTCTTTTGTTTTCATTCTCTTAATTATTACTTGATTGAAAATTTCTTAATATACACTGGTGTGCAAAAATTAAGGACCGAACTGTTTTTTCAATATAACATCTAGCATAATTATTTTTCATCCATGAAAATAATACCACAAGATGTTCAAGGAGTGGGAATATAGGGCGCGAGATCGAGCGGGGTCCTTATTTTCTCATTTTGTATGACAAAGCTGCGAAAAATCACAATTTGGCTTTCTGCAAATTTTTCATAAGTCACGATTTTGAAAGAATAAAGTCACTTTCCGGGTCCACAGATCTAAACGCATTCAAGCACATGTGAGAACTACTGAAAATATAGTTCACGGTCAGATACCACATACCAAATAATGACAGAGAGGCTAAAACTTTCCAAACATAATGATTAGACCAATATCTCTCAATAAAACCTAAAAAATACTACTTAAAATTAGTAAACACATTTAAAAACATGCATTGAGTTCAGGAATAATCATATTCTTTACAAACATCATAAAATTTTCGGTTAAATACCTCTCACATAGACGTTTCTGTCACTGCTCCAAATGTGTAATGGAACTCCATTATCAATGGAGGGCCCATTTACCCCCTTAAATTATTGGTAGGGAAAATTTGTTCTCGCGCCCTCCTTGAACATCTTGTGGTATTATTTTCATGGATGAAAAATAATTATGCTAGATGTTATATTGAAAAAACAGTTCGGTCCTTAATTTTTGCACACCAGTGTAGTAGTTCATATCATGTTTTATATGAAACATACTTCAATGGAGTTGTTTATATTTTAGGAACTTAATGGCTCCTGAAGAATGGTCAAAGCTTGGATTTTCAGATAACGCATCTCAAGAAAAAGAGAAGCAACAGTAGTTGTATATGTTGAAAATGTTCATAAAAATTATTTATTAATGGTCTTTAATATTTGTTTTCTTTTTTTTTTTCTAAGTGACTTTAATAAAGTGCTGTTATAGACCTCATGTGTCCCAACATATCTTGTTACAAATAATTCACTTTATTACAAACTGTTACTTTGTTTCGCTATCGAGAAAGAAATCCATTAATCAACATCTGATGATGTCATTGGCTAGGATTATGAATAAAGTAGTTTTTGTTTTCTTAAAGATCTTAAATCTGTCTAGAATTTGCTTGTTTAACATACTTACATAACACACTACTACTTGATCCATGTTAGTTATAAAATATTAAAAATTAAAAAAGGCTTTATACAGTCGACACCACTTAGTGTTAGTAGCTTTCAAAATTTTTGAGCAGCACGAATACTATCTCCATATAAAAGTTGGGATTTAAATATTTGGGAACCAATGGAGAAGAATTTATGGAAGCAGATTCCTGATCTAGCCAAGACAGTGCTTTAGTCATCAGACTAAAGTTTTAAAATTTCATTTCTTATTTAATTTTCCTTGACATTCATTAAATCTGCTTGTGTTAAGTTATAATCTTTTAAGATCTTGATACATATATATATGTTACGGGCAAAGTAATTAATCGGGCATTATTAATAATGCCCGAAGTGTCCTCAAAAACAGGAAAGGGTAGTATACTTCTCCAATTCTCCATCTTCTAACTCTAGCTTTGCCACTGCTGGTAACTACTTTTGTCAGTTTCCATGGCCATACAGCCATTGATATAAAAAATTACAAGTAGGTTTAGTGTATATTTAATTTAAAAGCTCTACAGGATGTCGTGTTAACTTTATTTTTGTTCTACAGTGTAATGATTTTAGGAATTTTTAATTGAACACTAATTTCAGAGGCTATCCGTTTCTTTCCTTTGCTTTACTTATTTAGTTTTAAAATTTTTTGCGAATTTCACATTTGTTGAAGTAAAAAAATTAGCTGTGCAGTGTGCACTCCTATCAGGAATTTAGCCTAGAGTTGAGGATTTCAGGATGAATCTTATAACTTTGGATTCTCCTGCTTTGATCACAAATTCCCATATTTGGAAACATTATTATTCTTATTTTTAAAAATCTTTGGGATTTCTAAAATTGCAAGCTTAAATTTATCTTAAACAAAATATCTCCCATTTCTAAATTGATTTTCAATTTTCATCTCTTTATAAAAACCTGAGGGCCAAGTTTCTCACAAGAGCCGAGCGCCGCAAGCGAACAGCCGCGAACATGCTCTGCGCACGCGCAGCTGGTAGGCCCTACGAGCTGCGCGTGCGCAGAGCAGCTAAACGTCACGTGATCTGACGTCACTACCAGTTGGCGGTGGCGGCCGTGGCGGCTTTATGCATTCTGATTCTACTAATTTTTCGACATCGACTGTCATTTGTGTTTGTGGCTGTGGATTTTTGCTCAGCGATATATAACTTCATGTTCTAATTAAGATTTTAGATTACAATCATCGTCAGGTTCCTACAGGTTAGGATTTCAGTATTTTTTACCATCTATGATGCTTGTAGCTCTTTAGATCTCTTAAAAGTTTGTTTAGCACTAGCACGTGTTTTCGTGTTTACCTTTCACTTATCATTTTGTGTTCGGCTAGAAGTTTTACGATAAAATTACATTTATAAATTGTACTATCAGTTGTTTTTACCCCAGTTACATAAGTTTGCAATAAATATCTCACAAAATTAAGTATTTATATTTCTAAAAGCTGTCAGTGCTGAGTATTTAATGTAAGCAAATTTCAATAAATGATCATTCTGAAGCTTGTTGACAAAAAGTTTGAAAAAGCATCCAAAATCTGTTAATATTCTTTTAACAATTGCTAATTTTAGTGTATTTATTATTTATAGGTAGTATATTATTGTTGTGTGCAATCAAGTTACAAGTTACGTCACACGATTTCGCCCAATCCTGATACGAGGTTTTAGTTTTTTAACCCCTGCTCCTGCAATTTGTAATCAAAGAAACGCAAAACTTCGATTCTTTATAAAAGGTTCTCTGGACTACGACCAAATTAAAGTAAGCTTTTATGTTTTATGTTAATTTTCGCGAGTTTTATATACTTTAGATTAACAACTCTTATACGTATTTTTAAAAAATGTTCTACTGAAAATATAGGAATGTCTCCCTTTTTTAGCCCTTTTATGAATAAGTTCAACATTTAAACATATGGTACTTTAGGATAAGCCAGGTGCAAGCAAGTATTAAATATCTCCCGGTTGTCTTTTAGACAACAAAATGTAGAAATATTCATAAATAATTTCAAACTCCTGAATTAAAATGTTTAAAATTAGATCAATAACTATTCAGTTTATTAATAAAAGTCAGAAAAATTTGTTGATCTTTTGATATACGAGGTTCTTTTTCAACTTCCGTTTTGCTCCTGAAAAAAAGTAGTAGGAATTTCTTCGCGCAACCGCTCTGTTCACCCAGCATTTAACATTAAACAATGGGTGTGCAGGTGAAAATCGCAGAAGGGGAAAGCGAAATTCTCTATGGGTTGGCGGGAAAAAAGTTTGAGGAGCGCGCTTGTAAATTCAATTACTGCATAAAAATTGGACATTTTTTCTGTTAGTTAAGATGCAAATTGATCCTGAAGGATGTACCTAACTACCAGTACCAAAATTATTTCGAAATTCCTACTATTTTTTTTTTCAGGAGCAAAACGGAAGTTGAAAAAAAAACCTCATATAGCAATTTGGATATTGGCGATATTTAGCGGGGACTCTAACGGAATTGTACCATAATAATAAAATGTTGCTAATATAATCCGATTGGAGAGATTTGCACCCAGCTAATGATAAAGTACCAAACAAATCACCACTGGTGCTCTGTGTTTAGATCTACCAGCAAGATGTTTTAATTAGTAGAGTGTTGTGGACATTTTTCTAAATAAGGGTTGGCTACTGACATAAAGGGAACTGATTTGAAACTGATCCTCCTTGACAACTAACTGCTAACTAAGGCAGCTGCCAACTTGATGACTGCTCTTTAGTAACAGCCAATCGGCTGGTCTCATGTTCTTGCTGACCCACTCTTTAATGGAAATTGGCCATAACTTAAATGATTTTTTTCACAAAGCAATTCTTTAGGCATCTCTTCCCCAGACAAAGTATTTGCAAGTCTAATATGTTGCTTTTTTTTGTAGCTTGAAAGGAAAGACTTGAATATATGAAATTAGATAACTCCAATATTAGTTCCTAATAATTGTTGATAATTTGAAGATTTCTCTTGCTTTCCTTCAACTTGGTATATTCCATTTTGAAAGGTTTTAGTCGTTAATTGAATTCTGAACAAATAAAAAGGGGTCTGTCTGTGCTGTGGATCCTCCCCCATAAAATTTTTGTAATTTTACTAATATACAGGGTTTCCACTGTCCTTGAATTTTTTTCTGTTAAAATTAGGTCCTTGAAAAATGCAAAAGTTCCTTGAATTTTGAATCCACTCCAGCCGCCTTTTGCTGATTTATCTAAATTTCCTTTTCGCATTTGACAGCAATGTTTGAAACCGTAAAACTATGATAGTAACGCCCTCTACATCGGTTCCGCAAGTGAACAAACTAGGTAGAAAATTAAGTTGGAGTCAGTAGGCATTTTAAAAACAACTCCAATTGCTCTAGAAAGATTATAATTTTTAAGTGTCTGCGAAAAAAGGTCCTTGAGAAATTTTATTGAGGTCCTTGAAAAGTCCTTGATTTTCAATGTTTTCAAAGAGTGGGAACCATGTAATAAAAGTAGGGATTTTAACATGGTTTTGGACATTTGGTACCTCTTGGATGTAAAATTTCGATATCATTGAAAGGGATGTTTTGGTCACATGAAAGGATATATTTAGCGTTAAATAGAAGTTATCAAGGCCTGTCAATTTTGATACCTTTATGTAATTGCTAACAGCAACTATGATCACATAACCTTGTGGAGTCAACTTTATTTACTACTTCATTGTACTTTACTTTTCTAGGTGTCTACAAGTCCATTCTTCAAAAAACTAACTATGATGTTATTTTGCCCTACTTGTTCTAATATGTTAACTGCTGAAGAAGGTAGTACTTGCATGAGATTTGTATGTTGGACATGCCCATACAAATACGACATCAAAAAACGGCTAAGCAGCAAGACATATCCCAAATTAAAAGAAGTAGATGATGTGCTGGGTGGAGCTGCTGCATGGGAGAATGTGGACTCCACTGAAGAAACGTGTCCCAAGTGTGGTCATGCTAAAGCTTATTTCTTGCAGTTGCAAACACGCTCTGCAGATGAACCTATGACAAATTTTTACAAGTGTGTTCAATGTAGTCACAGATGGAAGGAATAACTGATGTAAGGAAGTACTGATGTTCTATCTATCAATAGTAATGTATTTCCTATTTTGAAGTAATGTAAATAAATATTAGTGTATTTAAAATACGTTATTGCTTAATATGCATTTTCTTACTTATTATATAGTACAGTGGAAGCTCTTATAGCGTAATTAATCTGTACCGAGTTTTTTGTCTTTATAAGAGCAAACTTCGAGTGATACACTCGAGTGTAGAATATCACTCGTTTAAAAGTAATAAACTCGTTAAACTAAACTATCGATTTTGATGCTTTCTGGGAAGGTGGAAGGTGGACTCGATTCCCTCAAAGATATATTTTTAGTAGATTAGTTTATAAAGTTTGGAGGAAATCTAAACCTGAAAACGATCACCAATCGTCAAAGGCAAAGGGATGGATTATGGAAATTGCAGTTACCCATAATACGTTTTTTTAATCAACAAACTGAAACCCTTGGTTGTATATTTTACCATTATATCCAAACAGTAGGATACTAGATCGTTGGGATTTAGAACACAGTTTGAATCACCCAATTGATATTTCCTCATTTCAAGCAATTATTTAATGAATTCTTGATACTTTCAATTTAATGTTATACTATTACCTTATTTTTTGCTATGAAATTTAAGATCAATATTTTACAAAGTATAAATATTTGCGTTTGCTATTAAATTTTTATTTTGATATTAATTTATTGCGTAGCTTAGCTCCCTTAGAATGGTCGGATGCTTACATAAAACTAAAACGCTAATAAATTTAAAGTCTCAAATCAACAAAGGCATTGGGTAGCGCAAGGTTTCGTTTTGGGACTGTAACCGGTTACCCCGGGCGAAAGCAAGCGAGAAGAAGATGCGATGGTTACTTGGTGCTGTATGTCATAGTTGTCATACTCTGATATTCATTTATTGGCTAATTCATGTGTGACGCAAACAAACCGATCCAGAAAAGTATTCGATAAGCTGAATCGATTCGAAGATTAGTCTTTATAAGAGCACTTTTGTGCTCTTATAGACTTAATTTTTGGGTCTTTATAAGAGTATTTTTATAAGAGCAGGTCGCTATAAGAGCTTCCACTGTACTACTAACAGCGCAATTTAGATAACTCCAATGTTTTTGGTTCATAAGTATTGATAATTTGAAGATATCTCTTGGTTCCTTCAACTTTTATTAATGTAATTTTATTTTTTTAATTCTAAGTTTTTAGCTATTCAAACTTTTTGGTGGTTTCTTCAACTTGTTACTAATAATTGCATTGCACCAATCTGCTATAGGAGTGAATATCGAAAAATATTTTTAAATTCCAAATAGATACCCAGGAACGAGAATAGGAAAAAACTACAAGTATGCAAGAATTTTTAAAATCAGTTACTGTCTTCCTTTAGTGCATTGAGCTTTAGGTTTTCGAAAAATCTTAAGCTTTAGCATTTCTTCTTAAATTGTTTAAATTCTTCCTTGGATGAAGAGATTAACACTACAAGTTCAAACATTTTTCCTTGGTTGAAATAAGTCAAAACAAATAATATATATATATTTTTTTTTTCAAAAAAGGTTTTTACAAATTAAGTGAGAAGTCCCAAGCCCATTTCTCTAAGATATTGACAACCAGGTAGAAATTTGACCCTCCCAAAAAGTTTATGGTACTGATTTAAACTATCTTGATACAGTAATTTCAGAAAAAGTTCTACTGTTAATATTTTCTTAAATGTGAAATTGGATCCAATAAAACATTATTCTTATGCTAAAACTTATTTTAAGGTAGATCAATTCAAATTTATTAAACAAAAACAATAGAACACAAAAACAGTACACAACCACGAACAGGGGCGGAGGGGGCGACCGCCCCCCCTCCCGAGAAAAATCCCCTAAAAGTAATTTCAGAACACTTTTTGGCATGCTAAAATTAAAAAATTTCCCGGTGGACGACCCCCGGACCCCCCTCTTCTTTCTTTACCTATATAGAGTAGTTTAAGTCGTTTTCTATGATGATAAGATGGAAGTTCTTATTCAGGAGCGTATCCGAGGGGGGGGGGCCTGTCCGGACCCCCACTGGGCCTGACCTTAAACTTTTTAAACCCTACTTTAGGTGTTAAATAATTATGATTAACCACTCAACAGAGGACGTCTATACCCCTCAAAAGTGTCTGAAAAACACTTTGGTGCTTGTAAATTTAATTAATTTTAAGTATTTAGGGGGAAATCCCCAATACCATGCCAGGGGCCAGAGGCGTACATAAGGGGGGTTAAAGGGACCCAGCCTCCCCTTCAAAAGTCGGACTAAGTGGATAAAAACAAGTTGAAATGCTGTTTTAAAGGGTCAAATTTACAAAAATTTTCTGGGGGAGGATCCCCAGACCCCCCTTTTTACTTGGAATTCTATACTGACCACACATTTTTTACATACAAATTTTTTTTAAATTAATGTACTCCACTATTTTTAAACTTATTTTATAGCAGTTTAAAGTCTCAAAACAGCTTAACAGTACACTAGATTTAAAAATATTATTTAAAAAAAATTATATACCAGGGAGGACCTACTGTAAATTGAATATTCGATCTAACCGCCAAGGTTGTTAAGTATTTAAATACTTAGTAACGGAAATACTTTTTAAATACTTTAAAAGTATTTAGTTACATTAGTTACTTTTTGAGTATCAAACTGGTATTTAACTACAAAAATTTTAAAGTAACTAACTCTTTGTTACTTAAATACTTATGCTGTACTTTAGTTACTTTCTAAACCCAGAATTTAAAAAACGGAATCCAACATTGGAGGGGAACAAAACACTTCTTCCTGCTTCCGCATAGCCCGAGGGGAAAAAGCGTTCTCGGCAGTGGCCGACTGCCCGACCGGACACCCGGGCGACAGCGCTGACAATCCTCCCCCGACAATTTATAGCCCCCCTGTGTTGACAAGGAGCGGGCGCTTGTGTGTTCTCTGGGTGGCCGGCCGCCTTGCAGGTCGAATTGCAGTGCAGGAGATGGAATAGCCGATATGGCACCGTTTTATACTTTTATGGCCACTAATTGTTCGTAGTTTCTTGTTTTCCCACCCCACCTTCCACGAACCAAAGGGAGGGAGGGCACATTTTCAAGGGCAAAGGCAATCAAATCTTAGCCTTCTTCAGTCCCTTTTTGTTTGTGCTCTCGAAAAGCTGCAAGTTTCCTGCCTCCTGGATAGAAGAAGTATATTTATTTAAGAAGATCAACTGCTTAGAAGTATAATGTCCCAAAAAGAGCTAGGTTGTGTTTATATTTTTTTTTTAAAGTAGAGTGAAGGGATTAAGGATTTATGTTTTCTTTATATTTTTATCTAGATAATTACAATTGATTTTTATTTTTTGATATTTGTATATGACATGGGACTTGAAAATTCTCCAGTTTTTGCTCAAAAGGCCTTTTATAAAACGTCCTACTCTCAAACTAATGTTAATGTAGTATGCTTACAAGATTCTATGAAAATATTATTTTGAAAGTTTACAACTTTCTTTCTATGTTCCCGTGTAATAATTTTGTTTTTACTAACCGGAATTTTCGTATAACCTTTTGTATAGAGTTTTTTAACAAGATACTCTGATTAAAAAAAAATTAACTAAATAAAAAAAAATTCCGAATTACACTGTATACAAATCTAAGGGTATTTTATTTTTTCATTCCATAAGTTTAATTTCATGAAAGCAAACAGTTTTAAGGAACCTCCAAAACTGTATTTATGAAGAAAAACTAAGCCCCCCCCCCGAAAAAATATTACCATCCTTTAACTTTTTTCATATTGATTGTATTTTGGTAATTAAAATAAAATCCTTCCATAATAATAAAAAAAAACAGTTAAAACTTAAATATTCATTTTTATAGTAGTAAATAAATTGTGTTGTAATTTATATATTTAAACTCCTGGACTTTTATTTTGAAGTTTAAATATAATTTCTATGAAGTAGTTTCAAAAATTAATCCATTCCCGGGAATGACTGAAATTCCGGGGATTTCCCGGGAAGATTATACTATGACTAAATATACTAATGACCTGAAAAAATACTATATTATTTATTTATTCATTTTTGGGATTGTTGGTCGTGTCTTTAGGAATTTAAATCCATAGGGGAGAGTACCCCAAAGCGGGTATGCTAACTTTGAAAGCTCAAAAACCTTAATTATTGTTTGATTGTAATTACATATTTGATTTTATATAATACTTTTGTGCTTCTGGGGAGAGGCTTTTCAGCTCTTTTAAACTAATGGTGCCCCCCATTGGGCGAGGCATCATAATTTTAAATAAATTTTAATTCAAATTTTATTTTCTTATTAAAATTAGAAATTGATTTTAAAATAAATTTTAATAATTAAAATAATTTTTTAATTTAAATCTTAAAAATTAATTTAAATTTTAAAAATTAATTTTATTAATTTAAATTTTAAAAATTAATTTTATTAATTTAAATTTTAAAAATTAATTTTATTAATTTAAATTTTAAAAATTAATTTTATTAATTTAAATTTTAAAAATTAATTTTATTAATTTAAATTTTATAAATTAAAATTTTACTGGTAAAGTAACTGAAGGTCGTCTTAAATACTTTTCATGTACTCTATTTGTACTCTATTTAATTACTTTTTTGGGGTATTTGTATTTAATATTTAGTTACTTTTTCTGAAATACTTGTATTTGTACTCAAATACTTTTTAAAAGTAACTTTAACAACCTTGCTAACCGCCCCCACCCACAAAATTGCATTAATCCGCCACTGACCACGAAGAAATACAAATAACACATATGTATCCCAAATTATCAAATGACATCCCAAAGGGGCAAACACCCGTCTATGGGGTCACATAATATCTGTAATAAAATATAATAGGGGACAAAAAAAGGAGGTGGATGGAGAAATGATGAAGATTAAAACTGGAAGAAGGAATGAAGACTAAAACTGGAGTCCTTATTAAGGAAACTTTTTTACTGTGAAGAAAATCAATATTGTAAGCTCTATACAATATTCGGGCTAGAATTGTAGTAAGAATACACTAAAATATTACATATTTTATCTAAATACTAAGCTTAAACCAGGTTGTTTTATACCATAGGTCAGTGTGGTCCCCAACCTTTAGTAACCTGAGGACCAAACTAATTAAAGTAAAAGATAATGACCCTTAGGGAAATACCGTAAACTTACTATTTTAATACAGGGCTGTCCATCTTATTTCCTCAGTGGACCACTTAAAAGAACAATGAAAATTCAGGCCGAGATACATTACCTATACAAATGAATTTTCTTAAAATTTATATTCAGGACTAGACAACATTTTGAAATGAAAGAAGTAATATTTTTTCAGATCATAATATATCCCAAGAAGCAATTAAGGTTTAAGAGCTTTCTAGGTATCAGTGCTTTAAATAACTTCGAATAAAAAGGAAAGTAGGGGTCTGTAATCTCATGGCTTACTAGATTCATAGATAGTATAGTATCCAGTCCAGCCGTGCTTATCTTGAGAAGTTTTTAATACGTGCAAATAATTTTAGCCCTATTGAAAATTTCTGAAATTAACACTGCCACAAGTTCAATTTCTCAAAGCTCTTACTGATTTGATACAATCCTTTTAATGATGTATACTTCTTTTACGCTAAACACTTTAAAATCAGTAAATGCAAAATGTATAAATTATTGCCCCAACTTGGTAAAACTGAATTCTGGTGCATCTCTCATTTTTAATTTTAAGAGGAATTTTTTTTAATTGGACCTGTAAAAACGAATATTAACACATTTCTTGGAAAAAAAAACTAACTGCATTCAGTTTTAAGAAACTAATTTTTTTGACCCTGAACCATGAAAATCTCTTCAAGTGCCACATGCAATAGTAGGGCCGTTAAAGGGAAAAAAACACTCGAATTGTTCAGATTGTGATAAAATCACCAAAATTGCTGGAGGTATAGTTTAAAA
Organism: Tetragnatha montana; assembly: GCA_963680715.1. Taxonomy (NCBI): domain Eukaryota; kingdom Metazoa; phylum Arthropoda; class Arachnida; order Araneae; family Tetragnathidae; genus Tetragnatha; species Tetragnatha montana. The sequence continues at coordinate 34,935,564 of OY796675.1, forward strand.
CATGCTGAATCCAAAATCGACCGGAAGCACTCTGGCGGAAGCGTTGTTTTGGACTTCCGGTCAAAAACAAAATGGCCGCCCGCGGGCCTATTTTCGGTTGTTTTAATGATAAAAAGATAATTTTGGTGACGAATATTATGTTTTAAAGGTCAAGGATCATGATTATGATACCAAAATGTGCAATTTATGTATAAAAAATTTATTAAAATTCAATAAAATCTCTAAAATAGTGTGATAGAGTCAATCGGTAGGTTTTTTCTCAAAACATTTGTAAAGAAGTTTTTATTTCGACGGTTTTACATGTTTTTGAGGTGCTGATTCCGAATATCAAGTTTGCTGTCACGTGGTAGGTCGGCTTTGTATAAAAAATTTCAAAACATTTCCAAAAATCTTAAAATGTTTTTCTCTATCTTCAGAGTTTTGCTTATATTTCAAAAACTATAACTTTTTTGAAGATGATCTCAATTACAAAGTTAAAGTAAACAAAATTTACAATAAAATTCACTATTAAGCTTTCATTTTCTGAAGAATAGCATAATCTTTATGCAGGCCATAAAAGAAGTTGTCTAATTCTCTTTTAATATTGAAGTATGCTTCTAAGAAAATTCCAATTTACTTCATTCATATATAGACTGTTCCTTCTCACACTTTCATGATTTTTCATCCATACATTCAGAGTGATTGAAGGTTAAAATACATTTTTTAGATTAAATCAGGCCACAAATTCAGGACATCAGAACACTTAGTTTTCTCACTTATCATTCTGTTTATAATTAGATTTTGATCATATGTAAGGTCTTGTTTCCAAGCATTGACTTCACCTCTTCTTATGAAGTTGAGTCTCTTAGCATCCTTTTTGGGTAATGTAGCTATGTATGCAATAATATGCTTCCGTCCTTTTGGCAAGTTCTCGAGAGTCATGACAGTTTCAAGATCATATAGGGAAGATAATGCATCATTCATAAATTGTTTCATTTCTTTAAAACTACAATTATGCAGAATTGAGTTCAAGATTTCAGGATTTTTTTCCAGAAATTTGGACTGCCCTTCTTTAAGAAATTCAGCCACATCCAGAACTATTTTTCTTAAATCTGTTTTCATTTCTTCATAAGTTGTGAAAAATACATTAGAAGCATTTCTTGCATTGTACCAAGGAATGAGATGATCAAAGTAACTTCCATATTCAAGATTTCCATTCACAAAGTATTCAAGAAATTCATCAAATGTCCCCTCTGAAAACTGATAACCAGGTATTTGTTTCATATGATTGTAAAATGAAATGGAACAATCTTTAATATTTCTAGCCACATAGATGTATTTAGCTTCCAAAGACCACGGTACCTAGAAAAAGATCCATTATACATAGTAGAAAGAATAGAATAACCACCTTTATGCACATGAAAAAATGAGCTAATTGCATATTTACAAAATAAAGATAGAAAATATTGAATAAGGAGAAAATGCATTTAACAAAATTGATCACAAAAATATTTTATGGTGAATGTTCTTCCTCTCTACCCTGCTTTCCCCCACAAGCATGTGCGCCCATACATAAGGGCAAAGAGGGGCCCAGGCCCCCCCCTTGCACCGTAAAAATTTATGCAAAATCTTCCTTTGACCATAATAAATCGGCTTATGTTAAAAGTTTTTTTATTTAAATTTTGAACTGCATTAATCCTTTTGTTATGATTTTAAGCTAATTCAAAAACAAAATGTAAATAGCTTTCAATAATGTTGACTACTTTTTATATAGTACTCTAGTTTCTGACTTGAAATTTTGCAGCTCGGCGTAGGAGCGATACTATTTGGATGTAACCTAAAAGGGTTGGTTGGAGTTTATGTTTTATGGTTCATATCAGGACATAATGCTCCAGACAAGACAAATTAAAACAAATTTAGAAGTCACCCAAATTAGTTAAAACACTACTTGCCAACCTCCCTTAAGCAGACTTGAATGGCAACTTGCAAAAATATTTCTTGGCCCCCTCCTGAATTCAAACATATGGGCCCACAAGGATTAACATTTCAGAAAAAAACAATATTAGTATCTAGAAAAAAGTTTCAATGTTCCCAAAATTGTACTAGTTTTCATCAATATTATTTCAAGCTGTAAAAAAATGTAGTAGTACATTAATTTAGAATCATTTTGTTAATTTTAAGTATGTATTCATTTTGGAGATAAAGCTGAAATATTTACCTAATTGAAGTGCTTATTGCCAAAAGGTTTTTGGTCTAGTTTTTAATACGCTCCAAAAATATTTAAATTCACTACAGTCAAAATAGTAATTTCAGGGTCATGTGCAGTACACAGCTTTAGGAAAAAAGTGTCAACCAAGTATTAAAACTCGCCAATTAAACAGGTTAATGATATGTAATGAAATCAGCTATTAAGTTTTGGTTCAGACTCGAGGGTGGAAAATTGACTTTCTATACATGTAGATTTTTCCCCAAATATTTTCTGCCAACTAATTAAGCTTGAATTTACCCATGAAAATAAAGAGTTTTTAAGACGATTTGTTTCTTTGTAAATAGAGAGGTCGACCTCAGGTGATTAGCTTTTATTTTTCCCACTACCAGTTTTTGATTTAGAACTACAATAAATAAAATTTTAAAAAACTCATTCAATGTACTTTTTTTGTAAGGGAAATTTTACCTATAACTATTAGGAATTTGTTTCCTTTTGGTATTTAGTTATGACTCTTCAGGTTTCTGAACTTGGGAGAGATATTGCTGTTTGATATAAAGGTGGTTTAAAAAAATGACAGTCACCTTATTCAACAAAGCTCTGAAATTGTGCTTCTTTAGCAAAATTTGTAGGAAGATATCCATTTTTTTATAAAAATATTAAATCATTTGAAAAATATTTCAGCAAGACCCTAAAACTTTCCATGCTTGGTGTGTGCCCTATATTATCCAAGTCTGTTTCTGTAATTGCCAAAGTAATCAAGAAATAAAATTATAATGAATTACCAAAGAAATGTACATTGATATTGGGTATGAAACAAATTGGTTTATATTAGCAACAGAATTTTTTAAAGTACCTTTGAAAATGGAAGATGTGTTTTATAAGCTCCAGGATGAATCATTCTATTTTCTGAGTCTTCAGCCCCTAATTGATCGAGAAAGGGGCTAGCAAGAAACCAATCAAATGACTTTTCCAAGGGTTTACCTTTACGTAGAATGTTTAAAACAAGGTTTTGCATCCATGTAGTTCCACATTTTGGATATGTTACAATGAAAATATCTCTTGGCTTTGGTTTGAAATGCAATGCACTTAGAAAACAATCTTTGGAAAAGAAACATGGCATATTTATACCATTGATTTGTTGACAAAAACGATTGGTTTTAATTTCTGCCATATTCAAGAAAATATGTTCTACTGAAAAGTTTTGTATTTCATAGGAAATAATCAGTTCTTATCAAGACTAACACCATTTTGCTATCAGAAAGATAATGAAGTGGAATGACAGATATTAGTTGCATAACAACAGATGTCACAAGTTTAAAACTTTATTGATGTAAAATACACAATCTTATAAGTAATTTACTCTAATTTTTTAGACTAGAAATTATCTAAAAATACAATAAAAATATAAGATTCTAATTTTAAAAAATATATTTCTGTCATCTAGTACTCTGTTCCCAACTGCTACTTTTCCAATTCCAAGGTATGCACATCTCACCATCTTGCAATACAGAATAGTAATGAGAAATTCGTACTCTTAAACCTAACAAACTGGAGCTTAGATGTGAAGTGTTCTCTAAAATTCTTTTGCAACACTGCACCATTAGGTCTGGTGTTATATTGTCATCCTTTTCTAAGGCACTTAATCCAAGCTTTGACATACATTCCATGTGGACTTTTGTTTCTTCAGCTTTCATTCTACAAACAAAACATTTACATGAAAAAATATTCAGAGATTTGAAACGTTTTAACTTTTTCAAAATAAAAAGTCACAGCTATTCTTTACTTATACTACCTATATGAAATACTAAGTATTTACATGGAATAGATTTGTAGACGCTTGCTAGCTTCTTCCATATTTGTAGTGATAAAATCAACCAATACAAAGGCAGGACAAGAAGCTGGGACAATGAACTGACCAGTTGGTGATAACATCAGTGGCCCTGCTTCACTAAAAATACCGATTAATATATATTTTAGTACATAAAAAATGAAAATACACAGTGGCGGCTCGTCCATAGGAGCACAGGAGCACGTGAACACCCACAGAAAAAGTAGAACAAAAATCGAATATAAAGATAAATAAATATCAATGGAAATATATTCTAAATTTCTTTTTTATACTCAGAATTATGTTTGTCCCCCTTCTCTATTGAATAAGAAAAATTTACTACCGGAAACGCGAAAGAAATCGAAAAAAGAATGAACTCTTATTTTTCTTTCCTTTTTCGCACGTGTGAGCGTAAAAAATTTGAGATTCCGAAGAAACCCCGATTGCTTGCCGGGGGAAATTTCAACTTACCGCCTCGCAATTTGGATTCCCGCTAGCACAGATTTTGTGTGCCGAGGCTTGCGTTTTTGAAGCTCAGCTTTTTTTTTGTGGTCTGGATTGTTTCGGCTAATTAGAAAATGATAAAAGCACTTTTTGAAAAGACAATTATAATCTTCATGTCAACTAATTTTTAATAATTAATAATTATAAAAGGTGTTTGTTAGGTATAATGTTATGGATACGTATTATGACTTTCCCCTCAATGGTATTATAAAAAATGAAATGAATATATTCATAAGTGTTTGTTTATTTCCACTAAATGCATATTTTTTCAAAATAAAAGCGCATGCAGTGAAGAATTTAGGCATTTAAAACTACTCTCCTAAGAGAGATAATTTTTTTTATGCAGTGGCCCAACATCCTTCTCTTTCTAGATCTTGTGTAAATTTTAAATTTTATAAAATGGGTGTGAACCCCCAGTTTATCAACTCACGAGCCGCCACTGAAAATGCATATAATTTTATTTCACACCAGTGTTAAAATTACTTGTGATCACTTCAATTTTTATCAACTGAAATAATTTAGTGCAACCTGTCATGGAAAAATCAAAGGTAAATGTTTTCATTCTGAATAAATCTTGGTAATGACAGGGGTGCTAGTGACTTCAACTCAAAAATCCCGGGAAACTATTATAGTAATAAACTTCTCATTCGTAATCGTAAACTCTAGAACATTTACAGATTTATTTTAAAAATGTTCTTGTTCCGAAGCATGGGTGCCTATTGCCCATATGTTTGAATTCTGGAAGGGGGCCAAGAAAATTTTTCGCAAGATAGCCAGTCAAGCCCTGAACTAAGCTTCTTTTTTTTAAGGTAGGTTGGTGCATTAATTATTTCAAAAAGGCCCCTCACGTGTTCTTGATACCAAACAATTTTGTATAAAATACTGGAATTTCAAGCAAAAAGGGGATGTCTAAGAGTCCTACCCAGAAAAGGTTTTGAAATTTTATTCTTAAAAGTACTATTTTAACTCATTTGGGTGACTTCTAAAGTAGGACCGCTCCTGTAGGATGATGATGTAGCGACTATGTTGTTGTTGTGTGCCACTTGAAATACCCAAGCTCCATAAGGATTCAAGGCAAAGGGGCTGCGGCTCCTGGTTGGTTGTGTTTTTATGGCACAAGACCCTTATACGGGCATAGAGCGCCAACCAAGAAAAAAGAAAATTTTTAAGACGACACAAGTCCTTGTCCAGTCGGGTGCGGCTCCTGAGAAAGCCTACTATATAATTTGTATTTGCGCTTAGAACCAATGGTGGGATTGGATTCGTCAAAAAGGTGTTAATGCTGCTACCCAGTACTTGTTTTGGCCACAATAAGTTAGGCTCAAATTTTTATAAAACTCTGAATTTTGGGATTTTTGCTATTTAAAAAATGTATTTCCAGGGCTACCCCAGAAAAGTAGCACCCCTGTAATAAGCAATAATGTAATATGTGACATCAAATATTTTCTTATTTACTGAACTTTGGTCATGTTTCCAAAGAAAGTAAGTTTTCCCATATCAATGTTAGAGAATTAAATAAACACCTATCTTTATACAGAGTAACATAATCCTATTTCTTGCATTAATCCTAAATAAAAGAAGGATACAGAACAACCAATTAAAACAGTTCTTTTATATTTTATAGTCAAAACATTATACATTTTGCATATGATTAAGATATATCACTATATCCTCCCTGAATAAATTTAAGCAAGAAAATAAACTGTACAAAAATATTTCTTACCATTCGACCACAATTTGAAAGTTGTTTAACCGCCGAGGCCATTCTGCTGGATATCCGTGTTTCCATCTGTATTTGTAAAGAGCAGAAGTAAGCTTTCCAAGCTGTTGGACATATTTTTGAACCATTCTTGTAGGTTGAAATTTTCGGTGGTCTACAATAATACCCCGCAAAACCTCTGATAGGGATTTTTCTGTTTCAGGAATCTGACCGAGTAATTCTTCATGTTGGTCAATTGAACAAATCATCTAACAGAATTTAAAGTAAAACACTGTTAACCATGATATACACTGATAGTTAAAAGTCTTTGAATAGAGTGATGAACTTTGAATAGAGTAATGGATATTGGATATATACATACATTCACAATTGGTTAAACATCTAATGTAATTTTAAGTCCTACAAAAATGGATGAAAACCTTTTTCTTTTATGTTCTTAACCATTTTCTTAACGTTTAGCTTAATAGATGAAAGTTAAGGGTGTAATCCCTAAACTATTATTCAAAAAATTAATTTAAAAATTATGAGGAAAAAACTGATACCAGTATAACTAATCGAAAACATTCATAAAATCCAAGTTAATAATGTTGTATAAATTTCTGATGAAACCCCCTCCCCCAAAAAAAGTTTAAAATAATATTCCTAATAATAATGTTAATTCCTAGTCTAATCACAAAACAGATGAACTATCTGACTGGACAATACTTAGCCTTGGGAGTTAATTTGAACCAATAATAGTTTTATGACACCTTAAACTGCACTATTAGAGAGAGGTATTACTTAAAAAATTCACATCAACCCTGCAAAGAAAATTATTTGGAGCAATGTATTTATTAGCTTTGGCATCTAATTTACTTTAAAGAATTGAAATATTAGGAAATATTTTAAGCTAATTTTTACCCTTTTTTATTTCAAATTTTTCTTATTCTTGAAAACCATTTAAATCTTACTTTTTTGAAAATATTTTTGTAACAAAACAGTAACTCACATCTAGCCAGTTATTTCTCACATCCTGACTACTCAAGATAATATGGCCTTCAAAGCTAACTCCTGTTTGGTGGCCAAACACAACAGTTCGACCTTGAAAATTAAAGCTATCTTTAGAAAATAAGGTTTTTAACTAAAAAAAAATATTTTTTTTTATAAAAAATAAAACAGCAGAGAGTAACTAAAATATCTGATGAACTATAAGAAACAGATCAGAATACCACAGAAATAATTCAAACTGATTCTTATGTAAAGCAACCCCCAGAATATCCCTGTTTTCCCCCTTAGCCCTTAGTTTTTGGGGAATACATCAAAAGCTCTGCTTTTAACAAGAATTATTGCTACATATTTTCATCATTTGGAGGTATTTGGGGGAGGGTTAGGGACCTTTAAAGATGGATTATGTGAAAAATTAGTAAAAAAAGTAGCATAAAGTTTATCTTTTCAATATTTGTTTTTGCTATTTCAGGGGTGAAATCAACTCTTAAATCTATTACATTGCTACAAATGTTCTTGTTTTAGAACATTTAAATTTTTTTAGCTGCTTGGAAGAGAGATAACTAGGATTTAAGGGGTTATTTTACAGAAGAATCAGCCAGAATTGTGTCTATGCCATTTTGACCAGTGTTATTGGTTTTAAGGTATGAAAATAATCAATTAAGCTATATTTTTAAAAAGAAAAATACAGCAGTAGTATTTTTATAGCCTAAGCAACGTTAAAAGTATCATACCATTTAGTAAAGCCATGTCTGAAGGATGCTGCACAGTCAAACGTTTGAAACTCTGCAAACATCCTCGAAAATGAGTAATTCCCCATCCACAGTTCCATATCATGTCTTTTAACTGAAGAGAATCTTTTAATTCTGAACTCAATCTTTCAATTTCATCTCTTAGAGGTTGACAAGCTTGTAATTTTCTATAAGCTTTGTCTACGTTTTTATTCAACCAGTCTCTGATTCCAACCAAAAAAAAGAACCACCTTGTTAAAAGGATTTTCATACTAGATACATTCAAAGGATTTTGATTTTATAAATAATTACAGCTGATGAAAAAACCCTCTCCAATAATACAACCTGCTAAATTTAGATAAAAAATAAAGCATAAAATATATTTATAGAAAATGTAAAAAAACTTATAGAATGCAGACATTTAACTAGCTTTTTAGAGTTAAAATCAATATAATATAAACTTTTGTAACATAAAAATTGTATTCTTGATAGCTTTTCTTATTTCAACCATAAAAAGTTTTTTTCAAAAAACAAAGCATTTGCCTATAAAAAAATAAAACAAATAATGGATAGCTAATTTCCTATTGCTGGTGTTGTACATAAACAAAACTTCAATTCTAAGAACAGCCCGATTTTAGGTAAATGTTTAGATAAATTATATTTATATGCAAATATAAAGACTATAAATTTTACCGAAAGTCAATTTCCGGCTCATTTTTTATCCTTTGTTCAATTTCTTGGGCAAGCTTTTGGGCCTCATTCCACCAACTTGAATGAAATTGATCAGAATTGTCATAGTCTTGAGAAGGAGCAGTATATTTCGATTGAGGGGGTTTTACTTTCAATTTAGTCTTTAACAATGAGTCTAGATAGTCTGTAGATAAATGACAGCTTTCCAAAATATTGTGCAAAACACAATGAATATCTTTTCCCATTAACTGAATTTTTACTTGCTTGAACGAAATACCTAAAGAACAAATATTCCCGAGGTAAGGAATAATAATTTTACAGTTTACACAAATTTAAACAATAATGAAACAAACATAAGAAATTCATTAAAATTAAGTGGTTTTTAAATTAGTAATCCAACAACTTAAGTTATTTCCTGGACTGCCAAAATATTTTGAACATCAATAATATGTGTTCTTAAATTTAAAAAATTAAATTATATAGATCCCACGTGAGGGTACTAGCCGACCCCTGATTTATTCAAACATGTTTTTAAACATAAAAATCACCTTTCTTGTACCTTTTTGTTTATTATAAATGTTGTTATATGTCTTGTTTTACCTACTGTTTAAAAAGATCTTATAGCAGATCAACATTTAATTTATAAAAAAGAGAAATATTAAAGATTAATACATGTAAAAATCTATCCTTTATCAGAAATATATTTACCATTCTTAGAAGTCACTGATTCTGCCTTCAGACAAAATGTTAGTGAAATAGGTTTAATTGGAGCATCTTTTAATACAGTCTCTAGATAAAAATTGAGTTGTTTCAAAGAATTTTCATTAATAGTCTGGAAATAAAGAAAACATTTAAAATAATAAAATAAAAATAATAAGAAATAGTATAGCACTTCATAGTCAAATCATGAGTTCATTTTGAAAAATATGTACAAATAGCAAAATATAAAAAAAATTACCATCAAAGTTATAAATAAAATGATTTATGGAATCACTAAAATCATGTTTACTTTTTCTTTTGGAAACTGATAAAATAAATCAGGATGTACAGCAAAGTACAAAGGTCGAAGAGCAGTGGCAACTTCTTGCTGAGTCAAAGAAACAATACTTGAAGTTCTAACATAAAAGTTTGGTATTGGTACCTTATTAAGCAGCCAGAGTCTGGAAAATAAAATTAACTTATTATATTAATTACTAGCATACAAAAGTACATTATACTGATTTAGAAAACTTCAAAAATCAAATCAAATTCTGCCCAGGCCTAGGGGCCTATCAGGTGGTGTCCATCTCTGTTTCATCAGCCTTTGGGCCTGAGGTGCTAATTTACTTAGCTTGTGTTTTAGAAAACTTAATTTTAATGAAAATATACTTGTTTTATGGACACTTGCTATGCTATTGGGCTTAGCAAATAATCAAAATTTGGTGGAAAAAAGCCATTATGTAACTTATAAAACTTAATTTTTAACATGTTTTTTATCAGGTCATTTCTTGTTTGTTTGCGTAAAAATTAGAAATACATTTCTTACTAACTTTCGTATGAGATTAGAAGGTTAAATTTCAATAATATTTCTATGAGATTAGAAGGTTTCAATTTGGTTCAATGTTTGATAAGTTGTCATTTTTGTAAATTTTTATATTTTTGAACTGAAATATGGCTGTTTATGTCATAATTGAAAGGCCATTATCTCAATTTTGCAGGATATATTAACAAGCGAATCCCTCAAAAGTATTTTTATTATGTTCTTCAATATTTTAGAAAAATAAAACTTCAACAACTTTCAATTTTTTAAAAATAAAATTTTAAAGTGTTGTGACAGGTGTTACACCTTTTGGACAAGAGTTTTCACTTACCTAAACATTTGTTTACATTTCTGAGAATATATGAAACTTTCATGACTAAAACATTTTTTTTCTCCTTATAAAAGATATTCAAATTAAGTATAACACATAAATTTCCCTAAAAATTTAAGGAATTTAATTAATAAGATTTTTTTTTCTGCTGTGATGGGTGTGACACAGTATGAACATTACTATTTTAAGGTTATTTTTACTAATTAAACTATGATCAAAATAGGCAATGAACTTGATAATAGCTAATATACAAATGCAATTTTATAAAATTAAGAACATCTTACAGTATTTTAAAACATTTTTGGGTTAATTATTTTTTTGTTGGGTTTGATAACTTTTCAATCTGTTTGGTTTGTGTCAGCATAAGTTTATTTTCTAGTATGTTTCTGTGATGACTTAAGCAATACATACTTATATTTCCCTTATTTCCTGGTTTCATTTTAAAACTTCCATATCAAATTTTCCAATACTGCCAGTCTAGACTTAGCAATACCTTAATTTCATAAAGTACTTGGTATGTGTAAAAAATGTTCAATTTTCATGTTTAGAAAGTGGCACATATTTAAAATTTGGTATTTGTTTTTTAACTGTGCAGCACATCAGAAAAAAATATTATTTAAAAGTGTATGAAACTCTGTTTTCTGTCTAGCAGTAATGGTATAAAAGAATGCACCCATGGCCAAATTTTTCTGCAATTTATCACTGATTACTGTAGCATGTAAAAATGGTGATTTGGGAATGAGTCTAGAAGTAATAGTAAGAACTTTGAATCTAATAAAAATAAATTTTGAAAACGTCCACCCTGAAACTCTTCACTGGGTCATTCCATGTCAGTTCATCCAGACCATGTCACCCATAGTCACAGATTTCAATGAAAATTTTTTTATAGATATATTTTAGCTTCCTCATGACTAATATGAAATTTTACTTCCATATCTCAAGTACTTTCTGAGAAAAAAAATGTCAAAATATTGAAAAATTGGAAAAAACGACATTTCGGAGGCTGTTTTTTTAGGCCATATTGTTGTGTGAAAAAAATCATAACTTCGCTAATTATAAAGATATCATGATGGAATTTTCACTTAAATGTTCCCAAGAGTATGGGGATTAAGAGAAAAAATAGCTAAAAACTCCTATGTAAATACAAGCCCACCAGAAATTTTTCAAAGTGAAAACTTTTGTAAACAAAACCCAATGAATTAAAAAACGCTCTCACAAAAAAGGCATAGGAGTTACCTACACCAATTTTGCTTTAAATTACACATAAAAGTATAAACTAAAAGACTAGAAAATAAAAACAGTGGTTTTTTGAGTACTAATGTGTTTAATTTTACAAAAAAAACGAAAATTTTAGCTTTTTTTGGCAAAAAATTGTAGTATGCAGAAATGGAAAAAAAATTATCAGAAAAACATTATTTAATTATTGCTAACTAATTTTAAATTTGAATAATTGTTTCTTTCAATATTATAGTTAATATTTTGTGATGAGTATTTTTATGCATTAGTAGTTCAGTGGTTATGGCTCTCTCACGTCACATCATCCAGGCTATCTCACCCATGATATCATTATTTTAATTGATTTTTATTAATTGCTGGTTAACCATCCTTAATACCAATGTAAAATTTAGCTTTTGGGAAAAATGGCTAAAGTATTGAAAAAATTAATAAAGTTTATCAAAATGCAAATATCTGAACAATGTCAATTTAAAAAACATTATTTTAAAAAAATCATAGTATTAATGCTTAATATATAAATAACAATGAAAAAAGGTACAGAAATTCTTTTAAAATATAGAAGAAATAGTTGCATATACTTAAATTTATGTGGTGACCCCAAGAAATTGTTTAAAGCAGTGGTTCCCAAAGTGCGTTCCGTGGAACCCTGGGGTTCCGCGTGACAAATTTTATTTCCTTAAAGAAAATAAGAATGGTGTTTTTTTTGTATTAAAGTCATCAAAATGCGGATTCTACCAAAAATATTTCTTAAATTTTTAAAAATGTATGTCCGAAATTTGGATTATGTGTACCAAAACAAGTTAAAAACCCTTTTATTATAGTCAAATTTCCAAAAATTTTCTGGGGGTTGACCCACAGACCCCCCCCTGATGGTTCTTGGAACTCGCTTAATCACAACTTTTTTAACATCGTTGGCTTGTTTCATTTAATATCAGATATTAAACTTTGAAAAGTCTTTGATTAAAAAATATTCATTGTTCCGCGATCATTGGCAACAGATTGAGGGGTTCCACGAGCAAAATAGTTTGGGAACCACTGGTTTAAAGCATCCTTATTATGAAATTTTTTCTAGGATGCTTTTTCTTCACCAAAGGCATGTTAACTTTTAAATTAAAAATAAATGCATAAACTAAGAAACTGGAAAATAGCAGTGGCTTTTCTTTATGAGTATAAATAATAAGCTAAAATATTGTTATGTTCTACCCAAAATTAAATCTAAAAAAAGATTAAAATTAAATTGATTTACTAAAATTTAACTAAAAGTCAAGGAACATGGAAGATAAGAAAGTATCAGCATGGAATAAACAAATCCCTTAGAAATGAAATAAATGATTTATAAAAGCTTGAAAGTAGGTGTTAATGTATGGAGAGTCACAAAACCCATGAGTGCCCCTTTCATCTGGCTTTTCAAGTGGTTTCTCCTTTATATCCTTTCTAACTAGTCTTGGTGTATAAAATATACTTTAATAAATTGATGATTCATGCTAGTTGCTTCTGCATATATTCTGATGTCTGGGATTCATCATTCAACAAATCCTTTTCATGCACAAAGATATTGAGATTTGGAGTAGTCATATTCTTTGGTTCTGTGAGATGTCTCATTTCAAAGGGCACAGGAAGTGTTGAATAAGTTAATAATGACTTGTTTAACCATTGCTAAAAGCAAAATACTTGATCTTTGGATTAATTTTTTGTAGTTATATGCACAATTAAGTATGTCAGAAGACTTTCTTTTTATACTTCTGTGAAAATTTTATCTTATGTTTTTAAAAAGTGAAGTTATGATTTTTAAAAAATATCTTTTAAATGGACAACTTCCAAACCTGTAAACTTTACTAATTTCCCCAATATTGCACATATTTTAAATATTATAGGCAGCATGTAAACCATTCTTTACTTTTAAAAACTTGTGTTAGTGAAAATAAACTAATTGTGCTTGTTAAGACTTGCCTTTTTCTTATCTAAACCTACCAATAGGTCCCTTATACAATATTTAAACCATAACCTTAAATGTTACCCATTTGCTTTCTTAGGAAAAGTTTACATTGGTCTTTTAAGGATGGTTAACCAGCAATTAATAAAAATCAATTAAAATAATGATATCATGGGTGAGATAGCCTGGATGATGTGACGTGAGAGAGCCATAACCACTGAACTTAAACTAATGCATAAAAATACTCATCACAAAATATTAATTATAATATTGAAAGAAACAATTATTCAAATTTAAAATTAGTTAGCAATAATTAAATAATGTTTTTCTGATAATTTTTTTCCATTTCTGCATACTACAATTTTTTGCCAAAAAAAGCTAAAATTTTTCGGTTTTTGTAAAATTAAACACATTAGTACTCAAAAAACCACTGTTTTTATTTTCTAGTCTTTTAGTTTATACTTTTGTGTGTAATTTAAAGCAAAATTGGTGTAGGTAACTCCTATGCCTTTTTTGTGAGAGCGTTTTTTGATTCATTGGGGTTTTTTACAAAAGTTTTCACTTTGAAAAATTTCTGGGGGGCTTGTATTTACATAGGATTTTTTAACTATTTTTTTTCTTAATTCCCATACTCTTGGAAACATTTTAGTGAAAATTCCATCATGATATCTTTATAATTAGCGAAGTTATGATTTTTTTCACACAACAACATGGCCTAAAAAAACAGCCTCCGAAATGTCGTTTTTTCCAATTTTTCAATATTTTGACATTTTTTTTCTCAGAAAGTACTTGAGATATGGAAGTAAAATTTCATATTTTAGTCATAAGGAAGCTAAAATCTATCTATAAAAAATTTTTCATTGAAATCTGTGACTATGGGTGACAAAATTGTATTTTGCTGGATGATTTGAAATGGAATGACCCCACTATGAACAATTCTTCAGTTAGTGTAGTTATGATTACTGTTAAGAAAATGTGAAAGTAGTTTTTTTTTTATTTCTAACTTACTTTTATTGTCATGAAAACAAATGTCCTTTCCTTAAAAAGAAGAGAAAGGACTTCTAAGAAAAGTTAAAGCAAATTGTGATCCACTAGCAATTTTTTTAAAAATAATTAACATTCTTTATTACTTAATAAATCACCTATTTTTTAGCCATGACTGTCTAAATATATTTAGAAAAATACAATGATTCAATCTTTTACTTCTTTTAGGAATCATTCAGATATTTTAAAATTTTGTCACACCCATCACAGGGATTTTGTCACACCCGTCACACTAAAAGTCATACAAAATAATAATTTTAAAAACTTAATATTTTACATGTGTTTAGAACTGCTATAATCAGAACTTCTGAAAATTTCAAGTACTTTTAGGAAAAATTGAATCTTGGGTAAATAACTTTACCATCTTTTTTTGTGACGGGTGTGACAGAAGGAGGATTTAAATTTAAATTAATCAAAAATCAGGTCTTTAATTTAAAAAAAATTTGAGTGTTTTATAAGATTATCGAGGTCAGAAATAGTGATATGCACCTGCAATAAAAATTCTGCTGTATTTAGTATTTTTTTTTTGTCAAGATGAAAATATCCTATTTTACATACTTGAAAAGTTTTTAAATTCTTCTAACTTTGAGCCCCGAAAAATTATCTAAGAATAATTTTTAAAGTTTAGCTCTCTGTATTTCCATCTGGATTGCATCTATTCCCTTTATATTTGATGTATAATTTATAGTTATTAAACCCATTTGAAATTTCAACCATCAAGTCGCCTTTTTGATGGAATGGCCCTCTGATATAAGATTTCTATAAACTTTATACTTATTTATCCAGTTTAGCCTTGGCTGGGATAAGAGTCCTCCATTTGGTGATCGCGTCGCGATCACCAACTGTACATTATCGTGATATAACATTTACCTATACCGTCTACTTGGAGACCACAACGAGAGTTGCCAAATGGAGGACTCTTATCCCAGCTGTGCCCTTTTTTTAAGCGTAGTTTTTAGAATATTGATATTAAACAGTCAATTTTTTTTTAATTTTTCTCTCCAAGTGACGATATTAGTACAAGTTAAGCGATCACCACAAGTTTATTTTCATTGCTTAAATTGTTTCATTGTAAAAATTAAAAAAAGAATAAGAAAACTCTATTTTACTTAGGCAAAAGTATTTTAGCCATGTAATAAAATCCCAATCGTTCAGAAGTCTGCAAATACCAACTATTTTACAAGGAAAAACACAAGTACTTTTACAAAATGCATTTTCCGTAATTTTGGTTGGGTTCTTGAGGGAACATATATTTTCAGGTATACCGTAATTTTAAAAAATATAATATAATTAATATATACACTCATTTACTCATTGTTTATTTACATCTTTAAACTTAAGAAGTTGCCAATTGCCATATTAAAATTGAAATATACAAATAAATGAAAATAATTCTGAATTGGATTAGAATAACATCGATTCCTTATTTATGAAACAGAAACATTTTATCCTGATTAAAAATAATATTCAGTTGGTTATCAAAAACTAATAAAGACACTCAAGAGTCAAGACCAAGCTTTTGTAAGGTCATGTATGTCTCTGACCTGTCTGTGATTTTGACCACCGACTACTACATGGCTACATGCTTTCAACTCAACTCCAATTTGTTTATTTTTTTTAAGTTAGGACTTTGGTTTGGAATTTTGAGCTGCAAAAATAGTGAGTAGTTCACATCAAAAAGATTTGCATTAATAATAATTCAAACACGGAGTTTAAATTGTTGCTCTAGCCAAATACTTCAGCAGTCACTTCCTCAGATAATCTCCACAGTGCCCTTTTGGAAAGTCTACTACAGTTTTAAAGCTTATAAGAATATTGCATCAGGCTATGCGAAGATGATAAAATTCCTTGTATGTTTAAGTAATACCCAAGATTTATTTTTTTCTTCATCTAGCTTGGTAAAATCCTAGTATACATTACACGCTTGCCTCAATTATGAAAAATATCGGCAATCGCACTATGAATTTCAAAATGCAAATATGGCCAAAATGCAATAACATTAATAAGTATAATTAATAAAAATAATTGAATAGTGGTACAGCTTTAGAAAGAGTCCTCCAGACACCATATTTACCCACAGCTCAAATGATGACAACACTGAAGAATGTTGCTGTGGTTACTATGGCAACTGTAGGACTCTTTCTAAAGCTGTTCCAATATTATAAATAAAAATAAGGGTAATCCAAAGAAACTGGCCTGTCGCCAAAAATGGCGATAAAATAGTGAATTCGGGTAACCCAGTTCTATAGAAGGTGAATGCGGTAAATTTTAACAATCCGGGACTTGGCGATTTTTAGTGAATTTTTTTTCTCGCCAACGCACTGCGTTCGGAAGAATCGATTTCGCTATTAGAAAATCGCACTTACCGATTACGCATAACGGTAACAAAGACAAAGACTTGAGGACCGAAGAAAACGGCACGACCACCAGGTCGAAGGAGAAATGTAGAAGTGAATAATTGTGACGAAATGATAGTTGAAGAAAAAAAAGAAGACCCCCTTCAACCAATTAGATTGAATCCTCCCAAAACACCATATAAACAAAAAATCCATAAAGATATGAATTTCCCCCCTTTCAACCAATTAAAATTCTGATGCCTTCAAATTACTATTCAATAAAAAAAAACCCTAACGGAAAGAACCATAGAGTATGAAATAAAAAAGAAACAAGCTGATAGTGAATGTATGTGTGTGCGTCATTTGAAACTGAAACCCATCCTTAATAACGATGTTTTGAATAAAAACCAACTCCAGAAATATGTAAAATTTTGAATTAATGAGCTAAGAGGCAGGTGGCTTGAAGAGAGCTGGAAAAAAGATATGATAACCTAGGGTTGCTAGAATAAAGTAAGGGTAGGGTAACCAGGTAGAACGATTCATCGCCAAGTGCTCGCCAAGTCCCGGATTCTTAAAATGAACCGTGAATGCTAACTTGCCAATAAACATCATTGACGACACCAAATGTCGCTCAGGCCTGGTTTCTTTGGATTTACCGAAAGCAATAAGCCCTCCTAAATGTGTCGCCTAACATTGTCGAATCCCCCGTGTAACTTACAGTAGGATTAAGCCTATAGCTTACTTCTTAAATGTGGATTAACAGGGTTGTTACGTTTAAAACACTTGTTTTAAACATGTTTAAAACAAAGCAAAAGAAACATTGTTTAAAACACATGTACTTTTTTAGCAATTCTTTTTTCCATAAACAGATGACATTAGTATATAAAACTTAGTATTTACTTCCTACTGTTTTATTTGATTTTTTTCTAAAAAGTTATTTAATAAAAAATACAAATAAACTTGTTTAAAATTTTTTTTTTTTATAATTGACCTGCTCTTTATGTTTGATTTTAATATTTTAAAAGATCAATGCTGCTAATGTCGTCAAAATACTCAATGAACTGAAAGGAATATGAATATAATAACATGAATGTTCAGCTTGTATCTTAAACCTTTTAGCAAAATATATAAAAATTTCTAATGTTAAAGCTGAAGTTGTTGACATAGTAACATATTTCCAAAACAATCATTTTGCTTTAGCCAAGCTTCAAGAAACAGGAGCTAAAAAGCTCAAGATGCCATCTGATATCAGGGGGAGCTTTGTTAATCCATTTTCAATTTTAAAAACGTAATTTAATTTTTTTTTTAAATAAGGGGGGTTTTTTTAGAATTTCTCTGTCAAGGGTAAAAAAACAAATAAAATGTTTTAAACAACAACAAAAAAAACATGTTTTTGTTTTTTATGAAATAAAAACATGTTTTTTTTTCCAACCCTGGGACTTAGATTGTTATTAATTACTAGATTGTTGTTTTATATCTCAAATTTGCATAAGATTTTGGATTTGACCTGATAAATAGTTTCAGAGCAGATTCCGTAGTTAGACGTAGTTAACCAATTTCTTTATAGGTCGTCAAATCTGGTAACCACAAAATTATGAATTGTACACAAAACCCAAGCTGAAATTTGTGTTTACCATAATTTAGAACATATTCATTGTTAAGTACTAGAGATGGGCAAAATAGCTGCTACAGGAAAAAAAATTAATGTAGTAGTTGCTAAACATGTTAAGAAATAGCTGCTAAAAATTAGCATTTGTAGGCTCTCGATTGGTCAAAAAATCGCCGTACTGACCGCTTTAGCAGTAGCAGATAACTAAGGAAAACAAAAGGAAAACGCGATCATGTCCCTTATCAGTAGCAGCTACTGTAGCTGCTAAAAAAAAGCACCCGTAACCTCAACCTCAAAGAGTGCTAATCTGCTAATTTTTAGCAGCTACTTTTTGCTGCTATTTTTCCCTAACGAACATAACTGCTAAAGTTTCAAAAAGTAGCAGTTTTGCCCACCTCTATTAAGTACAAAAATGTTTTCTTTTGTAAGTTGTAATATGGTAAAAAGGGCTTCACAAAGCTGTTGTAACTAGAGATGGGCAAAAAACGAGTAGCAGTTAAAAAATAGCTGCTACAGGAAAAAAATTAATGTAGCTGCTAAACGTGTTAAGAAATAGCTGCTAAAAATTAGCAGCATTTGAAGGCTCTCGATTGGTCAAAAAATCGTATCTATACTGCTACGCGCTGACCAATGAGAATCGTCAAAATTTAGCAGAAGCAGATAACGCGATCATGTCCCTGCTTATCTGCTATTTTTAACCGCTACTTTTAGCTGCTATTTTTCTTTAACGAACGTAACCGCTAAATTTTCAAAAAATAGCAGATTTGCCCACCTCTAGTTGTAACATCAATATCTACTAAAGGGTTCCCTCCGCCACCGATTTTACCTTTCAATGTGAAGAGATTTTACAATAATGAATGGAGTAAAAAAATTTCCTTCCAAATTAGAAACATTTTCCATTTCTGAATTTTTAGCCTTCATTAAAAGGCCAATGAAATATTTATCATTAAAGAGATTGGGAGGTAAGTAAAATTAGTACACTTAAAAATGTTTGAACCCTAATTAATGGAATACAATACACAGGGATGACCCAAGTCTAAAAATCAAGTAAATTCAAGTACCTGTAGCATAGCTGTGGAAGCCCCTTAAAGAAATCACAGTTTTGATGACCTTGTATTTATTTTTTTAGTAATGTATTTCTTATTTATGTTTTTAGATTTCATTTGGAGCTGGAGTGTATACTGGGATTTTCATTTCTCAAAACTACCAGGTAATTTCAAAGCTTTTTATATTTAAATATTCATACTAGTGAAAAATTTCTGGATAAATTTTCTATTTCCCATCTAGGGATTTTGATGGGAAATCTTAGTTTAAATGTTTATACTTGGATAGAATCTGTAATGATTTATTTGTATTCAACCTTATGTTGATGAAGTTTTACAACTCAACTAACTTTTATAGAAGTTGTTCACAGAAAGATAACACAGACTACTTATGATCTACGAGATCCTTGGAGGGGTCTGTTAAATGGTGTAGCAAGACACATAAAAATTTCCAATAAAGAATTAGTACTACCCTTTTATTGTGCATAGCTACATCACTGTACATGGGCACTTCTTTTATTACTAACAGCTGAAGGTGTTTAAAAGGACTTCAGACATAATATAAGATCCAGATCAGAGATAAGAAACTTCAGATATAATAGTAGAATCCTGTATTGCATATGGAAAAAAAGTCATGTTATATCAAACAATACTGACCTTATTTTAACTGTTATTCCCAATGCCTTTGACATCGAGCACCCACATAGTGCTAGTTTCGATCCAAGTTGATCACCTACTACTGTATTAGTGGTTTTTCAAAGCTATCTGAGTTAATGATATCACCATAGCATCATAATTTTTACTTTATAAGTATGGAATTATCTTCTATGGAATTGTGTAATTTACTGGGTTTTTTTTTTTAGGTTCCTAGAGTTGATGAACCAGCAGAACTATGGAAAAAAATTAAAGAATTTGCAGATCAATACAAAAAACCTCCAGGAAACTGAATTATTTTTATAGGAATGTAACACTCTTCAAATGTATCTTTATTAGAATCTTATGTATTAAATATTTTTAGCATGCAAATATTCTTATGATTTTACTGCAAGACCAATTAATTGTTTAATTAAGCCTTTGTTTCTCTACTGCTGGTATGCAATCCTACAGGAGTTTGCAAGCTCACTGACCCACTTTATGTGGTTTCACAAAAATGTTATAATGGCAAAATTTAAAAAAGTTGCAAAAAATAAATAGCATAAAAATATTTTTTAACATTAGAGTTGTACCATATTCTTTTAATTTTACAAGGAATTCATGAGGGGGAAAAGTGTTGGAAATCATGTTCTTAGCCATTTAGTTTTCTCCTTATTAGTAGTTATCATTTTGGACTTAGTTTAAAGGAATTCAAAATTTTAATATAGTGTCTTAAATGCCCATTACATAATGAAGTGCCATTTGTCAATCATACAGATCTCTGAAATTGTTAATGGGCAATTCCACAAGACATGGGACACAGAGTTGCAATAATTTATTTAAGGAAAAAACCTCATTTTAACCCTATATATTTTAAAATATGGTTACATTTAATTGAAAAAGGTTTGGGAATATTGTTACACACAGTTCTGCAATAGTCAAAAATTATTTTATGTTCTATGAGAAAAAAAATCTTCCAAAATGCATGGTTTTTCTAATTTTTTCAGCAAGAATTTAGTGAAATTCAAAGCTCTGTGTAACTTTAAATATTAGAATATGTTTAATATTTATACATGCATTCTAAAGAGTTTTCAATAAATAAACAGGTAACGTTTTGAAATGTAACGTGAGTCACAAAACTAGATAACATGAGTCACACATTTAATTGCAACTTATATTAATTATAATCATATAAGATTTTTTATATTAATGATTTTTAAAAGCCTCAAATGTTCTGAAAATTTTGATGTATTTATTAATTTTTATAATATTTTATAAGAAGAGAAAATTGAGCTTTTTAGGAAATCAAAATATGTGTCAGAATGTAACGTGAGTCACATGGAATTGCCCTAATGTAAATTGACAAATTAAATTAAGGAAATAATTTTAGACAATGAAAACAAATGTGTTCCCCTCATCATTATATCTTGTGTCCTGAGGCTTTTAAAAAAGGCTTTAGTCTTGATTAAAAAAGTGTTATTTACTCTAAATATGTAGTCTACATTGTGCTTTTTTAGACTGTAACCTGACTGACTTTTCCTGAACTTAGCCCCATAGACTTGTTAAATTTAATTCTCATTTTCAACCTAAAATTTTAAAACTTTTTTTGTGCACTTATTTTATTCTTCATTTAGCTAAAAAGTGAAGTCAGACAACTCTAAAAAGCCTTTTATTTTAAGAAATTCTATGATACAGTGCCAGATAGGTAGAAGGCCTCCAATTAGCAAGAGAATCCATTCAAAACATTACTTTAAATATTGAAAGTGGAAAGGATTGCTTGTTTGAAATACAGTTCAGTGACCGTGATCATTTTAATCTGAACTGCTCAATCTCATTATCTTGCCTAATTTTTGGTCATTCTATTTGTAAGTCCCAGTTGAAACTTGAGGAATATTTTTGGGTATTTGTACATTTTTTATTGGTTTTTATGTAAGACATTATGTTGAAAATTTTTAATTTAACATTAATAGAATATATAAACTATGTATTAATTTTAAGTAAATGCATAACTTAATTTTTTAATAAATATTATAACTTAAAAGGTTTTATTTTATAAAAGAATATTTGAAAAATAAACGCAAAAAAAATTACATTTTAAAGTTTTTCTCTACACTACTCTTACACACTATATGAGTATGAAGTACAAGTTAGGTCCTACAACTTTATAAAAACGAGTCTCAACTGTACAACGATTTCCAAATGTAGGACACTTAAAGTATTTTTTACTAGGTTAATAGAAAATGCAACTAAAAATTATTTTATGCCAATTGAAGACTGGAAATTCAACCAAATATCTTACACAAAAAAAAAACTTTTTCAAAACAAACTAAAAACGAAACAGATTACCCATATTTAAAAACTGAATTTTATACTTAAAGGAAATTAATAGAGTATTAAAATATTTATTAAAAACCTTCAAATGAATTCACATACATATAAGCACTAAACATTGACATATACACAGCACATTAAAATGATTTATGGACATTCAACACCAAAAAACTTAAAATATACCTTTATGCAAGTGTGAACACTGCTGCTGCTTTGAGACCAGAGTGGGTTACAAGGATGAAATTCGCCAATCAATGCATTAAAAATATCCAGCACCAAAAAATGTTACCACCCAGCTCTGTTCAATGCAGGATTTAGGTGTGCAATTTTCAATGAAAAAAAAGTGGGTTTGATTTATAATTCTAACAAGACAGCAAAGGTCATATTGAAACTTTCAGTATAAAAGTATACTGTGCAGAAAATGTTTCAGGACCCAAAAAAAATTCCCCAGAACACAATTAGGTTTGTCCAAAAGTTTGGATTTAAATCCTAGTGAAAAGGCGTGTCAGTAGAGGAGTTGGAACAATAAATGAAGCTACAAATGTAATAAAATGTCTCCTAAAATAAAACTACATTTTTGGTCAAGAATATATGCTTCAAGTATTAATGTTGGAAACCAAATTTCATTCCAATATTGAAATTTCACCCTCGTGCTGTCTCCATGTAGGCAAAAAACAATTCAAGCAATGCTTGTACTTGTGACTAAAATTTTTAGGAACCTCTTTATCTTGAACTCAATTGGATTTAACATTTAATAAAACATGGGAAAGTAAGCCCCCTTCGTTCTTTAGACTGCATTGAGAAACTCACAAACAAAATTATTAAAATTTGGATTCAAGCTGCTTGAAGAATTGAATTGAAGAAAATAGCACCGGTTAATAGTTCTCAGAAAGCCAAGGCATATTTTCTCAAGCTATTTAATAATTAAAAACTTTTAACCATATTAATATATCAATCATCAAATCAAATTCTGCCCGGGCCTAGTGGCCCACCAGGCGGTGCCCATCTCCGTTTCATTAGCCTTCTGGGGTGCTAATTACTTAGCTTGTGTCCAGGCCGAGTGGCTAGCCCGACGCTTGACCCCCAGTTGATTCCCCAAGCGAGCTTGGTGCTCATTTTATCGACCCCGGGAGAATGAAGGGCTGAGTTGACCCATGACCCAAGCAGGAGCCGCAAGGCATCGAACCTGGGTCGGTAATGCTCGTAGCCAGGCACGCTGACCACTACACCACCGCGGCCACATATTAATATATATAATATAAAATCAAGTTAATCTATAAAATGCAAGTTTGAACAATACATTTTCGCTTTATGAGACAAAAAACTAATAAGTAGCCAATTATAAGTTAATTATGGTGTGAAGAAATTAGTATACCAATACCACCACCATTGAGAAGTAAATCAGGAAAAGGGATGCAAAATTTAACTATTGTGCGTATGACAGCATATTCAAATTTCGCACTGAACTTTTTATCATTCTATCAAATCTAATTAATTGCATTGTACTATAATATAATGGAGGCAAAGTTAAAACTGGTTATAATATTTTGTAACAATTTTAACTATCCTTGATTATTAGTAATGAATATTGCTGTCAACTATCAAAACAATTTTAATTAAGTATCCGCACAATTTTTTTTTTCAATAATTCACAATATCAAAAGTACATAAAATATATTACTAGTATAAACATAATGATCCAAAGTGAAAAAAAAAACAAAGTCAATATATGTAAACATGTTTTCTAAGAGGATGTCCATTAATAACATGAGATCGTAAGACTGAAGGGTAAAATCCATGGGTGAGGGGGCTCTAATTGAAATCTGACGTCTACTTTTAATTTAGAGAATATACATTTTTTTCTTCAACCTTCCCCTCAGTTAAGGAAAAAGGAAACATGAGTTAAAACAGTGGTGAGGTTAGACTAATGAAATTAATAAAAAAGTTTGAATGAATTTGGAAAGACATTGCCCCATGACCTCCCCCATAAATCTTTCCCTAAAAATAATAGATGTTTAAAATAAATAAAAATAATAGATGTTTCTCAGAAAATTGTGATTTTTAAGGTTAAAAGTGTAATACTGTATTAAAATCTGATTTCCAGGAACAATCCTAATTTTGGGGTTAAAATCAAGAAAATTGCAGCATGTATTTCTGATTTCATTCAGAGAGTTTACTACAACACTGGTCGAAATAATTGCATTCAAGTCAGTTGTAATTATTGCAACATATAAGTCAAAGTCAAATGTTTTTCTTTTCAACATGGATTTGTATAAAATCTTTATAAATGTTTTTTTCCGACAGCAGGGTTGCCACAGTAGAAGTGCAACCAAAATAGTTGCTTTAGTTGCCTAAAATCCCCAAAATAGTTGCCTAAATAGTATATGTTAACTTAATTACATCACAAAAATTTTATAAAGTAAAACAATTTGACTAGCTATACTTTAAATATTAATATTGCTTTTTTATAATATTTTTCAGGCCCAACGCAAACGAATTTAGAGTAAAAATATTAGAGCTAATACCAAATTGCGTCCCGCTCTTAAAAACTGAATATATGTTCAGAAAAATTACTCAAAACATATAATAAATAAAAGTTTCTTAAAAATCTTTAGAAATGGATAAATAATATTAAGAATGGTTTAAAAAAAAATAAGCACTTTTTAAAAGGTAAAGTAATGATCGAACCTTTAAAATTACTAAAGAATGTTTGTCACAAAAATATTAAAGTAATAAATTTTAATAACATTAATTTTAATATCTGTAAAATAAAAACTACAGCCTCTTAATATATTCAATGTTAAAATATCTTCTATGAAAGGGGGTTTAGGGATCCTCCCCAAAATTTTTTTCGAAATTTGACTAAAAACAAGTTTTAAACTAGTTTTGGTACACCTAGTCCAAGTTTTGGACATAAATTTATAGGTAATTTTTGCATTTTGGTAAACGTAATATAAAAAAAGTTATAACAGAGTTCCAAGTACAAAAGGGGTCTTCCCCCAAAAAAATTTGGAAATTTGACCTTAAAAACAGGTGTTTAACTAGTTTTGAACACCAATTCAGGGGTTTTTTTTGGGGAGAGGGTGAGTCTCGTGGCTCCTCCCCTTACATACACCCTTGATACCATACCTGAAATCTATCTATACTAATAAAATAGAAACCCGCTGTTTGTCTGTTTATTTATTTGTCCGCGCTGTGCTTACAGCGTATTTGATTGGTCCAAACTCTGGGGAAATGTTAAAACTGGGAAATGTTAAATCTATTGCACCTTAAGTTTAAATATTTTTTAACAAATATGACTTCCCAACTATTACAAAGTGTATGAGATTCTGTCAAAGGAACTTAGTATGGGCGCAGCCCGTCAATAATGTCCGAGCAACACTGGGATAGCGCGTTCTCCATAGGTATAAATATAAAGTTTTACTGGGCCCGGGCAACGCCGGGTCTAGCGCTGAAAGCGCTAGTAGGTTATCATCTAACAAGATTTTTAAAAACCACTGCATTATTATCTTAACAAATTGCTTCAAGCCACCTTTCAGTAAAAATTTACAACTTGGAAAATCTTACGAAAATAAGTTGAAAATACCGACTAAAATGCAATTTGAGAGGTATCACACTAGACCTATTAGGCTCCCCTGACCACACTTCCTTTTTTCCGCATTGCAATTACTACAATGAGAAGTCACTTGAACTAGGCACCAAAAAAACAGAACTTTCGCGAAAAATCGCTATTTTTCAACTTTTCCAGAGAATGTGATCATTAAACACAGGACTTGTTGGCTTTTGACCACTGTAAAGTTGTTTTTTCTACATCGCAAGAAGAAGCTGACTTCAACTTTGCGCCCGCAGCCGTCCAAGAAAGCAGCATCGAGAGGAACGGAACCCTCCATAGGCAAAACGAAACTTCCATGAAAAATCCCGATTTTTCGGAATTCTTGAAATCTACGAACTTTCGTGCAAAGACGATGAAACAAAATGTGCAGCCAGCAATGAATTTTTCTCACACTTTTGAAAAGAGAACTTTGCAGACTTGAAAAAAAGTCGCCTGTGTGTTGAAAATAGTCGTTTTTGGGGTCTTTTCTTTAACAAAAAAAGTCGCCATAGTCGCCTAAGGCTGAAAATAGTCGCAAATAGTCTCCTTTTAGTTGCCTGTGGCAACCCTGCGACAGCATTTAACAAAGGTGGGGGTTCAAAATTTAAAGAAAAAAATCCACTTAAAATCCTTAATTATGTTCTCAAATGAAGTATTTTTCTCTGCATCAAGAAGGTAAAGTTAGATTTTTAAAAACTTGTAGTATATTACACTTTATAGTAAATACATTGAATGTAAAAGTTGTACAAAATTATCACAATATACATATTTTGGACCCGTTGCAAGTTGCAGAAAAGGAAAGCATAAATGCAGAGTTAATGGTGTTTTACAAGTAAAACTTGAATGATTGAGGAGGTTAAGTAATATATCTTTCAATAAATATACACTTTTTATTTAACCAAGCATAGTAATCAGATAAGTTTTTATAAGGTAAAATAATCTCATAATAAACTTTTAAGTTTTTCTCCCATTGACCATTTCATCAATAAAATTATTAGAAAAAAATTATTTACATTATTTACTAATACAGAAACTCCCTTTTCTTAATACTTTTCCATACTTTCACTATAAGTTTAATCAAGTAACTATCATATCATTTAAAAAACTCTAGATATAAGAAAATTAGGTATATTTTCTTATTTACTCATTATTTTCTAGAACTTGAATGAACTAAGCAGAACTGGCCATTTTACCAACCAAAAGGTATTTTGGTATTCAGATGATTGGATAGCTTGAGGAGCCTGATAATCAAAGTTCTACTGTAAGTCACTCTATTGGCTAAAAACTATTCAGTTATGCAAAGATTTCATAAAAAATTATAATTTTTAAGTGAAAATGGTTAAAAATTAAATTGGTAAAACTATTTGATAAAACACAATAGTCCCTGGCAGTATACAAGTTAACTTATAAGTATATAGGGCACTTAATTATTTTATTAAATGATTCTTTTCATCGTGAGATATTTCTGGTGCTTTTAATACTTCTTGAGAATTTTGATCCTCAGCCGTTGCATTTTCTTCGTCAGGAACTATGTTGGTACTGGCTTCTTGGACGGGACCATTAGAAGAATCCCCTTTAACATGCTTAAACAGGAATTTAATTGTTAACCAAACATTTGTAAAACAAGTTTCAGTAAGAAATTTTTTCAACCATTTCCATTGATTGGAAACCTTGTATTGAAGAAAAATTAATACATTATTTTAACTTAAATTTAATAAAGCATCAATTTAATAAAATTACATAATTTTAATAGAAAATTATGTTAGAAAATTAAAAAAAAACTGGATTTAATATACTCTTGCATTACAATTTTAAGGAAGATATTAAAGAATGAGCAAAATTTGAATTAAAAAAAACAACTTGATTTAAAAAAATATTACCAACCCAGCTACTTTTATACAGCCATTAAAGGATTTTAAGTACATTCAGATGATGAAAACAATTATATTCTAAATTGAAGTATTTTTTTTTACTTTTATACAGTTAAATATTTCAAGAAAAATATTTTTCATGGAGAAAAATTGATATTCCATATAAAATTGTAAAAACTCCCTTTTGCAACCCCTTCTGATTGTTCTAACTAGTCTGGTTGACTAGGTTTTCAAATTACAAAATTTTAGAGTTGTAAAATAATACCTGAACCAACCTCATATAATACTAGTAATTCTTTCAAATTGCTTCTTAAGTAAGTCCAACAAGACTGATGAATCTTCAATATCAAAATAGAAATTAAAGTCTATGGTAAATCATTTTCAATACACTTCAAAATGTAAAGTTATTTTTTTTTCGAACAGCTTTCGCTGTTGTTCGCCTATCAGGCAGACAGCAAGGGAAATCTTATCTTTATGGTGTGTATAGTGGAGGTAGTATGTGGAAGGTTGCACTAAAAACTAAATTTCGTGATTACAACTGCCAATGGAGGCCAAGGCCTATAATGCCCATTATGCATTTTTCTTCACCAAGGAACCTGGGATGCAAGGCATGTCCTGGTTAGGTTGTTAGCCCAACATGATAATCCCAGTGTTTAGTTCTAAAGCATTCTTGGTTCTCAGTTTATTGACCCACTGGAGGAATGAAAAGCTAAGTCAACCTTGTCAAGGATTGAAACAAACCTGGGGTGAGGGAGCGCAAAAAGGATATTGATGCACATGTAATGCCTGGATACATAAATGAAAATACATGTAGAGATAATGAACCTCATTCAAAGTACGAAGTTTAATATTTCTACACTTCTATAAGATGCCCAAACAAAGCTGATTAAATATGGATTTCAATATGGCTGTATTCTGAAAAATCAGAAGGCTGCAACTCTTTTAGTTAATTATCATTGGAACTGCTGAACAACTAAAACAAAGGGCTAGTTTCTAGTGTAAATGAGAAATAGAGGTAAATAGAAAATACTTACTATGATACCAGTCCAAATGGCCTTTAGTTCTCCTTGGCAGTATGCAAGAGCTACAGGTGGTATGAGACAACAGGGAACCAAGTAAAGAAGAGCAGGTTGGGCAGTAGCCATGAGAAATAATCCAAAGTAAGTGCTTATCATCCCCACTCCATAGCCTAAAATTCATAACAAATGCCTCAGTAAATTTTCAAAATTATACTCAAGTTTCAATTATCAGTAACCAGACCCATAGTAATATACTTGTCTTATTGTACAAAGAAATGTGCAGTCACATATACAGTGTTACCAATGGCATATTTTACTCACAAATTAATATTACTATTTCATAAAAATTCCTAAAAGTAACTTTACATTGGAAAACAAATGCATTGACAGAGGAAAGAATGTGATTGACCAAAAGGCAAAAATGAGAAAATTCAGATGATTGACACAAAGCTTGAAAGCAAAAGATTTAAAAAAAAAATTAAGAATAAGCCATGAAAAAAAGGGAAGCAGGAAGAAGGGAAATTCAAAACTTGAACAAAAAATAACACCTAAATTTCATCTGCAGCAATATTTTTGATAGAGGAGATTAAAATAGGTGATTCAGATTACTTATTACTCTTTAATTTTGTGTGAAAAACTTATCAGAAAAAGTATTTGATGCTCTAGTTTAATTCAAACACTGTTTCTGCACTGCAGCTTTCTCATATTTTTCAGTTATTAGTAAGTGCAGGTTGTTTTAAAAGTGGTTAGTGGCAAGAGTTTCCAGAGTAAAAGAAACTTGGGTGGTCCATATTTTTTGAGTTGTAGTTTTGATGGGGAGCACTTATTTAATCATCTACCACATCAACAATCATAAACCGCCAGTCAAATTGCTCGAGTAAATTAGCTCAATCTGCTAATATTAACCCATTGTCTCTGAAATATAGCTATGTGGTGAGGGGGAACTGGAACAATAGAAAAACCCTCTCTCACTTTTTATTAAGAAATAATGTTTAGATTGGTTGTTTTAGGTTTTATAGCGCAAGGATACAGGCATACAAACACAAGAATTTATGCTTTGAAGTGTATTTATGTAACGGGCAATATGATAAATCCAGGCATTATTAATAATACCTGCTTATTTCGGGCTACATGATAAATACAAAATTTCATTGAATTGATAGTACTCAAATACTCAATTCTCATTGATAAATGTCATTGAGTTTATCACATTACCCTCCTCACTTCAGGCAATATTAATAATGCCTGGTTTATCACTTTTCCTGTAACATAAATATATAATTCAAAATTTAGAACAGTTAAGAAGTTAAGATTATTTTGAGCAATGATGAAAAAGCAACATTCTCTAAATAATGAGAACCATACAAAAATGATGACAACTCAGTGGCAGAAGCATCAAGTTCATAAATCATAGTATTTCAGAGTTTTTTTTAAAATATCACGTAAGCATGTTTCTGTTCATTTTTGAACCCCTCCTTCTTGTCAACAAAAATAAACAAATTACAACCCTCCTCTTATAGCTATGTAAGAAAACTACTAATCCCCTGTTAAGTTATGAATATAGGTGTAATAGAAATTATTTTGTGCTTTACTCTAGTAATTAAACATTTCCATTTATTAGAAAAAATAGCTAAATTTGTAAAGTAAATCAAGAAAAATCCCATTTAGTGTACACAATTTTAAAAAGATTAATTAAAATTTCTATATTTTTAAAATTAAAAAACCTTACCAACTATTGAAACCCAAAAGTATAATTTTTTCTTAGGAGTAAACACATCAAACCACATACAGTAAGACACTAATAGACCTATAATAAGAAAAATATCATACATTTTTTTTAGAATTAAGGTATTGATGCATACAAAGAAAAATTTAAAAAATTGAGGTACTTGCAGTAAGTAACAATGAGCTAACTCAAATGTAAATATGTTGAAGTTAGCTTGTTTTTGCAGCAAGTGCCTCAATCATCTTTAACATAAAATGTTTATTTATAGTCATGTTATTCAAAGCATTTTGATAATACAGTGCAATTCAGATAATTTAAAGCTGAAAGAACCACAAAAACCAGAAACTTTAAAATAAAAAGTAAAATTTATTTATTGTAATAACAAGTCAAAGGGACAAAGAGAATTTATTGAATTATTCTTGAATCCACAAAAAATTATTAAACAAAAAATATCTTTGTCCTTTTAAAACATTTTAAAATTATTTTTATGTTAAGAACTATAAGTAATTTAATATTAGCTTATTATAAAACTATACAGAAAGATGTTAAATAGAAAATATGAGAAACTTCAAACAAGTAAATGGTATGGTATGGTAAGTGTTTAATGGCACAAAACCCTCATTGGGGCATACAGCGCCAACAAGACCAAACAAGTAAATGAAAATTTTATTGGATCTTTAACCCTTGAGGACGAACATCAGGCTTGAGAGGTCCGGACACTTATATAAACTTTCTCACGAACTCCCCTTTTCAACATAAACAGATTGAAACTACATGTATCTGGTCTTAAGGTTTAATGCTCTTAACCTCTACCTCAATAACAACCCAAAATTCGAAGAATATGGTCATCTTATCTTCAGAGATAACAGATTTTGTTTCTGAATTTGAACTTAAAACTCTGTGCATGAAACTATTTGGACACTTTTTAACTTCAGAAACATAAATTTGGTTTTAACAAATCAATATTTATGCCATTACACAAATTCCACAACAAAATTTTCTTAAAATTTTTTATTTATGTTTCCCTTAATTTTTAGGGATTTTCAAAAAAAAAAAAAAAAAAAAAAGGCTAATATTGACACCATTTAATTCCAAGTCAAATATTTATTATTTTTAAAAATTATTTTTCTTAATATTGATTCTAAAAACATTTAATTGATCAATTTTTAAGTTATTTACTTGATTCCATAAAAGTTTTACATTTGCAACATTTTAGGGAAGAAAATGTCTGCTAGGCCTGAGAGCTCAGGCATGCAAACAACAAAAAGGTAATGCAGGTAACAAAAAGGTGTGTGCATTCTCTAGGGTAACAACAAAAATAATTGGAGAAAAACTTACCAGGAACCAGGATATCACCCAGGCCCAAAATTGAGAACTCTGTATAACAAACTGACATGGAATCATATCCTAAATGAATAACTTTAAGGACCATTGGAACCTTAAACAAAGTAATAACCATATAGACATGTTGAACACAAAGACAATTATTTACAGCTAGACATAAATGAACCCAAGGCATGCAAATACAGTGAAACCTTGCATAACAAGCACTAAAAGGATAAAATATTTGTGTAGAAAACATGCATTTACATAAGGCAAAATATAAGTAAAAATTAAATCAGCAACATTATGCCGATGTACTGGCCTAGTAATCAGAGCATCTGACTGCGAAGCCGTACGCCTGGGGTTCGAATCCCCATTTGGCATGGATGTTAGTTTCTGTCCTTGTGTGATGAATGAATGTGGCCCCCCTGTAAAAAGGGGCTGTGCCTGTGTGAATGTGTGTGTGGCGTGGGCAACAGTACTTCACCTCCATGGCTTTGGTCCACAGGTGCCAACTGGGTAACGTACAGTAAGTACTGCTCCGGGATTATCTGGGTTAATGAACTTTGTAACAGCTGTAACTGTTCAAATTACCTGCCATTAGAAAAAAAAAACATTATGCTTAATAAGAAAGCACTGAATTTCCCCCAAAACTGGTGGAAGAAGGATCCAAATCCAAGAGCTTTGTGCCAATCTAGCTCAAACAGTTTCAAAGTTATAGTAACTTGTCTTGTAGAGACAATAAGAATAAACAATAATTATGTAGGTAATTTAAGTGAATCTTTCAATAAAGATACCTATTAGAAAATTAAAAACTATTTAGAATGTTCTTTATGAATTTAACTTCCTTCAAAATATTATGGGATCACTATCTTAATGCTGAGATAATTATGATAAGAATTATAAGTTCCTATTATTAATGTATAAATACAAAATTAAAGTAAAAAAATTACTGAGAATAATATTAGTTATATTATATGAAGCTTTACAGTTAAAGCATAACTAAAGTGATTTCTCAACTAGAACAGCAATCTACAGCCAAAAAAGCAACTATCAGAAAAAGAAGCTGCTCTAATTTTCTAAGAGGTAGACGAGGGTAGTGTAGTAAATTTGTGTATTAGTAAAGCCATGATATAGAAAGGCTTGACAACAATAGAAAAAAACATGGAAAATTCATATTTTCAGAAAACAATTTCATTAAAAACTGAAAAAAAAGAACCATAGAGAGCAGAATCATATTCCTGCAAACAAAAATAACTTTTTTTTATCATGCACCACTTCTTTTAAATTATTTATAAGAGAAAAGTTTATTCTATAAAATAATAAAAGTTTCAAAAGAAATATGCTTGTTAGGCAATATTGCACTGCAACACACTACAAATTATTTTTTGAAAAAACTACCATTTCCCTATCAACTTTTATTTCTGAAAAATCTACCATTTCTGATGTATTTCCACCTCTAGCAACTTCTTCCATGATGCTCATTCCTTTCTATTAAGAAAAAAATAATAATAAATATCATTACTAGAAATCATAAAAGCAACAAACACATCAATGCTTTTTGCTAGGTATGATAAATTTAAATAACACATTTTTTCTTATTTATGACCAGTCTAAAATTATAAAATCAACAAATAGAGTAACTTGAGTGAACCAAAGATGAAGGGACTGATGAAAAGAAAGAAGTTTAATCTTTAACTTTAATTTGCACTACTCTTAATAATTAAAAAGATTAATTTCTACTTATTGTATAACAGGTTTTTCTACTTCAGTATTTGTTAAATTCTTGTTCTGAATGCATAGTAAACTGAAAGGTTTGGTGAACGTTCAATGTTCCAACAAAATTATCACAAAACTGAAATGACATCTGGGATTGTATAAAGCTTAAGCTTAGTATTGAGTAACTCTCCTTCAAAGGTTTAGATGGGTTTTTTTTCTACATATTATGTCAATTTAGTGACTGTCTCAAACTTGATCCCTTGTATTTAGTATTCCATTAAATAATATGGTAAGTAATGGTAAAATAACAATACTTTTATAAAGATTAAAATTATAAAAGATTTATAAAGATTAAAATTTTGTACTAAAATCCTTTGAATTAATAAAGAAGCTGAACTTTGAATTATCTTTGGTTTTTTAACAATAGTTCAAAAGAATTTCAAGGGAACAAAAAGAAACGTTTGAATTAAAAATGTTCATAATAGAAATATGAATATCCAATAATACAGTAGAACCTTGATAGAGCGATCCCTTTTGGGACCAACAACATATGGTTGTTTAAATGAAAGGACGTTATAAAAAATAAAATTATCACTGATAAAACGATCTGTAACTTTATTACTGGTCATTGTAACGTAAGGGTTATATCGAGGGTTCTACTGTATGAAGATAATTTATTTTGAAATTAAAGTTATCTTTAAACAACCAAGCTAGTATATTGTGTAACAAATAACACAATACTGAAAATAATTAAAAGAAAGTATAGAAAAACTATGCGGACTTATTCATGAACACACCTTTGTCCATGCCTCTTCATCAAGGGGCATAGACATATTGGTATTTCTGAATTAATCTTAAAACCCCCACCTTAAGGAGGATCAAATCCAATAAATATCATGAGCTTCAAGGGGCTTGTGGTATCAATTTATTTTATTATTTAAATTCCTTATTCAAAATTAAAAACTAGTATTTTTTTTTTGATTGTGTAACAGATCTAAGGTTGAAACTTCAATTATATCATCTAGCAATAACTTGAAAACTGTATTAAAAATCAAACCATTAATTTATTTTTTGTTGTATTTACTTGTTAAAAATTCAAATTTAGCTTTCAAAAACTGCTTCCCTAAATAAAGTCTATTATAAAAGGAATTTGAAAATTTTCAATATAATGTTTTAATACTCACTTTAGTTAAGAAAGGAGTTACAAACACGAAAAATATATCATAGATGAAAAGAAGGCAGAGAATTAAAGTGCACATCTGCAAAGAAAAATTCAGCACATAGGTATAAAAAAGCAATAGTTTTTCTTACAAAATATTATAGTTTTGCCAATAAAAAGAAAAATAAACTCTTGTAATCTAACAATAAAATACCTTATATTTCCAAATAATATAAGCCATGAATTTTTATAAATACTTCTAATACCGAAGTAAGGGCTCAGCTTATATTAGAAAATATTATCCTAGTCATAGTCCACAAATAAATAAACCATTTTTCTTAAAACAAAGCCAATTATCAAACTTCTATAAGTCTCAAGCATACATAACAAAATATGCCTTTGATTTCCACCCATTAAAATAGTTGTCTTGTGAATGTGGCCTACGGAGAAAAAAAGGTGAGTACCATAGCCTTGATCTCTTAAATGTAGCATGTATTTTTCCCGGTTTACTGAGCATTTAATATTGTAATCAATCAATATGTTAAGGAATCTTACTTGGGATGTAAGAGATAAACAAATAATTTAATGGGTCAATTTGATAGTCAAACCCTGGACAGTCAGGGATTTTTAGTGCTACCTGGGGTTTCATACATAAAAGATTTGCAAGACATTTTTATAAAATAATTGTGACCAAGATTTGCATCTTTTTACTTTCTCTTCCTTCTTTTTACTTAATCTTACAATCCACTTTAGAGGGTGTATGTGCTGGCATAGATATTTTGAGAAAAAATGTAGGTACTCTAACTTGAGAAACTTTCCATCAAAGGTTGGTCGGTTGGTGGGGTTTTATGGCGCAAGGGCCCTATTCGGCCATACCGCGCCAGACACAAGGTTTTATGACTTCAATGTGAGATTTATATGCGTTTTATTAAATTTATATCGATTTCCATCAAAGGAAACATTTAGTCTCAGAGGTACCAAGTTTCAAAAAAGGCTTTCAGTAACCAGTGCTGATGTAATCAGTAACCTTGTTGATGATTCACTGTCCTCAGGATCTAACTATTGGGATTCGGATGATGTGACCCCAAACTCGAGTATTTCCCTGACCCACATTTTCCTACACTAAATTATTTGGATAATGAATTAGGTAAATTTAAATAAGAAATACTAAATTAGTTTTAATTATATTTTATTGAAAAAATTAGATAACTGAAAAAACAAATCCAACTTAAGTATAATTTTCAAGATTAGTATGAATAAATAGAAATTTAGGTAATTCATTAAATTTATCTTATTCAATATTCTAAAAAAATTATAATGAATTAAATAAATTGGAAAATTTAGAGAGGGATATTTTATTAAAATATTTTGATAACTATATAGGTATTACCAATTCAATATATAATTTAACTAGCAAGGTAATTTAAGTTGAATTTCTGAAAACAAGTTTAATAAAAATAAAAATTATGCATAGAAATACTTTATGAATTTAACTCTAAATATTGGAGAACACCTATCTTCCAAAACAGATAATTTAAGAATTATAATTTTAAGTAATTAGAGAGTCCATAACAAGAGATCCACTGCAAAAGAGTTGTGATTATTTTCTGCATCTGTGGCGCAGAAGGCAAAACGCAAGGTAGAGAAGATTGAACCCAAACGCAATTTAGATACAGTCCCTTTATTCCCCAATTTGCATCACGGATTTCTAAAAAAGCGCAGATGGAAAAGTCCAGGGGCTGATTTCAAAAAGCGCATCGTAAGGTCGCGCAGACCAACGAGGTGCCGATGCGCGCCGTGAGCCGGTGATTTCACGAACAGCCGGAGAGGCAACCGTGTACGGCCAACATATTTGCAACTTTAGGAAAGGAAGATAAAACTTCATTCTGATAAAATCATTATGAAATTGAAAAAAAAAAATCACGAATCCGCGAAAGAATAGTTAAAAATCCGTAATTTTATATCGATGTCCGTAACACCGTAATTTTCTATCGAATCCGTAAACATTACGGTCAAATCGTAATACTTGGCACCTCTGTAGTCTGCTAAAAGGGGTAGATTTTCAGTATCTACTGTACAACATCTTTTGAATGTAAAAATTAATTCAGAACTTACTTGCTGTGAATTTTATGATAAAATTAAGTCAAACAAACAATTAAATAAAAAGATAAATGTCAAGAAAAAAGTGCAAATGAATAAATTATATTTAATACTTCTCTAAATCTTTGCTTGTTTTTTCAATGTTTTTTTTTACTTCATTTTTAATGAATTGATGGTGAATTTTTAATTAATTTTAAAAATATGACCTGGGTTCCACCCAAGAAAATATAGTAAGCCTAAATATTAAAAAATACTGTTAGTGATGCAATATTTTTAAAAGATCATACTATAATGGATCATATAATTTACTATTGGCTTATAAATAGTAAATAAAATTAAAAGAACGATTAGAAAGAAAGATTAGATAAATTTAAAGAACATTTGGAAGAAAAATCACTTTTGGCTAATAAAAGGGACTTAGTCTAAAATATATGGTACATTCTGATGTTAATGTAGTAAGTGTATGTTTCTATTTGAATATCTTAAACAAAATAAAAATATTACCTTCATATTCCCAAGGCGAATTGTTTTCAGCATGTGAACAGAAAAAAATACCCCCAAAATATCTTGAAGAATCCATCCATACCTGTGCAAAGAAATTATAAGTACTATGGCCAAAACAAGGTTAAAAATACAGACCTAGGAGTGAAACTTACTCATGATTTCTATTTATGACCCAAAAGATTGCTATACTAAGGGCAAAAGCAAATAGCATAACTCTTTTAATATCGCAGGCACATCCCAGTAGATTAAAGCTAAAAGTACAATCAAATTAAGTATTAGCTCTTATGTAACAGAACCAAACATAAATAATATTTTTATGAAAAGTAATAATACCTAATTATGAAAAAAACTTCAAACATATACGTAAACTAAAAATGTTCAAGGCAGTTTAAGTCAAGGTATTGCTGTACTAATAGGAAAAATCTTAATAATTCAATAATCTTGATCACATACTAATAGTTTGTTCATTTAATGGCAGTTTATTTTAGTCTTAAATATATTAGAATTATTTAGAGGTAACTATTGAACCCTTTATAGATTTAGCAAAAATAAACAAAACATTAAAAATATAGAAATGCATTCCATTTAATTAATACTGAAAGCTAAAAAACAAAATAAAATATCTGCTTACTTCCAGAAGTTCAATGGTATTTTTGAAACAAAAGGCTCCAAACAAAAGTAGATTGATCCAACACTTGCAATTGTGAACATACCAATCATAAAGTAAACTAAAAGGAAAAGTATAAAAACTTGATTAGTACAAAAATTTTTAGTATAAGAAATTATTATATCAAAAGAAAGGCTTTAACTCACAGCTAACCAAGTTTTCGTCCTGTCGCATGAGGTGCAACCGTAACGAAAATGGGAACAGAACACATTGAATGTATGACATGCTACGCCGATTCAAAATGGGTTAAATAAAATTTTTAAAATGAAAAAGGGTTACAGGAATATTCCAAGAAAAAAATGGAACTTCCATTGAAAATAATTATTTTTTATGTGTTTATTGTGTGTGTGATTTTAAAATCGATATAGTATAATATTTAATTAAACCTATAAACGAAATATAAATATCCTTAAAAAAACTTGCAATTTGAAAGGGGATGTAGGATTTCAGCTGTGTGTCAAGTATTTTAAGAAGGGTTGTGAGTGGATAATAATAAAATGGTTGTGTCCTTGATTAAGCTGTTCTTAATTTTAACTTAATTTCAAATCATCAAAAACTTAGTGTTTTAAGTTTACCTAAATAATCAAAGAAGAAGTACACAAGTAGAAGCATTCCAGACATAAGAATGACCAATAGAAAAACATATACAGCAGGCACATTTATGACTTGTTCATCAAGAATTGAGAATCTTGTATTTCCTCTGTTTTCGCCAGCTGGTGGGTCTCCAGTTCTTTCTGAACTAGAACGCCTTCGTTTGTTAGCACTTTTCTTTTGCTGCATACTAAAATATAGTAGATGTTTAGATAAAGTAATGAACAGTACTAATAATGATGATGATGTAAAATGCATATAATAAAAATAGAGGCTTGATAGAGCAACCCCTTCAGGGCCCAACAATTAAAGGTAATTTAAATGAAAGATTATTATGATGAATAAATAATTCATTGACTATTACTATGATAAAAAATTTCGGTTTTTTATTATCAGTCATCATAATGCAGGGGTTACTATATCCGGGGGTTATTGTAAAGAGGTTCTACAGCCAGTGTTGCCAGATTGGGCTATAAGTAGCGGATTGGGCTCCTTTTGAAGGTCCTTTGCGACAAAAATTTTGTTTTGGGCGACAGGCTACTTTTGGGCTACTTAAAAATTAAATTTAGGCTATAACATTTTTAATCCGCGACTTTTGTGTTTAGAAAAAAAATTATTTAATAATTACAAATTCCCACTTCTAGTTTGGTAAGGTTCCGTAGTTCCCCCGAAATTCAGACTTGGCGTACCAAAACAAGTTAAAAACCTGTTTTTAAGGTCAAATTTCCCAAAATTTTCTGGGGGAAGACCCCCTTTGGACTTGGAATTTCGTTGCTCACAACTTTTCTTACATTAACTTCTTTGAGATACAAATTCTACCTAATAATGTACTATTAAAAAGTTACATTGGACCTATTAAATATGCATGAGGGGCTTGAGGAATAATTTTGGGCCCCTCCTGAAATAAATTTCTATGTACGACACTGTTTAATATTAACAATGTATCTAACTAATGGAAGGTTAAAAAAATTATTTTATTGTAAAAATTTTATTTTATGAAAGAGAATTTTGAAAATTAGTTTTAGTTGAAATAGCTTTTAAAAATTTAAAAGAATACTTTTTTAGGTTCTAAAGAATGAGTTTATATGATAATAATTAACTTCGTGTGTATCAACAGTATTACTACTGATTTAAAATTTGGGCTCCAAAAATTTCAAATCCGCGACTTTTAGGGCTGTGATCCGCGACTTTTTTGTCCAAATATCTGGCAACACTGTCTACAGCAAGCAAAAATGCAAAATACTTTGAATTACATGATAGATTAAAAATTGTATTTTTCATACAGCAATACCTCAATATAGTGACCTCTCACGGGACCACCAACATAGGGTCGTTATAACGAATTTGGAAAAAATAATCAGAACAGTGTACAGAAATATGGATATAATGCCAGAAGTGAGACATTCTCGCCAAGTGCAAAATGTAAAACAACCCCAATGAAAACATTCTGAAACATTCAAAACACAATCATTTGGAACAATTAGGGTTCCATTTACTCCTTTTAATCTCTTTTAACCTCTTAATCAGCTGATTTTTTCTAATTCTGACTGAAATGTTGGTCACTATAACAAAAACTCATGTGCTTGGAGTTGCTATAACAAATTAAAAATAACATTATTCCTATGATAAAATAATCGGTACTTTACCTACCGGCCATTGTAACGATGGGATCGTTAAATCGGGAGGTCGTTATAAAGAGGTTCTACTGTATTATAAAATACCAGATGTACAGAACTAAGCTGATCTGAATTGGTTCCATAACTTTTCCCTCTATCAAAGTTTTGTTTACTATGTGGACCTTAAATTTTAAAGTTAAGAATAAATAAGCTGTTTAGGTCAATACTAGAATAAAATAGAGGAAAAATTCTAAAGCAGTACCCACACCAGAAAAAGCTGGTGGCGAGTGCAATAAAAACGCAATAAAGATGGTTATCTAAGACAGGGTAT
This sequence comes from Tetragnatha montana, assembly GCA_963680715.1. Taxonomy (NCBI): domain Eukaryota; kingdom Metazoa; phylum Arthropoda; class Arachnida; order Araneae; family Tetragnathidae; genus Tetragnatha; species Tetragnatha montana. The sequence continues at coordinate 34,976,442 of OY796675.1, forward strand.
CTAATAGAAGTGAGATATCTTTACGGCTTTTTTAGTGCACTCGCCACCAACTTCTTCTGGTGTGGGTACTGGGTACTGCCTAACAATGATATTTAACCACTCTTTGTTTGACAGGGTCTTTTAAATCCTAAGTAAAAGGAAAATGAATCTTGTTAAATCAACAGTCCAAAGAATATTTCTAGAAAGTATAAGCTTGGTCATTGCATATGATCATCACTGAAACATGTTAATCATCATAATTTTTTTTTACACAGATTGGGGGGGGGGGAAAATAATTCCATACAAGGATATTTTATGCTTTTATAAAATTTTAAAAAGGTACTTGAAATATTTTAGTATATCTTCATAGGGAAAACTTAATATTGGATCAGAAATATTACTGAAATGCAATATTTAAAATATTTAAATGGCTTAAATAAAAATATGACATGTCATGTCAGAGATACAAAATCTACAACTTCCTGCCCTTACTAAATTCCAGCCCTTCCTTAAAAACCATAATACCAATTTATAGCTTTTGAATCCCCTTTATTTTAAAATAGTTGATTAATCATAATTAAATACTTACAATTTAAATCTCTCCCCTTTAGAAAGGTAAGCACCAGAACAGATTGTAAAAATAGCAACAACGAAAAGAATTATCAAACTGTATTCAAACCCACGTTCACCTGGAGAAAATATTGTAACATTTACAGGCTTATCCATTCTCTAAAAGAGAAAAAATATATTCTATTAAACTAATATTACAAAATATAATCTAAATAGTATTACATAAGAAAATACCTATATAACTACCATAAGTATATCCTTGGATATTTTGCCAATATAGCCAACAGTTATGTTCACACTGGAAGCTTCACTTTTGTTGTCTTGCATCTGCAACATCAATAAAATTGAAATAAAATTAATATTTCCCCATTCCAAAAAAAATAAGCAGTATTTGCCATCATAATGCTGGCTGAATTTCTTTTCCTTCATTGCCATTGTTTGTTTTGTTTACTCTCTTGCTGTTCAGATAATATTTCATATACTGCGGCTATTTTTTTAGCAAGCACAAGTCTCTATTAGTATTAACAAGTAAATTCCTACACTTCTTTGGTATAGATGAAAAAGGTCAATGCCTTAATAAACAAAATGCTCTGATAATCTTAGCTAATAGACGGCATTAGTCATTACGTCACTTGCTTGTTTGGAAACGTTGATTCCATCCGTGATTGGTTCCGTACGGATTTACTTCCAATCACGGAACCAATCACGGATAGAATCAACGTTTCCAAACAAGCAAGTGACGTCACACTAATGTCGTCTATTTAAAGTATTTTAGCAAATGGTGAGCGAGGAAGGATTGTGAAGCAATCCGAAGGAAACTACATTAGCAGTTCCCGGGGGTTGAAAAGCATTAGAGAGCAGTAGCCCTCCTCTATAGTTAGATAAAATTAAATTGGTACATTTTTTGTTAGCAATTTTGTAAAGTTTTATCATTATATGCCCTAATATATCCTATCCCAAACTAGTTTGAATTAATAACAAAATGATAAGTATTTTAATTTTGTTTTGTTCACATACTGTCTTCAAAACCTATAAAATTTCAAACTAAATTCAGATTAGATTTTTTACTTACCTATTTTAGCAAGCATAATATTTTAATATTCTGCAATAGTCAAGGCAAACACTATTTATATGACAGGAATATTTTATTATCAAGAAAATATCCCTTACATGAAGATCTGCACCATCAACAATGTAGATAATCCCTTTTCCATCTCTATTTTGGATGTTAATAGCTTCGTCAAATAGAGAGCAATTATTATCTGTTGATAATAAAAGAACCTTGTTTTGAGGGTCAATTTCAGGATGATCATTACACCAATTAATTTTAGAGCTATCTTCAAGAATATGAGACTCCTAAAAAGTAAAATATCTGATTAAAAGTAATTTAAGAATGACAATGTTAACAATGTTTTGTTAACATTTGCAACTTAAGAAATGTTTACACAAAGTACCAACCAGACATATGTAAAAGAAGTTAAAAGTTATGGCAAAATATCTTCAACTGTAAAATGTAGTTGTAATCAAAATAGTTAAATATTAAGTCATAATATTGGTAAGGTACAAAAGGAATTGGTACTGTCTGTCTATCACAAGATGAGCTCTGGACTAGTTACCTGGTCGTAGAGGTTGCTATAGAAACAATACTAAATGAATAGATGTAAGAAATGTAAAAGAGTTCATCTAGTGATAGACAGACAGTAAGGTACAGGGTTCTTTCAGTTAGAGAGCCAATTTCACGTTTCTGGTATTTTAGTCGACTTGACTAGATAGAGCTATGTGGCTTTCCCCTTAGTCTGTAAGAGACATTTTGCGAAACCCACCTGAGTCTGATAAATACTTGACCCTAAACTACTTACGCCATATACTTTAAAATGCAGATCTTTGCCTGCAAGTCTGGCGAAAAAAAAAAACCTGGGCCTCATTTCAACTTTCTTAGAGACTTAATTGAGTGAAAACAACAGTATGGTAACATATCTTACAGATTGAGGGTAATCAGAAAGTAGCTACACTTTGAAATAAGGAGATCTACTATATCGTCCCCTTGAAATTAAAAAAAAAAAAAAAAAAAAACCACAATAAAAACTTAAAACTTTCTTATGCACAGAGGGATCCTAGAACAAATATAAGAGTTGTTGTTTTGACTTCTGTATTTATCCTATCAAATGCAAAGTTTATATAGCAACCCTAAAGCACACCAAAAATCATCTAAAATAAATTTGAATTGAAAGTGGAGATACCTGGTTCTTCCCCAACGCCCTCAATTGTAGTATTTAAAATAAAATTTTATAATCTTTTATGGAATAGATATTAGAAAAGTACCATGTAGTTTTAAGTTTTTTTATTTGGTTTAAAATATTATATAACAAAATACTAATTGTTAGTAAAAAAGAGACTTACAGCAACTGACTCCGTAGAAGCCACTGAACCCAAGTCTGAAAAATATATCATACAAAAGGTTTCTTTAACACCTGATGATGATACAGCATTCAGAACTCCATAGCTTTTGGTAAGTTTTTTCATCTAAAACAAGAAATTTTTTACAGCTTAGAATTACTTCCAAATGTTTCAAATTGAAGATAGCAATAAAAAGATACTTTAGAATTAGCCAAGTGCAAGTGTCGAGTTTTATGCTGAACTGCCTAAAATAATCAAAACATAATGTTGTTAAAATATTTGAACTAGTAGTGTTTCTTTTAATTTTTGTTACATTTTTATGCGTAAATAATAAAACATTGCCAACAAAGTCTGAATGAAGAGATTTGCACCAGGCTAATCTTAAAGTACACAATAAAATTATTTTGTACTTTAATAATTTGGCCTACATATTCACACATTTATGTAGGAGATATTATGAGGTTGAGGGGATATTTGAGCCACCCCTATTTTCTCCCCTGTATGTTAATTTTTCGTTACAAAACTGGTGACATGTGAACATATTTATAGATTTGGCCATGTGATAAAAAAACCCATACCTTGGTTCTATTTTGAAAGTACAACAGCCAATAGTTGCTTTTAACTCATCTAAAGTAAATTTTTAGAGTGGGTTTTTTCTCACTTTGTAATCGAACTTTTGTTTTAAGCTACGCTGCAACAATATAGATAGAATTTTAACTGTTATACCTGGTTTATTATGAATCTAAAGACTAAAGGAAGGTTCATTAAATTTTAAATTCGTGGATTAGTGAAAGTTATTGAATCTTAAAGAAGTTCAATAATTTAAAAAATATTATTTTATAATAAAATCTCATTTTGGGATAAATTTTGACAAAACAAGTTGCGTTCTGAGTTCTATGGAAATATTGAGCCTTGAAACATTTTCTGCACCCCTTGAGTGCGGATACTTGAGCTATATAGCATAACTTCCGGTATAAAAGAAACTTACTTTATTATGCAAGGATATTTACTTGTTATTTTACTTTTTTAAATTATTTTTTCTCTATTCTCTATTTAAAACTACTTTTTCAAAGTTACATTATCATATGTAATTGACAACTGAAGCAATATTTTTAATTTAATATATGGTGTTAAATTATCAATTTATTATTTTTTAAGTATTATTCGTTTGAAATCGTTTTAGAAATTTTGCTTGAGTATGCATTTTTAGAGTTGTTTCAAGCATCCCTCCATCATGGGTCATGTATCCTGATCCCCCTCATGGAGATAGGTGAGCCCAGTGGCGGATCCAGGAGGGGGGCCCTGGGGGCCATGGCCCCCCCGAGAAACCCTAACAAATAGCTTAAAAAACACTTTCTTAATGCTAAAATTCAAAAAAATTTCTGGGAAAGGACCCCCAGCCCTTTTCAAAATTTGGCATCTATTTATAATTTCATCCTTGAAAATTCTGTGGTTTACATGCTTTCAAAATGAGCTGAAACTTTATTTTTAGAGGCAAATGTTCAAAAATTTTCTTGGGGGTTACCCCCCAGACCCCCTATTAATTTCTCATGGTTACTTATTTACTGTTTTCTACTTGAATTTGTTTCTCTCCTCTCCTTTTAGGAGTACAAGAAGTTGCTCTCTGTAGGTGTTATCCAATGGGTACCAAATGTACAAAAATGAGTAAAAAACTTCTATTGGAAGCCAATTTTCACAAAATTTTCTGGGGGAGGACCCCCAGAACCCCCCTTTTGCTTTCAAGGTAGCATTATCTGATGAAACCTTTATAACTTTAACAAAGTTTCATATTTTATTTATGTTATACTTGGAAAATTGGGAGCCAAACACCTCGCGGAACATAAGTATTGTTATGCCCCTACCCCTACTAAAAAGGTTTCGCCCCCCCCCCCCACTTTCTAAAACAATGGCACTGGTCCTGGATATCCTCTAAGTTACTATAAACCCCTAAAAAGCTGCTTAAAAGCAAGCACTCTTCAAAAAAATTTCTGAGGCACTGAAAATTTCGAATGTAATACCCTCCGACTCTGACATGGCCCCCCCCCCGAAAATCTGGTCTGGATCCGCCCTTGGGTGAGCCACAGTAGAAAGGAAAATGCAAGTAGTTTTTAAACACAGAAAAATGGTGCAAATATAAATCATTACCACCTAATTTCAAAAATAAAATATCACTTTCAAACACAATTTTTCTTCTTGCTGTAAGTTAGTTTAAAGTATTAAACTGTAAAAAGTGGCTCAAGTTATCTCTACTTTCACCAATATATTTATTATTAAATTAATTCATAAAATCAGTTGTTTTTATTTCTACTTTGTGTAAACTATAGTTAATTCCAGTTCATAAAAACCAAAGTTAAATTTTGTTATTCTTAGACAGGGACGACCAACTCGCAGCACATGTGTCACGGCGCAGTCATAAAAGTGGCACACGAAGACATGAAAATAATTTGTGAAAATGATAATGTTGTCCGCTTATATTAACGAGATTTCCTTCCTCTGGTCATCTACTCTTAACTTGATTTTCTGAGTGCTTAAATTTTTGTGGCTTCATTAAAATTATTTTGGTTAAAAAAAACTTATGTTGTAAAGTTATAATACATAATTTATTTGGGTCAATTTTTTAGATATTTGAAGGATAATTGCTACCACCTCTATCGGTGCCATATTTTTAAAATTTAGAACCAACTTTATAGGACAGCTTTATAATAATTGCTTACTTCTCCTTCATAGTTGGGAGCAAGTGGTAAGAAAACTAAGTCTTGTGCGATATTTTTGATGCAATTATGATTTATAAGGCTTAGTTTTTTTAAAGGCCCTAATATAACAAGTACCAGTTGCTCCCCAAATATTGCACAGGGCCGCATGGTAGGGGTTCTAATAATGGTAGATCTATGTTCAGAAAAACAACAATTTCTCCAATATTTAACCCAATAAAAAATGTCTTCAACCTTAAATATTGATTCCTATTTGAATATATAAAGGTCCGAGGTACCTACTTTTTAAAATGGAGAGTTATTTAAAACTGTAAATAAGTTATTTTGGTTCAATTCCGTTAGAGTCCCCGCTAAATATCGCCAATCCAAATAGCTAAATATATATCCTAATATCAACAAATTTTTCTATTTTTTATTAATAAACTGAATATTTATTGATCTAATTAAACATTTTAATTCAGGAGTTTGAAATTATTTATGAATATTTCTACTTTTTATACTACAATAAAACCTGGCGATACTTAGCGGGGACTCTAACGGAATTGAACCGTTATTTTCAACGACTTTTCACGAGTATATATATGAAAATATTTTCGTCTATTCAATAGAAATAAGTAAAACACAAAAAGAAAACAAAAGAAAGAGCATGTTGAAGGAAAAATTCTTTTCATGAAGATTTGCATCAGTAATTTCTTTTGAAAGATGCCCCAGCAGCTTAATTTGTTAAGAATGACTAATAACTGGAGAAAAAAATATGACAATATAGGACAGGGGTCAAAAATATAGAACTATGAACCCCAAGTTATTTTTTACCATTTATTTATTTATTCGAGGGTGTAGAACACCCTCGGTTTTTATTATAAATAACAAAAACAATGGCGAAAAAAACTGACCCACAACCATATCAAATTGACACATAATTTTTCTTAACAAATAAACCGTTAAATAATGAATTTACCATGAAATTTCGTAAAATTGTATATCATAACTTAATAAAAGAAAGCTAAATAACTTTCCATGTAAACGAAAAATTATAAATATCTTTGCACTGAATATGGGAAAAAGATTTTGCTTATGTTGTAAAAATTGTTTGTTGAAACTAAAGAAGTTACTCACACTGACAGGACTAAATAATACAATAAGAAACATCAGTTTTAAGTAAACTTTCATCCATAATTTTAGTCGTGAATTCATAATGAAGTAAAACTAAACTTGAGAATAAACTGAGCGCTTCTTTCTCTATTTCCCTTTTGTTGTTTACTTGACAGGACAGCGACGGAGCAACAAGCAACAACACAAGCAAAAAAATAAAAAGAAAAATGTATGACTTTTACATTGATGCCATATTGAATAAGAAAATACTTACTGTTTTTTAATTACTCTACTCAACAGATTATTCATTAATAAATACCATATTTCACTGTTATCAAAATTTTTAGCATTAATTATTTTAAGATTTATTAACCATTTGTGTTTAAAAGATTTTTTTAAAGGAATTCCAAGATTATACAGTATTTTCGTATTTTCCAAGTACGAGAGAGTGAGTGGCAACTTCATTGCGCTTTGTTATTAATTTGGAAATTTGTCGTCTCATTTTTGATTCTTGTTTTGAAGTGAATTTTATTCCATAAAAATGCCGGTAGAAAATTTAGAAGCTGAAAGTTTGGATAAAAATCCTAATTTGGAGTTAGCTCAACTGAAATTTTTGCTTTCATCTACCGATCATCAAAGGGATGATAATTTAAAATATCGACTATTGGAAGCCATCAAACAATACAGTAAATCTTGAATACTACTATCATTTCTATTTATGTTTTTCATACTGTGTTTTATGTGCCATCTATCTCACCCTATCATCTATCTAATCTATTTTATATTAGTGCGTTTTCAATTTTAGTTCTATACGGAGAAAGGGGCAAATTTCACATTTAATATTAATTTTGCTAAAATATGGCATATTTCAATTTTGTAATAAGTTACTAACCAATAATTAAACTAGTAACAGCTTTAGAAAGAGTCCTCCATGGCAACTGTTTTCATCCGTCACCAATTTGGTCTATTCATGGCCGATCGCTCGTTCTGGCCACCATGTTTACCCACTGCTCAAATAACGAACACACTACAAAGGCACAGCTTTAACAAGAGTCCTCCAGCCGCCATGTTGGTTTCATTATACAACCTGGTGCCACTTGTTTTTTTTGGCATTGCCAACTTGGGCGATAAATCATTTTCTAGCAACCCGGCAGATAGTATACTGTATAGTGGATTATAATATCAAATAGTGCCAAGAAGAGTGGCACCCGTTTGTATAATAGCATGGCCATGTTTATCCACAGCAATATGTTGGCATCATTTGAGCTTATGGGTAAACATGGCAGCTGGAGGACTCTTATCAAAGTACATACAGATACAGCAGAAACAAAAGTGTGACTTACCCCCTTCTGTGTCATATGTCTAACGGGAAGTGGCCCCTTTTAGTAACAATCACAAGTAATGTGTAGTGCAGAAATCTCGCTGAGTAGTTTAGTTTTTTTTCTGCATTTTTAGTTGTAGTTGTCCCAATACACTTTCCAATCTTCTTCCCCATTCAATAACATCAGAAAAGAATGTAAGGGGTGGGGGACACTGTTCTAGAGATTAAGAAGTCATAAAAAAAACTATCATGGGCTTTCTATTGAAAGTTCTTGCACCTATTTCTTCTTTGCTTATCTCCTGAAAATCAATAAACCCTTCTAGCAATTCCTTGAAATTTTGTAGACAGATGTTCTGGACCCCTATATATGGTCTCATCTCAGTAGGGGAGACCGGGGCACATTGGTACAAATTTTATAAATTTGTTATTTAAAAGAAAAATATTCATGTTTTTTAAAATTTTAAACCATGAAATTTGAGAGTATAATCTTATCTTTTAATGTGATGAGTTAAATTGAAGAATTTTTCAGTATTACAATCATAAACTTCTCATTAAAGAGACAAAAATTTTTGTACCAATTTTTTCGGGGAAACAACTTTTCGCGGGGAAAAGTTGTGACGTACTTCCATCCTATACAAACTAGTCGTGTATTGCCACCGACTGGCGAAACTAAGAAATCATTGTTATGCAGATTTAGCCTCTTGTTAATTAGGATGGCTACGGAAATATTTTAAAACACTAGTAGCAATAAAAATATAACAGTATTTTAAGAATAAGAATTTTAGAATATTTTACAGACAAACTTAACATTTAATTAAATTAAATTCCTTAGATGTATTAAAAGAGATGAAACTTACATAAAGTGTTACTTTTATTCTTATTTATTTTCGTTTTACTAGTGTTTTAAAAAACACTTTTGGAGCCATTCTAATTAACAAGAGGCAAAATTTGCATAACAATGATTTCTTACATAAATAAATAAAACACACATCAGGATGAAAAACCAAGAAAACTGCACGAAAGGTATGTAATTTTGGTGTTACTATAAGATGTAATTTTTGGTCCTTTTTGCATTTCCGTCGGTCTTTAAGGGATATTTCAGCTGGGAAACTTTTTAAATGCATTTTTGTGCCTTTTTGATAGAAACAAAGAATATCGACTACCCAACAGTAAACAAAGACAAGCCCAAGCAGCCAAAATGAGGTTGTTTGTATCGGATGGAAGTACGTCCACAATCGCATCAGCCAATGGGAGAACGATTTGAGTACGGCTCAAATTCCGCGCTTTTAAATCTTAAATAATTAAGAAAATAAATTTTTTTGGTTGTTTTCATGCAGAAAATCAAATTCAGAACAGTTTTCTTCATAGGATAACGATATTTTTATTCAGTATTTAAAAAATAGTGGTATTGCCCATTGTTCATACATTTGTTACACATAATTTAATTTTCTCTTGCTTTTTATACACTTCCTGATTTTTGTTTGAATTCTTCGAATGAAAATAGTTTTATTTAATTCTTTGAATCCAAGTACTTCAGGCTTGCATTTGTTTTTGCATTTCTTACACTAAGCAATCTTATGTAGTTTGTTTACTTTTGTTTAAACATAGTTTTGCATTTCTTCCCCTAGCAAGTTATCGCAGTTAGTTTCTTAACTCTTATTCCAGCTGATCCGTAATTACTTTTATTGGGTTTGCTTTCAGTGCTAATCACAAAAGAGGGGGCAGGGGGAAATTTAGATTTCCTTAAGTCAAGTGTGCTGTACGGGCGAAGCCCGCACAAATTTTCCAACCAGAAAAAGGCTTCAACTTTTAAATGCGTATATAGGTTTGGCCCTTAACAGTATGGAGATTTTTAAAAGTTACTGCTCCCACCCCCACAAGTAACAAGTAACTGCTCCCACCCCCTAACTTTGTGCCAATGGACCAAAAAATGATAATTGCAAAATTTTAGCCAAATCTGATAATATTAAGGCGACCCCCAAACGCCTTAAAGTTTTGAGTTTTTAGCCATTTTTTTGAAAAACAGGCAAAAAACCGACGATAAAATCTTCCCAGTTTTTTACCAATTTTTATAAGATGAACTACTATTGTTAGAGATATAATGGCACAGGTTTGGATTTTTTGTCACCCTTCATTTTGGAGTAGTGATTTTTTTAGTATTTAGCAATTAATTGTTGTAAAGTTGTTTTTCTCGCATTTTGAAAACAACTGCTACTCTACAAACACTTAACTTAAACACATGAAATTGGGCTCATTTTGTTCGTAGTTTTATTCGGGCATTATTACCAACTTCCTTTTTTAAAAATTCCAAAATTTTGAAAAAATTTAAAAAATGTAAACTTTTTGAGAAATTTTGAAACAAAAAATTTTATTGATTTTTACCTTCTAATATAAACATTTTTAACAAATATCAAGACAGAAATTGAATTTGATCACATCGGAAAAAATTAAATTCACGGTACATTTAGTAGGTCCCTTAATAACCCCCTAATCAAAAGTAAAATAATGATAAACTTCATATGATTCAAAGGCATGCAAAAAAATTGACACACATTATATAGTACATTTTTAAGCTAATTTTCAGTAAAAATATAGCTCCCAGATTTTCCAGATTCTATTATCCATTGGTAACTTAATCTTCTCTAAGAAAAAAAATGTCAAATAGATTTGTTGTTTCACAGAATGTTTTAAAACTAAAGGTATTCTTAGTTTCAGAATGAAAATTAAATTTCCATAAAAATAGTTTGCTATTGGAAGAAATGTTATAGTTTTCTATTGTTCATGATTTAAGTATTTTTCCAAATTCCAAGGCGTTTTAGGATTGTCTTGTAATTTTCCTATTCAACCGAAATTTTGCCCAATCAGTTGTTCATTGATTGAAACAATATTATAAGGGTAAGTGTGCGACATATTTTTAACTTTTTGAAAAGTCTCATTTAGATTTAAAGGTCACCCTTAAAAAGCAAGCCTAAAGTAGAATTGATTAGAAAAAGAAGTACCTTTAATAAAGAAATAGTACCTTAGTTGCCTGAACCATCCCCTTAATATTAGCTATGAGATTTTTTTAAAGAAATAAAAATTAAAATCACTTGAATTACTTATTCAAAAATCTAATTCTAAATGTAAAAAAAAAAAACACCAAAAAACCAGGGGTGCAGAATATGTCCGAACGCCCAAACATAGTTCGGGGGAAATTCAGGCAGTTCTGGGGAAATTTTCGCTTAAGTTTATAAAGAAAAGAAAACTCTACAAATCCAAATTGTTATTAGAACCAAATATTTTGGGTGGTTACAATATCATACCCTCCAAATTCTACGGAAATTAGGTGAAAATTACGGATGTACAACGGAAAACTACGGAACTATATGCCAAAAAAAAACCCCCAACAAGATTCCTTGGTGAATACCTGAAATTTGGCTTTTCCTTGTGTTTTGATTGATATGCAGGAAAAACAACGTATTCGTGATGGAATCGGTGATTCTCACTAAAAATTGTGCTCTTGTTTAATCACATCTATGTTTCTGACTTAAAAAATTAAGTTAAAGGCAGGAGAGTTTTACTGTAGATCAAATTTGGGAGTTTATAATTCAAATTTCAAGACATTTTTGAGCTAAGGTGACATGTATAAAATCCGTAAAAATTAAAACTTATGGATTCTTTGGTAATTATTTACCTCACAGAAGTTTAGTAATTAAGAAAACTATATTTTATAGTAAAAACTCATTGTATTTCAGTAGTTACATAAACTGAAATGAAAATATGGGGACAATTTTGGGGTAAATTTTAATGAAAATATGGAGACATTTTTTGGGGAAATTTTGGACAAAGTTAATAGTGTTCTAGGGAAATATTGGGCCCTGGAACATTTTCTGCACCCCTGCAAAAAACTTGGAATTAAAATTACTTTATTATAGCAACACTATTTTTTAGAAAAACTAGTTTTCCTTCATTTTGTATTATATTTTAAGGATTAAAACATTCTATAAAAGAACTAAATTAGCTTTAAACATAAATTAATAAGTATGATTAAGGTTTAAAATGGTAAGAAGAGTTATATGAAAATAATTATCACTATAAAATTTTAAATAGAAATAATTCCTTTAATAAGGTCCCATCTCGATTCTGGAAGCTCTAGATTTTTAAAGAAAATTAGCTTTAAAATGTGCTTTATATAATGTGTGTCAAATTTTTTGCATGCCTTTGAATCAGATGAACCCTTTCAAAGATCTTGCCAACTTTTCTTGAGTTTATCATTATTTTACTATTGATTAGGGAGTTATTAAGGGACCTACCAAATGTATGGTGAATTTCATTTTTTTCCCAATGTGATATTTTTCAATAACGTTATTAGTTATCCGACCCATCTCTAATATATATATATATGTGTGTGTGTGTGTTATACCAGATTATATATATTATATATTAAAGTTATTATATATTAAAATGTGGTCCGGGGGTCCCCAGGGCCAATCCTTTTAACTGCTGTCAACGTAAATTTCATTACGGGAATCCCAAGCGTTACCTTTGAGTGTTCCCCAAAGAGTTTCAAAATGAGATTAAACACTAGTTTAAAAGGGCAAATTCCAAACAATTTTCTGGGGGAGAACCCCCAGTCCCTCTCAAAATTATTAAGTCTATGTAATCTGTCCCATTAAAAATCACCAAGTTTTTTTAGGCACCAAACAACAGAAATGTCAAATGTCACCAATTTTCACAGTTGTTATCAAACAACAGTCCTTCCTAAATTTAAGTTTGTGGAAAGGTTTCCATTCTATATGGCCATTAAATGATTTTATGTCTTTTTTATTTAGACATGGCTCCATTTTATGAAGAAGTTTGTAAAGATCTTTCGTGGCCTGTGGACAATGCCCTTTTGGAGACTATGAAAAAGGCTAATGAGATTGAACTTAAAAAATTAGATGATGCTATTGAAGATGCAGAAAAGAATCTAGGTGAAATGGAAGTCAGAGAAGCTTATCTCAATAAAGCAGAATACTTGAGTAAAATTGGATCCAAGGTAAATTTCTAAAATTTAAATTTATTTTTTTAATTTATTGAATTTTTACTAGGTACCTTTGCATATGACAAAGACCATATTTTAGATTTTTAACAACAAAAAGAGTGTTATTCATGCACTTTTAATGGGCATAGATGCCCTTTCCTGAGTAGCCACTGGTAATCATAAGACCTAAAATAGGGTCTAAAAAATTTTGGGTCCAGCCGATAGGAGGGGGGGTCCGGACCCAGGGTCCCCCTTGGCTACGGCCCTGGTATGTAGCATTTAAACTGTAATCTGCCGCCCTGTGCTATAGCACATGTTGCACGTGCCTAAATACGGCCCTGGATAAGATCCACAGACTTAGGTTCCCCAACACCATTCTTTTAAGAATCTAATGTCAGAGCAAAGCTTCTGGTTTTGAAATGAAAGCTTGTAAAAAAATCACTCACTTTGAAACTCAAACAGGGTGTTTGTTTTTCAGAGGGATATGGACAAATTTTAATTTAACATTAAACTATGTGTTGATCACATTAAGCAATACATTTCATTTGAAGTTAAATAAAAGTTATTAGGACTTGTCAATTTTGATAACTTCATCTGATTCGTCACACTAACCAGTCATTTCTAACCCTGAAACTATAAAACTCAATAATTTTACAGGAATCTGCATTAGCTGTTTTTCGAAAAACTCAAGATAAAACTGTATCTCTCGGTCATCGTTTGGATCTCCTCTTTCATATTATAAGAATTGGTCTTTTCTATGTGGATCATGATCTTATTACCAGAAATATTGAAAAAGCTAAAAGGTACTTTTTATATCTCATTCTCCATTACAAAATCAGACTTCATTAACTTATAAGTTTTTCTTAAATTTAATTTCAGTGAATGCCTGGTTAATTTTATAAAAATGTTTGTAGTATTTGTTATTTTTTGTTAAATTTTAAAATCCAGAACACAAATATTGCCAAAAATTGCAAACCAGTTAACTAAAATATACTTTTAATATATAATTAAAAAATTTTTACTTGGATGGGTAACAGAATTGAACCCTAGTTCCAACTATGTAAAATTCAGTGACCTTTGATAATTTTCAATTTATTGTATTCTGGGAAAACCTCCCAAGTGCTTAGCATATGGGTTTTGTTATTTAACCACCATCAAACAATCCTAACTTTCCTATATCTATAGAATAAGATGTATATGTATTAGGGTGGTCCTTATTTGTATGGTAAAATTTTTTTGGGGGAATTCTGTTGGTGACACCCCCTAGTTTTGTGTCACTATAGAAAATAATAATGTATGCAAAATTTAAGCTCATTCGGATAATAACATGTGCCGCAATAGCCTTGAAATGTTTTTCAAAATTTTTTGTATTTAATTTTTTCCCAATTTTTTTTTTTAATTTTGAAAAAAAAAATTTAAAAAAGGCAGTTATATTGCACATCAAATCAATGATAAGGGAACGTACCCATACTACGTGACCTATTTAGGGGGGAGGGGGTCTTCAAAATACTACGCTTGGTCACAGGGGGGGGGCTTAGGGTTTCGTCACGTAGTCAAAAAATAAAGAAAAACAGACTTTTTTTTGTAAATTAAGTTACTGTTACAGTAACTTTTACAAAAATTTTTTCTTCTTGATAATATATTTTCCACTTTTACGCACGTACTCTTGGTACTCTTGGCAAAATCTGTATTAATAAAGAAAAATTGAGCAAAATTAACTTTTTTTAACTTTCTGTTTGCTAAAAATGATTGAAAACCGTATTTATGAACTACTACGTGAAAACTAGAGGGGGGGTCTAGGCATATACTACGGGTGGTCACCAAGGGGGGGGGAGGGGGTCAAAAGTAGTAAAAAATAGGTCACGTAGTATGGGTACATTCCCTAATATTACAAACAAAATGGCACTAATTTCGGGTTTTTAAGTTGTATAGTTCTAGAGTTATTAGCTGTTTTATATGCAGGAAAAACAACTTTACAAGAGTTATTTTTACTTTAAAAATTTTTTACTACCGAAAGAGGGGTGATAGAAGAATGGAATCTGGAACACTATATCTATTTTATATTCTCATAAAAAATCAAGAAGAATATGGGAGGGTTTAATCTTTGTTTTTTTTATGTTTTGTAAAAAAATCATTATTTTTTTAAAACTTTTTTTTTTTTTCTTTTTTTTTTTTTAAGGCTTTTGCGGCACAGGTTAAAATTTTTTGATTGACCTAAAATTTTGCAAAATTCATTTATTTGTATGATGGAACGATTTGGGGGGGAGGCATAAAGATTTCCAAACTTTAAAAAAAAGGACCACCCTGATATGTATACTTCTGGTGTATTTTTAGCCCTTCATCAATATACTTTATTTTATAAAATTTTTAAAAGCCTTAATTATATTTACTATTTGCAGTTTGATTGAGGAAGGTGGTGATTGGGATCGCAGGAATAGATTAAAAGTTTACCAAGGTGTTTATTGCATGGCCATTCGAGACTTTAAGAATGCTGCCAACTTTTTTTTGGATACAGTTTCAACTTTTACCAGTTATGAACTCATGGACTATAAAACATTTGTCACTTACACAGTGATTTGCAGTATGATTTCTCTACCTAGAGTGGATTTGAGAGAAAAGGTAAGTTTCATTTTCTGGTGAAAAGTTAAATGTATTTCATAAATTAAGCTAACAAATGTGATTTTGTTGTAGGTTGTTAAAGGATCCGAGATCTTAGAAGTACTTCATAGCACTCCAGATATCAGAGAATACTTGTTTTCTCTGTACAACTGTCACTATGGAGAATTTTTTCAGAAGTTAGGTATGTTCAGCTATTCTTACAACAAAGTTATCGCCTGTCAATTAGTGTTATGTGTGTATGTGGAATGATAAATTTTTAGAGCTGAAAAATTTTGTTAAAACAAGGGTTTTAGCAAAAACTATTCCACATGAAAAGGGTCATTGCAGGGGGGGGATATTTCTTCGAGAAGCAGGTTTTCGACTTACTGAAGTTCGTCATATGGAGAGTATATCGTCGGCTTACAGTCGAAAGGCACTAAGTCACTTATGGAAGATATTTTGAAAGCGGTGGAATGTCGCCAACGAACGAGCGGACTCTTCGCGCATCTCTAAAATCTTGTCAAACTGTTTTAAACCAGAAAGAATTCATACAGTAAAAAACTTAAATGTTAGTTCGTGATTAATAATTTATTAAATTGATATTATTTGATCATAATTGAGTTATTTTAGGGATTATAAAAGATTTTATAATTCGATTTTTCAAAGGTTTTATAATAATATTTTATTTTTCATACACTATAGTAACTAGATTGGCAACGGTAAAATGATCGCCAAATTTGGCATAACCTCGTACGGAGTAGTTGAGCAAAGAGTGACTTAGTGCCTTTCGACTGTAAGCCGACGATATACTGTATTTGTGAACTAAAACTAGAAAGCTACTACATTACCCCTTCTGTCTTATCTTATTATATATATTCTTGAACTGCGTGTAATATAGATATTGTAAATATATATATATATATATTTATTTTTTAGCTTTGGTTGAAAGAATGCTGAAGCAGGATCGCTTACTAGCACCACATTTCCGTTACTATGTCCGTGAAATGAGAATTTCAGCCTATACTCAACTTCTTGAGTCTTACAGGAGTTTGACTCTTCAATATATGGCTGATGCATTTGGAGTCACCACAGACTTTATTGACGAGTAATGTAGATAATATTGTATATGTATATTTCATCAAACAAATTTTAAGACAATACCCTGAAGTCAGGTAAATCTTGTGGAGAATAGCAATTCTAGTAATATAAACAACGTTTAATCTACAATCTAAAAACATTTAAAATAGCAAACAATTGTTTCGGGGATCAAAGGATCCCCTTCATCAGTGGTAAAAGTACAAATGAAGACAGGCGATCGGTATAAATACACAGCAAAAAAGCGACCTCTAGACAAAGCATAAGAAATTCATATACTATACCTGTTATGTGGATGATTCTTTCGCCCTCCTGGATTCTTACCAAGATGTTGACAATATTCTTGCTGTTATAAGTTGAAAAAGATCAGTGTTTACCTTTTCTAGATGTCTATGTAATACGTAAAGATAATGAATTATTTACTACTAATATTTAACAGAAACCCTTTGCTGTGTCGTTACCACCCCATTTTAATTCGAACTACCCTTTTAACCAAAAGATTGCTTCTTTTAATTCTTTTGTTTCTCGAGCTGTTAATGTTTGTTCTAATAACGTCCTTCTCATTTCTGAAATTAATTATATAAAAGTGATAGCTATTGATCGCGGTTTTTGTCATACTTTAATTGATCCTATTCTCAATAAAACCTTAAATTACACCCCTATGTAAACAAAATCACCTTTACTGATCTTAAAGATCCTATCGAAACTTTGAACAGATGTGGTATATACAGGATTTTTTTTGTTCATGTAACTTATCATATATTGGTCAAAACGAAACGAGCTCTTAAATTAAAAGTGAAAGAGCATTAAAATTATGTAAGAAAAAAGGAGTTCGATAAATCTTCTATTGTTAAACATGTTTGGGGTGAAAACCATAAGTTTAATTTTTCTTCAGCTGTTATAATTAAGAATTGCAACTCTGTTATTGATCTTGATTTTTTTTAGGCTTATTATATAAACAAATATTCAGAATCTTTAATCAATGATTTGCATAGTGTGCCTTACTTCTCACCTGTTTGGAGGTCGTAAAAATGTGTGTAATTTAACCTTGTACCTTTTATTTGGTTTCTTCTTGGATTTGAGTTAACTGTAACTAGTATATTAATTTCTTATGCTTTCTCTAGAGGTCGCTTTTTTGCTGTGTATTTATACTAATCGCCTGTCTTCATTTGTACTATTTTAAATGTTTTTAGATGGTGGATTAAAAGTTGTTTATATTACTAGAAATACCCTGAACTTAAATGACCAATGGGACCAAGCAATAATCGTACTTAGTGGGTTGACATGCAATATTTTCTTGCTGCAAGATTTAAGCATTCCAATATGTCATTAGTTTTTGGTACTTTTATGTGATAAGTTATGTAACTTGAAACCAATGACACCTCAAAAACGCATTACACAAAAATGTTGCATGTTAATGCCTCTAAGTTAGTAGTTCCCGAAGTAGTGCCATGAAGAGATATCAGGGATAGGGAGAATGAGATAACAGATTTTTAGCATAATTGAAATCTGATTTTGGGTACAAAAATAATACTATCTTTTACCTGTTATAATTTATTTATTTTAAAAACTAGATTTTCAAAACACAAAAACAAAAAACTAATTAGGTAGAAATTAAAAATAAATAGTGTAAAAAACATGTTGCAAATAATCTAAATATATGTATCAGTCTTAATTCCACAATTCAAACTAGTACTGTATCTACAAAGGGCAGTGGTCCCTTGACATACCTGATTAAAATTAGTTTTTGAGCACAGTTGGCAAATATCACATGATATTTATATAACTATCAAAATATCGGAAATTTGTGTTATATATCCGATATTTTCAGATTTAAACTAGAAAAAAAACTGTTTCTTTCAAGTGAATACTAGTCTAAACAAATTATTTTAATTAAAACTAATTGTCCAGAGCTTATTTACTAGTAATTATGAAAACATAACAATGTTTCAAGATATTAATACAGTAAATTCCCGTTAGTACGCCGTTCAAGGGGATGTTTGAAAATGTTGTAATAAGCGGTACGACACTATATGCAGAATCCTTAAAGCACCGTTTTGGCCATATACGTAATAGAGTAAACTGCCATTACAGGGTGGCGAGTGATTGGGTCAGGGAATTTTGTGTTTCTGGAAAAGTCAGGGAATTTGTTCACTGACCGGGAATTTTTTTTTAAGCAAAGCATCTTGGCGTATTTTAGGTTTTTCCTTAGAACAGTAAAGCAAGTGCAGTGCCGAACTGCGCCAATTATGGAATCCTGTTCCAAAATGCAGTTTTGCGCCAAACTACGCCAAAATCGAAACGAAAGCCTCGCCTGCCGGGTTATTTTGTGCGGCCCGCGATGCGCCCTGAAAACTCCCCAAAAGTAGCTTCAGAACACTTTTTAGCATATTAAAATTTGTGAATATCTCGGGGGAGAACCCTTGAACTCCCCAGTTTATTTCACGGAATCAAGACTTTCAGCTTCAGCTCTACCTTCTGCTTTTTCATCCATTTTGCGCCCCGCGAACTAATTTTAATTTTTCAGATAATCCCTACTTTTTTACTTACCAGATTATTTCCGAGAAAAATCACTATTTATAACGGAAAAAAGTTGGAAAATCACGACATCACGTCAGGGTTCCCACGGGCCTTGAAAAGTACTTGAATTTCATTTTTGTTTTCAAGGGCCCTGGAAAGTACTTGAATTTAGTTCAATGTCCTTAAGAGTCCTTGAATTTTATTTAAATATTTTAATTTTCAGTTAGAACATAACAAAGTTCATTTTTTCAAATAGTTCAAACCCTGTCAGCTTATATTGTAGAACAAGTGAAATATAGTATTATGTTTGAAATTGTTAAATATATGAATGGTAATATAATGCAGTCTTCAACTATAAGAAAGGTTTTTTGAGAAAAGTTGTTTTCTGAAGTAGGGGCACTAAAGAGAAGTTTTGTTGTTGGTTAATGGCTTTTCTGCCTTTCTATGTTAGTCCATGAAAAATTTAAAATGAGCCTTAAAAAGTCCTTGAAAAGTACTTGATTTTTTTTCCTCACAAAAGAGTGGGAACTATGCACGTGAATGTATCGTTTTGCTCACGGAGTGTTCCGTTCCTCTCGCGATGCTTTCTTGGACGCCGCGGCTGTAAAGTTAAAGTCGGCTTCTCTTCTCGCGTTCTTATTGCTATGTAGAAAGAACAACTTCACTGTGGTCAGAAACAACCAACAAATCCGGTGTTCCGGAAGTCGAAAAATAGCGATTTTTCACGAAAATTCCGTTTTTTTTTTTTTTTTTTTTTTTTCCCCCTTTTTTTTTTTCCCCCCCACGACTGCTTTTTACGGGCGCCTGTTGAGTTGACTGTCATCAGAGCAGCCTAAGTCTAGTGAAATCTATCAGAATTGGGTTTTTCTTGATTTTAGTCAGTATTTTCAACTTATGAGGTTGTAAATTTTTATTGAAAGGTTACTTTGAGCAATTTAAGATAATACAGTGTTTATTTAAATCATGTTAGATTACACTGGTCAACACTCATTTTAGTGGCTGGAATATTAAAGCTGATTTTGTATATATTTGACCTCCTGATTACGAATATGGCATCCATTTTTGCTCATCAGCTCTAGTTTTTGATATATTTCACAATTAAGTTTTTAAGACTTTTGCTCTACCTTTTATACAATATGGCGATATAAAGATGTCTTAAAATATAAAAAACCAAACTCTCTAAGGCTTTTCCTATTCCATAGGGTCCCAATAGATAGTGTATACAGTTTCATTCCCCTGAGTTAGTTTTAAGGGGTACCTATAGGGCCCTAAAGTTGAATAAAAGTGGAAAAAATTGTCTTTTTTTCAGAATTTTTTAAAAAATATTTTTGAGTTTTCACATGTGTTAAAACTGGGTAATATATGTTATTTAGAACTTATTTAGACAGGATAAAATAATTTTTACTTTTTAAGTGCACCGGAAAAGACCTATTTTCTAATTTTAAGGAGAGAAGTAGGGTCATTTCGCTCAAAAACGCTCAATACCAATAATGGTGGTTGAAACGAATAATTTTCGAATTTTTCAGAAGTAAGTTCTCAAAAAAGATGTCCTTTGATGTAAAACTAAAAATTTCATATGATAAAGATCAGTGAGTTAGTTTATTGAATGTAAATATCGCCTCTCCAGAAAGAGCAGAGCGTGCGAAGTTTGGCTCGCTTCAGACAAGTCTACTCTACTATCTCTACGGATTAAACTATGCCAAATGGGAAAGTTTCAGGGATGTCGCTCCAATTAATCTACCTGAATAACTTCTAAAACACATATTAGTCAATTTTATCCAATTAGCAAATTAAAAAATGCCTTTTTTTTTTAAATAATTTTTTTCCAATTTTTTTCAAATTGTAGGGCATGAAAGCTCGGGAGCAGCTTCTATTGTTTTACTGATCTTTATCAAATGAAATTTCAGTTTTACTTCAAAGGACATCTTTTTTGAGGACTTACGTCTGAAAAATTCAGAATTTATTCGTTTCAACCATCATTATTGGTATTAAGCGTTTTTGAGCGAAATGACCCTACTTCTCGCCTAAAAATTAGAAAATTGGTCTTTTCCGGTGTACTTAAAAAGTAAAAATTATTTTATTCTGTCTAAATAAGTTCTAAATAACATATATTACCCAGTTTTATCACATTTGAAAACTCAAAAATATTTTTTAAAAAATTCTGAAAAAAAGACAATTTTTTTCACTTTTTTTCAACTTTAGGGCCCTATAGGTACCCCTTAGAACTAACTCAGGGGGATGAAACTGTATACACTATCTATTGGGACCCTAAGGAATAGAAAAAGCCTTAGAGAGTTTGGTTTTTTATATTTTAAGACATCTTTATATCACCATATTGTATAAAAGGTAGAGCAAAAGTCTTAAAAACTTTATAGTGAAATACATCAAAAACTAGAGCTGATGAGCAAAAATGGATGCCATATTCTTAATCAGGAGGTCAAATATATACAAAATCAGCTTTAATATTCCAGCCACCAAAAAAAAAGTTTTTTTTTGTAGACCAGTGTTATAACCTGTTTTAGATATCTGATATGATTTAAGATTCTAAAAAAAACTTTCTGTGTGTACTAAGTGTAATAACTATCAGGGAAATTTTGTCCTCTGGTCAGGGAAAATGAAAATGGAAAATCACTAGCCACCATGCATTAGTACGCTGTTCAAGGGGATGTTTGAAAATGTCATAATAAGTGGCACGACGCTATATGCGGAATTCCTTAAAACACTGTTTCGGCGATATACTTAGTACATATATCTTACCTAAAAACCTTTTGAAGCGGGATTTTATCACTAAAATAGAAACGAAAGAATGTCTAAAAACAAAACAAACATTCTTACCTTCTTTACATCTTTTATTGGTACATCCTTTACACTATTACACACCACAATCTTTTATTTTTAATTTATATTTCTGATTAAAAAATTTTCCATAAGTTGTTTTTGGTTTTCTTTTCTGAATTAGGAAGATTTCTATTCTACCGGAGGTTTCTTAGCATATCTTCTGCAATAGCTGAGAGTGACTTCCTCAATACAACTATCAAATTGCAGGTGCTAAATTGTCACAGGACGTCATGAGTCGCATGACCTGCAAGACCTTGTTCTTTTCTCTTCCTTGTTCTTGCGCAACGGGGGGCCATTCGGGGAAAAGGGGTGTGGGTGGAAAGAACCAGTTCTACCATATTGTTCTACTCTCTTTTTCTTCAGTACTGATGCTCGTACATTATTTGAAAGGAGCTTGACAACGCAATAACCGGGATTTATCTTCGGGGGACCGGAGAAAAGTGTCAAAATATGCGGGAAGTAGTAATAAGCGGGGGCGCTATAAGCGGATATAGTTTTTAATGATAAGAGGCCTATAGGGACCAGAGAAATGGTCCAGAAAACCGCGGGAGGTCGCACTAAGCGGGGGCATACTAACGAGAGTTTACTGTAGTTTATCTTTAATTTTTTATGGATTCTATAATTCAGATAAAAATATTTGTGATAATTTTTTAATTAATCAGAGAAACAATGAGATATGAAAATATTAACCTGTTCGCATTGTTAAATGCAATATGTGCCAAAGAAAAAAATCCAAATTACTTTTAAAATATGCAATACAACTTCCTATGCTAACATGTTAAGATCTAATCAGATTTGATAAAATAAGCTATTTTAACTTTATGATTTAACAATTTTATAGTTATTAAATTGTATTGATTTTTTTCATAACTTAATTAACAAGTCAACAAAGTATTAAAAAATGAATTTGGGGAGGTTTTAGTTGATTTTGTTTTTATATAAATATCATGATATATATCGGCCAACCCTGTTTTTGAGTCAAGAGTTTAGAATCCTTACTATTGAGTTATAAAAATAATTAAATGATTAAAACCTTTTCATTTAGTGGTAGTCTTGTAAGACCACTTTAAAAATGACTATTAGTTTTTAATAATCTACCCTGCCATTTATTTTATGATTAATTACTTATATTTAGAGAGTTGGCTAGATTCATTGCTGCAGGCCGGCTTCATTGCAAAATTGATAAAGTTGGTGGAATTGTGGAAACTAATCGCCCCGATAGTAAAAACTATCAATACCAGGTAATATTCATGAGAATATTCCAACTATCTTTATTAAAACGATTATTCATGTAATTAAATATAGCTCACAATGTTTGTATAGTTTTGATACAATCACACTGTATTTAAAAAACATTCTACTTAAAATTTTCAAATACCAGCCAGCTCATAAATAATACAGCAACCACAAATAACTTGCTTATGTGTTAAAGTAATTTTCTTTTCTTTTAGGCTTGCATCAAACAAGGAGATATACTTTTGAACAGAGTTCAGAAATTGAGCCGTGTTATAAATATTTAATAACTTTATTCTATGTGTGTTTTGTGTTTTAGCTTAAAATAAATTCTGTTTCTAATTTCTCTCTCTTTTCTGAAATATTCAACATTTTCAAATACATTTGTAAATAATTCAGATGGGTTTTCCAAAATATTAAAGGTATTGAATTATTTTCAGGGATTGAAACTAAAAAAAATTGAATGGTTTATATCAGAAACATGTCTGACACCATTTCCCCCCCCCCCCAAAAAAAAAAAAAACTAAGGGGCCTGCCCCCTGCTCGCTATCACCAACCCTGTTACTTTTTTTAATATAGAGATATGAGTTTTTGGTGTCATGGGTAAATGCACATTGTAGTATAGTTCCTCTAACTATAAAAAACCTTGTTCTGAAATGACCAACACAGGAAAGCTTGTAATAGTAAAACAAAAAATATTTTATTTGATTATAATTTGTATCTGTCCTTCTTTAGGAAGACAATTAACAGAAAATACAAAACTTTTATATGTGAACTAGACTAAATACAAAGCATAATTAATTGTTTTTCATCATGCATTAAGAAGATATCTCGGGTTTCAGTTCTTGATTAAATGGAAACCATTGCATTAGCCTTGCTACACCAGTGTATCCTAAACCTGAAAAATAAAATACTTAAATACTTGGCTTTCAGTTTAACCTCATTTTAATAGCATTGTAGTCGGTAGCAGTTCTTGAAATGAATACCTACCCATTACACAAAAATTATGTCTATAAAATGCACATTATGAAAAAAAATACATGTGTAATTAAAACAATTTTTGCACCAACAGCAAAAATAATTCACAAATATTGGTAGATTTACAATTTGAAACATGTTAACCATGTTGGTTGAGTAGGGGAGAGTGGGGATGAATGAGACAACTCAAATTTGTTATTTTAACTTCAATTAATTTTTTTGATATTTCACCCAGAAGGTAGTAGTACATAGCCTATCAACAAATTATGTTTCAAAATATATCTCTACCTCTTAGAGCACAATGAACCCTTTTGCCCTATGAGCACCATGGGAAACTAAATGTTTATTAAAATCAAACATAAAGAATAGATCAATTGTAAAAAAATAAGATTTTTAAACAAGTTTATTTGTATTTTTTATTAAATAATTTTCCACAAATTATCAAATAAAACAGTTGGAAGTAAATACTTAGTTTTATATACTAATGGCATTTGTTCATAGAAAAAATAATTGCTAAAAAAGTACATGTGTTTTAAACAATGTTTTTTTTTTTTTTTTTTTTTTGCTTTGTTTTAAATGTGTTTTAAACCACGGCTTACTAGATACTTATACAGGCTAGCCGAGTTTTAAACAATGAAAACCATTTGACAACTTTTCCCGCTTGGAGCGCTACAAGACCTACCTATATTACCCACCGCCTTCAACACTGTGAATATGCTTTGCCAGTTTGTCCAATAATGCCATCTGGATTTGCAATGATTTCTGTACTTGGCTAGCCTATATAAGTATCTAGTAAGCCGTGTTTAAACGTACCACCCCTGGTTTCCCATGATTGAAAAAACTTTCAATTGAAAGCAGATGTTTCAGGCAAACACATTGCAAACTCAATTATTTCAGACATATTGCTATAAGAAATATAAGTATTTTTTAACACCTAAAATGTCACATTCTACTTTTCTACAATAGTATCTGGTACTTTTTTGGAACAAGAATCACAGCCTAAACTTTGTTTTTAAATAACCTGGTTTAAAAGTGTCTCTTAATGAAATGAATGAAACCCCGGACATGTTTGAGATCCTGGACATTACTAAAAACCTTGGACTGTCCAGAGTAATCCCGGACGTATGGTAAGCCTAATTGAAGGGTTTGGTGGATGAAGGGGCTATGTTACATTTGGGACAGATACAATAATTGATGTTTTCGCCAAATTTGGAGAGATCGGATCTCGCCAAATATGGAGAGATCGGATCTCGCCAAGCTACTACTAATAAAGTTTGTTTGTCCTCGCTTGGCACGAGTGGCAAACCTAAAGGCAGTACCCACAGAAGAAATATCAGTGGCGAGTGCAGGGTATCTAATAGAAGTGAGATAACCATCTTTATAGCTTTTTTAGTGCACTCGCCACTGTTTTTTTTGCTGTGGATACTGCCTTTAGGTTTGCCACTCGTGCCAAGCAAGGACAGACAAACTTTACATCTAAGTCCCTGCTGTGCTAGTAGAAGCCATTTTCACATTGAAAGGGTATCGCCCAAATTTGGCAAAAACCTCGATTACAGAATCTGTCTCAAATGTTACATAAGCCCTTCAATTATTGTTTAGTGTGGAATTGCTGGAATGAAGTGAACAGCTTCAAGAGGGGGAGTGATACGTTATTTCTCTAAATTTTATGGTCAACAGCTATTTATTGCTGTAATTTGATTAAGATGCATTTTATGTGCTTGTAAAAAATTGTGTTTACTGTTATTGCATGTTATTTTTCTAGGTCAT
This sequence comes from Tetragnatha montana, assembly GCA_963680715.1. NCBI lineage: Eukaryota > Metazoa > Arthropoda > Arachnida > Araneae > Tetragnathidae > Tetragnatha > Tetragnatha montana. The sequence goes on from OY796675.1 coordinate 35,002,543, forward strand.
TTTAAAAACGATTCATTCTATAGGATTTTACCAAATGTTGTTTATTTATTGTTTTGGTACCTTTAACATGCTAATGCTAACTTTTGAAAACTTGCGTCAGTATTATATCTAAATACTTTTTAAATCTTCATGTATTAATTTAAATTTTTATGAGCTTATAATCGGCTTACTTTAATTGCACAGTACTTATCTGATAACAAAATGACTTTTTAAAACATTTAATCAACTATATTAAGATTTCTGGGATTAATAAGCTATGAAATCATCAACAGGAATTGAGGGAGATGCGATATTGGGAGAGAATCAGAAGTTCAATTTCGGTTAAGTTGTTTTTTTCCCCATTGCGATCAGAATACGAAAAGAAGCATACTTACCGCATGAGTGTGCGCCAAAACACTTAAAATAAGGCTAAAATTCACTCACAAAAAGGACTAAAATTGGGAAAATCAAAAGGACATGAATTAGTAGAGGAATCTAGTTTTGGAAGTAAAAAGATATAAAAAAAAATTGCGTACTTTCGTTTGCCCGTCTGTCCATTGTTTTCGTCAACTTCGCCAGAATGCGCCTAAATATGCGATTTTATCAGAATCGCCAAGAAACACACTTTTTTAACAACGCAACGTACCGCCCCTGTTGGACGGGCTTATTCAAATGTACCAAAAATTGTTTGAGTCGTGAATGTTTTGTGTTTTCATGGATGGTTTTGTGAAAAGACAGGAAATTTTCAGATCCATCCATAAGACTGTAAAAATTGAATTTTTTTATTTATTGTCACTTTAAACAGAGCCATCTTTACACAGCTTAGGTGACACATGGCAGCCGGAACAGGCAACCATGAAAGTGCCAAGCCTGGCACTGAAAATCGTATTAAAATAGTGGATTCTGGTAATCCAGTTCTATAAAATTTGAATACTCGCCAATAAACAGCATTGGCAACAACAAATTTCGTAAAAAATGTTACCCAGGCTTAGTTTGTTTAGATTTACAGACATGGACGTAGCCAGGGGGGTGTAGGGGGGGCAGCTGCCCCCCCCTAAATTTTCAATTTAATTTTTTAAAAAAAATTTCTTGAATCTACAAATCTAAATTTTTTCTCTTACACTTTTTATTACTTTCAAAGTTAGCTGAGCAATGTCTGAACCTTGACCAAGGTCAAAGAGGTCACGTGTCAAGCAATCGTGAAATTGGCGGGGGAGAAAAGTTCCGAAAAGACCACGTTTTCACAAGGAGGATGCAATAATTATTGATAAACAGAGGCGTCGACAGAGCACCTCCCCATGTTTATCTTGGAGTGTGGGCAATTGAGCTTGTTTATCACCAGTGGCAGTTGAAACCTCCCACTGACACGCTTGAATGAACTCGGATGTGTCCAGTGTGCTTTTGAAAATGGAGGGATTTTTATTTCCCCATAAAACTAGGTTTCTTGACCAAAAAATTCCAGAATTTCCAGTAAGTTGTTATCACCTGAAATTTTGTTTGATAGTATAGGAGAGATTGCTACAACATTGAAGCAGAGAGAATTTACTCAATTTGAATCAGCTGGAAAATAAAAATTGGTATAATTTTTCTGGTATGTTCTAATTTGTTTTTAAAGTATTTTATTGTAATCAAATAAATTTCATAATTTATTATTGTTATCAACTGGGGGTCCAGCGTCGGGCTATTCACTCGACCTGGACACAAGCTAAGTAAAGTCTGTCTGCCCTAGCAAGGCACGAGTGGCAAACCTAAAATCAGTACCCACAGCAGAAAAAGCAGAGGCGAGTGCAGGGTATCGGGTCGTATCGGGTATCTAATAGAAGTGAGATAACCATCTTTATGGCTTTTTCGCCACTGTTTTTTCTGCTGTGGGGACTGATTTTAGGTTTGCCACTCGTGCCTTGCTAGGGCAGACAGACTTTAATAAGCATCCCAGGCCCAAAGGCTAATGAAACAGAGATGGGTACCGCCTGATGAACCACTAGGCCTGGGCAGAATTTGAGTAAAGAATACTGTCGGAAATGGAGCTTGTGGTTCATTGCCTGCAATGCAATTATTAAGGTAGTAAACAAAAAATTTTTGGGTAGCAACTTGTGGGAAAAGGGTTTTTAAAAAGATTTTGAATTTAAATAGCTTTGGTGGTTCGTATGGTTTTAAATTTGAAAGAGATGTGGGAAAAATAATTTCATGTAACTTTATATTTTTCTTTATTCTCTTCTAAATTATTATGTAATTAAAGCAGTAGCGTATCTTCCTAAAGCTTGATGTTTTTTTTAACGTTCAAACATATGAAAGTTTCACCCAGTGACATAAAATAGAATAGATAGAATTTATTGTATTTAACTCGACTCAATTAGATTCTACAAATTATACTTTTAGTCATAAGCCACATAAATTTCCTTGAAAATTATGTGGCTTACAAGAGGTGGTTCTGTTTGGGCTAAAGAGTCTAAAAATGAGCTAAAACACTACTTTAAGGGGCAAATTTTAAAAAGTTTTATGGGAGAGGACCCCCAGACCCCCCTTTTTCTTAGAGCACACATTTATTACACTATTATTTACGCTAAGTGTGCAAAGTGCAAACCCTTCATATAATTAGTACTCTAAAATTTAATGTGTAAAAGTACTCCCCATGGGGTACCTGGGACCATGCTATGGGGCAAAGGTAAGTATCCTTGCCCCCCCTTACATGGGACCTGGCTACGCCTTTGTTTACCAAGTTATCCAAGCTGAACTTTAGTTTGTCATTCTGTTTTCTACCAAATTGAAACAATAGGAGGTAATTGCATAGAATTCAAAGGGTAACTTATATAGGTTTTTCTCCTTAATGTAATGTTTCATTATAGCTAAAACTTACTTGATCCAAAGATATAAGATAAAACTTTTGTACTTCTAAGTCTTCCAATTCGACTCATACGAAAAACGTAGGCGCTACAAAGCAATAGAGATAATCCCCCCGTTAAACGACAAGACATACAATCAGCTGGAACTGATGGTCTTGAATTTTCGTTCATTTTATCGTTTTCCATAGTTCAGGGAAGAAAAAGGTCAAGAATGGAATATCCCCACTTTAAAAATTCCACTATAAAACAATATTCAGCTTGCAACCTGCAACAAATGTAAACAAACATACGAATCGCTAGCGCTACACTGACTCTGACATTTATAGCCAATCAGGTGAAAGCAGCAAAGCTAGTGACAAATCAAAATTTAGGATTTAAGTGATTGATATTGATTACAGTACTTTTCAAACATGTGCTCGCCCCAACAATAACAAAACAATGTCAACAAAACAATAGTATCTATTAATTAAAACAAAATCGGTTATGTAGGATTCAGTCCAAGAAGTTATAATGATTACTTTACTTTTATATCGGTTTGGTACCTTGAAAATTCTCTTGCTGAAAATTGAACAAGTGCCTCAATTTCTGACTATGCACAAAGTACAAGTTTTATAATAAGATTTTAAATAATATAAAAAGTAATCAAAGATGAATAAATATTTCACGCAAAAACTGGGAACTGCAAAAAGGAATCGTAGATGAATTGATGCGCGGCGGCTGGAGTTAATTTGAAATTCAAGGACCTTTGGCATTTTTCAAGGACCTAAATTTAGCTTTAAAAAAATTCAAGGACTTTTAAGGACGGTGGGAACCCTGTATACTAGTATGTATCTGTGGAATCAGTGTCTAAAAGTTATTTTGATTAACCCGCACTCCAGATACTCACGTGTTACACGTGCTGGAGTTTCAAGCAAAAAAGGGGGTGTCCTCCCCAGAAAAAGTTTTGATATTTATTTTTTAAAGTAGTTTACACTCATTTGTGTGAACACAGAGCAGCAAAATTTCAAATTAGAAACTAGTATATAAATAGTGGTTAACATTATTAGAAACTATTCACATTTAACTTTTGAATTAGCTTGCAATCATAATAACAAGATTAATACAGTTCAAAACTTAAAATAAAAAAATACTATAAAAACCTATTTATTTTAGTCAAAAGAAGATTTAACAAAACTTTTGCTGTGCAAGAGGGGCCCCGGGCCCCCCTTTGCCCAAATGTATGGGCGCCCATGCTTTATGGTTGCTAAGAAACTCTTATTAGATTCATTATAAGCATTTTTAACAAGTTAAGAAGTAAATAAAATAACAAAAACTAGGGGGATCTGCCCCCTCCTCACTTGCCAACCTTCAGAAAAGCTAACATTTCTTTACAGGCCACTTTGTGACGAGGAAAATTTGTGATCCTTTAACATCACTTTCTTCAAGACAGGGTAGTCAAGGAATGATGGTGGATGAAAACTGTTACAGGGGGGCAAAGCTACAAAAAGTTTGGGAAACCCGACACTTAAACAGCTTCTCCACTGCAGCACTCAATGGGATGTACTTATTGCAGCGCAAAAATAGGGTAGGAAATAAAATCTGAAACAAAATTTGAAGTGCAGACTATAGATGTAAACAAATAAAAAGTTGTATAGTTATATCATTGATGTGCACTATTGTAATTTAAATATTGGTTTAATCAAGATTGAAGTTGTAGCTTATTTTGACAATGGTTAGTTTTGATTTATAAATTAATATATAAAAGTAACTAAGTACAAATTAAGTAATTATATACTACTATTGTTACTTTATGATTTTTTAAGTAACAGTACAAGTATGATAGTAAAAAAAAAAACCCTAGTAATTAAATACTTTGGCAGTAGCTTACTCAGTATTTTAGTTGCTTGTATTTAAATACAAAAATAGGAGTAGGAGGACTAAACTTTTTTAAAAGATAGAAAAAGAGACCAAAATATAAAAAAATGACTTCAAGGGACTACTGCTATTTGGTAGATGTTTTGATGTTAAAAATCCATATCTTTTCGAACACTTCCTCAGTAAGCAGGGTAAAACAAAACAAACTAAAATAACTACAATGCATACAATAAATTTTATTTACAAACAAGGTTTTGAAAAACATTACAATTATTTCATAACTGATGTCAGTGTGTCACAAATATAATATATAACTAACCTGCCTACAATATTTTAGGTTTCTTTTTAAATGTGATTTACGTTCATAGGATAGGTTCAGAGAAACATGCAAAGTGAGATGAATATCTTAAATATAGTTAACAATAGAATAATTACATATTTTAATTCTTAAATATTGTATACAAGATTTCATAAAAGGATTTATATTAAATGCACAAAGAAAACACATAGATTCAAACAAGTAATAAAAAAAATTAGTAAGTTGGAAGCCAAGGGGCATAAGTGATGTGTTTTGCCCTTGCAAATGTGCCTATGATGAAAAAAATATCAATGCCTTCCTCGTGTAGGTGGCTAGAATAGTTATCAAATTCCTAGTCTTACATTTTAAGATAGTAATATATACAATAGCTTGTACTTGTATTGAAGAAATCAGCAAAATATTTCATCAGAATAATAACATGAAAAAGAATAAGAAAATAAACTCAGCTGAAAATAGTAAATTGAATGCAAATGCTGTTAAACAAATCACATTAACAAACACTAGAACAAACGTTCTGTATAATGTCAAAGGTTATTTTGGAGACTTGAAATATAGCCTCAGATGTTTCTTCGATTTTTTACCTGTGTTGTGTGCACAATTTTCATAAAGGACTCGCACATACTTATATTGAATATTATATTATAAATTTTTTTGTCCTTATTTGTCGCTTCAGCTTACTTGGGAAGTTCTATAATATTTTTTTATGCAATGTAATTTTGTACTCCCTATCATTCACTCAAAATTAGGTTTACTACGGAAAATTCTCATTGAGAACATGTGTTAGGATTTGAGTTGGTGAGTTCTAAACCTATACAAAATGTTAAAATGCATTGTCACTCATCCCCACTGGCTTCAAACCCATTCAAATAATGTTCCATATATAATAATGAGAATACATTTGTATTATTTTTTACAACTATTTTATTACTGTTCAAAACTGCCTCAAGTTGGCAGAGCTATTTATAGATTAATTCTATTCTATTTTTTACAATCAGAAGGAAAATCTAATTAATCAAAATATATACAAAATACTCCAAAAAGAAATTTTATTATCCTAACTCTTCCTGCTTTCAATTTAACAAAGTATCAATTATGATACTTCAACTATATTCTTATTGCTTATAACAAATTATGTAGATTCAAGATTTATAATGCACTGATCTAAGACACTCAATCTGTAAAACATCCATTTAAAAATAAAATTGATCAATCATATTGACTGTATAACATCAAGATGTTTAGTTTATTAAAGGTTTTTAAAACTTCAGAAAAAAAAGTAATCTTAAATTATAATATCAAAATTTTATGCTCAGTATATTCTTGAATAATCAAAAAGTCCTCAAAAACCTTAGGCTGTGATCATCACTCCATGTTGTTGTAATCCACTTTAGCAGCATTGTATGCCCGATGTACTGCAAAACCAATAAGTATACTTAATGTTATCAGTGCTAAAGTGCAGCCAACAGCCAGGGGAACAGTTTCATCTTGCACGAATGGAGTTCCTTCCAAACCATCAATTATAACCTTGTTGCATCGGTGAACTATAGAAAGAAAAGGAAAATATTTAACATCAAAATAAATAACAGAAATATTGAAAATTAAAATATTTGGAAAAAATATTAAGGATACCAAAGCAAGTTTGGTTTAGTTTCAAGTTTTCGTCAAAACTCGGAAATTGAATACCAACTTCTGAATGTATTACCAGTAAAACTGAAGCTGCTTTTGTATTTAATTAATTAAAAACTTTTTGTATTATATTTAAAGTGTGAAAATTCATGGTTGTTCACATAAGGAAAACATTTTTTTTACAGATGAAAGTGTTGATAGTATACTAATGCAATGCTCAGTAATTACATTTTCTTAAATTAAGATGGCATTATTATCTTCCAGTGATTGAATTCATTGTTTAACTAATAAACTAAATCATATAAGAAATATAGAGCATTATTTGAAAATTAGTCAAGTTTATACAATTTTAAGATTCTATAAACATTAGCAGCCTGAATTTTTCAATAAATAGTTGTCTATCCAATTTTTTTTATGTAAGCAATTTTTAACTGCATATAATTTTGGTTCATGCTTTTTGGCTCGTGTAAACCACACTAATAGTTCACAACTTCATTTCCTCAAAGTGAAAGTGGTTTATTTTTTTATTTAAAGTTAAAAAAGCAATAGATGCAAGGGCAACATGCATAATAAAATTCAAAAGATTTATGTCAGGAATCTACTACCATACTTATATCCAAATAAAAACTTTTCTGCAAAATTAATTTTCATAAAAGTTCTCTGCAGGAATTTTACACAATTTTAAAAACTAACCTTAGTTTTTCATTGAGTGCACCGATATCACAATCAGGGAAAGTTATTAGTATTTTATTTCTCTCTTTAAAATAGTTTCTTTATCAGGCAAATGAAAATAATAAATCCTAAAAAGGAAATGCTGGAGGTTTGTTTATTTTATTTGCAGGTTTTGATACAGTCTAGTCCTTAATATTGATAATCTATCTAAGTGCCAGCTCTCCTGCTTGAAAAAATAACTTCCAGCAAAAACACTTCCAGCTTTGAAGAAATTTTAATTGAAAACTTTTGAACTGCTCATCAAAATGTGATCTTGAGATATGTTCCAATCCTTCATTTCTTCTGTACGTAGTTAAAAATATTCAACTGTTCTCAGTAATGAAAGTTTTGCAGGGGAGTCTCCAACAACCTCCAAAACATAAAAATGTATTATTAGAAAATCTGTTATAATCTGCCTACTTCAAAACATTCCAGACTTTGATGACAGTCAAAAACAAAAAAATTGGCAAAAAACTGCTTTTTTTTTCTTTCAAAAAAAATTTTGGAAATTTTTTTGCAAAGAAACAAATGTTTCGCAAATGTCATTTGCACGTTTGTGTATATTATGGCTATATCTACAGTTACCGGGTCCTGAAAATCTGTTAGGTATTCCAAAATGAATTGTTATTTAAAATTCTGAATTTACGCTCTTAAAGGATTCAGTGTGTTCCGATGTTAATGTCTCTTTTGTCCTCTGTCTGCTCCTCCTGTTTTGGCGATCCACTCCAGCCCAGTGTTGCCAGATTGGGCTATAAGTAGCGGATTGGGCTCCTTTTGAAGGTCCTTTGCGACAAAAATTTTGTTTTGGGCGACAGGCTACTTTTGGGCTACTTAAAAATTAAATTTAGGCTATAACATTTTTAATCCGCGACTTTTGTGTTTTGAAAAAAAAATTATTTAATAATTACAAATTCCCACTTCTAGTTGTGTAAGGTTCCTTAGTTCCCCTGAAATTCAGACTTGGCGTACCAAAACAAGTTAAAAACCTGTTTTTAAGGTCAAATTTCCCAAAATTTTCTGGGGGAGGACCCCCTTTGGACTTGGAATTTCGTTGCTCACAACTTTTCTTATATTAACTTCTTTGAGATACAAATTCTACCTAATAATGTACTATTAAAAAGTTACATTGGACCTATTAAATATGCATGAGGGGCTTGAGGAATAATTTTGGGCCCCTCCTGAAATAAATTTCTATGTACGACACTGTTTAATATTAACAATGTATCTAACTAATGGAAGGTTAAAAAAATTATTTTATTGTAAAAATTTGATTTTATGAAAGAGAATTTTGAAAATTAGTTTTAGTTGAAATAGCTTTTAAAAATTTAAAAGAATACTTTTTTAGGTTCTAAAGAATGAGTTTATATGATAATAATTAACTTCGTTAAAAGTGTGTATCAACAGTATTACTACTGATTTAAAATTTGGGCTCCAAAAATTTCAAATCCGCGACTTTTAGGGCTGTGATCCGCGACTTTTTTGTCCAAATGTCTGGCAACACTGCTCCAGCCCTTTGTCCTGCAGGAGAGTGCCGAGACCAATTCTCGGAATGCGGACAGACTATTGTTTCTTATCAGTGGGAGGGAGAAGAGAGCAATTGGGAGGATTGTTTAGAACTAGGAGAGGGAGGATTGCTTATTTCTCCTTGACTTTTGGGAAAGGGAAATGTTCAGGAGGGAGGGGGATGCCGGGGCCATGCGAGATTGTCGGATTATTTTCTTCATATCATTCTCGTCCAGCTCCGCAGATGCACATATTTTTGTAACGATACACGCACAGTTCTGTTAATGCGGTCTTTTGCGGCTTCTCTTCGGGAAAATGTTCAAAAATTCGGAAATCCGAGATGATGCCGGTCCTGAGCTTTACAGATAAGAGGTCTATTACTGTACTACTCAAATATAACAGCTACAGTTTCCAAATAATTTCAACTTTTTTATAAAAAGCAGAATTAATGGACTCACTTTGAACCAATCAAACTATATTGGTACGAGGATAATTTTAATTCTATTAAAAGTAGTATTAAGAATTTGATAATTAACAGTAGAAACTTAAAAATGTTAATTGATATCATGATATACCAAAATGCATACATTGGGAGAATTTTCCATCTTCAATTCCATAAGGCTGTAAATGGACATCCGTCAATCTAGCAGTAACAACTTGTTTGTTACCTGCATACATAAGTACCACCTCTTGGGCAGTGCAGAAGTATGATTTCCCTAAAGGAGTCTCGAACAATCCTACAACTTTGCTCCTGGCAGTCTTTTTTCCAACTGAAATAAGAATTTATTAATTAGAATTTTAATCTATTAAAGATAAATTAATTATGTAAACTTAATGAAGACCTAATTTCCTTTTACTACTTTGCTCTTCAATTTTAAGGATTAGTAGATTAAAATAATATGTGGAAATATTTTTGGAAGCATCACAAGATAAATCAATGATTGATAAAAATGATTGAAAGGTAGCAGAATAACTGATTCACTTTGAGAATTTATTTTTACCATCCCTGATTCCAGAGGGAATTTAAAATACTATCAGTTTACCTCAAAATTAAATCTTTAATAGTAAAACATATAAAAATAGCATTAGTAATTTGAAACAGTCAAATGTAAAACAATTTGTTGGATCAGTAAAAGTAATGAAAATGCTGTGTACAATTTTGTTACAATAAGATGAAATACAAACACAGCAATCTTCATATTTTTCTCGAGTTCTTTCTTTTTAAAAATCCAAAGAAGGTAATGTTAGAGAATTAGCTTTATATAAAAAGAAAAATACAACTTTTTAAGCACATTATACTGTAATAGATTTCACTTCATTATGCTATAATATAGGGGAGACCAGAACTGAATTACACACTTTTTAAAAAATATTATAGCATTTTTTGTTTTGAAACATTTTTTCAAACCTAGATTACAATATGAACATTTAACTGCTAATTTATGTCTTATGACTCGGATATGAAGTTGTTTGAGTAAACCTGTCTCAGTTGCAGGTTTTTTTAGTGAATGAGGTAGATTTATGAAACACTAAAACATAAGATGACTTCATTTCACAATTGGTATAGATATCAGAAAGTTTTGAAGTTTAATTTCTTTTGTAATTTTTTAAGTTAAAAAGCTTATTAGAGGATATTCTCTAGTCTTCAATGCTCTGTTCAATTTCTCTATATGTTTTTAAAGGGGGAAAACAGGTTTATATTTGTTTATTCCTATCGCTTTAATAAGGTCTTTTTAATTGTGCTTTTCAAAAGTTTTATTTCATAAATTGAGAACGATAAGGTCACTCAAAACTGTTGTACAATAATAATATGACAGTTGGGGTTCTATGTAAACCTGCTCCAGTCTCCCCTAAGTAAAACAAAAACAAATTAAAATATTCCCAATATATTACTTGAAACACACAAAAATTGTGTATCTTGAGGTTCTTAAGTTAAGCTGAATAGAAATAAGCAGGAACAAAATTCTAAAAATAAAAATAATTAAAAGAAAGATTAAAACAAATAAAAATAAAATTGCTAATATTGTATGAATGAAATAAACACAATATTTTACTTTGGTATTTGTTACAACACAGTCAAATATTCAACTTATTAAAATTTCATTGACATTTAAAGACAAACTTAGCCATGGCCATTAAAAATATTTTTATATTTTATTACTACTTTTAGTTTAATATACCACGGCTTACTAGATACTTATACAGGCTAGCCAAATTTTAAACAATGAAAATTATTTGACAACTTTTCCCGCTTGGAGCACTACAAGACCTACCTATATCACCCACCGCCTTCAACACTGTGAATATGCTTTGCCAGTTTGTCCAATAATGCCATCTGGATTTGCAATGATTTCCGTACTCGGCTAGACTGTATAAGTATCTAGTAAGCCGTGAATATACATATGGGTCATTTTCAAAATTTGCTTACATTTGCTGTCCCGAAGGTAAAACATGAAAATTAAACAATTAATCTTTATTAAAATTTCTGTTTGAGCTTTGATTTAAGTAAAGTAGATTAAATTAAATAATTCTAGCTTTTAATTAGTAAAAAAAAGCTGTAAAATTATGTAAATACAGATCTTTAAAAATACGAAACTAGCCAAACATGCTTGTCCCTAACGAGTTTCATGAAATTCAAAGTCGTTTTTTGTTATTTAATTTTACTTTTTGAAAGAAACAACGATAAATATCAAAACTATGAACTATTAAAAGGTTGTGATAATTGTAAAAATTTATTTCTTGAATTTTATATTTTTACAAATCAATAAAATATCTTGTCCCTCACTTTATGTCAACTCCCATTATGTTCGAATTAATTTTAAAAATAATAATTATTATTTTATGCTTTGAAAATGGCAAAACACATTTGTTCAAACGATTGTTTATTTACTTTAGAATATCTTTTAATAATTTTTTTATTCTTCAGCTTGAAAACTAATGTGTTTACGCTAATTTTTAATATTAAATAAAGTTTTTTTGGAAATTTTAAGCCCAGAAATATAGTTATCTATTGATATAAATAAGATATATGCAGGGCCGCCGAGAGCCAAGTCGGGCCCCGGGTAAAAGGTTGAGAAGCGGGCCCCCAATGACATATTCTCATTTCGAAGTAGGGGGTGAAATTTTCTGAAGTACCTCCACCCATGCATTCATACGCTTAATGTAATTTTTAGAATATTTCTAGGCAAGATCTGAATTACACTCAACTTAAAAATATCGTTTTCTTGATAATATGATGAGTAACAAGTAATAAAGGGGGTCTCGGGGTTTTCCCCCAGAAAATTTTTGAAAATATGCCCCTAGAAAACTGGGATTTTACTCATTTTTGGACCTTTATGTGAACAAATTAATTTCTAAAATATTCAAAATATCTGTCTTAGTACTCAATATGAAAAGCTTTGGGTACTGGGCCCCGGGGTATCGTACCCCCTCGCCCCCCCTCTCTCGTCAGGCCTGGATATATGTAGCTTTATTGCAGTTTCCAACAATACAAAAGAGTATGTTTTATTCTGTTTTTTTATTAAAGTGTCAACTCCCATTACGTGTCAACTCCCGTTACGATCCATACTATTTCTATGGTAAGAGTTTCAGCCATTTCTGAGCCGTTGATTTGGAAAGCGGTGTTTTTGTTTGCTAGTGTTTAAAATTTATAAAGGAAGGATAAACAATTGTGTGTTCTCTAAAAATGCATTGGATTATAATAGTTAGAGTCAATTATTTTAGTTTTGTGGGATACCAGGGACATGATCAGCATTAGAAATTGGGGAAAAAAACTACTAGTCCAGCGGACCAGCGCTTTGCCACAATCTTACTGGTCCGAAACAAAAATCACTGGTCCGACAAATTAAAATGAACAGGTTTAAATATTATTATACAGTAACTATTGCACTGAATGTGAGTACCAATTAGTAATGTTAAAAATTAATACATATTCAATAATATTTTTTCTTTTTCGCAGGGGGCTCCCTTATCCCATATCACCACATTTCGAATTCTGTAAAAAATATGTACTTGCTTCACCAAATGCACTTAAAATACCACTATCACTGAACAACTTGTCTAAATATTTTTACAAAAGCGCTGCTCGAACTGGAGGGTGGGATATTTTTTCTCCACACACACTATTACTGGTCCGACAGACCAGTGATTTTCTGATTCCACAGGTCTGAGCTGGCTTTTAGTTGTCCCGGACCAGCAATCCCCTGCAATTTTAAACGCTGGACGTGATGTTTCGTATTAAAGCAGGGATGGTCAACCCAAATTATCTGGAGGACCACTTTGGAAAACCACAAAACTTCCGCAGGCTGCATATAAAATTTTAGGATATGAGCTGCTCAGCAGAATGGCAGTGACATAAGTTGAAAAGTATAAAATAAGTATATAGATTAGGGAGGTTTTTCTTGATCCTTTGCTTAGTGTGACAGTTTCCTAGGTCAAGTATATATATTTTTTAAATTGACCTTTAAGAGCAGTACCAAGAATGCCTTCTCCATAGGAACTAAACAGGTGCAGTTAAAAAAAAAAACATTATGATTTACTCGAAACTAAGTTAGGTAGATTCGGTACACTCCCACTATTGTCCTTTTAATAAGCTCACAAAGTCACAAAACAAAAATTTTTAGTGAAAGTGAAAAGCAAAATTAATTGATATTGGATACTACATTTATTAATACAAATAGAGATGATAAAGTTACAATAATTAAGATATTGAATATGTATAGGTGAGATTGTGGCTTTAGATAAATTTATTTCAGGAGGGGCCCAAAATTACTCCTCAGCCTCTCCCGCATTTTTAATAGGTCCAATGTAACTTTTTCATAAACTTTTAGGTAGAATTTGTGTCCTAAACAACTTAATGTAAGAAAAGCTGTGAGTAATAAAGGTTCAAGTACCAAGGGGGATTTTACTTGTTTTTGTAAAACCTAGTCCGAATTTCAGGGTGGCAGGGGCCCCCCCCAGTCTGGGTGAGATATTTGTGTTTACAAATCTTTCACTAAGCTTTTGAATGTTTATATTAATACAAAACAAGAGATTTTTTGGAACAAAACATTGTTCTTAAAGGAAAATTATGCTCGAAGTAATTTCTTTTAACTCATGAAAATTCTCGAGGGCCACAAGCGGGTTGCAGATTGGCCATGCCTGTATTAAAGTATCATTTTACCCTTAATTTTAGGAAAAAGTGTATGACCAATTGCTTTTCCATATACTTTTGTCATATTTAAAAAAACCTATGTTCATTTCATTAAGAAATTATATTAGTTTGAAAAAATATTTCTTAATTGTGAAATGTAAGCGCATGGTGAAAATGGCCCATATATATTGCTATTTTTAATTATTTTTACAAAATTTCTGTGCTAATGTGGTTTTACCACACTATCAAAAAATTCCTTAAAACAACAGGACTGAAGCCACTATTTAGTTAGAAAAGCATTGATTAAGTTTCTCCAGTTCATATCTAATTTGTATAAGTTAGGGTCTTATATTGCTGCAAGTAACCAAACAAAATTTACAAAAAAAACCTCAATAATAATTTTAAAACATAATTGGATAAAATATCACAAATCAATTATTAAAATAAAATTATATTTTATAAAACCCTACTTCAAATTAAATTCCATTTACAAAACTATATTTCTAGAAATATAGATAATGCCTTGATATGAAAGCATGCAGTTTGGAATCCAAGAGTTAAAGTTTTATTTTTTTTCTCCAAAAAAGTTATTCAAAGGTTTTTTTTTAAATATTTTATGTAAGTAATTTGATATTTTAGATAGAGTTGTTGCAATGTAAAAAAAGCTTTAACTTCAATTAACAAAATTTAATTAAGAAGATAGCATACTCAAATTACATGTATGTAAAAATATGTGTGTATCTGAAAATTAGAAGTTAAAAATACTAAGTATATCTTTTCTCTGGAACTCAATAAAAAAGCTTTTAAAATTATTTGAACCCCTTAAATTATTTGCTAACCCCTGCTGTAGCTCAACATCAGTCCCTGGATTCTAAACTTTTTTGAGAAAGAACTAGCAATGTAACATTACAATAGATATTTTTATGTCATAAGCAACTAAAAAGTTGCCTACACTCACCATTGATAGCTTCATCGAATAGGTCCCCAGATGTGTCATAAGTAAATTCTAAAGATGAAACGACCCAATTTTCTTCATCTGACTGGAATATTAATGATAAAAGTTACAGAGTTTTCCTAAAAAATAACTATATTTTAAATTGGTTCAATAACTTGATTTCTTTCTCTAGAAGAATTTCCTTTCTAAAAGAAATTTTTCTCTCTCTCCAAAATTTTCCCAAGGTAAATACTATTTGACTGGACTATAACTAATGTTTTGAAATTATTTGATAAATTATTGTGATAGCTAAAAATAATCTAGTAATAAATAGTGAACTTACTTTATTAAACATCATGGTGAAAACAAATTTATCCCAAGATATTTGCAGAAGAGGGGATTTGGAGGAAGATTCACATTTTCCTTTAGATTTTCCATGTGTTAATGAGACTTTAGCTTTCTAGAGAGAATAAAAAAATATACATGGAAAACTTCCTTTTATTCTTAATAATTTAAATAAATCCCATTGTGTATTGAAAAATAAAAAAAAATTCCTTATATTATTACCTGCTCCCCTTCCTGGCTAGGATAAACAATGGCAAAAGTAGCATTGAGTCTCGCAAGGAGACAAATTTTCCCCTTGAAATTCCAAACAGCATAAGAATTCTCTGGAGCACTTTCAAATTCAACTGATGTCTCAGACTCTTCTGTTAAAAAAAAAATTAAAAACATAAGTTAATATTCCCACCACTCTAACTATTTCCGTTTAAATAATCTAAGTGGATGGATTTATCATTTTTAATATACTGATCCAACCCATAAGAAATACTGAGGGCCCAAGTTAGAAAATTTAGTGCAGTAGGCACAGTTTGCAAGCCCCATTTCATAAATTTATAGTAAAAAACTAATTTTATATCAATAAATGTTTCTTTGTTGCAACACTAATTAGTTACATTGTAATAAAGCTTAGACTTTTTTCATGTTCAAAAAATTATTGAATTTTTTTTCATAAAATGTGGAAAAGCTATTTTTACTTTATATTTTTTAATACTTTTGGAAATTAGAGGGCCCTCAAATCATGTGTTCTTAGGCCTGGCCCTGACAGTACAAATGGTAAATCACAGCCTGGAAATACTTCAAAACAATTATATGAAAAATGAGGTGATAAATTTAATCTTATAATATCTATATTTTTAACTAAATTGAGAAATAATGAAAGGCATGATTAAGGAACACATTTTTTACTTAAGATATCATGAATTATATTTTAGAAAAACTTCAGAAAGAAAGACATTTAAATCCTTTTACACTGATAATAAAAATTTGGTATTAATTTTAACATTAAATCACTATGTATTAATGAACATACCTTTAGAATTAGGAGATGCAGAAATAGGAGATTTACTCTTTTCTTCAGTATCCTAAAACACAATCAATTTTAAGAATGTAATTCCAGTAAAAACTTTTCAAACCTATTTTACCACCACCTTTGGATCTTTTTACTTATTCCCAGTGCTGTGTGAAATTGAAGGGGAATGCAGTAGACCAGTGGTTCTCAACCTTTTTCACGATTGTACCCCCAAAGGAAAAATATATTTTCCTGCGTACCCCTAGCATGCAGTTGGTGTCGTCGGCTCCTTAAACTTGGGGGGGACGACCTAAGGATTTGGGATTCCCCCAGAAGGATTTTACAAAATCATGATTAACTCCTCCAAAAATATTTTTCGCCAAAGCCCCCGTTTAATGATTTTAAGGTGGTTTTAAATCAATTAATTAACCGTTGTCCCAAGTTTTTATGAATTGTTTGTAACTTTTCACTTGAAAGGGGGGGTCTGGGGGTCCTCCCCCAGAAAATTTTTGAAATTTGACCTTTTAAAACAAGGTCAAACTCATTTTCAGTGTTATATGATTAGACAATTTCAAAATCAAATTTATTTTCTATACTTTAACCAGTGCTGTAGCTGGATTTTTTTGAGGGATTCTCAGCACTGGCCTCAACCTATTCTAAATGAAATCGTGTTCTAAATCGAATTACTATGCGTCCGTCACCCTCTTATATACGCCTCTAATGTTAACTGCCATTGGTAAATTGGCACCATCCTTTATTATTAAACGTTGAAGAAAAACATTCAGCGAATTTTCGGTCTTCCTCAAAAGTTAAACATAAAGTTTAAAAACTTTAAAATTATTGAAAGTTGAAAAATAAATAGTTTGTGGCGTACCCCTTAAAAGCTCTCGGCGTACCCCTAGGGGTACGCGTACCCCCGGTTGAGAACCACTGCAGTAGACGGCACCCCCTAAATGTTTGGGCTGCCTCCCTAAAATATGTGGGTTTTGAACAAAAAAAAGAAAAAGGGTTCTTATGTATTATTCTATTGATTGTCACAGGCAAAGTTTATGGGATTAATACGAAAGTAAGTAACTGCAAAAGTATGTCCCAACAAATACTTGTTTTCAAAATCAGCACTGCCAATCGAATTTAACAATCATAATTTTTATTTTTAAAGCCAGTTAAAAAAAGCATTCAAGTGAAATATACATTGAGTACAGTAACAGTTATGATATTTCTCAGATAAATCTACTAATCTTAGTTCATAAAGAAAAATATAAAAAAGGAAAAACTGACAATTTAAACAAAATGGTCAGACAGGAGGCATAAAATTCAGCAGTTTATGAATGTCGCCCCAAATTAAGTAAATATACACTAGAACTCCTCTCTTTCAGAAACTGGCTCTGTACTAAGTTACTATTGTTTTTATCATAAATCCCACATACAATGCAGTGGCATAGTGGTAGAGCTGGGCAAGGTCGACCGACTCAGACATTCATTTTTTGGGTTTGATAAATGAGTAACAAGTTAACTAACAGAATCAACTGGGGGTCCAGCCTCAGACTAGCCACTTGGCCTAGACCAAATTTTCCCAACTTGTATAAGTACATGGACCACTGAGCCTAAAAGTGGAACCTTTACAAACCACTCTTTATACATAAAATCCTTTATCCTCATAAAATTATAAGATGAAAGTTCATTTTTTTTTCAAATTAAACTTTAAAAATCAATATACAGCTATAAAATACAACTTTATTTTAAGAATAATTTAATTTTATCTCATAAGAGATAATTTTTAATATCTCCAGTCCACAGGTGCTCACTGGGTAATGCTGAATAGGTATTTCTTAGAGCAATTCAGTAGTCAAGGATGATAAATCCAGTGCCCATTGATTAAAAAAATATTTTTTTAAATAATTAAATTGTTGGAACCCACAGTAAAATATTTTTTATAGTAGGGGAGCCCAGAGTGTTTTTGGGTAGTAACTCGAGCACGTCAGATAATCATAAGGGGGATACCTTGCATGCTTTTGAGTAACTCCACCAAATATAAGCTCTCTATGTAGGGGGGGTTTGTCTAGAACAGCCCGTCAGATTTGTAAAAAAAATTAGTCACATGGACATACTCGAGCGCGTCAGATAATGATAAGGTAGGTTAGTTACCAGCCATAAAGTGTACATTTTCTAAAATCTGCCGATTTGAGCGGTGGGTAAGGGAGCGGGAGGGTTACAAAGTTGCAAAGTAAAGAAAGCCAAGACCGGTAAGACGCTATCGCTCTTTTTGAGAAAAATGTACGAAGCAAAATGTTTATAGACTAGTAGCCAGGAAACTAGGCTCAACCAGTTGTAAACTGTCTTGGTAGCCAATCTGACGCATTCGAGTATGTCCATGTAACTAGTTTTATTTACAAATTTGACGGGCTGTTCTAGACAAACCCCCCCTACATAGAGAGCTTATATTTGGTGGAGTTACTCAAAAGCATGCAAGATACTATTCCCCCTATGATTATCTAGCGCGCTCGAGTAAATCCACATTTAGCATCATGGGCTCCCCTACTATTATTTGTAGTGCTATTGATATCACTTTAAATATTATAGCACAGAAAAGTATAGTTAATAATTTAATGGTGACTATTATTTCTAAAAATTACACAATCAAACATCATTAATAGACATTGAAATTTAATAGTATCCTTATTCAACACACTAAAATTTCTACTAATTAGAAAACAATTTATGTGCTGCTGTGCTCTTTCAAGGACCACTTCTCTCACTGACCACCACTCGGTAATTACTGGGCTAGACACAAACTGTGGAATTAGAATTAGCACCCCATGCCCAAAGCCTACAGAAACAGACGTTAACCACCTCCTAAGCCAATTATAAGCTTAGGCAGAATTAATTATTTCTTTAGAAATCATACATACTAGTACTTAAATAAGAATAGAATACCTACTGGTGCTTTTGGAGCTTCAATATTTTCTTCTTCTCCCTCTTCAGGTTTCTTTTCTTCCTCCTCTTCAGGTTTCTTTTTTTCCTCCTCTTCATGTTTTTCTTCTTCCTTTTCTTCAAGTTCCTTTTTTTCCTCCTCTTCATGTTTTTCTTCTTCCTTTTCTTCAAGTTCCTTTACTTCCTCTTCTAGTTTTTCTCCTTCCTTTTCTTCAAGTTTCTCTTTCTCTTCAAGTTTTTGCACATCACTTTCTACTTCTTCTAATTTCTAAAAACAGTTCACATAAAATATTGTTAGTTCACAAGTAAATTCCACTTACAGATTAAGGGTGATCTAGACCAGAGGTTCTTAAACTGTGGGTCGCCAGTCAGTGTTTGGTGGGTCGGGACAAAATTTGAATTTGTAAGAATTTTCTTAGGAAATATTATCGTTACCTCCATGCCAAAAATGTGAATATGCATTCGTAATTAGGCTCCAATCTAGAAGTGGATTCAGTCACCCAGCGTCCAAAGTGAGGAAGCACACTGTGATGCCACAGCGCTTATGCTAATGATGGATTTACACCACCGCGTCAACAGAGGTTAAAGCGGTGAACAGTGATTCAAAAGAACCAATAGGAAGGGATCACTGTTTACCGCTTTTGCCACATTAATCTCTTTTGACGAGGTGGTGTAAATATACCATAAAAGTTGTACATTTACGAAATCAAAAATTCGGGATTGAAAAATACAGACGGTTCTATCCAGATTGTCTCAGTTACACATCTTCGATTTTATTAGTCAAAAGAATCACGTCCAATTTCCAAGGAGAGTTTACAATTTGGCTTGAATAGTTTGGTTTTGAATCCTTTGAAGAATGATCGGGCTTCAAAGCACTTCTTGGCAACAGCGACAAGAAAACACGCCAAAAGGTAGCATTTTTTTTGCAGGGAGAAAAGTGTAGTCAAACAGGGCCAACCCGAACCTACTTCTAGATTTTTACCCGTATTTAATAAAAGTTTTGTGTTTTTGGCGTGGTAGTAACAATATTGTAACTATAATATATCCCAGATTACTAAACAAAGCATTGAAACGCTGTTTTTAGGAGTAAAATTTCAAAAATATCTCTGGGGGAGGACCCACAGACTCCTCTTTTTATTGTTGAGCTCATTGTTGCTCCCACAGAAAGCCCCAGATTGTTGCCCAGATTGGTTGAAAAATACGAAAAACTCTTGCAAGGCTTGAACTTGATCGTAACCGTTAACTATTGTGGATATGTGTTCCTTGTATATAAATAGTGAGAAGCGTGGTGCGTTAAATTTTTCGTGTTATAACGTCACGTCGTGTGCATAACGTTGTGTGATGTCATCCACTCTTTACTCTTCTCGTAATTTTGAATGCGGCCCTTAATGTAACTTTTTAGCAGATTTAAAGGAAGAATTCAAATTTTGGTGTGGTTAATTAAAAAATGTTGTTGATATTACTGTGTTTCAAAAAAAAAGTGGAGGGTCTGGGTTTTTTAAATATTTTGAAATATGACTATTATAAGTAGGGTTTTCAAGGGTGAATTCGATTATCAGTTTCAGTGGCATAGTCAAGGGGATAATTCAGAAGTACCAAAAAATTAAGAGGGAGCCCTCCTAAAAAGCCTTCCATAACCCAATCCTTCTTAGAATGTGACACTTCAAATTAGAAACTGAAATGTTTAGGCATATTTAAATAAAGTACACAATCATTAAAAGTCGCAATAATAACAAACTCAATTGACGTACTTTCTTATAGTACCATCAAACTAACAGCAACTTAATGCTTTTAGTTAGCTTGTTGCTGCAAGAGCCTTAATTCACTTCGGGAATTAACCAACTTCACAGAATAAAAAGTTGTAAATTTCATAAATATATCAAAATTGCTTAATAAACTTACTTCTAATTCTGAATCAGCATTTTCCCCATTGCTATTATCTCCGTCATTTTTTTCTTTACCATTTTTTATTTCATCTTCAAGGGTTTTCAGCAATTCCTCAGGTGTTTTTTCTGCACTAGTATCAATAGGTAACTTTTTAGGTTTTTTGTTGGTCTTTTCATTTTCACTTGAGTTAGCTGTAACTAAAATTATCCATGACGTAAACAAAAATATCTATTAGACTGCATCTTTATAACACTGAGTGTTTTTAAAGGTTCTTAAATAAAAGATTAAATTCAAAAAGGATTAAATTCACACAATTTAGATAGTTTAATAGAAAAAAGGTTAGGAATCATAGCCCTTAAAAAATACCAAAATGGTCATACATATAACGATCGATAATAAAATTTTTAAAGATTACGCAGTCGAAAACAAAATCAATAAATATTTTCATAAATACTTACCAATTAAAACACAAACTATAGTTAAAAAAGTCGCAATAGTTGTTCGAGAGACAAAAAACATTTTCGGTATATCTAGCTCGCAAGATATATTATGAATAGTTAGGAAATTTTACCAACAAATATTATAATGTAAGTATCTTAAGAATAAATAAACTAATGGGAAGAAGTTATATTTCTTATTAAAGAACAATTATTCCGCGAGTGTTGTCTTTTTCGCAATTTATTGAACGCCTTTATTCTGCCTTTATTAGAGCAATTCACGTTGTTTTTGTTTTTTTTAAGAAAACGAAACTGTCTGCTCAGGCAGTTACAGTTACTAGAGAAATGAGCCCAACTTAGCTAACTAATTCAGCGTTATCAGCGTAAACAAGGTTTGCAGCGTAAAAGCTTCTTTAGACCATCAGAAGCTGTTCTTCTGGTGGAGTCTCTTGCACTCTCTTGTGCAAGAAAGAAAATAAGAATGGTGTTTTTTTTTATATTAAGTTCATCAAAATGCTAATCCTACCAAAAATATGCATTAAATTCTTAAAAATGTATGTCCGAAATTCGGATTAAGTGTACCAGAACAAGTCAAATTTCCAAAAATTTTCTGGTTCCCGACTAATTTCGGGGCGTAGAATTCAGAAATAGTTGTGAAAAAGCTGCAGCACGTACAGTTTTTTAGTTACAAATTTGGCGTTACCAAAGATAATACCAAAAGCGTTGAATTTAAGGAACCACAAGAGTTGTTACCAAAAATTGCTATTTCTCAATGACTTTTCCATAAATAAATTCAAACGTGGATATAAAATATGAATTTTGAGTGATTTTCAACATCCTATGGCTTGGTACGACTAAAGAGAACCTTCTTTTGGGATTAAAACCTATGATTAAATCCTTTTTATCGGTTCTATTTTCTGAAAATCCTCTTACCACTCTCCTACTAAGCATGGACGTATATAAGGGGGGGGTTTAGGGGGTCCAGACACCCCCCTTAGCCTAGACCTTATGTTAGCCCAACAGAAAGGTTCCTGCCCCAAATATCCAAAAAATGAGTGAAAATACAACTTTTTCGGGTCCAATTTCACAAAATTTTCGGGGGGAGGACCCCCAGACCCCCCTTTTTTGCTGGAGGGCATGTATTAACCTATTAACCACCAAAATTATTTGTGATTAAGTTCAGAAAATTTCACATTTGCCCTACATTTTACTCGGAAAGGGAAAATTATTAGAAACATTTGGGTTGGGGACGCAGAACGCGTCTCTTAAAAACAGTCTAGTACAGGGGTTCCGAACCTGGGGGTAATTACCCCCCGGGGGGTAAACACGCTATTCTTCAGGGGTAACAGAGAACAATTTGTGAGCAATTGGTAAATACCGGAGAAAACAAAATCACATTTGGAAATGCCGTGGATCAACATTTATCTGCAGTAATAGTCACTGAAGCAATACTTTCCGGATTTAGATAATAGTCAGTCCAACTCTTGGATATTAAGACCATTTTCTACTGATGATGACATTATTAAAGACGAAGATGTAGCGGCCAAAGTAGAATTTCTTGGACTGCGCGAGAATAGTACTTTCAAAGTAGAATTTCAAATGTATGATCTCAGCAGATTTTGGATTAAAGCAGGTGCCGAATATCCTGTTATAGCTAACAGAGCTTTAAAAATGATAGTACCTTTTGCCACCACTTACAGATGCGAGAGTGGTTTTTCAACTTTAGTTTCATTGAAAACAAAGGCCAGAAACCGTCTCAATGTGGAACATGACATGAGATGTGCTTTAAGTGACACTAAACCTAACATAAAAAAACTTGCAAGCGCAAAACAATTTCAACCCTCACACTGATTATTATTATTAATTCATAGTTAAAATATCGTAATATTGTTGTGTTTTTATGTAGCCACAATGTATCCAGTTTTCTGACTAACTGCTGGGCAATGACAACTTTGTAATTAATAAACATTAGAATTCGCTTGCATTGAGTGTTTTTATAACATTTTAAAATTGGGGTAAAATTTGATTTCCTAACAGGTTGCAGGGGTAGCAGTATTATAAAGGTTAGGAACCACTGGTCTAGTAGGATCCTTGGTCCTGAGGTCTTATAGGTTCTGC
Source organism: Tetragnatha montana (assembly GCA_963680715.1). Classification (NCBI taxonomy): domain Eukaryota; kingdom Metazoa; phylum Arthropoda; class Arachnida; order Araneae; family Tetragnathidae; genus Tetragnatha; species Tetragnatha montana. The sequence goes on from OY796675.1 coordinate 35,026,164, forward strand.
CCCCCTTAGTCAAAACGTTGAACTTAGACCCAAGGTTTGTAGAGAGAGAAGGTTTTGGCTCAACCGTCTCTCTCTACAAACCTTGACTTAGACCTATGATACTCAGGGGTAATTTCAAGGTATACAACCTCCCTTTCGAAACCTCAAACTTTTAATTTTTCTCCATAGAAAACGACCAACCAAAGCAAAGATACTCCTTAATGTAATAAGGTAAATAGGGGGGGGGGGGTTCAGGAGTCCTGCCCAAAAAATGTTTAAATTTTAGTATGTTAAAATGTCTTCTAAAGCTACCTTTTAGGGGGTTTTCAGGGAACTTCGCGGGCCGCACAAAATGACCCTGTGGGCCGCATGCGGCCCGCCAGTTGGAAAACCCTGCTTTAGTTAAACTTTCAGTGTCCACTGAGACCCTTAAAGAAGTTTCTTGAACACCCCCCTTATAAAAGCTATAGCTACGTCCGTGCTACTAACTATTTTCAAGCTGATTAAACGTTTTGATTAAACTTTCCATCAAAGGTAGGGTCTTAAATGCTTTTCTAAACCAGAGGTTCATACGGATTTTGACTATGCCTTCACTTAATTATAGTGACTAGAATAGAATCATTGAATGTTGTCCCCATGCTAAATGGATAGTAATTTGTATATTGTACTGAAAAAGAGCCACAATCTAACTTATGCAAGTGTTCTGCACTAGTTAACTAGAACTAGTTGCAACTAGTAGTTAACTACCGATCAACTAGTAGTTTAACTACTTTTGGTTTAAACTAATTTAACTAGTAGTTGAACTACTTTTTTTAATAACTACTAGTTGAAACTACTTTCAAATTTTCAACTAATTTAAAAAAAATTTTTTGTTTAAAATTTCAAAAATATTTAAAATTTTTATCAAAATATACAAAAATTACACTGCAATAGAGTGCAACTACTATAGAGTATAACTATAGTGACTAGATAAGGTAGTGTGTTTACCCAAAACCCTCTATATACAAAGCCTGACAACTACGTCACTGTGACGTCAAAGGTGGCGGAAAATCGCTAAATTTCCCATGTTAAGTCTATGGAGCATAAAAACTTACTTTCTTAACTCCTCGCGTTATGTATGCCTTCAAGGCTGATAATACTGTTCTGGAAACTCAAAATCTTTCGTTTAGAATCACAATTTTGTCCCTTTTGTACAGTTTTTTTGTATTTTCATTCAGTTTTTTAGCCTTAGGACTAACATGGCTTTTAGTTCAGTTTGCAAATAATAAATGCATGTCATGTAGGTTTTTCTCACAATATTAAGTTTATCTAGAAAATTAAAAAAAAATTCACTAGTAAAATAAAAAGTAAAATCTATTAAAAATTAAAACAAATCATTGAATTTTCGAATTCTTCCAACAGTAAACAATTTATTTAATTACACTAAATTCTTTAATTTATTATAAGATTAAACTGATGAGAATCAAGCATTATATTTATTGTTGCGGGAAATGCACTAGTAGCACTAAGTTCTAGTTAATTCTTCTGATTTGTATTTTTACATTTTTCTCAGATGGCATCACGTTTTTGTTTGTTGTTCCATCAATTTTGTTAAATTAACATAAATAATTAAATGACATTTTTGATACTTTATGCTTATTTCAGATTTCTACTTATTAAACTCTGGTTTGAATAGCGATAGCCATTAAAAATTAATATCACGGCGTATGTTTTTACTTCGATACATTAATGTTAATAACAAAAACACGAATATTCCTTGTTCAGTGTTAAGAAGTCAAATATAAATCATGGCGTCGTTTTGCATGTGACGTCAAAGGTGGCGGAAAGTGTGACGTCACCCGTCCGAGTTGTGAGGCCATTATATAGAGGGTCTTGGTTTACCGCCCATAGATACCATTATAAAAAAGTGTGCCCAAAAAAGGCGAAAAATCCAGGTGGCGAACGATCGCTAGTTTTCACTCTCTATGAATGCTATTATCTCTGATCTGTGCGGTGCCGTGTGTTATCGTTATCCTTGTTTGTTTACATTCCTTTGTTCATTTTCCGCGATCTCTGATGATGTGATTTTTCGTTTATTACGTTTTAAGAGGATTGAATTAAATGCTTGTCGAATACCATCTAGATTATTGTACTGAATGGGGTTTATTTTTGAATGCTTATTTATTATTGGCATCAATTATAAACTCTTTTCAGTTAGAAGGAACTTTAATCCACCTCACAAAACATGGGTAATATATTGGTTTTCACGTTTAACCAAGCTAACTGTTCTTAAACTCAACTTTATTAAACCATTATTTTTAACTTTTATTTGGCTTATCTTAAAATATTTTGTTGCAAATGTGCTATATACATATTAAGTCTGCATTTATATATTAGTCGTCTAGGTAGCTTTACTGCCACAAGAGTATTATTATTGTTTTAAGAACAAGCCTTTAATTTCTTTTTCGTTGTGATTCTACCTGTTTCTTAATTGCTACACATTCTATTTGTACTTCTATTCTTTGTTTTGTTACTATATGGGTACTTTCAATCTATTATCTGTTATGTATTCCTACTGTGTGGCTAATTTAACTCTGCTGTACCTATATTTCTTTTTTGTATCTGTTAGGGGACATTCATAAATTACAGGAGGTCAAAAGGGTGGAGGGAGGTTCAGGAAAATTTTACCAGGGGGGAGTCGATTAAAATCTCACATCAACTCTTTAGGTTTAGAAAATATTTGTTTATTTTTAAGATTTTTCATACATTAGTTTTTTTTATCTTTCCAACCCAAAGTTAGGAAAAATGCGCAGATTAGTCAAAACAGCGACCTGATAATTATTAGTTAAGACCAAATATAGATTTTAACATGGATTTGTATCAAAACTATTGCCGTGTGTATGTTAGTGTCATGCCAATAAGACGAAACAAACGTGGCTCAAACATATTAGAGATTAATTTATTTTAAAGTTTTGGAGAAAATCTCACGTGAGAATTTGTAGGGGAGGGGGGGTCCTTTAAGATCTCACCAAGGGAGAGGGAGGGGGCCAAAATTTGGAAAAAACACCTCATGTAATTTATGGACGTCCCCTTATATGTTCAATTTCTCATTCTTAATTCCATCTGCGCTTTTAATTTTCTATGTATCCTTCCTATGTTTAAATTTCTCTTCTTTTTTCTATGCATACTTTATAATCTTCACCTGTGTTTCTATTCTTTCTTTCTTTGTATATTTCTCATTCACATATTTTTCTTTTAATTCATTTTAGCCAAAATAAATGTTTAGTTGTTCATTCTTTTTGTGTTGTTTATTTACTAATATTGAATAAGTAAGATGATAAGTACAATTAATCTTTAAGTTACAAATACTTTTTTTTATTCATAACAGTGATAATTATTGATCCTACTTGGAATCAGCAATAGACTGTTCTTATTTTAGGTCATGCATATTTGCCCATTTCTTATTGTTATTTCAATATACCAAAAAATTTTTTTAAAGATTAAGTAATCATTCCAGGGACACTATCACCAAGTGCTGCGGTTTAGTAGTCGCTAGCGACAATGATACTTCTCACTCTCATGATATCACATTTTGCTAAAGTTGCCAAAAAAACCCAGCACCAAGTCCATGAGAAGTTCTCCCAGTGAGAGCTTGGGCACAGCTGAAATAAGAGTCCCCCATTTGGCGACTCGCATTGCAATCGCCAAGTTAGCGGTACAATTAGTTATAGTGTACAGTTGGCGATCGCCAAATGGAGGACTCTTATTCCAGCTGATCCAGAGTTTGTCACCTAATTTACTCGCCATGTCTGCAGCAGGCAAAAACTTCTCACCTGTATACAATAATTTTTTTTACATCGTTTTTGCCTCAAACAGAGGCTTCAACTTTAAAATTGGCCCTTGTTCTGCAATAAACATTCTTGAAAATGCATTTTCAACACCTAAATGAAACAATAATCTTTATTTTATGTCAGAACTATCTTTTCAAGGCGTAGGAATGAAGTGTAACGTGTCAAAGCGTTTTTGAGTTGAATCGCCGCCATCTTTGATGGAATATTAATTAATTAAATATACAAGTAATAGTGATGCATGTTCTGCCTCAAATTGTTCAAATGTATTTTTAGGAGAATCTAATAGAAGTTCATACTGTAAAAGAACCTAGAATTCCAATTAAAAATATATATAGTATTATTGAAGAGAATCTAGTTGGTATTTCATTGTTCAATTCATAGATGGCAGCACGACTGTCTTAGACTTAAGTATTTATTTGAATTTTTAACATGGTTAAGCTATTTTCAAGTGCTTGAAAAGTTAACCAAAACTGGAAGATAAATTCTAAAATGTTGTGTAGACTTACTACTGATTGCATAGCTGCCAACTCTTCCGTTTTAGCCGGAAGATTTCCATTTCTTTAGAGAATCTTCCGTCATCCGTTTTTCAATCAATCTCTACCGTTTTCTGCTCAATTAAAAAAAAATGTCTCAACAGTTATTGATCCGACTTGATTAAAGCTAAAAGCAGTTGTTCTGCTGTTGGAAATGATGAATAGCTAGATTTCTTTGTAAAAAATAGTGAATTGCATGAGAAAGCGGTTACTTACTAATGCAGAATATTTATTGAATGCTTTCATAATTGATCAGCATTTACTACTCAGCTGGCCTGATCATGCTGGACAATTATTTCAAAAAATGTTTCCAGACTCCAAAATTGCCAAGAGTTAGGAATGTGCAAGGACTAAAAAATGTTCTTGCTGTATATTTTGTTAAAAATGTATGTTTTTCTTAGATTTTTTTACTGAAAGATGTCCATTTATGCTACCTGTTGACTTATTAGTGTAAAAAATTTCGTGGGTATCTTGAGTTTTAAAATCTTCCTTTTTTTATAATCCCAATGTTGACAGGTATGTGAATGAGTGCAGACTACTACAGAGTATCCCCCCAGTGACAAAGTCACGATACAGAATAATGTGTACACAGTGAATAATGTTACATACAGAATAAATGACACTGAATATAGTTAAAAAATGAAAGAGAATGTATAACTTATAAGAAAAATATATGTATAGCTACAGTAATACCTCGACTTACGCGAATTCGGAGTTACGCAGTTTGAAAATTTTAATTTTTTTTCCAAATTTTATAAAGATCGTGCAATTTTCCATTTTTATCTGCTCAAACATACCAATTTTGTTAACTAAGTTCCTTCTTCACAAAATGCGAACACTGTTTCTTAGAAAAGGTGAAAATAAAAGAATTTTAATTCCACTCGATAAAATAAATTCTTCTTTGTGTTATGTTCTGAAACATTTCCCCCGCTGTCAACTCCTAATCCTCTTCAAACACAGAATCAAATGGCAATTTTAAATTTAAGCAAAGTTCTAAATTCTGTTAAAATGATTACAAATTTTAAAATGCTGGCAACTAGATGGCCTTTTAGATTTTTTACATAAATAAAAAAGATTATACAATTGAACAAATTGTGACCTTATTTTTTTACATTTGTTATTGTTAAAGTAAACTCACTCTCACTAAAGTACTCATCAGAAGATAGAACAAAACTATGAAAACAAAATTTTATTCCATTCTACCCTGCCTTCTTATACACTTCAAATGGAAATATCGGTTCAATTCCGTTAGAGTCCCCTCTAAATGTCACCCGGTTATTTTAAACTACAAAAAGTAGAAACATTCATAAATAATTTCAAACTCCTGAACTAAAATGTTTAATTAGATCAATAACTGTTCAGTATATTAATAAAAGTTAGAAAAATTTGTGGATATTTAGATATATTTAGTGATTAGGATATTGGCGATATTTAGCGGGGAATCTAACGGAATTGTACCGAAATATCTAACAAACTATTAAGCTCCTCTTGATGTACCAAGAAGTTTTTTTTTTTTTTTTTTTTTTTTTTTTTTTTTTTTTTTTAGAAATTTATACCCAAGGAACCATAATGACCTTTTTTCATCAGCTATATTCCATATATAGTTGGGTATATTGGTTCAGACTCGGATTTTTCATTAAAAAATTCATTTTAAAGATCGTTATGTCATACAAAACTTCGAGCCATTCCTAAATTTCTTAAAGAAATTGAATAAGCTTAACTTTCTGAATGCGTTTCGTTTGGATTTGTAAACGTAAACATCAACGATCAACAACACAATTGATCCGTGTGATTACCGTAAGCGCGGATCTCGTTAAAAAGAGATAATAGTATTCATAGAGAGTGGAAACTAGCGATCGTTCGCCACCTGGATTTTTCGCCTTTTTTGGGTACACTTTTTAAATCCGGTAAACACACTACCTTATTCTAGTCACTATAGTATAACTGCAATAGAGTGTTTTCAGGTGACGTCACAACCGGTTATTTTCTTTTAACTGTGTACCTTCTGTAGGGCCAAGGCTAAACCATAGATATATATATACTAACTGGATGGACTGCTCGTATGGCAACGCCCCGATAAAAATGCGACCAGTTGAAACTTTTGGCATCCATTTTGTTGGGCGTATGATTCCTGGAGGTCTGTGGTCCTGTGCTTCAGAAATATGGTTCACTGCTGCGTTACATATAATTGCAAGAACAAGCAGGTTTTGAAAAATAAGAACATAAGCTTCCATCGGTAAGTACAAACTACTTTTGATGCTAATTTTAATGTTTTACATCCTTTATTTTCAATCTCGTTGTTTTGTTATTGATGGCTTATAGGTTAGGAAAATTGTTTATCCTAATATTTATTACCTTTACAAAACCAAAAACTTGTATCAAAACATTAACTATTATCTTAGCCATCAATATTATAAGGCAAATTATGTTATCAGTTAATAAATCGTGAAGCTTAGTATTTATAATTTATAAAACAAGTGTGATCACCATGATTGTTTATCATTTCGCTTTAAGTGTAAGGAATTGTTTGTTCCTTATGAACCAAATGATATTTTTTCACTACTCAGTTCAATTAAATATATATATAAATCTAGTTATCTTTTAAAACAATTTCAAGCCAGCTTAACATGTTTATAGTTATTAAAATTCAGTCAACATTCAAGACTTGTAATACTTGCATCACTTAATTTTTATCAACTTATTTGATCTTCCTAGAAAATAATAAATATCAAAATCTCTATAATTTGTGGAGATGTCATTGATGTGGGAGCATTTTCCAGAGTTGGATACATTAAAAGCTCAAACGTTTAAAAAATACATCTTTTATTTTAAAACAATGACATTCTTAAATTTTGAAAGAGAAATCAAAACAATAATAAATAAACGTGAATAAATGACACGCGCGGAACTAGTTAAATGTGATTTATCGACGGTGAAGACGAGAAACCTCGTACATCTCCAAAATCTCAACTTTTCAGGAGAGCAAAAAAACTGTTTTTGGGTGCCTATGACCATGGCCATGACACCCTATTTACCTCGTTACGACGCCAATTTCCAAGTTTTGGATTCAAACTCCTTTCTCTCTCCCTCTCACTCTCTTTCTCTCTCCCTCTCACTCTCTTTCTCTCTCTCTCTCTACTTTGTAGATTGTACTTTGTAGAGGAACCTCTACAATCGATTTTAAGGCTAAAAACTCACTTTGTCAGCGCTGCAAACACTAATATCGGTGGAGTAGTTTGTAATAGATAGGTAGCAATAAAAAACTCAATTTCGGAAAAATTGGAGATACGAGTTTTCTCGTCTTCACCATCGTTATGTGTTGTCAAAAATTAAACTTCACCCAATGATTATTTTATTTTACTTTTACAGATTTCCTTTCAAAAGACCTGAGGTAGTAAGAGAATGGGTGAAGGCCATCCATAGAAAGGATTTTGAACCAACTAATTTTTTTTTTAAATTGTAATTTTAGGGGACATCCATAAATTACGTGAGGTGTTTTTTCCAAATTCTGGACCCCTCCTTCCCCCTTCGTGAGATTTGCTGGATCCCCCCTCTCCCTCACGTGAGATTTTCTCAATCACTTTTAAACAAATAAATTTCTTTGAAAGGCCTTTTTTCAGTCTTAATAGATATTTCACTTTCAAAAGTTTAGATACAAATAAGAATATTTAAATCAAAAACATGCTCTTAACTCCGCTGTTTTGACTAATCTGCTCCTTTTTTCTGAAGTTGTGTTAAAAAATATAAAAGAAAAATATTATAGAAATATTAAAGAAAAGAAATTATATTTTCATAACTAAAAGTTGACGTGAAATTTTAATTGACTCCCCCCTCCCCCCAGGTGAGATTTGGTAAGCTTTTGCTAGACCCCTCCTCCCCCTTTTTGACCTCACGTAATTTATGGATGTCCCCTTAAGATTAAAAATATCTGTTCTTATAACAGCACAATTGATGCTGAAAAATTAGTTGTGGTAAAATGTGATTTTTTCTGATATAATAAAGATATTGTATTTAATCCTATTCCTTTCTTCATTGTAATATTTCCAAAAAAAAACCACTTTGTTCTACATTTAGGTGTATTTTTTAGTACATCTGTTAGTACATTTTAAGCTTTTAAATATCTCACCCTAAATATTTGAAGTTGTACTAAAAAGTTGAAGAAAACAACCTAATTTTGCTCATGATTTTTGAAAGAATTGAAGATTATCATTCCTGCTAATTATTTATTTAAAACAACATTCTCAAGATGCAATTTTCAGCATAAAATCATAAATATCTCGAAAAAAAATAAGTAAAAACAAACTTCAATAATGTTTCGATTCAACCGTCGATCTAAAAACATTTTCAAGAAAGACATTAATTAAACAAACAACAATTAACAAATTAAACAATTATTGAATTAAACAAAAAAGATTAAAATAGTAAACTCAGAGGGGGAGGATTGTGATGTTTGCACCCCCGTTCTCAATAAGTTTTTAAGAAGGGGTGGTTGGTTCGGTCATAAGAGCAGGGATTCATGTAAAGGGACCGTCAAACGAAATCACCAGGGTCTTGATTAAGCAGTTTTAATGAACGAAATTATACAATGTTTACACTATCTAAAAACGCCACTGAAAAACGTGTGTTGAGATTTTAATTAATATTTAAAAGGAAAGGGAGCTAATAAAATAACTAGTGCACTATCTTAATTAAAAACTACATTGCCCTAAATAATCCATTTTTGAGTTTTAATTATTCATAACCCCTAATATAAAATTTTTAATCGCAAAACAACATGAAGCTCTATGGAGATCTGCGAAATTTCATACGCCCAACGATCTGGCAACAGCGGTGGCAACGGCTGCATTTTTTTACTGTTGAACAGTCTATCCAGTTACGTTAGTATATATATCTATGGGCTAAACTGGATCGGTTAACTGTGTTATATAACACAGTTAACCGATCCAGTTTAGCCTTGGTAGGGCTTTTAACTGTTGCTAAGGCCGTTGTTTATCTGTTGCTAAGGCGGTTTTTAGGTATGGGGTCACGTGATTGCAAATGCTCCAATAGAAGAATTCCACGGCTAGCCATTTTTTGTAACTGTTAACCTCTAGGGCAAAAAACTGTAACAACCTTCTGTTGCTATGGCCGTTGTTATGTCCGAGTCATGTGATTGAAAATGCTCTATGTCATGGTAGAGTACTCAAATACCATAACCAGAAATAAAGCGCCGTTTTGAGCGAAGCATAAAGTTTTTTGTGATATAGATAAGAAAGATGTATTAGAATTTGGGCAAAAAAAAGGTTATGAAATTAAATAGACTAGTTAACTAGTAGTTAACTACTTTGGGAAATTGTTAACTACTAGTTGCAACTAGTCCCAGGAAAAAATAGTTAACTACTAGTTGCAACTAGATTTTCCCAGACTAGTTATAGTAGTTGGTAGTTAACTACTTTTTGACCACTAGTTGCCGAAGACTTTATGCAACACACATGAAGAGCCCAGATTTCATCTTAGTCACCTAAATGGACCCAAATCAGAGAAGATAAACGTTTTCCCACTTCTTTTGTTAAATATTACCGTTAGATAGTAATTTAAACTGTACCCAAATTTAGCAAAACGTATTGTGCATAAATGTGCAAAATCTACGCTAAAAACTCGACATTTTCAAAGGGCAGTATAAAAACATAACCACGCTTTTAAAAGTAAGTTTATATACTGGGATACTAGAAATAAATTAATTGGATGGGGTTGCAGGGTTGCTGTTAGACAAAAATGACGCCGATAACGCAAAAATTACGAAAAATAGCTAAAAACCCAATTTTTTTTGTTACACAAAAATGGGACGTGGTGGAACTTTTTTACTTGCAGATATTTTTAGTAAGAAAAATAGTAATTTAGTTGTTGTTAGGAAACCATTGTCGACTAGTGATATTAAATTTTGAAAAGTCGTTGATTAAAAAATATTCAGGGTTCCGCGATCATTGGCAACAAATTGAGGGGTCCACGAGCAAAATAGTTTGGGAACCACTGGTATAGAGCATTTGCATATGACGTCACTTGGACGAATAAACAACGTTGCTAAGGCCGTTGTTAGGTCCGAGTCGTGATTGAAAATGCTCTATAGAGCATTTTCAATCACATGACTCTGCCTAACAACGGCCTTAGCAACGTTGTTTATTCGCCAAGTGACGTCATGTGCGAATGCTACTATTGGATACTTCTATGTCCCGCCCCTAACAACAGCCTTAGCAACGTTGATTTTGTCCTCCAAGTGACGTCATGTGCGAATGCTCTATATTGCCTTGCAGTCTGCAGTCCGACTTCATTTCACGAGGGGGCAAAGGTTGGTGGGGTACGAATTAAACCCCCCGAAACTTATATTTGAATTTAAAAATAAAAGAAATTAATTAAATGTTTCAAACGATTTTATTAAAAATATTTCTGGATCTCAAATGAAACTCTGTGATGAAAACAAAAAAATCAGAATGCAAAAAAGAATTACATATTTATACCATATTATATTATATAGTCTGGTTTTTACTTTACCCGAAAATTTTTAACATTATTCAAGATTCATTTTAAAAAATGGGTTTTACTGCAAGAATATAGAGTGTTTTCAGGTGACGTCACAACCGGTAATTTTCTTTTAACTGTGTATCTACTGTAGGGCTTTTAACTGTTGCTAAGGCCGTTGTTTATCTGTTGCTAAGGCGGTTTTAAGGTATGGGATCACGTGATTGCAAATGCTCCAATAGAAGAATTCCACGGCTAGTCATTTTCTGTAACTGTTAACCTCTGTAGGGCAAAAAACTGTAACTTTTCTGTTGCTAAGGCCGTTGTTAGGTCCGAGTCATGTGATTGAAAATGCTCTATTTAACTTTTACTAATACTAGTAACTAATTTTAATAGAGTATTTTCAGGTGACGTTACGACCGGTTACTTTCTTTTAACTGTTGCTAAGGTGGTTGCTAGGTGACGAGGTATCTATTGTTATGGAGATTGTGACGTGTTACAAATGCTCCAATAGAGCATTCGCACATGACGTCACTTGGAGGGCAAAAACAACGTTGCTAAGGCTGTTGTTAGGGGCGGGAACTAGAAGCATCCAATGGACTCTAACCGTCTGACGTCACACGGAACCAACACGTGACCTACTGAGCTTGCGATTGGTTACCACAGATACTACACTAGTAGATCTACTAGTGTAGTATCTGTGGTAACCAATCGCAAGCTCAGTTGTAGGTCACGTGTTGGTTCCGTGAAGTCTCGAACCAGATAGGCGGTTAGAGTCCATAGAAGCATTCGCACATGTTGTCACTGGCGGGCAAAAACAACGTTGCTAAGGCCGTTGTTAGGCCGAGTCATGTGATTGAAAATGCTCTATAGAAGAATTGTCCGACCAGCTATTTTCTGTAACTGTTAGCCTTCTGCCTTCTGCAGGGCAAAAAACTGTAACCTTGTTGCTAAGGTCGTTGTTAGGTCCGAGTCATGTGATAGAGCATTTTCAATCATATGACTCGGACCTTAGCAACGGCCTTAGCAACGTTGTTATTCGTCCAAGTGACGTCATGTGCGAATGCTTCTATTGGATGCTTCTATTTCCCGCCCCTAACAACGTTGTTTATTCGTCCAAGTGCAGTGGCGGATCCAGGGGGGTGGCACTCTGGAAAGTGCCCCCCTTGGACCCAAAAAATCCCTCATAAGTACGAAAAAAAAGTCCCAAAAAGTACTCAAAATGAGTTAAAACCCTACTTTTACAGGTCAAATTTCAAAAAATTTTTCTGGGAGAGAACCACCATATCTCTCAGCGGTACCAAATGAAAATTTCCAAGCGTGGGGGGTAATTCCCCCCCCCCCGGCGGCCCCCCCCTAGAAAAAATCCTGCATACGCCCTTGTGTGACACCCTAACCATCATCAATTCTTGATCTTATTATGCACCCTACCTCCTTTAGAAGTTCTGAAACATTTATCTGAAACACCCTGTATATCTCGGTACACCCAAAGAGGCGACATATTTGGCGAAATTTGGTGTTGCCAAAACCGTTTATTGGCGAGTAAACAACTTAACTTCTATAGAACTGGGTTGCCAGAATTCTCTATTTTAACTCTTTTTGAAGCTAGGTCCGGACTATATGGGGGATTACACTAAATCTCTACCTAAAGACTCATTTAGACTTTTCCTTTCGATCTTCATTTTAGAGGAATCATCCAAAATTTACAATTGTAAAATGTTGTTTCACTCTTCACTCCTCCCATGGGCGTAGCCAGGGGGAGGCAGGGGGGGGGCAGCGGCCCCCCCCCTAAATTCTCAATTTGTTAATTATTTTTTAAAAATTTTCTGGAATCTACAAATCTAAATTATTTTTCTTACACTTTTTGTTGCTTACAAGTGTCAAGCAATGGCGGGGGAGAAAAGTTCTGATAAGACCATGTTTTCACAAGGAGGATGCCGTAATTATTGGTAAACAGGGGCGTCGACAGAGGACCTCCCCATGTTTATCTTGGAGTGTGGGCAATAGTTGAGCTTGTTTATCACCAGTGACACTTGTAACCTCCCACTGACACGCTTGAATGAACTCAGATGTCCATAAAACTAGATTTCTTGACCTGAAAATTCCAGTAAAATGCTGTGGGCGGGCCAGGCCGTCCAAAGGAATCAATTATAAGGATTCGCAACGCCTCCTCTTGATCTCTTTATCTCTTTATCAGCTAATTGGTTCATTGTACGAAGAACCAATCCTGTGTAACTAATGAAGAATTCCCGGGTTTTTCACCCCCTTTCATTGTTAGTTTTTACGTGACCTGTAAATCTCCATGCAAGCTGTTATCGCCTGAGATTTTGTTTGACAGTATAGGAGAGATTGCTACAACATTGAATTAGAGAGAATTTACTCAATTTGAATCAGCTGGAAAATAAAAATTGGTATAATTTTTCTGGTAAGGTTCTAATTTATTTTAAGTATTTTATTGTAATCAAATAAATTTCATAATTTATTATTGTTATCAATCAACTGGGGGTCCAGCGTCGGGCTATTCACTCGACCTGGACACAAGCTACGTAATAAGCATCCCAGGCCCAAAGGCTAATGAAACGGAGATGAGTACCGCCTGATAGGCCACTAGGCCTGGGCAGAATTTGATTAAAGAATACTGTCGGAAATGGAGCTTGTGGCTTGTGGTTCATTGCCTGCAATGCAATTATTAAAATAGTATACAAAAAAATTTTGGGTAGCAACTTGTGGGAAAAGCGTTTTTAAAAAGATTTTGAATTTAAATAGTTTTGGTGTTCGTATGGTATTAAATTTGAAAGAGATGTCCGAAAAAATAATTTCATGTAACTTTTTATTCTTCTTTATTCTCTTCTAAATTATTATGTAATTAAAGCAGTAGCGTATCTTCCTAAAGCTTGATGTTTTTTTAACGTCCAAACATACGAAAGTTTCATCCAGTGACATAAAATAGAATAGATAGTTACTCGATTCGACTCGATTAGATTCTACAAATTATACTTTTAGTCATAAGCCACATAAATTTCCTTGAAAATTATGTGGCTTACAAGAGGTGGTTCTGTTCGGGCTAGATTCTGAAAATGAGCTAAAACACTACTTTAAGGGGTCAATTTTAAAAAAATTTCTGGGGGAGGACCCCCAGACCCCACCTTTTTCTTAGAGCACACATTTATTACACTATTAATTACGTTAAGTGTGCAAAGTGCAAACCCTTCGTATAATTACTCTAAAATTTAACGTGTAAAAGTACTCCCCATGGGGTACCTGGGACCATGCCATGGGGCAAAGGGAAGTATCCTTGCCCCCCCCCCCTAACATGGGACCTGGCTACGCCCATGACTCCTCCGATTTCCTATTGCAATTTCTCGGTGAGGATCACTCATGATGAACATTGAAAGTTAAACAGTGTAAATGAGCCTTTAATGGCAAATTCGTTACATAATTGCGATGAATACAACCATCTGGTTAAAGTGCCGATTGGTTACCAATTTTAGTGTGTGATGTGACTAATACTTATTCCAAACAATACTTATTTTGAAAGAATGTATTCATTTTGAAAATGGCACATTTAGCAAATGGCAACTAAGTACGTTGCCAAAATTCTATAATTGGATTCCTGGATTAAACGATATTTTAAGGCAGAGAAAAACGATACTTTACCTCTCTAATACAGTTGCTGCCCACTCCAAACTTTTGCCTTGGAAAAACTGGGTAGCTTCATGAGTTGCTCATTTTTTCCCACAAGTAAGTACATTGAAGCATGTAAAAAGAATTAAAAAGGAAAAGTAATACATAAATAATAACTTTTGTGTATTTGATATAAAATTTTTTCGTTACATTTTAATATTTTAAAATAAGTGTGAAAAATCAGTTTGTTAAATAAACTTTAAAACTATATGTGCTCAAGCCTTTAAAAGGTTCACTGTTTGTAAGGATTAAAAAAATATTTTTTCTTTGAAACATTTTCAGGAAGATCAATACTTTAAGAATTTTATTTAATTGAATATCATCAATTTATAATTACATAAACTATAAAAAAGAGTTCAAACAATTTAAAATGCTTCAAATAAGAAAAGTTATGCATGTTTTCATTCTATATATAGTATCATAAGCAAACAAGCTGTTTAACACTAGAACCGCCTGAGCAGTCATTTTGACTGTTTTGCGTTTTTGATTCTAAATATTTTCAAAGATATTTGAGTTACACACTTGTGCTTTTATGACTTTTCCTAATTTATGGTTCTATTTCTATATACGTCATCCAAATTTCATTTATTTCTGAAAAGTCGTTCCGGAGAAATTTATTGGCCTACCTAGAACCGCCAATGCAGTCATTTTAACTTGTGAACAATTGGAGCGTTTCTTTGGAGTGTAATCACTTAAATTATGACACAAATGATTTCTAAGGGGCTTCTCAAACAAAATGTACAATATTTTTTGGTTTTGACACCTTCAAATGATCAATACATCATTTTATTCTCCGAAATTCATATAAATCCACTTTCTAAAATTTGGATATTTCACACGCCTTTTTTAATATTTTCATTGAAAGATTTATTATTTCCTGTTTGAAAGAAGAATCAAATTCATTTTTCTCATCAGTTCTAACTTTTTATGCGAGAAAAAATTAATTTATCCAATAATTCATTCAAAATACTACTTTATACAAGCATTCAACGATTTATTCATAGAAACGAACTTAGTTATAGTTTTGGGTAAATTATTTAGCTTTTAGGGTTGTTTGAAATGTGTTTGGTGAAAGAAAATGTTAATTCGAAAGCGATTCCGTTCAAACAGATTATTTTATATCGGCTTATACCGCAGACGAAATGACTAGGATATGCACCGTAACCGCAAAATCTTGACCTGTGCAGGTAAGAATTTCGCGCACTTTTTACATAGATAGAATGTGTATTTAAGTTGCTTATAAGAAGAAAACTAATTAAATAACTAGTAGATATAAATTAATACTTAAATTGATAAAAAATTCTGGTCTTCGGGTAAAAAATTATGTTTTTGTATTGGCGAAAAAAAACGTCTCCAGAGTCAAAATGCAAAATATGGATAGTTTTAGGTTCCAGATATATGCAACAATTATAAAAATTAAGAGTGTGAAAAAGGTTTGAAATTTTTTTTTGTGTGTGTTTTTTACTTGTGTGTAAAAAAAGTTTAAAATCATCTATTTTCAGGAATTTATAACCAAAATCAATAATTGTAAAATATGTTTTCAAATAACGTATGGTAATTACCCTAGATAAAAGTATTACATGCATTTTCTTGTTTTAAAGACAGTTTTTGCTGGAAAAAGTCTAGCAGTCAAAATGACTGCCCAGTATATAAAAATAAACATAAAATATTTAAAAGGAAGCAACCAAAGAGGGAACTCTTCAGTGGCAGCCCCAACAAATTTAATAAAACAACAAAGATTTGAAGGTGTTTCGTTCTTGCAATATGGCAGTCGGCTTTAAAAAAGGCCGAAAGCCATGTTGCAACTGCCAGACACCAAAAAATGAAATTAAGAAACAAGTAAAGAAACAAACATACCATTCCGTAGTTAAAATCTGTGCAGAAGACTTTCATATCGATGTCCGACCCAACTTAATCAATCATCTTTACTTCGATCCTTATTAAAGAAATCATTATTAAATAAAAGATTAAAATATCAACTGTAAAAATCTATTAACTACAACATAATTATATTTTTACAGAAAAGAATTTGGGGTTTTCTTAAAAACAGGTATAATTATTTTGAAACGAAATTTCTTATTGGTTCCCTTCTAACTTTCTTCTTTCTTATAGTAATTATACATACAAAAATTATAACAAATATTGAAAAGAAATTTAAACATATTCTTAACAAAAAATTAAAACTTGATGTATTAGGTAATTTTCAAATAAATAACCATGTTATTATTTATAAAATATATGAAATTTTATATCAAACCTAATTTTCTAATTGCTAGTTTTGAGTTCTCTCTTGCTACAGTTTTGAAATTAGTTGAAAGCTTTAAAAAACCCCTCATTTAGGTATTAAAATTGTTCAAAGATTAATTTAAAATCACCAGCCTACTAAGTTTTTAAGTTTAAAATCACAGATGGAGGTATGTAAAATTCCTTAATTTTTATTTAATTTAAAATTTATGATGAAAGTATAGCTGACGCACTATTTAACTTTATAGAATGATTTTTTTTTACTAAATTATGTTTCGCTTATTAAAACGGGCCTTGGGAAACACATAAAAATGTTTTTCTTTGTTCTTCCTGTAAAACTACTTGGAATGTTAAGATAAGCACCAATACTATAAAATCAGGTTGAAAAATAATAGTTGAATAAATAAAAATAAATAATATGAAATAATAGTTATGTACCGGATTCCTTAACAAAAAAGACCCACAAACACTTTTTACAGAGTGATTTACCTTTGTATATTTGTTGAAAAAGAGGGAGGACGTCAAAAATGACCAAAAACATACTTACGTAAAATTTGCACGGCCCCTAACTAGGGTATACTGCAGGAATTTGAAAGGAATGACAAACTCCTTCTTCAAATTCTAAAGCAATAGTTGAATTAGGAGGATGAATTGACGAGAAAACCTTGAAAGAAATAATGAATTAACCACATTATAATTATGTCTTAAAAGGAAATAAACAATAGCCCCCACATCTAAATAGAGAAATCCATGTTTATTATTCATTGCATTCCAAAAAATATTGGAATGGACTGGCGTGTTAGCGTAGTGGTCAGAGTATCTGATTCCGTAGCAGCGTGCCTGGGGTTCGAATTCCCACTCGGGGATGGATGTTTGTGTAAGGAGATAGATGAATGTGCCCCCTGGAAAAAGGGGTTTAGCATGCGAATATGTGACATGGGTGTGTTGGTCCATAGGTGCACACTGGGTAATGTGAAGTAAGTACTGCTATTGGTGTGTCTGGACCTGGAGTAATGACCCTTTTCACACAAATTTTCTCTTTCTCCTCCAATTTCTCCCATTTACCTCTCTTTATGTCAGTCAAAAGTAAAATCCAAAGAGCATATTGATATAAATACAACTGGATTTCAAATCTTACAGGAAACCTGAATATAAACAAGTGTGTTTCATAAAATGCTTCTGAATCTAAAAGAATATCACCACATATAGACTTCCAGACCCATTATAAGAGAAGCTCAAAATATAACATGTATACAGGGTTGTTGAAGTAACCATGAAATTTGGGAAAGGTAAAACTAAGTGGTGGATAAACTTGTATGCAACCAACTGAAATATGTTTTCTAAAATTAACATTTAATTTAATACAGTATAGATTTCAGCATACTTAAAAAAAAGTATAAAATTTACAAACCTTGTGTACATTTTCTGGGAAATGAGATAGATCCTAGTAAAAGTAACAAGTAGTGGAGCCTGAGTTATAAGATCAAACACAAGTTGTTGTAATTGATTTTTGAAAATGAGTCTAGAAATTTGAGAAGATGGTTTCATAACATAAATAAACTTTTATAGTAGAGAAGTAATGAAATTTTTAAACTTTCACTTCTCTTTACTTAAAGATTGGTTTATAATTGAAATGTTTTTGGTGTAATTAAGTGATATTATTTATTCAAACAACTGTATACAAATTTTAAAACAGTGTTTTTAAATTTTTTCTACACAGAAAATAATTTTTTAGACTTTCCATTTTTGTGGACTGGTTATTATTGCTGAAAACAAATGGGAGAAGTATTATACTCAATATTTAATACGTTAATTGTTCCAATTTTAAAAGCATTAATGGCTTTTTTATCACTCTGAAGCATATAGTTCAATTGATATGAAATTTTTTACCTTGTGCCTATGGATAGGTGCAAATAATACAAATTGAAGAAGAAGATGTTCAGAAGTTTCATCTTGTGGGTTCTTAAGAAATTCATCGCCCAAATCTAACTGCAGTAGGGATTGAACAATTTCCTCCTGAGGAGTGTTTGAAGACTCTAGGTAGACCAAAACTTTCTTAGCTTCTACAATAAATATTAGATGATCTGCTTGAAAAAACCTACAATAAAGCATCAAGTTATGATTCAGTTTTTTAAGGAGTATTTCAGAAAAAATAACATTAAAAATACATGCAAGGTTTCCAATTTTCACTGAAATACTTTTTTTGAGAAAAGCCTAATTTTACATTAATTAATAACACTCAGGAAATTTTTTGACTTTTTATCTTTGTAGTTAGTTATGAATTTATGAGAAATAAAAGTTTTTTTTTTTACTAAGAAGTACCTTTGAGACATGCACTTATATCTACTATAAAGATAGAAACTTAGTTTTAATTTTCACAAAATAACTCATCTTTCAACTTTGCATGGTAAATTTTTCAATAGCATACTGATGGTAGTTAATTTTTTATGAATTTTCAAACATGATGTTCCCAATTGGGAACATTGGCCTGTAAAAGGTTAAAATAAAGTCTTTATTACCTCATTTTAGCTCTTTTTACACCTTCCATTTCAATTGCATTAAGGGTTTCCCGAATACCAGCAGTGTCAGATGTGAACGAGATAACCTCCAAGATTCAGAGAGGATTCTAGAATGTCTCTATAGTAGTACCAGCAGTATAGATGATACAATTGCAACATATCTTCTGCCTGAAAAAAATCCTATTGAATATAGAGGGATTTAGATTGAATTTAGAGGGATTCATGAATTTATTGAGAGAAAATCAGTTCTAATCAGAATCTATTTAAAATAATTACTATAAGTTCATCTAGAAAGTTTCATAGGGCGACCTCTTCTTCACCTTTCCTCCGGTGTCCCCTCCAGGCGTAAACAATTACAGTGCTTAAAAATAATTTAATAACTAGAATATTAAATAGTATTAGTTTACAACACTTCTTAAAATTTAAAGGAACTTTTATTACGTTAAAAAGGTAGGTTGTCTTCAACAAGACATAGCAAGTATTAAATCTTGCAATTAATTAACTTAATAAGCATAAACATAAATTAATTAATTAATTAATTAAATTATACAAATTAACGTAAAAAATAATTAACATAAATTAATTAATTAATTTTCTCCATATTTAAGCAAATTTTGGTATTTTTAAAAAATGCGAAATCCTAACGGATGGTGCGCGCTGAGACCACCTGTTTGGAGTTATGGTCGAAGCGGGCACATCCGGCGGGATTTCGCGCGAAATCCTAACGGATGGTGCGCGCTGAGACCACCTGTTTGGAGTTGAGAGAGGGAGAGAGAGGGAGAGAGAGGAGAGAGAGGAGAGAGAGGAGAGAGAGGAGAGAGAGGAGAGAGAGGAGAGAGAGGAGAGAGAGGAGAGAGAGGAGAGAGAGGAGAGAGAGGAGAGAGAGGAGAGAGAGGAGAGAGAGGAGAGAGAGGAGAGAGAGGAGAGAGAGGAGATAGAGGAGATAGAGGAGATAGAGGAGATAGAGGAGATAGAGGAGATAGAGGAGATAGAGGAGATAGAGGAGATAGAGGAGATAGAGGAGATAGAGGAGATAGAGGAGATAGAGGAGATAGAGGAGATAGAGGAGATAGAGGAGATAGAGGAGATAGGTTCCCCTCCCACCCATCCCTGGTTCAGTAGGAAACGACCAGGATAGACGATAGGTTCCCCTCCCGCCAATCCAATCCATGGTTCAGTAGTAAAAGGCCAGGAGGCGCTTGATGGTTGTTCCAACAACTCCTAACTACCAACCCTCAACTCCTAACTCTCAACTACAAACCTTCAACTAGTTAAGAAGAGGGTGGTTGTATCCTTCCGTCCAATTGATAAGGTTGTGGCACCAAACTACCACACCCAAGTCCAAACTACCAAACACAAGTCCAAACTACCTACTATCCCTACTGTCGTCATTGGATTACCTACTATCCCTACTGTCACTTCGTATCTCCTATTTGAAAACAATACAGAACAAGGCTGCGAAATTATTCTTAAAAAATTAGTACCAAACCCCAGACCATAAGTAACAACTTTATTAGTAAACATAATATTGAAGAAAAGTCAGACTACAAGCCCGTGTCGAAAAATGATGGGTCATTTGAACCACCAGAAGACCCATGTAGAATGATATAAGGGCATAAAATAATAAGATTCAGCACTATGCCGTCACTTGTAAGCTGTTCAACTGAGTGCAGGTGAGAATTCAAAAGCACAGGTAGAGTGAGTAAATTTTGGTCATGTATTTTTGTACGGCATTCTTACCTTCAATAGATCCAGGAAAAATAATGAGAAAACGCGCAGTGCCGTACAAAAGTAGTGCGCCACAAAGACGGAAATTTTTGCCGATTTTCCGGCGATTTTTAGGGTAAATTTGGTCATTTGATTGTGTACGGCATCGGGTCCATACAATTTAAATACCTCTTCTAATCCATAATTCCGCAACGCCGTACAAAAAAAAACATGCGACAAGGTTGGAAAATCGAGGGTTGCAATCCCCTCCCTTTCAGTGGTATGGGGGGTGATTTGACACAACATAAAATTAATTTATTTTGAAAGTATTTTATGCATAGATAAAAATTTCTCACATGCCGTACAATTTTGTTGGTACAAAGGTCAGTAGGAGTATACGACCAGGACTATACAAAACTGTTGATACTGACATTTACAGTTTCAATTCTTGAATATATTATACACAATGTTTCACTTTAGGTAGACGGCATAATGATTAATGCATATTATCAATTGTTCTCTTCAAGAATATGTGAATGCCGTATAGTATCAGATGACCTTAAAGTACCCCTGAAATGGTAGTGCCATTTTCATTAGCCTGAAAATATGTTTTGCATTAAAATGTACGGCATCATTTTTTTCTGAATTATTTACCTGAAAACTATTTAAAACCACAATAATATGGAGAAATTGCAAAATTTCATTAATCTATGATTATTGAAACTTTAGAAATAATTTGAAAAATTTCACTTTTTGTATTTCTCTATAATTTTTTTAGAACATTTTCTTTTCAACGGCAATATTACATAACAATTGTATTTAACTATATCACGTTGAAAAAAAAGTTGCCGTACAGGATCAAATGACCTTCCAGCTTTATAAATCAAGTATATGATGAAATTGAGTTAATTATTGATATACATTCAAAAATGGACATTAATTTTTTGACGGCATTAATTTTAATAGTACATTTGGGTTCTAGATAATGTTTTGGAACCGATGCCGTACTTTTTCAAATCATCCCCCAGACCACTGAAAGGGAGGGGGTTGCAACCCTCGATTTTTCCCCCTTGTCGCATGATTTTTTGTACGGCGTTGCGGAATTATAGATTAGAAGAGGTATTGAAACTGTATGGACCCGATGCCGTACACAATCAAATGACCAAATTTACCCTAAAAAATCGCCGGAAAATAACAAAAATTTCCGACTTTGTGGCGCACTACTTTTGTACGGCACTGCGCGTTTTCTCATTATTTTTCATGGATCTATTGATGGTAAGAATGCCGTACAAAAATACATGACCAAAATTTACTCACTCTACCAGTGCTTTTGAATTCTCACCTGCACTCAGTTGGACAGCTTACAAGTGACGGCATAGTGCTGAATCTTATTATTTTATGCCCTTATATCATTCTATATAGGTCTTCTGGTGGTTCAAATGACCCATCATTTTTCGACACGGGCCTGTAGTCTATCATAGTTATAAACAAGTAACAGTAATAGCCAGATCGTGAATGAACCTAACTGTACCGGGTGCATAGGCCTGAAAAAGTAACGCGCAGAAAAATGTAATGAAGATATCTTCAATATTCGAGGAGATATTAACAAGTAAAAATAGCTCTTGAGTAGGCCTCCAAATAGAAAAAGTTCTCAATTATCCAAGTTTTTTAGTGTTTTCATGTAATTTTTGCATTTTTCAACTAAATGAGGACAATTTGTAACCAAAAAAATCAAAGAAACTTTCCAATTTGCGAACCTTTTTCTTTTTTGAGGTCTGAAAAAGCTCCATTTTCACTTGCTAATACCTCCTCATATATTTATATTTTCATGACATGTTTTCAATGCATTTTTCCAATAATTTTCTGACCAAAGTTTGTGTGTTCATTTAATTTTTAATTTATTTAAACTTTCTTTATTCACCACTAGGGGTGCTGCAAGTCATCTCAATGGTCTTTTACCTAGCGTTACACCCAACTTCCATAACCCTAATGGACGTTTGTTCCAAATAAAATCTGTGAAAAGGACTTTTGAAACAACCCGAATAGGGTTAAACAATATCAAGTCACTAAGTTTTCCTTGAAGGAGTTTGACAGCTTCAACCAGTTTCAGTACTAAAAAACCCCAAATGAACTGAGGTTTAAAATCATAGTACAATCTACAAAGTATAGGTCCTCATTTACAATCCACTAGTAAATTCACATGTCATTATGTTAAATTTTGAGTGAATATGAAATTTAACATTGGTTGGTGAAAACTTGTTCCAAGGCAATGATTACAAAAGTTCTTTAAAAACTAACGTTTATTAAAAGAACTTAAGACATTACAATAACGGAGGCATCGGCTCTGACCAATAACATTACAGCCTCTCTGAAAACATATACACGAGTTAAGTCGGAATATCACAGTTGTAAACATTATCTATAACATTAATACAAAACTGAGATTCTTTTCCCCGAACGGCAGAAACACTAAAATTTGGGCAGTGATTAAGATATCCCTTCATAATAATCGTTCTACATCTCTTAACTAACTTGCAAACCAAATAAATATAGTTACATCTATTTTTGCCCCCATCAATAATCATCTAAATACATAATATTTTACAAAATAAATTATTCGCACTTTGAAAATGTGTTTCACAAAATTTAAAAATATTTGATAGGGGTCTGCTAAATTCTTTAAACTGCATACATATTTTAATTCAAAAAGTTTTCCATGCACCTAATTTCTTTTTCGATAAAATATTTAGAAAAATGAATCTCAGCTTGGTTGTCACAATACAGAATAGTACTTTCAGATTGTTCAAAATAACTTATTACAATTATCAAGAATTCTGACAATCCACATAATCTCCTTTTAGCATTTGTTAAATTAACATATTCATTTTCCCTAACAGAAAAAAATGACATATGGTTCAATTATCTCCACACGACAGGCACTTTGTCAAGAAAAATAACTTCACCTCCCATTTGTGTGTAAAATTATCTCTACTATTCTCAGGACTTTCCTGTAATAGAAAGGCACAAAACCCGACAACTTCTGTAAATGCGTAAATTGAAATAAATGAAAAACAACCAGTTGAATGCTGCGATAAGGCGTTTTGAGCATATTGATCGGCGTTGAGCATATTTGATCATAACACTACCATATCTTAATGTATACTTTATAAGGTGACAATTCCAAATTTTTTATCTGGGGCTCCACTTGAGAGAGCTAACCCTCAAAAGTGACTAATCATCTCAAGTAGCGAAAAATTGACAAATAGTTGACTTTGGGATTTTTTTCAAAAGAAAGAAAAATCAAATCTGGGGTATAAAGTATGTTTTGACCCCAGATTAATTCAGACCCCAGACAGAGGTTTCCTTCACAGAAAACAGCACTCTTTCAAACACAGAAAATAAGAAACCCCACATTTTAATCAACGTTTTGTTGACATCTTGTAGTTGTCAAAACTCTAAATGTAATCAAATCACTATCTTGAAGCTATTTGAGCATAGCATAATACTATCTTAAAGTACTATAGGGTGGGGAAACTTCAAATTTTTATCTTGGTCCCGTCGGCCGTTCAGCTACCGTCAAATTGAGCGGCACAACTATAGAACATTCAAATGGGCTTGGATAATGTTTTCAAATTCAGCGCCACGGTCGACGGGATAATACATAAGAACCACATGTCCCTTTCAGTTTTATATTTCTGAAACAAAAAACCCATCCCCAATTGGTAATTGTAGGAGAAAAACAATCTGACCTCTGTAGTAAAGGTATGAGCTCCTGTAAAATCCAAGTGATGAACCTGGGGATCTATCTGCATTGACTCGCTCCTGTGGATAACAGGCAACATCAGGGCCTTGGAGTCCTCGGCGATTCAGGCACTTGTCCCGGCGGTGCCCGTTCCACAGCATACCCAGGTGGGAGGATGCCAAGCTTCATCCGCGATTTCACAGCCTTCTGAAAACATACACAAGTTCTTTTATAACACGCAGAATATACAGTTGCCAACATTAAAAATAACTTTAATACAAAGCAGGGATTCTACACTCGGTCGGTACGCTAGCAGTCTGCGCACTGCAATTTAATCAATACATTTTCAAAATTATCCATGAAGGTGTATAAAAAAACAAGTAATGATTTGTAAACCTAATTTAATTTTATCATACAATTGATGTGAATCAATTATCTTACTCCATTTTTATAACCTCTAAACCTCTATTTTAGTTAAAAATGAAATAAAATTTTATTTTATTAACTTCAAATTAATCTCTCAAAATAATTATTACTCTAATTTAAATTTAACAAATAAACATCTAAAACTTTTGTTTTGCGTACAGAACATATAAATTTAGTCATATTGTATTTGTTAATTTCATTTAATTCTATGCCTATTCACTTAAAAAATATAAATTAATGTGAATCATGAGTATCCATTTTCACAACCACTAAATTACAATTCAAAAGGAAACAAACGTAACTGATGTAACAAAATCGTAACTTTTTGTTATACAAACAAAATATTTTACATTAAACACCAGATTTAAAGCAGTATTTGCACCAATGGTTTTAAAAAATCGTATGTGAAGAAATAAACTTTTTAACATAAAATAATAAATATTTTATCCATACAAAAGAAAATTTACTCAATTATTTAAAGAAAGCATAGAAAACCCTTTGGGGCTCGAATTTTTTCTAACAATGATAACGCGTGTAAAGAAACAGTAAAATAATGCATCAAAATTTCCATTATTGTTGTATTTGATTGTCCCATCAAAATTTAGATAAGAATTTTTAAGAATTAGAATTTTTGCTGAAACAGAGAGAGAAAGTACACCCAGGGCAAATGCCAGAATCGAACCGACGACTGGTATAGTGCGCAAACTGCTAGCGTGGTTGGCAGCACGTAAACCAACTAAGCCGCCCAGCCCCTCTTTATGGGGAAAATTTTAGAAGCAAGGTAAATTTAGATAGATCTTTTCCTCTATGGACAACAAATCATATTTACAACACATTTTGTTGAAACATAACGAGAAATTTTAAATCTATGCTTTGAGGGAATCGAGTCTAACCTTCCCCAAAAGCATCAAAATTGATAGTTTAGTAGTTTATTAATCTTAAACGAGTGATATTCTACACTCGAGTGTCGAAGTTTGAAATCGCACTCGAAGTTTGCTCTTATAGAGACTAAGAACTCGGTACGGATTAATTACCCTATAAGAGCTTCCACTGTATTTCTTGTCTGAAGGTCGTAAAATAAGTTTTTGAATGATTTTTGAATAAATTATTATTTTAGTATTACGGGATGATACCGTTATAAAGATGAAAACTTTGAAAAAAGACTAACTTTACAAAAATATTTTTCTTTAAGATTGTATAATTTACAAAATACAAAACTCAAGTTACACTGTTTGAAACTTTCTAATATCAAATCGCTTATTATTACCAATCGGATATTGTTATAATTCTATTCTCGGACAAAAGTGATCATTTTAAGCGGAGTCGACTGTACTATTTTTAAAATATAGGGAAAACTTGGGATAAAAATTTAGCACTATGTCGCAATGAAATCAATACATTTTCAAAATTACCCATGAAGATGTATAAAAAAACAAGTAGAGATATACATTTCTAGAAATATAAATCTTAAGTTACAGGTTTCCTTCACAGAAAATGGCACTCTTTCTAACAGAAAATAAGTAACCCCACATTTTAATCAAAGTTTTGTTGACATCTTGTAGTTGTCAAAACTCTAAATGTAATCAAATCACCATCTTGAAACTATTTGAGCATAGCATAAAAGTATCTTGAAGTATTTACTATAGGGTGCGGAAACTTCAAATTTTATCATAGGTACTTGGGTATTAACCCCTCGACCGTTCAGCTACCGTCAAATTGAGCGGCACATCTATAGAACATTCAATGGGCTTAGATAAAGTTTTTAAATTCAGCGACACGGTCGACGGGAGAATACGCAAGAACCTTACATCATGCCCAACCAGAGATATCGAATGCTTAAAAGTAAGATTTTTGAGAAATAGTTATCGCATCAACAGACATATCCAAGTCTGTCCCTTTCAGTTTTATATTTCTGAAACAAAAAACCCATCCCCAATTGGTAATTGTAGGAGAAAAACAATCTGACCTCTGTAGTAAAGGTATGAGCTCCTGTAAAATCCAAGTGATGAACCTGGGGATCTATCTGCATTGACTCGCTCCTGTGGATAACAGGCAACATCAGGGCCTTGGAGTCCTCGGCGATTCAGGCACTTGTCCCGGCGGTGCCCGTTCCACAGCATACCCAGGTGGGAGGATGCCAAGCTTCATCCGCGATTTCACAGCCTTCTGAAAACATACACAAGTTCTTTTATAACACGCAGAATATACAGTTGCCAACATTAAAAATAATTTTTATACAAAGCAGGGATTCTACACTCGGTCGGCGCTAGCACAAAAATCTGGTCAAGGTTAAAAGAAAGATTCCTTCATGATACACTAACAATTCAGCTCCTAAAAAAGTCTAGTTTGGTTTGGTTTTTGGTTACATATATTTTCCGGTATGTGTGCTTGATCTCAAGGATCCGCTTATACACCTTCGTCAAGTAAGACAGACACAACAGAATTTTTACTGGCACAAAGAAGGAAAATACACCCAGGGGCGAGGTGAGAATCGAACTCACGACGGAGCAGTGCGCAGACTGCTGGCGTGAAAGGCAGAGGAGCAAACCGAACAGGCCATCCCGTCCCCCCAAAGGTCTAGTTTATGTTAGATTGGATTTGGTTTACATGTTTGTGTGCTTGATACAAGGATCCGCTTATAAACCTTCGTCAAGAAAGACAGTCACAACAGAATTTTTACTGAAACAGAGAGAGAAAGTACACCCAGTGCAAAGGCCATAATCGAACCGACGGCTGGTACAGTGCGCAAACTGCTAGCGTGGTTGGCAGCACTTAAACCAACTAAGCCGCCCGGTCCCTCTTGATGGGAAAAATTTTAAAAACATATAAAATTCAGATAGATCTCTTTCTCTATGGACAACAAATCATATTTACAATGGTTGTACAGATTTTGTAGTAACATAACGAGAAATTTGAAATCTATGCTTTGTTGTCAAGCTCTGATGATCGGAGCTCAATCGGGATTTACATTTAATGAACATTTCTCTCAAAAAAAAATAAATCATAAATTTAAAACTCTTGTCTGATTTATATATAATTTGGAAACAATCTTTAAATTCCATTCTTCGGCTTAGAAATAATGCTTACTGATTGAACAGCATACCCTTTGGTGTCTATAAACCTCCAGATCTCCCGTATCGCCTTTAAACCAAAGAAAGCGAAGATAATCTCTATCTTCCTCCCGGACAGAGATCTGTAGAAAGGCCTTTTCAATGTCCGAAACCACTCCCACAAAATTCTTACGGAAGCGATTAAATAAAGTAGGAATAACCTCAATCATGTTGGGACCCTTGGCTAAGCAATCGTTAAGCGATGGGGACCCGGTCACATGCGCCGAGGCATTAAATACGGGCCTGACCTTGGTCGTACTTTCTTCTTTAAAAACAGGCCTATGGGGCAAATAATGCCCATGTGAGTCGTCCTCAACGACCTCCACAATGCCCAAATCTAACCAGGTTTTGAAGACCTCTCCGTAAATAGCGAAATTGCCGGAAGAAACCAGCTTCCTTTTCGTCCTTAAGGCGCATCTTTCGGCCAAGTTCCTATTTTGGGGCAACAACTCTTTATCCAGCACCCATGGTAACGACACTTCGCACCTTCCCTCCACACTTACGGAACTAGTACTTTCAAAATGCTTACGAGTTTCCCCTTCCAGCTCTAACCTTTTTCTGGCTCATGACAGACTCTGATATTCCCAACAAATCAAGTTTCCACAAATTGGAAATATCCCGATCCTTAGTCAGAAGAGAAACCAACAGGGCCGCCTCAGTCTGTTCTGTCCGCGACAGACCTAAAGAAAACTTTCCAAAACACAATAACCCAATTTGGATCCCACAACTGTAGGACCAGACTTTAAGTTAAACAATTTGCCCGTCAAAATCTTCCCCGCAATGTCAGCCCCAATCAACAACTTTATCTCTTTTTCTACTCTTATGTGTTTTCCCCGTTCGAGATCACTTAACCCGATTCTTAAACTTTTGAGTTCCTTAACCCATGAACCGTAGGGAATCTGATCGATAGCTGAACATATGCGATCTTGACCAAGCACATCAAACTTACAATGATATTCATCATCTACACTACTTACAGCAATAGAATACACATTATGCACTTCTTCTGAGGTTTCAACACCACCAAATAAAGCTTGCCTAAACTTTACTTCACTTATAGACTTTAAGTTCAGGTAATTAGCTACATCATTACACAACTACGCCGGGATCCTTGATCCACTAGAGCTCTTATTAACTTAGAGCTTCCACCATTAGATATTTTAACAACCAATGTTTGAAGCAATACATCAGAGAGCCGTACTTGATTATTTAAAGTACTAACCTTAACTTCTTGACTGCTATCGCTTAAACTTTCCCGAACGTTCTTACTAGGCAACTCCGGGCAAAGAATTACAAAATGCCTTCTATTGCAAATCAAACAACGATTTTGACTTCTACACTGACGTGCTCTATGGGGTGGGGAAGTCTTTAAACACACAAAACAAGCATTCCTTTGCCTGACTAGATTCTTTTTTTGATCTAGGGACATATTGGAAACCTGATTACAGCTCTCAGATGCATGAACTCTACTGTTACAAAAGATACACATATCAAACCTATTAAATTTACCTTCATTATAAGATACTACACTTTTATTAGCAGTTAACAGTGCATGAGAAGTAGGCAGATCTATACTTGATTTATGTATACACTTCTTACTACAAGAAATATTACCAGAAAAGTCTTTAGCAAGTTTCAACTTAGCTTGAGAGTCTACTTCAGACTTCAAAAACTCTACTATTAGATCTAAGTCTGACTTACCCCCAACTTTCATTTGTGACTTTTGCCTTTCGTAAATTAACAACAAATCAGGTGGTATTACAGATTCTATCAACGGGTACAAAAAGTCAGCGTACTAATCTTGAGTGAGTCCCAAAGCTTTCAAGGATCGCAAGTGTGTCATCAGCTGGTCGTACAGGGCACTCAAGTCTGTTTTGCTTTTGTCGGAAGTGACCAATTTCAACAGATCCCTTATGTAGATATGTACCAGGACACTTTCGCTCCCAAACCTTTCTTTGAGGGAGAGAACGGCTGGTTCGTAGTTCTCGCTGCTCGCGGGATAACTCTCCAGGATGTTCCTGGCCTTTGAGTTTGCTGCCATCATGGACTGCAGAAGGTACGAAAACTTGTCCCGCTTATCTATTCGGGGGTCTTTGTGAATCTTCTCAAATTGATTCCAAAATGGAAGCCAATTCCTTGGATCGCCATCAAACTTAATTAGCTCAATCTCGGGCAGCTTGTAGAAGTTTCCCTTAGAGTTCTCGCAAACTGTAGATTTCAGCTTCTTCGTAGTACGTATTTTCAGCTCCATGAAATTGTCGTAATAATCTTCTGACGTCGAGATCTCTTCATCGTAGGCTTCTTGGGTACAGCTAGTAGACTGCATCAACCTTAGGTATTCTTCCTGCGCAATCCTTAGCTGTTCCTTCTTCTCAATCAGTCTTTCCAGAGCTATCTCCAGCTGATCTTCAGTCGTAGGTTCGCCATCCTCCAGTATACTTCGTAGCTTATTTGCAGATCTCGTAAACCCGCTCCTTAACGCTGTGCGATGAAGTTTCAGCTGGCTCAGCTCCTTCGTAGGTTCCAACATCGTATAGGCAGGCTGCTGAGTCACTTCCTCTTCACTCTCAGTTTGAGGTATCGAGCGGTAAGATCCGAAAGATCATCCAGGTTAATCATCACATCAGACCCTCAGATCTGTGGCAACACCGGAATTGCACACCACACCGGTGGCATCATGGCAAAGCAGCTGGCTGCTGCGTAGATATATTTTTACGTCATGGCTCAAGGAACTATCTCACTTTTCTTTATGCCGGCTAGCAGTTAGTCAAGAGGTGCAAGCTGCACGATGTTATGTTTTCTAAGGTTTAGGTTTTTTTAGTATTTTACACTTGTTAAATTGAATAAAGATGTTAGTTTATTATAACTAGGCTGCTTTCTTTATCATCTCCTGACGTGGAAGTAGACTTATAGCAGGTACAAACCCATTTGCTATAGATCCAAGCAAGGTGTCCCGGTTTAAAGGCTCGACGTCTGTTTCTTATTACCCCAATACCTCATGTATCATTATGCCAAAATTTGCTTATAAAAAATGCTTCAGATTTGTTATCTTGTTGTACTTAATAATTTGATTTCAGTTATGTGCTTTTTTAAGGAATAGGATGATATATTTAAAGTACGAAATTTTAATGGAATAACAATTTCATGTTACCAATCATCTAGAACTTAAAACCCTGATACTAATTTAGACAAATGTTTTAAATTTATCATTTCTTTTAATCTCAAAATTTATTTATCATTGTTAATTATCTGATAAATTATTTTTCGAAGAAAAACTTAAAGAACGGAAAATTCCACCTAACTAGTCACACGTGTGGAAAATATCATATATTTTAACAATATCATAAGTGTTTTATACTGAGTATGAAGTAAGTAAACTGATTTTTTTTTTACATAAGGTTAAAAAAAACATGCATAATAAATTTGTTAGCTAATGAAATTTTCAGTTTTATACCTTACTACATCTGTAAATTATGGCAAAAAAAATTGTTCCAGCAAAATATGCATGCTATTTTAAACAGAGACAATCAAGCTAGGAGTCCATTTCATTACCTATTTTATTTTTAATATAAAGGAAATAAAATTTGTCTGGAGAAAGCAAAACAGGCATTTGTGTTAAAGTGGACGTCGGTTAAAGTGGATGTTAGAATTTTAATGCAACAACTGTCTCTTAGAAATTTGATGTTCCTCTTTAACTTTTACTTAGGGGGTACATAGAATGCCTTTCGTTCAAATGTAACACTCGTTATAGACTAGAATATTATTATTCTAGGTTTGTGTACTTCTGATTTTAAGAAATTTTATTTAATATTATTTATTTTTATTTTCATAGGTAGACACGGGTTAGTTGGCATAGTTTTTGTTTTTCGTTGTATAACCTTTTCTGTAATACTTGGAGATAATTTGTTTTATGCATTGGATAGGTTAATCTTTGAGCTAAAAATATACGTCGGGTTTATTAATGAATACACTTTTAATTAATCACTCTCAATTATGCCAACTAACCACAGTCTCCCCTATCCAATGAAAAGATATATGAAGGGTATCAATGGTCAACAAGATATAAAAGGGAACAAGGTGGAAACTTGTTCCTGAGTTTTAGTAGTTTCTCTCATCATATCTTACTATTCCTAATCAACGTAATTAAAATTATGAAGTAAATATTGAAATCCAATTTTATAACGTATAACAGTTAATTCGTGGTATTTTAATATTTTTTATTCAAATCACACGATATTTCTTAAAAATGAAGTGATTAAAATCACGATTTAAATCATGAAAATTAGTTACGTATATGTTACGGGCTATGTGATAAATCCGGGCATTATGAATAATGCCCGGATATTGCTCGGGGATTATTAAGAATATAAGAGTACATCGGAAACTTAATTTTTTAGTATAGTAATGTTCATATCTAAGCTTTAAAATTATTTTTTCCACAGAAGTTACATAAACTAAAGTTTATTATTACTTGTTGGTTTAAAATTCGGTGAAATGTTACTACATTAATTAAAGCAAATTAGGGCCAAAATTTAGTAAAGGGGGAACCTGAAAAGAATTTCTAGTTAAAAAGGGAGCGGTGTTCTCAAAAAGCCCATGCTTTAACATGATCACCAAAAGACGATTTCACCCCAAACATGGGAACCCCACAAGTAACTCTGTTAACCACAAATATGAAAAACCCAAAATAACCAAAATCTTCCTGGAGATAATTGTTTTATTACATCCAAGTTTTATTACATCCAGAAAGTCTACGGTGGCCCATAGAGACTCGAGATAACTAGACTCGTTTAACTCGATAAGACTCGAGATAACTAGGGCAGTTTCAAAACTGTCATAACATCAGAACATCTCTCTGTATAGTGCAAAAAATCTCAATCCATTCTAAGTGTATTGAGACGCGTAGTTTTACCAACCTCAATAAAAAGTTAACAAGTATTGGAATCCTGTCAACGCGAAAAAAAAATTCTATTACCTGCCTCCATAGGAAAAACCAATATTTTTATATAATTCTTTCCGGTACTTCTTCCCTTGATATAATAAAAAGGTCCCCTCTCTTTCGCTGTTCGCATTTCAATAAGGGTTTGGTGCCTGAGGTCTATAAAGTACGTGTTCGCATTTCACAAAGTTTAAGTCCCTCTCTTTAGAAAAAAAACCCCTCTGGATGGCGGGTGGGGAAAGGAGCTTTCTGACGGAGTCAGAAATTAAACAGGAGTTGAAAACAAACAGTGGCTTGCTGCACGTAATTTCCCCTGGGAAATTATTCCCACATAACGACATAACACTCCGTTTAAACCTCGGGGGGTTGGGACCACCGTTTTGACAAGGAACGAGACTGCGGTAAGAACTGTTTGACTGACCCTTGGGCGTTGACCGGAAAACATGGAGGTAAACAAAGGAGAATGGTAAAAACAAAGCGTTATTTAAAGAAATTTTGGTTATAGTGGTGCAATTTAATAAAACACGGAATGATAGTCTTTGAAAAATACTTGGCTTTGAAACTTACAAAATACTGAGTCATTTTGTATTTGAAATGAAATAAGAGGTAGTCCTCGTCACTTAATATTCCTAGGTACTAGAAATTTATTTGTTTTACACATTCCCTAAAATGCAACCAGGGACGGATTAAAAAGGGGGTGGTGGGTAGACCGCTCTTCCTTAGACTAGAGTAGAGACTTAACCAAGTAAATAATGAGAAAAGACATTTTTATTTAGGATTTTTTTAGGGGAAACGCTGGAACTCTCTTTTGCGAGATATTTTTAAACTACCAAAATAAAAAAAATTATGTAGAAATTACATAGAAAAACTTAAGTTGAAAGTGAAGTATTTACAGAATTTAGTTCACTTGCAAAAAAAACCCCAATAATTTATTTCAAACTTCATTTTGAAATAATGAATAACTCATATCACTTCCACCTACAGCAAACATAAAGAAATAGCAAATCGCTTCCCCTTGGGTGATTATGTAATATTTAACCGGCTCCTAAATATTAACCTATGGATGAAATTGTAGTTCCCTCCCCCAAGAAAACATTTGCAACTCATTTTGTGAAGAGGTATAATTTGGGGAGAAACACGAGAATGCAATTGGGATTGCTATTATAGTGCACAACATGTAGTATGTCTAGTATCCAATGCAGTGAAATTTTTATTCCTAAATTTTAGAGACTGACGACTGATATAGAAAATACTTAGTTTTATTAAAAAAGCTCCCTTTTTTACGTATAAACTGAACTTTAGTCAAACTAAATGTAAGAAAAAACAAACAAAACAAGAAAGCAGGAAAATGGTAAAACACATAAAAAGATAGTTATAAAACTGTGATTTAGAAATTTAGACAAAAGTTTTTCACCCTTGAAAATGCAATTTAACATCTCAAAAAGTATACATAATTTTAAACAAAAGGCTATATCAGGCTTTTCTTTTACATATTAATAAAATTTTTAAAAATAACTCCAATAATAGCAAAAACAAAGTAATTCCAAGGTCTGTGATGAATAGAGCAGAAGAATTCTAACATAAGGGTCATTTATTTCCACTGTGATGACTGCTATACTATAATGGATTTGGCCATCAATCTAGAAGAGTCCAACTTGGACTCTCGGACTTCTGCTCGTAATGCATTGTAAATTCTGATATCTATCGTTCTTAGGGTTGCTAGAAGATGGATTAAAACGGAATTTTTCGAAAAATATGGCGTACTGGCAAAGAGTCGCCAAAGAAATATGGGTTTGGGGTTTAAATATGAATTATGTTATCTTTTAATATTCGTGTAGATTTAGTAGTATAACTGTATAACTGTAGCTCTTATAAATTTGTAATAGGAATGGCTTCCTAGACCAAACAAAGTTGTATCAAAAAAAGTTTAGTCTTTTGCATTTATGAAAATGCTGTTTTCCATTCACTTTTTGGTTGGTATGTTTTAAATTTTCCTTACATTTTTAAACTGAATAAACTTTTATAGTTAATTCTACACTTCTTTTATTGCTTGCATGGCATATCGTCACGAACAAAAAACATTGAGGAGAAGAAACCCCTTGAGAGCAGTGGCGAATCCAGGATATTTGTCTGGGAGGGGCTGAGTTTCAAATGTCAACTCCTATTATATAAGACTATCGCTTTCTGACCAGATATGCGAGATTTTTTGCTAATTTTCAACCATGATTTTCACCCCTTAGACCCCACTTGCGACCCCCCTTTCTATACCGATTCTTGTTCGTCTTGATGTACCCTACCTCCCCTAGAAGTTATGAAACATTTATCTGAAACACCCTGTATTGTACTAAAATACACTGCGAAAAAACTGTGATCTTAAAGACCTATCAATAATAAATAAGGTACAAATTTTTTAACTGAAAATAAGTTTTTAAAATTTTTACTTACATGATCATTATTTAAATTTGAAATCATTACAATAAAATTTGTAATTCTTGGTTCTTTTGGCTTAATTTACCCAGCACTTCATTAATATTTAAATCAGCACTATAATAAAATATTCGGAAATTTAATCATTTTTTAAAGTCATAAATTAAATTATGGAAATTTCGAGTTTATTTTTATTTAAAAGGTCACCTTCATATCAAAAAATGCAAAATAAATATCAAATTTTTGCCTTTTTATTGGTTTTTAAGCTAAAAATTCGGATTCAGCAATGTAAAAAACATATAAATTCAGTCATTTAAGCCTTCCATAAATTAATTTATGAATTTAAAAAATTGATTGAATTTCAGATTAAAATACCAAATATTTCATAAATAAATTTAAAAAAAAAAAAATTTAAACATGCTAAATCATAAATTCATCCAAACAACCTATTTTATTGGTAATATCCGGAGGTAAAGTGCCCATGTAGGGTACATTATGAATAGACAATTAAATTCTCTTTCACATTAGATAAAATGTTGATAACGTGAATATTTTTCATTTTGTAGAGACTAGAAGCGCACGTTTTTCACTTTTTTTGCGTAAAGACTAAAAAATCGCCGTTTTTCAGCACACTATATAGCGGCAGAACCACTCTTCAGAAAATCAAATTTAAGTAAGTGAAATTTTGTTTACTTCAACTTTGTAATTGAGATTATGATCGAGAAACTTGTAGTTTTTAAAATATAAGCAAAAAATCGAAAAATTTTGTGATTTTTGAATATGAAGACGACCTCCCAGATGGGAGCAAATATGATATTCGTAATCAGCGCCTTCAAAAACGTAAAACCGACAAAAAAACCATCTATATAAACGTTTTGAAAAAAATTTCGAACACCTACAAATTTTTTTTCGAAAAATTCGAAACCTACCTAATTATTAGGGTTACAGACCCTGAGGAATAATGATTCTGCTAAAAAATATCACGGAAAAGTAAGTCAGGGGCTCCCTATAATAATCATATTTACTACCAAAATAAAAAAAAAAAATTGCAATTTTTAACTATACCAAATCTGGGATGTCTTGGTTCTGGGGGGGGTGCAGCCCCACAACCCCCCCTACTGGATTCGCCACTGCTTGAGAGAAAAGATTTTACGGTCCAGAATAGATATCGGAAGATTAAGATTAATATGAATTTTCTTACTTTGACTTTGAACTATTCAGTATCAATATTGCTGGAGATTATTTTAAAATAATTTGAAATTTGAACGTACCTAACGAAATTGAACGTACCTAACGAAATTGAACGTTCTTCGTGTCATAGTTAGTGGAAAGGGGAGGTTATTTTTAAAAATTACATATATACAAGTGAAATTATTTATAAACTAAACTGTTACGGAAACTGGTTGAGGTTGAACTGGTACTGAAATTTTCTTTCTTCGCGTCATAAACATTTCAAATTGTAAAAAGGGGTGGTTATTTAAAAAAATTTGAATTTGTATTTTGAAAGTACAATGATTCTTCATATGACAGAGTATGTATAAGCCAAAGCTCCTCAACTTATCCATTTAACGCAATTAACACTAAAGCAACTTAGCAACTGTAATTTTCGAATTCGACTATCTTTCTTGGACGTTTCTCTCCCTCTCTTGACTTCTTCCTAAAATTTCCTCCTTTTCTAAGAAGGAGCAAGAGGTCATTTCGGGAATGTCCAGTAACGAGACACCGGACGTTCTGGCGACGGTCTTGTTAAAACAAGCCATCTCAAAGGAAACCTGAACCGAAAGGGTTCAAGGTTAAAGAAATGACCTCCGACCACAGAGTGACCATGAAAGCTCTTTCTGTGGATACGTTGGATTTCTTTCCTCGCATACGTTTTATACTTATTTTGATTTTTACTTTGATGAGGTTCTACGGGGCAGACGTTATTTTTTAAAAAATGGAATACATTTTTGCATTAGAAAATAGAAAGAATTTCAGATCAAAGCCGGGTAAAGTCAAAAGGGCATTGGGTTAAAGGAGAAATTTTTTCTTTGTATGTTTTATTAAATAAAAAATGTATTTTTAATAAATTTTTAAAGAATTTTATCACAAATGTTTCTATAAACTTAAAATATTTCCATTATATCTTGAATGGAAACTAGTTCATATATAAGTGTATGCTTTCAAAAAGTTTATAGTTTTACTTTTAAAATTTAAGTGGAATTATTTTATGTTTTTGAATGCTATGAACACCTTTAAGAGTTTTCTAACTTTCTTTGAGTTGAGGATTTTTTACTATACTATAGGCTATAGGGGGAAAGGAGGGTAAGAGTAAGCACAAAAATTATTTTGAGCTATGAAATCGAGAATTTAAAAGCTAGAGCCTCAAAAATTTTCTGAGCGTAAGTTTATTGACTTACAAATCAACCTTCAACAAAGGAAAGTCTAGCTAAAAAATGAAAAATTGAATGCGTACTTTAACCCGACGTGGCGGTTAAAGTATGCAAAACGTTTTAGTTATTTTTTTGCTTGTAATTTCTAAAATTTGAGCTAATAAAAAAAATATTAACCTATTTACTAAGGTTGTGACATAGGTTAAGCACTTTGAGTGGTCGAAATGTGCTTTTATCTGTCTTAGAAAAATTAAAACGTGATTTTTACAGAAGTTCGAAGGTACAACAGCTTCCTCTACCAATAGTTGTTCATGATTATAAAAATAATGAAAAAATGTAAAAGTATGTTTTGGTACTTTTTTTTTAAAGAAACATTTTTTCGAAACTTCAAAACATTTTTGGCAAATGAAAGAATTTTTCTACAGACTTAAAATTTTTTGCGTGCAATGTGTGCCATAAATGTGGTGTCAACTTTTCCACGCTATCACAACTTGAGTGATGGTTCGAAAGAGTATACTCTTTCGAACCATCACTCAAGTTGTGCCTTTGATTCTTTGTGTGAAGAATTGGCGACAATTTATTGTTTCTCTTTTTCACGAACTTAAATATCCTTTACAGAACTAGTCAATATTGAGAAATACTGCTTTATAACAGTGGGAGTGGCATTTTAAATTAGTAACTATCTATAGTTCATTTTCTATGGCATTATTGTGTTTTTTTAAACAAGATGAAAGCTTTTTTCCCATTCCAAAAAAAAAAACCTGAAAATAAATCTTTAAAATTTAAGGGATGGATTTGGATAGACGCTCTGTGGCTTACATGATATCCCAGCTTAGACTCGCGAATTCACGGACACTGTTATTTGAATTTCTCACAATTCATTCACAAGTTTCATTAATTCCTGGCAGGGAAAGCATCACTCTGAATTCAATTAACAGCTTCGAGCGATGTGTCGCCAAAATCGCGATCTCTCACCAACGCAGCGACTGTCACTTGCTTATGTTGTCCGAAAGATAGATGGACATTCGAAGGAGGGGGGACGGAATCGAATCGGTGTCTCAACGTCCATCTAGAGTTGTCCAGGGGGGGGGAGGAGTTCGGAAGGGAGGACTGCAAAATATAAACGGATAAACTGAGACAGGACATCGCGATCTACGGACAAGCCGGGGGGATGAAATGCATTTATCACCCAGTTGTCGCCTCCATTGGAGGAGACATTAATGTACTGGGAGCTTTTAAATTTTACTTGTATTTTGTTCCAGTTTTTTTTGGGAGGGATGTTACTGAAAACAGGAGTCTGTTTCATTATAGGGGATTTTCCCGTTTCTCCTGTAATCGATCTACTATACTTTGGAGACTGTTGATTCGGGAGGTGCAGCTATGATGGTTTTATTTTAAACAATCTCTATTATTACATTTACTTAACTCGTATGAAAGAAAAATTGGCATGTTTTAATACTTATTTATGTACAAGGAGGAAAACCCAGGCCCGGCTATCTTCACGGTCGTAGAAGATGTGACGAAAATGGGTTTGTGATAATACTTAATTAGCTGTGTTTGCATCGGGATATTGGGGAAATATAAATCAAAATTCAAAAAGATAATTCCCCTTTTATTTTGTGATATTAACAATTCATTAATAGGCTGCGAACTTTTGTTATTACATCATAAACAATTTGATAAATACGTTGTGATGAAAAATTTAATATGAGGAATAACTAATGGGAATGACTTTATATTATTTATAATCCTTTTTGTTAATCATATGATAAGTCATGTATTTTCTAAGGAAATTTAAGTTAATGATACTTCTTAATAGAAATCAAGTCATGTTCCTTTATTGCCAAAGAAACCACACACACAGCTGTTCTATATATTGATACGATTTGTACACACAGCTGAATTGCTGAGAGATAAATGAGAAAATGGAAAGAAACTTTTTAATTGGTGCCTGGAAAAGTTTTTTTTCTCGGGGGCATCTTTAGACACTCTTTGCTAATTTAGAAACTGGTGTCCTTTTGTTTGCTTTGAAAGCATAAGCTTCACCAATAAATATTAAAGTACATTAAAATTTAGGGTTTGTAAAGATTTTTGAATGGCATTGATAATATTTTTTATAAAATTGAAACCTTTAAAAACATTTTAGATCTAGATACAGGTACAGGAATGTATTTGGTAACCTAAAAGTATATCAGCTCAATTAAAGAGATACTAAGTGAAACGTTAGTAAGGTAGATCATCCAAAAGCAAAGATACTCTCTTTTTTCCCTGTTTAGATCGTAATTGAAATTAAGAACACCATCATTTAAAGTTTGTATTGAAAAACTAAAACCAATGTAAAAGAATACAAATCAATCAGATGCGTTTTGTTTTTAGAGAGAAACCCAATATTTTCAGAAAAAATACACAAAATATTTTTGTATAGAAAATCTTTACTTGGCTTTATGTAGAATTATAATCATAGTAATGGAAATTTTTTATTCAAATTATGTGAATTGGACATTAAAGTAATAAGTAGTATGTATCTACAATTTAATAACTTGAGAAATAAATAAATAACCCTTTTCATACACCTGTGTCCGTTGTAAATATTACAATTATTTCTTCAACCCTCGCATCTTTTATTAAACTCTAAAAATATTAAACAAACGTTTGATATCAGGTGATGACGTGTGAGTGAGAAAAACCATTATGGAATCTACATATCTTCAGAGATTATAATGACCAATGGGTGTCTCAATTCCACTTACCAGCCTCGCTTCCTCACCAACACACAAGGCTGACCAGACCTACAGTCGCCAATACCCATCTGACCCGAAATTAAGGTCAAACGGCATCCCACGCCTAGTGTCCACTTTGACCTCGCGGGGGGTTCCGCACCCGCTAGAAAAATACACCTTTGGGTGGTACGTGGGTGTACCGGAAAGAGGCCGCCTCTGCAGAAGGGTGAGGTGGACGTAGAGTTGGGATGGGCCCACAGAATCTGCATTGGAAGTGCGGCTATTGGAATGAAAGATGGCACGGCTTTGAAAAGTATGACGCTTTCACGGCTAGCAGGAGTCCAGTCATCGCTGAGGCTCCTCTGGCGATGGAAGGGACGCTGGGTGGTAGATTTTAAGCCGTGCTTTATATTAAGTTGATTAATAATTCATGCGTGGAATTGAAAAATTGGGTGTTTCCTATAGAGGAATTGGGTTTCGTTAATGGAGGTGTGATTGTTGGAGATAAATTTTGCGAGCGGAGGGAGGTTATTGAATTGCGTCTTATGATTGGGGTATTATTTTGTTTAAGTGAAGATGTTTGCTTGTAGATTCAGAATTCCAAGGGAGGTTCTTTGGTGAATATCGATGGTCGTGTCGAATAATTGGGTTGTGTCAATAATTGGGATATTAAAAAAACTAAACTAAACCCATCGGCGCAATAGCCCTAGTGGGCCAAGGCCTACGATGCCCATCTTCGTTTTCTTGACCGTGGGGCCCTGGGGTGCAAGGCATATGTCTCAGTTAGGTGGTCAGTCTAACGCAAGACCCCCAGTGTTTAGTTCCCAAGCACGCTTGGTCCTCAATTTATCGACCCACTGAAGGGATGAAAGGTTGAAATTGGGATATTATTTTGTCTTAAAAGATGTTGGTTTGTCGGATTTAGTATTCCAGAATTATCTTTTCCTTTTATTTACTTATTAATTGGTATTTATTCGTTTGTTTTTCTTCTTACTTTTTTGTTGTTGTTTCTCTGGGTGTGTGCTTCAGTGGCGGATCTATGGGGGGGGCTATAGGGGCTATAGCCCCCCCCTTGGGACTTAAGTTCACACTACATAAAATTGAACTTTTTCGAAAAAAAAATTAAGTTTTTAGAAAATTTTGTTTAAATTTTCAAAATTTTAAACTTTTTTCAGTTTTCTGTAGCCTTTTTTACAATTCAAAGGGTCTACAAAGCATTAAGCACCTTCCAAGATCTTTAGCCCCCTGCATTTTTATAAACTCCATTCACTATTTAAGGATTTCTAGAGGTTTTAGCCCTTACAAATTATTAGCCCCCTGCATGTTTGAAGGTTTGATTCGTAATTTAAAGGGTCTATCCAATGAGCTTAGCCCCTAAAAGCATTAGCCTCCTTGCGTTTTTATGTTTGTTACACAAATTAATGAGCTTTAGCCCTATGAAACATTAGCCCCCTCCATGCTCTTTAATAGCCTCTACAAAGCTTTTAGCCCTCTTGCGTTTTTAAATATATTTGGTTCACTATTTAATGAGCTTTAACCCTTATGAATCCTTCCTGGATCTTTAGCTCCTACAAGGCTTTTAGCCCTGAGTTTTTGTAGATTCAATTCACAATTTAAAGGGGCCAAGCCTCCTTGCGATGTTTTATAGTATTTAGTTCGCAATTTAATGAGCTTTAGCCTAAAAGCGTTAGCCCCCTCCAAGATCTTTAGCTTTCAGTACTTTAATATAAATGCGATTCAGAACTTGTAGATTCCAATGAGCTTTCTAAGCCTTACAAAGCATAACCTCCAAAATACTTAGCCCCTTACATTTTTATAGATTTGTTTCACATCTTAAAGGTTATGAGCTTTAGCCCCTCTGCAAGATCTTTAACTCCCTGGTTTTTATAAGATTCACTTTTTAAAAGGGTCTAATGCATTAAGTCTCTTACAAAACATTTACTCTGTTAAAATAGAGACGGGGTCAGGGGGTTCAAACCACCCCCATGAAATTCTTATATCCTACAGTTTTTTTTCCTTTGAAAACGAGTACAAGAAATCATCTTTTTCGTGTGACACTGAAAGAGTCCCAAATGACCAAAAATGAGTCAAAACACAACTTTTTAGGGTCAAATTTTCAAAAATTTTCTTGGGGGAGGTTCCCCCAAACCCCCCTTATGCCCCGGGATGGATGTATTATTCACTAAACACTAAACATTGAAATTAAGTGCACGAAATTCACATTTCATCTATATTCTTGGAAAAAAATATTTGACTCAAATCATCGTAAAAAAACCCCTCCCGGTTGACACACCCTTATTATTTTGATATATTTAATGATTAACTAATTTAATTACTAATTAATTAGCTATATTTAACAATACTAGTCATTTACAATCAACACTGCCCTCAATATTTAAGACTTTAATGAATATTGTAAAAAGCACGGCTTGTTTACTTCATTATCATCCTCAATCAGATTAAGTTAGCCCCCCCCCTTGCTCATGTTCTAGATCCGCCACTGTGTGCTGTTCTCCTAATAAGGGGCTGTCATCCATATTACTCAAGGGGGTCTCCCTCTTAAAACATATCAACCTAACTGTACTTAGAGATATGTGATTTATATGTTTAAATTAAATCCAAAAATTTTTAGATCCCCCAAATAAAACTTCACTCAATTAGATAAACAATAATGAATAGCAGTTAAAAACGGGGGGGGAAGGGTGATGGCAATTTTCGTCCCTCTTCGAGATGTGTTCAAGGCTGCGAGTTGTCCTTCTCCCAACCCATTATAAGAACAGTTGTAAAAGAACCTAAATAGACTTTTCTCGTATAGAAAGACAGCCTACATAAATTAGTATAAAATCAATGAATTTAAGTATTAATTCCTCCTAGACATAGATAACTCATACTATAATGTACCCTAGTAGCAAAGCTCATACCGAATATGTGTCAAGTTTACGTAAGGGCCGTTCATATCTTACGTAAGCAGAAGCACCTGGGGGATGGGTTTGCTATTTGTATATTTTTTTTCTGATAAGAGGAGAGAAGGAGTATGAGTGATGCTTACGTAAGATGTTGCAAACATCACTGCATTTTCGAATATCTATTGTTTCTTGCATAAATAATTTCAAAATTCAACCAAAAACAAATTTCACACAACAAAAATGAACTAGGAAAAAATATTAAAGCATTTTTCACTAGGAAAGTTTTAACGATAGATTAAGTGTTCATAGAGAACAATGGAATATTAGAAATCAAAATATTACTAAAAATTTTGTATACAAAAAAGAACAGGGGGGTTGGGCAGTTTTCTTACGCAATTATGAGAGGGGGATTTGCGGTTTGCTTTTTTTTTGCTGACAAGGGGGGGGGGTCAAAAATGACCAAAAACTTGCATACATTTTTTTTTGAATAGCTCCTAACTACTACTAGAAATAAACGAAATTTGGCCATACATGACAAAAATCAGACGAATCTTGAACGTTTGTGCTGCTTGGGTAGTATGATTCAGAAAACTGGGGAACGGATGTCTAAACAAGCACTCTCCTGTTGCGGTCAAACTTAGTTTTTTTTCTCATAGGTTAAAAGCGGACTGATACTTTTTACTAAAGGCTCCAGTTGAGCGATCTGGGAAGAAAGAAGGCAGCACGCGTCACCCAATGAGTAGCGATTCGTTATTTGCATTCCTCGTTCGAGTTCAAGAGACGCGCCTGAAAATGTAGCAATTGATGCGGCAAGATGGCCGATGATTGGGATGGGAAAGGTTCTTGCCTTATAGGTGACGGATATATGACGGTTTCTATTTTCTGGCCTTAGAGCATACGCTGGCCTTCATCGCTTTATAAATCAGGGTTGTCCGAATTTTCAGCTTTATCATATAGAAAGAAAAAAATAATTAATTGTTGGGGTAAAGAAAGAGCACTAAAAAATGAGATTAAAAAACTGCGGAAATTTTTAAGACTCTATGGAAAACTGCAATGAAATAATGTATCAAATAAAGACAATCTCTGTTCGCTA
This sequence comes from Tetragnatha montana, assembly GCA_963680715.1. Taxonomy (NCBI): domain Eukaryota; kingdom Metazoa; phylum Arthropoda; class Arachnida; order Araneae; family Tetragnathidae; genus Tetragnatha; species Tetragnatha montana. Next base: position 35,070,890 of record OY796675.1, read on the forward strand.
TGAATATGAATTGCAATCTGAATCATGTCTTCCAAAGGCTTTTAATTTACCCACTAACTGATTTCACCTTTTCGGTGAATTTATATTTCATTAATATAACTACAAATTGAAATTCTGTACCTTTTGAAAACGTACCTCGAAACTTGCCGTATTTTCACACACAATTTATTTCGAATATAACTAGTGCATCAAGTACTAAGTGCTAAATTTGAAACGTTTATACAAAAATTAGGATTTATAGGAGGATATCGTTTAACAGTTTAACCCTTTCCATCCTTAGCCGTCCGATATTACCATTAAATCGTGTGGAAAATTTGGAACGGCTAGGACTTGTGGAAGTAGAGTCTATGGATACAATACGCTAAATTTAAAAAAATAAATATTTATAAAAATAAATATCTTTAATTTGTGGTTTTAAGGGGCGTTCATAGGGGGGGGGGGATTTGGAAATATATCCCCCCGAAAGTCAGAAATTCACTTTTTTGACAATAGAAAAGAAATCCACACCATATCCCTTATTGAAATTCCAATATTTCAATTTCCCTCCGAATTTTTTTCTGGCTTCGACACTAACACTTTTTCATTCGTAAAAAATATTTCTTTCTATTTATTTTAAAGAAATATTATAAAAATACCGTGTCTTCGGTCCACAGGTGCCCACTGGGTAACACGAAGTAAGTACTGCTTCGGCATTATCTGATGGGTTAATGAACTTTGTTACAGCGTTCAAATTACCTTCCATTAGAAAAAAAAATAAATATTACTGTTTTGCGCAATTATTCATATTACCCAAACGTTTTGAGTTTATGCAAGCAAAATAATAAAAACTTTATGATAATAAAAATTAAAAAAGTAAAATTTGGTAAACTATTAATAAGTTAATATACCCTTTACATTTACAAAACGAAAAAAAAGGGGCATACAAATTTATTACAGAAAAGGAAGTAAGTCCTAAATGCATAAACGATGTTTTTTTTTCACTCATTTTACCTTTTCCTGACTCTCACTTCCTTTTTTTCCTAACTTTACGTTTTTCTGAACTCATAAAACAAATGATTTATTTAATCACAAACAGTCATTTGTTGAGAAAACAGGATTTTTAAGTTAAGATTAAAAATAATCTTACAATTTAAATTATTTTTGTACAACCTGTCGCATCTCCATTTTTTATAAATGGTTAAATGAGAGCAAAGTCAGTTTAAGAACTCTTCTAAAAAGTTACAGATGAATTACAATTTCTTATTTAAAGTTTAGAATAAAGGTAAATATTTATAGAAATAAAGCCTTTTCCAATACTTTTTTTAAGCTAAAACTAAAATATCGAGTTGAGATTTCAAGTGGTTACTTGATTTTGTAAACCAAACCAAATTAGCTTAAAGACCGTTTGTTTATTTTAGTGTGTGATATGAACCATTTATACGAATTTCTGAAAGTGCCTTCCCCAGATATACCCTAACTGTTTTTTATTCATAGTTCACCGTTTTGTACCTGTAAAACGAGTTTTTCCTTTAGGGAATGTAATATGCAGAAAAGTTAACACTACAATGATAAGCATCCAGCAAGCTATATAGTTAACATTTTTAATCGGTAAAAGAAAAGTAGTTTTATTGAAACCCCTTTCATACGTTTGAGTAATATTAGTAAAACATTAAAGATTATGAAAATATTGACTTATAATTTTCAGTTTTATTAGAATCATTCGGATGTTACGGAGCTGCTCCTTTAATAAACAATAGAATAACTCCTTGACGTATAAACCCTGACGAGAGACTTTTTTAATTACCCAGACCTAGCAAGGGTCAAAATATTTTTACGAAATTGATTACATTACATAATTAACCAACATTAAAAAATATTGTTAATATTGTTGCGCTTAAAACTTATTTTTGGAGAATCATATTTCTAAAAGATCTTATCATTTGTAGATAAATAGCAACATAGAAAAATTTACTTGTTCTTCATTTAATATTTTGCCAGTTCTATAAAATATTAAGAATCTGTGCTGTTTTGTTTTTTGTATGTAGTTTAAGACAAGCAAGTCCATGCTAAATACTAAAAAAAACTGACTTTGTCATTATTTGAATCTATTTTCCCAATGTAATCTTACAAAATGGTACAATTTAAATAGGATACTTGTAAGTAAAATTGAAAATTCTTTAGTTTTTCGATGGGATAAGTCCAGTCCTCATTGCTAATTACTAACAAACCTTGGCGACAAACACACGGCGGCGGTGTCCGACCGATGGAATGCAAGTCGAGTGGGAAGCACCTTTTCCGGGGAGGTCATGCTGATAGCCTTGAAGTGCTGTCCACATTCCTTCGGGGTTGGCGGTCCAACAGCTCGACACTCAGATGCAGGGCCCGATCATCCCTCTTGGAAAGGGACGTTTCAGCCACAACTAAAGATCATTATAACGTGTAGCATTCCTGTCAGTTTGAAGGGAGATTTCAACTCCCGATTTGATGCAAGGAAATCGTAGCAAATTTATGTTTAAGGTAATCCCCTCTGGTAGATTTTTTACTCGAGTTAAAATGATAAATATCTATGAGAAATTATACAAATGTAAACTTCAATCAGTTGATGAATCCTCCGTAAATCCATATATGGACATGTTATCTGTGTTCTTTAACACAGGGCTTAAATTCTAACCAAAGAAGTACCGGAGCGATACTATTTCAGCATTACAAATATTTACTGATTAATAGATAAATATCAGTAAATATTCACTAAAAGCCAAGAAGTACAGGAGCTCCGCTCCGGTGCAATTTAAGCCCTGCTTTAACATAATATGGATAGATAGATTTTGCTATTTGCCGACTTAAAGTGAGGGAGGGATATAAGTGTTGTAACACTTTAATATAAAAAATATCTTGAAAATTGTCAAATCAATTTAAAACTTAAAATACACACTTTACACTGCATGAAATGGGTATGTAAAATTACATAAGTCCTAAATTTTAAATATTATTTTAGGAACATTGTTAAATGTTTTTTTACAAATAATAACGGTGGGGGAGGGGTTGATCTGCTCGCGCAATAATACATACTTTTAATTATTACGAGAGATTAGATCAGGGGCGGCCAACCTTTTTCGGAAGCGTGCTTAGAAAGGAAGGAAGTTTTTATCAAAACTAAAAAAAAAGTTCTACTTTTAGTGGAGAATTTAAAGAAATATAGGGGGGTGCTCCGCCGAAAACATTTTAATTCTCCCATAACGCAACTTTTAACGCATCTTGAAACACTGTTTTTAAAAATCAATTAACGACTTCAGGAAAGTTTTCTAAAATCCTAAAAAAAAAGTTACCTACAGGGACCTCAATGAAAAGAGAACCGTACAAGTTTTAAGGTATCTAATTAATCTGGTTTTAAATTACATTCCCAAATTTTTCAGTATATCTACGAGTGCCACTTTGTATTACAGTATTCAGTGTTTTTTTTTGTTGAATAACACATAATTAATATTTTTTTAGATTTACTTTTCTCTAGATTATTTTTTATTTCAACGAGTGAAGGGTCAATGTTAACGTGGTTACGATAATAAATAAAAAGATACACAGAATGTTGGTTTTACAAGCATTTAATTTATAAATCTCCATCCATAAATAAAATCTGTTTTCACAACATATCAATATACAATCAATGCACATGTGAGTTACAAAGGAAAGAATCATAGTCTAATACTGGCAAAGAAAGCTGAACGAAAAAGAAAAAAAAAATCATTGCTAAGACATTCAACCTAAAGTTACAAAAATTTGCCTTCTACATTAAAACACAAATAAAGGCAAATAATGCAATTAGTGCAGTTTTCAAAACAATCAACTTCTAACGGCACTTAGTTAATTTAGAGAAATAGTTCACGTAACAAACAACATCTGCAAAGGATTGATGGCACTTCTATTATATATCGAGGTAGACTTCACTTTCCAGAAATGCATGGCATTAATAATAAAAAACTTCCGTCTACTAGCTAAACTTAATTCGAAAATTAAATCGAATTTAGAATAATAATAAATATCCGACATCATATCTTTTTATTCTACGCGAGACCCAATACATTACTTTGTGATGCTAATTTTATGCAGTTTCTAATACTTTTTTCCCCCAAATAAGCTTAAATTTGCTCAAGGATAAATCTTCTAAAAATCCCAATTTATCAAAAATTGTAAAAACTTCTGTCTTAAATTACGTTCCAGTCAATTATTTATCCATAGAAAATTTGTTCTGAAGATTAAACCTTTATAAAATTAATTTGATTTTAGAAATAAAATTTAGACTTCATACTATCATTTTTATAGTCTATTAACTACAAATAAACTTTCCATACTATTTAATAAAATAAAGATAACAACTTTTGAAAATTCTAGAAAATGGCCATTAAATATCAGGACAATATTCAATCCTTCGTCAAAATTCAATTGAGGTGCTTGCTGCAACAACGAGCTTAATCGAACCGATTTATTTTCATTGGAGTTAGCTCGTTTTTGCAGTAAGCGCCCCAATTCCTGAAAATTACAGGGAATTCGATAAAAAAAATAATAGGAAATACAAGAAAAGTGTAATATTTCGAAATAAATTCAAATTAGCAACACAAATCCAAGTGATATTTTTCATACGTCAGTGAGCATGAAACTAACAGCAGGGATATCAATCCTTCGCAGAAAGAAAATGATTTTCGATTTCATCAAAAATCGGGTCCCGAAAGGAAAGCTAGTTTCGGTATTAACAAATAAATCCGATTCAAGCATTCCTTTGAGATATATGCTACACTATACAAATACACACATATACATAGACTAAAAAGAATTGACGAACACACTCTCAAAAGAAATAATTTCACCGGCTCTGGGCCACTGGCAGCTTGGCTGGCAACTCCCTTTTCGGAAAAAGGAAAAAAACGCACACATTTAAATATCATTGTGTCTATTTACAAAAGAACGTTGTTCTTTGATGACGAAGAGTTGTCGAAAGAATTATTTAAAACTGGTGGTTTGAATCAAAGAAACAAAATCATACTTCGTTCGGCATTTGACACATACAAAATCACTATAATACTGATTACACACTTATATTCGATAGATTCAGAAAGCAATATGAAAAAATAGTGAAAGAATGATGGTAAGAATGAGAACACTAATTTCGTACAAAGTTTTTCACTGATAGAATATAAGTTTAAAAATTCTAACATTTAATTAATACCCCCCAAAGGGAAATCACATAACATAACCTCATAATAAGAAATCTTACAATCAAACCTCAAAACTGAAAAAAAAGTACTGCATGCTTATAACAGTGATTTGTGGTCTCTTCGTTTTGAAATATACTATTGCACAATGTAACCTTTACAAACCACGGTTGATTAAAAAATTTGGAAAATAAATTTTTAAAATATTAATACTCGATACTAGATACTAAACAATGACCATACCTCTTAAAATTCTAAAGTGGTTTTCTATAGATTGGAGGTAATACGTATTGTGTGCAAATTTGTTTCATTAAAACAGTCAGGCCACTTTGGAAGTGAGGTAAAGACTGCCTGAGTTTTTTTTTATATATATATTTACAGACACACGTAAGACGTTTGCCTTACATTTATTACAACATTTCAGTATATACTTGAGGTCTGTATGCTTTGCATACGTTAAGTAATATTAAAAGATACATTTGGGAACACTGAGGATAAAAAATATGTATTTATAAATTTAAAACATGAGCTGGAGTGTGAAGCGTTTTTAACGACTTCCACGAACCAGTAGTTAAAAAACTTTTTAAGCAAAACCAGTTCGTGAAAATTCTTCACTTTACAAATATGTTGGCAATTACGAATTCGAGTACCGTTTGAGACATTTAAACGCTTACAGCATAAGAAAGGTATACCTGTTGGCCGAATTCAAAGCCGTGGGGTGTTGTGCTCTTGAACCCCATCAAAAGCGGATATTTTGAAGATTTAATTGTAAACATTTACATTTATATGTCTCAAATATAAAAACTAGCAATATATTCAGTTTTAGCTTCGCCCAAGTAACAAGACAAAAACTCAAGAAGATCTATTTTACTCCTAATAGTACCCGTATGCGAATCAAGAGCAAGACTTATTTTATTTTCATGAAAGAGGTATTTTTAGGTTTTAGAGCTGTAACAAATACAACTGTATAGAATGAGTAGATGCCGTCGCAACACAACGGCAGAATATGTAAGAGAGGTAGCGAAGTTTCATTTTCTGCTTTGATGTTTTCATGAGAAGGATGCAGTCATGCAGTGTCAGTTAATTTTAATGGTAATAACCATTAAATTGAATGGTAAACTTTATGATTTGTCTAATAAAGTGTGAAATTAGTAGAAGGTTTTTTTGTAAATGAGTACGTATTTTAAATCTAATTATTACGTATTGCTTTTCCACAGTTTTTAAATTTAAATCATAAGCGTCGTAGGGTTTTCATGTATTGAAAAAAATCTATGAAAAATATTTGCTTTAAATAAAGAAGTTAATATAAGGGTTTTAAAAATGAATATTCCTATTTTGTAGGAGCCTTAATACAGGGGGAAAAGAAGATTAACTGCATCCTTTTCGAAAAAACACCAGTTCCAAATTTTTTAGAACAATGCAGAGTGCAAGAATTTTTTATCCCTTGAGTTCAGCTGAGGTTATTGAGTGAAATGAGTAACAATCGAAAGTATGCTAAGCACAGAAGCACGTTTTAAGTGGCAGGTTAATTTTCGCAGATATGTATAGCTAGAATATCTAAGAGCAAATATGTTAGCACAGATACACGTAATATTTCATAGGTTTTAGACATTTCAACTACCAAAAACAAAAATTCCAATACATCTTCGAGGTATTGATCTCCTGAGTCTGGGTGGTTGAGATTTAAAAAATAGTTAAAAAAATTGCAGCAATATTATCAACTGTGAATCCACTATTCAATTAAAAGGATCACAAAATTATCATATGAGTTATAGTCATCATTGGAGTTAACAGGTAAACCAGTTTAAAATCAAATGATCAAAATTTCGAAACAAGAGTTCTTGGAGGTGAAATGACAATTACTCCAAAGGCTTGTAAAGTGATTTTGTAAAGTAGACTTTAATACGAATCATGAGTTCTTTTGAAAAAAAAATAAACGTAATTAATATTTTTAGGTGTAAGGAAAATTCCTACCTATAGCATATAGAACAAGAGGTAGATGAAAAAGTTTGGTAAAGCGGTAGAGTAGAGATGTAGATAAATTTAATTAGAAAACCTCCAATTAGAAATTAATTAAATTTCATTTTCAATTACAATTTACAAAGTTTAATAATTAGGTAATAAATATGAACTAAGCATTAAGAGATAGTTTTGGAATAAGGATACTTTCTAAATAAGTTTAATTCAAACAGCCTTTGAAGTATAACTATCCTTCCTGAGAGTTTTGAATTTATATATATTTTTAAATTTTGATAAGTAAGGTAAGGTACGTGATATCTGCGTATTCATTTACCAAAAATTGTACATGATATTGAATGACGTGAAAATACTGACATTCATGTGCACATTTGATACACTGCAACTAATTTTTACATGATTGGACAACGTCATCATCACATAATTACCACAAAACGCTTCTATGTAATTTCAGCACAGGCACTTAGATATATACAAAACAGCACTACATGCCCACAGATACTGAAACTTTTGAGAGAATACTGAAGTTCTTAATACTCATGCATTTACGTGATTTTTACGATACATAATTGCTAAAGGGATCATAACTTTGAAACAGCATTGGCTTTTAAAAGAGGTGTATCCCATTCAAAAAGTGTTGGAAAAATTAACAGATGCAATCTTATTAAAGAATAGAATAAAAATCAATTCAGACCTTTCAAAGGTGTGTAAAAGTTTCTTGAGGTTTATCCTGAATAAACGGCTTGCCTATTTTATTAATGTGAGCTATAGGCATTATCCTACCTACATTTAAAAAACTTTTGCATATATCTAAAACTTTAATATACAAATCACAATCTATACAGTTCGTTTAAAGGTATATATTTATGCTTATAGCAGTGTGATGAGGTTGAATGTGTGATTTCTATCGGATGAACATTCCTTTACTATAGAGAAATTTCACTTTAAGTGTTAAATGAACACAGGTTAAGATATTAAAGGCATACCCAACTGCCTATGTCTAAAAAACAGCCGGAATGAAAAATAACTTTTGCACACATGTATACCTAACATTTCTCTAATTTGGCATCTAAATCTCGTTTCAGTATTATTTAATACTGTTCTGGTGACATTCGCCACAAATTTCCGTGGCCAAGTCCTTCGTAAAATATCTGTGGATGTAAATTTGTCTTCGATTTGAGGTTAGACGATTATCACAATGCTTTTTGCGTATGACTTGGAAAGCTCGCACGACGTTGATAGAAGTGAGGTTGAAGGTTATGTTATCATCGTAGACATTGACATCATCACATGGGGGAAATCACAATAACGATGATGGAAAACGTGATGGGCTGAGAATTTTCCGACGATTAAAACTCGCAAATGCTAGTCATTGCAAGTCTAGAAATCAAAACATGCTTGGAGAGGGAAATAATGATGAAAGCTTGAAAAAAAAATTGTAAGGAATCATCCACTAAAAAGTCCATTCAACTCTTCCTTTTCCATTCGAAAATTAAAGCTAAAAGTTATTTTTTACCGGATCTGGCACAAAACGTGACATTGCACTTTCTTATCTTTTCATACATTTCAAACGATAAGTAATTAATGGATGATACCTTACAGGAATTGAAATAATGGATGCACTATTTATTTGATTCACCACACCTGAATCTTTCTTCACAAAAACACAAATTTTAAATATTCTTCTAAGTACCTATATACCTGAGGTGGGAAACACTAATTCTATGTATAAACGTAACAAACACACGACACAAAAAAAGTACAATGTAACACAGGATTTTAGAAGCATAACTAAAAATATTGAAAAAATTAAATTGGTAGGTGTGAAAATAATTTACAAAAGTACTAAAATTCAAGAAAAGATTTGAAGTTTCAGAGCGCTAAGTACACATCAAATGGATTTTTCAGTGAAATCGATCAGCACATATAATTTTTCCTTTGTTTCTATAACAACAAATATAGGTATGTAAACTTTTACTCATTTTGGCACCACAGAATTTGTGTACATGACGTAAAAAACAGTTTAAAGACTTTACATGACCTCAAGAGGTCATGTTTTATCCACACTACACTTAAAATATAGTTGGGGAAAATGATGCTTCAAAAGGACTTAAATTATAAAGTACTCTACGAAAATAGTGAAAACGTTTGAGCGTATTTGTAGGTAGCAGCGATTAAAGTTAGGAGCAAGGCATTAGTTACAACACAGAAGTTGAGCTTTTTTCATATCACACTCAAAGTAGTAACCAAATCAAAGATGGATACCACTATTGAAACAAGATATCCCCAAAAGTAAATATTTAAAAATTTTAGAAGTAACTTTTACCCCGCCAAAAAGCATTATTTTAAATCCATTATCAGGGATATTTTTGACGGATGATGGAGCTTTACGTATTGATAGAAATGCGGAATTTGGAATATTAACGGTGTTTGCCAGACTCATTATTTTGGAGTTAAAATTATTGTTGTTAAATATATAAAAATATTTTCCCTCACAAAAGTTCTTAATAGGTGCCGTATTTTAACAAATGCAACAAATAGAAAATTAATCTTCGTTTTTGAAGAACCCCTGGAAGAAATAGAAGAGTACGATCCTTCACTAGAAACAACTCTTTTGGTAACATCAATTCATTTCAGTGGTTTATTCTAACCTAAGACTAGGAGTAAATTTGAAATGACCTGGTATAACCCAAAATCTTGCATATTTAGCAGGTAATTTTAATTCATTCAAATTACTCTACAAAACAAAATGATAAAATATTAGGGAATTGAAAGATATTTTTGAGGAGTTGGAAGATAGAGTAATTTGTAACAAGAATGAGGATACTAGACAACAAAAGCTGGAATAGTCGATAAGAGGAATCGACAAGTCCACCAATATTTTGTCAACCTTAATTCTGATAATTAAATAAATGGTAGGCTGATGAACATGCAACTGACGACTAGGTGAAAATGGTACTTCTGAGGAACCAAAGAAATCAATATAAAGTAGATTACCAAAAAAGTCAGCATCGTCCTCTTCTACGGAACCCTTCCCTGACACTTTCGCATAAGAGAAAAACACCAACAAGCCGATACAAGCACGACCATTGACATATACCTTCAGCCCATGACGCTAAATAGTACTCAGGTTTTAGGATATATGATAATGCTTGGATTGGTTAACCATTACCACTGGAGCTTTAGTTTTAAAATGTCACTACTGGAAGCCAGCTATCAACTCCTGATCACTTAAATCCTATAGGAGGCGTCTCTTCATGCATCGGAAGTAGATAAGAGAGATTCCTTCCATGAGACATAAGTGATCACGATTTGAGAGGACGGGGCCGTTTCCACTTGTCCGAATTTGTTGCGGTACGGCAATCCAGAGAGACCAGTTGGATGAACCCCAGTGAGAACTCTCAAAATGACGTCACTTTTGTCTCTCTGTGATTCGTCCGTTCGTCTCACTACAAAGCCGTAACGAACCAAACTCGGATAAGAGTAAAAAGTCCCTTATGTTTCCAGGAGTAACCGTCTCAAAGTTCCGGTGGTTGTGGCGAGTGCTCTCCCTTTTGCGACAGCGTATTAAAATGAAATGTGAAAGATGAATCTTTGGTTCGCCTTGCTCCTTCGCCGCGGCGTGACTTAGGGCGTCTCGTAGAAAGTGACCATCTCTTTGGAGTCGGAGTCCCTCTCGGACACGACGTAGGGCGAGCCCCCGCTCTGACTGACGACGCACTTGCGCATGTGCTTCTCTAGCGTGCTGGGCACGGAGAAGGGCATGTCGCAGAAGCGACAGCGGTACACGTCCTTGCCCAGCCGGCCGTGCGTCTTCATGTGCCGCGTCAGCTTGGAGCTCTGCGCGCACGCGTACGAGCACAGTTCGCATTTGTAGGGCTTCTCGCCGGTGTGCGAGCGCCGGTGAACCGTCAGGTTGGAGCAGTTTTTGAACACCTTGCCGCAGAACTCGCAGGTGTCGTTGCGCCGCTGCGGGTCCTTGTGGTGCTGTTTGGCGAGCGCGACGCACAGCGCGGAGGAGCTCGGCCCCGGCAGGCCGCCGCCGTTGTTGTCGTTGAAGGCACTTTCCGAGGACTTCTTGGAGCCCTCCTCGGAGCGCGGGTACCAGACGCCGGCGTACATGAAGTGATCGTCCTCCAGCCGCCGCCGCTTGAAGTCCTCCAGCACCCCGGCCGAGAAGTTGAGCGGCGACTGCCCCGCGCTGCGCGTGCCGTCGCGCGGCGGCCGCTCCAGCGGCAGGTAGGGCAGCAGCGCGCCGTAGGCGTCGTTGGAGGCGCTGCCGTCCGAGCAGCGCTCCTGCTTGACCGCGTTGTTGCGATATGTGTTCTCCTTCAGCGCCTGCTTGAAGGCCTCGCTGTACTGCGGGATGTTGGCCAGCCCCACGTTCTCCATGAACTCGCTCACGATGGAGTGCTGCGTCAGCCGCTTCTCCATCTTGCGCTTGCCGTTCTCCACGCCGTTCGGCGGCGGCTTCTTGGTGAGGTCTTCGGCCGTCATGTCGTCCTCGTGCACGATCACCAGCTTGCCCTCGCCGTTCTCCCGCGGGTAGTCGTCCTCCTCGAGGCTGTCCACCACCAGCTCCTCGTCCTCGTCCACCTCCTCCTCCTCGACGTCGATGTCCTCGTCGTCCGCCTCCTCGTCCGCGGACTCCGCGTCGCCGTTGGTCGCCGCCGCCTTGCAGCCGTTGCTCTTGGGCTCCTTGCCGTTGCGCAGGTGGTCGGGCAGCTCGTCGGAAGGGGGGTTCTTGAAGCGGTGCGTCTTCATGTGCCGCTTGAGCTTGCTGGCCTGCGTGCAGGCGTGGTTGCAGATGTGGCACTTGAAGGGCTTCTCGCCCGTGTGCGAGCGGCGGTGCACGATGAGGTTGCTCTTGAACTGGAAGGACTTGCCGCAGTACTCGCACAGGCGGTTCTTGGCCTTGGTGGGGCCGGCGGCTTCGGACGAGGACGAGGCGGACGAGTTGAGCGCCGCGGACTGCGACTTCTCCGGGGAGTTCTCGGGCGGGGTGGACGCCCCCAGCAGCGCCTTGAAGGAGGGCTGCGGGGGCAGCTGGCGAGGGGCCGAAGGGCTCGTCGCCCCGGCGAGCACCCTCAGCCGCTGCGAGTAGAAGTCCTGCATGGGCTCGCAGCCGGAGAGGTGCGGGGGTTCGAGCAGGGGCGGGGAAGACTTGCTGCAGCCGATGAGATCGAGGCGCAGCTCCTGTTGTTGACTAGAGGGGTTGGAGCGCGGGAAGAGGTCTGGCTGTCGCTCGAGCAGGGGCGCTCGCGGGGAGGACGCCGCCTTGTCGCTGTTGTCCAGGCAGATGCTGAGGCCGTGCGCGTTCTGGACGTGGAGGATCAGCGCCCATGCTGAAGTTAAGCTCTGCTTGCACGTCGAGCACACGTAAGATCGAGGCTCTGCGAAGACAAGCGGCATGTTAGTATATTCAGAGGGTTATTTTTAAAGCACTGTTCAATACAGGTGTATAAAAAGGGTAAGTAATAGTGCGGGTTAAGTTGAAATATTTAGAATTACAGGTTCATAAACATGCTCAAAGAACAGTGAATATCAAATAATTTGAAGTACAAAACTTATTCAGTATATGCTCAGAAAAACGTTAAAAACCCTTTGGCCTTTCCAGCTTCAAAAATCTTAAAAACTCCTAATGGTCAATTGAATCGTTTATTTCAGAAACAAGTTAATAGGCTCAAACTTGTTTCTGAAATAAACGATTCAATTCAGATAATCTTCATCTTTTGTGGGATGTGCACATCACCGAACCATAAAGAAATCAAATTTGAAATTTTCGTGATGCTAAGCAATTTTAATAATGTGAATACATGGAATCTTTAAAAACACTATTGATTAAAATTTTATAAGCTTCTATAATACTTCCATTTTAAAATAAGAAAAGAGAAGAAATGTTTTGGCCACTATAGTGAAGTCTTCAATCTATGTATTAATTATGTGAAATAATATATTTTTATTCCTAATCCTTTAAGGTACATATGACTTTTACCAGTGTGTTTTCATAACAGTTACAAAATTTTTTTCGGAGTAAAGTTACACAGGACTGACTTATTACAAGTAACGGATTTAGTCATGATTCCTATGTCCAATAAGCCAGTATTGCTCCACCCGTAAAATATATTCCAAAAGAGAGAGATAATCATCCAAACTGTCAGATAGAATTACAAACTGGTGAGGGATGTTTTCATCAAAGCGTTTAACGACTTCTTTTTAGACAGATGGAAAGATTCAGCCCAAAAAGCATTTAACAGCACTAACTCTCAGTCCATTACCACCATGTCCAGCATCAAGATAACTCAGCGAATCCCCGTCTCAATTCGGCGATATTAAATCATAGTTAGCCGTCCACAGTCCACCAGAAAACATCATCAGCCGAAATTTCACCGAAAATGGATGACTCGAGTTATCGAATAAGGAGCGGAGGACGGATCATGAAGTGAGCCCCCCAAAAACGAACTAAAATATTGAAAAAATAAAAGAAGAGGCAGGTTGGAGAGAGAAAATGAAAGTGTAGAGAGAATTCCTGGACATCCATCACTGTCGCGGTGTCCACCCCTCTGTCTCAAATCCACCCCCTATCTGCGGCCCTCTCCCGCATCTGCAAAACTGATCTTAATGAAGAAAAAACGATTTCTATTTTCATTTCCGCCCCGGTGGAGGGTGGATCAGGGGTGGACTTCCGAGGCTCCATGTTGGGCCCGCAATCGGAATTTCAAATGATGCATGCGCGCGAAGTTTTTTCTGCCGCCGGTGTTTACTGAGTCATGGAGTGGTTGGTCGAGAGGTCGGTTTATGCGGTTGATGGGGATGGGAAACGTGTGGAGAAGTCTTGTTCTCGCGCGTCTTCAGATGATGGAATTTGAAAGAGGAGGCCGTTGTTTCAGTTACCATCCAAAGAATTGCTTTGTTAAGAAAATAATGAGTGGACACTGCAAAGCTGGATTGTTGAAGTGAGTGAATGAATGTGGTGGTTCGAAATCTAAAGGTGGATATGTAAATGAATATGACACAGAGATAAAGTCGCATATTCATAAAGTGAGTAAATATTCGTTAATCACGGTCCAGTCTTGAGGTCGTTTAAAACCTACCTAATAATTTTCGTAGAAGAATAATGTCAAAATCCCAAAACTTTAAAAAATCGAGTTTATAGGTATTCCTCACCTTTTAGCATACTTTTATGAGTAAGACCACATTTATATGAAAAAAAAAAAATTGAAACTTATAAAATAACTAACTATAAATGTTAGAATGAATTTTTACAGTATTCTAATTGGAGATAGTCTGTGTAAAGGAAGTCTTTGTTAAACCAAAGAAAAATATAGGTTAACTTCCAACTTGATGTCAAGTTGGAAACCAAGTTTCATTCAAATGAGAATTTATAACTATTGTGTACCAAAACTAATCTAATTGAATAATTTTATCAATTTTTTTGTACACATTCTAATTAGGAATACGAGATAACTTCTCTAGAGTTAAAATTTTTGAACAATTCTAAAATTATTTTAAACGAAATAGGAAAAAACTTCAACTCGGGTGTCCAAACATGGCGATTGAAATGAACACCCGCTGTCTGCCGTTGCCAAAAAAAAAAAAACCTTCACAATTTTATTTTACTTTCTTTCATTACACATCCCTAGAACGAGGCCATATATTAAATTGTTGAATACGAGGCTCGACCGGCTGGGCCGCGACATCATCCATCAAAGTGCTGATCGGGCAGACCGGGCAAAATCGGGTTTTCGCTGCCCCGAAGGACCCGCTATTCTTCGGGTTCCACATCGTGACCTAGAAACAGGATTCAATGGAGGCTGTGTGTGCGAGTAATAAAGGGGCAGGCCGCTTTGTTTTGGAGTTTTGTACAAAATGTGCATGCGATGCAAAGCTGTTGGGCTCTACTGAGGGGCGTGTTTGAAAGGAGACTGTCCAAGAATTAGAAATTATGTAGCATTAAAGAGAGATTTTGTTTCATAATGTATTGTTTAATATCATTACTTTTTTTCAAAATTTAACTATAATTTTACTTTTAGTACACTGTGTTTTAAATAAAAAATATCTAGATTGGCATATTTTAATATATTCATGATAATTTTTAATATTACGATAAGCTTAAATAGAAACGACCACTTTAAGATAAAATTCTTAAAAGTTGTTTACCCAGTCTTCTAATGGTGCTCGCAGTGAAACCAGTTTTACATGTTTCAAATTTTTCTTTGACCGGACATTCAATTCTATTCCTAAGCAATAGTTTTGTATTTCGATTCATTACGTACGCAAACAATCGATATAATTTTTTCAAAATATAAAATACTAAAATTAATTATTAGTACTTGGTAAGTTGTTTTCACTGCATAACATTTTAACAGTCCTATGACCCCTTAGTTCGGTTTAGACTTTTACAACACTCGATTTTATGGCGCAAAAGCTCATCCGCAGGAAAAAAGGGTAATAGATAACACAAATAAAGGTAAAGTTTGTGTTTTGCAGCAGTGGATTTCTAGCCGACACCACACTTAGCGTAGCATCAGCTAGAAATCCACTGCTACAGAACACACACAAAAAGGAGACATTGCCCATTCCCTGGCTCCTATCCTTCCCTTCGTTGTCCTCTGCTGTATAATAAAATCTCAGCAGTATACACTAATATTATATATGAGATGAGGCTTACCTAGAGCGGTGCTGTTTGTATTGGAAGAGGTATCTTTGGCTGTAATAGCTTTCTTGAGGATAGCGGTCGAAGACACTAGCGGATCCTCGCTAACCTCCTTCTTGATGGGAAGGGGTGCGAGGAGGACGGCGGGATCCTGGCCGCCCTCCTCCTCGTCCTCTTCGCTGTCTTCGAAGAGGCAGTTCTCCTTGTTGCAGAGCTGCGCCTTGTGCTGGATGAAGCGGACGATGTCCGCCAGCGGAAAGTCCTTCCGGCAGGCACCGCATGTCAGAATGTCGATGGTGTCCGCCTCACCTGCAACGAACCAATGAGTTATTCTCTCTCGAATTTATTTTTTGATGACGGGTCTCTAACCCTTCCAGCCCTGGATGCTCCGTATGTTCTCGGGCGGTGTAGGATTGAAAGGGTAAGTATTACGAGGTTTTTACAATATTGCTAAATACTAAAATTAGGCTGGCTTCTCCAGTCTCCAGGAATAGTCAGAAGACCATACTATTATTTTGACCCCTGATGTTTTCAAGTAATTTGGCAAATCATAGAAGCAATATTGATGACTGTGCTTGTTTAAGTACTATTTCTAAAGACAAAGGGAATTTTTTTTTGTTGCATGAAATTTTATGATGAAGTAAAATTTGGTGCATATTTTAAGAGGTCCTCTTAAAACCGAAGGGTAATAGAAGAAGCTTGAGTTTAGACTTGCTAAGGAGGGATATGATTAATTTGACTCTATGAGTGTGGACAAGTTATACTGGAGTTCTAAACTAATTCGTTACTTAAGTTTTAGTGACCAAACGAACAGTTCCCTTCAACCTTTTTCCACTAAAAGCAAAAAGTTCGCAACATTCAAATGAAAGTTTGAGGAGAGAAGACTTTTGTGCAATTTTATAGCAATATTAACTTAATTTAAGTTAACAGTTTAACTTAATTAAAAGCAATAAAAGACAACAAAATATCTTTAAAAGGGTCTTGTCTACCACAACCGATGGTTAAAAGCCGAACGATATAAAGGACAAGATGAATAAATTAATTTGTTAAACAAAAATTTTTTTAGCAAAGCAGACAAACCGACTTCTTCGGGAAACCCAAACAACATTATAGGTCAAACAATACTTCTCTATTTACTTTTTAGTAATTGATATGATGCAACCAAGTATTTCCTCTTCACGGTAGATATTCATTTAACATTTCAATGTTAACAGTTCTCCCAAGGCAATCAAGCTATGCCACTCTATATATTACATCATACAAGAAGTCCCGAGAACACGATGTCCACGAAACGTTGTTCGGTAACCTTTGCGATGTGTGCAGCAATTCGTTCCCTCTGACCCTTTCCGGTGAAAGCTGCAACAGCTTTATTGCTCCGAAGAAGTAAAAGTGGAAATAAATGGAAACCAGATCTTCACTAGTTAGCGAAGTTGAAATGCCCACTGGGGTGTGACCGAAACATATCTTAGAAATGAAGTTTGTTTTTTGGCTCCCTGTGGGGGGCTCAGGAAGTTCCTCAGGTGAATTTTTGACCCCAGAGAGAAGGATAAAAAAGTCCATGTAACCGAATGCGTGATCAAATGAGAGCGCTTTTTATGGGTTGAGGCTGTATCTGTTGCTCTCAGAGAACGTTTGCCAACGTAAATCAGTTTATCACAATTTTTAATTTTTTGTTACGATATAAAGAAACCATATAGCTCATATAGTTTATTGATTAAATTATAATAATAAAAATGAAACGAAGAAAAAGAAGGGGGCTAGGCTGGCAAAATGTCTTTTTTTTTAATTTAAGGTCAATTTAAATGTAAATTATTTATAAAAAAGTTCTACTACTTATTAAGACATTTTGAGATTAAATCTTTAAAAATACAATGCAAAGCTAGTACTAACAGAAATAATATAATTTTCGAATAGAAAGTTTTAAAAACTAATACACCATTTAAATATTCCCTTAAAAGCTTAAACTTTTCATTTTATGGCAACAATAATCTGCAATGCATCGATAAATTGACGAATCTCTCTGGTGAACGTGGAGATACCTGGAGCCCTAGATTTGGGAAATAAATACTAATAAAGCACTTAAAATTAATCTGTTTAATTACATGAATTGTATAGAAAACCACAACAAACAATCAAAACACTACCACGGTATTTCTCATTGATCCAACTCCCATAATTGCTTTATAATCCCAAGATACCCACAAAAACACCTTTCATTTACACAGTCCAATTCATCCTTATCCATCATCTCTTGGATTGGACAGAAGAAGGGTAAGCTAAAACTACCCATCTACCGGGTCGCTCCAAATTCCTGCTCAAACCCACCCATCAACGCCTCTTCGCGATCTGTATAGAAGACATTGGGACCGACGTCACTCCAAAAATAAATCTCAAAACCCAGCATGGGTCCACCCGAATTGGACTCACATTCGCAAGCAATACTGGCCACTAATATCGGACAACGCCAAAGTCAATGCGAGCAATCTGTATCTAAATGGATCTTTTTGGGGGCAGAGGAAGCTCGACTGTCCGACCCCCCGTGCAGAGCCCACCTGTGGTCAAGGATTGCCAGGTTTTTCGGGCTCATTAGCCGGCCCGGCAGGTATCATTGCCTCACGAGGTGCCTCGCCCGCTTGGGTCAGGCCAGGGAGGTATGTTAATTGCGAATTATTTTGATTGGCTGCGGCCGAGGGACGTAACATAAAGGGAAATGGGATGCGGTTTGGAGGGGGGGAGGAAACAGGCAGGGATGGACTGGGAGTAGGAAAAGATAAAATAGGTTGAATTTGTCCGGAGAAAGAATCACCAAGATTGTTTTAATCACAATTGACAGGAGGGGAATCAAACTAGCAATCAATATATACTTTTGTTTTTGTAGCCTATTCATGACTAAAGTTTAGAATAATTTTTTACGTACATTTAAATCCTAGATAAAATAGATAAAAATATTAAAGTCTAGTAAACTTCACTTTTATGCAGCTTACCATAAAGCACAAGAGAATAACAGTGCTTATTGGAGTTCTCTTTTAACGCAGTGAAGATTTAGGGATTATGATTTATTATCAATACAAGCATCAACAACAACTAACAATAATGAAGAACCCCAGAAACAATAATGTCAATAAAAAAGGATAGAAAGTTTCAACTAGAAACAATACAAATATCAATCAAAATTAAGTCATAATGAAACAAAATCAAAGAAAGTACTTACAGCTTAAAACTGCAGAAAACAGACTTCTAGGAGCCATATTTGTGTGCCTCATCACACAGAAAATGTGTTCATCCAAATATAACAGTTTCATTGAGCTAAATTTGTTCCGAGTTTCTCTCACCGCATCATCCAAACGTTCAGTAGCTAAGCAAAGTGGTCAATGCGGACCTAGTTCCGGCGCCACTGCACTCACTCCTGCCCTCTGGTTCCCTTTCCCATTGGTCAGACATGACCTTTCACCCCCACCCCTCCAAGAGAGACGGTGAGAACCTGAGAACTGTGTAGATGCTGGGATTGGGATATACTTTAACATTCCGACGGTTAAAATGTCAGTACGGCTTTTAATTATTTATTCGAGGCTTTGAAAGTGGTTTAAAGGTTATGTTTCCCATGGTATTGAAGTTTCACTAGTGAAATTTTTCTTAAATTTTAGGAAGAACATGAAGAATTGGGAAACTATAGTTAATCAATTATAATGTATAAAAATTAAATTCAAAAATAATAACCTGTTCTTCCCTTTTAGCGAAGCATTTTTCATTTTTAATGCATGTCCAAATTATAATTGATTTGCTACTGAATGTGATGATAAGAATAGATAAGATACGTTTGAAACGCCCTTTTTATGAAATTTTCTATTTTTGTAAATGAGCTAAACTAGAATGGGGTCCTGAATCTTAACGCTGCTCACTAATAACTTATATTAGAAAAATAATAATCAAAAACTAATCATAAAAAGTGTTTCTTCTCAGAATCGATAGTACAAAGAGAAGGTAATATGGGGAAAAGCGTGGGAAAGTATAGCCAAAAAATATCCCTCTTAGTCAAAAAATGACCACCTGTAGAAAGCTTCATCCATAAATCATAACCAACCGTTTAAGGGACAAAACCTCTCCAAAAACGGACCATCTTCAACCCTTTGACCAGAAAGAAAGGGGTGGACGTAAGTAATTGGCCGTGGACATCAAACTTGACCACCTATCCTGAACCAGAATGTCTATTCAAAGGACCGTTTTTAGGGGGTGGTACTTGTTGACAAGAAGACGAATGATCAGGTAGGAAAGGGTTCAAACAAAGAAGGGGAAATATGCAAGGAACCCACACACAAAAAATTGCAAGAAATAATGGTAATATAACGTGCATCAGTAGTAAAGAAATATTTAAATACAAGAGATGGAGAAGTTTAATAAATAAAGAGGTCTTTCAGCTTTAAAGCTTAAAATTTCATTTTTATCATGACACGCTATTTATAAATTCCACTTCATTATTGAGAAATTTTCATTACTTTATTTCTACTACTTATGAAATGAATTTATACTAACAAATGAATGTATTACTAATTAATATGCATAACAAATGAATTTAATGCTTCAACTCTTCAGCGTTTAATTATTATTAAAATCTCTATAGATTTAATTTATAAAAATGTACGTATATATTTTATTGTTTTAGTACAATTAAAATTACCATTAGTAAAATTTTGCTTAAAGTAAAACATTTTAAAAAATGACGTATACTCATTTTAGATAAGGAATTCAAACATGGTTTTACTTTAAAAACATTCACGAACAGGGTCTTATATAATTCATTACAGGGTATCAAAAGCAAATTATTAAGGATGCAACTTAAAAACAACCTTTTAACTGTTCTAAAATCTACCAAAGGCACAACCCTGAGATCCTCTCAAGCACATAAAAGGGCAGGGTTAAGTATCCTACTGAGATTACAGAAGAAAGCATTCATGGGAGCATTCTAGAGGCATAAAAAGCTATACAAAATGACCCTTGTCCATCTATTCTTTCAGAAGGGCCATGAAAATGTCGTTTGGGTGGACATTATGGGGCACGAAAGCGGACATGGGTCATTCTGACAGAGCGGCACTTTGACCAAGACTTTTACGCCCTGTAATCGAATCTCTCAAACAAGGAGAGGGCAGCGCTAGTTAGTACCAATTCAGGATATTTAAGAGATAAGCGGTCAATGGTAAAAATTCACAACAGGCTATTTTCGAGGAATTAAAAAACGCATTAAAGATACGGTCAAAAGAAAAAGGCTCGTCCGAGCATTTTTTTATCTGCTAATGCAATGAAACAAATAGAACAAAGTGGATTTATTAGATTTACGTTATTGTTGTGTGTGTAGTCTGCTTATGACCTTTGAGTTCTAATAAAGATTTGACAATGTTATGAAAGACAATACAAGAAATCTTTTTTATTTAATATTTTTTTAAACAAAACGACCTCAATGTAATAACGCAAGTTCTACCTACATAAATAGATACACAAAATATTGTGCTTTAAGTTAATTAAATTAAAAGTAAACAAAAAATTTAATGCAAGAGAGTTCATGAAATTTTGAATAAGAAAGTGGTTAGGTATAATTCCGAAAAATATACTCATTTCTAGATAAATCGCCATTAAGGTTTAAAAGATAATGGGGGGGATTTAATAAGAAAGAGTTCTAACACTATTACTGAATTTTCATTGAAAGGTAACCAGTAAATGTGAAATTATTACGATTATATTACATCGTAATTGCATTTTTTAAATACAGAATAATAAAGAGTATCTCTTAAATTCATATCATGTATTTTTTTTAATGTAAAAATTTAGGCAGAACTTTTATCAAGCCACGCCGCTATATCATGCAGCTTTAAAAAAACCCCTTTATCTACGAGATTTCACCGGATTTTTCCACCCCTTTTTGCTCCCGGAGAACCGTAAAACCATTTTCTTCCTACTAAAGAAAAAAAAATCTTTCAGGAAGCAGACTATCGACTAGAGTGGGCAGTGGTCATTACCACGGTTCAGTTTTCAGGGTGTCCAAATAATACGGAAAAGCATATACCTCCAACAACAAAACCGTTTTTCTTGAAATGTATTCACGACAGGTCGGCAAAAATGAATGGGACCATACATCATCTTTTCAATACCCTTTAACTGGACAATGAAAAGGGTTTAGACCCCAAGGGTGGGAAGGACAAGCCTGTTTATGTCGCTGGTCATTCCTTCTTTTCTCCTCACCCCCTGCTCGGCACAAAGCCTCTCCCGATAGCACTTTTCAGCCGATAATCCTTTCGTAAGTAAACAAGTTGAACTGAAGGGAGCGAAAAACAATTTTTTTGCACCATGAAGATCACACAAAAATATGTTTATTTATCCGAATCCTTTATTTACACTACCTCATTTCAACTTCTAACAAATATCAATGATTTTTTAGTGACCCAAGGGCTTTCAGGAATCTCTTTGACTTAAGTAGTAGTTTTATTACTTGGTCCTAACTTCCAACCTCCTTTCACTATTTTCAAAACAACTAATATTTACCTTTCTAACTATTACCTTTAGTTAATTATTTTACTCTTATTCCTTTCTAAAATAAATTTTCTATCTAGTGTAGCTTCTCTAATTTTATACACCTCCCACTGTCATAATGGTATTATTTTTCATACGTTTAAACGTTATCTTGATCTAAAAACTACTCAAATTTTAGACAACAGCTCACAATATTTATTCCGATGAAAAAAAAAGAATTCTTAAAATTCAAAGGGGAAAGGATTCTACTGAGTGGGATGTTCGTGGATGCTCTCTCTAATTAAAGGCACCTCTTGGACCTTTTAATGCCACGAAATTTCGCCATAAGTTATCACGCAGCCATGGAAGGTTCGATAACCGAAAACTTCTAATCTTCTCCAGTGCCACACAAATACTCTGCAAGCAAAAGGTAATAGAACGCAGGAGATTTAGCACACCTGTGGAAAGATAAGGGCGATCCAGTCTTGACCGTAGACGACTTAAGTAAGCAGACAGATATATGTAACAAGGGAAAATGGCGAGATAAAAGAGGACGTCAGTGTTTGCCAACTTCGTAATCTTGACTTTGGAACTGTGCCGCGGACAGTGGAAAGAAATGTGAATTGGGGTCTAATATAATTGAGAATCAGGTGCAATTATTATAAGCCATTTTAAATAAGGAGAAAAAAAGCTGGAAATTTTAATTTAAATGTCGCCAAGAAACGTCATGGACAAAGTAAACCTAAAAAAATTAAGGAGGACGATAAATGTGTGAAATTAAATTATAGATAGTCTTGCAACTCTTCTACGTATTTCTTAAACTGATGCCCATTAATTTCATATTAATGACATCGCAGGTTCATTTTAGTGTGTAATAAATTTCTAATGAAAGGTTTAGTTTAGGAAAAGAAAGATGTCTGACTTTACTATAATATTATGAAAATTATTTTCCTCATTTTTTTTATTAGAATTACATTTTTTATCACAGTAATATACTTGTTCGTAAATGTTTAAATTAACACATTTTGATAGCCGCAGGGGTAGGCACATAAAACCAGGATAAGAAAAAAAAATTACACTATTGAAAAACTAGTGAACAAAAAAATGTAACTTCTCCAATTCAAGAAATGCCTCACCTTTTTTTTTATTGATTACAGGTAACAATTATTTTAGTGAAATACATTTATAATATAGTAACCTCGGCACATTGAAAATCAAGATATAAATATTTTGAAGTAATGCATTGATGTTCCATAAAAACGTTCATCATAACGACTTGTTCATTGAACTGTACACAAGAGAATGTAAGAAAAATATAGAATCCAGATCTGTCATTCATTCATGGATGAGCAACTTGGAAAACTCCCACAAAGGGAAAACATACCGTAAAAACTATTTTCCGAGCAATGGTAGAAGTGGAATGGCATGATGGTATCTCGTCTTAGGCAAGATTGAGAAGTGCTTCAAGTACTTACCTCCTTTTACAGACCTTCCTTCCAATAGCAAAGAGCCAAAATGTTTGGTCAGCAGCCGCACAAGGAATATTCTCGGACTATCGACTATGGAGACGTGTATGAACAAGCGTAGAGATATAATGAAACAAATGTTTAAATCTTCTAGCATAATCGTCCGATAAGGATTAGTTGGATTTGCAAGAAGTGTGCAGTAGAGCAAGTTAGAATATAGTTATCAGTTAACACAGTGGTCAAATCGCTGTACAATTTCATGTGACGTGCTTGTCAAATCCAGACTTGTCCAGTAAGTTGGTGTATTTGACCTGAATTGGAGGTAAATTCGATTCCATACAAAAAGAAACCACATTCCAGAAAAATTTATTAATTTAATGTACCTTCCAATTCATATCAATGAACATAATTTTTTGAGGGGGATGCTCCCTTTAAAAGATGATTTACAAAAATAGCATCCCCTGGGCACTGATTTATTTTCAAGAAAGTCATTTCAGCACAGAAACGTGTCCAGCGATAGGACTAAACTAAAGCAAACACATTTCGAAACATCGTCGCATTGTAGATTAAAAGATTTCAATCAAGAGTGTTAAATGAATTCTAAACTTGACAACAACCGTCGCTTTTCTTGGAAACGGCGGCGGATTTCGCATGAATTTTAAACGGCGAGGTCACCATAATCGATCACAATCACTTATCGACAAGCGACAGGGAATGGTGACACAGGGCTCCGCTTAGTTCCGGTCACTGCTCAGCAATTCTCCCATCGCACGCGCCACTCGTAACTTTGCAAAACGATGGTAACAATGCAACCATTGCCTGAGTCAGGGGTCAAGCTGGAGGAGGCTTGCTCAAGCACGGAGATTAACCACGTTGCTAAGTCCGACAGCAAGACGCGCGCTAGAGATGCAGGTGACCGATACGGTGGACTATGACGGAATTTATGTGTTTTGAAACACTAGGCTTTCTTGGTACTGATGGGGGGATACGCAGAAAGGTTTTTTGCATGTATGGGTGGTCTGACCAAGGTTCGAGGTGGTCAAGAGTTGGAATGTTGTAGTTGGGGGGGGGGGGGGTTCTGGTGGAAACCATTAAGGGGATTTGACCCCTGAAGGACAACGAGTGTAAGGAAGTTCTAATACTTTTTATCCAAATATATTAGGGAGAAAATATTTTTTTTTGGTATTACCTATTTTAAAAAAACCAATACTAAAAATATACTTAAAAAAGAATTTTATAAGGCGATTTTTTAAATTTTTTCTCGAAGCATTCGTCCCCCGAAAAAAATAACATTAAGAATATTTTTAGCCAAACGTGTGATTCCAAACTGGATAATTCGAAATTCGATAATCCGAAATAAATTAAATAAAAAGTAGAATGCAGTTTTTGTTAAAATGTTGATAATGAGGGGAGGTTTTCCATTCTTTGGATCAGGATGACAATAACACTTAATTAAAAACATGAACCGAAATAAAACTAACCATTTACGATTAATTGTCAAAAATTGGTAAATATTATCGCGTGGGGCAACAGTATTCAAGCACCAAAATGCGCTGCGACGCACATCTTTCACGTACATAAGATGTTTTTTTATAAATTGAGGAATAAAGACAAGAAACGAAAATAGAATATAGAGGGTTCACATTTGATATTTCAGAAAATTAACTTATTTTATTTATAAAGATAACATCCGGTAGAAGAATCATCACGATTATCACACAGCTCCAACCACATCCAGAAAAGCCCATAATTTTTTTCTAGACCACGCACACAGGGCGCTTTTCCAGTTTATCTCCCCAAAGTCCCCTGCGTCTGGTTTTTGAAAAACAAAAAACAAGTCGGCGTCCTCGGGGCGGACTCTCGCGCTTTTTATCATTAGCGACCCTAGAGCAAGCAGGACACAGAACGAGGAGTCAAGGACCCTCGCGAAACCTAATCAGCCCCAAGGGGGGAGATGACTTCCTCTCTCTCTCTGATTCCGCAACAGTGTCCACACGTGGTCGAGGAGATCGAGTTTCAGGGGGTGTTTACATGCATCGGGGGTCGTGAGAATTCGGTTCCTCGAAGAGGGGGTGGAGATCGAGGTCAGCAGACGACGGGGTGAATGACCAGGGATTAGGGGGTCATCGGGGATGCCCCGACCAACTTGCCGCTGCGTTCCTCCGGCCGGTGTAGAGGTAAACAAGATTTTTTTTCTTCCGAGGGGGTAGATTGGGATCGAGGACCAGCGGTCGAGTTATTTATTGCGGCGCGTAATCGGTGGTTTGGGGTTGGAGTTTATTAGGGGGTCGGGTGTTGTGGAATGTCAAGTGGAGGCCTAGGTCAGAGAAAAGGTATTTCAAAGGCAACAAATATGAATTTTTTTAGGCCTTTTGAGGGTCTGAATAAGTTGCTAAAATAGGACGGGATGGTAGTATTTCTTACATAAGTGATTAAATTTGGATTGCTTAAAATTTAACTATTAATAAATTAAAATTAGAGGTAAAAATTTTAAATTCATAAACAAAAATAATTAAATTTGTTTTATTTCCCTACATAAAATATCCCTTTTTATTGATATTTTTATTTTATTCCTTCAGGGAGGGAGCGTGTCTCCATGTTGACCCCTCGTGCTCCAGTTAAAGTGCTGTAAATTTTAATACTAGGAAACTAGTTTTTACCTCATATTAACTCGTATATTGTCGTCATTACTTTATCCCCTATATTTTAAAAATATTCCTCACTGCATAAATTAAGAGATAGATATTTGAATTAAATTGCAAAAAATATTTTAGTGGTTAATTGCTCAAGTCTTAATTTAAAAATTCAAAAACTATAAAATCAATCAATAATCAGTTTTGGGTAACCAATACTGGCTATAATTAAAAAAGTTAAGGAGAAGTGTAAGCAACAGCTTGAGTGTATGAAAGGTTATTAATAAACCCATGCATAATGATTTAAACTCAACCACGAACTCAACCATTCACACTGTCAAAAATAAATCAAATTAACGAAAACCATACATGTTCGTATCTGACCGCAACATTAAAGGCGATGTTCGCCTATTTCGCAACCCAGATCCCCTCATCAAGCGTGAACAAACGCGCCTGCGTGAGTCATGGGATGACATTAAAGAGACGAATAGGAAACTCTGACTTAATTACAGGTACGAGAAGAACGGGCGTTTCTCCGTCGTGGAACACGGGGAAAAGGTGGATAATGTGGTAGGAAGATTACACAAGTAGAAAGTGGGGGAGAGTTTCACATATATATATTATAGCGATTATTGGGAAAAGCGAGCACAGGGCGTGAGCAGGTAAAGGTCTGCAGGAAAAAATTTGAAAAACATGGGAGAAACCAAGGAAATATGAAAATTTAGCGGGTAAAAAAAAAAATGGGGAAAGCAAACGCCATAGTTGCGTTGCGGCGAAACTCTTCCTTCCCCTTTCTACGTAGAATTAAATCCAATAAGAAAACTTTGGTCGATAGATGGCGCCTCCTTAGAAATCGACACTCATCTTAGGACATGGGGTTTTGGTTATTTTCTTCGTATCCTCCAATAAAAAATTGCTTTAAAGAATTCATATGTTTTTTTTCCCGAGGATTAAGTTTTTCCTTCAATTTTTAATGTAAGCTTATCTTTAAACTTAAATAACCAAAATTATTACGCAGCGATTTTTTTTTCTGGAGAAGTTTAGTAATAAATAAGCTCACATCAAATCAAAGTAAAGATAAATATTGGAAAAAATTATTTTTATTGTTAATTAACTACTAATAAATTGTACATAGTACTAAAAATTTTAAATCATAATCAAAAATAATTTTACAAATTTTCTTTTAATATTTATTCCTTTATTTAAAATCCCTTTAGGGATTTTTATAAGGGCAAGATTTATAAGCCCATCAAAGCCCACGGAGGCCGTTCTTGACAAATGGAGTCAATTCAATAAGGGAAAAAAAACAATTCCTTACTGTTTTAATGGGGAAACGGAGGAACCGTAAACTTGAATTCATTTTATACAGAGTATTCAAAACCGCTTTTGTGCAGACAGTTTTTGTTTATAAAAACTTTTAACTTTTTTTATTTTTTATATTAAGTTTAAATTAATAGTCAATTAAAAAAATACATAAGAAAATAGACAAACGTGTAGTATAATATCTCTTTAACTTTCTATAAAACTGAAACAAATACATATAATGAAAATATATCTGAGCAAGAATAGCAAAAATAACACTAATATGTCACACCAATTTTTTTACTTCACTTATCTTAAAAATTTTATTCCAACTGCCAAACTAAATCCCCAATGACAAGTTACCAAGCCTAATTTGTAAGAATTTCCACCCTTAACCGAATGTAATACTACCAGCAATTCAACAGTAAACACACAGCGCATAACCCAAGTCCAATCACTTCAAAAGACGATCCAAAAATATCTCTCGGAGCAATTTCATTCCCCACCATTCCACAAACTCGGACATCGTAAATCAATTGATTCCGGCGGGCATTCGCCGTGGATTAACGAAGACGAATTAGAAGCAGAGACGACAGTTTTTACTCCCGCCATACACAAGGGATTGATAGCACGCGTCAAAAAACGGGACGATATTTCACCGTTTTCGTCCCCTCTTTTAGAAAGAACCTGAAAGCATTTCGCCACAGCATAAATGTGTAACAATTGAACAACACTGTTTTAATGGTCTTTCCGCTGCCCTCTGTTGCAAATCGATCGCACAGTCCCTGCTGTCTCTTTCCCTCTGGTATTCAGATGAGGCTTTGCGGAAGACTTTTAATCATGTCGGAGTGACTGGGGGCGAAGTTCTGAGGAATAATTTATGCCGCTCGGTTCTTTGTGGAGGTTCCTTGGATTTAATTTTATTGAAGGGAGTGACCTTCTCTCAAGAAGGTAAGGAAGACCGCTGAGGGAATTTCTCCATTACTGATGAGAAGAGATTTAAACAAGGCTAATTTAAATTAAATTAACTATAAATATTTATTTCGAGCAATATTTACATGAAGTTAAATAGTTACAAAATTAAAAAATTAGTTACATTAGATGCTATTGCAAATTTAATATAGCTTTGCTATGTAGTTAGTAGTAACCTTAATTAGAGAATTTAACTTTTGCACGCTATCTCTTTTAATTACTTAATCAAAGTAAAAAATATTATCAATGGGACACACAGTGATATCTAAATATAATTGTGTCACACAAATTAAGAAAAAAAAATATACACATTACTTGCATCAAACTGGTTAATTAAGCTAATAAAGTGACCTCAAATTCCTTCTCCAAAATCTGAATCCGAAAAAAAAAACGTCTCTTAACTATATAGGCGTAAAAGTTTTAGTTCATTCCAAGGTATACTACAGATCGTTAACGGTTATGGTTATACCAACCATATTTTAAAGGAATTTTCCTAACCCGACTCTGAATTTTCTAATGAACACCTAACCTCAGACCCCAGAGCTATGGTCTTTCCTAGAAAAGGGGGGTAGGTTTTTTCACGTCAGAACAAGTGAGCCCCGTCTCTCGCAAAGGGCAAGTGCCAGGTCATCGCCAGACACACGATAGTAGGAGGCATCATCCTCCGCCGGGCAAAAAAACATCCCCGTCAGGTGCCCCCCCAAAGGTGCACGCACACCAAAATATGTCACCTCCCAAATTTAGCCGCGCGCACTTTTTCCCGACGCTGGACATGCCACGCGACTATTTCGGTTTCGCCCCCTGCCTGCCGGGCTAAAATTAGTGGACTTTCGTGGACTACGTCATGACCTTATGTAGGCAGGTAGACCTGTGGTGTAAGGGATATCGCGCCGGGGCTATTTTTAAATGCGCTGCAGAGAGGAGCTTTCGCGGCTGGATTTGGACAATGGCGGCTGTCTCGAACAATGGGTCCGGAAGGGAGGCCGTATTTGTTCGAACACTTCCGCGCTACAAATCGAAACACCCCTCTTGGGTAACGAGGGGGGATTTATTATGGAGAAAGGTGATACCGCTGGAAGTCGCTTTTAGGTGTGTAATTTGAATGGACCGGGGTCGATAAAAGATTTGTTAGCTTTTCAGCCAATAGTAGTAGTAAGCAATACGAAAAATAGGTAATTTGAACAGCCGTATTCGATCTTTTTTTTTATAAAGTACCGTCCTTTGGTCATTTCTGAAAGATCATTCACCCCACTTAGAGCTGGGAAAAATAAGAATACAATTTTCCACTAAATGTAGAAGAAGCCTATAAAATGCACTTGTGAGTATTTACAATGTAAAAAAAAGAGCAACACTATATTCACGCACGAGGAAGAAATAACATGTTTAAAAGAGCGACCTCGCCTTATAAACAAACATCGTTCAAGTAATAAAGAACAATCAACTTATTTGGTCTATCGCTAAACTAGAATTTAAATCCTATACCCTTTAAAAAAAATCCTTGGTATTAATATTATAAGGATTTATTCATTAAATTGTATTGTGGTTAAGGAACAATATATGGATCATTTCAGGTAATTCAAAAATTGCACAGTTCAATGAACCTTGCTCTGTTCATATTTACCTGTTACACCTCGAAAGTAGTTTTGACTACAACTGAAAAAAAAACAACCCAGTTTTATTCCTTAATTTATTTCAGGCGATATTTCGTTTCACACTCATTGCTGTTTCCCCTTCTCATTTAGTATCAGCTTTTTAATCTCTAAAATGATACCCTCTATGACAACCTTAAGCAGTTTTGTAGGCAACGATTTCAACTTCATTTAATTGTATTAGTACTTTCTTCTTGAAAGACTAAACCATGTGGTCATCAGGATTTAAAATTGTGATAAAACTAAGTGTTTTGATATCCTTAAGAAACCACCTCAAACTTTTTGGAAAATAACTATATTCAGAAGAATAGAAATGTCCCCTATCGTACTCCTACTTGACCAAACACAGATTAGTTCCATCTCATTGATGTTTTGAAAATTTGACTCAATGATGACTGATATGGCTGACTGAAACAAAGCTGATAGATTACTAATAAATTTCTAAGTATCACGGTAACCTAAAATCGGTAGGTGATAAATTCTGCAAAAGATTTCCAACCCCAAAAGTAAACGGTCATCAAGCGGTGTGATTGCTTTATGTTGAAACACCCAGGTCGAAGAAATGCAACTAATAACTAGAAATTTCCTGAATCATACGTGTCCTGTTGAGTTACCGGATATATTACCTCAATTAAAGATAAGCAAATAACGAAATCCACAAATAAGTAGGTGTAAAAAAAATGGAATTACGTTTAAAGAAACATCTTATCGCTAGCATGATAACAGACAAAGGAGACAAAAAGTTTTTCCCCCGCATATTAAAACTTTCGGCTAAAATACTGAAAAGGGAAACGTGGAAACATGAGAGAGTCCCTCTGCCTTCTCAAAGAAAATTTTAGAAATATGATTAAAGGTTCTCACACTTTATTTTTTCTTATGGAGGTCAAATATAAAAAAAAATAATCTTTTGTAATATTAATTTTTATAGCAATTTATGTTTTTTAAGGATAATTGTTATGATAGTTAAAATTTAATTTCTAGAAAAATGGTATCACTAACTATGTACAGAATTTGGTCTTCTTCTATAAAACTGAAAAAAAAAAAAGATTAAACTACTAACATTTTTTTTAAATTTTAAGGGTTAAATTATTTTTTTAGCCAAAAGAATATCAAACCACAAATAATTAGTCCTTGTACTATAACTGGCATCATGTTAGATCAGCTAAAACGACAATTCCCGATTTAAAGATTTAAAACAATATCTCTCCTTTTGAAGCCAAAAAACCAACCCAGCTACCTCTTTTCAAAACATCATCGCATTCATTCATATACATTAAACTATAGAAATGATAGAATAAATGCTAAATAATCATAATTTTTACAGAAATTAGTAACTTAGGCCTGAACGTTTTAATTAAACAAAAAAAAAATTTGC
This sequence comes from Tetragnatha montana, assembly GCA_963680715.1. Taxonomy (NCBI): domain Eukaryota; kingdom Metazoa; phylum Arthropoda; class Arachnida; order Araneae; family Tetragnathidae; genus Tetragnatha; species Tetragnatha montana. The sequence goes on from OY796675.1 coordinate 35,102,601, forward strand.
TTCTAGAAAAGTTTTATTCAAATAGTACTTTAATTTACGAGGTTTCACAAATCAAATCACCAAGGTACAATTTATAACAATGTGGTGTCCACACCCATCTCATATTCAATTCGCTGAACAGAACTGACTACTAAATTATACCGACCAAGTCATCGCTTCAAAACCGTTGACCAAACCTCATAATAAACTTTGTCATCCACATCTATCATGGTCAACACCCCTATTACACACCACTCCCCTACCCCCAAACCATATTTCGAATTCATAATCATCATTCGTTACGGAACCCAACCCGTCCAGTTTAGGCCCCAGTCCCCCGTGCCAAATTAATAAATGCTCCGAATAATACGAGTCCCGAGGAATCGATTGTGAAAAGACTCGTTGCTGTTTGTCCTTCGGGTAGCGGGGGGGATGATAAAGGGGGGAAGGCACAGGAAGTTGGGTTTATTTGCCGTCGACGGACGAGAGTGAGTAAACCTCTCCCACCCCCAGAGTCATAAAACGAATTTGGACAAATAGAATTGGGCCCTACCTTCATCTCTCCTGTCTTTCTATCAAGAAACCTCAACGGGAAAAGCAACATTAAAGTGTAAATAAGTATAGGAGCTTATTTAATAAATGTATTTTTAAAGGAGCAATAAAGTATCTTACTATAGGAAACTGTTATTAATTTTGTTTGATTATAATTGAGGCTTGATAACTTATAAAAGATCAATACCGTGAAGTTGGGGTCACCGTCAGTTGGGGTCACCGAAGTTGGGGAACCGTCAAATTAAATTGAATTTGAATCGTTAGTTTAAAAAAAAAGGTAATAAATCGAAAAAAATTGCAAATTGATTTTTTGTACTTATTTAAAAAAAATATCCAAGCCTCGCTCTACACATAAGTTGGAAGAGGAAAAATAACTACCCCCTATAGGCCGATATATTGCACCGAAATCGATATCCTTTCATTGCATTTTTTTATTAATTTAAATTTAAGTTATTTTTGTTTTCTTATTCTTTGTACTGTAAACCATCAACTTTTTTCAACTGTATGCAATATTTTTAATATAGTATTTTTTTTCGATTATTGTTCTGTAATCTAAATAGGGTATTTCCAGTAAAAATTTGGGGGGTTATAATACAATGAAAATGTCTTTCATTACTTTTACAGTTTTTCCCCCGATTTTCTCAAAACTTGGTTTTGGACTTATTCCCTTTTTCAAACTGGCGATTCAATTAATAGACCCGAATTGCTTTCATCTATCATAATGATAAAAAGTAACGATAGCCTGAAATACAGATATAGTACTTCAAATAAGCGATAATACAAGATTTAGAGAAAGATTAAAGAGTGAGTTTCAATAATATCAGAGAGTTATTTGTAAAACCCATAATAATAATTACTACATAATCTTTTTTTTTTTTAACAATTATCACATTTCCATTCAGATTTTAAATAAAATATCTTAAAACGTCCCTAACTCTTTAATGGAATAAAATGGATATCGCAGGATTTATTTTGTTAGCGAGTAGAACATAAAAGCATTGAGCGATGAGATGTTGTATCATTCAGTGTTTAATGCATGGTAAAAAAAAGCTAGACTGTGTTAAAAATTAAGTTATTAAAAAAAAGTATTTTGGCCAAGGTAATTGTTAGTAAAATTTAAAAAAAAGTTAATGCTACGAAACTATAAAAAAATAAGAATTTAACAGTAAATAATATATAAATTAGAAAATTCAAGGTTCAGTAACCTCACTCCAAACAAGTTTACCGAGTTTTCTCATCCACTTTCAACTCCAATAAATCCAATATTCCCATAACACGCCCACCAAAGAAAACCCATTATTTAGCTTTAGCAGACCAAAGAAAAGTTAGAATTACAGCAGAGAAACTAGTCTTTACATATCAAATTAAAAACGTATTCCCTCGGTTCCCATTATTCGACTTATTATTTTGAGAAAAATTCACAAAATCGGTATAATACGAATTAGACAGAACATGAAACTGTCTCTAGGTCTCTAATTATGATAGGTGCCGAATATAAGAATCAGTAGAATGAATGGCGCTTTTTAGTTTAAATTTCTATGTAAATTAGTTCAAATGTAGTCCTGCATAAAAACAGTGTCTTGAAACAATAGAAAGGGTAAAATAACGAACTACATAATAGATAAATTTATATAGGTCCCGCTCTCTTTGATGGGAGATGAAATTAGATTTCCTTTCTCTCTCTTAAAATTTCAAATAAAATTTTTTTGAAAACTATACTTTATTTTTTTTTCTATTTTGGCAGCCGTTAACTGCTAAACAATGCAATAAATATACCCGCTGGCTATACAATTAGTTCAGAATAACAATCATCAACGTAGTATTCACAGTTATTTTTTTAACTACTTTATTTTACAAAAATTACTAGACCATACCTCTTTAAAAGTAAAGTGAACAAAATTTCCCAGATAAAAATTTCTGCGCCATTATTAATTTGGATACCCAAAGACAAGGTCAAGGATATTGGCTTCCTTTGAACCATGCTTTTATTCTATTACAGCATTGGTTCCCGAAATCGTTAAAATTTGTCCACAAAGAAGGAAATTGCTAAATTTTAAAAAAAATTAGGGATCATAGAGAAATTAAATTTGTGCAAGGTAAACAAAGGGTTTATTAATTTTTCACCAAGGGAAAACACCATGGGAAAACACTAATCTAAATATTGTTGCCACAACGCTAAAAACGTCAATCTATTTATTTGGTTATTTTCACCTATGTGCGTTTTCGGAGTGTCTGAGTGATGCTGCACACCACGCCAGAGCCTACAATAGTAATCCCATATGATAGATTTGTTGAAAATTAACCAGTTTCACCGTTTCTACATTCTATAGAATCTCATATTGTCGACAAACTTTAAATGCGTTTTTCTAGTGAATAGGAATCAGCGCAAACCTAATTTTATAAAGGAAGCAAATTTTCTCAAACAGAGAGAGAGGGATTGAAAAAGTGGCTTTAAAAACATTTTCATGAATTATTACCCCGAACTTGAAACTGACCGAAAATCCATCCATTACCCATCATATCCACCCCCATCGATATCGCGATCATAGTATATGGGAGAGATGACAATGAAACGCCATCCAAAATCATATCCCATATCGGGAGGGGGCCGGACAAAAAGCCCGGCATCCGGCGGGCAAAAAGTGCCGGACAAAGGGCAGCGTAATGGGCAGGCTTCTCCTCCAGGAAGTACTCCGCCGCCGAAGAAACGCCCGATTGCCCCGGATAATGCCCGGATAAAAGCATTTTTGGGATGAGGACATAATTCCTCATTTTTCGGATCGGAAGGAAGGGGGTTTCCTCCTCAAGATACAAATGTGATTGAGCATGAAAGGAATGATGATACGAGGTTTGTGGAATGGTTTGTTTTGCCTACTGATGATGAGAGAGATGAAAGAGGTCATCAGACATTGGAAATGAAAGAAGACCGTTGGTTGTAAATGGTTGATCGCCAGTTTTCACACAATTATGCGAATTGATGTTCCCACTGTCGCTTTGAGACAGAAACATAAAACAATTATTGATGAATTTAACGATAGACAAATGTTTAAGTTTAACGATAGATTAATGTTAGTAGTAGTCGTATTTTACAATTATTTTGAAACAGCAGCCGGTTATCCATTTCCTAAATAAATAGTTTTAAAATTAACTGCATGCATTTGTGCTAGTAACTTATTCATTTACACAAAGAAGGATGGAAATACTGGCTCTGAAATTGAAATGATTACCTCATAAAAAGATATCCAAAAGAGTTCACAAGAAACTTTTCTTACCTAAAAGAAAGAAAAGAACAATATTAGTACACAGAGGAATTTAAACATGAAGTAATCACAATGAAAAAATTTTTTATTTATGACTGTAATAACTGATAGTTAAAAAGATATATTCCAAAACTTAGTCCACGAATTGGGTGAAAGTATTCTAATAGAAATTATGACAATGCAATTAAAAAGTTTTTAGATATTTTGTGGGGAATTTCTTTATTTCGGGTACAGTTAAAAGGCTAAGAACTGTAGTAACTGTAAAATTGCATGGCTTCAAATACAAGTGCCCAGCAAATCCCCAAACTTACATTAACTTAAAATATAACAAGGCGAACAATTTAAAGCTCATGTATCCTATGATCTTAATTCCTGTGATTAGAAAACTTCCCAACAAACAAGGAAGGGGTAAGAAGGATACATGGAAAACACGATTAGCTCCCTCAACACCCCCACGATATTCGAAACAAATCGAACACTTTTAAGGCGAATTCGAAAGCACACACGAATCGGAATACATACGACAATCGATAGCAGTCCATAAATATGCCAAAGATCCCGGATTGCAGCATTAACTCCAAACGGACCCCTCCCCTCCCCCGCTCAAATGGAAGGGGTTGACCCCCCCCTCGAACACACGCTAGGGGGTGGAGTAAACAACACGAGAGAAGCAGAATGGGACAGCGAACCAATCGAGATCGATGCATTATCATAGCATGTCGGACTCATTAGGAAACTCTCGGCTAATTTGCATTAACGATTCAGCGGGAATGGTTAAAATCCGGCTTGACCCACTGCTCTGCGGATGACAGTAGCCCGGGGTGGGAGTGGCCAGATGGATGTTCGGACAACGCAAATCGAATGGACTAATGGAATGCCTAATGCGAGGGAATCTGCGTGCGATAAAGCTTGGACATGCTGAGCCAGGGCGAAAGCCAGACCAGGAAATATTTAGCTTGATAACAAATGTTAGTTTTCTAATTGCGGTCTTTCGATGCTAATGATAGGTTCGTGTTAATGCTCGATTATCCTTCTTCGGGAGGACGGAGTTTTAAAGAACCTTGGGAATGTGGTGGGATTTCAAGTATTATTGGAAACTCTAGCACAGAATAGAAAACAATTGTTTGGCACCAAATGACAGTAAAATTTCTATGCATTAATTATCGAGTTTGATAACTTTTGAAGTTGATATATATTGTAATTTAATTGAAGCAGTCAAATGAACGAGGAGTATAGGATATGACTAGTATAATGGTCAAAGTAATTCTAAATAAGTCTTTTATGACTAACCAATTCTAAACGGAGACTGCATTTTTTTACAACTATTCGCCGACAGTTTTCCTCCCCAATGCTCATTGCAAAATAAATTCCTCAATGTGAAAATATTTATCAAAAGAGAGCATCATCTTATTTAAAAGTTTACCATATGACAGTCACAGTTGCAATAGATTTCAAACAGATTTTTATTTGCTTTTGTTACATATTTATAAAACTGAGTGCCCTCATCTACTTTTACTTATTAAAAAAACACTTTGCAATAGTGGTAGTATTGCATATTTTGTTAGGTACACAAAAGTTTGTACACAACCTTTCCACTCACTCACCCCACAACAGTATTTTCAGCCCTCCCGTACCCACCACAACGGGAAAAGGAAGCCCTAAATCCAATATACTTCGGACTTAAGAAGGTTAAATCAATCGAGATGTTCTGCTCCACAAAAATCGCAAAAAGATATCAAACTTCAGCAGAGAGAAACGAGGTTAAGAACCCCTTCTCGCAATTAATAATACCCCTGACCACTCGACAAAAGCCGGGCAACCATAGAAACCGCACATCCACTTTCGCGTCCGAGCCGCAATCCGAGAAGTTGCACAAGTGTCCGGCCGGCCCACACTTCCGCGGTCATCGCGGGGAGAAGCTCCACAAGTGATTCCGTCCTTATAGGGACGGCATTTCTGCGGATTCGTATTCACCACGTCCTCTATTCACACACATGAGGACGACTCCCACAGGAGAGGAAATTGCTGCGGCGGGCACGAAATGCGGATGGGTCACCAATAGGCACGTCCAGGGAGGCCCCGGCTAACTGCCGTTTCCTGCTGAAGAGCACGACCGCTCTATGGGGTTGTTGTAGGGAGTTAGCTCGGTTGGGTGGTGCAAAATTTTACCCATTCGTAAATTTTCAAAAAGGAGGAAAATTTGAGTGAAATAAATCAACTAAAAATTTCGTGGTTTAGAAGAAACCTTTTAATTGTGTTTCTGTTTTATATTAAAAAATGTCCCTCCTATTGATTTGTAAAAATAACGTATCCCTTTTGATGATAATGATAATAGATTTTGAGATTAGAGAGCCCTTATGATTACATATCTAGAAAAATAATAGATCTTGATAGTGGTTTAATATTTTGATTCACGAGGTTCCAAACTTATAGGGGAATACATTTCTGAGAGAAAATTTTATAGTTTCAGGGGGTAATGTGAGTCCCATTTTCAATAATTAATTTATAAAACCTTATTGCTAATCTAAACAAATAACGAAGAGTATCTTATAGAATGCAGAGTTTGGATAAAAAGAGTTATGAAACTTTAAACGTGGAAATAAAAAAAAATAACGATGGTTAAAATGACAATGCAATGCAATACACCTGGTAAATTCCACCTATTAACTCAACCACAAGACAGTTGCGTCATAAGCAGTTGACCCACAGAATGGACATAGGACTTCAGAGTATTTTGTGGCTGTTACGAAGTCCAGGTGGTTCTGAAATGCTTCTTTCCCTATTTCCTTACTATTTAACATGCAATATGGGTTTTTAAGCTTACATGAAGTAACATTTGTGGCAGTGTTAAAATAATTGCTTTAAGATGGATGTAAAGAAAATCTAAGTAACATTGTCCCTTCCAACCTTGGATATTCATTCCCTAAAGAACAATCAAAACAAATAATCTTTTAAGGGGTGATATTCTGATATAAGTATTGACTCATATGAACATTAAAAAAGTCATTCACTTTTAAACCCCCTTCGCCTGCTCGCGACTCTTGATTGACAGATACAAGGATCAAACCGAGGTGGGGGACACGCAGGCGTATGTTCAGTCGGTGTCACAAGGATTGTTCCCATTCATAACCACCATTCTCCACTATTGTCAGTAAGGAAAAGGGGTCTGTTTCCAATCACAGCTAACCAGATGCTTCCTACTTCTTAAATATATAAACGGGTTGCCCCCAAATAAACTTCGGAAAAGGGAAATTTGCCAAAAAGCGAAAAAGAATAAAACACCGTTTTTCCGCCATATCACTCGGATTTTCCCACGAATCAGAGGAAACACCGTTACTATGGCTTTTTCACACTCCTAACTGGATCTACCCCTCTTCCCCTGATGGCTCCTTTTTGCCTCCCCAAAAAAAGCCGCGGACCGGACAATTTTTTCTCGCAAGCACCTGTTGTCGAGAGTATTCCGGCAGATAATCCCCGCATGTCTGGGAAGTCCGGAGACCGTTCGAATTATTTCGGAACTTTTTTTTCCACTGTGCCTCCTTCTCTCTCCCCATCATCGCGCTGTGACGCAACAATGGCTGGTTCATGTGGCCGTCTTCATTCAGGTGGCCTTGCCATCTGCTTCCGGTCTTCCTCGTTCCAAGCGGAAGTTCGGCCAGACGCCATTTGCATTGAGGGTTTTTTGGGACCTGCGATTTTTTGGGCGAGGGGTCCAGTCCTTCTGGGGTCAGTGGCCTGAGAGGGAGATTAGGGACCGACCGAGCCCCCCCTAGTAAGTGGGTTGTTTACGTTGGAGGGAGTACCGCTATCTTGGGTGGGGAGAAGGGCAGTCCCCACAAGGAAGTGGTGGCCTTTGCACTTGCCACTCGTGGGGGTTCGGGGTGCCTAGTAAACAACACTGTTTCCTTCCTTGTGGGGACGGGGTCAGAATACGTTGGACTCTTTGAAATGCTAGTAGGAAAACTTCCTGTGTGTGTGACCGTTGGAAATTCAGTAAAAATATAAAAATCGCCAACATATGGAAAATAAAAAATCATGACATTGAAACATTTAACAACTAAAATGTAATGGAGCTGGTTTAAAAGAAATTGAAAATATGTGATGTGCATAATGCCAAATCGGGCAATGACCTCTAAAAAATCATGTAGTATATAAATCTGTATGCTTAAATTGGTTATGTATATAACATTATATTTCTTTTCCTCTAAAAAGGCTAGTAAATCAAGAAATCATAAACCATTAAAAATAACAGGGCGAGTAATTTTTTTAAGATGGAAAAAAAAGAATTACAAAAATTTAGCTAGAGTCGAAATTTGACTAAATCAAAAAATAATATTTCGTTATACTATCTTCATTAAGTTTAAAAGAAAGAATGATGAGCAAGATGGAAAGGAGAGCAAGTAAAAATTAAAAGATTGATCACCTACATTCAGGAATAATTAATCATCTTCTACTTCAAAATAATGAACCGATGCAGAAACTTCATTTTGACGTGATGCCCGTCGAAAAGGGGGTTCGTTATAGGCACAAAATTTAATTATACAACAACTTTTGGGTTTCAAAAGATGCATTCGGTACCACAGCTTATATTAAAGTTCAGGAATTATTAGTAATTCATAATTTTAATAACTCCAACTAGTATTTAAAATTTCTTTAACATTAAAAATTAATTACATTCGAAATTCATTCATAATGAATACCAATACCAACACTGTTCAATTAAATCTAAAATTTAAACACTATTCCAGCGTCGGGCTAGCCACTCGGCCTGGGCACAGGCTAAGTAATTAGCATCCCAGGCCCGAAGGCTAATGAAACGGAGATGGGCACCGCCTGATAGGCCACTTGGTCTGGGCAGGTTTTTATTTTGATTAAACACCATTCAAATTTTTTAAAAACATTTTCAGTGTTTCTAAATTAAAAGAAGCAATAATTTATTAAAATTATTTCAAGCAATGAAAACCGTAATTGCTTTTTTCACAATTTTTTTAAAGATGTTAACAGAATTGACATACATTTGACGAAATAAAATTTACTCACTTAAGAATATTTTAAAAATTATGAGTGACACTCCAAACAAGATATAATCATGCCATATTTCTGAGGGAATAACAGGTAACAGAAGTAAGTCAAAGAATACCCCGTTCTGCCCATTACAGGTAACAGGTAATTTCAAAGAATAACAGGTAACGTCAAACATTCTGTACAAAAGATTAAAGGCCCACAAAATCTCTCCTCCACGCAAATCCTTGCAGCAAACACCTCAGCACCCCATCGCAAAGTGCCCATTCAATCCCTAAAACAAAACCTGTAACAAGAAATTACATCCCTCAAACAACCTCACAACAAAAGGCCAAACAACGAAACTGCCCCCCTCCCTACTTCTGGTAATCCGTCCCAATGCAAACGAGCATACAAGATGATGCCACTATTAAATAAAAGCCTGTATTGACAACGCTTTCCGATCGGCATTGTTGCAGAGATCGTGACGAGACAATTTCGGATGCTTCTTCTCCTGACCTTCCTTTTTGGAGGGGGCGGGTCGCCACGCTCCTCATTACCAGCAAGGAGAAGGCGCAACTGGATTACGCAGGGAGCCGTTTTTTGAAAAACAGATGGGGCATTATGGATTTTCTTATTATTTTTTCACCTTATTTAAATGGCCGCTGTTGTAATGAAAGGTGGTTTTGGGTCATTTTTGGATACGTGTGGAAGAACGCTGGACTGTTTTGAGAAGATGGAGATGAAAGGTAGATGTACTGATTTTTAAAACGGACATGCGGTTCTAACCTGGCTCATTTCACTTGTTTTTTTTTCTATTTCAGTTATGAATGAGCACGAAATATTTGGTGATTAATTTTATGGTATACACTGCAAATATAATCTAGGTATCTAGGAAAATACTAGAATAGGTAATACCTGTCAAATGTTAAGTCGTTGGGTCATCCTCACTAAAGCGCATTTTATATTTTTTTTTTACTTTGAAAGAAAAGAGAAAAAAAGTTGAATATTAATGTTTACAAAGTCCAACCTACCAGTCCTATTAAGGAGAGCCATAAAGTAAAAGTTAAAAACTGAAAAATAAAATCAATTTTACTTTATTTTTGTTCATTAACAATCATTGATTAATCGAATTTTTTCATAAAAACTGGTCAATTTCCAAACAGAGTTACATACACAAATAAGTTTCTATTTTAATTTTAGATTATCTTGGGGTATCAGTGACAGCGACACCAAGAAGTAGGCATTACACAAATTAACAAAAATGCGTTTCTCTTATAAGTAAAAAGGACAGAAGCAAATGAGCTAATAGTTACACACTGTAATGAGAGAAATTGTGATAATAAATTCCTAGTGAGAGAAGATACATACTAGCACAGAAATTATTTAATGACTCTAAAAAGTAGGTATAGAAAATTAAAATACGGAAACATAATTAACACAATACTTTCTAATAAGTTTTATATCCGGAAAATTAAAAAAGATCAATAAGAAATTTAATCGAAGTTTCAAAATCTTAAGGTAACAGCGCTTTAGCTAATCTGAAGATTTGACAACATTTGTAAATTCAGTAAGTTCAATAGCCTAGAACTTGGGCTTTTGCCAATGTCATTAGTCCACGACGCTACTTTATTATGCTCAAGTGAATACATATCTCTTGTGTTTTTTAGCTACCATCTATTTAAAGCCGGTTCATTTACTTTCTGGGAAAGTTAAATTCAAAAATTTCGTCCCGAGGAAACAAAACAAGCCCATTGTGTGCGTCCTGTCACCACAAAACTATTTCAGTCTCAGTAAACAGCACGCGTCAATAGGCCCAGTGTTAGTTCCAATTGAGCTTGAAATTCAAACTTTGGGACACATTTATTTACAAAAGGACAGCACTTGATAAGTTTAATATTTTAAGACAGAATTCCAAATACATGGTACTACACAAAGGTATCTAGAATTTGCACAACAGAGGTTGAAACATGGAAGCATAACGCATTTTCATTATTCGAATAAAGAGAATTTCCCCATATTCGGGATATTTCCACCCGCGAACTAATTCTCCACTCTTTACAACTCGAATACCGCAACACAGCACCAGGATGAATCGGAATGAAATAATCAAATTCCGCTTTAATCCGCCCCTTTTGTCCGAAACTTCCACGCGTTCGAAAATCCGCAGAACAAAAGGATCCTCACTCGAAACCTAAACCCCTTGTTACCTCACCTTTCACAACACCCTCCCAATCCATTTCCGATATATATTCCGTCGCACCCCAAGTCAATTTACAAAGCCGTCCCTTGTAGTCCAATATGCGGAACCTGAGTAATTTACATCTCCGGTCCATCCGATTTGAATTTTGCATTTCGACCACCCCTCGCCTCGGCGCGTCCACCGCATCTCTTCACCTAATTTGGACGGACTCATTCGGGGCAGGAGGGGTGGACTGGTGTCCCCTCTTTTCTCCGGGAATGTTAAATATTTGGACAGGCTTATACCTGGTGATGAGGACGCGGATCGGGCACAAATATGCAAATGAGGGCCTCCCTTCTCCTCCCGGAGCGGTTATAACCGGTTTGAATATGTTGGCTCTGTGTATCCCCTTTTTGAGGAACGGCGGATGATTTTGTAAAGGAATTTTCCCGCGGATTAGCCTGCCCGGGTTTAATTTACATCTCGCGACGTAAATTAACCCGGGCTCCCGATTAGGTTTGGGAAATGAAGAGGGGATGCTGCATAATCGTCCCAAACAACTGTCGCAATAAGCTGGATCTTATTCATTTGGATAAAATATAATAGGCTCTATGCTTTCGTCAGAATTAAACTCCGATGTTAATTTGCTGTTCCGGAGCACGGATTAAAGATGGCGTACCTGAGCGGTGTAGGTCTCATATTACCCTGTCGGCACCGATATAAATCTATACTAATGATGGTAATTACGCTTTGACTTTCGAAGCTTAGTCTTTGAATGGAAGATATGATATGTGCGTTTGTTTCTAATTTGTGCTAAGGATTTGTTATATATTACTCATATAAGGCCGTAGTACTATTTCCCTTTTCAATAAGGTAATTAAATATTTCTTAGGGTATAAAATGTACAATAGTGCAGTCATCCAAAAGAGTTGATTTATCAGAGCACGAATTAAATTGAACCAATTGTGAAAGATTTAAATGTATAAAAGTATGTAGAAGTGATAAAAAAGATATGAATAAAAGTAATTAAAAAATACATGATTATTTAAATGTGCAAGGAGGGGTGGTATAAATTATATCGAATGATCTTGTTTTAAAGTATTTCTTTCAAAAAAGACACAGAATTTCATGATTTCTATAACAATCAGTTCTAATTTAGAGAGTCGTTGAATGTAATGGAGCAAAAATGTCCGACTTCATTATAAAAATTAACCCATAAAACCGATTAAAGAATGATATTAATTAATAGATGACTTAAGTTATATTTTCTTAGTAAAATAAAAAATAAATTATACATATTATGGTATGTTTTTTTATATAAAGCCTTTTATAAATTGAGAATTTGTGTATGAAATTCTTTGTTAAAAAATTAATTAACTCGAATCAGGACTCAATCTTACGTCACACAACGTTTGAGTCATTCAAGAATATTAGAATTCGACAATAAACTGAACGATATTTGACAAGATACCAATGACTTAAATTAAATTTGAACTCTACATAAGGAAACGCAAGTAGTATATTTTATGATTCACTACCTTAAAGGTCAAGATTTTTCATGTGTGCCATAATATTTAAAACATTTTTAGTATCCCAGTTCAACCGATAGGTATATAATATACATTGAAAGAAGGTGGGCATCCAATCACCTCGCATAATTACAATTTAACAAAAGAAAAATTACTTAAAAGCTTCTTTATAGTATATCAATGAAAAATTCAGTTCTTTGTGACGTATAGTAAATGAATTTTTGTAAAACAAATTTTAGAACAATTAAAATTTTTCCCTTCTGTTATAAACATGTTTATTCCTTTATTTGTTTTGCATTATTGTGTTAATAAAGTTTGTGTTACAAATATTTACCATTCAGGAACGTTGATTTTAACCAATGGAGAAAATAATTTAGAATAGCTTGTTCCAATCCAATCAGAATTAACGGCTCCAGCTAAACACAGCACACGTCCATTCCAGCAAACGTCTTAATTGCCCCCTGATCAACACAGATCGGTCAGTCCGCAGATTGCAGAAAAGCAAACATGGTCATACCCATTGACTTATAAACCAAGTTTAGAGAGAGAGGTACACCTCATATAAGGGGAGGGGGCACCCGGCTCGTTGACTTCGCAAATTAACACACCTCGCAATATGCAAAAGAGGCGGAATGAAATAACTGCGCACATAAAGCAAGGCGCTTTTAATCTGCAGGGCCCACAAATCCCGACCCGAAATTACCCGAACGTCTTCGGCAATTATCGCCGGCCACATTTCAAAAGCGCCCCTCCCGTCATAATTTCCGAAAACAGCCCGAACGGCCGCCATTTAAAGCTAGAGCAGTCGGACAACCGTGTGCTGCGACTGTTATTCAGTAGATGCAGATGAGGATGGAGAGAGAGAGAGAGCACAGTAGCGGGATCATTAGAGGCAGGAAAAGGGAGGAAAGAGGTAAGCACGGATCGATTCGAATGCGCGGGGGGGACGTAACAAGGTTGGGAGGGGGCGCAGCAGGGTCGATAGTTGGAAGGGTCCAGCGACGGCTATTAAAAATGGATGTAGTAGGAGAAGGGCAAGAGGGAGAGGCACATTTGCATGTGGGGACATGGCTTTTGCGTTAATGTTACGTGGATTCGGATTTTGGATTTTTCGCGGTGGTGACGACTCGTTAATTTTACTACGCTGATGATAATAAAAAGGGAAATGTCTTTGTGGGTAATTTGTTTGAGAAACAGATAGGGATTAGTGTGTGTGTGAGTGCGGGTGGTTATAAGGCTGATGGGCTTGTAAATGAGGGCAAAAAGGGAGTTTTATGAAGTGTCGGGAGCAGGTTGGGAGCTCTTGAGGGCTTTTTATGTTTCGAAACGAGGGTCGGTGGAATTGTGGGTGGAATTCGGGAGTGAGTTTCTAAAATTAGAAGCGAAATCAACACACAGGCAGTTGGGAAAGTAATCAATAAGTGCCCAGTGGCTAATATTTTTCACTGGAGTTGAAACCGGTTCTCAGAATGAGTAGTTTCACACAGCTTAAGAATTCTGCTACTATTTGTTTAATATCTCCCGTGTTTAGTATCGTATATCGAGTAAATTAAATACGATTATGTATTCCATGGAATTGTAAAGAGATTTTGGCATCATGGAAATCTTGAAGCAAATGGAAGTTTATTCTTGAACGCAAAGTTAAGTGTGTCCACAGTTGTTTATGCAAAATAGGAAACAAAGTGTTCTAGAGTTTAATATAAATAAAATTTCCAAAATATGTAGTTTTTCTGTAAAGAAATAATGACTGGAGATATTTAGTTTTCAAAGGGAAATAGGTTGGATTTAATAAGTAACTTATCCAGGAGCTAAATAAAACAAAGTATTTAATTGGTTTATAAAAGTATTTCGCTAATTCTATAAAATAACTCAGAACTAGAAAATAATCCCAAAACCGTCAAGTATGTGATATAAAATGGATAATTTCCAATGCAACTAAAATTGGGAGCTATTCACATGAAGTCTATATTTGATAAATAAAAATTCAATAAATACTATAAGCTCATAGATGGATACACTCGCATTTGAAATCCCCGGGGAAATAAAAAAAGCAGATCGGTAGCACTATTACATGGAGCAAGATGCTCCACACCAAGTCAAGCGTCCAAAGTAAATTTCGAGCATCTCTCACAGAGTGTGAAAAGCAAAGCGTTGAATGCAAATAGTCTCTCAGAGACGGAGTGCATCAAGAGCTATAAAAAACAGGGAAGCAAACAGCACCAAGTGAACAAACACGGCACAAAAGCAAGCCATTTGTACGCCCCACGAGGGGCACCCACCTTTCCAGGCCGCAAGCACCTCTCCTGTCCGGCGCGAAGTAAACAAACAACCTGGACGCGGGTCAAGGGTCAACCCCCCGCGGCGAAAGACGAGAGGAATGCCAGACAACAAGTGCAGCTCGGAATGACCAGTGGGGTCAATGCACCAGGGGTGCTTTCTTCTCCCCCCTTGAGGGGGGTCAGAGGAGGGCAACGACCTGATTGGGAGCAAGGTCGGTGGACCGGCCGAGTGGGGAGTGTCTGTCCCCGAGTCGGACACTTGTCTTGCGGGATGAGTTATCATTCGTCCACCTGTGTGTCAAGTGGCCCAATGCGATGGTATGTCCATTGTTCATGCCTGCTTAGCTATCACCTATAGGGGATCGAGTTTCTTGGGGAATGGGGTGTGAAGATTCCTGATTGAAGGACGGAGTTCTTGTCTGTTGATTGGTTTGAGTAAAACTGCCAGTAAATTCTTAAGGGAGTGTTAAAACTAGTGCCATCCTTAATATTTTCCATTCTGTATCAGTTCAGCTGTATCACAAAAAGCTTGTTCGATAACTTTGAAGAAATGAATCGGGTTAACAAATATTTTATTTTGGTTTTAAGTAATATTCACAATTCACACATTTATTAATCGCATTAAAAATGTGAATTATACTTTTTTTATTATTAGGATTATCTTGATTTTTCTGCAGGTCTTTTTACTAGTTCTATTTTTAACTTTTAATGATTTTGAGTGTTTTTAAAAAAAACTCAACACAGAACTGTAAAAAAATTTCGATGGATCGTTTTTTTCTTCCTTTGTCATAGATTTCTCTGTGTGACAGTAATAAATAAATAAGAATTCTTGTGAGCTAAAAAGTTGCCATCTTCCGAAACCAGTCTAGACATACTACTATTACCACAAAACAACCGTCCTCAAAACACCCTACACCCCTCTTCCCTATCTTCCCCTCCCCTATCAGGTCCATCAGTGCGGTCTTTTAATCACAACATAAAGTACGGTCCACCGGAGATTACCAAGACGCAAAAAAACATCTCAAGGCTGGAGACTACGATCTTCCACGACATCCTCCAAGAGGGGTCGGGAAAACGCTAAAAAACACCCGAAAAGGTCACACGATGATAGTCGTCTTGGTCAAACGGGGAGATTTTTGACCGCCGAGGTCACTTGTCAAAGCTTTCGGATGGAGCCAGCCCGAAGAACAAAAAGTTGGGTCTTTTTTCTTACCCCGTAACAATCCGTCGTAAATAAAGGGAGCATTGATGTAACAAAGGACTGTTGCGAAAGAGGTCACGTCCAAAAGTTGCCACAGATTCGAGAAGACATTATGAGAATTTTTATTTCGGGACCTAGGCAAAGCGCTATAGGAGTCGTGACCATTGTTTCTTCGGAACTGTCGCGGAGATGCTTTTAAGGGGCAAACGTCAAGATTTGAAGCGAGATTTTTCGATGATTGTGGAATCTCTAAGCTTACCGAGAGATGAGGTTTAAGTTCTCTTTTATTTACCACGCAATCCCCTTCTTCATATTTTATTACGAGTTCTCAAGAAGCATTTCCAAAAAATCAATTTAAATAACATTCCTTATTAGTCAAACAAACTTGGGAAATAGTAGTGTTCTAAATTTATCGAAAAAAATATTTAAAACTTTAGTAGCAGTGATGCTCATTAGAATGAGAAACGAGGACTATTATTTTTTTATAAGATTTACAGTTATAGACATATTTATGGCGAAAAATAAGAAATAACTATTTTTTTCGAACATTCAACTCACACGTTTTTAAACAAATATTCAAGTGCATTTTGTCAACTATAGAAAAAAGTATAGGGTAAAATCCAGATGGAATCATCATTTAATACGGAGAAAATAAAATCAATTTCATTTAATCCTAACCATTATCATATTTATGCTTTTTAATTAAATTAAGTTTATTTTCACTTTGCAATCGAAAGGGAACGTATTTCAGAAATTCCAACCCTTCCCTACACAACATAGAATAGAAAACTTTTAGTATCAGAGAGAACAGCAAGACAAAATTACTTAGGGCTTTATGGGAGTAAGTGGGTTTACTTAACGATTTCACTCGTTCCAACTTCAAGTTTAGAAATATACTCCATAACCGTCATCAGTGTTTTGAAATTGCAATATATTTCAACGAAACGCAATCAACGCGTTTAACAGGTATCCTCATTCACTCACCAATGTTATTACACTCGCTTTTTTCATTCATTCATTCAACCAACCAACCAAACATCACCGTTTAATTTGAACTCGCGGGCGTACGAACGCATCACAAAACGCCCCAAACTTTCCCATACAACCCACCCAAAAACAATAAAACCTTTCCAGGAATCCCACAGATGAACCCGGCCGCCCAAGGGGTGTGAGTGAGGCGCAAAAAAAACCGGACCTCGCTCCCATAAAAAAGTGCCCACACAGTGGTCACGGGCCTGGCCTCATCAACAGGTGACCGGCGGTGACGCAATCCTCGCATTAATTCGGCTGACCTTGATGGCGGTCATCTCGACCTTCGAACGCAACTCACGACACTAGCCACTGGAGACCACGTGGTCCGGCGCAGAGGCGTGGGACTGTCTCATCTCATGCATTATTTTTTTTACACGCTGCCCGCAGCGCTACCTCTACATGGACGGCGGGCAATAGGGGCATGCTATTAATCGCGCGGCTAATGAGAGATTCGAAGAAGGGGGCTCCTTCCTTCCTTTCACCACTGGAGCAGCTGGTCCTTCTCGGACGGGCTGTTCTTTGTCTTTTATTTTGTTTCAACCGGACCCTGTGCGCGCGGTTCGGGTGAAGAGATGAGTGTGGTTGGCGTAGCTCTCTCATTCGACTGTCATGTGTCGCGATTTCTGAATGTCGTCCAGCAGAGGAGAGTACAGGAACGTATTTAAAAGAAAAATTACGAAGCAGATTCAGTCTCAAAACATAAAGTAACAAATTGCTCTCTCCTATTTAAAATAGGAACTTGAACCTTATATGATAGAAGAAATTGTGTATTATGATCATGTGAAGGAAAAAATCCTTTCACAACTAGAATTTATGATTTAAAACGAGAAATAAGTTTAAAGAGCGGAGTAATGTTTTCTAACACGGAAAGAAAGGTACGGTAAATTCCATATGATAGGACACGTATTCTATTAAAACAACTCACTCTAGACACTAGATAACTTTTCTAAAAATAATCACAAATACTATCTTTGGCCTCGTAGTCATGAGCCGAATAATTAAAATAAATAAAATTAATGTTCGGAATTGTAATATCCAGGAAGTAATGAAGGTTATAAATTCTTAAAAAATATGAAGTCCTTTATGATAGCAAATGTAATTGGTAGTAAGTCTAAACAGTATTACGAAATAAATTAAAGAACACGCGTGTCAAAATATATAGCAATTGGATTCTTCTCTCTATTGAAATTGCTTCTCGTATTCTTTGTGTTCACTGCACTTGTAATCATTCTACGAAAGAGCTTCGTAAATGTAGAAACACGATGGCGAAAGAGTAATTTTAAGAAAGAGAAATCGTAATCAATAACTTACAGGGTTATTGTACAATACATGAAAGATAATGTGAATTTAAGAAAGAAGTGGATTTCTTTTCATTAAAATGCTGTTAAAATAATTCACTCCTTAGAAACTTTAATATTAACACTAAAAAATGTAATACAGAATTTTTTTTCTAAGAGATCATAATAATGAAAATGAAAAAGATTTTAGAAATAAAACTGAACACAACGTTCCCTATCAAGGTATCGAGAAAAAAAACGATCATAACTAAAAACTACTGAAATGAGTATATGCCCCCTTCAATTAAATAATTAACCTATTTCGGGAAAGGCATAATTATAAATACATTAAATAAAATGCAATAAAAATATTTATAAAACGACAGTACAAACAACCTATATTGAATACGATATATCTTTTTCCAACAACCAACCCCCCCAAGACAAAAGGGAAACACCACCCTGCATCTCCACCTCCACCCATCCCTTCCCGCCATCCGCTGTTTTTTTGCCCGCATCTCTGGGGAGATCAGGTGTCACCAGCAGGGTGGGGGGCAGAAAGGATGTGGGAGGGAGGGCTCGGTAGAACCGGTACCCAGGGCCGTCTGCGTTGTGTCTGGTTTGGCCGAGAGCAGGGGCTACTACCAAGGGACTTCCTGACCGATACCCAGTGGTCCCGTATCTCTCTCTGGGTTTAATGGGAAATGAAATTCGGAGTGAATTTCAGGGAAAATTGATTTAGTGCGGTGCGGGGTGATGGATCGCGGCGGGTTATCTTTTAGATTTTGAATAATTGATTTTGAAATTTTTAATGATGGGTTTGAGAGAGTTTTTGAATGAGAAAGAATCGGTTGTTTAGTCAACTGTGAAGTGATGCAGCAGCATTTTAATGGATTTTGGACAACTCTATGTTTATATTCCTTGGACAAAAGCTGTTTAATATTTTGTTAACTTTATAATACCAGATGAAAGTAAAATTAAATTAAAGTTTTAAGGATAGGATTCCCTTTTTAAAAACAGCGCTATGTTCTTAGGATTTGATTTGTATCAATTTGTGGAAATGCTGATGAGAAATATTTTCCCACCCAGTAATAAAATGTCATTTTGAATAATTTGTATGAAAGAGAGGCAGGTCTTTTCTTGGAATTTGAGTCGAGATTATTCAAAAGTTAGAAATTATTTAATTGAAACACAGAAAGAGTAGTTCTTACAGTCACAAAAAGCATCCCAATTTAATACACCCTCCCGACTCTTAATTTCTCCCAGAGTGATCCCGAAATTGAAAAAAAAAAAATCCACACAGATGTTTCGAAAGTCAAAAACATTTAAAAAGACATCATCAAAACTCAAGAGCAGTGTTATTCTACGCTTTCCCAACAGTGGCTCTCAAATACACAAACAAATCCGCCGCTGCGCTAAAAGATGATGAGGGGGGGGGATAGCAGTTTGTGTCGGGGGCAGGTGAAACGCGTGCCAGGCTTGGACGCCTGCCGAAGAGGATGTCACAGGGAGATGTCACTTCCGGCGGTTGCGGGGCCCTCGCACGCAGGGGAGAAATGGGATGACACCTCCATGGTGACCGACTGCTGATGCCGGCGGTCCGTGTTTGGAAAACTTGCGGCTGGAAAATGAGGATAATGAGCGGCGAGGTTCTGAGAAGAGGCTTGGGGGCTCTCCAACAAGCTCAGGTGGCGGGAGAAGAGATGGATGGAGGTATGGGGGGTTGCCCACAAATTATATTAAAAACGCCAAATCCAGGGATGTGCATTTTTCGACGCATTTTTATTAGGGTCAAGCGACATTGGTTAAATTGATATGTGATGATGAATAAAGAGGCAAGAAGGTAGGTTTCTTTTAAGAAAAAAACTAATAAGGTTTTTGGATATATCCAATTGAGTTGCTTACAATTTTAGCTCAGTATTTTAAACATAAGAATACGTAATTATAAAACTATAGTTATATTATTTCTAATTGGTGTAATACTTGGCTAATTTCTAAATTGCGATTTGGATATTAGATTTTACTATTTAGTTCAGCAATAAATCAAATACAGGGCAATGTAAACTACTTCACCCCACAAAAATTACCAATGTCAGAGAAAACACTTAAAATTCTAAACAAACATTTTAATTTGTTTAGCTTAAGGATATATTTAGCGCCCAACCCTCCTATATTTTCATAAAATCGAGGAAAACAGTTCTTGGCCTAAGCTCCAAAAGCATCAAGGTGGGATAAAACATACTTTTGAGTCTCATTTCGTTTTGTAAAGATTTCGAGGGGAAAAGCTTCCGTGGAGATCCTTGAAAATGATTGAAAACGTGATTTACAGTGGCTCTAGGTTTCACCACATTTGTCTTCTACACAGTAAACAAGACAGTCAACCAGGCAGAAGTTGACTCAGAAGAGTCGCAAACCGAAGAGTTTGGGATCGTAAAAGAACACGTGATCGTCTGGTGATTTTAAAGGTTTTGAAGAAAGTGTTATGAATTTAAGTGTATAGCTTTTTATTGATTTTCTTTTTGTGCTAGTTTGCTTAAAGGTAGAGTTTAAAACCAAGGCAGGAAAAAGTAATGTATTAATAAATTCGGGGTTTAGTTTCAGCAATACTTATATTTTTTGCATTGATAGGATGTATTATATCCTTTAAAGAAATGAAGTTTAAAATGCATATAACTTTTGTTATTCCAAGCAATATCAAATTATGCAACTCAAGGAAGAACTTGCATCCAAAATTGAAACCATATAGGTACTTCCACAAAATTTATACCATATACTTCAAAAATTTAAATATTTTGCTCGTAAAACCTTTTTTGGGAAACTCACTGTAAATTCTTTTCAGTTTTGACACAGAAACTTTAAAATATGATAAAATTTCAAAAAGTTTTAGAGTAGGTAATATATTTTAAATAATAATACTGTAGTACAAAGTGTCATCTCTTAAAACTATCTCTTTTTTAAAAATTAAAACAGTTTGCATAATTTTATTCTTTCATAACTACAAGCTTTATTTTAGAGCAAACTTCATTTAATTTTAAACCTTTCTGGAGAGTTATGAAAAGTGTACTTGTAAATTAGAGATTACCTAACAGTCATGTGAATTTTGACGAGATTTTCCCGTACCCGCATAACAATTCATAATCAATTCATGAAACCGACAGAACATAGCTTAAAATTATTCCACCCCAGCTCAGTTCGTGCTCCCAGCGCACCATAACGAGTAACTCAACAAGTGCTTCATTTTAAAACTAGCCAGCAGAACTCGGTACGTGCTCTCGCGTGGTCATTACATTTTTGTCCTTTTCGCCGGCGCCTTGGCGGAGACAGTCCTGTTGATTCAGAGGCCTCCTGGGAGAGAAGAGACGCGATTGGCCAGCAGGCAGCTGAACACAAAATTCGGCCGATTCGGACCATTATGACGTCGGGGGCATCCATAACATCATACATAAATCGAGTGTAGAAGGCGAGGGGGAAAGCAGGGGAAGAGAAAGAGAGACATTCGTGTAATTATGTTGGAACACCTGCGGGACCTGGCCGACCATTTGGGAGGGAAAACAACTGGTGGATCTTCGGACAGTGAGCTGTGTCGCGCGGATCAAGAGAGAATGATGGAAACGTTGCTTCTTTGGAGAATGGGAATTATTGCATTACTATTTTTCAATATGCATTCTCCACCTTTTTGGACCGCAGTTACAGTTGCACAACCCATCGTTATATTTGTTAATTTCCCCCTTATATTAAAGGCTTTAATTTTAGTTATATATGTATCAAAAATATAAAACTTCTTTCAACCCACATTTTTTTTTTGTTCGCGGAGTGCAACTCAGGTCACCCCCTTTTGGACTTCTTTGGGCTGCATTTGAAAAATCCACTCAATATTAAGGCTGTAATTCCATTTAAGCAATTATTGTCAAAGAATTAAAAAAAAATATAAAATTTATATGATATTATTTGGAAGTCATTGGAATTTCATTTCAAGTCGTATTCGAATTAAAAAGCTTTAATTACAATAATTCAAATAAATATATATTTAAAACTACAAACGATAACAACTTTGTTCAATCTCTGTAACGTAATTAAAGAGTACATAGTTCCCAATTTATAAGCCATTATGCTGGTGGAATAAATTCTGAAAAGCATTATCAATAATCAAATTGCCACTATTAATTGAGTGGAAATATTAGATAAAATTTTTAAATGTATCACAGTATAAACGTAAGAGCTATTCCACTGGAATCAACTATGGGCCACAGAAGGGAAACATTCATTAATACAATTTTCTTTTCTTAAATGCTTGAAGGTGATTGCCTTTTTAAATTTAATCAAAAATCAATGGAGGTCCTTCAAGAGTTGTTAAAAAATTAAGGTATAAAAATTCTAGAAAGAACATTTATATAAACTATATTTTTTATAACTCTTTGAAAAGAATTTATTTTGAAGAAACTCATTTACTATTTGTTCATACCAAATACTTTACATCTTTTACAACTTTGAATAGAGTGAAAGCGTAAAGATAAAAAAAGATACAAAAAGATGCGAATAGCTAAGTAAAGAAATTACTCAATTCCTTTGAATGACAGTTATTTGCTATTTAAAGAAAAGAAATCGGCTGAAAAGAATTACGTGATTTGTGTGCATTGAATGGAATAGAGATCCAACGATTGAGAGATACACAAGATAGAAAGATTGTTCTACAAAACGCCACACTAGATTCCGGAAGCGATAAAATGACAATAGAAAATTTCGATAAACGACGAGTTTTGCTCCCAAAAATTGCGTATTATTGAAACCAAAAGCTCATTCAAACCGATTATCAAGTGTCAATACCCCAACACAATGAAAGTGGACGCTATTAGTAGACTCCCATATGAACATGAGATGTGGTAACTGAAATCGTATGACGACAAAAGCTGACAAAATGTCCATTTGGAGGTAATCCGCCGAAGCCTCGAGCACCAAATGACACAATTTCGACAAAAGAAAAGGAGAGCGAAAGCCCCAGACGCATTTGTCAACCAAAAGAATGGCGAAAGCGGCTCCAATTAACACACTATCACCATCCGTTTATTTCCAAAATCTCTTCCCTAAACCGCTTTTCCATTCAAAAAGAGAGTGAGGGTGTTTAGTAGCCTAAATAAGAAGTAAGTCAAGGTCCCGCCGCCAGAACAAGCATCGGCGTGACCTTAAACAGGACGCTTCACTGCACAGCAGCGCTGCTGCATGAAAAAATAACTAAAAGGGAAAGTTTTTATTGTTTCTTCTCTCATAACCGATCGGGTCTATTCATGGCCGCGAAAGTGTGAAGAGAGCCGTGAAGCGATTACCAGATGATCGCGATGTAATTGCCAGCACTATGCAACTGGTGGACAAAGAAGAGTGAATAATTGAGTTAGGGCAAGCACTATACGTTTACAGGGATATTTACGTGATGAATTGTTATCGAGAAATCAGGATGGATGGCTTTATTATGAACTTATAACTGAGGATGAAGAAGTTGGCTGGTTTTTTTAAAATCAAAGATAGAAACGTGAACCAGAAAAACATAGGAGAAATCACTGTTATCGTTAGGTTTAACGACCGAGAAAAAATGCCTTTTTGACACCTTACTGTTTTTTTCAAAGGCATCAAAATATTGGAAATCCAGGAATATTTTTTGTTTCGGTAAGGATTGAGAAATCCTGGATTGTGTAAAGAATTACTTTTCAAACGCTCATTGGAATTGGATGGAACAAGTACATATTGTGTTTTTGAATACCACAGAGAGAATCTTTCAAATTTTAATTTTAAACAAATAAAAATAGTAAAAGAAATTTATTGAATGATAGAATTCGGTAAAACAGCATGATGGAAAACACTGTAAATTAAAAACTGCTTATCAATATAAAATTATTAAAACTCTTAATTAGCATATTTAAATGAGATGATTATTTTATTCCCTTCCAACACTAGAAATGCCTCTGTATCAGAAATTTAACATATTTTTTTTTTTGAAAATTAACGAGAAAAGAGTTGTTAATCTGAATGTAAACATTTCCCTCGGTGGTTTTTCACTTTCAAACCTCAAGGCAGTATTTCTCAGTTGGGGGGGGGGTCACGCCCTACCGGGGGGCTATCACAAATTTTGGGAATTTCCCCTTAGGAAATATCGTCAAAATTTAAAAATTTGATGCAGCAAGGTTAAAATCCTACCTTTTAATTTTCTAAAAAGCTAAATTAAACCTCTATAACGCGTGAATATATAGTTATTGTAAGAAAAATAATCAACACGAAACTAAGTAAGTAAAGTCTAAGTACCGCTCTGTAGGTGGGGGGGGGCAACGGAAAATCAGATGGACTTAGAGGGGGCATGGGTGAGAAACAGTACATACTGGAAACTCATCACCCCTATTGAAAATTAAAGTAACGGCCCTCTGAGCAAGAGGACAGGAAACGGGGAGAAAGAGGGAGCATCTTCATCTCGATAGCCAATGGCTGCTGTGAGAAGGAGCATCTTGGCAGGAAGAGCATCCCACACGGGGGCTGCCGCGAGGTCAACTCTCCCCCGGCGGAGGGGCCCTCGCAAGGGGGCGCCGCCATCCGGGTCTCGCGGGGCGTCGTCTCTTGCTCTCGGTGGACTCTGACCATGGCCCGCACAATGGACCGATAGTGCAGATTGATAAAAAGAGAGTGCACACTCGAGAGGAGAGAAAAAAGCGGTGAGTGGTCTGCAGGCAGACGATTTTTGGATCGTTTGCTTATTCATGGTGACGTAAGCGGGGTGGACGGGCCCTCGTGACAATGCTGTTGTTTGTTAACGGCTGAGACTTCGGACAAAGCGCGGGTGGTTTTTTTGAGTTTCGGGCATGTGGTGGGGGAGGGTTTGACGGTTTGGAAGGGGGCTATTGGCTAATTGGGGGTAAATAGTGAAAGCAGGGGGGAGAATTCTTGCCTGGGGGGTGGAAACGTGGGGCAAGCTGTGGTTGGATTCCAATACAAAACAGAAAATACAAAGTTGGCAGGGATAGAATGTAGTATAATACATATTTACAAAATAATCTACTCATTTTTCCCACAGGTTGAATGTAAAAAAAAAAACGTATCAATCACTTTTTTTAAGTTAACATTTAATATTGATAGTTGAATTAAGAATATAAATTCGTATTTTATATTTTCATCAACTTTTATGGTTTAAAAAGTACCTATAAAATCATTAGAGGGGAGATGCTCTTAATCCCGGTAATCAAACACTAAGAAAAGTAACAAAATATGATAATTAAAAATAATAACTTATTAATATACTTATTTTAAAATATGATGAATTTTAACCTTAAGATTATTTACTTTGATGTAGAATGTTCACAATACCTGAATTCCCCCACAATATTTGAGTTACAAATATTGTAATCCTTAGTTATTACAAATGACTAGAGGAGGGTTGGCTATGATTTAATATAAATTGAACATTGAACAGCAGGGGCAACTATAGACCAACATTATTGGTCTACTTGTCTCTGCTGTTGAATACTTAAAAAAACACATCTGATGTATATGAATAAGCTATTAATTATGATAGTCAGTGTTATTCCTAGGATTTTTTTGTAGGAGTAAAAATACTCCTTGACATTTTTAGGAGGAGTGAAATTCAATTATGAGGAGTGAAATGCGGAAATAGCATAAACTACATATACAGAGACAAAATTGCTATTAAATACACTTACTTTTTAATGGACAAAATGAAATTGGAAAAAAAAATGAGGATGCTATTTTGGGTTTCAATCAAACACACTTCATTAAAACTATCGAAGCATCTGAACAATAAATAAAAAAAAATACTATTGCTGTATGAAAACACAATAAAAAAGTATGATAATTTAGGATGCTGTGGCTGAAGGTTTAAGCTAAACCTTTGTGAAAAATTTAAAGAGTGAAAATACTCGTGTCTAGTTTTTTAAAGAGTAATTCCGATTTTCAAGGAGTGAAATAGTCTCTCAGAGGAGTTAAAAATATCTCTGATGATAGTGTTAAATTAATGTAACATCAAAGGGGTTTGAATGAATACAATGTAAACTTTTGTACAGAATAATGCCATTGCAAATTCTTTCCTCTCGGTATGACCATTTGGGCGTTCCAATTTCCAGCTAGATCTTAATTTGACCACTAACAGGAGAAACTACCCATGAGGGCTGGAACTGATTCATTCCCGCCGATTAGTCATTTCCTGTCTTAAATATCACCCGCTGTGGGTCATCCCTTTTGCTCTCGGTGCCCTATTTAAACCATTGCTACCCAACCTTAATTATACAAACCTTTTCTTTCATTATGAGAAACATTTGAAAGGCACGATTTGTGATTTTTGCATTTAATTGTATCCGTTTTGTATTTCATATACAATTTAGAAAATAAAATAGGAAGCACACTCGGTTGGTGGGAACGGAACGTGGTTATTCTTTTGTGATCAGGTAAAAAGAACTGCGAAAAGTAATCTTTAAAGTGAAAATATTAAAAATAATTTTAAATAAAATAATAATAAGCTAATAAATATTCACATAATTTGTATAACGATCAAAATTTATAAATGGCACACCAATAAACATTCATTATCAAGCATCTAAAATTAAAAATCTAAAAGGGGCAATGCAAATATCCATTCAAATGAATGAAGGTGTAAGAACGGGCAGGTGCATAAAAGTATTAAATATTGTTTTGTTGATTCATAAAACCAGTTTTCATTACAAGTTGTTCAGTCCTGATATTCTTTTGAGGGTGGATAGCGCGAGAAAATTTATTTTTCTTCCAAAAAACTATCCGATAGCAACTTAATAACCTCTAATATCAACAAGAATTTGCGAATGCCATGTGTCGTTCCCTAGCAAAAAACAAAACATTGTTTCCAAAGAATGTCTGAAGAAACCTGTCCACTGGAAACAGCTGTCCACGAAAGAACCTTGAACAGATTCCTCTCGCCAAACCAGCGCTAAGTAGCCAAGGGGGTCCCATTGGACCACAGCAAACAGACCGTCCAGTGTCTCTCCACCGGACCATTCCCTCGCCCTCCGGTTCAAGGCTGCTACCAACTCCGCTTTGTAAAGGGCCTCTCGGGTTCGAGGTTAATATCATAATGGCGGTTATGATGATGTACGAAAAATAAGAATTAAGAGGGGGGAGAGAAGCATGACGTCAGTGTGGTTTCAAAGAAATCGCCCGCGGCGCGCCAAGGAAGGGCAGCGGCGGAGTTTTTTTGCAGGGAAAACGGGGCAGCGCCAACAAAGCAACTGACCTGATGGGATTTATGTAAAGGCCCATAGAATTTTTATGGATGATTTTCAAGGATAAAGTTCGAAGAGGGAAAGGCCCGGGGATCAGTTTCAATGTGCTGTCGATGTTTTAAAAAGGGATCGGGAGAGTATGTTGATCGAGAGTAGGAGCGGTTTTTGTTCAAGGGGCCTTGAACTATCCGGAGGAGGGGGATTGGGGAAGGAAGGGGCACGGTCGGTATGTTGGGTGACAAATTCATCCACCGTTTTAGATGACATTATAACACGAGAGAAATTTCTGAAGGTGCTTTATTTTTACTACAAGAAAGAATAACTAAAAGAAATAGAAGCTTTTCAGAAAAAAAAAATGCTAGTTTGGAATAAAAAATCCCAATAGTATAAAATTAATCAACTGATTTCATTCTCCAATTATTTACCCTTTATTTTGATTTAATTAAAAAAATAACACGTAAGAGTTATTGTACACAAATCTCAGTATTGTAAAAATGTCAAAGGAATCCTACTAGTATTAGATTCTTTTCATAATTAATAAGTTATGAAATATTTACAAAATGAATAAGTATATATGGGAGCATTATGAGAAAATCAATTAAATTTTACAATAACAAATTTTTTTTTTGAGGTTTGAATATAGTTTACCAATGAATTTTACCCTATGATGAAAAAGCCTTATAACTTATGCAAGAAAGACCCAATATCTTCAATAAAATATGTTGATGGTGGTCAAAACTCAGGGCACTTACGGGTTCATTTTCCAATCTGTACACTTTCCCACCAAACACTTACTATATAAAGCGAGAATGTTCGAAACAAAACGCAAACCAATTTGAGATAACTTGACTCAAAAGACTACGACAGGAGCCTGCCACGCTCGGATTGCAATGTCAATAGCAGCAGGCACGCGGATACGTTTTCTCTCATGTAATAGAGGGCACGCATGGCAATATGCGATTTTCCATCATCAACATCTTTTGCGATGGGCATCGTAGCGAGACGGACGATCTCCAAGGCCGTCCGCGCGAAAGTGCAAAGATTAAGGAGGGGAGCACAAAGGGAGACAAAACGAGACGAAGAAGAGTTACGCGAGTTATTTCCGCATGGGAATTAATTGGCCGCTTCCGGAAAGCATTGTTTTCGCGATGCTTTAAAATGTGAAGCGAAATGTGCGAAATGGGATCCTAATGCCCGGCCGGGGTGTTCTTCCTGATGGCCGCCCGATCGATGGAATTCATTAGGGGGAGTTCGAATTCCGGCCGCCACCCCCCACCTCTTGAAAATTGGAAATTCGAAGTTGGGGACGTAATTACGCTGGCCGGCTCATTTGGGTATCTCTCCAATGTTGAACCAGTTTCGGATGGTGTTTGATCCGAGGTTGCAAATAAGAGGGGAGCTAATAATAAAGTCACAGCCTTAGTATGGATACTGCGTTTAGAAGGGTAAATTCTCACTTAAGAATAATATTGAATTCCTAACTATCTAGGCATTATTTTATTCACAGAATTTATCTCAATTGACTGGCAAAGTCTCCTCAATAAGGTGTTGAAATGGTCAAGTGATGTATCACCGGATATTCTATTATCCAAACGTATCCAATATCCAATCTCTCTATATCAAAGAAATTAGAATGCCCATTGTCCAATCAAAACTCTAAATAACTAGAGTTTAAAAATTGTTTTGTTTTGTTTTTATCTAATGAAATTGATTTTTTTCTGTAAATTGAAGCAGAAATATGAAATCAGAACAAATTTTAACTCTATTTAAAAAATTCGTATATCTACATTTACTTGTTAAATACAGGAGATATTGAAAATTCGTTTCCGAAAACTTATTATTAAACCAAAATAACTCTTGGGAGTTTAAAAAAAAGGGAAAATAATAAAGAAAAGACGCTCTCCTGATTATCTGACCAGAAATTTTCGGTTTTTACTATAACTAACCAGAATTTAATTGCCATCGGAAATAAATCTTTATATTTATTTTATCCTTCCAAATTGAAACGGAAATTCGGATGAGTCTCGAGTGCCCAAAATCCGGACAAACATGGCAGACGTCCCGAAACTGTCCTCGACAAAAGCTGGGAGAGATGCGTAGCAGGGGGTCGGGCACATCAGATTGATCTCCAACAAGGCATGAATTTAACTAGGAATTACTAAAACTACAGCGTCCGGGGTACCTGGTGGGAAACTTAACACAAGCAGCACAAAGGAGGGAAAACGGTATAAAAATAAACCTCGCCGAAAAGAGATGGGGGAGCAGAAGAGAAAGAGACCTCCTCCAGAAACCATCAATTCAGGGGTAGCAAAAAAACCGACCGCGCTATGGAAAACCACAGGAAATCTGTCGAAAGGGACTGGATAAAAAAACGGTTGGCCCATGGCGAGCACGGACGAGTCAGCTGTTTTCAAGCTGAAGCTGGCTGCTGGGTAGCCAACGAGAGACGCTTAGCACTCTCTATTTCTGTCTTCCTCTGGTGGAGGGACTAATTCCTGCATTGTTTTCCCAAACTCAAATGGTTTAATAAAAGAGCGTATAGAGCAATGCTTCGTAGTAAGACTTTCACAGAAATTTCAAATGAGGCATGATCACATGAAAAGGTAGGTATTTCATATTATCGAAAAACCATGGTAGGAGTCAAAGTTTGAAATTTTATGAATCAGGGAAGAGCAAATTCTTAAACTCTTTCCTTACAGTATACATTTAATTAAAAATTTCGCAGCTGGTTATTATGGAGAAATATTACTAACATAAGACCAACGGAGTAATGCTCCGCTCCCATATCAATCAATATTTCTGCGATTAATCTTTTAAGTTCAAGGTTAATCCTAAATATCGATGCCTCTCTTAGCCAAAACCCTACATTGGAAATAAAATATTTTTAGTGAAAATATATAGAGTTCGCCAATTTGCACAATAAGTAATTATAAGCTGTCATTTATGTTAATTACTTTGGACTTAAGTATGTTAATGTACCCTATTTAGATCTTATTTTTTCACTATCGATCGGTCCCACTAAATTATAATACATTCGGGTTAAATTTAGCATATTTCGATGGGACATTAAAAAATCCACTCTCCGCCCTCAAAAACGGGGTGACCTCCCTCCACCCCCGCATTACTCACACCCCATCGGGTCCATCACGGCCCCTCCCCTTTCTACCCCCGAAATAAGAGCTTGCGCAACCGCCGTCATCCGGCAACCCTGCTGCGTCCGGCAGAATCCCCAAACTGGGACCTCAACCAGATGGCCAAGAGCCATCCTCCCTCCTCCGTGGATAAAAAAGCGGCGGGGGGACGAACCGAGAAGATGCCTGCGCGTAAAAAAACCGCTCCCCCCTTGTAAGTTAGTGGAAGGGGATGCTAAGGTCATGGGAGAAATGCGGACGGATCTCAGACATTGACATTACAGCCAGGTTCCAGTTTCCTTTGGGGACGGAGGACTTTTTTGCCTCCTCCTTTTATTCGGAGGAAGTGGAAGGTCCCATGGTCTGCTCGTGTGAAATTAATTTTCCGAGTGGAGGCCGCCAGGGGAAGGAGAAAGTGAAATCGTTTGCGTGGAGGGAGGGTGTTTAATTAAGGAGAGGTTCTTGTTCTTTGTGGAGAGGGGTTCTTTTTAATTATTTCCCTGTGTGCGGTCATTTTTGGAGGAATATGAATGCTTTCTTTCTTTAGTCCAACACGGAATACTTTCCCCTTTACGAACAAATTGGAACCTTAGGACATGCAAATCCATTTAAAAATAAATAATATTTCGCTTCATGTACTAGAAACACAAGGATAGACAGGGAGAAATTTTCGAGTTGATGAAACTACAGCAAATAATTTTTTATTAATGTTAAGTATTTTAATTATCCTTGGTGAGTTATTTGTAAACAATGAAAAACCTAATTCGGAAGTTTCGGGTTGTTAAATTAAAATTTAAACGAAGGCACTTTTGCAAGAGTGATGAGAAACTTTGGGTTGGTTGGTGGCATTTTATGGCTCAAAGGCATTAGGCAGCATTGAACCCATAAATAATTTAACTCCACAATGGGAAGGAATAACATTAACTGAATATTAATAACTTTTAAAAATAATGTTACCATAGAATATAAGTGCTAATATCATGGCATCGAATAAATAGAAAGACCTCATGATTTTTCTGTTTTATGGAACTGTGTAACATTGGACACTCCAAGAAAGAAAGCATTTGCGAACAAGTATTTCGAGTTTTTAATTGTTTCGCGAAAAGACGTCGAGGCCCACACCGAGACCTACCTCCCTTGTGAATTGTTTCAGCAGCCCCACTCATTTCCGTTCCCCTCCCACTCTCTCCTCTCTTCTTTCTCGGAAAGTCGGGTCAAACGTGAAAGACACGCCGGAGCATCAAGAAACAGCAGCCCGAGTATTATTTTGGTTTCTGGGGGGCGAGTCACGCTACTGGAAGCTACTAGCAGTATTTCGGACACTCGGGTCTCCCAGAATAGCAGGCGAGTCGGATGGCAGTCGGCGAAGTCAGTGTAATTGTTGGCCAGTTGCCCGGCAAGAGGGGCTGCAATGCCAGTGTTGCCCAACGCGACGGCTGCTGTCTATTTGGAGAGTTAAGACGCAGGACGACAATCGGGATCAACAGGGTTTTAAATAACAAATGCACTCCCGCTCAGATCTGCAATAGCCAGGAGCCAATACAATCGAATGAAAACGAATAGCCTCACGTAGAAGATTAAAAGCCAAAAAGTGGAGTATTGAGTTTGAGGATATCCTGGGGGTACGTAGAATCCTCATAGCTGTATATAGAAATATCCTTCAGCTTCACGAACAATAGAATTTCCTGAAATAGATGGAGAGGGCAAAGCCCCCACCCCCGTAAATCCATCTATGCCAATTGTATATTGCTAAAAATAAAGAGTTTTGGTCAACTGATATATATGAAGGAGGAGAATCAAGCTTAATTGTAGCACGGTTATATACTTTATATGACTTTAAAATTTCGAGCTGATGTTTTTTTTTTTTGGATAAAATATCATTAAGTCTTAACTGGTATACGAATAAAGGAATGAAATTTAATCAAACTTTAAATAGGAATTTTCTAAAAAATAAAGCTAAAGCACTGAATATAAACTAAAGAAAGTTTTCAAGGAAAAATATTCTTTAAGAGAGAAGACAAGGGAAAATTTTATATTAGATATCTCTAGGTTATGGCCCTAAATTCTAGTCAATTTGAATAAAACAAATTCGACTTACTAAAGATTTTAGAGTTTCATATTTATCACATACAATATTAGCAGGTTTTCTCTCAGTCTCAAATTAATGTTATCATTTGATTAAAAAAGTCAATACTATGCGAGGAAATGACAAATATTAGAGTCATATGAGACAGTAAGAAAAACCCAAGGAATAATCAGAAGGAAATATTTAATCCTAATCTCGAACATAAGGTTTTTTTTTTCAGAAATGGAATGGAGGTTGAATTTTCGTTCTCAAATCTCCTTCACAAATTTTCTGAAGTTAGTACCATTGACTATTTAAATTGATTAATTTGACTTTGACCATTACAAATATTTTTTTTAATTTTCTCTCTAAAAATTCAATTTTTGACCTTTATAACCTTCTACTTGTCTTAAAATTCGTTAATTTTAATTCCTAAGTCTTATCTGTCAGACATGTCTCTTTTAGTTTTTTGAGACCCAGATAACTTTATCCACAGGTTGGTTCGGACAAACACCAAATAGTTACAGTTACCACTATCTGCGATATGGAACAAAAAGAAAAACAATTTTAGAGCGATATTCGTTACTCATGGTCACGCTCTATCTTAGAGCAACGGTTATTGTTCCAGCTAGCTGTTGCAAGCAATAAGGACAACAGCCTACCTTTATCACCACAGGTAGTCTTTTTTTATTTCTTTAATGCTCATGAAGTATTCCGTTGTCCGGATAGCCAGTAACCTTTGGAACCAGTTATCAGCTCACTTATCAGAAAAAAGTAACTTTTAGCTGCGGACTTTCACACGTCCGCGACATTTTATTGATCAAGACAACCTGGACGACGCGTCACTTTAAAAACTGTGCTAACAGGAAGTGAAGTAAAGCATACACAAACCGCAGTTAAATAAGCCTATGCGTGGCATTTCCACGAGCTGTAGGTTTTTTTTTTTAAGATTGTTCTGCTTTTTTTACGACGCGTTGGCATTCCGAGTTTATCTCCATTGTTATGTCTCCAGAAGAGTGGACAAAGTGCCCTTATCATAAAAAAAAAAATGAAAAATTGAAAAAGAGAAGGAACATGTGAGTGACAGAACAACAAGGAATAAAATAGATTGCAATAAATCATTGTTGTAAGCCCATAGCTTGACCTTAATTATACTTTATAGATTCACCTCTGCTTTGAGGTATTTGTCAAAGGTGTGCTACAAACAGTCCTATCCGAAAAAAATCCTTAAATAAACCCTCTATTGCATTCTACCCTTGAGTGATCTATAAGGTATATTCCTTAAAAAATTAAAGAGGATTAAATATTACGAGAATATTATCTAGGACTAAAATAATTTTTATCAAACCCTTATATTAGATTCAATTTTCCAAGATAATTTAAAGAAGGAATTCATGTAAATTTAGCTTAAATAATGGTAAAATTCAATTATGTAGCAAAATTACGTGCATTTAAAAATATATAATTTGATCAAAATTACCTTTTGTCCATTTTGTACCATTTTTTTTTACCACCCCAATCATCACTATTCAGAAAATATTTTTTTTACAGGGGTGAGAATTACAAAGATATGGATTGTTGTGAGGTTTTATATTATAGGTAAACCTATAAATTAAAGAAAAAATAGCCACATGTCATATTTTTCAGTTAAATGCGTTCTACCAATGAAACATTAGAAGAAATACAAAAAATTATAAAAATTTAAGTAGAGGTCAAAAGGTTGACAAAAAGAGAAGGGCCGTCGTCAGTCCGCCAGTTAGGACCGGAAGTCCATTCATGAATTTTATATCTCATTTCTGAGAAAAAGTAACAGATCGTGCTAGATTTTCTTGGAATACTACACTGTTACAATAAAAAATATGAAAAAGAAGAACATTACGGGGAAAGGCAAAAATCGTTGAATAGCATGTGACAGTGAAAAAAAATTATATATAAAAATAAATTGGAACTATAAATAGGAACTCATACAAAAATAGGAACTCAACATACAAAAATAGGATACTCATAACATTTTATTACCTAAAAACTTGAAGGCATGACCAGATAGTTGCATTTCCGTTCTTAATTTTTTCAATAAAATAGGATTCATTAAGTTGTCTACAAAATATTCTTGTAAATATTAATAGATCCAGTCAAATGTTTTGAATAAATTTCTTAATGATTCGATTCATTAATTCAAAACTTTTACTCAATTTTTTTAAACAAAATTTATTTTGTATTTAAAAAAATATTGCTCATTTAAATTTGAGATAAAATTGAAACAATATGTAGAGTTAACTACAATCCGCGACAAGTTGAATTGCAAGTCTTAAAATTAATGTAGGAATCGGTTACATTTCTCCTTCAGTACACAACTCGCCGATTAAAAATATTCCTAAATTATTAACCGAGTCCTGGCGAGGATCGTTCGGAAAGGAGTGGGGGGGGGGGGAGGGATAAATTCCCCTAGGGAGCAAATCTCTCACGCAAAGAGCATTTTCATGTAAATTTCTCCCTTTTCCCTGACAAGTCACAGCTTAATCCTACCTGTTTTGAATATCTGCACTGGGTGCAATTTTGATTCTCTCTCCTTCCCTCATCTCTCTCGTACGTGACAACGCTCTGTTGCCAGATCCGAGATGCCTCTCACACGTCATGTGCTTATTAATTGAGCTAAGTTGCTGGAGAGAGAAATTTAATTATGACCGTATCTTTGTGCTAGCCTTTCATTTGGATAATGAATAGAAAGCTGTCTTCGACTCGGGTTCGAAAATGGAATGCTTTTAACCCAGGAATCGTTTGAGACCGAGAATCATTTTTGCGGCTGATGTTATTACTTTGTTGATTCAAACGATTTTTCGAGCAGTGATTAAGTTACCGATATTTAATTCACGTTTAATGTGATCTGCAGCTGGTTACATTGCCTCGAGACTAAAGGCAATTCCATCTTTTACACAGAGAGCAAAATGATTGTCTACTAGAAATAAAAACCCTATAAATAAGGAGACCTTTATGGTATATTTGGGGACGAAATGTGGACTTGGTTCTTTACAATTGTATAGAAAAAAGACCATCGCTCTAGAAATGAGATCCCACGATGAAATCTCCGTAAAGATAATAAGAATTTCTATTGACACAGAAACGACTTTCAAAGGTTACAAGATTTTTTTTTCAGTTTGGTTTTTTATTGTCCTCATTACCACAAAAATTGACATTTAAAATGTCATTTAAATTACATTTATATAGAATTTTCAACAAAGCCGAATTGAAGGAAAGTATTAAAAAATAAAGAAACGGATAAAGAAGTAAGTCCGAAATTTTAATGTGGAAATTCCACAATTGATGAATTTTCGCGAGTAAACATTAAATGCATAGTTGAAACAGTGTTAAAACGTGAGGAATTCCTGACATTGTTTAGCAGTTCACTTAGGAGGCAGGAAAGTCGTTTGGGCAAGCAAATTGAAATATTATCCACCATGCAATTAGGGGAGGAGTTACTGGCCAAATGAAGGGGGCGCAGGGGCAGGGATGACTTGTTCTTATTGATTTTCAGAGGGGGTAACATTCTAAAGGGTGTAGTGCTGTGATTCCAGCCAGAGGACTTCATGCTTTGCATTTTGAGCAGAGTAGAAGGGAAGTAGTGTAGTTCAAAATATCTAGCCGTTTTTAAAGAACAGAAAATGCTCTCTTAAGCAGCTCAAAAGGGGAACTTTTGTGTCACAGCACACCCTTTGGGAAAAGTGATTTATCCACAGTGCCCTCCTCAAAGAAAAACAAATTTTGTGAATAAATCTGAAAAAAAAAATAGCCTCTAACAAGTGTTGGGGAATATATCTATAGCAGGGGTCTCAACTGGCAGGTCACTACCCCCTGGGGGTCGTAGGACATGCCTAGGGGGTCGTGAAATACAGGGAAAATAAAAATAAATAAACTGCAAATAAATCATAATACTTTAATTAATAAAACAATAATATTGACTAAATAAAATCATTATTTTTTACAAGTCTTACTTAAAGTGATGTTTACTATAATTATGATTCATATTGGGTTACAAACAAACACTACAACTTTTGTAGATGTTTTAAAAATTTAAAATTTCATATTCAGAGAAGGTAAGCAAAGTTCCCAATTTAAAAGGGGTGCCCCAATTTCCAACTGGTTGAGAACCCTTGATCTATAGAATAAGTACCTCCAGAAAAGTAATTTTAAAAAATTGTTTTATACTTATTATTTATTATTATTATTTATTAGAGGACTTTAACATTGTTCTGGTTAACAAGGTGGAATAAAATAAATTTTAAAAAGAGTTACAAAACACAGAAAAATTTAAAATTATATATTCAGAGAAGGTAAGCAAAGTTCTCAATTTAAAAGGGGTGCCCCAATTTCCAACTGGTTGAGAACCCTTGATCTATAGAATAAGTACCTCCAGAAAAGTAATTTTGAAAAATTGTTTCATACTTATTATTTATTAGAGGACTTTAACATTGTTCTGGTTAACAAGATGGAATAAAATAAATTTTAAAAAGAGTTACAAAACACAGAAGTAGTTTATGTAAAGATTAATTTTGAAAAAAAAAAAAAAAAAATGGGAAGAATCAAAAATATATTAGGTTCAGTTAAAATTGCACATTTTTCATAGATATAAGACCTATTTATTAAGTGCATCAACTTACTACTTCAGTTTTCCTTAAAATAATGTAGAGTGTTTAAAAACTTCAATGGGCTAAATGTTCAACAACTTTCTGCACAAATGTGGCATGGTTTTACTTTGTAAAATAAATTATTCTGATCAAAGTAGAGATCTACTTAAAAAGGGACATGGTTATAAAAAAGTCTACTATTTTGAAAAATTAGGATGAAAACTTTTTAACAAAGATGGATAAACAATATTGCACAACACAAAAAGGTAAAAATTAGATTTTACCATAGTTCTGAATTTTTCCAAGAATGTTTTTATGGTACTAAGGATAGTATTTTTAATAAATTTCAAGGACCTAAATTCACTACAGAAAAAATGAGAGAAAAAAAGATTTAAAAAAAATTCAAAACGGAAATAATTGAAGAAAAAAAGGAAATAAAATCAACAACTATTAAAAAATTATTTTACACTAGAATGAACCTGAAATCAAATAAACATTCAAGATACAACCCAATAAATTAAAATCTTTAATAGATATCTTAAGAAAGGAGGATATTTAAAATATAATCAAAATTGTTTTAAACTTAAAATACTACACTAGACCTATTTTCAAAGCAATTGAACATCATCAATTAAATCAAATGCAAATAAGTAAAACCCAAAGACTCAAAATAATATGCAATCTAAAGACCTTTTTCATTATTTATAATCATTATTAGTATCTCTATTAGAAATACTTTAATGAAAAATCCCCAATGGCTTAAGACAAAATTCTTTAAAAAAATTCTAAGATTCATTATGTGAAAAAAATTAAGCAACTATTACATAAATACTACAAAATATTAAACATTTCAAACAAAAAAGTTATAGGAGAAAGAAACTAAATTCTTACCAACACTTTTTAAAATTTACTTCAAAAATTTTAAAAAATAATGATCATTAAAAAATTAAAGCCTCTACATCCTATTAATTTAAAAAAAATTCGAAAATACAAAGCACGTTTTGATAGATCAGTGGATTTGACAAGATAAAACCAAAACCAGTTTTTAAGTTCAATAAATATGTTTTAAGTACTACTTTAAAAAAATAATTACTATTCTTAAGTTTAAAAAATATATACAAATTTTAAAATTCAAAGAAAACCATTTATTTAAATAGAATAATATGAATTAATTAAAATGTAATTAATTTAAAACATTAATCTCCTTTGTTTACGAAAAAACCACGTGTGATTTCTATGTAAACAAACCCATAAGAATGTCTCAATTTTAAATAAAACTTTGATTTAAAATTTAAGAATAAACTACGACTTTTAGATGACGCACATAGAATGGTCCGGCGAAAGTTGACCACGCACTGGAGAAAAACTCTACTTTCGCCGGACGGGATGTTTTTCTCCCGCCGGTGAAAACTTTTTTTCTCATCTCGAAAGAAGAGAAGAAAAAAAACAGAAAAGGTTTACTCACCTCTAATGACATTCTTCCTCGGTTGCGGCTTCTCTTGTTTCCTACGTGACATTTCATCGACTTTAACTTCTCAGAAAAATATTCTCCCTCACATGTGGTCCGAATCGTGTTGTGCAATTCCTTAACGTCCGAGCTCACACACAAAGATCCACAAACATGGCCGCCGCAGTTGCATGCCGGGAGCGCGGAAGAACAATAACAACAGTAATAATAATTGTAATAAAATCGTCCGAGCACCTGCTCTTCTTTTTTCCAGTGTCCACGGTTGCGAT
The DNA here is from genome assembly GCA_963680715.1 of Tetragnatha montana. Lineage (NCBI taxonomy): Eukaryota > Metazoa > Arthropoda > Arachnida > Araneae > Tetragnathidae > Tetragnatha > Tetragnatha montana. The sequence continues at coordinate 35,141,690 of OY796675.1, forward strand.
GATAACAATAATAAAAAAAGAACCGAAACTAAATCTGCTAAGCCTACTTGAGGTAGTTGGGTTTCGGGCCGTCGGCTGGCCGGATATATCCTCTCTGTTGCGGCTCTGCAGCCAGTCTGCGGGGTGATAGCGATCCTTCTCCGTTGCTCCGCCGGGCAGTCACTTGAGTGGCGGGTCTCCCCTGCTGACGTCACGCGCGGAGGGGGGGGGGTCGACTCTTAATAATTGTCGCTTCTTCTTGTGGCGTGGACTCTTTGTTTATATTGGACATATAGGGAACCTCAGTGGGAGTTAATCAACTCTAATATTACATTAGTTAAGGGGTTGCTGGACATTTGGAGCACTTTAATGAATAAATAAATAAAATCAAAATAAAAAAGTTTTTCTTTCATTAGTCACTTTGTTTTGATATTATTTTCTAATTAAAACTATCACAGGCCAGATGTTCTCAAATAAAGTTTGCATTACACAATTATTTAAATACATCTTGTTTTGCGTTAGATAGGTCCAATTTTAAAAAAAAAGTATTACAAGAAAGTATCACTTGCTTTTTAAAAATAACAACCAATAAATTAAAAAAAAACCTAACTAATAATTTAAAGAAAAATAATTTAATATTTTTTACTAAACGTGATGATTTAATAATCTATTTCACCCGTAAATATTTTTTATAAAAAAAATCAGTCTCAATCTTCAAATTCTATATGATCATACGAAATCATACATAAAAGACCTTTCAATCTGTCTAAATTAGTGTCACAAATAAAATATGCAGAAATGTATAGGTAAAAATATCATTATTGATATTTCTCATGCTTCTTGATTTAATTGTCAAAATTTTATTGGAAATTTCTCCACACAAAGATGGTGATGCAAGAGAGAATATAAACACAATAACATTTCACCTAATATAATATATTCGATCTATTTATCATCACAAAACTATTTCACAATCCGGAACTCAAATTCTCCGTTACCAAAGAAAGCGCATCTGTTTCAACACGCACTTTATCCAAACCGAAACAAGGAAAGTGGAAAAAAGCTTTCCCGCCGTACAAGATTTCTTCGAACTCATTGATGATCGAGAGGCGGGATCTCGGCATCGGTTTTTCTCCGCCTATCTCCGCTTTCATTGGTCGAAAGAGCAATAAGGCGTAGCCGATCTGCGGTAATGGACAGCAAGAACTGTTAGGGGAAAAGGGGAGAAAAACTTTTCCCTTCTTTTTTGCGTATTGAACTGAAAAATTCATCATTTAGATTTTTCGGATGAAGTAAAGATGTTTTTAAATAGTGATATGAGTGTGGTAAACTAGATTAGTGTCTATACCAATTTAGCAATATTAAAAAATGAAAATAAGAATTTTCTCTTAGCATCTTTATTTTTCATTATGTCAGGAAAATTTCTCTAATAATTCCTTAATCGAGCTAAAATCCAGTAATTAAAATTTTTAATGGTATAAAATGGTATAAGCCATTAAATACTTAAGCTAAAATAATATTAAAAATATTTTTAACAGATATAAAAGATTAAGGTTTAAAGATTTTCAAAATTATGAATTTCACAGAAAATATGAGATTTAAAAATATGTTAAAGCTAGATTACAGAGGGCTTAATAAGGTATTAAGAAATTCAAGAGCTTGTGTATTTTCTTCTTGCGCCAATAAAAAAATGTGTTGCTTTAAATTTTTATCAAAATTTATAACTTGAAATTTCACAAGTTTGTAGAGAAGATGCAATCAATAACGACGTTGAAAAAATATGTAAAAGTTTGAAGTATTCCTTAAACTTCAAGGGATATCCGGATTTTTAAAAAATCAATTTACAATTTTAATCGACATTTTGCTATAAAACTATTTATTTATTTATTTATGAAGCTATTTATATATTTTATTTAAAAATTACTTATTAATGTTATTAGTAAAACAAATTAAATTAAAGTATAAAAGAAATTTAATTTCTTATAAACGACCACAGTCTCTTGTAAGTATTATAGACTTCAGATTCTAGGGGAACATACATAAAAGTGCCTCCCCCCCTGCCCCCCTTATAAAGTGTCCTTGGGCTGGTGGGGCAAAGATGGAGAAAGATGGAGAAAAAAAAAAAGAGATAACATGTGTAAAAGAGAAAAAATGTACGACAGTTTAAAAGACCGAAAAAAATTTCAGTCATTTAAACATGTACTTTTTCCTTCTTTGTACCCCTTTTATATCTCTTTTTCCTTCATCTTTTTTTTTAATCTGAGGGCCACTTTTTGGTCACGCATATTGACATATTTAATTCTTTCACTCAGGGCCGTGTTGTGGAAAAATCGCGCCCGGGGCGGATGGCTTTTTTGGCGCCCCCTGGCTTTTTTGCGCCCCCTCCAAAATATAATTTCTTTACATTATTCTTAGATAGATTCGCAAAAAAATGTTTGAGCAAAAATTTGGCGCCCCCTGAACACGTTCATCGTGGTTCCGTTGGAAAGTATTGAAGAATCTACGAAGTCCAATGCTAAAATAATTTTAAATTGCAAAATACTAAAATAATAAATTGCAAAAAAAAAAAAAATTCGGGCACAAATTCAGCGCCTCTCTTGAATACCTGAATACTGCGCCCGGGGCGGACGTCCCCTTCGCCCCTCCCTTAACACGGCCCTGCTTTCACTTTTTCTCATTTTCTTTCTCTTTTCTCCTTTCCCAAATTATTTTAGATCATAGTGGATACGGGGAACCTTTCCGAGGTTACTCGACATTTTTTCGAACAATTTTCAAAATAAATTATTGGTTTGCCTTTTTTAAAGTTCACAGAAATAAATAAAATGCTAATTCCTTTTCGTAACTAGTTTTTCCAATAATCTCGTAGATAGTTTTTAATAGTAAGCATCAGAACATATGTTTATAGCCTTAAAAATCAAGTACAAAAGCAGAAAGGATAATCACTCTTTAGAACTGTCTGAATTAAGCATCAATATTAGGAAAAGGTGTCAATGCTTGTTAGGGGTGACATGGTTAAAATAAGGTAATATACATAAAATATCTTTAATTTTTTAAAAAATATGTATACGTATAATAGTGGTTAATAGTTTAACAACAGATTATTCTTAAAAAATTTTAAACAAAACTTTGGGTTTATTAATAATAAGAAACTCTAGCCTTTTATCCCTGAAAATTTATTTATCGTATATTTTTCTCTTTATTATTTCAATATTAAATTCAATTAAGTTTATCATTACTACATTTTCCTAAAAACGGTGGGATAGTAAGAAACACTTTTGCTCACCACTTTAATTTTTATTGAAAAATTTATTAATAATTTTATTAAAATTCTATATCAAATTTGCGTTTTAATTTAAGTTTTGGTGAGTAAGGTAAAATATTGAGTTGGTTTTTTATATTCACGTCGACGAGAAATTAATTAAAAACAATATTGAAATGCGGTGGGGCGAGGAGGAATAGTTAACGAAGGGAGTTTTTTTAGGGGGGATAACTTTTTACTCTCACAAAATGAAATAAGAGGTACACCATTTTATTTGTTTTGTCGTGTTTTTCAAGTGTTATATTTCAAAATATATAGGGTTGTTAAAAACTTCCAGTTTGTAGATTTTTAGCTAATTTTTTTTAACTGGGAATATCTTGAAAGATTTTCAATGAAAATTTCAATAAAAACTCAGTAAAATAACTGACTTGTTTCATATTACCACTCCGTGGAGTAACAATATACAGTCGCTTGAGGTAATAAGATACAATTAATATTTATCTTTACGCTTTTACTTAGCAGGTGCATTATTTTTTTAAGAAAACTGATAACGATATAAACATTCTGCAAAAAATCAGCTTCATAAACCTAAGGGAAAATCCTGCGGAATTTTGCATGTTTCTAGATAACGTCACATACGAAAAGTAATGTGAAAGTCTTCTCAGAAACTTGTATTCCATAAATTATTGAAAATTAATCCTACGATATTAAAAGTAGTGTGAAGTCAGGGCAAACTAAAACCAGGTTTGAAAACCAAATTAAATGTTAAATTTAAACTTTACCTATTCGAGCGGCCCAAATTTTCTTTAGACGACATTATTCCTGTAAATGTTGTTTTACCACGAGGGTTCACTTGTAGCAGGAAAGCTCCAATTCAGGGGAGTTTATAATATTATCTTTCAACAATCAATTGGAAAGAAACTGATTCGGATTTCATTTTTGAGTTACAAAATTGGTTTAAAAACTGAATTAAACAAATTTTCTACCAGACAGAAATTTTTAATCAGACATGTTGTTAACGTTAACCTAAATGTATTTGTAAGAAGAGGTAAAATCAAAATTACTATAAAGGATTATGCAATTTTTCACCAAGTGTTAATAAGTTTAAATCTTTAAAATTCACAAAAATAAATACTGTATCATATTGATTTAAACTGTAAAGGGATCTAATTAATTACAGTTAAACTATTTGAAACCTTTAGAAATGTTGCTGATGCTATTTATCGATATCTGCTCATGAGAAAACTGATTTGAATATTTATAAGCGGATCAAATTAACGAATAAATGTGATTTCTCCTCATTAAAAGATATTTTATAGACTAATCTCAGCAGATTTAAGACAAATGGAAGGCAATAAAAGACTTTCTATCAAAATATAGGTTGTTGTAGGTACTTAACTTTTGTTAAGAGTAAATAAATGATATTGAATTCTTTTAACGATTTTCCTAACATAATATTTTTAAAGAAATTATAATAAAATTCGGAAATAATTTTTCAGAGTTACACAAATTTTGTAATGTTGTTTTCCTATTTACATTTTGTAAACAACTAATAACTATTCAACTTCTATAATATTCAACAAAGACACAAAACTTGGAGGATTTTGTTTATTATTTTATTTAATTTATTTTGATGCTCATCCATCATTAACCTAATTGCAAAAGGTTTTTTAAAAAAATCATAAAAAGGGGAAACAAATATTAAAATTCTTTATTATTTTACCTTTAAAAGTAATTATTTCAAATTTCAAGTTGGAATTCTACTTGAAATAGGGGAACTTAATATTCATTAAAACTTTGGTATAGTTTTCTACCTTTTCTTTGAAAACAGGTAGAGATACACAGGATTTTGGATTATTGTACTCGCAATTTTTGGTTCTACAAGATTTTGAAAGAATGTTGGGGAGTGGCGTAGTAAGAAAAAAAATTTCGGAGGGGGATATGGGGTAAATTTTGCCCTTTTCAATCGTCAAAAAAGGAAAATTTCTGACTTTCAGGGGGATATATCAAAATCCCCCTCTGGTACGCCTCTGATGTTGGGTATAATTCTTCAACTAACGAAAATGGAGGGCCAAAAATCGTACGTAGTATGTGTTCTTTTTTATAATTGCAAATCCTAAAGAAATTGTTTTATGCTACGGTTGAAATTTAGGTTTACTTTAATTTTATTTCTTCAGCTTTAGATTTTTATAATCTGAATTGCGGACTCGGGAGTCACTCTGGAAATGGTTAAGGCAATATCCTAATTTTCTTTTCGATCTTTCAAGACAAAATTTCATAAAGTGTTGGTATGTTATCTATTAATTTTACAGAGATCTTTCAGCTTTTCTGAGCTTCATCACTTCGCATTCTTAATCTTTTCAACGACGACTTCATATCTATCTTTGGTCACACAGCATTGACCAGCACCAGGTTAATCTAGCAATTTTCGCCCATCACATCAGAGTCACCTTGAGAATCAACTCTTATTACTCCATTTGAAAGTGTCTTTCCTTTCGAACGGCGTCGGACCCATTTGCTGTCACAGCTCGTTTCACGCACCTTTTTCCCATCAGAGTTAGCTAGCTGTATAGCGTTTCCCTGCACACTCTTACCTGTTATCGGCTGTTTGCTCTGTAAGATAAGACCGGCCACTCTCGGTGTGTACTCGAGTTTTAGCATGCGGTAGAGGTCCGGGCTAGTTTTCGGGTTTGCGTGCCACCGCTGGAAAGACGATAATAAAGCTGCATGACACGAATTTGAGTTGGGTTTTTAGTTTTATCAAAGACCATTAAAAATTTGTCAATGGGTTTCGTAGAGATCACCTAGCTACATGAAATTATCATGAGAGTTATTACGATTACCACTCTTTAAATAAATAAAACTCATAATTCCTCCCAAGAGTTTTTTTTTTTTTTGCTTCATCAGCTACGATCCTAAGTAAACTTTTTTAACCATCATACGGAATAGGAAAGTACAGGATATTCAACTTTTAAATATCTTTGTTATTCATCCTGACACAATAATCTATCATATTTTTTGACAAGCCGTTACTATTAAAGTTAAACAATAAAACAGGTTGTGTTCTTTTTTATATTCATATTGTATTTTTATAATAGTTGAGAACTGTTTTATAGCTCTAATCGCAGAGTTTTAGTTTAACATAAATTTATGAGATTTTTTAAAACTTATTTCTCTACCTTTTCTAAATGTAACGTTAGGTTTACTTCTACAAAACAAATTTGATGAATTTGAGAGAAATCGTTAACAGCATTTTTATATTTTTAACTAGTTGAAACTTTTTGTCTGAACACCGACCGCCTTGCAGTCCTAAAAAAGTCAATCTTCATACACCATTAATGTTCCTTATTTTTTTTTTTTCAAAAAACCTGATTACCTTGACATTAGAACAGTTAAAATGAGTTGATTACTTGTCTAGTGGAGCATAATTAAGAAAAAAAACATTCACATTTTCATTGTTAGATTGCATAGTAATTGCTCAAACTGATTGTTTTTTTAATTGTATTTACATCTGATCATAGAATTTCAGTTAATACTACATGATAAGTATTTGAAATCTAAAATTAAGTTCTTTGTAGAATTGAATCGTCGGTTTAGAAGAAGGGAATAAGTCCAAAAACCAAGTTTTGAGAAAATCGGGGGGAAAATGTATAAATAATGGAATTTTTATTGTATAACCACCAAATTTTTACTGGAAATTCAGGAACTTATTTAGAAAAAAAGGACAATCTTATAATATAAGTTAAAAATATAAGTGCATTCAAAAGTATTTTACAGTTGAAAAAAATTGATGGACTTTTTCAACATTGTGAAGGAAAATCATAAAAACCTCTTAGGGGACATCCATAAATTACGTGAGGCGTTTTTTCCAAAATCTGGACCCCCCCTCCCCCCTTGGTGAGATTTAGTGAGATATTGCTGGACCTCCCTCCCCCCACGTGAGATTTACCTACAACTTTTTTAAAAAAAATTACTTTCTCATACTTAAAAAAACAAAGAAAATCGTATAATTTCTAACTTAAAAAGTTGACGTGAGATTTTAATCGACCCCCCTCCCCCCTTGGTGAGATTTGGGGAGATTTTTCCAAACCCCTCCCCCCTTTTTGACCTCACGTAATTTATGGATGTCCCCTTAAATTCATCGCTTAAATTATATTTCTACTTAGTTCACAGTACAAAAGGGCGAAATATACAGACCAAGGCAAATAAAATTCAAAATTATTATGAAACTGGGTCATTAAGGCAGTATCAATGGAGTAAGTGAATATGAATGGACAACCAAAAATCAAACATTCCCTTAATAAAATAAAATTATAAGAACTTTTAAATTTTATTTTAGCTTAGTTTGCAGCACAAAGAATAAGAACAGAATTACAAATTAACTTTAATTCCAAATTAACTGAAAAAGTACAATGATTGTTAGGGTGGCCCCCAAAAAAACTGATTTTTTTTCATGTTCTAGGCACCCTCTACTTTTTTTCGAATAGCTAATAGTAGAGGCTCACAGCAAAAATTTCAACCCTGCATTTGAATTAGAAGTTGATGACCAAGAGGAATGAAAAAATCCAAATTGGAAGATTTTTATACAAAACAACTAAAAAATCAAAGATTAAACCCTCTCATTTTGTTCATGATTTTTTATAAGAAACTACTAACGTTATAGATATAAGGTTCCAGGTTTTGTTTTTTTATCACCTTTATTTGGGTTGTAGTAATTTTCTAATGTCGAAAACACTTTTGTAAAGTTGTTTTTTCTGCATTTTTAAACAGCTAATAACTCTAGAACAATACAACTTAAAAACATGAAATCAGGCTCAATTTGTTGTTAATTTTATTTTCTTTGATTTGGTGTGCATCATAACAACAATCTCATCATAACAATCAGAAAAATTTAAAAAAATATTATTTTTTTTTGAAATTTTTATTAAGGAAATTTAAAGCTTTGTAACTGCTAAAATGAACATTTCTACCAAGTGCAAGAGCTGCGATTGGATTGTCAGATAATTTTCGAACATGTGATTGTCGGCCCATAAAAGGAAAGGTGGGGGAGCTCTTTGTGTGGCTTGTGCCTTTCTGGTTCTAAAAGTCTTACTTGGTTCTTAAGTGTAGGTGGAAATCTTACGAAGTGGAATCGGGGAATAATGCTTTAAAACCAACCACCTATTAAAGAATACGATCTCATTCTCATTTTCCTAGTGTCCATCCTCCTCGTTCAGACACGCTTTGATGGCTCCAGAAAAAGGTCGCGATCTCCTTGTTCATTTGTGTCGGCTATCTGCAGCGATTACAAGGGCGCATATCATCCATCTCGATAAAGCAGCAAATAATATTTCGATAACATTTAAACTGCCCGCCGGCATCACGCACAGATAACCCTGCACGCAAACAAGCTTTTTGTTCTTCCTCCCTTTGGAACAATACCGGATTTCAATCATCTGATGTCGGTGATTACTGGTATCGAAGATGCATAATGACTTCTTTTATTTAATCGCTCCAGTTCTGTTATTGAAGTTTGGTTATCTTTTCAAGGATCGGTTTTTTCAATTTTGGACCAGTAGCTGAGGGGGGTCAATCAGATCACGTGTCCTCTGTTTTACGTCAGAGGAGTGGCGTGGGACATCTTCTGGTGTCCATTTGGTGGACTGCTTGGTTTCAGAGAGTGAAAGAGGGAGGATAGAAAAAAAAATTTTAATAGTTCATTTATAAATACTCTATACTTTGAAAGAAAGAAGTAATTTATGAGTTAAGAACCCAATCGTTGTTTTAAAATTAAAGATGAGAGTGTGTGAGAAAAATTTTTTTAAGTCCTATTGATTCAATGACGAAATTTAGCTAATGATTTAGGTAACAATGTAGGTGGATTTTGAAGGACGTTCGTTCTTTGACAGCTCCTGACGACTGTTGGTCTTTTTCACTACTGGGTCATTTCATGCCAAATCAACCAGAAAAATGTTTCTTACAATATAAAAGGAATAAATTCTGATAATTATATAGAATGATCATGCCATGAGATCAGTACAGCAGAAAAAGTTGTTTTCTATAACACTTTATAGGTTAAAATATACAGGGTGTCCCAAAAAAGACTGACGCATTTTAAAAATCAATAACTCAAAAACTAAAAAAGATAAAAATGTGCGGTTTCTTGCCCCCTACTTGTTAGGCCAAAGAATTTTCATCCAAGAATTTTCGATTTTAGTTCCAAAATTTTAACTAGATGGCAGCACAAGAATTTTTTGAGGGATTTAGGGAAAAGGTATCGGAATAATCCCTGTTACTTAACTTGTGACAGGAAAACCAAAGTTTGATTAAAAATCGATTCACAGAGTCGAATGTTGTTCGATCCTGAACGAATCTTATTCGATTCTCGGAAGATTTAAGATTCGATCTAAGGAAAATATTAAGATTTGGGTTACGCTTTGAATCAGTTTGACAACTAAACCAAACTGTGGTCTCCCCTTAAGACGGATCTCTCATTTCAGCCAATATTTTTCAAATTCCTGAATTTGATTTTGTTAAATACGCATTAATTTTTTCTAAATAGGGGAAATCCAAATAAATTCTTTAAACGTTTATTGAGGGAATGAGAAGTTTAGATTATTGGTGATCTTTAGAAGAACAGTATATGGTAGTTTGTGCTGCGATGCACATAACAGGGGTGATTGTGTTCCGAGTGAATATCCTAGATTACCGGGTTTTCTATTAAACTTGCAAGTTTCTATGGCGGATGTTGGTCAGATAGCGTTGGGTGGGAAAATGGGTCTAGTGGGGTAAAATAGGTCTAGGGATTTTAGCAGTTTATATTTATAAAATTTAATGTTTTTGGCATGCTTATTTTTATTGAGACTCAAGTAAAATCAGCATGCCAAAAAAACATTAAATTTTATAAATATTAGCCGCGGTCACAACAGCCATTCTACCGGACGAAAGGCAGAGAAAACTGGTTCTTCTTCCACCGCTCTCCCTACGCAGGGAATAAATCACTTGACTATCAGTTGGATATTCTCTCCTGGGCAATAGCAGTATGAAAAATGTTTTAATTGGATCAACTCTCGTAGACAGCGCTCTCGCTCGCTTCCCGCATATCTACGAGCTCGCTCGCTTGTCACGTGATTCTTTCTACTGGTAGGACGAGTGCTCTTGTGAACGGGCTATTAAATTTCCTCACGGCTGGTTTTCGGAGATCCCTTTTCCCCTACTTCTTTAGCTCTTTCTCTGGTTGAACAGGTTGGCTGTTGTGAACGCGGCTATAAACTGTTAAAATAGCTAGACCTATTTTACCCCACTAGACCCATTTTTCTCCACCCCAACCTACTCATAATTCGATAGAGATGTGGGTACATTACATATGCGAGTAGTGATGGGTAGGGTAAAATAAACATATGGGGTTAAGCAGACTATATGAAATTTATTATTTTTTGACATCCTGATTCTTTTGAGCCCAATAGAAAAATCAGCATGCCAAAATAAAATATATTATATATAAATATATTCTGTTTAACCCCAAAAGATCATTTTTCAGCCAACCAACCCTATTTTCACTAAAATAATAGTTTAAAGAAGTTCCGCACTTCCACTGAAATTCTTGCCAAATTCATCCACTTATTTAATTCCGAAAATAAATGTAGTTTACATTTAGTGTAACTTAGTCTGATCGGGACCCTTTCTCAAACACCAAGTCAAATTTAATATCCCCTCTAAAAAGTCTCAAAGATTCTAAAACTTTGATTTCCCTTTAAAATATTTTACATAACCATCCTCTGAAAAAAAAGCAGTGAAAAACGCGTCATATAGAAATTTTAAATAAAAAAGTTTCGGGTTAAATGTGTATAACCCACTAGATTAAACAATTTATGGCGCAGCCTTTGTCAGAAATCATGTTCTAATTTTCCATGATATTCCTTAAAAATAATTTCCAATTAGAACTCAAAGTTCGATTTCCCAAAGATTTTTTTATTTAGAATTAAATCCTAACAATATCTCCTCTGTGCCATAAAAGATCAATCAAACAACCAACTAGCTAAAGCATTTCAATCTAATTCGATTCTGAAATCGATTCTATCTCTCAACTTCGATTTTCCTACCACAAGGCAATAGCAGGGATTCCGCTGACAGTTTATACCTAAATTTCGGGAAAACTTCTCGTGCTGCCATCTACAAATGCATTTTGGAACTAAAATTTTGAAATTTTGGGAACGAAAATTCTTTGCCCCCCTGAGTAGGATGCAAGAAACCGCATATTTTTATCTTTTTTAGTTTTCGAGTTATTGATTTTTAAAATGCGTCAGTCTTTTTTGGGACACCCTGTATATGGTGTACTACTAAGAAAAATATATTTATAACAGCATGTCAAAAAAATCAAATTCGTCCAGGCCTAGTGGTCTGTATCAGGCTGTGCCAATCACCGTTTCTTTCATTATCCACCTTTTTTTAGAAAAAGTAAAAAGTATAAAATATTTTTCCCGTTCACATGGTCAAGTTGTATATAAAATTAAACCATCTTTGAAACGAAAGGTGTTATATTTTTCTAGGATCTAGGCCTAAAATACTGGAGATATTATTCTTTATTATTTTAAACGAATGCTTTTTGTAGATATCTTTAAAAATTTTTTTATTTTTTATTTTAAAGAGTGATGTCTAGTGTAGAGTTTTAGCTCGGAGATGCATGATTGGGATGTTAACCAAAATTGATGTAAGAGTTTAAGCATTTAAAGGGTAGTGATGGTAGGATGATTTTATAATAGGTAGATGCTTCAAGCTTCATTCAATCCTTGAATATTTTTTCAGACCACTGAATGTTTTGTCAGATACAACATACTAAATTGGTTATAAAAAATATCCATATAACATATATTTTAAAGTTTTAAAATAGCAGGTACAATAGAAATAATTAAATTTAAAATGTTAAATCTTGTATAAGTGGAAAATTATGTATAAAAAAGAAATATTCCGTTTTTCACTTCTGACTTAGCAATTGCCGTAAAATGTTGCATATATATCTTGCTCTCCATAAAATTGAGACTTCTTCAGTCAACTAAAATCTAAAGACCATATTAATAATTTTAAATTCAAGTTATGAATACCTAAATATTGCAGAAAATATTGCTTTAACTCCATTAAACTAATTTTTGAAATATTAAAAACATCGACGGTGTAATTGAATTTGAAATTAATAGTCAGACCCACCAGCCACCATGTGCAAGGTAAGCTCATGATCTTTTCCTCCTTGTTTCATCAGCCTTCGAAATCTATTCCAGGATCTTTCCGAGCAGTCCCCTGAACTTTTCGTAAACCTGGATATTTGGACAAACTTCCGGTCCTAAAATGTCCCCAACATTCCAGACATCGACCTGGAAGGTTTTGAGTTTCACTCTCTGGAGAGGGAGCGAGTGTGAAGGTCAACCAACTGCTAGTCTCCGTAATTGACCACCAGGGCACCCTCTCCTTCAAGGACGCCAGACGTCGAGGTGCATTCACCCCAAAATTGTTGACCCAGGGTCATCAGTATGCTAAAACAAGAGCCTACTTTCTCCCCTTTCACCTTATCCGGTTAGAGGTCAGAAGGGTAGGCTACTAGACACAAACACACCGACCGGGCTCCCGTTTCACCCTTTCGCCATATTTGTGAATGGAGCCTTTGACGCCGTCGTGTAGTGAAAGTAGTAAATACTAGCAAAAGTAGAGAACAACAGTTTATAACTTCGATATTACAATCTTCAAAATAATAAATAGCACTATTTTTTTAAAATTCGTTTTTAATAATTTATGTCTCTGTTTTTCGTGTTGATCACACCAAAATAATATTCCCTTGCAAGAAAATATTGAAAATATTAACATTTATTTTCCAGACTTGCTGAAGAAAGTTATAAAACTACATTATTTTATATCAATCTACCATACACAGTAGTATAAGCCTCTCTCTTAAAATTTTAGTCTTAAACTCAGGCATCTTTGTTTAATGTGTGGTGACAAAACTAGGGAACGAGTTTAAAATGACTGAGGCCATAAAATGCTAATAGCCATGGAACATGGAAGTAAGAGTCTAACCAACCTTTTAACCAGTAAGAATGGACACTGTCTGGTGGTAATTCTATAAAACACACCTAATATGTAAATAAAATCTGAAATAGTTTAAAAGATAATGAAACGATAAACTATAAATATGAAAAATAAACAAGTAATCACACATTTTTTCTTCAACATTTATTTCTAGCTATTGTTAAACTGTTTGAATTTGTTGATTTACGTATTATTTTATAACTAAAATTAGCTATCCATTTTAATATTTTCTGAGCAGCCCTGAAAACTTATTTTCTCATACAATTTGTAATGAAATTTTATAAATATTAGTTTTAACCATAAATCTTCCTTTACCCATTTTAAACTAATATTAATTATTTATATCAATATTTTATCAAATCTTCTCCAGAATGGGATTTCAGTTTGAACAATCTACTAACTAAACCATCGATTTGTGATAGTCCATTGGAAATACCATGGATGGTTAGGTTCCATTTGAGTTTCATAATATTTTCTTTCAGTCTTTCATGATGGTTTCGCAGCTATTTAACTCTCAAAAATTCTCTCCAACAAACGGTTCACTGCTTGAAACTTCTCTGTCCACTCACTATCTCCATATATCTCTCATCCACCGTTCCACCCATGGTTCCCAAAGTCTTTTCTGGCCACTTAAGTCTCGTCCGGTCAGTGCGATTTTAATCCTTTTACATCAGTGAAGAGGCGACTTCCTCGGTAACGGTCCTTTGGCGATGGGGACAAATGGACGCAAAGATGTCCAGCCGAGACCACGCGGGCCGAATGGGAATGAGCCGACAGGAACTGTGCTTCCTGAGTGTCGGTAATGTGTGGTTAACACAAGCTGGACCTTCTGTGGTTTTTTTAGAAGGAGTGAACCACTGATGCAGAACTGATAAAGCTTGCTGTATGGGATGAGAGGTACAAGGTAAGGGGGTAGCCAGAGAGTTGATATCGGAATGCATTTTCCTGAAATTAAAAAAAAAATATCCAAGAAACCTATCGAAATAATATTCAAACCGTAATAATCCTTATCTGATTTTTTTTTTTGGCTACACGGCTCATTGGTGGAGATAAATTTCAATCTAATGTGTATAAAGACAAATAAATTATTTTTATTTTAAAGTTCTACGATAGTTACAACGATAAAAAAAATTCGTTAACATTTATATCTTCAAAATAAGTCTAAATTAAATTTGATAAAATAAAACAAAAAAAGTACGTTATAAAATAATGTAGACTTCTTATCATATTTACAATGTAATATTCGGTATAGGACCATACTTGTGTGTGATATAAGGGGTTTTCAAAGAATTTTATAAGTCGGAGTTTCATTTTGAAATAAAGGTGTTATAGATAACTAGGAAATATCAATTTTTCTGTGGTGGGAAAATATGACGAGTTTTCAAGCTTTTTCACATAGTAGTTTATTTTAATTATCTCCAATTTTATCTATAAATTTTTATCAATGCTTTAAAATAGTTTGAATAAAAATATTTTTGTTCGAAAGCAAAATGGGGGGGGGATCTTGATCCGATATAGGGTTGAATGACCCAAAAAGCTATACGAACAATACTTGATTATCTTAACATTTTAATCCTGGTCAGAGCCTGATTTCTGGGAGGGCATTCGGGGCACTTGCCCAGGGCCCCCTTTTTAATAGGGCCCGCAAAGTGCTTCTTAAAAAGCTAAGAAAATGTAAAATAAGTGTAAAATAAACTTATTAAGCTTTTAAACAAACAATATTTATGCCATGTTTACACTTGGTTTAAAGATTATTGATTTTATGCTTTTACGTCAAATAAATTTAAGTTTTATTTTCAGACATATGGGGGCCCCTAAATGGGTCTTTTGCCGTGGAAAAAAATCTTATAGAAAGGTAATATACTGGAAGTTTTTTTTTTAAAACGTATTCATGATAGGAGAAGGTTTGGATAGGTTTTCAAAAAATTCAAAATTCAAATTCTTTATTTATTTATTACGTATATACAACATGCACATTAACAATTGGAACAAACACAGACACATATATAAGAAAAAAAAAAACAACAGGAAGACATATGAGTTGCCAAGGGGTCAGAAACCCATATGGGTAACCTAAAGCAGTTGTATTTGAAAATAATAAAAATGAAAAAACATACATATATACATATACATATAGATATTACACATACACATATAGATATTACACATACACATATAGATATTACACATACACATATAGATATTACACATACATAATAGTGGCATCGCAAGGCAAGCTTCAGAATGACTAACTTAAAATTTAGAGAGCATTTGTTCCTTCTTTTTTAAAAAAGTTCTTCAATATTTTCTATTGTAAAAATAAAAAGCTTTAATAATTTTTTAAACTTAATAGGGGATTTTTCTGTTTTTAAATCATTGGGTAAAATATTGTAAAACTTAGGCGATAAATAAACATAATTTTTATAAAGTATTTCTTTTTTAGCTTTTGGTACAAAATATAAGTTTCTTGAACGTAAATTATAAGTTAAATTTCGTAGGTCAGAATCGTTTGCTTGCTTAGTAAAATAAACTATTGTTTTAAAGAAAAAAGGTGACGAACTGGTAAAACGTTAAGTTTCTTATATAGATCAATTAAAGGGAACTGGTTACTACTGCTTAGAAATTTAATGATTTTATTTTGAATTTTAATTATTAGATTTATATTTTGTAAGTAATCCCCACCCCAGGTTAGAATACCATAGCTTATTATTGAATTTACCCAGGAGTGGTAAAGTTTAAGCAAAAAGTTCTTATTTATTATCTTTTTTTAAATGAAGTAAAGTTTGTGTAAAATATAGCGTAATTTATTTGTTAGGTAATTAACGTGGGATTTCCATTTTAGGTTTGAGTCTACATTTAATCCAATGTATTTTATTGAAGATACTTGTTCAAGAGGGGGGCAATTACAATTAAGACCTTTACAGTCAATAACATGATAATAAAGACGGAGATGCTCAGGAGGCCCGTAGATACTGAAATTGATAAATTTTGCTTTATTTACATTTATTGATAACTTATTAGAAATAAACCAGTGTTTAATGGTCAAAAGATCCTTATTTATGTTATTTTGTAGTATACTATATAGTTAGAACATGAGTACAGAATTACAGTATCATCTGCATAGGTTATGATTTTACCATTTAATTTTAGTTTGCAGAAATCATTTATGTAGATTATAAGAAGCAAAGGTCCAAGGATTGAACCTTGCGGTACACCAGACCTTATGTTTAATAGACTACTTTTAGAATTTCCCAATTTTACGAACTGTTTTCGGTTTGCTAAGTAAGAAATGAACCAATCCAGTTCTTTGCCTCGAACCCCGATTGAAGATAGTTTATCAATTAAAATTCCATGATTCACACTGTCAAATGCTTTTGAGATGTCTAAGAAAATAGCTGCTGTTTTGTTATTTTTATCTATACTATTATAAGTATATTTAGTAAATTCTATTAGCGCGTTTTCAGTACTGAGACCCGGCAAGAAACCAAATTGATTATCAGAAATTAAATTAAAAGTCTTTAAATAATCATAAAGTCTGGCGTGTGCAATTTTTCAAGAACTTTGGAGAAAATTGGTAAAAGAGAGATTGGTCGGTAATTAGCAAAATCATTTGTGTCACCAGATTTATGGATAGGTACCACTAACGCTGTTTTTAGGGAAGCAGGGAAAGTACCACTTGAAATAAGAGATAAGTTTATGATTTTCGTGATGGTAGAGATATGATAGTTTGCAGCAATTTTTAGGGCTTGAGATGTTATTCTATCATAACCAGGGGATTTTTTAATTTCATTTTCATTAATTTTTCATTTTTATTTTCAATGTAAATATACATATATAACTATACTTTTACTACAGTTGTGTAACTAACACCATAAAAGAATTAGGTCTATACTTCTTCATAGGTACACATATACATATATTTAAATTTTAGTTCCTTTAAAATAGTATTATAGTGTATTTCCCTTAAGAGAAGTTCATTAATTTTATCTATCTAAAGTTTTATTAGTTTAAAGTTTTATTTTTTTAAAGTTTTTATCTATTTTAATCTATCTAAAGTTTCAACTTCTCGAGAAATGTCTTGAAAGAATAAAAACAGGAATTTGTTTAAAAAAATTTATATAAGAGGTGTGAATTCTTCCCTTTAATGTTATAATAATCGAGCAGCAATGTAGATTTTTTATACCAATTGTTATGGAAAATAGATAACTGTTTAAAAACAGTAATTCAGTCAGGGGAATGGGTTTTCCTCTAAATTTACCCAATTCGGCCCTAAACGGATTAAGGACAGCTAAATCCATCGCTCTGTCCATCGCTTCAAAACCTTCAAAAGAACCACTGCGTAACACAATAATTAATAGCCAACCGAAAACGGTTATTTTTACACCGATAACTCTTCCGAAGGGTGCTTTTTCTGCACTCCGAGAACTAATGGATTAGCGCTTCCAACTGGAAAAGGATTAGGGTTGAGAAACGTCCAGAGGTGGTCTATTTTGAAACCGTTGCGACCATTTGACCATTCACTTTGTTCATTCCCAAGGTTGGACATTAATCGGTCTAATGAACTGGTGGAGTTTTTAGCCATGTTCCTATCGAGGTCAGAGATTAGACATCTTATAAACGATATGTTTACCTGTTGTAGAAAACAGGTATAGGAATAATTGATTAAGCAAAAAGTAAAAATTCGAAGAGTTTTAAAACATGGTATGTTTTTTAATTGATCCATTAATACTTACTAGTTATAAAGGTTGTCCTGCGTGTATGAGAAGAAAAAAAATATTTTTGATTATGAAACGTATTTTCGAAAAATGCACATTAACGCTAGAATTTCTCTCAGAATCTTAAAGCGTAAAATTAAAGAACCATTGTTTTAAGCCAAGCGTGGAAAGTAGTCAAAGAAATAATAATAAATTATGTTTAAATTAATTATTAGCTTATGAGTTTTAAGGTGTGTGCCAATATAAGTAACTAAAAAAATTATTCTTCACCTGGAAACTACATTGAGTCACAGCCAGATAATACAAACTGTTTTAGGAATTCAAGAATTCCTAAAACATTTAACAATTATGGCATGCTTTAAAATATTTTCGGTTAGTTAAGGCAAACATAATTTACTTCCATTAGCTTCTAAACATTTAATTGTACAATTCTGAAATAATTGTTTACCATTGCCACTGAATCTCATATAAACATAATTTTGTATCAAATTAGTATCAATACAAAAACTCCTTCTCGAAGTAAGCGGACTTCCAATACTTCTTCCAGAGCAGTTCGTTCGTAAAGCCGTACCTTTCTCTAAGAATTCTACAACTCCTCCACAGCTTCAATATTGCTCTTAGAAAACACTTACTTCCCCCGGAATATCACTGAACCCCTACAAATGTTTGGGGAGCACGCACGGCACTTCACTAAGTCCGAGCATACTAACGAACTACTCAAAAATTAATGACTACCCAGATGACTCCCATTAATTTATTCCAAGAGCGTTTGAAGGAGCAAAGCTGAAGGGTTTGAGGTTGAGGCGGCGTTTATTCTCGGCGAACCTATTACTTTGTTTTGAAATATTGAATACGCATGTTCCTCCTTTAAACTAAGATCGAGATTTGCTCTTAAATTGTCTTTCTCTATACTTTTTCCTGATAGGGATATATACCTTAAAGCAAAACGTTTTTGAAGAAAATAGTTCTTTGAAAATGACATCGAAAGAACAGGTCAAAATCGGATAAATATAATATCTAATCTTGAAGCATGCAAGGCAATTAACTTTCATTCATTAATAAACTATGAATGTGATGTTTTTCAATGAATGACCCTTTTTTTGAGTATGAAAATATTTAACTTTTTTAAAAAAGTGTTTGATTTGGGAGCTTTGAATTAAATAAAAAACTTTTATTGTAACTATTCACTTCGATAATTAAAATTAATTTGTTTCACTTTTCTTTAAATTAATTTTACAAATTAAATGCCAGGCTTTTTCCGGGGAACAAATAATGGTCAAAATTTCGGGGGAGAGGAGTTGAACCCCAAGACCTTGAGTGTACTTTGGACCCAGTAAATAAAGTATTTTACTACATATTACTGTTTGTACCTATTATTTCTTGATGAAAACTAAATGTGGTCATTTAAATTAAAATATTTCAGAAACCGTAAAGAAAAAAAAAAACGTATTACAATCAACTCTCTTATGTTACAGAGGGAAAGCACGTTCATGCATGGACTGGATTTTCCTCAAATTCAGAATAACATGTTGTATTCTTTTGTCCATATTCCCTCTCTCTTTTTTGTAGAGCCTTATAATCACGATTCCTAAAGATAGCTCAATCAACTCCGTTCAAATTTCGGTTATTGCCGGCCCATCATCTCGAAAACCCCTTCCTCTGCAATCTTCCTATGTGACGCCCTAACGGGCCTATCCAACCGTGTGATCGAAAAAGATGGAACAAAAACCCCTTAAACTTACCAAACCTGAATACAAAAAGCGCATATATATCTATAAAATGGTAGACCACTCAATTTGAATTCACTCAGGAAACTGCTCGAGCAATAACTGCCGCTCTTGAACCAAAACAATGGACAACTTGTCCGAAGCGAGATTTAGATGACCTGGAGGATTCGAAAACGCCATGAACACGGGGTCTGGCATCAGCTCCTCGCTTTTTTTTTCTTCGATCCAAAAGCGTTCTATCTCTGGACAGCTCTTCGTAAGGTGACCACTGAACCCAAACGTTCCTTGTGTGTCGCCTGGGGCGGTGGTCACTGGCCGAAGGGTCAATCGAACCACTTTTTTGAGTGATCTGTGGCATTTGAGAATAAAAAGAGGAGTAAAGTGTGTGTTCTTCAAAATGCAGATTGTTTGGAAGAGGTACTTTTCCTCTCTCTTTCTTTTTTCCGTTTCACTTCCGAGGCCTCCGGCGTTTGAACTCAACGTTTACCAGTTGTTGGGGTTTGGGTTGAATTTGACCATGAAATGAAGCTTTTAAAAAGTTGTTGCCAGGTTTTAACTGCCTAGAACTTGTTTTTTCAGATGTGAATGGACAAAAACGTGAAATGGAATAGATTTCAGTCTCAATTATTTTGTTTTACTTGTAAACACCAATTGTTCTTTTCTGGAGCTCAAGTCATTAAACGGATAAACGATGCTAAAAAGAAGTAAAGGTTTCGATTTCTTCGCAGTTTTCATAGCAAATGAATGTTTTCAAATAAGCTTTAGTACAGTTTTTTTTTTAAATTAGACCCTTATCCCTGAAAAAGCATAATTTTTCAGTTCGTGTATAAGGGAAAGTTAATTTAAATTACTCAGTAGGTTTTTAATTTATCCAAATAACAGGGGGAGGACGCATTAAATAAATTATCTAACAAGATTTTTAAAGTAACATTCACTAAAATTAAACGTAATGCCGAAAATAAAGTACTTTTTGAAGTTAAAATTCACCGTATGATTTAAAATAGTATAAATAAATATGGTCTAAATCAGTGGCTTTCAAATATAAAAAAAGTTAGCGGATTAGCAGTTGTTGTTGTTTCAATAACTGTATTTTACTTCAAAAGTATAGTGAAAACTTTTGCTTATTTAAATTATTTTTCAACACTAAAAAAATGTACAGGTCAGTGAACTTTTTATCCTTTATAGATTACACTCTTTGACCATAAATTCGCAAAAGATTCTTTAGCATCCTTCTACTCTTCAGAATCCTTTTGTTTTTGAGCCTCTAATCTGTTCTTCGGGGTAAAAAGTTTAAGAAATTAATTATATTTATCTGAAATTAAAAAAAAAAAATACAAAGCAATAAGTACAACACCTCCTCTTCGCACACCACATTCAATGATATTTCACAGAGTGGCGTAGTCAGAGAAGAATTTTAGGAGGGGGATATTGGTATTTTTTGGGGGTATGGGCTAGTTTTAGTCCTTTTTTATGGTCAATGAATAGAATTTTTTTTCTGAATTTCAGGATACATATATAATATACAAATCCTCCCACTCAGACCATCGGTTGGGAACCACTGGGGACTGGTCTGAATGCAGAAAAAAAAGTTATTTATAAAATACTGTCAGGTTATGATGTTTCCAACTTAAACTTTTGGCTTATTTTCGATCCAACGTTAGCATCTGATAGAAATTAAATTAATTAAAAGATTTTCTCACCCCACGAAATTTTAACTTTACCCTCCTAATAATTTTTATGCCGGCTATCACTCTACGGTTATTATAATACCTACTACCTGAGATATCATAGATCAATATCAAAATAAAAGTGACAATCAAAATTCCAATAAGTCAAATTTCACGGAAACTGCGCGAAGAGAGTTCGCTTTTAATCCCCTAAAACCAATTTCCATTGAAACAACACTCGAAAAACCTGTTAGCTTTCACGGAAACAAATTGGTCGGAACTCTTTGTGAGAAAATAGCAAAATATTTGGAACGTACAGCTAGCTCATTATAAAAGGGTGCTCTCAGGGCCGCCTCCTTTCTTCATAGATTTTCCATGGCGTCTCCTTCACGCCAGCTTATCAACACTCGGGCGGCCATCCATGCCGCCTTCTCCGAGGGACTGAGGGACTTGTCCCGTCTTGGGACGTTTTTTTTCCCACATTCCGGGGGTGGCTGCGCGTCCCCTCGCGTCGCGAGACAACTTTTCTGTGATGGAGAGAACTTCCATCTATACATGCCTTCAGCGAGAAGTTGAGGAAAGTTTCACAGTTGGGTAGGCCTGTTTTAACGAATCGCTGGTGCTTGTATTTAAATGGGGTGAGACTTCAGCACTTTTGGATTATGGATTTCGTGAGTTATCGGTTGGATGTCTGTTGTGGATTATTTTCTCCTAATAGTTAGGATTTGTTTGAATAGTGTGAGAAAGAAGAAGCAATATTGAAGGGTAATGGTTGTTTAAGATGGGCGTGGATCCAGGAGGACGGGAGAGGACGCAGGAGTAAGTGCTCCTTTGGTCAAAAGTTAGCTATTTAGGGTCAAATTTCAAAAGATTTTTCTGGAGAAAGGCCTCCAAACTCCACTCTTCAAAGTCAAAGATAGCAACTCCAGTTTCTTGATCGTAATAGTTTTTTCAAAAACATAATGGTTTCCTAAATTATTTTTAATCAAACGAGGGACAACCGAAATTGTATGGGGGTAAGGGTATCTCTTGTGTATACAGAAAAACAAGCAAC
The DNA here is from genome assembly GCA_963680715.1 of Tetragnatha montana. Taxonomy (NCBI): domain Eukaryota; kingdom Metazoa; phylum Arthropoda; class Arachnida; order Araneae; family Tetragnathidae; genus Tetragnatha; species Tetragnatha montana. The sequence goes on from OY796675.1 coordinate 35,164,147, forward strand.
TTTTACAAGGAAGAGTTTGAAATTATGTATTAATTATTGTATTGTACTGTATTTTTTTTTGTTTTATTCAATTTAAAAATTCTGACACACTACTCTAACGGGACTGTAATTTCCAAAGGGGATTTTTTAAAAATCTATATTTCTTATTATATAATCTCATTTCCAGAGGTGCAGCTAGCTAGATATTCGAATATCTAGAATAGAAGGAATTCCTTCTCAGGGATTGATTTCCAACTTGTTCCCAATTTCAAACGAAAACCTTCGAGACGGCTGCTCACAGTGCGCAGTGCACAGGTTATTGGCTCTTATCTTTAGTGGTTTTTTTTTAGATATTCTAGTTATCTTACGGGAATTTCATAGTTTGTAAATTTTACATAATATCCTGATTAATTCAGTTTAAATTTTCCTCCAGTATATTTCTTACTTTGTCCTTTTATTTATTTTCTTAATTTTTAAACTCTTAATTTAAAATTTTATAATTGTCTGAATTAGAATGAGTAAGTTAAATGGAAAACATTCTTTTATTTATAAATTAAAAAATCAACAACACTGATATTGGAAGATTATTAAAGGTGTCCGAACATACATAAAAAAGATACTTGATTTTAAAAAAGTTTTTGTAATAAAAAATATAGTAAATAATAAATATTTTTAAAGAAACACATATTTCTATCATTACTAAATTACTATATTGATTACGAAATTGATATTTAGAAACTGATACAAAAAAAACCTCATTCATGATTCCTTGAGCATAGAAAATAACAAGGGACTGTAGTTAATTAGCTTAGGACTTAGGAGATTTTAAAATAAAATAAAAATGCCTGTAATAAAGGTAACCATTACAAATAGTGCTAATAGTTTCTTTTTCTTTTGTAGTGCTGCCATCTATTATATCAACTAACTATGACTTAAAATTACCACTTACAAAAAGTTTCCAAACATAATAATAGATTTATAATTTTTTTCCCCAAAAATAATTTTTTCAAAGAATTTAATAAATACCACTGAAAAAATTAGATGGTCAATTGACTATTAAAAACCATCATAATAATTAAAAATTAATCAATAAATTTATAAAAATAAAGATCAGAGACAGATAATTTTCTTGATGAATCCTGAAATGATAAGTGGTTTTAAATAAACAGTCATAGAAATATTCTGGGAAATAGAATTCTGGTCTTGTCGCAAAAGTTATCAGTCGTGTATGTCTTTTACGAAAATAATTCTATTTAATATCTCCTATTCTTTTACGTCCGATTCGGGCTCTACCTAAGATAAGATATTCGTGAAACACCAAAGGAATTATGAATTTTAAAATTTAAAGATTCATGATAAACGCTTTTTAAAATTTTAATTTTGGGATAATGAATGGTGGTTAAAAATGTATAAAATTTATATAAAAAGAAGCGATGGCATACCAATCTGAATTTGTGCTGCCATCTACAAAGGGGTATCATAAATTACTTTATGAGTGATTTGTGCTGCCATCTAGCATATAAATAAATATTTAGTTTTCTTTTTATTGCTGCCATCTATGTTTGAAATATTGAACAAACAGTTCAGTTAAGAGAGTTTAGCTGTACAAATATTGATAAATTTATTTAAAACTTGTAATTTTTGTAATTAATTAATTAAAAATATTTTGGGTGAATGCTGGGTGCTAGCGCTATCAACTGTTTTGTAAAACAAAAATACCTAACATAAAAATAAAAACAGTCTTAATATTTTATAAATTCTATGTTTCTGTTGTTGTTGTTGTCGTGTATGCACTAATTACACAATTAACCATACAAATCACAATAAAGCACACAAAGAACTCATAAAAAACACCCATAAAATAACTCACTATGAAACATAAAAATAACTAAATGAAACCATACAAAAAAAAAAAACAAAACAAAAAAACAAAACACACAAATAACACAGACACAGAATAAAACGGAAAAAATTGAACTTAGATTGCGCGAAAGGCGTGAATCACTGCCTTGGCAATGTCCCCTGCCTTGTCTGATGTGTACAAATTGTCCTGTATTTTCATGTTTCTGTAATTTTAATAATTATTATCTGACCATTTCTCTAAACCTCAATAGGTCTGTAACAATTAAACTAAAAAGGAAGAACTCATCAACACTGGATTTAAAATCTGAAAGTATTCTCAGATTAATTTATTGAGGGTATTAATATTTTCCCTGGTAAATATATCTGTCAAATAACAGACTGATTTTTTACCTACAAGTAAAATAAATTATAAATTTAGTAATAAAAAAAACTACAAATAGCGCTTTTCCCCAAAAAAATTTTGCTACACTGATATTGAACAGAAGGTTTAAAAAGTATGATAAAGTAAATACTTATCGTACCGAGGGAACACGCATTTTTTTAAAATAAAAACTTCGTTTAATTAAAATTTATTAAAAAAACCTTTGTTTTCAGAATAATTGTGAAAATATAATTTTACTCGGATGGAGAGAAGTACGTATGTATACTCACTTCCGTCGTTACAAAAATAAACTAAATACTATATGGTATTTTCCCTTACGCAAAACCAAGCATATAATCTCTCTATAAAATACCACGAAAAATATTGCAACACTTATGACAATTGCGCCTGTTAACCCCTAAATAATGTATCTACAATAAAATACCTCGGACTTCACATAGACTCAAATTTAAAATTGAAATCCCCATAATCCCATAGTGAATTTTTCTGCATGGTACAAATCATATGAACACTCTCAAGGACTCAAGGGAGTTTTTGAATTCCCCATGAGTGAATCGCTTTTTCTGTTAAATTACGTGGAATGTTTAGGGACTTGCCAAAATTTCGAAAATTTTTATTTTTATGGTATTTTCCCTTACGCAAAACCAAGCATATAATCTCTCTATAAAATACCACGAAAAATATTGCAACACTTATGACAATTGCGCCTGTTAACCCCTAAATAATGTATCTACAATAAAATACCTCGGACTTCACATAGACTCAAATTAAAAATGGAAATCCCATAATCCCATAGTGAATTTTTCTGCATGGTACAAATCATATGAACACTCTCAAGGACTCAAGGGAGTTTTTGAATTCCCCATGAGTGAATCGCTTTTTCTGTTAAATTACGTGGAATGTTTAGGGACTTGCCAAAATTTCGAAAATTTTTATTTTTATGGTATTTTCCCTTACGCAAAACCAAGCATATAATCTCTCTATAAAATACCACGAAAAATATTGCAACACTTATGACAATTGCGCCTGTTAACCCCTAAATAATGTATCTACAATAAAATACCTCGGACTTCACATAGACTCAAATTTAAAATGGAAATCCCCATAATCCCATAGTGAATTTTTCTGCATGGTACAAATCATATGAACACTCTCAAGGACTCAAGGGAGTTTTTGAATTCCCCATGAGTGAATCGCTTTTTCTGTTAAATTACGTGGAATGTTTAGGGACTTGCCAAAATTTCGAAAATTTTTATTTTTATGGTATTTTCCCTTACGCAAAACCAAGCATATAATCTCTCTATAAAATACCACGAAAAATATTGCAACACTTATGACAATTGCGCCTGTTAACCCCTAAATAACGTATCCACAATAAAATACCTCGGACTTCACATAGACTCAAATTAAAAATGGAAATCCCATAATCCCATAGTGAATTTTTCTGCATGGTACAAATCGTATGAACACTCTCAAGGGAGTTTTTGAATTCCCCATGAGTGAATCACTTTTTCTGTTAAATTACGTGGAATGTTTAGGGACGTGCCAAAATTTCGAAAATTTTTATTTTTTTTCTGCATGATCAAATTTTATTTTCAACTTTAAATTTGGCAGAAATGTTTATTATGGGAGTTGAAAAACTTTAAATTTACTTAATAAAATTTTTTTCAGAAATTTTTTTTTATTTAATTTTTTCCCATTTTTTGAATTTTGAAAAAAATTTAGGAAAGGCAGTTATGTTGCACATCAAATCAAAGATAATAAAATTACAAACAAAATGGCTTTAATTTCAGGTTTTTAAGTTGTATAGTTCTAGAGTTATTAGCTGTTTTAAGATGCAAGAAAAACAACTTTACAAAAGTTATAAAAAATTTTTTACTACCGAAAGAGGGGTGATAGAAGAATAGAATCTAGAACATTATAACCAGTGCTGAAATTGGACAAAAATATTTGGGGGGACTCACCTTTTTTCACAATAGATGATTGATGGAGGGTAAAATATGACTAATTTTTGGTACCTACTCGAATTGATAATCATATTATATAGATTAAATAAAATTGCATAGTTAGGGGAAAGGGGGGGGCTAATGGGATATTTTTTAAATGCTAGAATAAAAGCACAAATGCAGTTATTATAATTTTTATAACCTTAAAACTATGTAACATTTTATTCTTCACAAATATTGATGGAAAGTAAACAATAAAAAACATTATTTAACTTTGTGTATACCATGAAGTGGCGGATCCAGGATATGGTTTGTGGGGGCTAAAAATTTGGTAATCGAATTGAATCTTGCTCAACCTATTGTGAATAATCGAGTTCCAAGTACGAAAAAGGGGGTCTGGGGGTTCTCCCCCAGAAAAGTTTTGGAAATTAGACTCTTAAAACAGGGTTTTAACTCATTTTTTGTACAGCAAATCGTGAGTAATAGAAATTAAAAACTTAAAGGGGGTCTGAGGTCCTCCCCAAAAAGTTTTCGGAAATTTTACCCTAAAAATCCGAAGACGAATATATTTGCAAATCGGAATACGGGGAGACTGCTGGCACGCTGATTGGCGAATCCGAACACTCATTCAAATAGGAATTTAGGTCAGAAAAAATAAATTTGCTTTCGTATTTAAATCTACCCTTAAATTTATATTTTTTTTCGTGGAAAGAAATATTTTAGGGAACGGGGACGGTAAAAATATTTCGGGGGACGGTCCAATCATTTGGGGGGACGGCGTCCCCCCGCGTCCCCCTCCAATTTCAGCACTGATTATAACATAACTATAACTATATAAGATTCTCATAAAAAAAATCAAGAAGAAGATGGGAGGGTTTAATCTTTGGGTTTTTTGATGTTTTGTAGAAAAAAAGAGCATTTTTTCGAAACTTTAAGGGCTTTGCGGCACCTCAAGATATTTTTTGATCAATTTCAGATTTTCACATATTGACACTGATGTATTAAGGCAACTTTTCCGCACTATCACGAAACGATTCGACAAAATTCGTCTTTTTCGTTCCACCCTACTGTCTACTATTGAAAATATTCATGATTTCTTTTGTTCTGTTTAATGTTTAATGTGTGTCGCTGTATTATTTTGCACACTAACTCATCATTATGGCAAAAATATTATTTATTGGCGCCCTGTTTGCCACTCTATTAATTTCATGTTTTTTTTTTTCTTGTATTCAAATTTTTTTCTTTTTTTTTCTTCTTCTAGTTTACTTTTAAATTTTGTTACACATTATTTACGGTCACCTACATGGACCAAGAGATCCCAGGTGACTAAGTGAACTTGTAATATTGTGTTCTTTTTTTATGTACAGTTTAATAAATAAAATAAATATAAAAAAAATCTTAAAAAAATCCTTCTTTTTTAAGATTATATTGATTCACAGTCTGATATTGCCATAAAGAAAAACATTTTGCAATTGCGGTTAAATAAATCCCGTATATATTATAAAGGCGAATCTTCGAAATTTTTAATACTAACCTTTGCTCCTTTCAGGGCCCGACTTTCAAGTTTGGGGGCCCAGGGCAAAAGACCCATTTGGGGGCCCCCGGCATGTCTTAAAATAAAACCTTAATTTATTTAACTTAAAATTACGAAATCAATAATCTTTCAACAAGTGTAAACACTGCGTAAAAATTGTTTGTTCAAAACTTTATAAGCTTAATATACGTTTATTTTACACTTATTTCACATTTTCTTAGCTTTTTAAGCAATTTGGGGGTCCCTTTGAAATGGGGGCACTGGGCAAGTGCCCCGAATGCCCTCCCAGAAATCAGGCTCTGGCTCCTTTTGACCTTTTGTAACTTGGAAGAGAATGAAACCTGGCAGCACGTATTTTTAACTCTTGTCCTCTGTATAACCACCATAACTACAACATTTACAAAACTTAAAACCTTTTCCTCATATTCTGAAGCAGATAAAAAAAGGTGGTAAAAAATATTCAATAAAATTTGTGTGTGTATGTTATAAAAGTGTTTATCTGCGTTAAATTTGTTATTTGTAAAGATGTTTATTGTTTTATAGTCTCTTAATGCTACTTGTTATTTGTCATCTTGTAAACGGGCTCTGCCCATTACAATAAAGTTTCTTGTCTTGTACTGGGTATTCCTATATGTGAGAAAACTTATTATTTATAAAGACGTCACGCGTCTCGGTTAAGAAAAATTAATTGAAAATAATTATAACTTCATGTATTTTTATGTACATTTAGTTCGCTATAATTTCTTAGAGAGGAAAACCTGTAATTCTAGAAAGCGTTTTTTAATCAGAACATGTCATGAATGTAACAGTTTTTGAGATAAAAAAATAAATTATAAACTTTTTTTAATACTAATTGCAAAATTTGTTTTTAAAAAATTCCTTTTTTAAAAAACATGAAAAGTAGTGCCACAGAAAGTTTTTAGTTCCGAAAAATCTTATCTTTCAAAACACAATAATTGAAAATAAAAAAGAAGGATAAAATGCCATTAAAATTTTTTGAGGATTGAAATAATAGTGAAAATAAATAATTACGATTCTCAGGTACAATACACTCTATACAGACTGCAATTTTATTTCATATTTATTTACCATTTCATCTTCCTTTTATTTTAATAAAAAAAAATGTCCACACTGTGAGTTAAAAAGTGAATTTTATACGGTATTTAAAACACCGTTCATAAAACATCAATGGGGATGTTCTAAAAATGGGTAGGCTTTTGAAAAATAGATGCATGGTTCCTTTAAAATTTTTGTTCAAAGTGTAGTTTATTTAGTAAGTAGCAATCAGTAAAGTAAATATTGAAGATTTTTTTCCATAACAAACGTTTCCATTATCGTCCGCTAGATGGAAATATGGGTTTTAAATTGAGCATTGAGAGGCGTATTTCCATTACTCTCCGCTAGATGGAAGTGTTGTTCTCGGAAGTGTGAAGTAGTAATAGTATAGTTCCGAATTTTTTTTTCTACCTACGCCACTCCCAGCTTTATGCTGATTTAGTAGCTAAGACAGTAAAAAAAGTAGCAGGGGCGTAATTTTGGATAAAAAAATACAAAATTTTTTTAAACCTCTCAGGATCTCCTCTCTCTCCCCAGGGGGTACAACTATTAGTAAAACACTATGGACGTAAAACTATTTTTTGTCGTTCCGAAATTTAACTGTAGGGCAGAATTTTAGTGATTATTTTTATTTGATTCTAGTGATATTTTTTTATCTTGACATCTCATTGGCTACCCCTTCAAAGTAGTTCCATTCAGTAACCTGTTATCTTTATTCTTTTATGATGTGATCATGGTCACACATTACAACTGAAAACAAAAATTAATTAAAAAGGAGCAAAAACTTTGTAGACATGATATTTTTTAAAATAAATGCTCTCTTAGGTAATTCTGTGTTCTCCTTTCTAGAACTTGCATTGTTTTCTTAGACTTGAAATATTTGTAAAGCAGCAATATTTTTATGGGAGGAATATGCCATGAGAGCATACTGTCCCTAAAGGCTTTAGATGGACCCTTTGAAAAGAATACATAAACTAAACTTCTCAAATAGTATGGAGTGCCCTCTCCCCTCATAAATTCGTCAATGTATATTTTAGTTATGACTTTATTATAAACATAAATAAGCAATGATTCTTCTAATTTTATAGTAAAGTTATTTTAAAAGAGAAAGATGGACCTCAATTCTCAAATTCTTTAGTAATGGAAAAAAAACTCCTCTACTATCGTTTAACAACAACCATCCTTATAAATTGTGAAATACTATCTTGCAACATCTTTAGCAAAAGTCATTGCTATATATTTTAAAAATATTTGGGCGCTTTGGGGAAGGGGAGGATCCCTTGAAGCAAGGGCGGGTCCAGACCAGATTTTCGGGGGGGGCCATGTCAAAGTCGGAGGGTATTACATTCGAAATTTTCAGTGCCTCAGAAAAATTTTTGAAGAGTGCTTGCTTTCAAGCAGCTTTTTAGGGGTTTATAGTAACTTAGAGGATATCCAGGGCCCGTGCCATTGTTTTAGAAAGTGGGGGGGGGGGTGAAACATTTTTGTAAGGCCATAATAATACTTGTGTTCGCGAGGTGTTTGGCTCCCAACTTTTCGAGTATAACATAAATAAAATGCGAAACTTTGTTAAAGTTATAAAGGTTTCTTCAGATAATGCTAGCTCGAAAGCAAATGTGGGGGGGGGGGTCTGGGGGTCCTCCCCCAGAAATTTTTTTGAAATTTGGCTTCAAATAGAAGTTTTTCTACTCATTTTTGTACTTTTGGTATATATTGGATAACACCTAAAGAGGGTAACTTCTTACACTCCTAACAGGAGAGGAGAGAAACAAGTTCAAGGAGAAAACAGTAAATAAGTAACCATGAGAAATTAATAGGGGGTCTGAGGGGTGCCCCCAAGAAAATTTTTGAAAATTTGCCTCTAAAAATAAAGTTTCAGCTCATTTTAAAAGCATGTAAACCACAGAATTTTCAAGGATGAAATTATAAATAGATGCCCAATTTTGAAAAGGGCCGGGGGTCCTCTTGAAAATTTTTGCAAATACGTATTTAAACTATAGTATTACCGGTTTGAGAGGGCTTGAGCCCCATCCAATGTTAGCTGAAGGGGGGCTAAGCCCCTCCCCCAATATTTTGTGATGTTTGGATATTTTCTGGTTTGGAATCCCCTTCAAGAGCGGTTATTTGGGGAGAGGGTAACCCACAAAAGGTCTCAGAATGTGTTAAAAATTTCTTTTACAGGGTTCCCACTCTTTGAAAAGATTGAAAATCAAGGACTTTCAAGGACTTTTCAAGGACCTCCACAAAATTTATCATGGACCTTTTTTAAGAGACCCATATAAAAATCCTAATTCTTCTGAAGCAATCGCGATGTTTCCAGAAACAAGCTTACTCTTTAACTTTTTTTAAATTGATCAAGTGCCTCAATTTCTGACTATGCACACAGAATACAAGTTTTATAATAAGATTTTAAATAATATAAAAAGTAATCAAAGATGAATTTAAATATTTCATGCAAAAACCGGGAACTGCGAAAAGGAATCGTAGATGAATTTGAGATTGAGATTCAAGGACCTGGACCATTTTTCAAGGACTTTCAAGGACCTAAATTTAGCGAAAAAAATTCAAGGACTTTTAAGGACTTTCAAGGACCGTGGGAACCCTGTTTTAAGGGTCAAATTTTAAAAATTTTCTTGGGGAGAGACCCCAAACTTTGGAATTAAGCTGAAATGCTACTTTTAACAGAGAAATTTCTAAAATTTTTCTGGGAGAGATCCCCCAGACCCCCATCTTATTTCGAGCTCGCAATAATTACACAAAACTTTTACATTAAATGCACCTCAAAATATTACACCTTGGCGATATTTAAAGGGACATGTAACGAAATTTAATCTATACATCTGATACAAAATTAGGTAATTAGGCACGTAAACTTAATGGTTGTTTCTTTTAATTTTATGTTTTTTAATGTCTTGTACTGGCCCTCCCCCCCCCAATATTTTATAAAAGTTGGCGCCTATGGATGTCAAAATATTAAAGGGGGGTTTGGGGGTTCTCCCCCAGAAAAGTTTTTGAATTTTAACATTAAGAAAGTGTTTTTTAAGCTATTTGTTAGGGTTTCTCGGGGGGGGCCATGGCCCCCAGGGCCCCCCCCCTGGACCCGCCCCTGCCTTGAAGATCAATTATGTTAAAAATGAACGAAAAAAAAACCCATCTTATCTTTCCAATGATTTTTTTGCACTTTTATGGGGGAATTCACTTATTAAATCAATCCTTTTGCTACAAATGTTCATGCTTGAGAACCTTTAATCTTTCTAGCTCCCCAGAAAAATTTGAAGGCTAAAGTAATGCTTTTTGACCCTGTAAATCAAATTCAAAATAAAATTAAAAAAAAAAAAAAACATTGGAAAATGTAAAAAAGGGGAGCGGGCGTTACTCGAAAACATGAGGGTGATGGAACCCACACCCTTAAAATGTTATCTCCTCAATGTTTAAGCACAGGGACCGTAACAAATAGCATTACATGAATAATATTTTTTATGAACAGTTGAGGTATACAGTATTATTGCATACTGTAACAGCCTTTTGTTCTTTGCAGAATGCAGAAATTGGAGCAATACCTTTTTCTCGCCTTGAGGTCTATAAATTAAATAATAGTAATCAAATTAGGTTTTTATTTACTTCAAATCTTGTTTCCAAACTTAAAAAATTCAAAACAATAAAATAAAGAGATTTTTTAAGAGAAATCAATCATAGTTCTATGTAGCACTTGAATATCGTTTCTACATTAGGGACATCCATAAATTACGTGAGGTGTTTTTTTCCAAAACTGGACCCCCCCTTCCCCCCTTTGTGAGATTTAGTGAGATTTTGCTGGACCCCCTCCCCCCACGTGAGATTTATCTACAACTTTTTAAAAATTATTTTCCTTTCTCATATTAAAAAAAAAAAGAAAATCGTATAATTTTTAACTCAAAAAGTTGAAGTGAGATTTTAATCGACCCCCCCTCCCCCTTGGTGAGATTTGAGGAGATTTTTCCAAACCCCTCCCCCCTTTTTGACCTCACGTAATTTATGGATGTCCCCTAATAGGTTGCTAAAATGACCTCTCGGCTGAAATATAAGTAGGTCAAATAAAAATAGACCTTATATGAAATTTAGAATGTTTAACCTAACCCTTTAATTGTAATTAAAACTTTCACAAAATGTCCGAAATTTATAGATGTTAGGGATTTTGATCGATATTGTGACAACAGTTTTCGATTTTCTTGTACTACCGAAGATAGTGTAGCTCGGGAAGGGCATTGCTTTGCAATTACCTATTTGTACACAACTGAATATGAAAATAATTTATATATTCTATGCTGCAAAGTAATATCCAATGAAAATCTTTATGAGAAACTGTCAGAGGTCATCATAGTTTCTCCTATGAAATTGGGAATAAAAAAAAGTTAATTTAAAAATTTAATTCAAATGAGAAATACAGATGCAGACATAAGGCGATTTTTATTTGTGGTTTTCCGCTTGAGCTTTGAATTCATTCATTCGGGGCCATTGTAAAGATCGTTGCTCCTTCAAATTGGCCTGTTGTAAACAAGGCAAGGTGTCGTTCTTCGGAAACCGAAAAGAACAGACGCTCGTGGGAACCAAGGGAAATATAATTCAGTTATGGATGGCCAAGCACTTGACGCCAGGGTTAGAAGGTTGCTGAGGTAACCGTGAGGAGCTCTTTTACTGTCCAATTTAAAATAAAAATCTGTCTAAAAATGTTTTTTTTTTTAGTTCTAAAATGGAAACTACTAACATTATTTTTCTATAAATTTTTTGTCTGGCTGTCTATTTTCGATTAGTGATATCATATTCAGTGACTATAATTCTTGATTGTTTATGGATTTATATTTTAGGGAGTATCAAATAAAATAATTCTGAAACCCTTTTGATCTAAGAAAGGAAAAAAAAATGTTAACTCAAAATAGGTAAAGGTATGGTATAACTATAGAACCCTTTGCAAATACAATTTCTTTTTATTACCCTTGCGGTGAACCAACAGTACACCTCAAAACATTTTTATAAGAGCACTGAAAAGCTAACAAAAATATGTGTGGTGAACGAGAATAGGGATATTTATATCCTCTATTACGCAAATTCATAACCTGTTAGTACGTTAGTACCTGTTGTAAAATAAAATTTTCATGAAGTTTTAATTTTTAGAACTAATTTTATTCTAATAGTTTGCTAATAATCGAAGAATTTTCGTTGGTACATTTCTCAATATTTATCTCACTAAGCATTGCCAAGCAGTTTAAATACCAAAGCTTTAAAAATATCCCTTAAATTTCAAACCAACCAATTAAAAAAAACAATTACTACATTGATGACAACTGAAATTTGGCGATATAGAGTGTTTTCAGGTGACGTCACGACCAGCTATTTTCTATTAACTGTTAACCTTTGTAGGGCTTTTAACTGTTGCTAAGGCGGTTGCTAGGTAACGAGGTATCTGTTGCTAAGGCGGTTTTTAGGTATGGGATCACGTGATTGCAAATGATCCAATAGAAGAATTCCACGGCTAGTCATTTTCTGTAACTGTTAACCTCTGTAGGGCAAAAAACTGTAACATCTTCTGTTGCTATGGCCGTTGTTAGGTCCGAGTCATGTGATTGAAAATAGAGCATTCGCACATGACGTCACTTGGAGGACAAAATCAACGTTGCTAAGGCTGTTGTTAGGGGCGGGACATAGAAGTATCCAATAGCAGCATTCGCACATGACGTCACTTGGCGAATAAACAACGTTGCTAAGGCCGTTGTTAGGCAGAGTCATGTGATTGAAAATGCTCTATGCTCTATTCAAATATTTGGCGTATCAAACAGCGTGGCATTTTTTATAGTGTTATATAATAATGGATTTGTACCCTTTTGTTACATATTTTTTTATTTGGATTTCACAAGAATAATTTTAAAGATTTAACAAATACATTTCACTATTTAAATTGACAAGAAAATTTTTTGTATCATCAAAATTTCTTTCTGCAGCAAAATGGGAGAGTATGCTTCCACAGAGGGAGGGGTTGATTAAGGAGGGGGCAGCAATGTGATCTCTAGGGAAAAGAAACGCTTAGGTGACTGAGCAGAAAGGATGTCGCCTCTGAGGAATTGAGACTTGTCGTGTCGGTCACGCAACGGTGGCAGGGGTGCTTTTGTTCAGTTTTACTGTTACAGTCATCAAGAACTAGATAAATTGGAGGTTTTCCAAATGTGAGAAAAACCTTACCTCTCGGTGTGAAATTCAACAACTTCTCTCGGAAATTACAGTGGTTTCAGAATGTAATACCTCTACTCGTTATTAACTTACCAGATACCTACACACTGTTTGGAGAGAGATGGGACAGGGAGTTTTGTAATTATGGAAATATGGTTTGAGTACTAAATTCTTTAGCTTTATATAAATATACATTCAAAATAGTTGCTAAACAAATAGGTAATTTTGAGGTCTTTTATAATCGTGTCAACCTATTTTCCCGACTAGTTTGGTGGTTTGAATCTGGTATACTAAGGTAAGAAATCCGTTTTGGTGATTTGCATATTGTGATACCATAAAAAAACACTACCTCAATCAGTTTCAACTTCATAGTAAAAAAGCTAGATGGCTATAAACTTTCACACGCCGAGTCAGCAACACTTAAATATTGTTTCTGTTGAATTTTTTACACTAAGGGTTAAAAAAGTAATATCACGTAATGAAGCAGCCCGATGAAAAACCATTGATCCATTCCTGATGTTCAAAGCATTTCATTTAGCTAGGGTTTATTTCATGAATTGCTCAAGCAGGTTTTGAATGTATGGTCACACCTTTTCTTTATACACGGCATCTTTAAAGAACATCATCACTGGCACTTCAGTACCACCCTCATCCCTGAACTCCAACATACCTAACAGTCCCAACGGATGGCTGCTCTGTCCTACATAGAAGCGCAAATGATCGTAACTCATCAAAACCTTTGCAATGGCACCTTCAAAACGTTGTTTGGCCAGTTCGATTTCTTCATCATCGGTCCGGAGTTCCTTCCACTTTTTCTCCAGGGCCGTCAGGTATTCCTGCAAGTATTCCTCAAAATCCGTCTTCGAAGGGAAATAAATTTCAGAGAGGCGCTGGTTGAGGACCAGGTCATACCCAGTTTCGCAAAGGAACGCGTTGGTGTCCTCAGAAACATCACCCACTGCCACGGGGTTGCACTCCTCAAACACCGGTCCTCTGCTCAATCTGCTCTCAAAGCAGACCTTGATTTCGTAGAAATGGTTGTCGATCTTGTATTTGAAGGCGTCGGTGAACATTTCATCGTTGGAGATTAAATCTTTGAAAATAATCATTTTTAGATGAAGGAATTTAATTAATACTCGATCAACTGTGTTGTATATTTTGATTCAACTTTATTCGGATTAAAGATGTAGCAATTTGTGTTAAATGATTTATATTTTCATCAGAATTGTCGTTTAAATAATGCTTTAAGGTTTTACATTGACAAAAATAATGGGTTTGATGTGTTACTAGAGGTATTATTTTTTACCTTATGTTTCACTAGTAACGTCCTAGAAACGTTTACCCATTGTCCCTTTTGTGTTATAAAATTTCTATTTTCATATTTATTACTGACGATTAAATTTTTAAAAGATATAAGCTCTCTACCCAAACAGCACACATGTTCAACTTTTGTCATGTATGGCCAATTTTAATTTATTTCTTATATTATTCTTATATTTTTATCTTCTGTAGGGCTTTTAACTGTTGCTAAGGCCGTTGTTTATCTGTTGCTAAGGCGTTTTTTAGGTATGGTATCACGTGATTGCAAATGCTCCAATAGAAAAATTCCACGGCTAGTCATTTTCTGTAACTGTTAACCTCTGTAGGGCAAAAAACTGTAACATTTCTGTTGCTAAGGCCGTTGTTAGGTCCGAGTCATGTGATTGAAAATGCTCTAAACTTGACACATTTGGTATGAGCTATGCTACAAGGGTGTTAAGGAACATACAAGAACCGTAGTTATGGCACTTAGATTAATAGAATAAATATTTCTGCATAAATGCATTGGTAGTTAGACTTCCAATAAACAATAAAAAGAAACCTACTTTCTTAAATAAATCGTTTAGTATATATGTTTCGGGCAAATTGATAAATCGGGCATTATTAATAATGCCCGAAGTGGAGGCGGGCAAAGTGATAAATTTCATTCATAAATGCCCTTAAATTTATCACATTGCCCGTCTCACATCGGGCATTATTAATAATGCCCGGATTTTTAACATTGCCCGTAACATATATACTAGCTTTTCAACATAAAAATATTAAATTTATTTTAACATTAAAAAGCAACTGTACGTTCTAATTGGTCTCCCAAACAGACCGTTTTGCAGAAACACACTCCCCTCGCATGGCAGTTACTGTCACCTCCATAATCCGCAGCAGCAGCCATTTGTGTAGGGCGTGATTGACATGTTTCCAGCTGGGGCGTCCACTTGACTCGGCACTCTACCGTAAAGTAATTGCCCCTTCCCCGACAGCAGGGGCGAGTGTGTTTGCCCAGTGCTTTTCCCGACTGAAGTGAGAGGAGAGTTGATTTCCAGGAAAAGGGAATGAGGTTGCATCCTCGATGCATAGTAGCTGTAAAAGGTAGATAATATTGTTTTATGAGGGAAATTAAAAGGCATTATTGTAAGGAGGATGTAGTCTATTTATGTACGAGTTCAAATTCACTGATTATAGATTTTTTTTTATATTTTTCTGACTTAATTAGGTGTATTTTTTACAAAATATTATTACAGAAAAATCACTCAAAATAGATCCTAGAAAAAAAAAGTTTTATGTTTTTTTTTATTTTTTTCTGAAGAGAAAACTTTTAAAAATTCAAATTGAAACAAATACATTTTTAGTAATTTTGGGAAAATATTCTGATTTTTGGCACAAATAACTGACAGTAAATAAACAACTTCAAAGATTCATTCTAAATTCAAGGTGGTATTTATTACAAAATGTGACAAACCGTGATGGGAAAGTAAAAATATCTAAGACTTATTGTAGTTAAATCACTTTAATAGCATAAGGATTATTATAACCTAGTTTCTTCCTAACCCCAAACTTAAGCAAAACATGAATTTCTTATAACTGTCCATGTCCTATACGCTGGATAGAACGCATGTATTAGGTATTTTTAAATTCTCTGTATGCATCAATCAGAGAACCCCAGGCAATGCCTCATTTTCTCCATCATTTTCATTCGTTCGACAGGAAAAAAAACCCACAATTGACTAGTATCTATGCCCATCTTCCTATTAGCAAGCAAGGCAGACGAAAAACAACCCAAAGTTCAACCACATCTTCCCCCAAACTGCAGTTATCGCAGCCTCCCAATCGAAGCAGCACCACCACGCCCGATCGCATCTCCTCCCTCTTCTTCCACGCGAGTTGGAGCAGACAGACTTCTCCGAAGCTTGTCACTGCCATCTCCAGAGAGAGAGGACAGAAGTGACATGTTTATCGTGCTTCCATTTCAGCTCTCTCTCTGTCCATCCGGAAGGGTTACTGTCACACTCTCGGTTGGACAGTGTGTGACTGTCACCCAGAAACGGTAGTGTCGAGTTGCTGCGGGACTGTAATTATAGGATTAGAAGTAGAGGTGATTGGCATAGAACAGGGATTAGTAAGGAGGGTTCTTGGAAAGGTTTTGGTTCTTATCGTGATGATTGCACGGGTATCGGTTTCTTCAGGATTGTGGAGTGTAATTTGTAATGCTTATCGGAGGAGGTTTTATTTGTAAATTATTCTGGGTCTTCTTCTTGCATTGTTGATTGGAGTAAACTTTGTGTAATCCAAATGTGACTGGTTGTGGTTATCTAATAAGCCAAAAAAAAGACTTTTCAATATTGCATTATTTTAGCCACAACCAAACAGACTATATTCCTGAAGTGAAGTTTAGTAAATGTAAAACACTTAAATTCATACCTTTTTGTACTAATTTTATCATTTATCTAAAATTCGTTTTCACCTAGCCACTATTAAAAATTAGTTTTATGTTCGTAAACTTTTCCCTCAAGATTTAAAATCAGGATCACATAGGAAACATCCCCAGAAAATGTAAGAACTTCAAAACAGCATTTAACAAGTTTGCTCTGATGAGATCTGGTGTACCTATATGTTAATGCTACTTTGATTGAATTAAAAAAATATTGTTATGTATTGTACTTGACCCACATTGTCTAAGATTCGTTGATATCATGTTTGTCACAATGTAATTAAAATTTTTAATACCAGGGTAGATTCTGATCTGGATAAATTAAAGCAGTGCTATACCAGTTTTTATTAAAGCATTTAAAAAAAGAAGTCATTATTTTTAATCTGTTTTTAATCGTTGACCATGCTTGAACCCATACCAATGCTAGAGAAAACTAAGGCTCTGAATAAGGCCAACTTAAAATCCTGACTCTACATTAGTAAGTGTATATTATTTTTAGTACAAAAAGTAATGAACATTAAAAAGAACCGTATTTTATGTAATACAATACGTAAATATTTCTATTCCGAACTATCTAAGAAAACATGGAGCATCACAGACGATGACTTTACTAACAGTGTGGGTTCATTATCATGATATCCAGCCCAGGCATGACACTTGAATGAACCATTTGACTGTCAAATGGATAGTAAACCTGAAAAGAAGACAATACATTACTATTGAAATATTGAAAAATCACTTCAAAGGAACCGCGACTTGCTATACATTCTTACTTTTTATCCACGGCTTACTAGATACCTACTATCTGTACCTTAAAAGGGGGTAACAATGCTAGGGTGAACAGGTGAAGTTACTGTTATGACATTCTCAAAGTTTTGTCTTGAAATTTCTGAAATACGATCACTAGAAAGCTTCCAACTAAGGTAGAATCAAAATGTCGACTTTTGTTAACCTTACAACTTTTCTTTGGAAAAGCGATAAAGAACATGACTCAAAATTACTAGGTCATATTTTTCATTCAATTATAAAGTTTTTTTTAACCATTTTCAATTTCATTATTTTGTTTCACTTTGTGGTTTGACTATTAATGAATTTTTATTAAATAGAGGGGTAATTTTGACCCCAATGGTATTTGGTGAAATAACTGATGAAATACTGGAATACTGGATGTTGGATTCTTTTTAATTTGCTTGTAATTTTGTATTGCTTCATGCGTTCTTTAATTTAATTTTCCTTCTTTAAATTATTTTTATTCCTGTTTTGCATTTGAGGAACCTTTTTTTTATTCGCTCATTTAAACTGCTTCAGAGAAAACGCGGCCAGTTCATTCTAGCCTTTGGCGTTCTCTCTGCGTTTCTCGCCTAGTAAGGTTACATTTGGCGTTAAATTTGATAATTTTTAATAACTTTTTACAACTTTTCTACTGTAATTTAGCAGCTAATTTTTTTACAGAAGGTGTTTTGAGTCATATATAGTGCTGTCCTTTAAAAACAACCCACTCCAAACAGGGCCCGATATAGAAAATTTGGAACACTAGGCCCAACATAGAGGAAGGGGGCCCCCGTTGCCACATTAGGTGCTATTTGAATGTAGAAGCGTAAAAAGTAATTGTTTGCTTATGTGAAAATTCACTATCGTCAGGGAGTCAGGGGAAGCCACGTTCTCGGTTATCTTTTATGTTTTTTACACTGCTAAAAGGTTTGGATTTTTATTTTCGATTTAAAAAAGGAATGAAAAAGCATTCTAGGAAGTATACAAAGTTATTTCAACTATAAATTTTTGTCAACTTTTTAAAATTAGGGGCCCCTCAAATTATGGGGCCCCTAGGCCCGGGCCTAGTGGGCCTAATGGTAAATCAGGCCCTGACTCCAAATTGTACCCTAAAAACAACCCATTGAGATTGTTTAATTAAATAATTAAAATAATTTTACCATCTCATATACCCTGTCTTTCTATGCCCTTTAGAGTGGCAGTGATGTAAAAACTGTTCAAAGAACGGTTTTTCTACTTATTTTTTAAACAAGCTGAGATAATACAGATTTTTGGCAAAAAATGTGCTTCAGATGTACAGATTTTGATGTTGTAAAAATGTATGTTGTAAAGACGTAAGAGCATTTTTCGCGCCTTTTTATGTTATTCCATTACTATGAGGATAAAACATTAAAGTTTTGGCTCTGTCCGCCAATTAAAGTCCTTACTGTAGTCTTTGAAATCAGGGGTAAAAAAAAACCCAGTGGGAGCTAAAAAAACCCCATTGTTTCATTTCCTATAAATAGCAAAATAAATAAAAATTTATGAAAAATATTTAATATTACCCATGATATACTACTCATTATGCAAATATAATGCTTGTTTCAGTGATTCTCGGATTTTTTTTTTACTATTTTTTATAAAAACTCACTGATACCAAAAAAACACCCATTTTCCCATGCAAAGATAGCACTTTACTAGAATTTCACTCGAAAATGGGTTATGGAGAGTTAATAGTTGGGGTTAAAATAAAATATAGGTGCCAATTATCCTGTTTTAGCTTTTTTTATAAAAACTGTAAAGATTTGGCATTTAAAAAGTCATTTTCAAATCCCGAAAATAAAAACACAACAGTAAAATAGCTATTATCGTTGTGTTTTGAAGACGAACTCTTGAGGAGAAAATCATATCATAATTTTAATTTTAGAAATAATTATTAATAAATTTGGTTTTAACTATCTTAAATATTCCCTTTTCTATAAAAAAACCCCTTTTAACCATATTTTTGTCTTAATTTTGAGTATTTTCAAGCATGTTTTTTTAGGGTACATGTTTTTTTTTTAGGAAACAGTGGGTTTTTTTCAAATTCTTACTTAATTGGCTGCCAATTTGTAATGGAGAGTTGGAATTAAAAATGCTTATTAGCACTAAAATGTTAGGGAGGATGAGCCGTTACAACAATTTTTTGTTCGATTTAATTATCCTTTTTATTAAGCTTTTAATGGAGGAAATGTAAACAGTGGGTTGTTTTTAAAGGACAGCACTATACAAACCCCTGTAAAATTTTCGTCCAATTCTGTGAGTTCACCCTGAGAACGTTTCCTTGTTAGAAAAGCTCGAAAGGTGAGCCAACAAAAAGGAGCCAAAATTCACCAAATTGGCTTTAAAAAGAAGTTGAAGTATCTAACTGGTTTACCGCAATGGAAAAGTACCAAAAAAATACATTCAGACGCTCTCTGAAGAGACAGAACTTTCCAGTTTAACTAATATTATCAATTTTGGATCCTTGTTATTTTAATATAGCCACTTGTTATTATCGCATACATTTAAAAATTTTTATTAATAATATACATTTTATATTGATTTTACTTATAGCATTAATCTCTAACTTTTGCTTAAAAATAATTTGGTAAAATAATATATTTAAAGAATAAATATTTCTCCAAAAATTCTCTACCGCAGACCCTAAAGCTCATGTCTTTGTTTTGCTTAGTTTCTAAAAAAAGGGAAGAAAAACAAACATTTTATATTTTAATTCGAATTTTTGTAGGAATCGTTTACTTAACTAATTAATTTAATTTAAGTAATTTAAAACCTTTATAATTTGAAAACATCAAATCGGCATTTGACATTGAGTTAAAATTTAACTGATCGTGATGGGTACGATAAGTTGACAAATCTACGACAGTTGGCAGTTATCAGGCAATACGTTGCCATCTTTTTGAAGTCTACATGTCTCCGTAATTCATTTTGGTGAAATCGTTTTAATTACATTTTTAAAATATGCCTTGTTTATTTATTAGCTGGGGATAACTGAAATAACGCAGGGAATTCAAAATAACATGAGAACTATAAAGAATCCAACAACTTCTGATCCCGAGTTCAACGTCGTAACTGATTCGAGGAGCAGTAATCACAGTTTTTGGATCATGCCGCAGCCCAATTCCATATGTAGCTGGTTTGAGATTTTTTTTTTGTAATTCTTTTTTACCCGGTTCTAATTTGCCTCAATCTTGTCTTCAAATGCTTGGATTACAATATAATATGACTTTTTTTTAAATTTTAAAAGGTTATGAGGTAACTGAAATGAGGCTGGCATCTGGATTACCAGGTGTGATTACTCTGTGAGTGTTTTTTTTATTTGTATTTTCGTCTAATATCTAATTATGCAGCTGCTCTTTTAATTATGCGAATTATCGTTTGCCACCACGGACGCATCTGGCATCTGTTCAAAACTTCTAAAACTCGCGAGTTCGGGCCGTTGCTTTTGCTGGGCTTCGCTTCTTTTCCATTTTTCGTTCGATATTTTATGTTTTAATTTAAAAAAGTGATTTAAAAAGGACTCGTGGTGTTAATTTATCTTACACAGTGGACTTTTGCAAGCCCTGGATTTGGCTGGACATTTCGTTGGATTAAAACGTTTGACGCATCAAAACTGTTCTCTTGTGTGATAGTGGGATTCTGGACTGTCGAACCTCTTGCTGATTTTCCCTCTCCTCTCTCCTGTGTTCGACCCCAGAGGATTCTAAAAATATGTGAGTACCTTTTTCTGTTACAAATACTGCACAATAGTTTCTTTTAATGTACATCACAATGGTATGCGCTTAATGGATACCATTTACTAGTCGCGCCATTTTCTTCACCATTTAGTTTGGAATACCATTGTTTTATTTCTCCGGTGAATGGAATGTGCGACGCGGATGATGAAATTTGTTTAAGTAGTTTAATATTTTGTGTTTTAGAATGATTTAAGTAGTTGATAACCAATTTTAAGTGCTATTTCACTCATATTACCAATGTTTTGCATTTTTTAACTTAAAAATAATATTGTTTTAACATTTTCATCTATAAGTGTAGTTGAACAGAATTTACCAAGCGACTATTTGCGAGTTAAAGTACTTTTGGTATCTTATAATTTCTATAGTATACACAAGGGTGAAATTTTTAAATTTTTGATGGATTTTTTTAAGGACTAAAAAACTGAATGACATGAAATTTTTTTTTAAACTCAAGCGTCTTGATTGTGTGAATCTTGTGTACTAATATTCACTAACGTGTCTCTTTAAAATCTGAGAGACGATATTATAAGTTTTTTTTAAATTTAAGTGTAGCATTAATCTGTTTAACTATCTAATTATTGAAATAAAATGTTATTCTTTCTGTAATAATGAGATTATTTTAAAATTTCATTATTTAATGATTTTCACTCATCGGTATATAAGTATGTTTTCCATTTTTAAAAATCTTGGACGATTAAAGTAATGTTTTATTGAAAACTTTTGATACTATAATTTGTAGTTGTGTATCAGTAAAACATTAATGATAATCGAATAATTTTATACTTTGCTTCTTAGTTTAGGACAATTTTATACAGATCTTGGTATTTATTTTTAAATTATATCTTTAATTTATTTAAAAACTCGAGGTATCTCCTTTTTCATATAAAATTTTCCATCTTGATAATTTTTGAAATTTTCACCCTTGTCTGGAAGAAACTATTGTGCTTGAAAATTATTATTGTTGTTGTTTGCTTTAAAATTAAAATTTGATTTATTTTGTTTTGAGGTTTTAAAAATGCATGTTAACCAGTTGAAAATGGAATAGTAGTATTAAGATATAAAGAGAGAGGGAGGACTCGTCATTTGGTCTATATTTTTGTCCTTAACTAAGGGGGGACTTGAAATACTAGACTGCAAGATTTTCATGATTAATTAAATCATCGTAATTTCGGGTAGATAAGCCGTGTGGTTTATACGTGTTAAAAAGTTAGAATTTAGTGTCTTCAGATTATTTTCTTAGGGCAACCTACCTGTTTAATTTTACTATCATGCCTTATGAACTGTAGAAATTTGTAAGTTAACTAAGCCACATGGCTAATAAACACATGTCTGCAATGAAAACCTGTTTAAAAGTTTTTATCAAATTCCCATGTATTTTGGGGTACTTATCACAAAAAATTATTGAAAAAATTTAGAAAAAGTTAGAAATATTTCTACAGCTTTCATTTCCTTAAAAATAGCCTTATATCTTAAATTGTCAAGAAAGGTGATGTCCTATGATAAAAAGAGGCCAGTTTAAGATTCAGCACACTAAGAAACATTAAAAATAGTTTTTAAAAAATAATTTTTGTATCAATAATTTGTATACAGTTTTTGTATAATAAGTCTTTTTCCCAAAATTTGGAGGTATATCCCAATGAAACATAAAGACTGACTAAAATTGTCAGAAAATGTGACGTCCCAGGATAAACGGAGGTCATTTTTGGATTCAGCACACCAAAAAACATAAAGATGAAGTGGAACAACTCAAACAGTTTTCAGATAGTTTTTTTGCAGACCTGTGTAATCGGTTCTTTCATAAAAAAACAAAACCCTTTTTAAACATTGAAGAAAAACATAAGTTAGCTTACAAAACGAGTTGACAGTTAAAATAAGCAAGTTTCAATAAAAAACAATAACGAAATAACCAGTAGCAATAATAAATAACCAAGTAACCAGTTCACCCAACATAAGGCAGTTGTGGGGCAATTTCTCCTAGTTTTATATTAAGTATACTTTCGATATGACAAACTTCGATAAGCCGAAAACCTCTACTTATCAAAAAAATATTCTCCCCTTGACATTAGGTATTCCTATAATGTCAAATTCCATTCTTATAGTGAAGACTTTTTCCAAAAGAACTAAAATTGAATTATTCTTAGTAATTACAATACGGCCAGGTGATAATTTTTTTGGTTAGAAGAATGGGTCCACGAATTTCATGAAGGTCAAGGGTTCATAATTGTGTAGTGTGCTATCAAAAATTTGCTCGACATCTGTCCTATTAGCAGATGTTTTCTTCTCCACTTAAGGTCGTTGTTCAGTAACATTCTAAACTGAGCTGCAGATCTGAAAATGTAGAGAAAATTGTAACTTTTCTGCTATTTTTCGAATAAGAATAGTCATAAAACAATCTGAAAAAGTACTTCTGATTTTTTTGAAGAAAATAAAAACGCGTATTTCAAATTTAAGCTTTAAATTTTGAAAATTTAATTTCTAAAAAAAAATTATTTCAATTAAATATTTTCTGTTATTTTCCTTAAAAATATGTTACCGTAGTAAAAATAATATTCAAGGGGAATACATTAGTCTGTCTTATTTGACACATCCATATGCCATGTTTGGTAATTTAAAACTTACGAAGAATCTCTTTGTTATCACGATAACTGTCACAAAATTTGTTAACCTCCCCTTCAGTTTCGTTTTATCGAGAGTGTACGGTATTTTCTAACTTGATATTTAAAAATATATAATCATTAAATAGCAATCAATGTCTGAGGATCAATATTTATAATTGAAAAACGTGTTTTTTTGGTACAATTTTAGACATTTAAATGTGATGCTGAGGGTTATAAAATATTGAGGAGTGCTTTTTTTTGGGAGGGTGGCTTATCCGATAAAATTTCATTTTTTAAAATTGAAATTTAGAAAGTAATACGACAGTGCGGCTTATCTACCAGAAATTACAACTAAGAAATTCGGATATATCGGTGCATTCTGAGTTTCGATTATGATAAGTATCGAAAAGTACTAGATCGATTCTTTGTAAAATTATTCTTTCCTAGAATACAAGATTTTCACGCATTCCTGCATTAATATCAAAGGAACTGGACATTTTCAATGTTCAGTTTTAATCGTGATAAGTGTAAAAAATATTTCCTTTCCCTATTCAAGAATTAGAGCTGCATGCATAGTCACACCTCCCTCTCTTTTCACTGATGAGAAATGAACAGGTTTCTCTCTCATGACACACCACTAGTAACTCTCACAAATGCGTTGTTCTGCCTATTTTGCGCTTGTACCTTTGGATCATCGGTGAACCCATCTTTGGGAAGTGTAATGCTCGGATGATGGGTTGGCACTAGTGCTTCAGGTGTCCATGGAGACAGATCTGGAGAGTTTTGAGCGATCCAAAGGGAATCAGGAGGGCTTCTGGTATGAAATTCCCCAAAATCTCCTTTTCCCGAAATCCGGAGATCGAGACAGGTTTGCTGACTGGAAGGTGGTTCCAGTGTACTGATTGAGAACTACCTTCCCAGCATTGGTGTTCCGATGCATAAAGCAAGTTGCGGATTTACTATTGACACTAATTTCAATGCTTAATTACATGTTTTTGAAAGATCAGTCAACACTTAGCACTAGTAATTTTCTAAAGATTTAGAGAACTATTGTGTATTCCAGGCCTGCACAACTTTGACGGAAATGCGGGGCAAATTATATTTTCCCCGGCAATCTGTTTAGCAATAGTAGTATATCTAGGCCGATGAGAGGTTAACTGAATGATAGTGAAAAATGTATCACTTTATGTATGCCCGGTAGCAGAAACAGTCCAGCACTGTAGAGAGTCCTCAGATTTATCTTAAAGCTTGCAGATTAATTTTTTTACCAACTTATAAAAACAAAACAAAAAAAAAATCATCCTGAAATGGATGATTACGGATAACTGTGCAAGAATTAATGCTAACAATGCCTTTATTAATTGATATAATATTTTGGAATGAATTGTTTTTAAGTTACACTTTTTCTTTATTCAAGGTATTATTTTCTTCTTTAACTACAATTTCAATTTTGAACTGCAAAATTATATTTATTTATGCAAAATGAAAATTTGGCTCTTAAAATAACAATTATTATGATAGTAAGCTTGATAAAATTAGATAAAATTTGCAGATAAATTTGACTTCTGCTGCATATTGATACAAAAAATTCTGCTACCGGAGCAATATGTATATTTAAATCATTCTGAAGTGTTTAGCATTAATATTTCAATACAATTTCTACATTAGTGTGTGTCCGATGTTAGATGTGTCTGATTTTCACTAAACTTTAGGGAATACCCATGTAGACTATTCACTTTCGTTGTTAATCTTGGAGATTTCATCCAAAGAGAAAAGTGTAAATCATCTTTTTACTCATCACTCCTATTTCCTACACGAATAAGTGATTCCTCGGTGAGGATCACTTCTGACGAACATCGGAAGGGAAACTGGGTTAATAGAATAGACCATAAGCTTCCTTTTGTCCCTTTTCCCTTTCTATATGTATCGAAGAAATCAATCAGTTCAAATTTTCCCCATTAGTGAGTACTTCTAGAAATTCTTAAATGCATCTTTTAAATTAAGTTTCTTAAATGCCTTAAACTTATAGATAGATTTATGGGTCATTAAAAGGCGACTAAAGCTTCGTATGTTGTGCAGGCCTGGTGTATAGAAATGAATGTTGGGCCTCAAGTTCTGTTGATTTTAGAGAAACAATATGGTCAATTAGAAAACTGGCGAATCCAGGTTCGAGTACTTGCTAGAATTTAAAAAAAAACTTTCATGATAAAATCTGAGAATTTTTGAAGGGTACCTAACATTTTTAGCCTTAAAACTACACATTATAGCTGCACACAGCATCATATATTTTTTTAAATTCTTCTTAAAGTCATTTCATGAAACGTGCCTCCTGGATTCGCCCTTGATGAAAAAACTATGAGTAAATCCACTGAATCATTAAGTTATTTTATTAAAAAAAAATTTCTGAAATTATCTTTACATATCTTGGATATGTAATTTTTTATTATGAATTTCTAATTTTATATGAATTCTAAATTTCCCCCCAAAACGCTTTAAAATATTTAAGGAATTTTGAAAGTATCGATATTGTGTAAATTAAGAAAAAAAGTTTATGTGGTTATGGAGAAAATATAGAACATAACATCCATATTTCAAATGCTTATTTGAAACTTAATTCATAATCGTATAGCTATGGAAATTTGGTATTTTTTAAAAATTATGAGCAGCAGTTAATTTATTTTAATTAATAAATTGGTTAAGAATAGCAATGCTTTTGAATTTTCGATGCTAGTATGGTGGCAAAAGTATAACAACACGACGTGTTTGTAAGGTTAGGAAACTTTTAAAACTATTTTTAAATAAAATTTGTTTGACTAATTTAAAAATTTTAAATTTGTTTATCGATATAAAAACTTAACTATCTATTGCTGGTTCCATGTTCCAGAGAAAGAAATATATTTCGGGCGGAGGGTGTTTTTACTCCATTTCTAGCACATAGTTTAAACATAAAAATATCCCTTTAAATTTTTTTCCACAGTGTCATATTATAAACGGTAAAAGTTCAGAAATCTAAATTAAGCACGTGTTTGTGTTTTTTTTTCTAACTTGCAAAACTACTAATTTGAAATAGTCGTTAAATTTAAATAAATGTAATAGAAAAATTGGATGGCTATTTGATTCTTTGTTCTGCAGCATAAAATATGTTTAGGGCGGATGCTGTTTTTTTATTCCCTTTCACAGCACCTATTAAAAATATCCTTTCAACTGATGAAATCATTAATCACAAATTCCAAAGATATCATTCCATATTAGTTTAAATTTATAATTTACCAATTGAGTTAAGACCTAGTTTAAAAATAAAAAAGATGTAATGCTAATCCTGATAACTTCCCCCGATTACATCATGTTTTAAATTTTTAAATTTATTAGGGTTACTTTTATATTAATATGTGCAGTATGTTTAAATTTCTGTTACTTTAAAAGTTTTGAAAATAAGTCTTAAACTAATAGAACTAATAGGGGTAGATGAAAAAAGATTGATTTCATAGTTTAAAAAAAAGGTACTGCGAAAAACTAGTTTTCATTTTTGAAAATTAGAAATCAAAATATGGTTACAAGCGGTTACAAGCAATAGGTACAAAATGTAAAATTATCTTTAATTCTTTTCTGATCTTTGTTGGTATGGTGGTTGTCCAAACCTAATAGTCAAAATTTAGTAGTATTTGAGAAACCCTGACAACTCATTCTTTTCAGTAATAAGATGGGAAGTTTTAGAGCAATCTAAATTAATTTTACCTGAAATACATCGCAAATATGAATCTGATGGATAATCGAAGTTCATTACATGGCTCACAAACTAAATATAAAGTCTGACTCGAGTTTTTACGAGAAACACTGTGTGAAAAATACTAAATGTTTGTACTTATGAATGCTATTAAAATTATGTATAATGTATTCAAATTATTGAAACTACGCTATTAACTTATTTAGTTTGCATAAATTTTATTAGGTATAGTTTTCTCTGTAAAACTAAATTGCATAAAATGCTTTGATTTAAGATTTTTAAAAATCGATTTTAAGAAAGTCGATATTTTTATTCTTGGGTGTTTTGCAAGCTTTCTTAAATTTCCTGTGCTTAAGCTTTTATTTCTTATACGAACTGTCCACAAATCAAACTGGCTTTGAAGGAATTAAAAACAACAGTAAATTTTTTTTTTTTTAAATTAAAACATTTATTAGCTTGCTTTAGTTCAAGTTAAATATCAATCTCCTAGATTATATTCTAAATTAAGTTTTAACAAAAATTTGAGAAAAAAAATCTTAATTTGGCGATGTCTTGTAAACTTTTCCATGTTCCATGTTCTTAAGTCATTCCCAAAATGGATTGTCTTTATTCAACTAACTGACTTCGAAAATATTAAGTAATGAAACAATCTTTAAAAAAAAACCCACTATATTATAGTGAAGCATTTTAAGTCTGCTTTATTTAAATTAAACAATCATAAATAACTGAATTTCGAATAGAGTTTTTACAAATATTTGTTTCATGATAATTAATATACATATATTTAGATGTTTGTGCCTAAAGTATTATTTTTGATACATGATTTTTGTCCACATTGCATTCTCTATGATGAATTCGTAGAACCAAAAAGTCACTGCTTTTTATTAAAGGTTTTGCTAAGATTTATAAGGGCACATGGGTATTTTTATTCCATCTAACCAAATCAAATTTTTATCTTGATTTTTTTAAAGTTGGAATCTTTTTTTGTCTAGTGTATGGTATTCCATGACTTTGGATTTTAGCAAAATAATATAGTTTACCCTCTCTTCTCATATAGAAAAAAAAAACTTGGAACAATTTTAGAAATGGAAAAAAGTATTGATATTGGCTTAGAATTTTTATAAGAGCCAATTTAAAAATTGTATAAAACAATACCTAAATGCTTCATATTTACAGTTTCCTTTTAGTAAAAATTGTGACAAAAAGTAAAAAACAACTGTTTAAACGTTTAAAAATTTATATTGAGTTTTTAAATGAATAATTCCTTACCATCCCCCCAGCTTCATTAAATTAAAAAAATAAGCACTCAGTGGGAAAGTATTGTGAATTGAAAGTATTGAAAGTGAAAGTGCAGTCGTATAGGGGATTATATAATAGAGTATAGACCACTACACCCTGTGACGCCTCCGGGTTAACGACAGGTCTCATTGCCTCGAAATGCCGGATGGTTAGTGTCCAGCTCCTACTTCCAGGGGAGTTGGCACGTAGTACCCGGGGTACGATTCTCTTGATTGAAAATCTACAGATTGAAAATCTGTAAAGGAGGATGGGTGAGGTGAGGTGTGGCTAAATCTTCAGCGACAGCTTCTTCGTAGAAATCTGGAAGCCCTCACTGACTCGATTCCGGGGCCCCATCCTCAATTCTCGTTGCCATGGTAACTAGAGTTAATCAGGAAATTTTTTGTTCAGGAAACTTTAATTTAAAAATATGTTAAGGATATGAAAAAGTTGCTTAGTTATTGTATAAATAATCATTAAAAAAAATTTTACACCAATAGTAGATTTTTAGTAGTAAATTAGATAATAGAGAATAGACCACTACACCCTGGGACGCCTCCGGGTTAACGACAGGTCTCAGCACCTCGAAATGCCGGATGGTTAGTGTCCGGCTCCTGCTTCCAGGGGAGTTGGCACGTAGTACCCGGGGTACGATTCTCTTGGTAGAAAATCTACAGATTGAAAATCTGTAAAGGAGGATGGGTGAGGTGAGGTGTGGCTAAATCTTCAGCAACATCTTCGTAGAAATCTGGAAGCCCTCACTGACTCGATTTCGGGGCCCCATCCTCAATTCTCGTTGCCATGGTAACTAGAGTTAATCCGGAAATTTTTTGTTCAGGAAACTTTAATTTAAAAATATGTTAAGGATATGAAAAAGTTGCTTAGTTATTGTATAAATAATCATTAAAAAAAATTTTACACCAATAGTAGATTTTTAGTAGTAAATTAGATAATAGAGAATAGACCACTACACCCTGGGACGCCTCCGGGTTAACGACAGGTCTCAGCACCTCGAAATGCCGGATGGTTAGTGTCCGGCTCCTACTTCCAGGGGAGTTGGCACGTAGTACCCGGGGTACGATTCTCTTGATAGAAAATCTACAGATTGAAAATCTGTAAAGGAGGATGGGTGAGGTGAGGTGTGGCTAAATCTTCAGCAACATCTTCGTAGAAATCTGGAAGCCCTCACTGACTCGATTTCGGGGCCCCATCC
Source organism: Tetragnatha montana (assembly GCA_963680715.1). Classification (NCBI taxonomy): domain Eukaryota; kingdom Metazoa; phylum Arthropoda; class Arachnida; order Araneae; family Tetragnathidae; genus Tetragnatha; species Tetragnatha montana. Next base: position 35,194,194 of record OY796675.1, read on the forward strand.
TCAATTCTCGTTGCCATGGTAACTAGAGTTAATCAGGAAATTTTGCATCACGGGGGATAGTAAGGACAGAGAGGGAATGACTTTAATTTAAAAATATGTTAAGGATATGAAAACGTTACTAAGTTAGTCTGCTTGATAACTTAAGGTTGTTCTACAACTTTCTTGTCATGATCATAATAAAAGGAAATACAAAAATAAAAGTTATGTTTAAAAAAAATTATGAATTGAAATGGATATTTATTTGACGGTTTCAAACTCTCTTAGAACTTCAAATGTTGTTCCATATTTTTAAAGTTTATGTTAAGAGCCGATATTCTATATTATTTTCTATTACGAAATGTATCCAAGTTTTATAGTCTTTCATTCAGGACTAGTTTGTAAACAACATATTGCCTTTAATGTAGGCTTGGGTTACATTATAAAAATACGCATGTGCCATATATTTCTTAGTTTCAATGATTATACTTTAAAATTTTAATAAAATACTATATTCTATCTTAACTTCTAAACTTTGAGAAAAATTTTGTTTAAATTTCTGTACTGAATATTATTTACTGTGATTTTGCTGTTTGAAAATTGTCAGAAAATTTTATTTGGGCTTAAAAACACAATAAACGAATATGTTTGACAAATATAAAATTTATATTAATTTGCCTGATCTCTGACTTCTAAAAGTAAAAGAAAAAGTCAGTGAAGGAAATATAACTTTTATTACCTTAATTTGATTTAAAATTTTGGGTCACATTTAATTTTAATTTTTATAGTTATTTTATTTTCATTAAATTAAGTAGTATGAATTTAAAACTTAAGAGGGTGTGTTAAGTTTTCAATGCCATTTGAATTAAAAAATTAATTAAAGAAGGAAAGTATAGAATTGAAGGTTTCAGGTTGTTTTTATTGACTAAATTAATAACCTTTGTGTTCATTCTAATAAATTGCATTCTAAAATCGAAACTTTTAAAATTTTATAAAGTTTTTGTAATAAACTATTTTATAGTTTGATTTGTGGACAATAGCGAAAGATGATCTGATTCTAAAATTGTGCTTCACCAAAAAATGTTGTAAAATAATAATACATCTTAATACTTAAAAATAATTTTTTTTTAAAGTTATCATAATCGATCATGTTCCTTTATAATTGAAAACATTGCAGTACTTCTTTTATTTATTGGATTTTAAATTTTCATATAGTTTTTGTATGGATAAGTTTTATTTAAGGACAATTTTTAAAAATGATCCTGTTGTAGAAATGGGCATCGATATTCAAAGATGATTTAATTTTAAAACTGCACATAAAAAGAAAATTATAAAGAATTTTACTTAAAATATTTCTTTCCAAAGTTTGACATGAAGTGCTTGGGATATTTTAAAATTTAGTAGTATACAAAAGCCATAGTTGAGTGATTTTGATTTGTGGACATTCTTTAAAGATAATCTCTCTATATTAAAAAAAAGTAACAGTGACCGCCGCCGCTGCCGCCGCCGCTGCTTTTGAAAATTTTATTTTTGAACACTTTGAACTCTCACTACGCAAAAACTATTCCACGGAAATTTGTGAAATTTTAAACATTTCTATTCAAGTGTATGAGGATCGTTTCCGTTCTAAAAGCTAATAGATGAGATAATTAGTTCTAGAGTTATTTAATGTCAAAGTCGAAAATTATTTTTTTCTGCTGCGAGTTCGCCCCCAGCAAAATCTATTAGCAGCAGAAATATGATTTTTTGCAGACACATACTCTTAGATGTGCAGTTTTGCACCACGTCGCCCTTTTTTCGAATTTCGAATTAGTTTTGGAGTAATTAAGTTTTAAAGTTTCGAAAATTTTGAAGATTTTTCTGTTTTTTCGTTATAAAAGCAAAACTAATCACAGTAGAACTATGATATTTTAAAGACACATAGAAATAATTTTTATAAAAATATTGGCTTTTTGTTTTTTCAAAAATACTAATTAGTTTTAGAATTATTAAGATTCAAAGTTTCAATTTTTTCTTCTCTTTCTCGCCGTTCACTAGAGAAACAGACGAGTTTTATGCGTGTTTTATTGATGAGTCTGATTTCTTTTCTTTTCAACAATGCTTTTTTCTACAAAGTGGTTGATGGTTATTAGTAGACTTGCTGAATATTTTTTTAACATTTCAATTAAATTATTGATAAGCAAGAGATAGAGGTATTTTCGGTATTACAAGAGGCTTAATTAAGCCAAGAAAAGGCTTCTGCTGGATTGTTGAGATGAACAAGCGAGCTCTGCTCGCTAAGATCGCGAAGCGATCTGAGAAGAACTGCGAAGCAGTTAAGAGGGTTGGTGAGCGATAGCTCACTATGTGTGATTTCTTTTATTTTCAATTTAAGTTAGGAAAGTAATATTTCAGCAATAGTTTTTTTCGGGATGATTTGGATTAAATTATTTATCAGCAAGAGTGATAAGTAGTTTCGGTTGTAAAGGAGCATTAATTAAGCCGACCAGCGGGGTGATTGGTAAGATGGAACAAGCGAGCTTTGCTCGCTGAGATCGCGAAGCGATCTAAAAAGAACTGCGAAGTAGTTCCGGGGGTTGGTGAGCGATAGCGAGCAGGGGGCAGGCCCCCTAGTTTAGTTATAAAAATGTTCTTGCCGAAAAAAACACCATTTACTGTATATTTTTGATACATTTGTTTAAAATGTTTTAATGATTTGATTTACGATTATTTTCTTAAAGCTTGATTGTGGACAGAGAGAGTTTCAAGGATGATTTCCTTACTAAAAAAATATTATTTTTTAAATTACGAATTTACTTTTGGATATTGTTTTGCTGGAATCGAATTTAGGAATATTTACGATTAAATTTAATGTAGACACAGTAATGAACTTTTTTAATCCATCTGAAGGGATTCTTAAAACAGAATAAAGGAAAATATTCAAAACTTTTCCTTAGTTAAGATATTTTAACTTGAGTTCCCAAAATTGATTTTACCCAAGATGAGAAACAAAAATAACATTGATTATTACAGAAAATGCGTTCAGCGTTTTAATATTATGAGTTGGTTTGAGCTAGAATAGGAGGGGGGGGGAAACACCAATAAAATTTATATTTAACATGAAACACACCTTAATTTTTTATACTTTAGTTCTAAGTCTACAATTGGTATAAAGACCTCTAGCTGAAGAGAGATTTATTATGTTGTGCTAATGGAAAATAGGTATTACATTTTTATAATAGGTGCTATAAAAGGAGCAAAACAACTCTATCTTAGTTTTGCTAATTAACAGTCATAGCTGGCGATATAACGAGAGTAAAAAAGTTTATTCTTTTTCAGCAATGAAATTTTACAAGTTTTAAAAATGTATATGAAAATTTTCTAAAATTAAAAATATCAGACTTTTTTAATATCATGTTAATTTTACTTAATTTCTAAACTTCTTAACAAATAAAAATATATATAAATTATAATATCTTTAATTCTAGAAATGTGCCTTCATTTCAAAGAAGCTTTAAAGTAAAAAACTAGTTGAAATGGTCGGAATTAAAAATTTTTACTTCATATACCATATTAGTCCACTGATATTCTGGAATACTTGGAATAATTTCATTTAGTACTTTTTTTTATTACATATTTTGTACCTACTGCATAAAAGGATTAGACATTTTCTTATAGAAACAATGGTAATGGGTGAAGATTTAGATGGTAAAAGTCATGTTATTAAAGCTTCAGATTCTATCCATTTAAGTTTCTTAAACTGATTAAAAAAATGATTAAAAATGTTTCAGGTGTAAAATCGATTTATAACCATTTTCCATTTGTCATCTATTTTTGTAAAAGTCTTATGAAATATGTTACAGTTGTGGCATGTGCTAGAAAAGGAATAAAAACACCTAATGCTTAATGATTAATAAGAAAACAACACAACTATGAGAATATAAACTGATAGAGAGAGTGCCTTTTTGAGGATCCAAAGAATACAAAAAATACTACACATTTTAATGTAATTTTTGTGGTTGAAATACAATTTATCTTCTATGGACTATTTGCCATATTTAAAGAAATAGTTCTCAGCATCATTACAAATTGCAGTTTAGTGCTAAGTAGTACTAGTTGACTAGTAGTTAAGTGCTAAGGTTCACTAATCTTTCATAACCACAGTGTAATTAAGCATTGAAATTAGTGTCAATAGTAAATCCGCAACTTGTTTCATGCATTTGAACACCAATGTTGGGAAGTTAGATCTCATTCCGTACACTGGAACCACCTTCCAGTCCGAAACCTGTCCCGATCTCCCGATTTCGGGAATAGGTGATTTTGGGGAATTTCATCTCGGAGACCCTCCCAATTCCCTCTGGTTCTCTCGGAACTCTGTATCTGTCTCCATGGAAACGTGGAGTACTGGTGGCAATTCTTCCTTCTAGCATTATATTTCCCAAAGAAGGGTCCACCGATGTGTCCAAAGGGTACAAGCGCAAAATAGGTAGAACAACGTATTTGTGAGAGTCAATCTAGGGTTGTGTCATGGGGGAGAAACCTGTTCATTTTTCATCATTGAAAAGAGAGGGGAGGTGTGACAATGCTTGCAGCCATATTATATTCTCGTATACGGGAGGTGGAATATTGCAGAGACTTATAATGATTAAAACTTAATGTTGGTCATTTCAAGTTTCTATATTATTAATGTGAGAAAACGTGAAAATCTTCTATTCTATGAAAGAATTGTAAAAATAATTAATTTAGTACTTTTTTTATTACATATTTTGTACTGCATAAAAGGATTAGACATTTTCTTATAGAAACAATCCTAATGGGTGAAGATTTTTTAAGTCAAACATTTTATCATTTTCTTGGGATACACATAAAAAGAATAAATCCTAACTTAAAAAAGTTTATTATTCTCTTAAATTATAGGGCTTATTTGTTTGGAACTAAAATAATCATTATTTTGTATTGCATATAGATTTTCTTAAACTTTTATAATAGTGATAAATAAAATACTTTTAAAGGTACTTTATTTCATGTTAGTAATACAATACTTAGTCAAATTTTGATGCTTAGACATTTTAAAGTAAATTTAAAAAGGAAGTTTTAAAGCTTATGCTGAATTTTTATTATTTCAAATGTACGAGGACTGTTTTTAAAAGTTGTTCCTCATATATTTGCAGTTTAATGAGACTTTATGTGTATCATAAAAAATGATAAAATGTTTTCTCCTAAAACTAAGAATGTAGTCAAGAACTAAGAAATTCCATTCTCTCTTTAAGAAATAATGGTAACAAGTATTACGATAAAATTATTAAACAATTCCTTGAAAAAGTTGCTGATAATAGGATCTAAATACAGTAGAATCTCGATTATCCGTCACCTTCGGGATTATCCCTAGTAGCACAGCTCATACCAAACATGTCAAGTTAATTAATTAAAAGGCACTTTTTCCGGGCTTGTTAGCCGTAGTCCAGATGTAAAGATGTGTAGAAAGAAAGAAAGAAAGAAAGAAAAAAGTATCTTTTACATCTAGACTACGGTCAACAAGCCCGGAAAAAGTGCCTTTTAATTATAACTCCGGCCGTATAAGCCTTCATAGTTTTATGTCAAGTTAACGTAACTGAAACTGGAAGTAAACGAAATTTGGCCCTACATGACAAAAATTGGACGAATCTTCTACTTTTGTGCTGCTTTGGTATGTGACTGTCAGTGATAGCTGTTTTCTTCAAAAAAGTGATTCAATATTAGAGAATAATAATGCTAGAGGGGGTAGAGTTCACATAGGACCTAGGGGACTCAGAATCACTAAGGGAAGCGGGGTAGGAAATGCTCCCTCCCTAATGACTTAGAGGTTTTATAAACGGGCATGGGAGGTTTATAATATTATAAACCACAGTGGAAATCGACTCTCAACCTTTTAAGATTGGAGTAAAACAATTAAAATCGTTCGTTTCTGGCATACATTACATAAAATTAATTTAAGAGCTGAAATTTCTGTAAATGTTTAACGAGACTAATCGCGTAATTTCTCAATCCTAAAAGCTTGTAGCCTAACTTATTTTAAGCCTAAGAAAGTACGATTGAAATGCCAGCTCTCAAATTGGTTTTGTGTAATAAATGCTTGAATCCAACGATTTTGCTTTAATCCAATCTTAAAAGGTTAAGTGTCAATTTCAACTGGGATTATACAACATATAAAAACACCGAGGTCATTAGGGGTGCATTTACGACACCTCTTTCCTTGTGATTCCCTTAAGTGTGCTCTACCCCTTTTAACATTATTATCAGGGTTGATAAGGTTTTCCCCACCCCTGGTAAATACCATGGTAAAAACCGGTATTTACCGTCCTGGAAAAAAATAGATTTTCCCACATGGGAAAAACTGATTTTTAAAAGCATAGTTATAAATTCAAAACAACCTTAAAACGTCAAAATTGAGTTCTAAGTAAATAGTTTAAAAGGTTAAAAAAATTATATTACTCTTAATATTTACACACCACACAGCTTCTTAAACATTTTCATATAATTAGTCTTCCACTTTAATAAATTTAAACACAAATTACTTGCTTCTCTTGATGACACTGATATTTTTAAGTTTAATAATTTTATTTTGTTGTGTTCTATCTAAGATATTTATTTAGGAAATTAATTATAATTAAAAACATTTTTGAGCAAATTTAATGTTTCCCCCTACAGAATTATTTTAAACCTAAGAGAAATTTTAAATTGTATTTCTAAATATTTTACACATCAGATTAAGAAAGTCAGAATATTTCTTGCATATTGTGATTTGGAAGTTTTTCATGGTATATACCAATTTCCCCCTTTGGGATGGGAAAAACTTGCTTTGGTCGGTAAAAAAGAAACCCTAATTACACAGGTCTGCAACGAAAAAGCTGATTGAGTAATTTCATCGAATTCCTATGTATTTCGGTGTGCTGATAACGGGAAAAATAATGAAAAAATTCCTACACCTCAGGATTTTGCACAAAACGCATAATTATTTTCAATTTTGGCCTATTTTCTCCAATTTTAGGTGTTTTTTTATCCTAGGGTTTTCAACGAAATTTTTAGTTGAAACTATTTTTATATAGTTCATTTCAGAGCCTATGAGATACATATTTCAAAAATACCTAACTGTCAAAGAAATCCCCAAAGAAGGATTTAATGTGAGCAGCGTCGCGCTGGCGTCTCGGCTCGACCTCACCTCGACGAGACTCCGTGTATTTCTATGGGAGAAAATGCAGTAGTACAAGAGTGCGGGATTCTTTTCTTCGCTAGATTTTCATAAACCAATGATAGATTGTATTTTAATGAGCTGCTAAAGAAAACTATGGGAGTTGTTTTTATCATGAAAAATATGTAATAAAAGTAAATTTAAGTGATCAATTTTCATTTATATTGAGATTGATTTCTTTACATATTTAGCTAAATTGTAAAAAAAAACGCGACGACTTAAAAATAAGCGGTGGGCATTTTCGGATTTAGCACACCAAAGACCATAAGAAAAATCATTTCAATAAGAAATTTTAATAAAAAGTTTATTTTTAAAAAATAATTTAATTTTTATTGAGATATTGCCCTTTTTTACCTGAATTTTAAGCGAACGTGATATTTTAGGACAAAACAAAGGTCATTTTTAGATTCAGCGAACCAAAATATATAAAAACATGTTTTAAGGAATTATCTGAATTAAATAATTGGTTTACTAGTCTATATTCAATGATTTTGAGGTATTTCCCTCATTAACATAAAACGTGAATTGTCAGAAAACCTGACGTGTAGGAGAAAAATGGAGGTCATATTCGGGTTCAGCGCACCAAATTTTATAAACATCAGTTGCAATATCCAAAACAGCTTTTAGAAAGTTTTTTTTTGCAGACCTGTGTTATTATTGTGCCAGGGTGTAAAATCTATGGATACAGATAACATCCTAAAATGGTCGAATAATTTGATAAGTTGGTGAATGGAAGGTCGGATAATCGAGGATCTATTGCTGGGGTGTCAAACTTTTGCATATCACGCGCTAATATTTTGACAGACAAGTTTAAATACAGCTTTTTACCTCCATGTTTACAGTTGGTAAGGTGTATTGAATGATTCTCCGCTTTAATTTTCTGATTAAATTTCTATTCACTTTACTTACTCGTCCCTCGTTTACTCTTTTTAAGTAACATGGAAATGGGTTTAAGGCATCCATATCTAACTATAAGAGATAATCAGTTTTCAAATGAAATTACGGTTTAATTCAAATTATGAATAGTTGAATTTTATTTTCAAAAAAAAAAAATTATGCTAATTATTAAATAATAATGCGCCACTATACTCGACAGCAACGGGTCCTGACCATATGGCGTCACTACGCGGAAGCAGAAACTGCGTAAACAGAAAGCCTTTAGGGTTGCTAGTTACGCAAATCGTGATAGAAAGACGCTATATATACATTGGTGTAGCAAAATAATCATTTTTAAATTGACATTCTACATTTCCCTCAAAATTTAGACACCGCGCAGGGAATGTTTATTAGTGGCGTTATAGGGTCAGTCAGGAAACGTTGCTGTCGAGTATAATAGAAATCATCCAATGTGCTACGGTTTGGCCACCCCTGTTCTGTTTTGCTTTTATGTTACTTCGGTTTCTTTACTAGTTTATCCAATGAAATTGTATGTTCTCTAATGCTCTTTTTATTTAAATTGTTTATCAACCTGTTGATGTGAGCTGCTGATGCTTATCTTCTGAATCACGAGAATTGATAAGAAATAGACGGGGGATCTCGAATTTAATATGTAAGTAAATATCCTATTTCAATTTGTATCTAGAATAGCAAGTAGCTTGCTTCTAGCACAGGAATATTGATTAGTACTGTCAATATAGGCAGTGGCGACTCGTGAGTAGATTAACAGTGGGTTCACTAAAATAATTACAATTTACAATCACAAAACTAAGGTGGTAACGGTTTAGATAGGGTTGCTTTATTAGAGTCAGGGAACATATGCCTAGTTGCCTACACTCAGCTGTAACACAGCTACACTCAGTAACTGACATGGGTGTCAGTTACTGGTGTTTTAGTGAAATTCAAGGTAATTGCATGAAAATTCTTGGGAATATGGTGGAAGCTATTTAGAATAAAGTTGTGCAGTTAAATTTTTAAAATTTAATATTTTTCCAGTAACTGACACCCTGTCAGTTATTGGTTCTGCCATGTCAGTTATTGGTATTGGCACACAACAATGCTTTTATTCTGCATATTGAAACAGAACATTAGACGTTAGGAAATAGAATGGATCATTTTTCACAAACGATTTGTAATTACATTTTTTAAACACTCAGAAACCAACTTTCCTAAAAGTAACACTTAAATTCTGTAAGAAAACCAACCTTTTTTATGAAAACAGATAGAAAACTTTCCTCTTTTTTTGTATTTATAATTTAGTTTAAATATAATTTGTGTACAATTTTCTGTTAATAAATTCTTATTAATGTGAATTTTTTTTACTTTTTATCATTTTTTATGTAGTAATATGGTAGACCTTATAATATCACATAAATGGCCCTTTTCAAATGTATTTTGTTTTAAAATACTTTTTTGTCTGATATTTTCTTTCATATTTTGTAAAAATTAAAAAAATAAAATATTTTTTTTATTATATTATGTTTGTTAAAAAAATATTAGGTAGCATATAAAAAAGCAGCTTATTTATTAAAGGTATTTCAAAGTGTCAGTTACTGGTGCAGGAGGTGTCAGTTATTGGTTCCAAAATTTTCCCAGGGTGTCAGTTACTGGTGCTTCTACTATGCCAACTTAAAAATATTTTAAAAATAGAAAAAAATTACTAAGACTAAAAAATTGTGCACTAAATAAATATTGAAATATCATTTAATTTTTTGGAACAAAAGGTTTTTTCCAGGATAATTTTAGTAAAAAGCAATAGCTAATTATTTTTAATATTGCTCTTAAAGTGTCAGTTACTGGTGCCACTACCCTAAAATTGAAAAAAATTTTTAAAGAGCTGATTTCACGTTAGCAACTAGATAGCATCTGTTTACATTAGAAATCGACCACAAATTCAAATTTACATTTTTTCCCGAATTTTAAAATGCGGTGGCTGAAGGTACAACCGACCATAAGTACAACAATCTCCCCTATAAATAAATTATAAAAATAATTTAATAATTTATTAAAAATAATTTATAGAGTGTCTCACTCTCCCCTATCCTTTAAAGTACTAAAGCCCTGATTAGGCATGCGGGGCAAGTGTATCAATAAAGATTAATTATAATTTACATACTCATGATATAGGTTGGAAAAGTGTCGAATTCTTCGAAGTGAGAGAGAACGGTGAAGTATGTTGACAAGGATGTAGAAATTCCTGAAAGGATCTAAGTGGGTAAGAAAATTATTATTCTACACCTTAAAGTAAGATTGTAGAGCACCGCTGAGTATAGTAGGTTACTGTCATACTACGTTCACTCATAAAAAGACTTGAGCTTTGAGAGAAGTTGAGAAAGTTTAAGTTAAGATGCCTAATTTTTATCCGTTCACAATATGACTTTTCCCAAACCCTGATGACGCACCGAATAAAACCAATGGTCGGAGTCTAAGATCTCGGCTCTAAGTAAGCCTGAACACTTGTATTTTTCTTTAACCTTTTTTTTACTGTTCACTTATACTTACAGAAGACTTATTTTTCCTTCTGGGTTGTCTAATTCCTTTTCCTCTTCCCCATTTTAAAAGTATATTTGAATTTATAAACGGCTTTGTCCATGTGATATCAAATGAACAAAAGTTTTGCTTTATTTCCCCTACTTTTCTTTCCTATAAGTAGATGATAACTTAAACTTTCTAAGATTTACGCGAGTTTGGGAAACTAGCTTAAGGTAGAGCCTAGAACAGAAGAGAGGTGACAACGCACTAATCGTTTCTGATTGGCCAAGAGGAAAGTTTTTACCGCCTCAGGCTATTTCCGTAAAACCGCCATTGTTTCACGTAGAGAGCCAATCCTAGACTAGCGTTGCAAACATTTTTTCTAAAATATCTTCTAAGTGGTGCCAAAAAAAGCGAGGTAGGCTAAATGGAGGCGGAATGGCGTGCAACGGTGCCACTTTGGCAATTTTTTACTTGGTAAAATAATGGCGGCCGCGCATACACACAAACCAGTTCAAAGCTGTTGTCATCTCTCTTCTCAATCCAGGCTTAGGCTGAGCGCGCACGAGTGACTTAAGTCACGGCGACCAGTATCACTAGTATCAAAAATATTACTAGAAAACAATGGATCTCTATGAAGAAATTCTTGGCAATCGGCCAAGAGTCACGTTTCCTAGTGCGCGGACTCTTCAATACTTGCAACTTGTTTCAATAGCCATGGCAACAATTTTGTCTTTGTCACCGTAACAAAAGTCGCCCGTGCGCGCTCGCCCTTACTAGCTTAAGATAGTTTGAATTTGCTAGGCTAGGTTAAATCTATGACAGGTTCGTTTCCAAATTCTCTACTCAAAATGAATTAGCTCTTAAAGCTTGTTTAGCTTTTCATGTGTGATCGTAGAGTACTGTCTATCACAGGTTGAGCTCTTGTTTATATTTCTGTTACCAAGGCAACATGACACTCCTCACTTTCAACGGGGGCATTGAATCACTAGTCCACTTTATTTATTATTTTAACAGTTCACTAATCCCAGCCTCTAACATATGCGCGCAACTGCATCAATTCCAAGAAGAAGACCGTGTCTGTGATCGCAAAAACTTCTGCCAATAATCCTCCATCGGTTTTAATCCCCGCCAAATCATAATACGGTTTATCCCTATTTAAAATGAACCTGTCTTGCTTTTATAGCATCCGCCACAACCAGACAACTAGGCGAGAGCTCATCCTGTGGTAGACAGACAGTATAATGTAGGCTGTGAAGGAAAGAGGATAAAATGAAAAGGAATTGGGGATTGAAGAGGTGAGATGTGTGTGAGGAAAAATTATGTAAAAAGGAGGAGGGGAGTATGATAAAAATGGAGGAGGAAGTGCTAAAGGATGTTAAAATTTAAAAGAGGGAGAAGCTGGATAAGAGAAAGAGGTGCTAAGAAGGTAGAGGAGGGGAAATGGAAAAGAGGGGGTTGAAATATAATGGAGGATCTAAAGAGGGTTAATATTTAGATTTAGAAGATTGATAAGAGGACTGAGTTTAAGAAGAAATCTTGTAGCGAGGAAGAGATACGAAAAAAAATAGACGTAAAATTTAGTAGGGATCCTGAGCAAGGATGAAAGGGGAGTGGATAAGGTGAGTGATGAAAGCAGAGGGGGTATAGAGAAGAATTTGAGATATGGATTAAGGATATTGATGAGATTTAATGAGAATTATAGGAGGTGCGAATGAAAGATTTTGGATGCTGTTGAAGGAGTTGGGATTTTGAAGAGGAAGTTGGAATTCAGATTGGAAGAGATTAAGGATACAGAGAATAGAGTTGGGATGCTGATGAATAGGAGAAAGTAGGGATAATAAAGAGAGTATTATACTGTTGAGGAGTAAGTTAGGGTGCTGAAGAGGTAGTCTATACTTAGGGGTGAGTTGGAGTGCTGTGTAGTGAGATGGGATTAAATTGGGATGATGAGGAGGATTTGGGATTTTAGGAGAGAGATTGGTGGAAGTAGGGAGGACGGGGAGTGGTGCTAGGAGATAGTTTGGATGTTGGAGAGAGAAGGAATACAGATGGCAGAATAAAAATTCTAAGGAAGAAAATGGAATGCAGAGGGTTGAGTTGATGCTAAGAAGAGGTTGTATAGTATACAGAAGAGAGCGATAGGATTCTGCAATGTGGGATGTCTGGAAGAGAAAAAGGAACTTGGGTAATATATATTATATGGGACAGAGTAGAGGTGCGGAGAAGTGAGTTTTTATACTTAGGAAATATAGCTGTGATGCAGAGGGGGTAGATGTCAGAGGGTCGGAATGCAGAGAGGCGATGGGACATAGTTTTGATATTGAGGTGGGAGTTGAGATGCAGACGAGAGAGGTTAAAGAATGAATGGATTCATGAGGAAAGAGTAGAGAATTTTAAGAGAGAAGTTAGATTTTTGTGAAGAGAGATGGTACAGAGTTGTGATGCTGAGGAAGGTAATGGGACGATGGAGAGAGATGAGACAGTTAAAGGGGGTGGAGGAAAAGAGGAGGGTGGCAGAAGGATATTGAGGAAGAGAGGATGGAGATGTCTACTAGGAGGAAAAAGGGAGTGGATGGTGATGAGTGGGACGAAAGAGTAAATTGTGAAGAGGGATAAGATATAAGAGTATATTCAGGAGATCAGGAGAGGTAAAAGGTATTGAGGAGTGGGAGGAGACGGGAGGAGAAGATGCTAAAAAGAGATTGCGGAAAAGGATATGCGTGTAGTACATTGGGAGAGGAAAAAATGAGACTAGAGGATGCCAAAGAAAGATATGGGATGGTTGGTAGTGAGATGGATGAGGGTTGGGGATCTGAAGGGGAGTTAGGATGTTGTGGAAGAGTTAGCTGGGATATAGAAGCATTGAGTTGGGAGAAGTTGGGTTTTGAGAAGATTGAGAGAGGAAAGGATGTAGAGCAGGGTACGGGGATGATGTTTATGGAGGGGGATTAGGAATAAAAGTACTCTGAGAAGTTGAAGAAAAAAGAATGAATGCTGAGGAGATAGGAGAGAAAGCTTAACAGAGAATGGGGAAAAAGATACTGAGCGTTGTATATTGAGGAGAAGGGATGGTTTAGAGGGAGATGGGAGAGGATTGGGAATTTTTGGGGAGTGTGGATGGGTTGGAGGAGTAGGGATACAAAAGAGTTAGTTGGAAGTTAATGGTAATTAAGAAGGATGAATGATGAAAGAATGTCAAGCAGTCAGACAAGAGAGGGGAAGATGCTGAGAAGTTGGGGATAAGAAATAAAAGGATGCTGAGGAGACAGGAGGATGGGAAAAAGAATACTGAGTATATTGAGGAGGATAAGAAAAGAAGGGTATATAAGAGGGAGAGAGATATGATGGTTAAAGGGGAGATGGAAGAGGGTTGGAGATTTAAGGGAGAGTTTTGAAGGGTTGGAGGAGTTGGGATTCAAGAGGGACTTGAAAGTCAAAGTAAAAAATTCTGAGGAGGAGGAGACAGGAGAGAATGTAAATAGAGATAGAGGAAAGGGGTACTGAGAGAATACAAAGAGTGGGTTGGGAGTTTAAGCATTTTAAGTGGATGAGAAAGTATAGAATGTCGAAATAAAGGATGATTCTGAGGAGGGTAATGAGAAATAAGATTATGCCTAGGAGAAGAGTTAAAAAGAATGAATGCAGAGGAGGAGGAGCCAGGAGAGGATGTTAAATAGAGGTAGAGGAAAGGGATACAGAGAGAGGAGAATACAGAAGGGTGAGTTTGGAGTTTTGGGGTAGTAAGAGGATGAGAAAGTATAGAATGTCAAGCAAGGGGACAAAAGAAGGGATGATTCATAGGGGGTGATGAGAAATGAGAGTATGCCTATAAGAGGATGTAATAGAATAATATGCTAAGGAAAGGGAGGTGATAGGGGAGGATTTTCTATTAGAAATTGATAAAGGGATAATAAGAGAATGGATACAGAAGAGTGAGTAGCGAGTTTTAGGGTCTCAGAGGATGAGAAAGGATGGTGACCAGCAGGGGAACGAAAGCAGGGACGATTCTTAGGGCATTATGAAAAATAAGAGTATGCCTACAAAGTGGAGAAAATAATGAACGTAAAGGAGATAGGAGAGAAAGGTAAATAGAGATTGGGGAAGGAGATACTGAGAGGATACAGAAGAGCAGCGTTAGAAATTGGGAGAAAAAACCAGTGGTCCTGCGGACCAGTGCTTTGCCAATCTTACTGGTCCACAACAAAAATCACTGGTCCGACAAATTAAATTAAAAAGGACCGGTTTAAATATATAAAGTAACTATTACACTGAATGTGAGTACCAAATAGTAATGTTAAAAATCAATACATAATAATATTTTTTCTTTTTCACCGGGGGCTCCCCTATTCCATATCACCACATTTCGGGTTCTGTCAAAAATATGTACTTGCTTCACCAAATGCAATCACCAAACGAACTTAAAAATACCGCTATCACTGGACAAATCGTCTAAATGATTTTACACGTGCTCTAGAAATCACTGGTCCGGCAGACCAGTGATTTTCTGATTCCACTGGTCCGAGCCGTTTTTTAGTTGTCCCGGACCAGCAAAACACCCCAATTTCGAACGCTGCAGAAGAGTGAATGTCGATTTTTTGGGTATTAAGAAGATGAGAAAGTATAGAATTTCGAGCAGGGGGACGAAAGAAAGGATGCTTCTGAGGAGGGGGATGAGGAATAAGAGTATGCATAGGAGAGGAAATGAAAGTAATAAATGCTGAATAGGGGAAGAAGATAGGAGAGGATTTAAAATAGAGATTGGGGAAGTGAATACTGAGAGGAGGATACAGAAGTACAAGTTGGGAGTTTTGGGGTAGTAAAAAGGATGAGAAAGTATAGAATGTCGTGCAGGTAGACAAAAGAAAGGATGATTCTTGGGGGGAGATGAGAAATAATAGTATGCCTAGGATAGAAGGTGACAGTATAATATGCTGAGGAGAGGAAGGAGGTAGGGAAGAATTTTAAATAGATTGAAAAAGGGAAAATGAGAGAAGAATACAGAAGAGTGAGTTGCGAGTTTTAGGATCGTCAGCAGAGGATGAAATTGTTGATCCATTAAGCAGTTATTACTTTTATAATTATATCCTTTGAAGTACTAAAGCCCTAAGTGCTTCTTTACGCATGCGGGGCAAGTGTATCAAGAAAGATTAATAATTATTACATTTTCATGATATAGGTTGGAAAAGTGTCAAGTTCTTCGTAGTGTGAAAGAAAGGCGAAGTATGTTGACTGATCGAAGAATTCTCTGAAAGGATCTTAGTGGGTAAGAAAAATGATTACTCTACACTTTGTAAAGCACAGCTAAGTATAGTAGGGTAATGTCATACTACGTTCTCACATAAGATAAGAGCTATGAGAGAAGTTAAGAAATTTTAGGCTAAGATGCCTAATTTTATCCGTTTACAATATGACTTTTCCAAACCCTGATGACACACCGAGTAAAATCAATGGTCGGCGTCTAGGAGCTCAGATCTAAACCTAAACACTTGTATTTTTCTTTAAGCTTTTTTTACCTTTCACATACTTACAGAACACCACTTCTGGGTTGTCCAATTCGCTAAACTAGCTTAAATCTATGACAGTTCGTTCACACATTCTGGTATAAATTTTCATAAGTGAACGTAGTATGACGCAGACTGAAGAAGGAAAGAGGATGAAATGGAAAGAAATTGGGGAATGAAGAGGTGGGATATGTGTGAGAAAAAATGATATAAAAACGATAAGGAGAGAAAATGGACAAAGTGCTAAAAGATGTTAAAATTTCAAAGAGGAGTGGGGAGTGGAAGAGAAAAGGATGTATGCTGGGTAGGGGGAGAGGATGCTGAAAACAGATTGGGGAAAATATATTGTGCGTTGTATTTTAAATGGGGAGGATAAGAAGAGTAGAAATTTAGGGGAAGAATGGGAAAGGGTTGGGATTCTGAGGGAGGGTTTGGAGGAAATGGGATACGAAGGAATGAGTTAGGAGGTGCGGTAGTCTAGTCTAGTGTCTAGGAGTGACCAGTGAGTATGTCTATGTATAAAGAAAGACGAAGAGACGGAATGATTCTGAGGATTTTGATTGTCTAGGAGCCATCTAAAAAGAATGAAGGCTAAAGAGGGGGAGGAGAAAGAAGAGGATCTTGAGTAGAGATTAGGGAAATGGACACTGAGAGAAGGATACAGGAGAGAGTTGGGAGTTTTGGGAAATTATGGAAGAGAATGAGAGAGGGGATGATTCCGAGGAGTGTGATGGGGAGAAATTAGAGTATTTCTAGGAGAGAAAGTGAATGAAATAAATGCTGAGGAGCGGGAGGAGATAAGAGAGGATTTTAAATAGTGATTGGGGAAAGGGATATTTAGAGAATGATACAGAAGAGTAAGTTGCAAGTTTTAGATTTAGAGTATTAAGAGGATGAGAAAGGACAGAATATCAATCAGGGGGACGAAAGAAGGGATGATTCTTAGGGGGTGATGTCAAATAAGAGTATGCCTGGGAGAGGAGGTCAAAATAACAAATGCTGAATGGGAGAAGACAGGAGAGGATGTAAATAGAGATAGAGGAATGGGATAGTTAGAGGAGGATACAGAGAGGGAGTTGGGAGTTTCAGGGTTATAAGAGGATGAGAAAGTATAGAATGCCAAGTAGGGAGAAGAAAGAAGGGATGAATCTAGGGGTTGATGAGAAATAAGGGAACGCCTAGGAAGAAGAGTTAAAAAGAATAAATACGGAGGACATAGGAGAGGAAAGTTAATACAGATTGGGAAAAGTTATACTGAGAGGATACAGAATAGTGAGTTGGGAGTATTCGGGTATAAGAAGATGAGAGAAGATAGAATGGCGAGGAGGGGGACGACAGAAGGCATGATTCTGACGAGGGTGATGAGGAATAAGATTATCCATAGGAGAGGAGATGAAAGTAATAAATGCTGAGGAGGGGGAGGAGATCCAGTGGATTTTAAATAGAGATAGAAAAAGGGATAATGAGAGAAGGATACATAAGAGTAAATTGCGAGTGTTAGGATATTAAGAGGATGAGAAAGGATAATGTCGAGCAGGGGTACGGAGAGAGGATGAGGAAAAATATGAGTATGCCTAGGGAGTGGAAGAGAAAAGAACGAATGCAGAGAAGGGGGAGGAGACGGGGGAAAAGTTAAATAGAGATTTGGAAAAGGGATACTAAGAAAAGGATACATAAAAGTGAGTTGGGAGTTTAAGAGGGGTATTAATAAGATCTTATTATGTATATGTATAATCTATATCTATAAAAGCCAAATACCACTGACTGACTGACTGACTCACTGGTAAGTGACAAACACTCAACACGGAATCTCCGAAACTACTGGACCCAGAGGCTTGAAATTTGACAGAGACGTTCCTCTCAGCTATGCGACGCGCACTAAGAAACGATTTTAAAATCCAACGACTGCTTCCCTGTTTTTCGGCGCTTTTTCTACTCCGTTTTTCCCATTGAAATAGCATTATGCATTGTTGAAATGCGTAAATTGCAGTAGGTTTATTTCTCTCTTGAGGTTTCGTCTGGCCTCATTTGTTAAAATATAATTTCAAAAATTTTATAATTTATCAAAAATTAAGACGTAAAACTGTGTAAAATAAAATTGTGTAAAAATTATATCAATTTTCAGGAAACAAATAAATTCAAATAATTAATTTTGAAACAACATTTTCTTTTATTTGTAATTTTAATTTTTTCTAAAATACAAACATTTATGGAAAAGCTAAAATAAATGGTTTCCGTAGAAACAGAGCTGAAATGGACTCTAACCGCCTATCTGGTTCGAGACTTCACGGAACCAACACGTGACCTACAACTGAGCTTGCGATTGGTTACCACAGATACTACACTAGTAGATCTACTAGTGTAGTATCTGTGGTAACCAATCGCAAGCTCAGTAGGTCACGTGTTGGTTCCGTGTGACGTCAGACGGTTAGAGTCCATTATTTCATTGTTTCATGGGGCATGGTTTACTAGACTCACTAAATTTTTATTGTTAAGTACTAGAAAACCTTTTTTACTAAGAAGTTGGCTATCATGATAAAAGGAAATGGACTCTAACCGCCTATCTGGTTCGAGACTTCACGGAACCAACACGTGACCTACAACTGAGCTTGCGATTGGTTACCACAGATACTACACTAGTAGATCTACTAGTGTAGTATCTGTGGTAACCAATCGCAAGCTCAGTAGGTCACGTGTTGGTTCCGTGTGACGTCAGACGGTTAGAGTCCATTGAGATTTATCAAGCATTTTATTATTTTGATAAAAATGTTTTTATTTTTGGAGATGTAGGATCATACAAATAAAAATGGGTTCTTTATCATTTTTGAATATAAATTAAATTAGGTATAGTTAAATATTTTGCTTTGGCGGCGGGAGTTGACTGAATTAATTACACATAGGGATTATTTTTTGATTACTTACTTCTTATTACGAGCATCCGATTATTTTTTGATTAAATTAATATCATTTTTGGAAAACGATAGAAACTTCATATAGAGTGTTTTCAGGTGACGTCACAACCGGTTATTTTCTTTTAACTGTGTACCTTCTGTAGGGCTTTTAACTGTTGCTAAGGCGGTTTTTAGGTATGGGGTCACGTGATTGCAAATGCTCCAATAGAAGAATTCCACGGTTAGTCATTTTTGTAACTGTTAACCTCTGTAGGGCAAAAAACTGTAACAACCTTCTGTTGCCATGGCCGTTGTTATGTCCGAGTCATGTGATTGAAAATGCTCTATACGGTTTGTAACATCCTGTAGGAAATTATTCCCAAGGGGCTCAAAGAGGGTAGTGATTTTTACTTCCTAAGTTTTTATCAAGTGATTTATAAAAACCGAAGCGTAATTTTTGAAAAGGACATCGGAAATACTTCATAGAAATTTTGTTTAAGATTTTAACCTATAAATTTCAAAAGACTGATGATTTCAATTGGATTGTTCTTTTACAGCCACAGTAAAATGCGGGACGGGATACGTTAGGGTATATTTTCAAAATAAGAAACCGGGATGAAAAAGACGACGGGGACGACGGGATGATAAGTGATTGCTAACCAGGAAAAGAAAAACCATATAACTCAATAAACCTGATGATTTAAATTGGATTGTTCTTTAACAGCCAAAGTTAAAAGCGGGGCGGGATGAGTTAGGGTATATTTTCAAAGTAAGGAACCGGGAAGAAAAACAGGACGGGGGTGACGGGATGATAAGTGACTGCTAATCCAGAAAAAGAAAAGACATATAACTTGATAAACCTGATGATTTCAATTTGATTGTTCCTTACAGCTAAGGTAACAGCCAAATTTAAATGCGGGACGGGATGAGTTAGGGTATATTTTTACAGTTAAGAACTGTGATGAAAAAGACGACGGGGACGACGGGATGATAAGTTCCAGAAAAAGAAAAGACATAACTTGAAAAACTTTTTAAAATATTTATGAATTAACTCAACCCGTGCAAGGCCGGGTAAGTCAGCTAGTCTTATATAAGATCTTAAGAGTATGAGAAAAAATAAATAGAATGTCGTGCAGTATGCCTAAAGAAAGAATGATTAATAGGGGGTGATGAGAAATAAGGGTATGCATAGGAGAGGCGGTAAAAAGAATGAATGCAGACAAGGGGGAGGAGACGGGAGAGGATGTTAAATAGAAATTGGGGAAAGGGATACTTAGAAGAGGATACAGAAGAGTGAGGTGTGATATTTAGGCTATTAAGGAGGATGAGAAAGTAAAGAATGCCGAGCGGGGAGACGAAAGAAGGGATGATTGTTAGAGGGTGATGAAAATTGCCAGTGCATAGGAGAGGAGATGAAAGTAATAAATGTTGAGAAAGGATGGAGATTGAAAAAGGATATCTAGACTAGGATCTAGTTTAGGGTCTCAAGAGGATGAGGAGGGATGTTGTCCAGCAGGGGGACTGAACGAAGGTATAATTCCGAGGGGATGATGAGAAATTAGAGTATTTCTAGGAGAGGAGGTGAAATTAATAATTGCTGAGGAGGATGAGGAGATGGGAAAGGATTTTAAATTGAGATTGGCAAAAGGGATACTGAGAGAAGGATGGAGAAGAGTGAGTTGCGAGTTTAGGGTCGCCAAAGGATGAGCTTGTTGATTCATTAAGAGGCAGATTTTTTAAGATGTGGGCAGGTCAGTATAGTGACCATTTTTTAATTTGCTAAAATTTTGGTTCTTCTATTGATTTTAGAATACCCCTATTTTTTCTTTTCCCCAAAAAAATCATTCTAAAATCCTTAGAAGAACCCACAATAAAAATTTCAGCAAAATCAGAAATGGTCACTATAATGACCCCTGCATTTCTGTCCGCATCTGCCTCGTAAGCATTGTTATTACTTTTTTCATTATATCCTTTGAAGTACTATAGCCCTCAGTGCCTGTTTAGGCATGCGGGGCAAGTGTATTAAGAAAGATTAATTATAATTACATTCTCTTGTTACAGGTTGGAAAAGTGCCAAGTTGTTCATAGTTGACATTGATAGAAGAATTTCCTGAAAAGAACTAAGTGGGTAAGAAAAATGATTACTCTACACCTTAAAATAAGATTGTAGAGCACCGTTGAGTATAGTAGGGTACTGTCATACTGCGTTCACCCATAAAAAGAAAAGAGCTTTGATAGAAGTTGAGAAAGTTTAAGCTAAGAAACCTAATTTTTATTCGTTTTTTACTGTTCACTTATACTTACAGAACACTTATTTTTCCACTTCTGGGTTGTCCAATTGGCTAAGCTAGCTTAAATCCATGACCGTTCGTTCACACATACTCTTACTCGAGATGGATTAGCTCTTAAACTAGTATAGCTTTTCATGTGTGAACGTAGTATGACTTAGACTGAAGAAGAAAAGTGAATGAAATGGAAAGCATTTGGGGAATGAAGAGGTGGTATATGTGAGAGAAAAAATGATATAAAAACGATGAGGAGAGAAAATGGAGGAGGTGCTAAAAAATATTAAAATTTCAAAGAGGAGTGTGGATTGGAAGTTTTAAGGATGTATGCTGGGTAGGAGAAGAGGATATTATGAGTTGTATCTTAAAGGGGGAGGATAAGAGTTGGGAGATTTGGGGTATTAAGAAAAAGGATGAGAAAGAGGATGATTCTTAGCAGTGTGATTAGAAATAAGACTGTCTAATAATGGAGGTGGAATGAATGAAGGCTGAGGAGGGAAGGGAGACAGAAGAGGATGTTAAGTCGGAATTGGGGAAATGGATACCATCGACCTTAAAACACAGATAGACGGAGCATACGCGCGCATCCTCATAGCCGGTGCCTGGGAAGAAAGATCTCCCGCTCGAGAGTCACGTGGGGTAGGACCTCACTCTGCTTCTCTCCCATTGAAAACAAGGAGAGGAGCAATCTGTTGGGTTACGTGGGTTTGGACCTGGCGGAACTGGGCGGAATGGCCGAACATGTTTCATCCCCGGCCTCGCCCGCTTGCTCCGTCTATCAGTATTCCAAGGTCTATGATCGATACTGAGAGAAGGATACACAAGAGAGTTTGGAGTGTTGGTGTATTAAGGAAGAGGATTAAACAGGGGATGATTCTGAGGAGTGTGATGAGATATAAAAGTATGTCTAGCATTGGAGGTGAAATTAATGAGGAGATGAGACAGGGGAGACAGTAGGGTATGAGTAGGGGGATGAGACAGGGGAGGATGCTAAGTAAATATTAAGGAAATGGATAGTGAGAAAAGGATACAGAAGAGAGATTTGGGGTTATAAAGAAGGACGATGAGACGGGATGATTTTGAGGATTGTGTTGAGAAATAAGAGATTGTCTGGGAGAGGAGGTAAAAAGAATGAAGGCTAAAGAGGGGGAGGATACAGAAGAAGATGTAGAGTAGATATTGGGGGAAGGGATACTAAGAGAAGGACTCGGAAGAGAGAGTTGGGAGTTTTGGTTGGTGGGGTTTAATGGTGCAAGGGCCCTGTTCGGCCATTCTGTGCCAGTTGGGAGTTTTGGGGTAATAAGGAAGAGAATGAGAAAGGAAATGGTTCAGAGGAGTGTGATGAGCAATAAGAGTATGTCTAGAAGTGGAGGAGAAAAGAAGGGCTGAGGAGGGAAGGGAGACAGGAGAGGATGTTAAACTGAAATTGTGGAAATGGATACGGAGAGAAGGATACAGAAGAGAGTTGGGAGTGTTGGGGTATTAAGAAAGAGGATTATAGAAGGGATGATTCTGAGGAGTGTGATGGGGGAGAAATATGTATGTCTATGAGTGGAGGTAAATAGAATGAGGGCTTTGTAAGGGTAAGAGACCGGAGAGGACGTAAAGTAGAGATTGGGAAAATATATACTGAGAGAAGGATACAGAAGAGAGAGTAGGGAATTTTGGGGTATTGAGGAAGATGTTTAGAGAGCGGATGATTCTAAGCAGTATGATGAGAAAAAAAAGAGAATGTTTAGGAGTGGAGGTGAAAAGAATGAAAGATGAGGAGGAGACAAGAGAGGATGTCAACTAGAGATTGGGGAAATGGATACCCAGAGAAGGATACAGAAGAGAGAGTTGGGGGTTTTGGGGTAAGGAAGAGGATGAGAGGGGATGATTCTGAGGAGTGTGATGGGAGAAATAAGAGTATGTGTAGGAGTGGAGGTGAAATGAATGAAGGCTTAGTAGTGGGAGGAGACAGGAGAGCATGTTAAATAGAGATTGGGGAAATGTATACTGAGAGGGATACAGGAAAGAGAGTTGGGAGCTTTGGGGTATTAAGGAAGAGAATGAGAGAGAGAGGGGATGGCTCTGACGAGTGTGCTGAGAAATAAGAGTATGTCTATGAGTGGAGGTGAAAAGAATAAGGGCTGAGGAGGGGGAGGAGACAGGAGAGGATGTTCAGTAGATATTGGGGAAATGGATACCTAGAGAAGGACACAGAAGAGAGAGTTAGGGGTTTTGGGGTAAGGAAGACGATGAGAGGGGATAATTCTGTGGAGTGTGATGAGAAATAAGAGTATGCATAGGAATGGAGGTGAAAAGAATGAAGTCTAAGGATGGGGAGGAGACAGGAGATGATGTTGAGTAGAGATTGGGGAAATATATACACAGAGAAGGATACAGAAGTGAGAATGAGATGTTAAGTAGATATTGGGGAAATGGATACCCTGAGAAGGATACAGAAGAGAGAGTTGGGTTTTATGGGATAAGGATAGAGAAGATGAGAGGGGATAATTCAAAGGAGTGTGACGAGAATAAAGAGTGTTTCTAGGAGTGGAGGGGAAAGCTTATAAGGGGGAGGAGACAGGAGAAGATGTTAAGTAGATATTGGGGAAATTCATACCGAGAGAAGGATACAGAAGGGAGAGTTTTTTTTTTGGGGGGTAAGGAAGAGGTTGAGAAGGGATGATTCTGAGGAGTGTGATGAGAAATAAGAGTATGTCTTAGAGTGGAGGTGAGAAGGATGAGGGCTGAGGAGTGGGAGGACACGGGAGAGGATGTTGAGTAGAGATTGGGGAAATGTATACTGAGAGAAGAAGACGGAAAAATGAGAGAAGGATACAGAACAGTGAGTTGCGAGTTTTAGGATAGGTTGAGATTGTTGATCCATTGAGCATTGTTATTACTGTTATCATTATATCCTTTGAAATATTATAGCCCTTAGTGCCTGCTTAGGCATGCGGGGCAGGTGTATCAAGAAAAATTAATTATAATTACATTCTATTGATATAGGTTGGAAAAGTCACAAGTTCTTCGTAGTTGACCCTGATTGAAGAATTTACTGAAAGGATCTAAGTGGGTAAGAAAAATGATTACTCTACGTCTACACCTTAATATAAGATTGTATAACACCGCTGAGTATAATAGGGTACGGTTATACTACGTTCACACACAGAAGAAGAGAGCTTTGAGAGAAGTTAAGAAAGTTTAAGCTAAGATTGCTTATTTTTATCAGCTCAGGACTAAGCCTAAACGCTTGTAGCTGTTTTCAACGTTTTTTTTTTTACTGTTCTCTTATACTTGCAGAACACTTATTTTTCCACTTATTTTTATTTTATAGCTAAGCTAGCTTAAATCCATGACAAATTTCAAGGAGGAGTGTGGATTGGAAGTTAAAAGGATGTATGCTGGGTAGGATAAGAGGATATAATGTTTTGTATCTTAAAAGGGGGAGGATAAGAGTTTTGGGGCATTAAGGAAGAGGATGAGAGAGGGGATGATTCTGATGAGTGTGGTGGGAGAAAAAAGAGTATGTCTAGCAGTGGAAGTGAAAAGAACGAGGGCTTAGTAGGGGGAGGAGACATGAGAAGATGTTAGGTAGGGATTGGGGAAATGGATAATGAGAGAAGATACAGGAGAGATAGTTGGGAGTTACGGGGAATAAAGAAAGAAGATGAGAAGGGAGGAATCTGCGGATTTTGATGAGAAATAATACAGAAGAGAGAGTTGGGAGTTTTGGGGTAATAAGGAAGAGAATGAGAAAGGAAATGGTTCAGAGGAGTGTGATGAGCAATAAGAGTATGTTTAGAAGTGGAGGGAAAGAAGACAGGAGAAGATGTTAAGCTGAAATTGTGGAAATGGATACGGAGAGAAGGATACAGAAGAGAGTTTGGAGTGTTGGGGTATTAAGAAAGTGAATTATAGAAGGGATGATTCTGAAGAGTGTGATGGGGGAGAAATATGAGTATGTCTATGAGTGGAGGTGAAAAGAATGAGGACTTTGTAGGGGGTAGGAGACCGGAGAGGACGTAAAGTAGAGATTGGGGAAATATATACTGAGAGAAGGATACAGAAGAGAGAGTAGGGAATTTTGGGGTATTAAGGAAGTTGTTTAGAGAGCGGATGATTCTGAGCAGTGTGATGAGAAAAAAAAGAGAATGTTTAGGAGTGGAGGAGAAAAGAATGAAGGATGAGGAGGAGACAGGAGAGGATGTCAACTAGAGATTGGGGAAATGGATACCCAGAGAAGGATACAGAAGAGAGAGTTGGGGGTTTTGGGGTAAGGAAGATGAGAAGGGATGATTCTGAGGAGTGTAATGGGAGAAATAAGAGTATGTGTAGGAGGTGAAAAGAATGAAGGCTTTGTAGGGGGAGGAGACAGGAGAGGATGTTAAATAGAGATTGGGGAAATGTATACTGAGAGGGATAGAGGAAAGAGTTGGGAGCTTTGGGGTATTAAGGAAGAGAATGAGAGAGGGGATTGTTCTGACGAGTGTGCAGAGAAATAAGAGTATGTCTATGAGTGGAGGTGAAAAGAATAAGGGCTGAGGAGGGGGAAGAGACAGGAGAGGATATTGAGTACATATTGGGGAAATGGATACCCAGAGAAGGACACAGAAGAGAGAGTTGGGTTTTTCGGGGTAAGGAAGAGGATGAGAGGGGATAATTCTGTGGAGTGTGATGAGAAATAAGAGTATGCATAGGAATGGAGGTGAAAAGAATGAAGTCTGAGGATGGGGAGGAGACAGGAGAAGATGTTAAGTAGATATTGGGGAAATGGATACCGAGAGAAGGATACAGAAGAGAGAGTTGGTTTTACTGGGTATTAAGGAAGAGGATGAGAGGGTATGATTCGAAAGACTGTGATGGGGGGGGGGTAATAAGAGTATGCCTAGGAGTGGAGGTGAAAAGAATGAAGGATTAAGATGGGGAGGAGACAGGAGAATATGTTAAGTAGATATTGAGAAATGGATACCCAGAGAAGGATACAGAAGAGAGAGTTGGTTTTTTGGGGTAAGGAAGAGGTTAGAAGGGATGATTCTGAGGAGCGTGATGAGAAATAAGAGTATGCATAGGAGTGGAGGTGAAAAGAACGAGGGCTTGGTAGGGGAAGGAGACAGGAGAGGATGTTAAATAGAGATTCGGTAAATGTATACTGGGAGGGATACAGAAAAGAAAGTTGGGAGCTTTGGGGGTATTAAGGAAAAGTATGAGAGAGGGGATGGTTCTGACGAGTGTGCTGAGAAATAAGAGTATGTCTATGAGTGGAGGTGAAAAGAATAAGGTCTGAGGAGGGGGAGGAGACAGGAGAGGATGTTGAGTAGAGATTGGGGAACTGTATATTGAGAGAAGGATATAGAAAAGAGAGTTGGGAGTTTTGGGGTATTAAGTAAAAGGATGGGAGAAGGTATGATTCTGAGGAGTGTGATGAGAAATAAGAGTATGCCCATGAGTGGAGGTGAAAAGAATGAAGGATCAGGATGGGGAGAACACCGGAGAAGATGTTAAGTAGATATTGGGGAAATGGATACCCAGAGAAGTATACAGAAGAGAGTTTTTTTTGGGGTAAGGAAGAGGTTGAGAAGGGATGATTCTGAGGGGCGTGATGAGGAATAAGAGTATGCCTAGGAGTGGAGGGGAAAAGAATGAAGGCTTAGTGGGGGGAGGAGACAGGAGAAGATGTTAAGTAGATATTGGGGAAATGGATACTGAGAGAAGGACACAGAAGTGAGAGTTGGGAGCTTTGCCTTATTAAGGAAGAGAATGAGAGAGGGGATAGTTCTGACGAGTGTGATAAGAAATAAGAGTATGGCTATGAGTGGAGGGGAAAAGAATAAGGGCCGAGGAAAGGAAGGAGACAGGAGAGAATGTTGAGTAGAGATTGGAGAAATGTATACTGAGAGAAAGATACAGAAGGGAGAGTTGGGTTTATTGGGGTAATGATGAAAAAGATGAGAGATTACAATTCAAAGGAGTGTGTTGAGAAATAAGAGTATTCCTAGGAGTGGGGGAGGGGGGAAAGAATGAGGGCTTAGAAGGGGGAGGAGAAAGGAGAAGATGTTAAGTAGATCTTGGGGAAATGGACACTGAGAGAAGGATACAGACGAGAGACTTGGGTTTTTTGGGATAAGGATAGAGAGGATGAGAGGGGATAATTCAAAGGAGTGTGACGAGAATAAAGAGTATTCCTAGGAGTAGAGGGAAAAGCTTATAAGGGGGAGGAGACAAGAGAAGATGTTAGGTAGATATTAGGGAAATGGATACCCAGAGAAGGATACAGAAGAGAGAGTTGGGTTTTTTGGGATAAGGATAGAGAGGATGAGAGGGGATAATTCAAAGGAGTGTGACGAGAATAAAGAGTATTCCTAGGAGTGGAGGGGAAAGCTTATAAGGGGGAGGAGACAGGAGAAGATGTTAAGTAGATATTGGGGAAATGGATACCCAGAGAAGGATACAGAAGAGAGAGTTGTTCTTTTTGGGGTAAGGAAGAGGTTGAGAAGGGATGATTCTGAGGAGTGTGATGAGAAATAAGAGTGGAGGTGAAAAGGATGAGGGCTGAGGAGTGGGAGGACACGGGAGAGGATGTTGAGTAAAGATTGGGGAAATGTATACTGAGAGAAGAAGAAGGAAAAATGAGAGAAGGATACAGAACAGTGAGTTGCGAGTTTTAGGGTCACCAGAGGATCAGATTGCTGATCCATTGAGCATTGTTATTACTGTTATCATTATATCCTTTGAAACACTATAGCCCTTAGTGCCTGCTTAGGCATGCGGGGCAGGTGTATCAAGAAAAATTAATTATAATTACATTCTATTGATATAGGTCGGAAAAGTCACAAGTTCGTCGTAGTTGACCCTGATTGAAGAATTTCCTCAAAGGATCTAAGTGGGTAAGAAAAATGATTACTCTACGTCCAATCTAGTCCATGACAAATTTCAAAGAGGAGTGTGGATTGGAAGTTAAAAGGATGTATGCTGGGTAGGGAAAGAGGGAGGATAAGAGCTTATATCTTAAAAGGGGGAGGATAAGAGTTTTGGGGTATTAAGGAAGAGGATGAGAGAGAGGATGATTCTGATGAGTGTGGTGGGAGAAATAAGAGTATGTCTAGCAGTGGAAGTGAAAAGAATGAGGGCTTAGTAGGGTGAGGAGACATGAGAAGATGTTAGGTAGGGATTGGGGAAATGGATAATGAGAGGAGGATATAGGAGAGATAGTTGGGAGTTTTGGGGAATAAAGAAAGAAGATGAGAAGGGAGGAATCTGCGGATTTGGATGAGAAATAATACAGAGGAGAGAGTTGGGAGTTTTGGGGTCTTAAGGAAGAGAATGAGAAAGGAAATGGTTCAGAGGAGTGTGATGAGCAATAAGAGTATGTCTAGAAGTGGAGGAGAAAGGAATGAAGGCTAAAGAGGGGGAAGAGATAGGGGAAATGTTAAATAGAGGAGGGAGAGGAAACAGGAGAATATGTTAAGTAGAGATTGAGGAAATGGATACAGAAGAGAGAGTTGGGAGTTGTTGAATAAATGAATGACGGCTGAGGATGGAGAGGAGGATGGTAAGTAGAAATTGGGGAAATGGATACTAATAGAAGGATGTAGAAGAGAGAGTTGGTTTTTTTGGGGTAAGGAAGAGGATGAGAGAGGGGATGATTCTGAGGAGTGTGATGAGGAAAAAGAGTATGTTCATGAGTGGAGGAGAAAAGAATGAAGACTGTGGAGGGGGAGGAGACAGGAGAGGATGTTGAGTGGAGAATGGGGAAATGTATAGTGAGAGATGGATGCAGAAGAGAGTTGGGAGTTTTGGGTATTAAGGAAGAGGATAAGAGAGGGGAGGGTGATGAGAAATGAAAGTAAGTTGAGGAGTGAAGTTGAAAAGTATATATGTGGCGGAGGAGGAGATGTTGAAATGCGATTGGGGAAATAGATCGAGAGAGCAGTATATTGGGAGGAGGATGAGACTAGTGGATACTTTGGAGAGAGGGTTGGGAACCGAAGGTGAAGTTTGGGTGATGTGAAGGAGTTGAGATATACAGAGAAGTGAGTTTCGAGATTTTTGGGTATTGAGGAGGATAAGAGAGGAAATGAAGCGTAGGAGAGGGATAAGAAATAAGTGTATGCTGAGCATTTCATATGAAAAGAATGGACGTTAAGGATGGGGAGGAGATGATCTTATAAAAAGATAAAGGCAAAAGATACTGAGGGAGTGTATTGGGGAGGTAGGAGGAAATGAGTTGATGTTGAGGGGAATGAGACAAGATGATGTTTTGGAGGGGAAGAAGAGATGCAAAAGATGTTTAGGTTGGGGATGGAAAGGAAAAAGTTGTTGAGGGTGATGAGAGGAGATTCTGAAGAAGGGAAGAGAAAATGATGGTGAAGGAACATAGGCGTGAGTTGGGAACCTGTGGGGGTTTGGATGTCGGGGCTGAAGTTAAGATACTAAGGAGTGAGTTGGGAGAAATGGGGTAATGAGGAGGTGATTATTAAAGAGTATGTTGAGGAGAGGGATAAGAGAAAGATTGGTGGAAGAAGATGAGTAGAAAAATTTATTTAGGTGGAAGGTAAGCGAGTAGAATATATTGATGAAGGGGAAAAGATAGGGGAGATGTTGAAGAGGGGGACGACAGAAGCCGCGTTCACAACAGCCATTCTACCGGAGGAAAGGCGGAGAAAACTAGTTCTTCTTCCACCGCTCTCCCTACGCTAGGGAAAAAGCGACCTGACTATCGGTTTGAAATTCTCCCCAGGGCTATAGCAGGAGGAGAGGTGTTAATTGGATCAGCCTCCTGTAAACGGCGCTAGTGCTCGCTTCCCATAATGCATTTCTACGAGCTCGCTCTCTTGTCTCGTGATTCTTTCTACTGGTAGGACGAGTGCTCTTGTGTACGGGCTATTCAATTTTCCACAAGGCTAGTTTTCGGAGATCCCTTTCCCCCTTCTTCTTTAGCTCTTTCTCCGGTCGAACAGGTTGGCTAAAGTGAACGCGGCTAGAGATGATGATATTCAGGAGGAGGGTGAGAAGGGGGGTGGAAAAACTAGAGCAGGGATGCACGGGAGACTTATAAGAGAATTTCAGGATGCTGAGGAGTGAATTGGGGAGGTTAAGAGGGAGTTAGGATGCTAAAAAGGGAGAGCTGGTGAATGGCTGAGTGTTAACGTTTTTATGGGGAATTGTATTAGAGGGGAAGAGATAGAGTAAAGAGGTACAAAAGAGCAAATGGGGAGAGGGATGGATAACATTAAGGAAGACAAGAGTTGTATGATGAGAAATAAAATTTGTATATAGGGTAGGGTAAAATATTGAAAGAATAGAAGTTGATGTGATTGGAGATAGTCTTAAAGAGAAAAAGATTTATAGGGAAGGATTGTATAGTGGTAGTTAGAAGAAAGGATGGGAGATAAAATAATACAAAAGTTTAACAAGTCGGATAGGGAAGGGTAATAAAAGAGGATGTGAGAGATAAAGTGGGTGGATGGGAGGCGAGGATTTTAGATTTCGAAAAAAAGGAGGAGGAAGAAAGGGAAGTATAAAGCGATTATAAGCGATGGGATATAAGAGAGGGAGGAATATGATTTATAGGGAAGAGATGAGAGAGATATATGAGATAAAAAAGAGGGACGAAGTGTGGAAAAAATTGCTGTGGTCCTCGGAAAGCCATTCCTCATCTCTATGTCTTTGGTTGAAGATCTAAATCAAATGAATTCGTTTGACCAATTAAAATGATAGATGATGATTGGCACGACAAGAACCACAGACTCTTGTTGAAGTTTGATAGAAATAGATTTTATGAAATATAGGAAGGAGAAAGGATAGAAAAGAGAGGAAGCGTTAGTAAGAAATAGATTATGGAAGAATAGGACGATAAAAAGTTATTATAGATGACAGGGGAGTTTGAATTGGAAAATTAATTGGAGAGGGAATTTAAATTCAAAAAATGTGTTTGGGAGTGGAGTGATAGAATAAAATTGTTCGAGAGAGAAGGAGAAAGATTTATTTTAACAAAATATTTATTGTAATAATAAAACTTCTTTTCATTCCAGATCAGTAGCATAAAGAGGCGAGTAATGAATAAGTAGGACTGAAGTTCAAGACTGTTCAAACTTCTGTTGAAGAATATATTATGAACGATTATTCAATTTATTAATTTAATTTTGTGTAAAAATATTAACAAAGAAAATACCAATAAATTTTGAGGAAGCGAGGGTGGAAAACCCTCAGAGTTGTGGATTCATTCTCTATTGGTGGATAAAATTGATTCATTAAGTCAGTGGTTCTGAACTGATTGTGTGAGATACACTTCGGAGGGGTCCATGAAAGGTGTGGATCTTCTATTAAAAGAAATTATTTTAGTTTGAAAATAATGTAAACTAACTGTATCATTTTCTATTGAGAAATGTCCATAGTACTCCAGCAATCGCTGGAGAAGCTCATTTCATTGGTTCCTAAGCGCTGACATCATCGCGCTGGATCAAAACCAATCAAATGAGCTTCTCCAACGATACGATCGCCAAGGATTGGGAATCCCGAAGTTTGTTGAACATGATGCGTACATAGTGATATTAAGGCACTAGTACAGTTGGAAACCACTGCTTTAATCAGAATCAATCTTCCCTTTCATGGAAATATCGTCGGCTTACAGGATAAAGGCACTAAGTCACTTTTTGATCAACATATCTGGGCAAGGCTATGCCAAATTTGGTGATATCTCACCATTTTTTTCTCACCAAACTAATTCTGTTTTAGCTTGGCAAAATTTGGGAATTCACTCCACGAAGAAAAAGTCTAACAGAAGGTTCAAACGCTGTTTACAAAATGTCGTAAGGTAGAAGGCAGCACTGGAAATAAATGACTGATAGCAAGGTAGGCAGTGGCATTTTGGGTCTCACCAGCTGTGATTGAATGTGACGTATTTATTCAATGATTCGGAGCGCTATTGGAGGATTAAGCTATTTTCTCCGCCTCTCGTGACATGAAAGAGGCGTGAGTTGCATGAGTATTGGATGCGAACCCAACGCCTCCACAGCCCCTATCACAAGTTTTCGATTTCCATTAGGCACTGTCTAAACCACAGAGAAATATCCTAACAGAGGGTCCACGAGGCTGTTTTCAAACTGGTTACTGATGTGAGGGCGCCACACTAGCTTCTGGAACGTATGCCAGCAGCTTAAAACTCTCACCAAATTAGAACTCTGCGCAAGCGCAAAATGATGTTTTCGATCTCTCATAGGCAGCCAGCGAACGATCCAGACTGGATCCAGACGCTAGTGAGTTTAGTGCGATCCCAGCGCCAAAATTCTCCCAATCTGTAACAAATATCATGCTTTTTCGATTTCCATTATGGCCTCTGGCCGTGGACTCTCTGTTCTAGTACTCTGTGGTCTAAACTCCCCTTTCAAATGGTTCTTCAATAATAACTTATTGTCATTTTCTTGTAAGCCAACGATAGTTATTTTAATGGCACTGAATGTTACAACTTAACTCTACTCTAATCTCGCTATCCCGGCGCTCCAAACAGAACTATTGCCGTGTAAATAAGAGTAGAGTTTAATTTACCGTCCAAATAGACAGTGCCTTAAATTAAAGCAAAATACTCAAACGTAACAGCTTGGATTCGAGCCGCGAACCATTAGGTTACTAGACGCTCACTCTATCACTGGGCCATCGGAGCTGAAGCTAGGATTGTTCAATAAGGCTGGGCGCGCACGAGTGACTAAAGTCACGGAGACCAGGATTACTAGTATCAAAAATATCATTAGAAAACAATAGAGCATTTTCAATCACATGACTTTACCTAACAACGGCCTTAGCAACGTTGTTTTTATCCTCCAGTGATGTCATGTGCGAATGCTGCTATTGGATACTTCTATGTCCCGCCCCTAACAACAGCCTTAGCAACGTTGTTTTTGTCTTTGTCACCGTGACAAAAGTCGCCCTTGCGCGCTCGCCCTAACATAATTTTAATGTTATAAAACACGTAATAACGAAATCCTATTACTGCGCATGCTTCAACTGTAAATTATCACTTCATATTATAATAGAGTGCCCAGATGGAAGTGTCTATTTGGACGGCAAAAAGCAGTTGGCCCATGCGCAGTAGGTCTCGCGGTTACGTAGCAGTCCCGGCGCTTAGTGGGATCTCCTATCAGAACCGTTGCTGTGGAAATAAGAATAGAGTTTAGTTGTATATTGATCGTCCAATTAGACAGTGCCGAAAATTTATCAACCAGAATGTTACTTAGGCTATTTAAAAATATTTGGGAAACTGAAAAGGTCAGTGGAGGAAAGTAGTGTTTATTAAAATACCAAAAAAAGGAAGATTTATCCAAGTGTAGAAAATTGGCGATGTATTAGCCTGCTATCAATTTCATCAAAAATATTTGGAAAAATTATTGTGAGTCATCCAAGTTAAAAGATCTCCAAAGGAAAACATATCTTCTTTCCAAAAATGCCAAAAAAAAATTGGATTGCAAATAAATAGAAGTAAGCTAAAGGTCATACGAATCAATAGCAAAAATAGCGTCCCACAATACAAGATGTTGACCAATTTTCTTATCTTGGTGCAACGTTAAGTACGAAAGGAGAAACAGATTTGATATCCAAAATAGAATTACCAAAGCCTGAAACTGTTTTAGGAATTTAAATAAATTATGGAGGAATTCTAATATAACTCTAAGAGTGAAATTAAACCTATATAAATCACTAATCAGATCAGTCCTTTTGTATAACTCTGAAACATGAAAGTTGACAGTGGTCCAAACTAACAGGCTAAATGCATTTCAAAACAACTGTTTAAGAATAACTTTAATGAAGATATTTTAGACCAATACCATTAGAAATGATAAATTATTAAAAAAAAAAAATTAAACCAATAGATCAAGAAATTAAAATAAGGAGATGGCGGTTTACTGGCCATGTAAAATGAGCTAGCTCATTTACACACTCTAAAACCAATCTTTCCTCCCTATGAAGATCCTTTTGGTACAGGTATAGTAGTATTTTAGGTATAGTATCATAGTAAGCCGTGCTTTATCTGAAAAATTCACATTTTTCTCACGACACCAATTTTTTATTATTAACTCTCAAGCGTATCTCTCTGCTGCCCTCCAGTCCTTATCAATTTCGAACCCAACACATATATCGAGCCATCTCATCTGATTCCTGTCTCACTCATCCAGTCCTGCATACTCGCAATCCAACGCAAGTTCATCCCACCGATTTAAGAGCTTGTCACAGCAGGGTCTGTTGTAAAGTGAAACAAAGAGACACTTTATTACACCAGGTCCTACAACGGTATACGGCAACCCTGACAGGAAATCGCCATCTTGATTGTGCCGGAGATAGAGTCAATTGTTTGTGGAGGTGCTATGCCGATACTATCATCGACTAAAGGACCTTGAAACACAAGACGATAGTTTACGGCGTTTGGTGGTACGTGACAGTCTGATGATTTTTTTTTCGAGGAACCCTTTACTTGAAAAGAAAAACACTTGAGAGTTACTCCTGTATTTCAAGTGGCATCTGAAGATGAGATCGAAGGGTAGGTAGATGGTTCCCTTGTGTGGGCTTCTACTTGAGACTCCTCAAATATACTTCGGTAAACAAACAACAACCTCGAAAAGGTTCTCCTACTTTGCTAGTGAGGAGCCTCTCTTTTAAGACGTGTAGGAATTTTGCAGCTTCCCCGCCTCATTTACAGATGGTTATTTGCGATGGGATCTTTGCTATCAGCTCCTTAAAAAAATTCATACAAGATCCTATAATTACTTTCACAAGAGATAATACATTTTAAGTATAAAATAATTTAACTATAGTAATTTTATTATGATAGGTTTTCATATAGTACAAATTTCTCTTTTAAAATTTATTTGATTTATTAAAGTAAAAAATTAGATAAATAGCTTATCTTTCTTGATTTAAATTTATGTTACCTATTTACATAATATTTCACTTATTTTATTAATTAAATTATATATTATAAAACTCATAAATTAGTAGTAGTAATATGGGAAAAGTATTTCAAATTTATCCATTTAAAAAAAATTAAGTTAATATTTGTTGCTGCTTTTATGTAACTTTTTAAAACGATATCAATGTGATCATTTGAAAATCTAAGAAACTTATTTTTTGCTTATAAGGAAAATTACTTTCGAAATAGTAATCCAGTTATATGTTCCACGAGTAAAAACTCAATAAAAAAGTTTCCTTAGGTTTTAACATATTATATCAATAAAATTCGGCAGTACATTTCAGTTATAACTGAAGCTTAAAATCGAAGGAAAGATGTTAGCTTCAAAAATGTAACTGTCTCTGAAAGTTTGCTTTCTTACATTAAGAGTCAATTCAAGGAAAAGAGCGTTCTACAGATGTGCTAGTCGAACACAAATTAAGAATTTCATGTTATCCAAAACACTTTGAGAATAAATTTCAATAACCATTCATCATTTAAATTTTTATCAAATAATCGAAATCTGATTAGTTCCCAATTTTTTTGATGATTAAACGAAGATAAAAATTAAGGTTTTAAAATTAATATTTTTTGGTCCTTCAAAATATCACAAGAATATGCAACTAATGAAATTATATAGAATAATATAAAAAAATTTTTGAACCAAATTGTCAAAAACATTTTATTATCATCTAAAATTTTATTTTAATACTATCTTTGGATGTTCTTTTTTATTAAAGATATAATACGCATTTTTTTTTACTATTTCAAATCTAAGAAAATCTTGCAGAGAGAAAAACAATCGTTAATTATTTAAAGTTAGTACAAAGTAATAGAATGGAAATGTAATTTTAACTACACATTTTTGCAAGTATGTAAATTTCACAGATCGTTTCGATTGAAAAGTTTTATAAAAAATACCCTTTAACAGAAGTTGAAGATATTGTTCATGAAGGTATGAAGTTGAAGATATATATTATGAGAAGTTGAAGTCCCTATTAAAGAAGTTAAAAATCAAATTATCAACGGTTTTTTAATATTTATTTTTAATAAAAATTTAAAGGGACCAAGAGAAAACTTCGAATTATCCGAGTTTCAAGCACCCCCGAAAGATTATTCCACCCAAACGACACCATCGAGTGTCGGTGGCCACATCCTTGAAGTGACACAACCACCACTTTGCTTTTTCCCACCCCCATTTAAGTCCCTCAAGGAAGGTCTAATTCTCGCGTGATGGACTCAGAGAGTATGCCTCAACAATGAGGGGGGGGGAGCAATACGGCAATTTCAGACAAGAGAGGGTACCCAAAGAAGTCCAGAAACGCGTGTCCGTTTGGGTCCCGTACCTTGACGGACCAGACAATGACACCTGTATCAATTGCGTGCTGAGAGGGGGATCATGGCGAATTAGCGATGGATACGGCGGAGAAGCATCAGCAGGTTTGCCACTTTTGGCGATTTATGGAAGTTTGTGGTGAAATCTCAGGTAGTTCTCCTACGGTTGAAAGATTACATAGGGGTAGTAAATTTTAATTTTTTAAAATTTTCATTGCTCTTTTAAAATTTTAGGTGAAAAACAGTTCAATTATGGAAATTATTTTTAAAAAAAATCTCCAAAATCATTGTTTTATAACTAACCGAACTGTTCTGTATAGAATCATACTTCTATTAGATAGCTGTTTAAAGTAATGCAAATAATATAGAAAATCTTTTATTAAAATAATATTTTACAAGAAGATTAATATTTTTACGATCCTATTCTGATTCGATCCTAAATTCTAGTGTCTTGTTATTAAATGAGTCTTGTTAAATTAATATTTTTTATTACCAATCTAAACAAACTACACGCTTTACTTTTACTACAAAAACACTAATACATTTGAAACATGCCCTCTTTTGTGTGATAGAATAACTATAAAATGTGTATTTTAATGTTCATAGATACTATTTCGAGGATTTTTAACAGTATTCGTAAATACTAACAGTATCTGTAAATATATCTTGACATAAGTATGCTTTATAGCATCAGTCTGATTAGTGTTTCGAAGACCTTATATGCCTGATTAAAACCATTAATAAAAAGAGCGAAGTTTCAGATATTTTTTTACATGGAATAGACTCTTGGATCTTCATTTCAACAGAAAGTATCCATTCATTCACTATACAGCCCAGGACAACTCCCACTCTTGAATACACCCATAGTCTCTCTTTCAAATCCACCCACACCACACGCCATACGTCACTATAAAATCCGTTTCAAAGCGGGTATTGGCGAGAAGAAGATCCGCCAAGATGCATGCAGCGATCTGATAAAAGATTATGTCGCCGTAATCACTGGTCTTCGGCTGGCGATGTGATACCGGAGAGCGGAAACCGAGTCCGTGAGACGGACACACGTAACTGCCCGCGTATCCGGCCTCACGCAACTCCCATACACCCTTTCCTATAATATGAGCATTAACAGATTATCGGAGGGTGAGTTGTTGCCTTATTGTCTGCACTTGCTTGGGTGTGCTCCTTAATAACGTGCGTATGTTGAGTATGTTTTCCGTCTTCAGCAGTAACTGGACATTCGTAAGGGCTGTGAGGGAGGAGAGATGGTGATGAAATATACACCAGGTATAAGGCCTAAACTACACACCGTTTCACAGTGGAATTACTAGAACTTTCACTTGCGGAGGCCCGGACTTGAAATTTAATTTTTTCCTCAAATCCAGTATTCTTCCATTTAAGTTCTAAAATCTTTTATACCGTTACTTTTCCCAAGTTTAATTTTTTTCAATTTTCCCAAGAACATTTTGTTTTCAGCTACCCTATTCATTTACACATTGTCGAATACATTAAGTAGTTTCTCTTCATTCTATAGAGTGTTTTCAGGTGACGTCACAACCGGTTATTTTCTTTTAACTGTGTACCTTCTGTAGGGCTTTTAACTGTTTCTAAAGGCCGTTGTTTATCTGTTGCTAAGGCGGGTTTTAGGTATGGGATCACGTGATTGCAAATGCTCCAATAGAAGAATTCCACGGCTAGTCATTTTCTGTAACTGTTAACCTCTGTAGGGCAAAAAACTGTAACATCTTCTGTTGCTAAGGCCGTCGTTAGGTCCGAGTCATGTGATTGAAAATGCTCTATTAAGTTTTGATATTATCTTCTGTTCAACACTTACAATATTTGTAAATAAAAAAAAATCCAACGTTTTTGAATCATGACAAAGAGATGAAGCTGACTCTTCGTTCACAATTTATTTAGTTAGTAATAACTATTTAATTTTTTAAATGAAATTGAACACTTATACTGTATACTGTACTTTTAGTACTAATTGGAATGGAAAAGTAAAAAGCATTACACCAGTTTATTTTTATTATTCTGTGTAAATTTTAATTCAAAGAAGTAAAGAAAACCGAGAGTGAATATTATAAGGGTCCCTGGACACCCCTAAATACTAAATAAAAATTTTAAAATAAATATTATCAATTGCTCAATTACACAGCCAATTACTGTTCTTAAAGTGCAATCATTTGCAATTCAATACAAAATCAGGTGACCAAAAAACGGTTCTCAATATAGAAAAAACCCAACTTATTACCACCAGAGAAATAGCCTCAAACCCATCCACCTTCACTCCAACATCCGCAACAGGAGATGATCAAAGCATCCCAACTTCTCAACTCCACTCCCATGCAATCATTACTCACCCACTCTTCTGCAGCTCAATTTTCGTCCATGGTAAACAAGTTCCCAGATTTACTTAAGAGCTTGTTTTCTCTTTGAAGATACCTCAACGATCCTTTCGTGATCCGCGCTTATTTTCAAGAACACAGGATTCCAGTTGCATATGTCGTGACAAGGAATACAGGGTATACGTCCCAGGCCTCTCCC
Source organism: Tetragnatha montana (assembly GCA_963680715.1). Lineage (NCBI taxonomy): Eukaryota > Metazoa > Arthropoda > Arachnida > Araneae > Tetragnathidae > Tetragnatha > Tetragnatha montana. The sequence continues at coordinate 35,233,271 of OY796675.1, forward strand.
ACGCTAACATCACCATAAACGCATACTAATTGTGGTATGAGCTATTATACGGACGATTTTTCCCTGTACGAGGCAGAACTAAGTTTCTACTGAGTATCAAGCCTTCACGCGATTTTCATGATCCAGCAATCTTGGAGGTGGAAATAACCTGGTTTTTGGCGATCCTGGAGAGTTGAAAAATATTAAGTTTCGTGTTTGGAGAGGTATTCTGCCCTGGGCACCGGTTTGGATGTGAATGTTTGAAAGGATCGAATTCCAATCCTTCTGGCGAAGAACATTTGTTATTCTTAAAAAAGATGCTTAAGATACCATGACATGGTACTGGAGCATGTTTCAACTTTTTTTTGTTTTTGATGTAGGAACTGACATTCTTAAATTAACCTTGTTCTGCTTAAAGAAGCATTTAAATAAACACAAGTTCATAGAAGTAGTATAATTCTCGTTTCCAGATACATCCATAACTCTTATATTTATTTCATTACACATAAATGTGCATTTGTGCATTAAATTAAATTTTTTTAAAACCAAGAAAAGAAATTTATATTTAAGATATATTTATTTTAATTTTTTAAAGACTAGATTTCATGCGCAAAGTATTAAAACTTTTACCTTGTGCGTATAATAAGCAATTAAAAAACAATTTTTATTTTAGTTCATAAACTTTCAGAATATTTCGTTTGGTGTTTTAATACGTTTCTGAAGCCACGATTTTAATTCATTAAGTCCTCACATTGCACAACATGAAGCAAAAGAATATCTGGATCTATGAATTAATTTCAATGATGATTATTTGATACTATGGTAGTTGGAAAATTAAACAAGTCAATTAATCATTTTATCGTTTCAAACTTATATTGATGTAAAATCTTAAATTTTCACTACACAATAGTTTTTTTTTTAATTTTAGCATTTTACAGGACTAAATTCTTTTCAAAAGTTCATTTTTAAAAGTTCTAAATTCATTTAAAGAAGAGTGCTGGAAAAGAAAACCTTAATATTTCTTTTCATCTTAAAAAGCTTGATTTTGTGCCACTTTTTTCAAATTTGAAATATAAGTTAGCTTCTTCTTCAGCTCTTCCCTCAAAAATTACTAAATTTACTTAAAAACTGCATTGCACACTAATTTCCCCGTCCATCAGATAGCTGTTTAACATTCTAAAAATCACTTTTGTTTAATTGTGTAGCTATGGCCATACAAACGAATCGACTAGATCTTCCCATTCTGCATTTCATAAGGTTGTGAACAGAAAAATGCTTTATTGGACTTTTCTTTCCACGAAAGAAATTGTCACCTTATTTTGTTATATGTTATTACAAGGTTCACATTAAGCAATTTCCCTGCATAGTTATCTATTACACATCACCTTTTGCTAATTTTAAATGGGACAAAGTAATTTTCCTTTTCTCTCCCGTAATAGACTCTTTTAGTAAAAAAATAAATACAGCGATTTTGTTAGGGATAAAACTAAAAACCATTAGTAATCTCAAAAGTCAAGTTAATTATTGAGATAGTGTTAAAACTTAGTCCAGATATCTTGCTCCAGATGACAACCATCAGTAATAACTTTTTGCTCTTGCGTTTCAAATAAAATAAACACTTGTTGTAGCCTTACTGGCCCTATTACAGTTGTGGTGTTGAATTTCACCACATCATAATTGAATCTTTATTTGGGTGCTTAAAATCTTTCTAACTTTTAAAATATCAAGCAATGTTATATAATAAGCTTTTTATAACCCTTAAACTGCATTTTTTCACCAAGCAAAACGTTTTACACAGGTGCTGCAAAATCGTTCCCCAAGGGGCCAAGTAAGGCCCTTTTACAGAATACTTTATTTTAAAAAATTAGAATTCCTTTCTTAATCTTAAAAGGAGTTCTAATCCTGCATTGAACATGTAAGATAGCAAATACAAAGAGAATCTTAGTCATCTTGAGTATTGTTAGATTCATTTTTAACTATTCTTGCTTGAGAATATATAAGTTTTTTGATCCAAGTTTTAGTATCGCTGTAGAATAACTTAAAGGATTTCGCAGACTTCCTCAATCGATAAGGCACAGAAACTATTGCTTGCATGATTTGGCATCATCTATGACACTTACACGAAATGACGTCACTTGATATTGTTCTCAGTTTCTGAATTAAATGATACTTTGTCAAGGGTTATCAGTAGAGTGTATCACGATACATCAAAGCCAACGATTCTTTGCTTTGACCAACCGTGGAATGAGATCCCATAAAGTTATTTTTGAGATATCGAAGAATGCTTTCCGATTTTAGTGCCCACCGATCGCATGATACTCCGCCAACCAAGTAAAAAGAAATTGAATATCTTTGTTGGTTTTGCAAATTTATTTGCATTAGAAAGGGGATCCGCCATGCAAATGCGATCATTAACTACAGTTAATCAAGTTAATGTAACTTAGAAGACAAGCGATTCAGATAAGATAGTTAAGCCTGAGCTAAGAAGAGTCAGACAGTCGGTAAAGTCAAAAGAATGGAGAAAGGTTTCACAAATGAGCCAGACGGTTTTAAAGAGAGTTTTTGTTTCTTTTAAATATTAAAGATTTTTCTTGTTATAAGTTTTATCAACCTCAATTGATGAGAAGAAAGTTCATGAAAGGGTTTTCAGTACTACTACAGACTGTAGATTTAGATTTGCAGACTGTATTATACTACGGACTTTATGTTTCATTTTTATTTAATATAAAATTATAAGAATACAAAGATGTTAATCATCATACTAATTGAGTAAAAAATTAACGTCAGTTCATTATTGAAAATAAAGGTTAGAAATAAATATAATAAAGAAGAATTTAAAGTTTCCATTGCATATGAATAGTAATTAAAAGGAACTATAGTTTACTTTTTAAATATTCACGGTTACTTTTCGTTTTTAAAACATCACTTACTGTACAACAACTTACTGTAAATGTCAACTGATGAGCAGCCAAATGTAAATGGGACTGTATGGAATTTGCGTTTTAAACTTGCAGTACTGTCGTAATAACGATTTATAAAATTTTGATATTTCAATATAGTTTGGGAAATATAGGTAAATGAAAATGAAAAATTATTTTCAATGTAACTCGATGTTTATACCTGTCAAATATATGCTTAAGTATAATTTTCAAGTTTTGGTGAAGTGCTTACTTCATAACGACTTCTTTTTAAAGATCAAATTAATTAAACAAAATTTTTTTTACCAAACCGTGTTTATCCAATACATCCAATTTATAACTTAGTTGTGTCAGAACCAACCGCAACGGTGTCCAACAAAACAATCTTTTATTCTTCTTTTTCCATCTGTTTCTACTTCATATTTTCTCTCCTATTCCTTTTCTCCCTCTTTATCTTTTTAGTCTCCCTCTTTATCTTTTTAGTCTCCTTCCTTTCTTCTTTTTCATCTTCCACTTCTCCTTCTCCTTCTTACTTTATAACCTCTTTCCTTTCCCCATTCTCTCTCTTATTCTTTATTTTTCTGTTTCCTCCAATATAGAATAAAACTTTGTTCCTCTATGAAACATCAGGGCAAAAGGGTATCTGAGCGAAATTCTTTTAGAATAATTCCTAATTATTTTTCAGAAATTATACGATACCTACAAATTAATGTGTTTAATTAATGCGTGTAATTATTTTAGGGTACTAATAAATAGCTCCAATTAAGTAGGGATGAAAAATTCCCATTCACAAAGACTATAACCAAAAGAATAAATCACAGAACAAAACACAATTCCAGCTACCTCCTCACCTCAAAAACATTGGGTACAACACTCCCTCTCTCCCCCATCTCAACACCTTCAAAATAACCTCCACCCACACTAAAAAACCAAACATACTCTCTCCCTCCCTCCAAACGTAACAGGCAGTCTTGCGTTTCAAAGACAACTCACCGCTTTGTTTAAGAAACCGTCTTCCTTCTTTCCGAAAAGTTTGTTTAAAAACTGCCGAAACTCCTCCGCTAATAAGCGACATTTCTCGGAACCGCTCGCTAATCCCAACCAGCTGAGACGAGTTGAGTTGTCACCGATAATGCCAGCACGAGATCCGATCCAGCTTTTTTGGCCAAGGCTCCCGCTGCTCCAGCATCCGGGGTTTGTTTAAGGAGTTGTTGAGTTCTTCGGAATATCACAGCGTTCTGTTTGGGATGAGCTGAAAAAACAAGTAAATCCCGGTTAGGATAACAGAGGATGAAAAAAAATTAGCCACCTGACACAAACTAACTGCTGTCTGATGTTGGCAAAGCGTGCGTGACTATTTTTAAGGAGGAGTTTAGTTGTTGAAAACTAACAAGTTTAGGTGTGGAGTTGGTTGTTTTTGAATGCGTCCTTCTGTAGATGCTTAAGAACTTTTTCCGTTGGATTTCAGAGTACTTGTTCTTTATCCTTTTAGCAAATTAAAGTCGTACGGCTGATGAGGCTTAAGTAAAGTCTAATCTGTTCCTTATCCCTCACTTATTTAAGATTAAGAGATTAACTTATTTTGCAAACATACATAAAAAAGATACTTTAGAACAATATTCCTTTAGAACTTCGACATGTTTGGGGATCACCTACAATGCTATTTTAGAAAATGTGTTACAACTATTGAAAAGATTATAAAAAGTTTATACTTATAATCAAACATTTGACACATATTTAAAAGATTTAAAAGGACAAAAAGAAGTAATAAATGATTATTATATTTTATGATGCATCACTAATTCTTTTTCCTCTTTCTAGATAAAGGTATCAAATGATGCTGGTTTTTAAGTGGTAAATTATACTGCACAAAATATTTAAAATGATTCTCAAGAAGTGAGGTCTCTTTCTTCTCCCTCATGCATTTGAAAAAAAAACTGTAGATGAGGACTACACAACCGTGTATAATTAGAAGAAAAAAAGCTTTTATATTTTAGAAAGATGCAATTTGTGGTTGAACTAAAATATTACTCAATAATTAGTTGGAAAGTAAATAAAAATTCCTTTAAAAACATTTTTCTAAAATCAAGTATGTATTTTTAATCTTCCTATACTAAAATTTGTTCAGCTTTTGAGTATTTTGCTAATTTTTGTAGATTATAATTCTAACTTACTGTTTGTTTTGAATATTCCTTGCAATTACATTTATTATTAAGGAGAAAAATAATTCCAAATTTCAACTGCAAATAAACCACATTATATATAATATTCATTCCCCCTTTTTGCATGCATATTGCATAATAAAACAATAGAACTCCAATATTCACCAAGCAATGCGGCTCTTGTGCCCATAAAAACCCATCAAACCAACCAATCACCAAGCAAAGCTTATTATTTGCTATTAAAGGATCTAATGACATCTTGAATGATTTGATTTAATTCCTCCAGACCAGTTCTCCCAATTGATAAGAGCTATCAGACTAAATCGGACGCAAGCATCCAACGATGATCCCCCTACAAGTCGCAATCATAGCACTCAATCAATCAAGCAGTCAAATACAGTCCACCCACCTGTCACAGCAGTCTAGCAGGCACAGTCCTTGCACAGAATCCTCTCCCAAACACGCATAATCCCCTTCCATTTAGTTCGAGCAGCCCCCAGAAAGAGCTATTTCCTTTCCCAATCACTCTAGCGAAGAGGATACCATATTACGTAGAGTTTACGTCGAATTCTCGTCTCCTATGCATGTTGAGGGAGAAAATGCGTTATTATACGAACCGTCTTCCTTTCCATGTAGAGGTTTCTAAGATAATGGAGGGCAGAGCCAAGCGAATGTTGTTAAGGCTAAATGGTGGCAAGGCTGGGTTCGAACCCGGGACGTGATGGGACTGGGGACGTGCCTTTGATCCTGATTGATAGCCGGGATTGAATGCATGAGATGGTGATACGATCGTGTGGAAGTGTTGGTGGAAATGTATAGGGAATGTGTTATCGTTCAGCTACCTCTTTATCACTTAATGCGGACTTGATTCCGTCTTTTGGATTCTCATGACAAAGATGTAAACATTTAATTCCGTCAGCGTAGGTATATTTTACAACGTATAATGCTTGAATGCATGCATGGCTGTGATGATATAGGGTTATGTATGTTATGAGTTGATGACAGTGTTCAAATGAAAGCTTTATACTTTTAAAATGAATACATTTAAGAAATGATATTTTTCTTTCTCATTGGTAAAGTAGAATAGTAACTATAATGCTATACTTCCTCACTTACAATCATAAGAATTTTTTTTGCTATAGTAAATTTCATAAAATCAGCTCAAAAGTTGAACCAGTTCCTGTTGGGGAATTGTTTTTGGGGGGAGTTCTTAGTCCTATTTTTTAAAATTGTATTCTACCTTTTTTCTTTATTTTGCCGGATTTTGGATGTTTATGTGTATTTTGGTGTATGGGCCAGGGGCCTTTTTTTGCCAATAAAATTATTATTATTATTATTATTATTATTATTATTATACAGGGTGTTTCAAAAGTCCGTTTCACGGCTTTTATTTGGAACTAACGTTTCCTATAGGGTCCTAGAAGTAAGGTCTACCCCTAGGTAAGTGACCCTGGAGAATCCATTGAGAGTACTTACAGCGCCCCTAGCGGCAAAATAAAATGTTAAAAAAATTAATTAAAAAACTAAAGGAGATGGAGCAAACACCTCAGTGAGACTATTGTTGCAACTGTTATAAGTAACTCACTGAAAAAATTTTTATGAAAATATCGGGAATATTCGCGGAGATATTAGCATGTGAAAATAGCACTTTTTCAGGCATCAAAAAAGGAAAATTGCGGAAATTTGCAAGTTTTTCATAGTTATTATGTAGTTTTGTATCTTTTTAGTTAAATTAAGTGAAATTTTAATCAAAAAATCAAAAAAACTTGCAAATTTTTGAAGTTTTTCATTTTTGATGCCTGAAAAAGTGCTATTTTCACATGCTAATATCTCCGCGAATATTCACGATATTTTCATGAAATTTTTTTCAGTGAGTTACTTATAACAGTGGCAACAATAGTCTCACTGAGATGTTTGCTCCATCTCCTTTAGTTTTTTAATTAATTTTTTAACTTTTTTATTTTGCCGCTAGGGGCGCTGTAAGTCCTCTCAGTGGATTCTCCAGGGTCACTTACCTAGGGGTAGACCTTACTTCTAGGACCCTAGGAGACGTTGGTTCCAAATAAAAGCCGTGAAACTGACTTTTGAAACACCCTGTATACTTAACTGTAATAACTATATCTAGAAAAATATCTTGTTATATCATTCTCTTTTGCTTTATTCTCAGACGCAAAAATAGGTAAACTATAAACCCTCATCAGAGCATCGAATTACCTCAGTAAATGAAAACGTTAAATAATTTTTGCTGTCGAATTTAAAAATAATGGAACTATGTATCCAATAGAGATTTTTTTTTACGCTTGCTTGAAATAACTTCACGTAGACTAGTTTAACAAGAAAGATAATGAACAGGTATTGTGGTTTAAGAAAAGTTTTACAAGTGAAATTCCTTATTTTTTCAATTTTATCAATAAAAAATGAACTAGCTCAATTAGTTTTAGCAGTATAAGAAAGGTATATTAAAATCTATTTTAATCGACTACGAAAGAGAAATGACTAAGATGCTGATTTGTTTGAAACGGAAAGGGATTTCAAAAACATTGATACATAAAGAAACATATATATTTTACATGTTTTCTTTTTTATTTAAAAACTTCCTAAGCCCATAGCCCTTATCTTCGATTAACAATTAAAACAACTTACCTTAAAATTAAAAAAACTTTAAAATAAAATAAAACTTTCTTATCTTGGGATTCAGTTCCTTTTAATTTTTAGCTTCTCTTAATGATTATAACTAAGTAAGCTTGTAATTATAAAAAATGAAAATGTCTTTAAAAATTAACATTTTACTTAATTCTTTGCGAGTTAAAAATCTATAATGAAAAAACTTCACTTCCTCATCAAAATCGTCCATTCCATTTATATCAATATATCCCATTTTGATCACAATTTATCTTCTGATTCCTACACACATTTTGAATGAAAACCACTTCTTTATATTGATAGTTCAATATTTCACTTTGAAAACAATACGAGGAATACATTACATAAACCAACACACGCATATATTAATTTCCTTTCAAGACAATAACTCCATAGAAAGAAATGCTAACACCGACAATCTATCACAGTTTCAAATACAATCCGATACCTCCGGATCGAAATCTGTTAAGGATATCCTTATCTCGGGTAATTATCAGACTTTTAACATAAATCGGCACTAAATCTAGCACGATAAACAATCAGACTGGTCACTGCAACCGAAATCGTGTGTAGAATAGGCCGAGAACAAAGGTTTCTTTTCACAAGTACCCTTGGTCCCATGCCGTCGACACCTAGCAGAACTAAGAAGCCCGATTAAGCTCATACGAAATTCACGAGACGAACCGGGCTATCGCCTATCTGAATCTGATGCGACTGAGATAGACTACCGAATCTGATTAAAGACGTGTTTTGTTTTCTTTGTTGCACTGCCGGAATAACAATGCATGGCGATGGAGTTTCGACTCAATGATGACACACACAGATTTATGAGTGGTAATCGCTATATAGAGGTGGATGCTTCGCTTTTTTTATTCGTCTGAGATGCGTGTCTGTTTATTTATTTTTTTTTAGAAAGGAATTGATGTGTATGTAATTAAGCGGGGGGATTATGTGTGATTTTCGCACTAGGCATAACGGAATTCGTCGCCGATGGAGATGCATGATTGGTGGATGGTTGGAACGAGACATGATAAAGGGTTTAAAACTGATAATAGTTCTTAATTCGTGGATGTGTGTGTCAAGGAATTGCATTACTATTCAAGATGGAGACCTAATAGAGACATTTGAGTCTAGATTTTCTCAGGAGGTTCAAAGTTAATGGTAAAATTATGCGTTTTTAACGCTTGGGGAAAGACGGTGTTTATTTTTTCTAATCTGTCAGTTGTATGTTTCAGAGTCTCAAATGATCTTTGCAAGAATGTATCAAAGCTAAGCAAATTCATAAAAAGAAATAACCGGAAAATTATACAGCAATTCTGTCTTATATTACGAAATAAAAGGCCTTTATTACATAGGAATCCTTTTTTTAAATGAAAAGTAATTAAAATTATGTAATGTTAAATTAACAAAAAATTTACTGAATAGTTATATTCATTAAAATTACTGAAATAAGTACTATTTTTCAGTAGAGTTGCATTTTTTTAATTGCTTCTGCGTATTTTATTCCTGATTAATCCAAATGTTCTGCATCAAATTATGATTTCTATTTCCAAGCACCGATGTAAAATATAATAAAATAAGAACTTTCCAAATATGAACTTCAGGAATGTTTGAATCAATAAACAAATGTTGAAACAAATGTGTGAATTCAGAAAAATAAGGATTTTAATGGAAAATAAAGAGAAATTACGTGATTAAAAAATTGATTTAAATTGAGATTAAAGAGTTGAAATTAAAAAGTTGATATTGAAAAGTTGATACTTGTATGAAACTTCATTACTCTATATAAGATTTCTTGGTGATTTAGACATCTTTTGAAATGGTTGATATCACCTGTTGAAGGTTGATGTGGGGTCTTCAAAGGGGGTTTGATGAAGGCTTAGGGTTACTTACATCAAATTTTTAGATAAGTTAAGACTCAATAATATTGAATCAATATAGTATTTTCTGTTATAAAGTACTATAAATGCCTAAGTTTGAGATTCTGCTTAAATTATTCAAAAGCAATTGAGACGCTTGGAGCAACAACGAGCTTATTAAAGCTGTTGGAATCAGCTTGTTTTTGCTGCAAATGCCTCAACTATTCAGTCCTAGGTTACCCGATATTGGCATTAAATCCATATGGAAAGTTAGGGACGACAAGACTGAAAGAGTTAAAGATAAAAGAAGAAAAATATACATGTCTTTTGTTTTAAAAAGCAGTTTTCACGACCTTCAAAACTTGCCGATACGAAAGTAGAAAATTTATGACCCTTTAACATTATTCTTCTTTTTAAATGACCAGTTTTAGTAATGTTGGAAGCTGAAGACAAAAATATATAAATGGACGTTCTAAGTAATGCTTGGGAAACCCCTCGCTCTATATCAGTGTTTCTCAACCGGGGGTACGCGTACCCCTAGGGGTACGCCGAGAGCTTTTAAGGGGTACGCCAAGTATTCAAAAATCCTGTAAAAGTAGCTTAAAATCATATTTTAGTAAGCTGAAATTCAAAAATTTTCTGGGGGAGGACCCCCAGACACCCCCTTTTACATATAGTTTGATATATCAATAATTTATGTAATTTTAAGATGGAAGCAGGAAATTTTCAGACGTAGGTTCAAAAATATACTCTGGAAGTAGCAAACGGGGCATACGCCCTGGGTGCAAGAGGGGTCAGTATGTTCAAAATTAGATAAAGAATTATTTTTGAGTAAAATTATATAAAAAAGGTAGAGTTGAATTATTATCCTAACTGTTTCAAACTAAATTTTAAGGTGCATAGAAAACTTAACTTTTGAATATTGTTCATAATAGCTTTCTTTACAAAGTTGTATTTCACTGGGTTATAAATTGAATTATTTTCATAACTTAACGCTGGTATACAATTCTACGAAATGTAAGCAAATTAGGGGAAAAATATGTAAGGGGGCGGTGGAAATTTTTCTTCTTGAAAAGGGGGCGGTGGTCCCAAAAAGTTTGGGAACCTATGCTTTAAACGAAGGTGATATTTCAACCACTACCTGCAACTGCATGCGAGGGGTACGCAGGGAAATATATTTTTCCTTTGGGGGTACAATCGTGAAAAAGGTTGAGAACCACTGCTCTATATTACCGAACAACACTATCTCCAGGTGACACCCATACATCATCCTTCCCTCCCCCTTTCAGCATCAGCGACAGTGATCAAAAAGTGCGACATCCCATGCACACCATCCCATCACCCCCTGCGTCACGCGATTCGTCCATTCGGCGTCGCAATCACACCTCGTCCCCATCAGGTGTCATCATTTAAAAGACGCCCGCGCGCTTAATGAAACTCGCGGAGAGGAAGTTGTTGCCCGATGTAATCCGTGGGATTTCGCATGTTTTCCAGGTGAGAGAAGAGAGGATTTGCATTCTCTGGAGGCGTGTTGTAGTAGATGAAGGACTTTTTTTTATATGTTTGTATATATTGGAAATGAGGAGAACTTTCATTTCGAATGAAATGGGCGGGAGGCGTGTGAGGAAGTTTGGAGTAAATGAAGAAGTTTGGGAGTTTTCGAATGGGGAGAATATCCGAGCGCGTGTTGGGGAAATGCGTTTTTCGGGATTACTTTGTCTGAGTTAGGAGAGACCTATCGGAGATTGGGGGAAAATTCCATGAGGTAAAGAAAACCAACGGAGATCCTATCCCTATGCAACTTCAGGGAGGCCTTATACAGTGGCGTACACAGAAAAGAAAACTAAGAGAAAGATATTGGAATCTAAAGAGGGGAAAGGAATATTTTTTTTTTTGGGGGGGGGGGTGTATTCAGACATCCGCCAATGTGGTTTCGCTCCTGGTTGAGGTACATTGCTTTTTCTTCCAATCTAATCATTTCAAGTAACAAATGTATATTCCCTCCATCTTAGTTTACAATGTTCAAAAGATCCATGTTCAAATGCAATAGAAGATGACTATGATGCTATAGAATGTATTTAGACAGGTAGCCCGTAGAAGGGCAAGGTATGCCTAATGGCCACGGAAACCTCCATTAGAAGCAAGAGGAGTGGAACACCCTTGACTGGACATGTTGCCCAAAATCATAAATTGAATCACTTATTTCAGAAACATGTCAAACGCCAATTTTTTCAAAAATGAGTTATTGGTGTCATAATATTCTGTAGGGGTAAACGCACATTTTAGTGTAAAAATAATAAAAATAACGGGATTTTAAAATAGTTTTCCAGCATGTTAAATTTCAGCTTTAGTGCAGAAACAAGTCAAACGACGTCGCTTGACTTGTTTCTGCACTTAAATTGCGGAGAATTTCGTTCATGCCGTCTCATCTACCGCTTGTTTTGGACTGCAGTTTGTTATTTAATCGAATACAAAAACTATATGCGATTGGAAAAGTCATTCTTTAGAGGTTAGGTCCATTAAGCCATATTAAAATCCATATTTTTAAAGTTTTCTTACGAATCTCAAGACTAAGGACATTTTGGTAGCTATATATTTAAAATTAATTAATTAATTTTATGGGTTAGTATTTAATAAGAAAATGTTATTTTCAACTAATATTCCCACTTTTATTGTCAAATCCTTAAAATAATTAGAGTTTAACTATGAAAATTGGCCTGAATACTCTGTTTATTGCAGAAACCTGTCAAATTCAAAAATTTCAATATTTTTTTATGCAAAGAATAAAAACATTTAAAAAATTCTTTTTGTCTGTAAAATACCCAAATGAGGTCTACTTTAAGAAAACAATTACTAAACACCTTCATAATAATGTAGTGAGCTTCTATACAGTTTTTCTCGTTTATCTCAAAACAAGAAAAGTGGCGTTTGACATGTTTCTGAAATAAGTGATTCAATTGCATTCGAGGTACATAATTTGAAAATAAAACGAAAATGTGTATTGCCACCAAATGCCCCAACAGATGAAATAAAATTTTTTTTTGGCATTCAGCTGAAAATCATTTCAGAAGGTTTCTATATTTAGTAGTATATTATTTTGGATTAATTTTAAAATAAAGTTCTCAAAAGGATATAGTTCTCGTTGTTGTTCTCAACTAACCTGAAAAAATATTTTTAAGTTTAGTAAATGCAATGAGAAAAGCATTGAAGAAACAAAATCATAATTTGCAGAATTCCCAAGAAGAATGTAAAGATTATGAGGCGCAAACAAACAAAAACTCACAGTGGTTATTTTATTCAATCACAATTGCTTTTATGAATATCTATGCTCTTTAAAACCGGTTTTGTCTTTCACACTGTCAATGAGCAAGAAAATTAATAGAATCCAAAAGGTTATTGAAATAATTGCTCAAAGAGGCAAACTCAAATTACCCCCCCCCGTTAGAGAAATTACAATTAAAGCTGGTTATTATCTCATTAAAACCTTCTTCTCAGAACCAATCTATTAATGACAATCACTAATAATAAAGAATCTTTCCATCAGACATTGAAAGCTGCACAACTGTTTCGGTTTGAATAGCGGAGTCAATTGAGACTTTGATTGGATGATTCGGCATCATTGTTATGAAAGCGTTTCTCTCACTAGCTGTTTCTTTCTTATTTTCTAACAGACTCTCCCATAAGATTAATGCAAGCTATTGACGCGTCATTTCACGCGGTCTGACAGCCGCAATGGGAAATAAATCAGGTCTGACGAGTGGAGCTTTTCACACCTGTACTGCGTCTCACGACAGTTGTTAAGCCCCAGTCTCTAGTGAGAATAGTTGTCGTAGTTTATATAAGAGGAGATTTAGGCGAGACGAAATGATATGCAAATTGGCAATATGGCAGTTTTGTACGCTTACGGAAATTTTACGTTGTGTGTGATTGGGTTGTTGCCATAATATAGTATTAATTTCACTACAACTTTTTCAATGATTTGAGAATATCTTTTGAAATCTTAAAAGGACTAATTTAATGTTTTAAAAAGTTACCTATAGTATTTTAGGTTTTTAAGGTTTTATTTGAGGGACAGTGCAATTAGGTAATTAGGTTAGGTTAGGTTGTTGTTCTTAGATTTTATTAATTTAACCTCTTAATTTACAGGTAGTTTTCTTTTGAGAGCTAAGCAAAAAATAATTGAGCTTTTAAAAACACTTTTTTAACATAGCATTTTCTATTTTGTTTAATCGAGTTTTCTAAATTTATTTTTTATTTAAAATTTAATTTGAATCAAGAAATGTATCAATTTTATTCCTCAGTTTCGCAAATTTCTTATCTTTGAATGAAACACAAAACCTTTATCAAATGTTTATTTTTGATGTTTGTTTTTTGTACATTTAATTTTTTTAAAGAAAAATATTAACTACTGTCTTGAAATCGCTAAGACATTTCTAGATTTCTTTACCATAGAATTTAAAATTTTTAAACATTCTCTTCATGAATTCAATTTTTAAAAATTAATTACACCTTAAAAAAATCTAGCTTTCTCAATTTTGGAACAAAAAGAGATAACTGAGATTTTGTGCTATAGGAGGAAATACATGTTTAAAAATAAGATGATAGCATAAATATATTCAAATATTACTATTAAAGGAAAAAATGTCAGTGAACATGTCTTGAAGGGAATGCGATCGAATAAGCGAACCCAATAAATAAAATATTATAAAACCCATTCCCATTTTTTCTGAACACATATTTTTTCAATGGCAAAACCAAATTACCTTCTCCAACCCATCATAAGTAAGGGGGGCAAATCCTCGAATTTTTGTGCGAAGACGAAATCCCCCGATGATCCCTTTCCCCCTTATCCTCTGGGCGTGACACTAATGACTTGCGTCCTCTTGTACTTACCGCTGCATACTCATCACTTATCCTTTGTCAGGGAAGTAGAACTCAATTAGTCGCTTGTCACCTTGACAGATAGTAAGAGCTGGCCGCCATTATCTCAGCTGTCAGAGGCCTGCAACAAACAGTGGTGTGGCGATTATTCATAATTATTGGTCTCCGGTGTTGTGTACGGGTCGATTTATCTATAACAGATTCCAGGTAGTTATGTGGAGTTTGTATATGAAGGAATAATTGTGAAGTTGGCGTTAAAACAGGTGAAAAGCGACGAATTATTTAATATTAGGTGAACAGTAAATCCTGACCGTCTGGGTTAAATTAAATATTTTTATTGTTAGTTTGGTTCAATGATAAGTATTTCATTAGTTAAATTTGTTTCGTAAGGATTTTACATGCGTGCATTATTGGGGTATTTTTGGATTTATTTTTAATTCTGTCTATGAAAATTGGGATAATCAGTCATTAGTATACATAGATGTGAATTAAAACGAAAATTGCATGTGCAGCATATTTGTTCATCTGTACTTCAATTATACAAATTACAGATATCCTTGAGAGATCTTTTTCCAACTCAATGTTTTTTCTCTATTTAAATGTACCTTTTCACATTTTAATGAAGAATTATTTGTTCCAGATTTTTATAAAAATAATGCATTTAAATACTCCTTTAGTAAATTGTTTTTTTTATATTAATTCAGGTTAACAAAGTAAACAATGAATTGCCAAAAGAAAAATTTTGGACATGGGCAAAAAAAAAAAAAAAAGTGAGCACTTTTGGATATCATAAGATTTTGTAAGTGGAAAACTATCTAATGACCAAAATATTCAAGAACCTCTTGTTTTTACAACTTTACAACATTACTTAATTAAAAAAAATGAATAATATCATGAATAAAATCAACAGTTTCATTTCATCAGGGCATTCTATCACGTTTTAAAAAGCAACCTTACGAATACTACTCAAAATTGCTTTTCGAATATAGAAATAATCTCTTTAGGTAGATTTCTTTTGATTAGTGATGAAAAAAATTTTTTACTTTTCAAATAACTGGATTATAACCAAACTGAAAGAATTGTTGTAACAATGCTATTTAAGAAACTTACAATTAATATTCAAGCTCGTTTGGTTACTAAAGTATTGAGATAAATCCAGTATGCACGTTTCACAATTCTATTAGATTTATACCTGAAGAAAATGCGTTAAGACACCTCAACTCTCCCCTAAGTCCACGTCAACGGCAATTAGTGCCGATTCCAGCTCCCTCCCAAATTCAATTCCAAATCACATTCACTAACACCTTTTTCAAATTAACCAACTTTAGCAAAAACTCATCAAGCTATTACTCAATTAACCTCACCGGTGACACATCCCGGCATTAAAAGAGCAAGAATCGCTCCTAAGTAACCGTCCTATCCACGCGAAACTGGCAGAAAAAAGAACCCTGGAACGGATTAGGATCCTAAAGAATCTCCCGGAAATTGGTTAAAAACGCAGCTCCGGAACTAAGGCATGTCCTAGCTAACAAAATTACATTAATTAAAATAATCACCGAGCGCAATACGCCCGCTGTCATCCGCACTAATAGAGGAGCGTCGAAAGAGTCCCTTATAAAACGTCGCTATAACGTCGTTAGCGTGACGTTGCGAGGGCTTTTAAGCATAACGAGGGGCGCCCGTTGCCTTGTTCGCATCAATTATGATGATTTCAATTACAGCGGCATTAATCCCCTAATGCCCGTGACTTTCTAAAAGTCTTCTTTTCGCCTGCTCCCTCCCCCTCTGTGTCTGGGGGGTGGGGTGGGCTTAGCCGGGGATGCTCCTGAAGAATGAATGGTCTCTGGGCACAACGTGAGACGTGAAATAGGAGACGATGAGGGAATTTAATCACGGTGACAGTAGGCGCTTATTCTTCGGTATCCTCCGAGACTTAGGATGCTGGGGATGGGTTGCCAGCTTTGGCGACGGATCGGGTGTTTTTTTTATTTGGAAAGGAATGCTAATGACGGATGTGTCGAGAGGTGAAATAGTTATGACTATTTTATTTGATTAAAGTCTACAGTCTAATTCCTTAGACTGGTGTATGAAAGGCAATACTTAATTTCTTCAAAATAATAAAGTAAATCCTTATAACAGAAAAAAAAAATATTTCTTTGAAAATATTTTTTAAATTTTAATAGGGATAACTTTTTTTTATCATAAATTAAATTTTTAGCTTTTAAAATAATTAGTGATAGCTTATCTAATTTTCTTTATAAGTACTTAAGATCTCTATATAAACCAATTATTTACTTATTGTACCTACTACTTGATTATATACTACTTGATTGATACTTATTAAATAAATCATTCTAATCTGATGTAGCAGTTCAATACGTTCAAACAATTTTTTATTGTGTTAAATTCATAATTATCTTTCAGTACTTTACCTGACAACCATTTTATTTTAATTTAAATTATATTAATTTAATAGATTGAATTTCATAATAAAATTTAATGTAACATCTATTATTCAACAGTACCTATTGAATAACATAAGCAAACCATTAAAATTTAGGAGAGCTATTTAATTTTAAGACAAACTTATAGCTTTGCTATACTATAGCAAAATTTCTATGATGTACAGTTTTTCTATGATAAACAAAATTTATTATGATGTATGTACAAATATGTAGAAGATAGTTTAAAGATAGTCTGAATTTTTGACAGAGTTTCTTAAGTTTTTTTAGTTGACTTTTAAATTTTAAGTTCCTTTCTGCAGAAAATGTTATTCTCTTTTCTTTAAATTAAAATAACTCGCATAAAATTTGAATTTTAATCTTAATATATTTCTAGCACCAACAATATAAGTAATATGATTTTTCAAAGCTTTTTAGAAACTTAATTATAACTGTATTTTATTTCATTTGTTTTTTAATTAAATTTAATGCTTTGTTATTCCGAATATTTTTTAATAAAAAAATTAAAATATTTTAGACACGAGTTAAGATTATTACAGGTTAAAATAATTTTCATTAATTAAAAAAATTAAACTCATGACACAATAGAAAAATATTTTATTATTTTTATTTCTAAAACTAATTTTAATTTATTCATTAAAAGTCTAATGAAATAAATCATATTTCACGAAAACAAATTGATCCAGTGAAGCGAGCTTTCCTGCCACTTAACAATACTTGCAACAAAAACCGTTCTACGTATGTTTTCTCAAATTTCTTTCATGGGGTTAATCAATCATGGATTTTGACTAACAGATGATAGGGATATATAAAAATAAACAAGTAAATTAGTTGTATTTTAAGAAAAAATAATTTAGGTTTTGTGTTTAAATTTTAAAATTGAAGTATTAATGATTTTTTTTATAATAACAAATTTTTAACTATATAGTAATTATTTTTAAATTTAATTTATTTTCACTTATCACTTAAGTTTGAACCTTATCCTCATTTTTTAAGTAAAAGAAATTTCTTACTTTTTACTACATTAAAAGGCACTAGCCTATCATCATCTTAATTGCATAATGGACTAATTTTATATTAATTTTAGATTCTTGCACAATATTTAACTTTTACTGTCTTACTTTTATTAATTACTAGATTGTATGTAGTTTAGTTTATTTAAATGAAAAAAAATGGTACTCAAGTCAAATGCATTTTTTTTAAAATTCAAAGAGTGATAGTTGCTTTTATGAAAAAAAAAATATGTTGATTGGACATAAAAAAAAGTTGCACGGCATTTATTTGTACTGGAATCGTAGAAAAAAATAACTAAAAACAGATTATGTAGATATAAGTCAGAAAAGATCAACGATTTAAAAAATATATGTACCATATAATTATATTAATGTTAGTAAAACTTGATAAGGTAGAAAATTTGAATATACATTCTCATTTAAGTGGATGATAATTTTCTAAAAATGCTTCTATGCGGCTAGAAGATAATAGTAGTTGACTACTTTCTGAGTTTATAATAATATACACTAGATAAAATGAAATACAGGTTTAAAAATATTATAACAACCTTAAACCATCATAAATGTAATCCAAAACATATTAATACATCTCTTAAACTTGAATCCCGACTGCAAAGATTCTCCTGATGTGATTTTTCTTCTTCATCCTTTCTCACTCATTCATTTTGATATTTTTGCTTACAATCAAATCTAGTTCCCACCTCAAATCACCCACAAGAAAAGTGGTTCTCCGTCTCTTAGTAGTCCATTGTTTCGTCCAAACCAGGACTTTCCGGCGCCAAAGAGCAGTTTTAGAATAATAGCAACCCTCGACATAAAAGCCCGCGCTTTAGATCAGGTGGAAAGGGGGTCGTTAATGTATCCTATGGGGCCAGGGGGGAGGCGGGGGATTGGTTTTACAGACACTTTCGGATGTGTCTGTTTTATTCCCGGGTGTGGGGGAGGGGGTAATCCCGTACGTCTTTGCTAACACCTTCCGCAATCCCTGCTATATCGCTGGTGGGGCTCCCTATTAAAAAGGGTTGCTGGGATTATGAGACGAGGTGGTTTGGCGGGATTTGGCTGGACTCTCACCACAGGTTGTTGGATTGGCTCTCGGGAGGATAGTGTGATGGGAAACAGAATTTTATTGACTCTAGTTTGATGGAAATGAGATTTTTTAAAATATAACCACTTGGAAATTAAAATTGAATACAACCGTGAAATGTTGTTGTTGTCTTATGCCACTTGGAATATCCAAGCTCCATCCGCAAAGCGGATAGGATTCAACCGTGAAATAAATTGTATATTGCAGAGAATGGTAAATTTGAAAACAAATTTTAATGCTCAGTGTGATGGAAAACAAAATTTTATTGACTCTAATTTCAAAATTTTATTGAAATCTAGTTCGATGGAAATGAGATACCTTTAATTTTTAAATATAACTACTTGAAAATTAAAATTGAATATAAACCGTGAAATAAATTGTGTATTGAAGAGGATGGTAAACTTGAAAACAAATTTTAATGCACAGTGTCATGGGAAAAAAAATTTATTGACTCTAGTTTAATGTAAATAAGATACGTTTAATTTTTTAAAAATATAATTACTTGAAAATTGAAATTGAATACAACCGTGTAATAAATTGTGTATTGAAGAGGATGGCAAATTTGAAAACAAATTTTAACACACAAAATTTTATTTATTACAAAAAATAGGAAAAGGAAAATAAGAAATACTTAAATAAATGAAAGGTAATCATAAGAAGGTAAATATAGTATACAATGAAAAGTTTTGTATCAGAAAATTTACTATCGATTCTAATTCTGCATATTTTCAACTGGAATTCTGAAAAATAAAATAATTTTAAACCACCAAATCCATCATAATGTAAATTATTTTTTGAGGTACTATGAACCTTTTTTCTGTTATTAAATACCATAAAATCATGCTCAAATAAGAAAGGCAAACATTTACGCCCTTACCTTATTTAATTCAATAGATTTGAATTCCGCTGAAGTAAATAGTGTCCAAAGATATTAGCATTGAATTTCAAATGAATTAAGATTTTGTAAAGGTGTTCTTGTATTAACTTTTATTATAAAAGTAAATAAAAATATTTAGAGAACAACTATAAAGGACTGTGTTTTGAAACTTATTGTAAAACTTACTGTTTAGATTTTTTTTTGCGTTAAATGAAAATTCATGTAGAATAATTTGATACGAATGTAAAACTTGGTTAATTAAAAGAAAAATAGTTTATTGAAAAAACAAGCAGTCATTATTGTAGCCGTTACAAAAAAAAAAATTCATGCGCCTTTTTTGTTTTTTTAAAAAAATTATAGAATTGCACTTTCAAAAACTCGCTCAAAAATATCGCTCCTTCAACTCACAATTAATTTTCAAAGATTACGAAACTTCGCCAAAATGGGCGATACAAGTTCGCAGAGAGATGAAGCAAGCACATTATTGCTTATTTACAGCTTTTCAAGCGAGAAACGAATTCGGCGAAGAGGCCGGCCAGAGAGAGAGATCAAACGGAAAGAAAGCACATTGTGCCGGGCCTCGTTGATATTAAAGGATTACTCCCGTCCCGGTTGCCCACAACCGGAATTACTCACCCTTAATTAAACTGAGATTAAAGAGGCGAAAAGAGCGGTTGTGGGCTATTTTGCCCACAATGGGACGAAAGAATGCGAGTGAAATGAAGTAGCAAAAATTTCGCTTACATTGTGATAACGGGGATTACATTTTTGCGCCGAGTGTTTGTACGACACTCGGCGGGGATTACTCCTGAGGTAATCGCGGTTCGTTTTCCTTTGTTTGGAAGGCTCGCTTTGTTTCAGGAGGGGAGGTTCGTCAGCAGTATGTTGCGTTCGAGGAGTGTTGTTTGTGGAGTAATATGTTATTTAGCGGAGTGTGGCTGCTGTTGTTTGAGGGTGAGACTTGCTCTCTTTTGTGGAGAAGGCTTAGAACTAATCGATTCTTGTGCAACACTTACCTGATAGGTGGAAATGCCGTGATTGCGAGTTCTTATTGATTGGGTGAGGGGTAGTTATTTTCCTCCCTTTTATAAGAAATAAGAGGGGTCAGGTTTTCTGGTTTGTTCTTTTCTCCGGTTAAAAAAATGATGTGGTCAGTTACGGTGACTACAGTGCTCGACTAACATGCCAACGTATCACATCTTCTTTAATAAAGATGTATCTAAGGAAATGGTCCAGTATTGATGATATTTTTGGACTTAGTTCTAAATAACTAAGCTCTTCAAGCATTATTGAGTCCCTCTTCAGCTAAGATAATGCGTTGCTTAAAGAGAATCTTCATCTAGGTTTATCTTCTATGTAACCATTTTGAAATCTCTGGAAAAGAAGTATCTAATAAATAAGACAATTCATCAAATAAACGAATAAGATATGAAAAATGTAAAAAAATAGATGAAATCATTTTAAACTATTATTGTTAATATTGTTACAAATATTGTAAAAATAAATTTACTTTATCAATTCCAAAAGTTTTGCTGCAATTGATTTTCTATCCTAAGGCACTTGAAAAATTCTGTTCAGAAACAAAAAGTTAGTTAATTTTAGAATTAAAAAGTAATTTAAGGGTTTTTAAATAATATAAATATTATAAAAATGAACAAAAAAATTATCGATCAATCAAGGCTATCCTTCTAATTTGCATATAGAATAAAAAAATGGTTTGAAATAATATAGAGAATGTAGAGAGAGTGTGTGTGAGGGAGGCAAGGAGAGAATGAAGAATGACAAAGGGGAAGGATAGATGAAACTAAAGGGAGAAGCTAAGTATACAAAAGAGGCTGTTCTAGTCAAATTAAATCTTTATAAATTGTAATATATATTTGCTTAAAAAATAAAATTCCTCTTAAAAAAGACAGGCAGTTTATGACAAAATTTTGACCCAAAAACACCACGTTAAATACCATTAAACAACTCCGATGTTTTCAGACATCTCACCAGCACGAACTGTCACATCCTTTGCATCCGCACTTAACACAACGATGACAGATTACAAGCCGATCTCACACTTTCCGCTACTATACGAAAGGTCACTAATGTCCGGTGCCCTCCATTAGTAAAGTATCGGGCTAAACGGCACGCACAAGAAAAGCAAACAAGGCCGCTGTCGATTACATAGTGGTTGCGGTCGAAATGTATCATTTGGCATAGTGCTAAATGTCTCATTGACGAGGAGAGATTTTCTTGTTGTTAAAGAGGAATGGACTTTGATGAGCATTTATTGAACTTCATCCGCTATTGTAAATTGCTGGTGGCGGGAAGATGAGTTATTATCGGATTATCTTAGTCATTGATGTGACTCTATTTTGTTGAATATCCGGGATCACAGGAAAAACTTTCAAATCAGTGGCTGAGGTTAAGGTAATTTATTAACATTGAAAAGAAAATTTAATTCATTTATAATGGTTTAGTACATTAAAAATTTACACTATGCTATTTGGATTACATTATGCTACTGTTATCAGGAAATTATTATTTCTTTTTTGGATAGGTATTTTTCCATTCCTTCAACTAAATTAGGTGTTCTAGTAGTAATTTTTTAAAGCAGTCAAACCTGAATAATTGGAATGAAAATGCCGAATCGGTAGTGAGTAGAAGGATTAAGTTACCTGGTAAGGGGGATAGAATACCTATAGATAAGTGGGATTAAAATTTCAGTCTCGAGGAATTTCATTTATCGAAGTTTGACTGCATATATTGTATCACCAACCACAAGATTTTCTAATTATCAAGATTAGAATCTAATTTTTTTATCAAGATTATAAACATGTTTATTTCCTTATCTTTTCTCAGTACATTTTTTTAATTAGTTAATTAGGAGATATGTCGACTGAGAAATGTAAAGCGTAATAATTGCAGTATATACTCTAAAAATAACAAAGACAAAGTTGAAAAAACAAAACAAAAAAATTGACTTGTCGGGTTTTATATGAGAGTAGGTCTAAACACGGAAGAGAAGAAAGGTCAAATATCAAATGGGAAAACATGATTTCGGCTTACCAAGGTTTTAGAGACATTGAATTTCGAGATATCGAAGGTATTCTTTATTTCGATCTACAGTTGAGTTTTATAGTTGGGCTTAACTTCTTACTTTAGTAGGGTTCTACCTCCCTAAAACCGAATAAAGCCATCAGGGCCTTCGCAGCCTTGAAGATACTCTCCTAAAGAATAATCCCCACACCAACCAACCACCCCCTCTTCCTCCATCGATCAATCCAAGCGACCTCTTTTTTATTAGATAATGTCCGGCCGCCTTAACGACCGTCCGGTCACGTATTATTCGCGGCCGTCGACTTCCGCGACCGGACACACAAGTCAATTTCCTCCGCCGGACGGCCCGGACGGGTTCCCATCAAAAGTGATTGGGCTGCCCGGACGGAGATTCAATCACGGCCGCCCCTGATGACGGTCAAGACGGCCGGACGGTTTATTCAATCCCCGGGTCACTCCGAGGGAAGATTGGAACAATCACCATAGTTTTGGCAAGGGAGGTTTTTGTTAGTAGTAAAAGTCTTCGGAAAAGATGGGAGTTGGAAATCAGCAGTCAAGTGAGAAATGGCGATGGAAGTTCGTATCCTTATAGTGAAAAATGTGGTATGGTAACTGACCTGTTTCGTTGATACTTGATCCACATGTTCTTGCATATTTCCATAGTTTTTCAAACCACCATCAATAAAAAGAAAGTTGCCAGGATACCCCCTATATAAGAAGAAGAGTTGGAAAGAGATACAGTAAATATGACGGTTTCACTAAAATGCAAAAGTAAAAATTATATAAGTTTCCATCTTTATTAAATCATTGCTTACAAGATTAATATACACGAAGAAATCAGCCATCTCATTACATCACCACTATCACCATTACCATTTGAGTAAAGAAAAATATATTTTTCTTCAAAATTGATGCAATTTTCTTAAAAGTGTCGAAAAAGAAATTGTGCATCAGGGCATCAGGTAGAAAGGCCGCATCTGATTCGTGGGTCGCAGTATTCCCAACGCTATCTTAGGACAGTGTCACCGTAGAATTTACTACAAGAGTGGACAAAGGGTAGAGAGAGATCGATGAACACTAAACGGAATAGTATGGGCCGTTTAATAACCATTAGGATGGACATCAATGCGTCCCTGTTGTCTTAATAGGATAAGTTAAAATCCTATTTCTAATAAAAATTTTAACTTCTTTTGGGGAGAAGGATCTCCTGACTCACCATTCACCGAGGAAATGCTACACTTAAACAATTTTAAAGGATTTAATATTCTTGTTTTCCATCATTTACCATTTTTCCATAAATTTACCAAAGTATACAAAGAACTTATACGGAGAGAGAGGCAATAAGCTTCGGAGGAAGCACAGCAATAGATAGGTATATCATTCAAAAGGTATTTTCAGTTGTGGATGAACTTCTTAGTATGGCTTTATTGCTGGAAGATAGAAATGCTGTCTGTTTTACTGGTAACAACTCTGATTGGCTTAAAACTTGTTTCCCTTTTTCAACTATCAATTAGAAGTTTTGATTCCAGGTTAACCGCTTAAGATAGGTTAGTGGTAAATGCAGCTGTAACTCCTTCAATCTTTGAAAATAAGAAAATGGGAGAAAGTTGAATGACTTTTTCGTTAGTTAGCACAGTGATTCTCGACCTTTCACACCCACGGACCACAAGACACTACCAAATCAATAGAACCTGAAATCCTCCCATAGATTCTAAACCTTTTCATACCCAAGGATCACTAGGTACTTTAGCAAATCAATAAAACTCTCCCACGGACCACAGAAATCACTGTGTTAGGACATACTAATAAGTTTGCACAAGATGAGAACCTCATCACAAGGCATAATTTAACCAGGCCAGGACTACGTATGAAGTACGAAACAATGTTTCCAAAGAAAAGAAAAGGAAATAAATTTCTTAAAATGTAAAAACGGTGACACCAAGGCTGGAAATATTGGTGCAGTCTTCCATGATGGGAAGAATAAAGGCAATCTGATTCGATCGAAACCGTCGCCAAGCTCGTCTTCCAGCAACCCTCCATCCCACTTGGCATTAATGAGACTGCGCGCTATCCCTATTATCCAGCCTCTCCGGAGCGCATCGCTGAAATATAATGCAGTTACTGGCACGCTCTGCCCATATATATACTAATGAGTTATTTTAATTGAGTGATAAACTTTCCGCGGCTTTGGGGAACAAAGGCGACGGAGAGGTCCGCTGTAATTAGGCGGACTCGAAAAGTTTCGACTAATTGAGGCGACATTGTTCCCGAAAAAGATTCTTCTTCTCACCTGCCCCCTCCAGGAGCGATAATGAAATGATAAAAAGGGAGACACTGCTTATTAGGGGTGGACAAGGTGGAGTGGCTTCGGTCCGGCGGTCGTAACAATGTGATCGGCCGGAGCTTAATAAGGAAGGGATGCTGTAATTGAGTTGGAATGGACGAGCTTTTTGAATTGGGAGGGGAGTTGCTGATGGGTTTGGGATTGTGTTTTCGATGCAAACATTGTTGTGGGTGGGAAGTATTGTATAATTAAAGTGCAGAGGTGTTTTGGATTGTATATTGAAAGTTGAGGTTGCTGTTTGTAAAGGGAGGTGCCATTTGAAGTGTGGAGCGGAGAATGTTGGGGTTTTGGGAGGATTGTTCTCGAGTTTGTGGGTGAGATGATTTGTGAAGTGCTCTTTAAGAAACGTTCAAAAGAAAAAAGGTCAAAAGTAGTAAAAAAATTTGTGTAATATTTTTGTTTAATCTATAACTTTTAAATTCCTGCTCGGACATAACATATCCGCATTAATAGTGCATCAAAGTTTTTGCTTAATTAATAGTAAACTATTAAACGCCTTAGTATGTATTACATCTTTTAATAAATAGTAGTATAGAGAAATTAAACAAAACATAATATTTTATTCTTTGAAAGGCTAAGGAAATTACTGGATGGATAAAAACAAGACAAACTTCACTCAAATATTAAGCATTCTACCCTTATGGAAATACAACACTTTCATGGAAGAATCTCAACATTGATGCTAAGTTTTTTTTAAAACACTCTCACACTTTTCTTTCAAATGCCTCTCTTCAAGCTAAATTACCAAAAGAATAAAAACTTCGGGACTATAGCCGCACACTCACTAATAACTCCATTCCCTCTGTCACCATCCCCGCAACAAAAGCGAAAGCTGTTCACTCAGCAAAACCCACAACACCCGACATATAGCGTGCCGCGTTTTAAACGAAAACCTCTGCCGTGCCACTCTGCCATAATCGGCAGGCCTGACCTCGCGTGCCGGCCTACAAATTGAGTCTGCACAATCAACGCCTCTAACAAACATCTCCGCTCAACAGGGCTCCCCCTCCCCCGCTAATGGGGCATTTAGCGGGATGACCATCACGCGTTGAATTTTGATGAAGTTTTAAGCCTCGGGTAGTTTCGGGCAGTTTTCGCCAGTCGGACTGTCCCGAATTAAACCCGATGCGTTTTGTGAGGCGAATTGTTGCGCGATTTCAATCATCGTTTATATATAGAGGGGCTGAATTGTTGAAAGTTGGTCGCGGAAATGAGCGTTGAAATGAGGGCGCGTGGGGGCGTGGAGGTTGACGATCGAACAGGTTTCGATTGATGCGGGTGGAAATTTCGTGTTAAGTGTGGCGAGATTTCATATACATCGTAAAGAGCTATTCCTGTCGAAATTTCTCTCGAGTTGGCTTCAGATTGCGGATTCTTGGATGGAACAGATTTATGGTATTCACTGATGGCGAATATTTTAATCCCAAAATAAGGGCAGAGGTGAATGTAGCAGGAGAATATTGTTAAATTTATCAGCGAATTGGACACCAATTAATGTTAAATTTTCCTTTAAATGGGGAGGTAAAATATCATCATAATAACTCATAAATCATAATTTTATCAATAGTAATATTACAATATACGTATATTTATTTTAAGGCAATACTTTATTGAAGGGGGCGATTCCCTATTACTAACGGTATCTCTAGTAATACGAATAGTGCGTAAAACGAATAAAATTATTAAGAAATGGTAATAGAAAGTTTAATCACAGTGTGCAAGAAACCTTAACTATCTCGATTTATCTATAATATTTTGATGATATTTTAAGAATAAATTGTAAAACTGAAGATACCAGAAAGTTCTTCAGAAAGTGAAGAAGAAGATGAAAAAATGGTTATTATTCTGCTTTTTAAAATAAAAGGAGAAATGTATTGAATTGAATAAATATTTTCTTTAGTAAATTATAAAAAAAGAGCAGGGGGTAAAATATGACAGGAATCCTCACTGCAACTAATCTTTTCAAGTTTTCGTGATTATATATCTCAATAATCTTACTTAACTTGCTGGTAACTTGTAACCAAATAAACTTTAAAAAAATTAAATTCTCTCTCTACCACGTGCAATGACGCATATATTTCGATAACTGAAATGACGTTAACGACATGTTTATTATAATGACAGAAAAATTCTACACTATAAAGAAAAACATTAGGCAAATAAATTTCTCCCTTTCCATGATTTTCTCATAAAAACTTTTCCTTTAGATAAATAATTGATTCTGCCTTCAGGCTCTTGTATATAGACCTTGCATATATTTGACTCTCTCGTAATGATAGTCTCCCAGATGACAATACTTATCTGTATAGTATACTGCATATGCGACTGAAATTCTCACGGTTTTTGAATTCTAATTTCACTCGCGTGGAGATGATGACAGGAATATTTTCATAAAGGGAAAATTGCGCTTCACGCAAGTCACGAAAGTCCAAAGATTTCATTCGGAGTAATTTGACACTATTTTCCTTTGAACCAGTAGAAAAATGCTGCAAATTGAGTAAAGTAATAGTAATTTATGAAGACTCATATACAAGGAGGAACTTCTCAGTATACGAAGAACTTGCTCGAGAGTTTTTCGAAATGTGAGAGTTTTCCCTTATAAGATATGGTAATTCAAAACCGTTTAATATTCCTAAAAAAAAGTAAAACAGTTCATATATGTTTAAAACAAAAGAATGCAGAAGTTGAGAATGTGCATTTTCTTTTTAATAAGTTCATTCCAGAAGCAAGTTCATTTTTGTTACCAATATAATAGGAGATATATTTAAATTTTAAATAACATTTGACTATTTTTAAAAATAAAGGCTTTTGATAAAAATAACCATTTGGGCAAATTGATACATTTTGATGTGGGGTCCTTTGATATACTCGTGGGGCACATTAATACATATCAAAGTTCCCGTTGGGAGAAGAATATATCTCAGCAATTTTAAAAAAAAAATCAGTTACGAGTAAGTTAGATTTACAGTAAAGGATATTTATGTTTATTTTCGAATTATTTGGTCTTATCAAGTGTTTGAGATAGGAAACTGCTTGTATTGTAACTAAGCGTATTTCTAAATTTTGTAAAATAGCAGTTGATATAAATACATGACCTACGATCAAATCAGGGACTGCGAAACATCTGAGAAGATCTTAGTACTTTAACAAGTAACAAAATACTGTAGTGTCAAAATAGTACTGTAACCGACACTAATTACTGTAACTAACCAGTTAATTAGTGTCGCATTTTTAAAAATTTCTGGATGAGATGTTCGACAAAGATCCCTTTGAATTTTATTCAACTGATTCAGGAGAAAAAATATACCCTTGAAAATTGCATCTCACTTATTTAATTAGGTATTTTTTGTTAAAAATGACCATTCGTTAAATTCTGAATTTTTTTATCCTTGAATGTTGAATGGAAAATTTGTGATTTATATTCAAAAAACGATGTAATGTCAAAGGGCTTAGGATCTCTCTCTCTCTCTCTCTCTCTCTCTCTCTCTCTCTCTCTCTCTCTCTCTCTCTCTCTCTCTGTGCTAATTACTATTATTAATAAGTACTAATTCCTATTTGTGAGCAAATAAATCACTGTGGTGCAAGGCAATGTATCCAACTCCTCCCCTGCACACATTGATACAAAATTGATTTTTTTTTACAAAAGTCCTTATATTTCAATTTTTATCAAATGTATGTTCTTTTTCTAATTGGTTTCATAAAATTGAGTATCTGAATATGTCATTTTTGTACTCAAAAAATGAGTTTGAATTCTGCTGTATCAAACAGCCCCGCTTTACCCTATATTTATAACTAAAATACCTAAATAACCAAAAGGATTTTTTTTTATATTTCTAGAAGAGTTTTGTACCCACTTTGGAGATTTAAGTTCTTGCGTTAAATATGGTTTCCTAGACTCTTTCAAAATTTTGAAAAAGTATATTTTGGAGGGGGGAATCCCCACATCTTTTAAGTGATGCACCGTTTAAAAAAAGAATCTGCTCTCTTGGGACCACCTCTGGTTGAATCTTCAATTCAGAAGGGAAAACTCACAACAGCAAAAACATTACAGACCAGATAGATTTTGAATAAAAAAAACTTCACCAAGGGTGTTTTTACTACGTGCTCCAACAATCGGAATGCAGCATGAAAGATGGATAATTCACGCCCCTGGAACATTCTCATACCATAGAAAAGATAGTCGAATGGACGAAAAATAAAAAAAGAATCATCGAGAGCTTTTCATACGAAAAAGGAGGAAATACCACCCTCAATAGACCCAACCAGCAAGGGCACATCTCTCCACAAAGCCTGAGAAAATGCAGGAAATATTCAAAACATTTTGCCAGATCACTGCTCCCGGCTCCGGAGATATTATTTATTCCAGATCAATACCTCGGAAAGAGGAGCGGAAACAGAGACCCTCCACAAAGGACGCCCAATTCCCGGAGAGGAGTTCGCCCCGGAAAAAAAAGGAGTCCGATATAGATAAAAACTACAATGGAATCGATTTGGTCGCGTCGCAGTTTCCAGCCAATAGATCCTCCAATTTGCCATAGGACCCGCATAGGGGGTGGATCGGCTTCTTTTATGCTGTGTCTATCTCCCCATTGGGCATCCCGCTTCTCCAATAACGGTGTGGGGTTTTTTTTGGGGGTGCTGTCTGTAGCCACCACATGTCCGTCCGTATGCTGGCGGGGACGACATTTGGTGGGGTGACAATGAGTGGGAGGATGGGGCCTTTTTTTTTTACGAGGGTGATGAGGGGGAGAATGAGGGTGATGTAGGCTGTTCCGGTTTTTGGATCCAGGTGATGTGCTGTTAAAAGTCGAGAAAAAGTTGTGAGAGTGATAACTTATAAGAATGAAATGGATGGAAGGGTTGGATCCCACGGTTTTATAATGCAGAAAGATATTTAGTACTTCATAAAAAGTATAAAATATAAATCAAATTTTAAAAATTAGATAAACTGGTGATTGTACTATAGATCATTCTCAGTTCGGTAATTAAAAGTAAAGAAGACCGTTTTCATGTACTGCTATAAATCATAGGATGAGCAAGGCATTCGAGGAAAGTAAGATTTTGAAAAGGTAATAGTAACTGGTGATTGTACCTATAGAGTCATTCTCAGCTTGGTAATTGACAAGAGGTAAAGAAGGAACGTTTTTAATCATTATATGAATCATAGAGTATGCAAATTCATTCAGGCATTACTGCTTAGATTATCCCTTGATAATATCTTTTAATATTATTACATGACTAATAATATCTAAGTATACTTCTACCTATATTAATTTCAAAAATTCTACATCAACAATGTTTTTTCCAAACGTAAATTCGATCAAAACAGCACAGCGACACAGCACCAAGGATCCGCCAATGAAATATTGAACATGTTTAATAATAGTGTGACTTAACTTTAAAGTTTCAATAAATAAGGATTTAGGATTAATCTTTCATCAAATAAATATAAAGAAATACGAAAAATCATTTTAGCAACGCACCGTGCGAATATCGCAAGACCCTTACTTGTTTGTTGTTTTCTTATGCATAAGGGTCGCATAGCAGCAAAACCAGTTTTACAGGTTTTTCTTGTGTTGGGGTGAAAGTTCAATATTTTTTTTATTCTTTTTGAAGAGCAGTGATGAAGTAGAGTTCGGTAAATGGGTTTCTTTATGTATGTTTTTTGATATTTCGAACTTCGATATCTCGAAAATCATAAGTTTTTGAAAAAATATTTTTTAACCTTTGAGAGTTAAGGTAATGTTTTTGACCTTTTCTATCTCAAAATGCGATAACTCAAAACATTTTTGCTACTCGTTTGTTTTAGAAGTATTTAAATAAATTGTGCAATAAAATTTTCATATTCATAGCACATTTTGAGTAGTATCATAGTACTATATAATTTTCAATGGGAAGGCTAAATTTGAAAATTTATACTTAGAGTTCGCATCTCTAAGTAAATAGGCTTTTGATTTTGCAATCAATATGCCCCGGTTTAAATCTATGAATATATCCTTGTCCACATTTCGTGATCTATAAAAATGAATGCTCTAAAAAAATCTTTAAAGTTATTTGAGACCAAAAAAGAGCATGTTAATTTTTACAGCATCAAAACCTCACTTATAACTTAAATGACGCAGAGTGTAAGCCTTTCGGTCAAAACTCTCCATCCCTTCAAAAAAAAACCTCCCCGAAACATAATCCCATTATTACCAAAGAAAGAGCCATCCTCTCCACAAAGCCTGGCTACCCAAACTATTAACAGCGCGCCTGTAAGACGGCTAGTAATGCAATTATGTCAAACCACAGACGCAACCCTTCACTACTCGGCTAAAAAGCGAGGGCCGATCGAATAAAAATAAAAAACGCAACAAAATTATGCAAAGATTGTCACACACGCCACGACACGATTGCTATTTAAGCATCGCCAAGCTGTCAGTGGAGTCAGCTCCACACCTCTGGGCGCGGTAAACAAAGAGCGGGCC
The DNA here is from genome assembly GCA_963680715.1 of Tetragnatha montana. NCBI lineage: Eukaryota > Metazoa > Arthropoda > Arachnida > Araneae > Tetragnathidae > Tetragnatha > Tetragnatha montana. The sequence goes on from OY796675.1 coordinate 35,265,008, forward strand.
CGGAAAATATTCTGACAAAAGCTTGCGAAGAGTGGTTTGTTGGCTGACAGGTAAGGGGGGAAGGTAGTGACCACAAGAGCATGCTTCAACAATAAAAGGAGGGGTTGTCACAACTGGATGGGGAGCTGACAAATGGTGGGGGGAGGGAAGGGGAGGGGCCCCTAATGGGGCGACGTGCCAACATGTCATTCAGGCGGCTATTATGTGGCCCGGGCCCCCAACACGTCATTATCAGCAGTGGAGGCTGTCAACGCTCGGATCCTGGAGGGTTGCTGCTTTTGGAGGAGAATCGCTCCATGAACACCTTGGCTTCCAATCGAGAGAATAATAACAACGGCTTTGTGATCATAATTTGCGGAAGCACATTCTGTTTGATAGTAAACGTTTATATTCAACTAAGTTTTCTTTCTTTAAAACGAGATTTCAATACTTTTCTCAAAAAAAAAAATTAGAACCTGCTTAAAGTTAACGTGTAGTAAATAGTCCTTTGCACGTTAGGGGAGGATAACGTCTTTTTGAACTATGAAAAAGTATGTTTGATAGACATTTTGATACCTCATCTCATCTCCTTTTCCTTTTGTTCCTTTTTCTTTCTTTTCTCTACAAATCTATATTTGATACTCTTCCCCATCACTTGTTTGATTATCTCATTAACGTTTATATAAATTTTCCTGGTATTAATCTCTCTTTCTTATTTTAAAGACTTACTATTTTTATTTTGTTGTTGTTACTAATGCCACTTCACTTAGAATACCCAAGCTCCATCTTTTAGCCTAATTTTTAAACTTATTTTAATTTAGACACTATTCTGTTTATCTATTCCATTTGGTCACTATTTATTTATTATCTGATTTTGGGATTTTTTTCTGATCTTTTGTCCACTATTCTATTTATCTGATTCTCATATTGTTTTTCCTTAGGAATGCTGTAGATCTATGTACGCAAACATTTGTGGATTCAGGTGAGATAAAATGATTTTTCTGGGATAGAAATGCTGTTTTAAATATTTAAAAATATCTTTACTGGACTGATTTAAATCATTTGAGAAAAATATGGATAATATTTTAAATAATTTTGTAACGAGAAAACGATATTAACATGGTCGTTGGCTTAAGTATTTAATTTTGGTAATAAACTTTCTCAAGAAACAATGTTTAAGAAGATTCATACCAAAACACAATAATGTTTATGCTTGTTTAAATTTCCTAGCTTTTAACTAAATAAACAATAAAGAAATAACTTTTTTTTTTGGATTCAATGTGTATCTTATTAATAAGTTCAAACATTTGACATCTTTAATGAACTCATAATTTCAAAACATGGAACACCTCCTTTTGACTTTAAATTAAAAAAAAACTTACCACAAATTCTCTGTTTTGCGCCAACGCTGGCGATAATTTTCAGCCTTATTTTGTTTCACATTGGCAACCTCGCAGCTAGAGCAAAGAATATCTGGAATCTAGTAACGATTGCTTCTACATTTTCCTGTTTATTATGTTTCTTTTCTTCTCTTTTTGCGAGGCTAGAATAACTCGAGTGGTATAAGTGCAAGCTTCTACTTCTATTCCCTACAGAGATATTCAACAAAAAAGTCATGGAACACTTCTGTTTTTTTCTTCTGGATAGAGGATGATTGAGCAGCATTTGATTCTAAAATTATTAAACAATTTTATTAATAACTCAAAAAACAGTTTTAAAGAAAAATGTACCCACTAAAATTTAATTTCTTAAAACAAAAATATTTAAAGTTATGAAAGTTTAGATATTATTTCAAAACATTAAAAGCTTCAAAGTTGTGATTTTTTAATAACTTCAGAATAAAATTATGTATCCTAATAGTAATATTGCTTTTTAAAACAATTCGATTAGAATGTTGCTATTATAAACAAAATATAAAGTTAAAATCTAAAGCGAATAGTTAAGTTTCAAGTTAATTGAGTTTAATTCAATGTCATGTTAAGTATTCCTGAGCAAATTATTGATATAAATTTTTAAGAAATAAATTTTTAAGTCTTCTGAAGCAATACTACTTATGTATTTGTAGAACTCCTTTAACTGAAATTTGTAAAGTAAAATAAGTAATAAAAAGTATAGCAAATTTCTATTTGAACTATATTAGATAGTTTTAGGTCTCTTATATAGGGTAATATGATTATTAATTCATTTTCTACATATTTTATACAGTTCAAAAATATTTTTGATTTTAAAATATTTTAAGCTAAAATAGGGAATCTTCATACTCATTCATTTTTCATAAATTCAATTTTGAGGGACACACAGACACACTGTTTTAAACATGCTTCAATATGTTTGCTTCATCTGATCTCCACAAATGGAAGTAATTAAAATTAAAATGTAATTCAATTTGCAAGGACAAACAATTCCATATTAGGGTTTGTTAACAAAAGGCCTAAGTAGAGTTTAGGGAATAAATTTAAACGTATTTTGACTAAGACTTCTTATGATACAACATCAATCTCTATAATTTCATACTGAATGTAAAAGAAATTATTTAAATATTAAAACATCTTCTTTAAAACAAACTAAGTGCAACAGTAATACATGATTGATCTATACAAATTGTTGATTACAAGTTCTAAATAATTCTACTGTTTCCCCCCTCTCTTCACAGGCATCATATACCAGGAGCTTCCCAACTCTGACTTATTCCCCTTATACCCATACAACTCTCTCCAAAAAGGTATTTTGGAGAGGGAGAGTCTTAGGTATACCTGAGCATCAGATGCGTCTCTTGTAATTGGAGAGTTATACGGTTGCAGTTTTCAATCCATAGCCCCCTATGCAAAGCAAACAAGCAAACAAAAAGTCGTATCTTGGAGCAGGCAGAGCCTTTGTTCATTGATTTCCTGGTTCTCTTTCCTTGCTTGATGTTTTTATGTTTGCTTTATTCTATTCGAACTTTTCGGCTTTTTCTTCCAATAGGGAGTCAGGGATGAGCGTAAATAATAATTTTTCGATCCGTGACCTCCAAGCCAAGCATCTTTGAAAAATAATATTTTTTCTGCTTCTCTTTGGTTGTTGAATAAGCGCCATATTGTGTCTTTCTTGGGAGTTGATCAATGAGTAGGGAAAATTCACCCGGTCAAATCAAATTGCTTCGTTATGTTTGATGCGAGAGATGTTTGAAGAAAAATGATGAAAAAAAGGAATTTTCGTGTTCCTTCATCTTTACGATCTTGGTTATTATTCTTTAAAAAAATCACTATTACTTTTTTTTAATATAGAGAGATAGAACTAGTTTAATTTTATTTTTATTATCTTTTAATTAAATAAAATTAGGAGAACTACAACTCTCTTGTGTTGATTACCTTTATAAACTGTTAAAAATTAAAAATAAATATTAAAATTAAAAAACACTCAAATGAAAGGTAGCTACTCTCGGTAACCTCTCAATTTCAGCCATGATGTTACAGTCGCTCTTTCCATCCATATTTCGTTTATTTCAGTTATTACTTTCAGTTACGTATAATTCCAATAAAGTCCCGAAAGCAGCTACAAAAAGTTATGTAACCTCTTGCCGTAAAGGTAATAAAGACCTTTCCAGAGTTATTTATTACTATCACATCAAGGCCCTTAAAAGCCTAACTTAAATTGATGTTTTATAAGAAAAAGATGAAAAAAAAAAAAGACTTGTTACCTTGTGTACGAAAGTTGGTTCTTTTTTTCGCAGCTGAAAAGATGAAGACAAGACTGCAACAAACTTTAAGTGTTTGAGTTCATACTCTTGAGTCAACCCAAGTCAAGCACACAAAGTATCTAAAGGCATTAATCTACGATCCTCACCTTAAAAACTGTAATTCACAAAACAAGCTAACCGGCGAAGTTCGATTGGAAAACTTTGACGTGCTTAAGAACCAGCCTTAAGAAACTCCTCAAGCGACTCAAAAAGACCCGTCTACAATTTGCGTTTCTTCGATTTTTGCCCCCAAATTACTTCACCCACCGTGCCCTTAAGTACCCCTTTTTGAATATGTGTCTCAGCAATCATCAAAGGTCGACGCATCTCGAAATCGCGTTCGAGAAAAGAAAGAGAGAGAGAAAAAGAAAGGAAGACAAGAAGAGAAGAGGTTCGGTCCAGAATCCGATCTGCGTTTCTGCAGCGGCGTGATTTAAATGAATCGTGAAACGTTAAAAGCATCTTGTCGGGGCTTTCAATGTGCCCCATTAGAGGCAAGTCGCAACTTATCGCCATTAAACTTTTGAAAGGAGCTTTTTTGGCGAGCTCTCTGAAAGGGTTGCACAAAAAGAGGTAAAGTTTCTGCTCAAGGCACCGATAGGACTGGAAGTATCTAAGCCTCGCTCTTCAGAGGAAAATTAGATTTTGCCGGAAAACGTTGGGAAAACGAAAAAGGCTCTTTCCGCAGTAGATAAAATTGTATAAACGTCTAAGCCTAAATAATATAGTGCGCGGATGATATTTTGCTAAAGCCTCGGTGCGGGGAGATGCCCCTTTTAACGTAAAGACGTGTTTGAAAATTCAAATTCGGCGAGATACTGCGTTTTAAGCCGTTTTGAGTTTCCCTCATTGACTTCATTTTTGGAAATGTGGAATGTTTTGTTGGGAATAAGCTCTAAAAAGGCGACTCATAAAGATTAAAGTCTATAATGGAAACTCCGATTTGGAAAAAAAAACTTTAAAGAGGAATTACGTAGATTGAAAAGAGATAACTGTGAATAAAATGATTCTGTAAGATATAAATTATAGTACAAAAAGGCAAAATAGTTTAGAACAAGTAAAAGATAATGTGCTTACAAAAATTTCTAAGAACATACCAGTTATCTAAAATAATTTTAGAATGAATTTTCCCTGGTGAATTTGTGGTTCATGCATGAAACTAAATAAATGCAGGTACTATATAATACTAAGATACTAAGATAAGACTACATCACAATTAATAGAATTTATATATTTATTTAAAAATCCTTTTACAAACAGAATCAGCGCGTATTCAGATGATATACAATTGCAGTAGTTCCTTGCTTTATTCATCGAATAAAATCGAATTTTTTAAATGATGATGGGGACAAAGCCATTTAAGCTGTACTAAAAATAAACAAACTAAAAAAGCTTAAGATATTTTTCTACTCATTACTAAATCAATGAAGGTCAAAAGGAAAGGATGCTCATATGTATACTCACTAAAAAATATAGTGGTTATTAAAATTTGTTTTGCCTTACTGTCTTACATATTACCTTTCTTGATTTGAATTTTAATAAATACTATCCTATTTTCGACTATTAAAACTAGAATTAATAGATAAAAATAACTCTCTATATTTTTAGATAGAGATTTTAAAGTTAAAAAAGATAATTGTGAGTTTGCTAATAATTTTTTGCAACGTGAGAGAAAAGAGCGTATTTTAATTTTTCATTACGTTTTGTTCTATCCCTCTTTTTTTAGGAATTGTCTTACCTTGCTGTTAGGAACCTTGCAATGTGTCTTAAAGGAACTCTGTAAATCCCTTTACTAACACCTTAGTACTTTTAGGATTCTATGAGATGATGTTTCAAACCTAATGGTGCGAGTTCCCGACTTTTAAAACACCCTCGTCCATACAAATTATTCCGGATGCAATTTTTTTTTTGTTCACAATTAATTTAAATTTTTTTTTTTTCAATTTATAAAATAAATTAAGTTATAATTTACAGCTTTAATTAAAGAGATTATTTTTTTTTCAAGAATAACACGAAAAGCTTTTGAACTCAATTAATTCTGAGATTTAAAATTGCTTTTAAATTTTGTCAAGCAAAAATACTTTCAATAAAAGGACACCAATTACATTTGAAAGTTCTCATTTAAAATCTATTTTTATAATAACTAAAAATGATTCGCTCACAAAATTCAAAACAAACAAAATGCAATTAATTTCTAATTATAAATAACTTATTGCTAGATTCCACAGACAATAAAAACCAACATTTATATTCTTGTTTTGCAAATTTCCCATTTGATACTACCCTTAAATTCAAACCACCATTAGGACTCAACCTGAAAAGTATATCTCTGCATTCCTCAACGGATATCCGGTTGCTCTCTACTTTGAAAATATTTACCTGCATTCCGACTTTCGGAATTAAATTCCATCTACTTTCGAAAACGACCAGAAAAATTAAAAACCATTCAACCCATCAGTACCGAGAATAACTCGTCTCACTACCTTCGAGAGGATTCGATTCAAAAAAAAATTTTTCTTCGCCCGCACCTGCAAAGTCATCGCAATCGCAATAACACAATAGAACTCTCCTATTTCTCTCGTCCTCGGCGCGTTCATTTATTCGGCATTCGTCGCGGAATAACAACCGACGCTCTCCAGATACGAATCGGCCGCGGATTATCTTAAAATAAAATAACCATCTCGTATTTCCAGCGCCCGCATGCAGCAAGAAACCCCTCCCCTGCACAAAAGAGAACCACATGATAGCGCCGTAGGAAGGAATAATAAAAATAAACAAACGAATAAGAAGAGGAAAAAAAATCCTCAGCAAATGAGAAGAATACTCGGAGCCTTTCTCTCTCTCCTGAAAGGCTTTTGTGAGGCTGGAATACAAGTTTTGACAGCATCCAAAACACCCCCTGGCATACTCCCTATCTCTTTTAACTCCCCCTCCCGTATCGCCTCCCCCCTACTTACTACAAAATCACACTGTGCTCGTTGAGAATGTAAATTAAGTTATGGAAGCAAAAGCATCACCATAATAATGGCGGCTCTCCCCCCCCCGCACCGCCGCTGGGAGCAACGTGATAACGGGTCTAATTCTATTTGCTCTCGTGCCATCCTCTCCGCCAATCATCGGCGGGTAGGCGGGGCCTCGGCGATGACTGTTACGCAAGTGGAGTGACCCCACGTCGCGACGGTTTTCGATCCGCGTTCATCCCTTGGCGCCGATACAGTGATCGCGCTGGGTTGCATGATATGGCTATTTATCGCGCGGTGATGCCAAGTCCCGCGAGTTGTTGCTGCAGCATCTCTCTGAAGAGAGAGAGAGGAGAAGGAGTAGAGCAACTCGGACTCACAAAGAAAATATGGTTTGGTAAATGTTTGGGAGCGGGCATAGGAGAGAGGAATAGGGATTGCTTGAAAAAGAGTTAAAGCTACTGAACGTTGTGCTTTAGTCTAAAAAATATTTTCCGGAACCAGGAACGTATTTTGAAGGTTTTCCTAAGATGCACTCGATTTGTTGTGGTAAAAGTTTTCTTCAAGGGTAGATTTAGGAGGCAGGGAGACACTGGGTAGGGAAAAATTTGAGACTCAATAGAGAGAATTCTAGTCCTTATGGCTGTAGAAATCTACTCTTTCTTTTATCCCATAAAAAAAGGAGAATAAGTGGGAGAACTGACTTTTCTCCACTCATACTTTTCGTCCTTAACTGAATTTTAGAACAAAATAAAGGAAGGAAGGAAGGAAAAAAATGAATATGAGAAAGAGAGAGAGAGTTGCTATAAAGAGGAGAAAGAGGTTATGAGAGAGACTGATAGGAAGAGAAAGAGAAGTGTTAGAGGAAATGATATGAGATAGAGCGGAGAAAGGAAGAGTAGATGAGAGAGAGACTAATAGATAGAGAGGGAGGAGAGAAAAAAAAAGGAGAAGCCAGGGGGTTAAGAGAGAGACTGGTAAGGAGAACCCATAACCTTATTGCATTATTCTTTGTTTTGAGGAAGAGTGATTATTAGGAAGAATATGTAACAAAAACTGAGGAAAAGATCATCTGAAGCGGAAAGTGAAAATTAAAAACAGATGTGAAATACGGAATAGAAGATACATGGCGATGATGAAAAAAACGAAAATAGATTCATTTGAAATATTTTCTGGTAGCACCTTTCTGGTTTTATCAAATCAATGTGCTTAAAAGGATCTTCTTAAATGTCTATTTTTTAAAAGGGAATATTCACCGTAGTCAAAACTGTTGTCGAAAATCCATGCAATTCTTTTAGAATTATAAAAAGAATCAATAGGAGTTTCAAAGAAAATACAAACCATCAAGGGAGTGGGATTGACCAGCTTAGTGTTTGGAAAAATCAACACTTTTAGAAATTAAAGAATTATTGAAGATTGATACCCAAAAGGAGGGGGTATTTGGTACGTACGTGCGTTACTTTCTTTTGTTGGTATATTACATCAAAAATAGCAATCTCCTATGTCCAACATAAAAATCGAACAAAATGATTGAACTCTATTTGCCTCTTGAGTTAAAAATATTCTGCTCCCACCCCCTAACTTTGTGCCAATGGACAAAAAAATGATAATTGCAAAATTTTAGCCAAATCTGATAATATTAAGGTGACCCCCAAACGACTTAAAATTTTGAGTTTTAGCCATTTTTTTGAAAAACAGACAAAAATCCCAAGATAAAATATTTACAATGTTTTACCAATTTTTATATGATGAACTACTATTGTTAGAGATATAATGGCACAGGTTTAGGTTTTTTGTCACCCCTCATTTTGGAATAGTAATATTTTTAGTGTTTAGCAATTGTTGTAAAGTTGTTTTTCCCGCATTTTGAAAACAACTGCTTCTCTACCACCGCTTAACTTAAACACATGAAACTGGGCTCATTTTGTTCTTAATTTTATTCTCTTTATATTTTGGGGTATTATGACCAATTTCCTTCTTTAAAAAAATTTAAAATTTTGAAAAAAGTGTAAAAAATTAAAAATATAAAATTTTTGAAACAAAGAGTTTTATTGCTTTTTGCCTTCTAATATAAAATTTTTACCAAATATCGAGGCAGAAATTGAATTTGGTCACATCCCCTTAATAACCACCTAATCAACAATTATAATGATAAACTCAAGAAAAGTTGGTAAAATCTTTGGAAGGGTTCATATGATTCAAAGGCATGAAAAAAAATTTACACATGTTATATAAAGCACATTTTTAAGCTAATTTTCTATAAAAATCTTAGATCTTCCAGAATCGAGATGGAACCTTATTAAGGGAATTATTTCTATTTAAAATTCCTAAATATTGTTCCCATATTTTCCAGTTTTTATTTTGATGCAATCATCAAAATGATAAGTGCAAAATTGCAGCATAATCAGACAATTTAAAGGTTCAAAAGACTTGAATTTTTGTGATTTTGACCGAAAAGTCATTCTTTTGGGTTTAAAAAAACTACTCACAATATTTTTCTCTGGTAGATCTGTGTTGTTATGACCTTATTTCTATTAATAGAGCATTTTTTGTTGAAAATTTTAGTTTCTTCAACCTTGATCACCTTTCATTTTAAAGCTCTTCCCGAGGCAATGAAGCTTTCTCAACAAGCCTTCAAGGGGCTGTTTAAAGTCAAGTTGAAAGATGTTACTGGATATTACTTCATGATTATGATAACATTACCTACTACAAAAAGAAAATTGATCAACAGTTTTTTTGAAAATTTTTGCTGAAAGACAAGAATGTATCTATCGGCAACTAAATCTTCTCTAAGAAAAAAAAATAATCTTAAATATTCGTTGTTTCACAGAATGTGTTAAATCTATAGGTATTCATTTTAGGAATGAAAATTAAATTTCCATAAAAATAGTTTGATATTGAAAGAATGCTATAGTTTTCTAATGTTCATGAGTTGAAACGATTTTTTCAAACTTCAATTCAACTGAAATTTTGCCAAATCAGTTTTTTGTTTATTGGAACAATATTAAGGGTAAGTGTGCAACAGATTTTAACTCTTTTGAAAAATCTCATATAGCTAAAGGCCACCCTTAAAAAGCAAGCCTAAAAGTAGAGTTGATTAGAAAATATATATAACCTTTATGTATAGAAATAGAATCTCTCTCTCTATTTTTCCATGAAAAAAATTGTTGCAAACCAAGTCTATTTCCAAAATTAATAGCACAATGAAGCAGCTCAAAATGACTGTAAGCCAGTATGATGTCCACTGAACTTAGTTTTGAGGGGTTTTGTTGCTTCTCTATGGAAGAAGGCATTTTTGGTGCTGCTCTTCCAAGCCAACTATATAGCTTTTGACCAAAACCACACTAAATAGAGGATCTGAAAAACCAAACAACAAGCAACAACAAACAACAAGCTTTTTTTCTTCAAATTTTGGACTTAGCCCTCTGTCACTCTCAACTGTCACTTCCACTCTCCCAAACGCACCCAATAGAAGCAAACAAATCACAGACACACGAGACCTATTTCTATATCTTTTCATATACCACTGAATAGGACAGCCATGCGCTCGCCCACTCTCTGTATCCCAATACCGGCAATAAATCGCTTCCCTGTTGGAGAACGATGCATCAGGAGGAGATGGACCGGACGGTGGGCGGAAGGCGCGCCGCTGGAGTGGACGAGAATGGGCGGAAGGAGCGATTTCTGAGGCGAGGTTTGTGTGGGTGGAGAGCACCTCTTCTCTTTTTCAAATGGGTGGTGGAAGGGTGAGGAAGTAGTGCTTTTTTTTGGGATATTTAAAGGAAAAAGTTGCATTTATATCAACTGTATTGGACAGTTCATTGGTTAGGGTGCTTCTTAAGAGATGGAAAATATTTCAGAGGTTGTGATAGACGCATCAAATCACAATTTTCATCAAGGTATGCATGGTTGGAATAAAAATGTTAAGTTGCTCGCTCGTATCGGGTAGCATCCCTGGATCAATGGATCTTATTTGTGCGTACGAGTAGTATATGATTGGGATACGAAAATTGTTGAAAACTAAAACAATCAATAATCTTATCTTAAACAAAAATATGGAAAATATAGAAAAACATATTTATCACGAGATGAAAGAAATCTAGTGTTGATGAAAATTTACTCTCAAAAGACAAAAAAATTCAACCGATCTTTGGTATTACACTACCTTAGCAAACGACACTATACTATAGTTCTAGTACTCACTCTTTGTTTCAAAATTACTCCCCCTTCTTCTTTATACTTTATAACTTACACATTCAACTTATGTTATATTACCTTTGGTTTTCTTATAAACCAAACTTTTCATCAATCCCAAAAAAGATTCTACGGCATACTATCAATTTACCTCTATTTTTATCACCTCGGCATGTAGATATCCAAAGGGACCCTAGCAGGCCCCAATATACTCCTCGACTCCACTCCCACGTCTAGTTACAAACGTCCACCTCGGATTCTCAAGAGTCAACTTCCCCTTGATTTCACATCAGCCTCCAAAACTAATTGCCGAGCCCAAAGACCGAGTCACATTCCGGACATAACGTTAATTTACCTCTCCGTGCAACCCTAGAAAAACGTTGGAGGGGCCCACGGTAGTAGACGGTCCGGGGCCCCTGGAGTGCCCTCGAAGGAGACACCCCCTGTCGCGGGGGCACACAAAGGGAGCCCTCACAATGACGTTTCGCGAGTGCTCCTCTGTCTGAAGTGCAGGAAGTTGTGCCAACAAATACTTACGCTCGACAATGGAGGTGACACTGCTCTGTAGGGTTTCCGAGACCACAACACGCGGATGAGAATGGCAAATAGAAGTGCTGTGCTCTCTCCGCGTGGGCTTCCATTCGAGGAGGGCGTTTTCACGCTCTAATTATCGTAGCACCTTTCACTCACTCTCTCTCTCTCCTCTCTCTTGTTGGGTAACTCCGGAGAGCTTCTCGTGTGGATGCTGTGGAGTGAGGATTGTTGGGGGAATAATGCCATGTATAGTGGGAGTTTGATTAAGGAATAATGCGAATGCGTTGGTTAATTTGGTGAAGGACAAGAGAGTTTAACAATTGGCGAATTGGATTCATTCCGAGAGTATTTGTTTTGGAACATAAACGAAATCATAGTTATTTTTATAAAAGAAAAAAAAAACACAGTTTAAACTCGATCGCTTGCAGTTCACCATTCCATAATCCAATGTAATTCATAATTTGTTTTGCTTTTCTGTCTAAATAAAACTCAACATCTTCAGAGTTTTTTTTTTATATTTTCAACTTCTAAATAACGAGAGTGTAATGTAAATCAAGAATGAGTAGGCAATTTTAATGCTGGTTCTAAGGAAGTTTTTAAAATTTCAAAACTAACTGCCTAAAACAGTAGATACCTCGCAATTCTTATTTTTACATATCTAAATCTAATCTTATTTTATTAGTCTTCCAGGTAGTTCCTTTTGTTGTGTTTAGAAAACTTAGTTGAGATTGTGTGGCAAAATATCACAGTATTAAGTTGGAACTATAGGTAGGACAGTTTTAATTAAGGGATAAAATCATTATGTAAGGAAGGGAATACTTAGAGAAATTTATCCTGAAAGAAAATTACAAAGATGTTGCAGTTCCTAGAATAAGTATTAATTCAAAGCAGTATTTTGTTAGCATATTTTTTTAATAAATATTTTATTATTTTGTGCAGTGCTAATCTTATTCCTATTAATTTTTAAATTTAGGTTAATTTTTCAATACTTTATATACTTTAGAAAAATAGTGATAGGTAAATAATTAAAGAAGTTTTTAAAAGTTATAATAAGTTTGAGTAAAGAGTACAGATTACATTTAAGATTTTACACTGGTAAAATAGTAGTGTAAGATAAGGAAATTATAAAATTATCCCAAAGATATGTTCAATAATTTATTGTTGTTATGCGTTTTTTTTTAAATTAATATAAAATACAAGCAATGGCTTTTGTACCCTAAGTCTGTTTACTTGTTATTTTCTTTAGTCTATAAACGACTCCCCTAAATTGAGGTTGACTGACAAGCTTCCATACAAGAATTTTTACAATATTTCTCTGGTTTCTAATTGAATTTAACTCGATTAAAATACAAAAACGAATCCCCATGTTCCTCAAAACCCTCGTACCAATTTGTTGAGGGGCGAACACACACCTCCCCTTGCCCTGCCCCAACAACGACGCTGAATAGGTGTTTGGTTTAACCACACTGAGAAGTGGTAAATGCACTTCAGGGCATTCATGCCCATAATATAGACTTTCCTCCTCCACACAAAAGCAAATCAGATATAGGTCCTTCTGAGAAGTCCTGTCGTGTGGTTTACAAAATAAGCTTTTGACGACCACTGTCAGGGGTCCCCTAAGCCTTTTGTGATTCAATGACACTCAGGAGTATTTAGACTAACATGTTTGGGCATTTGGTTTCGAAACATTCTATGGGTGGTGGGCTGGGTGTTATCCCTGGGCCACAATGGAATGTGTTATTGTTGGTACCTGACACTTACTTGGTGGGGCGACATATGGTGCTTGGGGGAGATGTTATATTTCTACTTAACTTGTCATGTTTAGGGAAATGGGGGGTGTAATGCTATTAGGTTTTTGGTGGTGTCAAACAATTCTGAGGGTGAATATATTTGGGAAGTAAACCTATGAATTCTAAACAGTATGGAGTAGTATGGAATTTTTGTTATGAACTTGATCTTCTAAATTTTCAAATTTTCTTTACGTTTATTGCAGCTCAGCATTTTAGTATTTAAATAAAGTTTTATCTTTCATTACTCTCTGTTTCTGACTCGCAAAAAGAGTAAACAAATACATCAAGAGATAGTGCATATACGAGGTTTAATTAAGATCTGAACATGGTATTTCACTTACAAGAATTAGCAGAAAGATTAGCTTAAATTGAATCGCCAGTTTCAAAAGGGGAATAAGTCCAAAAAACAAATTTTGAGAAAATAAAAAAAAACTGCATAAGTAATGGAATTTTTATTGTATAACCACAAAATTTGTACTGGAAATTCAGGACCCGATTTAGAGTAAAGAATAATCATCGAAAAAATATAAGTATATTCAAAATTATTTTACAGTTTAAAAATTTTGATGGACTAATTCCATTTTTTCAACCTTATGAAATTTCAGATTTAAAAAAAAAATCTTAAAAACCACTTTAATAGACATCTAAAGATTACTGCTTAGTTCACAGCTCAAAAGTGAAAAATAAAAAGACTAAGACAATTAAAATTAAAAATTATTATGAAACTGAGTCGTTAAGGCACTATCTATGGAGTAAGTGAATATCAATGGATCCAAAACACCTATTAGATAAAAAAAAAATGAGAAAACACTTTAAAATTAAAATTAATTTTATTTTGGCTAAGTTTATAGTACAAAGAATAAGAAAAGAAAGACCAATTAACTTAGATTTCAAATTTAATAAGAAAATGAATGGACATAGATTTCGCCAAATTCAAGGGGTTATATCTGCCGACAGGAGGTTGTTATTTTTTCCTCTTTACACTAATGTGTAGAGTGAAGCTTGAAGACTTTTTTGCGCTCAAAATGTCAATTTGCACTTTTTTTGGACTTACTCCCTTTTTCAAACTGGCGATTCAATTATGTTTGTTTTACTCAGTAAACTTTTTACTTAAAAATAGAACTTAAATAATAGGGCAATATTTATCAAAGTACCATGGAAAATTATTTATAATAATGAAAAGAACATTCTTATTTCTTAAGGGATTTTCGTTATTTTATTGAAGGATATCAAATACATTTCACCTATACAAATTATAAACATCAAAACACTCCTGACGAGGTAAGATGAAAAATACCGGATAGATTAATACGAACCACAAATAATGTTCTTTCCTCATAGTCTACAATTGTTTCTGTTTTTTTTTTTCTACATCTTTATCAACTCTCAAAAAGACATTTGAATCAAGTAAACAAAATGGTTGTTAACATAGATTAGGTATAAAATACTAACCCTGAATAAGTTACTGTAGCAGATCCAGATGATGTTAAAAAACCTTCCTTACACAACCATTTAACACTTTCTAGCTTTATTATTACAATCAGAAACAATTTTCTTTTTAAGATATGCACGATCGTATAAAAGACAACCTCGTTTTACAGCATTTTTAGGGGAGCTTCGGGATTTCAACTTCCATAAAAGCCACAAGCGACAAGTAAAAAGCTGACTGCTTTATCATCATAAAACACACTCTCACAAAAAAGAAACCTTCAGAGAGCAACAAAAACTTCAACAGGCCCGAATTCCTCCATCCCAACTCCTCAGAGTATTCATTCCCCAAAAAGAGTGTTGCTTCCCGCATTAAAAACTGTTTTCTTTCATGAGACGAATATTAAATCGACACTTCAGGAAATTATTCAAGCCACATCCATATTCCTCTAAAAAAAACCCCTTGCCTTTAAGAAAGAGAGGGATACTTAAAATGCTGATTCACGCCTTGAGCAATCACTACCCCCTCAATGTTCTTTAATTTAATATTTCACTCGCCTCCCTTTCAGAGAGGGGGAAATGGAGTTTGGGAGCGAATGTATTTAGCATAAATTAAGAGCGCTAAGTGGCCATTTCAATAAATGGGTCTCGCAGGGAGAGGCAAGGCGAGTCTATTCACTGGAGGCCAATAAAGTTAAGCCAGTTTGGAGGGGAGATGGACTTGGGATGAATTATCATTTTGATGGGGCGTGGAGGTTTTGGGGTGTGGAGAGAAAACGGGGGCACGTTTCGATGTGTCTGATGCGGAAATTAATTCAGAATGGGGACGACGTGGGTTTTACCGACATTGGCGGACCTTTGTGGGGGAAATGATTTCACAACACTCCTTACTTCTGTCATTTAAATTATTTGGTAGATAGAGAGAGATTACTTTATGACTACGATACCAGGATTTTGAGTTCCTCTTTGTGCAATCGCATCGAAATGCAGTACTGGAAAATATGAAAATTTCTTTTATAATCTTTTTCACTATCACCCTTTCTTCCTCGTTTTTCCTAGTGTGCTTTTCTTTTTTTTCTTTCTATTTATTTCCATCTTCTCTATTCTTTAGTTTAATATTTCTAAAAACAAGCTACTATTAATATTTCTGAATAGGAGTGTTGTCTGTTCATATCGCTCTATTATAATCTATTTTTGTATAATCCACCAAGTATGGCATCAAACATAGTTTGTTTTGGTTTATTGTTGATTTGTATAACGTGGGGTGTCACAATTTGTGTAACCCCCTACCCCCAACTCGCAAAGTGTCAGAGTGTCACTGATTGACTAACCCAATCCCTAAAAGCCTGCCATCATTTATCATTAATAGATGGTCCCTATTATGTGGAATGAAATAAATATAGTTTAAAATGAATTTAATTTATTTAAAGTTTCAAAAAAAAAGTCAAATTGACTTTTTGCGCTCAAAACAAAATCTCCTAGCTTAACTCTACACATGAGTGGGGCGAGGGAAGAAATAGTTACTCCTTCTAGGTGGATATTGCCCTTTGAATTTGCAGAAATTGATGCCCATTCATTATACTTTTTTGTTTATTTAAATTTAAGTTAATTTGTGATCCTCTTCTTATTCTTTTTGCTGCAAACTAGGCCAAAACTAAATTTAAAAGTGTTTTTTATTCAGGTGAATGTTGGACTCCATTGATATTCATTAAACTGCCTAAATGACTCAGTTTCATGATACTTTTGAATTTTATTTGAAGAAGTTTTCTATTTCCCCCCTTTGTGCTGTGAACTGACCAGAAATATAATTTAATTGTCAATTTAAGTGACTTTTAAGATTTTTTCAGCTTGAATTTCGCAAGTTTGAAAAAGGGAAAATACATTTATCAACTTTTTTACAACTGTACAATATTTTTGAATGCACTTATATTTCATAAGGAAAATTTCATGAAAGTAAAATTTTATTAGTTACTTTATACAGTTTTTTTTTCTAAACTTGGTTTTCAGACTAATTTTCCTTTTTAATCTGAAGATTCAATTTTATGTGATGGCATGGACATTTCTGACGAAATTGGGACATTCAAAGATGCAGATGAGGTTAAGATAGTCTTTAACTTAAAAGTGAAACTTTTGTATTAATATTTCAATCGGATATAATTTCATTATAAACTTTATAAAGCAATCCAGTAAGTTATTTAGATCCAATTTTTCTAAAATTTACCTTTACATTCATGAAAATTATATCTGAAGCCGTTAAACTCTACAGTAAGTCAATAAATTTTAATGAAATAAACTAATTTTTTTTCGTCAAAAATTTCCAAAAGTAAATTTCTAAGTAAAATATAAAATCTTCCTGACGCTATTCAACTTTGAATACAGCGATCTGTAAATTCCTAAAGGAAGTTCATTCTTCTTACCAATAGGGGATATATTTAAATTTTAAATAACTTTTACCTATTTTTTAAAATAAAAGACTTTTGTTTAAAATTAACCATTGGGACAATTTGATATACACTTTGTTGTGGGGTACTTTGATACACTAGTAGGGCACATTGATATTTATAAAATTCTCATATTTTGCCGTGAAAAAAGAATATCTTTCAGCAATTTAAAAAAAATCACTTAAGTGTAAGTTAAAAAAATTTCTTTTTTTTTTTGAGTGAAATTCTTTTTCCTGCACTTTAGGTATGTAGCACGAAATAACTTTTTATTTACATAATGAATCTACATTTCTCATAGTTTTTTTCTGTTTAGTTTTAAGATAATATCGTTGTTAGTTTCTTTGAAAACGAGGGTTGAATTAAAATGGAGACAGGGGATCAAATGCAACACGTCAGTCGGGAACGATTGTAACATGTTACAAGATCCAAATGTATAAAACAACAAATTTTTAAAACACAAATTTAAACAACACATATTTTTTCATGGTTTAGGATGCCGTGATCTCGTACACATGGTCAACTAAAAGGAGTTAGATTAGTCAGGAAAGAATGAAGGCAGCAGCTGCTGTGGTCTGGGGGTCTGGAAAAAGTCAGTGAGAAGTGTTGTTCGTGAGCAGGGTATTTGTTATGGGCCATTATACATAATCTGTCAAAAAAAAAAAAAAAAAAAATATTAAAACCCTAAAGTGGGTTATAATTAATTTATAAATTGTCACCAGCAATCACCTGTATAACCTACATAATCTCTTAATAAAAGAGAACCAAATTAACTGCCACCACCCTAAATATCAAAATGCTCCCCATAGGCTGTTCAGCCAAACCCAAAAGTGGTACAAAATGACAATGCAACTATAAAAAAAAAGAAACTCTAGGAGAAAGCCCCAAAAAACAATCTCCCCAGTGAAAAATGGTTTCAGTGTATTTTGTGCAAAATATATTGATAGTAAATTTGTGTAATTTTCCGTCTTTTTTAGGAATATGTGTTATGTTACAATTGACCCTTATATGTGTTACATTCTACCCTTGAAGTGGGGTCGATTGCAACCCTGTTCATTGGCACATTTTTTATTTACTATATTGTAATGCATGTCCACAGGACAGTCTTCATAACAAAATTGTAATTGGGATGTATCAACCTATTCTCATAACAAGTTTCATAACTCTAACATAAAAAATGGCCTAGTTTGAAATCAAAATATAAATTTTGTTACAACTGTCCCCATGCTCCCCTACCATTGAAATTTAATCAACTAATTCAGGCGCAATTATATCTATGAAAATTCGCATCTTATACATACTTAATTAGATATTTGTTAAAAAAGACCATTCTTAAATTCTTTTATGTTTAATTACTTGAATGTAGAATGGAAAATTTGTGATTTGTATTAAAAAAATGGTAATGTAAAAGTGGTTAGGATCTCTCTCAAATATATGACATTTATTATTTTCCCAAATTTGTGTTTTTAATGACTATTTTCGAGCAAATTAATCACTGTATCAATGTGCCCCAAGCAATGTATCCAACTACCCCACCGGTGGAGCACCTTGATACAAAATTGATTGATTACGAAAGTCGTTACATTTTAATTTTCATTAAACTTTTATTTTTTCTACTTGGTTTCATAAAATTGAGTCATTCTTAGATATTTTTAGAAAAAAAGTATCTGAATACGGTATTTTTCCTACTAAAAAAATGGATTTGAATTTTGCTGTATCAAATAAAATTTTAGAATTAGAGTAAAACGTGACCATCACAATTGATTTTTTAAAATTTTTTATAGATTCAGATTGTTTTATACAGTTTATAAGTTACAAATTTTTTTTCTTTAAATTGTTTAAAAAACTTTTTAGCAAATAATAAAAATGTACTGACTGGTGTTTGACTGGTGACTCCTGGTGACTTACAGGAAAATAATTTTATTTTCCATAACCTTACATTACATTGTCTTTGTTAGAAATTAAAATTAAACACAGAAAAATAGTTCTTTAAAATTTTGTGTCAAATTTCAAAATTTATGAAACTCTTTATTATAAAATTTACGATACCACTTATTGAACCCAAAATAATCCTGTTAGGAACTTTTGAAATGTTTGTAAGATAATTTAATAGCTTTTGAAATTCATCACGATTTGAAGAGGTACCTACTATTAAACCGTGATCTAATTTCGGAATTCTTAAAATGGATTGCCTTCGAAAGACTTAAAAGTTCTAAAATCTCACTTTGAAAAACATAGTAAAATATAAAGCAATAACTTAACATATACTAAATCAAAAAGGTTATAAAAGAATAAGCTAAAAGGAATACTAAATTACATCAAATACTAAAGCTTAAAATGTGTTTTGTTTCGTTATCTATTCTTCAAGTAAATTTATGAAATTATTATTGAAAGTTGATTAATTTATGCTTTTATAAAAATCTTTTTCAAATTGCATTTTTCCAAGTTATATACAGGTAAATTAGATACTTCCTTTTGAAAAGAGTTTATAGTGACAGTTAAAAAACTAATTGGATATTAAAGAAAATAAATCTTTGGCCTACAGAAGGGATAACTCGTATGCGACAATTTCAGTAAGAAAGCGAACGCTTTTTGCTAAGACGATAAGTCTCAAAGATGGCATCTTTATAAAAGTTCCTTAAGTTCATCATTAAAATTTAGACTGATCGGTATTCCCTAATTTTTCTTTTTTTAAGTTCATAAGGAGCGTTTCTATTATCATTCAGTCAAAATATGGATTTTTTTTTTAAATTATATTTTTGATAATTGAATGGATTTTTGCTAAAACAGATAATTAACAGATTCACATCATTCAAAGTTTTGAATTTTTAAACGTTTCTATGATACTTTTCTATATTATACCTGTGTGATGATATTTGTAAGTGTAATAAAGGACAGTGATCTAGTTTGATCACCTTTTCTTAACTCTCAAATTTCTGTATTCCTTCTAAGAACTTCTTCCAGAAAAATTGCCTTGGGTAAATAATAAATAAAATTGTGGGATACGAGTTATCACTTCTAGATCCTTCTCTGACTAAATAATTTAGATTTTCATTAATTTTTTGTGAAATAAAGTTTTTTCTAATAAAAATACTACTATCATAATACAAAAGTAAGACAACAGTACTTATCTCAAATAACAGCAGTAGGTATAAGGGGAAGCAAGTTAATCACATGGACACAATGTATCATAAGCTTTCCTAAAAGACTATCATTATTATTTTCATACATGCTGTATTTTATTTATCAGGCAAAATATCAGGGAAGAATTTATCAATGATTTACAATGTTTATTTACACCTTTTTTTACAAATTCACACATTATTTCATTAACTTATTCATATTAATTTCTAATTGTTGATAAATGTAGTATTTTTGTAGACTGTTATACCAGAAAATGCCTACAGGTGAAAAATATCTTAAAATTGTGGTAAATCTATGAGGAAGAATTTTTTCAAACAATCACTTTTCTTCACACATTCAGAGTTATTTATTAGCAATATTTAATAATGATTTTGATGATTTCACTTTTGTTGTGTATCTGTTTGTTTAAAACTGTTTTTGCTCTTAGTTCTTTGCTGCACACTTCAAATTCTATGTCAAATATTAATGCAACAGTTTGTTCAGCAACATCTTTTACATAGAATCAAGTTTTCATCAAATATCGCAGCTTTTGATGCTAATTGCTTTTTTGATTCATAGTCCATTAAGCAAAAAAGAGATCATTACCCATAACAACAGTATGAGACTGTTTAAAAACTTTTATTTCACCTAAAAATTACTACAAAACTACCTAGAGATGAATTAGAGAGCAATAAAATCTTACATCAGTGAAAATTGAGGTATTTAAAAAAAATTAAATGGAAGAAGCCACAATGATTTTAATTGCTGAAGTGTTTCAAGATACGCAACGATTTAATTGCTTGGTTGTGTTTATTTCTAGTTGAAATTTAATTGATAATCTGATTTGATGCTTCTCCTAATGATGTTTTACTGTTTGTGTAAAAAAGTTGATTTGTTGAAAGAAAAGTGAATTTGAATTTGAGTGAATTTGAAAAAAGAAAAGTTGGCATTTTCTGGTATAACAGTCTACAAAAATACTACAATTACCAACAATTAGAAATTAATATGAATAAGTTAATGAAATAATGTGTGAATTTGTAAAAAAGGTGTAAATAAACATTGTAAATCATTGATAAATTCTTCCTCATTGGTTTTACAGCCAATTTTAAGATAGACAGTAGTACGTTGGTTCACTTTTTGTACCAAAAGGTAAAGATGTCTAAAAATCATATTTTTCTTAATTTCTATAATATTTTATGATTCTCCCTACCCAGATAATTAATACAGAATTGAATTGAAACAATATTTAAGTAGCTTTCATGAATGAAAATAATTTAGTTTTAACATCACAAGTTTGAAAATACCAAATTAAAAAAATCCGGAATTTACATTATTTGGACCCTTTTTAGGAAACTTTGATGGCCTTAAGGGACTTCTAAATATTTTTGTAAAAAAATTCTGAAAAAAAAAAACCTGTTTGTTTTTTTTATTTGGGACACCCTATAGTGCATACTCTTACCCTTCTTTCCCCTAAGTAATATTGTTAGGTACAATACCACTTCTTTTTCTATCCATAAAAATTTCCAAATTTTGATTAACAGGGATATTAATAATAATTATTTATTAAAAGAGGGAGTATACCAAGAATAAAATGCCTTTCGCACTTTAATAGTTTGAACTTCAAAATATAAATCAATAAAAATATACATTTTAACTTTTTTTGCTTTACAGTAAAAAAAAAATTCTGAGAAATTTACTACACTGGATTAAAATAAATTTTCAAAACTTTTCAAAAATTCAAAACTTTTAAATACAGTTATTTTTAGTTAAGTTCATGTAGCTATAAATAAGAGGATCTGAAAAATCTTAAGAAAAGAAAGCTATTCAGGTTTTTTTAAGTGTAATGGTGAGAGAATAAAACAAGAAACTCGTTTTTAGTAGAAATAGATCAAAATGGAAAGTAAGAAGGAAAGAAAGGAAAAGAACAAATAAAAAAAAGTTCAAACTAGTTCTAAAAAGTGTGAGGGAGATTTTACATCCCTTGTGCAATAAGTTTAATTTCAAAAAAGTTGCAAAGAATACCTAGAGAACGCTGAGGGAAATCCATAACGTTCTCTAGTCTGCATGAAAATAGTTACAAAAATAAATCAAGAAATAAAATATGTTCACTGTACCTTTCCGTTAAGAAAAGAGAACTCACAACACAGCCTCCATATGTTCCGAATACAAAATGATCCCAAGATTTTTCGGAGAAGTGTAATAGTGTTTTGCTGTTCCCCAATTGACGTTCATCTTTTTGTGAACTGAAAATCCCAAATAATGATGCGGAGCATAACGTATATTCGATGGACTAATAAGGAGTAAAAATGCGTTTGAAAAAGTGCGCCGAAACAAAAGCCTCTGTTGATAACGCCGAATAAAAACCTAATTGTTTGCGAAAAGCTAAATGCGAGATACTCAGAGAAGGGCTTAGATACTTTTTTTTCTGCTTCCACAAAAGGTTTTTATTTCGAAATTTATTTGATGAGCATGCTCTTTAAAAATTTCAATATTTATTTTTACAAAGTCTGTTTTCATGTTTTTTTTTGTATCTGTTGATGTTAATTTGATTAATTCATTTCGATTAATTATACCATAAAAATGCTTGCCATTTGTAAGCAATTATAGATTAATATTTGTAATTCCATTAATAAAATTTTGAGACCGAAAATGCAATTAAAGGCTAACTTTTTAACAAACATTATTGACATGATCATTAAATTTTTTTATACAAAATCAAAATGAAATATTTATAATTTCTTACAACAAAAAAAAACGT
Organism: Tetragnatha montana; assembly: GCA_963680715.1. NCBI lineage: Eukaryota > Metazoa > Arthropoda > Arachnida > Araneae > Tetragnathidae > Tetragnatha > Tetragnatha montana. The sequence goes on from OY796675.1 coordinate 35,287,930, forward strand.
ACTGGAAATACATTTTATGAATCAAGATTAAATTATGTTTTTGAATTAAAAATTTATTTGATTAAGATAAAAATTTGATTAGAGCATGTTTATTCTTATTATTAAGCTTACATTTTGACATTGATCTATTGCTCCAATAACAAAGTACATTGTATATGTATAAATAACGCGAAAAAAATGTCGTTTTAAATATTAATTTTACTATTTAATCAAGTTAAGTTATATATTATTTTGCACTGCAAGAAGAATTTATGAATAAATACTATCAAAACTTATTATCTAATTCATAGAATTCAAACTACACAAAGGATTCGATTCTGTCATCTATAGCTATCTGAAATAACTTAACCTCTCCCATGCCTTTTATTCCATATTGGGGTGACCAAACAAACGAAAGTAATTTTCATATTTAATCTATATATGAACGTCTAAATTTTAATGTAAAATTTGTTATTCCGTATAACACACACTTTATGAAGCTAATAAATATGACTGAACACTTACACTAACTTTTTGTAACATAATGTTAATTTTTAAAGAAATAATTTTTAACAAAAGAAAATAATCTTTTCATAATTATTAATTTTTGATACCAAATATTATAACTGTTATGATCCTTCTTACGAGATATAAATACAAAAACTACTAAAAACCCTTCTATTTTAAAATATTTAGAAATAAAAGAAATACTTCTGCACCAAATAACTGCACCCGAGAGCAATGGTGGTTGATAACAAATTCAAGGTTTCGTCACGGAAAACGATACGGAATTGATTCCAAAAGTGAAATAAAAAAATGCTTTTTTCCCGTGTGAAATAACACCCTATTGTCTTTTGCTGTTATTTATGCCGGAAACCGTTCGTGAAATATTTCAATTTTGCAAGTTTAACTCCAGACGGAAAGATAAATCTCCACGGAGAGAGAAATAAATCGCTAGGCCGACGCTTATCATGTACAAAAGGGCGAGCGCCCTTGTTAATTTATTAGAAGCATACTAAGGACGAATTTTTTCATTTCTTTGTGGATTTTTCTACCCAGCAGCACAAACGTTCAAGATTCGCTCAATTTTCGTTTACTTTTAGTAGTAGTTACGTGAACTCAACATATTTGGTATCAGCTAGGGGAATGCACTATATAGTATTATTTATGTTTTTAAATCGAAGTAAAGTATGTTTGTATTGAAATGTTTATATGTTTATTTTTTTAACTAAGAATTTGAGATTTCCTAACTCAATAACTTTTTCTACAGTTAGACTTCAATTGCAGTGTTTTAACAAAAAATTGAGATTTTTGAATTTGAATTATTATTGGTATTTCAATTTGAAGAAAATACAATTTAGTTTTTGCTTGCTCTTAGCAAATTAGAAGTAATAAAAGTTACATTAAAATTTGTATATATGTTACGGAATTTTTGCCTTATCTCTTTTCACCATGAGCATTTTCACAAATGATCACATATGATATTAAATGGGAAATAATTCCACTGAGGGATTAGATTGTAAATTACAAAACATATACTATAGGTATTCAACTTGGGAAGGGTTAGTATGTATCTGAAACTAATTCTTTTATTGAAAAAAATATTTTGATTAAACTAAACAATGACACATTTTATACAAATATTTCCAGGCTGAAAATCTATAAAATTATTTGCACATTTTTTGAAAATTTCATTTACATCTTCTGTATTACTTTTGTTTCCATTTAAATTTCCAATATCTTCTTTCATTTCAAAAGATATAGCACTATATGATTTGAAATATTTTATAGACGGTTAAAATAGGTCACAATAGGTAACATAAATTTTTAAAAGTGTTTGTTATCATATTTTCCTTTCTTTTGAACACTTTTAAAAACCCATAAATTTTATACGCCTGTAAAGTTGTTTTTCTACAGATTATTTTCCGTTTTCTTAGGGAATATCCAGAAATTACCCTTAAAGAAGCTAATCTAAAACTATTTCCGCCTCTACCATGATTATGTACTATGTAGCCGATTATATGAGTTTAAGGGGATCGTTGAGGGGAAATGGCCTCCTATCTTTTGATACCTTGTCAATCATTCAATTCAATCATTCAAATCATCCATTTCAGTTTCTAAAAAAGGAAGAAAAATTGCTCTTAATTCCTTTTTATAACGTCATATTTACAAATAGGATGGCTAAACTCATTTAGGATAGGGAATTTTATACCACTCAGTAATATTTCAAGAATAATAATTAACCCTCCTCTATTTTCTTCCACACCTTTTAAAAATAGTATTGTGAAAATTATACATTTTTAACTTACTACGCGTTGAAACAGCTAATGGAATTTTAAAATTTCTTCATAACTTTTCCGTTTACTTTGTGTCACATTACACCTGTGTTTTTCAATGTTATTATGTAATTTTGTTGTTGTTTTAGTTATAAAGACAAAATTAAATCTGGAAATAAAAAAAAAACCTTGAAAATTTGCGAACTTCTTCTTTTTTGAGGCCCTGTAAAAGTGCTATTTTCACATACTAATATCTCTGACAATATTCCCGATAATTTCAGGAATTCTATTACTTTTTTGAAAATTTCAAGCTTGATGTCCAACCAGAAGATATTAGCCGATTTTAAAAATTCTTGCCTGGTTTCTCTTCTCATTATACTGTAACACAACTTTTGCCATAGATATCTTTTTCTCTCCACCCTAGTATGGACATATTTCTTGCTTTTTTCTAGCACGCTTTAAAAATCAAAATTTTTGTGAGAGGGGAAAGAAGTTTGTAAACAAATTTTAAAAGTGTATGATTTTTTTATATACATTAAACTGCATTTGGGGTTCAAAATCACTAAGATTATCTTTAAAATTCTACAAAGCAAAGTTTATTAAGTTAAAATTATCTTCAACGCATTTAAAAAATTAAAAAAAAATTTCATTTTAAAGATGATTTTAAAAAAAATAAACTCATGACATTCTCTTACACATTTTCTTTTCAAATCAACTATAAAATGTTTGGAACTTTTGATAAATCTTGTGCAAGAAGCGAGAGGTTTGTAAACTTATTTGACATGACTTAGTGTTTACTTTTTTTTAGTACACAAACTACTGCATATTTGTGTATTTAATATGCTCTTATTTTTACAGGTAATTACACCTAAACAAGAAAATATTTGCGTTTAAAATTTACATCTTGTATCTATGTAATTTGAAGTAATAAATTTAAAAAAAAGGAAATATCTCAAATGTGTAAAACATCAGCTGTCCCAATTATTTTACCTTAATTTTATATGTTAGTAGGATTATGAATTACTTTAAATTAAGGATTTATTATGAAACAATAAATTGATTTCATCCAATGGTTTTAAACACAAACTGAATAATTAACACAAAATGTACAATTAATTTGTTAATTGTATAAAATGTATAATGAACGCAGATGTAGGCAGTGAAATGTGCATAATAAAAATGATTAAATGTTTAAAATTTTGATAAATTCCAATTATTTTAACAATTACACGTGTTACTTTATCCATTATGTCTGAAAATAATTAAAAATAAATTAGAATTATCATTATCTAATCTGGTTTTTACTGCTGTATAATGAAAATACATAAAACATTTTATTAAAATTTAAAAATATTTTAAATTTATTATAATCGAAATTTATTCTCAATCAAATTTATTAAAGGACTATATATTAAATTTAAAGAAGAATACCTCTTAGAGAATTTATATAGGTATTCTTGGCAATAAAAAAAAATAATTTTGTTTAAGGTATCAGAAACTGTAACGACTGTTAATAAAACATACTTTTAAGCTAGATTAAAATAACTTTTTAGTTCAAATCAAGTTAAATACCAAAAATGACTTATCAAACTGTTTTTCCAATTTTTAATTAAGAAGATGGTTTAAGTGTCTTGATTAGTTTTAAACAATTAAAGCATATTTTAATCTTAGATTAGAATAGACTTTTAAATTTCTTTCAATAATTTCCTATTAAAATTTCACGGAAAGAAATAATTCTGCGTTGGACTTAACAAATTCTCTAATGCAAATTTTCTTGTCTAATAAAAAAGTGTGTTTTTTTTTTATTTAAAAATTTTTGTGAATATTAATTTATGTTACATTAAGACCAAGTAAATTTCGTATTTCGACATATTTATAGCTTTTATCCTATTAAAAGTTATTAGACGACTAAACAAGTTCTACTGGACCACTGATATTTCACTTATTGAAAAAATATGTATATTCAATCGTGATATTTTTTTGTAAAATGTGTATGCAATTCTGTTTTTGTAACAGTAAACTGCTTGATGTTGACTGACAAAGTATAAAACCACGACTTACTATTGAAGAGGTGACATTAACTGATAATTTTTAAGGATGAAAAGTATTTTCTATATATTATTGTAGTAGATTCAATACAATTAAATTATACATTAAGTTTTTACAAAATTAAAAAAATACTGAAAGATTTTGGTTTATAAATATTGCAAGTAAAAGAGCTTGCTAACTTTGATAAAATTATGTTTTTTAGAATACTGTTAGTTAATAAAGGTAACTGCAATTTCATTCGGCGAAATTTAGTCGAAGCATAGTATTTCAGATGGGTAGAAAGAGATTACAGAATGAAAATGCTTAAGGATTGTATTTTACTACAAATAAAACATCCTTACTTATGCAAAGCATTCAATTCAATTATTCAAAGTGTATGCTTATAATTATGTGAAGACAGTTTTTATTAAAAAAAGTTTGTAGTTATGAATTTTCACTTTTTGAAATTCAATTTATTGAGTTCTTTTATAATATGCGAATTTGAATATTAAATGTATTAAAGTATTACATTACTTTGTTTACTAACTTTGAATTCGAACATAATTATGACTAGATATAAGAATTTCGATGACATAAGTATTTAAAAAATGTACTTGTTGATTCTAAACAAAATTAATTTGACATTGCAAAAAAAAAAACACTACCATTTTGACTTCGATTTGAGTATTTTCAAAACCAATTTTTGGCGGGAGCAGAATTTCAAACGTTACCTACTTCGTCATAGTTATAAAGAGATTCTACTTACCTTTCCAGAAGACATCATTATTTTTTTAGCAATTCGAAGAAGACGGGAAAGAATGAAATTCAGGAGACTTGTCAAGATGTCCGGCCGCCGGCGACTTGCCCTCCCGTGAAGTCTCTTATTAGATAAACAACAATTCGTGTGATTTTTGCTGCCATAGTTCAGAACCTCGTGGATAGATGGCGATGCGGCACTAAGGATTCGAAAGGGAGAAGTTCTCCCTCTCTCACTCCCTTTTCCCATGGAAACGGTTTGAATCGTATGGCGAGGAAAAAGGTTTCTCGATCCGTAGCGTTTCTTTGTGTGAAAAGGATTTTATTTCAAATTCCTACCATTACTATCTACTAGAATTTAAGAAAAAATCTGCTTGAGTAGTAGTTAAAGTAATAGAAATTAAATCTAATGTGGAATATTAAAAAATATATATACTTGTTTTAATATGTACTAGGATACAACTGTGAGAAAAACGGGTGCCCATTTTCCGGAAAAAGTCTACACTGGGTAAAAAGTTAAAATAGGATAATATATTGTGAAATCCACTTTTGTATCTAAAAGAGTTTTATAATTCTGTAAACATACTAGTTTCTTAACAATTTAAAGATTAAGATTTGTCCTTATCTCAAATACAGAATTTTTGACCGCCTATGAAAATACAATTTTTAGGATAAATTTTTACGGCAAATGAATGAGTTATTTTTTATAGATGATAAAATAAGTGGATTAATTATTTTAGGAACTTAATAAATCAAGAACTTTGAAAATGTTCCGATGAAATATGCACTTTACCCCCACGAAATAACATTCAGTTTGAAAAGATATTACACCGTTGTTACAAAGACAAACAATTTAGGGTGTATAACAAGGTGGTCCTTATTTTTAAAGTTTGAGTAATTTTATGCGACGCCCCCCCCCTCCAAATTGTTCCATCATATAAATAAATTAATTTACAAAATTTTAGCTCAATCAAAATATAATAACTCGTGCCCCCCACGCCTTAAAGTTTCAAAAAAGTGCTTATTTTTTTAAAAAACAAGTAAGAAACCAAATATTAAACCGTCACATAGTGTTCATGATTTTTTATGAGGAACTAAAATTGTAAAAGATATAATGTTCCAGGTTTCATTTTTCTATCCCCCCCTTTTGGTAGTAATAATTTTTTAATGTCAGAAGGACTTGTGTAAAGTTGTTTTTCCTGCATTTTTAAACAACTAATACCTCTAGAACTATACAACTTAAAAAACCTGAAATCCGTCACATTTTGTTCGTAATTTTATTATCTTTCATTTAGTGTGCATCAATAACCACCTTTTTATATATATATTTTTTTTTTCAAAAATTTGCATACATTATTATTTTCTACAGTGACACAAAACTGGGGGGCTTCACTAATTGAATTCCCCCCAAAAGAATTTCCATATAAATAAGGACAACCCTATTGTATATGATTTATAGAATGATACAGGTTCATGGAATTCACTGAAACTCTAATTTGATTACAACATTATTCCTAAAATATTGACTAAATTCCAAAATTAATTTTCTTGAGTAAAAATTAGATGAGCAAAGAAACTTAAAATTTGATTTTATTTTGAAATGATCCAATGAAAAAATCTATATATCCGTCACGCTTCCGTTTTTTATCCCAAAAATAATTATAAATATGTGAAGCAGAGTCTAATTCTACATTTACACACAGTTTTATTTTTTGTGGAGCTACATTTTGCCGAACAACCATTATTATTCATCATGAAAAAGAAGGTCAATATAAATGCAAAGGTACAAAAGTACCAAAAAATACAGAACAATCCAAAAACCAAGTGAAAATATGATGACTAAAAGTACCTCAAAAAGACCCACCATCAATTCCCTCAATCCTTTACAGCCCGACATCAGAGAATCCCGGACATTCCAAATAACCCAGGAACCCTAGGATTGGAAGGCCCAGGCACCCATTTTTGACTGCCCTCGTCAAAATGATTGACACCCAAAGTATTTTTTGCATATCCTTTTACGCCCCCAGCTCCTAGCCCTAGTTCCCTGCATACCTGAGTGGTTCAAAAAACCACCCGAAGCGCAACTGCAGAGGAATTTGCCCGACTTATGTGTCAGATTTCTGAAAGCCGGGCATGCAAATGTGGTCTCTGGAGGCGAAGGGGGGGAAATAAGATTTCGCGCGTATTGTCTTTTGCGAAACTGCGTTTGGGGAGAAGATTGCATCAAGGCAGTCGGTGACGGCTGTTGTATCATGGATGCTGGCTTCACTGCGACGCTTCCGTGAGACGCAGGGGAGTGGGATGGCTGCGTCTTGCTTTTGCCTCCTGTGAGGGTTTACCTGTTTCATTTTCTCTGGAGCTTAAATGTGCGTCGTGTTTTGTTTATTTTCCATTAGGCTTTCCGGGTTTTATTCTGAAGAAGAAAGTCAAAGGGGAGACTCTGAATCTGAATTGTGAAATTTGTTTCCGCATAAACTTGGATGAAATGAAAATGTTTCCATTCCATATACTGATTAATCCCTGGATTTACCATAAGCAGAATATTCTGTATCAATCTTCAACACCAGTTTCAAAAACTAAAATTTATGTCTGCAACTCCGAACAATGTGAAGTCAAGCTTAAGTATACTTTTAATATAATAAACTACTGTGAGTTTAAAGAATAATACAGACGATACTAATTAAAATATATTTATAATGCAGTTTAAATTGAAATTTCAGTTAACACTAAGAGAAAAATAAAATCCAAAAGTTGAGAAAAGTATCCTAGGTTTGACGAATAATAAATTACAAAAAGGAAAAAAGGAGGTTTAAAGGATTCACAATGTGATTCATAGGGATCCCTTGGAACTCATTTATTCAAAAAAAATTGACGAGGCCTTAAATATGGATGAAGATTTGAGTGTACATAAATATTTTCATCTAAATATTAGTTAATATCTTAATTAAATTGTGCGAATAATTCAATAAAATATAAAAATACTACACATATAAAACTTTATTAACCGAAATATAGTTCTGAATTTATAAATTTTAAAAAGTTTTAAATAGTTAAAAAATACAAAAAAAAAAAAAAAAAACCGTATAGATATTCGAATTTTCCTGAAATAGGTTGAAAGTAAAATAATTATAGGAGTAAAGCTTGGAGAAACTTTTAGATGGAGTAGAAATTATTACTTGTAGTAAACTCAAATTTTGGAACCTTAAATTTAAAAATCATAGCCATGACCTATTATATAGAACCTTGAGTTGAGTAATGATTTATTCACAGAAAGTTCTTCGTTAATATTACTTTAAAACAAGACATCTATCTCGTAAATTTATGACAAAATAACGTTTTGGTATTTGTAAAGTTTATCATAAAATTTTCCTTATAAAATTTTATATTCATCGTTTTCAAGTGACTTAATTTAGAAGCCCCATTTCTAACACTTGTTATTATTTCTTTCTAATGAATTACAATAACTGTTCAGTTAAATAATATGACCCAAATCATGTACAGGGTGTTTTGAGTATCCCATAAGCTAACCTTTTATATAGTTACCCCAGACACATACTTCCAATTGTAAATTTTCATTTTAAGAGGTAAAAATTTAGATGGGACTAGTTTCAACTCCATAGGGGTCTGTTTAAGAAAATGCAGAAAATTCATTTTTATATGGCCCTATTAGTTTAAAATTTCCATTCAGAAAAATGTTCGTTATAACTTTCTGAATAAGGCACAAAAAATTTCATCTAAATATCTTCAAAACCCACAGAGATGGGTATATATTTTTCCTCTTCCCACTCATGTGTAGAGCGAAACTCAATTTGCATGTCAAAAAAGTCAATTTGTCATCTTTTGGATTTATTCAAACTGACGATACAAATATACCTACTCGAGCGATTTTTAAAGGAAATAGATATCGAAATCACACCGAAATGGAATTACTAACTCCACCATTACGATACATTTTCCCCATCCCCTCATTACGAACATCCCCATCCCAGCAATTAATTCTTCCAGAGCACGGCGGATCGAAACCCGAACCGGAGCGGCGAAACCCGAACCGGTGATTGTCATCGAGGGACCACACGCGAGGGTGGTGTTCTTCCCAGATAGGTCATGATCGATGGGTCCGGGCTATCGCCTAGGCCGGCGCCTTTCATGCTCCGTTTAGGGCGGCCGCCGATAGCCGGCTATTAAAATCCCTTGTTTCCAATCGCGGGGATCAGGTTGTCTCATTAGAATTTCGGGTGTCTCTTTGTCTTGATGAAGAGCTTGAGGAGAAATGACCCAGTTTCGGGATGGAATGAATGATCCAGGAGTTTAAAAGCACTTGGTGAGTTGAATAAAAAAATGTATCTACTGATGCACTTGTAAAGGGTGCTTATAATTACAGAATACCCTGAAACTTAATTCAGGGTGCAAAAGAAAGTCCCTTTAACCTGAAAATATTCTCGAACGGAGAGAGCTTTTGCCCGACATAATGCAAACGACTGCAGCGCCCCAGAGGCAAAATAAGAAAGTTAAAAAAATTAATTAAAAAATTAAAAGAGATAGAACTAAAAATTCAATGAGAATATTGTTGCCAATATAATAAAAAGCATACTGAAAATAATTTATGAAAATATCTTCATTATTCGAGGAGATATTAGAAAGTGAAAATAGCACTTTTTTTAGGCCTCAAAAAAGAAAAAGTTCGCAGACTTGCAAGTTTTTCATTTGTTATCATACAATTTTTGCTTTTTTAGCTAAAAAAAATTCATATTTTATTTGAGAAAATCAAGGAAATTTGGAAAATTAGGAACTTTCTTTTTTTTTGAGGCCTGAAAAGTGTTATTTTTACTTGCTAATATCTCCTCGAATATTGAAGATATTTTCTTGATTTTTTCAGTGTGTTTTTTTATTGGCAACAATATTATCATTGAATATTTTGTTCTATCTCCTATAGTTTATTTTAACCGTTTTTATTTTGCGATTGGGGGCGCTGCGGTCACTAGCATTATCTCGGCCGTAGTCGCTTTACTATACCGTTACCTCACTTGTATAGCCGTAGCTCTCTCCGTTCGAGAGTATTTTCGGGTTAAGGGACTTTCCTATGCACCCTGTAATGACTTTAGATTTAGAAGAAACAGGGAAAACGAATAAAGCATGAGAAAAATTTTTTTTTTTCTTGGAGAACCAGGATTTAGACGGAATACTTATCAATATTTTTTTACATTTTAAATTTTTACGGCGCAAAACTTTTTTGAATGATGTTCTATGAAAATAGCACTTGGTGTCTAGACGATCTTTGGGTGGGATGCTCTTTTAGAATACAGAATAAAAATTGGGGACCGCCATAGAGAAAGTTTCCACAATAGAGCGTGTTGCACATTACGTATGGTTGGTTATTTTTTTTCCCAGGTCAAAATCACGGCATAGAGCACCAAGCAAGACTGATAAATTTTACTTCTGGAGAAAACATTAAACCATGAAAAATTACACCTAAATAAATTTCACAATCCCAGTCACAATGTCCATTCTGTCCCTCAAGGTTTTACCATAGGGAAACTTTGATAATTCAAAGCTGACGGGAACCGATAAAACTTCCAAACCAATCCTTTTCAAGGTATTCCATTTGTATTAAATTATTCAAGAATACAGGATTTTGTAGTTTTTGTGGTTCTGTAAATTATAGATTACATAAGAAATTCAAAAATTATCTAAAACCAACTATGTATTTGTTTTTGAGAATTTCTGTTTAACACTTAAATAATATCTAACTATTTCTAAAATTAGAATATTATTAGATCGAATTCTATTTAAATACAACCTATTAATAATATTTTTTTTATGTTTTAAGAAATAGCTTGAACTATGTCGCATATAAAATGAAACTATTATTATACTTTTGAGAGAGAAGGTGAAAAAGGATAGAAATGATTGAATCTTTCTTTGGTATATCTTTCTGTACTATTTTCCCTTTTATAGAAAATATTTTACAATTTGTTTAATTCTTTACCTCCAATATAATATGTTTCCTACTGATTCAATTCAAAAGGCGACATAAGGCGATATTAGAGGTAGTTTTTTTCTTCCTTTTGACACTGCTTGTAGAGAGAAGCTCTTGAAGATATTTTAGAGCCCCAAAAGTCATTTTGCCACATTTGGTCTTTATTCCTTTTTTTCCAAACTGATGTTTTTGACACCCAGTTTTATAATAAGTAAGGCAACGAATCCATCCCTAAAAAAACCTACTAGTTCCTTGCCAGACAGACAGGTTGTTTTCAGAATTCTAATCTCCACACTACAGATATCTTTTCCAGAGACCACAGCTACCCAAATCTCCACCGACTAATAACACAACATTCGCTTCGAAAATCTCCTACCCGAACCAAGTCAAAATCAATCTAATGTATAAAAATAACACGGCCAAGTGACTTGAAGAAGCTGGATTCATCTAATCCTGTTGACCAAGTGGCATTCTCGCAGCATGATCCACATACCAGGCACTGTTTGCAAACTCTCTGAGGCCACTGTTCCCGTACGGGGTCCACCTGTATAAACAGAAGGGAGCTTGTTTTGGCAGAGTGCATTAGCTGGATATGACCCGCGTGGGCCTTAAGTTTGTGCAACGGATCATGGAAAAGTGATACGATTCCGATGTTTTCTTTATTGCGAAATCATCGGATCGGTTTTGGTGTGCGTGCCTGTTTACACCTCTGAGCTTGTCACACACGACAAGTTTGAGCTCTTCTGGGATGTTCGGAGGAGGGAGATTTTGTGTTGTTGGAGCGTTTGACAGCTCAAAGAGGGTATTAAGGAATACTTGGCGTCCCTCATAAGGTCGTCGGACTTCAAAGCGAGGATGAAAATTATTTGGAAGGAAAACGGAATGGATGATGCACTGAGAGAAATGACAGAATATGTAAATCAATGTTTTCATCTTTGTATGAAACGTTTTGTTTCAAATATGACCGATCAATGTTTTCATCTTGGTATGAAACATTTTGTTTCAAATATGACCAATCAATGCTTTCAATTTTGAAACACCAGACATACTCAGCTTCAAACAATTCATTATCAATTCATTCAAACAATTATCAATAGTCACCACTAAAATTATTCTTATTTTATGCTTGAAAATTGGAAATTTTTGGAAAGCATTCTTTTTTTGGTGTGGTAGCTTGAAACATAGCGTTGCGAGGTCACATACAATTTGGAAATCGTCATACTTACGTTGCATTCATTATACGTAGTAACAGTGACACTCGTCGCACTCCGATTTAAGAGAAAACCATGCACCTACTCAAGAATGAGCACATGATTTCTCATTTTTGAGTTTTGAGTACTATCTGCACATTTTTAGAAATGAGTATGTGCATGTTTTTAAATTTGCGTAAATTTGACTCGGAGCCAGTTAGTGAGTATGCAACATACTAAGATTTGAGTGATTTTTACTCAGTTTTAAAACTATCGTTTTAAGAGTGTGCTATTTTGTTTTTACTAGTGAGAAAAACACCGACTAATATGGTTGGTGTATATCTACGGTGACCATGCTCCCCAGTGATATGATAAAAGCCAACATGATGATAAGCATGATATAAGCCAACAGAGACAATTATTCTGTCGATATTTTTTGATAGATAGAACTTCTAAAACTATGCTTCCTTTAAAGTCCTTCCGAAGGTTCTGCAAATCCTCACAGAAAAAGAGCACGATCACATTTATTCCAATTGATACGAATTTTTTTACACTGAGAAAATCACAAAATTAATCTAAAGAGTATTTAAGAAGAAAATGATCAGAAAAAAACCTATAAATACTTTTTTTTGTATTAAATTTATTCTTTTAAATAATTTTCCCCGATAAGCATCTCTACATCTAAACCCCAATCAAACTGAAAAATTTTCCCTTTTAATTATTACTCGAGTGGTAATGTGGTATATACTCTAACTTGGTGCTTCTCAACGTGAGGGGCACGCTCCGCAGGGGGCAATTTGAAGGAGCAATGGGCAATTAATTATGATGGGGATATTCGAAAGAAATGTTGTATTTCAAATGATCCCAGATTACTAAAAATTGAGCCGAATCCCAGTCAAAAATTGAAAACATTTCTTGGGGAGGATCCCCATTCTCACTTGGGATTTAGTATTTCCACACAATATGAAAATTTAATGTGCAAAGATTTAAATCATAGGCCTTTAATTTCATAAAAACCTATAAGGCTTAAATCTACTTGTGACCCTTGGGGGGGGGGGATTTCAGAAAGACTCGGTGAGTCATGGCATGTAAAGCGTTGAGAAAAGTTCCTAACTTAAGGTTTGAATCATTAAATCACCCAGCACATTCAGAAAATGCAGCTTTATTTATTAGATATTAGGAAGTTATATGCAGTAAGCGATTGCTGTGGTTGGGGTTTAAATTGAATAACTATTTAAAAATTATTTAGTGGTAGCTGTGTGACATAAATTTTTCCAAGAAACTGTAACCAGACGTGGCTTGCAAGATAGAAATAAACGACTATTTTGATAGTTTGGTTTCCATAAGTGTTTTCTGAGTGACTTTAAGCCACACCCATGATATTGCATTATTTGAAGAATTTGAATTATCCCGAGGTATTGATCATCATGTATTCACAGGTATTATCAAATCTTATATAATGCTGCAAACTCAAAATCCTTAACGGTTAATAAATAGAGCTCAGTATTTTGTGTAGAAGAATAATGTCATATTTTAGAATGAAAAATATTTCTTCAAATGTCTAATACCGACTACAGCTTCACGTACTTAATAAAGAATAAAAAAAAAAAATAAGGTTTTTGTTCGTGTTTCTTCAATTTTGAAATCAGTTAAAATACTATTTCATTAAAATATTGAATAACTAACTTGTGCTCTACGAGTTTGAATACCGTTCATTCACAACATCCGTTTGAATTTTCTATTTAATTTATTTACTATCGTGAATTCACTTCATGTATTGTAATTTAATGTAAATTTAAAAATACGAATTTCCTCATAAAAAATAAATCCCTCACCTAAAACCAAGTAAATAGATGCCCCTCTACCCAATTTAAATTCGTTTCCAACATGGATGTGAACTCTGCTCTTTAACTTTAATTCGAAGTCAACTCCCAAAGTAGATCCCATTGCATTCATTCGCCCACCGATCAGGATCACAATACCTCGAGTCATTCTATTACCACCTCCACAACTGTGCTCCAGGGAAACTGAACCAGGTAAGGGAACCCCAGCTACACCCAAAACGATGTTAGAACTGTTCCAATTACGTTTGTCCCTCTCCTTTCCAACTGCTCTTCCCGACATTTATCCCCTGTAATTGGACGTAATGCCGGACCAATGAGGTGACAAAGAGGGGTGTGCTTTTAAAGGGGTGCTTTAATGAGGGGGCAAAGGGGTACTTCACAGAACACGCGACTCCTCAGTAGATCCGGTGTCAGTCCCTGGGGGGAGGAGAACCCTTTCCCGTTTCGTTTCGTAATCACCCCTGTCCGGAATCCGGGAAAATCCGGGCTACTGAGGGAATTCCGTGTTGTGGCTTTTATGTTGGGGGAGCATCTGATACTAGATTTCAGGGTGAGTTCTGGGGTATATATGCTTTGTTGGTAGTTTTATACTGAATATTGCTGACATGGAATTAATGATAGTGGGTTTACATATGTTAGGGGTGTAATGGCGTTGTTAAAGAGCTGAAATAATAGATGAGTAGATAATTATTTTTTGGATTAGGACTAGTTGAGAGACTGGAGGTCCAAGAAAAGTTGTTTGGGAATCCAAGGAGTATGTGACAATGTATGAAAAGTTCTTAAGTTTAGCATACGAGGTGAATTAAGTTATAAATATGTGAATTTCAATTTTGCAAGCTTCTGGGGGGTCTGTATATTCTGATACTCTGATCACACATGGAGTAAAAAAACTATGTAAGAGTGCAAACTAACCTCGTATACAGAAGTTATCTCTAACTGTCTCCAATACCCCGTGGCGTTTAACCCATTCTCCTCTAAGTACGAATGTGACAGGGAAACCAAGAAAATGCTTGAAGAGTAGAACGGTAAAAGGGTATAAAGTTTGAAGATTATTACAGAATTATTTGCTGCCAGTTTATCAAAAATTTCACAGGATGTATTGAAAACTTAACCTGAATCCCCTCTCTTTGGAGGAATACAAATACCATATAGATCCCGACCAAACAGACATGGACTATAACTTTAAGAGATACGACGCATAACACTCTTTCACATAACAACCTTCCCTTTCAACGTCCAGGTACAGGTCACGAATCCTTTCCGGAAAAGTCATTAAAATCGCTGCTCTCCCCAGCTTCATTAAACGTGTCGAAAGCGTCCGGCTGGGATCATGAGTCTCCGAAAAAAGTGATAAATGACAGTGTTGAAATTCTAACTGCCTATATCACGAAATGGAAACGGAACTCGTCAAGGTGGATTTAAATTCTCCAGGAGGTGCGGAGCAGAAAAAATTAATCGCCTCCCGAAAATATATTTTCGAGAAAAGGGCACAAATCTCTTAAATGAAAGATTGCGTGCTCATGTATCCGGCTTCGTTCAATAAGACCCGCTTATATGCTAAGAGGGGGATACATTTTTTCGTTATTGTTATTTATTAATCCTGTTAACTCCGTACGACTGAGGTGATCGTTTTTGTCTGTCCGTCTTCCTTTTTTTGCCGAGCTTTGAATGGAGAAGAAAAAAGGAGCCAGAAATTGGGTTCCCCTCCTATTCAAAAATCCTGTCATTTGTAATTAGGAGTTCAGATTTTAAAGCGAGATCCAAAGGTTGCCGCAAATGGCGAGGGGTACTTGATTTGGCGAAGAAATGGAGGACGACTTTGGCTTTTTAGTGTACATTTATTTTTCATACTGGAGGAACTGAAGACCATGGCCAGATTTAGGCGAGGGAATGTAGGAAGGGCACCTGAGAGGGGTAGGCTATTCCTGATGGATCTGGAAACATTATTGACCAGTTACAAAATAAAAAAGTGAGGAGGGCAATGACCCCATGACCCCCTAAACTCTGCCCTCATGAGGTTTAAATAGTTAACATTAATTAAGAAAAGCACTTTGTGACAAAATATTTGAAATTAAAGTAAACAGAAAATACTTAGTTTTTAGGGTATCAAATAAGCATTTATTAGATTCCATTTTGTTTCTTTAAATGATATCATAGATTAAAAAAGTAAATTTCTGCTCAAGAATAACCAAAAAATAGAGAATTATCGATCAGATTTGTAAATTGGCTAACCGATAAATACCGATAACTTCAGACATTTTGTGAAATTGTTAATTATAAAACCCAAGGTTAAAAATTATTCTTAATAACATTTTTTGAATGACATTATACTACCCCTTTTACGATAACACATCAATTTCGACCAAGTCCAATATTGATAGGATAGAATGATTTTCGGCGGCGTTTCTGAGCTACTTGTGTAAATTATAGACAAATATTTAGATTCAATAAAAAGTGTAATTTCACTCTAATTATTTCATTACAAATATTTAGATTCAATAAAAAGTGTAATTTCACTCTAATTATTTCATTCTGAAAACTGAAAGGTGTTTTATCACGAGAATGTTACACCTCTACGCTTTTTTTAAATCAAAAACAAAAACCTTCTATTACCTTACATTTTTGATAGTTTCAGAGACAGAGTTAGAGCGATAGTTTCAGAAAAAGCATAAATTTTATGTTACATATCCATCGCCAAAACATGCATAAGTATTAAGATACGTCTAAGCAGGTGCTAACCTTAAAATTCCTCCCAGATTTATATGAAACACGCTTTAGTTCATCGCAAAGCCCATTTGACATGCTTGTTACGAATCATCAGATTAAGAAAAGAGAGCTTTTATTTCGATTTCTGAGATTCAGAGTAGCCAGGTCGCAAACGGTCCCTGACAGTGAATGATCACAAGCGTCAGATCGTGTCACCTACCCGCTCGCTTTTGTTCCCCAGGTAGGATTCTTTGTCGACCGACTGTGCGATCCATCATTTTGGTAGCTCCAAAAAGCAGAATTAACAGTACCAAGAACGAAATAAGAAGACGATTCGGCTCAAACAACGGAGGAGCGAACTGTAGTGTTGATCTGGTTTTGACCTTTTTCTTCATTACCGCTGGGGCATAGAGAAGCGCCATTTTTCCTGATGAAGCAGGAAAAGTAAAATTGTAATTATAACTATGTTTTTCTGTCATATTATTTTTTTGAAGTCTTAACCTAATACTTAAAAAATCTTCAAAAGTTGTTCTTCCATTCAACGGTTTACCCCCCATGCTCTAGCCTCAGACCTTTTACTATTTCTTAAGGATGTTTGCGGGATTAAAAAAAAAACATTTGATGATACATTAATTGAAAATATTTAAATAACAAGTATAAAAGAATAACATTTCTACTCGTCAATAGATTTTTTTGATTAGAAATAATAAAATCACTGGGATTCTACTCCCTGTATTTCAAATAATTCTGGATTCCTGGGATCCTGACCCTCCTGGGATTTCAAATAATTTCCATAATTTTGAACCACGCCAGGTTTTGAAACGTACAAACTTATCCCCCCCTGGGGCTCAAGGAAAACCAACTTAACCAAATCAACGAGATAATATTAATTGCATTGAACTATGAGTAAAATTTCAAATCTCTAGCTGATCGGGAAGTAAGTTAAAAATCGATTTCTAAATTCCACCTTAACAGACAGAATAGACGAGAAAGGAAGTGAGCAAATAAAGTAATTTAAAATCTAATTTTCAAATTATAGGAAAATGAGTCATAACTTTTTAACCAAAGTATAATCTGTATGGGGGAAGAGATATCCTGAACAACTTTTCAACTGTAATTGTATTTTAATTTGATTTAAATTCGAGTGTTTTTCTTTCCAATTTCAAAAAATACTATCTATTTTTTCATGTCTTACGTTTAAAAACATTAAAATTATTGTCTAATCTCTTTCAATGAGATTGAACTTTTCCACTGACTATCCCACTTTATTCTGCTTAAAACAAACATTTCTATAGTTTCACATCCGTTTTATCCAAAATGAATAACTGGTTTTGTCTGTAAAACAAAAACCAAAATATTACAAATTGGAAATACTTACAAGATGATATAATTGTTGGTATTTTTTCCATTCAAAACTAAAAAGTTATGCTGGATACTGAAATAACTTCAGACTAAGTAAGTAAAATAAATAAATTGCCCTTAAGTCATTTAAACCCTTAAACATCTCGATTCGGTCAACTGACAAACAGTTCCTTGGTTTGATATAATAATAAGAGTTGCTCATGAAAAGAAATATTTTCACTCCATCAACCTTTTGTGATTAGATTAAACGCATTTCAAAGGTGTAAAGAAATGATTGGGGAGACTGTTGGCACCTATATTCATCAATGGATAGATGTGCCTGTCACTTCAACTCGTTATCAGTAATTATTTCTATCAAGGAGGAAAATCTATTTTTTATTAATTTGAATCATCACTTGTGTTTCTTCATGTATGTGCTCCTTTGAATTGGCATCGCGAGAAAATTGCTTTTGAATTAATACCGTAATTCAAGTTTGGATATTGAATGACAAATACTATGACTATACAAAGTGTTTATTCTGGTTCTACTCGTTCCTCAGATATTTGAAAGTAATAACATTTATTTCTAAATAAATTGGTTCCCCAAAGACGTCAGTGAATAAAGGTTTCTGTTTTATCCTTAAAAACATGCGACTGATTTAATGTGTTTTCCTTTTTAATAAAAAGATATTTTGATTATTTGTTTCATATCTCTTTGGTTTTTAGATTTTTTTATTATGTTTAGAAGAAAAAGCTTTGTAGGATTGTTAGTGAACATTTGTGAAAGAAAGGAAGAAATTTTTTCTTTGATTTACAAATATTTTCCCTTGACCTAAGCAAAAGTATTTTTATTCGTCAGTTATGATTTTAAAAATTACACAATGTAAAACGCTAAATCACAATTGAAGTGGGGAGTGGAAAATGGAAGTATGCGAGACTTAAAAAAATGAGTTACTGTAGTGGATGAATATGTGTATATATTATATGAATATGTATATATTATGTTTTGACTCATATGTTTTTTGTTACATACCTACTTTTTCCACAATCCACCCAGTCCTTTAAACAATAAATTCGAAAACATTGAAAAAACTATTAGCTAATTAAAATATGCCTCTTAATGACTTTCATAAAGACGCTCAGGTACATTTACTGTACACTTCCCATGCAATGGATAAGTGATGTAAATAAACAAAAGCCCTCATTCTAAAATTGTTTTTATATATTTACATTTTTATGTAAAGGTGTACAGGAATTATAAGGCAAAGGGGGACGGCTCCTGAGAAAGTGAGGCCCATAAATGGCAGGAGTCCGACCTAAGCCTCGAGTGATAGATGCTGCAATCATCTTTAGCCACCTCCACAATTTTGTCATGTCTCTGAAGGGGAGGGAAATAGTCTCCAGACGACCTGGACCTAAGGTAAACTGCGCATGACTGACTACACAGAACTTTCAGACCCACAGATTTAACGAGCACACGTACTCAATCCGCATATACTCAATGGGTCTTTAGTGGTGTTTTTATGTAAATATCTTTGGGAAACATTTACAAATAAAGAGAAAAATATTTTCGTATGCACACACGATTTTCATCATTCATGTACCAGTATACGGACATCGCAATATGCACATCACCTGCAGACGTTAGCAAAACCCACGTTTCTATCCCTCTCTAACACCCTTCCATCCTTCAAAATGAGTGCAGAAGACAAACAACCCACCGCAGAAGAGCGCGAGTATTAACTCTTAATTCCGGAGAGAAGAGAGAAAAACCGATGTCCCAAAGAAATATAGACTCGTCTCTGCAAATCTGCATGATTCCCATCCGCGGTCCCGGCGAAAACCGGGAGAGAACTCGGATTTCCCAGGATTTCCCGGTTTCATTCATCACACCCGAAACCGCACAATGGCCGCGGAGCTCTCCGAATATTTAGTGGGCATAAAAAACCCGGTATCTCCTTCGCTGACAAGTATAAATTTCCCTGTCACAGCCTCTCATGTTTTGAAAAGCTCGCAAAATGTAATATTTTCTTGTTCTCCTCTCAAAAGCGGAACCGGAATAAATATGTGTGCGCGCGAGTAGGGAAAAAAGCGGGGTTCCCTCTTCTTTCGCAGGCTGTTTATTCAAACTAAGTGCCGTTTTATGCAAATTGATTTAAATTTATTCATAAACTGCAACTTATTTTCTCTCAATCGCCGTGGGTAGGGAGGCCTTTAGAAAGGTCTTTAAGTCCTTAACGTTAAGATCGATTATAAGGGTTGTGTGTATACTTTCTTCTTCTTCTTCTTCTTCTTCCCTTGTCTTCTTTTTTATTAATGCGAACTTTAAATTCCGCTCCTTTCAAACCTTCCTAATGTGCTTTCTATACTTTGTCGAGGGATTCACAATGCCGCTTCCTATGTTGCGATTTAAGGCATTGCTTCTTAGTTTTCATGTCAGAACTTGAACGATTTACTATCGACTAGGCTTTCAAGGTATTTATGCGCTATCGGAACATATTGTTGGCGAAATATTTTATTTTGAATGGTGGGGTTGAAAAGAATGTGTCTGGGTCATACACCTGTGTTCCTCCCCATGCTGTCTGCACTAAAAAATTGATTTTGTGTTGTAAAATACTTTAAAATCACCTCTTTCAATATAAACGTTTGAGGGTATGCAGACTTCAAAGTGAAAAAAAATCTAAATACATTTACGCAACCACGATGAACTTTGTATCAAAACTGACGCCAATGCGCTTAAATTTCATTTTCCACTTGAAGAGAGAAACGTATTAAATGTAATGCACAATGTATACCTACAGAGTTTCTTATTTTTATGTTTCTTGTTCACTAAATTCATTCTTCCTCCGCTTACACTTCTGAAATAGTCTTATCCCTTAAAATCTGTAAAGACCCATTTTTTTAAAATGATACATTTTTCAGAATTTAAATAAATCGAAAAGTTCATGACCAGATGTTATATCGGGAGAAAATTTTGTTGAAAAAAAATGGTATAAATGCACATAATAATACAGGGTTATTTCTCTGATGTAGATCCCGTTTCCTAGAAATAAAAAATAAATTCAAATCAAACTCTAATGCATATTTTGATCCCCCACTCATCAAAAACCAATCCATTGATTCCAAAAAGAAGAAGCAACCACATCTAATAAGATCTACTCTCCTTAAAACAAACGCTTTTATTCACCCTACGTGTTTACATACCTCGACAACAAACAAAACGTATGCTAATAACAACCCTCCTCACCATTAGCTGCTCTACGTTTCCCAGAACATTGAATTTAAAAGAATCTCTCCACAACCATTAACGAACGGATTAGAGCCCTAATAGCCAACGATACTATCGAATCCATCTCTTCACTTCGAATCCAATGAAGCAAATTACAATGATCAAACAACTCAGGTAGGCGACTCATCGTTTCCAGCAGCCAAGGACAACTACACCCCGTAAACAATTAGTCCCTATCCATGTCTCCTTATCAGATCTCCTTTTTGGAGACACTTGCTTGTTTATTTTAGTCATAACATGTTATTAACTCACCGATGGTACTCCGATAACGTGTGCGTGAAGATATGGCCAATTATCGTAACGCAGGAGCTCCCTATACTAAAAACAATTATAATCGAGAGAGAGAGAACAAAAGGTTTGACAATAGTGGTTAGTGACAATAGACAACTGGATTTTTCTACCTATAAACTGTTTGGAATACCCAAAGCAATTTAGAACCGTTTTCGTTATTTCTCCATATTTAAGGAACACGAATAGTAGGTATTGTAGTTGTACTTTTAGAAATTAACTTGGTATTTTAAGTTTTTTAATAGGTTTTCATCCTTTTTTAAATTTGTTGATTTCATTATACTATGATTCTTGTACGTATACTAATTGATAACGCTATCCACTATATCCACTTATCGGGATAATCAATATAAAATGGTCTTTTCTCAACCGTTGAATATTATTTTTACAAAAGGTAATATTTGGCTTTTAAAACTAAGCTTCCTAATATTTATTTAAGTTTTTGTAAAAAAGGAAAAATATTGAATATTTTTAATTACACTTAAAGCACCCTTTTTGTGGTAAAGTGGTAAACTTTAAATAACAGTAGACTAAATGGGACTAGTCTACAACTCCAATGGGAACAGTAGACTACTACTTATTTTCCAAAGTAAAGGATTAATCTGTCATGACCACAACTGTCATACTGAAAGAGTACGTGGAGGGGTGCAAAAAGACGAGGGGGGGGTAGGAAACGAAATTTCAAACCGGATGCCGTCGTGTGTCCTCCGAGTAAACCGATAGTATCGAAGAGCCTTCCTCTCCCTATCCACTCATTCATAGGTTTCTTGACGCGTGACGCTCTTAGGTCTTAATGGCCAGTGTGATACAATAATACGTAATAAATACCCGGCAGATGCGAGTCGAGATAAGGTCCATTGTTTTTCCGCCTATGATGACATTGGCAGATGCAGGCAGACTTTTAAATCGTCCTGATATCGATACCTTGAGCCCTTTTCTTTGTTTTGTTCTAAATGCTCTGACGGACGGTTGGATGGCGAGTAGTGTAGGTTTTCGTACATTGGAGAAAGAATGACCGTTAGAGATTGTGAGGTTTAGGCAATATTTTTTATAATTTTTTTTAAAGATTGAGCTTTCTTGGGTGACTTTGTTCCCCTGGTCGAGTAGATCAATGAATAAACTGAACAGCGTTTGAGCATATGAATAGTTATAGCCAGACGCCAAAACCCTCTTGCCTCTTATCCTAATTCTAAATAAATAAATTTCTCTTGTTATGACTTCAGAGTTTTAAAATTATTTGAACAATTACAATTTTCTTTCCATTGTTGGTCAATTATAATTATTTTTAAATTTAAAAATATTTAAACCTTGGGTGTAATTTTCACTTCAGTTCCCAACAGATATAATACAAATAAAAAAAAAGATTTTTATCCTTCTTGTATTTTAAGGTTTTTAATTTGTAAAATAGTATATAGCTAAACGAATTTTATAAAACAGTTCATCAACCAATGTTTTAGCAACAGGCCTTAAAACATCTCACTTATACTTTCTATACTATTCTAAAGATTCCATGTTTCCTGTTGTATTTAGTTTCACAAATATTAATGTTAGTTAAAACCCAAATAAAAATGTTATGAAGATTTTTTTTAAAACTAACTTCCTTTGTATACAAGAAGCAAAAAATCATCACAAGTTTTCATCACAAGATCAATTTTTTTTTATAAATGATGTTATTACACTACTTTTGATGGTTTTTATGTCCCGCTTTTAAAGGGTTAAATTTAAGAAATATCGTTATATTTATCCTCAAACACACCAATCAAAAATATTTGATTAATTGGTGTATGAAGAACTTGTTTTATAATACATAATTTGCTCTACTTATCAAATAATTTATTGCGATACATAAGATCCTTAATTTCCCTGTTAAATCTGAACTAGTATTTTGCTAATCTAGTTCATTCCGCATACTTAAAATACAACTTTTAATTTGTCATACTGACTTTTATATCATGAATAATATCCTGTATCAAGATGATGTATCATAATCCTCATTTTATTACAGTATGTTTGGTAATAAATTGTATCTTACTTTTGTTCTTTTATACATAGAAGAAGAATAGAATACCATCCCTTTATATCTTGAGAAAACAAACAAGCTTACTTATTAAATATTTAAATCTTTCACTCGACTAAATCCTTTATAAAATGTTTTGAAATGCAAAAAAAGCATTACTGATATTGAAATCGGAGCTGCATGATCGGTTATGTCAGATGCGCATCTTCCAAAAAACAACATTTATTAACGAGTGCTAAATCCGACAGGACTATTTTGTATAAATCATTTAGCCTTTACTCCTTCTAAAACAACTATCCAGAGATAATCTCTTTACCTCAATGTGATTTAAAAGCTCGTTTTTCAGTTTGCCTTGTTTGACGTGTAAGTACTTGATCGCAAATCTCTAATCACAGCAACGAAGAGGACAGTTTATATCCGCTCCATTGCTTTTCACAGTCAAAAACCCTCAGATTCTTTTATGTAATACCCATATCCAGTATTTTAGGATAATAGTTCTCCTTCATTATGAGCTTAACTTGAAACATTGGATCCATTTATCATAGTGCGTTGTAGTTGACATCCAGAGTTGAATTTTATGACAACGTTTCGGGAAAGGCTTTTGAAAACGTCAAGTCCTCTCACATAAATAAAAGTAAAGTGTTATCTCTTAGGTTAATCTAGGGATAACACAAGATTAACCTAATATCTTTCATACCGTTTGAGATGGCGCTTATACCCCCTTTTAACAACTATGATTTAAGTAAATTTACTTTGTGAAATTAAGTCCAATAGATACAAACAAATCATAGTGATATAGTGTTTAGTTTATTTTTTGAACAATCATCATTTAAACATAAGTTAAGAGAATAATGTGTATATTAATCTAAAATATTGGATTTAAGGTAACTGCAGAGTGACATAAATTTTACTACAGAAAATAGTATAAATTAATGCTAATTAATATTGGAAGTTGAAGTTTCACAAAGATTGATGAAACATCATCAAAATACAAGATTTGATAAAAGTACTTTTATCATTACTTGTCTTAAAGTTTTTATTTTTTTTTTGTTACTTTTCTCCTGTTTTCTTTCTAGTCCTTTCAATTCGATATTATTCGGAATCTATATAATTGTTCATCATATTTCTCTGAATCTATACCTCTCTTTCTCTTATCTCTCTTAAAATTTCTCGTATTCTGTTTTTTTTTCTCTCCTTCTCTGTGTAATATTTTCGTCTCTATAGAGATATATCTTTCCATACTTAACTTAGTACTGATAACGCTACTAGGTTTCTATTTTAAATAACTCGATAACTTCGATTCCTTGAGAAAACACCCGAACTGAACAGATCCGATCCAGAAACTATTTCCCCAACTTAAATCACCATCCATAAGCAGTATACGACTCGAACTCTCTCCTAAACTACCATCTCTTCCAAGAATCATTCATCTCAACCCACCTCATCCTAACATCAGAGACGAACAATCCCAGAAAAGAATTATCCACCCTCAAAGTGCGCATTTCGGTGTACACCCAAGTGGGCGATTCTCCCATATCCCACAATAGATAAAACTCGCGTGCCCAGTGGTCAGAGAAGCAAGGAGCCAAAAGTACTTCTAATGGATTCTTGATAGATCCCTAATGGATATGCCGCAGCCGGTCACGTGGCCCGTTTCACAAGAGTTGATTGGCCATCGACCGGAATATCGGAGGAAATCTTTCGCACGCGAAACACTCTCTCAGGGATATGAGATGGGGAGGATGCGGAGCCGAAATTAAATATGAGTGGGGGGTGCACACGAGAGGGTGATGAAATTGTACGTTCTCTCCCGATGGGGCACTTTTCGCGGTTTGTGGTGTTGGGTGGGTGGAATTGGGCTTTGTTGCGGTATGGAGGTTTGTAGAGTGCGATGGTGAATGAGCGATTGGATTGGAGTGGTCAGTGGGGGAGAGGTGAGTTAGTTGTCAGGCATTAGGTAAGTGGTGTTAGGTAGGTTTGCATGGTGAGCTTGGTAGCAGGAGTTAGATAGTGACTAATGACAAGTGACTTCGGAAAATTGAAGAGTTTCAAGATCTAGATCTAGAGGGTAACCCTGGGCATTTCTTATGGGTATACATTATTTTTTTAGGAGAAAAAACAAGGAGAACAAAAGGAGAAAAAACAAGCAGCATCTTGGATGTTATAAAATCTTTGTTATTTTATCATTCATTTGAAAAATTTAGAGGAAAATTGAGATATTTTTGGACCTAATGTGACAATGTTACATGGGATGATATATTCTTCTATGAGAAAGCACTCTATGCTGAGACAGTGGGGTCTTAACTTTTTTTTATAGGTGAGCTAATATAAATATTGATAGGGAAAAATTAAAAAAAATACAAAGTAGGATTAAAAGGATGGTTAGAGAGATCTAACATTTATCTTACATATACATCTTACTGCATACAATATGTTAATAAGAACATTAAAGACTAAATGTTTTTTTTTGCGAAATTGAAATTTCCTCGGTTTATATTTATTCATAGAATATGGGTTCCTTTGAAATAAGTAGAGTTCTTATTTTTGATGGGGTAGAGAAGAACTAAAACCATTTGTTGAGCTCAAGTTATTTAGTTAGAACTTTCTGCAGCTTCATTCTAGATTCTAATTAAAAATTTATTTACTGCGTCTACATCCTCTGATAAAGAATTTTCCAATAATCTTACCAACATA
The DNA here is from genome assembly GCA_963680715.1 of Tetragnatha montana. Lineage (NCBI taxonomy): Eukaryota > Metazoa > Arthropoda > Arachnida > Araneae > Tetragnathidae > Tetragnatha > Tetragnatha montana. The sequence continues at coordinate 35,314,315 of OY796675.1, forward strand.
TTTGCAACATAGAAAACACCAAAAATAATCAAATCTGTGTGTAAATAGCATATGCAGCTTAGAAAAATTACTGACTGCAAATACGAACTACTTTGATTAAAAGATAAAATTAATCCCAACTAAGAAAAAAAATAATGAATATGAATAATAAAAAAACAACATTAACAGAGAACTATCCGCTCATGAGATACAAATCAATATCCCCCTGCTTCTCCTATCTTCACCGTCTAATTTTAACGCAGCAAATTCTCCTTCCTCTTCATTAAACAAAGTTCTCCCAATATTTGCTCAGATCTCAAACACCCGAAATCCCCGTTCGAAAACAACATTCTAATTCCATCCTCACATCGAGCTCCTCGCATCATTTAAATTCCATAACCAATAACCAAATGACAGCACCGCCCTGTTTACCCAACCCGAAAATAATAAAAAAATAGCGAAAAGGGGGCAAAAAGCGTATAATGTCATTACAAACACGACATTGCTCGGAAGTGTTAATTAATACTACCCGGAAGCGGCGAAGGCGGAAGTGGCCTTCTCGGGGCAGAGAAAAAACGCCCCCATTATTATTATTGTTATTTGGGGTCTTGGATCAGAGATCCCAATATCAGCGACAGCTAATCGGGAGCTCTCTCAATATAATAAAGGGCGGCTGCTGCCCGCCTCGGGGCTTGTGTGTACAAGACGACTGAGAAGATCACAATGCCGGGGCGCTCGCCCAAACATGTCGGGGGCTGCGGAAATTAAAGTCTTCTAAACGCGGACTGGTGACAGATTGTGCGCCCTTTTGCCCCCGGCGCCCTAGGGTTGGTGCGGCAGGGATTGGCGAGGGGCGCGACGCGCCAAGTGAGGGATTTTAGGCGGATAAAAGTAGCCTAACTGTTAAATTGATTCGTGGAATGATATAGTCACAGTGGGAAAGTATGCGTGTTACGGGCAAAAAGATAAACCGGGTATTATTAATAATGCCAGAAGTTGAGGTGGGCAATCTGATAAATTGAATGACATTTATCAATGAGTATTTATCACTTTACCCGAAATACGCGAGCATTATTAATAATGCCTAGATTTATCACATTGTTCGTAACATATGGACTAGAGTAGAGTAGATTCTCTATTATAATCGAATTTAAGTAAGTAAAATGTAGAGTTAAATTGGAAAAAAAAGGAGAAAAGAATTAGATTTGATATACCTACAATTGATTTTTCTCATTTAATTAATTTTATTACAAATGAACAGCTAATATAAAGGAAAGAGAATCAATATAAGTTTTATGATATTTAGATTTTCAATTGATACGATACAGAAGAAATAGAAATGCATAGTTTACCCCCCTTTTTTTAATGAAGAAAGATATCAAAATAGTACGTTTTACCTTTTCATTCACTATTTTTCGACCTGCACATTTATTTTACTGCGCAAGTTTCAAAACATCACTTTTCCTCAAGAACTCTCTATACTTCCATCATTATTTACCAGATAATTCGACGAGTCTTCTGCACAATATTTTCTAGTACTCCCCAATTCCAAGATTTCAAGATTTGTCAGTATATTCACAATTTGAATTGCTAAACTATAGCTTCTGTATAGATTTTATTTTCATATGTCCAATTTCCAGGCTTTTTTCTTTAATCCATCTATGTATTTTCTACCATCAATTCAGAAGGACAGACAGTGCATAGTTAGGGTTTCCCTTATTCAAGAATAAAAACATACAGGATCAAGTAACTAACTCTCCATGAGAAAGGCAAACCATTATTTTCGCTTAATTTGAAGACACTTAACAACCTACCCTTACTAAGTGGATTAACAACTCTAACTATTCAATCCTCATGAAATTATATCGTTAAATGCGATCCCATAAAATAAAGGAAATATACTTTTATTAAAAATGGATTCCCATGCCATAAATAGAGTAAAAGGAGTAAAAAGTAATATACATTCATTATATTAGGTAGAATATGTTTAATGCACTGCACTGTATTCATTAAAAATATAATTATAATAGACATTAGTGTTGTTAAAGTTTCTTTATTTATTATTCATCTTGATGGCGTGAGATTCAAAGACTAGGATTTTAATTAATTAAAAAGGGTGGCTAAAATATTTAACTTAAGTTATATTCTTAAACTTAAAAGTTTTTTTTCCTATTTTGCTAATAATGTTAAACATTTTAGAAATTGTTTACATACTTTATTAAATAAAAATTAAATGTATTACTTTTTTGTTCTTTGTTTTTTTTGTTTGATAAATCTTGATATTTCTTTTTCAATTAAGTGTGTTTGTTTTTAATTTTGTAAAAAAAGAATACAGCAATATGGCTTGAAGATCATTTAATTTATATTTATGTTGATATAATATCTTTAATAAAGCTTTATTTTTAATCATCATGTGGATAATTGTTTATATTGCTTTTTATACTTTTCTTTTAAAAATTTGTATGGGATATTTTCTCTCTTATTTAATTTTTATTCCATTAAATCTGAGCAAATACGAAATGAAGTACATTATAAAATGAGGAAACTTCATAAAATTTGCATTTTAAGATGCAAAAAAACATAGTAGTAAGATTTTTAGACATTAATCCCTTTGTATCGAATTCTAGTTGCATCGAATGCATATCTGTAGATATGATATACTCTTATAAGAGTAATAGAACCTTTACAGCTTAAACAATGTTAGTTGAACTCTGTATCTAAGTACTATATTTGAAACATAAAGAATCACTAGTCGAAGTATGAGTAATAGGAAAAATCTACATTCAGAAACCAATACTTTAGATACTAATCATAGATACTTTAGGTTATAAACTATTTACGCTAAAATTTAGTTTAAATAATTTTTTGAACTCAAATACTTATCTGATATTAAATGTATTCTTTTAAGCACTTGAATATGATTAATAATAGAAAATCCAATAAACAAATGTTGTTAGAGTTCTTTTAAGTTTTGATACCCATTAAAATGATATTTTTTATCACTAGGATTAGGACAGTGATAGGTAATGTCTAAACTATCTAATACTAGAATCAATCTATCTTTAAAAATGTGTAGTTTTGCATATGAACTTTTTAGTTAGAAATACTTTTTTGATATGCTATATTTTAGAAATCAAACACAGATGAAAAAAAAACTTTTTAGAACATTGACTTGAAAATACAGTTAAATTATATTTGCTATCACTAGTCATTAGAGAAAAACATATTTTAGTAAAAACACTTTTGAGCATCAAATACTATAGTTTGAATTGGATTTCAAATTTCAAGTACTAATTTGAAGGAACATTATACGCTTATCCATGAAAGAGTATTTGATTCACACCAGACAAATACAGTTAATACTCCCCCAAAGTATCGATTTTGTCTATTGAAAAGTTACCCTTCTGTGTCGAATTACCGCGGATACAGATTCTAGCGAGCATTAAATCGCCAATCCCTGGCTCCCCGAAAGATCAAGAGTGATGCAGGCGACACCTTGTTATCCGCGGCCTTCATTATCCGCTACACAGAGAGAGGGCTCCGGTAATACGGGGTGCACAAGGGCCCCGTATTTATTTACACCCCGAATAACGGCTTTTACGCCATATTAGTCTCCTCCTCACTCAACTTCTTCTCCCAGCCACTCCATGATACCCATTATACGCCGGATTCCGGGAGCCCTATAAATGACTCTAAATAATAAGAACTCGAATTTGGGTAATGAAGGAGTGTACAGAAGAAGAACGTATTTCGAATGCTCAACCGTGCTATTACGGGGATTGAAGTAACACTGGTTTGCAGTGACAAGGGCGATGAAAGCCCATCGCGCTGTTTGCAGAATTCGTGTTATTTGCCCGAGAAGATTTGCTCTGTGAAAGTAATAGTTCTCGGTAGTAGCTTTCCTTTTTTTAGGGTGTCATTAAAACCAGTGCTGGTTCTCAGGTGATTATCCCTGTGCTAATAAAATAAATGGAGAGCCCCGTACTCTGTTAGTGGTATTGTAATAGCTGGCCCGTAGGAGATTATGACGAGGTATTTTGCCTGCTTGTTTATCAGGGTAATGTTATTAGGGGTGATTTTTTTATTTTAGTAAGCGTTTTCAAGTTTGTTAAGTTCGTGAGCTAGATTTGGGTTTTGCGTTAAATTTGTGTAGTCAAGGTTATTTCGAAATACAAAATGAGAGGAAGAGGGTATTTTCTGAGCTGCTTATGATATAATTTTACGGAACGAGGCTTTAAGTCGTAATCCTTTGTGTGTTACTCATAAGCTCGTTAGCAAAGTAATTTTTAAATAATTTCTCTTTTTGTATGAGTGCTATAATATCTTTTAGATTATAATGACAACTTTCATTCACTTTAGTAAGTATGCATTTTCACTCCTTTTCTGTTTATTTCATCTTCACATCTCATTGATTTTATCCGATTTATCTTTTGTAAAGAATGATTAATCCTCATTATTAGAATTTAATTACAACTTCAAACTCAAAAATTTACATACTGGTAACTTAAAAAGAGCAGATATATTTCCTATTCTTTTAAAATATGTATTTTTACTATAAATTATTTAACTAAGTGATTCGTCATTGCATGTCATTTTACTTTCTCTGTAAAATTAAACAAAGATGCAATTAAAAGTACAAATCCAGTCTTCTAAAAAGGGAACATTTATAACTGTAAAGTTTATTCTGTCTTTTTGAATTTGATAATTCAATTTAATCAACTTCTGATACATCATACTATTCTTGTATGTTTTTAACTTCTTGCATTAAGGTGAGTTAAGAATCACTGCGTAATTCTGAACTGCACCTAACTATTTTTAATTTCTCATTAAAAGAATTGTGTATATAAATCATTGTCCTGTCCTACTTTCTTTACAAAAAACTGTCTTCACCGGAAATACTACAAGTTTTAAACTACAGATCGTCTACTTCAACACTGTTTAGTCTCTTTGAAGTTCCTTTACATTGGAAGTGGTGAGGGTTGTCTAGCTTTTGACTTTGAGGGCGCCGTGCAGCTAAAAAACTTAATGAAATGAAGAGGGAAGAGGCCCATTCTAAATTGTTCAACAACCAATTATGCTGACTATCGTTGTTGAAGAATGGCAATGACGAGTTGTTCTGGAACAATATCCTGTGGCTTTTTGGAACTAGGGCAGTTTTGGAGAGCATATTATACATTTATCATCAAAGTACGTGTTGCTATTTGGAAAGGATGCTAGGAAAGCTGCATATCCAAAGCCATTGTCCATCATAAACAGTTATGGTTCATACTTTTTTTTATTTTTAATGATATTAGAATTTATTTATGATATTAGTTGTCAAGGACGTTAATGACAAAAGAATATAATAGTGTAAAAATGCGATGACGTATAGCTTAATGCATCAAAAATCATAAGAGAGATTCTGTCTTCCTTTGCTTCAAAATGTCATACAAAGTGCCCCAACCAATCAGAGGTTTTGTTGTCTTTCAGAGAACTTTAAAATACTTAATAATAGAATTCAAAGTTCAAATGTCAGATACAATAATTTATTACCTCACATATTCAACATCGAAAAGTACTTCATAGTCAACACCGAAATATTCAAATTACACAAACTCATTAATTTGGCCCATCAATAAGATTAGTTGGCTTGAAAAGGAATTATGTATAAAAAAAGAACGAAATAAACTTACGAAGAAAAATTAATTTAAGATATTTCTTAAGTTAAAAAAAAAACAGAACAAATCTGAGAAGGGAGGATATGAATTCCTGGACATTTCCGTCGATCTATCATTCTCCAATCACGGGGGCTACTAATCCCCTAAGACCCAAATAACAAGGGTCTCACCCCTACAATCCGTACTCAATTTTGCGTGAGGTGTCAAATGGACTTCGGGGGTCACGCTTGAGGGTTTGATGCACAGCACGTGGCTCGTTCACAGCTCGCCCCCCACCCCTGTAATGAAAGGAGGGATGAACCTCCACCCCTTCCGACCCCCGATGTCATGCACGAATCCGAAACCCTGTGATTTCAGGAAATGTTTTTTAATCAGGAGCGTTCCCGAGAACCGTTTTTATCAAATGAACCCGAGGGCCAATTTGTGAGTGTGTGTTTTGGGAGAGATGTCTCTGCTTGTTAGGGAAATTCGGTGGAATTTATTTAGATTACCTGCTGCTGTGGTTTTTTATTCGTTGTTAGGAATAGTGCCAGGGCCGTCGTTGTTTTCGGCCATAGGAATGGATAACTAGATGGAATTTCTCTTTGGATTATTGTTGGGTGCTGAAAAGAAGTGTTTTTGAGAACGTTTTTCACTTTTCCATGATGTTTAAAATGAGTTGTCTTGTAGTCATGGGTGGATGGCATTGATTTAAGCATTGGGATAGATGAGATTTTAATTTGCAGTCTTATTTTTCATGAAGGGCTTAGAAAAATAATACTGTTTATTTTTTCACATTAGGGTGACATATAACTGTAAATAAATGTTCTTCTTAAGCTTTGCAGCAATTCCTTACCAAAACTGTCTCAGTCAGTCTCCATAATTTTGATTTATTTAAGGCTATGGCAAAAAAAAATTACTAATTTTTATGGTAAAAAATTTATTAAATTTTATTACATGTTAAGTTTTATCCTAATTAACACCTACGCTACCTAATATTTGAACACAAACAAATAAAAAATTAATAAATTACTCTACGATTGCAGTGTAAAAAAGAAATTTTCATCCTTTATTACAGATTTTATGAATACATCATCCAAAGTAAAGTAAAATGTGTACATCTATATTTATGGATAAAACTGACTAGAATTAATTCAAATTAAGATAATTGCTGATTATAATATTATGATTGAATAGTCTTCTTAGTTTAGTATAGTTTATTTTATTCACAATAATTTTGGTTGATAGTATACAGTCGGTTCCGTTTGATGTGATCACATTTGTCCAAGATCAGAATTACAACAATATCCGATTGATGATAATAAGCAGTTCTATAATAAAATGTGACAAATAGTGTAACTCCAGTGTTTGCATTAAAATCAAGACTGTGTAGTCCTAATTGGTGTGATTTTCTTGTGTGTATTTTTCAACTTAGAGTGGATAATATTACACTACTACATTAATGACTCATTTTGTATATTTATCTAATAAAATTGGCCTTCCAGTGGGGAAAAGAATGTCTTTAAGGGATTTTACCAAACTTTGATAACATTAAACTATATACTGATCACATAAAACGATGCATTTTGCGTTAATTTAAATAGGAGTGATTTGGACTAGTCGATTTCTATTACATTATCCGATTGATAACATTAACCGTGATCACATTAAGCGGAGTCGACTGTAGATATTTATTTTCTATTAAAATCGCACACAATCACATAAGATTAATGAAACATGATAAAAGGCTTCATTAGTTTTAAGAAACGCAAATTTTTATAAAGATGAAATTGCTTTAATTCTTGCAGAAAAGCAACATTTTATCGTGCAGGATATTATTCTTTCTTTTAATTAATACTGTAAAGAGAAGCAAAGAACATTTTCAAATGCTTATAAAATCAGAACTCATTTCCTCGCTTAATACAGAAAGTATTTACATTAATCTGGAACATCACGTGCGGATACAGCCCGTGTGATTCCAGAATTTAAGCGAGTCTATCTTACAGAGAAAGAAAGAAAGACATGAAGTTCAAAAGACATGCATGCTTAAGTACAAAGAATGAGTAACAAGAATCCTCTTCGAAAATGCGCTGAATCCTCTCCATCTGAATATTACGCATTTTCTCCAAGAGTGTAGCACCATAAATTACTGCTCCTCTTGGGTTTAATGTCTACGAGCATTTAAATAACGTTGCCTTTTATCGTGCGGTAATTGATGCAGATGTATGAAAAATACTTGATTTACACGCGAAGTGATATTTAAATGCGTTTTAAAACATTACTCATGGTTTGTAATACGCTTTGGAGTCGGAAAGAGACAAAGAGGAATACCGCTTAACAATTTATTAAGTTGTTTTTCACGTCCAAATATACCGAACCGTATGAGTGAAATCCTTGAGATTAATGGTGAGATTAACCATGCTTTAAAACTAGTTAGTCAAACGTGAATTATTAATGAATAGTTTAGACTTTTACCCTCTATGAATCATTAGCTCATTTATAAGTATGGATCTAATGCCTAAATACGTATTGTATGCTTCAGTGCACTTTTAAAGCATAGAAAATGCACCTCCATTTATTAACTTTTCGTCTATCTTCTTTTAAAATTGGATTTAATTCAAATTTTCTTTTATTTTTGTTGTAAGAGTTTTCTTAAAATTAGGGTATTCCCTTTTTTAAGAATTAAAAATAACAAACTTAAAATGAGTTAAATACAAAAAGCTGGATTTTAATTTAAAAGTTTACTATGAACTGCCTTACTATCGCAATCAAGAAAAAAAAATATTTATGAGTTAACCGATTTTGTTGGTTTTAATCCAATCTTAAAAGGTTACGCGTCAATTTCTACTTGGGATAATACAACCTCCATGCCAGCTTACAAAAACCCTTAGATCTTTAAGGGTGCATTTCTGACCCCCCATTTCCATGTGATTCTGAGTCCTCTAGGTGTGCCCAACTCCTCCTAGAAGATCTAAAACATTTATCTGAAACACCCTGTATGTATTGACAAACAAAAACCAAATTGAAATATTTAAATTAGTTAAATAAAAAGAGACAAAGATAACAAAAGTTAAGTAAAGAGTAAAAAAAAAATACGGAAGATTATTCCATGCATCATATAAATTCAAATAAAACTACTATTATTACTATTCTTTTTTAAATTTTAAAACTTTGAGAATCAATATGTAAATCATAAATATTAATTAGTACTATAATTTATGTTTTTGAGTACAAGGCTAAAATCACATGAATTAAAAAACCCTTTAATTACACTTAATAGATCCCCTAATTTTTTAGCTAATAGCTAAAATATTTGACTTGAGTGATAAAGAAATTTTGATTACGGATATGATTCATCTATTTGAAGAATAGAACAATAGTATTTAGAGAAAGGAATCAAAATAAGCATTTCTGTAAGATTTTTCATTACAAAATACATATTTATGATATATATCTATAGTCCAAAATACATACATGCAAACCCTAACCCAAACCTAATTCCGCCGTCCCGTCAGTGTATCCATCCACAAATCCATTCTCTAGCAAATTAAGCCCACCTTTCTTCCGGTCCACCTGACACCCCCAGTGATTGCAAGAGCAGGGAAATCAATGACAGCTCATCTCCCGAATTCGTGTTCTCCGGTCATAAGTCCGATCCCCTTCGCAGTATTTGACCACTTTGTCTCTCAGACACTTCTCCAGCCTCGCCTTCCCAACTCGATGACCCTCGGTCATCCGTCAGGGAGGCAGGTGGCCGCCGTTCGCACGGGTCAAGGGTTTTGCGGACCAACGGTCGTCTGTCTTCTGTCATCGCCTTGTTTCTTGTTTTGTTTGGGAAAATGCAAGTGGGTGTAGTTTGTGAATAGTTTTTTGAACCATACAGTATAATTTTTGAAACAATAATTCTGAAATTTTGCAATACTTATCTACACATATAAGTTTATATGGTCCTTACTGATACAAAATTATTTAACTGTGGAATGCTAGTAATGTAGCTAAATTTTTATCCATCTTGTCCCCACCACTAGACATTAACAGTGGAAAGCATTTATTCAATGATGTGGAATATATTTTCAGTATGGAAAAGACATAAATGTAACTATTTTCCCATGAACATCCAAGTTTATTTTGGATATTAATATTAAGCCTTCTTTAGATTTCAAAAATAAGAATGCATCTTTTCAATTGTAATTTTTAAATGTATAACTTTCTCCCTAAACATTATTCAAGTACACGAATTTGATTTTAGGGTATACTATATACTTGCGAATTTTTATTATATTTTTCTGCACATAAACCCGCATAAAAATATATGGGACAGTTGTCTGGTTTTGATGACAGCTATTGATTAGAAGAGTATGACGTTAATTACATTGGTTATTAAAAAACTTCAATTACATTTTATATTTAGTAACTTTGAAAAGAATTTTTAAGAAATTTATTATTACCAAAAATGTAATTTGCAAAGATAATAAATAATTTTATCCATTTTAATTGCAGGTTCCAAAGCATACTTAAATACTGTCCAATGCACAACCAACTAACAAAACAACCAACGCTACGGTTGAAAAGCTAACTTTTATCATTCAATAAACTCTTCGTAAATATAGAAACGTACACACAAGCAGAGACTAGCTCAAAGGGCTGGATCGAACTGAAGTCTTGACTGACAGGTAAAAACAGTTCTATAAGTACGTGACGCTGCGTCCAAATGGCTGTGTTGCCACAATTAGGATAATAGTTACGAAATCCTTAAAAAAAAATTTAAAAAAAATCCTAGTACATCTTCATTTCATGTTTCCCATGAATCTTATTACCCATTACCAAAACAAACATGGAAAACTTCCCACATTACAGAGATTTAAAACTCCAATTTCTCCCTTCTTAAATGAGACATTAAAATCTCACATTTAAAAGAACCTCTCTTTACAATCTGAGCACCGTAATTCAGCCCTGTGTAATCGACTATGCAATGCAAAGGAACAAAGCTTTCACAGTCTCGATAATGATTCGCACATCCTTTCCAAATGAAAATATGCTATCGATAAAGAAACTGGAAACCTAAACGGTTCATGCCTCATAAACTGCATCCGAAAACTGAATAACTTCATCTGCTGACGCTGTTATTAAGTCACTCTGTAGGGTATAATAGAGAGGATTATTTTGGATGGGAGTGGATACGGGTTCGGTTTTGTCTCCATGTAAACATAGTATTATCACCTTCCCTTTCACATAACCTTCGATGTGTCCTCTAAAATTGCGATGCCTCAATTTTAGGCGATTCCGTGAATGCCTGGAAATTACAGGGTCTCGAAGGATATTTTTTTCTTTTCTAAGCCGATTTTTCAGAAACTCTCTACTGCTATTAGAATATATTTATTCTCATTTTCAAAATTTTAAAATTCTATGTCCCAGGTAGCTCAGAAATAGATATGAAAACAGTGTTAGTGTTGCATGAATATTGGTCAATATCTCAAACAGTCATGAATGTCGAAAGCTTTGCTGGATTTTTAATTGTTAAAATTATGGTTTAAAACAATTTAAGTAATAATATTTAAATGAAATAAACCAAAAAAAATTCGAATTGGATTGCCTCCCCTTTTTAAAAAAATTTATCTTGGAGAAACAATTTTCGTTACCAAAAACTGATATTGAGCAATAGAGTGTTTTCAGGTGACGTCACGACCAGCTAATTTCTTTTAACTGTTAACCTTTGTAGGGCTTTTAACTGTTGCTAAGGAGGTTGCTAGGTAACGAGGTATATGTTGCTAAGGCGGTTTTTAAGTATAGGGTCACGTGATTGCAAATACTCCAATAGAAGAATTCCACGGCCAGTCATTTTCTGTAACTGTTAACCTCTGTAGGGCAAAAAACTGTAACATTTCTGTTGCTAAGGCCGTTGTTAGGTCCGAGTCATGTGATTGAAAATGCTCTATGACATCAATATTGGCCAATGTTTCTAAAGGGATTTTTTTTGACAAAGGCTTTTTTGACTAGTGTTTTTGTGCTGTCTGGGTATCAAAGCATCTAACCACTTTATCAATAATAATTTACAAGAGTATAGGTACTTTCTTTATTTGGTAAAAAGTATCATGTATTTTTTTTAACAAATAGAACAAAGTTTAAAGCAAAATTTTGTCACTATGGAAAAACTGTTTGATACCATACAGCACAATATTTATTCCTAAAAACCTTTTGAAAGATATAGGACCCTTAAATTAATAAAAAAAATTAAAACTGAAATTACACAACTTTTTTAATGTCGTGTAGTATCTACAAGTCATCTGAAAAGAACAGTATTTTGTTTAATTAAATACTTTAAATTCAATTTGAATTGAAAATATTGAGTCACACTGCAGAGGTTAAGTTCCCCATAGAAAGATAACATTGTTCTATTGATTAAAATTAATTAAAATGACAATTATAAGTTAGATATTTATAGAACTAACAACGGCAAAGTGTTAGAAGCAAGTTAAATTTTTCCAGGTTAATTTCAAAACAAGGAAATAATAAAAGTCACTATTTCTATCTTTAGAAGAAAAATCTCGAAATTTCGTCCAGTTCTCCTTCTGAATTTTTCTTTCTCAAGTTTCTGTTACAAGATTTGAAACTTGTGATGAAACAAAATCCCAGTGATGAAACCCAGTGATGAAACAAAATCCATTACACTTGAACACGATTACTTTCATTGCAGTGTCACAAAATCACCGGTTATTATTTCAGAAGCCCTTCTGATTCTAGTGTCTCAACTATCAGCATTCATCCGTCAGAATCTGTGGTCTACCCTAATGCCCGTGTATACCACAAAATGAGACTTTTAATAGAAGTTTCACGAATGACAGATGTTTAGTTAATCTTCTGTACTTGGGGGCAATAGACCATGACAAAACCTATTATCGAGGGGCATTTTCTATGAAATATGAGAGTGAATGACCACAATACTAACTTCAAAAATGAAAAACTGTCAAGGGGATCAAAGGAGGGGAAAAACGCCATGCTTTGGGATTGTTTATAGAATACACATATGGCAAATCATGATCTTCTTTCAGCTAAGCCTGTGTTTAAATTAATTTATTAGGTACATTTTAAAGGAGTGGCCTAAGCTCGTCAAGGAAGAAAAAGAAATGTGTGCGTAGTTTCTAGTGAAGTATTTTTTTCGTTCATTTAGAAGTTTCAGAATGTTTTCTCAAGGATATATGAGGAGGGGAAATATAGAACTCCATCTAAATTTAGTCGTATCATTTGTATATAACAAGGAAAAACGTCAGGCAACTTTTTTGAAAAGATCTATGAAAATTATTATGGATTTTACACACTATTTTTACTACTTTTCTATTTCAGCCGTTTCCGCCTCCTTTTGCTTTTGAACTCTATTGTAAATTAAGAGAAAGATACATTACCATGTTTGAGATACTATGGATTAAACATAGGTTCTTCAAATCAGGGGTGTTTGACATTTCCTTTTGTTGGATACCATCGTTTCATTCCGTCATTTTTTCATACCATCTTTTCCTTCAATAACTTTCAGGGGGGGGGTAAAATAATTGATAAAAAATTTTTATATTATACTGTGTTGGTTTGGTACATGGTACGAAAATTTTAAAATTTGTATTTGGTATAAAAAAGAAGCTATCTTAAAAAGGAATTCAGATAATCAAGCTTCAAATTTGAATTTTTGTGGTTTATGCATTAAAAAAATATTATTATTTAATTTTTTATACCCAATATGGATAACAGAATATAAAACGTTATGTCCCTTTTCGAACCATCAGTAGTGTACGGCAACTAGTGGTCAAAAAATAGTTAACTACCAACTACTAACTAGTCTGGGAAAATCTAGTTGTAACTAGTAGTTAACTATTTTTTTCTGGGGCTAGTTGCAACTGGTATTTAACTATTTCCCAAAGTAGTTAACTACTAGTTAACTAGTCTATTTAATTTCATAACCTATTTTTTGCCCAAATTCTAATACATCCTTTCTTATCTATATCCCAAAAACGTTTATGCTTTCACATAAAATGACATTGTAGTTATAGATGGCAGAACAATTTTTTTGTATATTTTGATAAAAAATTTTAAATATTTTTAAAATTTTAAGCAACATTTTTTTTGAAGTAGTTGACAATTTGAAAGTAGTTTTAACTAGCAGTTATTAAAAAAAGTAGTTCAACTACTAGTTGAACTAGTTTAAACCAAAAGTAGTTAAACTACTAGTTAACTACTAGTTGATCAGTAGTTAACTACTAGTTGCAACTAGTTCTAGTTAACTAGTGCCGAACGCTAAACATCAGAGAAAATGTTCTACCATTGACCATCGCAGCTTCCATAAATCTTTCTCACATCAAATAGAAAGATCCATACAAAATAACTCACACGGCCAAACATACCCCTGATACATCACATTTATTCCACACCTTTATCCAAGAAATGCAAATACAAACGCCTCACACAAAGTAGAATATCCCCTTTCACAAAACGTTTCAAAAAAGGCCCCGTCCACCGAACCCCCAAAAGACGTCCCTCCAGACGCACTGTCCACCAAAAATCGCCTCTCGAAAATAATAACAAAAAAACGTCTCGTCGAAACGTCACGTACGTTTCCCATTCACAACGCGACACTGGCTGAGGCTGATCCCAAGCGACGGAGCACTCAACGGAAACTGAAATAATAGCCCCTCTGTGGCTCACCGGGGCGATGAGGATTTGACTCGAGACCCCTCTTATCGTGTGTAGCACATTAAATCTCCATAAACATTTGCATAACCGTGAGATAGATTTCGTGGTGCATAGAGAAACAATGATAGGGGGTAATTTGGCATCATCTTTCAGGTATTCAACTTTCCATTATAACAGTTCTCGGACGAGGCGTTTGGATCAGGGATTAGCCATGAGTGACTGGGCCCAGGATGGTCCTGCTGCGTAGTCCGTGGTTTCAATACGAGTTATGTGATCTTGGGGGTGGGATTGGGGGTTATTATGGGACTGGGATTGATGGGTGAACCTCTGGATGATGAAACTAGATTGGGTTTTTGTCGTTGTGGCTTCGCTACCTTTTTCAATGTTAATGGTTTTCTGAACGCAACATTGATAGCTTCGGATTGTGTCGGTAAATGATCGACTTCGTACGATGGTTGGTTTCGAAATGGAGGGATTATTTCTCTCGAAAGCTAAACTTTGAAACTGAGAGCAAGAAGAAAAGCAACCTGACCTAAACAGTAGAGGCTTTAACGTGCATAAAGATGGTGTTCTGTAACCATTCGGATTTCTCTTCATCGATCGGTGTAATAACAGTGGAAGTTTGCCGAGGCTTAAGAAAATCTTCTTTAGTTCAAGCCAAACTACTCAAAGTTTTCTGTTTTTTTGTAAGTAAAATTTTGTAGAACAATTCTGAAAATTCTATTTTACGGCTGTTTTATTTTCCGATGATTGAAAAATATTTGAAGTAGAAAAATATTTCAAAGATAGTTTTAATCAGGGTTAGAATTTCTAAAATCACGTGTTGTTACCAATGTTGATTAAATTCTGATTCTAAAACTTTAAATTCGGCCTTGTTTGTGTTTACTCAGATAACAATGATTAATTTAAGATGGAAAATATTTTATCGAAAAATCGAAATCAAACAGAAACGAAGCATATAGTTTACACCTTCCCAAAAGAAATAATGCTTTTTTTTTTCTTTTGATTTAATGAAGTCAAGTAAGAAGGTCTTTCTAAAGGTATAAAATGTGTTTTTGCCAAGGTATTTTGAAGGTTTCACTTTAACCCTTTCAGTCCTGGACGCTCCTAATTTTCCATGAGGTTGAATGGTAATCTCAGGCGGCTTAGGATTCAAAGGGTTAATAAAAGGGCCAAATTAAAATGATGTAAACCTATGAGCTAGTTTTGATATTCACAAGAGTAAATTCATTCATTATAATGTTGT
The DNA here is from genome assembly GCA_963680715.1 of Tetragnatha montana. Taxonomy (NCBI): domain Eukaryota; kingdom Metazoa; phylum Arthropoda; class Arachnida; order Araneae; family Tetragnathidae; genus Tetragnatha; species Tetragnatha montana. The sequence goes on from OY796675.1 coordinate 35,329,852, forward strand.
ACACAAAAGTGGGAAAACATTATTTCTAAAATAAAATCAGTTTTATTTATTTATGTTTTACCATGAAATTAACTACAATAATAAAACAACTGGATTAATACATTTATTATTTCAAATTCCATACTATAATTATCATAATTTAAAAATTTGCATGTCTGAAATAAAAGCACCAATATAAGTAAGAGTAAGATGCATGTCAAAACATTTTTATCAATTATAGATCTATCTGAAATATTGAATTGAAGAGTACGGAAAAAAGTAACCACTACGTTAAATTTTAAATTATCTTCGTATTACGACTACAGTTTTCATAACTTTTAGCAATAATGATAGAGGCAGATCCATTCGCTTCAACGCATTAGTACCTTTGAAATCTACCTAATCAACTCCAAACCGTGAAATCTCCCATTTGTATGATACTCTCACTTGGGAGCTGAAGCATGAAAGTGACTTATCTTTACATAAATACACACTCCTATTTCAATATGGAGGATTTTTTTTTCAGCGAGTATGACTAATCTTCGGAACTTTTACTACAATCCGCTTAAGTGTTCAATGTTAAACTCCGTGATACCTAATTACAATCCATGGATTCGTTTGTTGGAGACGATTCTTAAGGTTTGCAGATGATCTGTGTTTGGTATATTAGCAAAGCTGTGTCTATTTTGACAGAGATTTCGGGGTATCACTCAACTGAAGACGAACACCTTTGTTAAGGATCAGAGGGTTTGAAGGAAACTATAACATTTCTTTCGAAAGAAGAAAAACCACATTATATTTTTTACTTAGTACATAAATTCTTCTATAAACAAAATACCTGCCAATCACTGAAGTTCTGGCTTATAAAAGTATGAAATTCTTCAATTAACGATTGCCTTTCAACAGTGGAATTTTGGAAGTAAATAATTGAGGAAAATTACTAGTTTAGATTTTATGAGCTTTCAAAAAGGAATAATTCATATTAAATATTATATCTCGAAAAAGGCATTTTTTTTTGTTGAAAATAGCTTTTCTAAGTAACTAACTTCGGCTTTTTTCCCTGACGCACATTTCATTAACACAAATAATATCCATATAATTCAATATAAAAATAAAAGAAATATCAATAAACCATTGTAAAACACATAATAAAAATAGTAAAAATATACGCCATTTTAAAATCGCAGCTAGAAATTTGAAAAACGTATTATTGATGGTATTATTTTTTACAAACAAGGTTTTGTAAGCACTGGTAGAGATCTAATAAAAAGTTTTTCTGAAGAGTAAATGAGTCCAAACTTGCTCTATTATATTAATAAATTCCTTTGATGCATTTCCCCTATCTTTTAAGATGATGAATTATCTTAATTCTTAAATTTTAACATTAAAAAACTAAGAAGACCGGAATAAGTAGGTAAATATGAATAAAGTAGTTGAACTAATTTAAAAGACTGAAATGTCTCATAAACTTGACAAGTTACTCCTGTCCTTTATGCAAGAAAAACTAAAAAAAGATATATGACCGTGGAGTCTTTGCTCATTGTATCTACCTTTTCCATCTCCAGATTCACACCTCACTCAAAGATCCCCACCCTTTCATCATCGTCGTCTCCTCTTCCCTCCACGCCCCATCATGACATCCAAGCCAATAAAGCCCCTGCTGCACCCAAGTCACAACCGATCCCGAAACGTGACGATGCAAATAAACTGTATCACTAAGAAGTCGAACGTATTTCCTTTCAACGACTGGCGAGATATACTGTGCGAGCCGAATGCGGCTCACATATCCCGGAGAGCGTTTAATATTCCGAGAGCGGCTCCAGCCGTCAGGGATTAGGCGATAAGAAGCGCGTTGGGATGTCAAGATCTTTATTTAGAAGGCAAAGGGATGGTATTACATTGTTTTTTCAAGGTGAAAACATGGATCACTTGAGCTCGGACGGCACCGGTGAATGCTGATGATACGGCTTGTCTTTGGAGATAAGGCTGGGATGGATATGTCTCGGCAAGGAAGGGCTGCTGCATGACAAATGGAGAGATAGATAGGGGAGTAGATTTGGGATGGATATTTCTTTGGGGGTTTTATACATAAAAGCTTGGATGGAATTATGTAATGGTTATATACGGTGTTGGGGTAAAAGTTTTAGATTTGACTAAAAAAGTACTTTTACTTTTGTTAAAAGCTCTTCAATGCCATAATTTTCAAAAAATTTCTCCTTTATGAAACAATTTAATGATGAGGGGGAGTGAGACTAATTTTGCACTTAATCATTTAATGCAGACGGCAGTAAAATTGGATATTTAATGTTTTATAGTGTCGTAAAGGTATCAGTTTCGGCTTGTTTGTTTTAATACATGATGCTTTTCTACATACTCCAAGGGAATGTTGGGAAAATATAGCGAGACTGTTGGAAATAGTTAACCTTAAATCAACAACACTGGAAGTTTGTTTTTTGTGTCCGTAAAACTTGTTTTTCCTTCTTAGTAAACTGGATGCAGAAAAAATAACTTAACGAATTAACTAAAGCATAGAGGGGCTGTCGAAAATAGTTAACCATAAACTAAAAACACTGAAAGTTTGCTTTTTGTTTCTGTAAAACTAGTTTTTCCTTCATAGTAAACTGTATGCAGAAAAAACAACTTTAAGAATAAACTCCGGCATGAGAGCTGTTTTTCCATAGTTATTCCATAATTAGGTGCCTAATGATAATAACATAAGAAATAGAATAATAACATAGTAATGAACATAATATCAATGTAGTTTTCAAATTTATTTCAAAATTTGAAAAAAAAAATAGCACGGTACAGAACTGGGAATACTTTTTATATCACTTAAATTTATTATTTTTTATAATGTTAAAATATATATTTTCTGATGGTACGAATTAGGTGAACCAATCTCAGCCTTTTAAAAGAAATCAGAAGATTGATCTCTTGTATAATGCAAAAGCAAGTTACCTTTTTTTTTTAATGAAAGACACACCAAAATATGTATTACAATTCCTTAACCTAACTATTTAGATTGTTTTGAAGGAAAATGTAAAAAAAAGAATAGACATTACCTACTTAATCGCAAGATAAAATATTTAACACGTCGTTTACCAAAAGATGATGGAACTTAAAATTTATGCAAAACTTTTTGAATGTATGAATTAAAATATTAAGTAACATTCAAGAACAAAGTCAAAAAGTAAATTGTAATGAAAACTTAAGTTTCAAAATAATTTCCTCTAAATTAAACAACTAAATTAAATATATATGATGAATTACCAGCATTTTGAAGTAGCTATCATTAATTTAAATACTTCGAGGAAAGTTTAACAGTTATAATTAATAGACAAGTTACCCAATATAATAAAACATTTGATAAATTAGGCAACAACATTTAGTTTAGAGGAATAATAACCAGCACCATCGTGTTGAAATAAAATGAAACTGGATCGAGTGAAATTAATTAAAGATCTCGATAAATAATTATTGCTTGAAAACTATTAACAAGGATTTTTTTAGACTGTTTTCAGGGAGCGTTATATCTTACAATTATTCATCACAAAATCTCCATTGAAAATAAGAACCGAAACGAATCTATAAAATATTCATTTATGAGAATTCTTTACATTATTTTGGATAGAAAAAAAGGGGCAAGACAAACTTATAAAAAATAACTTTAAACTGAGAATGTTAAAACATCGAAACGATCCTCATGCTCTTTTAAAAACCCCGAGAACCTTAATCTAAAAAGCAAATCGTACGCAAAAGAGGCAAAAACCGTTTCCGTATGGAGCATTCAATGTAAAGAGGATACAAATACACCCCGCTTTTTAAAAGAGAGATGAGCTCCACTCAGATAGATCTCCATGACTACATTACACAGCCCCCTATGAAGCGCTTTCGAATATATCGTAGCTCTCTCCCCATCATATGCCTAATTTATCATCCCCCAAACCTCTCTCTGTACCTATTTTAACGACGCAGGAGGAAAACTATACGGGCCTAGGTGGCCGCCGTAAAAATCTCCTTTTTCTCCGCTGCGTATAGGTAAGCCCGCATAAAAAAGAATGTGGCATACTGTTTCATTTTGGCCGGCACGCAAGAGCCGGGGGTTGGCAACCATAGATCAAGTGGTTTTGCAGCGAGGTGGTGGGGGAGGGGGGAGGGAAGAGATGAAGAGTCGTTGTGGTAAAAACTGAGCATCAGAATTCATGAAAAGCTTAAACGTGGGAACGTAATCGGAAGACAACAGACTGCATTTTGAAGCAGCCAGTGAAGCACTGAAAATGGGGTTGCCGGTCAGTGGACGCCAATCAGCGCCAAATTGGGGGACAGGCCTCCGATCGCCAACGGATTAAGTGTTTTGAGGGTGCATTCTTTTCTAGGTGTGAGAAATGAGTTCATGTTTTCAATTCCAACTACCTTCAGATAGTGGAGGTAATGTTCCAATAATTGTTTTAGAATTGAAATTTCAGCTCCTAGAACCTTTTTGTAAGTAATAAACTAAGGACTTCTGCCTTATTTGTAGAAGAAAGATGTAGAATGTATGTTAATATCCAACAAAGCCCTTTTTTAATTATTCAGACAAGACACATTGCATAACTATTTGGTACAGACAGGAGACAAGGTAGTAACTCTTTACTGCCAAAGTAAAAGAACCCTTAGGGTTGTTTTTTTGGGAGAGGGGAAGGAATAAAAACCATTTAATTATGAAAAACAACAAGTCTTTTATTAAATTTAGGAAATTAAGTAACAAAGTCTTTTGCATTAATCATTCTTTTAATATTATGAATCAACGGCTAGTACATATTGACTTATAGGGTAATCAAATCAAACTTTTAATTTAATACAATGCCTTTTTTATTTTCACCATTCTTTTATTACCACATTTATTCATTATCCAGAGAGAAACTAAACAGTCAATTATACTCCATTCAATATTTGCACCCAATGATATAATGGTTCAGAAGTCAAAGAGTTAAAGGATCCCTCTCACAAAAAAAAATTGAAACTACTAATAACCATATGACTCTCAAATCAGCTGGAGCTAATGAATCATTTGGAGAAAAGCCAGAAATATTTTTAATAAGCGAAACTAATTAAAAGCTAATTCATATGATCCAAATTAAAATCAGAGATCCCCGTACCCCTTCGCGAATCGAATAATAAAAGAACGAGGCGAGGAAAGAGTCCGATTTTTAAATTGAAAAACGCGATAAGGAGCCAGATCCGGCGCCACTGGTGTAGGCAACGAGAGGCAACTAACCCAAAATTACGCGCAAGTGAAACTTGCGTGAGCCATAAGATATTGTTTCCCGCGAGCTGAATATCCATCAAGCGAATGGGAAAGAGAGGCCCCCCTTTCTCTTAAATCCCCCCATTCTCTTAAAACGGGGGGCCTGGATTAAAACAGCAGTTGCAACCGTACACCCCGAAATAACGGGCAGGGGGGGAGGCGAAGGGGGGGAGCTGATTTAATTACTGGAGCAAAGTTTTCCTTTAAAAGAGAACCGCATTTTCGGGTGGTCTGTTCTCATGACAGTCGGATGCGATACTGTGTATTAAATGGGAAAAGCGGAGGGAATTGGGCGGGAAGAGAGAAGGTTTTCATTTCGCTCGCTCGCTCTCCGTGCGTAATAAAATCAGTTAACGTGGAGCGCTTTTCGCAGCGATGAAAGTTTGCCAGTGACGTTGCGGTCACGAGAGCTTGTGGTGTTATTGTTGCACGTGAGTTCTGGGTGACGTTTGGTGTCGGTTTTTTATCTCTCTGGGAGGGTTTGATTCTTATTTGACAAGGTGGGAAGTTTTCGGTTAAGTGGGTCGTGACGTTGAAACGAGGAGGAAAGATCGACTTTTCGCCGTTTTGTTTGCGAAAATTGGATGTCATTGGGGACAGGATAACTATTAACTAGTTATAGTTTGTAAAAGAGATTTTGAAGAACTAGTTTATTAACGCATTATCAAACAGAAAAAAACTTTCTCTTTATGCTTTATCTACTTCATTACATGGATCTTTACTATATCATGATATAAAGAAGTACCAACGTTTTGCTTGTCGTTGAAGAGTGGGTTTATTTGAATTATTCATTGCTTTATTTCACTTTTTTTATCGTAATATATTGTTTTAACTGTTAAGAAAGTATATCTGTGAGATTTGTGACATAACAACACTTTTAATGAAGAAAATACTAGCTGTAATTTTTATTGATGAAACACGTAGCTGTTTATAAAAAATCTTAAACAGGAAATACCTCCTAGGGGCCTTGATTTTAAAAAATGAACCTTATATTATGTATATTTATTCTAGAAGTGTATCCTATTATATGAAAATAGGAAAGAGAATATATTTTTTCAAAATCAAGTTTTTCATGAAAATTTGTTTAAAATTAACTAAAGATAATGATAAATCTGAAAACTTTTCCTAACATTCATCTGGATTTTTAAAAGCTTAATTTCAGGCTGCTTTGTTTTTTAAAATAGAATAGAATATAATTTTTATTTGGGCATGGACAAAAATAAAGAAAAAATAAAAAATACAAAGATGAAACAAGAAAACAGTACAAATCGTACATAAACGAAAATAAACACATTAAAATAAACACACTAAATCAACAATCTAACTATGTAGTACCAGAAGGGCCAGGGGCTCGTCCTTGGTACCCAAAAAGCTAGCTAATTATTTATAGTGGCAAAAGCTACGCTTAAATTACTTTATGATTTCAATTTTGTAAACAATTACTTTTATTTCTGCAATAAAAATAACTACTAGGGAAAAAAATCACAAAAATAATATCATGAATACTTTTAGTTTTGAGCAAAAAAAAAAAACTCAAAATTATATTAAGTAAATGATAAGGAAATATTATGTGTATGAAGTTTTTATTTTAGAAAGGAAATTATTACTATGCAACCTAATTTTTATAACATGCAAGCGTTACACGTGCGCTCTCGATTATATTTGGCGTGTGTTTTCGATTTTGATGGGTTTTTTTTTCAGAGGGAAATTTCATGACACAGCGATTTGTGAGAAATGGGCGTTTGTTTTCATGGATCACTTAGCATGTTTGGGTAAAATTTAGATTAAAAGGGAAGGATTAATTAATGCATTCATGTTTATGAATTAAGATTTATTTGGGGATTTATAAAGTTTTGTACTAAATCAGAGTGGTTTCACTTTTTTTTATTGAAAAAATATCTTGAAAACTTTTTGTAGGTGTATGAAACTTCTTCAAAAAATACATATCACCATTAATTTGCCAGTAAAGTTGGTGACTTTCCAGTTTTAGTAGACAAATTTTTAAGGAAAAAGGAAAAAGAAAATTATTACATATTTATAAATTAAGAAACACATTAAAAGGAACATAATGTACAAAAATATTACCTTGAGTGTCATTCGGTATGTTTCAAAGAAAAATGTTTTATTTCATAGTTTTCTTGTACTTATGGGACCAATTTTTAAAAACTGCTCCTTTCAGCCAACTTAAGTCTATTTTCAAATGAAACTATTACCCACAAAAACAATTTTCTTGAATCGTTCTCTTTCCCTTTTTTCCCTTCTCATAAAAATATATGAAGATAATTTCTCTTGTGCAGGGTTAACAACTGTCTCTCAATGGATACGTCCCATACGAATGCTTAACTGAAATACTTTCTTGCTTCGCCGAAGTTCATAAAGCACAAATCAAACCTCAACTAAATATTTCAAGAGCCGAATTAATATTTTCCCCCGAAGCACCCTCCATAAAGTGCACCCTAAACGGTGTTCCCAATGGGTCAATCAATACTTCCGCCTTTATTACCGGCTATAAAACGGAACCATCTCCAAGAATCTGCTTCCAGCATTAGTCACCCTGTCAAAACGCGAGCCTCGGCATGTCATTTGCCTCCCATTTATTCCACCGCAAATTACGAAACCCTCCCAATGCAAACAATAAACAAGACCCTGTGCCACCCTATTTATATTTATCACAGCATGATCGGATGCGCATATGTTCAAATCGATACCTGTATGTTGGGATTTTCAGGTGCGGTCAAATTTATAGGGCCGTTCGCCACCCAAAAAAAACCCCTCCATGTCAAAACCCTCTGGGGATAGTTTTTCCCCTGAGTTTTTTTCCAGCGTTTTTCCCAACGCTGATGGTCGCCATTCATAGTTCCGAGCACGCAAGCTTTTTATGATATAGCTCTTTTTTATGACGGAGGATGCTGCAGAAAAAAAACGTCCCTTTTTACAGTTTATCCTGGAAAATGGATTAAAACTTTGCTCGCTTTGTTTAATTTTTCATTCTGTGCTTCGAAACCCATAGTTTCGAGCTTGAGATCGTAATTTATTGACTTCCACATGCGCACGGCCCCATCCACGTGTTTTGTTTTGCGTTCTTGCTTTTTGCGTAATGTGCCTAAAATTAATCACTTTGGATTGGGTTACATAGATGTGTGTTTTTATGGTGGTTTTTTTAGGGTTGCTTAGAAAGGTTTTTTACGTACATTTTAATTTTCCATCAGCAATAAATGAAATGATAGACTAGACTTGAGAAACATATTAAATTTTAAAATATATTATGCCTTATATAAATTTATTTTCAGAGTTTTTGAAAATAGAATGAAATATTAATAGCGTATATACAAAAGTAATATAAAAGCTGATCCAAAATAAAGCATTTCCTCTTTTATATTTTATGAATATAATATTTATTGTAAAGGTAATAATTTAGGGAAACTATGAAGATATATTTACTCAAAACTTAATATGGATAACCTGATAGTAGTAATTTTTTATTGAAGAAATAACTTTGCAACTATGAAGTGTAAAGATTGGTGTTTTTTGGTATTTTATTTAAAGGGGTGTCGTTATTTAAATTTAAAACATTGATTAAATTGTTTTACGAGCTGAGCTTTATGTAATACTTTTTAAACTAAAATTATTAATCCTCATTATCATCCATGGTTTCAATATCATTTATTTTTTAATGAATTTAAATCTTTTAATAAGATTAAATAAATATAAAGTACAAAACCCAGATAATCTGATATAGATATTTGCACCATATCAAATATATTATTTATCCTGTAGTTAATTAAATAAAGTAAAAGATACACATTAAAGTAACTTTTTAATTATAAATTTAATTCATGTAAAATTGACTTTAAAAACACAGAGTTTAGTCCAAATATCAAATTTATAACGTCCCGATAATCAATAGAAATTTTGTTAACAGTATTAATGTTAAAAGAAGCATTGTTAGTAGTCACTTGTAAATAATGTAATTTAAGTATTATCATGTGTGCGCATATTCTTTTTATGATATCAAATATTTAACCATTTTTTTTCATACATTTTGTATTATTTTTATTTTATTTTACTGTTTCGTTTTTTTCATCATTAAATCGTGTTTGTGTATTGCAATCTAAAGTTTCTAATTTCAGTGTCATTTCTCTGATTATTTATTTGACGTGTTTCAATAAAATTCATGAATTGAATAATATGAATTCAAACTCAAATTAATAAAAAATCCTAACCATTAAATATTTTTGTGAAACCAATTGCCAGTAAGAAGTTGACTACATATGATTGTTTAACTTGATTAAAATGTTCCTTTTTAAAGAAAAAAATTTGCATATAGGTATATTCTAGAACTTTATTTCTTTGAATATCTTTTGATTATATTTTACACATAGAATAAATTTCTATCAGAAATATCATTGTCTTCTCATTTATTTCTTCTCAATGTAAAATGTTAGTATAGTATACCATACTAATATTATTATGTCAACTTCAAAGTATTTTATTTCTCACACCATAAACTTAATTAAGTATGATGAAATATGATTAACTATGTATGATTTGATAGAAATCTAAAATGCGTACTTACTTTTTTTAACAATATTTAACTCCCTACTAACTAACTTCAAAACGCTTACTAAATTTACCGCAATAAAGAAAACCATTAATCACGGCTTCAGATTTAACGGAAAACCAAGTTATTGCACCAACCATATTAATATCTCTACGTCAATACATCAATTTTCCAGTGTGTCACCCGACTAAACGCACTAAAATGTGGTGCGTGCACAAGCGTTCGCTTATAGTATTGACCTCCCTATTTGCAGTCAATGAGTCTTCGTTTTGTTATTATTGGCAAAATCCCTAATGACCGGAAGGTGAAAATGTCAACAGTTATCCTTGCTTGCTTTCGATATTTCATGTTAAAAATTGCGTTGTTCGAGCCTATACTTTTCGTTAAGCAATCCACGGCCCAATCGTTTTATTTGGTGACTGAAATTGGCTTTGTGGACCCCGTGTTTAGTAACCTGTAATTATGCCTTATCAAACATAGCTGCGGTATTGTTTATAGGATGACGCGTATAGGCCATAGGGCAGGTAAATATTGAATGCAGTGTAACCTCTTTTCAAAACGCGATTTTGTTTAAATCGGGCTTTTGTTTGTATAGTTGGGTTAATTCACTAGAGGTTTTATTCTTAATATACGGTACTTTTATGCCCAACTAAGCTTGTTTGATTTTCATATTTGAACACAAGAGGGAATGGTGCTTGTTTGATTTGAAAAGTTGGTTAGTTTTGTAAATTGGTTGCGTTTAAATAAATGTGTTTGGTGTTTTGTTTGGTTTGAATTAAAGTTACCTATATTTATTGTGTTTGCTACAAATAATTCTACAAAAGGATATTTTCATTGCACGAATAATAAGAAAGATCAGTTTGGACAGAAATATTAAAGAATCTAAAAGTAAATACAATAGTTATTAAAAGTAAAATAATTATTTTGGGTAGGTATTTATTTTTTTATATATCTTCCCGACAAGTTATTTAAATAAGCCTAGTTAGAGTTAAAATCATTGAAACTTTATAAAATATAAATTCAGTTTTAATTTACAAAAAGCTGTGCTTAAAATCTCTATATCTAAAGAATTTTAATTTTACTGTTATGTTGTATTTGTGTTGCTTTTAATTTACTTTAAAGATATTTTTGAACAAAAGCTTGATTTGGGTAAATTAAAAGTAAATAAACACAGATTGTTAGAAGCTATAGAAGCATTAATTTCTCCACATTGTCTTTTGCGGGACGTGCCTCTGTTATTTCTAACACGTTTTTCATTCCGGTTATCAATTCCAATAAAACATTTAGTTTTCTGAACAGGAAGTTTTCTGAACAAAAGGAGCTACATATGTGAGTATTTCCCCCATTATGGAAATCATATTGTACTAAAATGATTGATATATTTATTTTGTACACATTAAAACTACTATTCTACTGGAGTTTTTTTGCGTGAGTTTCAACGTGAAATCTAAAGAATTCAGTCAGTGCATTTATAAAATTGAAAATGTTAGGTTTATTTCTTTAGGTAAATGCTAAGTATTAAAGTTTAACAACTTTAACAATACCAGCTTCGTTGAAGATATCTATCCTTTACATATTACCCCCAAACAAACTGAAACAATACGATTCCTTCTGACCTTCATTAAAACTCTTTTATACCAATGATAAATTCCTTTCGCAGGGTGAACGCACGTTTCTTTGTTACAACGTTTTAGCATTTATACAACCAATTCCCCCATTATATAAGTATCTTTTAATATCCCTTCCTCCCCCCCCACATTATCATTGTTCCCGATCCACAAATAAGATATCAAAACCTTGAGAAGCACCGATGGCTCGGTGAGACCTGGTCATTTTTACACGGATTATGACACATTTCATTAAATTTAAGGTCATTACTAACTCGATATCAATTAAATACGTCCCTAAGTAAATAAAACGGGTCAATTATTTCCCATAATCCTTCGATTTACGGCCCCTTTTTGTTCGATCAGCGGGAAAAGGTGTAATTGAGTCATCAAAACGGCTAATAGAACGCCTCTGGGCTATATCGTATTCCATTTCTAATTCCTTGTTCTTTTTCAGCGGCATTGAAATAGTCTGATACGTAGATCGTGGTTGCTATTTTGTACAGGTGATAAAAATTAGGAGGTATTTCTCTTTATGAGTTCTATTTTTTAAGGTTAGTATTCTCTTTGTGTGTGAAACTAATGTTTGATTAGAGATTAGAGTATTAAGATGTTTAAGACGGGTTCTCTTGGGTTTGAGGTTGTGAAACTCAGGTGAACAATGAAATTAGTTTTATATGTTTTTATACAACTCATTTGAGTCTGATTGCTGTATATTGTTCAGTTATATTACAAATTGTAGAATCTATGTAAGAAGAATCCTATATAAAGAATTTATGAAGCCATTGAGCCTCTTGAAGAATTAATATTAATCTTTGCAAGAACACCTTGGGAAAATATCACCTTGTTTTAAACTTGGGTATTTTCTAGATATTATTTCATATACGTTTATTATTACATTTATATAATTTTACATTGTATATGTATTTTTTCGCAAATTTTGGTTTGGAAGAAAAAAAAATCGAAACACTTTTACCTACATTTATTTCAATATTACTTACTATAAACAAATACAAAAATGTTTACCTAAATTTCTTGCTGAGATATTTTTACAGAAGTTAGTTAAAGAACAAGTTTATAAATGTATTTTAAGTGTGTAATATTGATATAGTAATAGTTTAAAACGTGAGGTAAGTATAATTTTGATGGTAATATAAATTTTTGGGAGTTGTACTTGTTTTGCTTGTAAAATATGGGTTTTAAATAAGTATAATTTTCATTAACTTAACTGGCTTAAAAATAAAAACCAAAAATTTCTTTTTATCCCCAAATAACCTTGTGTTGTATAATAAGGAGAATATTGCAAAAGACAAAGCTGTAAATATGGAATCATTATAACTATAAACGGATTTCAGTTTTTTTAAGGGAATTGATGCTTTAGCAATATTTCTACTGATAGATTCACCCCACGAGCACATCAACTTATATGTCGACTAATTTTTAACTTCAGTGAAAATGATCTCCAGAAGATTTATTTCCCTCCTCAATCTCATGTTATTGATGACACGATTGATTCAAAGTTTGTAAAAAGAAACAAGGATTATACCTTTTGTGATGTCATGCAATATCCGTACGTTTTTAATTCACCCACACAATAAAGGTTCTGAGGTCTGTACCTTGCTCCTCCTCTTCAATCCCATAAAGCTCCCAATACTTCATTGATCCCTCTCAATCGCTTTGCATTCGGTGCAAATCCCGAGGAGTTCAGAGACCAAATTCTCGTAAAGTCCCAACGTACGAAATGTGGCGCCATAAATGTCATGATTCCCGATTGTTCTCATCATTTCTGTGGCGTGACTGGTCATTGTTCTGGGGAGAGGAGGCAAAATGAGAGGGAGGAAGGAAAAGAAGAAGAGGAGCCGTGAGAAGGAGTATTATTGTCTTCTTAGAGTGTGAACTGATGATTTATCAGTCGGTTTCTTAAGATTGAGTTCGAGGCAGTGATTGAGAAGGTGCCGATCTATGTATGGAAGTGATGTGAAAATTAGCGTGTGTCATGCTGAACAATGAAGTGGGGTTTATGCCTATTTTTAAAGTTTGAAAGCTTAATTTCATTTGTGTTTGAATGGATGTAAGCAGTCAATGCATAATGTTCTAAGAATATGCTTAGTGTTTGTAGTAGTATATAAACCAAAAATTGAAAAATGCTGTTGATTAGTACATTTAACTCCTATTTTTCGTATAGCATTATATTAATAGGAATATTTATTTCCTATTCATTTTTAGATAGGAATTTTTCGTTTTTTAGGAGAAGAATGCAAAGTCCTTTCAATTTAGCCAATGCAATGAAATACTATTATTTTTTTTTCAGAAAAAAAAAAGATATTAACATTTAAAAGGCATTTAAAAGAATTAAAAGAAGAAGAAAGAAAGAAGAAGAGAAGAAATAAAGAAAGAATAAAAGTTATTATTATTTGATAATGTGTTATATTATTAAAAATGGAACTGAAAGTTATTTTTATTTACTGTAAAATTACTGTAATAATTCATGTAATAAATTTGAATGCTAAAATTTTATTTAATACCACAGAACAACAGGTGTTTTGTGACTGGGATATTTGAAGTGGATTTTACACGAATTTAATGCCTGAAATTCAAATACTATATACTAAGACATACAGTGAATAAAAATATCAAACAAACACTAAATAAACATAAAACTGTTGTTATTTTTATATTACATCAATATGGTATTTGTAAGATAACTTGTAACATTTATTAAAAAAGATTGGAAATTTATCCCTAAAACCAAATAAACTCTTCGAAATCTTCTTTTCTGGGTCTTTCTAGCGGATTTTTCTCGGAACTGGAAGACTAATAGTTGACAAATATACTTGAAACAGACTTTCTCTATTTGATTTAGAACTGCTCAAAAATAAGTTACATCATTAATTTATGCAAAATAGTTGTTCAAAAACCCTGATCTATAAAGTTTACATAGAAATATTTTTTCTACTTAGATTAAGTTACATACTAATAAAAATAAGTACTGAAATCTCTAAATCCAAAGAATTTAGTTGGATAATTTAAAAGCACTTGTAATTAAATGTTTGTTTATCAGTTTAAGGATGCATACTCCCCATGCTGCATGTGGTTATAAGGAACAAAAATTGTGCTTTTAATTACTTACTTAAAGTATACAAGAACGACTTGCAGTCAATATGAAAAATCTTGCAATTCTTGATGCAAAATGTATAATGAAGACCAATCTCTTTACTCTAAAGTTTTGTAGTTTTTAAACTTAAAGGATTGTGGGCATATTTTTACAAAGCTTTGATTTCTGAAACTTAAGGGGACTCACCCATCCATAACATAATTGATTAATTTTCTGAGGAATTACAAAAAAAAAAATAATTAAAACTCATTGGGACAAGAAAAATTAATTTCGTAGATCAGTTGAACATTTTTCAACTCCTTTACAGTCAGTCACCTTTCTTTCACCATCATCCCAAATTTTTGATACTAAACAAATAACTTCACAGCTGTCTTTCTCACCAGAGAAATTTTTCTTTTTAATATGACAACAGCCAGTCTTAGTGAAACGACTTTTTCGACACAACTTTCAGACTCTAAACCCCCAATTCAAGGTTCAGCACATTTTTCTTAATTACTTAAAAATTATAATTTTCCATGTTTTAATCGGAACTTTGACAATCTCGTAGAGTAATTATTTTATTAAGCTTCACACGCTATTCGTGTGTAATTAGTGTGTTATAATTACCTCCTACACGATTACCCCTCACGCAAGAAAAATGCATCAGCTATGCAAATAAGCCATACCGAGGGTAATTAACTGCTTAAACCCTAATAAATATTCAAAGCTCTAGAGTTATTAGTCATGATATATGCAAGAGCTAAACACTTCTTCTCCTTCATGTTAAGGGGAATTTTTCTGTTGTTTTTTTAAGCTTAAATGTTTAAAAAATAAAAAATAATGGAATACCCCAAACAAGATACCTCTAATCTCAACAGAAGGTGGTTTTATTGCACTGGATTTTATGAGGACGAAGAGTTTTAAATAGAGCATGGAATGGGGTTTAAAGAATTAACATTAAAATTAAATTATGTTTAGGGAAAGTAGAAAACTTTCAATAATAACCAGACAAATGAATTAAGTTAGGTTACGTGGCAAGACCAATGTAAAAAAAACTAAATTATATGAATTAGTTTAATGAACTTACTCAGTTGAGTAACTTTGAATGCCTTACGCTCCTCAACCTAAAACACTTCCTACATCTAAGAAAAATAGTTATTTATGATTTCTTCTGCAAACCTGTTAGTGAACGAATGGATACTGAGAAAATCTATTTGAAACGAAAGATTTGAATGAAAGTTTGCTTTTTGCAAGCAAAGACCTACTATTAAATTGAGGATAAAAGTAATAGCTTTTTGGAAGCCATTGAAAATAATGGGATCCGTTCATTTGCCCGACAATTCGACTTCCTTCGTTCCCCTTGTATTGCATTGGCGGTGATGATCATGATGATGTCGGGCAACTGATTGTCGGTATTTCGAACCAGATCCACAATAACTGTGGTACTGAAAAGAATACTTTTTTATACTGCTTGTTATGATTATGAAAAAAAACTCTTACTCCTTCTTTCATTAAGTTCATCAATCAGGAATTCTGAGGACATGCAGTAATATTAACTACATATTTTGTGTTAATAGAAGCCAGATGGTGGGAAGTATACAGGGTATAAATGTTAAAAGATCAATGTTGGAAAACACCGAATTTATCTTTTAAAATTGAGATATTGAAGTTTTTTTTTCCAGACTTAATATTTTAAATTCAAATAAATTTAACAAGCTAAGATGTTAATTTAAAAAAAAAGTATAATGTTTGTGGCCATTGTATGTGTTATACTAGTTTACAATATACTGATAAACTGCCTTATAAATTTGTTATTAAGTCAGAAAAACTATTAATTTCAGTACAGACTTGTGGAAAACCTTAGGAATATATTGACATAAAGAACTATAAGAATAAACTTCATAATTAAATTTATTAATACTTGTTTCTTGGAGTGAATTTAGATATAATCACTGATATATATGAATCTTCAATTTTTGCTCAGTCAAAGAAAAAATAAAACGTTTCTTCAGATATTATTGGATTGAATATTTTTCATACACTGCTAAAGTTTCGACTAATGAAACTGTTTGACTATTGAAATAAGTGATAGTTGAAAAAATTCAACCGAACAAAATCAAAAATGGGTACAAACGTGCAAATAAGAAAAAAAAACTATCCAAAAAGGGGACGGATTCAAAAAATTTAAAGGAATAAGAACACAAAAAGTTTTGGTACTCGTGCATACAACTTATTTGATATTTGATGGATTAAATTTATTTGTTTGCTTTTTCACCTGATTTTTAATTTTAAGATAAATTTATTTCAATGTATTCTGATTTAAAAACATTGTTTACTATTTTCGTATTTTTTTTATTGAAATATCATTTTAGTTTTAGGACTATGCCCATGTCTATGTTACAGCCTAAGAACTATTTAATTATAAGTTAGGCATTCAAATTTTTTAGTCGAAATCAAAATTACCTTAAAACTACATTAGTTACATTAGTTGCTGAACTGAGTCCCAAAGAATTTAGATTTTGCCAAGCTGTATTTTTATGATTTTGGATTATTGACTTTTTTAAAATTTAATTCCATCAATGTGTTTTGACCTTAACCCTTTCGATCCTAAGCTGCCTGAGATTACCATTGAATCCTATGGAAAATTTGGGGCGGCTAGGACTAAAAGGGTTAATGGTTTATTTTGAGGTATACGTAGTACAAAATTGTGAGAATAGATTTTTTGATATTTTTAATTGCTCTATGAATGACTTAAGAAAGACAAGACAAATCAATCAAACAAGCACATTTTATTTTCAAAAACATTCTCACGTAATCATTTAGATAGATGCGAGAAAAAATGGGACAAGATGCCCCGTGCTCGATTTAATAAACAAAAATAACAGTTGCAGAATATTCCTTTTGTCTTATAAAGTTGAATTATACATAGTATATAGTGTTACACACCAAATTTCCTAAAGAGAGCATTGCATCTTGAATATTTATACAATTTATCTAAATGAATGCACCATAACATATTTTACACAAATTTCGTATTATTTACATATTAACGCAGAATTGCGCCACTTTTTACAAAAAGAATATCCTGCTATTTACAACATATACTTTTGAAAAATAACTAGGATTCATCACAAGTCTATGTAATGCGTTTCAAAATGCCCATTTTTCAGTCTATACAAGTTGGCAACATTTTTATTGTTTTTCATTACAAAGGACCAGTAAGAAATTCCTTAGTTCCCGCTAAAGGATCAGAAGAATATCATTGGTAAATAATTGTTTCTAAAAACCGTAAAATGAACGTTTAAGAATACAATCGAATCTTTCCTCCAATAAATTTTCATATAAATTTACACTAAATTTTCACGCATAACAAACTTGCCCTTTTATAATAATTTCTCATTTTATGTACAATCGTTAGCATTGCCATTCAGCAATACCAAAATATTAATTAGTCGTGACGTAAATCAAATTTGAAAAATTCGGATAAGGACATTCCACGTTTTTAAAATTAAATGACTATCATTCACACTTGCACGCTGACACATACATAAAATAATGCCTTACTTTATTAATATATATATATTTATTTACAGTCACAGAAAAAGCAAAAACTTTCAAGTGCTTATTTTCATTCATATTCTCTAAATGAATAATGTAACTGCACCTTTCTCAAGCATCATTACGAAAAGAAATATTGGATTTTATTGATTCGAACACATGTTGCATAATACTGTTAGAGTGAGGTAATATGTTAAGTGTGTGCTTACATCCCATAATATTATAAGTTGTTAGTAAGATAAAAAAAATTAAGATCTAGCACTTTTTCACTTTTTATAAAGAATCACAAAAAAATGACAACTACAAAGTATATCGGAGTTTTACTAGGAATATTAGAAGAGGATGTATATATTTTTCCCATCGAAAAAGTTTTTAAAAGATAGATGAAATGTGCGCCATTTTTAATAAATTTAATATATTTTCATTCATGAAAGCGTACTGACAGTAAAATTCAAAATAGACATTGTTAAAAATTAAATAAGTATATATGCAAGAGTAAAGATAGCATTTGTATGGAAATTTGCGTTTTGATATGGTGAAAATTTATGGATACAATTTCCAGATAAAAGTTCATTTTCTATTAAATTCAAAGTACCTAAACCGTTTCCTTTTTTTTTTTCAATTTTAGCAATGATTTGAAACACTAAAAACATTTTTCAGTTACACAAGGAATCACATTAAGAAACATTATACAGAGTTTTGTAGCGTTTTTCAATAGTACTACCTAAACTAATTCTTCTATACATTAAAAAATTAAAATTTTATAATTTTATGATTCAAAAGACATTATGAAAAAATACAATTGACAGATTTTGGTATAAAACTGACTTAGAAATTAAGTTACAAGTTAAGAAGGTAAATCTAAGGCAGAAAAATTAGAAACTCAATTAAAATGCCCTGATGCATAAAATCCCGATATCTGTAAAAACAATTGTCAAAGAACTATCTAACATTTTCAATACTAACTCCATCACAAACCATCAGCTACGGTTAGTGCAAAATTGTGCATCAAAGTGATAGTAACCAGTTAAAACGTTCTGTCACCATTTGCGACACCGTACTTGTTTATGATCGGTACGGTTGCACGCTTTGTTGGGATTGGGAGCCAGTTTCCCATAAAGTCTAAATAGCTCGTTAAAATGCCAGGCTCACGCAATTTTTTCGCCACTTTCTAAGAGAAAGCGATGTTTTCTCACGGCTTCTCATAATTAAGTGATGGAGCGTTCTCTTTTGCTGGTAGAGAACAGGGGTAGCATAAACTATCAATCACAACTCAATACCGCTGGCCAAGAATTACAAAATTAATTTATGAGTGTAAGTAAAATATAGGGAATCAAGTTTTAAAATAATTTGCTGATTCTTTGTATATGCATGATATCAATCAAAATAAATTTGAAATGGTAATCTTTTTAGTATTATTTAAAGTTGCATTGAGTTTTAGAATTTTTTCTTATAATTTAATATGATCATTTAATAGTTCTATGACGTAATAAACTATATAAAAAATTATGTAGGCTATTTTGTTTATATCTAGTTGAACATGGAAAAAACACAAGTTTTGACACTTTTGTCAGTTGGTTGCGGTTTTTGAAAAGCTTGCATTAATATCTAAGTTAAGAATTTTCATTTTTTATATTTTATTTATATGATAACATAACATTAATAAACATTAAAAAATAAGCAAGATGTTTTACATTTTTTGAAGTGTGAGTTATTTGATTGAGTTAATTGATTGAGTTTAGAGTGACCCAAAAATACTTAACATTGATGAGTAGAAAAGGTTTTCTTTTGATCTGCTGTTGTAATCAAACTTTTAAGGAATTTAATGTGCTTAAGGGAAAGATAGAATCAGTTTATAAAGATTACATAACACATGTTTGAAAATTTATTTTCAACTTCCAGAAAGCTACTATGGATTCCCGTTCCAAATGTTAGAACTGTTCTACTACTGAGCTTCTATTGAGTTTCTAAAGTAACTCTACAAATCAATTATCGAGACCTGTAGCAATTCAAACTTATCTGCAGCAGAAGCAACAAAATATAGAACACCCCCTGACAATCATCTCTACCATGAACTCCATAACTGAATTCATACGCTCCTTCGAATCACACTAGTCACGCCATCCTGTTTTCAAAACACAATCAAATCAACAACACTTCATTTCCAAAATTCAGATGCCCCACAGGGCAAGCCTATCGTGCGAGATGGGCAGAATCCATCCCGAAATAACTCCCCCATTCGTTTTCACCCCATTTCTCCCGCTCCAGGCAGGTAGATTCGAAGATAATTCATGCCCAATTAACCACCCACAGGCCCTAAACCTACCGCTGCGTGTACCCTGGAATTATGACTTCCTAATAGTCCATTGCGGGGATGCTTGATGACAATTGGGCTCTTTCTGGAGGCAGGCCAGAAATTGAAAAATTGAGAATGGAAATTATTTTAGTACGGTGAGTGGCTGCACGATATGGGAATTCGAGATGTTTGTGAAAGGAGTAGTCGGGGGTTCGAGGGTGCTTTTGCTGGAATTAAGTACTACTACCATGACGGTTTGGTAGAGGATGTATAATGGACGCGAATTTATATCGTTCGTTTTCTTTGAGGATATGCGGAGATATTTAAATTTAAATGGAAGGCAGTGAGTGAGACTGGTGACACTGAAAGCAGCAAGGCATTTCGGTGATAGAAGGTTGAATTTGTTTTGTATTTAAATTTATAAACTATTCTTTAAACCAGAAGCGTCACACCTTTTAGTTTTCTTAAGGAAAGAAATACTATTTCCATAGTAACATTCTTTTTTGCTGAATTGGCCCCTGCAAGGTTGTTTTGAAAAATTATATTCCGTTTGGGGAAGCAGATAATAATATTTTAGGAGGGAAGAATATATGTTACTTCAAATATTTGAAATTCAAGGTCAATCATTATAGAATTAAATCATATCCAGTATTTCTCAAATTAAGCTGCTTGTCTAATATTTATGCAAGAAATGTTTATAAACTCATTCGTACAATCTAAATATTAATAAATATAGAAATTTAAATCCAAAATACAGAATTTCAAAGCATTTTATCTGAAAGTTTAATGCATGCCTAGGGAGTATGCATTTTAAATCGTAGGATTTTTGTAGCATAAGGGCATTATTTAAAAAAATAAAGGAAAAATTCCTATCCAATATTGTAATAATTAAATGAACTTTTATCTGGGTTGATATAGTAAAAAAATTACTTTCACATGCTTTTCATTTAAAATTTCTGAGAAAGACTTAAATATAGATTTTATACTATTTCGCACTCATCCTTTAGAATGAAATTCAAATTTTAAGTGATTACAGATCCTTCATGAGGTACCTCCTTCAGAAAAGATTTGTAGACGCAGATAAAATAAATTTGAGTTACAATGAAATCATATTCATAAAGAATTTAAAGTTTCAATAAAATGAATAATTCTTTCATCATGCAGAAATGTCTCTTTACAGTGTTTATTAGATTATAATTAATTATCTCTTTTAGTATTGTAAATCACAATGGGCATCCTCTGAGTTAGTTCAATGGCATTAGTGTAATTATGGAAAACTTTATTCATAGCTAGATCCTATTTATTTGTAAATATTGGTTCCTGTGATGTTGAAAGAGAATACTTAGAAAGGGAAAATTGTGTTCTAACGTCCTTCAGTAACGTCATCCTTAGATATATTTAACAAAATTAGGAGAATAAATATACAAATTGAAAAAAGGGAATGGCTCCTTTCATCGGGCGCGGGTGCATGCCTACCGTTCCAGATCATACTTATTATCTGATCACAGCTCTACACAATGAAAATTTATAAAATTTCAGAAAACATTGATTTGAACTTATTCAATATTTTAGGTGAACTATATTTCTTTAAAACCTATGGTTAAACATTTTGAATTAGAAATAGCAAAAGTAATTTGTTAAAGATATACAAAGTGCTTTCAAAAACATATATGTAATGTTTGTTATAAAATAAAATACATTTTTTTTTGTTTGATGTTGATGTTGCAGAAGTAAAACTAACAAAATTCATGTGAAAAGGGAGCCAATAAATTTTAATATTTAATAAAATGAAAGGAAAGTAAGCGAAGATTTTTGATGAAAAATTATTTTAAGGAATCTTAATTGTATGCGTCTTTGATAAAAATTAGCAAACTATTCGTTACGATTTTATGTTCAAAAATTAATCAACAATAGTCAAAACCTAAACATGTGTGTTTAAAAAGCCAGTTTTACTTTTGCATGAATGATTCAAAATGTGTGAATAAACAATTAGTTGAATGAAATGTGCGAGGATACATATCGTGACCGTAGAATCAATCATAAAGCTCTGATTTTGGTATAGTAAAAAAATTTTAAAAGTTAATCTCATTGAATAATAATTGTGGTATTTTACAGTCTCTTTAAACATTGTTTTCTTTAAAGTTACAAAACCCGAAGGCTTTTAATGCATTTAGTATGCAGTAAATAAGTTTCAGAATTCCAGAAATCTATTTTTCAATCAATCTACACTTCACTAATTTATTAAGTGTAAGTAATCATAAATTTGAAGTTATATTCAAAACTTAATTTTAAGACAGTTAACATTAGAAGACAAAAACATCAAGATAAGAACTTTCAAAATACGAGCTAAAGGTAGAAATTTTATCTTCCCCGTTAAAAATTGCCAAAATATTTTAAACACCACATATATAATTACGTATCGCCAAATTTTATTGGTGACATTAATAAAATCATATACTTTAATAAATTGGTATGTAGACATTTCTCTTATTTCGGATCCAAACTATCTTGGCGATTTTTAATGGGACAGATAAAGGAATTGTACCAAATAGTATTTGAAGTACACTTCAAACGCTCAAACACATTTAAGAATACTTTTCTGTGTTCAAATTAATAACACTCCAACAAGTGTTATTAGCTAGGACACTCTTTATTATGCTGTGATAGTGTTATGAATATGTTTGAAAAGTGTTGCTATCCAGAAATGGGTTGTTCTAAAAATAGAGCTGTAAAGTGTTGCATAAAAATTACAGAGACAGAAAATGGTTTTTATAGTGTTTCAATCAAAATTTAACAGCACGTTCAGATTCTAAACTCTATTTTAAGACCCTATTTTTGGATGACAACGGTTTTCAAACATATTCAGAACACAACCACAACACAATAAAGTGTTTTAGATGAAAATAGAAATTTCAGTGGCAAGATGATACTTGTGCAAATGATTCAAGGTAGGAAACATTTTATTGCACAATGAGTTTAAAACTAAAAATCATACGATTTTTTCGGGGATCTTTCACCTCTGACGAAGGAGATCCAAAGATCCTCAAAACAATTTTATGTGTTTTAATTTTAAACTCATTTTGAATTAAATAACGTTGATTTGTTTCCTATTTCACAAGCTAACGTGCTGTTTTGTAATGTAGAAACAACGTATAAAGTGCACAAATAAAAGTTAAAGTTGAAGCAGGCATGCAGCTGTTTCGGAGATATCAGGATCTCTTTCGTCAGTGCCAAGATAGAAACTTTTATTTGTGCACTTAACATGATATTTCTACATTACATCCAATCTGCACAAAGTATTTTTTTATCTTTAACGTGTTGATAATTTGATAATAACAAAAAAGTGCTCTCAAATGTATCGCGAGCGTTTTGTAGTGAAGTGTACACAACAGTTTAATTCACTTAACTATTGTCGATTTCATATTTAGAGCCTCTCCTCCATCCCAAGGTCACGATTTCATCAAACAACACCACAACAACAAAGCGGAAAAACTTCATCGCACCCGCGCCGCGTCCCTGGCGGCGGGTCAACGCTGCTGCGGCGGCCGGTGGTGCGAGTGGTGCCGCTGCGGGTGGTGCGGCGAAGGGCTGCGGCTCGAGTCCGAAGTGGTGGAGACGGCGGCGGGGCTGGAAGGGGGCGCCGAGGAGCCGCACAGGCTGCCGAAGGAGCCGTTCGAGTCGTCGTCGTCCAGGATGTTGATGCGCGGCTCCGAGCGCCCTGCGGAGGCCGGGGCGCCGCCGCCGCCCAGCTGCAGCACGGAGCTGCCCGAGCTCGTCGTGCTGCCGCCGCCGTTCGACGCCTGCTTCAGGTGCTGCTGCTGCATCTGCTGCTGGAGCAGTCTGGAAGGGAGAAGAAGGTGGTTATTGCGTTTGCAGGACTAGTTTATTTATATCGTTAAAATTAATTCGGTTCAGAACGTGCTACTTTATAAGCAGAACTGAAATGACTTTAAATTTATTTTTCAAGATTCTAAACTAGACTGCAACGTTTCCTGACCCTATGACATCACTACGAAGAAGCAGAAACTGAGTAAATAGAAAGGCCTGTTGGGTTGCTAGGAGGAGTTTCGGTACGCAAATCGTGATAAAAAGACGCTATATGTACTACGTGGCTTCAACAAAATAATCATATTTTTAAATTGACGTTCTTATTTCATTAACATTATGATTTCTCTCAAAATTCAGACACTGCGCTGGGAACTACTTCGTTTGTTAGTGGCGTCATAGGGTCAGGAAATGTTCCTGTCGTGTATGTATTAAAATATTTATTTTTCTGTTTATATATTATATTCAATTCCTTAATCATAAAAAAAAGACATCCTATAAATTGAGGAGCAATAATATTGAAGCCGGGTTTTGATCTGATGCAAGGGACACATGTCTACTCAACTCCACTCAATACGACAGTTCCTTAGTTTTTATTTAAAGACTAAAATTCTTCTAATATTTATATATAACTAAAAGTTATCTAGTAGTTTATTCTAATAATAATTATAAATAATACAATACAATTTTCATTTCTGCTGGAGAATTAAATAATACGTCACTGATATTATTCTAATGTCATCCATTTTGAATGGCACACAATGTAAAGTAAGAATTCGAAATTTTCAGAGAGAGAACTAGCCAGGCTAATTGAATTGCCGCATATAACTTATTTTCCTATACATTTTTTTAAAATGAACCAGTTTACTTATTTTCTCATTCAAGCATTTTTATATCTATTTTACCCCCCTAACCATATGAATGTATTGATACTTGTTTTAGGTATATACATTGATACCTAAAACTACTTGATAAAAACAACTTAAACCTCTTAACACAAGTTCTTTCAAGGAAAATAGGATGTTATTAGGATGTTATTTTAAGTATTTACCCAATTTAAATAGGATGTCATTTTTAAGTATTTACCCAAGCACAATTTAAACACATTTAAGATTTTGTCCTCAAATTAACAATACTTTTTAGTTGTTGTTTTAGCAAATTATTTATTATGTTCTAAATATGTTTAAAAAGTGTTAGAAATATGTGCTATACAGAAATGAGCTATAAAAAGTGTTGCAAATTATTATTATTAGAATTTAAAATATTCTTAAATTTGGATAAAAACACTATAAGAACATTTTCCGTCACACTTTTAAACATTATCCTTTTCTCACTCAACATAATCGCAATACAATCAAAACGCTTTTGATTAGAAGTGTTCATTATTAAATTTTACTTAGCGTTGCAAACGGGTTTAGCGCATTTGAAGTGTAGGTACTTAATGTATCAATATCAAGCAGTTTTGAATATCAATGCCAATTATTTTAATGAGCAAATCAAACCCATATCAAGATGGACACAACCTTTGATTTTATGTATCAATATTAATAATTTAAGATTTTTTTAAGGTTTATAAGAGTTAATAAAAGGGGTTTTAGATATTGCAGTAAGTAATTTATTTATCTTTATTAAGTATTTTTTAGGTATCAATCACAAGTACTTTCAGTTATCGATACTAAATCGGAAGAAGTTTAAGTAGTACTACCTAATTAATATTCAGTAATTTATGGATCAATATTGAGTAGTTTTAGGTTTTAATATCAATATCAAGAAGCTTGTGTGCTTGTTAATACAGGTTCATAAATAAAATACTTTCACACATTTAATAACTTATTTTATATAACTCTATTTAGTTACTATGAAATAATTCATTTAAAGTTTACTTTATTAATAAAATATTAGGTATCAATGTATTTTATAAGTAAATAATTTTAGGTATCAATATAAGTAGTAATGACAGGAGATACTTTGATCACAAAGATTAAAAAATTCAACGTTTTTAATCAGCACAATTTAAAACGAATAAATACATACAATTGTTTTGTGAATCAATATAAGTACTTTTTATACATTTAATTTTATAGTAAATAAAAGTCAGGTATAAGTACTTAAGAGTGAGGAATATAGAAATAATCTACTTAATATCAAGAAAAACAAATATCAGTATTTATTATCAAGTATCTACTGTTATTGAGATTTATACAAAGAGTTTTCAATGTTTAGAAAATGCCTAATAATCTTAGATTACATAGAAATGTATTTTATGCATAAAGAATTTCAAGGTATGTATGTAAACAAATGTATACCTTGAAACTCTTTCTTCATAAAATACATATCTATATAATGCTTTCTTAGAAGTAACTTCTTAGTACATTTATTTTAAAGAATACATTCAGGATTATATGTAACAATTTTGAAAGCATATGAGTCTCCTTTTCAAATTTCTATTAAGACTGTGGTAACTTTCTCATTTAGAAAAAACTTTCAAATTTGCTTAAAGGTATTCAATAGCTGTCAAGAATTAAGTTTGTGATTTTATAACTCAAGAATTTAAAAACGTTTGCTACTTATAAATAAATGTAAAAGACTTACTTTTGTGATCAATATTTATTATAATCCTGAAAGTAACTTCTAATTACTGTACTTAAAGTAACAATAAAACAATTAGTAGTAGGTACTATAAATTTAAAATACAATTTCCTTTTTTTAAGTTCCTGAACATGTAAAACTTTTGTTTTGTTACTGGAAAAAAAAAACATTTTCTTTATTCTTTTTAAATTGTAATAATATTTCATTGAAAAAGATTCTGCCAAATTCCATAACAATGAAATGTGTATACGGAATACCGAAATCGTAAATATTACTCACACTCTCTAACAGATTATTATTATTAATAACAGGAATTATTATTTTGCACTATTTTTATTGAAAATTGTCGCTGATATCATTATTGGCTCAGAATAACAAATAATTACAACTACCAATTTTCCCCATTTTCAATATATAAACTATAAATAACATTTTATTTACTTTTAAAAATCCAATAAAGAACTTTCAAAATGCTAGTGTTCTAAAACAAATTACTATCTAGATGTGTTATTTTGAGATAATTCATTAATTATAAATAATTATAATGACATATTTACCAACTTTTAAAAATTACTTATTTATGTATTCAAATATCATAACTTCATATTGAAATTTACTTTACGGGGTAATCTTACAGTTGTAATTTTTAATGTTATAATATGATATTAGGTATATATGATATTAAAAGAAGTGCTTATGAAAAGTTTTAATCTTATTTTCTTTCAAAGTATAAATAAAGACATATATAATAATGATAGTAAAAGTATGTATTGAAAAAACAAAAAATATATAAAAAAAATATGAAACATAATTTTGAAAAAAAAAGAAAACTTTTTATGTTTTGAATTTTACTAATAAGAAAGCGGAACATGCATGAATTTATTTACAGAAATAAAGAGATAATTTAAAAACAGTGTTACCTTTTATAATTTTTAGTTATTATTAATTTGTAAACACTTTCGTTTTCATAATGTTTTAATGAATTAAGAATCAATCTTTTTAATGAAATACATAAATAATATCTCTATCCTTACTGAAGTATAAATAAAGATGCATAAAAGTGATAAATTTAAAAGATGAAATTTTCCAACAATAGGCAATTTCTTGGCGTAAAAAGCATATACTAGTAGTTGAAAGAATAAGTGGTTGGGGCCAATAAATTATATTTTTGTATTCGTTCCTTATTGATATTTATGCATATTATTATCAGAGTGGTTTTGCATTCAAACGTTTATTTTGTATTACTTGAATTGAATGACACATTTTTACGTCATTAAGAGTATCAACACACCTTTCAAAATTCACATACTTGTGTAAATAAAGTCGACGAAAATTTTTATATTGAAAAGTAATGGAATAAAAGTTTATAATTACTAACTTCTTATCTTTAATAAATATATTCGTTAAATACTAATCATATAAACAATTTAATTAGCTAAAACGTTTTACTTCATTTTTTTTAATTTACAGAAATAACCAAATTATATATTTTTTCATCCCATATAAAAAAAGACATGGAAGTTCCAAAACATTGAAATCATAAATATGATCGAAATAATTTCAAAATAACTTATCAAATATGGTAGAAAATATTTCAAAAATAAATTATATTTAAAACCCGCAAAATAACAGATGTTTTTCGTTCACAAAGCGATGTAATATTTATGCATTAATAGTTTTGAGGTAAAATGTATAAAAACATTAGCAAGTCTAATATTTCTTTAAAAACTTCATTCAAATTTTTATTTGTGACTTCTTTTTAGATTTTGAACGGTTTTTCAAACTTTTAACTATAGCTCTCTGGCTTATATATTTTAATGCAATATTTTCTTACTATAATGCTTAAGATCCACGTATTGGTTTGAAAAGAAAGATTTAGACTTTTAAATATGCAAGATGAACACATATCCATATAACTTCTATAAAAAAAAACTACCATAAAACACTAAACAATTGAAGAAATTATTTACACTATATCCAACAAAGATCGTATTTCATGGAATTATGACTATGGTGGTATTTTTATTTAAAAGGCATCACGAAAACAAACTTAAGGTACTAAAGATTTTAAATACAGGAATTTTCGCTTGAATTATCAATAGAAATAGCAAAACAACATGAATAGAAATATTTGGATTCAAGCTCCCTTTCTTCTCAGACAGAACTAGAACTCGATAAAAAAAATAAACTAGATTACGCCCTGTAATAACTAAAATTAGGTATATTTTACATTACCCCGAAAAATTTATAATCTATAACAATGTTAAACACAATAAGCAATACAACCAGCGTTTTGCTCAAACTGAAATCTATTTGTAATGAACATTTCCTTATCGTGATAGGAAGTGTGCATGGAATAGTAGTAAAACATGTGTACTATTCCCAATTAATACAAACACTTCTTCCCATTTCAACTTTTGCAAGAGCATCCCCAAAACTTCCAGTAATCCCAAATCCCTTCTCTTAGACTCAACTGAAACAGTGCAAAGAACCGGATCAGACAGAAGAAAACACGTTAACTATTTAGCATTATTACCACAACACGATTAATAATCACCGCTGCTTATGTAAATAAATTCTGCGTTTTGCAACACAACCCACTCGAGAGTTCCTTATCCCTCCCTTTGATACAACTCTAATTACCGCAAACTCCAGATGCTTTCACAACACCAACCCCTCTCAAAACTCCGCCATACACTACTACAGACGAATTCATCGTGGCCAGAGAGAGTGCCGTCTGCCGCAATAACGATGCCCATTAGCTGGGAAGCCGCTGTTGCGAATTGCGGCGGCCATGATGAATGATAACAAGAGCCAGAAATGAAAGCCCCGGTAGTAATTGCGGGCGAATTAATTCGCGTGCGCGCGGGGAGAAAGTTGTTCCGATTTGATAAGTCATGGGAACCATATGCAAATGATGAAGACTTTCTCATGCCGGGTTTGCTCGGTATGCAAATGGATATAAGCCAGTTAGTTTCGGAAATTAATATTTGCAGGAATGGCTGTTGCTCGGCTACTACGATGGGCTCGAAAAGAACAGGGGTTTCGAGTATTGGTGTTGTGTTTATCGAATGGATTCCGGGAGGAGAATTGATCGGCGTAGCCGAGTGTTTGAGATGACTCGTGCTGTATTGAAAAGAAGTAGGAAGGAGAATCATACATGTAGTAGAATGCTATCAGAATATTGATTTGGTGAATAAGACGGGAAATGTAAGGTATTGTAGGATTCATACGAGTAAATGTAATTAATGATATCGAACTATAAATGCAGATGTGGGCATTTCATTTGAAGATTGTCATTTTTAAACCTGAAACTGTAATTGGGATTTTTCATTCATATGTTTGAAATGTTTTGAAAAATATTAGATTTGTTGCTCAAAAGTTTGGAAATTAGTGATATAAATTATTAATGCTTATGCAAAAATAAAAAAACACATCAAACAAATGCTAGTTGTGTGTGATTTCAAAATATTTCTTGTTAGAATAGTGCCAGAAAATTTTCATGCTCTTAAAATATATTAATATGAAGGTATGGTAGTATAGTTTAATGTTAATATTATACAATAGATTTTAGATTAGAATATATTTTTAATGTAATAAAATAGTTTGTAATGTATTTTAGCTAAATAAATAAACGTAAAATAATAACACAATTTAGGTTAATATCATTCTTAAAGCCCTGTTTTAAATTTAATGATGTTTATGACAAAATATTGGGGAAATTTCCTTAATTTATTTTGAAAAGTAATTAATACATTAGACCTGGCCAAACTTTTAATATCACTGCAATGGAGATACAATAATTTTTAAGTAACTGCTAGATTGTTTGCTTTTTTCCAATACCTTGAAGATTGAGGAAGAAGTGACATAATTAGTAAGAGAGTTGGTAACTAAATATTAAACTGAGAGCCGTCGTTCCAACTATATTAGCACTGCAAATTAATTGTTATTACGTTTCTACTTAACGACCTTCTTTTTACTCGTAAGTTCATAAAAATAGTTAAATAGGATTAGTTTAGATCAAAACTAACTTCGTTTTTATAATCAGAACTAGTTTGCATTTAAAAAATAAAACCACAAGGTTCAAAATTGGGTGATTGAGAAGAATCATCACATTTTTCTCAGTAAATACCTTTTTAACGCGTCACACATCATGGATGTGTGACTTTTTGCTACGCATACTTGCACCTGTAATAAGCGCTTGAAGAATGGAGGCATTCTATACCTATTCTACAACTAGAGATCGGGAATAGGTTTCGTTGCTCATGCTTTTGATACTCCTTACAAGAAGTTGTGTGAGAAACGCCCATGAAAATTTATTAAGTTATTTTCTAAATGCTTCAACACTCTCTAACTACTGGTTGAAATTTAAATTCTGATTTTGAACACACTTGGGTTGTTTTGAAAGTATTTTTGAAATTATCAGGAACAATTTTACAAAATTATAATAACCCTTATAGTTAGTTTAATCGTAATTTTCTCCGAAGTTTTTCTTTCAAGTCAAGTTAGGCATGCCACTGATTTGAGTGTTTTTGAAAACAATTTATGGTTGAATAACTTTATTCAATGAAGTTTAGCCACTCGTCGATTAACGAGTATATGAATTTTATTTTCCTGTAGTTCAAAACATAATAAAACTGCTTATTTTCATAAGATATAAATTCAAAAATAGATTTAAAATGGTTTCTAACTGTACCCAATTTTCTTACAACAGGGGTAACCAAATATTTTTAAAGAAATATTTTAAATAAATCAATCAATGGTTGAAATACAATAAGTATCTTTTGTGATTATGTGAAACAAAATTTTTCTTATTGTTCTGAAGGGGCTCGATTCAAAAGTATTAAAGAACAGAAGGTAAATTTCTTATTTTAAGAAAGATTAAAAAATTTTAAGATTTCAACTTTTAAAAAACCTTTCGGACATGAGGAAAACACCATGAAAATTTTTAAATGCATGAATGATTAAAGGAAGCCTGTATATTCATTTATAAACTCAAGATTAAAAGTTCATTTTATAAGCTCAGGATTATCTGAGTTCGATCTACACAACCAGTATATTGTATTAAATTAAAGTAAATAAAAAAATTCTAAATAAAATATATAATAGTATCTCTTAAATGTTGTTTTATTATGGATGTCAATTGTTCTATAATAATTGAGATCGAGAGGACGTTTAACTACGAAACATAAAAAGGTAATGAGTTTCCTCAAATCAACAAATCAGGTTTGATTCAACATTGTGGAATGCTATGGCAAAAAATTAAAGTTTTTTCTAGTTAAGATTAAAAGAAAAAACTGAAAAAACCGTGTCTACAATATTTGAAATTATATTTTTATCTATCCGATTAATTCGATAAATACCATTAAAATAAATTACAAAAAAGTCAATGGTTGAATATCGGGAAAATTCTCTTCAACGATGCAACAAATTTTCCATTAAAAGTACTACTTAAAAAATTGAACGAAAATTCATATTGTTCAATTTAATTTGATATAATTAACTTTTATACCTTCTTACTTTGATAAACCATCAATCATGGTATTGATTTGGGGTTTGTAATTCTTGTGGTTAAATTTATTTTTTGTAACACATATTGTCTTCTTTTTACTTCTACTACGTGTATTTATAGTGAAAAGATAAAAAGAACATTTTCTTTTATACAAAACAAAAATAGCTCTGGCCGTAAAAGACAAAATAGTAAAGAGGTTTTTTTTCAAAGCATTTTCATTTTCTTCTTTCTACTTAAGACGTCTCATATAGTAGAACTAATTTAAATAATATCATACCACTTATATTCTTGTACTGAAATCACTATAATACTTATTGTATTATAACTACTCAATTAGTATCTGCCCATCAAAACAAAATTTTAAATAAATTTAAGACAGAATCAGTTGTGTATTATAGATTTTAAATCCCTAAACTATATAATAGCTGGTTGGAGCTGGTTGTTGTGGTTGTTCAAATGAGTTTGTCATGTTTGTTTTACATGGTAACATCATTTAATTTAAGGAGTTAATATCAAATTATTCAACTGTTAAAGTGAGTTTATTTCTAGTTCATCCCTTTACACACTTCTAAACATATCACTAAATGAAAAATATGGCTCTTAACTCCTTGTCCTCTCCATCAACACTTCACGGCTCTTCCAAACAGCACCTCAGGTCTATTTAAGACTCCCATCACCAGAGCATCGCAACTTAATTGTCTCGAAAGCGGATTAAACGATGATCTGTGTCCTAGCCAACTGCGACCGCAACAGCGGTGGAGGCTAACCAGGCGAGAAAACCACATGAACCATGAACCTGCTCCCACGGAGTATCCATGGCGGAAGGAAGGCTTTCACTCAACTCTACTGGAAAATATTTAGGGACGCGGGCTTAGCGTTTTGTAGACGGGCATCACGAAGGAATCAGTGGTGTAAGTCAGCTGGCGGATGGGATGGGACAGATTTTGGAAGGCTTTGGGATGACGACGTGAGGGCAAGGACAGTTTGGTAGTTAACCTTGGAAGGGTTGTTTTGGGGGAATCGAAAAGTGTTTGATAAGGAGAAACTCTCGTGTTTGTTTATTCACGAATTATTTTTTCATTAATTGATTGATAAGTTGGAGTCTGAAAGAAAAGCATTTAGGAAGAAGGAAAGTTATTTTCAGCCCTTACCCCACTTACAAAATTTACATTTAGTACATATTTAATGCGAATTAATTACATCCATCTATGACTCTGAACCTTGTTTTGAACTAAGTGATTTAATCTGTTGAAATAATTTAGGATTTAAGGGTAGGTGGCATGAAAGGGTTTATGTGAGTGAATAGGGATGGCTGTGTGTTTTCATCATTTTCTAAACACCTCAGTCAAAACAATTATACGTTTAAAAATTCAGTTAAGTCCCGATTTAAGATTCATATTTACAAAAACTTTCAAATAATTGATCCCAGGAATAAACTTTTTCTGTGGATGTTTCATAACCAAATCTAGATTGCATCAATGAAGTGCTGATGAAACCTGTACCCTACTATAATGAAAGAATAACATCAGTAACCTTTTGAAATCTGTAGGATGAACGTAATCTACAAAAATAGGAAAGTGTTACTTTTTAAAAAAGTGATTTTTAGGGTCAAAAAATTTTAGTATTTAATGTGGGAATTTAATGAACTTGATAATAGTAATATTTTGAATATTTTAAAAAATTGAAGAAAATTTTAACTATGCTCTAAAATGTAAAAAAAAACTTGATCATGAAATGTGTTTCAATACATTAGATAGTAGTTAGGTTTTAGTTACATAAAATACTAGAAAATATTTTGTATGCCTTTTTACACAACTTCCTTTAATTACGAAATCAAATCTTTCTCCATGAACTTATTCCGATATCTTAAACCATACTTCAGAGAAAACGCCAAAAGCAAAAGAGTTACACAAAAAAGAGATTTAAAACGATCCGTTTCATATCTTCGTTTTCTTAAGGTATCTCTCCAAAAAAAAAAAAAGAAAGAAAGAAAGATCCCTATCCACACTTCTTTCCAAAAAGAAACAGAAGACTGCAAACTTCAGGATTTATGGCTCCGTTACAAAGAAAAAATTGAATTAAACGGAAACTAAATTGGAAAAGAAACCGTTTCGCAGCAGCTCGATGACTTCCTTCTCCATATCTTAAGAAACTGTACAGCAGCGGCTAAGCAGCTTATGAGCTCTTTTCAAGAGGTATCTGCTAGGGAGATCGGCTCGGAACATTCGCATTAATCTCGAAACGTCATGGAAAAAACTGACTGCGCTTTTGGCGATCGCCAAGCCGAAAAGCGGCAACCCCGCTTCTAGATGTGCATAGCGTGCCATTTGCAATTGAAGGAAATGAACTTAAACCCGTCTCACTAGGACTGCCACTTAGAAATAAAATAGGAAGAAAAAAATCCAACTGCAAAAGGGGGAAAAAAAGGAATAGGAGGGAAAATAGGAAAAAGAGAACTCCAGTCTTTCATTGTTTTCTATTATACATTTACAAGAAATTGGTTTGATGTTGAAACAAAATTAAAGGGAGGCGCTCTTTTAGCGAATACGAGACATATTTGGGGAAGAATTCCCCTTTCCAGTTTTGGCAACGGGGGAAAGTTAATCATTTAATTCTGAAAATGCTTTTTTTTTCTCTCTCTCTGCTCCCTTTTTACATCGTCTTATGTTTGATGTGAGAAAAAAAGCAAGAGTAAAAAGAAAGCAAAGAGAGAGATATGGGAAGTTAAATAGAGAAATAAGTGTTTTTCTCTTCTTCTTCTTTGGCCAGAGGAAAAGAATCTGATTGAGCTAAATGTTTTTATGAACGAGCTTCTGAGTCCGTTACAAAAATGTTAAATTTCTTCACGTTTAGCGGGGGAGAATATTAAAGTTATTTGAAATAGAATGGCAGGATGAAATCCGTCAAGTTTCGAGCGTTTTAACGATTCAGTGACGCATAATAATTGTTCCTTTTGCAGGTGGTTTCTTTATACCCATTCTGAGTACCGGTAGTAACCATGCTGGAATTTAAATCAATCTATTTTTACTTCCTATTTTTAGGTTACTTGAAGTAATTTATTATTTTATAACAAGTTCAACTTTTGAGCTAACTTTAGTTGAAAATCGTTTTTCCATTTCCTAATACCTAAATGTTTCAAGATCTTTTCAGGTTATTTGAGAATATGACATTATTGAATAAAATAAATAACGTAAATTTTTAATAACTAAACTCGGGATAAAATTATGTCAATATCGAGTTCTATTGCTCAGTATTTTTTTAATTAACTCATTACAACTAGTTTGGCACGCTTGATTCTTGCTCCATAAAACAATAACCAAACCAAATCAAACTCATTACAAAAAAAAATGTTATTAAAGTAGTTTTTACAAATAGGTAAGTATCAAATTAAAGGTACGAGTTAATTTAACAATAACAGAATAACTTTCATTAATGTTTGGTATTACAAATTATAGTTGACTCTGCTTAATGTGATCACCTTTGGCCAAGAGTAGAATGTGTCAATAAGCAATTTGATACTAAAAAGTTTCAGTGTAACTCGAGTTTTGCATTAAAAGCACAACTATGTAGTCCTAATTAAAGTACTTAAAACGATTAAAGAAAATTACGAGAGTGTAACATATATTACTAATAAATTAATAACTCATGTCCTATGTTTATGCTTTAAAATTGGTCTTAAAACCGGTAAAAAGGAGTTTTTTTTGGAAATTTCACCAAATTTTGATACAATTAAGCGAAATAATATTGTTTGATAATATTATCCGATTAATAGCATCAACCATAATCACACTAAGCGGAGTCGACTGTATTTTGACGTATAACAATTTTAGATGAATTCTCTTGCAATAAAAACTTACAGTTGTTTTTAGAAATAAATACCCTCATTTAATCATTTAATTAATTATGGTTAGATAAGTACATGTTTAGGGTAAATATTGATGATACCGTGCAACACCATACATTAGCCGAGTTTTACATAAAATATTTTATCAAAAGACCAAAGTAAGATATTTAAAAATGAAATTGTAAATGCTCGCTCCGAGAATACAATAAACAATAAACCATCAAGATGTCTTTCTACACCCATGTTTTCTGATTAATTTGCGACACTACGTGGGTATGCAACCCATTCGATATAAACCACACAGCCATGATACGGTTTCATTCACCCAATCACTGTTTAACATCACTTTTTTTTTCAAAACCAACCATCAAGAAAAAGAAGAAGAAAAAATCAACCAAAAACAGCAAAAGGGGAAACTTAAGAGGTCACTAAACCTCTTGACCCACAATACTCGAATGTAGAAAAAAGATGGAACAAAAAACTGTTATTGGACGTGTTGGCGTTAGGAGTGTCAGAGGATGTACTGACAATGAAAGCTAAATGAGCTCATTATAAAAAAGCTCATGTGCTCGGGCTCTCTTTGGGGTTTTTATGTATTTTTTGTGATACATGGGCGATGAAAGGGTTGCATTTTTTGAGCCACGCCAATGTTGATCACTTACTTCCCCTGTCACTTCCTATGTTAAGAGCAATCACTTTTCGCGTTAGTCGTGATGGATGGTCTTTAGAGAATGACTTTTATTTCCTGAATAATAATAATAAAATGCGTTAGAAGTGTTCTTTATATTTACTGTCAGTATTTCTTTACAAAAGATGTTAACTATATCAGTGTCTTTATCTATAAATCGCAACCTGCTATGTGATTCTATATTGGGATACCCTTCATAAAAATTACTTTTATTTCATTATCAGATTTCTATTAGTAAGTTCCATAATTTCATTAAATAAGTATAACACACTTTTAGCTTCTCAAATTTAATTTTTTTTTTAAAGATTTAAAGTTACTTCAAAAGATTTAAGAACCCCCAGACCTTCCCCTTTTTGTACTTTGAACTCAATCAATCACATTAATTTTCTTATTAATTTCAGCAAAATGAGAATCTTACCTAAAAATACATTAAAAAGGTACATTAAACCTATTACATATGCATAAGAGGTGCTTAGGGATAATTTTAGGTCTCCTCCCTGGTGCAAAAATCTAGCTTTGGGCCTGATAATTACTTAATTTTCTTAGAAGGATATTCGAGACCCTCCCGAAATAAATTTCTATTCACGCCACTGAGATCCAAGATGTTTAAAAGCTAGATACTCGTATGCATATTTTAAAAAGTATTAATAATAATTAAAAAGTGTCTTTTTCTCTATTGTAAATATTAATAAATGTGATTTGATTGAAAGGTTTTATTTAATTGTTCTTTCTAAGCATAAATGAGAACCCCCATTTGAACTACCCACGAGCCGCCACAGATTTTGATTATTTTTTATTTGGACCTCGAGTAAGTAGTAGTCGGCCCCAAAATTGCTGTTTAATAGTTAACGCGGCCCTTGGGCTGAAAAAAGTTTAGAGACCCCTGACTAGATCATAATTTGGCAGTTATCTTTACTTTTAAACCCATCTTTCGTTTTTATAATTATATTTCAATATTTGATACTTGTAATGTTTGATTCATAAAATAAGAAAAATCAGTTTGAGCGAGTAGTTTTCATTACAAATACTAAAAAGACTACAGAATTTTTGTAAGTACGAATAGAAGTCTATTGTTGCATTCCGTGTTAATATAATGCCCATTCCACCACTCCCTGCACGTGTAAGGGACGGGCCGATTCCTCTGTTTTCTTAGAGGAAGGACGGAAGCGCCCCACTTCTGATCCAAGGAGTGTCCTCTGTTGACATTGCGGCAGGAAGCGTCCGTCATCCACACACCCAATCATTAATTTCGGGCCACAAGTGCGCGATCTCTATGAGACGCATTCCTCCCTCACTCAGATGAACTTCTTGTCGGCCATGATGTCTGGAGAGGATCACGGCGGAAGAGAGTGGTTTTTAAATATTGGCCTTTCGGAAAAGACGTGTTTTTGTTGAGGGAGAGATGGATCAACGGCTGATGAAGAGAGAGTGATCCGCAGTTGCGATGTGATACTACTACTCGTTTTTGAGGAGTGGAAAAAGAACGTATGGACGGCTTGTTTCGGTTGAAAAAAAACCGGTGGTTTATTTCCTGTTGTGTTTTACTTTGATGAAGAGCTTTTTGAAGATATGTTTCTTAACATGTATCCGATTAGTTTAACTATAAGAGTTATACAAAAAATAATGTTAATATAACCGTAATAAATCTAACCAGAATTTTATCAATTAAATAATTTACAAGATAAATAGTAATAAGTTATTCTCATAAAAATAAAAAGGCATTTAAAACAACCTCCCTTTTCAGGTTATAATAGTATTCAGAAAAGGAAAAACTTAAAAAATATATTCCTACCTTCAAAAATTCACTAGAAAAGTTTATCTTTATTACGTAATATTAAAAAAAATTCTCTAAACATTTTCGTATTTTTAAAAAATTAAAAGTATGTTTGTGCATAACGTATACTAAGTGCTAGAATGTAAAATTAATCCATAATACAGAAGGTATAGTAAGGTTTTATTTTACATTGTTTTGGTATAACAACCTACGCGTTGCATATTAAATCGAATGAGGTCAGAGGTCTTAATAACATATATTATACCCCTCAGGGATAAATTAAAGAGAGGGGTTCTTAAAAGAGAGATGATAGGGATAAAAGATAGCGATGGAAAGATGAGTTCAGTTTATTTCAAAACGGGCAACATCAACTTATATACATAAGCCACCAACAGCTTTAACAGCACAGCAACGCACATTCACCCAACACTTCCAAAAGCGCTGTTCAAATACTCGCCGCCCCTGCCTCCCCCTCCGTGCCGGGGCGCCGTTCTCATGGAGGCTGCGAACGCTCTCAGGTGGGAGGTGGCGATGCGGTGGCAGCCAGAGCACCTGGTGGGCACGCCCCGAAGTCAGCAGCGAGAGAGAAGGTTTTGGGAGGATTGCTGTATTTCTCTCTCTGTGAAGTACGGTTAAAGGGATGGTGCAGTTGTACTGAGCAGTGTTTTTATTGGAGCAATTTTATGGATGCTTTAGCTGGTTATGAAACTGTAGTGTTGAGTTATTGATGAATAAGAGGGATCCCTGCAAACGTTCCGCACAAAAATAAACGCTAAGAACACTTTTTTTTGCCTTCATTGTTAGTTAGAACATTTTAACACCATATTGCGTTGTGATAGTGTTTGGAATATGTTTGAAAATAGTAGTTAGAAATGTGTTCTATCTAGAAAAGTGTTTTAAAAATTGAGTTGTGAAAAAGGTTTAGAATCTGAAAGTGTTCTTTAATTTGGATTGAAACTTTATAAGAACACGTTATAGCAACACTTTTACAGCTCTATCTTTTTCTAACTAAACATAACCGCAGTAAAATTGTATCAAAATCAAAAAACTGCTTTTGATTAGAAGTTTTCATTATTCTGTAGTTTACATAGCGAAGCAAAAGTGTTTCAGGCATTTGTGGAGATTTTTTTTAAATATAATTGTAGCTTAAAATTTTCTCTTAAAATATATTATACGAATTTAAAACTATCCTTCTTAAGCATTTACATAAATTAATACTTTCTGATATTTTAAAAAATAGTTTATAAAGGAATCAAGTTTTTAAATATGAAATTTATCATAGTCGATAACTACCCATGAACTGGAATAAAATATGAAGAGCTTTACCGAATTAGCCTTAGTCTTATACATTTTCAAAAATT
Organism: Tetragnatha montana; assembly: GCA_963680715.1. Lineage (NCBI taxonomy): Eukaryota > Metazoa > Arthropoda > Arachnida > Araneae > Tetragnathidae > Tetragnatha > Tetragnatha montana. The sequence goes on from OY796675.1 coordinate 35,369,827, forward strand.
TAAATGGATAGACTTTTAAATATTAATAAATGTTAAAGAAAATTCAGTTTATATATTCTTTCTTAATGGGAGTAGAGTTGCTTTTCATGTTTTAAAAACATATTCTTATTAATTATTCCTTTACCATTTTAAGATAAACTGAAATAAATCTGTTTCAGTCTAATAATTTATTAAATGAGTGAGCCGATGTTTAAGGTAGGTCCACTTATAATTTAATGGAACCATCTTTTATATTTTTTTGCCATGATATATATCAACCTTTTAATTTTCCGCTACACGAACTACTAGATTTCAAATCAATATATCGACTGAAAGCGTTTAAAGCATAATTTAAACCCCAACATTAATCCCAACCATCGAGGATGATATACTGTACACCCATTAATTAGCAAGATATCCGTTTTCTCTGCACAAGCATCTTACCTCCTATCGAAATTTCCTAAACATACCGCCTTGGCTGCAATAACCGGCGCAATTTTTACGCACATTGACCGAAAAAAAGCGCACATCTCGCCAAAACCAGCAACCCCACGCCCCTCTCTCCCATTCCATCAGGCTCGGGAGAAACTCCACTATGTATCGATTCAATTTCCAATCGATATCGCATCATCGGCGATCATCTCACAAAACAATAGACCCATCGATTCTTGCATCTCCGGAACCCTATCTTTGAAAATTGGACTGAGATTGCGTTACCGACTGCAAGGTATACGCTATATTTACCTGAAAACAAAACAATGTTCCCCCCATCTCAGGACTATAGGTATACAGGAGGCGGGTACATATATCTGTAAGGCTCGGATGCCAAAAGTTCTCTCTGAAAATGCGATTGTATACATTTATAAAGAAAGCTTCTAGTAGAGAAAATGGAATAGGTTTGACAGAATATTGTGAACAATGGCGTACAAAGATCTGGAAATAAGAAGAACGAGAAATGTGTTTTTTCGGGAAGAAATTTTCCCGTTATCTGATTTTCGAGCTGCTTTTACAGGGTTTCCTTTCTAAAAGCGAAGTTTTTGTGTTTTTATTCTTCTACTTTAAGGAAATCAAGAAGGAGTGCTTTGAAAGCAAAAGGAATTCCCTTCTGTGAGATCGTGCCTTTCCTTTTATTTCATTTGAAAGCGAATGCTATGTAAGACCCAGATAACTCACATCGAGTAACTGCAGAAAGCTTTTGGCTCACGAAGAATCTCTGATTCTATTTCTTTCCCGAAGTAACAGATACATTTTTCTTATTTAGACGATTAAAATTCCATAAAAATTCAAAAGATAAAATTACAATCTATAGTTTCATTGTAATAGTTATTTTTGTTACATATGAATTAGTAATTCAAATTGTTACTTCACTTCTATAGATCTCGTCTCTTTCAAAAGGCTTTAGTATATCTACGTGTATATTAAATGTTTTTGTTTTTTTCCAAACAGTACATTTGTATATACCTAATTATTAAAAAAAATTATACAAACAACAATGAACTAATTTTATTTTAAGATTTAAAGGGGAAGGCTAATTTTTTTAAAAATTTGATGAGACACAAAAATATACCTATTCTAAACATTAACGTTCAAACTGAAGTAATATTAAGTTTATTGTTCTAAAACCGTACCTAAAATATCAAATGAATTGTTGAAATTCAATCAACTAAATTAATGTAAAAATAGTTTAAATTATATTAGTAACTAAATATGGTTGTTAGTAATTTAATGAGTTCTTTAACACTAAGTATTTTACTTCTTCTTTAAAAGGAATAGTACCAAATTTTGCTTTTATTGCAAATTTTATGCAAACGATGCTTTTATTTGTTTTTAAAATATTCTTAGATTACAGGAACAATTAAAAAGCAACTCTGTATCATAAACAAGGTACCAATTCTTCCAGTCCCAATACATCTTTCAATGGGATGCATCAACAACTTCGTTAGTCATCAGAGTCATGTTCATAGCAAATCAACTTATCCCTTGGTACAACCAATTAACAAAAACAGTATTCTTTTATCCTAGCTCAACCAACCGCATCCTCCCAGGCAAAAAAATAAAAGGTTTCTCCCCTTCATTCACGACATTACCCCATAAAAATGCACGTTTAACTCATTTGCATGCATTCCAACCCAACATCCCCACTTCAACCCATCATCTCCATAGCCCCAGGGTATTCCGCGGGGGCGCTGTTTGTTGAGAGCATATGAAGTGTGTAAAGCCCGTTTAAGCCACAAAAGTGACCCATTGTGCATCAATACGCTGCCCCTGGGCTCCCCTCTGACCCCTCGATGAGTTATCGATTTGTAGGGGGCGGTGGTACACGCGTGGTGAAAAAAGGAGGGGGATAGTCGATGCCATGGGACCCCGACAGACGGCTTGTATAATGAAGCGCATGAGTGCTTTCAATGAGGGGTTGCTCTTGTGTCTGTGATTTTAATGCGATTTGTAGGTAAAGGTGGTTGTGGGATGTATAGTAGATTGCACATTTTTTTGGGGTATTTTATGGGGTGTTAGTGGAATGTGTTAAAGTTAGTTTCAACGCTCATTCGATCTGAGTACCTTCCTATGAAAATGTCTGGCAACATCAAAAACTAGCCCAATTCCTACTTAAATGAAAATGAAGTTATGGTTAACGACACTAAATTCTTCTAATGTTCAAAAAATTTCAGGGTTTATTGACTTTTATACCTTTTATTTTGGAAAAATTGCCCCTGGCTAGTCATTTATAGTTGGCATGAGTTGATTAACGTTTTGCAGATCTCTCTCTCTGATTGGATAATGTATGTATATTTTTCCATTTAAATTGAAATTGCATGTAAATGTTACAAAACAGAAGTTCTGGGTAAAAACATTAATGTTACACAAACTTAGAGATTTACAATAGACATTAAAATAGTCTAGTTCTGATATTTGTAGTGATATAAATCCCATTATTTTTTAGTTAAAATGATTCCTTTGAGAGGAGAGTTCCTATTCGAAATTGAAAGAAGAATTTTCTTCCTTAAAATGATAAATTCATATGTATTTTTTTAAATGCATAACCATAAAAGCATGAGCTCAACATTGTTTTTACATAACATAAAGGCTAAGCTTGAACCCCCCCAATCAAACCTTCATTTCCAAACAACAGTGTATCCTAAAACCACTCTCTTCTTCTCAAAGTAAATCCCATCCATTTACAGTTCAAACCATCTGACGAAACATCTTTTACCTGACAAAAACATCTCCGCAACAGACCTTTCGCATGCGTCTCATCTGCACTTTCGTCACTAGTGATCTATGACTAAGTGAACGACAGGACTCCCACGCATATCTCACCTAGCAATTTGCAGCCTCAATTTCGCCAGCTCTGGGGATCTCGTGACATGAAATACGTCCATCTTCAATTGCTCTTTCTCTCTTCCTTCTCGTCGACAATCAGCACCACGCGAAGAAGTCATCCAAGAGTCTTCTGCACCGAAATCAATTGCTCTGATGTAGATCATCATTCTTGCTTCTTTAGAGTGCTGAGAGTAGATGTAGTTCTTGCTAAATTTCTGTGGAGTTGTTTTGAATGAAGTCATTTCATGGTTCTGAAGGCAAAGAGGACTAGTTGTTGGTGGATGGACAGCCCACAGGCAGTTAGTTCACATTAATCTAAGGATGGATGTTTTTTGTAGCTGTAAAGGTGATTTTGAGGCGTGAGTTTTGTAAATTAGATTATGGGTTTTGCCTTTACTTGGATTATGGTCTACCAAAAATCATCAGCTACAATGTACTTGAATATTTAAGGAAATCCTAAGCAAATTTAATGTTATGATTAAAAAGTGTAGAAGTAATAATTATCCTTCTTTACCACTTATTACGCTCTATAATATGTCCATCAGAACAATTATTTATGGATGATTTATAAAACTTTAACAATGTTCCACAAATTCATTTTATAATTTAGAACCTCATTTAAAAATTGAAAGAAAAAGTTATCCCTAGAAGAACTATTTTCAAATTGAACTTCACTTTACGTTTTTTAACTATGCTTATGATGCATAAAACAAAGACTTTAAAAAAAATCTGAAATATTTAAAAATATTTCAAAATTTAAAGTTAAAATTTAAATTAAATTTTAAAATGAAATTTTTTTATATATTCTGAAATATATAAAACATTGTGTGAAAATATTGTTTTGTACCTTCATCAAATATTATTCAATTAATGATCTCAACAAGGATTTTGTAGAAACCAACAAAAACAGTTGGAATTTCCTAACCCCTCTCTAAAACAACAATCAACAAAGCCTTCACTCCAATTCTTTCTAAATTGACACACAAATAAAAATATATCTTAAAAAAACTCATCCAGTCCCATTTTACTGATCCCTAAATTAAAACCCTCGATACAGGTGATACACAATAGCACATAACCCTACCATACTACCCCATTTGCTTCATAAACCTATCTCATTCCTTTGTTTCTCGTGTTTAAAACCCTAAAAGAGCCAATGATGACTAATACCCGTTCCAACACAAACACAGAGATCGTCTCAAATTACACACATACATCGGTACTTATCATCGTTACTTATCCCCACGCACAGCAATACAAGCGTCACAAGCGTTTTTACACGGCGAAACAAAAAGCTACTGCATCAGAGACACAATCAGATAGGAGGCTCATTAGGCTTAATGAAAGGAATCTTTGGCCTTTGTCGTGCCAAGCCACTTCAAAATTACCTATCATTGTATTTCGATATGATGCAACGTTGGCTTGTCAGGTGCCGTAATTGGTCAATCCAAACGGACACCTTTGACAGCCGGTTGAATTAGAAGGGGAAGGTTGATGATGAATATTTTTGTCCGGACGTGTCGTCAGTCTGTGTTTCCTCTCGAATGTGGAATGACAGGTGGTTAATTGAGAAAAAATTGGGTTGGTTCGAATGGTGAGATGGGTTACGGTGGTGCGAATCATGTTGTGTAGAACAGTGGATGGAGGTTTTTTTATGTTAGAACGTCCTGATGTGAGTTGTATTAAGTTATTAGTATTCAGTTAAAATATAATTGATAGCTGAATACAACAGATTCCTTTGTACTTGGGCCTTCCTTTCTCGTTAGGTCATAATAATGTGTATATTCCGTAGAACATGGTTAGGATGTTCTGAGATTTTTCCTTACATTTTGTTTCGGTAATAATCAATTTATTTTTGTTCGTAATATGCTCTTGGTCATCAATAAAGAAAATCCACATGGGATACAAATAATTGTCTGATGGTCTTGATGGGTAACAAATAAATTATATACAAATAATGAGAGGAAATGTCTAATAAATACATTTCCTCTTCCCTTAGAAAAGTATCCTTATCCCGTCTGGATTTTTAGAGGGAAAATCGGGCTCCCTTAATCTTAATTTTTACAAAGAAAGAGATCAAAATGTATTTATTTAATAATGGTAGTATATTTTAAGATACGACTTCATAACAAGAACAAGTTTCTGTATAAAAGAAGTTAAGAGGGAAATATAAGAAGTTGCAATAAAAAATTAATTTTACCCTCTGTATTAAATTTGGTAGTAATTGATGCTAAAACTGCTGCATGCTGGTTATGTAAAGAAATTGTTCTTATTTGTGTTTCATAATACTGAAGAAAAAGTAAGAAAATTTTGAATTTTGAAAATTTGGAGAGAAAACTTTGATAAGTCATAAAAATATAATTTAAGCCTTTTTTTAAAAAAAGATAGGCTAAAGGCATGTTTGTTCCGTTTCAAAATACAGCACCATAAAGGATTATAAATATTCAATTAAAAATCTAAATATAAATTAGTGTTCTCATTGGGGAAAATGTAGTTAAATAAATGATCCTTTTAACAGAAATTATCATAAATTCGGAAATAAAGAAGAGACTAATTCGTGATAGTAACCACATTTTATGACACCTATAAAAATACTTCACGAGTCCTCTCTGGGTGACATAACCGCTTACCTTTCCCAAAAATACCACACCTCACTGGACGTGCAACAGAGCCAGAGAGCAGCAACCAACAATCCCAACCACCGAATGAGAAAAAGCGGCCTGCGAACAATAAAAGCCCGCATTTTCCCAACACTTCTTTGGGCCATATTTCGCCGGCAACGCATCCTTGTCGCTCGCGTCGTCAGCCGAAGCACCAAAACAGGAAACGAGAGCCACTAAACGCGGGATTTACGACGCGACTTTTACCATAATTCGCGATATCGCTAAAAGCGCGTTTTGGAACGGAATCGTAAAAATTTCGGACGCGCATTGTTCTCAGTGATCCTCGATGACAGCCGTCTCGGCTGCGTCTGACGGTGCTCTTGTTGCAACTTCTTTTGCGACAGTTGCCACCTTCACAAGCTTAATTGCTCGGTGAATGGCAGTTATTATTTCATGGTGGGGAATTTGTATGGAATTTGGTTATGCAGTAGTCTGGTTTCGAGTATGGAATTCTTCTATTGGGTGGTTGTTGACGAAGGCTCAAATATTTGATCCATCTATTAAACGTATGATAGTAACTATTAAACGGAAGGAGGATTAATTTTTTTATTGTTCTGTATATGCGTCGTTCAAGTTAATAAACATTTATAAAAGTAGCATCTGCATTTACATAAGTAGCCTTTTAAAAGAATTTATTATGTATTTCCGGTCTTCCCTATATTGACTTATATTTACTTTACATCTTCTTTTCTTACTCCATTCTCTTCCTCTTCTCCATTTTATCCCTGTCTCAATTACTTCTTTTAACCTACTTTTTACTTTTTTCAGAAATGAAGCAATTTCAAATTTTTCTTTTTTTACTCATTATTTCTCAATCTGTTATATTTTAGCGTATTAATTTCATAGTCTGAATATTTTCTTACCTCATATTGCTCTTTTCTTTTTCTATTATTTTCCCCTTATATATATATATGTTACAGGCATTGTGATAAATCCGGGCATTATTAATAATGCCCGATTAATCACTTTGCCCATAACATATATAATAATACTCCTTTAGTACCCATAAAGTTAACACAAATCACTAAATACTCAAAAATTCATCAATTTTAGGATTTAACCTTTATAAATTAAATGGACCCTTGAAATCTTTTATTTGAGTCTTATGCGCTTAGGAATATTAATTTGTTATAAATTTATTATAAAATTTATTACATAATTATATTTTAATTAAATTTATTACATATTTATTACATAAATTTTGCTTGCTTGAATTATCAATTAAAGATTAAAAGAAAATTAAGGGGTATTTCATTGATTTATAAATTAAAATTTAGAATAAATATTTTTAATACTCTTACATTTTTGAGCAAAGACGATTATACATTTTAAAATCTTTTGCTCACACATAAACTCTCATTATAAAATAAAAATTCTCCAAGAATATTAAAGTAATCTCATTTATATATCCTTCTTTTTTCTGCCATCATCATTAATTTTAAAATGTATTCATTTAATCATTGTTAGGCTCATCAATTCTTGAGTTATTTGTCAAGCCACATCCCGTCCCGTCACCTTCGTATAATGGCATTCGGGGAAGTTTAATCTAAAAAGAATTAGAGTATACGAAAAAGGGATGTAATTGATTATTTAAAGCAATCAAACCTTTCCATGCGTTAAGATGACGATACTGAACAAACAAAAGCAAGAATATGTCACAGTCATACCGTGCCCACCCAGCATTAAGTTCTAATTGTCAGCTTTGGCACATTTATCAACATTCACCCCAAATCTGAACAAAAACCCTCCGTTAACCTAACCGACTTTACTCACCCTCACGCAAAAAAGGAGCTGAATCTAAGCATGAATAATGATCGCTCACAACAGAATATATAAAGAATAATAAACTGACCCAACTTCTTAAAAAGAATTAGAAGAAGAGAGAAACACGACGGCGGAAGACAACGCGCCTAATCTACAGCTCTAATCTCTTCAACAAAGAGAAAAGGGATCTTCAACCCAAGGATCTCACCATCATCAGGCGGAACTAAACACGAAAAACGCTCCACGGACCCCACCGGTGATAAAAAAGAACAATATTCCCCTTTCAAAAGTGATTCCTCATTTGTCGTAATTGCTCACACACAGGATTTCCAACCCAGTGACAAAAGTCGCGAATGACCCACTTAAGCGGTTGACAATTATCAACCAAGCTCTGATAATAATTAACAAAGAAATTACGAAGACTCGCTCGTTCTTTCATACAGAGATGAGTCAGTTTCGAGAAGCGGGCGGTTGCAGTTATTGTCCCCCCAGTCACGTACGCTGAGGTGATTTTAATCGCGTGGAGTAACAAACCGATAAGATCGCGAAATGTAAACGCGTATTATGTATTTTCGGAGCTTCGTCGCAACGGTGGTTTTCAACAAGCGGGTGCGTGTTGAAGGGTTAGCTGCGACAAACAGCTTCTCTACTGAGACACTTTTTCGTAACCCATTTCTCATCAAACTCTTGATTCTTATCTTCTCGTTTCTTTTCCCAACGGTTTTGACTCTCAACTCTTTCTCTCTATAAAACTCATATTTCACATAGTATGCTGGCTAGAGATATGAAATATCTAGGACGAACTAACAATTTTACAAAATCCATAAAATGTAGATCCTCTGGTAGAATCTGTTTGTAAACAGATTTTACAATATCTCAAGAAAGTATTTAATTTAATTTCTTTCGATTTCAATTATTGAGTTGTATCTAAATAAACTAATCATGGAAATTAATGTTCAATTCGTCAATATATTTTTTTTTTATTTCGCTATCATTAAAAATTGACAAGGTGGTTTTGATGGTTATGTAACAAACGTGCTAAATGTATTTTCCATGCCCATTACATTTGTATTAGAAGCAATAGCAATAGTTAACGTACTTTTAAAGTTTAGGTATCTCTAAATCCCTCTATAATCTCAAAAAATGAAATGGAGGGAAATTAGAACTCTCAAAACGGATATAAACCAAAACAGTATATAAACTTATGTATAACTTAAATTAACATTAAAACGGAAAAATGTAAGGAATTTATAATTTCCTTACACCCAATATACTTAAACTTAAAAAAACACCCTTTTTTCTGTAATGAAATAAAAGCTACTTCTATAAATTTTTATATTTACTATGCATAGAATTTTTTTTTCACTCAAATTATCTGCTTGATTAATTTGAAATAGCGTCTTAAACATACGGCGCCCAAGTGCCAATATGGCTCACCCTATCAGTTTTTCTATCTTCACTTCTTTTCTCGTAATAAAAATTCTTACCGTTTTTATGTATGTGAGTACACACTTTAATAAATTATCTAAAAATACACCAGGACAAAAAACCTCGGTCAAGAAAATCAAACGCCATCATTAAAGAATACTTTTTTCTCCCCTTTTCAAAAAAAACATAATCTTCCATCTCTGTTTTTTCGTAATCTTATGAACGTCAATCTTCACACAAACCAAACATTGGTAGCTATGTCGGCAACATTTCTTAAAACACTTTTCCCGAAAGAAGGAGTAAAAAACACAAAATTGCGAATGTGAAATCGAAAATCCACTTTTAAAATAATTTTTTTTCACCCAATCTTTTTCCAACTTAATATTTTTTTTTATCAAAAGCAAACATTTTTTCTCACTTTCTGAGGACTTTTTTCTTTCGCCTTAACTCTACACGCTTCCCCTAGCTACGGCATTAATACTTCTTTAAATAAAGCATTGATAAGGTTGCAGAATGTCGCCTCTATTGGATGTGAGGAAAATAACTTTAAAAAAAAAACTGGAGCTCACGATAAGGAAATTAAACTCTCAGAAACCCCGATTCGAGCATGGGAAATTAAAATCATCGCCGAGGAAATCCCTTCTTCTATGCGGGGATTCCACAGGGTCTAATTGAAATTTCAATGGCCGATGTCTGATATGCTATGTAAATAACATTTCCCCTCTTTCTTTTTTGAGCTCGTTTTTCTAACCTCGAGATTTTTTTTTTTTGAAAAAAAAAAGAGAAGAAGTGAAGTGAGAATCGGGTTCAAAGGAGAAAAAGAAACGGAATTTAAGCCTTTTTTCCTACCGGCTTCAATTTTTAATCGGAATTAATAAATCTTTGATGGGTTTAATTCTTGAGCAATGGAAGTTGTTGATTCGAAACGGAATTTCTGAGGAAGAGGTAACACGATTCTACTTTCTCGATTTTATGTAAAATATGAACGCGTTTAATGAGATTTTTCTTTCTTTTCATATGAACTGTAGATATTATTGATTTCAGTGACAAATGCTGAGTTATTTAGGGGCGTGGTACTTCTGTAAGAATAGAAATGTCTTTGTATGCTAATAATTATTAAAAGACCGGAGAGAAATTTACGAAAAAAATTCGGAATGTCAACAAGCAAGAGACTTTAAACTGTATTCTAACTAACAGCAAATAATGGTGAAGTTATAAAGAAGGGGAGAACTCTAAGTAAATATGTTATTAGACATGATCTAGCCCTGCAAGTCTTAGGAATAGGATGCAACATTGTTACATAAACTTGATTATTTTGTAAAATAAAAGTGGCAATATAGTGAATCTCTTCATTATGAACAAATCAAAATACATTCATTAGGTGTAGCCTGATGGACAATTCTTTTTTATATATGGATATGAATAAATGATGTCTAGATTGCCGTGTAAACTTTTTTTTATCATCAAGGGATGGGACCATATTCAAGCCAATGCAACAAGGTGACAGATTATACACTCAGTTAAGAAATCCAATTGTGTAACCTTTTTACTACAAAAATGTCATACTTAAAGATGTTGTTAAATTTTTTTTTCATTGTAGTCCAAAAAACCAATTAATTCTTTTTAAAAGACCTTGCAATAACATGCATATAATTTAAACCTGCTGGATTTCGAAGATTGATGGAAACAATTGACACAATAACAATAAAAAGTGTCAAATCATTTGCTGGAGGAGACAAAAGTTGAAATAAGGAGTAGTAGCTCCTCCGCCAACACAACTACCTCGATATCACCTCCGCTATATCAGTGGACAATGGAGATGGTTTGGCAGGCCTCCAATGAGGGGAGATGTCTCACTTTGTAATGACCGGGGCCACCGGAGCCGGACGGAAGCGGGGCGTCTTGGGTTTCCGCAACATGCAAATGAGGGAAATGGCATCGGAAGATGCTGCACAGGTGGGGAACAGTGGGATGAGGGGGCGCTCTTCTTTTCCTTACGAGGCTAATACTGAGAGTGAGTGTCTTGTAGGCTGAGTGGGGGAAAAAGGTGTGTATGGTGGAATTGAGGTATATTTTTATGGAGGTATTTGTAGTAGATATACTGTGACTTGGAAAAGATCTGTGTTGTTTGTCTCCTTATGGATACACAGTTCATATATAATGCAGGGGGATAATAACTGTTTTCATAAATAAAAATATCTTTGGGTACTTTTAGGAAATGAGAGAGAGGACAACAAAAAGAAGAAGAAAAGCGATCTAATTTGATAAATGAGGGATAAGGTAAAAAGAGAGAGAGATAGGGAGAACTGGTTCTTATCTTCAAAGTGTACTGGAATCAAGAGCTTTTTACAAAATGGTATAATTAAGTTCAAATATTATAGTAATACGTATTCTCGGTCTCTATATGCTTGGTGTAGAATAGTGTTTTCATTGATGGACCTCTCTCCTTCATCATTATCGATTTACCTCCCTTTATGAAACAAGAGAGAGAGAATTAATGTGTAGGAGGTGATAAGGAGGGTGGAATGCATAAAAATCATAAAAAACAAAAAAGAAAATGAAATGAAAAATAGTAAAGAAAAAGATTGGGAATGTAGGCAAAAATGGAAAGAGGAAGAAGAATGGAGGAAGAAGAGGATAGAATGAGATGGGGATGAGAGGAATAAGAAAGAAGAGGAAAGTATAAAGTACCACATTTATGTATATTTGCAAAATACCATACAATACCAATTTTCTACATTTTGCGGTGTAAAAAAAATACTTGGTTGGTTGATTGAGATTAGGCTATTGCCGGCATTTCCAAAACAAAGAGCAGTTATATTCATATGGAAGCGTATTTCCAGATAAAGTCATTTTGTACCAAACAATAGCAAACGAACGGTGCTTTGGGTATAACAACACTTAGAAAGCAAAACGATTAACTTCAAAATGTTGAACTAAAATTGTGTTAGTATGATTAATACCTAATACCGTATGTACGTTTCCCCAATTAAAAAATGTATCCGACTCAATTCCTAAGCCAACTGGACAACGATAAACGTTCCACGTTTCACTCCATCCCCCCTCTCCTATGATCGTCCTTGTTCGAAAGCGAAACCATTTCCCGAAGACGATACCACCGCCTAATGACACGACGTCACCAATTAAGACCGGTGTCACGGGGTACACCTGACTCTGCCATCACCATCGCCGCGTTCTCTTCCTCACGCCACCACCGCTCTCCGGTTTTATGGAAATCCGCGGTGGAAAACGGTGATAACACTCCAATCGCCCGGGACGTAAGGCGAGACCATAATGCTATGGAAATGCAGGGCTATCCTGTTATTTTATAGACACGCGAGCGAGTTTTTGGATATTGCGGCGGAATGGAGAGGTGTCGTGATGCTCTCCCGGGGTCTTCATCTTTTGGACGCTTTTTTGGACACGAAAATGGATCTGGGTGGAGGGGTATATTGAAGGTTGCGGGCACGAAGGTGTTACCGAGGATCGTGGTGGGTGGTACGATGGATCTGAGTGTAATGAAGCTTTACAGAAGTGGGTAGTAGTTTCTGGGGTCGTTAGAGTAACTGCTGTCTATGTAGGGTGTTGGTATGTGTTTTGAATAGAACATTTATATGGATACAACTTATATCCATATAAATGTTCAATTCAAAATACATAAAGTTTGGACCATCACCCTACTCTATAGACAGCAGTTACTCTAATGACACCAGAAACTACTACCATAAGACATTATTTGCACAAGAAAACACGACGTAAAAAGTGGATAAAGGGTTAAAATGTGAAAAAACTCTCAGAAATAGGGATAATAAGTCGTATAGAGCACCTAAACAATGCTAAACCTAAAATACCAACCCAAACTCATTTAAAATATGAGAAGGAATATATTACTTGATAACCGGTAGTTGCAGCAACTGAGAATCACAAAATTTGCGCATGAACTTCTCAAACCATCAAAGACATTTAAGAGAGAGACCATAGAGAGCAAATTTTGTGATTCTCAGTTGCTGCCAACAACCGACAACCATATTACTTCCCACACTTAGCTTAAGATCTTCACTTCGCTACTTTTGTGAAGTTTCAAGAATTTTCATTATAATTAAATATCTTTAAATAAAGCAGTTTAGCTGATCAAATTAATATTTGTAAATCGCTTTGAATAAATAAACTGCTCTTAAATCTGAACCTAACCCATTAAAAATGGAACCACTGAAATATTTTCAAAAAATATAAAGAGTGGTGCATTCAATCACATATTTTTTTTATCTTAAATCCGGTATTCTAATTATTAAAAGTAATAAGAATTCCTTTACGAAAAAACTTATATTCACGGAAGACAGTTTAAAAAACCGATGCGTTTTTCCATTTACAGAACTGCCCATTCAAAAGTTTTTCATTCCTTTCTTTTAAAAAGACGTGCTCTTAGTTGGGAGCTAAAGAGTTAAAAAGCAACAAGGTTATTTCTTTTTTTCCGAAAAACTCATTTCAGTACACAGTGAAGAACAGTTAAAAACTATTGAAACGAGTTCGAACTTGTATATCTCCGACCGTGACTACTGTCATTTGCTCCAACAAGTAAAATCACCTAAGAAACAATTAAAAATTAAAATGGGTAAAAGAATTGCACTTTTTGTTAAAATTAATATTTAATTAAACTGCTCACACAAAAAACGGGAGTTCCGAAAACGGTGGTTTGAGAAGCTGGTTTTTATTCCGTTTTTGCCGAGCATAAAAATTAGCCCCGTTTGACTGAGTTCCCTCCATGAGTAATATCTGCAAGGGCCCAAGCACGAGATTCCGCCATTTCCTAACTTTAACACTTTGAGCACGAAATGAGAGGGACTTTTTTGCCTATAACAAATTTGACTTTCCCCAATCCCTTTTTTTTTCTCTCCAGTTTGAGCAGAAGACTGCTAAAAATTAACCGAACGTTTTTTCCCAGTTTTTAATTACTTAAAAGAAGAGATATACTCGGTGGAAAGACATTAACATCATAGAGTATTTAAGCAAAAATTATCTTCCCGTTCTTTCACTGCTAATGAAATGTTTTTTCTTCAGCTCATTGTATTGCCACCGCTCCTTATGGAATTAATCACAATGAAAACGTTCATTGGAATTTTTTTTCTTTCGATTTTATTATCGCTGACTTTTTAGCTCCCCCGGCAAAATACAAAAGGGTTGAAAAAACTATTCGTATTTTTATTCTGTGCGTTCTTAATGACTCATTAAGCTTTAAATGGAATGAAAATAGTATTAATGCAACTCTATGATTGCTTCGCCATTGAAATAAAGGCGAGTGGAGCTGTTTTCGGCGCTACTTAATGGTTTGGGCCACGAATGGAGAGAGAACTGATGATAAAAAGAGCGCGCGCACTGAGTTTATGAAAAAATAAACGGTTTAGAAAAAATACGGAGAACTAACAAAATATGTAAACACGTGTTTCATTAGTCTTTGAATTACTTAACGGCGCTAAGGGTATCTTGCACGTAATTTTTCTGTCAAGGAAAAATTCTACAAGATGGAAAATGTTATACCACTCTAGGTTCTAAATATTTTCTTTAAATATTTAGTTTAAGTTAAGAAATTATCTCCTACAAAATTTTAATAAAGCATCCTGTATATATTCGAATATAATTTATAAATGCATTGCTAAAGGGTCAACATAACATTTATTCTTAAATTTCTCTTAAATGACATTTGAATCGCCAGTTTGAAAAAGGGAATAAAGACCAAAAATAGCAAAATGACTTTTTGTGCTTAAAAAAAATTTCAAGCATTGCTCTACACATGAGTGGGAAGAGGGGGAAAAAATATTACCCTCTATAGGCAGATATAGCGCTTGAATTTGGGGAAATTTAGTGTAAGGTGCATTTTTTAATTAATATGAAATGTAAGTTAATTTGTCTTCCTCCTCTTATTCTTTGTGTTGTAAACTAAGCCAAAATAAAATTTGTTTTTTAATTTTAAAGTGTTTTCATACCTATTTTATCCACTGAATGCTTGATTCCTGATATTCATTAAACTGCTTTCATAACTCAGTTTCATTTTTTTTTTCAAGGATTATTCGGTGTTATAAATATAGGGTCCTGAATTTTCAATAAAAAACTATGTGGTTATACAATGAAAATTCCTTTCTTAATTTTCCCCGGTTTTTTCAAAACTTGGTTTTTCGACTTTTTCCCCTTTTCAAAATGAAGAATCATTATTATCTATTGCCATTTTCATATAGTTAAAAGGTTAAAAGAAAGTTTAACTCCATCAATTTTAACTTAATAACATCAGTACATCGCACTTTTTCACTTTTCAGTCTAAGATAACTTGATTGTTTGTTTGATTTTTTTTATCAAACATCCTTGTTATCAGTTTATCTTAAAGTTTCAGGATTTTATTCCTCACCGTTTACATGTTCAAGCATTATATCAATATTTTAATGTAGAACACTATAATAGGAATACAGAAGCCTGAACTATGATGAAGAATGAGCACAATATTCACAAGTCTTTTAAAATAATAGATTGTGTTTTACTTTTACTACTTTTACTTTGAAATAGTTATGCAATAAACTTAAACAACCACAATCCTATAGAAAATGTTAAAAACATACACAGATATACAAAAAATGTGAATTGTGCAACATTGTTACTTCAAAACCCTCCTGATATTATTTTTTTATCGTTTCAGAGAGTATTTACTATGATATTTGTTGTAAGTGAGAAATTAATTTTCTGACTTATTTCCTTCCAACAAGGAAAACTAAAAGGGGTCAGATTACTGATTAGTCAGGAAAGAATGGAGGCCGCGGCTGCATAGGTTTGGGGGTCTGGAAAATACCAGTGAGAAGGTGTTGTTTGTGAGCAGCGAATTTGTTATGGGCAGATTCTGTCAGAAAAAATAAAAACCCTAAAGTAGGGTATAATTAATTTATACTTTATCGGCTCGGGATCTTAGAAAATTGTCACCTACAATCACCTGTATCACATACCCATCTCTCAATAAAAGAGAACCAAATTCACTGACATCACCACAAATATCAAAAGGCTCCCCACAGGCTGTTCGGCCAGCACCAAAAGTAGTACAAAATGACAATGCAACTATGGAAAAGGAAACTCAAGGAGATAGGGCCACATCTGCACCTATAAACCCAGTGCAAAAGAGAGGTCTACACAAAAAAGAAATTTAAATATTCAGACTGGTGAAACCTCATCAGACGATGAATATTTGTATGTTGTTTCCATGGACAATTTCAAAAACAATCGCTCAAATGAAAAATGGGTTCAGTGTGTTTCGTACAAAATATATTGTTAATAAATTTGTATAAAATTTTCAGTCTTTTTTATGAATATGTGTTATGTTACATTTGACCCTTATATGTGTTACAATCGACCCTTGAAGTGGGGTCGATTGTAACTTTGTTCATTCACATATTTTTTATTTACTATATTGTAATACATATATGTCCACAGGACAGTTTTCATAACAAAATTGTAATTGGGATGTATCCACCTATTTTCATAACAAGTTTCATAACTCTAACATAAAAAATGGCTTAGTTTAATTTTGTTACAATTGACCTCAGTCTCCCCGAATTAAAAATTAAATACTTTTACTCAATTGGATTTCTAAATTTTAATTCGTATAATTATAACAACTAATTTATAACTTACAGCTACTAACTCTTATTACTTTTTTCAAAATCTTTTTCAATGTTTGTTGATGATGTATTTATTCATGATAGGGTTAAAAAAAAAGGTATATTTTTAGCCTATCGCTCCAGACAGATTGATGGATTTTATTTTTTAACCTATTGTCAACATACCATCAGTTATTTGAATCTTAGTTGGGTTTGCTTTGAATAATTATGGCACGCTTGAAAAGACGTGAAGTGTGTTATGGATGAAACTTATCTTTCATCCTTCAAAGCCAAGAACCTTGAAAACTGATATCTATCACTTGAATGTATAAAACCATTACCAGTCTATATTGACTGATGAAGGCATAGCAGCTAACGTGTTTGAATAGTTATCTCTAAATAATCCTCATTTGATATTCAAGCTAGTGGTTGCACTCAATCAATAAAGAGTATAGAGATATGAGAGTTGATCCTTCTCTATAGATTGCCGTTGGGTCGTTTTTGAAATATATTAAGTTATCAATCTAAACTGATAAGATAGTTAAGTTCATAGAACCGAAAAGGCTAAACTAGTAGTTCATTGTAGCAGAACCTTTGATATCTTTATGATATTATTAAGAATATTCATGATAATAAAGGCGGATGTGGAATTGTACTTGTAACGTTTCTTTTAGAAAAATTTCATACGCTATGCTTTTTAGGAATTAGAAATGTATACATGCGACTTCTAAAAACTGGACATACGTTATTTAAATGCACTTTCAACGAATATACGTTATAAGATAATTGACTTAAGTCTTAAGCAATAAACTTTTAATTTTAAAAAATCACAATGGAATTTAACATTTACATAAGATTGTATATTTATATATTTATATTAAGATGTAAATAGTTCAATGAAAATTAATAACCCCCCCCCCAATATATTCTTAATTTTAACAAAACAAATTCCATCGTTTTAAGTTTCTTATGATTATTAGTAATTTTGGTTTAATAAATAAAATTCAAAATTTAATTGTATGTAATTTATTGGGTTAGTAATTTGTTCTTTATTTCATATGTGCTTACTTTATTTTTTATCGTTTTTGCAAAAAGGTGCAACTTCAAACCATTTTCAACAAAATAATTTTAGAAATGTTCAATGAGTGATCACTGTAAAGTGGTAATCAATGGGTTTTAAATCACAGAAGTTTAAACTGTTTTCCATAATTAATTGTTTTCTTCTGCGACTTTTCTATGAACTTTTCAACCAGCAAATTCTAACAATAATTCCCTATTCGGAAAATATTAGGAATGATTAAAGACTAAAAATAATAGCATAGTGAA
Organism: Tetragnatha montana; assembly: GCA_963680715.1. Classification (NCBI taxonomy): domain Eukaryota; kingdom Metazoa; phylum Arthropoda; class Arachnida; order Araneae; family Tetragnathidae; genus Tetragnatha; species Tetragnatha montana. The sequence goes on from OY796675.1 coordinate 35,387,939, forward strand.
GTGACACTTTAGGATGAACTGTGTTTCCACAGTTATGCTTTAAACTACTAATTAACTTAAAGTAGGATGTTCTGGGATTTAGTTTACCTCTTAACTCATCTATCTTATGTGAGTCTTATTTATTTAAGCATTTGTTAAATAAATACCACGAAATAAATGTACAAATCTTATGTTCCTTTTAATTTTTTTTTAATGAAGTAACTGCTTTCAGTTTGTGATACTGATTAATGGCTTGATTTAGTTCTTAACATATTAAGAAGGCACTTTAAATTTAAAAATAATATTTTTTAAATCAAAAGCTAAGTAAAGAAGCCGTGAAGTGCAAAAACTTAGTTATATAACTTAAAAACTTAACTATAAGTAATTGATTTGCTTTTATAATACCTAATATCTTTAGAAAATGGTAAATTTTCTTGATTTCTCCAAATCTCGAAAAAAAAATTAAACCATATAATGCTTTAAATATAAATTTTAAATATTTATGCCCTTTAAAATGCCCTTTTAAATATAGAACTTATGTATAAGAAGTTTTGTACCGCAAAGTAAAATTACTTGCTTTGTTTGATTGTTAAATGATTAGCTTGATATCGATTGTTATATTAATTAAAATGTTTTACTTTCAATTCAAGTACATAAGTTTGGATCAGTAAGATAAAACCAGCCTTTTCCCTTTCTTTTTCCCCTCATTCATAACTTTTCAATACCCTTCTAGGATTTTATGATATTCTAACAAAATTATAAGGTAACAATAAACTAGCAACACCAAACATAACCAAACTTTGTAGCCAAACTTTTGGAAACGAATACATTGACAGCAATCTAAGGGAATCTAATTGTTCTTTAAACATATGGCATCAGTTTAAACTACTAAATTCATGGTTTAACCCAAATATTTCAAAAGAAAAGGTTTTTTTTCAATCTTAAAGATTAAGATCTCTGTTATCAACTCTATTAAATGAACCATCAGTTACAAATTTTAAGCTGTTCCTCTTTCTCGACAATTCAGAGTGGCTTCTCTTAGAAAGAGATGTTTAAACTAGTTTTACAAATTTATTTATCAAATAATACCTAAAATGATGCAATATTTAAGGAGTAACTTTTAAATATATAAATTTTCGATTTTGTTACATGTTTAAGCTAACGTTGATATAAACGAGATAAAATCTTTATATATGAGAGATGATAAGGCTAAAGGTAAATGATATAGGTATATGAGGCACTTTTGTGACCAATAAATTGCAAGTTGAAATAAAATTAAGGAGTGTTTTCAGTATAAAATGGATGTTTAAGTAAACTCTCAATTAAATTTGAAAAACTTTTTATTATAAAGTAGTGTTTTCCTGTGTAAAAGATACTGTAACTACTTAACCTAAATATATTTTGTTTTCCTGTAGTGAGTTCAAGCACAGGATAGAATTTGTGATTCCTCCTTTTGTTAAAAAATAAGTATCATGGTTTACATGACAGAGTATACTCTTTAATATGGTAGGTAAAGATCATTTTATCATCATATGATGGTGAAGATATAATATGGTAAATATCATCACGGCAAGTAGAACTTAAAACACTTTTGTCGGCTTCCACTGAAAACTGTCAAAAGAAAATTGGGTTTTGTGCACTGCGGCCTTAGTAACTTTTTTCTACTTAAGACTTAAAACAACCAATGTTTTTCTTTAAAAATATTTCCGTTTGTAGCTATGCATCGTTATATCAAAACTTAGAACATATAAGATATAACGGCACACTTATTATCGATCCTGTATTTTAAGGTCAAAAAGCATGTAAAGGAAAATATCAGATGTTTTTGATATCAAGATGGTAATTATAAGGAAATTTCCGTGTTTGGGTGATAGTAAGGGAATTATTATTCTTAGCTAAGAGTAAAATAGTTCCCATAACCATAATTTTTAATTGTTATAGCTAAAGTGTCAAACATGTACACATTGCGTGTCAAAAATATTATTTTTTGTTTTCAAGCATTCAGCTAACACTTTCTACCAGATGTTCATCTGAAATTTACACACGAATATTCACTTCATCTACATATCATCGTGAAATAAGAACATAGCATTCTGAAAGAGTTAGTCAACGTGCTAGCTGATATGCCCGCCATTGCTCGGGGGATAAAAGGCTTATCAAACTGTGTGTTAAAATAAATAAGAATTATCGTTTAGATGCAATAAAGTCAACAGTCTTCCCGCTAGGATTCTTTTTCATACCACTTCGTTAAGATGTAAAAAAAACCCTTTAAAAATATTACCTGTTTAGATTTAATGTGTGAAATCCCAATCCCCGTTTTTAAAGAGTAATTTTTCAAAATAGAAAAAAAGTCAGGGGACCTTCTGAACCCCATTATTTTTTTCTCTTTTGTCCTATTCTCCCTCCATCCATTTCTGCAATTGGTATAAATGTATATTTGAGGCAAATTTCTCCGCCTTCGCTCACGATAAAGATATATTATTGAACAGCAATGTTTATAGATAAAACTTATTTCCCCCTCATCCCGCTAAATTTTTATGAAATACAAAACAATTAAATATACTACATACTTTTATACTTTTTTAAGATCTTAAAAAACAGGTTTAGAATTAGTGTTTATAACCATTTTTCAATAACGATAATTTTTTTAAAAAATCAGGGGGAGACCCCCCTGAACCCCCCTTTGCGGATTTATCACCAACTCATTCATTGAAAGAAATTTCAAACATGAAATAAAAGTAAACATCATTTGAATCGACACTGAAAATGCCTGTGATAAAATAATGTTTAATTTGAACTTTGCTGGAAATACTTAAATTTGATTAAATAGAAAAAAGAATAAAATTTTTCAGTGGAATGGTTTTTGGTTATTATAAAAAAAATTATTTAATCATTAAAAATTGTTTCTTTATCATATTTTTTAAAAATTCACCTGTTATAAAACATTTCAAAATAAATATTTCCAACAATAGAGGTTTTGCGTGTCCTGGAAAGAGCAATAACCGCAATAAATTTAACATTGAAAGCTAAGCATAAGAATTTAGAAAAGGGACAAAAAAGGCTCCTTGGAATGCTTTGATTCAGAAAATTCTTTTTTGCAAACCTTCCTGGTTGTGTGAGGAACAACATGCTAAAATTTCATAACAATCACATTAATAATGTGGGTGCTAGAATCCAAAAACTAAAAACGGGAGTGAATATTCAAACCCCCGTGCACCCCCTCCAGAATGGAATATCGAAAAATCCAGAAATTACTTTCTTTGAAATTCTCCCAAGAAGGTATTACCAACAGTTCAATTCGTAATATCGATTTCTCGGTACTGTTTTCTTCGAAAATTTAAAACTTTGTTTATGCTGAGCAAATTCAGGTTTTTGGAGCTTTCAGACCCCTTAAAATTCGAATATCCAAAATCTGAAAAATGCCTTTCTAGAAATTGTTGCTAGGTACCTTCCTGCGAAATAACGAAGATCTGGGGTCATTTGGGACGCCGCTGGGCTCGAAAACGTCAAAAACGCTCCAAACCCCCCTGTGGGCCAGAAAAAAGAAATTTCGAAAAATCCCTTCTTAGTGCGCGTATACACCGTAAGGTCTTTGACCCTACCAAGTTTCGAGTCCTTAGCCCCGGTAGATTTTGCTGTGCGTTGATGAGTGAGTGAGTGAGTGAGTGAGTGGTAAAGCTCTTTTATTATTATAGATAATACCTAAAATGATGCAATATTTAAGGAGTAACTTTTAAATATATAAATTTTCGATTTTGTTACATGTTTAAGCTAACGTTGATATAAACGAGATAAAATCTTTATATATGAGAGATGATAAGGCTAAAGGTAAATGATATAGGTATATGAGGCACTTTTGTGACCAATAAATTGCAAGTTGAAATAAAATTAAGGAGTGTTTTCAGTATAAAATGGATGTTTAAGTAAACTCTCAATTAAATTTGAAAAACTTTTTATTATAAAGTAGTGTTTTCCTGTGTAAAAGATACTGTAACTACTTAACCTAAATATATTTTGTTTTCCTGTAGTGAGTTCAAGCACAGGATAGAATTTGTGATTCCTCCTTTTGTTAAAAAATAAGTATCATGGTTTACATGACAGAGTATACTCTTTAATATGGTAGGTAAAGATCATTTTATCATCATATGATGGTGAAGATATAATATGGTAAATATCATCACGGCAAGTAGAACTTAAAACACTTTTGTCGGCTTCCACTGAAAACTGTCAAAAGAAAATTGGGTTTTGTGCACTGCGGCCTTAGTAACTTTTTTCTACTTAAGACTTAAAACAACCAATGTTTTTCTTTAAAAATATTTCCGTTTGTAGCTATGCATCGTTATATCAAAACTTAGAACATATAAGATATAACGGCACACTTATTATCGATCCTGTATTTTAAGGTCAAAAAGCATGTAAAGGAAAATATCAGATGTTTTTGATATCAAGATGGTAATTATAAGGAAATTTCCGTGTTTGGGTGATAGTAAGGGAATTATTATTCTTAGCTAAGAGTAAAATAGTTCCCATAACCATAATTTTTAATTGTTATAGCTAAAGTGTCAAACATGTACACATTGCGTGTCAAAAATATTATTTTTTGTTTTCAAGCATTCAGCTAACACTTTCTACCAGATGTTCATCTGAAATTTACACACGAATATTCACTTCATCTACATATCATCGTGAAATAAGAACATAGCATTCTGAAAGAGTTAGTCAACGTGCTAGTAAAATGCTCGAACGAAACCAACGATTTGTTTTACATTGAAGCCCAATTTCAGTCATCTTAATAAACCGCACATCAACAAATAAATGACTTTTACTGATTTTTCGACGCGGCCTTTAACTTAATACAACCCCAGTAACGGTACAATACATACATTCGAGCTATATACGAGGGACTTTCATCAGGCCGTGTTTACCTGATGCACGGCGACCGAGAAGGAAGGAAGAAAGGGGAGAACGTACCTGTTCTTAGCGGCGGCCGCCCGGTCCCTCTGCCGCCTGTTCTTGAACCAGTTCCCGACTTGCGTCGGCGTGAGGCCCGTCGCCTGCGCCAGCTCTCGCTTCTTGGTGGGGTTGGGGTAGGGGTCCTGCAGGTACCACTCCCTCAGCAGGCTCCTCGTGCGCTCCTTGAAGCAGTGGGTCTTCTGCTCGCCGTCCCAGATGGTCCTGGGCAGGGGGTACTTCTTGCGCACCCTGTACTTGTCGACGGGGCCTAAGGGTCGGCCCCGCAGCTTCTCCGCCTCCTGGTAGTGCGCCTCCAGCCACATGGCCTGCAGCTTGGTGTGCGAGGCCTTGGTGAAGCGGTGGCTCTCCAGGATGTGGTAGAGCTCTCGGAAGGCGCCCGTGTGGAAGGCGACCAGCGCCCGCGCCCGCAGCACGGCCTCGTTCTTGTTGAGCTCGGAGCAGTTGGGGTGGGCGACGGGCAGCGACCACAGGAAGCGGCCTAGGCGCTCGATGTCGCCGCTCTCCTCGAGCGTCTCGCACACCGCGGCCACCTGGGAGACGGTGAAGTTGAGCGTGGGCAGCACGAACATGGGGCTGTAGGCCGCCAGAGCCATCGCATCGGCATCGACACCGTATCCGAAGCGGCTCCCTCGGTTCGGGCGTAAGTGAGGAGGAGCGCGATCCTCTTTCGGCGGCCCCTCGTGCATACGCCAGGGTTGCCGCGCTGAAAGCGATGCCGCGCTCCGTCGCCAACACACCGGTTCTCCTCTGGCGCCCGCCGCCATCCTTCTTCATTCGGAAGATCGTCACTATTACGATTTTAACTATTGAACGTTTTACTCGAATCTCTATCAAGTTAAAGGAAGTTTTTTAAAATAAAAAATTGGTTTGAATAGCTATGTTTTTACGAAGGTTTTAAGACGCAATGAGTTAGTGAGGTGAATTGAGTATTCTATTGAGTTATTGAGGTGAAATTTTTCTGAGCTAGACATAGGGAGCATACTGAGACCCATCGAATATTAGGTTCTTAATTTCTTATTTTGGAGATTTATTGATTCTTTTACATCGTTTATTTACTCTTTACAAGTAGGACTCGACTACAATTCGTTTTAAAAAGGGTTTCATGTTGTTGTTTTTTTAAACCTGAATGTTTATGAGAAATTCAGTAATATTACAAACTATTTTTTACTTAGTTTTGAGTTAATACCAGAGTATAAACGGAATTTATGATAGCATATAGAAAACTTCAAACATACGCTTAAGAAATTCTTGAAACCTAAACTATTTAACTAAATTTGTTTTCACTAATTATTTTTCTCCTATTATGTACCATAACGGTACTTCAATAAAACTCTTGAAATAAGTTTTTACACAAAATTGTAACGTTAGATCTAGAATAATTTCATCCCATTTTTGGAAAATCATCTTTATTTCTTCAATTTTTTTTCTTGTTTTTTTTCTATCTTAATTCCATACAGACAATAAATCTTTCAAAATATGAATCATAAGACTCCTCTAGTACTTTACCATTTTCTTTAAATATCAAAAAAACTCTACAAAAAACATCATGCAATAAGATTTTTTTAACTTCATAACTTTTTTTTAACTGTTATACTTTAAACAGTAGAATTTTTCAAAAGATTCTAAAACTCCCATTTGTAAAGAGAGACTCCTCATCCTCATCTTCCACATCATCTCCCCGAAAACTCCAAAAGGCGATATTGCGCCAGACCTAGCAACCCCAGAAGCTTCTCACTACTATTAGTGCTAAACTCCGGGGCGGGAAGACGCCATCGATAGGTGTCTAGAGCCGACACCGGCCCCGGACGCCATCTCATTGGTGGATCATTGCACTGCGTAGGCGGGACTATAAGTGGGCGTTGTCATAGCAACACTGCCAATCACGGCCGCTAGTGCCAATCAGAGTTACAGTTGGGTTTACACTTAGAAGCGATTCGGAATATAGACTAGCGTTGGAGAAGGTCACTTAGACGAGGAGTGAGAATTCCGATCCAATATTGCAGCCGCTAGGGGGGGTCACAGCTCTCTGAGATGCTTTTCTTTCACCCCTGGATGTTTCGGAAGGGGGAGGGTTGACACTTTTTGCTGTGGGGTTTAGGTTATGTTAGGAAGGGGTTTTGAAAAGGGGAAAGAAGTGAGAGCAGATGGTGGAGACGGGATAGTTCACCGAACTGAGATGAACTAGTTCAGATAGTTTTGTTATTTGATTGTTATGATAGTTTTTTAGTAGGGAATAAAATGAAATGTCTGCCTGGAATATGTTGAGATATTTTTCTCCCTTTTTCGTAAGCTAATTCCAGTTAGTAATTCTGCACTAACTCCAGTTAGTGTAAGGAGAACATCTAAGGAAAAGTAATAATAGTATCTCGTAATCATAATAATAAAATATAATTTATTTCGGCTCACAGTAATAAATATTTCATAATAATTTTTTTGTTTCATACATTCAATTAGGGTCACTTGGGGTAAGTGGGGCCCCTTTTTGGAACAGTACATTTTTGAAGCTTTATAAGAAAATCTTGAAGTGCTTAAATTTGAACTTATTGACATATTTTATTTAAGACTACATTAATAAACAAAAATTTATTATTAGATTCTAAAATAATGTGTTACATATTTCTTCATTGATCTTTTTTTAAAAAATGAGAAGGGTGTCCCACTTACCCCATAAGAAGGGGTAAGTGGGTCACCCCCTCTTTATTTAGATTGAAAGAAAGAAAAACTTAAGAGGGAGTAAGTGAGTCTTACTCGATAAAGTACAGAAGTTTTCTGTACGTGTACGAGATATCTACTCACATTTAAATTAATAGGGTTGGTTGGGGTAAGTGGGACCCCTTTTTGGAACACTACAATTACAAAATGTTTACAGATTGTTTTCTTCAGGTTCGAATGGTTCAGGAGACTTATAAAGAAACCCTCGAAACTATTCCCCCCACCCCACTGTGTGTTTTAATTAATTTATCGGCAGCGTGAATAAAAAAACCGAACTTAATGTTTTACTTTACTTACCACAACTTAAATTAAAACACAAAATTAATATAAAATTTCAATAAATTACTTATAAATTTATCAATAAACATTAAAGTGGTGAGTCAAGGTTGTCCCACTTACCCCTACTAGGCTAAAATTACGGGGTAAGTGGGACCCCCTCTTAATTTTAAATTAGAGATTTTGTAAAAATGCAAGTTACAGTATGTATTTTAAGTCAAACTTTGCACAACAGTTCAATAAACGTTAAAATATAATGAAAACTTAGCTGGTAACACTTCTTGGAAAAATGTAGCATTAACTCTCCAAACAAATCATTCTGGAAATATTTTTTACATTAGTTCTATAATCTTAAAAAAAATGTAACAAAACTCTAATGTATCCAAAACCCTTCAGTGTGACAAAGTGTAACATGATCAATGTGAGTAAGTGTGAAATGGGGGTGACCCACTTACCCCAAGTGACCCTAGTTAAAAATGAAAAAATTTGAAATTTTAAAAAATTTAAATGATATATTTTTCATTGTTTATTAATAAAATTTAAAGAAAATTGTGACTTTCAGTAAGATGATGTGAGACATATTTAAGTGCAGTGATGTATTGTGTACTAAATTGAAATATTGCAATTTGGGTAATATTACAAGGGATAAGTTAATGCAACTGAAATATAAGGTGATAAATATTAAAATGCAATAGGTATACTATAAAGTATAAATTTATTCTCTAAAAATAAATCATTTAAGTTTTTAAAAAATTTATAGTTTTAAAACTTTGAAAAGGATGATTTTAAGAGAAATTCATATTTTCTACCACTGATTCGTATTTTTTTTCTTTTAAAGTTTATTAGCATAAATTATATTAATCTTGTGTAAAACGGTTTTGTTATCAATGTAATCATTGAAAGAAAATTACATAACATGTAAGTACAGGCAGGTTTATGGAAATTAACTCATAAAATAATATTGCTTGCTTATCTAACACTGTAAGTAATATCTGTAAAACTTTCAGACTTTACCAATCCAGACTTTACCATATTTTTTGCAGGAAAAATATGTTCTTAAGAAGAAAAAACACAGTTTTTTTCTGTTTTATTTTATTTGTGATGTAGTGGTTCCCAAACTGGTTTTAATGCCCAAACTCACCAGTCAAATAATTTGCAACGTCTGCATGATAAGCGACTGATATACCTCCCTATTGGTTTTACCTGCATAGACTGACCAGCATAATAGTAATGCTCCTTCCAAACGGTCGTACCGCTGAATGTAAATGTTACAATATTTAATTACTAAGAAAGGCAAAAAAATATAATACTACAAACTAGATGTTAAATAAACAGGTTTTATCTGTAAATTCCTGAAATTAAACTATTAAAAACCATTAAAATTCTGTAATTAAAATTCTGTAATTGTAACTGTAAATCACAGACTGTAATTCTGTAACTGTAAATCACAGAAGGATGAAAGGGTGGTGGTGTTTTTTTTTTTTTTTTTTTTTTTTAGAACATAATAAAAGAGCATTAATATTGAATGTTACTACCCTTGTAAAATTAGATTAAGTTGGATTTTTTTAGAATGTGTATTTACAATTTATTCTAATTCATTACAAAATATTTTTAATAATACGTACCACTGCTTTTGAATATTTGAAATTAGTTTTTTAAATATTGTCAGTATCAGATTTTCTGATTTTAAAGATTCTTTAAATTGTATCCAAAACGTACCCCGCATTTACGAAGCATATTATTAACTTAGTATCGTTATGTTTACAATAAATGCTGAGAAATGGAAAGAAAAATTTTTGGAGCGAAAGTTTTTAGGGAATAACTAAATAATTCTAGCTAGAGTTTGCTTTAATATTTAATTGATTTATCTGAAGAATAAGAAACAAAATGACTTTTGGAATTTCATTTTGAAAAGAAATTTTGAATGTTTAATGTATTTAAATTAATTGCAACACCTACTAAATCAATATTGTTGACTTTTTGAATTTTTTTTAGTGATTTTCACGAGTGTAATTGTAATGCAAAAATTGGGTATATTCCTGAAATGTTTAATGGGGTAAAATGTTTTAAAGAGATCTTAAACGGTTTTTAATAGATAACTGCGGAAGAGAAAGTAACTTGCAAACGGAAAATAAGGTATAGTTAGAGAACCTGTCCTAGGAATTGAAAAAAAAAACTTTTCATTGAGTCACAAAAAAGCAATAAAGAGTTCCCAATCGAAGCAATAAAAAATTATAAAAGTAATTTTAAAACTGTAAGGTAATTTCACACAAAATAATAACTAAAATTTTGTTTCAACACTTTTAATTGGTTTCTACTTTACATTTCGGATATTTTTAACTCAATTTTTAAACATCCAAATAAAATAATCTACATTTTCTAAACGTGCTAATTTCTTACACTTCAAGAAAAGACTTTTGTTATGGCCATGCTTAAACATCTAAAATTCTAAACATTTTCCAGCTATCATTTCAGGGAAGTCTTTCAAATTTATTTGTTTTTAGTTCTTAAAAAATACTTTTACTTTTATTGTTATAAAGAAAAATATTTCTATTTCTAAGTTAATTTAGAAGGAGTATGAAAAAATTTACTAAGATATTTTCAAGATAATAATGTCTAAAATTAAAAATCTATAATAGTAAGAAAGACCATTTTAACTTCCACTGCAATAAAATTTTAACTTTTATCAAATCATATAAAAATATTTTTAACTTTATTTTCAGTTGATCTTCTTCAATGTCAAGTACGACCTGCTACTCTTTAGCTAGATTTTGGTAAACGGGGACACTGAAATTGCCCAATGATATTGCACTTCAAGAAGTAATCAATCAATATTCCAATTTATCAATCAACACTTTATAAACCAACTTTTATCTAAATCCAACAAAATTCACTTTTTTACCAAATGAAATTTTCTCAGAAATAGTGCAAATTGGATCCTTGCAAATCAGATCAGTTTACGTATAATATTGCTGCATTATAATTTTTATAAAAGCCCTAACATTGTGTCTTTAGTAGGGGAGAGTGGTGGCACCTTGGGACATGGCCCACCTTGGGACACTCCACTTTTCAGACGCAATTTTATAATTATGAACTCGTGCTTATAGGTACTAATAAATGATCCTAATTCAACGTGTTTTGGAATCTTTGGTGCGTCTGGGTCATTATTTACATCAGTTTTCTTGGGTTTTTTTTTTTTCCCCTCCCATGATGAAAAGTTACAATCACTTGTAGTTTCAAAAGACTTTTTTTATTATTAATAAAGATTATCATTATTAATAATGCCCGGGCAATGTGATAAATTCAGTGGAATTTATGAATGAAATTTATCACTTTGCCCGCCTCCACTTCGGGCATTATTAATAATGCCCGATTAATCTCTTTGCCCATTACACATTAATATTTTAGAAAAGAAAAAGAATTTTTTTTGCTAAACCTAAAAGAGTAATTAAGTTTTACATTCAAAGTGTCAAGTGGGGCAAAGTGTCAAGACCCTTGGGACACTCAGATGTGGTGCACCTTGGGATATGTTAAATGATACCCAAAACTTTTCAAGACTAAAACATAATTGTTTTTTATTCAAAAATGAAATAATTTAAGAATTTAAAGGATTATAATTTAGAAATTGGTGCAAAAAAGATTCTGGAAGGAAGCAAAAAAATCAGTGATTTACGTCATGACAAAAATGAGGAAATCAGTGAAAAATTTTGAATGTAAAATATTATTGATGACCAATTTAAGATTCAAAAGCATAGTTTTATCATAATTTAATGTGTTATTTATTTATTTTTCAAAATAACATAAGTTTTATGTTATTATTGGAAGTGTCCCAAGGTGGGCCACTAGTGGGGAACCTTGGGACATCAAAAGAGGTTTTTTAAATTTGTTATTATGAATTCCCTAAAAGAGATAATTGGTCGGAAAATTTTTTATTAGATGCTCAAAGGACTATATCTTATATATTAGCTGCGTTTGAATAAATATAGCGGTATAAATAAATTAGAAAAATAATCTAGTAAAAGGTGTCCCAAGGTGCCCCACTCTCCCCTATACATAAGAGTGTACTTTAATTTATAAAAAGCTATAAAAAATAGCTTAGATATTTTAAAGATTTCCTATTTCACTATTAAAACTCCCTACACTAAATTGAAGGTAATTTTTTCTCAATTATTGAAGAAATGGTGTGAACAAATTCTAAATACCTACAGAATAAAATTCTCCAGCAATTTACTAAAATAATATTTCAATTTACTAGAAATAAAAGTTAGATGGCGCCACTTAAACACACATTTGAAAAGTGTTTTATTAGCGGGAGTCCATGATGCAATGGGAGATAACAATGAATATTTGGCATCTTTCTTTATAGCAACATTTTTCTCCAGTAATTTCACTGTATATTATCAGCAACTATTAATTCAAAAGAATGTATTACACAGTTTGATATGAGGGTGCAACCATATTTTTTTCTTTTAAAATTTTTAGACAAATGTGTGAATTAACAAAAAATATCAATAAAAAAAATCAACATGTTTTACAAAAGAAGCATAAGAGAAGGAATAAAATATTTGACATTTTTATAAGTTATTTATTCAATATAAATTGTATTTTTAAAATTGAGTTTCTTTTCAATTTAATTAGTTTAGTTAAAGCTTCAATAATTCCGATCTACTCTATAACAAAAGATATGAAAAGTATAAGTTTACAGTTTTGCAAGCTTTTGAAAACTTTTAATTTATCTGTTTGATTTTTTCAAGGAACTCTTTAAAATAGTTATATTTTAAAGCCCATAGGGTCACCAATAAATATTATTCCCTAATAAAAAGGCTGTTAAAATTATTGTATGTAATATTAACCAATAAATCACATGACTGAAATTGTATTAGAATTAGCAATAAAGCAAAAATACGCTGCTTTATCTAAAATAAAATCTAAGTGTATTCAGTTTTTAAAAATTTCAAATGAAGTAGAACTGTATCATCGTCTTGATAATACAAACAAATTTAAGAACACAATTAACGAGATAATTGGACCTCACACTAAATTCAAAAATACGACACCCATCATAATTTCCGAGATCTATTAATGCGATTTGCATTAATTACGTTTCGTGTAGATTATCACCAGCATCAGGAAAAGTAACAGCAGCAAAAAGAAAAATGATAATCAGCCACGAAATCCTGAATCTCGGTCAAAAATTATTTCCCTAAATACTGATGCCCTAACTTCATTTAAAAACCTTCCTTTTTAATTTAATGATTTACGACTATTCCTGTGCGAAAGAGAAATGATAAAACACGAAAGCTAGGAAAATTGAATTAACACATTTTTATTGCGAAGGTTAAATATTTTCTCAGACTTAGATTGAAATAAAGATAAACTTATTATTAGAGTAATTTTATTTGGGGTTTTACTTTATTTTCCTACCTTAAAAACGTCTGGTTCATTATTAAAGTAGTGATGTGCTTGTATTTAATTACTAGTGCGTGCGACAGATATTTTAGATTTGGATTTCTCCGAGGAAAAATTAAACTGTAAGGATGTTGTTTTAAAGAAGTACGAACAGAGAGTGAAACTTTTCTAAAGAAGAAAAATTGTTAACATATCTCTCAGTAATATTAATAATTATTTGAATCCGAATACTGAAAATGTGTTTCTAATTTTGCGCTAATACGATTTCCACCAAGAAAAATTAAGATTATACCTGTATTTTTTCATCGATCTGGAAACAGTATTAAAAAAACAAAATTATCTTAAACTATGGAAAGTTTATCCGGAATTATAATCTTTTCTTATTTTATATGTTTCGATAGTTGAAGCTATGATAATTCCTTTTCAGTAGTAGAGTTATCTCGGTGATAAAGATTCTTTGCTTCACTGCGCTAACAGTCTTCTTGTAAGAAAAGTAGTTTTACAGAAAAAAAAGTACAGTTTGTTTCCTTACAATTTTCATAATCTTCGCATGCAACTTTCAAAATGCATAAAGTTTTTGCTGTCCATGAGTAGTTCTATTTCTCTTTCCTTGCTTTTAACACATTAAAATTACAATACATCTTCTCTTCTTCATCTATTTATAAGATATTTCTACGTTCTTTTTAAAATAGTAATGCAACTTCAATAAAATATTTCTAAAAACAAAAGAGAAAATTTTAATTTATTTATTGTGACCTCATTAGTGATACATAGTTTCGTATTCTTAATAAAGCTCAAATTTAAGTGAAAAAAATTATCTATAATCCCTAAATTTGATTTTAAACCTTTCTGCACAGCATATCTACACGTAAGTAATAATTCCATTCAAAACTTTTTTTAAACCCAATTTAAATTGTGAACTACACACTGCAACATATTGCTATTTTATTCTACCACTGAAATAGTATCTTGGAATACAACAAACGTAAAAACCTAGATATTCACTCAACCAATGATGCCAGAATCTTCCGTTGTTTAGACACAATGTGAATGATCCCATATTAAAAGAAGGTTGTTTCGAAGAGAGTTGAGGCAGATGGAACCCCTCCGATCCCCTAATTAAAGCTACGGGGTAAGAAGACCACAGGGACACGCGGCCTATTTGTTTCCTTTTGAATCACCCGTTTTGGGATCGAGAGTAATTGTGTTTAGTGTCGGGGTAATTTGGTTACGCCGCTTCGACGTGGGATTAGAGCCGCGTGGCTGTCGGCTCTCTACGCCCCCTTTTACTAGAGAGGGCTGCCTTTTTTGGCGGGGCATTCTCCTTTTGACTTCACTGAAGAATACGCAGATAGTAAGGATAGTACCCACTACTATAGAGCCTAGTTTTTTTTAAAGAAAAATTAATTTTGTTGAAAAATTCCCCAGGATATCTAAATATTTTAAGAATAAGAGCAGATGCTGTAGAGAATATTTCGAAGAAGATCCATCTGCCCATTTAAAAGATTGCCATTTTAAAGGTTGCTACTGTGTGATATAAATTTTAAAAAGCAACCAAATATTCAGTGGGATAGATTATTGTGTTTCTAGTATAGTTTCCGGGACATAGTACATCTAATTATTGAAATAATACAACTGAAAACTCTAATTTCAATTATTTACAGTGATATTCAATAAATTTTTAGAATGGATAAAACAGTTCATAAACATGTCTATCTACTCTTTTTTTCCTCAGTATGCATGTAAAAAGTCCATTCAATGTAGACCGATGCGTTTAATCCAAAATAAAGAATAAACAGGTCAGGAAGTTGAGACAGTATGATAATAGCAGGGCACGGCAGTTCATAACCTTTTTTGGGATTTTTATGACGAAGTGTAGTCGAATAAGGGGAGATTAGGACACATTATTCATAAGGAGATCGAAAGAGATAGCCAAGAAGATTGATGTGGAAGGAAATGAAGATTGAGTGAAGAAACTCTGGCAGAACCGTAGAATGAAGATGGATTGAAAGAGAGATATGAGAAGAGAATGAAGGTGTTTAAAGAAAATAATATAGATTTCAAAGAAGACAACTATGGACAAACACTTCGTTGAGAAAATGAATGAGTTAGGTCGATGGATAGAATGGAATAATGAATTATTTACTTATTCAAAAAAAACTATATTTTCTCCTCCAAAGACCCCGATTTCAATTTCAAAACTCTTCGATCAAAAAAAGAATAGCAGAGCACGATCTAATACGTCATTCTGGAATGATTTAAGTTAGTATAGTAAGAAAAAAAACTTTAGGAATTGTTGCTCTGTAAAACCTTCTTTCTTACTTGAAGAGTTTGTATGCCGTGAAAACAACACAAGATAGGCACTAATATTTTTCTGTCTAATCAATTTATGTTTTAATTGATAATTTTATTTACAAAAAGAAAATTTAAGATATTTTTGCACAATTTTATTGTCTTTAAATAGGTAATGCGGAACGAATTTAGACTTTATGTGAAGAGTTTTTCTACGAAGACTACAGTCTTTATATCAGCTCGGGGACTTAATATTACAGAATTATCAAACGTATCAGATTAATTAATCTATTAAAAGCAATATAGTTTACACAATAAGTAATAGGTTATTTAAACAGCCAAAAAAATGCTGTATTGAACTACCATTTATATTTACTCATTACCTAATAATTGATTGCACATCTTGGTAAGTATTAAACCTTCGCTTGGCGCATTCCCTGTCGTAACCCCGCCAAAAGATTCCGATGTTTGAACACTGTATCAATTGGCATTGTGCAAGGACCGATTGCGCTACAAACGCCGCAAGCTACCCTCCCAAATAATCTGGCAACGCGGCGGCAAATGAAAAAGAGAAAAGGGGGGGAGAAAAGGAAAATGAAAAACCCTGCACAAATGGTTCGCTAATCGATAGAACCAGCACAAAAAAAACCTCTCTTCGCCTCGCCACCACGCGCCAATGAGTGCGCTAATGCCGAGAAATTATTGATTGTGATTGATGAAACTTGAGTTATTAAGGTTTTGACAGCGGGGAATTAAGTTCGAATTCTCGGGTTTTGACTTCGTGATGGGTGGAAGAGGTGGTTTTGTGCGGGGTTGACTACCGGGGTTCGAGTTATCTTTTGAAATGACCGACCTTTTTTTTCTCGATTGATTTGTTTGAATTAGAATTGCTCGGGAGGATTTGTGTGATTTGAAGTTCCTGATTTTGAAGTTCTTTTGTGTTTCATTTCCATTTTGGGTTTTGTGTAAGAACTAAGTGAGGTTGAGTGATTGAGTGTGCCGGAAAGTGTTTTCTAATAACAATCCATGATTGCGAGTATCAAATCATACAAGTAGGAAATATGCATCTCCCAACTAGTACTTTTAAACTTCCTTACTAATTCAGCTTCACTCGCACTACATGTGCCCTTTTGTTACTTAAGATTTTCTATTTTTTTAAGAATAAATAATGTATTCAAATATTATTCATGAAAAATAAACAGTTATTAAATATACTTAAATACAATTTTCAATACAAATACTTTTTCTTGGCAGAAATGATTCTTCAAAAATTTTGTTATCATCTGTACTGCGCATTATTTTATTTTGTAATGTTTCCTAAATATCACTTATAATAAAGCTAATATCGACTTATTATCTGTACATTTTAAATTATTAACTTCTCTACTTTTAAAATAGTTAATGGAAAATAACTTTCATGTGATTCTTTCTTTTGTACTCCCACGCTAAAAAAAAAATTGTCAATCTGGGCGTCCATTAGTTTATTAAGACTATCTTTTCCATTAGCCATAAGGTCTAAATTTGTAATTAAATTTTTATTTTTATTTCTTAAATATGCAATTCAGATGTTTCTTATAAGTAAATTACGTCTTATGTGGGCAAATAAAAATCAATTGAAAAAATCTAGTTTTTACCTTCATAAATCCTTTTTTTATACCAAGATATACAAGTTAATAGTGAAATGTTGTTTAGTTTGGATTATAGTATGAGTGTACTATTATTTGTTGGTAACTTGCCACCAGCTGTTTATTTAATAATTAAAATTATTCTACATGATGTGTAGTCTACTAAAAAATATCTTGATCAGAGCAGATTCGACATGGTCGAATAAAGCAGGGTGCAAATACGTGCTCACATAAATTATTTTACTATCAAAAATAAAATAATTTCCTTTTTTTAATTATTTTTTTTATTTCGCGTAAAAATTAATAAGCCACTCTGCGTTTACCACTTACCAAATTTACTTTATTAAGAATACTGATAATTACGCAAAGCCTGTCACAAACCATTTCGATCAACCGACATCTATACACCTTATTCTATATCGAGAACCCTTATCCCCCCCCCCTAAAAAAAACAACTCTTCCCTAAATGAGTCCTCTTTACCCGGGCAAATCCTACACGGACATCCCCAGAAAAACACCGCCTTAGCAACGGCTCAGCAGGTATTTGTGTAGGAACTTAATTGGGCCGAAATCTCTCCCCTCTTCGCCCTGTATTAGCGTCAAATTTACTCAACACGCTGCTTTGGGCTAACTCGCTTTGGATCTGATTTGGCCCTAAAACCCTTTTCTTCCTATCGGGGATTTGGGTCGGATTAATATGGGCTTCGTCGATTCCTATCAAAAGGGGAGGGGAGATTGGGCTGAAAAAGAGTCGGGGTGTTCCCCTTGTATGCCTTGGAGTTATTGGATTTTGCAATCCAATCTTGCACATGCTCCAGAGGAAAGGTAGGGAGTAATCAAGGATTCTAGATTATTGCTCTGAGGATAAGGTTAAAAGGATCGGGAATTATTAAGTGCCGTTCAAGTTTTGTTGTGTATGGGTAGGTTTAAATAGGGAAGAAGTTAGGACCTTGTAGAAAAGCCTCTTGTGAGAGTTTTGGTAAGAGTGAAGGTTGTATCGATAATGGATTCCTTTTATAGTCTCGAGATAATGAGATTTGTTTGTTATGTCGGTGTTGATGCCGATAAAATCAATTAAGCTATTTTTATCTTAAATGGTATTTGAAAGTTACAGAAGGAGTTAAAGTCGACAGTCGAGAAAGTTACAGTCGTGTGTATTAAGCGTAAAAAGTGCTGCCCTGGTATTTTTTTTTTATTCTAGGACAGGAAATGCACATTTTTATGATTGGTTGTTAGTAAGAATAAATAAAGTTACCTCACATTATCCTATCCTTGGTCCATATATCTCCTGTTTAACAATAGCTAGCTCGAATTAAATAAAAGTACCTACAGAACACTTACAATAGTTATAATTAAATAGAATCTATATGAACCACATTGTGAGACTAAACTTCTCTTTTCTCTCCAAACTCGGCTTTTATCAACTATGAATAATACTTGTCGGGTAAATTAAAGTTTTAGTGTCGACTAATATGACGTAACTGCTTGAAGTTTATAGCATGTAACATTAACATATAAACATTGATTTAGTTGAACAGAAATGCGGTAGAACGACGTTTTATAAGTATTTGAGTTTCTTTCTCCCGAATCTTCACCCTCCCCTCTCTTCAATCTCTCTCCCTCATTAAATTTATCTTTCCCTCATTTTTTTTCGCAATCTTCTTCCGCTCTCTCATATCGAAATTAAGGTTCAAGAAGGAAAAGCTAGAAATTTAGCAATAATGAAAATGTTAGTTCCCTTATAATTTACACAACATACCTATGAGTCCTCAAAGAAACTCTTGAAAAGTCATTTAAAAATATTTTTAAACAAAATCACTGCTTATAAAATATTTTCCTCACCACGCTGTTCAATTACTCTATTACGCAATCTATTCACAGCATTTTCTCCCAAAACCACCATTACACAATTCCAAGCCCTCCAAACTAGGACCCCATATCCTCTAAACCCCACATTCATCAAACTTTCGAATTAAGGCCCCGCGAAACAGGTTCAAACGCTCCCTATCATCTTCTTAATGCCCTCGCACTCCCCATACCAACCCCTGTGTTACACAACACCTGCAATTTGGGGTGCCGTCAACAAGGAACGAGGGCTAAAGACATGTCAGTAACATAAACCTCAAATCACGGCCACGGCGGAGGTTCCTAACGAGGTTCGTTAGCAAGGCTCGCTTTGAAGACAGACTCTCATTACGAAGACAAGGGTAAACTGATACCCCGCAGAGGAGGGCCATTATCTCCGCCGGCCATGGTTGCCGGAATCATCCAAAAAGATCAATGTCGGGTGCTGCTGCTTTTTCTATATCTCTCGATTGTTGTTCTTGTAGTTTTATCGAACTGCCCGGGATGAGTGGAATTTGATAGGGAAGCGATCGCCAAGTTTTTAGGGAGTTTTTGAGGTTAAGTTGTGAAGAGGTGACGTTTGGCGCGATTGAAGCTGATTGTTGATGTGGATCGTGGCGTTGGAAATTGATTGAAAGTTGGATTGTTTTTTCAGAGCCACGTTTTATTTTATTGATTGTGTAAATTTTGTTATATGGAAGACTGTCGTACCTTTAGATAAAGTTATAATTTTTCTAAGACAGACAAAATCACCTCTAGTTCATTTAAAGTGCCAAACCTATAGTCACAAGCTTAGTAAATGAGGTGATATTTTTATTAGCTCAAATTTTTAAAATTGGATTTTTAATAATTTTTAATCACTCTAAACTTATTGATTAATATTACTAAATTTGAAATAAACTTGAAATAGATTTTATTATTGATACATATTAAGCAACTCATTTAAATAGTATAGTATTGACTAAAGCTAACTCAACGCCTTAATACTTAGGTTCTTTAAAGATCAAATTACAGAAAAGAAAGGAAAGAAGAAATTTTTGGAAAAGAAGAAGTTCTTTATTTGAAAAATTACAGATTATTAAGTGTAACTTCGCCTGCCACTCGAAGAACAACTCCAGTCAGAGGTTATTGAAAAGTTCTTGAGGAGGAATTTCTTTGACCAGGTGTAACTTGGCCTGCCACTCAAAGTCAACTCCAGTCGTAAGCTATTGAAGAGTTCTTGTGGTAGAATTCTTCGTGATCAGGTGTAACTTCGACTGCCACTCGAAGAAAATCTCCAGTCTGGGTCTATGGAGAAATTCATTTGTGAGAATTCCATTAACCAGGTGTAGCTTCGCCTGCCACTCGAAGAACAACTCTAGTCTTAGGATATTGAAAAGTTTTTGTGCAGGAATTTCTTTGACCAGGTGTAACTTCGCCTGCCACTCGAAGAACAACTCCAGTCTAGGTTTATGGAGTAATTCATTTGGAGAAATTCCTTTAACCAGGTGTAACTTCGCCTGCCACTCGAAGTCAACTCCAGTCGTAAGTTATTGAAGAGTTCTTTTGGTCGAATTCTTCGTGATGAGGTGTAACTTCGACTGCCACTCGAAGATAATCTCCAGTCTGGGTCTATGGAGAAATTTATTTGTGAGAATTCCTTTGACTAGGTGTAACTTCGCCTGCCACTCGAAGTCAACTCCAGTCTAGGTTTATGGAGTAATTCATTTGGAGAAATTCCTTTAACCAGGTGTAACTTCGCCTGCCACTCGAAGTCAACTCCAGTCGTAAGTTATTGAAGAGTTCTTTTGGTCGAATTCTTCGTGATGAGGTGTAACTTCGACTGCCACTCGAAGATAATCTCCAGTCTGGGTCTATGGAGAAATTTATTTGTGAGAATTCCTTTGACTAGGTGTAACTTCGCCTGCCACTCGAAGTCAACTCCAGTCGTAAGCTATTGAAGAGTTCTTGTGGTAGAATTCCTTGTGATCAGGTGTAGCTTCGCCTGCCACTTGAAAAACAACTCCAGTCTAGGTCTATGGAGTAATTCATTTGGGGAAATTCCTTTAACCAGGTGTAACTTCGCCTGCCACTCGAAGTCAACTCCAGTCGTAAGTTATTGAAGAGTTCTTTTGGTCGAATTCTTCGTGATGAGGTGTAACTTCGACTGCCACTCGAAGATAATCTCCAGTCTGGGTCTATGGAGAAATTTATTTGTGAGAATTCCTTTGACTAGGTGTAACTTCACCTGCCACTCGAAGTCAATTCCAGTCGTAAGCTATTGAAGAGTTCTTGTGGTAGAATTCCTTGTGATCAGGTGTAGCTTCGCCTGCCACTCGAAAAACAACTCCAGTCTAGGTCTATGGAGTAATTCATTTGGGGAAATTCCTTTAACCAGGTGTAACTTCGCCTGCCGCTCGAAGTCAACTCCAGTTGTAAGCTATTGAAGAGTTCTTTTGGTAGAATTCTTCGTGATGAGGTGTAACTTCGACTGCCAATCGAAGAAAATCTCCAGTCTGGGTCTATGGAGAAATTCATTTGTGAGAATTCCTTTGACTAGGTGTAGCTTCGACTGCCACTCGAAGAACAACTTTGTCTTAGGATATTGAAAAGTTTTTGTGGAGGAATTTCTTTGACCAGGTGCAACTTCGCCTGCCACTCGAAGTACAACTCCAGTCTTGGAATATTGAGTTGTTCTCAAAAATTTCATAATCCTTCATTGGATTTACCAATGATAGCATTTTAGGCCTTTAATATATGGCAAGTTCCATTTCCTTCACCCCTACTAAAAGCACTGTCCTTTCAAAAATGAGCAGAAAGGCAGCGGAAAACAGGCACCTGAAAAGAAAAGAAAATAAGTAAATCCAGTTGGTATTTTAGTACGGATACAAAAAAACTATAAACATTAAGAAAGAAATATCATCATCTCCATCATTTTGTATAGATAATGACACATTTTGGCGTCTCAAATTATTCCTTCTTTTACAAAAAAAAGTGTGCTGGCATTTTAACATTTATAAATAATGTTATTCCTTTTAATAAAAAAATAAACTTATTTTTTAATATTCATTTTAGTTTTAAAAAAAAAATCAACCTTGAGAATGAAAAAATTTAAAACTATTCAATACTACTCATACATGCAATGAATAACATATTATAAAATAAATTCCTAATGTAAGATTTAAAAATATCCTTACCAAATTCATGGTAGCTTTAGTTTCTGGAACCGGAAAAGGGTCAGGAACATTTCCTTCCATGGGAGGACACTGGAAGGCCTCAGAGGTGACGACTTCCTGAGGATCAGCCGATAATCCAAAAGGGGTGGCCGCGACGATGTTTTCCTGCTTGTGACACCTCTCAGCAATGAGGTCATCCCAGTCGTCATCCAAATCATCCACCACTGGAGTGGTCACAGGTTGTTTGTTGGCATAGGGCGACTCCACTCCGTGGGCTGCAAAGATGTCCTCCTCTTCCAGAGCATCCAGCTCGGCGTCTGTGATGGGGATGGTTTTGATCACCTTGGTCTTTCTGACCTTGCGGCTGAAACATTGAAGTTATTATGATTATTTTTGAATTATAGAATTAAATATTAATGATAAAGCATTGTTCTTTAATATTCATTTTTAGATTTGAATCTCGTTATCCACGTATTTCCCTAAACAACTCTAAGAAGTACCGGTGTTGTGATTTTAATTCAGTATTAGAACGGATTAAGTGTGAAAAAAAAAGTTTTTCATGCAACCAATGCAACTAAAATTTCTTTTCAAAAGGATACTTATTAAAAAGAAATTAAGCTTATTGGTTCACAAAGAATCAGAAGAATTCTTAAATTTTAATATACTATGTATTTTTTTTCGTAAAAAAACTATCCTTTTCAATACTATATTCCTTTTTAAATGATATTTCCATGTCATAGCAGTCCAAGGAAGACCTAAGGCTGGCCTCGAAAGTAGGTATGTATAAGTATAAAATAAGCTATTATTTTTAATATAAATATAATATATCCTTTATAAAGGGATAATTTAAGTAAATTGTTAGAGTTCATAAAAACAAATTGTTAGTATTATTTAAAGTTCGCTATTTAAAATGTAAATGTTTTATTGAATTTGGTACTTTAAGATTAGCCGGGCACAAGTTTTCGAGAAAAAAAAATGGCTGAAATATTTAAACATGAAATATAGAAAAATATAAATCTGTCCAACTTGAAGTGTTTCTTTTAATTTTTTAAATGTTTTGATATGAAATTCGTAAATTATTGCTAATAAAGTCCGATTGACGAGATTTGCTCCCGGCTAATCTTCAAGTATGAGTTTTATTCCTTCTATTCTTAGTAAAATGTAGAATTGTCTAAGACTAAGTAATAGTACTCTTCTCCATAACAGTATGCCGATGATGATTTATTAAAAAAAATGTAAATCAATCCAAAAAGAGATATAAAGTTCAGTCTACGAATTTTTCATAAAACTCAATAAATCAATAAAAATTTAAATATTTTAAGCACAATAATAACCCATTATTAATATTGAAAGAAATTGGTATATTTTAACAGTAACTTTAGACTTACATTTGTTTCCGAATCCATTTGGCAAACCCCATTTTTGTTTTTTAATACGCAAATAAGGCGATATTAAGAACAAACTAATCCAAAGATATAAAAAGATAGAATTCGAGCTTGCAATTAGCAAAAATTCTTCAATAGTATCAAAACTAAATCAGTTTCAATCAAAATTATCGCACGAAAAAAATTCAAAGCATTAAGGTTAAACGTTTTTCGCAAAGTGATGGATCGTTTTTAATTTTCGTTCAGTAACAATGAAAGTCAACAATGTAAAAATTGTTAGGTTTTAAATAATTGTTGCAATTTACTTTATTGTAAAATTTAACAATATCGTAACAATTGAACAATAGTGGTATTTAAACGTAATTTAGAATACAGGGAAAAGAGGGAAATGCGTCATTAGCTTATTAATTTAATTTTTTGCCAGGGAAATAAGTACATATAATTTATATGGGAAAATAAATCTTAAATACCACTTTTATTATGTCTATAAAGTTTATTATACAATTACACATTACAATATTCAGTTGAATTGAGACATACACAATACAACCAAATCTAAAAATTAATAAATCAGTATTTATTTTTATAAATTTTGTAATTCAAAAATTTTAATGTCTTGTAGAGAAACAGACTTACAAAATTAACTCTCGAAATTATAGATAGTCAGCATATTTTTACAAAACTTTTAATAAAGGGATTTAAATATTGTAGTTACATCAATACCCGACCAGCATTAAGCAAAACTGTCCATTCAATTTAAGATGTTTATTTTTTATCGTCGTGAAAACGATCAAATACGTATTATTTTTATACTCTTATACACGTTATCTTTATATACACTTATACGTTATAATAATTTCTTTTAGCACTCACTAAGTTTGCACCATTCTCCAGAAATATTTTAACTATAACATAAACACAATAGGAAATGTTACTATATTGAGAAGAATAGAAGATAGTTGTAAACTTCATCAAATCTATAGTGGTACGACTAATATCTCCATTAAATCTATAAGGGTATACGGGTGCAGTAAACCCACTTTGCAGAAATTCCTAGCACACAAGAACTAAGTTTTATGGAATCGGGTGTTTTCACAGTATGTAGAAACAATTAATTATGATCATATTCCATATAAATTTCAGAGTGATATCTTGATTTTCATATGAGAAAAAAAGGGAAAATAAATTTATAAAAAATAATATATAATATTTTCTTAACTTTCACTCGACATTATGAGAAAAAGGGTATCGATATTGATTGAGAAAAAAGGGAAAATAAATTTATAAAAAATATTATATAATATTTTCTTAAATTTCACTCGACATTATGAGAAAAAGGGTACCGATATTGATTTCAACCTTTCAAGAATTGATAATGGTGTGAAAAAAATCCTTCAGTTTCCGTTGCTTCCCATCAGTTCCCAGGCTCATATTAGAGATAAACGACATTTTTGGGCAAATTTTCAAATGGTTTTAGTGAGCAAAAATACGTGACCTTGGGACAAGTATTTTTTCGGTAATTTTTTTAATCATCAAAAACATTTTTAAGTGATCTAAAAAGACAAAAAATTGTTTAAAGATTTTAAATCACGTATTTAAGTGTGTTTCTTAACATGCGGGATTTTAATATTTTTTTAATATTTGTGACTAGATTCAAGAATTATTTTTTTCTGGATTTACCCGATTCAGTCACTCAATTCTTATTCATTCATAGCAAACTATTTGATAAATTCTTTCTTAGATTTTATTTAGAGCCCATTTCGTGAGTTTTGAACTTATAACGCACGGCATGGGCCAAAAACTAATCTCAGAAATGTTACGATTTCTCTTAGAATATTACTCCGATCGCAATTTCTATAGGAGATAATTTAGCCAAATATTCAAGCTATAAACGACGCATGAAATTTTTAAATTTTATCCCACCCACTACAAAGCTTTTTCTAATCTCAAATAACATATTCCCCAAAAGATCGATTAACTCGCCAAAACCAAGCCAAGCCCCTCCGCAAAACGCATCTAAAACAATCCCTCCATCAGTTTAAAGGATTGGCAGAAGCGAATATACATTATTATACGCCCGAGTAACTGAACACCTAACGTCATCAACCTTTTATTTAATCCATGCCCATTAAAATACCGGCCTAGTCAAAAAGCCAAAAGGAACAAATAAGAAAATAAACGAGCACCAAAAAATAGATTCATAACTACGCTCGAGAAAAAAAAAAGCGACCAAAGACACCGGTGTAGCAGAGGATTTTAATGATGTTGAAACTCGATATGCGCTTAACAAAAGGTTTCAAAATAATAGCGAATTATGACTTACTCGATATTATCTGTGGGACCCCGTTTTAATGCACTTTTTGCGTTTTGCTGCAGCGCTGCCATTTGAAAGCGAATCTTTTGTGATTTTTCCGCTGAAGCCAATCTGGATGAGATTGCAAATGAAATAGTTTTTTTTATTTTCTCTTCCGGCTTTTTCGGGAAAATGTGGAGGAGGAATATGGCAACGCGGTTGAAGTCTCGGTTTACATTGGGAGGATATATTGTTTTTTCTTACTTCTCGAAATTTTTATTTTGGATGTGTGTAGGTATTTTATCACGTTGTTTTTATGTTGTGCTTTGATTTTTCATGTTTGGGAGATGAGAGAAATTTTAAATTTATTTCTAGGTAATCTTATGATTTTTTTTTGTAAAATTGGATGTTTGAAATTGGAGGTTATTTTACCATCAGCATCAATCAATGAGGGGTTACCTCCTCATGAACTGGTTTTGGTAATTTAGAGGTAAAATAAAACATTATATTATTCTTATCCATCCTAAGGGAGTAAAGGTAATTACTTAGAAACGTATCATATCTACTATAAAAATAAATGCATATTTCATAGAAGATATAAGCAGAAGGTTTTATCAATTATTTTTTAATGAAATAGTACAATTAAGTCTCACGTAAGTAACGTCACGTCTCTTAAGTAAGTAGTTTTAACTCACGCAATAGTGGGATTACTTTTTTTTATTATTTTTAGTTTATTATCCAAAAGAATAAACAACTATTTAATTTTACGTAAAAAATTATTAAGTAATATTTTAAAAAATATTTAATTCCATTTAAATACTATCTAATGTTCTTCAAATAAATTAAAGCGAAAATTATATTAACTATAGAACCACTTTAAGCAATCTATTTGTAAATGATTTTTATGATGAGTCACTGTGATTTCTGAGTAGTTTTAAATTTGTTTTACTCACGCAATAGTATTATTTTTTTATTATTATTTTTAATTTATTATCCCAAAAGAATAAACAACTAATTTAATTTTATGTAATGTATAGAAAAAATATTACTAATTTCTTTTCCAGCTGAAAAACTTGGTATTCCTTTTAACATTAAGAAATAAAAAATATGTTAAAAATAGCTTTATAATTGAAGTAAATTTAAAAAATATTTAATTATATTTGAATAATTTCCGATATTCTTTAAATATATTTTTAAAAAAATTATATTAAGTACAAAGTACAACCATAGTAATTTACTTCCAACAAAATAAATTAAACAAAAATGCAACAAATTAAAATGCAAAATGCAGATCACTCACTGCAACAATGAATGCTCGACACACTTTTAACATGGCACGTGATAGATTTAAGCCCAAACCTCATCAATGCACTTATTCTTTGTAATAATAAGAGACAAAGACAAGCAAAAAGAGCATAATGAAACTCAAAATAATCATCCGGAACGCACAAAACAAATTAACTCAGATGCAAACAACAAAACCACTTTCCTGTATTCCAACAAATCGCCAAGAAATTTCCACAGCAATTAACTCTCCAGGGAATAAGTTCCTGAATCATTAACCCGACTTCAATACCGAACGGGGAATTTATTAAAAATGCAAAACACGAGCGCTCTTAGTTGAAATCATCAAGTGCTAAGTGCGTTGCTAAAGCATTCATCAAAAAGTAATCATTTTTTCGCATCCGTTTGCTACTGTCCTCAGACTTGCTTCATCATAATGAGGCGTAATTGTGTAAGTTATTGTGCCACAAATTAGGAAATGGGAACCGCGGTGTTCAGGAAACGGGAATCGGGACTGGTGGGAGTTTTTGCTGCTTTTCACGTTGAAATTAGTTCCCTCCGCACCACTGTAATGATTGTGGCACAACATGCAGATATTTGTATCATCTATTTAAATTCGAGGTGATTAAAATATTGAGCCAGTTTCTCATCCTCTTATAGGTATGGAACGGGAACGAGTATTATACCTTCATTTCCTTTATGCTGTTCAGTCGTTAATTGGTTTAATGATCTTGATGAAGATAGGGAGTTCTATCCCTAGATCTTTTGTCTTGATATTTTATATGATCATGATTATTAATGATTTTTCGATGATTAATGAATTATCATTTTTTAAGTAAAAGTGTCAGCATAAATTGACATCACATTATTTATTGATTTTCCATCGTTGTAAAATAGCTAATTTTTACTTCTCTATGAGTGATTAAATTGATAACGTTTTCGGAGTCAGCGGCACGGTCGATGGGATAATACGTAAGAACAAGAACCGAAAAAAATATCCTCTTTAAATTTAGACATATTACATAATAATATAAGTAAATTATTTTACAAAATATATCTTCACACATTCAAATTTTCCATTTATTGGTTGCTTCATAGAGTAACATTCAACATTGTGCTTCTTAAAGATGATTTTTATACGTTTTTGAAACACCCGATTCAAGTTAATTTACCCTCATATTAAAGTGCCATCTAGAAAGAATTCTGAAAACTACAAAAATATTTGCCTATTGTTTATAACTATTGTTCTTTATTGCTATCGATAGATGTCACTACAAAACTGGATGGATTTTTTTTTTAAGAATAACAATCTGAAGTTATATTTTATCTTTTCACCAAGAGGTGTCGCTACAAATCTTTGTGATTACATGTTGGTTATTCATCGGTGTTAATTTTAAAAATGTCTTCTTTACATGAAATTTAAAAATTAAGCATAATATAATTAGAATAAGAATTTATTCATCTGACACATTTATACTGTAACATTTATATTAACAAAAACAAATAAAAGGAAAAACCAATGTATCACTCACTAAGGGGGGCCTTGGCCCTTCCAAGTGAACCAAAATTATACTTTAAATACTTAATTATTACTTATTGTACAAAATTATACTTATATTTAAAAAAATAAAAAATAAATGGAAAGTAGGGAATTTCACACAGAAGACCACACATTATTTCTTTCATAAAATAATTTTTCCCATTTAAAAACAATTCTGCACGTGCTGCCATCTTTACAGTACAGATAAAATGAAATATGGTCTGTAATTTTGAACTTGATATAATTTTTATTTAGTATTCAAAGAATCAGCAAAGATTTTTTTTCACGGAATAGAGCTTAACACAAGTCTAGATTTTTAAATATTGAAGAAAAATTACTTTTACTTGTTTCCAATTAATTAGTTTTCTATTTTTTCTGTATTTCAAAATTTCAACTGATTCTGTTTTTTCCCTTCTGAAACGTCCATCTGAAATATATGAACTAATAAAAAGAAAATCCAAGCAAATTTCGTTACTTGTTTTTTAATGTTAAGTCGATAAAACCAACACTTATTTTTAAGTAAAACTTTTTATTGGAATATTTTGATTAGAAAAAGATGGTTAGTAGAGTAATGCAAAATCGTCTATAGAAATCCTCAAAAGAACTTGGTGAGATTATATATTTTTTTAAAAATAATAATAAAAATAATAAAATATATAGAAAAAGAAAAAAATATATATTGTTATCTTTTTCTTTTTGCAAATACTTTTTTTACTCGTTTTAGTTACTATCGCTCTTTATAAAAATGAAAAACGTCTCCCTTGCATTAAAAAGTGGATTTCAAGTTCAAATACTTAATTATTGTGATGCTATAATCATTAAGGTCAAAGTCTGTGATATGATAAGGATTTTAGTTAAAGGGTCAATAGTAACGAACACGAACGTAATATAATCTAACCTAAATTTTCTAATCAAAGTTCACTTTCATGCATTAAACTATAAACAAAACAATTTTTGATAAGATAATATTTCCTGTTTGTTGCAAAAGGTACTTCAATGAAGTGTTTATTTTAAATTCATTAAATACACCAGAATAAGTGTTAGTATAGCTTAATGTCTATCGTTAGTATTTTGATTATCCCTGTATTAAATTTAACCTTTTACCCGCGATGTTCCCAAATGGGAACATCAATTGAGGGAATTTTTTACCACTTAATTTTTCATGCAAGAAAATGATACTTGCTAGAGAGCTACATCAATATATGAATTTATTTTACATGCAACTATTTTTCACATAGTATTTAATCCTTTTTGTAGAATTTAGGTCAAATTTACTGATTTTTGGCTCTTTCAAAAGTTATAGAAGCTTCCATTTCTGATAATTTAAAATAAAATTATTTTTAAATAATTTTGCTGTGTTTTAGTAGCTGCAGTACGCATCTTTCCATTTGGCCTAACAGAATAATTTTGCATTTTATTTTTAGAGAGTAATTACCAATTCCCTATTTATGTTCCCAAATGGGAACATCGGCGTTTGGGGTATAGTTTTTGTGGGGATTTTTGGCCTTGTAAAAACTCAAGTTATTTCCTATTCTCTTTAATTTTTTGGACTTTTTATGTCTCAAAAGATCTAAAACTAGTTTAAAATGATGCTTTTAGTATCTAAATCAATAATTTTAATTTTTTCACCTGATTTATGGTGGAATAATTACCGAATATTTATAGCAGATTACCATGAAAATATCACTTTTTTCACTTTTCTACCCATAAATTTTATGTAATAATCATAAAGGGATATACAAAGGGAATATTTGAAGCACTTCTGAAGACTTGCGTAATTATTTTGTTCAGGATCTTTTTTTTAAATAAATATTTTGGATAAAACATTGAAGAATTTTGAAAATGATGAGAATTGTGTACAGCTGAAAGATTCTTCTAACGTAAGTTGGATGTTGGATTCAAGAGATATATAATTCAGTTTGAAATCGTCCATGAGAAACTCAGTCTTATTGAATGAATGGAGATAATTATGATTATTACTTTTGGAAGCTAATTAAATTTGAATGAAATTCCGGGATTTTTTGCTAGGTATCCGTATAGAAAAGTAGGTAATTAAAAGTAATTTTTAACACGGGAGCAGAATTGTTGCGCTTCAAAAATCATTGTAAAACTCCTTTCGTATCTTTTATACCGAAATATTACATATAGTATAAGAAACGATGTTCCCAAATGGGAACATCCTCAAAATCCCCCTTAGGATTTTTTTTCTGCCAAAAAAGGGCAAGATTGGTTTTAACATTGATGAAACAAACCATTTAAGCCAAAAAGCAGAACATTTACTTTGAAATTTGAATTACGGCGTTTAAAAGGTTAATAATTTATTAATTGGGGGATTTTTTTCAACTATTTTCTTTTTTTTTTCCTAGATTTATCTATATGTTTTCACTAACGTAAGTATATATAAATTAACCCAGACACAACTTTAAACTGAATAATAAACTGGATCTTTTTTTTATCATGTGAATTGAAAAAACATTTATTGTTTTTAAAATTACTGAGTATAAGTACTGATTCAGTGTGCTATTTAAGAATAATACATAAATTGATACAGTGACCAAATTAAATCCAAAAAACTCTAAAATTCTCAATAAAATATAACTTTAAAAAAATATTTGTTTATAAAAATTGGGATAAATTAAAAAAGAGGAATAAATAATGACTAAGAACTAGAAACTTTGATAAATTTAATAAAGTCGTTTTCTCATTAGTATCAAAACCTACATTAGTTTTTTTACGTTTTAGTATAAATGAATAAAGTGCGCCAATTTAATTAATATGATTTTACCTATAAAATATATCCCTTTACAATACTTTTTTACATTTATTTATGAAAAAATTGAGATAAAATTTCTTACCGTCTTAAAAATCTCTTTTAAACACTACTTTTTCTTTCAAGGCTCTGGCCAAACTAGAAGACTTTTTCGGCCCGAAACCATTATCCCACAGTTTGATAAGGATCTTAGAGGAATGAATTTGGGGCTATAAAATCGAGAATTAAAAAGCTAGAGCTTCAAAAATTTACTGAACGTAAGTTTATTGACTCATAAATAAACCTTCGAAAATTGAAAGTCTTGACTTTAACAAAAATATGTTAAAAATCACAAAGAAAATAAAAAACTGAATGTGTACTTTTATCCGACTTGGTGACTAAAAGTACGCAGACGTTAGGTCAAAAGTACGCAGACGTTAGGTCAAAAGTACGCACCTTGAAAAGTTGGCAGAAATCGCAAAAAAATGTCCCACGGCCTTAGTAATTGGAAGATTCCTCAATCATGTTTCCTCTCCTTAAGTGATTCAAACAGGATTCAATCTTTTTTAAAAATCCATGAAAAAATCACAATGTTACTTTTCCAAGAATTTAAAGGGGCTGCAAAGCTTTCAAATGTTGAATTAAGCATTTATTCATCAATTGTAGCACATAACTCTCGGTGCTAAAGAGTATATTGAATTATATGATTCTCGCTACTAAATATTCAATTATCTTGTCTGTGCGTACTCTTAGACGCCGATGTATTAATTATATAAGTTGTCCTTGAATCAACCCTTAAATTCGCTACAGTTAAATTAAAACTATGCCAAGTTGTTCAGAAGAAGGTATATACCTCACATTGGTATTCACTTTGAAAGCAATCATTAGTTCTTTATTTTCAAAACAATTAAGATTCCTTCGCAGAAAAATTTAATGCCAATCAAAGAAACCATATTTTACCTGATAAATAAAATACAAAATGCATGAAAATAATAATGACAGTCTGTGAGGATAGCTTTTGATACATGTGTTAATGTGATCATAATTGATCCCCTTTATAATGTTGCCAACAGGGAAAAAAAAAACGCTGCTTACTTTTACCCGACTGCGCTCTCACCCTCCCTATAACTATTATTATAATAAACTATTAAAAAATAGCAAGCTCTTTACTGATTCTCCTTCGTATCGCCAATGATTCCCTGAAACCCGATTGTTTATCTCTCCTCTCGCGGTTCACCTTTGAAGAGAGGAGTTAAAAGCCTTTTCTGGAAATCTCCTAAAAATACTCTGAGGGTAAGTGATGAATGGATGGCAAATGTGAAAGTTCCGGAAGTTGTAACAATTAGTTTCAGGTCAAGTGGTCGAGGAGCTACATTCGGAGACTTGGGGGAATGAGTCCCCAGAAGCTGGTATTTTTTCAAAGGACTTTATTTTTAGGGGTGTTGATGTCCAGTGGTACCGTGAATGTTGTGTATACAACCTCTTAGGTCTATATGATTTCCCAAACTTTTTCGGAACCTGGCACTCTAAAGAAAAAAATGTCTAGTTTGCAAAATATCTAATAAAATGACTATCAAATTTTTGAAATTAAAATTTACAGATTCTCAAAAAAATTAAAAATCACACTTTTGTTCTTGATGGAAAATTGTTTAACAATTTTTGAGAGGTGTGAAAAATTTGAAAACTTTTGCGACGCCTTTGTAATAGGAAGGTAAAAAAAATTATGATTGCGTCATGGTATAGAAGGAATTCAAAAGTATTCCTTATACTTATGGTTATAGTCTTAAATTAGAGTAGTAAAATAGGGATAATCGCTTGGTTAAATATATTGATTTGGGCGTCATGGCAGGGCAAAACCTTCCATATAACTTTTCACTAGGTATATCGCATTTTTTATAGCCAAAGCATTGAAGAACAGCAAGCCCCATCTCCATTCAAAGTATTTAGCTTCCCCACCCCAGTGTATGCTCTCCTTAAATACGTAAGTGCTCAAACGCCGTGGGTTATTTGCGCAGTAGTATTTTTGTGTCATAATTAGGGCTGAAATTTCTATGTATTGCAAAATTCTCATAAATAGGTACTACACGTTTCAAGGGATTTTTGATCGATTGAGACCATATTTATTTTACATTTTTTTATTTATTTCGGCTTATTGTTTTTACATATTTAAGCTGTAAATACGCACTTTGCTACATATTCATCCATTTTTAGGTTTTTCATTAATAATCACTAGTTCTTCCAATTTTTAAAAGGAAGTATAATTTTATGAAGTAACCCATCTAAAATTGTAGTTGAAATTTAGTGAACCCAATGATAAATTTTGGTGTCAAAAGTTGTGAATTAAAAATTTTTAATTGGAATGTGTCCATTTTGTGTCCACATTTTAATTTTTTTTTTTAAGCATTTTGGTCGAAATGCTTAAACCTCTATGTTAAGTTTGAAATGCTTCCTACTAAACTACATCCCTTATTCCCCCCCCACTATTTTACTTCATTTATTTTGTTCTTACATCCTATTTTTGGGCATTTCAAAAGTTATTCTTTATAGTAAAATATATTCATGATATACCCTTGAATCCAAGATTATTTAGCTGACCATATTAAAATTTTACACACAGTATTTTCCCGCTTTTCCTATTCCATAAATGTAGTTTATTTTCCATAAATGTATGGATTTGAAAAAACTATCTGGAAGAGGAAACTTTTACCTTTACGAGTAAAAAAGTTAAAATCCCAAATACTATCACTCTTAGCTTTAATTCAGTCAGATTGTGGATTTTAAAGCTTTGTGCTTTTTTAACTCAAGTCATTTATAATAAGATAAGTTCCTTGATATGTTAAATCAAATCTACTCCCAAACATTGTTAATTCAAGGCTATAACATTTTCTGAGATCCAAAAAATGTAAATAAGAAAATTTCTTGTATGTGTACGATGTACAAATTTCGAAAAATCAATAGAATTTGCAGTTTAAACTATGTAGTTCCTTGTATTTACTTTTTAGTGAAGCCTATTCTGCAGATGCTGTAGGTCAATAATTTTTATCTGGATTTGAGATGAGTAACACAAATCGGCATCATTATTGTTTTTTCTAAATTTTCCAATGTCTTTGCATGCGACTGTTATAACTTCGTCGTGCCACACTATGGCACGTGTTCCACTAGTTGGTCATCCCAACAATGAATTTATAAATACTTTCGTGAAAAATTATGATGGAGGAAGTGAAGGTAATAAAAGCTCCTGTCGAAGGTTATATCATATTTCACTGTGTTGTTTGATAATTGAGCTCTAAATATACAGGGTATTCCAGAAAGTCATTTCCAAACTTAACATGGTGGTCTAACTTACCGTTGATTTATAATGAACTTTTGTTCTAAAATGCAAAATATAATCACTATAACAGAGAGTAAACTTAGTGAGAAAATGTATCTTTAAAGGCCTTTATTACGTAACTTTAAAAGCTACTAAGAGCCCACCAGAATAAGCATAGTTTTTTTTCTTCACTATTGCGAATGATTTTTCTTCACCACGGTAGGATAAATGCGACAAATAAAGACAATCAGGCAGAATGAGCTTTATTAAAACTACGAAATCTGCATAAGAACAACTACCAGTAAGAAGGAGCAGTAAAAAACCACGTGATTGCAAGCTCAGAGGGAGAAGCTTAACAAACCCCAGCTGGCATCGCTCGTCACTCTTTGAGACATCTGACAGCAAATGCAATTTTTATTCCGTTTATTTTCCATCGTTATTTCTCGAGAGTCAGCTAAAACACTTTTAGTTCCGGTGGCGAGGCGGAGAGAGAAAAAGAGTCGCGCAACGGAGTTGACTCACTTCTCGAGCAATTAAAACCGAACGCGCCGCAAATAGCATCGGGTTTCCCTCTGCTCCACCAGAGTATAAAGAAGAAAAAAAAATCAGAATATGTCCAAAAAGCCCGCGTAATTGGACTTGAGCGGTGTGATGAACGGGGGGTGTTGTTCGGGAAGACTGGAAGTCAAATGGAAATGAAGACTGAAATGTCGTTCGTGAGACGCGGGGGAGGTTCGGAGGAATGAGGAGAAATAAGGACGATCTGGAGGTGGGGATCTCTCGGTGAAGACGTTGTTGTTAATGACGGGAATAGGGTGCTGAAGTTAACGAGTGCCGTTATTTTCCGTTGATTTTGGCCGCGGATATTGTTTAGGAAAGTCTGTTTGTTGAGTCTAACTTCATCAACATCAGTTTTTGGATTTATTTCGGTGTCCCGAAGGTGTCAAGAAGTTTGAAATGTCAGGGGTTACCATAAGATATGTCGAAATAAGTTGCTGTGGTTTCGAGTCATTTTGTGACTATCTATGTGCTGTGTAGGGAAACACTATAGAAAACGAACATAAACTCTCAGATCTTCATTATAGCCCATTGATTTTTTACTCATATGAGGAGAATTAATTCGGTTTTCATGAATTAGTGTCGGTTAAATATTGTTATTTGAAAAACTAAAACTGAACTTCAAAAGTTAAGTCATTACGAGAAGGTTGAAACCTTTTTTATGTTGTTAAAAAACTTACTGCACACTTTAAACAACGTGAAGTTAAGGCTTAAGATTCTTGGTCAATATTTCTTAATACTCCCAGTATTCATTTTGTTTTCGTTCAAGAACCACACCATACGTTTTAATAAAAGAAATCATTTATATTAGTATCAATAAGGTATCAAATTTTATTTATTTACAAGAAATTTCTCTCATTACTTTATTATAAATTTCTTTAATAAAATTCTTATGGAAAACGTACTATTAATAAAACTATGACAAAAATTATAAGAATAATTTTTAAAGATATTTAATGATTGGTTAATATAACAAAACATGAATTATAGTTATTTAATATATAATTACATTACAATAGTAAATATGTTAATTTTGTTGGTGGTATAAAAACTTTTAGAACTGAGTTGGATAGCTTCAATTTATTTACTTTCCCAATTCATCAAATTTTGTCTTGTACAGACAAAGACATCATAGCTTAAAAAAAGTTTTAAGTTCCATTCTTCTTAATAATCGACTTTGAAACAAACACCTCCAATATTATCCTTCACATCACCACCTCCCAGATCAAACCCTAACTTCTTCATGAAAACTACACCTCAACCCAGAAATCCAACTCCAGAATTTTTTCCACGAGTCAAAATCCTCTCTGGGCATCGAGTTTCGGCATATGATGTAGTTTTTCCGGCATTATGGCATCATGCCATTTCGCTGGAACGGAAACGGACCGATCCATTGGAGCGTGGATCGCGATCGAGTTTCAGAAGGTGGACAGGTGAGGGTGGAGGCCACCGAGGTGGGCACGTGTGGACCCCACGGGGGCGAACAAAAGACGGCGACGTCCAATTATGACTTTTTGGGGAGAGGTTTATTTGGAGTCAGTTAAGCAGTTATGTTCTGATTCGGATGCTGTTGTTATAAATTACTGTTTTGGAGTAATGATTTTGCGAAGTAAGTATGACGAAAGAAGCGTTCAGGGGCCACCAATAAGGCTGCGGTCAGCAAGAAAATCAGTATGGTATCTGTTCAAAAAATCTGCAGTATCTGGTTATCGGACAATAGGAAAACCGCAATCAACCCCTTCAATGGTCCCTCCAACAAAAGACAGCCCTCGGGGAGGAGCGAGAAGTCACTATCGGGTGTCTGCTAATTGACTGGGGGAGGTGACTTCGGACTCCTTCGCTATTGTTGGAGGGGTCATGAATGGGGAGATAGGGCAGATTTTTTGAAGAGATACCGCAGATTTTTTGAAGAGATACCATAGGTTTTTTGGCTGACCGTGCCCTAAAGGATGTCACGCTTGAAGGGGGGGAGGGGTTCATTAATCTGTTAAATTTGTGACAAAGGGGAGAGGAGAGGGGGTTACAAAAGAATTGTGACATCACACATTGATAATCAACAAAAACCAAACAACAGGATTTTTTTTTATAAATATTCAAACATAATAAGAGTTCACTTTGAAGCTAATAGGTGGGATACACTTCATCTCGAATAGAGAAATTGGGTCCCAGATTCTTGTCAACCCTGTTCAAAACATTCGAGAGTTGGACATGAGACAAAGGGTTTGAAAAAAAGTGTGACATCATTTATGGATGGTCTATTATTTGAGAGAAAAATAATCAAGAAGATGTCAGTTTTAAAAATCCGTGTTTGACAGTGGTCCATGAAAGTTTTGAAGAGAAAAGAAGAAATTTCCAAAAATATTTACTGACTGGTTATATTACTGCTGTTTTTTGGTTTGAGAAGTTCTTTTAGGCATAATAATTTTTAAAATGGTTAAATTGTTTTACACCCAATCTAATGACATTTTCTACTGAAGTATTTTTTTTAGAAATGTCCTCTTGTTGGTCCCAGTAAGGATAGCTACTTTATATGTAGACTTTTTGTTCTCCTTCTTTTGAGCATTTCTCATCCCCCTCTATCTCTCTCCTTTTTAATTTCATCCCTTTCATTCTTCATACCTCATTCTTTTTCTCTCAAATATTATCTTTACCTTTTCTATTCATTCCATTCTACTTCATCTCTTTTATTAATTATATCCAATACTCTTTCCTTCCTATTCCATCCTTTAGTTTTAGAATGTTAAACACCAGTAATTAACCCTAGTGGTACAGCTATCATAACAAATGTGTCAAGTTTATGTAACTGCTTCTTGAAGTAAACAAAATATTTCGCCATACATGACAAAATTTGGACGAATCTTGAGCGTTTGTACTGTTTGGGAATGTGTACAATAATTACATATCTATTATTTTAAAAACAACTGTAAGCATTGCCTCCTCACGAACATTTCAAGAAATATTTTCCCTGCCTAAATCGTTGCATTCAGTAAAAAATGCTAAGCTCCAGATCAATCAGCTACTCTCCGCCTGGCTTCTTTATTTGATCAGGCATATCACAGTTTCAAAAAAGCCCATTCAGTTACTTCGAGAGGATATACCGCAATCAATTGACTCTCATCTCGCTCATTCCCAGGAGAAAGAGGGAAATCCCCGGGAGATCATGGTTGGGATGCTAATTTCCGGCGCTTCCCGCGATTTCTGACCAGGGAATAGGGAAATCCAGTTGACCGTTGGATTGAGTCTGCATCTCATTGATTTTTAGGAAGGACACTGTTTTGTGATATATACTTGGTATCATGTTTTCAAAATTAGCTGGTGAAGAGAAATTGTGTTTTGTCATTTGATGGAATTTCAAAGTATGGGAAACGTTTGTAAAATTTGCTTAATTAATAATTTAATGTCAAGTAATATTTTTCAAGCATTAGTAAATTTATTTTTACTTCAAATTTCTTTCTTTATGTTTGAATAATAATTTAAGTGTTGATATTTTTAGCAACTCAGAAGAGAAATTCATAAAAGATTAATTAGTTTTCCGATTGGTGGAAAAAAAAGGCAACTGAAAATGAACTAATCAAATCTAAGACTTAAAGTAACTCTTTGTAAAATTCGCAGTTTAATGTTATTTAATGTTCCACTTTAATTTTTGTGGTAATGATTCAGTTTAAAATGTTTAAAGAATTTAAAAAGCATATTTATAACATACGAAGCAAACATAAAAAAATTCAAAGAGATGATTTCGTTCTGGCAATTATCTTTGTAAATTAAATCTGAAGAATCTTAAGAAAAAAAATCAGTTTGGCTAACACATTTTCATTTAATGATATTATCAAATCTAGCCTGAAATAAAAATGTAATTATCTCCTCATGAAAGAGTATTCCTACAAACAGTTCCCGAAAACTACAATATTCAGCCAAATGTGGAATATTTGGCGTCTCTCTTGGCCAGAAATTTGATCCATGAAGGGGCTGAATGTGGTATTCAAGGGGCCCAGCGACCCTCAATTAAGACAGAGCATTGACTGTCTCTATCTGTCCGCTTCTCTCTTTATTAATGGATTCCGTGTATGAAAGGAACAGTTCTAGATTTAATAACATTACTAAGCTTTGATACTTGACAGTACCCCACTTATAAATCTTCAATGAAGTACAAAATTATAGTTTACTTCAACTTTACATATCTTACTTTCATTTTATGCCCAAAAGGTATTAAACTTTAAATTGAATCCCCCATTCCCTATTAAACTATTTGGGTACATATCAAAGTATATAGATAGAACTAATATTTATATTGAAAACATTTTAGCTAAAATAATTTCAAGATGAATTATCATTTCATTATGATTGATCATGACTCCAATATAAAATTTCAAAGTGGAAAAATATTGTTTCTGCATAACAATGTTTTATTGAAGTTCAATGTAGGGGGCATACATTGCACACTACTTTAGAGCACTTTAAAAATTAATTTGATTACTATTTGCATTTTTACTGTCAGGGACAGATAAATAGTGCATAAAATTAATGATATTTTATTTTGTCATTTACTTTACTTCAGCATATTCTAAACATTAACTAATGTAGTAATTAAACTAATACCGTATTTATATTTAAGTTAATAACCAAACCAATAGCATAACTTTTTATTCCAGAAAATTTGAATTCAATATTTCAAGTGACAGCTATGATGTAAAAGTAGTATTTAAAATTCCCGTTATTCAATTTTTGAAAATTGGAAAATAATTCTATCATGTAGTTTTTGTCGTAGATCAAACGATAAAAAATTTACACAATTTTAACCTATTTTGAAATTTAACAGGTATAAAACAATTAATCAGAAATATCAACACTAACACTTTAAATCTAATAAAACTCAGAAAAACTCTGTAGAATAAGTTGGTAATATTTGTATTAGTAAGTTAATTGGTCATTTGGAACAAACACACATTTAAATCAAAATGCACTTCCTCAAAATTTTAAAATTGTCGACAAGAGTTTAATGAAGTTATTCAGAAATTCAAGGATGAACTTGAGTTTTTTCCATACTTAAATGCTGAAATAAATTAAAGACTAACAAACTTCCTTTAATTTGATCTCTTTTATTTGTTCTACTGATACTGAAGATATTTTAAAACTTCGTGAGCAAAAACTGTTCAGTGAAGATAGATATATGTGAAAATAATCTTACTAAAACTGATGCCCAAACAAGATAAATCAGTAAATCTGAAAGCTGCAACTTTTCATTGTGTTATTTTTAAGAGACCTCGTTTGAAGAGAATAGCAGGTGCACTGGTATAAAGTTACCGCCCTCCCTCGTTCCCGGTACAGTTACGGGATAACTGCACTTGACAGCCGAAATTTGAGAAGGGGTATTTTCCAGGGTTGCCAGTTTTGCAGAGAAAGTTTGCCTGGATTTTCAAGTAGGATCCAATTCTTCAATGTACTACCTAACTAAAAGTTTAGAAACCAAAATGTATTATCTTTTTCTAAATTGTACAACTAAAACTTGGTAAAAGTCCTTTAATGAAATATTCAATTAAAATTAAAGAGTTTTAATTTAAATATAAATTTTCATTGTTAAAGCTGTTTCTTTTTTAGTACATAACATTTTTACATAAAAATGCTACTGAAATTACACAAATAAATAACCCTTTAATTTAAATAATTTTATCTGGTAACTTTTTAAGAAAACAACTCAAATGTTACAAACTTCACCAGCGGATGAGAAAGTGATTAAATTTTCACGACAGAAGTAACTGATACATCGAGATTTATTATAAATATCAAAATGACATCTCGATTGAAGCTTATTGATTTTAACTAAATTTTGCAAACCTTAGCATGTTCTTGAAACTCAATCTGATACATCGAGTTCCTGGTTAGATAACGTTACTGCTTACCCTCTAAACTTGAGAGATTATGTCAGCACTTGAGATTTAGCTATTTCCTTAATCATCACATACGTTTTACATATTAATCGAATTATAGGAGACATACTTATTTTGGTGTATACCATCGTTTAACGGTTAACGTCGTTATAGTAAATAGTAAGGTGTCCAACATCAACTCCAAAATTTATTTCTATTACTATCTCCATTTAAAACTTGATTCTATATCTACATCTTATTAGTTTCAAGTTGTTTATTTTAATAATTTTAGGTTATCTGTATGTATATGTAAGTGTGTATTTTCACAAAATGACATAGTAATAGTAAATAAGTTTATTCTGCTGTTTTTTATGGCTGAGTATGAGTATCCAAAATTGTTACCTGTACAGTTATTTTTGTCTGCATTAAATATTGAATCACAATTATTAAGGCAACTGCAACAGTAAATTTTCAAAAAATGTAACACACACTGCATTTTACTGCATCCTAAAAACTTGTCTTTTCTTGTACAGATCTTGTCTTGGGCGATCTTTCTTCAATGTACTAAGCTTATCCAGAAGTAAACTATCTTCTTACGACTCTAATTTAATCAAATCATTAATCTAATGAATTAAATAATTGAGGTTAAATTTTCATACGACACGCAGGTAAACTGGGTTCAATGTTATAAAAAAGTTTCATATGTAAATATAACATTTGATTGACAATAACTTTAAAAGAAATAAGCGATATCTTTTGTTAAAAAATAATTTTGTAATTTGTATAATTATTACTTTGTTGCATTTAAATAGAGTCGCTAATAAACTTTTTGAAATCTTCATTCTGAAAATTCTTAACTAAATTTGTTTAGTTATTTTTGTCAGTTTTTTCTTAGTAATTATAACAAAAAAGTACCCAAAATAAAAACTGACTGTTTATTGTATCATCTGAATTGATTTGAAACCTAAAACCTAAATATTACTGAATCTGATCACCCACTATAGTCAGCCCAATTTTATAAATCGTTAGAATAAAAATCTAAAATTTGTATTTGCAATATTTAATAGATAACTGAGAAAAATTAACTTCATGATTGTTAAATAATAAAAAAGAACAAATTTATCAAAAAGTATTAATAGTCAGATACTTCGAAAATTTAGACACTGCTTTTTGTACGTCTATCAGAGTTTAAGTATTATTTAGTACATTATTAGTTATATACTAATATTTTTTAAATTATTTATATTTTTTTTTATGTAAAGTATAACTTACCTTACTGATGCTATTAAGAGGAAGAGGTCAAATATTTGGGGTAGGATCTTTAGTTAGGAACATGCCCTTAAATATTTAACTTATGCATTTGCATATTTTTTAAATGAAATTTTAAAATACTTCTGTTTATTAAGTAGTTATTGGTTTTCTGAAATTGCAATAAGAAACAGTTACGGTAGAATAAAGCTGATGGGACTTGGTTAACATTCAAAGTTAACGAAATTAGTTTTTTCTTTTCAAGTAACATATAATATAAGATTTTATTTTCAGAAACTAAAATCTAATATTTTAATTATATATTTTGAATATTAACCATTTATACCCGATTTCCTAATTGTTTTAAATATAAACATAATAAAAATTCTTCATGAATAAATATCCTTTTTTGGTTTTACGTATGAAGTATATTTTAACAATTTTTATTTTATAATTCCCCCACTAACACTCTAACACTCCTAAAATAATTTCAAAACTTAGAAGAGATGAAGCTTCAGACCATTTGCACTGTTTCACTTTCGATGTTCATTGCAAGTGTTCCTCTCCGATGAAACAATGGTAGGGTACATACTTTGATATTCTTCTGTTGTTTTATGGGTAAAATATGGGAAAGATAAGATAACCTTATTAGTTATTATTATTACCTATTAATAATATTCTATTTTTTCCTGACTTTCCAAAAGGTCTCAATCTCTCATTGCTTACGGACGACATGACTGACATTTTTGGAGAATATTTCCCAGTGGATACTGAGTCATTAAACAGATTCTTCGTCTTTTTATATATTATTCCTTATAATTTTTATTCGAGCAATATAGAAATAGAAGTTGGTAACAAAGCAATTTATATAAAATTCGATCTATCGATTTTTTGAAAAACAAATATACATTTTAAAAATGAAAAATCTCAATAATTGTACTTTTACAATGATTTTACAAA
This sequence comes from Tetragnatha montana, assembly GCA_963680715.1. NCBI lineage: Eukaryota > Metazoa > Arthropoda > Arachnida > Araneae > Tetragnathidae > Tetragnatha > Tetragnatha montana. The sequence goes on from OY796675.1 coordinate 35,431,397, forward strand.
AATTTAGGTTACAATAAAAAGGGATATTAAGTATTCTATTCCTTTTACAAAGATAAGAAAATTCGCTCATGAAGGATGTTTGATCTGAGTAAAATTACTATAAAAACTAGTTACTAAGGTATCAATTTCATCAAGAAAATCTGCCGTAAAATCTCTTCATTCACGAAATGAAAAATTTTGTTCACCACTAAAAACATCTAAATGATACAGCCATATAAAAAGTAAATGGCCTTGTAAGTGCTACTGTCTTGTATCTTCGATTCAGGTAAAACAATCCGAATGGGTGATTGTGCGATTTTTACAAATTAAATTGAAGGTTTACACATTTGTATTTTAATTTCTTTTTTGTTTTCATGTATATTCATTTTTTTCCTCAAGTTTCAAGGCTGCTAAGTTTTTAAAAATGAAAACGAGTGCTAAAATTGCAAAGTGAAATTATTTACAAAATCATTGCGTATTTTTTGCTTTTTAAGTTTACAAGCAAAGTGATGCATGATTATGATACCATAACAATTAAACTTTATTATTTTTCCAAAATTAATTGCAATTTTCCACATCATATATGTGTGAACAAACCTTTTCTTGTTTAACAAACATAAAAATAAAGAAAGAAATCGTCTTCTTTCTATTGAAGACGAGATTCGGGTATGCCTTTTCAAAATGAGTTGAAAATATATGTGCCAAAAAACAGGCTCAAATTATCACATTAATTAATATTTAATAAGGTTTTAATTTTTTTAAACTTGCTAAAATTGTTTAAATACTTAAAATTGTATTTTCAAAACCTTACTATTCTAATTCTATGATTCTAATGATTCTAATAAATAAACGATTTCTTTGTTACTTATTTTCCGTTTTTTTTTTTTTTTTTTTTTTTTATCGTGTCCATGGACATATTATTAAATGGCCTCGTGCGTCTTCAGAACTGCATCCGCTAGTTCCAATGCATCCATGCTGTAGAGGACCTCTCGGAGTTCTGAAGCCAGCGGCACCAAACCCAGATTCAAGATATGTGGGACAACACCCACCGTTGGACCGTTTTATTTAATAATTTAAAAAATAGTAAGAAAAATATTGTTACATGGAAGCTAGGGTTCCGCGGAACTTGGGTATTGTCAAAAGGGTTCCGTGGGACTAAAAAGGTTGGGAAACGCTGATGTATAGTGTAATCGGATTTTTCATTTTTAGTCCGACTTTAAACAATTTGTATGCTATACTATACGACTATAAATTTTCGTTGAATTTTAAAACTTTAAATCAGTGGCTTAACTAACCTGGGTGCCACCCCGTTATATTTTTGCCCTTTTTTGAAGAGAGAATACGCCAGTTTCTTAAAAATAAAAGTGGCTTGTCTGTAGGGGAGAGTGGGGTAATAAGAATCAGGGGTAATAAGAATTTTCTTATTTTACTGCTTTGTGTGCAGACCTAAAAATCTTTAAAAAAATCACACAACATCTTTGAATCATCCCTTACATCACATAAAAATTTTTTCGTTTTACGATAATTTTTCAGGGAAATATAGTCGTTGGAAGTTGATTCTATCAACAAAACCGAAAATACAAAGTCACGTCTTTTCGACTATTTCAATTTATCTTGTTTTTATAAATAAATTATCTTCCGATTTTTAAGTTCACTTTTTTAAGAGGTTAAAAGAGCTATATAATGGACTTTTTGTTTTTCAATTTAGGATTGAGGATCATTCTTAAACATACCTGTTTCTCATTACCCCATTTAAACAAAACTTAGGGGTGATAAGAAACATCGGTATTTTATACAGAAAAATACATTGGACTATATTTTGTTGTTATTTTATTGTATTTAATTAATTTTTCAAGTTAAAAAATTGAGTTGAATTAAGTTTCTTATTACTCCATTTTCCTGAAAAGAGAGGGGTAAAAAGAAACACTTTTGCTCACCACTTTATTATTTATTGAAAAATTTGTAAGTAAATTATTGAAATTCTAAATCAAATTTGCGTTTTAATTTAAATTAAAGTGAGTAAAGTAAAACATTAAGTTTGTTTTTAATATTCACGTTGCCGAGAAATTAATTAAAAACACTATTAGAAACACATTGGGGCGGAGGAATAGTTTCGAGGGTTTCTTCATAAACCTCTTTAACCAATCGAACCTGAAGAAAAAGGGTATCTCTGAGTTTATAAAGAGGAAGAGAAACCGACCTTTAATAATCTGAGTTTGTAGGAAAAAAATGGAGTTTTTTGGGGGGTAATAACTTTTTAGTCTCACAAAATTAAATAAGAGAAACACCATTTTATTTGTTTTGTCATGATTTTCAAGTGTTATATCAAAAAATATAGCGTTGTTAAAAACTTTCATTTCTAACTTGGTTAGCCTAATTTTTAACTGAGCATAGAGGAGAGGAGGGTACTATGGAATACCCTTTATATCTTTAAGAATAACTCTACTAATTTTAAATATTTAAATTTAAAGAAAAGGCGACAAAATCGTTTTAAGTACATACTATAACTAATGATAATGAAGTGTCAATGGTGAAATAAAACATGATTTATTTTGTTGTTATTAAAAAGGGCACTTTAAAAAAAAAGTTATGAATGGAGGATAATATGGAATAGTCGGGTAATATGGAATAGTTGATTACAACTAGTGAAAAACTGATTAGACTTCGGAGAACACAGTTATTTTTTAACTATAAACACAATATTTATAAAATTACGTTCAAATAGTTTTGTTGTTGAGTCTATTTACAAAAGTCACGAACATAATCTTTTTTCTCTGCTCCAGTACAGTCAAAATTAGCCCATAGAGAACAGTTAATGCTTTGAATCCAAATTTCTCCGAGTTGATCTTTGGAGAATTTTCTGTTACAAAAGATACATTCAGCATCTTTGTTTTCCGGTTCTTTATTTGATGGCATTAAGTCAATTTCAGATGATACATCAGAGTGGACCTAGTATTCCATAATACCCGACACGCCATCTTGGATTATGAACCATTTTACAGTCGGATAAAACACTGATAGCTAAAAAACGACTTCAGCATAAGAAACTATTATTCTTTTAGTGCACATTATGTTTAACAACAAAATTTAAATCTCATAATTACTGGTTGGATAAAATGTTTGAACCTTTACCGGCAAAAAGTTTCGAAAATCCCAAAACACACTTTGTTTTGCAGCGACTGTAACAACAACAGCAAGGTGTTCAATCTTTATGCACTGCATCATTGGAGTCTTTCTTAAGTCTTTGGGTATTCCCACGTGAAGGCAGTTCATGAGAGGGCTGAAACTTCGGTATTCCATATTACCCGACTATTCCATAATACCCTCCTCTGCTCTATATCTCTAAAGATTTTCAATGAAAATTTTTGAAAATTACTATGGTTATAAAATACACTTTAGAGATTATATTACTAATTTCATTTGATTTTTAATTGTTTTAATTAGTAAAATAACTGGCTTGTTTCTTATTACCCCTCGTGGGGTAATTTTTTAGCATTTTAATTAGCATATTTAGTTGTATATAGTGGGTAAAATATTTTTCATATTTTTTTTGTTCATGTGGCTATTTATAGAAAAGGAAAAATCTGTAAAATTAAAATCTCATTGTTGGATGAAAACTACATTTTCTGCTTACTTATGAATAAGTAAATAAACAGTTCTTTAAATTTTGCCGTCGGTGTTCCGAGTAAAAACCACTAGCATAATAAAAGCGGAATAAACAATATTAAATAGTCATAATGTTAATACTATGAGGTAAGGGACCCAAACAAACTGTATACCGCAGGGAAACACCCTGTTTTACGTTAATAACCATATTATAAATAATTATATTCGTAGTGTGAAGAGGAACGGAGTTTTTAAGTTCCGGTGTCACCTAATATTTTTATGTGAAGATGATCGTAGTTTTTAAATTCTGGAGTCACCCCATAGTTTTCTAGTAGGTTGACACCCTGTTTAATATTTCCTTTCATTAAGTAATTTAAAAAAATGTAGAGATGAACGGAGTTTTCAGGTTCTGGTGTGTCACCCCTTATAGTTCTCCGTTGTTTTCACTTTGAATACTCACGCAATCGTTGTTTGTTTGTTATTTATTCAATTTGATTTAAAAGTAAAATAGTTAATCATGTTTTTGCCACTGAGGATGCCCTGAGAAGAAGAGGGCGAAACTTTTAAGGTCTGGAGGAGAAACAACACGACCATCAATCCCGGTAAATGGATTAAGTAGTATCAAAGAGTATTGTTTTGATACTTCAAGTTAAAAGTGGCACTTTAGAAATCGGCTATATTAAGTGTTGATTAGTCCAAAGGTAAGCACTTTGTTCCACACCAATTATCTCAAGGTGCCCCTTGGATTTATCAGTAAAGGGTGTGCTCTTCTACTTCTTGTGCACAAGAGCCCATGGGCTCTAATGAGATCACGACATCAAAGACTATTCAAATGCTTTCATAATCAGATTTTCAGATATATTTACTTGATATTCCAGAAGGAATCTTCACTTTCTTACCACCGAGATCAAAAGCGAAGTCGTTGTAATTGCTACCAATTAGGGAAAGGTCCCGGGTCAACACCATAAACAGGAAGCACTTCAGCTTTTTACTCAGACATTTAACCCAAACACTTCAAATTAAGCCCACTGTAATCAACCGATATCTCCGTCTCAGCAATGAAATCGAAAAAGGGACGTCGTCTCAGAACACCAAGGTCAGAACACCCCGCTTAAGAAGCCGTTATCGAAACCGATCGTAAACAGTAAAAGCCCGATGACAGGCCGCGTTACAAAGTAGCAAATCTAATGAGAGTTTATTTAAGTTGGGATGTTTTTATGATTGATTTCGGAAAGGGTGCTTTTCAGACGGGCTGTGAGACGCTCTCTATCGCATGGTGAGTGAGGGAGCTGCTGAGCTGGACTTGTTTTGGCTAGTTTTGCAGAGTTCGCAGAATGTCGCTCTGTGATGGTCGATGAGACGATAAATCATCGGATTGGATGCAGAGAGGACAATGGGAGGAGAGAGAAATCGGAGAAGTTCGATTTTATGGAGGATAGGGAAAGGATTGTTAAACGTGAATACCTGAGTGAATTTTTGTATTAGATTGCTTTTAACAACGTAGTTGGGAATAATTTTTAGTCCGTACCTATTGAAGGAGTAAAAATCCAATTATGTGTTACGGGCTTTTGTATTTTAGTATTTTGTGTAGCTTTGTTGGGGCATTGGCGGTTATTAGCTTAAAATCAGACGACCCGTGATTTCTCTGCAGTAAACATACTAAACTGTCGTATCTTACAAATTTGTTACTTTAGCATTTTGCTAAAGCTGTTTTCTCCATTTTAGTTTTTTGCTAAGGTGATTTTTTTTCTCTACCTTAAACCTAGTAAAGGAGTAATTAGGATATCCGTGTGAGACAGTCATGCATGAGTATGAATAAAATTGTATAATAAGCCATAATGCCAAAAAAGCTAAAGAATAAAGAGGTTGTGAAGAGAAAAGTGATACCGAAGATCAGAGAGGCTCAAGATCAAAGAGATGGCAAAAAGATGTTAAAGAGTACTAAAGGGATGTGGAAAGGCAAAAGGGTATTGAAGAACAGAAAGATATTGAAGAGCAAAGATATGTGCTGTAACTGTAAAAACGTTTTGGGGTAAAAAATGATTTTAAAACATAAGCACATTACTACCTCTTTAGGGGCGGTATAAATAAAATGCAGTTTCATTTTTAATTCCCTTTTGCACATATTGAACCCAATGAAGAATTTTTTTTATTTGGTCTAATGTGTAAAAGTGATGCTCTTAATTTTTTAAAGATTTTTTTTACTTAGAATGTTGGAAGAAGTCATAACTATTGCATAGATATTTATTAATATTTTTTTCTCCTTATGCTTTGATATATTACTTAAGAGCTGTTACCAAAGCCTTAAGCTTGGGTGAAAAAGTTTAGTTTAGTGTTTAGACACTCAATATACTTAATAGAACTTACACTTGTCCCTAAATGAGGAATGAGTGGAATGACTGCACATTGCACAACGACCGTTAAATATCTTCTGACTTCTGATAAACTTTGCCACTTTTAATCATTCAAAATAAAATATACTTTAACAAACTCTCAATCTCTCTTTAACTCACTTCCCTTCCCTTTTCTCAACTCGTTTTATTTTCTTTCCTAAATAAGAAAAACAAGGAGAATAAGGAAAAAAAGAGGAAACTTTACTTTGTAACTTTCCCATCATAAACTGGGAATACCTGAAGAAACAGTTGAACTAAATAGATGCGTTCAAAAATATATTTGTCCCCCTTCAAAATCCCTTGTAACCCCCACACGACTTTCTAGAAACGTGAAATGCTTTCTTTATGCATACAAATATGGAGAAATTAAAATCAAGTTAACTAGAGAAAAAGGAAGAATTTCTAAACGGGTGTATCATTGCACCATATGGTTTTAAAAATCCATGCTATCTCAATCTCTTGGACTGTAAACTGTAAACAGCAAAAACATAGAAGTTGCAACTCTTCAATATCACTCGCATTCGAATGCTGCGAGGCGGAGTTCCCAAATGCCGCTATTTCGGTTGTCATGACAACCGGCCGGCATTTGCCCAACTTCGTCCAATGAGGGAAGTCCGCGAGTTTGTAAAAGTGAAAGTGCTGCGGGGTTGCAACATTTATGGATTTATCCTTTGGTGAGACGGAGAGATTCCCATCCTCGTTTTAAGAAATTAATGTGTGTGTGTCTTTTTAGAATGGTCATTTAATTATTTTTAAACGATTTTTTCTTGTTCTTTTTAGTATACAGTTCATCAAACAAAATTATCTTTCAGAAAAAAACACATGCACTTAAATTTCATTTTGTGTGCTAAAATAACTTAATGAGAAGTGTATATAAAATGATCTATCGAGTTTTCCATAATCATGTTTGAATATCTCATCTGTAGTTTTTCTTTCTTTTTTTTAAATTTTTAACCGGTTTAGAATGCGTAAAAGCTCAACATATATAAAGCCTCAGCAAATGTTTTTCACATTTTAATGAATCAAAAAATTATAAGGTTGTAAGAATTCCTTTAATAACAAAAGTTATTTTTTGAGGGCTAAATTTTACAAATAATTCAAATGAAATAAATACGTGACGTAAATGCCAAAGTTGTTAAGAATAGCTTTAAAAACCAAAGTAAGTTCTTCAGCTATTCATGAAAAAAATAAAGTAACTATATTTAAATTATTTCCTACTTTAGTTTTTGATCAAGAGAGCATTAAATTGAATAAGTTTGACTTTTTAAATTACTATAGGTTCAATACCTATCTAAATCTACAAAATTTCACCAGAAAGTTCTCACATTTTCTAAGATTATGTCGATTTATTTTTAAAAATTCTACTAATACTAAATACTAATATACTTAATCGTAATACTAATTCAATGCTACCTTATTTGAAAATATGAAACATTAAGATCCATATAAAGTAGAAACTTATACATTGCATACCTCTTGATAATAGAAAAGACTCCGATAAAAAAAAAAGGTTTAAAACATAAAATTTGCTATTTATTTCAACATATCTGCCTCTTAAATCTTTTAATTATTAAAACTAATCCAAATTATAGTTGCTAAAATTTAAAATTTAATTCTTCTTACATAAATCAAAACGTAATGAGAAAGTACATGACCACAATTCCCTGGGATTTCCGGGGGCAGTCACCCCCTCAAAGATTATAACTTTAAAAATTAAATACCTGTCTGATCTTACACTTATATAAAAAGAAAAGAGAAATACAGAATTTATGATAATATGAAAACTTTCTTCATTTACTCCAAAAGATATAAATATCTTAACACAGTTTCTTTACTGTTTAACCACGGCTTACTAGATACTAGTATTTTATAGTACCTAGTAAGCCTTGGTTTAACCCTAAAAATTGCAAACTCCTTTAATGTTTCTTTTTAATAATGTAGTTTCTACAATAAGAAACCTATATCTATTGGGGTTTAAGGGGAGAGAGAGAAAAAGAGAAAAGGAAAGAGAGTGAGAGATAGTAAAGATGAAAGCGAAGACTGAGAAAGAAAATAATTTCTCATAAACTTTACTGAAGATCAATTTTCCGGATTCTTCCACAGTTTCTTATCAAACCAGCAAAAAAAATTAGCATCTTCCTCAAACTTATGAATGATAGCGTCGAGAGAAAAACGCGCCGTTCACACCCCGCACTCCCATTCATCCCTCCAACCGTCGCCAACCTTGGCGACCGGCCTCCTCCACCGCGGAAGAAGAAGAAGAAGAGCATCCCTGCGGCAACCCGCAAAAATCCCTCTCTCTCTCCTCCGCGGAAGACGACGATGTCCGCCGCTACTTCCGCCCGCTGGTGAAAACGGCATGTCCACCGGCGACCCCGCGGGCTCCCCGGGCTCCCTGCCCTCTTTCGGCTTCACGCAGGAGCAGGTGGCGTGCGTCTGCGAGGTCCTGCAGCAGTCCGGCAACATCGACCGCCTCGGCCGCTTCCTGTGGTCGCTGCCCGCCTGCGAGCAGCTGCAGCGCAACGAGAGCGTGCTGAAGGCGAAGGCGCTCGTGGCCTTCCATCGGGGCAACTTCAAGGAGCTCTACCGCATCCTGGAGAGCCACTCCTTCGCTGCGGGCGCCCACCCCAAGCTGCAGGCGCTGTGGATGAAGGCGCACTACATAGAGGCCGAGCGGCAGCGGGGCAGGCCGCTCGGGGCGGTCGGCAAGTACCGCGTCCGCAGGAAGTTCCCGCTGCCTAGGACTATTTGGGACGGCGAGGAGACTAGTTACTGCTTCAAGGAGAAGTCCAGGAATATTCTGAGGGAGTGGTACCACCTCAACCCTTATCCCTCCCCCAGGGAGAAGAGGGACTTGTCGGATGCGACGGGACTGACCACGACGCAGGTCAGCAATTGGTTCAAGAACAGGCGGCAGAGGGACCGGGCCGCAGAACAGAAGGACCGGTAAGATGTTTCGACTCGATTCTAGTGAATTGTGATTTGATCATTTCTCAACTGGGATGCACCGGAGAATATTTGGGTTTATGTCTTCTCATTTTATCTTTATCCCCTAATTTTCCTTCCTCTCATTGCCTCTTCCTTCTTCAATCTTTCCAGAGGGTAATAAATCACTCCATCCCGTTTAAAATGTTAAACGCCTTCTTTTCATTAAAAATTAAGTGTATAATAAGAAAAGTACTAATAAGGTATAAGTAACTTATAATGATAATTCAAGAAAACAGTATTGTTGACCCCTTCAAACCCTCCTCCCAAACAAAAATAGTTAAGTAATGAATCTCTTATTTACTCTCTCATATCTTCCTCATTTCATCCTTCTTATCACTTTCTCATCCTTCTTCCTTTTTAATTCACCTTCTTTAATCTTTCTCCCCCCCCATTCTATCCATTTCTCTCATCCTCCCTCTCTGTTTCCTCTCACACTATCTTTAATTCTTCTTCTTTGAATTATTTATTTCACTCACTTATTCTTTCTTTCTAACACATTCTTTCTCCTTATTCTGTTTTCAATTGTTATCTCCCTCATTTTCTCCCCCTTAATCTATTTCTCCTTAATTCTTATCCTCAGTCCTCACACATTTTTCCTTCTGTTCCCAAATTAAAGTGCTTAGAGGTTAAAAAAGCAAGCATATACAAGTAACACCAGATACCTAGCCTACACAAGTTAGACATAATCGTGAAAAAAAAAAAAACATGTGCTCTGAGTAGGTGTGTTTCAAAAAATATTTTTCTGGAAACAAAATTCCTGTCAAATATTTAGTGACACGAATAATATCATCTATTGATTTGAAAGTGATAATAACACAACAACTTTGCTCAAAAGGTAAAAGGAATTATTTGAGATGCATCTAAAATGCAGTAAAATTTATTCAAACCTTAAGTTGGGGGGATTACTCTTCATTACACAAAAGTTTTACTTAGTTCAGACAACTCTATAAATTTTTATAGATGAATCAATGATACTTGTGTTTATTGAAGAAACTTCCTTCTTATTCCTCTTTTGATTCCAACAAATTTTAGGGCACATATTTACATATTCAGAGTCTAGTTTATTTCATAATTACTGGAATTTGACTGGGAAATTAATGGGAATTAAAAAAAATTTTGGATATTATTTTGAGATTTAATTTAATTTAATTGATTTTAAGGTAATTTTTAGCATGAAAAGTCAATTAATAGCATTTTTTTAAATTGCTTAATTTTGTAATTCATCAGTTTTTTACATTTATAATTAATTAATACACTTATTGAGAGCCTGAACTAAACTGTTAAGGTTAAAAAAAATGTAATTATAAACAGCTTATCAAAAAATTAACCAACCGTCTATTTAAAAAAATCAAGATACTTTTGATAATCAAACACATTTTTGTAATATTTAAAAAAATAATAATAGTTCAGACTGTTAATGACAATAAAAAGTATGATCAGTGAAAATTTTCAGCCCAATTATTAGTGAAATATTAAGCTAATCATAACATTTTAATAATCAAAATTTATTGGGATACAACATTATGAGATAAAATCATTTTAAGTTTCACTTCAGACTGTTTTGACTGTTTCGCTTAGTATCTAAATGAATTATATTTATATTTACAGTAGAAGCAAACTCTAAACTGATTTCGAAAGCAAAGAAATCATACATTGTAATGAGATTATTTTAGGATATAAATTAAATTACATTTTTATCAATTTTTACCTGTTTAGCCCAGTGGAATACCTTAAAATCTAAATAATATTATTAGAGATTGAGACAAAATTATAACTTAGCTATTTTCATGAATCAATTTCACCATCTTTATTACAATTAATCAGTTTCTTCAAGATCGTAATAGAGAATTAACAGTAGCTTTTATTCGTTTCCTATCTTCTTTCAATATGAATTTTTTAGCAATGTATTCTTTATGTTTCTGTGTTTTTCTCCATTCACAAAGGAAACATCAGTTCAATGGCCAAATGCTCATATTTAAAAATAATTATATTTTTATTTCATAATTAGTACTAAATTTATGTGAAGAAAAATTAGAGAATAGTCAAAATTTTAAGTATCAATTCTAATCAAAGGACTAACTAATAAGTAGAAAGTAGAAGTTCAGGAAAATTAAAGAAAAGGATAATATTTTCTTTAGTTTTAGCTCTGAGGATATAATCTCTGTTTTATCTTTGAATCGTCTTTTTTTAATTAATATTTATCTGTTTCTTTATCGTCATTTTCATAAGAATGATTTTGACGTAAATGAAGTGCAACAAATTTCCTTAAAAAAAAAAAGCAAATACAAAACTTGAAATGATCTAACAAAAAAAAGTGTAACAAATTTATCTAAGCAAGCATTGTTTGAGGTTTTTCCAACTTTTGTTGGCAATTTATGAGAATCCTTCCGTTTTTCAGAGCTTATAAAAAATTGTATACCTAACTGGTTAATTTGATATTGAAGTACCTAAATTCTTTTTCGAATGTACTTTAATATCCCACTCCCATGGTGGTTGTATTCTTTTAAATGCTCATTATTTTAGATTTATAGACTATCTGGTTAATTTACGTAATTTAAAACTAACTAATTTAGAACTAGGTATATATATGCATGCATGTTACATAATTTTGTTTCAATTATTTAATAGTAGGTTTAATTTTGGGATATGATATAAGTTATTTCAGCAAATAACTGTTAAATTTATATTTTTGAATAGTAGATTATTTAACAACTCAACTTCTCCTTTTCTGTCCATAAAATGTTAGATAAATTTCATAAAACCTAATTATATGGGGAAGTAGTAACTTAACTTTAGTTCAATGGGATTTAAAACGGTTTCAATACAATGAGAACTAAGAAATTTTAAACAATTATAATATTAGTATTACTCTTTCTCATGGATTTTTATGATTAAATTCATGAAACTTGTATTTAAAACCTTTTAACGTATTAGAGATCTGAATGTAAGTTTATCTGTGTGTTACTTAAATTTTATACTCCAACCACGGCTTACTTACTATACAGGCTAGCCGAGTACGGAAATCATTAAAAATCCAGATGGCAATAAGATAAACTGGCAAAGCATATCCACAGTGTTGAAGGCGATGGGTGATATAGGTAGGTTGGTTGGTTGGTGGGGTTTTATGGCGCAAGGGCCCTATTCGGCCATACCGCGCCAGACACAAGGATATAGGTAGGACTTGTGGCGATCCAAGCGGGAAAAGTTGTCAAATGGTTTTCATTGTTCAAAACTCGGCTAGCCTGTACAGTATCTAGTAAGCCGTGCTCCAACAAACTAATTTTCAAAACCTTGTTCAATGATTCAAAAGAAATTTCATATAAATTCATTGTTTCGTAGCAAAACAAATAACTATAATTAAGTTTTTATAGTTTGAAATGATTTCGTTCAAATTCAATAGATTAACAAAACTAGAGAGAAAATTTGTTCTACAGTTATGCCATATCATATTCTTTTCTAATTGCTACTAACATTTGAAGATCATATCAACCGAAATTTATACATATGAAATAAGAAGTATCTTTTTGAAGATACTTATCTTAGATAAAGATGATTTCTTTTGCCCACTTATTAATCAAGTTTTTCCGAGTATCGATAGTTGAACTATATTTGTTTTTACGGTTCTTTTTGTAAACACTAGGTCGGCAACCTAAGATCTGCAAAAATATGCTTATGTTCATTAGGTGTGAATATGGCTCGATGAGAGATAAATTGATGTTCTAAGAATAGCTCAGGGGAAAATCAAAATTTCAACATCTAAGTATAGTCTTACGTTTTAAAAGTGACTTATAAAATGCATAAATTTTCTAAAATTAGAAATGTCTGAATATATCTAACTGCATCTTTTAATGTCTCTTTAAGAATGTAAAATGTAAATGTCTTAATGTCTTAGCATTTAACATCCAAATATATCAATTTATTCATCACTAACTAACATTTTTATAGTTACATATGTTTAAAAAAAAGTGTTAGCATACGTTTGTGTTAAGTAGTTTCTGTAGATGTTCAAGATTTGTAAAAAAAATACTAAAACTACTTAACACAAACGTATTCCAACACTATTTTTAAACATATGCAACTACAAGAATGTTAGTGATGAATAAATTGATATATTTGGATGTTAAATGCTTAGACATCAAGACATTTACATTTTACATTCTTAAAGAGACATTCTTAAGCATTCTGTAAGTTCTTACTAAAATAATATTATACATACTGCATTGGCTAAGGAGCACTTACGCCATAAATGTTACCAAAAAAAAAAAAACGTGCTAAAGCACGTTATATTTTATTTTCTTACATATTCGATACAGTATCAATTACTAAAAACCTGAAAGTTTTTTCTGGCCATTAATTTGTTAATTCTTTTCATAAAATTGAATCATAAATTAAATATGTCTGATAAAATTAAAGATTTTAGTTATAACTAAGAGTAAGTCATTTACAATTTTCAAATCGTTATTTTTTCTATTCAATACACATTTATATTTTGCTTTTCAAAACTACTACCATCATCTCATTAAGATTTTCATTTTCTTGTTTACAAAGTAAAATTATATGAAGGCGATTAAAAAATCATTATTTCAAACCTAAATCTAAGGATGATATTCATATTCTCGGTAAATAATATATTTTACTGATTAATTGAGAATAACTTTGAGGGTGTAAAGATCCTAATCTTAACACTGCAGGAAAATGATTAATTTCTGCTATAATCCATAACAATTTTTTGTAAAACAGTCTATTTAACATTTACAGAAAAATTTCGACAACTTCAAAATGAAGATTTGTTTTACATTTACGTTATTTTAGATTTTTTTATTTTTTAAACAAAAATACAATAAACCCCTATTATTATTTATCATTTGGATTAAATAAAATTTCCTTTTCTAATTCTACTTTACTTAAGAAATCTATTATTGTTTTCTAAATTTTATGTTGGTTTTAGCATTTTGATATTAAATACTCCATCTTAACGTATTTACTTGGGTGGATACTATAAATACTATAAATTATTATCTTATTTCAAGTAGGCAATATCATAGCTTTATTATTTTTCATCCAATAACTTTAACTTAAGTATCTTATTTGATAGTTATAATAAGTCAAATGGTCAATACCTATATTTTTACTTAAAAATGTAAAATGTCGAAGATGTTGGTTAAAAAATTAGTTTTAGAAAGGATTCACTGACATCATTTTAAATGGAGATCAAAATTAGAAATTTCTTTAATGGAATCACATACCTAAATTGAATCGTCAGTTAGAAGAAAGGGAATAAGTCCAAAAACCAAATTTTGAGAAAATAAAAAAAAACTGTATAGAGCATTCGCACATGACGTCACTTGGACGAATAAACAACGTTGCTAAGGCCGTTGTTAGGTCCGAGTCATGTGATTGAAAATGCTTTATAAATAATGAAATTTTTGTTGTATGACACCAAATTTTTACATAAAAGTTATTTAGAAAAAAGGGCAATCTTCGGAAAAAATATAAGTGCATTCAAAAGAATTTTACAACTGAAAACATTTGACGGACTTTTCAACTTTGTGAAGGAAAATCTTAAAAACCTCTTAAATCTACCGTTTATATTAAAATTTCTGCTTAGTTCACAGCACAAAAGTGAGAAATAGAAAGACCAAGACAAATAAAATTCAAAATTATTATGAAACTGGGTCATTAAGGCAGTATCAATGGAGTAGGTGAATATGAAAGGAGTCAAACATTCCCTTGATAAAAAAATGAAAAGCACTTTTAAATTTTATTTTGGCTTAGTTTGCAGCACAAAGAATAATAGAAAGACAAATAACAGAAAGACAAATTAGCTTTAATTCCAAATTAACTGAAAAAATACAATGAATGGACATCGTTTTCGCAAGTTCAAGGGCCTATATCTCCCTATAGGGGGAATATCCATGGAATTTCCTTTTATTCCAGAACTTTATATCACTATTACAATAATAGTGATAAAAATTGGAGCATCAGATATTAATGTTTAAGTTTTATACATCGAGACAATTCGCTCAGCGTTTATATACTTGTTGTATTTTTATTCTATAAAAATCAAATTCCTAACCTTTAAAAATGTTACTGTTTCAATGAGAAGTTCTTTGTTTATCTTAGTAAAAATTATTTTCTATGGAAAAAGTATTTTAGCAATTTCTAACAGAGATTGATTTCATAAAATTACATTTTGATTTATTAAATCCCATAAAGAGACAATTATTGGATGACATTTTAGTATGTGAAGTCAAAAAAATTGGATATTTAGATTTTTTTTTATGGTTTTTATTTTGCATCTTAACTATGTACCGTAAAAACGAGTAACTTTGGTCCTTTAGGGGAAATATTTGTCCCCGATACTCAACCTTCATATATAGCGGCGCTTTACCTTCGAACATTTGACATTAATTTCACGTGAATCCATTTAAAATCTGTAAAATCACTGCATGATTTCATCTCCAAACCGTGAAGTAACCCCAAAAGAAAATTTCCTCGACATAAAACCCAACACTAGTAATAACATAATATCTCTTCATCCCGTTGTTTTCCATCAAACACTCTCTGCATGTCTTCAACACAAACAACAAGCGAGTCGCTCGCCTTCGTTTCCGACTGCCAAATCTGTTGTCGCGTTGGAATGAGGAGAGAGGTTGTCTACATTCGTTGACGCAACTCAGATTTATGAGGTTCACGAGGGATTTGCGGTAGCGAGAGAGAAAGTTTGAGGGTTTTTTTCCTGGGAAAAGATGTGAAGGGATTGTTGGGAGAAAGTTTGGATCAGTGTTTTCTCTGTTCTTGAGAATTAGTGTGGAAAAGAGGTAGGTAGTCAGGATTGATATGGTTCTGGTGATTAATATGTAATGTAACTATTTTGAGTTTGAAATAAATGAAAAGTAAAATGTATCAAAAGACGTATCTGAAAGAGTTTATATCGAGGTACATCGTTATCAGTAGAACCAAACCACTAACCTTATTTTATAGTCAGTGAGCATTTTTGGAGTCAGTGAACATAACAACATGGTACACAATTGCACACCATGCTAGAGACGTCAACAGATCATCCTATAGTTGTAAAAAGCTAAGCAATCAGTTTCGGGTGTCTGTAAAAATGACAATTCCTGATAAATTTTGAATGGGTTTCCTACGAAACTAGGAAAAGTAAATTAGGTTTCTTAGGTGTGGTGGTAACCCGTAAAATTTTTTCCTAGCCTTGTTATGTTTCCTAGCCTAATAACACTTGCTAAAATTATAGAGAGAGGCTACAAATACAAGAAATGATAGGAATCAGTAAGTACACTTTAAGGGACTTACTTACTTGTTTTTAGTGTTGTAAAATTTGCTGTATTGTTTTTGAGTTATTGAAAATAAATATATGCTGCTTTTTTAACGAGGATAATGATTAAAATACTTTAACCAATTCTATTTTGCTTCGTTTTTACATTCAGTCTCAAAAACTTCATATCTGTCAAATTTGGACTGAAATTTAATTTGTTAACATTTTGATTAATACTAATAAACAAAGAGACACATGAACATGCCCATAACATGCGGATGACTTTATTATAACAAAACTAAGGACCCCATGCATAAATCGAAACAAAAAGTTAAAAATATAGTATTGATTGTTGACTTTTTAATAAAGTGGGACTTTAAACAAGATCCATCGACTTAAAAAAATAGTTATTTAATCTACTATATGAGTAACGATAATATTCATCTCACTTAAACGTCCTACTGAAAATTTATTGAAACTAATATTCTTATATGTTACAATGTCTGTAAGTTTCTATAAATCTTATTGGAAAAAAAAATTAGTGATTTTAGTATTTTTTATTTTCTTCTAAATGTAAATCAGCCAATGCTTTATGTTGATATCAAACTGTCGACGTTACATTAAATAATCTGTTTATATCAATGTTATCGATATATCGAAATTATTGATGTAAATAAATTTTAATGAAGTAAAATATCGATAGAATTATTAATGTTCTAAAAAAGCATCAATGTATTATGGCATTTATTGCCCTAAAATATCAATGAAAACTGGTGTAAAATAAAAAATAAGATATTTGAATAATTACTTTGAAAGAAAAGCTTTTTTTAATGATATTGTCAAAAATCTGATTCTAATACGGTTTTCACAAGATCTTAAAAAGATGACACGTCTGTTTCCTACATCCTCAGCACTGTTCTCCCTCTTCATCCTCACAATGTGAAAAGTGGTCTGTTGAAGATCTGTTGGCCCGATCTTCCGTGAAAGGTGCCACAACGACAACTCTTCCCCTGTTTCCCGTGACCTTGAAACAGACTCCCCCACTCACTTCGGGTGTCTTGAAATAATTACCGGAGGGGGTGACAACAGCCGGGAGTGCGCCCCTCGGGGGTCGACCGGAAATGAGGGGGAGAGCAGGAAAGTCAGTGGTCTCCCTCCCTGCATTCCTGACACTTCGATTATGGTGGGCCGTAGACTTTCTAGATGTAATAAAACTTAGATGTAATAAAACAATTATCTCCAGGAAGAAACCTGAGTTTATGGCGCCGGTGTCTTCATGTGGTGAATTTTCGTCAGCTCTCAGGGGCGAGTGCGAGGGGAGATACAAAGAGATTGAGGGAGATAGGGGAGATAAACTGCTGGTGGTCCGGCCGCAAATTGTTTTATTACATCCAAGCACTGGATGTAATAAAACTTTACGGTGGCCCTATGAGGATCGCGGTTTAGTTATTGCGATATTGTCCTTAAAAAAATCTAAACGTTTTCTCAAAATATTCTAGTGAGAGGAGAGGAGGTTTGAAATACAGAGGTTACGTAGATATTGGTATATATTATCATTACAAGGAAGTTAATAAATTTTAATTAATCGATTAATGAGATGTATTTATTTAAACCTTATCTTTCTTTTTAAGTTGGGAATAAAAGTCTAAAGTTAATAATTTTAGTCCTTTCTATTTAGGTTTTTGTGCTGTGTTTATAATTACATGGTAGGATGCTATGTTTTCATTTCTATGATTCAGTTTTACTTTCCTAATTTTTTAATTATTAAAATTATTAACTCGTTTAAAATATTTTCAAAGATATTTTTTAATCTTGACTTTTGTGTTGAATTGATTTATTTTTCTATACTTTTTAAAACAGCATTGGCGGAGAAACTAAAAATACAGTAATTGTGTTCGTCTACAAATACTTTCAGAACATTTCTTTTCTTACACCGAGCAAAAATGCTAGGAAACAAAAATGCCAAAGCTCCCTAAAAATATTTCGAAATGGGAAGAGTAAATTTGCTTTTTTTTACCACGTAAAAAATAGTATATCAGCCCTTTAGATTAATAGCAGATAAATTTTTAGAGTGCATGTTCCCACCCACATGTATTTCCATGGGTCAAATATATATTTGCAAACCCAAGTACTCTAACTTGATCAGATTAGCTGTTTTAAACACATTGCACACTACCTCAAACACAAAATTTCCATCTCAGCTGCTTTTTCTCTCAAATTGTTCCAAACGCACTTCAATGAATGACCCCACACCATTGATGACAGCTGTCCTGGCCGTGGTTGGCTTTGCCGCTTATCTCGCCACAGCATCTTGTCGTCCTGGCTGAGTCACGGAGGACCTTCTCTGTTCCGAGAAATGTCACAGAAAAACAGATTTTGTCTCGGAACCGTTGTTTGGGGGGTGTCGCGGAACGTCAGAGTACCTGCGACTGTGTTTAATCTCTCTTGTCCGAAGGAATACAAAACGTTGCGTTTCGTTCATGCACAAGAACCAATCAGGAAATGTAATAGTGTGGGGAGGGATGGTTGCATAAGATAATTGTCTGTGATAGTGTTTCACTGGGATTTTCGTTTTGAGGGATATTTTGTTGCTTTTACTTGCATAAGTATGGTTAATGTCTTTCTTTGTATGTTAATGTTATAGAAATGTGTTAAATATGTGGAAGTGTTTTGGTTTTCATAAAAAGACTGAATGAAATTTATCATAGTTGGGGTAATTCCCTTTAGACTAATTTTCACTGTTTTTATTACTCGAATAAATTAGTTGTTGTGTGATAAAACTATTCTTTAGGTTCAAATTTTCAATGAAAGTTTTATTCTTCAAACAAGTTATTTTCTTATAAGAAATACCTATTCATTCCCCACCTTTTTTATCTTTTTAATATTATTATTTATATTTTATACCGTGATTCATTATTATTTTTCTCTTTAATTCATACTCATCTTTTTAACTGTCAATTAATTCATGTTTCAAAAGGCAGAATTGCTATTATTTTGATATTAAAAGTAGAATTTCAAGAGCATATCTATGTTCAACTTATAATGGAGATTGGGGAGGCGTACTAGTAAAACCGGAAGATTGAAATTCAGCTTCCAAAGAAATATATGAATAGTCGATAATTTAAGACGATTTTATTTACTGATACTCCCCCTCCTTGGAGTCTTGCTGGATCCGCACCTGCATTGAGAACACTAGAACACCTCTTGAACCATATCTTGCGATCCAGAAACTAAACTATAGCGATTCTTGGTCTTTAATTATTAAAACAATAGACAAAGAATCGTTACAATTCGTTTCCAGTGAATAATACTAGTTTTTACAAATGATTTACCAATATAGTTGATGTTACCAATTAATCTGAACATTACCGGTATCATTACCGTTAGCTTATTTATGTACCAAACATCCCCGGCCAACCTGGGCATCTTCCTCGGTCATCAATAAAACCGTCCTTCGATTACAAAAGTCATTCCTCTCCACAATCCCAGCCCTGCGGATCGTCTGTTCGTCGGAACAAGCAAGCAAACAAACAAACGTTGTGGAGGCACACTGCAAAAAAGATTCCAACAGAGAGAGGGAAGAGAAAACTTTTTCTCAAGGGTAGGGGGAAGGGAGATTACTGGAAGACATCCAAGATGGCGGATCTTGGTACATGCACACACCGAGGGGCTATTTACGTCATCCAACGCCGCGAATGGAAACTCTATACCCCTTCTGGATGTTGTTTCTCCGGGCTGAGACAGAAAGGTCGGGTTTCTCTGCTCTCTTTTCCAGGGCACTTTTTCTGAGTCTCATTATGGAGACTCGAGCTGAGGTCCGCTACTCGTGTTTCTGGAGCGGAGCTCTTCGAATCTAATTTATGCCGAGTTTGTCCGGGGATGTTAATTTCATGTGTGGTGGGAGGGTGTGAGTAAACTAATTAAGTGATGGGTTCCAGGTTTGTTTTTCTGGCGGGAAGTTTTTGAGCTTGCGTTTTTAATGGGGGCTCGTTATGGTGTGACGGAGGCATAAGCGCCAATCTCTCAATGTTGCCAAAAGGGGCAGATAAACTCGATTTTCTTTTTTATTTTGGTATTTATGAATAGAATGACTTAACGAATATATCAATGTTAATAGGGGGAAAGGAGGGTAAGAGTGCGCACGAAAATTATTTAGGGCTGTAAAAGGTAGAATTTAAAAGCTAGAGCCTCAAAAAGTCAGTGAACGTAAGTTTATTGACTCACAAATCAACCTTCAAGAAATAAAAGTATTTTCCAGGACTTTACAATAACTAGTTTTCAGCTACAGAGGGGCTGTAAGATTTCAAACTTTAAATTAAGCATTTATTCATCAATTTGTAGCACATAATTCTTGTGTAGTAAAGAGTACGATGAATTATGATTCTCGCTACGTAAATTTCAATTATCTTGTGCGTACTCTTAGACGCCTATGTATTAATTATATGAGTTGCCCTTGAATCAACCCTAAAATTCACTGAAGATAAATTCTAACGATGCCAAGTTGTTCAGAGGGTAGTATACCTTACATTGGTATTCACTTTGAGAGCAATCATTAGTTTTTTATTCATAAAGCAATTAGATTCCTTCGCAGAAAAATTAGATGCTAACTCAGAATGTACTAAGAAAATAATAATGGCAGGCTTTTAGGACAGCTTATGATACATATGTCGTCCATGTTGCTCCCTCTAAAAAACTTTTCTTACTATTTTTTAAATTATTAAATAAAACGGAAAATAAGTAACAAAGAAATCGTTTATTTATTAGAATCATTAGAACACAGCTGTAAGGTTTTGAAAATACAATTTTAAGTATTTAAACAATTTTAGCAAGTTTAAAAAAATTAAAACAATTATTAAATATTAATTAATGTGATAATTTGAGCCTGTTTTTTGGCACATATATTTTCAATTCTGGGTCTTATTTTCGAAAGGCATACCCGAATTTCGTCTTCAATAGAAAGAAGACGATTTCTTTATTTACTTATTACGTTTGTTAAACAAGAAAAGGTTTGTTCATGTTCACACATATATGATGTGGGAAAATTGCAATAGTGTATTAATTGCTATTCTTTGAATATTTGGGTAGTCCTTTTTAATGGTCATTGCGACCCCCCCTATTGGGGGAGAGATACCATATGGGCTTGGAATTTTGTGAGAAAAGTCCGTTTTCGGGAATCGGAAGCAGGTTTTCGAGGTTCCGCGAGAAGTTCGATGGAAAAAATTTTTGTTCTATAAAAAACAATCTAGATTCTAGAAAAAAAAAATTGTTTCGAATTTCTCGCGGAACCCTTGAGGAGGCCTCGCGAAACCCAGGTAACGCTGCTTTAACAAGTATATAGTTTAGAAAATGCAATCAACGTAAAATGCTTACTATTTGAAAATTTTAGGATAGAAAAAAAATTTACTATAGAAAATTTTAGGGGAATGAAGCGTTCTTAATTAAAAAATGTTGTGAAAGATATGTTATAGTCCTCCTCTGTTGTTAGGTTTTAGCTTAAATCAGGGTTGCTGATTTTTTTAAAAAAATCAAAAAAAAATCGGATTTATTTGATTTAAATCGGATATTTTGATTTTTTTGATTTAAATGAATTACTAGCTTTGAACTTCCCAAAACTGGTTAATAATTTACTGATATTGTAATATCCTTGTTATATAATAGTTTAGCATTGCTTAATATCCCAATATTTATCTATTTTAGGCATTAATTAATTGAATTAATTAAGGGAAGTAGTTTGCTACCATTTCATGGTGAGATGCCCAAACCCATATTAAAATGGTGAATGAACAATTAATTGTACTATCAGTTACTAAAATTTTTTATTTATTTATTTTATTTATTTATTTATTTAACTGTCAAACAGAAAATATCCAATTAAATGACAGTACAAAGGACAATATAATACAGTATAAAGGACAATATACACAATACATACAACAATACATACAACATAAAGACAAACATTTAAATAGAACTAAGCATATTTAGAAATAATAATGGATTTAAAAAAAGAGAATTTATGAAAAAATAAATCACAATCTGGTAAAGTATTTAAAAAATTTATGAACTCTACCATGGGTTGATGTTTTAAGTAATTTTTCGTAAATAGAGGAGCTTTAAATACAAATTTAGTACGTGAGTTGTATATGGGAACATGAAAATTAAATTCTTGAAGTAAAACAGGACAATCAATTTTGTTATTAAATAAAGCTTGTATATTAAAAAGGGGAGGTATACCTGAAAAAAAATTTAAAGATTTTTAATTCTAGTTTAATTTATCACAATTATTGATTCCAAACGCTGCTATTTACCTCTTTTCGTTGTAAATATTTTTTTAATTGGTGGTACAATTTGTTCTTGAAATTACAGGCAATTTTATGTAGATAGAGGAACCTAAACCTATCTCCCAGTTATTTTAAGCAACTGTACTAGCAGAATTTAAAAAAAATTGAAATGCAAATAACCTCACAAAGCATTTTAAAGCATACAACTATTTTTTTATTTAAATTGTGGCAGTTTAACATTTTTGATTTAAATCAATGATTTTTTTTAATCAAGTGATTTAAATCGCGATTTAAATCAACTTGATTTAAATCAAGCAACCCTGGCTTAAATAGTTTGTAATACAAGCTGAAAATCATTTACTCAAATTACAAGTATCTATTAATGTATGAGGTCAGTTTTGATGTTCGCTGTGTTGGTAAATAATAACTACTGTGAGGAGTCAATGTATCTGAATAAGGAAGATACACATCGATAATTTATGTAAAAAATAATGATATATTTAAAGTTGAAAATTATGTTTTACTGAACGCCCCAATTCAGTTAAATATTTCAGGGTGATATTAGCTCGTATTGTTCTACCCTATTGTATTATCCATATTGTAGTGCCTATACTTAACTATTATTTCCATTAAATGGTAACTTGTTTGCTTTCGTTTTTAACCAACATCTTTGCCCGTTCGAGGAGAAGAGAAAATAAGGTTGAAAGACTGTAAAAGAACAAAAAGGACAGCAAATAAGGGGGAGAAAATGGGGAGGAAAGAAGAAGAGATAAAAAGAGATAAGAGAAGGAAGATGGAGAGGAGGGAAAGAGAGTCTTAAATTGTGCTAAAAGCAAGGGAAGTTTCAGACCCGTTAAACTTTAAGTACTTACATTTTTTTTTAAAGTTTTATAGAGAATTAACAGAGTAGAATATACCAATTTTCTGAAGTATTTAGTTTAAAAAAAGAACAAAATATTATATTCCATACTTTTATCCTTACTTTGAATTCAATAATAATAATAATAATAATAATAATAATAATAATAATAATAATATGTTTTCACTGTTCCTCGTTAAGTAACTTTATGCAAGAATGGCTAGTCTAGAGTCGAAAAACGAATAGAAAGAAATGTAATATTTTACAAAACTTTTATGCACTTTCGTAATGGTCTCTTGAACAAGAGCTTCTTTCTAACCTACCTTGTTACACATGAAACTTAATTCGACTAGCATGCTTCGGTAACGTACTACTAAGGGAGAAAGATGTCATTATAACTTTTCACTTTTCGAATTTAGTAAATTGGAATTAAATTACCCGGAGTTCGTACAATACTTGAGAATCACAATTTTCTAAACATACAGCATGAGTTAAAACTTCATTTCCAAAACTCCTTTACGATTAAATCGCTAAAAAAGAGCTGTAATATAATAGTTTGTAGTAAATATAATAAGTTGGAAGTTAGTAAGGGTTTGGTTTTCTTTCCTAGCTGTAATTTTACAGTTATTTCACGAAATTAGGGTCTTATATGTATTAAGACGGTTAGTCTCTAATTCCTCTTCTTTGTGAACTTTCTGCTAAAAACTTAGTTCCGCTTAAATTTCAATTATGTTTCTTTCTTTTCAGAGCCTTGACTCCCAAAGTACTTATACTAACTCTTCTTAACTTAAGAGTTATATTTATATTCTTTAATTTATTTTGTGCACTTAGTGAATAGTAACTATAGAGGCTTCTAAAAACTATCTCATATGAAATAGAAAAATGAGTTACATACAACATGTTAAATCAATTCATTTATTATTTTTTTTATCTTGCTTTAATTTTTTATCTGTTCGAATTTTTCTTAGCAGATTTTCGTACCTACTTACCTTTTCTTTGCTTTTGATTTTTACGTTAAATTTTAAGAGAGTTATTAAATTTAAAAAAAAAAACTTTAATAAGTTTATTTTTATTAGTTTTTATTTAAATAAGTAAATCAATCATCTAAGATATAATGTGAATTTTCATGCGCTTTCTTTGAAACTTAAAAAATATTTATTTTGAACTGTTATTGACGTGTATCATTGACTAAAGTCCACCTATCTTAAATATTTTAATAAAATTTAAAATATATTCTCAAGAATAAACATTTTATGATCATGTTAAGCTTTTCAAGTCTATCTATTAGAAATGCAAAATTACTTTAACGCAAAACTATGTATTTTAAATGTTTTGCAAAATTTTGTTTCAAAATAAATTTGAATACAATAATGCTTATTATAAATGCTAATAAGTTTTCTTACAAATTTTGGCCTGGATTATCAACTTCAGCCTTATTAAAATATAATAGTTTAATAAGAAAATAAGCTTTAATTATTAGCTTTAATTATTAGAAATAATAAGCTTTAATTATTAGCTTTAATTATTAGAAATAATAAGCTTTAATTATTTCTCTGATGAAATTATTCTCTTACTGAATAATCTACTAACAAACACTAAAATTAAAATTAAGTTCTGTGGTTCATCTTTCTTATACTTTCATACCCCAATTAGAACTCTTCTTTAATCAAATTTTGCCTCTTCAATGTAGAGTAAACGTTTTCTATTCAGTGTATAAAATTTAGGGGAAGAGTTTTTTTACTTCGTTAAATTTTAGATAAGATAAGTGGCTTTTTAGTATGCGTTTTTCACAGGATTGGTGTAAAATATCTTTGAAAACAACCTATAAAATCTAATATTTGTTTAAATTTGATAATACTACATTTTTCTATGAAAGTAATTTAAGTAGTACTACTAATATTGTATTTCTAAGGTAAGAAATTAACTATTTTCATAAGTTAGAAAAGGTTTTATCGATGTTTGTTTCTCAAGATTAAACTAAGAACAGAAAACATTCGGTTAGTAAATGTTCGTACTGTAACTTAAAACGTAAAAGTGCCTGTTTTTACTATCCAGTTTATTTAAATCTCTTCTAATCACATCGTTTAAACTATTAAATCTATAAATCACAGTTTGTATCCAAAGGGGGTTAGGTATTGATTTTTACATTAATCTTTTCCCTTGAAATTTTGCGACTTACTTAGGAGCGGTCCTCTTCAGATGTAAGCAAGGAGTTTCTAAATGAGTTAAAAAAACTATTTTAAAGATTCAAATTTAAAGTTTTTCAATTTCAAGTCCCCTTCGAAATTTTGATGTCTATTAATACTGTTTATTTCCTTGACAATTACAAGGAGTAGTCTCTTTGGGTATAAACCAAAGAATCTCAAAATTAGATAAAACACACTTCTAAGGGTCAAACGTTTTAAAAAATTTCTAAGGGAGGGTCATTCTACGTCAAATCAACAGACTTTTTGTCATTACCATCTCAGATATTCTTGAAATTTGATACACATGTTCTATTGATATAAACTTGAAAAAGTACCAACTTTCATGAAATAATATTAAGTGGTTCTAGAATTATAAATGTGCAAAAAATGAGCCAACATTAGTTCTTGCTCGAGCGGATCTTTTAATTAGATTTTACAAATAAAATTGGTGTCATTTTAAAGTATTTTAAATATTCTTTTTAATGGTGTACAACATTCTATAGTATTTGCGCATTTATAATTCCAAAATCCCTTAATATTTTTTCACGAAACTTGGTATTTTTTCAAGTTTATATCAATAGAACATGTGCTCCGAATTTCGAGAAAATCCGAGATGGTGATGCCAAAAAAGTGTGTTGATTTGACGTGGAATGAACGGGAAGAACTACCTATAATTACGAGAAAATTAGAGTTAAAATGTGATCTAAAAAACTAAATTATACCTCAGTCGATTTTAATTGTTATGATCTAACCACGGCTTACTAGATACTTATATAGGCTAGCCGAGTACGGAAATCATTGCAAATCCAGATGGCAATACTGGACCAACTGGCAAAGCATATCCACTGTGTTGAAGGCGGTGGGTGATATAGGTAGGTCTTGTAGCGATCCAAGCGGGAAAAGTTGTCAAATGGTTTTCATTGTTTAAAACTCGGCTAGCCTGTATAAGTATCTAGTAAGCCGTGATCTAACCTTTCAAAGCAATTATAAAGCTAAAACATGTCGAAAATTACCCAAAAATTTAAGCTTTACTCGACAGTAAACGTTTCCGAAACCCAGTGCGTTACTACGCGGAAGGAGAAAATGGGTAAACACAAAGCCTATTGGGTTGCTAGGAGGAGTGGTGATAAAAAGGCACTATGGGTTTAACAAAATAATCATATTTTTAAATTGACGTTCTTCATTTCACTCAAAATTCAGACACAGCGATGGGAATTAATTTGTTTGTTAATGACGTCATAGGGTAAACTAACGTTGCTGTATAGGAATTTTATTAGCATCAGATAACAATATATTCCCCCGACAAAAAAAATGTATCTCTTAACCCTAATTCTCCCGCATATCCACCATTTCCTGGATCATCAAACAGTGGGCGGTGAAAGCCAAGAAAAGGATGGAGAGGTTTAAAACGCAAACGCTCCAGCAGACGGTTTACGAGGCATGAGGTGTTGAGAGAACCTCTTTCTTTTCTTTCTAAAATTATAAACCTTCTCTCTCGGGGATGGGAAAGGCGATCCTCAGCAAGCTGTGCCATAAGGCAACCTAAGACCTCAAAATCCCTGCATAAACTCGCCCTTGCTTAATGTAAACACAAGTCACTCATCTGTTTCCTGCTAAACAAGAGTGGGACCAAACTGTGAGGGGCAGCTTGTTTTCATTCATAACCAATTCGGTTGTTATGAATGAGTATTCGTTTGTACTCTATCGTTTGTCTTCTGTAGATTCTAGGTCTTTAGCTCTAGCTCAAACAATGAGTTCTCCATCAAAGAATCATGTTTTTTTCTTCTTTTTATAAAAATGTAAAAAATGTCATACGTCCTTAATTAACTTTTAGGGTCCTTTTTAATTACTGATTTTGCTTGCTTATGTCACCAAGTACTTAGTACTCCCCAAGGGCGGATTTATGGGGGTCATGAGGGGGCAATCGAGACAACATTTTCAGGAGATTCCTCCTTTTTCCTATTGGTTAATCATATTTTCAGAGCCATGAGGGACAGCTTTTCTACCGAGCTCCCCAAGGTGTGCCCCCTAAATTCATCATACTCATCAGCATACTCTTTTTGTATTCCACAGGCGCTACCGAAGAAGCATAGCCAAAGGGGGATTTACAATTCAGTACACATTAACACAGAAAGGCAACACAATTTACCATAGAAAACGACTGTCAGTACACTCTCTCCCTCTCAAATTTTTCTGGCCTTCTCCAAGGGCGTAGCCAGGGGTGCAGGGAGGGGCAGTTGACCCCATAGCATTTTACGTGATCATAAGTGATTCCTTTTTTCTTTAGTTTTAACTTTCCGAGAGAAAAATTTTGAAAACATCACTAGACTAGAGTATAGTAAGACCTACATAAAGTTAGGATTCAAAAATAAAAATTAGTGCTCATACCTAGGGCTGTATAAAAAGGTGTTAGGGGGTTCAACCCTTCTCTCCTCTCATTCTCGTGACTATTTATATACCGTCTTTCCCCTTGAAAATTCTGTAGAGTACAAGGAGCGATCCACTTTCAGGGTCACCTTAATGTCCCTAATGTCCAAAATTAATTCAACACTACTACATAAGGTCAAATTACAAAAAATATCGGGGGAGTACTCCCGGACAGACTTTTTCTTTGAACACAATTCTTCAAAATTCAATCCAACGTGGTTTTAACACCTCCCTCTTCTTCGACAGGGACGTACTGGGCGGCGAGACCTGCAAGGCGGGCGGAACGGCCAGCGACTCCTTCAACGAGGACGGTGACTCCAACAGCGAGATGATCGCGCGGCACTCCTCGCCCGACGACTCCCTCTTCGACATCAAGCCGGAAGACCCCGCCACCCACCACCAGCAACCACCTGCTCCGCCACCCCAGCAACAGTTCCGCTTCTCCCTGGACTCCCTGCCGCACCACCATCTCAGCGCCTCCGCCATGAACGATCTGGAGATGAGGATGGTGGTGGGCGACTACCAGAGTTTATGACAATGTGCCGCCACCAACAACCATCAGGACTCGCGGTGAGACGGTCGGTTCTGCGGCGGGCGTCGCTCACCAGTGTGCAATTTCATCATCCGTTGCTTTGTTTATATAGCCGACAGTAGTGTACCTACGAGTCGTCTGAAGTTGTCGACGTCCACTCTCATGATTTGTTTTCGATTAGCAATGCCTATTAGATTGGTGTCTTCATCAATGCTAAAGGGGGTCTCCATATTTTTAGCCCAAGGGACACCATAGTCAAGTCCACACTGAACAACTCTTTGAAAACCCAAGAGCATAGATTATTAGATAATAATGCCAACATAGTTAAAATCAAAGTTGAATTTTGATTATAAAAGTGTAATGTCTACTTATTTTTAAAAATTAGTCTTGTAATTAAGACCATAATTTAAAGACCCTTGCTTATAGCTAAACCTCTTCGTACCTTTAG
The DNA here is from genome assembly GCA_963680715.1 of Tetragnatha montana. NCBI lineage: Eukaryota > Metazoa > Arthropoda > Arachnida > Araneae > Tetragnathidae > Tetragnatha > Tetragnatha montana. Next base: position 35,460,372 of record OY796675.1, read on the forward strand.
TATAGCACATCAAGAGGCATATGCTCATCTCAGAAAGGTTCAATGAATAAAAATTGCATAATTTTTTTAGTGTAATTTTTTTTATATTTAATTCCTTTAGCTGTAAAATAAATTCATGCGTTTCGGAAAGCACGTCAAAGATTTTGATTTCGTAATTTTATCCAAGAAAATATATATTCCAGAGATTAGGCGCCCCTGCAAGAAGTTAATTCTGGATTTACCACCAGTATTGACTTACGTTAAGGATGAAAGGAATGGACGATTGTACGGTCGTAATGGACGATTAACTCATCTAGGACAGTGAGAGACAATTCCTTTGCCACACTGTCCAAGACGATAACTATTCAAGAGAGTCATCAAAAGTACTGAAACCTTCGCTTCACTAACGTTTAAAATTAATATGTGTTTGAAAATCATGTTGTCAAAACCCGTAGAACCGTACCGATCCAACTAAGCCACTGGACATCTCTCATCAACATTCAAACAATTGCTCAAGTTGACATAGCGTGTGCGCGTCGTGTCTTTGTTTATACCTGGGCGCTTGCGAATAGCGTTTTCTAATTTAAAAATAAGATTTACCACTTTTGTGAATGTCGAGACCTTTCGAGGTATCGCTATGAGAAGCTGTTACATAATATTATGATGGAACGAAGTATGTACTTAAAAAATCACTTAAATCCTTCACTTAATTTTAAATTGTATTGACTCGATCATAATAGAATAGTAGATAGGTCAGACATATAAGTGGTTCAATGGTTTCTCTGAAGTTTCTATGTATGTTTCGTAATTTTTTTTGTAGTACAATCTTAGTAAAGCCTTTCAAAATGTTTCATTTTATTTTAATGCATGTTAGTACTTCCTGAGAACGATAGGTAGATTCTGACTGAAGAAGAGCACATAAAAAGATAACAATCCAATAGAAATTGTAATAACCGCAGTAAAATATGAAGGGAAGACTTTGGTTTCATTCAGTTTTTGAGAACCCATCGAGTTTTTGTCCTAATTCGTATGTGATATAACTAAACGAATTGTGGTAACTTTTGTGATACGCAATTGTTGTATATGTATTTTAAATGTGAATAAACTGTGTGTTGTTTCACATGAAATCAAATGTAGAACACAAGGCGCTATTTAAGAATGCGCATTGGTAATGATATTATAGCTAGTTGTTTTTGACTGTGTATTCCAAATCTTATCTTTGTTCAACCAACATCTTAAATATAGATTGCATTGCTTTTACAGATAAGGATCAAGAAAATAAAGACACGGTGCTCTGTTCTTGTTTTTCTCTTTTTAACTAATAATTCTACACTATTAAGGCCCCATAATACATATCTGAATTTTGTAACTTAGAATTATGTGTTTACATTTCACATTTTTGGAAACAAGTATTCTATAACTATTTTTGTGTTATGGTAGTAATGTGATATAACAAACAGTATCTCCTCAAGGAATTGGTATCGATGAACTTGTGTGTGTGTGATGACTAACCTTCCCTAATCTTCTCAATATTAAAAAAAAAAAAACGCTACCTTTTAAAATCGTATTACCCAGTCCATGGTGTTCGTTCGTAAGCGGTTTCAGGGGTGATGGTATACTAATTTCTGAAAAATATTGCTAGAACATATTTCATATTCCCCCAATCTATTATCTTCGTTCACCTTAAATACCTCTCAATGTTGTTCAACGGCGATAGCTTTAACCCCTTCGGACCTGGTGTGCGGTATACCGGACATCAACTTTAAACTCTACTAACTTCATTAAAATCTTTTAGAATAACACCGGTTTTGTTGTAGTCGATGCTCTACATCTATACTATTGTTCAAGGTTTATTTAAACATAAAATTTGAGTACCAATAAGTTCTTTTTAAGGCGCTGAATGTTTTTTAAAAATGGATGTCCGCTATACCGGACATCGTACTGAACGTAAGTAAAAGCTACTCTTGATCGTGTAGTTTGTTTTACATGGACGAAACATGTTTTAAGCTTATTTACACCGGTATTCATGCAAGTTTTCTCATTTTATTGCTTTATTATATTTAAAAAATAATTTATTTAAGTGATTTTTAATATTTTAAATGCTACTTTTTTCTGTCTGTAATTTCTTTAAATATTATACCAGACACTTCAAAATTTGTGACAGAGATATTTATCATCATAGCATACTATGTACCAAAAGAAAATATTTTCACACTAAAATTTCAAAATTCCGACTGAAGGGGTAAAAAATTGACATAATACTACCGGGTTCCCCATTAAAGATGCTCTTAGGCAGAACCGTATTTAGCACATGGTGGTTTACAAAAAATGGAAAAGGGCGAATGCAAGGACTTTTTTTTCTGAAGGAAAGTTTGATTATTACTTTTTACTGGCTATTTCCTGCAAAAATTCTATAGCGTAGCAAAGAGACGGGGGTGCTCCCACAAAAGTTTAAAGATGTCTAAAAAGGGTTGAAAAAGATTCTGGTGGAGAATGTCCAATCAAGAACGTTGACTTGCGACAAAAATTATGACAAAAAAAGTTGCTTTAAAAAATACAGCTGAAGTAGGAACGGCAAGAAAATTGTGGTTCAATGCGGCTAAAATCCCAAATACACGGGCCTGCTATTAGGTCTTCCAGATACTTTGGAGTCCCATGATTTTAATTTATTTCATTTTCCGCTGTAGGAATTATTTATTAACTTAGATCTTAGCCAGGATCTACCGAGATAAATCGGTTCTTCCCGTCAGATGGTACACAACAGAACCGATTTCCGCTCCAATCCCGCCTCTCTGCAAGATGAGAGCTAGTAACTCATCTGTCTTCGTGACAGGTTCGCTGTGATTCTCACACCTAAGCAACACATGACGAAGCAACGGCAGGGCCCTCCGTTGACCACATTGCGCTCGCAGAAACTAATGAGAGATGGCTGGATAGGAATTAGAATGTCGAAGGAAATTTATGGATCTGCGCCATCTAGGAGTTATGTAAATTAAAAGCATTTAGAAACAAGTCTTGAGACCTTATGTAATGTATTTATTGGCGAAATGACGTGGCAACAGATGTTATAAAAAAAAGCTCGTGAGAGATATAAAAGCGCCAATCTATAATTTTTTTTCAACGAACACTGTAGAAAACAACCCCTCCTTCTAAAAAATTGTTATTTTAAACGTCTCTTAAAATAATAAGTTCTTGCTATAAGTGAGTTGTTTATTAGTAGAGTAATTAATAAAATGAAACAACTGGTCTTTTTCCCCTTTTCCAAATCTTATTGAATATCAAATATTAATGAATTTTATGAAACATTATAATAAGAAAATGATCAAACACTTGTTAGTACATACAATAAAAAACTATTTTTACTATTTAAAACTATGTATATTCTAAGTTTTATTAGCATTGCCAAACTTATTTTTAGGGATTCCGAATTTTAAAGAGATAAAATGGTGCTAGATCATTTTAAAAGTAGCTTTTCAAATATTTTCAGATTATTATAGAAGAGACCCAAGGTAATATTATAAACAATGCTCAAGAGCTCAAGCTAAGCTCATTATTTTATTTTAAAAGTCAGAATATTGTAAAACACATTTATTTTTTTTAGATTTGATTGAAACATTTTTCACTCGCTACATGCTGTATCCCTAGTAGCATACGATATTAACCGATATTGCTACGATATAAACCAATACAGTGGCGTAGCCAGAAAAAAAATTTCGGAGGGGGATATTGATATTTTGGGGGGGATATGGGGTATTTTAAGTGGTTTTCTATGGTCAAAAAAAGAAAATTTCCAAGTTTCGGGGGGGGGGGATATATCCCCAAATCCCCCCCTCTGGCTACGCGCCTGAACCAATATTAAATTATTATTTTCGGGCAATATCATGAATATCGTCTACCGTGTGCAAAAAGGAATGTAAATTAGAAATTTACTTCCTAGTCACCATGTTTAAACCAGGGTGGTCCACATCTGAGACAGAATTTCCCCGAACAGTTGGGTTAACCTTTAATTTCAAATTAGAGTCTTCAGTTAACTCCAAGCCTCATCCAGTAGTACAAAAAACAGGTATCTCTTACCAATCAGACCATCTCGTATTCCAACGCTTAGGCACGCGAATTTGTAATTAACGAAAAGTTCCAAAACGATGTTGGGGGTCACAGCGCTTGGTAAAGAGATGGGAAAGCCGATTGCTGTACCTCTCATTACCCGCTAAAAGAGCGGAAAAAATACAAGTTTGTCATATTTCTCGCAAGGTTTTAATTACAATGGGAACATAAGAACTCTCAGAATCATGATTTTTTTTCATTGCGAGCTATTAATTGCTGGGGTTCTCGGTTCTCGAGTTGCGTGTTCTCGGGGATCCGTCTCATTTTTCAAGTTGCTTCGCAAATAGCTAAGTCTGAAGCTCATCTGTCAAAATTAAAGCTGAGTATGAAGAAGTATAAAAAAAGGGTTGGAAATAATGTGTATTTTCTGTGATACCGAATGGGAGGGGTGGTGCAGTGTGACTGCTGTTTATGTCTAATACGAAATATTAGTATGTTTTTGAAGAAAACTATAATTACACTTTAATTTAAAAGATATTATTAGTTATTAAAATGAAAATAGTAGTTTTATGTTTTTTCCCTCCATTATTTAGCCATCAATAAATTTTGAGAAAATGATTTAATATCATTGAGGCAAAAAAAGTAAAATCTTTTGAGGTGTCAATGGAGTGCATTAATGTACGCCGAACCATGCTTTCAATAGTCGTAATTATTGTTGAAACATCAGATGAGTTTTCTGGAGAAAAAAAAATTATGACCCCCGTTTTGGGTGGTCAGGGTCATTCTTCAGGGAAATTCTGGTGTTTATACTATGGGACACATACATGGGCGTAGCCAGGTTTCATGTTAGGGGGGGGGGCAAGGATACTTACCTTTGCCCCATGGCATGGTCCCAGGTACCCCATGATGAGGTGTACTTTTACACGTTAAATTTTAGAGTAATACTACGAAGGGTTTGAACTTTTGCACACTTAACGTAAATAATAGTGTAATACATGTGTGTTCTAAGTAAAAATGGGGGTCCTCCCCCAGAAAACTTTTTAAAATTTGACCCTTAAAGTAGTGTATTAGCTCATTTTTAGACTCTTTGGACCGAACAGGACCACCTCTTGTGTAAGCCACATAATTTTCAAGGAATGACTAGGGAGTTAGGAGAGGAAAGTGGGAGGTTTCACCTATCACTAGTAGAGATTTGAATGGTAGGAAAAAAAAACGGAAACATTTGGAAAAAAACCCAGTTTTCCCCGGTTTTTTTCCGAGGGGTTTATTTCTTTCCGGAAAAATTGAAAATTTTAGTTAAAAATACAGTATTAAGAATTTATCACTGATTTATGTCAACTAAAATGTTTTATAATTGATATTTATGTATAATTTAGTACTTATAAATGAAGTTTTAACCATATAATAAGCATTTCCCCCCAAAGAAGTTTGATTCCTCAATTTGATTAACTTGGAAAAAATGGAAATTTTGAAGTTTGGAATTAAAAGTAATGTTTACAGAAATGCATTATAGTTTCTATATAATGTTTTTTACTTAAATATTTTTTTATATTTTATAGCACACACGAAAATATTTAACTTGGAAGTATTAAACTAATTTCACTGGTACATAAACATATTATTTGGTACTTATTTATATTATTTTTTACTTAAAACAAAAATGAACATGCAAAATTATATTAGTGAACACATAAAGTTACACAGAAAAAAATGCTAAACTTTATATTCTTATAAACAATTATTTTACATCCAGTACTTTAAAAGTAAACTTTAACCATATTTTCAGGGTTTTTTTTTATCCAAATAGGTTTATTTCCATTTGGAAAAAATTAATTAATGATAATTTATTTATTATTATACAATGAACGGTTATTCAGTTTATTTAAATATGTGAAATTAATGGTTATTCAGTTTCTAATAAATATTTGTGCAAAAACCCTTCTGCTACATGCAAAAAAAGTCAATTTTTCCATTTTTTCTGAAAAAAAAACACGTTTTTTTTTCCGCCGTCCCAAAATTTCCGGAAATTTTCCATCTCTAATCACCAGTGATAAACAAGCTCAATTTCCCACACTCCAAGATAAACATGGGGAGGTGTTCTGTAGACGCCCCTGTTTACCAATAATTATTGGATCCTCCTTGTGAAAACATAGTCTTATCTGAACTCTTCTCCCCCGCCAAATTCACGATTGCTTGACACGTGACCTCTGTGATCTTGGTCAAGGTTCAGACATTGCACAGCTAACTTTGAAAGCAACAAAAAGTGTAAGAAAAATAATTTAGATTTGTAGATTCCAGAATTTTAAAAAAAAAATTAAAAAATTGAGAATTTAGGGGGGTGGGGCAACTGCCCCCCCCTGGCTACGCCCATGGACACATATCCTCTTTGTTGGAAATCTTTATATTATAATCATTTTCAATACTTTTTTAAAAGTAAAATATCATACAAATCAGAATGAGTTCCGGAGTTTAAATTTTCTTGGTGGTCTCAATACAAATCAAAAATGTATGAATTGTTGCTGATGCCAAGAAAGCATCAATTAAATAACTATTTACTATTATTTTTTCAAAATTCAGTTTTGCAAAATGCACAATAGCTCTTTCCCATTTCACTTATTTTTAGAGCAAAATTTTTGCTTGGTCTATTATCTCTGTGATTTTTTAGAACACTATCAGAGTAACCACACTAAATATTTTCTCTAAAAAAAAATTTTTTTAATGTCTCAAATTGGAGCTGCTAAGCTGTACCAGCATTATTTTTGTTATTTTCCCTCTTCCATGAAAAAGGCTGAGATATTATTTATATAAAAAAGATAAAACCTTTTCTCCCACCCCCACACTTTTCTTTACTAAAAAGGAATAAAGAAAGCAATATTTGGAAAGAAAATGTTATTCAATATAAGGTAATACAAAAAAGTACACAATATTATTCCACGTTGCAAAAAAAAATACCAAAACCCAACCCAAGTCACATATTAAAATTAACAAAATTTGACTGGTCTCAAAATTTTAAAATTTGTTCATCTCCCTAAAAATTTCATTTAAAAAATTAAACTCTTTCCCAGAAAATATTTTAACTGTTTTTTACCAAAAGAGTTCAATTCTTTCAATTTTTATAACTTATGAATTCTCTCTCTTTCAACTAAAGTCTTCTATCAGTTTACAAATACAGGGTGAGCGGAAAGTTTGTAGACATTTTAAAAACTCAGAAAATCAAGAAAAATAACCGAATTAAAAAACAGTCTTCAGTTTCAGCGTCAGTTTGTTGGGAGATTTTTTTAAAGCAATAAAACATTTTAGTCAAAATCATGTTAGTAGATGGGGCTAACATAATTGATGGGGTTCCGTGTTCGATTTCAAAAGTAACGCAGTAAACATTGCAGAAAAAAGAATGATTAACTGATTACATTGAAAACATCTTCACTTTAAAAAAAAATGAAGTATCCTGAAAAATAATTTTTTCCCAGGACCCTCTGTAAATTTTATGACCGAAATTGAATCCATGGTTACGCAAAAACCTATTTTCCCTATATCATATCCTATCTTGGATGTGGATATATGATTCACAGTTCCCTGATCCGATACACTATTGTATGTTCGATTCCTCTTGAATTATGTTAACGCCATCTGTTAACTTAATTTTGAACTAATATTTTTTATTTTTAAAAAATTCCCCAACCAACCAATGTTGAAACTGAAAGACCGTCCAGGTTAAACATTTATATTGCATAATTACAGATTTTTGTACTTTTCATAATTTTCTTTACTCTTTCAGAAATTATCCCAATGTTATTTTAAAATTCTGTAATTTTTATGGGATGCCTGATAGAACCTTGTACCAAGTAAGAAATATTTTTTAAAAATCACTCACACATTATGCATTGTACTGTTTGAATGATTTTTGTGATTGGCTTACTTGTAAAAATAATTCTCGACAGAAGAACATAAAAAGAAATGTGAAGTATGAGTGAGAGTTATATTTGTATCATTAATCAGTTCTACAGATTTTTCATGTTTGTGATCTTATTTTCAATTACTGTTTTCGTTTTATCACAGATTAGAAGTGATTTGTCTACAAAGTCTGGAAAAAATTTGATCAGAATTCAATTCATTACAATTTGACATTTTAATTCAGATTAGATTCAATGTTTGTGATCTTATTTTCAATTACTGCTTTTGTTTCATCATCACAGATTAGAAGCGATTTGGCTGCAAAGTCTGGAAAAAATGTTATTAGAATTCAGTTCATTACAATTTGTCATTTTAATTTAGATTAGATTCAAACTTAAAAGAAGCATGAAACGTAATCTATATGAAGTGGTTGTTATGCGTAATAGCATAACAACCAATCTTAATACATTTTTTGTCTCCAGCAGTTTTGATAGTTCTCCAGATCTGGCGGCACTGTTAAACATTGGTTAGTTGATCATATAGTGCTCAGAATTCCAAATTAAACAAACATGAGTTGGATTAACATGTATTGGTCTGGTGGGTAACCAGAAAGCACCCAATATGGCAGTTAGTATTCCCAGATATAAAAACTATCCTTTTCAAGATATTACTGGACTTACCCTTTCAGTCCTAGCCACCCCAAATTTACCATATAATTGATTCAATAGTAATCTCGGTTGGCATAGGATTGAAAGGGTTAAACAATGCTGCAGGTCACCTGAACAAGATGTTTTTTTAGATTCAATGCAAGAAACACATTCCAAGTACAAAGAAAACAAAATTTATTTTGATAAATATCAGTAAATGGAGTGTCTATAAAAATTACAGGTGCAAAATAATTACAAATTGTAACTAGATAATTCCTTCAATAAATCAGTAACTTATATACTGATTGCTATCCATAAAAAATAAACAAAAATTGGTAATAAAAACAAGACATAATAATAAATATTCATAGATTTTCAAATGGCATGAGCAACATCATTGATTGAGAATTTGGGAAGAAATTTGATCTTGTGAATGCACACATCACAGTCCTCGACAGAAGCTAATGTAATCTCAGGAGTGTGTTAGTTTTTAATATTTTTCAATATATTACAATCTTATTTCCAAGTGAGAATGATGCTTCTAGTTTCACCCTCCTCATGTCATGGCACCAAATACAGGATTGTGACGGCAAATGCTGGGGCCATACTCCTCATATGCAGCTTTAGTAGGGCATACTTCATAAAACTCAGGCTGTAAGAGAAAACTTACTTTAAAAGGCAACACAGATACTAAAAAATTACTTTAAAAGGCAACACAGATACTAAAAAATTACTTCAATAGCATAATATGACTAAAACAAGATTCTTACAGAACTTTAGGAAAAAAAAATAAAGAGGCACAAGAAATTGAATCATCAGTTAGAAGAAGGGAATAAGTCCAAAAACCAAGTTTTGAGAAAATCGGAAGAAACTGTATAAATAATGGAATTTTTGTTGTATAACCACCAAATTTTTACTGTAAATTCAGAAGCTTGTTTAGAAAAAAGGGAATCTTCAGGAAAAAAAAAATATAAGTGCATTCAAAAGTATTTTACAGTTGAAAAAAGTTGGGACTTTTTCAACCTTAAGAAGGAAAATCTTAAAAACCTCTTAAATTACTCGTTTAAATCAGGGTTGCTGATTTTTTTGATTATTTTAAAAAAATCAAAAAAATCGGATTTATTTGATTTAAATCGGATTTTTTTTATTTAAATCAGATTTTTTTTATTTAAATGAATTACTAGCTCTGAACTTCCCAAAACTGGTTAATAATTTACTGATATTGTAATATCCATGTTATATTAGGGTGGTCCTAAGCATAATGGTAAAAATGTTTTTTCGGAATTTCTTAAGTCGCACCCCCTAACTTTTTTCCTTATGGGGTAGTAAGTAACTGGTAAAAATTTTATCCGAATCGATAAATATTAACACGTGCCGCAAAAGGGGTAAAAATCTGAAAAAACTGCAAAATTCTCAAAACTTTAAAAAATCACAAAATTTATTTAAAAATATATTCCAATACTTTTTTTTGACGAAGAATGCTTTGAACATAAAGAATAATGGCCTCTTTAATCTTTGAACATTTTTTAAAGGTATTGTTTTTGCTCATCATTATGCGTTAAAATGTTAAATTCTTCAATGAGCTTGAGTCCCCTCTCTACAGCATCATTACTGACGACTTTATAAACCCTTCCTGAATCTTCACACGATTTCCACGTTAAAGGATCCCTAAAAATAAACTTTGAAAATAACTTAAAGTTTTGAAAACAGTTTGAGGCTCGTTTTGACACAAAATTGGCTAGATTTTTCTTTTAGAGTTCTGCCCAGTTCTTCAAAACTAATTTGCAACCGCTTTGATACATTGGTGGATTCATTATCTTTAAACTCTTTGGCCATCAAAGCTCTGTGCTGTGTGGGGACAGTCTCATCAAAAAAGGCTAAGGCAACTGTCTCCTCGGTGAGATACCATCCATGACTTATCATTTTCTTTGTTATTGCTATAGATATATTTTTATTTATTTCTCTGTAGAAAACAGGTCCCTCAAGAATTTAAAATCTTGAAAGGGGGTGTGAGCCAATTTGCTCATCAAACCAAGCCCTAATGTATAACTTTACAATAAATATACTCACATCTTTTAATCTTTGTAGTTTTTGATTCAGTAGTAGTGATCTTCAAGCAATAAATTGCTTTAGACATCCACCTCGCATGATGGAAAGCACTAGGTTGTCTAAATTTAATCATTTTTACTTCTTGATCATCTAAAAATGCTATTGTCAACTGTCGGAGCTCTCGGTAGTTATCTCTCGGTTGGTGTTCTACAAGTTGTTTTTAGCAAATTTAAGAATTTCTTCTTTGTCTCTCTTTCAATGGTGATTTTTTAAACTTCATCTTTAATACCAGATGAATACTTTGGTTTATCGATAACATCCCAAGATTTTTGAAGAAAGTTTAAATAAGTATACATCCAGGGAATACAATAACACAAGCATCAAAAGCAGATTTTAACACTAATTCTTAAATATAATGTCTGCAAGGAAGATACAACAAATATTTCTTCAGTTTTCGTTCCAGCAGAACACTTGCACCGTTCTTAATTCCCGTACTGGATGCACTGGTGTCACAGCACATGGCTTTAATTGTATCCAATATGTCGTAATCAAAGAGTAAACCATAAATAGCTGCTGCAATGTCTTCTCACAACCCTCATTGGAAGATCCTTCACTTTACCTTAAATCCTCCATTGGAGTCCACTTATAATAATGAATTGCACTTTATGTTTACCTTTACTTACCCTAAATAACCATAGTGTAGGATGCATTCAAGTTTATTATAAAATCCATGAAGATTTCGCCTTTAAAAGACTCTTTTTTAAAACGTCCGAGCACCGTCCGTAAGGTCTACTGTCATGCGGAAGAAAAAGCGAGGGGAGCCGGCTTTCCTCTCTGAGTGTCACGGAGTTCTGAGTCTTTATCGTAGTATAATTTCAATCGCGATGCGGCACGTGTTAATATTAAAATATCGGGAAAATATTTGGTATACTTTCATTTCATACCTAAAGGAAAAAAGTTGGGGGGTGCGACCAAAGAAATTCCAAGTTTGAAAAATTAGGACCACCCTAATGTTATATAATAGTTTAGCATTACTCAATATTCCAATATTTATCTATTTTAGGCATTAATTAATTGAATTAATTAAGGGAAGTAGTTTGCTATCATTTCATGGTGAGATGCCCAAACCCATCCTAAAATGGTGAATGAACAATTAATTGTACTATCAGTTACTAAAATTTTTTTTATCCTTCTTTCTATAACTATTTTTACCCAATTATGAAATCAATTTTTAAAAGAAATGGTGACGATTTCTAAAAAAAATCTATGTATCAATTTTATGTAAAATTTTAATTCCAATAATTCAGTTGAATTAATTTCACTACATGTATTGTGCAATTATTTCTTTAAAATAATTACTTAAATTACTTATACAAATAAAATCAAATTAGCAACTTATTGACAGTCATGTACCCAGAGTATTCGCTGTAGTTAAAAAAATAATAGTTTGGAAAACATGACTAAAACTATAAAAGCATGCTTTCGATAAAAATCACTCTCATGCTTGTATTTTAAAAAGGGGATGTATACCTGAAACATTTAAAGATTTTTAATTCTAGTATAATTTATCACAATTATTGATTCCAAATGCTGCTATTTACCTCTTTTTGTTGTAAATATTTTTGTAATTGGTAGTACAATTTGTTCTTGAAATTACAGGAAATTTTATGTAGATAGAGGAGCCTAAACCTATCTCCCAGTTATTTTAAGCATATGCAAATAGCAGAATTAAAAAATATTGAAATGCAAATAACCTTGTAAAGCATTTTAAAGTATACAACTATTTTTTTTATTTAAATTGTGGCAGTTTAACATTTTTGATTTAAATCAATGATTTTTTTTTAAAAAATCAAGTGATTTAAATCGCGATTTAAATCAACTTGATTTAAATCAAGCAACCCTGGTTTAAATTATATTTCTGATTAGTTCACAGCACAAAAGTGAGAAATAGGCTGTGACCAAGACAAATAAAATTCAAAATTATTATAAAACTGGGTCATTAAGGCAGTATCAATGGAGTAAGTGAATATGAAATGGAATAAAACATTCCCTTGATAAAAAAATAAATTAAAAGCACTTTTAAGTTTTATTTTGGCTTAGTTTGCAGCACAAAGAATAAGAACAGAAAGACAAATTAGCTTTAATTCCAAATTAACTGAAAAAATACAATGAATGGACATTGGTTTCACAACTTCAAGGGGCCATATCTCCCTATAGCACATAGGTATTTCCCCCTCTTTCCACTTATGCGTAGAGCAAAGCTTGGAGATTGTTTTGAGTACAAAAAGTCAATTTGTCATTTTTTGGACGTATTCCTTTTTCAAACTGACAATTAAATTTTATTAAAACATTTCTGGACAGTATTGTAGGAGTTATCTTTATATGACAAGAAATTACAATGGGAGGGATTTTGGAGAAAGATAAAGAGTTGTCATGTAAACTGAATGACATAATTACTGATTCCCTATAACATATTTTACTGCCTGCCTTTTAAATTGGGGTTTTATGATTGGTATCCCAAAGTTTTAATACATAGTACATATTTACTGGAATTAAATAGTTTGAGTTGAGTGTGTAAATTATAATAATACTTCAAAAAATGCATAGTTTTTATAATTGAAGGTGATGGAACTTAGAGGGCATGAATGTAGTAATATATAATAATTACTACATAAGAAAACAGCTATTTGAACCATGAATTAACTCTTAAAATGCAGAAAATATTTTATCCAATATTGAAAGGTGTTTTTTATATGATAGTTTCATGTTTTTAATACAAAAAATAGGAATATCATAATTCTTGTTTTATTATTGGAAAAGATTTGAAGCCCGGAGAAACTTCCTAGAATCACTACTGAATAGTAGAATTTAGAACAGCAAATGACATTTAAAAAAATATTACATAGAGAGATTCAACTTACAGTAGATCCTAACAAACTTCCACCAAACCATACAGCATATCTTTGCATGTGATGGGATATAACTTGAACTTCAATTGGCTTAGGCTAAAAACACATTTTAGTAGTTAGACTCAGAAATTTTATGAATTCATAGCCAAAAGAAAGTAGAAAAAGGTCTGGCAAAATAAAGAAGGCATAAAACTTAACAAATTCAACATACTTTGATTCTGCCACCACTGAGACTTTCACTAAGTTTTAGCCTAGCATCCACAACTCTCTTTATATCTCTTTGTAGTCTTCTACCAAAATCACGAAACATAGTAGATCCACCAGATAACACTATATTCTAGAAAGAAGCATAGGGATATTTTATAATGTACAAACAAAAGAGAGAATGAACCAACAAATTGTGCAATGATCCTTTTTGAAACAGAGTGGTACATTATTAAAAAGAAAATTTTAAAAAGTGTTAATAAAGAATAAATGACAGGAACAAATTAAACAAAATAGAAAATAACCAACTGGCTATATATAAAAAATTCATAAAAGGAATGTAAAAAATTGTCATGGGATCAATAAAATTAACAGAAACTCAAAAGGTAAAAATGAAAGGTTTTTTATATGGTGCCTTTTTAATTATTACACAGTTAATGAAAGAAAATAAATTAAAACATTAAAAAATTGGTAAATTCATTATATCCTTCTTGTACATATTGAGCAAGATAAATTGAATTTTTGAAAGTGAGGCATAGCATACAACAGGGTACAGCATAAAGGACACACAGGGAGGGATATTATAGGGATTGAATTAAAGAAGATTATAAACATATTTAGTTTTATTACTTTGGAATATTATAGATGCAGATGATCTTAAGTTTTGTCACATAGCTATAGTATTTATATGACACTAATAAAATAACACTGAGCTAAATGTGTTGTATAGCTTCTCTTTTCTCAGTAGGCAGTTAAACTCTAAAAAATACCTTCAGCAATATCCAATGGCCTTTCGAGGTAAGATAGCTCTATTCATAAAAACATTTGCAGAGTAATAGCATCCCACCACCCAGAGATGGCACTATACTGCCAGTGTTTTGTTTTTATTATTGGATTCATTCTGAGAGTGAGCTACCATTGCGCAAGGCAGAGCCTCACAAATACTTGTGATTTTGAATTAAGTTATTGATTTTATTAGTAAACATTTATAAAATAAGAATATAAATGTTAGAAAGTAATGATAATTCAACTTACTTTGTACAAAGGTCTCCTAACATCAATAGGACAACTTTGAATACATGTATCAACAATTTCTGAAATTGGCACCATGAAATCTGGATTTGCAAACTGAAAAGTGCAGAACTGATTGTAAAAGCACATATTATAACATAAAACATATTATGACACTAATCATAAGAATACAATTATTTTTTTAGAACTTTATTATGGGAAAGTATAACCGAAGAAATTGTATAAACTCAAGTTTTAAGGAGTCGAGGCCATATGAGTCTTAGTGCAATTTTGTAGATTACTCCCTTTGGCAATTAATCATTGCATATGAGTCTAAGTGTAATTTTGCAGATTATTCCTTTTAGCAATTAATCATTGCCACCCCGCCTGTACTCAATCATTGAATTCTCTACCTCTTTGTATATGCAAATCAGTATGACATCACAATTTGTATCAATATAATGTTGTTAATTTCTACCAACAAGGGAAGCGCCTTCTCACACCATACTTTTAATTTTACCTTTTACAATAAATTATTTTGATTTTTATGCCTTCTCTATGCCTCTACAAGTGACCCTCTACACATTCACTCTTTTCCAGATTTCACTTAAAGCTGGATTATACCCTAAAACCTATTTCAATATATATTAAGTTAGTTGTCTTTTATGGTGCAAAGCACGTACACTACATTGTAAATTGATAAGTGAATGTGAAACTGAAATTGTACTTGGAAAAATAATTGAGATGCTTGCAGCAACAACTCAAACAACTTTGCATTGGAGTTAGATTGTTGCTGCAAGCCCAAGAATTTTTAAAAAAAAACTATTGCTTACCTCTGGATGGAAAAATATTTCGGGTCCAAGGAAACGTTCATAACCAATATCAACTGAAAATGGTTGCTTTGTGATAGTATTGATACCATCATACTTTTTCATCCATTTTGATGGTTCTTGATCATATTTAGCAAATTCTTTAGCAATATCAGGGCATATGTAACTGAATCTTTCCTAAAATTTAAAGACAAATACAAAATAAGTTTCAATTGTTATGAAAAAAGTACAAATTTTTACCAAACTGAGAGTAATAAAAACTATCTAGAACCAACCAAATCATTAGAAAGTTTATGAGTAAAAAGATTATTTTCTTAATTTTTTAGTAATTTGACAACATCAAAGTACCAAGTAGGAAAACTAGACATCTTAATATTCCTTTTAAATTTTTCCCATAAGTAATTGTTGAATCGATATTGGTTATTAAAATCAGCTAAAATTAAAGACAACATTCTTACATTATAACAAGCAGCATATCGAATGAAAACCGTTTGAAATTATACAGTTCAAAAAATAAATTGTTACAATATAACCAACCAATAATAATTTAGAGATGGGTAGGAATAGTTATGGAGGGTCAGTTGCCATTGCCACACTCCTACAAAAAGAGAACTGGTGGGCTGAATGTTGTGCAGGCCTGATTCAGACTATTTTTGTTTTGGATGTTTTTACATATTCAAGCCAAAACACATATTTCACTTTTACATCTTAATCAGACTATGTTGGATCACGTTATGTTGGAAAAAAGAACAAAAAGAAAAAACCTACGACAAGAAAAAAAAATTCTCTTACTTATTAGTATACTGAAATAGCATTGTTCTAAAATTCTTAAACCAATGTGAAGTATCAATTAAATTTATTCTCTCTGACATCCAAAGCCCCCCCCCTCCCCAGAAAATGGTGACAGTCGGTCGCATGAGTTGACATTTCTTACTAAAGGAAAAGATGATCTGGCTCTCATCTGATACAGCCCTGGAAATGCACACAGACGTCAGGAGGCATGTTTTAAGACTATTTTCTGGGGTTTAAGAGGTGAATGGTATTGGGAAATCTTGACCTCCCTGACATCAAACCAATGATAAGGAGATCAACTATGTTAGGAGAAATGGCAGCGCCCAAAACCCACACCCAGAGGATTGGTTGGTTGTTTTGGGTTTTATGGCGCAAGGTCCCCATATCGGACATTCCACACCAAACACAAGATTAATAGTTAAAAATATACTTAAATTAAAAGTCTGTTTGTCTGTTTCCAACCATTAAAAGATGAGGTTTATTAAAAACGTTTATAAGATGTGGGCGTGAAGCCTGTAGTCGAGCGTAGTCTATACGCCATTATTAAAGGTTGATAGGTTAAAAACAATTTCAGAGATGCCAGCATCTTTTCAATTGTATATGTAATTAAATGTCGTTAAGTATTCTAACAGCATTTAAAAACTGAAATAATGATGGATGATGGTGTTGGCCTAAAAGTCCAGTTAATACTGGTGATGGAGTTTTAAAACAACGAACATAGTAAAATAATAAGTTAGGGGTAGGGCATGAGGTTAAAATGTGCTTAATAGTTAAAATATTCTGGCAATGAGGACAAATCGGTAGCGGTTCCCCAGACAAAAGGAACCAATGCGTGACTCCCCACCAGAGAGGAAGAAGACATAAAAAATCCCTCCCAAGAGTGTTGTGTAAGGCTTTCACTGCACTAGAGATAATTTCTTTCCATGATCCGGATTGTCCAAGATGTTGGGGATGCCCTCCCCGAATGACCAATAAGGTCTTAGTTAAAAATGAAGTGGAAAAAAACTATTTGTATTTAATAAGTTGTTTATTTTACATTAACCAAGAAGTTATTATGTTCCTGTGAAGTTAGAGATAACCTAATTCAAAACAGTTTTAAGAGCAGATCTATGTTAAATTTTTCTACTTAAGAACATGAAAATTATGTAATAATCAATGACACAACTTTCAATAATGATCATAGCCCAAGTTATAATGTCATTTAATATACAGTTAGGGTAAAATTTATAAATTATGTTTAATGTAATTTTAGAAATGTGTAAACAATAAAGCAGTCCCCCCTCTAGCTGGAGTATGAGAATATATAAGAAATTTCAATGGAAAAATACTCGGATTTCCATTTTTTAATAGGATATTAAGGAAAAAATATAAATTAAAAAATTATTTTCTCGAAATACCTACACCTAATGGAAAATCAAGTACTTTTCCACAGTAAGGCAAATAAAATTCAAGGAGTTTTCAAGGACAATATGGGAACTTTGATAGTATTTAACTTAAAAGTATGTTAGTTTTATCAAATTTAAAATTATTCTGGCTTACTTTGCATTACAACATTTATTTATATTTAAAACAATAACACTTATACAAACTGAACACAAAATTCTCAATAATATAACATCTGCTGGAGTAATTTGGATTTCAATATCAAAGTGAAAAACTACCTTGATTGCTTTCGCAGTCTCTAATGATTGTTCAGGTGGGATACCAACTTCACGCTCTCGGAGCAAGCTCTGAATGAAGTAAGTGATGTTGCGACCGGCAATGGGAATGTGCTTTATACAGCTTCCAATAACGTAGCCTTCAGCCTGTTAATACCAAACAACATTCATACAGTTAATCTTGTTTTGCTTAAATATATGTTCAATAGGGTCTAAACAAATGAGAAATCATATAATTTTATTTGCAAGTTAAACAACAAATCATATTTCATTTCTAGACACAGTCCATTTTTGTAAAGCATTTTTAAAACTATAACCCAATTACTTTTAGCTCATGCATTTGTGGTTAACCTCAAATATAAATTAAACCTAGTTTAAATTAACATATATTTATTTTAAATAACAAACATAAAGGTTAACAACATTTAAAATAACATATAAAAAACTAGACATCACAGTATAAAAACTGCAGCTCACTGCAGGTAAAATAATAAGGTGTGTGTTTTAACAACATCAGGTTGAGCAATTTAGTCACAGAGCGATTCCACAATTAAGCTCGGAGCAACGCCACAAACTCATAAGAATACAATGGGTCTATAAAGCTTTGATTATTTTAAAATATTTTTCAATTAATTTTAATAGTAATTGCGAAAAAGGATGTAATAAAAGTAAATAAGTTGCAAACAGTTTAAATTTAATTATCCAGGGGTTCATCTAGAAAAGATAGGGGTCCTTCACAAAATTATTAATCTAAAAATGGAATGTTCAAAAAAGTGCTAAGATCGAAAATGGTTCAAAACTTGTTTTCATAATATGTTATCTCTTTGTAATGGAATTTGCTGGATTTTGGGTCTATTCAGAAAGTTATAAACGTGGTGGTTGTACTACGGGCCCTTTATTTACATTTTCATAAAATTCTATTTAACTTTCCACCAATTCCTAAAACAGGAGCCTGTCAGAAAAACCAGGATGGACACCTTTTATCATCCTTAAAACCCCAAATCATTCTGATTTCTTTTCTACTACACTAAGCTTTTTTTTACAATAAATTGTAGCAATAGCAATTGTAATAAAAAGTCAGGAAAATTATGCATAGAATGTTGTTGTTGTTGCTTATCTCGGAATTGTCTAACAAGGCTAGACAATCCCCATGAATCCAAAAATTTCTAAAAACAGTTCTGAGGACTTCGTCTTTGGTAAAACCCAAACAATCTAAAATATGGGCAGGGGAGGCCATGTCCTTAGTACACCAATGGCACTGCCTGCTGAAAAGTGAAGGCTCGGATATGTCCACTCAAAAAGCGCGAGAAAGCAGTTTGTTGGGATCTGGGTCTAAGATTAAAAGACTCACCCAGTTTTATTGCAAAATACCAAGAGTGGTCGGGAGGGGTTTTCAAAAGCTTGTTTTGTTCTATTTTAGCCAGGGAAGAAATCTCACTAAAGGTGAGCTTCCCAGAATCATTTTCACCCTCCTCAGCAGCGGACTTGGCTAAGTAGTCGGCTTTCTCATTACCTTCAACACCAACGTGCAAAGGGATCCACTGAAAATGTATGGTATGACCGGGTGAAAGTCTGTCAAGCAGATTTAAAATGTCCAGGCTTGTCTGGTCTCCTACAATACCCCAATTAGATAGGTGCTGAATATGCATAGAATAGGAGTCATTAATTCAAAACTACCGTATTTTTAGTTCTATTCACCTTAGAGTATAATTGATTTAATAATTATAAATTTACACACAAGTATTACTATGTGATTATTTAAATCCAAGATTTAAACAAATATTGAATAGTTTTTAAGACATAATGGAGAAAATTTTGTTTTATAACTATGACTACTTTCTCCTGAGATCACTTACCACAGGAATGCAATGAGTCACACCATCACCAGAATCTATCACTAGACCGTTCAAAGTTCTTTCACCCATTTGTCTAGATGTCCATGATGCAGCTAGAGCTAATACAGCCTAGATACAAAAAACATAATAATTATAGGTATGCTAAAAGCTTGGGTGGTTTCATTTCATTAAATTTTCGAATTGATATGCACTCACAAAGTAAACTACAATGTAATCAATACTGAACTTGCAACATGTCCACATCTAACAGTCAAACTTTTGCATTTAAGAGCATTAAAAAATTTCAATTAGTACCTCTGCTACCTTTTGAGGATAAACATTTTTTACAACAATTCTTAAAAGCAACACACAAAAAATAATGGGATTGGTGGTTTGTTTAAAGCCAACATTTTGAAGATTGGAATTATTTAATTATAGCAGAAAATTTTAAGTTTTATCTGAGTCTGGTTTCAATTTCCTTATAACTAATATTTTAAAAAATGGTTTGACAGTTAAAAAATATTAATCCCAAATTTAAATAAAACGGCACATTTTAAATTTAAGCCAAACACATATTTTCTCTTCAAAAGAATTCTTTTAGAGGCAAGAACACTCCAAGGTTACAGTTTCAAGATGGCATCATAATCAAAATTGGCATTCTTATTGCTGCTTTCTCTTTACTCGATGTGATAGCCAAATTTCATTTATGCAAAAAAAAAGTTTCATTGTAAATCACTCAGCTAATTGCTTTAAGATTTTTTAAATCACTGACAGGTAGATGGCTTTAAATGCCTTTCATTAAATTCACATACATAGCTCTTTCAGGGCTCACTGAGTCTGTGACCAGTAGATTCAATCATATATTGTAGTAGTCACAACCAATTAACTTTTAATAACTTTTTAACAAATGCCCAATAAGACTGAGTAATTAAGCTGTACTAGCCTATTTTACCAGATTACGATTTAGTGCAACGGTGGGCAACCTCCGGCCCGCGGGCCGGATCCGGCCCGCCACGTCATTTGGTCCGGCCCGCGGAACATTTTACAAATTGTACTCAAAAATCACATATTATTCTTGTCCAGATTTTTGTAACTTTAACATAATTTTTGTTTCTAATCAAAATATTAATCTATTGTAGATTAATGTAACTAACTTTATAATTATTGTATGTAATATTATTCTAGTCCAGATCAGTGGCGGATACAGGGGGTGGCACTCTGGAAAGTGCCCCCCCTTGGACCCAAAAATCATTCATAAGTACGAAAAAAAGTCCCAAAAAGTACTCAAAATGAGTTAAAAACCTACTTTTACAGGTCAAATTTCCAAAATTTTGACATTTTTTTCAAAAGATAAAGATGATGGTCTGAAGAAGTGCCCCCCCCCCCCCATTGGAGCCGTGCTGGATCCACGCCTGGTCCAGATTAATGTAACTTCATTATAATTATTTCATGTAATCTAGATATTGTACAAGTCCAGATTAATTTTTAACTTTAGAATTAAACTTCATAAATATATATTATAAAAGGCCTCATCTTTTTACTTAAAGAATATTACCTATTATTTACTCTTTGGCCCTCCACGACATTATAATCTTTGAGTCCGGCCCGCGGATTCGAAAAGGTTGCCCATACCTGATTTAGTGCATATAACCTGAGTGTGAGAAGGTGGAGAATTTAAAATTGCTTAAAAACCCCAATGTGGTAAACTCATTAAAGAGAATAAAGTTTTAAGTAGTTTAGTTTTTAGAGAAGTCTAAATACCTGAACTGCAATGTAAAGACCAGGAACATTAAATGATTCAAACATAATTTCTGCTGTGTACTCTCGGTTTTCTGGGGTGTTTAAAGGAGGCTCTGTCTGAAATAGAAATAATAAAATATTTAAGGAAGTTTTTAAACCTTAAACATACTAAAATGTCTTAAATGAAAAAATGCACCAATGGTCATATGATTAACTAAAATTATGTAATACAAAAGCATCTTTTGTAAAGGTATTTTCTTTGTATCTTTTATAGTCAAAGAAGAAATCTCAAGGAACACAGAGCAAAAAGTTTTTAAATTACAAACATGCATAATATAATAAAACCAAAGTGAGATACATTCTACAATAAAGTAGAAAATGTATTTATACTGGTACAGTGCAATCTACTTACTAACAGAAAGTAATGATCTTCAGGTTCAGCCCTCAGGTACTTGAAAATAGACTGTTCCCAAAATCTTTCCATCAGGTCCCAATCTTCAACAATACCATGTCGAATAGGGTACTAAATTAAATAACATGTTTTAAGAACAATTTTTTATCAGCACATTAATACATATAAGTAAGTTATTTTAAGTCCAAAACTGCTAGCCAAAAGTAGCTTGAGCACTACACTTAATTATACAGAACCATGCCTGCACTGGGTATGAGACAGTGGTGGATCCAGCCTTAGGGTCCTCCTCAATGCCTCAAACCTAAAGGACCAAATGAACAAAATGCTGCCCTTTTCTATAAAAAATCTACTAAACAGTACTTTTTAAAAAAGGTCCTGATTAAATTCAGAAATTATCTTTAAAATGTGTTATATGTTTCATATAGTAACAGTAAGTAAGTAAAATGCAGTGTTAAAAAGAAGTCTGGGTCCTCCCCCAGAAATATTTTGAAAATTTAACTCTACAAAACCCCCTATTTGATCATCCCTAGCCTAGGGGACCTTTCCCAATTGTCCTCCTCCTAGAGAAAATAAGTTAACAGTTTGGATTAATAATATAGCTTTATAAGGGCTTTTGCAAAAATCAATGTAAAAATGTTATCTAGAGTGTTTTTTTTTGTCTCACTTGGCACATACAGACACATTTTCATTTAGTTTTTAAACAGTAAATGCCACTTGCGACACCTAGTTCAATTGTAATTTGATGTTCATCTTGAACCTACTGACAAAATCGTTGATGGCTTGAAAGTACCCAATTTTAAACTAAAATGAATTAAGATTCAATACCTTTACAGAGTACCCCTTAGAATCAATAGCTTCATCTCCAATATAAAAATCCAAATCATCAATGCCTCTCCCAAGCCTTCTAATAGCTTGATCTCCTACTTTAGCAGTTTCTCTTATAGCAATGGCTAGAAAAAAGGATGAATATTTTAGACATAATGTAAACTGGTAAACAATGCAGATAACCTATTAACTAGCATAACTATATAAGACATGGTTTTTAGAGCTAACAATAAAAGCAATAATAAATGTAAAAACAGCACAAAAATAAGGATATAATATACATTAAAACCTTGATTTTAACTGTTAATGTTCTTTTAGAACAGTGGTTCCCAACAGGTGGTCCGTGGACCACTTGTGGTCCGTGAGACCATAGGAGGTGGTCCGTGAGAAGGTATATAAACTTAAAAAAAATGTGTGGAAATTAAAAAATAGTTTTTTTTATCACACTATCTAAGAAGTAAGAAGTAGTCAATAAACATCGATGTAAAAAAAAAAAATTATTGCCTGAAGTTCGAAAATTTTTGAACAGAGAAATGTCTTATAAAAGGT
The DNA here is from genome assembly GCA_963680715.1 of Tetragnatha montana. NCBI lineage: Eukaryota > Metazoa > Arthropoda > Arachnida > Araneae > Tetragnathidae > Tetragnatha > Tetragnatha montana. The sequence continues at coordinate 35,483,747 of OY796675.1, forward strand.
ATATTTTTAATAATTGGATATAAAATGCTGTTATGATTAAAGTAATATTAATTTACCTTTTAAATTTAATATATTATTTGTTATGTGATTTTAAGTTCCATTAAGAAACATATTTAAAACTCGGTTTCCCTTACTTCAGAAAAAAGTAACTTTGTGGGGGAATGAATGCATTGAAAAAAGGTTAAATTTTTAAAGCTAAAGTTAGGGATAGGGATGGAGGTTCGAATTTAAGTGAAGTGGTCGGTAGACATATTTGAGTTGGGAACCACTGTTTTAGAAGGACTTAAACCTTTTTGAGGTCTATAAACTTACATGCTAAAGGCACACAAAGTGTGCTGGGAATCTTTTAACAGAGATAGCAGACAAAGAAAAAGTAATAATTCGACATGCTAAAAGTCTTGCTATGATGTTTATGAAACCTTATCAGAGTAGGTATATTTTAGTAAACTAACCAGCAATAAATTTAATACACATAGCCAATTTTTTTTTTTAATGTTTGAGATATAGGTTTGTTTAGTAACTTTTATTGCTGACAAAACTAATAATAAATAAACTTACCTGATGGAATAATAAACTGGGGTTCCCTGTTACCAGCAAAGCCAAGCTTTGTGTACCTGTGAATTAAAAGTTTAATGCATTAAAAAAAACATACTGCACAGGGTAAAAATTTAGAAAATGGACTCCAGTTTTTTAGACTTTTAATTCAATAAGTTTTTTTAGTACTATTATTTTTTTTTTCGAAAAATATTTTCAGGGAAAAAAACTACTACTTTCCATGAGAGAGAAAATATGGCATCAATCTATAGGTAATAGTATTTAGTATTGATTGATACTAAACTAAACTCATTAGCGCAGTAGCCCTAGTGGGCCAAGGGGTGCAAGGTAGTCAGTCTAACACAAGACTACAGTGTTTAGTTCCCCAAAATGCTTGGTCCTCAATTTATCGACCCACTGAAGAAAGGTTGAGTCGACCTAGACCAGCCCGGGAATCGAACCCCAGACCTGCAGCATTATCATAAAATTAAACCTTGAATATATTCAAATGCTTGACTATGGACAAATTTAGAAAATGATCAATTGATGTGAGTGATTCATTCTCTTTCGATCACAGTTCTTGTAAAAACGGTTCAATTCCGTTAGAGTCCCCGCTAAGTATCGCCAATATCCAAATTGCTAAATATATCCAAATATCAACAAATTTTTCGGACTGTTATTAATAAACTTTATAGTTATTGATCTAATTAAACATTTTAATTCAGGAGTTTAAAATTATTTATGAATATTTCTACTTTTTATACTACTGTAGAACCGGGTGATATTTATCGGGGACTCTAACGGAATTGAACCGTAAAAACCAAACTAAATGTTTAGAGTTGGTTATGAAGTCCGTGTTAATTTGGATGAGTCCTTCATGTATGACAATTTGTCATCCTTTCACCATAATTTATTCTTCGGTAGGAAAAGATTTGATGTAGGCCCTTCATGGCAAAAAAGGCAAGAGTCGCCAAGAGCTGGAGACCAGCTGAATAGCCGCTGTGCTATAAAGTAGTCTTCAACTTGGCAGTCACCATGGAGGACTTACATTAAATCTGTTCCTATTTCCAAACACCTTGTTTTGTTGGAAGTGATAAATTCTTTGTTTTGATTAACCTGGCCTATATACTATTTATATGAATATAAATGTTCATATTAAGTTGTTTATTATACATTACAGCATGCAGGCATATATATTTGTTTATTACATGCTAGATACTCAATTTTATATATTTGTTTACTACACACTCTGTTTTTACTATTGAGAATATGTGTGTTCATAGTCCTCAATAAACCCTCTATATCTCTATAAAATAAGTTAATCATCAAACCCTATAACATCTTAAGAAAGAGTCCTCCAGTCGGTATGTAGCAGCTCCCACAGTAACATGCTTAAGTGTTATTATCATTCGAGCTGTGGGTAAACATAGCGGTTGGAGGACTCTTTCTAAAGTTGTTCCTGGAAATATATCAACAAGATTTTTACAAAATTAATAAAGAATACTTAATATAGAGTATTCCTGATGAAGTAGACTTAAATCTGATAATCATGAAGCATAATTTTACTAGAAAACTTTTAATTTGTGCAGCGGAAATGAAAATCGATAACATTGTTTGACACTTCAGATGCAGATTTGATTTCTTCATCCTCACGGAAAAAAAATAAAACTAAACGACTCATGTACATTTTTAAGAACTTAACTTACCCCGTTCCATTGTCAATAACAATTGCAGGTAATCTTCCAGCCATGAAATTTAATATTTACTTCTAAAGAAACAGATCAAAATATTTCACACCCGCTTCCAACACCCAAAGAAACAGGAACTACAGTTACAGTGAACCAGTGAACTAAGATCATTTCTTATAACTTTTCTAATAACTTTCTATTTTTCTATTGGGCTTCACTGTTTACTTGTAAAGGCACTTCCATTTAGACGTACTTCCATCGAGACATGTGAATGTTTTTGTTTATATTTTTTTAAAGTTTGAAGTGAGTCTTCCCGCCTCACTCACGAGCGATAAGGATTCAAATGATAAAAACGCAATGGAGGAACAAGATATAAAAGAAGTTAGTAACTATTTCAAAGTTATAGAGTGGAAAATAAAAAATTTTTGCTTATGGGATCCAAAAGTTCACGAAAAATATCTTAAGGATTGTTCTTGTGATATAGAATTGTTCCCTGCAGGCCTGCATGGTGATGGTGAGCACTTAGTCGTACGTGTTTATGATGAAGGTGCATCTAGTATTGAAATGTCATTTATTGGCTCTGATGGATCTCTCCTTTGTCTCCAAGAAATAAAGCAGCCGAAATGGGAAGAAGGTTGTGAGGTGCTGTGTCCTGGTCCAAAGTTTGAAGAGGTAGTTCAAGCAAGGAAGAAAAATCCCAAGCAAAAAGACATTCTAACTCTAAAATGTCGTTTAGGGAAAGGCAAAGATTCTTGGTATAGCGGTCAGACAACTTTAATTGCCCATGATGTATTCTTAAAAGTGTCTGCTGAAATGTTCCAGGAAATTCAAATTGGAGAAAGCAAGTGGATTTCTAGAATAAGGGGTCTTCCTGAGGATGAAAGCTGTGATACAATGGCTATGCTCAATGTAAGTGCAGATAATGATAACGATGATGATGATTACTATGATATTGATGATGAATTTGAAGACGATAGTTATAGAACTGGAGAATTGGATTTATTTACATCGATTACAAATTCTGCTCATGTAACATTTACTTTGAAACCAGCTTCAGCTTTAAATAAGTTTAAGATCCTCACCTCCCTGTCTTTGCTAGACAAAGACAATATCATTATAAAAAGTCAACAAGATGATCATATCTTTCGGGGTATGCAGGAATGGATGTTTTCTGATTTATTGTTCCAAAGTGAGGTGATGAAGGAAGAAAATTCAATTATTATTCATTTAAAAGTTATTACCGAGGCTCTACGAAAGAAAGAAAAATATTCTCTGTCCTTTGATCAATGGGTTAAAAAGATTAAACCTTTTCCTACAGAAGTTGCAGAGGAACCTATATGTTTGAATCGGTCTACACCTTCTGTCACCATTCTTTCAAAAGAACTAATGGCCCTTTACCAAGATGAAGATTATGCAGATTTTCAACTTCACTGTGGAAACGTCACCTTTGCTACTCATAAAGGCATACTGAGTGCCCGATCTACTGTCTTGAAGTCTATGCTGTCCAGTGATATGACGGAAACAGCATCTAATTCGATGAAAATTACAGATCTGGATGTAAATACACTTGGTCGCTTTTTGTCCTTCCTCTACTCTGGTATTGTGGAGGACCTGCCGTGGGAAAGTGCCCTAAAGCTGTATTATGCTGCAGATAAGTACCAAGTTCCCTCCCTCAAAATTGAATGTAAGACTGTTTTGAGCTCTAGTGTTTCTATTTCTAATGTTTGCAATATTTTGTTGTTGGCAGATAGACACCAGGATGATGATCTCTTGTCAGTAACCCATGAATTCATTTTAAGAAACTATTACAATGTTTTGAAATCCACAGAATGGAAAAGTTTTATGCAGAGTGAGCCTTATTTAGTTTCCAAAACAGTCACTCATCTTACCACCTGTTTATTGGAAAAATAAAAAAAGGAGGTAATGATAAGGTATTTTCTACTGCTGCTTCTAATTTGTAGGGAGAGATATTTTCTAACTAATTTCTTAAAATTGAATGTTTTTTGAAACTAGTTATTTTTTTTTATCAAGGAAATATTTTGTAATAACATTGATTGCAATAAAAGTTATTATATTTGTATATTGATGTTCCTTTTATACTTCCAAGGGTAAGTAGCCATTCAAATATATTATGTAAGGATATTTTTTTTTTCATATTTGACCCTCCTCCCCCCCCCCTCTCAGTAAAAATAAAGCAAACAGCAAACCCCCTCTCTCTTAATTACATAATAAAACTGCCCAGCCCCCCTTTGTTCTTTTTTTTGTACAAAATAAAAATTTTAAAATACATTTGGTTTTTGGTTGAATTTTGAAATTACTTATGCAAAAAAAAAGATATTTTCAAAATGTAATGTTTGTACCCCCTCTCTCCCTTATCAGGAAAAATAAGAAAAGAGCAAACCCCCTCCCCCCTTAGGTGCCCGGACCCAAGGGCGGATCCAGACCAGATTTTCGGGGGGGGCCATGTCAGAGTCGGAGGGTATTACATTCGAAATTTTCAGTGCCTCAGAAATTTTTTTGAAGAGTGCTTGCTTTTAAGCCGCTTTTTAGGGGTTTATAGTAACTTAGAGGATATCCAGGGCCCGTGCCATTGTTTTAGAAAGTGGGGGGGGGGCGAAACCTTTTTGGTAGGGGCATAACAATACTTATGTTTTGCGAGGTGTTTGGATCCCAATTTTCCGAGTATAACATAAATAAAATACGAAACTTTGTTGAAGTTATAAAGGTTTCATCAGATAATGCTAGCTCGAAAGCAAAAGGGGGGTTCTGGGGGTCCTCCCCCAGAAAATTTTGTGAAATTTGGCTTCCAACAGAAGTTTTTTTACTCATTTTTGTACATTTGGTACCCATTGGATAACACCTACAGAGAGCAACTTCTTGTAAAAGGAGAGGAGAGAAACAAATTCAAGTAGAAAACAGTAAATAAGTAACCATGAGAAATTAATAGTGGGTCTGGGGGGTAACCCCCAAGAAAAATTTTGAACATTTGCCTCTAAAAATAGAGTTTCAGCTCATTTTGAAAGCATGAACCACAGAATTTTCAAGGATGAAATTATAAATAGATGCCAAATTTTGAAAAGGACTGGGGGTCCTCTCCCAGAAAATGTTTGCAAATGCGCCCTTTCAAACTAGTATTCATCTATTTTAAAACTTTCCAAAAGAGAACAGCTTTTAAGCTGAAGAATTTTCATGGGAAAAACACTCTAAAACAGATGTCACATGTCAAAATATTAAAGGGGGGTTGGGGGTTCTCCCCCAGAAATATTTTTTGAATTTTAGCATTAAGAAAGTGTTTCTATTTGTTAGGGTTTCTCGGGGGGGGGCCATGGCCCCCAGGCCCCCCCCCTGGATCCGCCACTGCCAAAGGTGCCTGCGTAATATTTGAACAGCGCTTAAAATCTATCTTTGGTACTTACGTATTATCCCGTCGACCATTCAGCGGCCGTCTAATTCAGTGGCACAGTAATAGTAAAGTCAATGGGATTTGATAACTTTTTCGGATTAAGCGTCAAGGTCGACGGGATAATACATAATATGTACCCTATCTTTTTAAAAACCTCTAAGCTGTTTTGGATGCAAACGAAAGAAATATATTCAAAAATGCAAATCAACTTATTAATATCTTATGTAACTTATTAATTAAGTTATATAATTTATATTAACTTATTAATATCTCATATAATATACTAATATTCGGTTATATTAATAACAATAAAATTTATACAATAATTAATTATTTGGCATCTTAAAGAATTTTAGCTGGATAGATAAAGAAACTGTACCAATCCAAGTAATCAATTAGTAATTATAAGGTACAGATTTGTTTGAAACAGGTCCTCCATGGTGAAAAGGGAAAATAAGTAAATTGAATTCATTGAAAAAATATATAAAATAAATTGTTTTTACTGAGTAATCAAAATGGGTGGTATCAAATTTTTCGCCTTTGAGTCTGATAATTTGCACACCTCTGTAATTTTGTACTTTAAGATGAAGAAAATCATTATTCCAACCTTTAATTCCTAGCTTTTTGAGTCTGCTACTTAAATAATTTTAAGCATGTTAAACACGGTTTAGGGGTCATTTAGAAAAGTCATTCAATACAATTTTTTTGTCCTTCAGTTATCATTACAAATCCTTCAAAATGAAGTCCCTGTAAAATTTTATCTGGTTCTAATTAATAGGAAGTGAGGTAAATCTACTTTTTGCATAAAAATATCTTAATTTCTAAACACAGTAAGTTTTTGGTGAGGTGATAAAAACGTAATTTTTTAGTAATGGAAGGACAGCCACAGTGTCGCTTTATAATACATGTTTCATAGGTTAATTTTTTTTTTCAAAAATTACTTTAACTGAAGTTAAACTAGAAATTTAAAAGATAAAATTTAGCCCACCTTTTATGGTCTGATTAATAACTTTATAAAAATGCCAGTGTTAACAAAATAGAGATTTTCAGCACAGCAAAAAGATGAAGAGTAAAAGGTGACTTTGACCTTGATTTTCTGAAACCCACTGAGTTAATTAGAAAAAATATGTTTAGATTCAAGAAATTTATATATTTCTGAAGAATATGATGTATGGTAAGTGACCTATTAATTTTTAAGATTTGAGTCATTTGTGTCTTCTTTTCCCCCGAATTGACTATTTTTGAACCCTGTCTTATATTGTCCTGTATTTTTAACTACTGTGCTATATTTTTGACCCCTGTCCTATATTATCCTATATTTTTGACCACTGTCCTAAATTGTCCTATATATATTAACACTGTCCCATTTTTTAAAAACTGTCCTTCACTTTGACCAGTCTTACCCACTGTCCTATATTGTTCATCACTGTTCTATATTGTCCTATGTTTTTGATAACTGACCTATATTTTTGAACACATATATTCACCTTTATTTTTGACCACTGTTCTATATTATCCTTTATATTTGACTCCTGTCCTAGTATATTTACCAACACCTATCCTATATTTTTACTATGGGCGTAGTCAAGAGGAGGGTCCCCGGGTCCAGAACCCTACCCCATGGGCCAGACCCCAAAATATTTAGACCCTATTTTTGGTGTGATAGTTATCAGTGGCTACTCAAGAGATAGTGCATATAGTATAGTATATAGAAAATATGAAGAAAAAGCGCCTGAAACACACTTTTTTGCATGCTAAAAATCTAAAATTTTCCGGGGGTAAATCCCCGATCCCCCCGTTACGATATGCTATTTTGAAGGGGTTTGCATTGAATTCATTTCATTTTTGATTTCTTATTGAATAATTCTGTGACTTAGATTAGAATTTCATATCACAAAAATTGTTTATAAACGTGGTTGTGGAATTTTGAAAAAAAGTACATTAAGCTTAATGGGTTTAAAATTACATTAATTGATATCATATCTTTGAATATTCACATTTTAAAGTTAAATTGCTTTAGTTTCATTCGTTAATTTATTCATACTTCGATTAATAGAATGAATGGTCCATGAAAATAGTGCAATTTTTTTTTTCATTTCAGTTTAATTTGCTGTATGAATCATCAAAACAACCGAACTTATAATGCGCTCCTGAATACTTATAGTTAAATCTTCCTCTTCCTACATTTGTAGATGAGTGAAGAAAAATATCTGGCTTTACAAGGAGCAGTGTTTTTTTGGATGTAACACAAAGGGGTCTCTAAATGAGCTGAAGCACTCCTTTTAAAGATCAAATTTCCAAACATTTTGTGGGGGAGAATCCCTCAGACCCACCCCCCTTTCCAATATGAAGCTACTGATAACTCAAAGAAAAAACTCTTGCATTGTTTTTAATGGCCTTTGTACATAAGAAACAATATTTTTACTATTGGATGAGAACTTTTAATCAAACTAGAGATTTAAAAGTAATATTTAATCATAGTTATTATACTAATTACTAATATATTATTAATAAATACTGAGTATTAATTAAAAGTAACCTGAAATTTATTTCACTAATTACGAAAATTTTTGATATTCAACAAAAAAAAATTCCCACTGGACTCCCCCCCCCCCTAAAGGAAAATCCTGGCAACACCCCTGATTTTTACCCCCTGTCATAAATACTATATATTTTTGATCACATTCCTATATTGTCCAATAATTTTGACCACCTGTCCTATACTTTTTAGCATTGTCCTATGTTTTTTATCTCTGCACTATATTTTTGTCTTCTGTTCTATTTTGCACTATATTTTTGACCACTGTATCCTTTATTGTTTTATACTTTTATCACTTTTCTATATATTTTAACATTGTCCAATATTGTCCTATATTTTAGCCCACTGTTCTATATTTTTTTTATTATTAAAACAAATTTAAAATCTCCCCATGCTCCACAAAGTATAACATGGGGCTTACAGAAGTAAGTTACAAGCTCAAATAAAACAGAAATCAGTACAAAACAACACAATCAAAAAACACTTTCAACAAAATTAACAAATAATGTAAAAGTTTTTCTATTGGAAATCATAGCAAATAAATTAATTTTTAACAAAAAAGAGACCGACTTCAAAAATGCGCCTAAAAGTGAGAAATAATTTTTATCCAAAAAACAACAATACTACTTTTTAACATAATTTTTGAAGTCGAAACACTTTCACAATAAATTAACATTCCTCGCTAACATTGAAAAAAGAACACGTTATTAGCATATAGCATAAGACAAAAGAAGATTTACAATTAAAGGCACAATATATTAATTTCTGTTTGACGAATGACGAAATGAATGCTGAATGACATGACGAAAAGAGTGCAGTTAAAACCTCTCTACTAGTAATATGTATTGTACTTAGAATTATTATCAAACATGCGGTTTCATCACTTATTGTGAAAGTGTTTCGACTTCAAAAATTGTGTTAAAAAGTAGTATTGTTGTTTTTTTGGATAAAAATTAATTCTCACTTTTAGGCGCATTTTTGAAGTTGGTCTCTTTTTTGTTAAAAATTAATTTATTTAATTCTTTTTATATCAAGTCGCCTGCGGCTCCAGAAATTTCATGCCAAAAGAAAAAATTTTATCCGCCCGACCCACGACGCCTTCGGCGTCTAAATGAAGTTTTCTTTTTCAGAAACAGATTCTTTACTTCCGAGTTTTGTAAGGTTCAGTCGGTATTTATTCCCCGTTTCAATAATCTGACTCTTATAGGGGTGAGTAAGCTTGCGACAAGTTTTTGATTTATTTATCATAACTCCTCTGGTATCTGCTAGAGGGCTTTTAAATTTAAATGGGACCAACTTGAAAACAATTCTAATCTAATGCAACAAACCGCGTCCAAATCGGTCCAGTAGAACATACCGAAAGGGCCTGGCAAAGATTCAACATTTATATTCGACGAATTGATAACCTCCTCCTTTTTGAAATCGGTAAAAAGAGATGCTGGCCAAAAGATGTGCATTTTTCCCAAGGCCAATCTTAAGACTTTTCTTTGGGATGAAAATTTAGGGCAATCATAAAAAATATGAAGGACATCTTCTAAAGTTAGCATAGAAATGAGTCTAAGATATACGATGACCAATGGTCGGAAAATATTTCCTTGTTAATTCACCCTTCTCTGAACCACTATATTCATCTGACCAGGTGTCCCATATTTTTTACCACCTGTCCTATATTTTTGTCTACTATTTTATTTGCGCTGTCCTATATTTTTTACCACTGTCCTATATTTTATTCTATAGGTATATTATATTTTTAATTCTGTATAATGTCCCCTATCCTAGATTTTTAACCCCTGTCTTATATTTTTTTCTGTCCCATATTGTCCTATACTTTTGAAAACGGTACCCTATTGTCCTATATATTGTGACCTCTGTTCTATATTGTCCTATATAGTTTGACCTCTGTTCTATATTTCTGTCCACTTTCCTATATTTTTTACCTCTGTCCTTTATTTTTTTCAGCTTTCTGATTTTGTCCTATATTTTTAACCCCAGTCCTTTATATATTATTCTATTATATTGCAGGGGTGCAGGCAGAATATGTCCGAACGTTCGAACTCGAACGATGTTCGGGGGAAATTCAGGGAGCTGTGGGGAAATTTTTGGCAAAGTGTATGGAAGAAAAATTCTACAAATCCAACTGTTATTAGTTACAAACAAATATTTTGGCTAATGAGTGCATCACACCGTCCAACTTCTTTGGAAATTTGGTTGAAAACTACAGAGTTTCGAATATAGAGGGAAAACTACGGATCTGCGCCCTAAAAAAAAAGTTTTCTTTGAAAATCTGAAAGTTGGCTTTTCCTTGCATTCTGATTGATGTGCAGGGAAAACAACGTATCCGTGCCAAGATAGGTGAAAAATCTCGTTCTTTTAAAATCACATTGATATTTTTAACTTATAAAGTGAAGTAAAAAGGTTAGTTTTTCTGGTATAGTTTGAATTTGAGAGAAATAGGTAAGATATATTTTACAATCATATTATAATACACGAGGCTGTTTTGATCTAACAAGCTAAAGTGACATGTATAATATAAGGAAGAATAAAGAGTGTATTAAGTCCATAAAAATTAAAATTTAAGAATTATTTGGAAATTATCGAACCTTACACAAGTTAAGTAGCTAAAAAATGTATTTTACAATAAAAATTAAATTTTGAAAAGAATATTTTTGTTGTTAATGGAAAAGAAGGTATAATAACTTTTAAAGATTTCAAGAGTGCTTCGAAGAATATAAAAGTGATAGTCTTCTGATTACTGTAAGATATCCTGATTTTGTTTTATATTTTAGGAAGTTATTTTTAGGGAAATTTTAAACAAAAGAAATAGTGTCCAGGGGAAATATTAGGCCCCGAAACATTTCCTGCACCCCTGCATATTGTATTTCTCTTCCTTTCAGAATGTCATTGGTCTTCAGTCGTCTTCCTTTCAGCATTTACAGTTTAGTATGTTTTAGGAGGTTGTAGGAAGATGGAGTAACCTGATTAACAAAACTTATTAATCCTGGTCATGAAGAAAAGACTAGAAATGAAATACAACTATCATCATTCTATCAAAGTTTTAATATTATTTCAATTATTAATGTACATTGATTTAAATCAAACTGAAAACTGACTATTACAATTAAATAATAGCAAAATGGAGAAGAAACAGATGAAAGTTATGAAATATATCAAAATTATATATTATTCCAGGATGATGAATCACAAATTATGATACACGCACATTTACCCAGTACATTCACAATAGACCCTAGCTAGTTATTAAATCGTTATGCATTTTGTGAATCCGTAAGAATTGACTAGCGTCATTGCTTGAGTAAATAAAGTGTTATATTCCCTATATTAAAATGGTGATGTTGTTTAATCTTCACAATGCTTTTTAACATGAAACTTATTTTATTTCACTATATGCAAAAATGAGATTCTTACAACGTTTTTATTTTTCCAAAATTTTTACGCTTTTTTGTTTCCAAACTTTTCAAATAAGCATTAATTGATTTTTAAAACCAAATCGTACAGAAAATCCATGAAATATATTTATTGCAATCTAAGTTTCTAAACAGAAATTTCGGACCTAATTATTGCTTATGTTGTTTTGTTTGTGCAGTTTCTGACTTTTTATTTTCTTACCAATCTCATCCCTGTAAGTGTAAAAAAATCTTATGAGAAATATCACCTTAGAAGGAATAAAAAACGTTTTTTACACCTACTAATTTTTAAGGACTCAAAGGGCTTTATTTCAGACACAAAAATAATAAAACAGTGCTACTTAATCAAAAGATCTAAAAAAAAAATCTCTAGAGCCTACCAGGAATTCACAGACATGTAATTCTCATGTAGAATATTTTGTTTTTAAAAAATTTTTTACTTAAACTAGTAGTTTTTAAGTCGATCATTTTAAGTAGCAGGTTTTTTAATCAAGTCATTTTGCATAAAACTAATTTTATATTAAAAGACTTGTTAGAGATTGAAAGATAAAATGAAAACTTAACTAGCAAGGGTCAAGTATCTATACATAAATAAATAATGAACTTACACACGTAGGAACACACACTAACATCTAGAGAAGAATTTAGAAAATATATATAAAGTACAAAATTGATAGTTTCGAATGCAATAATAGACGAATTTCAGCAAAGCTTATATACAGGTTGTTTGATCTAGTACTCATGCCTCCAGCAATTTACAAGAGTTTAAGTTGACAGAGAAGGACACAACACCTATTATAACTCGTCTACTACTGAACACAAGTTTGCTAATAATGACTAGCATAAGATGAAGTAAGCAATGAACAATAAACGTAGAAAAGGGTTTAGAATCAAATATAGTATATTCCATTTCTTGGTTTTTCTTCCTTAGACGAAGAATTCAGGTTTAAAATTTGATATCTTAACTTCGGAATGGGAAATACGTTTATATTATACGGGCGCTCGAGGTGTAACTATAGCTTAATTTCTAAAAAAAAATTCAATAAAAATTATTTGAATGGTTTTTTATATGAGCCTAATACTTTTTTATATTTTCAAGCTAATGTAAATTTAATGAGTGTGCGGTTATTTTTATTCACTACACATTTTAAAAATAAATACAAGAGGGAATTGAATTGAAATTCCAAAAAAAAAAAAGCTTGAAGTTTAGATTTGAAGGTGAAACAAATATTAATTTTCATTCGTTTATAACTATAATTTACTTAAATCTCTTTGGAATACTCTACTAAATATTATAAGTAACAAATTCTATTACTAAATTTTGTCTGTGAAAAATACCCTGCTTTTTAGGAAAAAGACGAACTATGAAAATGACACATTTTTAAGAAACCGTTGTATGCACAATTTCATAGTGATGGAAAATTTTAAGTAAGCCAAATAAAGAAAATGTTTCCAGCCGCCGGGGAAAGAATTTTACCAAGAAAAATACCAGTATGGGTTATACTACATTTGAACCAAGATTTGGAGTATGACTGATGGAGCATGATATGAAACCACACCATATTTACGAAACTATCAAAGACTCAGCAATCTACCCACACAAAATAACTATACAGAAATGCTCCACATTGTTCTTGCTCAGAGATTGCCTGACCGAAAATTATACGCTACAAATTATGTGGCTTTAACATGATTACACAGTATAGCTGCCGTAATAGCTTCCTCGTGTTTCTTCACACGGTGTTGTTGGTTCTGAAAAATTAGCTGAAAATAAAAACGCAAACTTCTTACATTCTGAAGAACACACTTTTTTTTTTCAGATTTGCTGATCCATTCTTCTTTCATTAGCAATTTAAAGGTTTTAGATATTAGCAAGCCTCCAGATCAATATAAAAAGATATCAATGCTAATGAATATAATTTGTCTTATAATATACCGATTTGATTTGAAATTAATATTTCAAGTGTATTCTTGTTTAGAATTCCAACGGAATACTTTTAATTTCTTGTTTAATTGAAATTTTTTGAAAAAGCCTGATTGCTACAAGAGCTACTGTAGTTTAATTTCTCTGTCGATCATTATAAGTTCTTCCATAAGTTACGATAAATCTTATTCACATGATTGAATAATATAAAGTGCCCCATTCACACAAAATTTATTATAATTTTTGAAATGAAGGGTTTGATGTTAATTTACTAAAATAAAATGACAATATGATATGATTTCAAAGAGGTTTAGATTTAAGTATCCTAAAAATTTCTTAGATTATCAACGATTTTTGCATTTTAGAGGTATTCATTGATTAAAATTTTAGATAAAAACATATTTTTCTCACAGTCACATACTTCACAACGACCACTTACCAATACAGTTCTTCACAAACATTTTTTCTGAACATGAAGTTAAACATTCAATAGATTTTCAGAAAAAGATATGTTCAACATCATATTTTAATGGTTCAAGTGTTACCCACACATCATGTTTTCGATCAAGTAATGATCACACACAACACACTCAAGAACATTGGCACCACTACTGCATAATGCAATAAATTTAACAGAATCCTAATTATGTTGAAAGTTAATGAGTGCATCTTTCCACTTTGAGCTCTAGAATTATTGAAATTTGATCGGGATTTTGATCTGGTTGACCAGAGGAGTCAACTATACTCCTTTGTTTCCAAGAGTCATCCATAAATAATGTCGCAAAAACTAGCATCTATCAAGGTTGTTTTACTCATGCTACTATTATTCTTTTTAATAATGTTCAAGTTCACAGATGATTGATTTATTACAGAGGTTCTTAAACTTATTTAAGTCGTAGCACCCCCAGGAGATTTATACCTAATTCTCCAAGTATACCCTACTCATATTCAAGCATAGCGTAGGATAATGTAACAACAAGAGTTAGTTCTCTATATTGTTTACCAGAGTGCTATGTCACTGAAATAATGAGACTGGAGGTCAGTCTACAACTACCAATCGCTTAAATCCTATAAAAAAAAGCTTTGGCGTATGCTTGAGCATGAGCATGCTTAGAAACTTTTCCAAGAGGATCTAGAGATGATCTTGAATTGTAATTTGGCCTCCAGACGTCATGAAGTTTGAGATCTCTGGCTTTCTCACGGAGGTTTACATTTTAATTTTCCTCTGTCCTGTTTATATACGATATAATCAGGTGTTTTAAAGCGAGACGTAATTTATGGATGGCCCCCTATTAAATCTCATAACTCGTAAGTGGAAGCATCAAAAGGAACTATCAAAACGACCCCTTCACTTGACATCAACAAGGACAGTTTAGCTGAATGTCAATGAACATCAAAGGAGGCTTTGCTCCACTCTACTAAACACAAAACCCACACAGCAGAATTCGTACGAATCGGGCAAAAGTTAACGCATCTCGGACAAAATGTACATATTTTGGGTGACAAAAAGGAGATAAATTTTGACCATTCATGCTGTGTGGACAGGCAGTGACGTTTCGAGCTGCCCAGTGGAAATTATTAAACTCAACAAACATACATCGTCACTTATCTGGAACACACAAGTCCCACACAGTTGTCGCAAACTAAGTAACATTTACATAATCGGGACCTCGAATACGTCTTTTGGAAGAAATAAAAGAGACGAAGTTCATGCTGTGTGGATGGGAAGGTCTCCCCAGCATAACTCAACAAACCCTCAAACGTCCTCAAGGTGGATTCACATGACCGTCGTCGTCTCGTTGCGGCTGAGGAGGAAGTCCTCCCACGTCATCTCTGGCTCGTCTTCGTCGTCGTCGACGTCGCGCTTCCTCCGTCGCTTGTAGTCGTCCTGGCTGGTGGCTTCGATGCAGAGGACGATGAAGGAGTTGTTGCAGGAGTATCGCTCCTGGTCCAGCAGGCGCCCTCTCAGCAGCGAGCTTGCCATCCCGACCTTGCCGAGGCCGCCGGAATGCCAGGCGTCGCAGTAGGACTCCAGGTCGCGCACGCCGTGCTTGTCCGACCCGTGCCACACCAGTTTCTGGGACCTGTCGGGGACGACAAGAAGATCATAAAGAACGTGTCGAAATCAATCTATCCGGTTGTGGTCGATGGTTAAAATTTAAAGACCTAGACGTTTCATCCATGACTGCAATAGACATCAGTCGAAGATTGTAGATGACTGATCAGACTGTAGTTCAAAAAGAACAAACCATGGCATTGAATGGCCTAATCTGGCCATAAAAAACCAACCAATAGAACAAATGATGCAACAACAATACATACCTCCACATCAGGCCAATCAGAGTCAAGTATCCCTTAGCTTGTGCAGTGCCTTCTGGCCAAATAAATAATGGCTCCTTTTCCACTTCCCAATCAGTCATCTACAATCTTTGACTTCGGACTGCAACTAAACATGTCTATCACAGTCATGGACGAAACGTCTGGGTCTTTAAATCTTAACCATCGACCACAGCCTACCAGCCCGCATCCGGTCTTGAAAGTCTTCGTGTCGAAAGTTTTGAAGTCTGGATTTTTACTGATAAAAAGGAAATGATTGGGGAAACTGAAAGAAGATCTTACTGTCAAAATAAATCAAATGAAATTTTTCAAAATGGTCCTGTATGGGGAATCCAGACTCAAAAGGAGCGCGCTTCTTCTCAAAAGGAATAACTACTTTAATGAAACGAATTCGGTTCGTGTAAAAATTGCAAAGGTTCATAAATCCTGAAAACAGGACTTTGAGAAGAATGATAAAAAATCCCATAGAAATTCGAACTTACCATCGGTTATCAGCAAGGACATTTCTGCCGTCGAAGGAGTAGATTCTCGGAGGATATGGAAATGGGGCTCCTGCTCCAGTAAAAACATCCTTCCAAGCATTGAAAATTACCTCTCCCTTTAAAAAAAAGATTTAGGCATGAAGTTTTATTATTTTTAATTTGAAAAAAGTTTTTCTAAAGGCGTAAGAAGGTTAGTATAATTTAAAATTAGAATTCCAAATAAAGCTTTTCAGACGTTTTACCTTGAACTATGCCCTATATTTATTAATCCATGAAAAATTTCTTATTGTACCAAGAAATTTTTAAGATTTTGAATGACTTTCACAACTTAGGTTCAAGTTGATATAGATTTGAGCAAAGATGTGATGCTGAGTACCTTGAGGTTGACGACTGGCAGTCCGGCGTCCTGGAATCGCACAATGCTATCGAGGTTCTGCACGCGGGAGGCCAGGAAGGCTCGGAATGTGCCCCGCAAGTTGGCCCGCTTGGACTGTCGATAGCATTCGTAGTCGGCCCCGCGAACGCCGTGCATGTCACCGCTGAAGGGCTGGTTCAAGGCTGCCATGCGGAGCTGAAAGAAAACCTCCTATAACATGATTGTTGGACTCATGGTGACTGCGCAAAAAGCCGGCCATTTCATCCAATATTAACTCTTTAGGGATAAGTAAGCCAAGTTCAAGTCTCAAGTGTTTAGGTGGCACAAAGCCTTGACTGAACAGAAGAGTACCCAATCTCATCACCAAAAAAAGGCTCAAATGAGCAAATTAAAACTGAAGTCCATACTCATTGCTCTCTTGTAAATCACAACAACCCGTATTAAACCCCCAATCTGTGGGTTTTTTTTATCATTTTAATTAATGCATATTTAATTGCACATTTGGAGTCACTGAGTGATGTTGCATACCAATCGTAATTCTAAATAAATTTGTTGAAAGCTAAGAAACTAGAGGAAGTTTCGCTTATCTTTAGAAATCCCTATATTTTCGACAAACTTTGAATTCGTTTTTCTCGAATCAAAAGAAAAGTGAATTGATGCTTTTGCCCCACCCCCGTTGTGGTAACAATACCAAATTAAGTATGTTTTTCATCAAGCTATAACCTCCATTTAAAGTTACTAGATTTTTCCAGCAGACCAAACTGACATTCAAAGAAAACTTACCTTTCTCCACACCTTTCGTAAAAGGAAGCAAGAAAAAATACAAGAAATTGTTGAAAAGTCGAGATTTTTTAAAAAAAAGGTTTCTTTGAGATTCGTATTAAAAAACTATCTACTTACTCGTGGAGCCTTATCCAGCCTCAAGTTATCAACTGGAGGGCTAAACGGAGCATAGGTGGTGGGAGGTTTCTATAGAAAAGCAATGTTTTTATGAGTTACTAATACATGGAAAACTGATAGTATATGATCAAAAGCAATAATTACGTAACTACAAAAATATCAAACTTACGGTAGGACTAGGAGTGGATTGAACAACCAAAGATCCCAGCTGTAAGGAAAGATGGAAAACTTACTATAACGTTCATGATCATTATTGTATTACCATAATATGCATAGCTTGAGATTAACTTACCGCTACGTATTGCCATCCTTCACTTACTCTCACCAAGAGAGATTCTTCTTCTAAAACGAATGCTAAAGTTCCCAAAGGACTTATGTCCGACATTTTCAACAAGGTATCCATGTTTTTGAAGGTTACAGCCTGAAGAGGAAATATAAAGATTAAAAACCTTTCTTTTTACGTTGAAAAAAAAATTAAACTCATCACAGTTTATCGTAATTATTTGCGACTAAGTTTTAAACTTAGTTTTTAAACGTAAAATACATTATATACCGTCGAACTCCATTACAGTGAACTGTTATGGGACCAAATAACAGTTTATCATTACCGAAAATTCACTATAACCCAAATTATGACAATGTTGGTCGGTCACTCAAAACCAGGGAAAGGTTCCATTTTAATTGAAAAGGTAACTATTGAGGAGTTTGAAGTTATTTTAAAGTAGTAATGAAAATTATCCATAAGGAACACTTCTCAAATGACCTCAAAAAGTTTAATAAGAAAATATGAACTCGAATATCGTTTCTATACATACAAGGAACTCCAAATTATATTTTGATAATTTTGTTCATAAGAAAATATTTTTGCATAACCAGTTAAGTTCGTTTAGAATCGAATAGAATTACCTATAAGAAACAAAAAGCCAAGCACCTCAACCAAAGAACCATAGTTAAAAGTTCGTTTAAATAATTGGAAAAAGGAAAAGATGTCCGTTACAAATTTTTTATCCTTACTAGAAAAATCATTTACACTATTTTTCGCAATGTGATACCTAATCCTATCATGATCGGAAAACCTTTCGATTTTGATTAATTTAAATATTTTTAGTAAAAAAGAAAAGGAAGATAGATTTCTATTGCTTACCCCGGGAACCACAGTAGGTCTCCTAAGTTCATCGGGAGCACTCTCATAAAGAGGCTTACCAGGAGGCCCTGGTGGTCCAGGTGGACCAGGGGGTCCCGGAGGACCAGGGAACACTTGCACTCCTGAAACAAGGAAGAATTGTCGGTTCGAACTTAAAGGAAATTTATATTTTCTCTCAGTAAGGGGAGAGGGATGTAATTAGTTTTAATAAACACTTTCAGCAATTAATTATGTTCGCGACAGAAGTCACAAAATTTGCGAGCTTATCTTTAAAAACATAATAAATGCAGGTTGCAACTAAAGTTTTTTTAAGCGTCAAGTATGAAAATGAAGTTTTAACGACTTAAAAAAAAAAAATAAAAGCTTTTTAGACGACATTTCAAAACGATTTCCAGAAATTCATTTAGTGGTTATGTTTGAATATAAATTAAAAGTAATGGGATGCTTTATAGTTCTTGGCTTACCTTTAGCTCTTGCAAAAGACCTCATGCCTTTTATTCCCCGATAAGCTTGTAAATGAAACGCAATATGTTCAAATGCATTCTTTTAATTTATATTATCTATTCTACCATTAAAAAAATAATACTTTTTGATTGATGTTTAATATATCTGCGTATTTTGTAGACGGATTTATTACAGGGACTGTCTATTTTCAGGTTTGAGTTTTCCTTGAGTTCTTTATCATTTGAATTATATTCTTATGAGATTAAGTTTTTGAACAACTGTTGAATTTTAATAGGTCAATCCAGCTACATTGATATGAGAAAAACTCATGCTCCTCAACTGGAATCGTCTTTATTTGAAAGGGAGGACAACTTCCCTTGTAGGTACGCCGCTGCCGTTCAATTTTTTTTACATAACCTCATTACCAACAACAAGTAGTTTAATCAGGAATTAAATCTTAAAAATACAAGAGAACAGTCTTTAAAAATTGCAACACGATCCTGTCCTATACGTTGCTTATTCTAAACTTAGTAGTAGGAGGCAAGTTTATGGATAAAAAGCAACCTTTGTTAAGAGAATAGGGTAGAGGAACAAGACTTGAACACTATAGGAACAGAGCTGAAGTATTATAGGGCACAAACAGTTAACTTAGGGGGGCATGATGGAAAACAAATGGTTCACTCACCTCTTCTTCCAGCGTTATCATTACCAGTCCAGAATGGATTCCTATGAGAACTTCCTCCCGGTGCTCCGGGTGGACCTGGCAGTCCAGGCGGGCCCTGAATTCCATCTCCGGGAGGACCCTAACGACAATGGCCAGGTTATAGGTCGAATTTTATTACTTTTCAACTTTAATGAGTAAAGTGAGTATATGAGAGTGGTGAAGTGGATTTCAAACTTAAAAGTACTAATAACAAAGGATTATTTGATTCATTTTTATTATTTGACGAACCTGTTATAAGGTGTTTCTTGTTGGCATAAACCATCATATATTTATTAATTAAAGTTTTAATTAAAAGTTAAAGTACATTTATAATTCTTGGCTCTTAGACAAGGTAAATGTTTTTTCTAAAAACTTTTTAGTTATGCCATTTCTCTAATTATCTGTAAATTTTAATTTTTAGCTAAATTATCCGTACTTGTGGTTTTTATGACCCAAGCAAGAAATCCCTTGCTGGAAAAATGATTGAATTAAGTTTGATCACTTCAAGTTTGATGTTTGCTTGAACTTTCAATTATTTTTCAAGTTTGAAAGTCGTTAGATTTTCTTTTCTAGCTTGAAACATCCAACCTCAAAATTGCTTGAAGTAAGCTTGTTTCTACAAGTTTGAAATTTCAACCATAATTACAGGAAATCTCAAACTGGAAGCAAGCATACGTGCTATCTGGGACTGAACATTCAGCTCGTAGGCATGGTGTATTAATAAATTCTTCTAAGCATGAAAGGAAGAGGATTGTAATCATATTTTAATGCATTTGTCACGCATATTTTAATGTATTTTTTAATGCATTCAAAACACGGTAGTTTTATGGTAGTAGATAGAAAAACTTACCGGAGGTCCTGGTGGTCCAGGTATTGGCACAAAATTCCCATCTGCTAAACCACTAGGTGGTCCAGGGGCCCCGGGTTCACCCTGAAAAAGTGACCAGGATTTGATTTCAGTCAAAGGTCTGGTGTGTCAATAAAGTCTAAAGTGTGTCAATAAAGTCTAAAGTGTGTCAATAAAGTCTAAAGTGTGTCAATAAAGTATGTTATCTATAACAAAACCTTTAGGCTTCTCTAAAGTTATAAGGGTCTCAACGAGGGGGTATTGCATAAAAGATACGGTTAAAAGCATGGACATTATTTTGTTTTAGACAAATTTCTGGTAGCGAAAGGTTGAAAATGGATTGGTCAACCATACCTTGAGACCGTCTCTACCTCTTCTTCCAGGTTCTCCTCTATCTCCGGGTCTCCCGGGCGGCCCGACTGGACCAACGTCACCTGAGTCGCCTTTCTCTCCTTTTGGACCTGTCACAGATCCAAGCTTATGACTACGTCCATTAATTTGAAAAAAAGAAAGAAAAGAAAACAAGCAAAAGAACTTACCAATACTAACGACACTAATACCGTCCTGGAATAAAAGAAGAAGACATTGAAACATTTCAAAAACTCACATCTTAACGAGTTGCTCTTTTTAGTAATCTATGAGCGAGGAAAAATTTCGGAACTGATTCTTACCGGATCCAAATAGCCACCGAGTCCAGGAGCGCCACGCTCTCCTTTCTCGCCTTTGATGGATTCACCGCGTTCACCTTTCTGACCTGGTCTGCCGGGAGTACCAGGTCGGCCCTACGAAACGAAAATAAAACACCGGTAATAAACATAAAGTAACTTTTTTTTTAAACAAATGAAATTACTGAATAAAGTTCGCACTCACAGGAAATCCAGGTAATCCGATCTCGCCGACGGGTCCAACCGTACCTGGAGGACCTGGGGGACCAATTTTCCCTTTCTTTCCTCTGCGGCCTCGATCTCCTTTTTCGCCTTTGATGATCTGGAAGAGCGAAAAGTCTAATTGGGATCTGCGACGAAATGGTATGATCTAAACTTCCTGAGTACTTGAAAAGTGTGTTTTATTAAATAGGATTAAACCAGTACAGGAATATTAGGAGGCTGTCTATAAATGATGTCACGCTTGAAGGGGAAGGAGGGGATTCATCAATCACTTTGATGACACTTTGACTATGGGGAGAAGGGGGTTACAAGAATTTATGACACCAAAATTTTTTTTTGGCGCAAGTTTAGAATTGCGTATGCGCCAAGTTTTTAGCGCTAAACATCATTATTATGGTAATCCTAACTCATGTTATGTGAATGATTTGGCTTCCAAATGTGCCGCTAAACAGCCGAAACTCGCCAAGCATACGCAACTCTAAACTTGCGCCTTTTTTTTTTTTTTGAAAATGTATTTTTTCATACACATAGGAATGCCATTATAAAAATTCAAATTATACAAGTAACAAAATTTTAAATTATAAGGTGGGGTAAGCTTCAACAGAGGGAGGGGGTTGTGAATTCTCCAACTTGCGACCACGAGCTGAATCCGGCCCTCCAAAGTTTTTATCCAGTCCAAAACTTCTATTTAGGTTTATTAGTTTTAATTTTAAACAAACAAATTTTACAAATATAATATATAGTTACAAATTCCATGATTCCTAAGTTAGAAGGTAACACAACACTTCTCCATAAGAGCTTCTTTCTAAAACTTTTCCCTCTCGATAAATAAAAAATATTCAAAAAAAAATCTATGATTTTATGAAATTATGATTAAAAATCTATAATTTAATTTACCAGAGTTTCATCTCCATCTTGGTTGATGACTGAGGTCGGTCCAGGAGGCCCTGGTAATCCAGGAAGTCCAGTATCTCCTTTGGGTCCGGCAGGACCGGGACTTCCCAGTTTACCACGTTGACCTCGATCTCCCTGAGAAATAAACAAAAATAAATAACCTTTGAAAAAATGCTGAGTATATTAAATAAGGTAAAATATTTGTACTCATGTCTGAAATTCTATGAAATAAATTCTCAGACAGTAAAAGTAAAAATTCAAGTAGTATCAGCAGCAGCATCGCGTGTGAATTTAGTGAAGAGCTTGTTACGTAGATGGCAGCACTACAAATAAGGAGGAGACCTTTTTGAGCTGTCAAACCCATTTTTAACAATCAATCGTAATTCGAATATGCCACAGATCCTCAGTCAAAACAAAATGCAGTTAATTACTCGTAGTAAGTCTTGAATAGTTACCGAATAAGCATGCCGAAAAAAAAAAGGTTTATCTATTCCCCCCTTTTTAAAAAAAAATCGTTCCCTCTATTTCTCCTTCTTTCTCATGCATTCTTTTCTCGTTCTCATTTTCTTTAATTCTACCTCATTATTCTTTCTTTACTTCTAGATTAATCTCTGCCATTCTTTTCTGTTTTTCTATGTGCATTTTCTCTCATTCCCTCTCCCCCTTCCGATTCTTTTTTCTCTTCCACTTTCATTCTTTGTCACTCCGTCTATCTTGTTACGTCTCTCATTCCAAAGTAAGATGGGAGTGGAAGGTAAACAGCTAGGAATATCGTAAAGGAAAATATATTTTTTTCTAGAAGAACGTTTCACTGTGAGTTTTTATTTTCTAACTATAATTTTTCTGTACAGACTCTATGACAGAAAATAAGTAGACACTTCTAGACAGTGAACATCTCAAAATTAATACTTAATCGTTCGTACCTTCCAAAATTCCTAACTAGAATTCTTTTTAAATCAGGGTTTCATTATGTTAAAAAAATATTTTTATCGTCCTTCTTTACTACGGAGGAAATAAGTTAGAGAGTAATTTTTAATTCAAAAAGAGTCATTCTATATCAGCAAAGAACTATAAAAAATCACAAAAAAAGATAACTTACCTTTGGACCGGGTTCACCTGGTTCACCCTGCAAAATATACAGACATTAGACAAGTTGCAATATCACTTTCTTAATCGTAAAACTGAGTAAAGAGATAAAAAATGGTGTGGTTATTATAGTATAATACAAAACCCATATTAGTTATAATATTCTTTTTACACACTTGTATCCGAGGAAGATATATGCGAGAATAACTGTACCTTGAAAGGTGTTCCTGTGTATTCTACCCCAGTTTCCCCATCAGAACCTCTGTAAATTGCAGACAATCCCGGAGGACCCGGGGGACCTGGGACCCCTTCTCCTGGAGGTCCAGAATCTCCCTAAAATTACAATAAAAAACAATAATAAAGTACTAATATTTAAAAAATTAATGCAAATAAGTGTTTGTGAAAGGAATATAATTTTTTACAAATAGTTAAAGTTAATTACGGAAATAATTAATTTTGGATTTATTTGACTTTAAAATTGGTTGGTATTATATCCAATGCAAGAATAAAAGTAAATAAATGCATTATTTAGTAAATATTGTATTGTATTGGAAGCAAATCCATTCAATCCTTTAAATTTTCACTTTAAAATGATTTTTTATTTTAAAGCTTTTGCTTTAAATCAAGCATAATTTTTGACGATTGCGTATCTAGAGGTAGTACTATCAAATCTCTTTCGAGGATATCCTTTGATAATACATAAATACAAATATGTATCTTATTAGATGACTCAATTACATTTTCAATCAGCTATAGGTAGAAATAAAGATCCATTAAACAAACATGGGATACACACACGTGTTGCTACCATCATTACTTTGGCATCGAAACTTAAACACAGGTTAGTAGCATCATTAACGCAGGTAGAAATTAAAGGATGGAATGTTTTCTTTTTGGATTATTACACTGATTAAATACAATTTACAAGGCACGTGTGTTTTAAATCATGTAGTATGCATAGGTAGGTTTTTAAGCAGGAAGGATATAGCTAATGACGTAATGATAGTAATCGGGTTATAGAAGATGGAACTTGGGAAGATCTTAGCTTAAGATAAAAACTGTTTAGCGTAAGAGCCATGATATAAAATGACCTGTTATTCACTTTTTTTAGGAATGCGTGTGGTAGATTTAGTAAGATTAATAAGTCAAGTTATTTTTCCCCTACAAGATGATAGCGTAATATAGGTAATTAATGGGCAAGTTCTGAAAATAGGAATATAGATGTAGTAAAATGTATTTAAGTAAAGGAACTTATCTTCTCTGTCTAAGAAAAATATGACAAGAATTTGATTTAGTTGCAATTAGTTCATCATTCTATTTTTTCTTTGATGTTTTAAAGTAGTTCTTAATGTCAGGTATTATCAGAAAATTAAAAAAAAATAATGGGAACAGATTTCAACAACTATTTTAAGAAACATTTTTGCTATTCAACAAGGAACATGGAAATCCTACAAAAGAAACATTGACATCGAAATAAATCAACGTCACTGCCAGTGTCATCCCTAGAAGAAATATTCAACCATTACTCTATTTTACATTATATGAATACATTCCGTAGTTTGCATAATAGTAATAATTCATTAGCAAAAGGGACTATATTTTTTTCTTTCCTCCATATTTTGAATAAATAGCTACCTAGTTTACTTAATGAAAAGATCGTGTACTAACCTTGTCTCCTCTTTCTCCCTTCAAACCAGGTAAACCTGCAACGCCATCTCGACCATCCAGACCTGAATCTCCCTTTTCTCCGGGAAATCCAGAAATCCCCTTCAACCAAAAGACATATTAAGATATCTCAAGTCATTTATTGTATGGTTACAACAAACAATACATGCTTATACACAAAACCATTTTCCCTAACGCTTCTTGTGCCAAGAAATTTCTCTTACCTGGTTTCCTTTCTCCCCTTTAGGCCCCGTCTCACCGCGATCTCCCTTTTCCCCGGCATATCCTCTCTCTCCGCGAACTCCCGGCGGCCCTGGTAAACCAGGGGGTCCTTGCACCCCTGGCACACCCGGGCGACCGACATAGGGACCGAAGGGGCCGTCTCCTGAGCTTGGATACAATCCCGAGCCGTACGCGCCATCTAACTGCAAAAAAGGAATATATTCATAGAACATCAAAGAATCGATTTTGAACAGATCGGGTATGGTTTTACCAACTTACATCGAAAGGAGCGTGTCCGTTAGCTAGCCCTGGTGGACCTGGGGGTCCAGGCATGCCACGAGGGCCTGGTGTTCCGGGCATTCCGTCTACACCGGGCTCTCCTTTCTGACCCTGGACACCTGAAAGGCCTACCTGACCTTCGTCACCCTGAAAAGAATAGTGCAGAGTTCAATATTGGTCTTATTTTTGCCAAGGTAGTGACAAGCAGGCGCTATGATTCAAAGGAAAGTTTTTGAAAGTTGTATGAAAATATTCTTTATTTTAATAGAAAGGATTATTTTAATTCACCAAAAGCTTGCACTTTCTCCTAAACAAAATTCTCTAAATATAATTTTGCTAATTTATTTACGTATTTCGTTCTCAATTAAATGCATTTTTACCTTGGGTCCTGGAGATCCCGGCATTCCAATCCCTGGTGGTCCTGGTAGACCTGGAGGTCCCTGAAAAATAATGCATTCTTAGAAAACCTGTCAAAATTATAAGCTATAATTATTAATTAATGTTATTAAAATAATATTTGTGTGCACCAAGAGAATAAAAAAACAAAACGAAAATAAACTTCCGACTCCAACAAAAATGAACTTACCGGTTCTCCTTTACTACCAGGTAGACCATCTTGTCCTCTGATGCTTGAGAAGTTTTCAAGGTGTTTTAGAGATATGTTACAAACGCAGGGACCTCCGTTTGATCCTTGATGCAGCACTCCAGGGAACCATTCTTTAGGACTCTAAAACAATCCAAAGGAATAATAAATCAGCATTGTTATTTTGGTGTGTGGTAGAAGATGAAACTAAACTTGAATGGGTGGAGAAACATGAATGGTGACGAAGAATTAAATTTGTTATGTTCACCAGTAGGGAGTGAAAGTCATTTGTTGCTTTTCAAAAGTCTATTCAAGTTTGGCCCACCTTTTTAAGTAAGTGAATTGGAGTTATTAGTTATAATAGACTTTTTATTTTTTAGTTTAGTACTTTAAAATAAGAAAAGGGCTTACTTGATCATCTCCAGATCCAAACTCTCCTTCGTTCCACACCTCGGAGTTTCCTCCCAAGAAACCATTTCCTCGAAATGGCGTAAACACACATTCGCCCTGGAAAAAATTCAAATTAGAGCAATTAGGAATTTGCCGTCCTCCCACACTTAAAGGCGTAACCACCCATAGAGTTGTGAAACCAAGAAGATATAAGCTCTTCCATTTAACTTACTGTATATTGAAACACAATAATACCTATGGTTTGTTTTTTAGGATTTCTATGAACTTTATTTGCGAATAAAAATTGCATCTGCAGAACAGTATTTGTTAAATTATCACTGTAACATCCTTAGGTACTATATCAGTATGTCTTAATTTAAAGTGTTCTAAATCTGATTGTTTCATTGTTTAACAAACCATAATAATTAATAATTAGTTCTTTTTAACTATTAAATAGTTAGAAATTGTAGCATTTGGTGAAATTTGCACCATAAAAGTTTAAACTGTTCATTATTATACATTAGTTGTTTCACCCGAAGGGCAAATTATTGTTGAAAATGGAAATGTCATATGACATTTCCATCTATCTATCCATCTATATAGCCATCTATATAGAATTTGAACATTTCTACATCCAAATCCTTTGTCATATTTTTAATAATCTGTTTAACCTATACAAGGTTTGATATAACAGTAAACTAGTTTGTGTTGTTTCGTTTTTCTGCCTTTTTAATATGGTGGTATACCACACTTAAATACTTATTGTAAAATCTCATTAAAATAAAAAAATAAACGTTTCTTTTCTCACAATATTAGTTTACCCTAAGAGTAAGAAGACTTTTTTGCTCTTCACTGAATTCATTACTTCGTAGTTTTAACTCTACAATCAAGTTATCATTTCCCTCTTCAGAACCATTACATCCAAATGCTTAAAGACTACAAAGTTTTCATATCACATAAATCATGCATACCCTTTTAAATGTTTTAATGATATAATACACGTTGATCACGTATTAACTATAAAAAGAAGACACACTTGACATGAAATTTATGGTCAAGACATAACCCCACAGTAGCTACCGAATATTGATTACTTCACCATAGATAGAGTTGACACCGAAATTTACATGAATAAAACAACATTCCCTTGAAACATATCCCAACCCATTCATAATCCCTCCACAAGTCGGACACACGATGAACGTCCAGATGGTAATTATAAAACAGGCTCATCTGCACATCCTCTTAATACAGCCACTGATAGGCAATTCATTAACTCATTATATCCCGCCCATATCTATGCACATAAGAAGAGCACGGCAAATTGAAAGCAACGAAATCACGTTCGGGCATGTCACGAAGTGGACCCATTAATTTACAAAGGGAAGGTAGGGCTTACCTTTTCCCCTCGAGGGCCAATGGGGCCAGGCGAACCAGGAGGTCCGGTGTCTCCTTTGTCCCCTTTGAGTTTCGGGGCGATTTTCAATAACTCTTTTGCGGTTATCAGTCCGCTTTCCCCCTGAAACAAAAACAGCAAGTTCAATTTTCTCACATTCGCCTCATTATTCATGGGAAACTTCAAATTAATTGACCTATGGAAAACGGTTAATAGGGTAAGATACAACCAGAGATAAGCTTGGGTTATGCACATAATTACGAGGTTCATGTCGGGTGTGATTAAGTTTTCATTATGTTAAGGGGTATTACTATCTATTTGTTATAAATATATTTGTAAGAGGGTAATTCAAAGTCCATTCAATGTGGAATTAGCAAGGGAAATTAGTTATAGGTGCATTAAATATTCATGGAAACGTCCAGAGAGTTGGCTTCGATCCCCTCGTACAAAGGGAAAAAAATAAAAGATTCAGGGACAGAAGTTGATTTATTATTCATCCGAGAGCAATTGGTGCTAATATAGTGATGATTAGCAGTAGTATTTGAATTAGTTAAACATTCATTATGCTTGCTTCCCTAACTTTAAAAGTTATTCAGTCATGTAATCATGCCACGTCAAGTCATGTTTTAGTTAATCTAAAATAGTTTCCAATAGGACAACCCAGGCCAAAACATTCTGAAAAACTGAATAAAAAGGTGAAAGGATTTGAAACACTTTCTGCTACAGTTGCTAGAAAATATGCCAGTTTTTTTTAATAACCGCTTAAAAGGTTGTTGGTTATAAAATTTCTATTATAAGTCCTTATTGCTACAAAATAACTACAGACTTCTTTAAGAAAACTTCACTTTAAGACATTTTTTGAAGAAATTTTGCAGATTTTTTTTGGCTGGGAAGTAATATGAAGTTATAATGATTTCATAAAGGCATTAACAATAACAAAATAAGAAAATTTAGAATTGGTTACATATTTTAAGAGTTGAAATTCTTAAAAGATACACTTTTGCATCGCATTAGATACAAATTTGTAAATTATGCTAAAACAAATACCTTCAATCCTGGTTTTCCATGTCTTCCCGGTCTTCCTTTTTGTCCCTTCGGTCCAGGTACTTCTTTCATAGAACAAGAATATTTTCCAAATTGAGTGCAATTTTTATTTTTTAAGTAAATATGTCTGGAAAAGATTTTTTTAAGCTACCCAAACGTATCTCATTTCTAATATGTTGGGGGAATTCTGAATTGACTGTTTACTTTTAGTCTGAACTCCAAATAAATATGAATTGGCGCTTTGAAAGAAAAATATTTTTGTTTATGAATATTTTACTATTTTTTTCGATCTAGTTAATTTTATTTAGTTGAATTACGTGTTTGAACTCTTAAATCTAAACTTTTCCTTCCTATCAAAAGATTTTCAAAAGCAATAATATATTTTTTCTTTTGAGTTCTAGGAAAATTCAAGATAGTTTTGATCAATATGAAAAAGATTGTACACATAATTAGGAATTCATAAGATATGAAACCAAACATGATTTTCAGTGATTTTATTTCAATCTTGCCGATAAATTGAAAAAACACAGTATTTTAAGGAAAATTTATGTTTACTAACTAAAAAAATAATAGTTTTACAGGAGGATTTAAAATTTTCATATAACATTCGCTTCTGTATAGCTCACGATCTTCTCCCTTTTCAAAATAACTTAAGAAGCAAATAATTATTGAAATTAAAAACAAGGCTTTAAAAATAAAAATATATTCGAAGTTTACAGAACTCACTGAGGTGTAACTTAATACAGATATTTCTCAATTCAGGACTGTGCTTTTAAGTTATAATAATTTTACAATTCGATTGGTCCTTAGTACGAAACCTCTTCGATTTTTCTCTACAATCTTGTTTTCAGGTCACTTAAATTAAGTCGAATTACGACTGACAGAACAAGTCCAACTAGATTATCTCCTAAAAGATCATGCCGGCTCCTTTGTGACTCAAGCGAAATTCAATACTCCTTTGAGTCGTACTGATACAAATCAAGAATCGCTCTCACCTTGCTATTTCGGTGTCACAGCTTTAGTTTTCTGATTGTTTGGGATGACACATGTCAAAAAGTTTGCATTGTGTAAATGAGTCATTGCATTGGTGATAGCGAACAGTTAAAGAACCTTTATTTATAAAAAGATCTCATCTCCAGAATTTTTCGACAAATTTTATATTGCAAAATACACAGCTACTATTTTTCTTAGCATAATTTGACTACTATGACTTCTTTGTTATAAGGGCATGCCCCTTTAGACAACTCTTGAAACTGTAGTATGAAAAATGCTGATGTGGAAGCTATAGTTGATTGACATAGGCATTATTTCTTTATGGGAAAACTGAAATAATCTTATTATTAATCAGCAAACATGGAATAAGAAATCATACTATGGTGTATAATGCTTTTTTCAATTCCAGACAAGAAATTAATAGAAATATTGATAAAGACAGAATTAAAAGTCAATTTCACACAGAATTTTTCCAACAGGATAAATTCTCCCCAATGGTTTGAACTATGAGAAAATAATAAAAGGGTAACACGATTTTTTTTAAAACCTCTAAAGAAAACAGTGTTCTGAAAAGTTCATATTTCTAAAAATATCACTGGTTTATCTATTGTTTCCATTTTTAAGAGTTCCAATATTAAAATCCCTTCTATTAATATCGCCTAATATAACAATAGTGAGTGAGGTAAACGGAACTGCAAAAACACCTTTTTGTGAAACAGCATTTCTAAGTTACACCTCAGAGTTCCGAAATAAAAACATTGCAACACAAGCACAACCACCCACCCCATAAGAAGCACAAACCAAAAGCAAAAAAGAGCAAACTCAGAGAACAAAAAAGATAAACTGTCCACCACCTCGACTTACTTTCTGCACCCAATGAGCCCGGCCCCGGAGGAGGAGGTATAATCAACGGAGGTGGACCTGCAAAAAGGCAAACCAAATCAAACAGGCTGCAACACAAAAGCAACTGAAGCCCCTTTGGGTGGAACGCAATTTGTTTTTATCCTAATTACAGTACCTACCTACAACCCGTTTGTTGTAACAGCGAGCAGATCACTTAATTCCAGTCCTTGTGGAACCTGGTTTGTAAATTTCATATTTGCTTTGAAAAATTCCGAACGTATTTTTTCCCTGAAGTAATATTTCCCAGAATAAACTAATTAAAATTAATAGCAAACAATATGAAAGAAATTACAATGCAGAAAACAGGAAAAGAGTAATAATTACCACTTTTTAGTGAGTAATATGTAGTAATTATCTGGTGTTTTTTGTCCAAAAAACTCAAAAGTTAAAAGAAATCAAATTCGTTGTTTGCACCCCCCACTCTTTAACCAGACAACATTTTGCAAGAAAAAGTAGCATAATTTGTTAGAAAAATATTGCTCGCCAAATCCAACTTTGCTTCTAATGTTAAAAATACGCTTAGTGGAAGCACCAACCGCTTGTGGGAGCCATTTAGAATTTTCATGCTACAACCGGGCTTTCTATCTAAAAAGAAAAACGAGATCGCAAAATGGGGGTTGTAACTACTTATTTATTTCGTAAGGGAAGATCGTGTGTTTCTTTCATTCCAGAGAGGCGAGCGATGGGTGATGGCTGATAAAGGTGAGTTGTAGGTAGGTGGTTGGTACTTAATCGTTCTTTAACTGCTCTGTTAGGGTAATGTAATCTGCTTTGCTTACTGAAGAGATGTAGCTTTCCCTGAATAGGGGGATTGGAGTGGTTAATTTAGTCTTTATCTAGGCTTTCCGAGTTTGGAAAATTATTTAGTTTGGTGAAGCTCAAAAAGCTATGGGAAATGAGAGGAAACTTCTATTGCGGTTGCGTAGACTAGACATGTGAAAGTATTAATGTCAGGAAGAAATTAATATACCCAGGCTTTTGCAAAATATTTTTTGTTTAATAAAGAGTATCTCATTAGTTAAGTTTAAAGCATTTCATTACTATTCAATATTATGCTTTTATATTTTGAATAAATATTTTAGAGTATTTCAAAAAATATATCATATTAAAGATGGGAGCATTTAGATTTAGAACATGAGAAGAGATATTTTTATGAAGTAACCGAAGAAAATATTCAGTGAAATAAATCACTCTCCCATTTGATTAAGATAAAAACAAAAGTTTCATTGTAAGTTTTAAAAATAACTCTGGGAAATGAATGGATGGGAAATGAATGAAAAACATTCTTTATTCGAGGTGTTTTTCATGAGAAAATTTATCAAAGATGATAATTTTTATTCTTTTATAGCGCTTACTCCAGCTCTTCACATTTGGAATGGGGTTAAACGACACCTTTTCTCGTTAAACTTTTGTTAATATTGTGTTTTCTCGTTAAAAACGATATGCCTCGAAAACTTTGGGAAATATTTTTTTAATATTACGTTTTAATAACTTTTTTCTACCTCAAAAGATTTTTAAACACAAACCGGAATACGAGTTTAGAAAAGAGCTGGTAATTATGAATGCTGAAAATGGAATAGGTGACATAGCATGCACGCATTCTTCTAATTCTTTTAAATACACACATATAAAAAACATGTCAGGAAGCCCTGCATACTTAGTCCAGCCCGACTATTCAAACACAGGCGTTTTCTCACGTAATCACCCTTCCCATCCTTGAGACGTGTAATCACTCTCCGTCTTCTGTAAATAATTATCTTGTTTTTGAGAGAATTCGTGGGGAAGAAAGTGATTATCACTTGGATGACTCAATCGGTTCTAATAAGATTGGCATTGACTCAAGGAGGATATTTGGTACCTTAAGCTGTTCCGATGGTTTCATTTTCGTCCCAGACAGGTGAAGAGTCGGATTCGTAAGGTGGTTCGTCCTTCAGTTTCAGGCGATATTATGACACCTGTCTTCTCAAAGCAAATCTTTCTTTTCGTAGGTAAAAACGGAGGCATTTTTTGATTATGCCGCGTCACAGACGTCATCTTTTACGCTCGGGTTACTTGAAAATAATAGTGGTGACTAGACGAGTGCAATTAGATATATTGGGTCGGCGTGCTCCGAATTTTTTGTGTGAGGAGAAGTCTCGTTTCGTTTGTAATGGTATATCTGAGGAGAGTGGCAGTTGACGGCGAAATGTAGAAAGGGTTTCTTCAGAGATGAGCGAGATAGGAATTTTCAGAATATGCTTATTAATAATTGGACATGAAATGTAATACGTTTTGTTTTTGTAACAAGTACTACAAGAAATTTGATATCATTTTTGACAGCTGTAGATAAAATTAATTAAATATTTAATTATTTATTACTTTAAGTGCACGTTTAAATTTCTTTTTTTCCAAAAGAAAATTAGGCCTATTTAGTGATAATTAGGAGAGTGAATATTTCATTACATTAGTACAGAGGTTCTCAAACCGTGGGTCGGTTAGTGGGTCACCCCCCCCAAGACCCCCGTTTTATTGTTGAGCTCATTGTTGCTAAAATGATACACTTAGACTTTGCACTTTGATACGTTTAGGTTCAAATCCTTCCTTATATTTTTCCAAAGAGTTAATTAACCTCAAATATATGCATGTAATTTATTATTGTAACAAAATAGTTGGTGACCAAACCCCACACGCAAGCTCAAGTCTTGTAGGGGGCATGAGAAAATTTACTGAACGTATTTTGAAAAGTGGGTCGATGTTGAAATGTTTGAGAACCCATGCATTAGTATATTAGCTGAAATGTATAGTTAAATATTTAGCTGCTTATTTTTGAGAGCCATACTTCATGTTGATTACCATATATGGAATGGTTAACTTGACACTGTGTTTTGCGGTTTTCCACGGAATAAATTTCAACCCACATATGCTAAGTCACTTTTGGGACAACTTAGCCTAAAAGTACACGAAAAGTCATGAAAGATTGATGAATAATTTAATGTTTTATACTTTAACGTCTGATTTCTCAATTTTGACTATTATATTGAGATTCATTAAACAGACGTTTAAAAAAACAGTTTATTGTTATTTTGTAAACAATCTCAATTATTGTTATTATTTCTCCCCTTTTCTTAAAAAAATTATGAAAAACCTGTACCTTAGCATTCATTTTATTCCTCAGAAATTTATATTTCTGAATACTTTCGCTTTCCTTTTTTGTCCTTACAAAATTTGTACATTTTGAATTAAGTTTTAACCGGCCTTAGTGTATGTTATTCGATAGAATTTAAATAATCTAGATTCTAGAAAAGTATTATAAAACTAATTATTAGGAAGCAACATTGTCACATTTCAAGACTGGAAAGGCTTTCATTAATTGACATGATCAACTAGTTTTCCTTTTTCATTCATCTGCCATTCACTACTATCTATTGATACAAAGATTATTCAGGAGAACGTCTACAAGTCTAGTTCCAGCTTTTACTACACTACACATGTCAGCTTGATCATCACATTAATTGTGCTTAATTCTTTTTGATTATGACGAGTAATAAAATATAGCCTTCTTGATAAGCATAACTAGGATATTACATACAAATGCCCATGTTCTTCATTTAACTTCACAAGAGGCTGGATATCAAATCCAAGGTTTTAAAAAAGAATTTAGGATATAAATGATCCAGGAAAACGAGTAGCTCTATTATCATATAGAGCAGATACGATAGTCATTCACATTTGACTTTCTAGACGTCTCTTTTTATGCATCTTGAATAATAATTTGATTTAGATTTATGTCAAGATACGGTAGAAAGCCTAAGATATATTTAAAAGAAATACCTGCGTATTTCAACATTCTTTGTAAAAAATAATGATAGACTATGAAAATTACATTTTGTTTGTGGTTTTTGTAAGTAAAAAGGAGGACATTTACTAATTCTTTAGTTCTTACACTTGACTAAATTGAAGTTGAGAAGTTATGGTAAAGCAATAAATACGCATTAATCTAAATTTAAAAAAAAGGGGAATTTAGTTTCATAACGTTCTTTTCTCTGGCTTACCTTCTTCACCTTTAGCAGGTTGGGGGAATACTTCCAACTGATCATCATCATTTACCTAAAATGAAAATTTTAAATTGATAGAAATCATACTACGATTACCTACTACAATATTTTTTTTATTAAAGGATACGGTATTCATATTCATGAACTTTAATATTCCTTAATTTTAATAATTTAAATTTTAAATACTATTGGTTTTAATGTTTATAAAACTACATTTGACATTATCTAAATTTCATTCATCTTTCACACAAAGTACAGGCACAATGTAGTTTTAAAGAATCCTAAATTTATAACTGGAGGCCTGGTTTCAAATTAAAAGTAGGCTAATACTTTCTGCTTGTTTTAATTCCCTTTAAAGCAGTATTTGAAGAACGAAAACTTTTCTTTAAATTTTTTATCACGTTTTAAACTTAATATTTTGAGAAAATTTCTTTAAATTATTAAAAATGTTTTATTAATTATATTTTTCAATTAGTTTATTAAAAGAACACACATCTTACAAAAAATCAGAAAACGTTTTCTTTTTTCTGTTTGAATTTAATTTCAAACCATAATAATAGGTATATTACAAATTATCCTTAAAATACAATTATAATTACACCACTTTCAATACTTAATTAATTATAATTACCAGCATACGTTTTGTTAAGCTAAAAGGCCCTCTAAGCAAAGGTTTCTATAGAACACGACAATCGTATATTTAGAAAAGAAACAGATCTCAAAGTTTCGTTACTCCATTTAAATATCAGATTACAACGTTTCAATAATAGAACACGGAATAGGACACAGGAGTTATCAAAGCTTTGTTCTATTATATCCGGGTAATTGACGAAGGGTATCGGTATAACAGAGACCGATCTTTAAACATGAACCTAGCTTCATTCGCGGATTAAGTTTCAGCAATCGGGCAATTTTATTTTAAGATGTGTGTTCGAAGAGGGTAGACAGTGACACCCAAGATGAACCTTCGGATGTTATCAGGGTAACTCATCTTAAGTTATTCATGTTAGGCAGCCATTGACACATTTCTGGCGTATCCATGTGTAAAACATGCTCATAAATGGATGAGATAAGGAGAGAGAAAATTCATAAGAATGATTAAGATGGAATCTTAGATAAAAATTGATAAATGATGGGAGAGAAATGATTTTTATCTGGGATATAAATAACATACGAGGGCTTATAAATGTTCTTAAGCGATGTTAAAAGCTGTCCATCATATAAGGTTCTCTTACATAGTAGGTAGTATAAAAATTTAGGATAATTTAAAAATAGTAATATTGTAACAATACTCTATACAAAGTTCAAGACAATCAAAAGACTGCTTGAAACTAATTCTGTTTGGGAATATATTGACTATTGATAATATAGTATATCCAATCATTTGTGATATTCAATCAAAAGGTTAACTCTTAACTGAAAAAAGTATAATATAGTACTACACATGGCACTAAACCCCCTCCTATTAAAGGTTTTCACATTTAAAAAAGTAATACCACAGGTTATAATTTGAACATTTATTATTTTTAAATAGGTATTGATGTAACTGTTGATATTTCTGTTGAAATTAATCCCATTCTTGAAAATAAAATAATTTTACTCACATCAACTTCTTCGATTCCAACATCTCCTCTACCATCACCACTTCCCTGAAAAATAAAATTTAATATAAGTATAATAATTTGTAAAAGATTAAATATATAATTATAGTTAAATTAAAAAGAAACGAATTGTCAGTATTAGTGTTGCGTAGAGTTCTTAGAAACGAAAATAAGCGTGGCAATTAAAATATATTTTGTCAGGAGTGGTTTAAGAAAAATCTCAATAGATATTACAAAAATAAGCTTGTAACATAATGAGAAACGCATCTTACCAAGAAAACCTAACGATACGAGAACGATGTTTTCCTTTAAAATATAATACAAAACTTTTTTCTATTTTAGTTAACTCTAAATTTCATATATTTTTATGTTAGATTATGGTAAAAAAATAAAATACTTAGAATAATCTGAATTCTATTAAAAAATAAATTGACATAAAATTATCTAAAAAGCAATATCGACCATCATATTTTTCCATATTCTATGGGTTAACTATCTTAAAATATTGCATAGTTCTTATTAGAACTCTTGGTTCAGTTTTCATGTTAATTTTGAAACACTCTTAAATGTATTAATGTAAAATCCACACTGTGCAAAATAATAATAATTGCGAAGTAAAGACAACGATGGAAAAATGCACATAAAAATTTAATAAAAACATACAGCCGTTTCGGGGCTGCTCGGAGCCCCTTCGTCAGTGTGACTGAAAACACGTGACCAACACAGTAATTTATATAGACAACAAACAATCACCGTTGCCAAAGAATAAAGAGCAAAAGAGCTTAAAGAAAAAAGAGCTTTTTTCTTTGGCAACGGTGATTGTTTGTTGTCTATATAAATTACTGTGTTGGTTACGTGTTTTCAGTCACACTGACGAAGGGGCTCCAAGCAGCCCCGAAACGGCTGTATGTTTTTTTTCAAATTTTTATGTGCATTTTTCCATCGTTGTCTTTGCTTCGCAATTATTACTCTTAAATGTATTTCCTTATTTATTTCTTCTCCTAAGATATTCAATTTTTATGAAATTGAATAATTGTTCTTAGAAGTTATAAGCAACTTATTCCTAAGTTTAAAATTCCTAAAAACCCTTGATAACCTAACAAATGCTCTATACCTAAGGCTTCGATGTAATGATAATGGAATGGCGAAGAATAATGGATCCAGGGCTGACGAAATCCAATCGAAAGGAACCCATTCAACTCTATCACGTCTGACACACCGTTCTGACACCTTACAAATGATGAAACAGAAAACAAACACTCGTCAAAACCCTTATTCCCAAGCACATATAAAATCCTTCAATCATTTCTTGGGAGGTCCATCTTCGAAATTACAGGAGAAGCGACACAAACAGGTAATTTAACGGCTCAGGTAGTAATTCTTCCAGCAAACAACACGCGTTCTATCGCATTTGTATTTGATACCATGCTCAGAGTGGGTCTCGTTCCATTACTCCATGGAGTAAGTATATAATACAACATCATTCGAAGAATCGCCTGTGTTCTTTCATAGCCTTGACCCCGGGTCGTTTCGAATGAACAAGAATGCGATCTGGGAACGTGTTCGGAAGCGTGCAATCGCGCCCATTTGTAGATGTTCTGAATTTAAATTGGAAGCGGGAGTGTGACTTGAATGGTCTGTCAAGTCAAAGGGATGGTGAACAAGATTGTACGCATGGATTTACTAGTTGTATCATTTTCGTCAGATGGCAAGTGAATACGCGATGTAAAATTTACATAAAATTGATTGGGAAAGTTAGAATATGAATGCTGCATTATACAAATCTTTCTTACATGCATCACATGACAATGCAACTACACTTATACAACCAAAGAAGAAATTTGCGTAGCTTCAAATTTTACTTTGGAATACTATTACCATCTCTTTTTTGTCCACTTTCGCCTACTTTTCATTATCCCACAGCCCATAAAATCTAGTTAACTCAATACTTACACATGTTGAATATTAAGATTTAAAATACAGTATGAGAATCTATTTTACAGATAACAGTTTGTTGCAGTAAAAACTAGCAAAAAGACGCGAGAATTTCGGACAAACTCTGAACTATCTCCTAGCCGTAATATTCACGAATTGGCATTTAACGCGCTTTCTACTTCCAGCCTTTCATCACCATCTTTTCGTCAACTCTTTTTCATCACCAGAAGTCCCTCAAAAAAAAGAGTCATTCACACTCGCCCTCAATCTGCTGAGCATTTCCTTGGAAAACAGACGAGACACAAAAGCTGAGAAACCTTACACTTCCGAAGGCTCACGAAAAGAAGAGAGCCAAGATGCTAAGTGTGGAGTAAGTAGTAAATTGAATTCGCATCTATCTCTAGGTTCTTAACACCTTTGGATTTGGAGGACCAGGCCAATTTCTCACGCAACTCAAATCTCCTGGTTTCTAAAGCTTCTTCCTTGACATTTATTATTTTTTAGAATGGTAATTGGTTCTTTCGTCAGTGAGATATTTGAATTTTAAAGCTTACAGACAGTTAAGCAGATAAGTTTACAATCCATTAAAAATAACTCATTAAAACCAACACTCAGAAAAATAACTGCAAATATATATGGAAACCTTAAAGTGTTCACTTTTTAAAACCCTTAAGTAAGACACAAATCGAATTCCGTTCAATGACTACAAGAAAAATTTCTCCCCATACTTACAGGAATAAACGAATTTTAAACGTTCTCAATAGAAGTAGCCTCTCTCTAGAAGTACTCTTAACTTCTAAAAGTCAAAGGAATGTCAAAATATTTTCAAATGGGAGAAAACTAAAACCATGGCATAAAATGTCAAGGGGAAATATCTTTTTAGCACAGTGTTTCTAATTATTTTGAATAACTAAAACTGCACTTAAAGTGATTCTTTTTTGTGATTTAATGTTTGATTTTTCTTTCGGGCCATGCAGGGTTACATTTTGATGCTCGCACTATAACTTACTCACTCCCCGACGCAAAGGAGTTCACTGTCATGAGATCACGGCCGCCGTATGTGACTTGGCAAGGCGCATAGGGAAACCAGATAATTATTTTAAGAATCGGACGCATCTTTGTAATGAAACTGCGAGGCCTGCGCGGATATATTCATTAGCTTGCAATTTATCAAAAGGGCTTGTTTGGTCTGGGGCCGAAGTTGGGATTTAATCGCTTTGCGTAATTTTGTCGTTCGTCATGTTGGTCGTTAACGCCTTTTTTAGAGGGAAGAAAATGGGCAATTTTATGCTTGATGTGGTTTAGGTGATTGAGGTTTTATGTGGGTAAGAAATTTAACATGCTGGTTGCGTGTCTTTCTGGCAAGAGTATGAAAGGTTAGAGGGATGTAATCCCTAAAGTTTTTTTTTTATTTATTGATTAGAATAGTTTTAGTGTAAGTGTAGGACAGGATGATGTACTTAGACTTCATCAAGCTTAATATTTTTATTCGTGCGGAACACATTTTTGTGTTTTGTTTGGAAGAAAAATAAGGTTCTCTTTGGAATTCAGGTAAATTATAATTGCTCATTAGTCTTTATTCAGATATATTTAAAAGAAATTGTCGTGAAAAATACCCTTAAACTAAGTAGAAAATAAAACTTTAAACTTTTCCCTTTGAGATATAGTATAAATTTATATTGCAAGTCAATTGTATTAATTAGTCTGAAGACTAATTATTTCAAAAATTTAAACAGTAATTTGTTAAAAAGTAGAGTAAAACTGGGATAGAGTGAACAGTAAATTCAAAGGTTATTGAATAAACTGTTTTTGAATCCGAAATTAAAAAAGATTACATTGAAAATGCGAAGAAATAACCAGGGTTAATTCTTAAAATTTGTGTAAAACCATAGATAAGCTTAGATAATTCGAATAATTTTTATTTAAAAAATACAATACTACTATATGTTCAGAGTATTTTTTGGTAATGTTTAATAATATTCCCAACTGAATGGAAACAGAAGTGTTCAATTTTATTTAAAAATATCCCCTTCTCT
The DNA here is from genome assembly GCA_963680715.1 of Tetragnatha montana. Taxonomy (NCBI): domain Eukaryota; kingdom Metazoa; phylum Arthropoda; class Arachnida; order Araneae; family Tetragnathidae; genus Tetragnatha; species Tetragnatha montana. The sequence goes on from OY796675.1 coordinate 35,524,441, forward strand.
GAATACATTGAAATTTAACAATGGATTTTAAAACACATCAAACTAATCAATGCCATAAGTGATCATTAGTGAATCGTTTAGTGAATCCGAGGAAAATACCTTTTAGACAGTAACAAATCGCATTCATTCAATTACCCAAAACACTCAACTGCGGCAGAGCAACGCGATCGGCATCGCAAAAAAGCAATTCTCCCTCAACCACCAAAGCCGCTGATAGACAAATCGCTTCAATCACACCTATGTTTCTACACATGTGACCCAGACAATTCCTTAGTAGTCAGTGAGAGCTCTTAGAACTATTAATCACACAACGTTTCGACCACCAAATGTTCTTCTCTGCGATTTCCAATGCAGATGCTGTTTGGTGATAACGGCCAGATAAACTGGAGACCTCGAAGAGGTACTTCTCAGCATCCTGTCAATGGTACACATTGGGGTTGGCAGTTACATGATGTGCTGGAAATTCGCCCGGACGGCTTTCTAATGTACTGAGATAAGAGACGCAATTTACTTCATTGAATGAAGCGAGGTAATTGTCTAACAACAGTTGAGGCGAAGAATACATAATATGAAATCGAGTGCTCAAAGAGAGATTTTTAAGGGAGATTTTTGTGGTGTAATAGCAGAGAAGGCAGCATAATATCGTAATCACCACACCAGATACACCAATATTCTTTTTTGCTCATTTTCACTTAATAAGTGGACTTTTGTAGTCAGGTGTTCTGTGTGGGCAAACCATGACAAACATATTGTCCAACATATTGGTTGAAACTGAAAAATTAGTTTCGAGTATCTAAAGAAATGCCACTTCTAGACAAACTTTGAATGCGTTTTTCTCAAAATGCAATGAAGATTTGCGTGGTGGTAATGATATTGCAATGTGCAGAGCGAAACTCCTATTACGCCACATGGGACGATTTACCCGGGACTGATTGTGATGTAGAATAGACGACATTAGTGTGACGTCACTTGCTTGTTTGGAAACGTGATTCTATCCGTGATTGGTTCCGTGATTGGAAGTAAATCCGTACGGATCTGTACGGAACCAATCACGGATAGAATCAACGTTTCCAAACAAGCAAGTGACGTAATGACTAATGTCGTCTATTTATCCCGATCTGTGCCATAGCATCACAGAGATCGGAGAGAGAGAGAGTTGGTCGGGAAAGTTGCTAGACATTTAAATTTAACATGCTTTTAATAAGTCAAATAAATCAAATAGGTAGGGGACTTCCATAAATTACGTGAGGTAAAAAGGGGGGAGGGGGGAGTCAATCAAAATCTTACGTCAACTTTTAGTTTAGAAAATATACGTTTTTTCCTTAATATTTTTTAGCACAAGTTTAGAAAAAATGCTCAGATTAGTCTAAACAGCAAATCATTAGCCAGTCAGTCGTGATAATTACAAGTTAGAATCATATTTTCGATTTTTTGTATCAAAATTTTGCAATCTGGATGATAATTTTTATGCCGTTAAAGCAAAACTAGTGGTTGAGAAAATCTCACGTGGGGGGAGGGGGGTCCAGCAAAATATCACTAAATCTCACCAAGAGGGGAGGGGGGGTCCAGATTTTGGAAAAAACACCTCACGTAATTTATGGATGTCCCCTTATGTAATCAAACCTTGTGATTCCTTCATGATAAGTCTTAAGATACTTCAGACCAATAAGTTGAGGCGTTAGCATCGTAACCAAGTAAATATTGAAGTGGACCCATCACGAGGAAATTTCTTGGTTCTCCATAAAATTTAAAATTGAGGTGCTTGCAGCAACAATGAGCTAACTCCAATGTAAAGCTGCTGGAGAAGACGACATTAGTCATGACGTCACTTGCTTGTTTGGAAACGTTGATTCCATCCGTGATTGGTTCCGTACGGAATTACTTCCAATCACGGATGGAATCACCGTTTTCAAACAAGCAAGTGACGTCACACTAATATCGTCTGTTAGCTCATTGTTGCTGACCTCAATTTGTTCATTCAAGAAAAAATTTGCTTTTTTTTTTATTGAAAATTCTGTGGAAGACACTCCCAGTGAGTGAAGGCTCCGACGCGATGAGACGTTTTTGTTGTGGGAGAATTTAACAATTAAAGCTTTATGAACTGAAGTTTAAAAATAAGTATATAATAAATAGTATAAAGTATAATATAAATAAGTAACTATAAGTTTGTCATGTTGCTACTGGAAATTACTGAACTGTTGTGGTAATTTTTTTTTGCTTTTCAAATTTATAAGCTTTCTTCAGATGGCGTACAGAAGAGCTTTTAAAATAACCGGAAACCTTCCAACTTCAAACTCATGTAAAGAGAAAGCATAAAAAAAGTATAATTTGCACAGGTTGTCGCTTCGGATATTCCCAGAATCTACCCATGAAAACCGGAATACCGATGAGTAGCTATCATTAAAGGAATGCTCTGATAGAAGTTCAACCTACGCAACCCAAAAGCAAGAAAATTTCGTTGACTTAAGCCATGGGAGTAATGGTAACGCCTTGAAAACAAGCAAAGAGTTTTTTTTTTAGTAAAATACAATTTATTCTTTCGCCACCTTCCATCAAAATCTTTGGAGCCAGCTGATCAGATTTATTAAAACAGCATTTTAGAAATTGTCTACTTATTTTTGTATGGTCCTGATAAATTAAGCAATTTCATTAAGTTAAATCGTTTAATTTAAGAAAATACTACCCAAGAAAAATAATTACCCCATATGTTCGCTCCTAAAGAAAGTTCACCAAAATTTATTTTAAGAAAGGATAGTTTACCTCGTTTAAAGAGTTTTCTTCTTTAACTCTTATACACAATATCTTTTACAAATTTAAATAAAATCATGATGATAACTTATATAGATGAAAAACTTACGTTTAAATCAAATGAAGATATTAAAAACGTTTCATTTGCTGAAAGTTCTTCAAAGAGAATATTCTTAGAAAGTCTTTTTAAAATAAAATTTCTTGGTAGGTTATTTTTGTAAAATTCTCTGAAATTCTAATAACATAAAAGTAAAAATTGTGATGATTATAAACTTCCTAAAAAATCATGAATGCTCAGTGAATGTCTTAATGTCTTAATGAATGTCTTAAAAAATTTTATTTCTTTAAGCAGAATGTGTAATATTCTTCCAATAAATGGTATATTTTTAGAAAAGGTGCTTACCGTTCATTAATTTTCGTGAGGTTTCTTCCATTGTTTGGAAACCTACTACTTTTACTGTATTCTATGGAATTCTATTTCCCTAATTTCTGTTCATTGTAATTTGAACACCCTTTATTAAATGGATATACAAGCATATTTTTGTATTTTTTTCTGTGAATCTAATAATTTAATTCTCAACGCTACAGGATGTTTTCCCCAACAAATCCCATAAAAATAACATTCTCTCGCCTTCAAACAACGAAAAAAATTCCACAATCATTGAAAGAACGGAACCACTTATACTTTAAATTAGACCGAAAAGCATGATTCTATCCCAGGGTTCAGATCCTTCTCCTAATCCCACCCTTTTGTAATTTGATTCCGAAATCTGAAAGCGCTATCTCCACCAACAATCAAGTCCAAATGCTTTTTACAATAGACCACACGCGAGTAGATAGGACGATTCCCAAAGTAGCCTCGGATGATAATGGGTTGAACTCTCACCAACTTTTCTCAAGTGGTCTCTAGAGAAGAGTCTACCGGGATCAACTTATCTGGAACGTTTAGACGGGAAGGGATTTCCTCAGGGAAAACAAAGGTCTGGAGAGGGACACATAAAACAAGTGAAGTAGGTAGGACTCGGTTAGGTATAGATACTGCCGAGTACTTACTTGGTGGAGAGGAAATGTGGTTTCTGGATGGTTTTTCAGGGGGGAGTTTTAACGAGGTAGTTATGGTTCCGGACTTAATTGCGAAGAGGTTCGGGGTTCTGTTTTAAGTATTGTTTTAATTGCATTTGCCTGAGAGAGTGTTTTATTTAGTAGTGTGTATAGGTTTCAATGTAGGGAAATATTTTCTAGTTTATTAGAATTAGTAATTTGCCTCTTAGCAAAAATATTTCGTTGATAGAGGTAAGAAAACTCTTTAAAAGATAAGTAGGTAAAGGTGTGGTTTGTAAAATATTGAAAGTAGGTTATTTCTCAAAAAATTGATTAAATTATTCTAATTTCATAGGTATTTTTATTCGGTAAAAAGGGTTTTACAAAATTAGATAAGAACACCGGAATTATTTTATTCGGTATGAACTAAGAGGTGCAGTTTCTTAAAGATCCAAAGAAATCCAATCTTAAATTCCAAAGGTTAAATAGACTAAAAAATTATGGCTTCTCTTTAGCTCGATATGATATTGTATGTGTGAGCTTAATTTTATTCTTTTGTAATATTTAAGTTCTAAGGTATCAAATTTTTACACTCAAGGGTCATAATGACTACTCTTGAGAGACCATAAGGCCCTTGAGGTATTTTAAGAGTAGTCATCATTAGGTCAAGGGTGAAGATGAAGCCTTATCACTATTTGAAATTACGGTGTTTTATTTCTTAATTACTAATGCTTGAATGAATTTTAAACCACAGGGAGTTATTTTAGCTTAGGGCATAACCAGGAGGAATAATAGTGCATCGTTTATTTTTATCAACACCAAAATGGAAAGGGAGAAATTCCATATTCACCTGGGAGCTCTCAATCTGATAACAAAACATAGAACGACCTCACCACCCACCTGTAAACCGCCAGAAAAGGGCCTCAATCCTCATGCAGGACCCCACATATATATCCGGTTAAAGCAACTGGTAATTTAAGGACAGAATAAGGTACGGACCTTATTTGACAGACACTTCAAGGGGCCCCTGGCATCAGACGATGTTGGGTGGACAGGAGGATAAATGAAGAGGCAAAGCTGATCAATCATAAAAAGCGGCCTCGACTGGAATGCTGGTAGTTCAGAAAGTAGTTTTCGATATTAAGAAAGGTTATCAGCAGAACGGTAGCGAAATGTGAGTTATGTGTCCTGGACTTTTTGGAAGTGTTGAAACGGGGACAATGATTGGGGTGGCGTGTTGCAAGGTGGTTGTAGAGCGTGACACAGGTATTAGGACTTTTTCTGTTACCTGGTGTTGGGGGTATTAGTCTTTCCACTGTGGAGGTTTTGGGATTAATGATGCTGGGATTGGGCTTGGGTGGTGGGAGGTTTCAGGGTCGTAAATCAGTTTGGAAGGTTTGGGGTTTTTGATTTAATGTTTAATAAAAGGTTCTGAAGATTTATGTGGTTTGGGAATTCGATACTTTTGTAAGGAGTCTTAAGGAGCTGGTGTTAGGAATGAATTGAATTTTTCTGTTAGGAAGGTAATATACAGTATTACAGTACCTTTGAATTTTATACTATTCTTTTAACTTTGATTTTTACTTTTGATTGGAGTTTTACGAAAATTACGAATATTTTGTGAATATTTTGTATTAAAAAATTTAAAACTTTATGAAAAACATTATTGAAAAAACCTTCGAGTGAGTTTAATGTCTATCAGATAGGTCACATATCAAAGAAAAAAGGCACATAATATTTCATACCAGGATTTAGGGCTAGTATGACTGCAAGAAACTAAGATGTGTAGTTTTTATTAACAATTTTACTTTAAACTTCTATATTCAATAGAAACCAGTTTTTATTCTTGGATAATTACCAAATAATGATGCCTTCCAAATATAAATTTCTATATTCAATAGAAACCAGTTTTTATTCTTGGATAATTACCAAATAATGATGCCTTCCAAATATAAATTTCTATATTCAATAGAAACCAGTTTTTATTCTTGGATAATTACCAAATAATGATACCTTCCAAATATAAATTTCTATATTCAATAGAAACCAGTTTTTATTCTTGGATAATTACCAAATTATTATGCCTTCCAAATACAACTCATAACAATGGCCAATCACATTCCATAAAAGCACTATTTTCATCAACATTCATTCCTCAACAGAAAAACATTAGAGCCGCGAGATAAACAGCAACACCGCCAAAAGACACAACATTCGAAATCCCATAAACCACACCACAAAAAAAAATTCCCCAAACCCAACCAACGCCCAACATGACCCTTTGAGACACATACGCCACAGCATGACTTCTCACCTAATTCCATAGCGTTCGCGTCAAATTGCGATTCACGGGCATTTTCCTTCAGATATTTACTGCTCACGGTCAGCCCATAAACTATAACGGACGATAGCGGTTTCCCTAGTCATGGGAGCGGCGAGCGGGAATATATAGACGGGCATTATCTGTTCGGAACGTGCCGTAGAGGGGCCGAGGGATTATTTGTTGGATCGTACATTTTTTGGGCAGTGTGTAAATCAATGAGGAGGGTGTTGAAGAGAAGGCGGTGCACATGAATAAAGGTGTGGGGATTATATTATTATTATTTTCGATGTGAGATTTCGTAAGGGGTAGATAAAATCATGGTTTGGGGGTATGGGATGGGTTGATTTCGCCGAGGTGATCTTGATTGATTTGGGAGAGCCTAGGGATGGGGATTATTTTATCAATCAATTTCAGGGTGATGAGTGGTTTAAGGTGAAATGAGGTGGAAAGATCTATTGATTATTTGAAGGAAGTTTGGCTGCCTTGACTTGGGTTGTTTTACACCTTATAATGCAAATACAAATATAGTCGATCAACTACAGGCTAAAAGCCCAGCAAGGTTGATCCAGATATTATATATATATAATGAATAAGCTCTACTTTTTTTGATACCTCTCATCGCATTATCTCTCTATACAGAAATTCTCAGGTAATATAACTGATTTAATTCTCATTTAAAAATATGTTTGAAAATGAAATTATCTTATAGACTTATTATCAACAAAGTTCCCAGTCAGTGAGTAATAATATTATAATAATATTTGGCAGTGATTATTTACATTATTATGCATTTGAGTTAGCTTTCGTACAATAATACTTATTCTTTCTGACAAAATTTCTTTGCTTATTTTGTGTAACCTGAAAGCCGAGATAAACTAAAGATATTAGAGTTTATTAAGAGTATAAATTTGAGTTTACTCCAAACAGAATTGAGTGTATTGGGTTAATGAAGCAGCAAGAGTTAACCAAGAATATTTTTATGTAATAAGTTAATTGATCATAACATACTAGTATTCTATTTGACTGAAATTTTATTTAAGAAGGCAAAAAGCTTCATATATGTATTTAATTGTGAAATTAACATTTTCCTTATTTTATTTTTATTTAGAGTTTTTATGAGCATTTCATTATGATTTTCTCTTAGATTTGTAAATCCAATCGTTAATAAGTACTTTTTGATTCAAACAAAAATAATATTATAAACGAAGTTAATTGTAAAACATTTAAAATCGTCACTAAAACTGTAAGCATTACAAACTTGGAAGGTTAAAATATACTTTATACCTTTTCTACAAAAGTTTTTAAAAAATATTGAGCTATATTAAAACTTATAGACTTCTTCATAGGGAGATTGATTACTTTTTCCCATAGGTTTTCATCAGGCACAAACGAAATGGCTTTAGAGAAAAAAAAGAACAATGCATTAGAAACTATTTGATGAGTTTTAATTTCGCAACCCTTCGTCCAAAATTATATTTCAAACCAAGCCCACACAATAAATTCAAATTCTATTTCCATCGCGGATCCCAAAGACACAAAAGAACCCCCTTAACCGCGATGAACAATGAACAGAAACCAATTGTCCCACCCTAGAATTAGCGATCACACAACCGGTCCATTGTCGCAGCGGAGGCAAATCCACAATGAACAAATACTGACAAATGATGTGTTGTTTGGGCAACGGAGGGTCAGGGCTACCATTAATTTTAGTCAGACCTCCGTCTACAAGAACCGTTTAGCAATATAATTACAGCTCCAGAAGAGGGATAACCGGTATTTACCACTCGGCTATGAACCTATCAATGCCGATTGACCGCTACCGGAGATGATTCATGTGTGCATGGGTTTGGTAAGAGGGGTCCTCCCGCTGCGTGCGAATGGTCCGTTGAAGTGAATGAGTGCGTTCGATTTGCTGAAGTATGCTTGTGGAAGTATTGTTGGAGATGGAGTGAGGATGGTGGAGTGAAGCAAGCTCTTTTGAGGGAGCATGGGTTTGCCGGAGTTGGCAGTCCATCGTGAAGTTTAATTGTGGAGGTAGCTAGGAATTAAAAGATCAGTTGTTAAACGGTAGTTAGGAGGAGTGACTAAGCCCCCATGGAAGAGCCACTTCCGATTATCCTTATCCAGTCAGACAAGATGATCTTAAAACTATTTTTTTTTAAATTTTATAATTCATTTTATAAGTTTGCATTTTTTCCATTCCCAGTTTCTTCAAAACAATCGATAGTACAACTGAATTTATTTCTTCACTGCCCTTTCCCATGGTCTTACTCAAGCTTTTCAATTGTCAGCTTTAGCCGAGTAGAAAACGGAATTTAATTGATGAACTCAAGAATTGTTTGCAATTGAACTTTTATAAAAGGGAGTAAATTTATACTGAATGCAATTAAATTTTACTTAATATGAGGAGTGAAAAAAAGTTTAGAATAATAGTTAGAATTAATAGTGAAAAGTAAAGAGTAAAGTGGAAATTTACTATTGTTATTTATTATTATATTTTTTTTTTCTTTTGTTTTGTTATAAGTTAAAAACTCATAAACCTGGAAATCTGTGAACTCATGGACGAGCTGTGGCTCCTTTGGGATGTATTTACAATTGTCTTTTTTCTTTTTTTTTAATTATGTGTAAACTATTGTGATTCTTCTTTAAATTTTGTAATTTGTTTTTTGTGTTTGTTAATAAATTGATTGATAAATTGATTGATTATGCTGACAGTTTTTCTCAATAAATTATTTTAATAAAGAGAAAAGGGGAGTACGCATATGAGAAACAAAAATTAGATACAAGACGAAATGTTTATCGAATGATTTCGCTTCAATTGAATCACTGGTGGCGCTAAAACGGAACTTAAAAGCTTCCAAACCTAGCAACAGCTCTCCAATCCAATCTTCACCAATTAATCGTGGGAACTCTTTTGCTTTTCCATTCGTGCTTAATTCGAAGTGATCACGAAGTCTAATTAACCCCAACCTCCACACAGGCGCCTACGCTCTTCTCTTCGGATCAGCAACCTCATCCACGCTAACTGCGACCGAGAGGTGCAGGGAAGGGGCACCCCACGGGGGGCAAATTCGAAGCATCATCGGAAGCCGAAGGGGGCGTACAAGGCCCCCCGTCCCGTCGCAATATTAATGGTCGGGATTCATCTCATCCTGATGGTTATCTCCGATTATAAATATTGCATTTTCGCATTTATTTAGACGTGCCGGATTGATAGAGGAGGCGGTATTGTGTGGCTCGTTGTAGGTGGCCCGCATTTAATGCGCTGTAATGGGGGATGTTCGCAGAGACGGGATTAAAGGGACTACTGTGCGGGTGATGACGGTGGATAGCAGGAAAAACCTCGTTGTTTATTCGAACAAACAGAGTGATTAAACATTTCTAGTTTTCATTAAGATGTGCAGCCTACATATTTTAGATTAGATAACTTGAGTCGTCTCCTTTCTTCTTCATATATTAACCTTCTTTCAGTTAACCGACTTGAAATATTAAGGAAGTTAATAAGGAATATTAAGGGAGTTCTTGGAATATTAAGGGTATTTTACAGCCCTTTCTTCCCCCCATATCACACTTTGACACATTCCAGTGATCCTCTCCCGCATTTGTGATAAAACACTTTCGAAATTTTAAAATTTAATCAAATTGAAGAGTTGAAATTTTATTTCATATTTTTTCATGGATTTCAAAACTCTCTCTTACTTCTGAAACCAAACACAAATAGCGGAAGAAATTAATATTTTACCTAATTAATTAACAAGAGTGAAAGAAATGTTTATAACCTGTTATGTCACATAGTTTAAATTTCCCCTTTTCCTTTGTCACATACAGGGCCTCTCCATCCCCCTAAACGTGTGGCATAATTCGTGAGAATGGTCTCATTAAAATGTGAGAGAGAAACAGTAAGAAGGATAAAAAGAAAGAAGAAAAGATGGCGGATTTAGTGTTTAAAACCCTATTTATTAATTTCAAAATGCCAATTTTAATTCTTCCCAGATCCTTAAAATCATCCCAAACCTACCTTTGATTATAATATTCCAGAGAAACCTTAGAATCTAGTTAGGAAAATTAAGGTAAGTTTTAAAAGCAACTTCCCTGAGTTTTAAGTATCATTTGTTTGATAGGTTATTTTTTTTTCTAAGGTATAAAATTTAAAACTTAAACTACTTTTTTTGAAGCACAGATGAAAGTGTCTAATATAGAGGAAAAGCCTCTGGTCAAAAGTGTATGCCTATTCTCCCACAACTAAATTTCTAATTTGTCGTTACTATTTTTTTAATCAGATAAAAATAGTAAACAATAATAGTGGAGGAAAATTATATTTATTTGCATTTCAAAAATTTTAACTAATCATTGCGTTTATATTTGTACGTGTTAGTATATTTTTGGCAAGTTATATGAGTCAATTTTTATTCAGCGAACCTGCTGATTCCTCATCATTGTTCTTAGATACATCATCACTCCCATTTCGTTATTTTAAACGGGAGATTAAGTAAAAGTCCTTTCTCAACACCCGACAAAGACAAGTTAGTTTAGTACATTCATACCATATTCATAGAGATGAAGGACCATAGCATAAAAACTAAAAAAACTAAATATTTTTTAGAAAATTAAAACACAAACAAGTTCTTTGGAGTAAATGAAAAAGATTTCTGGGTTTGCTGCTGGTTTGAGTTGCCAGTTGAAGCTTCTTGAAACACTATCACTCTCTTCTTAAGTAGAGAGTAAAGGAGAAGCCAGTTTTTAGAAAACAATGGGTGAGATATTTTAAAAAATAAGTGCCGTCAAAGTAACACTTAAAAAGATATAATTTTAAAATAATATTTTTGAGCATAAGACTTCCTTTTAATCAAGACTACGTATAAGTATTTTAGATAATTAAGTAAGGAATATTAATTATATATTTTTTAAATTCCTAAGCAATCGGTATATTCAGAAAAAGAGTTTAATTGTTTCAGTTATTTTCTGAAAAAATATTTCATAACTTCAGGCTTTAAAAACATAAAATTATAATGAAGAAATAATTTAAAGCATTAAATTCTAAAATTCAAACATAAATTAATAAACCTAGTTTTTAATAGATGTTATTAAAAGATACTGGATATTAGCCTCAAAGTATACTCAAATCTTCTAAAAATTTACAACCCAATAATTTTAACTCTAATGTAACACCTCTCCCTAAGCTCCAAGTAACGCCTTTTATTCTTGCTCTATTTCGTCACATAACGTAATGATCTCACTAAAAGTTCCATAACCCAGCACAAAATCATTATCAAATAACATGGTACTTCTCGAAAATAGTGAGCATTACTGCACTTTTCGTTATAATTTAAGAGAAAAACGCCCCATATTTCGCAACCGTAGCCATGAAAAAAAAAGTAACATCCGTATCAACCACTATTATTTGAGAGTACTTGTGTTACTTTGTGACCCTAAATTTGGTAACCCCTTAGTAAAGAAAATGTAGCCTTAACTTAATCAAGAAGCGAAATGCACCCCAAAGAGCTTTACCTTTGACCTCGACCTGAATTTGCAATGACTTTGGGAACGTTGAATCATAATGCACCGTGAAGTCCATGAAAGCAGTTTAATAACATAAGATTTCGTCTAATACCCTCTACGCCCAACTATAAGGACTTCCATACAATGACATGTAATCGGATATTTTTTGACTATTTTCCTTTCTTCATGGATTTTTTATACCTTATTTCGGAAATTTCAGCTTCTACTTACCATGATCGTAAAATTTTTCTTGGTTAGTTCGGTATTAACATTCTAAGTCATATTTAGACAAATTACCTGTGTTTTAATCTTTTTATTTTATACATCTGTTCACTTATATATATATTCTCATGCATTTCTCATAAACTAATTGCTTGAGCACAGGACTATTTCCATTGATATAAAGCTCAGAATTATAAGAAAGAATTTAATTGGGTGTTTTGATGTTACTGATGAAAAATATAAAATAAATAAAGTGCCGTATTAAATGTACAAGTGACAAATTTTACTAAAATAAGACTATTTTCGATTTTGTTTTCAAGATAAAAGGTAATGAGTTTATTATTGTTATGTAGGAGAAAAATGATCTTTTGAGGATTTAGAATTGAATTTTTAATTGTTAAAAAATAACACAAAAATAACAAACGTCATAAAAAGGATGGTTTAACAAAGAATATTGACGGTTCCAAAATAATTATTATGAAAGAAAAATTGAAGATAAGGTAAGGAAATTTTCCTAATTAGCTATTCTTTAAATAGTTTCCTCGTCTACTAGTTAAAAAACGTCCTCTACCAACATCATAAAAAAAAGTGACGGGAGCTTTAAATCAAGGAAAAAATATTGTTTGAAAGGAAAACGTTAAACCTCTTCAAACTTTTTATCTTTGGATGTATTTTTCGTGTCTATTTCAAAACTTAACCATTCATTCAAAACTATGAAAGAGGAAGTTATTTAGCTCTTATGCAAAGTGAAGTAAATGTCAAGAGTGTATTTCCCGGAAGAAATGAAAGCAATTTGTGTCTTAAATATTGGAATACAATTCGAAAATTGAAAAATGATTATTTATAATTGATAAAGTTCTATATTCAATAATATCATCATTATCATATCCTCTAAAACTAGTGATAGCTTTCATTAGCTAACGAAATAGAAACAATAAATTTCATATCTTTGGTATACATTATAAATATTCTCCAAATCATTCTAATAGAAAATTACAATTTGTTACACAATTTTTGAGTTATTAACTTTTAAATTAAAGCAGTGCAAGAAATAAAGAGAATTTGTTACCCCGGTATTACGTATTTAGAAATATGCGCTCAAAAAGAGGAATATACAAACTCAGATATTTTCCAAAAAGATAAAAAAAATATTTTTAGTTAGTAGTTAGTAGTATGTTTTATTTGTAAAGAAAATTATTAGAAACGGCAAAAAGTAACAAATAAAATATCTTCTAATTCATTGAATATTTATTTTATTTAAATTTCAATTTTTTAAATGTTTGTGTATAGTTTTTTTTTTAATTTGAGGCATTTTTAAAGCTGACATTACTTACTTCAAATAAAAAATATTGCATCAAATCTACTCCTTATATATATACCTTATCCAAGTAGAACATAAAAACTTATTTTACCAAGTTTAAAAACACACATTGCACAACTTTCAATATACACATTAAGATAATACCTAAGTTCATATACACTCAAAAGAGAAAGCTTTTCGGGCTTTCAGATCTTCGAAATGGTCTTTTCGTGACTTCTGGTTGCTTAGAAAGTATAAATAACTCTTTATTTGAAAGGAGTAATAGTTTTCAAGGTGTAAGAATGTATTTTCTTTCACGTTTCTTTCCGGAAACACTTGAAAGAGGTTACCTCTGTTACACTCAGAGGTCATGTTTTCATTTATTCTCTTGAGTAATAGCGTCTCATAGAGGTAGATAAGAGTCTGTGCCTTGGCCTGCGGATATATACCCACGCAAACTCCCTCGAAACATTAAAAAACGACTGTTTTCACAAAAGATGACAATCACCGAGATTGTCAAAACGGTTTCCACAGGTTATCATTTTTCATGCTCAACAATATCTACAAGTGATTTTTCAAAAGGCGCACGGGGAACGCCCGTTTTGAAAGAACCCTACAAGATGGTGTTGATTGAATAAGAAAAATGGAATGACAACTTTATGGGGAGGGAGATCAGAGTTATAGGATTTTAAGTCAAAGAACACTCTATTTGCATCAATATAGTTTTACGTAAAAATGTCACTGGGAATTTAGACTAAACTAGTAATTTATCAATTAACGCTCTTTTCTTCTAGTCAAAAAATGAAAAGTTTTTAAAAATGCATAGTTCTTGAGAAACATACAGTCCCTTTACATTTTTCTCATTAATACTACTCTCTACAATTATTACATTAATACTCTCTCTACTACTCTCTACTAATAATCTCTACATTTTTACTTTCAATTTAAAATCCTCGATTTAAAAAACAAATAAACCCAATTGATTTAAATCTCAAGACTTTTTCAATTATGAAACTGAATCTTAAAACGAAACATATGATTACCATCTGACTAATTTTGAGTTCATGAGTACATATCATCAACTCGTGATTATCCCTTCATTGTAAATTATCAAGATTTTAACTGAAAGCATGGAAAACACAAACGCATATTTAAAATCACTAAAACAACAGCTGCATATATCACTTTTAGATATTATAATTTCACGATCCATCAGTTAAAATAACCAAACGTGACTATTAAGGAGGTATCCTTCAGAAGAAGATCTTGATAACGCACGATCGCTCAATTACCTCGAAAAATTTAGAAAAAATATTACGAAAAAAACCTCTCCAGGATCAAGATAATAGCCTGACCTAAAGTAAAGATCGCATCATTTTACTATAAAACCTCATCGTACCTCGATTTTTGAGTGATTTGAGGTAGATAAACATCTGTTCTATACAGGTTCTACAGCAGGTCTGCAAGTAACCATGGATGTTAATCCTTTAAAATAATATATTACAAGTAAAGCATGAAAAGGGGGAAACAAAATGGGTCACAGCAGTTCCTTGAAACCTGATATGACAGGTGTCTCGTTCATAAGGATCCATCATTTTGTAATCGTGATTGTTTAGTATTCTTTCTTATGTTCCATGAATGATATATATATAGGTGCCATTGTGTTTAAAAGTTTTTCACGACTTTACAGTATAAAATGTTATGGGCAAAGTGATTAATCGAGCATTATTAATAATGCCCGAAGTGGAGGCGGGCAAAGTGATAAATTTCATTCATAAATTCCACTTAATTTATCACATTGCCCGGACATTATTAATAATGCCCGGATTTATCACATTGCCCGTAACATATATACTCCTTTTTGATGAATTAACTATCATTAGGAATAGTTTTCCTATGTTGTATTGATTTATTTTCTGTTTGAATTAATATTCTATATCATTAAAAATAATGTAATAAAGTTTTTACCTATATTGAGTGGAAGTAAAAGTATAAAAATAAAAGATTAAAACTATAGAGCGGAAATAGTCGAATATTTTGGTTAGCAGGATAAGAAAATTAATATGTTATCAACTTAAATAATTTTTATTAGTAGGTATTTGGAAAGAGTTACGCAGCAAAAAGAACATATAAATTCGTAAGGTTACTATTTATATTAAAATCAAGCTGATATACAGTAATAAAACTAAAAGGGATTTTTAACTGATTTTATAAACATATAATTCTGTGAGAAAAATTTAAGATTTTCATTTAATGATTACATGATGCACTCGCTTCTCTTCATAAACGGATTTTTTACTGTTTCTTTATAATGTAATAGGTGCAGGTGCAGCAGATTAAAGCTAAAAAACCGTAATTACTCATTGAATAAAAAAAATCTCACTGAATGATTGCTAATTTCTGTCGTGCCCTTACTTTGCTGAGCTTCCGTTTTCCCTTTGTGCTTGGAGTAACAATCAAATTATTTAGACAATCTAATAAACTTTTCCCAGTCTCTTCGATTGCTCCGGAAGTAAGTTCGGTTCCGGGACCCTTAACTAAGCAATTAAAGAGGAAGGTCTTGGAACAGAGAAGGAAACTATCAGAAGCTGTCAAGTTAGCTATCAAAGGTACAACAACGCATTTTCATTTCCAGAAGTGAGTTCTTTGCCTAAACTTTATCAAACTATTTGTCCTAAGAGCCAAGAGATGGCCCCGAAGAAGTAATAACTTGAAAAAACGCATTTTTTGTTTTATTGACAAGTGGAAAAATTCTTCAGCTTAGAGTTTAAAGATTTACTATTAGTAGTTATCAATAGTAGTATTAGTAGCAGTTCTAACATTATTATTAATATTATAATTAATAATAGTAAGTACCTACTTATTATTACTATTATTAATATAAAATAAATATTAATAACAGTAGGTACTACGCTAATGTTTTGAAAACAAAACACGAAAACTCAATTCTTAGGATCATTTTGAATGTATGTTCTTAGGTGCAAAAACGCTTGTGAATAAAAGAGTTTGACAATTTTTTTTTTACTGAAAACCCCCCATAGTGAAATTTATACCTCTTACTTAGCAGATGGTTTAATTCTTTCTATTTCTTAAGAAAAGAAAGGATAAAGGTATATTCTTGGAGCACTTAAGAAGATTCCGTTCCACCAATCGTTGAAAGCCCGCATAATTTTTTTCGGTTTTACTATCCAGACTGGATGCGGGTCAAACAGCGCTCTGTGTGAAAAACAGAAACGCATAAGAACAAGTTAAAACTTCAAAAGTATATATAGGTCGAATGAAAAAGGAAAAAGCTTTTAGTGTGTATTA
Organism: Tetragnatha montana; assembly: GCA_963680715.1. NCBI lineage: Eukaryota > Metazoa > Arthropoda > Arachnida > Araneae > Tetragnathidae > Tetragnatha > Tetragnatha montana. The sequence goes on from OY796675.1 coordinate 35,540,883, forward strand.
GCTTAGAATTTTTTTTTAATCTATGATGGGCGTGACACAATTTCATGTGAATATATAATGGGAAACATTCTTTTAGGAGAATTCCCTCAAAATAAGACTACTAGAAATAAAGATTTCAGCTCTTACTAAAGTACGATTTGAAAAATTAGAAAGAAAAAAGAGAGGGAAAAATATATAGTAGCTATGAGTACTTTGATTTTTTAATTGAAATATCGCAGGCAAATTTGTGATTAATTTTACTTATTTTACCACTTCCATATCAAAACCAAAATATTCTGCTCTTGCAAGTATCATTAAAAACAAAGAATACTTAAAATGAAAAAACACGAATCTAAACAATAAAAAATTAAACTTTTGCCCTTCACGTTTTTTAAGAAACGATCCTTTAGTTAAATCAAGGTTAGAAGATTCTTGTCACAAACAAGCGAGACAACCTGTTTTCAGTGGCTCCAATGACATCTTTATCTGTCATTTACACGACCATTCACATTTTTTCCCGACAGAGAACCAACAAGAGAAGTAACGAACTACAAAGAGTTGGTTTCCTCACTAAACTCACTTTTTTCGCAGACATGGGAAAAAAGCTTAAAAAAAACTCTAATCAATCAAATGTCGTCTCTCTTTATCACGAGATTTGGAGCTAAGCCATCCATCGAAATCCTACCCAAATAAAAGCCGGCGTGACACTTACAGATATGGCGGCACTTTTCTTTCCCACACACCTGGTAAATGATTCGATTCATGTGGTAGGAATGTTACGATTTAGCTTGTAAACATGCGGTAATTTATAAATGAGAGAGAGAGAGAGTATGTTTAATGAATGTGAGTTGAAGAAAATGGGGAGGAACCGTTGTTATTCGCATATATAGGTCGAGGTGAGGTTTCGTAACTTGCACCTTAAACTTGAGTATTTATATTCTGTGTTTAATTTTTATTAGGTGTTTTTTATTACTCATGATTTTAAACAATGCATTTTCCACAGCATGCTTATCAAAAAGGAAAGGGAAATTAAATAGAAAGAGAAATGAGATGACTTTTATTAGAAAACTATATATTATATATGTGTTTAACCATTAAATTTAGGGCCAAGGCCAATACTATAAGGTATCCAAAGAGTAAAATTATTTTAATAAAAAATGTAATTTCAAATATTCAGCATAAAAGTGTGAGTTTTTTGAGAAAGAGGAGAACCAAAAGAATTTCCACTTAATTTATACCACTCTTAATATTTTCTATTATAAGTTTTCTTGTTTAATAAAAACTAATTATGTTTCGATAACATTTATTCTCATGTAACAATCCAAGTAATGATGAAATGATTGCTAAAGTTTTTTTATTTAGAGAACAATGCATTAAATCTTTTTTAGTAATTCTAAATTAATTACTATACGTATTACACTTAAATCAAAACACAAAAAATGACTTAAAATGGTATGAATGCTTAAGTCAATTTAAAGATTAAATAAAATTATTGATAATAAAAATAATTAACTTAAGTAACGCAAAAGAGATCGCAAATAGATCATTAAATAACATTTTGTTGGTGATTGTTTCATGCATGTTAAATGTATGTGTCATGTAACTCAACTATCGCGTGAAAACAACATATATCTTTCAGATAATATAAAAAAGAACTATTACAAGTCGCTAAATACCGTTATACGTGTTCAGCAAGTAGATATGAAGCTTTATCATAAGTGCTGGTAGATTTGCTGAAGGTTATCAAATTAGAGTAAATAAAAATTTTATTAGAATCAGACTGTCAAATAAAGCATAATTCCAACGGAACAATTCGACGACAAAAAAAACCTGTCATGACTAAATCCCATGTCAAACAAAATATACAACCTACATCATCAGCAAACAACAAAAAAACATCACACATAAATCTTCTTCACTTTGTCCATAGCTATCCCAAGGCCTCTTCGCACGGCGTAACTTTACGTGCCGTGGCACTAAATTTAAAACGACTGATGCAATAATTCATTTTAAGGAAGATTACTACATTGTTATGGGAGGGATTAAGTACTTTTTAAAAGACTTCAACCGATATACCAAAGAAAAACGGGCCGGAATGACAATAGGGACAAAAGCGCAGGTCATATAGTTTTTACTGTCCGTGTAAAATTGCCATTTATTGCATTAAAGTTTACATGTTGGATCGTAAATCTTCTCTCTTTTTACAGCGGATCAAATGGCAGTGTTTGCTTACAGAGATGTAGGGAGAGATATTCCCCCATTTGAGGAAGATTGAAGTTTTTACTCGGTGAGCATACTAAGTTGTTCTTTTACACACTTAACATTCATCTACTGGATGAATGCAGGCATTGTCTTGATATAGTTCTGGGGTATCACAGCTTTACAAATTCGGGTAATAAATTTTTTTATGAATTCGGTTGGAATTGTATTGTAATTTCAGTTTATGGGTCTGGATTAAGACTGTTTTGACTGAAACTTTGAATAGGGTTGTTATTTATATCACACCCTGAAACTAGGTACAATAAATGTTCTTTCACAAAGAACAGGTGATTCAATTATTTTTTTATCTTTACCTTCGGAATAAGTAGCATAATGTATGGTTGCCTGATAGTGGTATTGAAGTTACAAAACAATGTGAATAAAAGTTTCTTAGAAAATATATATCTAAATAAAACATTTGAGCTTAAACTGTCAACTTGATAACAGTTAAAAATATTAAAACGTATTACATAACTCATGTAGAATTTGCTTTGCTAAATTATTTGATTATTGAAAATTAACTATAATTTTTTTGACTTTAAAAAGCTCGTAGACAAAGATAATTACGAAAAAATAAGCCTATTAGAATATTTGGAACATGGTTATAAAATTGAAGACATACATAAATGATGTTTTTATAAGACAAAGTACAATTATTGTAGTAATAACTTAATTACATTTTTCTAAATTCAAACTATGTGTTTATGGTTTCTATGTCTTCTACAATCAAATTAACATTTCAAATTAATACTAATTATTCTTATAATACAATCTGTTTTTGGGTACAACAGATACACTTCAATAAATTGAATATTAATTAATTGACTTCCTAATTTTTAAATTAGAAATAAAATAACACATTGTTACATTAATGATATCAATCTCTGTGAAATGTTAGCCGAAGGCTTAGAATCATCAGTAATTTGTGGTTATCCAAGAAATAATTTCCACGCAAAAAAATACCAATGATAAACAAGAAAATATTTCATCAACAGATATAATTATTTTTCCAGATCAGAGCGAGAGGTAAAAAGCGGTTTAAATTTAAGGAATATCCTCGTTAAAAAAAAAGATGCCCCCTGACAAAGAACAAGTGCATTCCATCATCCCAGCAATTATGAAATGAAAGACAATCGTCACGTTGGGTCTTCAGAAGGTAACGAAGTGTGCTTTATTCGATGATCGATTCCCGCCAATATCTGAAGCATCTCCGGCACTCCATTATTCTTCGGCAAACCCAGCAGGACAGCCTTTGACCTCCAGAGCTTTGTTTCTCAGTCACACCGCCTTTTCGTTTTACGATCGTAAAAACGCCCTGCTTTCGCATTCAGGGTTGAAAAGAAAAGCATTAATTTTGCATTAAGTGAAAAGGTTTATTACTTCACGCTTGCGGAGACTGATTTACAATACATTAATGAAATTTAAGCTTTAATAACGGCATTACGCTGAAGGCAGTAAGTTCCTGTTCGGCAACAAATGGCGCTGGAAGTGATAATGGCGAGAAATGAATCAATGCGCTGGACTTGAGACAAGTGTCCTTCAGTAATAAAGCAGATAAGTCAGTAGTTGTGTTTTGTTTTTCTCAGAACTCCTTTTCAAGCATGTTTAAAATGAGATTGTGATTCGCTACAGGGACAGGACAGGCAGGAGCAAATTAATTTCTCACGAGAACAGGGCATATAAAAGAAAGGAGGGTCATTATAGTACTTTCTTATTCGATAAAAAGATTACCATATTTCTCCTGGTAAAAACTAAATTAGTTTTAATATTTTTGTTGTTTTATAATTCAGGCTTTAGTAACTTTTAATTAAGCTAAATAAAAATAGGAGGTTGATGTGAGATAATTTAATGCGGTGCCTCTCAAACTTTCAGTATTGGCGACCCCCTTTTCAATCATAATTTTGGTGGCGTCCCCTTTTCAGAAAAAAACAATGAATACAATGTAAAAATAATTTAATTTGACGCTAAAGCTACAGTACGACATTATGTTCAGGACAGATTTTTGAAGGGGTCCATTCTCAGAGAAAGTGACTAGACTTTTGATACTGGAGATGTAAAAAAATATTTCAGACTTCCATGAGTTAAAATGGATTAGATATAGCTTCTTAGGAAATTAAAATGCATAATTTGAACTTCGTTCAATCAAATATTTAGGTAAATATAAATTTTTATGCTAAAGGGGGGGGGTCTGGAGAGGGTCCAAAAATTATTTTAATTTACATCGCAAGACCAAATTGTGGATAAAACAGTTCTAAGTACAAAAGGGGGTCTAAGGGTTCTGCCCCAGGAAAAAATTTGGAAATTATCTTTGATGTTTGCTTTCCTCATACAAGTTCTGGCAAAGTGGTATAAATATTGAACACTCAATTAATTCAGACAGAAATTTAACAATTCTTATGAGAGTGAATAAGAAATTAAGGTTTTAAAACATTTTATCGAACCAACTCATATTTTTCTTTTAACCTTTGTTTTCGGTTAATAAGGCAGTATAGAATACTTTAACTGTTCACCTGATTATACTTTAAAGTTATATGGTACTGTATATTGATATAATCGATTTTTATCTCATAAAAAAATAACAAATTTGTGTTATTTAATTTAAAATCAATTTTAAAACATACCATTGACGATCTGCTACTATTCGGCGCGAGAAATAAAATGAAAGGAAATAAAATTCCTTGATCATTTATCCAAAAAACTAGAAAAAAATTATGGTTTCGTGCCAAAACGGGCCTGCACCGAATAGTCCCATTCCCTACTATTGATGCCTCTTTTAAAACTTGTTCATTAGATATGCCAAATATGCAGACACAACCTCTTCAATCTCCAAAATATTACAAAGCTAAATGCTGTTGCATACTATCCACACCTATTTTTATCTCATCATCCCATCGAACACAGCATACAAAGTAGATTTTTAGCTCCTTTTTTCTATCCAACACTGGACCAAGGCTAAACTTTCGCAGCATGCCCTCTCTGATCATAATTCTAGATATAATTTTCATTTCAAACTCATTAATAAAGCAGCTCCTTGTCTTCCTGTCAGACTAGAGAGCACATCTCAGATCTGATAATAAAGACCCGAGAAAAGCAGAAACTAGTCTTGGAGGGGAATCTCTAGGCTTGGTCCGTCCCACAACAGGCTTCTTTGTCCTGGATGCGATCTAAATTATGCAAATATCTCACTATAAATATGGTAAATGCGGATGTTACGAAGAAGAGTCAGCTGCTACCTGATCAAAGATGTCTTATCGAGGATGTAGAGTATATAGGGTTAGATAGTATCTCATGGAGTACAGCTTCTTTTTTTATTTTGAAAGAACATGATGAGAGCGAAGCATTAAAATAGGAAAATTGGTATCACATGCGGTCAATTTGAGGTGAATGAAGTACTTTTAAGTTACTATCCTCTAAAATTAATTTCTGTAATCGTTTAGAGAACAATCATTTTATGCTAAACAGGACCAATATAAAAATATCTACATACATCAAGATAAACATTTTGAAAAATTTCATATAAAAAAGAACAAATACCCATTCTTCGACTTAAACCCAGACCTTACAAAATTTAGAGTTCTAATGATTTTAACAAGGAGGGTCCTCAAAAATGTTCCTACTAATATCAAAAGTCATGAAAAGGTTTTCAGTGCTATTGGTTGCTATTGGTACAAAGGTTCGTGAAAGTTGATAAAGTTCGAGCATCGTATAATAATACTATAATATAATAGTTTATTTTGGTTTTTGTTTTAAAATATCACTAAAAAGTACCTACCCCAAAATTATTTTAAAACAACTATCTAAATTATTTATTTACAAGTTTCACGTTGTCAGCTTTTAACTCCTTGGTGATTTTTCAAACCATTTTACCAATATTTTGAGATTTTTTTTTTTTTTAGCAAAACCGTATTTGACCAAATGTTAATGAGAAAATGAACCAATGGTAAAATAACCCTTTTTATTCACCCAACACAAAAAAGAAATATTATGAATGAAAATGTTAGGAGGCCCAATGAAGGAAAAAAATGTTATTTCATGATTTTTGTTATCTTAAGATAATCTTTCGCATGCCCATATGAACTTTTGAAAGCCATAAGGTTTGTGGTGAGGGGAAACGCTATTGTAACCCCTCGCCCTCTTTTTTATATAAATACTAAACCCCTTTTCACACCACAAGGCACATCATTGAGATTGTGATCTTTGAAACGGGTTCCCACTAAAAATACCCTGTTCTCCCTTCACACCCTATAACGGGTCAACGACTTCGACAGTTTCAGAGAACCATAACACAGACTTTTTTTTCCCAATCATAAAGAGCGATTTGTTACCTGGGAGTTGTCGATGGTTCAAAGAGAGCACCTTCAACTTATGAATTAAGAAAAGTTGAAAAGAAATAACGCATAAAATACAGCAAAAAAAAACGCCACTAGTGCTGAATAATGTTCGTAATAAATGTTTTCCCATTTCAACCTTTGGCAGCGTAAAAGTTTTACAACTCCCTTTTATTTCTCTTGCGATTGAAATAAATGTTAAGGTGATTCATTATATTTTAGTTTTACTAGAAAGAGTAGTGTGATTATAGAGTGTCAAAAATTTGAATGTGTAATATCTTTTCATCTAATACTAGATCCTTAAGGTCAACACCGGGTGAAAATTCTGGAGGAAAAGGCGTAATGTCGGTGAAATTTTGCCCCGGGTAACGTCAATTTGGAGTTTTATTCCTGTCATTTAGTCTAATAAATAAAATATTAGATCAGTTTTACTTGGTAAACTAGGTGTCAATCACCTGTTAGAAACGATTGTAAGCCATCAGGAAACTCCCACTGCGTTGAAATTAATTCATTTGATTATAGTAATAAGTGGTCATACGTTTTTGTTTGTGACAGACAATAAAGCTCTTGGGGCAAAATATCTCTCATGATTCTTACTAATTTCTAAGCATTATTCCATAAAATTTTCTAACAATTTTTCTTGACTTTTCAATTAAATTCTGGATAAGAAAATTTGAAGATTTTCTTATCCACTCTATTTCCTTTTTTTATGGTGAAAAGCACTCATTCATTATGGTAGAAAAAATACAATCCTGAATAAAAACTGATATTTACATGAATAAATACTACCATTTAATTAATAGTAGAAGGGGTACTAGAAATTGGCACCAAGTAAATTAGGCATAGTCTGGGGAACTGAATAAAAATGTTAAGTTTTTAATAAATTATTGAATTGGAAGTTAGTCTAATTAACAAAGCTATGCATCAACCACACATGGGTTTAAGCAATTAAAGAAGGCATCAATTAATTGAAAAGGAAAAGGAAGTTTTTATGTTCTTTGCAACTTAAAAAAGAGGGATAAATTTCAAAAGCAATTGATACAATTCCAGTAAAAAAACAGAAGATTATTATTAAAGTGAAAAACCTAATTAAATTTGTATAAACATAACAACATACCATATTTTTCCTGTTTTATTATTTATTAATTAACTTTTAACATTGCTTGGAAAACCAGAAAATCCATTGCTACAGTCCACTTGTTTTTAAAAATCTCTGTAAGAGTAAGATGTAATGAGATAAAAAGAAGAAACTGAAGAAGCGTAGAAAAATACCCGTCATGCAAAACAGCTTACAAGTTTCAGACGGCTCTATTATTTCAAGACAACACAAAATTTCCAACGTCTGATTGCTTTGCCTTCTATTTTTAAAAAGATAACTATCAAAAGAACGATATATAATTTTGTTTTATAGAGAATGTGTTTCGACACACAGCATGTACTTTTCTCCCTCTCTTATTGAGTATAGAGTAAAAAAAACCTACCGTAGCAATAATGCAGTTGTGCAAAATTTGAAGATCCCCTATTCCAAATACTAGGCTTCATATAATAACAATTTTCGTATTTCGTTCCAAATAGGGGTAGACCACCCGTCTCATTAGGAACGAAAAAAACTTCCCCCTGATCATGAACTGAAGGCAGACGATACGAAAAAGAGATATTCGCATCAGAAAAAAAGATAGAGAAGAGAGTACAAAAAAGAGATAAAAGGAACGAGATCTGTCATTAAGTTAAAGTTACATTGTAGACCTTAGCATTGTGCCTGTCAGTCAACCGGTCTTCTTTTTTAGTGGAAGCATAATGGACCTAACGCACTGAAGCTTGTAAAGGTAGAACAAAAGAGAAAGCCAGTGCAAAGGCGGTGTAGTAAGAGTTTTCTCTTTCGATAAAATGGGGTGAATTCTTTCAAGAATATTCTTGGTTCATTAAGCGGTCCCTTTGTGCTGCTTCGGTTTTTAGTTGCAGGATAATTTTAGACTTCATTTTCGCAAAATTAGCGTCGAATTTTGAGAAAATATAAACAGCTGTGAGCGATGTGATAGAGACGTTAGAGGTAGGTATTGAAAAAAGCGAAGGTGAATGGAATTTGAAATTATGGAATGAAGCGATGTGGGTGGAGAGATTATTAGTTTGTAAAAAATAGATACAGTAGAGGTCATTTATATTTTATGGCTGTATTTTCTTGATGTAATTTATCTTATCCATAAAAATTGACATTAATAGGCTGCATTGATGTGGGTTCAAGTAGCCAATCAATCTATTAGAAAATTTACTGTTATAAAAATACCTCAAGATTATGTGCCTTCGTGACTAGGTGGTTAATGAGAACCACATTAAAAGAAGACAACTCTTATGCAATTGGGAGTTTTTCTATTTTTTGTACTTGTTTCTTTTGTCGGGTTACTAATTTTTAAAAATCTAATTGTTATATCTTAGTAGCAGATCTGTTACAATCTAAATATTTTGGGAAACCTACAAACAGTTTTTTTTTTAATATCTATAATATTTTTTTGTGGTGGCCTTATTCACATCTCAAAAATGACTCCAACTTCATGTTAAAAAATCTACAATAGAATTTTGTAAAGTTCCATTATATTCTAGTACCTTGCGGAGGTAATATAATAAATTGACTTTCATGTTATTCTAAGCTTTATTTTATTACATAAAGTGATAATTTTCAATCAAATAAAATTATACCTGCTCTCAGTCAGATACACTTTAAAACACTGTAACGTTAAAAAAAATGTGCAAATAAATAAAGCTAACGCCATATTGTATTGACAAAAATAAAAATACACTTAATTCTGAAAAGATATCTGAAAGAGAAAGGAAATTCAAGTGACAATACTATTAGGTAAAGGTCATCTATCATTTAGATGGGATTGAAAATGCATGATATCATTTACAATTCAAACAATTTTCTCTGCATTCCTATCCCTTCTTGAATACAGCCATTTCTCAAGAGAGAAATAAGTTTTATGGGTTAAATTAAGGTAATGACCTCACGGATAGTTTATTGGTTTTTGTTGCTTAAAAGATGGTTCAAGACGGGGAAATTCATTATTAATTGTTGTGTGAGAATTCTCTTAAAATAAATAACGCAATAAAACAAAGTGGGCATTTGAAATGACTTTACGACACTAATATTTACTTCTCGAATCAATAACTCAAATAAAAAGCAACGCAAAGAAAAAGGACACTTTTAGAATACCTCGAAATTTTACAAAGGCAGATATTTCGGAGGTCAAAATTTGTTTTTTAAAAATCCAAAATAGATAACACTTCACACACGTTCAGCAGATGGTGAGACACCGGGAGAAGGATCACGAAAAAGATCTCAAATTTTTTTCTCTCTCCACGACTTAAAAAAGAGCGTAAAAAACGTTGCGTGCGTTGCCAGCCGGTTAGAGATGTAACTCACTCAGGCTATAGAGATAGCATACTATCGGATGACTCGCTTTAACACGTTAAAATGACATTTGGGCAATTAAACTTTTTTTCCCATGAGGATATATATCAAGGAAGTTATTTCGGTGTCAAAAACAGCATTTGGGACACAAGATAGAAATATTTTGTGTGAGTTTTTCAGTGAAAACAACCAAAAAGAGAAGTGAAAAGGAAATATTGAAGTTTTGAATTCAAATTAATTAATGTACAAAACATTTTATGAATTCGAAAAAAGTATTTTTATTACAACTTTTAAATCTATCAAAGAATTTAACTTATTTTTCAAGAGTGAAATATCTTCAAAATCTTTTTGTGTGATGATTACAGGAATAATCAAATGAAGGATGATGTGGTTTCAATTTTCAATTTTTAGACAAATTTTCAAAATTTAGTGTAAGTAATCATATTTAAAAAGTATTAATAAACTGTATGTTCGTGTCTTCTGATAAGAATTATGTTCTTCCTGGTGAAACCAAATAAATTCATATTAGTATTTAAAAATACTAAAAAAGGATTTCAAAAAAAAGAAAAAGTTTCAAAAATATTGAAATTCATATTTTTGGCATTCTGTAAATAAATTATTGAAAGGGGTATTAAAATGGGTATACAAACATTTAAGAACATTTTATTTTCTCTTTTATAAAATAACACAGATTAAAATCCTTTAAATATATGAAAGGTTAAAGAACCTTAGAAAAGTTTTTAAAATAACTATTCTCTGTTAAATAAATATATGCATTCTTAGGGCACGCGCATAGTGCCGCCAATTTTCAGATTCTGAAAACCAGCGAAAATCGGAAACCAGAATTACCTAGCGTATTTAGTGGAGAGTGTTCATAGTGGCCGACTTTTAATTTTCCTATAAATCTCATATTTGTTAAATATTTTCTAATAACCTAAAGTTTTTTAAAACTTTTGTTGCTTTTTAAAGCCCCAAATAAGACTTGATATTTGAACACCCTATCATACATAATTTTATTCCACATTGCATAATTGATTTCTCTGATGAGAAAAATTCCTCCATAATGGGAATTCCCAGCACAACCTACCTAAAATATACCCTCCACTAATACCCCAAGATGCATCACACAATCTCCACTAGTTTATTCCGGAAAGAAAAGAAAACCCCTCAATGAAAAGTCAACGATATTACTCCTCATCCTCACTCCACCATTCAGAAGCGCCAAGAAAATACCACCAAAAAAAGCCGGGTTCCGAAATTCGCCTACGTTGCATTCTCGAACGGACAAAAGGAAACCTCGCCGTGTCCCCCTTCATTAAAGTGCTCCTCTACCTCTCCATACCTCTACATCACGTACAACGTACGCACACACAGGTGAAGATTAGTTTAGGAGTTAAAAGTCAGTCCGACTCGAGTTACATGATGAAGATGGATACAGGGATGGATTCGGACACGGAACTTCGGGATGTCTCCGGCCGATCACGAATGAATAGATTGCGAGGATTTGTTGCTTCTTACCTATCGAAGTGTTTTATGGATTGCTGATAACTGTCGGGATTCCCTGCTGGTCCGGCTACTGGGGCGAATGGGATTGACGGACGAGGTGGAAGTATGAGGGGAAATTAGAAGCACGAATCACGTATGAGGACTCAATCTTTATTGAAGGTTAAACTTTTGAGTAGTGAAGGGAAGAGGTGTGTGTGGGTGTATTGAGGGAAAAGACCGTTAAGAGACTTTGGATAGTCTGAAATGAGACTCTGGAACGATCTTTTATCGTGGAGATATTGCTCTAAGATCCATTATAAACCCACCTGTGGAGAGAAAGATTATATATTCTACATTGGACATTGAAAGTACTGGATGGGGTATCATCTTGACATCACTGAGGATTATTCAATCCTGGTGTAACTTAATGCCAAAAATATAATCAAACGTGTATTATTATTTTTTTTAATTGTTATGACATATGAATGGAAGGATGATGCAGAAGCATTCATAATAGCGTTAAGATAATTTGCTGAGGGATACAATGAATATAAATATTATATACCTCCCTAAAGTTTGAAGGTCTAAGGAAGGATAGATGATGGGAAGGAATATTTTAAACGCAAACAATATATTCAGGCTACCATCCAATCTTATAAAGAAAGCAATAAATCAAATAACATTTGAATGGAATTTAAGCTCTATGAATTTATGATGACACTATCCCTTACAAAAACAAATGACAAAAAGGTGTTGGTTACGATGGAAGTAATCAGTCAAACCCACAAGATTGATGATTCTATTTAAAACCAAGTTACAAACATCTGATTCTGTTGGATACGATTTAATTTTTACCCCACGATTACCTTACACAGAAGGTTAATTTTTCTTCCGAGTATCATGCAGGGTGTGTCGTCAAAAACAAATTTATTACAGAACTGTTACCTAAGCGCTGTTGAAAAGTGATAGAACCAGTTTCTAATTTTTCCCCAGACATGTGTATCAGTGGCTTCTCCATGACCACAAATTGCTTTTCAGCGTAAGCCGCCTTGTAAACTAAGATAACAGTTATTCTCTTATTAGGAATCCCCGTGGAGCAGAGAACAAGAGATGACTTCTTCAACCCGAGAATGCAATGGAAGTCTATCAAATATTTGGGAAGGCAAGGTTAATGGGAACCCAGCTTCGTTGTTTGCAAGCGAATTACCCTTGTGCGATTTCATCTGCAGTGATGTACGTGACAAGCTTGAGGATTACATGAAAAAATGTGGATACGAAAGAGATGGTTACGCTCACCACAGATAACTCTCAAACTCTTCGGTGAGACAAGATTGAATAAGACGTAAGCAGCCCCCTATCAGCGGATGAGTTGAGGCACGATTTCATTTCAACAGCCATTTCTAAGTCTATTGACAGGTAGTAATAGCGAGAAATGAGAGATAAGAAAGAAACGGGTTATTATTTATGAACATGCGTAGAATGATGTATTCAATGAAAAATTAGCTTTCAAAGCTTATAAGATAATGCGAAGACCTGTATTTAAGGTGTTAGATACCTATCGGAAAACATCCATTTTACTTACCAATCCTTTTTATCAACTTTCAGCACCCCTTATTTGACTAAAGACAAGTGAAACAAGCTTTGCACAATGAATTATTTTTTACTTGATGCATCATAAAAGCATCATAAAAAAGAAAAGTGGTTGAATAACCTATTTTTTTATAATAACTGTTCAACAGAATGTTCTATCTATGTATAATAGCAAAAATTACCTGAGATGTTGTTCGGGAAGTATTACTTTGAAACATCAGGAAAGAATGAGTGACGAATAACTTTTCTCCACTCAAGCTTCATTACTTAACTAATTCAATTTTTAAACGAACTTGCATAGTTTATGTTAAAATGAAGGTTTTAATAATTTAGTTTAAATTCCTTTTGTTACGAAACTGTTTTGTTTGATTTTTTAACAAAGACACCCAGCTTTCCATAAAAATTAAATACCAAAGAAATCATCAATTTTCCAATTCCAAAACTTTTAAAAGCATAAAAAATTCTTCCAAAATTCTCACATTAATCAAAGCTAGTTTTCCCGTCTCAACCAACAAAACAATTCATAACTTAAAACCCACAAAAAAAAAACCTACCCCACAAATCACTTCCAATTACCCGCAACACCACTTAACTAACCAACCGACATTTGCATAGACTATTCATTAATAAACGATGCAGATAAGAGTTAACAGGAGGATGCAAGAAACAAACAAACCACGGCTAATAACACTGCACCGCAAATAATTTCATTTATGGCTCCCGGAGGGGCAAGGCAATTTCCAATAAATTGCAGTTCTCGGCCCAAAATAGCGTATAATCAGACTTTTAACAAGTTGAATTAGCTGAGGGGTAATTGGCGGGGTTGAGCTCAATTAATGCCCCCAAACAATCATATTCGATTCCCAGGGGAGGTGGTTTCTGATGTCTTCCGAGAGGAAATATCGTTTGCAATTTAGATAGGAAAGGGAAAATGGTAAACCCGGCACTCCTTGGTATTTTTCGGAATTACCTGTCGTGGAAGGAGATAATTTGGAACACTTTTTCTACATTCGGCGGAATGTGGGGCCCATGAAAAGGGTTTAGGTGGTCTTGTTGAATGTACTGACTGAGACATCAAATTAATAATATATACAGTTTTCTTTAGTCGAGAATAACTCTGAACCATCAGGTAGTCCTGGAATCTTCTATAAATATTACTTCTTGTTGTATATATTTTCATAACTTTAATCTGTAATCATGATTTTATTCTTAATTTGTATGCGGCTAGGTTTTTTTCTATGTTCATTTTGGTCCTCTCCAGCAAAGATGTGGATAATTCTGCTTGCTCTTTCTTGACTTTTTTCAGTGCTTCATAATGAATTACTATTTTGAGTGACACACAAGTAAAAATGTTCATAAAATGGAACATACAGTATTTTAGAATAGAAATAAGCAAAAGATGATTTAAATTCTTGAGAGTTCTGAAATTTTTAATTAAGAAGAGTTATTTTTTTAAATTTTCTTTAATTTAAATGTATTTTTAAGACAATTTTCTTTTCTTTTAAAAGTTTAAATACATTTTTTTTGGCAAGACATTGAATTAAATGCGTTTTAAAGTCAGAACATTTACTAGAAAATATATCACAGCTGACAAAAAAATATATATAGTTATAGCCCGCCAGAAATTTCAGAGAAGGTTTTAAAGGAATTTTAAATTAAGAAAACCTGTTTCGATGATATTCATCAAATTCTTGGAAGTGAAAAAAATAAAAGGATTATTATACTAAACGAGTTTTTGAGATAGCTCATAAGTAACCACAATTTTTCAAAAGTATGCCATTTTGCCATAAATAAGGATTCGAACCTGTAATTTTATGATTTTGAAATCCTAAAAACACAATAAGAACTACTCTAAACTATAATAAGTAAGCATTTTTAGAATTTTCTCAAATCTAATTTTGCTTCATAGTCAAAAACGTACGCATAATATTTTTAAACATATTTAAAATTTAATGTAAAAGGCTAATGTCATTTTTTTTTTAATTTTTAAAAAGATTAGATATAAAATTACAAAAATACGTTTTTAATAGGTTAACATGAGTGCATAACTTTTATTTCATGAACTTTATTTTAAAGAACGTAATATGATCGATTAGTCTTTTAAAAGATTATTCTAAATATATCTGAAACAACAATTACAGTTTTCAGCATTATTAAAATTAGCAAGAAAATATTTTAAGTATCAAATTAAAGGAAGTCTTAAATTTGTAATCAAAGGAAAGGAAATTATTTGAGAAATAACAATCAACAAAATTAAAAGCTATTTTTAGAATCAACCTTTTAAAATTGTCGCTCGTTAAGCGTTAGTTATTTTGGTTTTGCTTATTTATTACACCTCCAAAGAAACTCCGAAGAAAGTTAAATTTAAATAGCTATAAACCAAGTTTTTCCACATTTTCCAACTGGAGGGACAAAATCAGAGCTATTCAGAATGACATTTTTGAGGGAATTATTTTAAAACAAACGTTTACCTCTTCATCTCCAAACAATCTCTGAATTAATAGTAGGTATTATTAAGAGAACTGTGAAATAAATTATCTTTTGGGATTTGTAATGCAATTGGAACTAATTTTCATGTAGTATTTAAAAAAAATTCTAAATCAATTCAAAGAATTATAAAGGGCTGGAGAGATTAGCAAATAATGACCGATTATTAAATAATTATCTACAAAAATGTATTGCAGATTTTATG
Organism: Tetragnatha montana; assembly: GCA_963680715.1. Classification (NCBI taxonomy): domain Eukaryota; kingdom Metazoa; phylum Arthropoda; class Arachnida; order Araneae; family Tetragnathidae; genus Tetragnatha; species Tetragnatha montana. The sequence continues at coordinate 35,556,622 of OY796675.1, forward strand.
TCCACGGGTCGAAGCTAATTAAATCTGTTATTTGAATGAAATTTTGACCCTTACTTCGACTCGAATAATTCTCTCAACGAGACTAACCTCTGTTCAAAGGTGGTCAGGTGCAGCCTGAATCTCATCTTCAGCCGGGTCGAAAACCCAAACCAAACGAAAGAAGAGTCGGACGTTTTTTTCTCTTCATTTCGATTTATGAACTGTTGACCGCAGACAGAAATCTGACACCGACATTTTCCTTTTTTTTTTCTCTATCTCTCTCTTTTCTTCGTCTGGGGAGAAGGGGGAAGGAAACGTAAATGTTATTTCGAGGAAGTGGAAATGAAATAAGAGACTAGATACCGGCCTCTCTGTGAACTGAAATATTAAGTGGAAGAGGAAATTCAAGGTACTCAGAGGGAGAGAGACTGTCAAAGCACTCATATGTCTGAAAGGTGAAATATTTATAATTATATAGGCTTTTAAGAGAAATTGGATATTGGTCTATCTAATGGAATATTTAAAATAAGACCTGATAAAAGGATGGAAAATAGAACTGTCTCAGTTTTTAATCGAAATCTTCTACATAACTGTAAATTATTACTAATATGAAAAAGTGGATGTTTAGGATATCATTATGTCTACTTTAAATATTAATAGAACATCAATAAAATCTTAAGTTTAAATACGTCTTTTCTTAAGAGTTGTAAATTAGTAAACTTTATTGAGTCAAGGAGCAAGATTTGAATAACTCATTTATCTTCTAAGAATCTGAGTGAAGAATATATCGCACAATTCATTGATTTATGCAATAAATAATCTTTAAACGTTTTTACAAATCAATATCTATGTTATAGGTACAGAAAGAAAAATTTACTATGAGTGAAGTTTCAGGAGGGATAAGTAAAATTCATTATTATTTTTCAGGACATTCAAATAATTTTAAAATATCTAACATAAATCTATGGAGAATTGAAATTCTTCTTAGTAAAACCTTAAGAGAATATACTTTTAATACGGTAAAGAAAGGTAAAAAATGCTGAAGCTAGGAATTCTTTTATGTGTATAATTCCAGTAAATTCCCATTTTTACTTAATACTCAACTCAATGTTGTGAATAAATTGCAAATGTTTTAATTTATGATGGAGTACTAAATAATTCATCCCAATAAACTTATAAAGAGTGTTAAATTCCGAATGCCTTTTAACAGAAAGAAAATAATTTCATTTGGAGAATGTACTACTTAAGTTGTTAACACAGAATAAGAAGCATGTGAGGGGTTTGAAAAGAACCCAAAGAATGACACTCCCAGAGCTTATATATGATTTACTTCTGTTATTTTCTCCCTTTCAATGTTATTGGAAGAGCTCCAAGAAAATCAAAGAGTAAAACCGTTTCACAGTTCACTGTCTCACAACACTAACACCTCTTGTTTTTTGTAGATCGCGAACGTAAAAATCATCTCTGACCTCAGCTCATGGACATTTTTAGCCGGCCTCCCACTCAGCACTCCCTACTTCACACTGCTCTTCATTCTTACCCAACTTCCGTCATTACTTGAAGAAGTAATAGTTTAAATGGGTTTTAATAACACGGAGGGGTTTTTTTTCCCATGGCTGTAATTAGAGCAATGTCATTTTGGGGATGTTAATCTATAGGAGTGAAAAAATGTGTGTTATTTAAATCTTAAAATGTACAGGCTGTAATAAATGGATTAAGAAATAAATAAATTTTCTGGGTTAATATCTGTTGTGATAATAAAAAAGGTTGATAAGAGGGGGACACAAATATTATAACCACAGGTTCTAACCCTCAAAATGGGACAACACACGTACCAAAAAAGGCAAACTAAGATTAAGGTTGACACAGTAGGTTCACTTTATGATGAAATGTCTACATTACCCCAAGATTTGACTGGTTGTAAGACGATGCCGTTGAATGGACAGTTCTGTGATTTTTGATGTACTCTTGAAATGGGCAAAAGCTCTGTCCGAAGGGAATTATTGGGAAAAGGCGGAATCGTTCAACTATCACTGGCCGACTTGAAGCGGTAATGGAGAATCCAGAAGGATGGGTGAATCTTCTCCGCGAGGGACGATGGTGTGGTCGCCCGGATGGGTCCGACCGCTGGTGGATACCATGGCGAGGGAACATCAGGACAGCGGGCGCCGTCGGATCGCAGTTGGCTTCGGATCGCACCGTTTGACCGGAAAAGGATGAACTTCGATGGAGACTCCATACCTGGGCACTTTCGGTTCGAAGAATAGGCTGCTGTGGGGCTTTTTGGAAAGGAAATCGTAACACGTTGAGATGCAGTGGAATCTCTTGGTTTATTTATCATCTCTATAAATCAGCATTACAAGAAAGGTAAGCTACATGGGTCTTTGGACCAAGGGAATCATCCCTGAACTACAAAAATGCGAAGCGGTCCCGAAAGACACGCTTGCATGGAGAGGTTATGGAGCGATGCGCTCTTGATGAAGTTTTGGTATGAAGTGTCTCGATGTGAAGTGTGAAGTGAAGTGAGGGTTACCGCCACAGAACGGAGAGAAAAACTGTTCGTCGCCAGGTTGCAGGATTTGGCTGAACGCGCACTATTGGGGAAGCGAGAACAGAAAAAAACCCGATTGAACCAGTTCTCAGTAGAAGAACATACACTAACGGAACGAGCCAAGTTGGCTAAAACAACAAAAACAAAGGAATGCGGTAGGGAATCCAATCACAAGGCAGAACAAACAAAATCGCCAAATAAGGTAACGCAAAAAGGGGTTTCAGTTAGATTCCGTTTTGGTGAGTGAAGAATAACTAGCGAGTGCATTAGAACTCAAGCGTGGGGTGTACAAAAACACAAACGAAACTATGTGGAAAGTAACTACTTTACCACATAATCTCCCGGAAAACAGGGAAAAATTTTGAAAATAAACAATCCAAACGTTAAGTAAGTGTGTGTGTGGCAACCGACAGATCAGCAGTACAAAAGAGACAAAATACATAATATCAAATACAATAATTATGATGAAAAAGACAAAAAAAACTGTGCCAAAATATAATTCAAAATAAGAGCATTGATGGCATGAAATTATCTGACAATTATTAATACACATGTTTACAAATTCAAAGAAACTCACACCCAGTCAGTGTTAAAACGACAAAAAAATTTTGAAAAGGGAAAAAATGACCTAAGTCATTCAGGTAGTACATTAACTTGTTTGGTCACCTGACATAAGACCAGCTCATGATACAGGCAAAAGCGCACACAGTCCAAACAAAAACAAAGGGGAAAACAAAAATTAACAAGAGTGGCTGCAATAGTTTGACCGTTAACACAGACAAGACAAGAATCTCACAAAAGGGTACATGTCAATCAGATTTAGATTACAACAATGACTTGAAGATATAATTAAGTTTCATTTCAAAAAATATATTTCATACATTTAAATGAACAAGAAAAGTGTTTCATAAGTTTCAGAAATTAAGAGTGTTTCATACGTTTAGAAATTAATAGTGTTTCATGCTACGTGAAGTGACAGAAAAAAACATCAGTGATTACAAAACAACATTTGAGACTGTTAGGGACTAACTCAACTTCAATTCTATAAAAACAAAAACCGTGGGTATTCTCCTTCCACGTGACTAAAAGCAGTGGGTATCTTCCTTCCACTTAACTAAAAATACAGTGGGTATTCTCCTTCCACTTAACACAAATAGTGGGTATCCTCCATCCACTAGACAAAAAAAACAGTGGGTATTCTCCTTCCACCTGACCAAAAAATAGTGCACTACACATGTGGGTAACTCCATCCACATACAAAACAACAAAAAACTTCAGTTTGGCTTTGGTACTGGGTTAATTTTACACATTTTTTTTTTTGACTCATTGTAGGGCAAACAACCAGAACCAGGATTAGACTACCTGGGCCTCCCTATGATTACCAGGGCGTGTTGAACTGCACTATTCTGGCATAATGAAGGACCTAGCAAAGAGGTTTTTTGAACGCAGTAACCAAACAGAAAATCTCAACTTAAACTTTCATTTCACAAAAAAACACATTAGTCACCTAACTCAAAAATCACTAATTAAACATTAAATTTCATTACAAAATATTAAGTCACTCCGATGTAAAAAGAAAATACAGTCATGTAATTGACCAAGATCATAGGTTTAGGGATCATATGACAAAAAAATAATTGAACAAAATCAATTCAGTAGAAAGATTGTAGCATGAAACAGAAAAACATTATATGGCACAGCAATACTTAAATTATAACCTTATAAAAGGTAGACATGGATATGAAATAGAATAATAAGAGTTCAAACCACAACAAAAAAATTTTTTTTTTTTTTATGAAATTGCCAAAAATAATAAGTGCTTTAAAAAAATTGTCCACCAGAACCAACAAAAAATTAGATATTACTTAAAATATCAAGATAAGAACCAAAACAAAATTACAGATGTTAAAAAAAATTAAATTAGCCAATAAGAATGGAAAACAATAGTTAAATATGCCAATCACTAACAATTAAATTTTGTGTGTGTGTCAGCCAACAAACCAATTCCCAAACAAGTTACTCCAGATGACAAACGATCAAAACCAAAAACAAAAAAAATCAACAAACAACGTTAGTTACTTAGACCTATACTCAAGGTTGTGTTAAATTTGTTGACTCAAACAATCTCAACAGAAAACTACTCCTACACAATCCCTGTTTTTACCACTTACAGCTACCACAAAAAACAAAAACATGTGTTTACAAAAAGAATCAGCAAGAAAAAATTTAATATAACCTGACTCAAGGTTGAAAAAAATGCTGACTCAAATCATTCGCACAAGTGTGAAAACAAAAGTGTAGCCACAATATCAAAAAAAACAGAAAACCCAAAAAAAGACCACACCTCTTAGGTTTTGCGAAAGCAAAACAAGAACAAAAAAACAAATATCTACAATATGTACATCACAGAAAAAAAACACTATATAGAAGAGGTTTGGCACAAAAAACAAGAAAAAGGTTTTCTCAAAAACAACGAAACAATAGCTAGTGTGTGGAGCAGGGCAAAAAAACAAACAGTATTGGGTAGTCATAACCCATACGACACCAAAAAGGAGCATGGAAACTTTTTCATGGGAAAGTGTAACCCTTACTTATGCTCATCTCCTACAAACAGGTTTGATCAAGAAAAGATTACCAAGTTTCAGGCAAAAAATTTTGGCCTAATTACACACAAAAAGGTAAAACTTCAAAAATTGACTTTGAGTTGAAGCAGAATAAATTCCAGGAGGAAAAATTAGATTTTCCTTAAAACAAAAACATAAAAGGCAAAAAAAAAGATAGGTGGCATTCAAAACCAGTGGTTCAAAAACAAAAAATTAGTGGAAAAGCACATATACAAAAATGAGAAAAAAAACACCCCTCGAACAATTAAATGCACAAAAGAAAAGTTAAGTGTCAATGTTTATAACATTATGCAAAAGTGTGTGAGAACAGAATCTGACTAAGGGACTTCACTCAAAACCAACCATCAAGGTATAAAGTTAAAATTTTGAATACGTCCAAAACAAAAGTTACAATTACATTGGGGGGTTACAATAGAAAGATCCTGCGCTCCGACACTTGACATCAAAAATCAAATAGTACGAAAAAATCTAAAGCATTAAGTAGACATATGAAAAGTAAGGGTACGTGTGTGCTCATAGAGAGGAAGGTCACGTTGCACCATCTGTTGTGATAATAAAAAAGGTTGATAAGAGGGGGACACAAATATTATAACCACAGGTTCTAACCCTCAAAATGGGACAACACACGTACCAAAAAAGGCAAACTAAGATTAAGGTTGACACAGTAGGTTCACTTTATGATGAAATGTCTACATTACCCCAAGATTTGACTGGTTGTAAGACGATGCCGTTGAATGGACAGTTCTGTGATTTTTGATGTACTCTTGAAATGGGCAAAAGCTCTGTCCGAAGGGAATTATTGGGAAAAGGCGGAATCGTTCAACTATCACTGGCCGACTTGAAGCGGTAATGGAGAATCCAGAAGGATGGGTGAATCTTCTCCGCGAGGGACGATGGTGTGGTCGCCCGGATGGGTCCGACCGCTGGTGGATACCATGGCGAGGGAACATCAGGACAGCGGGCGCCGTCGGATCGCAGTTGGCTTCGGATCGCACCGTTTGACCGGAAAAGGATGAACTTCGATGGAGACTCCATACCTGGGCACTTTCGGTTCGAAGAATAGGCTGCTGTGGGGCTTTTTGGAAAGGAAATCGTAACACGTTGAGATGCAGTGGAATCTCTTGGTTTATTTATCATCTCTATAAATCAGCATTACAAGAAAGGTAAGCTACATGGGTCTTTGGACCAAGGGAATCATCCCTGAACTACAAAAATGCGAAGCGGTCCCGAAAGACACGCTTGCATGGAGAGGTTATGGAGCGATGCGCTCTTGATGAAGTTTTGGTATGAAGTGTCTCGATGTGAAGTGTGAAGTGAAGTGAGGGTTACCGCCACAGAACGGAGAGAAAAACTGTTCGTCGCCAGGTTGCAGGATTTGGCTGAACGCGCACTATTGGGGAAGCGAGAACAGAAAAAAACCCGATTGAACCAGTTCTCAGTAGAAGAACATACACTAACGGAACGAGCCAAGTTGGCTAAAACAACAAAAACAAAGGAATGCGGTAGGGAATCCAATCACAAGGCAGAACAAACAAAATCGCCAAATAAGGTAACGCAAAAAGGGGTTTCAGTTAGATTCCGTTTTGGTGAGTGAAGAATAACTAGCGAGTGCATTAGAACTCAAGCGTGGGGTGTACAAAAACACAAACGAAACTATGTGGAAAGTAACTACTTTACCACAATATCTATTAAGGAACACACCTAAATGAAAAGTATCTTATACGGACAATAGAATTCCGAGTACGGTATTGTTTGAAAAATGCCACACTTCCTATTAAGATATTTTAAAAGAGGTAAACAAAACGTTTTAATGTCTAGCAAGAACCACAGGGTACTAGAACAGAGTCCACGGCCATCAGTCTGAATCGTTCGCCAGCTGCCTATGGGAGATGGAAAACACCTTTTTGCGCATGCGCTGAGTTCTAATTTGGCGAGAGATTTAAGCGGCCGGCATACGTTCCAGACTCTAGTGTGGCGCCCTCACATCAGTAACGCATTTGAAAATAGCCTCGTGGACCCTCTGTTAGGATATTTCTCTGTGGCAAGAACTAAAGCTAAAATAGTGTTTGCAAAAAGCAAAATGGTGAGCATCGCCATTTATTGTAACATCAATAACATTGATAACTAGGTAGGTTATATCTCACCTACATTTTATTCCTTAAAAAATAATATTCATACACATTATTCTGTTTTTAAAATAACTTGCTAATTTGTAGCTTGCTAACTTGTATTTTATACCTAATTGATATTTTAAAAAATTAGATATAAAATAACTAATCGATAACTATATAAAGTTATCGAAAAAGAACAAAGTATACGCATTGGTACTATATTATTTGAGCCCTTCAAACTTTCATACTTATAAATATTAAGAAATGAAATGTTAAGAACTAAGGATTAGTATAAATATCAGGGATTCGGTAATTACCTTCAGCAATTTCTGAAATTACTCAATAACGTCTATCAATATTTTGTACCAGGTAAAATGATAGTTACAATACATCCATACTAAACTGATTACTATAAAATTTAAACTTACTTAGATAAATTGCAAATACTATTTTAAATTATCCATAAATAAACCCATATTTATGATAACAACTAGTTTTCAGAACAAGCCCATTAACATCATGTAGCAAGTAAAAATACCTTCCCTTCTGCATTTCTCTCCTATTAATATATAATAGTCCCTCTAAGTACGTCTAAACATTTTTCTCACGGAATCCAACTCTCATTTCAGACCCTGCCTGCCAAATAAAACGTACGATTTACTCGATACTCCTCATTCAATTGCTCTCGACCCCAGAGACCTGCATCAAGTAAACTACTAATAGCCACGGCCGAACCGGTCCCCGACTTCAATACATACATTTTCACGAGACCTAATCCTCTGCTTCCCCGATTATGGAAATAAGCCACTTCTTCTCTCATCTAGGAGTGTGTTTGGACAATGGTGTTGCCCCCGGTCTGCAGAAAAACTCGCTATGTCGATTAGAGATACGGGACGTAGTGTTTCCAGCTGCCGTGCTTCGGGTACGGCGCCGTAGCGCACTTGAAGGGTGCACTGTGGAGTGTGGTGTTCTATTTGAATGTTGATAGTGCTTGGGTGCGTTGGGGGAAAGTTTCAGGTATTGTTTATATGAAGGTACTGTCGGATATAGGGGTTGGTAAAAAGATGGGCGGTTTGTTTGTAAATAGAGCGAGGTATAAAAATGAAGTTATTGAGTTGTTAAAGGAAGGTTGGATAAAATCCAGGATTTGAGGCTCTGGTACTTCACTCAGGAGATGAAGCCATCTATGAAGTGTTGGGAAGTACGGTTTTTGAATAGGTCTAAAGACTGAAAGGTTGTGTATTCTAGGCACGATTAGCCCATTTAATCAATTATTCATGTGAAACAAAATGGTGCATTCCTGAAAAAAATTAACATTTACTTGAAGGAATAGTTCGAGAAAGCATGTCATGTCAACAACTCGCATGACAGGAATAGCCAAAATAACTAAGGCAACCTGCTTAATTTATATTGGCTTACGAAGTCTTGGAGTCGTTGTGAATTACCGAGTAATAAAGAATTTGTATTTTAGCGTCATACTGATGTATGAGAGAAAGCCAAGGTTTGTAATTCTAATCTATACGAAATTACCATCATCAAGCCAAATTATCGTTGCATCTGAATCTTTCCTCACCACATGATAATGCACGACGGAAGATGGTCAGATAAAACCCATTCCCACAAGAAATATAACTACGTGAAAATATTTATAACCCTTTCCTATCAAAACACCAGACCCATAATAACGCACACGACCAGAATGTCCAAACCTTGGTTCTTCTCACTCTGCTCCCGAAGTACTCACTCCTCGCCTAATTGGAGCCAACAATCTGAGAGAACACAATCAACATTATAAGAAAACGCATCTCCATCCCCCATAAACTTCCCGAAGTCGCCCATAACTCAAGCTAGAGCATCACTAACCACCTGTTGCAGTGTTCGCCACATCACGTTTTAAATAACTCCATCTGTCTTCGCGCGAACCATGGCGCGAACACTTCGCACATGGCGCGAGCAAGTTCGCCCGCTCGCTCGCTCACCTTTTGGGAGCGCGCTAAAAATTGAGTATTCCGCGAGGAAGAAGGACCCTCACGTGTGTGTTTGGAGTGGAAGGGTTATTTTTGCCGGATTACGCGCGGGTCCGAGGCTATTTCGGGAGACGCGCGGCTCTTTTGATTGATACCGTGAATGGGATGCGAGGGGAGCTGGCCTCGCCAATTGATCCCGTTTGCTCCATATACCTGATCTTTCTCTTTCTTCTCTACACTTTCGGTAGTACGTATTGCTACATTGCATTGCTTTTTATAGATCCCATGTCCTCCATATATCAAAAGTTTCTCTAATTAACGAACTATCTTTCGAATACTTTTGATATTGCCCCATCATTTAGATTCCATTTGCTCCATAAATAGTTTTCCCAACTTCGTATATCAAATCATCGCAATTTAATTGTGAATAATTAAGTTATCTGCTTACAATCTATCTGATACGAGAGGCTCCATACTATGTGGTTCATGGACAAGTCAGTTCCTCTTGTAGTAAATATTTTCATTTAGCCTACCGACTCGTTAGATATCGTTCTACCTATTACTATTTTTCTTTCAATAAAAAAATGCTGTAAGTTTTATTTTGTTTTTAATTCATTCATTTTTATTAAGGCTCATTGTAAACCATAAATCAATTAAAAATGTTCAATATACACCTATATATTTAGAAAAGATCGAACAATTGAAAATAACAAATATTCTCAAGATATTCCAAAATATCTATCTATCATTTTTCTTAATGTTTATAAATTACTTTTAAAACCATATCAAGGGTAGGAAAATACAAATATTTCTTTCAACAAATTACTTTACATTTTAAAAATCATTAAAGAAGGAGGGTTGATTCTATTGATACATTAGTACTGAATTTTTATTTTGAAAGAATTTAAAAGGTAAATTTCTGACTTGGGTTTATTGTGGATATTTGTTGACTGAACTAACTGGAAAAATAAGAAATTATTGAAAAATTACAAAACATGTATTTTATTGATTTACACATTAAATGGCATCTATTTAAAATCTTTGCCTTTTGAAAAAGAATGTAACAAATATTAGTTCAATGAGTTCACTGAAACTTTTAAAAACTTTTTTTAGTAATTACGATTTCTCGGAAATATAAAAACTTCACTATTTACTTTGATTTCAAAATTTCTTGTGTTGATTCTACTGAAGAAATTTCGTTTGAAAAATCTTGTGAATAAATCTCCATTATCGAACTACTTTGGGTAAATTTATGTTTAGAGAAAAAGTAACTTATTTGATATGTAACTAAATAATCACACTTTCCTACAAGTTATAATAGACACTATATTTTTTTAGTACTTACCTAAAATGTATGGTATATAATTTGTTTAAGTGGTTTCATTTGTTTGACATAAATTGCAAAAGTTTTTGTAGTTAATTGAGTTGAATGCTGGGTTTTTTTTTTTTTTTGCTTTACTTTGTATTTCATTTCATACGATCAAAGTATCAATGGATTATTAAATTATCAGAGCTGTTTATAAAAAGTATTAGATTTCAAAAAAATTTATAAACATTTGATGATATTTATGGTGATGCTTAAAACTCTACTTAACTGAATCATCAATAAATCTGCTTTACATAAGTATTTATATTTGTGTTTCAATCTCCTTTTCCTCCCTTTCATAAAAAGATTTATCCTTTCATTAAAAGAAATTTAATAGCTATATGAAATTAAGGTGATAGGTATTCGTAATTCCCGGGAAAACATTCCTTTAAATTGACCCACTTTCACTACTTTTAAAAACGAATGATGAATTTTAATCCCTAGCTAACACTTTAATGTAGCACAAACTTATAAACCTCGCTCTTTCTGTCATTTGCGATTTTTATTTTTTGAATATAGATAATTTACAATAATTAACTTGCTTTCCGTTATGAAACCTTCATTGATGCTTGATGCTGTATGGAACAATGTAACAAGATTAAATCAAAATTTAAATTACCTTTTTTTTTAATCTAGGGAGTTACCCACTCCAACCCAGTATGCATTAAACACTAAATTGCCTCTTGACATAAACATCTATATAACTTCAGACGAATAATAAAAAACATAGAACCTTTTTTATGTATTACGAGTACATACAACAATACAAAAGTACCTTTATCTACCAGCTATTCCAAACAATCCGAGCTTTGTTCACCGCATTTCAAACTTGTCCCCAAAACACTGAAATTCCTTATTTATATCCAGTTCCATTCACTTGTCCACTCGACCCCCTACCGAAGTAATGACCACACACACGGCATGACAAAGCGGCTCACGCTGAGCAAATTCAATTAATGGAACCGGCCATCCCAGAAACTGTGAATATCGCGCGTATTACGCGTGTGCCAGAGTGGGAGGAATGCATATTTTTTCTCTCCCCATCTGATGAGGCGTTTCGCGCCATATCCGACTCTCATCAACTTCTGGAGAACAGTTCCGGGTTCGGGAAGCATGACTAAATCGGCATATGTTCTGGGATGAGAGAAGATGAAATATGGTTGTTAGTACACTGGTGATCTATGATCTAACACTCAACCAGATAATGTATATATATGACTTGAGGATGACCACTACTAAGGTTTGGTATCTGGGATTAAAATATCATTATTTTGGTGCAGCGATGTAGGTTTATAGTAGCACACTTTTAAGTCATCAAACTTGTCTTTAATTTTAAACTAAAGCATTTTTGTAGTAAATAGTTCTTTTACTGTTTGATAAAACTGAGATTTATGTGAACATCATGAAAACAAAGCACATTTTTATGTGTTCAAAAGAACGCGTTATAATCTTACTATACATCTTTTTTGAAAAAAAAAATCAACAGAAGATAAACAAAAAATTAAACACACAGAAAGACACCAAACAATGTTAAATAAATATCCACATATGTTTAAAAACACAAAGTAATTAATAATTCAAGAAATTAAACTATTCAGAAACTTTAAAAAATATTTCTAGACATAAATATATTATCCAAATATGTTTTATAGTGAAATAAAAGCTTTCTGAAAGCCTTCGCGTATTTTCCACTTTTTCACCTATTTTACAACTTTTTTGTGAGTGTGAAACTTTAATGGTTTGAATCAAAAGACCACCTTCAATTATTCTGCTATTCTCTACCGAAACTACTTCACCCAACTTCATAAGTTCGTTCATACGAAACAAAATTTTCTCAAGTGCACAAGATAAGCATCAATCGTACCGACATCAAACAAAACAAATTCACTATTTGTTTATTACTACAACTGCCAAATTAGCTGTTATTATTATTAACAGGGTAAACAACTCCCACGTCGGGACGTCAACACCCTGTAGTCACTCTTTAGTCACCTAAGTCACTCATCTATCCTATCTAATTCTTATCAATTTCAAGCACACGTTCTTCATCTCCATCATTTATCATAAAGGCTCCTCATTCACGAATTTGGCCACTTGGAGAAGCTCGCATCCGTGTGGAGTGAAGCCTCTCTTAAAGCTGCATATTTAAAGACACATTATATTTAGTGACGCAAAATACATAACGAGATTATTATCGTGATTTTAAACGAAAATTCCACGAAATGTTTTTAAGCCAATGCATTATCGATGGCGTTTTAATCGCTTACAAAGTAGTTTTGATTGAAAAGAGGATAAGCAAAAGAAAATAATACATGAATGTATTGTTAACCCTTTCATTTCTAACCCTCTACACACTTTAAGTTTCATAGGATTAAAGGAAATTTTCGAGATGAGGTGTTTTGGATTAAAAGGGTTATATAGGGTAAAAGAATTTATCAGCGGAAAATCCAATGCTATAGGTTTTATAATATATATTTTAATTTTGCTTATTGTTTACTAATTAACATAATAAATTGCATCACAGCACAAGAATAGGGACTTCTTTTTATGCGGGATACATCCTGTATGTTAAATATCTAGCACAGTTCACAGAGTCTTCAGTCTTCCTAAAGTGTACGTAATAAAAGCTGATTTCCCACTTTTTTATGAATGTCCCTTGCTTAATTAAGTTTGGTAATTTTTTTTTTAAATTGTACAGCATAAACAATCTATCTACCCTCTTTATTTATTTGAATTAATATTTCTCATGAAAATGCAATAATGGAAAATGATGCAGAATAATGCAGAAGGAAAGGTATAGTTATCTATATAAATATGTTTCTTTTGAACAAAAATTATAAGAGATATATAGTACCTATAGCTATATAAAGATATCAAAATCATAAACAGATGCGAACATCAGAATCAGCTATTGATTAAAACTCAATTAATTTTTTAAAAGACATGAAGTGTTGTAGTTAGTCTTTAAAATGTAGGTTTTGTTTTACCTAACACAGTTAGAATAGACTTTACACACAAATAACTCACCAAGGTTTTTAAGACTATCTTGGGTTCTAACAAACATCATTTGCCAAACATAGCATCCTTAAAAATGACTGATGATATACAATAGCTAAAACAAAAATACGTGTAAAACCAATTACACAGTATGTGGGTAGGAACTTTTTCTAAATATTTCATTTTATCGCCTTTCCTACGTGCCTCCATCTTAAACTGAGGAAAAAAAACCTCTTGAAGGCGGAGGTCGTACGCAACATTACTTATCCCGTTAAATACTAAGAACAGTAATGAGACGTTAGGGACCTATATCAGGTTGCAGAGTAATGCCCTTTAGATAGCAGAAGCATCTCCAGTGATTAAAAAGGACAAGAAAGAGGTTTGTATGTGGTTTCTGAGACTAGTTACCAAAATTGTCGTTGTTATTAATTTGGATCAACAAGGAAGGAATTGAATATTCCGTGTAATTTATGAGATTAGGAGAAGGGGGAATTATGAAATACAAGTCAATTGTAGACGAAGCCTTGGTTTTAATTGGTGTATAATGTTCCCAAGTTCACGAGTTTTGCAACGTGAAATACTAGGAGGTATCATATGTTTGAAGTGAAATAAAAAGAAAGATTTGTAGAGAGCATCAGGCAAAGAGAAAGGAAAGGAATGAAACGACATTGTTTTTACAGTTCTTGGTTTGATTTTAAGTGAACAAAATTAAGTATTCTATTCATGCTTGAAAAATTGACACTAACTCTTAAATTTTAAATAGCTCTCAAAATTATGTGGTATTATTTATTTACATGGAACACTGTGGGTTGAAAATACTTTGTTCAGAATGGAAATCCAATTCATAAGATATTTTGTTCAGTGGTGAAATGTAGTACTTTAATGAATCTACCACCTAATTATGCAGCGGATCCAGGTTTAACTTCTAAGGGGAAATTTTCCCATCTTTAAAAATCTGGTTACTTACTTTCACAAGTCATTTTATCCAGTACATGTTTACCCTTAAGTGACGATCCTAAACTTTTTAATCCCGTTTTACCCTAATTATTCTAACGCATTTTAAGAATAACTACTTCCAGTTAAACTTAAATAAAATATGATTTCAATATAGGAGAATTGCAGTTCTAGTTTTAGGAAGAAAAACAGGACAATAAATGATTATTTTAGTCACAAAAACCACTGAACTAAGCCCCTTCAATAAACAGTTCTAAAAACCTCATAACCTCAAACTATCTTTTTAATTTCCAACTCCCATTTTTTTCCCACCTTAAATATAGATGAGCACTCATTTATTACACTGTTTCCTTTCAAAACTAACCTCTCATTTACCGCAAAGTGTTAACGCACACCCCAAATGAGGGGACGAAACTCAGCTATTCTGTCGTATCTAAACCGGCGACAGACACATAAAGAATAGCGCGCGCAACTCACAACACGCTCAGTTAAAAAAAAAAGTCCCCTCTCTCTTTAATTCGTCTTCAGTCCTAAGCGTCACTTGCCAAAACTCGTAAATTCATCCCTCTTCATGGACTGAGTTGAAATGCTTCTTTTTCCTAAGACAATCCTGTTAGTAGATAATTCGTGCCCTCTGCCCGTAAACTGGGGCATTTAGTGCGTAAGTGGCGAAGGGAATTGAGCGTGCTCTGTCTCATAGAGTCGTTTGAGAGACGTGTGTCGCGCTAACGGCACCGCTGGCACAGAGAGGGGCTTTGTAGATGGCACGAAGAAAGTTCTTTGTCGGCAGGGTCGTATTGCGAGATTGTGGTTTATTGGGTGAGCTGTATTTCATGGAAATAGGGGATTGAGTTTTCAAGTATAGGGAATCCTGTGTGCAAGAAAACTGTCTATAAGGAGAATATCCATCAAAAAAAGTGATCTGTCCCTTTATATTATTTGTAGATAAGTTCCGTTGCGCAATAAAATGTCAGTATTGAATTTTTAACTTAACAGGAGTGTATTTATTGAGAGTTCAAAGCAAACTGTACGAATTACTTTTGATTGCCATCGTTTTATGCTACAGAATACTGCAGAAACAGTGTGGGAATAACTTTTTTTTTGTAAAAGAGAAAGCGCAAAATTTTTTTAGAAAAAAGGACGATGAGTTGTTTGGCAAAAGGGATAATTTAAGAAGCATGTGTATCTGTATAAAAGCATAACCATCATCTTGAACCAAATATTTTTACATTTTGTGAGAAAAGTCATAATTTGTTTTTAACTGATGCACAATTGGAAATATCATGTAAAGGAAACTTTTAAGAGGATTGTTAGTAAAATTGATTGAATTGTGTCACATAATAATAGCATTGAATTATAAAAAATATTGGCTTAAAATCGACATTCACACTCACTGGACTATTGTAAAATTTAAGAAAGTCATAACAAAACCAATTTAAAAATTCATTGCACCAATAGAGAATTTTCAAAATAATAAGTGATAGATGTACTTTAATTGCTTAAGAATTATATTTTGGTTTTAGTTAAATTACCAAAAATTACAAGAAACAGTCTACCTCAAGTAAAAATGGTTTTGGGTGTCATAAACTCATTTTATAACAATTATCATTGCTTCATTTCCTTATGTTACACAGAACTTATTTTAAAGCCGTTTGTCATGGTATGTCCAAATCGAAACCCTACAGAGGGAAGCCATCACGACTTGGAATGAAAAACTGTGAGAACAACCTTCCCGAAACCATTAATCACCATCACATCCAACACGGCAAATCCTCGACATCGTAAAACACAAAAACGTCCTCACGAGATCCAAAAACCCTCCACCACTTTTATCAACCGACCACATTCTTCAAGAAACGGACAGAACAAGAATAATGAAGCGCGAGTGCGAAAGACTAGCGAGTGACCTAACCTCCCCATTAAAAATGCGTCTCGTATCCCGGACCTCCGTTTACGATTTGCTCAGCTCTCAGGTGGAGCAGTGGCTATTGAGTGGAGCTATCAGGAGTGTCAAATGTTACGAGCACCCCCATTTGACGTACAACGTGGGAATCGGAGGCCTTGGATCGGCGTTATGTTTTGGCAGTCGATCAGAAGGCTCTGTTGACAAATGGTTATCTCCTTCTGCTGACGTGATTTACGATTGGTGAAAAGAGAGTGCGAAAAACGCTGGGATACGCGGAAAGTTATTGGGCCAGTGGGGAGATAGATAGAGGGATGATGATGATTCTGACCGGTTTCTTTGTAGTTTCCTTTTTTTTTAGGGGGAGGGAAATATAATAAGTGGGGGTTTGAGGGTGGTGGTGTGATGCCATCAATAGAATCTCCAAAAGAAAGGAGAATGAAGAACCTATCTAGAAAGTGATTAGGTTTTTAGGAATTGTTAAACGTAGGTTGAAATTAATTGTTTCAGCTTTAATTTGATATTTATTATTTAGTATAAAAATAACAAACGAAGTTACTGAAGAAAACCTGTAAGGGTGTTTAACACATTTATCAGATTTGATCGGTACATCATCAATACTTTGATCATGCGAAAGTCTTTTGGTCTTCAAGATCGAGAAATATTATTATTTTAATGGTGTTCATTTATAAGAAAATTATGATTGTAAAAAGGTGGATGGACAAAAAATATTTATAGAAACACGAATCATAAATATGGTGAAGTTATAGAATTTAGCTCTTTTTTAGGGAAAAATGTGTAACTCAATTTTAAATTCTTACAAAAGAAAAATCTGAATTAAGCTTCGAGTGAAATATTTCAAAAAACATATATATATTTTATCTAAGAAAAAATGTAAGATAAATATTTGAAGACAAAATGAACCATCACTATACCAATGGTTCTTCATAAGATAAGGGAATGATATTTTTTGATCAGAATAAATTTCACCAATTTTAGTATTTATTATAAAAATTTTACAGGGTTTCTGAGATTTTTAAGAGTGTTAAAAGAACATCTGAACCAAAACTATTTAAAATATAAGCAGAACTGTTAAACGAATTTTAAATAAGTCCTTTGCAAAACGTAAGAATGCTCTTCTAAGTATCATTAAGGGTCAACAAGTTCATGACTTCTCGTCTCCCAAATAGCATAAGAAACGATCAGCCCAATTTATTCATTGACGAATGCGGATGAAAAACAATGCATCAATGGTTCTCTGATGGAATCCGGAATGACGTCGACTCCAAATGCAGAGGTGTGGGCCGCACTCGAGTCGAACTCCGAGGTCAAAAGTAGTTGGTTCGTCGATAAAGAAACATCCAGCTGTCAAGCGTCAACAGATGTCAACGCTTTCTGATGTAGTTGCGAATAGGTTGTAATTCTCGCGGTCACTCGGATACTCGAGATAAGCGGAAAGTTGTCCAAGCGGGAAAACACTTCACCGGACATTAGTTGCTTCAAGGACTGAGTTCGATGCCTTTTTGGAGATGTTATAAGAGCTCCTTGGGAAGTTATTTGATTAGGAATACGGATATTTGAATTTAGAAAGCAAATGATGGGTAATTTGGCCAAAGGGGGAAACAATTTCGAGTCGGCAAATATAAAAGCGGCTCCGTTCAATTTATATAATTGTTTTATTTGTTTTGTTGGCTTGCTGTCTTTTTTTGGATATTCTCATGGTCTCTCAGATACTCAAGATGAAAGTAGACAATGGCAAGCCCATAACACTTCTCCCAGACATCAACTAAACGGAATCAAGGTCTAAGCAAGTCTAAGTTCGTTTCCCTTTTACACCATACGTTGATGTTTTGAATGTCTGAAGTAATTGTATGATACTCAGCCTCAGTGGTTTAATGGGACCGTTCCGGTGGTTTAGTTTAGTGGTTCACTAATTTTTGTGAGCCATGGCGCCTCTTGAAAGGCAAATTTTTTAAATTTTAAAAGGGAGCCTTACGAAAACTAAGGGTATTGTCTATTATAATTTAGGGATGGTAAAAAAACTATTGTACCTGCATTGTTAGTTTAATTATATTAACTATATTTTAATTGACTAAATTATGGAAAAGCTTCTAAACCACTCTTTCTTTTCTTAGATCGGGATGTGAAATACCACGTAACTCTAGTTTTCTTTTACACATGAAAGTAATTGTTATTTTTTGTTATTTTCTTAGATTATTATTGTTATTGTTATTATTATTATTATTATTATTATTATTATTATTATTATTATTATTATTATTATTATTATTATTATTATTATTATTATTATTATTATTATTATTATTATTATCAATTGGGTAAATGAAATTGTCAACCTGAACCAACCCCCAAACATTGTGGTCTATGGGGTCGAATTGGATTAATTGTAATAATTTATTTTTGTTACTTCATTGTTCGTTTTATTGCGGTTCATTAGTTTTTCATAATGCCTATAGTAAGCCACCTCAAAATCCAATGAGTAAAACATGTTGGTTGTTAAAAAAAATATTATATATATTTGTAAAGTAGAAAAAGATTATAAAAGAACGATGCTTTTGAAAACAAATTCAATGTAAATAATCCTCTGGTGTCATTAGAGAAGTATTTCTGGTTACCCATTCCCGTTCACTGTCAAATACTCAAGATAAAAGGAAACTTGCCATTATATAAATCAGTGTCTTTCAGTGTCTCAGTGTTTTCGATTTAAAAAGAAAGACATCATGGAGGATTGTTCTCTGAAATTTCCTGAAAATTCTGCGACCTTAAACAGCATCTAACCCTTTAATTTACAAACATTTATGCTATATAAATTGAGGAAAATGTATGCAATATTGCCACGAGATGCAAAAGTGCGAAAAGAAAAAATTCTTTCTCAGTCTGAAAAGAATCCCACCAATGGTCATCGCAGTCTCATGAGTCATGTCCTTGGACAGCTTTTAGAACTTCAAATTTATAAGACTTGATTTGATTGAAAAAAAAAGGTTATTCTTTCACGCTGATATATCTCACGAATTTTCTCAACAAGAACAATGGCTTTTACCATATTATACAACATTACGGAAATTTCCTTGGTCATGTGTGTTGTAAGTAAAATTAACATATCGCAAGTAAATATTTCCGCTTCGCTGGGGTTTGAAATTTACATTACACAGAGAAGAATATTTTGAAACGGAAGAATCAATAATAAGTTGACATTTTTTTTTTCAATATTCTTTCACTTAAGGGTTAAAAAAACAAGTGTGTTTTCCTCAAGAATGAAGGTGTTTCCATTTATTTCAGTCTGATTCTTTGTATGAAAATTTATATCAAACGAAAAATACCACTTGGGAATCAAAATGTAACAGAAAAATTTACTCCTTATAATGCATAGAAATTCAAGGGTAATTTATTGTGCGGGTGAAGAGGTAGGTATGTGTTATATTCGTCGATATGAATAATACTGGTTTATTTTCCAATGAGATAAAAACTTAAGGGGGTTGGAGAGTGATTTTCGTAGAATTATATTCTTTCACAAGACAAATTCAGGTAGGTAAACGTCTATTCTGCGTCCATATTTTGTAATTTATAACTTTTTGGAAGAATATCTAATTTAATTAGTAAATTAAAAAACAAAAACAAAAATGATGTACCAATGAGTCAAAAACTGAAACCTTTTGGATTCAACCAATAGAATTTATTTGATTTTTAGGAATCAAAATGCTAATTTAGAAATCAAATGTTTGAGTTTTTGACAATACAAACAAATGTAAGCATCATAAGTATGTTTTTCCCCAACTATATTTCGCCATTCTGATGGAATGTAAAGTTTACATAAGATTTCTGTATACTTTTTGCTAACGAGTGAACATTTTTTGGGTCGAATGACAGTTGTAATAAAAATAACTTTTCAAGTATGAGACGAATTTGTTAGAATCAATTTTGTTATCTTTTTATATCTTTTAACACAATTCTCAAAACTGAACTAACTAGTAAGGTATCAACTTCGACGTCTCACACAAGATCCTTCAATCCTACAGTAGTACCATCCATCACATGGGGGGAAAAGGTGTGACATAGGTAACACATGCAGCAGAGAACAGTAAATGATTGTTGAAGAAGAAGATGAAAAAAAAAACATTATAAACGACTCACCTGGAATGCGGCATCACAGTAGACTTCGGCAACACCAGGTTTATTGTAAATTTTCAGTTCCTGCAGTCCTCCCTGCAGAACAAAGAGAAAAAATAAGTTCCTCGCAAAACAAAGGCTCGGAATGTTGAGACCCAGGCTCATTGCCAACAATTAGCGAACAGAACCCAGCTGACTGTCAAACGGTGGAGACAACAATGGATAAATTGTCACTTTCTAGCGAATTTTCTTGTTCGCCCGAATCTTGAACTCGAACCACAGGGCACGATGGTTTGTATTGGCACCCGCCGAGTATCTTTCCATGAAACTCGAATAGTGAGATTGTTATCTGTTTTGGAATTGTTTCATCACACACGTGTTTTGGTATACACAGTTTCGAACAAGTACCTTAACGTAAATTTTTTTTGGTAATAGACGTATTTTTTTTGCGTGGGGAATTCGTCACAACTCACGTGTTATACATCTTTCCCACACTGCTGCAAATTTTTATACAAATATCTTTAAAATTTCAGTACCGTTGAAGTTATGTAGTTTGTTCGTGAAAGGTTTCACAACTCGTGGGAAATTAAATTTTGACACAAATATTACGTATAAAGTAATACTGTTGGAGGTACTTTTTCGCTAGGTAAAGGAATCACTATTCACATGAAATATAGCTTCACAACACTAGATATGTAACAAGTAAATCGCACAAAACTACTGAAGAAATTGCTTTCACTTCAAATTTTTCACCACCCACGAATAGAGAGTGCAACACTCTTTGAGAAGTAACTAATCCTTCACGTTAACACGTAACACACACGAATAGTAACACCACCAGGCACAAGTTCCGTTCTTAGTTAGCATTTGAGAAGAGAACGCTCTCTCTTAAAAAAAAAAAAACACTCGAACAAATGACCGATCGCGGTCCGAGATAAAAACGAAATAAATATTTACAACTCTCCTTATTTCACACTGTTTCGAGCGCACAAACGATATGATTCACTGAGATTGATGGCGGAACGTTGATTCTCTGAAACTCGAGAGTACTCCTCGAAGAAAAATGAATGAACGGCTTTTCCCACTCTCGACTCTGTTCCGGGTACTTAAACCTCTCTCAATCCTTCTCCGCACTCATATCTCCGCGATCATCGCCGCCGCACATCGCGAGGAGGAATCTCGTGAATGAAGGAGAGGAGCACGTGCTGTGTGGGGAGCGAGAGGAGCGCGCCGGCCGGCTCGGGATGATGCGAAACTGAAAATCGGGAGGAGAAAGTGTTTTCTCTGCCGGTTGCCGAGTTACGAAGTTTTGTGCGCCAAGCGGCGACGCCAAGAGGGGATTCTCCGTTCCCCGGCCACATTCGGTTTTACCCACGAATTTTCCCTTCGCTTTCATTAGTATAGTATATTTACTATTCACGTCCTGATTGATTTTGATTGAGGGACTAAGATGATAAAAGTATTCTATCGTTGTTATTTTTTTATTATTTTTTAAAGGAATTGCACTACGGAAACAATATTTTTGGTTTTTTTACTTACGGCATAATTAAATAACAAGGTAAATGAGGTTGCCGACGAATTAATTGTCTGTTATGAGATATGGAAAAATTTCGATCCTCGGAGTTGGTAATTTTTTTCTTTTACAAAAAGGATCAATAAAAATTTAGGGAAGTACTTTGGAGAAACTTCGAATTTTTCTAATTAAAATTTGGATGGGACTTGAATTCCACAACTTCCTAGAGGTTATTATGTTTTAAACCTTGTCATAAACTGTTCCAAAATCGTTTGTTGAAAAAATTATCGTGGGGTATTTTCGTTAACTGTTTTCTTCAAATTTCGAAGGATTTATATTGATTTTGATCATTTGGGTATTTGAAAAAAAAATATCAGTTTAAGTTATTTTAATAATCTAGAGGTTAACTCATTGAGAAAGACAGAATTAATTTATGTTGTTTTCTACCACTTCTTTTGAAATTTACAGTGGAAATTAACAATTAAGAATGCAAATGGTGTTATTAACTGGTTTTACAAAATCTTATTCAACTTGTGTTGAATAAACGACGCCGAAAATATTACTTTATTTATTAACGTATTGTGTAAAAATACACCAATGAAAATATATCTTGAAAAATATTTTTTGGCAAAAAAAATGCGTATTTCTTTTTTTGCATAATATAAAGGTAACCCGATCTATTACCAACCATTTACACATGCCTCTGCTCAGAATCATCAAAATCTGTAGACGAAACCCGAGTGTTGAAAGAACCTTCGAGTCTATGAATGAAACGCGGAAGGAGAAACGTGTTGATTAAAATAAACGCATGATATTTCCGACACAAGGATTGCAACAACCCGAGTCCCATTTTTTTTTAAGCAGCAATATAAATGAAGGCGTGTGTTTGTTTGCTTTTGGGCGTGAGAAGTCCTTTGAGAAGAAAAGAAAAACAACATTGTCCTCCCTCTTTAGTTATATTTTGAGGTAAGATTTGCAATAAATATTTATTTACTTCCTTCTATTGTCATATTAGTTTCACCATATTACTTTAAAATAACATTATGATTCATTAACTGTCATTCACTATCATCAGGTTCTAGGCGAATGGATAACTGTAAGATATTGATATAAGTTTTGAAATATGCACTTTCCACTTAAAAAAAATTGTGAGCATATAAATTTTCTTCTTCAATTTTGATGAGAAGAAGGAGCTTCTAAGAAAAACACAATACAACACTAAAATAGAAATAATATAAAATAACAAGAATTAAAAATAGGAAGAGAAACAAGGAAAAAAAAGAAAACCTGCGTAATAAAAAAATAGGTTAAAATAATAAATTAATTTAAAAATTTAGAAAAAGAAAGAAGCTGACACAACATATTCGAAAAAAATTACAAAGCTTCCTTCCACATCATTAAAAGGAATAAGGAAATTATATAAATTTCGCTTGAAAAAAGAATATCGGGCAATCTTTTGCAATTCCAAATATTGCAAATACGGAATAAGAATAGTAAAATTTGATAAAACGCAACATGTTGTACAGGGAGTAAACTTAAAGTTTCTAAAGTCAACAAGATATTAATTTTGAAAACTTAAAATGCAATGTTTTTAAAAGGACTGAGTAAGTTCGTTTAAAGTTTAAAGGTATAGAGAAACTTTATTAAAATAAAGCGAAGTTTTTTGTATAAATCATTAAAATGGGTTTTCCATTTTAGGTTAGAGTCTATTTATAAACCTAACTATTTAATACTATTTACTAGTTCTAAATGTGTGGTATTTGCAAATAAAATTTTTATTGTAAAAATGAGAATGAATTTAATAGTATTTAGATGAACTATTGTTTGTTTAAATAGTTTATAAATTTTAAAATATAATAAAAGTTGTCAAAATTATCAGAACTAAGTATAAGGTTCCACAAATAAGCAGTTTGATAAAATACTTAAAAGACGGATTAAAAGTTTTTAAAAATATGAAAATTATAATTTAAAATACTAAAATATGAAGCCAGTTTAATAAAAAAGTCTTCAATAAAAATTAGTAACAATTTAAGAAAAATATGCTTGCATTTTACTATGAATACTGAGTGATTTCATTGCCCCTAGCAACACCTATTTATTAACCGGTACGTTTCGATAATGTATAGGATTATCAACAATCTAATAACTTAAACAACTAATAAGTGTGAGGTTAGGATAGCGTTATATTACGTTTCCAAACAAAATTTCATTTTTCAAAATAACCATTGTGTGACTCAGACAATCCTTGGCCCAATAAGTTTTACAGCCTCCTTCTTCGACGGATGACCACCTGTTTCCGAATTCCCCATTTCCATCAATAGCTCTTTCGTGACGTCGGCACCACTGCAACCGTCACAGCAAATGAATTAAGAAATCGTGCTCGAGAAGTACATCGAGAAATCATACCTCTCTTCGAACCATTCCTCTCCTCTTTCAGAAGGTTCCGTCACGATCGGTGCTTGACCCCTCCTGATCCCTTTGGACGAAGAGAGAGAGAGAGAGAGAGAAAAAAAATCATCTCCCTAATTGGGGCTCAATTTCTACCCCTCCGAAAAATCAATTTGTCAGAGCGATCGATCACAGGTGGGGAGCCCGCTGCGCTGGGAATGTATTAGTTAAAATAATAATTAAGGAGAAAGACAAGGGAGAATGGACAGGAAACATCAATAACTGTAATAGTGAAGTCGTGCTGTTCTCTCTTTATGACCGTCTTTTTCACCTACCAGACAAAGTATCTGGTCTTGTGGTGAGATGATTACACAGTATTAAAGATTTTAATGGGAAGGTGTGGGGAGAAGAGATCTATAGGGGGTGCTATAGATCACCCGAATTGGGGTGGAATTAAGGTGTATCTCTTATTCTTATCGTGTTTGGGTTCAAAATAATTCTAAGACTGCCGAAATAGTTTGAGGTTTGATTTGATGGTATCTAGTAAAAGGTATTGAAGAATTTTGTTAATTTGTTTTTCAAGTGAGTATATCATCATGTCTGAATTTGGCCCATTCCATCACTAATGTGGTGGAAAGCAACAGGTGGAAACAGGTAGCAAATTTAAATTTAAGGTAGGTAACCAAATGTATCAGCGCGAGGAAATATTTTTCGGAATTTCATTGATTATATCATTCAAGTAAAAGATCATGTAAATCAAATGTGGGAATCGGGATTGAAGTTAAACATGTAAACGTATTCGATGACGTCCCTCCCGTGCCCTGACGGCGCATGCTCCTCCAATAATAATTTGAGTAATGTATATTTCAATCTTGTTTTTCATAAGTACCTTTTTTATAGGGTTACATTCTTTTTTGGTTAACATTTTTAGGTTCGAGTCAATCTATTCTAGTTTTAAAAAAGTTAAATTTAAAATTAAATAATAAAATAAGTTACTAATAACAAAACTAAAAATAATTAAACTGACTAAGTAAAATAATTAAATTTTGAAAGTTATCATCATAGATTTCCAACCATATTTCTCAAACAGTTTTAATCATTTATAATTAAAACTTTAAGAAAGGTCTTTTAGAATCGGCTTATAATAATTATTAATATTTATTTTTACCATCCAGTCTTTTGTGTTTAACTGAATTTTTTTTTAAAAACTATTTAAAGGAATTTGTATGGGACTTTTGATTTTTTAGCACACAATATTAAACCTTACTTATTTGAAAAATTCTGTTGTGCGAAATCGTATTGATGTATAAACAAACAGTTAGTATGTTTTCCCATTCTTTTAAATCATTGATAAGTTGGAATGAATATCCTAGTAAGTATCAATATACGTTAAATAATCAAAAACTTCCTTCCCTTCTTTAAAAGAAATTCATACAAAATCACTGTTTTAGCTGTAAGGGCAAAGTCATTTTAATTTAATATAACTTCTCAAAAAAGTTTAAAAGAAGTTAAAGGAAATAAAGAAAGAAAAGACAATTTTTATCCTTATTTATAAATGTTATTTATGTCAACAAGAAATAATAAAATTATGTGCATTAAGAAGTTACAGTTAATTATCTGAATGGTCTATATAATTTCAACCAAAAATCTAATTAGTTTTAAGTTTTAAAAGAAGCTTAAATTATTGAAAAGATCAAGATATCTTTCAAAATCAAATTTCTTGAAAATCATTTACATTATGTTTTTTTTTATGAAAGAATAAATTTCACAATTATATTAATATTATTTTCATAAATAGCCATGGTTTTAAAGTTCATAGAAACATTAGGAATCTAAAAACCTATAATATGCTAGAATTCTTGAACCTAACGTCCACCTTTTATGGCCGAAAAAAAAACTAAAAAAAAAAAATAACTAAGAAAAAAAACTTGAAATGTCTATCTTCTAAATGAACTTGCATTACAAATCATATCCTGTCTTTGAGACTTAGCGTGAAACTTCATGAAAATAATACTGAATGAGAATTTTTGACCCCTAGGCGACTTACTTGTAGTAAATCTATCGCAAAATCAACAGATTTGAAGCTTGTTTAAAGTATATTTGGATGAAAACCTAAGGTCAAATGTGAACAAATGGGTGTTTGTAACTAGCTTAACACTTGAAAAAGTAAAGCTTTTGTGTTACTTGATCAATTTCACCTTTGAGCACAAAGAAAAAGCTATAATATTTATATTAAAAATTTTAATAAAAAAGCCACGTAAAGCTTTCATTGCGTAACTTTGCATTTTCTTGAACCCAATTTGCACAAGTATTTAGAACCTCATTAAAAACAGTTTCTATAAATGCTATAAAATAAATACAAAGGATAAACTTAAAGCCTCAGATCTTAAGTCACCTTAAAGTCTCAAATATATAAAATTTTAAGACACTTTGATTAATAAAAATATATAATTAATTTGCTAACTATTTGAAATAGTAAAGTAATAGCTGAAATCGTATCAAAATAACTATGCATTGATTCAAAAGAATAATCCTTATTGATGGATATATTTGTTGCAAGTGTCGTACTGTTTAAGAAATGAATATTCATTCTAAAAGTATGCTCTAATAAAGTTTTAATGAATAAGTTGTATCGTAAAATATTTTTAAGGTATATTTTAATAATAACATGTTAAAAAATTAAAACTATTTATGATTCAATAGTTATTTCACACGTAAACATTATATGTGTTATAGAAACTAGATGTAAGTTTTGTTATAAAGAGTCCACCTTTTAAAAAATGATAGAATAACATTATTTTGTATCTCTTTTGTTCAATTAAGTTTTTATTTGTTTTTCTTCCTGTGTGTGTATTAAAACTTAATGTGTGATCTGTCATGAATGTACTTTACATATTATTGAGAGTACTACAAATGATGGTATATTTTTCATATTTTGTTGTAAAATTGAACCCAGTATTGATTTTGATCAGTTAATACAAATTTCAAATCAAAATTATCTTTAAAAAATATATCTACAATGCTAAATAGAAAGAAGACGATTTTTCCTGAAAAGAATCAGATGACCCCCCCCCCCATATTTTCAAAAACATTTTCCCCCAGCTGCTAAGTCTACTAATTCTGATCAAAACTGCCAATGTCATTGGTTT
Source organism: Tetragnatha montana (assembly GCA_963680715.1). Classification (NCBI taxonomy): domain Eukaryota; kingdom Metazoa; phylum Arthropoda; class Arachnida; order Araneae; family Tetragnathidae; genus Tetragnatha; species Tetragnatha montana. The sequence continues at coordinate 35,584,252 of OY796675.1, forward strand.
CCACGCCCGAAGCCAAAGTTGCGAAAAGCAACCCTCTACCAAAGTTGTTAATACAGCTCATGTAATGATAGGTTTTTGTGGCTTTGCAATGCAGGCCCAGAAGCCAGCATTATGCGATTGGGACAATTATCGGTCCAATAATGACACTCAGTTTTCGCAGTGGCAGTTAATATTGACTCTACATCGTTTTTAACTTCGGCAGAGATGTTGAGTGTCCCTCCTGCTATGTCAGCGGAGTTATTAATGCGAAAATATTAATGACGGGACTTATTACGTAATTTTGATAAGTGCCGCCATTACACGAAAGATGGATCGTCGTGAGAGAAGTGTCATTGTATGGCGAACGGTCGAAGGCGCGTGAAGATTTTGATTGTACTTAGCCGTAATTAAGTGCTATCAATTAAGAACTTAATGTGGGTGATAGTTTTGAGTTCGGATTCTCTGAGGGCGAATACCTGGTGTATCAGTTCTCGTATACGTATAGAGAAGCGTTGACGTTATAAATTTTACGGATGTAGGATGAAAAGACATTTAATGGTTATTTATGTTATTTTATTCTGAATGATCCCAATAAGAAATTTCATGAACTCTCGTGGAGAAAAGTTTTTAAAAAGTATTAGGTTATTAAGTACGTTTTTGACAAATAATAAAAAGTAAAGATAATTAAATTGTACCAAAGCTGGCAAATATATTCCAGTTGAACTATTTTTTAATTAGTTTACCGAATTTTTTAAAATTTTCATATTAATTTAGTTTTTTAATTATTAATTAATTAATTATATTTTTTAATGTATTAATTTAGTTCATATGATTTATTTTTAATTCTTGTTCTCTTTCTTTTAAAAAGATAATTTCATTTCTTAAGTTTTTAGTTAAAATTACCCTGATTTTAAAAGAAATAGTAATTAGTTTAATTTAAACTATTGAAAATTATACACAATTTTACGCTTTTAATGAATTTTCAAATACATTTATATAAAAGAGAAAACTTTAAAATTAAGAAGAGTTTCATTTTTTTTTATTTACGTGTTTACCGTTTATGCCATGTATTCTACTATTGATCTATTAGCAATGAATTTATTAGATCAGTATATTCTGTGAAAATTAGTGTTCGTTTTATTATAATTAATATGATTTCTAAATATACCTGCTGTTGAATTTTACTTAAAAAAGAGTAAATGTAGCTTTATTGAGAAATATAATTCATTTAATGAAAAGCTTAAAGATTTTAACCTGTCGGATGCAAAGAACAACCATAAAATATTCCACCACGAGAACACACAGTTCAAACTAAATGTATCCAATAAATAAAATTAAAATCTCTCATCAGAATTTTTAAATTTTAAGTCTAAAACAGACAACTTAAATCCCATTGACATACAACCCTTTTCACCATCCCCTTTCAATTATTTCATCCACAACCAACTTATTAACTCCGACACTTCATGACAGCAAAATGAAAGCCCTCGTCATCAGATCGAACGGACAAAAACTTCCCACCACCACCGTTCCCCTCCCCTCGATTAGAGATGCTAACAGAGAGAAAGTAGGATGATCGACCCCGCGATCAGAGATTCTTTCTCTCCCCTCCCCCACATTAAAGTCCGTAGCCTTTGCCCCTGCGAGATTTCGGCTGACGGCTCCCTTTTACCTCACTCTTGTCACGCGCGCCGTTCGTCAGCAAGCGACAAATTGGCTCGAGCGACGGGAACGCCAGAATTGGCTATAAATCTCCCACTTGGCAAGTAATTCAGACTTGAGGATGAATCTTTATAAGATGAGAGAAAGATTATGAAGTTGAGTAGAGAGAGTTGAGAGCTATGGTTGAGAATGCATGAATGAACTTAGCATTACAGATCGTGTGTAAAAGGGTTTGGATTGTAGATCCAAATAGTAGAGTATAACTATAAGGCATGTTATACTTACATTTCTAAAACTTTTCAGCTCCTTTGGGGAAGTTATTTTTTTTCTCCACACTTTTAAACAAAAATTACTTTAAGATTTAAAGACTTTTTAATTCAATGAATTGCAACAAATTTAAAGAATTTTGGATTTTCCATAATAATTTATCACCAAAAATTTGCAGTTTTCCTCTTTAAATCTAAAGAATAACTGAATGGAGTCTAAAATCTGTTCTTTTAACACTTTGTAATGTATTTTAAGGGGATGAAAATATATATTATTTTATGTTTTTTTTAGTTCTAAGATATTAGGAATTATATTTGTTATGTTTTTAGTTTTGAAAATCTAAATTTAGGTTACTTAATTTGAGGTAACATTCTATAGCTGTCTCACATTCACGAAAGGATTTACTTTTTATAAATATGTAGAATTTAATTATTTTTAAATTCTTGTAGAGTGTATCATTTCGCCAGAGATTGATTAATTTCCTTTAAATTTATAACTTTAATCAAAACTAAAAATCTTGAAAGTAACTTGAAAAACAACACTGTGTTTTAAAATATTGTAATTTCAAGGAGACTTAAATTTCTATTTTCACATTTATTATTAAATTCTTTTAATATTTTTCAAAGGATTAATATTAATATTAATGAAATTCAATACATTTGCTACATTTAAAATACATAATAAGCTTTTATGTAAAATATTATATACTGGGTAAAAAAAATTAAACCTGATCATAGTTTTATTCTCTTTTTAACTTATGGTGTCCTTAGTTACATATAAATAAGGTTATTACCATCGAAACTTTCCGGTTTTTTCGCATTTATTTCTTTTTATAGGACATTATGGAATTTATAGGATTAACTTGGAGACAATAATATCGGAAACCTGGAAATGGGCAAATCCCGTTCGAAATAGACCTACGGTCGCATTAGTCATACAATAAAGGGAACTGCTGATAAGAGGGATCTAATAAATGATGGTATGTCATTGTACAAATTGAATTCCTAGGTACACTAAGATTGTACATTTACCGTAGAATATTTATCATATTCGTTTCTACGCATATATTTAAACATTTGTCTTAGCATTCAGAAACAAATGTCTAAACTTTAGAATAATTTAACAGTAAAAACAGTTGTTATCGATAAATTTTTCAATCAGAAACTTAAGATCCTGTTTTTAATATTAAAAATATCATAGGAAAATGGATATGTATAACTTTAACATTTAAATAAATAACATTAGCATTAATTAAATTTACTGTCTTAAAAATATTTTTAGAAAATAATTACATCAATGAAATTTAATGTTTTATCTATAACAAGGATACAAAAGTTAAAAAAAAAACATTATTTTTGACACATTTATCCTTAACACTAGCAAACATTGGTGACAAAGCCAAAGTCCCAATAGAAACACGTATTCCATTTTATATTTTATCAAAGGGATGGGGGAAAAAGACCTGATCCCCCTCAAAAAACCCATTTCTACATGGGTTACTTTTCGTTTGTATGACATAACACAATACAACCGTTTCTCTTTTTTTAAATAAGCTGCGCAACTCTCCCTGTAAAATAACTGTAGAGATATTATCTCCCCGACGATTTAACTTTTTTTTGGAGAAGGGGGATTGGTCGTAAAAAGGCGCATAAACTATAGCTTTCTGCACGACACCGATATAATCAACCCTGGATTCTTGATTCCATTCAAGATGCAAGGTAGTGAATCATTATTTGATGGTATAAGTACCTCGCATTCTGTGTAATTCTCATCGTTGGCTAACATGAAAGAATGTAGTGAAAAAGTATATTCATAAGGTGTCATATTTTATTTCTGAATAGAAAATAAGGTAATGTGAATACTATGTGGGAAAAACTGTATCTATCCTGACAAAACTTTATCTCTCAAGAATATCTGGAATTTCAACAGCTTATGTTAAAGAATGTATAAGATAGTTAATAAAATAGATAGAATAGTTAGTTAAAAACTAATTTTCCCATATATTTATTTTGTATCTGGTACACTTAAAATATGAGCTATTATTGTGCTGAAAAGTACATTTGTTTTACTGAGAATTAGGTAAAGATTTATTTTTTGGTAAAGTAGATAAGATAATTATTTAACTACTCTTAATAAATAACAAAGAAATATTTTTTTAAAATGATCCCAAATAAATTATGAAAAATAAAAAGTAAAGTATTCGTTACAAATCTTATAAAGTTTCGTCATTTTTAAATAGATTAAAATATTTATCACTTTTTTAACTAAATATATGTTTAGCTATGTAATTAAATATTTTACCTACGATTTATTAAAACTGAAATCATTTTGGTTTCCTTCATTTAAAAAAGAAATACATTTTAATTTTATCAGATGATTTTTTAAATTTTCACAACACTCTTTTCAAAATCTTTGTCTAATATTTTCTGGAAACCATTTAATTAACTAGGAATTTAGAGGTAATAAAAATACGAGATTTAGAGTCCAAATCCCTATGGGAAAGAAGATTACTGTCTCATTATATCAAGGCTTTTATTAAGCCGCTCTATGACTTCCCTCAATCCAATAAGCTTACTTGAAGATTTTATTTTGGCATAATCAATATTCAAAGTATTTAAATCAAGACTAACAGACTAAGACTTCTATTTGAGGAATAAAGTAAGTAATACGGTAGTTTTAATCAAACCCAATGTACTACAAAACTTTTACGATGATAAATAATTTGTTAAGCACTAAAAGAACTCTGAAAACTTAATTTTATTTTATTTTTACTCAAATAATTCAGTTTTGTGAATGAAAATATAATAAATGTTCCTACATAAGAGTTTATTTCTGTGTTAAAATATGTTATCTTTTTAAAGATATTTTATTTATTAAAGGAATCATTACTTGTTAAGATAAAATTTCTATTCGTAATACAAATATTTATTTAGAAGGCGACTGTAATACGATTAATTAGATAATATCAATTTCAGTTAAATCAGTTTTATGTCTACTTCTTGCTTTATTAATTGTTTGTATCTTGCATTCTTCGATTGAAATAAATTGTAAACAAAATGATAGTTTATAAAATTGATACACATTTTGATAAAGATAACGATTTCTCTTCTATAAATCGCAATTCTTTTGTTGCATATAACACTGATATACCATTCTAGTCATTGAAAAACTCATGCATAACTAGGTGAAATCAGTTTAAATGCTACTCAATGTTACTGGAAGACTTTTTTACTATTTTTTAGACTACATTTTTTTAAAAAGAAAATTCTATTCATTCTCAGAAAACCTTCTAAACTATTTATAATCACCTTTACACTATAATTATATTAACACAGAGTTAAATAAATTCAAAACCTATCCACTCTCCACATTACCTTTACTATTATCATAAGAATTCGCACTATTGTTCCTATAGTCTCCTGTACCTCCCAAGTCGATCTCCAAGAAAATGTTTTCATTCATAGATATAAGTGAAGTGGTCAACCTCTCCTCTCCATAAGTTAATGGGTGGGTTTGGGCCTAAAATTATAGGAGGGTGTGGAAGTCGTGTTCAGTCAGTGAAAGATAAATGATCGGGGGTTTCTTGCTTTTCTGTAGAAAAACGTGTATGCGTGTTTTTCAAGCATAATTCTTTGAATTGGTTCCCAAGCCTATAATCTCTTTGTGTGTTTTCTTGAGTGAGAAGGATAAAATTTCATAAATGAAAGGGGAATTTATTACATTAACTGTTGTTTGTTAGTTAACCTGCACACGATACAAAACGCCCTTAATTTTTCAACAAAAAAGTGTTTTTTCCTACTATTAATTTTAAATTAAATTAGCTCTTAAGTGTCAAACTGTAGTGTATATGTTACGGGCAATGTGATAAATCGGGCATTATTAATAATCCCCGTCCAATGTGATAAATTCAATGGAATTTATGAATGAAATTTATCACTTTTCCCGCCTTCCACTTCGGGCGTTATTAATAATGCCCGATTTATCACTTTGCCCATAACATATACGTATAGTATGTGAGGTTCAACATTGTGAGGTAAAGCGTAAGTTTAAATAGTTAATACATACTACTGCTTTTCACAGATTGCTCTATATGTTCGCTGTTCTGTAAGATTTAGAAATACAGGCTACCAGGTAAGAAGTTTTTAATATTCAGAATTAATTAGTATTCTCATATTTAAAGAGTGAAATTGCCCCTTAAAATGTCTTAAATATTTAAATCACCCCTCGTAATATTTGTCACTTTTTTACTCATCATTGAAAATTATAATAAACAACTTATGTCTAGGATAGTGAACATCAGTTATATTTTAATAAATATTTTTTAGACTCCAGTTAATTCAGCTCGTGAAAAAATAATAAATAACCTTTTCCATAGTGTAATAGAGCCCTTTACGAATTATGATGTTTTTTTTTCTTTAATTTTAACATACAATTTAAAAGTACGTATTTTTCTTGCAGGAGGACATAAATTACGATTTACTCCATAATTTTGCGTTTTTTTTAACTTTGTATTTATAATATTTAAGGCGGGTTAAATGTGAAATCCTGTTTTACGGAAACCAGATGAAAAGGAATGTTCTTTTTATACATGTATCTAAAAACAAAATTAGGAAATAGTTTGAATATTGTTTACCAATACAACTATTTGTTAGGGAAATAACAATACTTTTCTTTTTTTTTCTTTTTTCTTTTTTGAGTCAATAGGATACTCCTAATATAAGGACGGAATTTGATTAATCACGTAGGAATTCATTTTTAAACCATGTGATGACATTATACACGACCCGAAATCACAGGGTTACATTTCAAACTAAAATTACATCGGACCTTGAGTTCTGAGCTGGAATTCGTCAGAGATATGAATGATGACAGATCGCCAAATAGCTGTCAAACCAGCCCTCCCAAGAAATTATACCTCCGCACAGCCTTCTCTTGTACTTCAAAGACCCCGTCCATTAAAAAGAATTCCAAGTCATTAAACGACCCATGAACTCTGGTATGCAAAATCCATGTCATTGTAAAATAGAACTTACTCATGAAAAAAAAAGTATGTATAAAATTATAGTTTCTATTCAAAACCATCTAAAAATATTTCCTGTAACTCATTTTTGTTTCTGGGCCAGATGTTTTCATAATTGCCATACATAAAAGGAATATTTTTAATCCGGAATTATGTTTCAAACGGTGTTTTAATAAAGATACTACTTGTGGTCACGTTCATTCTTCACAAAGAAAACGTTTCATTAATTCTAAGTCTCATAATAGCTTAATTAGTGTCTTACGTCCTTTTCATATTCGCGAGACTTTTGTGAAACACCCCACTTCCATGATTTATTGCTTTCGCACTTGACGTTTGGGTTTTAGGAAATTAATAGAACTATACATCCGTAACATATGTTACACAGGTGTTCACTGTTAGCTTTTCTCCTACATACACAAATACGCTAAAAATATCTTCACTGAAAAGGCGTTGCATTATCAAAATATCGCATAGGAGAGAGATCCAAATATTTAAGAAAGTTTTTTATGGTTCTTTAATTTTTAAAACTATCGCCTATTTAAGGATTTCGCTTATTAAGGAGGAAAATTCCTCTACGTTAAAACTTTTAAATTATAATTAAACTTATTTTATCATAAGTACATTTACTTTTAAAATTTCTAATGGTACGTTGTTCATTCTAGTACAATTTTTATTGTTATGTAATCATATCCAATATCTATTTTTCAACTCTGCAGATAAAAAAGGATGTTTTTGTGAAAAAAATTAGACTTATTAGTATATTTTAAGTGTATAATTCCCTTTCAAAATATGTGATATAAATTTATTTGAAAGAATGTTAGAAATATTAAAGTGTCTTACATTAGCAAGTAGGTTATGAATTTTAAATATTTTTTCAAAACAACAATATATCTCAAATAATAAACCATTCTCTAAACTAAAAAGTATTTGAGATAAAAACCAAAAATTACTATAATATCTAATCAGAAAATGGAAAAGGCTTTAATTATTAAACTAAATAACATTTGAGTTATCTGTACACCCTCATTTAACATATAAAAATAAACTTCATTCAAAAATGAACCCCAACTTCCTGATTACTGTTCCTATCTAGTATTAAATTTCGGATGTGAATGCTAACTATATCGGGCTAAAACAGAAATGCAATATCCCGGTTGCTAATAACTCATTGTTAGTTAGAAGAAAAACAAAGAATCTCTTTCACTTTAACCCCACTCACATTGTAGTGAGAAGAATAAAGCGTTTAATCATCTTAGTTATAAATAAGAAGTTGAAAACACCATCTTAACTATGTAGGATTTTTTAATCCTCAATTCTGACTCGCAGTTTATAAATGAACCATCCCACACACCATTATCCTTTCATAACTAAAAAAAAAAAAATTTAACCCCACCCCAAACAGATTTATTAACCCAACCAAAACAAAAAGCACTCTCGCAATCTCTCACTACTGCCCTGAAACTAATCACCGAAGCGTTTTCTCATTTTCTAAATAAAGCTAGCGGCGCTAAGACCAGGCAGACCCTATCTCGACTATCCATCGCACGTTAAGAGAAAACGATATATGCGCGCTCACGCGAACAAGACGCCGAAGAAAAATTTTTATAGCGGGCCGGAATATTTGACTGAAAATTAGATAAATGTAGCGGGGCCTTTCCAAGGGGCAGTGATAAGTAGGGCCAATTTCCGAGGGATCAAGGGCTTAGACGCTCAGGGGCTTGCAACTGTCGCCCTGATGAATGGAATTTAGGGTTGCCGTGGGGTCTTTTAAATTTGTTTTTAAAAGAATTCGCCAAATTTCTGCTCCATGAATTTAATCAGGACTCTCACCTAGTGGAGTCGGATTTGAGTGTCACGATGTCAAAGAGGGATAAGGCTTTATCAATGGAGAGATCGGATGAAATGGATTAGGCTTCACCGCTCGTTTTTGGGGTGAAGTTTTGGATTTTTGTGGGTCTTGAAAAAGGAATCAATCTTCTTTATTCTGACGTGAGGGGTGTAGTTGGGGTATAATCGCGAGGATCAGTAATCTAATTTCATTGTGGAGACGAGCGGTTTTCTAAGCACTAAATCTATTTTTGAAGTGAATAAGATGCATCTCCTTAGGAAAAAAAGGAAGGAAAAGTCTCACAAAACGGATTGCTCAGAATTTAGAAGAAATCCTGTATGTACTCCTATACATCATTCTGTTTTACACAAGATTCTTCTGTTCTCCATTTCCTAAATAAATTTACTTTACTCAGTCTTTATAATGTACTCAAAACATCCTAATTAACATAGAACTTAATGTATACGAGAATAAGACTTTACAATTTAACTCTGGATTAATTTGTGTGCTACTCAATCCTTTTCAAGTTGGACGATTGAAAAGGGTTTTAATATTATTTACCAAGGAAAGTATTGTAACTCAATTAATTAATTTCATTCAAATTTTAAAAGCATTTTGTTTGTGTATAAAATGAATTTGAAATTTCTCAGTTATATCAAGTATATTTCATGTATAGGGTGTCCCAAAAAAGAGTGGTACATTTTAAAAATCAATAACTAATAACTCGACAGCTAAAAAATATAAAAATACGCGGTTTGTTGCATACTACCTTTGAGACTCTTATGACTTATGAGTAGAATGCAACAAACTGCGTAGTTTTATCTCTTTTAGCTGTCGAGCTATTAGTTACTGATTTTTAAAATGTGTAGGTCTTTTTTGGGACACCCTATAAAATGTTGGTTGTTAAACTTTAAACTTAAAAAGAGAAAAAGAGTATCAAAATTCTCTATAGAAACAAAATTTCCCCCGATTTCCAACCAAGCACAGGCGGAAATGAAAAATTTAAATCCCCAGCCGTAATTTATAGACTTCCTCAACCCATTGTTGTATCTCGAATAATAATCAGACTTTCTCCAGACGAAACAAACCAGCTAAGCAAAAGGAACTCAATTATACTTGAAAAGGCGCCAAAGGTCACTAATGAGGCCAAAGTGGTGACCCAGCACTGCGCCTCACACCAAACAATATTCTTGTTGAAAATTTTTAATCGGGTATCTCTAAGATGGGGTGAGCACGTGGAGCGAGTTAATTGACATTAAATGAAATGGGTGGATTACAAAGGCACTGAGATGCATGCAAATTGCTTTGGGAGACTATACTTTAACGCTAAGTTTTTTTTTTAGATTGAGAATGTTGAGCAAACCTGAGAACGTTGTTTTGGGGTGAAAAAAGGACCACAATGGGTTTTTTTTCCATTGCAGTAGGGTTTTTTTTCTAAGTAAGGATGAAAATGTAGTTAGTAAAAGGATTAAAAGGTACTTTATTTAAGAATGACTGAAATCATTCCTATGAAACTTGATTAAAAGAAAGTTACTTTTAAATAAAGATTAGTATTTTCTTTTTTGTAACTGATATTAATTTTCAGTAATTCAAGGATAAAAAAAATTTTCTTGTGTACATACGTATAGTTTTGAGGATTCTGATTACTTCAGATATCTTTCTACATCTTTACTTAGAAAATCCCGCAGAATATTAATTTTTTCTTATCACCAGGGGAATCACAATTTGAAAAATGATAACCACACAAATAGTAAAATATACTTACAAAGGTACAGACAAAAGTGAAAATGTCAAATTTTTCAAACTAAAAAAATTCGACAGAAATACGACCAAAACAACCATTACGGAGTTCTTTTTGTGCCAATAGAGAGGAGAATTTTCCACTGGTCTTACTAAATAGGGTTGTTACGATGTGTGTTAATCACTTGGAGTTTTTAAGACCCCAACACAAGATTTTATTAGTATTCAAAAATTAAAAAATAAAATAGTTTCATGGAAAAAGATGGAACTATGGGGGTAAAATAAGTTTAGATTGGATCCAATTAAAAACATATCCATCGTGAATTCAGAAAAGATTTGATTCGCCTATAATTCATAAAACACAAAGCATCTTCATCTCTAAGAACTTATTTTTAATATAGATTATGAAGAATGTAACATAAAAGATACTTAATGGGTTGTGTAATAAATGCGATTGTGTGAGATAAATGACACTTCCTGACCTGTAAGGTTTTTATTTTTATTCAATTCCCTTTTTTAAATAAACTTTTAATGAGTTTACTTTTAAATCTTTTACGAACGTTTAATGAGGAAATTTATAAATACTCCTTCAATAGAAAATAATAATTTGCACTTAGGATTATTATTGTCAATTGATTTGTCTCCTTTTTTATTCGTAATTAGTGTTTTAGTTGCCAATGAACCCGATTTCCCAATCTGTCTATTTTAAAATTATCTTAATTTAGTAAAATGTAATTTTTTTAGGTTCACCTTGTAGTAAAAGTATTTTTTGTGATATTATCTGTGGGAAAAAAGCGCAAAACATACTGCTGTGTTGTTTTAGATCAGGTTTTAATACTTTAATAATACATCCTCATCCTTATTAGTTTTGTTTAAGGTAAAATAAATGCACTGAATATTGATAGAATCAAATAAAACACGGTTCTTTCATCACCATAGTCATCACTAAATAGTTCTTAATATGCTCAATAACAGCTGATAATAATTAGCATAATTTGAAATGGGAAAACCTAGGAAGTATGTATTTTTCAGTTACCAGACAAGTTTTCAAGCTAGTTTATTATGGACATTATAAAAAAATTGATAACCAGAAAAGTAATTTATGTCAATGATAAACATAACTTACTTCGTAATGCCCTGTTAGAAGAGGTCCAGCTTGCCCAATGTATAAAGTAGAAGCTGTGTCAAAGACTAGTTTCTTTGGAATTCGTCTGACAACGGTGGTACTGTATTCTTCACAGTTGTAATATAAAGACACGTTGTTGACAGTCACTTTTAATGCTAACCTAAAAATATACATAATTTTCAATAAATAATGACATTTTAAAAACTCAGGTACAGCTTAATCAAAAAAGTTTCGGAACTATCTAGAAATAAGATAATGCATTTCAAATGCGAGTAACAACCCATAAATTACCTTGTCCACATGCCCAGAAAGTCAGGCACTGTGAAAGTAACTAAGGCTTGGGATGTGAGATGCATGTCCACATCCGTGTAATATACTGTCACATTCACGGTCGACTCTCCAGCATAAGTGAGTTTTATTCCTAACTGTACTACAGTTTCTGTTGGATTTACGACTGAAAGGAAACACAATTAAGTATAAAAAAATTAGCATTGAGAAAGCAAATGTTTTTGTCTTCAAGTGGTATATTTCTAGAGCTCTAAAAGTAACAAAAATACCTTAAAATGTTCATCAAAATACTCATTATCTGAAAAGAGTCATGTCTGAGAGTTAAAGAAAAGAGAGTAGGCATATTCAAAAATTATATCTTAAATAGTCAATACTATTCTTGGCACACTCTATTAAGATACGCTTACATCCCCACAAAGCCATAGACTGAAAGATGCGAGACTACATTTGTTACACGGATATGAAATTACAAAATATTTTAGATTTAAAAATATTTTGTATAAAGCAAGTGTTCAAAAGTTAAGGGGAGTTATTGCCGATTCATTTCCGATATTCACCATTCATTGCGAGACGTGAATCATTGCTACAGAGGTGGCAACTTTTCAACAACTGGTTTAAAACTTATTTGTAATCAAAGAGCAATTTAAAATGTTAAGAGTGGTCCTTGTGCAGTAAATTATCATTCATTTTGGATCAGTCTTGCATCTCTATGAATTTGGTGGGCGAAGCGCGTCCGGATTGCGCTTGCCACCACATGCTCCATTATGATTCATGTTGGTATCGAGCTTCTAACCTACCAAATTATTGAACTACAGTTCTGAAACAAACTTCTACTGTTAACAAACTTATTGAGTCATTGGAATTAAGGGTTTACCTGCGAATACGTAGCCCCCGTTGGTGTTGGCCGGCCTGAGCGTGACGCCGATTGTGAAATCCCTGAAGAGGGTGGGCGGCAGGTGCAGGCGGTAGGGGGCTTTGATGTCAGCTTCGGTCTCCAGGCGGAAGGCGGGGAAGCCGTCGGGGCCGATCACGAAGTCCACCCCGGTGGTGACGAAGGGGATCTTGATGGCCTGCAGGAGGTCTTGAACGCGAGGGCCGGCTGAGAAAGGAAAATTGGCAAATTGTTAATTGTGAATAGCAACCCTATTTCAAAATGTGTCATGTCCCAAAAACAGCTTTTTTTATGGATTTTCAGTGGGGCGACCATACTCATCGCTATGAAGATAAAGAAATTAAGATGCAGTATAAAGGCCAACTGAAACTAAATATAATTCCTAAGTTCACTTTTGTATTGCATGATTTTCGGACAAGGTAAAACTGCTAGTCTCTACAGGCAGTATTGTACACAATGTGTAAACTAGATGTCTGAAGTTCTCATAAATTTAATTCTTTTGCTTGTTTCATTTACTTTATTTATCGCCTTACTTTAAAATAAGAGGGAGAAAGAAAAAGCGAAATTTACGTCCCCTGAGAAAATAATCATGATTGAATCCCTATAATTACTAGGCACTTTATATGGGGGGGATACCTATTCCCATTTAATAATAAATCACTCTATTATACTTTCTACATAATTTATTTAAAGCCCCACATAAAAAGATACAACTGTTTGAAAAACTTCACAAGTTTTTGGACCAGTTTACACTTTACAGAACTTCTAATAAATTATCTCGAAACAAGCAGTTGATAATTTTCGTAATTGTTAAGTAAGATTTAGCTTTTTATTATGTTTCGATTCGTGATTCGGAAAAGTTTCATTTATTTTCTGTTTTATTGTGTTTAAATACGTACAATTATAAAATTTAAAAATCATTAGCTTTCTCTCTCTTTTTTCGTAGTATCATTACGAAATCAAATTCGTTAATCTTCATGTGCATAGAAATATTTTAAGAGAAAGGGTGAAATCTAAGACTTGTTTAGTTCAAACTTTTATAGGTGAAACGAATAAATATTTACTTTAGGAGAATACGCATGGGGGAGTTATTGACGTTTTATAGATCTATAAAACGTTTGTATTTGGAAGAATTCCAACCTTTGAAGTCATAAAAATACACTATAAAACTTTTCTCATAATAATTTTTTTCTATCTTTAAAACAAAACGTTGAGTTGATAGAAATTCTTTCGCTTGTTGTATAAAACGTATTAATCTAAATCCTAATCACAAAACTATTTTCAATTTATTTTCGAATTTGTTTTAATTCGTTAATATTCTATTTTATTTAGTTCTTAGTATTATTTTATTTTTTAATTAGGAAAAATATTTCTTAACAAAAAATCAATCACAACTCTATATCAAATATTTAAAATTGACACCTTATAAAATAAACTCATATCTTCTGGAATGTTTAAAACCTGAGGTTGTGTATTCCTTATGCGACACGCAATCCTTTGCAGAACGAAAAGAAAATTATCTACTCTTATTATGAATACTTGGGTATAAAATGTGTCAGTAATTTCCGTTTGGTGATTTTGAGCGTAGCATTTATTTTAAGTTTCTTTAAATTAAAACAGTTTTTTCTACTATTCATAACACTAAAAATTGCTCATTTATTTTGTATTTACACATGGACTTTATGTAATGCTATTTTAAAATAAATAATATTAAATAAAATAATTGAAATAAATAATAATTAAATTTAGTAATTAAAATAAATAATATATCACAGGGATATAAATTCAAATAACGAACAAGGTAACGAAATCCTTCCCCAATTAAGTGAAAGAATATTGATTAAGAAAATTTTCTCTTATGAAATATTATTCTCCATAAATGCCATTGATTCTTCAGAAAATTTGTTTTGACGTGTGATTAGAAACAATATCAGCACTTAAATCAAATTCACCCCATTTCATCAAATTAGCCACCCAAATAAACTTAACTCTGCTTCAACTAACACCATTTCCATATACCAGCCTCCCCATAACTCCCATTCAGCTCCTTAGCCCAGTATCCGAAAGAAGCACATTTCCGTAACAACAGAGTCTCAACTCTTAAGTCCATTGATTGCTACATTGTCCTTACACAATCTGTCAGCGAGTTAATTTTTCGTAAGGACCCGGCGCTCCCCTCTGTAAGGAAGTTCACGGTTGTCTTATTTCTCTGGCAGCCTTCCTCTGGGGCCGCATCCATTCCGCCATCTAACGGCTCCTGGAGATTGGACGTCCCTGGGAGACCCTTGGGTTCTCACACGTCTTTAGATCAAGGGTTGCCGCCCAGGAGGCGTATTGATGAGATTCACGTAAGACGTGGTTGGAGTCCAACACGTGACGTTTTCTGAGACGATGATGGGTTTTATTTCGGTAGGTTAATTGAAGAGGAAGGTTTTCTCGCGAAAAAAAAATAATGTTGAAATTTCCTTTGTGACAAGCGTAGCTAGATTATCGGGTCTACGGGACATGTAATGGGAACGAGACACCCTGTATGAAAAAAATTCTTCACATGTATATAACAAGGACATAGAAAGAAAGGTATCCCCTTAAATTCTCAGAAAATTGTATCTTTCGACCTTACAAACCTACCTCAATCCCCCGGGCAAATTTGAAACACAACGGATCTGGAGTATGTTTATTATACCTGGTGCCCATTACTCTCTATCCCCTGTTTAATGATTTTTTTAATCACATGAAATTAGTGTAAATTTTAAATTTAATATCCAAGTGTAAAAAACCTATAAAGTAAGTTATTTAACAATGGAATGTTTTTGTGGTTCATCCAAAAAATATTTTTAAAACTATGTTCATTTAAATTTTTGTACGGGGGAAAAATTCCTATTCATTTTAAAAATATTTCAAATCGTCATTCTTTTAATTTAAGAAGATTTTAATTCATCATTATTATTTACAACAAAATCGTGTTTGGGTAGGGAATTATATTTTTTTACAGGATGTAGATATGTAGAAAAATAAATAAAATTAAAATAATAATTAAAAAATATATAAAATTACAATTTTCATCAGCAATGCAAATAGTAACTGTTACTGTTTTACTTTAATTTCAATTTATAATTTCATACGTATAAAAATTAAAAACTACTGCCATCAAGATAAAAACTCAAACTACTGCTAAGCTAATAAGAAAGATAAGTAAATAAGATTTTAATACAATGAAAATTTATTAACATACTAGCTGACTTACCCGGCCTTGCACGGGTTGAGTTAATTCATAAATATTTTAAAAAGTTTTTCAAGTTATGTCTTTTCTTTTTCTGGAACTTATCATCCCGTCGTCCCCGTCGTCTTTTTCATCCCAGTTCTTAACTGTAAAAATATACCCTACTCATCCCGTCCCGCATTTAAATTTAGCTGTTACCTTCGCTGTAAAGAACAATCAAATTGAAATAAATCATCAGGTTTATAAAGTTATATGTCTTTTCTTTTTCTGGATTAGCAGTCACTTATCATCCCGTCACCCCCGTCGTGTTTTTCTTCCCGGTTCCTTACTTTGAAAATATACCCTAACTCATCCCTCCCCGCTTTTAACTTTGGCTGTTACCTTGGCTGTTAAAGAACAATCCAATTTAAATCATCCAGGTTTTTTGAGTTATATGGTTTTTCTTTTCCTGGTTAGCAATCACTTATCATCCCGTCGTCTTTTTCATCCCGGTTTTTTATTGTGAAAATATACCCTAACGTATCCCGTCCCGCATTTTACTGTGGCTGTAAAAGAACAATCCAATTGAAATCATCAGTCTTTTGAAATTTATAGTTTAAAATCTTAAACAAATGATCTATGAAGTATTCCCGATGTCCTTTTCAAATATTACGCTTCGGTTTTTATAAATCCCTTGATAAAAACTTAGGAAGTAAAAATCACAACCCTCTTTGAGCCCCTTGGGAATAATTTCCTACAGGATGTTACAAACCGTATATGAAGTTTCTATCGCTTTCCAAAAATGATATTAATTTAATCAAAAAATAATCCCTATGTGTAATTCAGTCAACAACTCCCGCCGCCAAAGCAAAATATTTAACTATACCTAATTTATTTTATATTCAAAAATGATAAAGAATCCATTTTTATTTGCATGATCCTAGATCTCCAAAAATAAAAAGATTTTTATCAAAATAATATAATGCTTGATAAATCTCATTTTCCTTTTATCATGATAGCCAACTTCTTAGTAAAAACTGTTATCTAGTACTTAACAATAAAAATTTAGTGAATGTAAGTCTAGTAAACCATGCCCCATGAAACAATGAAATAATTTCAGCTATGTTTCTATGGAAACCCTTTATTTTAGCTTTTGCACAAATATATTTATTTTAGAAAAAATTAAAATTACAAATAAAGGAAAATGTTGTTTTAAAATTAATTATTTGAATTTATATGTTTCCTGAAAATAGTTATAACTTTTAAATTGAAATTTACTCGGTTTTTTGTCTTAATTTGTTATAAATTATGAAATTTTTGAAATTATATTTGATTAAATGAGGCCATACGAAACCTCAAGAGAGAAATAAACCTACTGCAATTTATGCATTTCAACAATGCACAATGCTATTTCAATGGGAAAAATTGAGTCGAAAAAGCGCCGAAAAACAGGGAAAGAGTCGTTGGATTTTAAAATCGTTTCTTAGTGCGCGTCGCATAGCTGAGAGGAACGTTTCTGTCAAATTTCAAGCCTCTGGGTCCAGTAGTTTCGGAGATTCCGTGTTGAGTGTTTGTCACTTACCAGTGAGTCAGTCAGTGGTATTTCGCTTTTATAGATATAGATATGTAATGTAGGATAAATTAAACATTTCATAAAATCTGTTGAAATATAAAATTCTAATTAATTAGAAAATTAAACAGATTTTTTTTTAAATTCCTTAATTTATAGTCTTTTGACAGTTTGTTAAAAATAAAAATTTAGTAGTAACCTATAATACTTTTGTAAAAATAGAGTAAGACTAAGAAAGTCTTTTATTGAACAATATTATTTTTATTGAAAAAATACTTATGAAAATTAAAAATTTTTGTTCCATCCCAAAATAGTTGATAAATCTGATGACGGTAAATGAATATGTAAATTGCTTAGGGTTTTCATCGATCAAAGGAAAGAAAATTAGCAGAAAGATTACTACATCATAGTCATATCATTGAATGACAAATCATAACCACCAAATTATAAGAAGAAGAATTGCTCTATCATCATGGAGGTTTCAAAAAATATCATTCATAATATATAATCGAATAAGGATTCGCCTATCTTCTTTATCTGTCATCGAAAATTATCTAGTTATATAGAAATGATTGAAGACTACGCATTATCTCTAATTGGAGTCATTCATACAGACGCTTTAGGATTTCTGCACCGTCAATACAAAAAAGTTTAAAATAGAACTTTTCTAATGTTAACTTTATTAACTAAGAACAAATAATTTCTTAAACTCAATTGCTATTTAGAATAGTTAAACTTACAGTCATTCTCTCTGAACTCAACTAAAGGCCCATTCACACTGTTTCACTTTGGTATTTTCATTTCCGAGGAATCATTCAAAGTGAAAAGTGCGAGTTTCACTCTATACTCCTTCACTTTTCTATGCAATCTAACTATTCACAGGAGTGAATCACTCGGAATGAACACAGTGAAAATGAAACAGTATGAATAAGCCTTATATATAACGAACTTTAAAAAAAAATTACTGTCCCTTTTTAAATAATTAAAAAGTTTACATAAATTCAATTAGCGAGTATCCTATACTATGCAATAGAGATTATGGTATCTCTTATAATGTGAAAAGGCTGATGATCTAACTAAAGAGTTTGAGGAACTTGACTTGATAATTTTTTGGATATGTATTCTCATTTATCATTTAAAAACATATTTTATTAATTATAAATGGTGTATTTTGAAAATGAATTCATCTTTAATAAGTAGTTTCACTAACTTCACCTTTATCACAAATATTATTTTAAAAATTTACCTTACGTACTAAATATTTGTTTATCTTGTATTTAAAATTATTTTTATAAATTTCCCTCACAATTATGAACTAATATAATTTGTTTTACACTGTCGTCTTTTCCCTCATTTCCAAAAACCTTTTTAAAAGTAAGGTTTTTTTTATTCTTTATAAAAAAATATAGCCCATTACTATAGGATATTCTTTGAGTCAATCCAAGAACTCCTCCGCCAAATCTGGAAAACCCCTAATCTTGATCACAGACATAAGCAGTGCGAATTCGATCAAGCAGTCGCATGCAACGATGCTCGGGGGAGGCATAAACTCCACGCCCATGGGGCTTCCACTCATTTCGCTTTATGGCGGAAATCCAATCCCTCGAATAGAGAAAGAGCGAAATAACATTGTTGGCTTTCACCACTTCGTTAGGGCAAGTCCCTGCTTTTATCTATCGGTGGACATATTTCTCCCCCGACTTCAATTGATCCTGCGAACCGAGGGATCTATTTATACACTTGTCTCTTTATAAGAGCAGTTCCTATTTTTTGGATTTCCCCGCGGTGCATATCGTAAAAGAAGCTTTTAAGAAGTCTCCATCAAGGAGGGGGGGATAACCTTCGGGATCGTTTTGAGAGGAAAACGGGGTTTCGTTTTTGCTTTTCAATTTGGATGGCGTTTTCGTTTTTAGACAAGGCTATTTTTTCACTTTTTTTTGTCTATACTGAATATGATATTTTAAAAAAATAGTTATTCAAATTTTAAAAATAATTAATCATAATTATATGTTTTCATCACTCTTATTTTCATACTTTGTACAATTACTACACGTAATAGGTCACTATAAACTCTTAACAATTTTACAAAACAAACATTATTTGATTTAATATTTAAGAAAACTCTAATTAAATATTTAGCATACTAATTGGTTAAAAATATTGGTTTTCCCCTCTAATTTTAATCCATCAATACTTATTTCGATGGTGCTTTTACTTCAAAAACGAGAATTACTATTAATTTCAAATGTATAAAAATATTTCTTCGATGTTCGAAGACAGAAATAAAATAAGCTATCAATACTTAATTTCATTCATGAATCATTTACCTAAATTGATACTTTCTAAGCTACACTTAACCTTTTCTTCTATTATAATTAGTATTCCCTTGGGAGTTATGCCTAAACAAATGCTATTGAGACAATAAAGCAGATTTTCTTCGAATCTGACTACAAGAGAACAAGTTACTTTTTAAACAGAAAACGAAACTAACTTCGAGGTTTCTTGGGATTCTTTTGACTTCCTTGTTTGTTGCGCCATCTTTTCGCAGAAGCTGTTACTATTCCAAATGTTAACGTTAAAATAAGGCAGTGGTAGAAGATCCTGTAAAGAGAAACTTTTACTAATTTAAAACTTTACAAAAGATTATTGATATTTTCAAAACTATTTTAACAAAATAGGATGATAATATATAATTAGCAATAATTTATTGCTAAACATAATCATCTTGAAATTATTTATTTATGTAATCATCTTAAAATAGATTTCAAATAGTTTTCTATGTGACATAGTTATGTATAGGAAATTTATTTTTCGAAAAGAAAAATCAAACTTAAATAAGTTATGAGATCTAAAGTTATGAAAAAAAGTCCTATGCTATTCCTAACGTCGAATAAAGGACCTCATTTTTCATAACATTCAATTTTATTAAACTCCAGGAGTAGATATATTCTTTGTCATAAAACCTGAGTAGGAAAACAGTTTGAAGTTTTAAACACAATTTTCTTGAATTGATTTTTGCAGACAGATAGAAAATTTTCAATGAATACAATTAAATCCAATAATTTTTTTTCCTTTAGTAAACGAGACTCTAAAGTCATAAAGACTCCGTTATTTCTTACAGATTGAAAATAAGTGATAGTAAAGAGCAGAATAATCATGAAATTCGACTAAAAATATACTGTATTTATAAAACAAGACGTAATACTCAGTCTTCCGACTTTGCACAGCTTTCACACCCTCATTGAAAATCGACATAATTTTCTCATATTCGTTGTTGCTTTTACTTCGAAGTTTTTTACAACAATTTTTATACTCCCGTATAAAAACAATGAAATTAATCTTTAAAATTATTCCAAACCAAATTTGCATGACATTGCATGTTTTGAAACAAGTTTTTTTACGTCATTGTATATTGTAAATTCTAAAACTGTAAGCCAAATCATTGATGGTTCAAATTTAAACTTTGATTTTTAACTATGTAAGTTTCCATAAGATTGAAATTATTAGTATTTCTGCATTTGTTATAAAGGTCACACCCAAAAAAAGATTGCTGAAATATATTTAAAGATATATTTTATGTAATAAAGTTTGCTCTCTATTATAAAATGTAAATCTATACTTAAATGCCTTGCCTTTGATCATTTATCAATTCCCCATGGAAATTAAATGAGTAAAGCTTCTAAAAAATATAAATCTTAAAATAAAAATATGTCCATTTTCTTAACCCATTTCCAGCCGAAAATAAAAGTTCCACATACAGTTAAAATGAGTAGAATCTATTCCCAATCGCTCTCTCCTCCGGAAAAAAAACTCCTCCTTGTATATCTGTGACATCCACAAAAGACAACACAGATCTCCCTCTGACCAATTTTATCGGGAAAAATCAGGAAATCAGCGAAGACAAATGATAAGAAGGGTTGCCACGAACGGAGCAAGCGGAAA
Source organism: Tetragnatha montana (assembly GCA_963680715.1). Lineage (NCBI taxonomy): Eukaryota > Metazoa > Arthropoda > Arachnida > Araneae > Tetragnathidae > Tetragnatha > Tetragnatha montana. The sequence goes on from OY796675.1 coordinate 35,605,765, forward strand.
CAATTCAATTTTTTGAGGGAAAAGTTTCCCAAACCTTGTTTGCTCGGAGTGATTAGGGCTCGTTAGGGGCAGACCCGGGTCCTGGGGATCCGGAGTGGAACCCCCGTCACGTATCCAGCTCAGTTTGCCGTGGAGGTTTTGCTACTCTCTGCAATTAGTTGGGTCTCCCTTCATCCGCGGCACTGAGAAAAAAAAGGTTGAAACGGTATCACTGAGTCGTTCCTCTTTGGTCTTACGTATGCAGGACATTCTTAAGACGAATGTGGGGATGATGTAAGACCTAACATACAAATTGAAGAGGCATGCACCACGAGCAAAGCATCAAATTCGTATGTGAACAGTTTTAAAAACATTATTTTCAAAAACCGTAAAAAAAATAAACTTACTGTATTGAACCTTAAATTATGGGAATTTCCAAAATATAGTTTTGCGAGGTTTTGTTTATCTCCTAACAGTGTAAACTACCGATTTAAGTTATAGATATTTTCATAATCAAAGTGAGAAATTAGATGTAGATTTTTTAAATTTAGCAAGGCTTGTACTACCATTATCTGCAAGTTAATTACAAATTAGGTGCAAGGTATTGCGTAAGATGTTTAATAAAACTTTACGATGCTAAAAGAAAAAAAAATACTCACGCATTAAAGTACATTGTCAAATTTCCTTGACTTCAGGCCTACAACCATACTAGCTTTAAACTCTTATTAAACCGACAGCGGCAAATGAACTGGTACAATAAAGCTCTCAATATCTCCACATCATCCTCCACAGATTAGACCCCCTCCATAATCTATCTACTAAGTATCATTACATCCGAGATCCTCAACAGAACTGATTAGAAAATTTATCCGAACAACCCAACTGAGAGATGATGAGCGTGGAATCCATAAACACATATAAATCCTCTCAGCAATCCGCTATAAGAGTTTATACAACTATAAACAGATGGCATAGGGGCCATAAACATTCATTCTCCCCTTCATTTAATACCATATTTTTTACATTATTTGACAACAATGAGAGATCGAAAAATGTATCCATTGTGAGATGGTTATAGTGTGACCGCGACCGCCGCCTAAACGACCTTTTGTTTCCTGCCCCCTCCCTCTTATTAAGCCGGCGGGTCTCTTTGATCCAGTTATCAACAACGGAGCTGGTAGACAGATGAAACCGCTGCTGCCTCCCTTTCTTTGCACAGAGAGAGGAAACATGTGTCTTGAGGGAGGGACGGAACTTGAGAGGGTTTTGTGTGATGAAGATTTTTGGGGAAAGTGGAGATGCTGTATTGGGATGGGATTCGGTTTGCTTGGTGGTCTGAATGGGGAAATTATAAGTATTTAAAGTGTGACATAACAACATTGCGTTTGAATTATTATTAAATTAAGACTCTTATAATGTGGCATAGTTACTAAATCAGTAGATACAGTTCTTTTAATATTTAAGTGATTTTTTAGCGTTCCAAACGAAAATCCCAGAAAGAATGCGGGCCCCAAAGGAAGAAATGTTCCCTTTTTAAAGCATAGAAAACGACTAACTAAACTTAGCTCCCAAAATTGCAATATCCCTCCGAAATGTATAGTGAACGTTATTAAAGAATTATAACTGAGAAGGCATTATAAAATTTTAAATAAGTTCAGTAATTGTTATGAAATTTTATAAGATGATAGATTTGTAACAAATTTTTTAACTTCATCAGTTCCATATAATTTACTGTAAAACAGTAAATTATATAAATTAGAGAAAATAGAATAGAGAATATAGAACTTGATAAATAACTATCATATTGAATATTGCGTCATGGTATAAATTTTTGTTTCTTCTATATAGACTCCAAAACATTTTCCTTTGTAACATAGGAATGAAAATTTAGTTCGATAGAAATTTAAATATTAGTCTCTCTGAAAAATACAAATGCGTCATTATTTTTGATAATGTGCACACACTTAAATTCTTTTTATAGGTACTTACAAACACCTTCTCTGTTTGTCAACATTGATAACTATATACAGTATACTCTCGATATAACAAACTTCGTTGTGTAAAAATCCTCTATTTCTCGAAAAAATATTTTTCTCCTAGACATTAGGTATTCCTCTAATGTTAATTACCATTCTTATGCCGAAAACTTTTCGCTAAAACCCTTGATTTAACAAAATATAAATTTTCGCTTGGTCTGGTGATAATTCATTATGTTGTAAGAGAGAATAAGCTGAGACGTTTAAAAAGGTGAAAGGTACAAAAATGTGTGGTGTGCTATAAAAATTGGTCGGTCATCTGCTAATAGGACAGATTCTGTCCTATTAGAAGATGTTTTCCCTAAAATCGGCTATTGGTTTTTCACCGGTGCTCAGTAACACATTGTTTTAGAATTAACTGTCAATCTGAAAATAAAGATATGTAAAGAATGATTTTACCACTTTTTTTATTGAAAGATTAGTTCCAAAACATTCTGAAAAAAAATATCTGACTACCATGCTTTGCTGAACTTTTTAAGATAATTATAGTTGCTTAAGTTAAATTTTAATTTAAGCTTTAATATTTAAATTTTACTAAAAAGAATTTTATATCAATTAAAATATTTATGATGTTTTTTAAAAAGACCTTTGTGTTACTGTATGAAAAATAAAACTCTAGCCGAATTGAGACGTTTTACAATGTAATTTCTTCTTATGACATTATATAGCCAAATTTCATATTTTCTGAAGTTTTCGAGGCCTTCCTTGCTATGCCGAAAACTCTTTATATCGAAATTTTTTACCCGTTCCTTCGACTTCGAGAGTATAGGCTGTATTTTTTAAATTTAGACTTCGCGAGCCAATAATCAATATAATACCAATAATTGCCAATAACATATATATATTTTTAGTGGTAATGCTTTTTTAATTTTAAGGTGTCGTCTGTAGTCATTTTACATATTATATAATTTTGTATGCTAAATACTGTTTAGATAAAGATTTTAAAAAATTACTACAAGCTAATGACAAGGTTAGAGATAATTATGATTTTTAATCATTTTCAATTATAACTATATGGATTGTCTTAACCCACTTATAAATTACAGATAACAATGAAGCTTCAAGTAAAATTAATTGAAAATTAATGCACACTTTCTAATCTTTTGTGAGAAGTTTTTTTTCTCAAAAATCACAGCTCAAAATGGTTGGATATTATATAATAGTTAATCATATGAAAGAACATCGTTGGTTAGATATATTAAGAGAACATCATTGTCCTGATACTAGTTTCCACTGTTAGACACGTACATTTCTCCAGAAATGTGTTTCTGCGAAATAGGGGCTTAGAGAGCTAGCCAAGATCTTTTATCCTAATGACTATCTTAAGAGAAATGGACAACAAATGATCTTCTTCCTTTTAAACTATTTCATTCGAGGAACTTGCAGACCCATAGAATTCTGACGTTTGCAACTATTAGTTTCACGGCCCTTAGGGTACTTCTTATTAGTATATCTCTCGTAGTATATTTTAAGGAATATAATAACAAAAATGTGTTGAGTTTTTAGGATTTATATGAAGAAAGTACTAAGTTTTTAATTATCAAAACATGACAAGGTTATTCTTAAAGATAATCTTTTGAAGTACCTACAACTCAATTTCTCCTTCTACAAAGGACATTATAGAATATATCCAGGAAAACTAAATTTATTATAATTCACTATTTTAAATTATTTGAAGTCGTACTAAAATTAAACCGCAATTACTTTTCTACATTAATAGGGGTAAGGAGGGTAAGAGTACGCACAAAAATTATTTTGGGCTATAAAATGGAGAACTTCAAAGACAAAATCACAAAAATTTACAGATCATAAGTTTATTGACTTACAAAGACGCAAAAGACGCAAAAAAAATTTAAGCTTTAACAAAAATGTGTTAAAAACTACAAAGAAAATTTAAAAAATTGCATGCCTATTACGTAGCGGGAAGAATATAGTTTATAGTACAATACGTGAAGCCAAGAATACGCGCCTTCGTAATTAGAATATTCCGTCCTCGGGTCTCATAGTCATATTTTATATAATCACTTTTTGATTCAATTTTTTAAAAAAAATCCGTATAAAATCGTTTAGTATTACTTTTCATGGATTTTAAAGGTGCTAGTTTTCAGTTTAAGATAAATATCAAGTTTTCAACAGAGAAATTTTTTAATAGCTGTAGCACATTTCCTTCAAGAAGGGAAGATCAAGATCAGTTGTATGATTCTCTCCACAAAACTAAGATCTATCCTTCCTATGCGTAAAATAAGATGCTAACCCAACGAAACCATATTTTACTCGCTCCCCCTAGCTGCGCTCTTTTACCCTCCTTTCCCCTATTCTTATATTTTAGCTACAAATGTTTTCTACAGTAAATGTTTTCTACAGTAAATGTTTTCGTTTAGTTTTAATAACAAAAACATTTTTCATATGCTATTCAAATACATTCAAAATCATAAAATGCTAAAACATTAATTTTCTTAATTTTTAATGAAAATTTTATAAGCTTTTTAAGTGCGTTTAATATTTAAGAAAATTCTATCAAAAAATATTTTTACGTCTTTATTTTTTTAACTGAACTCCAACTTATTTTCCTTTTTTGAACAAAAAAGGACATCTTCGAAAATCCCGTTTTGTTCCCAAATCATTTGAAAAATACACCAAAATCTTTTGGTGGGAACAAACTGTTTCTAACAAAACATCTCACAAAAACGAATTTGTCACATAAGAGCCTCATTTCTTTATTCATGAAAGAAAGCTTCAGAAAAGCGACGAACCTTTCTTTCCAAAGCTAAGAAAAAATGAAAAAAAAAATCCAAAGATGTTGTAATAGGGCAGGCAGATGAAAAATGGAAGACAGATCTGACAACTGCCAGCTAAGCCCTGATTGACAGATGTTCCATTCATAAGAACAGGAATTCATGGTCGTTGGAATTCTGTGAGTTATTTGGAGGCAATTTGACTCTTTCTTGCAAAGCATTTTTTTTCTTTGCTCTTTAGAAAACGAGCTATTTGTACGACTATTTTCAGCTCATAAATATCGTCTTCACTTCCGCCTCTTTTTAACGGTGACTTTGACCTAAATAGACTATTTAACCGTCTACGTAATTGTCTAGGCTTAATTGAAAGAATGGACCAAATGTGTTATTAAAATAATTAAATACTCTGCGGTTAGCTCAAAGAAATTAGTTGCTTTTCTTCCAATTCTTATTTTTCAGATGGTATATTTCCATAAATTTTGTGCTATTGTTTAGTGTTTTTTGCAATTTTAACTATCCATTTGGTTAGATAAAGCTTTCTAAAAATGTTTCAAAGTAGATGTTTTCTGTGGTAATTAAGTTTAAATTTCAATTAAAAATACGGGTTTTAGATATTTTTATTTAGCAAAAAATTACTTATGGGTACATAAAGCCTCGTAATACCCAAAGTTTTGTCAAAATGTGGATTTTGAGATTTTGCAGTAGTTTTATTTAAGAGTTGTAGTGTCTTACTTTTGAAATAAACTCTTTTAAATACGTGCTATGTCCAGCTAAATAAATATTATATTACCTACCAAATGTACTTGAAACCGCCATCCACATTTATTTTATATTTGGTTTAAAAATTAAATTTTTAATATTCAATTTAAAAATTTCAAGTATATTCCAAAAGTATTTAATTGCTGTTTTTATATAAATATATTTTTAGAAATATGATTTTTGATAGGGGTCTGCAGACAAAATTTTCTATAAATCCTAAAACCTGAATAAATCTAGACAATGTTATAGTAACTTTAGAAATGTTGTACTGAGATATTCTCTGGATGGCTTCCAGTTCGTATTTGGATCAAAAATAAATTCTGTGAATCATAGGTTTCTGCTCAAAAGATATTACATGACAAATTAAAGACGTCATTCTTTTATGCAATCACTTGAAAACTGTTTATGGTATATAATTTATTTCTTTAATAGTTATAATATTAAGTTTTAACAAGATTTACTCACTTAAAGAAACTTTGTCAACATTTTAGAGCATTTAATATTTTAACAAAGATTTCCTAAGTGAAGAAAAATTAGCTTTTATTAAAATCCTTTTGTGCATCCGATATTAAATAAACTAGTATTACTAAATCTTGCATTTACCTTATTATTAGTAGTAGTATTACTAATTAAATATAATAAGGATAACTATATAGTACGCTTTAAACAAATAACATATGACTAACAAATTAACTGCACCGATTCAGTGTTGTCCCTTACTGATGACGTTTTTTATATGAAAAGAGATAACGACCAAAGAATAGATGTTCGCAACAAAAATAGGAGTAAATTTGACTTTTTGCTATGGGTAATCTAAAACTCACGAATCCTCACATTATAAGCGTGGTAGATAAGTTATTTAACACTCAAAAAAAAAAAATCTAGAAAAGAGTAGCTCAAAGCGAGTATGCTAACTTTAACTTTGGAAGCTCAAAAATCTTAGTTAGTGTTTGATTATAATTAAAAATTTGATTTTATATAATAGGTGAGTTATCGAACTATAAATTTAAAATTCGTCAAGAAACCGCCCCAAAGCGAGCACTACAAACGAGACAAATCTTAACATAAATTAATCATTTTTGGAACTAATGTTGAGAACATGGGCGGATTTTGGAGGAAGACCCCGGGGGTCAAGCTAGAGACTTTTGGGGGCATTCTGTCCCTTATTGAACTGAAAACATTGCTAACAATGAAAAAAAAATGGAATATCCTTAAAAAGTTAGGCGAAGGTTAGGCGCCAATGTTTGAGAACTTAGTTACGTACCTAACTATCATAAAAAAAAAATTCTTTTCATACTATTTCCCATTGCAAATACCTACCCACTTAGCCAGTAAACTCCTTTCGTATTTTAAGGGGGGTTAAAACTTCAAAAATATAAAAATAAACACTGGTTCTTTCATAGTATTTTAAAGTTAGATTGTGTCGAAATAAAGTGGCGGGGTTTTTTTTTCAACAAAATCACCATTTTTTATATTGTGCCCAATCAGAGATATTTTTAACTCCTCTGAGACAGTATTTCACTCCTTGAAAATCGGAAATACACTTTAAAAAACTATAGACAGGAATATTTTCACTCTTTGAATTTTTACGAAAGTGTAGCTTAAAAAATGCATGCTTGCATTCGTTGCCCTTCTGAGTCGTTTGAAGGAGTGTAGGATAGGATAGAAAATGTAATGAACGGTATAAATATGTGAATATTAATAGTTAGCTTGGATAAACGTAATTAAGTGAGAAGTGGTAGTCATTGGTTTTCGTCTTTGAGTGAATTTTAGTCATCGGATTTCCCAAAGCAGGAGTTCATGCTGTTTCCGTATTTCAGTCCTCATAATTGAATTTCACTCCTCCTATAAAAGTCAAGGAGTATTTTTACTCCTCCAAAATTACAAAGCTGATGTTCTATCGGAGTTGATAGAAACTCGGGAGTGTTCGGTTGATTATGGCCCCTACCCTACTTGGGCGACTCTCCTCTAACACTAATCCAAAAATCTTAGAATATTTATGGTGATTCTGTTATGCATATTAAAAATTTGTATAATCTCACTCATAGTTCCCCCACATTTGTTTCGTGGTGAAGAAGACACTAATTTAAGTTGCCTTCCCATTTAGCTTGCTTTCATTGGTTTCGTAAAGGTTTGAAAAGCAATTCATGCTAAATTAGACATCGTCCAGCAAGTTTAACCATTGAAATATAGACCAAGGGCTTTTGTTCATCACAAAAGGAGAGAGATTCCTTTTCATAATAAAAGGAAATCTTGTGGGCCATTTATTTATTCCATAAGCCTTTCTGTTGCCACTCAAATATTACGTGGGAATATTTTTGGTTATTTTTTAACATCTTGTCAGCAAAAATAAGAAAATTATTAATTAAATAGTTATTATTAATTAATTAATTAATTAGTTTTTAATTTAATTTTAAAAGTTATTTTTTTGCAAACTACACGAGGTTTTTGAAATGCATCATTTTTAATGTCCCTCAAAAGCCTCACTCATATCACCTCGTTTATATCGTTTCTTCTATTTTTCTTTTGAGTTTTTTTTTTCCTTATTTCAAGAAATAAGGTTATTGAGGGGAAAAAATTGACACAATTTAGGTGTTTAATTTTTTTTTTTTGTTTGCAATATTACATTTTTCATTTTAGCATTGGCTGTTGAACCATTTAGAATTTTAATAAAGTTGTGATGATTTTACTAATTGGTTCGCAATCTCTCAAGATTTATTTGCATTAATTTTGAAATAAAAATTATGTTCAATAAATTATCATTCTGGTTTAGAAAGTAGATTATTAAGTTTTAAAGTTTAAGAATTCAGATAACTTTTTATTTACTACTGACGTCTTTTTCTTTGTCATTCTATTAGGTCAGGATTATTAAGTCCCAAATTGCTTATTGATGCTTAGGACAAAATAATGAAGCAGGAAAGGGAAAAAATATAAGCACAAAATTTATGCACTGAAATTTTTATTTTAAAAAATGGATTAACTATAATATACTGATTAATAATAAAACAGTTAAATCATACCTACTACTATTCTTTCTTATTATAAAAATCAAACAATTTAGTGTTTTTAAACATTCGTATTTAAGTTTTTAATAATTAATAATAATTTCTTTTATTTCTTTTTCGAAAGTTCTTTTAATTTTACTAATCAAAATAAAGTCTTCCCCGTGTAACTTAATTAAAAGTGGTCTGCCTATTTTGATTAAAGTATTGCAAATGATTTTTCCTTTTAACAAAATCATTTAATTAAGCATCAATAGTTTCTAAAATATCAAAATTCGAATTGAAATGTTTAAAAAAAGAACTTCAAAAGGGAAACAAGTTAATTGGGATTTTTTTTTATCCATCTACAAGTAGGATTGAGCTCTAAAATGTCTGGCAAGGGAAGGATAATTTCTTAAATTAAGACAGGGTCTTCATTAATTTGAGTAATGCTTTTTTAACTGAAGATAATTTGAAATATTGCTCAGTAAAGAAGTCAATGGTCTCTTAAATATAAATTTACTTTATTCGTAAATAAGATATTTTTATTTTTATTAAATGTTAAATAATTAGTCTCGAAAAAATCGTTAAAGATACCCCTTATTATTTTTTAAATAAATACTCCACTGATAAAATTATCAGACCTTCTACAGTTTTTGTACGGACACTCTTTTACACACTATTAAAAACAATAAACATAATAATGTATTTTGAAATTTTAATCCCAAATAGGGGCGTTTTCTTTACATATAAACCTCTTCTTTGTAACAAAAAAAAGCATTTGAATTTGTATTCTTTTTTAAATATTTTTTGGCCTACTTTTTGAACTTTTTTTTTATCAACATACAGTGAAGTTATTTCACGTCATATTTTTAATATATGAAAGGAATAGCTAAAAGAAAGTATGTCTATAATCTGATTTTAGTTATTATAATGTGAAAATATTTTCGTGGAATGTGTCAACGAAATGTTAATCAAAAGATCACTTGGTTTAACTTTTTTGTTAAAAATCATATTAAAAAGTTCTTTTTCGGTTTAATTTAAAATGTTTCCTTTAGTTTGATAAGTACTAGTATTTGTTAACTTTTACCTAGTTGCCTTTTATTCTGTGTTTTTGACCGTTCTATTTGCATATTAAGTACTAAATGACAAATTTATAGAAGTTTTTAAAATTAACAAACCTTTTTGCTAACATTCTTTCAAAAAACTGTTACATTTAAGTCGTCAAAATTTATTTAAGTACTAGTACCTTTTTAAAATATAATTTGAACTCATCTTTAATCATTATAATTAAATTGATTTAATCATTCTAATACTTATATGGGTTTTATCATGAAAAGATTAGGATGATTTTTTATTTTACCAATTTTGAACTACCGAAATCAAAAATGAATAAAAAGAAAGAATTGATTTTTTTTTACTTATTTATGTCTATTGAGAAGAAATTTCATAGAAAAAATCTTTTAGAAATACACTTTCTTTAAGCATGAACTTCAACTGAAGAAAATGTTTTTTTTTCTCTAGGTTTTAAACTATCTTTCATTTAAAACATACTATGCGTACACCCATTCTTTAACATCAGTAAACGTCTGTCATTGGTCTATTTGGATAAAGCTTCCCCTCCATAAACAAAGAAAAACACATGGCCTCAGGGGTTAGACTTTTAACTGAAGCCCTGAGAAGAACTACTCGTGACAAAAGGTTTTGTTTTGACCCGTATGTCGAACTTATGCCAGTACTCAGATCACAAGTTTACTTTATCTCCAGTCTGCAATGGTTACTATAAAATAAACATTGTTTTTTATCTGTGGACCAGATGAGAAGAAGAAGTCGAAGAAAATCTGCCTTGCCATCTGGAACTGTGCGTTATAATATGTAGAAAAGTGTTTTAGTGAAAATTATAGACATGTGTTAGACGAATTTTAAGATTAAGGTTATATGACTGTATATTAGAATATTAATTTAAATTTGAAAAAAAAAAATATTTCTACAAGGCATTTAATGTGTGAATGCGTACTATTACATCTGAATAATTTGTAATAAATTAATTTCGTATAATTCATTTAAATATCGCACATTTTTGAAAACCATTTCAAAATTGGGGAAATATACTAATACTATTATGCCGTATAAGAAATATGTATCAAAAATGAATATTTGGAACGAAGTGGTTTATTTCGTTATTATTATTTCTTCTACAAGTCAGTTAATGTGAATGAGTTCATCTGAATTTTTAATAAATTAATTTCGCATAATTCATTTAAGTATCGCAACTTTTTTAAAAACATTTTTTAAAGTTGGGGAAATATTATGGCGTATCAGAAATACGTATCAAACATGTATATTTGGTGCGAAATTGTTTAAATTGATTGAGCACCTAAATATAAAACTTCTGTACTTTAATATTCGAACTTTTCACTTATATTTTCTCCAATATTTGTTTTAGAGCTTTCTTTGAAAAAAAAGTTTCTTTTAAATAGGATTAGAATATACATTTATTTAAAAAATTTAAAAAGTATAAATAATTTATTACATTTATGATACTAGTTTTATTATTTATTAATTCTAAAACATTTTCCATTGATATATCAAGGTAATAGTTTTTTTGATGTATTCCAACATTTTATGTAGCTTTTCTCTTTTTATATGCGTTACAGATTTACATTTAGTTACAAATGCAAAGGCCTGTGGTATTCTTGTTCATTTAGTAAGTTTCTGTATCATTTTTAAAATACTTAGCATTTCTTTAAAGATTTTGTAAACATTTCTAATACATGAAAAAAATTACATTTTAGTTATTTTTAAAAATTTAAACCAGAAGTTTATGTAAAATAAGAATAAAATTATAAGTAGTTTAAGGGTTTTACAGTTTTGCTACTAACGTGACCTTATTAACTTAACAAACTTAAAGTATCTTCTTTTTTCAATTTTAAATTAATAATAAAAAGTAGGTATAGTAGAATTATTAATATCTAGGTATATTTTAATATTAAGGTACAGTGTTAAAACTAATATTTCAGCAAAAGTAAGAAAAAAAGGAAAATTATTCAAAGATGGAATTTCTGTTCGATCCTTCCTATAGATTCTGCCAAGGGTTTCATTTTTTAAATAAATAATTAAAACTTTAACATGTTATTTTATCTAAATTTTTTAAAATGTGCACATATTTTTAAACATTTTTCAAGGTTTTTAACTCTAATTCTTTAATTTCAAGAGTATGATAAAGCATTTTTTTACAAATAACTATAACACATAAGGACATAAAAAAACCTTTGAATATTTTTAATCAATTTTAATACAAGTTTCCTGTACTTTTTCAATCATTCCTTTCTATATTTATTATTAAAGTTAATACTTTATACGGAAAGAGAAAATGCAGTATCTTTTCTATAAAAATTAATCATATTACATATTTCTTAAGTGTGTGTAAACCTTTTCCTAACTTTTCTTCAATAAATTCTCAAAGAGATTAATACACAAACAACATCTGATAAAATATATCTTATTATTTCTTCCCTCAGATTTTTAAAAGTTTTTGTTTGTTGGAATTTTTTTTTAACACTCTGTTGTTTTTTTCATGGGTTAGATATAGTTTTATGCTTTTCTTCCAGTAAAATAATAACTTTGTCGGCTCAGCATATAATGAAAGATTTCCCAAACATCATGTTTAACATTTAAGAAGAAAATTCCTTAAGGGTCACTTTTTAAGGTGGAAAATTTGTCACGGATTATCATATAAGTGAAAAAATTCCCTCCATGAAGCAAAATTTGGGAACCGTTTATAATGCATCTTTCTCCTTCCTTAAACATATTACAAAGTAATAAACTCAAATTTACTCTCAAATTTTTTTTCTGAGAATCAAAAAACTGTCAACTTTCTTGAACAAGCGATTAACCACTGTCCCATGCTTCTCACCATGTGCATTTCTCCCTCCCCCCATCCCTGCATCATCATCATCTTCCTCATCCTTTCTATATCATCATCATCATCTCTAAGAGAGATCCACAAAAACAAACTTATAAAAGTATAGGTATCTTAATTGCACAACTTAATTAATCCATGAGATTCATCACAAGGATACCAAAAACCGGCATTTCACAACTCACAACAATAACCCCCTCCCCCTAAAAAATCTAAACAGAAAAAAAAATCCACAAATAGATAAAGAGAGAGAGAGAGATTTTCACTCACCTCATTTAATGCTCAAAAAAATATGGTTCTTCTTCCGAGAGCCGCTATCCTACGCACTGTATACTAGAGATCTCACTTCCCCGGTCCGCTTGGAGTACTACGGAAAGTTGAGGGGGGAGGGTAAAAAAAAAATCTTCACGCACTTCTCGCCCGCACAGACGGAGAGGATCTTCTGCGCATCTCTAGGGCGCACGTTTTCCCGCCAGTGGAGGCCGAGTCACAGACTGTCCGGCAGCTGGCTCGTGCGCATGCGCTGCGGTGGTTCGAAAGTGTTGTTTTGTGTTGTTTCGAAGATTCTCTTTCGGGTTGACCCTTTTTGGGTTTGGGGAGTGGAGGGGAAAGGAGATACAGGGGGTCACATTTTTTTGGGGGGGGTCATTTTTTTTAAAATAGAGTTGTGTGTTCTTTTGTTCTCGGAGGTGGGGAAAAAAGTTTTTCCGTTTCGGGTGTCTTTTTTTCCTCGGGGTTTCGAATTTGCAATCGCAATTTAGTACTATTGTTTTACCGCAAGAGTGGGATCTTTTCTTATCTTTACAATAAAAAAATACTTCAGAACGAAATCTTTTAAGGTTCAGGAATATCTAATACAAACCGAAAAAAAATGCGGTGTTTCAGACAAAAGGGAGGATTGAATAGATTTGTTTTCCTTAAACTAGGTATGGGAACCTTTTGGAAAAGTACGGGCTAAATTTTAGGACAATTATCTCGGGCCGTTTATAATAGGGTACTTGAGAAAAAGTAATAGCTACTGATTTATTTTAATGAAGTTACATAATATAATTATAATAAAATATAACGTAAAAGTTACTTGAATCGGAATAATATGGTATTGATTAAGTAATAACTATTAAAACTTTTGTTACTATAACTTTATTCAAGAAATTAATGAGAAATTTAAGAAACAAGATACTAATCAAATTTTGGATCAATCCCGCTAGCGCAAAATGTTTCCGAAATTTCCACCTGTTTGATACATCGATTCATTAGTCATCAACATGGGAGTCATCATCATTTATGGAGTGCTTCTTAATGCGCAAATAATATTTCCGGCGCGAATTCTTTAGCTGTGGATATTTTCCTTCTTTAAAGTATGTTTTGTAGATATCACTTATCTCCGCGTCTTCAATACCTGAATGATCTAGTAAAAGCCTAATGATCATTACCAAAATAATATTTCTCTTTAAAGTCTTTAATAGTGTTAGTTCAAAACTTTCCATGAAAAAACTGAATTTCAATAACATAATAAAATATTGAATTATCTATGATAAAACTTTTCTTTCAGATACACCATCCTGACTGAACAAAAGTGTCAATTTTGTTTAATTTTAATTATATTCCAGATAGCCAATCATCTCAATAATCTGTTTATATGCAGGGTTACATGTTTTTTTTTTACAAATTATGATGTACCTAATTGATCGTGGCTTAAATAGTAATTGATTACCAATATTTTTATACTAGCACACTTGTGCGCTAGGATTTTTCTACTTCTTCTTAACATTTCGTTATTCCACGTTCTAAGATTTTACATACTTTTATTACAGTTATAGAACTACATTCCACTATAGAATCCTTTTTCTATTTTTAATAGGAAAAAATACAATACTTACTCAAATTTCAATTAATTAGTCATATGTATGCTGTGTTTTAACTTTTAACTCAAAATTTTGTGATTTTTAAATTTTGTGAGTTTTTAAAAAATATCACCTGGAATGTCAACTAAAAGTTATACTTATTTCTTCTTAAATTAAATACGTTTTATTGGAATAATTTCTAATATTTTGGCAAAAATTCGTTTTGTACAACTTTTTTGTAGAAAAATATTCATATTTTCATTTTAAAGACTGGAAAAGTTTATAAAGCCAATATTGTATATATACACTAAACATCAGTGATATTTATATTTCTGTATTTTATTTTCTACTTTTCAATGTTATTTACGTGTTTTATTTTATTATTAAAAATGACCCAATAGTTACGGATGACTCATTACCTTTTTCCACACCGTCATACTTTATAAAAAATATTCACGGTTTTTTTTTTGTTTGTTTTTTTTTGTACAAAACTGTGAAGATGCAATAATTCTATCAATTTAAAATTTTTAGTTATCTTTCTTGATGATCAGTTCAATTTTAAATCAAATGAATAAATTTAAAAAGTCCATAAGAAGTTTGCGACTTCTATTTCATAATTTAATGTTGTTTTATATTTTACAAGCTACTCTTTTCTTTTAAAATACAAAAGTTTTTCTAAATATATTATTTATCAAGATTTTTTTATTACCTAATTTTTTACACGTTTGACATGTAAACATTAGGCATGCATTGCGTATGCTTACACTCTTACACTAAAAATACTCATTACTCTGAGTTTCTAAAAACGGTTTATAACTTATCCAAATTTCACTTAAGGAAAAAAATATTTTTATCAAATCTATAAGCCATTATTTTCTCTAGGGAATTAAGTTCCTCCAGACATCCATCCCCCTCTCTCGCTATTTTCTTTGGTTCTGCTGTTATCTCGCTGGAACATATATCTAGCGATACTAATTTATTATAAACAATAAAATAAGATAAAAACTGATGACTAAAATGTTGACAACACTCTAGTTCCGACATCTAAATATTATTTGAAGACCTTAACTATGTTAAAGAGGGGGGACTTTCAACTCGCTTATCTCGAATCAGTCCAGTTCTCATAGATTTTGTTCGGCGTGTTTTAAACTGTGTTGTTTTTAGGTTAGGTCTATTTCCAAAGAAATATTCTGAACAATAGATTCCCTGAGGATTTCACCGCCTAAAGAGCAGAATTGGCGTCTGTCTGGTTTTCTTTGTCTGTGTCTCCGGTACAAAACTAAACTGTCTGGCCGATTTAAACTAATTTCATTTTGGTTGGGGTTTTTTTTCATAACTTAGCACCCAAAGACTTTCAAAGCTCTAAGTTTTTTCATCAGATAAAGACAATTGTTATGAAATGTTTTCATTAAAAACATTGAATGCTGGTTCAATTACGTTTGAAAGTAAATAAGATTACCAGTTCATTTGTAAATCGGGTAAATTACTTATAAAACAAATTAGAGAACAGAAACAAATATTGAAAAAAATATTGTAATATAGACAAGACAAAAGATTTCAGACCATAATCTTAAACTATGTGTTTATATATATCTTAAAAAAAAACTGGCTTTGTTTGAGTGCTTAAAGATTTATAAAAGTTACGATTGTCATAGTATTTTTAAAATGGCAATCCAATACATAAAGTCTCCTGTAAGTTTTTTTTACCTGTAGTTACTGTAGAACTGTTTTCTCATCGCATGTACCCTTTGTGCAGTGAAAACAACTATACAAATATATTTTGCATAGTCAGTTGTAGACAAATTTTGGCATGTAATATTTTAAATTTGTATAAATTAAAAATATGTATCCATTCATAACCTTAAAATATTCTATTTCATTGTTTTGAACAACATTGCATAAATTTAATATTTTGAACTGTATAGCTTGCAAGTGAAATAAATTCTGAAGCTGGTTTGGACGTCATTTAAATTACCAGGTGGTTAAATTTAGGTTTTTCAAAAGCCTAATATGCTTCATTTTGAAATAATCTTTAAACATACAAAAGCTTATACTGATAAAAATAATTACTTTTACTAAAAGATAATTTTTTAAATAAGTGTAGTTTTCCATTTTAAATTTCAGCAGTGTTTTTTTCTTTAAATAAGAATTTAGAACCTAAACGGTTTTTATACATATTCATATTTTTCAACAAAATCCGCTAATTACATACAATTTGATACAAAAAAAATACTAAAATGAAATGAACTTATTTTAAATCAAATATATTTGAATTAATATGTTATTTTTTTAATATGAAACTAATAAAATTTCTAAATAAATGGATTAAAAATGTTATTAATTTTCTCAAGTACACATAATTTTCTCATCAACAGTAATGTTTCTAATCATCTACTGCAATCTTCTTGGAGCACATTTCTAATCAAACTATAATAAAGTTTAAAAATGTACATTTCAATCTTTTAAAATTTGTCCAAATTAGAACAGAGAAGGCAATTTCAACTAAAAAATTTTGCTAACTTAAGAATGTACTTTAAAACTCCGCTTAACTTTTATAAACAAAGACTTCGGGGAACCATGCCAATTCAACAAAAATGTATAAATGCGTTTCTCCTAATTCAGAAACAACATCGCAAAGTTAGTATCACTTCTCAAAATGCATGTTATTCCCAACCCATCATACCTATCACCGGTCTCCTTCATCAAATCTTTTCAGACAAGAGAGCCCGAATCTATCTCATTCGACGCGCTCCATTTCTTCGCACTTCTCATACTTTCTAAAACTCCCATCGCCAACTGATATCTCCCAAAGAATAAAACAGACAGCAAAAAGAAAACGCATATAAAAGTCTGTTCTATTTGTTAAAAAAAAAAAGCACCCGGGCTCTGTTCCAAAACATTCGGTCCCCCTTTCGTCTCGAATAACTTCTGTAGACGTCGGCCGAGGGGGTCCAGGTTCCTTTCCCGCAATCGATTGTGTGGGGTGTGGGACGCTCGGTGACACTCGGGATGATTCGTATGCAAACTACTCACTCCGAGCCTGCCGAGTTTGTGCCGCCTTTGCACGTAAACAACGGGTTTAAGTGGTGGAAAGGGGAGATATGTGGGAATAGTCACTGACAGAGCAGTACATGTTTGACCAGTGGTTCCATATTGTATGACCGTGAGAAAAAAAAACGAAATATAAGTGAAGTTGTCTGCGAGATCACACTCTTACAAGAAAACGATACCATATGGTAAACTAACAAAAATGAACGAAATTTTTACAGGGGTTAGTAGATAACTAAAAACACTTACTGTGAAAAAAATTAGTTGCGGAATTACCGTACAAAAGCTGTATTTTTTTTTTAAAAATCATCATTTTTAACGCCAAATGCAACCGTACTAGGCGAGAAATGCAGAGTAACCTCCAAATTCTTAAATGAACTGACTGCGTTTTCTCTGAAGCAGCTTAAATCGGCCAATAAAAAAAGGAACGTCAAATGCACACCAAGTCCCCAAGTGGTGCTAACTGAATGTGTTTGGCAACTCTGAACCCAATTTTCAAAATTAATTTACTCCTCTCCTACCTCCTCAGTAAATTTTTTGAATCATCTTCTGATACCTGTAAAATGTTCGTCCATTTTTGTGAGTTTAGCCAGGGAACGTTTCCTTTTGTTAGTAAAATAAATTTAAGGCATCGTTTGCCAACCAGGATTCCGTGAAGCTATCTCAAGGGTTCCGTAGGAAACATGGGAAACCCGGTAGACGTTTCAAGTAGGTAGTAGGGGGATTTCACATTAACCCCCCCCCCCAAAAAAAAAGTAACTTAAAAATACCTTTTTGGCATTCGAAAATTAGAAATTTTTCAAGTAAATGCGGGGGATGACAGCCCCCGAATTTACTAGGACTAGAGCTTAAGTTATGGGGTGCTGTAGTTCTACTATAGAAGCCTTTTAAGGAGTAAAAGGAAAACTTGAAAGTGAATAGCTAAACACTTTTTTTGTATATATCAATTAATTTAAAAAATCATTCAGTTTTTGAATTTCTTTTGAAAATTAGTCTGGCTTTTTAGGTTTAGTTGTATTTCGAAAGGAGTTGATGTAGTAGTAAAATTTTATCGTAGTTATGTTACACCAAAAATAATTGGATGTTAAGTTGTTGTGTTAAGTGTTGTTACGCGTATTCTAGGGTTTCCTAGAACTTGAACTTTAACACAAGAGTTCTGTGAGAGTAAAAAAGTTGGGAAATGCTGATTTAAAGGAGATTTGGTTAGACGCCCAAAAATTTGGACGATAGTTTTTTTTTATTATTATTTTTATAAGTCAATAAAGTACTTAATTGGTTACTTTTGTGCTGAGATGATAAATTTTCTAATAATTCCTTCAAAGTAATTTATTCGAAAAATAATCTAAACTATTTATAAGTCAAGTTTTTAAAAAAGGAATCACTCTCTTTTTTTTTCTTTTAATTTGTAAAACCTACTTAAAAAATTAAAAGATATCCGTAATACCTAACCCTCACAAAAAAAAAACAGAAGCATTCACGTGGTTAAAACTTATGTACTAAATTTAATATTGAAAAATTTTATTCCGTTCCTCATTAGTTTATCAAATTTCATTATAAGAAAACTTTTTCTCCAAATAGACATTTCAGTGGCGTATATAGGAATTTGTTTCGGGAGGGGCCCAAAATTACTCCCCAGCCCCTCTCCCACATAT
Organism: Tetragnatha montana; assembly: GCA_963680715.1. Classification (NCBI taxonomy): domain Eukaryota; kingdom Metazoa; phylum Arthropoda; class Arachnida; order Araneae; family Tetragnathidae; genus Tetragnatha; species Tetragnatha montana. Next base: position 35,624,721 of record OY796675.1, read on the forward strand.
TTAATAGGTCCAATATAGCTTTTTAGGTGAAAATTTAGGTCCTAAAAACGTAATATAGGAAAAGTTGTTATTAATAAAAATACAAGTACAAAGGGGGGTCTGGGGGTCCTCTCCCAGAAAATTTTTGGAAATTTGACTAAAAAAATCAGGTTTTTAACTAGTTTTGGTACACTAAGTCCGAATTTTGGACATATATTTTTCGGTAGGATTTGGATTTTTATGAACTTATTATAATAAAGTTGTTAATAATAAAATTCCAAGTACAAAAGGGGGGTTTGGGGGCTCCCCCAGAAAATTTTTTGAATTTTGACCCTAAAATACAGGGTTTTAACTGGTTTTGGTACACCTAGTCCGAATTTCGGGGGGGGAGCAGGGCCCCCTCGCCCCCCCCTTATATACGCCACTGAGACATTTAGAGAAGTTAGATAGCTTTTAAACAATTCAAAATAATTTGACTTAAAGTATTTCAGAACTTTCCTCGTCAGGAAAAATGTTCATAATGCATCTCGAATGAACTTATCTTTTTCACAGTAATGGAAAAATGGTGATTAAGTAACAGACGCCCACACAAGGTTCTTATTTATACACTGTAGCAAGCAAGCGATATCTGGAGGGTCGATGTCCCATGCACACAATAAAGAAGATTTGGGAGTATAAACTTGTCCCGCAAAGACAGAAGAAGCGCACCCCCAATAGGTCAGACGATCATTATCCCGTCTTACTTTTGATTAATAGGAAAGTAAGATGAAAAGAATAGAGTCGCGCCAAGTTCGATCGAAGCGGCATGAATCGCAAGACCCAGATTTGGGGAAGCAACTAGAACAGAGTTTCACCGAAAAAGAGATTAATTTCGATTGCTTTTCATTGAGGCGTTTGGTTAAGCGGAATATTTTAAGACTTCTGATTCACTTAACATCGCCACACTTTGACACAGCACAGTGAATCACCGTATTTAAGGATTTCACCCCCTCCCTCCTGTGCTACAATTTTTTTCCAACCTACTTATTTCCATTATCATTTCGTGTTCGAAAAATATTAATTTTTAAACTTAATCCTTATTATAAGTCAACGTATTTATTGTACTCATTTTGGCCCAAATGAGTCCCGCTTTTAACAAAATAAGCATAAATTTAGATTAATGTTTCGTAGAGAACAAATCTGTTTGAAAAACATCATCTAATAAGCAAATTTGAAAGTTGACTAATAGTTGAACGAGAAAGACTGATACAAATGAAATATTAACTGATGCAAAACTGAAGACTGCCGCCCCGCCCTAAGAAAGACACCTGCTTGTCTTCCTAGAAAAAAGAATGCAGTCTTATCCTTACCTGATATAATGCATAAGAGAATACAAATTGATATTGCAAATAGTTCTTTGACTGCTTGTAATTTTGTCGCCAGACATATTGCATCCAGCTAAAGGTCTAAATTCGGCCCTTGATCAGATGACCATTATTTATTCAGATGATGGCTTATTTAAACACTCTTATGTTACCCAATCATCAGCATTATTTCTTTCTGGTTAATACGTACAAAGTTCTAACAAATTTAAAAAATATTTCAAACTTTAATTTGAATAGTATTTAAATGTATTCTAAAGTTTTATATGTGCGTCAGTAGGAAAAAGTTCATTTGCATTAAAATAATAAAATTAGTGTCTCCGAAATACTTCACTTTTTTCAAATCTCAAATCAATTGCAATAAATACATTGCTTATATTTTGATACGTTAATTTTCGTTAACATTTTCTGGTCCAGTAAACTGCTGAAAACCGAAAACTCAGCTTCTTCGCTTCGGTAATTTAATATTAAATTCAAAATTTGGCCAGTCTCAAGCACCTAAATTTCGTTCTCATTATTCGGTCTATCCCCCTACATTATATCTATAAAAATATCTATTTATATTCTCCGTCAGACTGTTGGAACTTATACTGACGAAGGGGATCTCAAGCATCCCCGAAACAATTGTCTATTTTAATGTTTTAAGTTGCAAATAAAAATCGTTGTATTTTAAATTCATTCTTATTTTTAAACGTATTGGATTTTTATTTTGATAAGGTACAAGTTCTTTGGTAACTATAAAAATATTAATTTTGAGCTTCAATTATAGCCAAATTTGGTTTTAAAATCATGAGCACCAAAACAAAAACTTTCTAAAAGTATGTAATTGTGAAACAAATTTCTAGTACTAGTTATGCAAACATCTACACATTTAAACTTAGTTTGATGAATGACATTAACACATAAGAAACACACTTTATTTAAGACAACCAAAATAAATTGTTACATAAAAACATTTAACTATTTTTTCCACGAGAGATTCACAATGCAGGATTTAAATTCAATATCACCTGTGCTTTGAATATGACCAATTATTTTGTATTAATGTGCCACTTGGCATAAAAATTTTTTTACATGCACTTAGATAGGATATGTCAACTTTAATTATGATACTTTTTGCGTGTTAACTAAGTCATTAACTCACTTAAGAATACAACTGTTATGGCATTTCCTTAGTCAATGCAAATGTATCAGCAATTAAATAACCAGGACAAAAATTTTTCACTTTTATTTTCACTGCAACATGTTTAGAATAAATACATCTTTGGTCCTTATGAAACAAAGCAATGCAGTGAAGAAACTAGAAAAATGATTTTCTACAAAACCCCTATAAATTACTTCAAAATACAGCACCTAAAATACTATACAACTTAAAAAATCTCATCTTAACTAAGCAAAACACTGGTTAAAGGCATGCGAGTTTTCATTAAGGCATAACATTTTGGAAGTACAATTTAGCATTTATAGCAATAAATATTTAATTTTGACAAAAGAAAATTATTGCATGGTCTTACTAACTTATAACAAAAATAATACTTTTTATTAAATGCAGCAAGGCTTTATACAACCTTAACACATTTGGCACTTTAAAGCATAGGAAAAGAAGAGTGCAGATTAATAACATTGTGCTTTTTTGAAAGAATTATATAAATTAACAAAAAAAATATTGTATGATAACATAAACAAATTTGATTAAAATTTAAGTACACAAAGTAATTGTTTTACACAGGCAACCTAAAATTAAGTTTATTCTAATGAGTATTAACTGATGTGATGTTAGAGGTAGTGGTAGTACCAAGTAAATATTGCACAAAATGGTATGCGAGAAAAAACACAACCTTTTCTAAAACACAATAAATGTTTCATCAGTACAGAACAGTAAACTAAGTATCTTACATTACCTAAATTTATTAGTGTTGAGAAATATATATCTATTAGAATCAATTTACATGCCTCTAGCAATGTCTACATAGCTTAACACCTCTTTTAAACAGAGGTATATAAACCTCATACAATGTCAAGATTCTTCTACAAATGCAGAAAAGTTCAGTTTGACATTTCTACCACCAGAGATGAAAGAAATATCCTATGTTCAATAACAAAATCAGTCCAATAAATCACTTCTGTAATTTGCATAGCTTTAAATAATACTTTAAAACATATTTACAATAACACATATTTATACACATGCAAATAGATATATTTTTTTAATCACAATGAGTTTAACATTTGAATTTAAAATATGAGGACCAAGCCAAATTTATCACGTTTTTTGTCAGAAGGTTGTTTGAAAACTTAGTTTAAAATTCTTTTTTTAAAAAAATCACAAAATTTGACAGAACACCAAGGAACCATAAATCTACACAATAAGTAAAATTCTAGCAAAATAAATTGGGATGTTTTTTGGTCCTTCATGTGAAGGTAAAAACAGTCTAAAATACCAGTTACAACAACTGTACTTAATGACTTGGCTGGAACTTAATGACTTAGCCCAACCAAGGAAGATTGCAATAAATTTATTATTTTAAAAAAAATGTCAGTATTAAGTTCATAATCATAGCGAAAAAACTGTTACAAAGGACTTATATAATTAGTCCTTCAGCAAACTAGACATAAAATGACTTTTTAGGAAACTCAGGAATATGACCATATCACAGTCCCAATAGCTAAATTCATGCAAAATCAATCAATTAAAATAAAAAACATCTCTAGCAAATATACAACATAACTTTTAAGCCTTAGGTATTTATCTAGCACAATTAAAGCAATGTTGAGAGAAGGCTGTAATTTTAGTAATTTAAAATTTGACATTGAAATATCACTTCATATTCCTCAGAGGAAATAGTTTTGCTTAAAGAAATGACTTTATATATACACAACTCATTTTTCACTCAATTAAAATATCAATTGAATAATAATGAAACTATAAAAGCAGAAAATTAATCTTAAAAATGGATAGTTAATATGTATTTGTGTTATAAACTGGAATTTATATAAAACAAAATTTGAATCATGCACTAATATTTTTAATTCACCTTTGTTAAGATGTAACTGCCAAGCGAAACACAAAATAGCAAAATGGAATGACATCCGAAAGCACTACCCATCTACACTTAGAACTAAAAATATTATTGGTCATTACTCACCAAACTCTTATTTTTGCATGCAATAAAAATAGCTTTTCTGTGCTTTTTCTACAATTACTTAGATCAGTCTTGAGGTCATTGACTGCATTTAAAAGCATGAAGGATGCTAAATAAAAATTTATGCTAGCATTTTTTTATTCTTTACTTAAAATTAATGGTTCAGTCAATTACTCAATTCAGACTTAAAGAATGTTAAAAAAAAATTCACAAAAACAATGAGAAAATGAAATGTTAGTTATGGATACTATTTAGGTTGAATAACAACCATGACTAACCAAGAGGTTCAGACCTTGGGAACAGATAAACATTTCTTCCATTTATACATATTTATATATAATAAATAGCTAATTTATAGATTCCTACATGCTCTGAGTGGATAACCTACTAAATGTAGCCTCCCTTCCTTAATGTTCGCAGAGTGCCGACAGTACCCACGTCGAGCGAGTTTGGTCGTATGCTCCGAAGACTGTTCAGCTGCAAGACGGGATTGGGCATTCGGGACAGAGGCGGGGCTAATGTGGGCGTCAGGCCAATTGCGGCGGGGCTCTTCACGATGGTGACCGAAGATGGAACGTAACCCCAGGGCTTGTCGAGAGCAGTCTCTGCACCAATCCTTTGGGCTATTTCTTCTTCCCGACCAAACGGCTTGGAAGCTGGAACTGATGAGGTGGTGGGGTTGGAAGAAATCTGCCGAGAGACGACCGTCGTCACGGAATCTGTGGAGGAGAGAGTCTCGCTGCTGACGGTCCTCTTGGTGAGGGAGCACTCGCTGGCCGGGAGCAGTGTCTTCAGCCCGATCCCCTCGATGTGCCCCATCAGATCCAGGTTCAGGCCCACCCCAGCCTCCCGCACGCTCCTCTTGGGAGGGGGCTGGGAGCGGGACCTGCGAGGCTTCCGTAGGAGGTGGAATCCCTTGGCGAGGGAGGCACTGCCGACTAGATCTGGAATCCGAACGGCGCTGAAGTGCAGCGGTGTTGATGGTGGAGATCCTTCAGGCGAAGGACAAGGGGTGGGAGTGGGGGAGACTGACTGAAATTCAAAACAAAGCATATAACTCAAAGAGCCACAATAAACAAATAGTACAGACAGGTTTCAGTCACTCAAGTCTGGTACATGACAAGGACATCCAAATCTTTTTAATAATATTTTTCTTTTTCAACTGCCAAGTTTAATTTCCAGAACTGACCCAAATGTAAATTTATTCTTATGGATTCACGGGAGGGGGGGGGCAATATGTCATAAAATTTCCTTTTTTTGAAGTTTTGAGTAATTTTTGTTATCTTGAAATATTTACTCTACTCCTTTAACTTCAAGGTATCCAGAATATACAGTGAAAACTATAATAAACCCTTAAGTAAAATATGTTTTGTTTAAACTCTAAAGAAGTGAATAAGTATTTTGTGAGTTTTTTTAATCAAAGTAAAATTAAAGTATACATGTTATTTTTATCTTAGTATGACTGATATTTTAAATTTTACAAGGATCTAGCTTAACAGAAATTTATGTGCGATTTAACTAAAAAATTTCATAACAATGCATTTTTTTCCCTTATTGTAGAAATAAAATTTAGTTTTTAGAATGTGTGATAGTGAAAGAAAGTAAATGCAGATACAACTTTTATAACAAACCAATAATTAAACTACAAATTCCTAATTTAATGCAAGCTTAAGCAGTGGCACTTTGAAGCGTGCTCAAGTTATTAAAAGACATTACACAACAAGTAGGGTAATGCTATAAGGTACAAAAAGGTTTAACAAAGGTTAATTTACAAGTATAAAAATAGTAAGGATACAATAATCTGATATAAGAATAAATATAAACCTAGAGTTTTGATTCTAATTTTTGGACAAAATAAAATGTCCCATTCTCAGTGAATCTTTTTTTCTTTCAATTAATTTTTTTATTGTCACCTTAAATGCAGCATTTAAAGATATATTTCATAGCACTCATATCTCACGACACTTCTATCCAGCATTTATATATGTTGCGGTTTCTTAACACAAGATAGACAATAGTAACTTGAACTAAGTCATGTTTAGAGAAAAAAAATTTGCAGGAAACTTTCAATTTAATAAGATTTGTTTATTTATTTTTCCACTCCTTTTCATTTCAACTACTTCTGTGCTTTTCAGCAGTTATTTCTTTATTTATTTATTCCCCCCCCCCCCAATTTAGTAAAAGTTTGATAAAACTTTTGTTTTGAAAATCTAAATTCAATAGGTAGGTGCCTTCAGATAACATTTTAGAATTGGATCTATTTTTACCTAAAAAAATAGAAATTTTATCAAATAAAGAGCAAAAATTTTCCCTCAGCACTTTATAACATTGTTTTAAGTTTTTTTTAAATGAAAAACTGGCTAAGAAATAAAGATTTTTCTTTCTTATAAATTTTTAAAAAATTTACATACATCACTTTTATCAATATCAGTGTTATAACCATGTTATTGACATTCCACAGTTTTTCTCAGAAAATGAAACACATTTTATGCCCTCCTGGACTAAATAAGTGGTGTTTATTTATCTACTTTGTATATTGAAGCTATATTGTAACTTTAATTTCAAACGCAGTAAATTAAAACACTAGTTCCACAGTTTTTAGCACACTGTGAGTGAAATTAATATCAGATCATTGCTCCACAGCAAACCATAAGCAGAGCAGGGCAAAAGCATTCTACCTTTACAGATGGTATTACCGCAGATGGTACCATAGCATGTATTCCACGTTCTGTCAAAAGTTTCGCAAGGCTCTGACCAGTTAGTGAGTAGTTATATTTTGGTTGGGGGCTGTTCAAGGCAGATGGGGGTTGGGATGTTATTCTTGTTGCCACTTGGAGAGTAGGGTAGCTAAAAGGGACACAAAGGAAAAAAAATATGGATGACAATAGGATAAACAATCATTATACACAAAACAATAGGAAGCATACAAACATTAATTGAAGTTACATATGTATTTCTAAAAAATGAAGCCAATTTTGCATAGAATATAAAAAACCTGTTACTTAGAATATTACTCTGAGCTGTAATATACATGTTTTATATTATTTTTTTTATAACTAAACAATTTTAGTATCCCATCTGATAAAACTATACTCTTCACAAAGTATTTGAAAAGGAGCTTGGCTAATTTTAAAATAAAAGATGAAAATGCAAATAAAGTTGCAAAATTAACAGAAAACATGCATAATTTATATTAAAAGAAAATTAAAAAGCAAAATAAAAAATATTAAGAGCTTTTTTTCAATGGGACAATGATTTAATCTAATTTATTAAAATTATTTTAGTTATAAACATAATTTAGGGGAAAAACAAGTAATATTACCATGCATTTTCAATCTCATGAACAAAAGACAAACTATCACAAAAGCCACATTTTAATCTAGAAAAAAATCAGAATAGAAAGAATGAGGAAAGTTAGTTCTTAATAAGTGGTATGGTCTCCAAAATACTAGAAAGCTTCCTTTCTGCAAATTGGTTATGGAAATAATCAGTAACCACATTGTTTTTTAAAAAAGGGGAAGACGAGGAGTTTTGGATTTTGTTACATTCATTATTCATGCAGAGCAACATATAAAGCTTACTATGAATGTCTACCTAGCTGCAAAGCATAAAGATGATGGAGTGTTTAAATGAGTTCTAAATAAAATACTGTGGAAGAGTTATTTTGTTAAAAAAGCATTATTTTATTGTAATAGTTAAAATACTTTTAAGCATAGAAAAACCATATACCTTGGAGTAACATTAGTTAAATCTTTTGGCTGTTGGAAACCAGATGTAGTAAATGTAAAAACTGAAGATGTACTCATAAAGCTTTTCCCTGGGTTTGCATAATCTGAAAAGTAATAGTTATTGACAGTTAATTTTTGGTTGGTTTAGTGATTTCAAACACTATTTTTTTTTAATTTATTCAAGTAACAAATTGAAACTATGAAAGTTACATTAAACTTTAAGTTTCTGAACTAAGTTAGAATTTCAGTAAGCTAATAAAGTTACAAATTGAAGACCCAAAAATCTCAAAATGTAAAATAGGCTGTCTTATATACCACCCGAAGCCCGGTGGCGCAGTGGTAGCGCATAGCTCTTCCGTGCCCAGTGGCGGATCCAGAGACTTGGTTTGGGGGGGGGGGATTTTACCTATATGCGCATTCGACATTACAATCAATTTTCACTTTTACATTCAATTCGTAAGAGGAAGACACATAAAATATATTTGGTGGAAAGTTCCACTTTCTACTGATTTAATTGTAAACCATTAAATGCATGATTAAAATAATTCATTTTCCCTTTTTAAAATGGAACTTCTACTTAAATGCATAAAGTATACACTAATATATAACAAGACAGACCAAAATAAAGAAAAAATAGAGAAACAGAAAAGTCACTAAAAGTAAAATTACCGCAAATCCACGAATGCCTTTTTCTGTTTATAATTATTTCTTTTAGCTTTTTCACAATTTAGAAATTTAGTAAACCGAATAAAATCATTAGAACCTTGAAATGATAAGTAATAATGACATTGAAAGCTGCCCTGTTAATGTTAAGTTCTCAAAATAATAATAAAAACTTAATAAATGTACATAAAAATATTAAATCTATTACTAAATGATAAAAACAATTTTCTTTTGTATATGTATTCCGAATTTAGCAACCAAGAAGAAAATTTAAAATAGCAATTTCTCTTAATAATTAATACAGTGATATACTTGAGTTTAAAAAATTATGAAACATCGAAACATAGTTTTAAAAAAAAGAAAAGTTGCAGAAAATGGCAAAACTACCTCAGCTTTATCTTCAAAAAAATCATTTCTTGGCTTTTTCTTAAAAAACGAAAGCTGAGTTCCACTGTTCGTTTCTGAGCACGACCATGTTCACTATTTCCGGAATCCATTTTTAGTGATAGTAAAACGCCAAATTTTAATAAAACAGCAAATCAGTGTAAAAAAACGAGGCAAGTCAAACGTTGGAAAGAAAATCAACTAAATTTTTTACTAGTACAGCTTGGCATATGTACGACATGGTCCGCCCACAAGTTTTGACTATCCCACTGCCAACAAATAGCTGTTATCCCCTCCCAATATGGGATTGCCAATCGCTCTGAAAAAGCTTTGATTGGGGCCCTTAAATAGATGTTGAAAAACAGAGAGATTAGAAAATATACAAACAAGCCGCCCGCTCTGGTTTTTGTGTGCAATTATACCAGTAATCAGCCTCGATATGAGGTCCAATTCACCCCGATACAGATTTCTTTAACACCGGCTGAAATTTCCGGTGACCAAAGAGTACCGAACAACCCCAAGAGAGGAAAAAGTGGTCATTAGCGCGGACCCTCTGTCAACCCTTTTATCAGGGCTCGGGAAGGGAGCCCTCTGAAAAGTGATCGATGCATTGAAGTTATCATTTAACGAGTTGCTACTATTGCCGAAAAGGGGCACTGCGAGAAACCGGAAAAAATACTCGCTCAGATGGTGACAGCGGTTTCTCAGTAGATATTATTCACAAGTCAAGTTAATCGCTGTTATCGGGGATGTGATTTTCGGCCGGAAATTCGGCGAGGTCACTTTGTTGGGGGGGGTGATCACCCCAATCACCCCCCCCGTGGATCCGCCACTGTCCGTGCCACAGGTCCGGGGTTCGATTCCCGGCTCCCGGGCTGGGCAAAGTCCACTCAACCTTTCATCCCTTGAGTGGGTCGATAAATTGAGGACCAAGCGTGCTTGGGAACTAAACACTGGGGGTCTTGCGTTAGACTGACCACCTAACCGGGACATATGCCTTGCACCCCAGGGCCCCACGGTCAAGAAAACGAAGATGGGCATCGTAGGCCTTGGCCCACTATAAGGCTGTTGCGCCGATGAGTTGTTTTTTTTTTATATACCACCCAAAAATGTTCATCCTAAAATTAATTCTTTACAGAATGTTGACAATTCGATGGAAATTTCAAAAAGTATCACCCACTGAATCTCTTTACTCAAGAACAAAAAATTAGTATTAAAATTTTTCATATAAAATACTAACAGCTTTTTTATAACTTACCATCATCATCTTCCTCAAAATCACCCAAGTTCACCTTCTCATCAAACTCCTTTATCTTAGCTTCTCCTTTGATTTTAACACCTGGCCTGTGCTCAAATATACCACCAAGGTGAGGAGTAGCTAATCGCTGCCAATGATGCAACGTTTGGGAACCTGAAAAGGGGAAAATTTACAATCATACTTGCCAACCACTCAAAGACAAAAATCAGGAGAATTTTTATCAACCTTTTGCCTTTTTCAAACCAATTTTACAGAGACACTATTCTACTATCACCTCAATACAAAAATTAAGTCTTTTTTCTATTTTAATATTAATAATTACCTATAAAAATATTCTTTAAATTATTGAAAATATTATATTTATTTAAAATCATAAAACTAATTATTTATAAAAATATTTAAAATTTATAGTAACAATTACAATAATAAATACTTTGAAAAATTAGATTCATGTAAAAACTGGATAAACATTAATTTATGTTGATTTTTAATGTATCATACCTTTTATTGTGTGATTGACCAAAAGGCAAATAAAATTATAAATGCTCAAGTTAAATTTTAATTTAAACTTACAGTACTGAAAATTTAATATATAAAATAATTTTATTTCAAATAAAATATTTCCTTTGGTTTCTCAACAAAATTGTGTGCTACTGAATTAAAAGTAAAATTTGAATTGAATTTACTTTAAAATGTCTTGTTATGATACTAATGCAATATTTTTGAGGCCTTCCATGTTATGTCGAAATTACTTTATCTCGAAATTTTTTACCCTTTAACTATGTCATATCGAGAGAATATAGTATCATCAAGATAAGTATGAATAATTTTTTATTCACACAAATTAATACTAATATTAGAAACTTCAAGTGAATTGTGAAATTAAGGGCCAAAAAAACTTAGAATAGGCTTCTTTTGTAAGTACTATAGAACCAATATCTCAATTCAGAGAAATTAAAAAAGTTTTCTTCAATAATAAAATAAGAAAGAATGTAAGTTGAAGATAGTTTACCTTCTAAAGGTTTTATAATTTGGAGTTTTTCTGGAAATTGGTATCGTTTAATTGTGCGCCCATACAGGGTTTTCTTGGAATTTGAACCCCATGGAACTCCAGGTACTCTGCTGTCATTTTCGTTGTGTAGATCAGTTGATGTTCCAAAACCACTGCTCAAAGACTGCAAACCAACATCCAACTTGTTTGGCCTTACTCTTTCAGTCTTACCATCTACATACCTGTAACATGTTAAACTTTCCTTTAAAATGGGTAAATACTAAATTATTCAGTAAATAAAAATTGTCAATGAATATTTTGATGTTAAAGTTTTAATTTTTGAATCCTATTAATTAATTAGTGCCAAAACATACCAAGATCCTAAAATAATTTAGAAATTAGTTGATTATGTAATAAACTGCTCTACAACAGTGGTACTCAACCATTTCTTTCGCAAGCCAGGTTCACAAGACAGCTATAAGGGGCCATTCATTACTTACAAAAGGGTCCTGAGGGGGAGGGGGGGTTGGAAAAATCTCTACATACCCTTACTTGGAGGGGGGTCAAACCTATTCTTACGTAATATTTTCCAAGTTAATGCAAACAAATTCCAATTATTCTAATCAAATTACTATTGAATAACCCCAGAAAAACTTAAAAAACAGTCAAACTGAGAGTGTATAACTGATCATTTTCTAACATTTTACTATTTTGAAAAACAAAATGGAATCTTACGTAAGAATAGGGGGGAGGGGTTTGAAAAATCTTATGTACCCTTACTTGGGGTAGGGGGGTCAAAAATTGCCAAAATCATCCTTACGTAATTAATGAATGGCCCCTAACAACTGGATCAAAACCAAAGGCAGATTTTGTAGGCAACGCCTGAGAATCTTTGATAGTCTGCTATGTTTTAAGAAAAGTTGGTTTATTTACTATTGTTATGAGACTGCAACTAGGCCACTCCCAAAGGGTTGCCGGGCTGCAGGTTGAGTAATGCTGATCTAAGAACTAATAACTTAATAGAACAGCACTCTAATACTAAATTATTCAATGTTATTGATTAATATAAGAAAAGATTGTTTCTGAAAAAGGAAACCTTGTAATGGCAAAACAGATAGAAAAATATATATTCAGAAGAATAAACTTACGTATCGGGATTTTCATCATCTGTACTATAACTTTCAGCATATGCAGACTCAGAATCTGAAGCAAGATCATTAAAACCAGAGGACAAAGAAGATAACTGACTTAGTGACGAAAAACAAGTAGATGTTAAACTTGGGCGTGCACCAGTTCCACTCATAGTGTAATGAGAATGTGACGAACCAACACGATTTCTAGGAGGAAAACCATGATTTGCATACCTAACAGTGTTGAATACTTTACGACTGTGAGACCTGGAAAGATAAGGTAATAAAGGATTTATTTTAATGTTTCCTAAATAAATCAGTCTTTACAATACATCAAATCTTGAATTTTAAAAATTACACTACAATAACAAAACTTCCAGTTACTTTCTAATTAGACTATTTTATTGCTTGTATTTGAAATACTGCAAATTTGTTTAGAGTGGTATTAAATACGATGAAAATATTAAAACATTCTTATTTTTTAAGAAACAGGTAATTTTGGAACATCCTCAACTTACATCTCTGATTAGATGAATTATTTGGATTCTCATGTGGATTAGTTGGTAATTATAAAACCTCATAACATTTCAGTAATTCAGAAAACTTAATTTCATAATTAAAACTCATTGTACTTTAGAAGTAACATAAAATAGAATGAAAATATGGGGACATATTTGGAGGAATTATGATAAAAATAGAGACATTTTAGTTTTGGGGGAAATTTTGGAAAAAATTGTGTTCTGGGGAAATATTGGTCCCGGAAACATTTTCTGTAACCCTTGATTTTGACATCTATATCTTGGAAAAATAAGGCTAAATTTAAGACTTACTATGAAACCAAATAACAAAGCAAATTTTTACTTTTACTGAATTAAATATAATCAGTAGCCTTTTTTCAAGTACATCAAACCAATAAAAAACAAATTATACACCTTTATACAAATATTAGTCATGTTTCTAAAACAGTATAAAGATTATTTTTTTAAACATACGGCCTTTCATCTGAGGAGTAGCCATCGCTGTCCCTGCTTAAAGATTGTTCAAGCTCACTAGCCAGGGAATCGGGATTGACATAAGGACTATACATTCCAAAACCTTGCCATGCATTGGCATTCGGAAGCTTATTTCGTTGAGCTTGTTTGGCATCAGCTTGAAGCTCTTGAAATGCAGCCATTAGTTCTCCATATTTCTCTTTCATATCTATAAGCTCTTCGGACAACTCATGCTGGCATTCTTCGGCAATCTCAAGCTTACTACATAGACATTCATTATCGGCAGTTATCTGAAAATAACAGGCAAAATATATTTATTCCATGAAAAACCACTACTCAAAGTATCAGTTCAATTATAAAAGCAGCAATAAAAAGCCTCACTAATTGACCTTCTGTCACACAATCTTGTAATTCTGAATTAATACGTCAAATAAAAAAGGTCAAGACTTCAGTGATTACTATCTCAGTCTATGGTTTGTTTACCCCCATCTTGATCACCAACATTACATCTTAAAGTACATTGATTCCTAAAACATTTAAAACAAAACTGGAAAAAAGGAGCACTGAGCTTTGTTCCTGAATGAACAATAGGTACAAATACTAATTCTAAGTTTAGTTTGGGTTCATTTGCCAGCACTGGTTACTGGCACTGGTCTGAAGACATTATTCAAAGGGGAGGACAAGGACTTAAAACATTTTACTCAAACTTAATTTTATCTTAAAAGAATAATCAATCAAAGTAAAAGTTTAATTTACAATCTAGAAAATAAACTTAAACCCTACATTAAAACAACAACAAAGAACAAAGAATTCTAGAAACTTTTTGCTATTTACATCTCTTAGTTTTCTTTGTAGATCTACAATCTGTGACAGTAGCTGAGTAATTTCTTCTTGCTGCCTAATACTATCTTCACTTTTCCTACCAACTTCATCTTGAAGAAAGTTCAGCTGTCTATTTGCTTCCGCTAATAAAGAAAGAGATGTAAAAAAATGTGAAAAAAAAATGATACATCATGTAGAGGATAATTAAACAAAATCTATTAACTCACGACATAAGCACCAATTCTTATTTTAATTAAGTAAACACAAAAAACTTTCTAAATATCAACATAAAAATTAGGGGGGAAACCCATAAATAATGTCAACTTACACAGTTGCCTTACGCAATCAGATATTAATTCCATTTCTTTCTTTTCTTCCTCCTCAATGTCTGTTGTACGTGAAAAAGCCTAAAATTATATTCATAAAAAAATTACTCATTACAATATGGCCCAGGAAGAAGTTATCAAACAAGCATAAAGAGCATAGATGCACTAGATATAATTTTTTAAAGTTCAACAGAGCTTGCTTAAAAATTTAGCCTTTTTTTTTCAAATTGTACGTATACATTATTTTGGATTAATATTGATAAATTATTGGATAAATTATTTAAATTTAAGATTACAGCTTTTGCCCCTTTTTTTCTCAAATTTGAAGGAAAAAAGATTAACACACATCAATGAACAATCTCACAGTTCACAATGCTCAAACTATAATAGATTTAAAATTTTAACATTTTGCAGAATACATTCAGTACTGAATTTACTGATTTTTAAGATCATCTGATCTTTTTTCAAACACTCATCCACTTTTCACCAATACTTAATAGAATACACAATTACTTAAACATAAAATGAAGTACATTGTTTTTATATTTTAAAAACAAATTACTTTATAATTAGGAGATTATAATGTATATAATATGCTATTAATCATCATCATAATGTTTACAGAGTGTAAGTGTAACTCTAAGTGAACCACCATCACACTTCTAAACTATTAGCAACACTGTTCAAAATGAAATAAAAAATCTTAATCAGGGTGTTTTGGTCCAAAAAAATTTACATAAAGAATAAAAAAAATAATTTTTACATGGTTCTCTGGGCCAACAAACATATTCAGTAAGAAATATTATTTTTTATGCAGAACAAAAAAGTTTGATTCTCCTACGGCATGAATTGAGCGAGTAATAGAACTTTGAATTTCGTTATTTTAGAGCAAAAAGCTGCGGTAGATTTGGAGGAATAATTTTAATCTGTAGTATATTTGTGTATGACCCCCACTTGTTAAGGAAGCTTTAAACCTTTATATATTTGTGAATTCTTGTTGTAGTATGGAAATTTTTGTTCCAGCATAAAAAATAAATACTTTACAGAATATGATTGATAGGACCAGAAGAACAAGTAAATATTTAAAATTTGTATTTTTAAGTAAAAACTTTTTCAGCTGAAAATCCTCAAAACACGATTCTTTACTTCGTTTTGAACATTTTTGTCACTATAACTAACAGTTTAGAAGTTAGCCATTAGTTCACTACTATAAGAGTGGACCAACTGTATAATGTCATAATAAAATATCTAAATTAATGCACAACTACAGTAAACTCTCCTTCAACAGCCTGACAGTATAACATCCCCTAGGTAACAATAAGTATTAAAAACACTGACTGTTTTATCATTGGAATAATACTTATAAAAATTTTGTTATATGTCTTATAATTATTCCGGACCAATAATTATCATTGGTCCCAGAAGGGATCACTCTGCAGTGGTCTACTATATATGCTTTTTAGGCAAGAAAAGATACACTAGTTTAAATCTATATTTTCATGGTTAGCTTAATTTTTAATGAAAATTACTCTATTTTTCTAGACATTAAGTCAAAAAAAGAATAAATGCAATTTACATGCTATATGTTAAGTATCAAATTTTCCAAATTTAAAAATTCATTATTACCATACTGTTATTAAATTAAAGTCAATTTCCTTCATTTGAGTTTTTTGAATATCCTAAGTTCAATACCTTTAGTATGAAAATATAACTCACTTCAGTACGAAGCTGTGTATTTTCTTCCTGTAAGCTGGTAATTTTTTTGTTGAGAACGTCCCAACTGACAGAAAAACCTCTGTCTTTGCTGAAAAAATTATGAGGGTTAAAAAATTATTGATTCAGTCACATCTTCAAGCATTCAATATATATCTTGATATTGAGCTTAAGAATTGGTATCAAAAGAATGTAGTTTTAGAAGTAAGTATTTGTTATTTATTTAAATTACATTTTGGTATAAATCAACTTATTAACAGCTTAAAATGTGACTTAAAAAAAAATTCCACGATGCAGCAGCTAATGAAAATGTCAATAAATTTTTTGAAATATGAAGAATACATCTTAACTCAATGTTATCTCTGAAACTTTGTTTTGATTGAAACATTGTTTTAATTTTAAAGAACAGCAGAGATCAGCCTGAATCCTAGGATTACAAGTTTTTAAAATTTTGACTGAGTTTATTAATATTATTATATCCTAATATTTTAAGTCTGATTTGCATTGTGTTGTTTTATATTAAAGTAACCCATATCACAATCATATTACAATGTGCAAGCAAAGTAAGCTTGATCACAAAGCAATACCAAGGGAATTGCAAATGCAGTTAAATAGGCTTGGCGAGCAATAGCGGGTAGGGGACAGAAGCCATCTAGTATAGCCGATTTTACTAATAAAAATTAAACAATTAAAATAATATCCCTACTTCTTAATTACTAAAGAAATTTAAAAAAAAAACTTAAAAATTCAAAAATTATAATATAAATTAACTTACACAGGTGAACCAGTTTCTGAATCGGTGTCCAAATCCTGGGTGTAAATTTGCAGTAAGCCATTTTTCACTGATAAGTCATGTTTTAATTGAGTTATCTGGAAAAAAATAATTGTCATAAAATTTCCTTATAAAAATCAAAATCTGCAAAATAATTATTTTCTTATAATTTTAGTTAACTAAAAAAAACCTAACCGTATCATTCGAGGTGCCTAATTCTAATTCAAGTTGATCATTCCTTGCTCGGAGATCTTTATTTTGGTCAAGTAATGATTGACCAATTCGAGCAGCAAGTTCCAAATCACGTTCTTTCTACAATTAAAATAAAAACATCTTAAGCATTTGTTGACACAATTCTTATTTACACAGTGACTTAATCTTAATACTTACTTCTTCCAATAATCGAGTTACTGCATCAATATCATTATATGTCTTGGTCATCTGGCTGAGACGATCAGCGCATAGGACTGAAAAGAACATTTTACAAATTATGATACAGTTGCTTACTTTCAAATTAAAACAGAAACTTTTAATATTTAGAAAATAAGGTACAAATGAAAAGAAATCGGTGAAAAAAAAAGGATTGAAACACATAGTAATTCATAAGAACATGTAAAGAAAGAGTAGATAATGAACTCAACAGAGAATATACCCAGTGAAAAAGGTTCATGCGAAGCAAGGAATCATGCCAGAAAATGCAGTAATTCAATGGTTACCAAAATATTTTAAAGTTTCTTCGACAACTTCAGGACTGAGAGGAATATCAGTATCAGGACTCAAAGCAGGAGTTTGAATGTACCAGTCTTCGTTTTCGTATCCTGAAAGTTTTCAAAAAGTTTGCATAACTAAGATAAAAACAAGAATTTCTATATAGTTCAATATCAGAAATAAATTTTGAGAAATTTCGTTTTTGTTTGCCTGTTACAAATATTTTTAAAAACACCAACCATAACAGCTAAATACATTAAAACTTAAAATACTTAAAATTTTGACAACACTGGACTGAAAGCTTTTGATACAATTTAAAACATAGCTTCCAACCTATCAGAAAAAAATTCAGAAAAGAACATGCAAAATAAAAATCTCCGAATTTTGCATCTATTACTAAATTTTATTTTTTCAAAATAATAAAGCAATTGATTTGTATTTCTATAACAAAACTTAAAATTCGGAACAAATACGGAAAAATTTGAACAATTGGCAGCTATGTAATTTATACCTGTCAGTTAAAAAGCTGAAATCAAATTTTTCATTAACACACCTGAAAAATCTTTCTGAAAAAGTTAATGTTAAGGGAAAAAACCTTACCACCAAATTCTGTTAAAGTATCTGCTCTAAGCTTATAATGTGGAATGTGCTCTTCTATCAAGCTAACTAATTCAACTTCAGCAGTATCTGAACTACAGCATATATCTAAAAAGGAAATAAGAAATTTAGTATAGAAAAACCTAATTCTATATTGTGGAATGAAGTAAACCAATATATGGTCAAAAAAATTATATAAAAGCTAAGGTTAAAAAATTATGTAAAAGCTGATCATAGTCTTTTCAGGTCTGCAGGAGAATGCATAGAATCTGAATTTTTTTTTCCAAAAGATAGCATCCTAGGTATTTTACGAGGGGAGGAAAAGTAATGCACACATGCCAAATGCTTGTACAATGTACACTGCTAACTAAAACAATCATCAAATCAAAGATAGAGTAAAAAGTGAATTTTAAAACAGAGTTCTTAAGTTTTTGTTTTCAAAACAGGCAACTTAAAGGCTAAAATATTTATCCTATCATGTTGCAAGTTTTTTCAATCTGACACTGAAAAATTATTCCTTTTCTCAAATCCAAAACTTCACAACTACTTTCACCTTATCTTCTGAGGTGTAATGATTACGTTAGAGGTCTCTTGAGTAGAGGAATTCCAGGAATAAGATTAGGGTAAACGGTAATAAGGAGGGCGTGTAATTGGTTAAAACCTCAGGTTTCACTTAGGCTCCACAGTTGAGCGCTAGGTGTAAAGATGAGCATTGTTATTGTTTAAATGTATTGATGTCAAGCTGCCTCTAACACAGCAAACTCATTTTCTTGAATGTTTTTGAGTGGTTCTTTGATCATTGAGAATCAAATCACCTACAAGTTTTTGAATGTTTATCATCTGTGACAGTAATCTTCATTCAATTAGAAGTTATAATTTTTCCAAGCTTTCAACCACAACATTTTACTACCTATAATCATAAACAGCCTTTAAACAAAAGTAAACCCCAGTAGGAGTCGCTTTTTCAGTAGTTTAAAAGTACACTGTTTAACTCGCATTGAATTAGCAATAGAAAATGACTTCATAAAACCATTCCTCAAAATATACTGGATGAAGTTTAACAACTTCTAACCTGTATAGAAGAAGTGTCTACTTAAGAATTCCACCTAGTGCAATTCTGAAAAAACTTTGTTTGCTATCTACAACCAAGTGTGCATTACTTTTCAGCCGGCCCTCATACATATAACTTCCAATATAACAGTTAAATTATAGTACTATATTGAGTTTAAACAAGCTATTATATTTTATTTTACAAAAGCAATTTTCTTGTCAAAATCAAAAACTTTTACAATTAAATCATAAAAGACCATATATTTTTAATAAAATGTCAGTCAAAAAGGACAAAGAATTAATTATTTACAAAAGATAATAAACAATTGAAAAATGAGCAATAAGCTGCTCTTTTGATGGGTACATCCAGATTCATGATGTAACTAGTTATGTGTGCAAGCACAGAAAACTTAAGAATTAATTAATTTTCAGTGCAAAAATTTTCTTGTTTTATCCAAATGCAGGCACGTCTTGGAGTTAGTCTATATATTTTTAGTACACACATTCCTTTTTCTCACATGGTTTTTTATTAATTAAAACCAAGGCTACTTTTGTGGTTGAATGTGGCAAAACAGAGTTACAATACCCCTCTTTAGAAAAAAATGCATTTCTTAAAAATATTTAATTATATATTAAACTGAGTTCTAAGTGAGTTAGACTGGCTTACTGTTATTGTTATACAAATATTTCCCACTAAGTTTTTTCTAAGTAGGTATCTTAATAAAATATACAAGAGCATGTTCATACAATTGGCACCACTCTTCCAGTCTAATATCACAAAATTATTTAAGAATTCAATACCTATACTATTCAACGAATTCTGTGTTTTAGAATTTCATCTCATTTTTTACCCTTTCTAAGATAGTTAAAGATACTTCAGTAACATAAATGTTATTATTTATTTCTTATTACTTTTATGCTGTTTTCCTTGAAAAATATAAAGGTTTCTGAGTATTTTATAACAAACATGAAGTATAAACTTGTTAAGCACATGATAAATTTTGAAACAGCTTATCATTTACTTACAAACTGTATTGTCAATATTGACATTTACAATAAATGAAAGTTAAAACTACAATAAAAAAATTAAACACACTGGGTTTATGTTTAAAAATAATGTTTAATGTAGAAAGAAGTGCAAAATTTTTTTAACTCTAAAATAATTTGAAATGCCCTCCACCCCACACAAGGGATACCATTCCAGTATATCTCTCCAGAAATCGAACCCTAATTATAATATCATAGAACAAGTATACACTATCCAAAGAAATATTGAAACAGAAGGGGATTTTTCTATTGTTGAAATAACATGCAAGATTTAAAAAGTATAAATTAATGGTAATGTCCTCTGCCTAGAATAACAATTAGACAAGGTATGTACACTACTAAAACAACTCATGTATAGTACATATGGGACTACACAGAAAGCAAAAGTCTTAACGGTTTCTAAAGATAAATACGCCCAAAATATGAAAAATCACAGTTATAAAAATCAAAGAATTTTTATTCCTAAAAATTGTTTAGTGACTTCAAAGAAAAAATGCTTGTTTGCGCAAATCCACCCAACATAAAATAATAAAGTTTTAATGAGATTGATTCTTATAAACTTGTTTCAAGAAATTCCTTTGCCATGGCATTTACGAGAGTAGTCAGGAAGAACGAAGAAAAAAATTAACATAAATTCAACGAGAGGGAATCAAAAAGAATCCAATCAACATACATAAAAATAAAATTTTAAGTACTAGAGAGCTCTTCCCTTGCTAACTATCACTCACCAACCCTTGGAAATGCTATGCACTACTTTTCACTTCCTTCACAATCCTAGTGAGCGACACTCCCTTGTTGGACCTCATCAACCCCGCTTAACCCCATAAATAAAGCTTCTAAAACCTAAAAAACTATGTTTCTCTTACTCTTATCTGCAGTGGCGGATCTATGGGGGGGCTATAGGGGCTATAGCCCCCCCCTTGGGACTTAAGTTTACACTACATAAAATTGAACTTTTTCGAAAAAAAATTAAGTTTTTAGAAAATTTGTTTAAATTTTCAAAATTTTAAACTTTTTTCAGTTTTTTGTAGCCTTTTTTACAATTTAAAGGGTCTACAAAGCATTAAGCCCCTTCCAAGATCTTTAGCCCCCTGCATTTTTATAAACTCCATTCACTATTTAAGGATTTCTAGAGGTTTTAGCCCTTACAAATTATTAGCCCCCTGCATGTTTGAAGGTTTGATTCGTAATTTAAAGGGTCTATCCAATGAGCTTAGCCCCTAAAAGCATTAGCCTCCTTGCGTTTTTATGTTTGTTACACAAATTTATGAGCTTTAGCCTATGAAACATTAGCTCCCTCCATGCTCTTTAATAGCCTTTACAAAGCTTTTAGCCCTCTTGCGTTTTTAAATATATTTGGTTCACTATTTAATGAGCTTTAACCCTTATGAATCCTTCCATGATCTTTAGCTCCTACAAGGCTTTTAGCCCTGAGTTTTTGTAGATTCAATTCACAATTTAAAGGGGCCAATGAGTTTTAGCCCCCATAAAGAATTAGCCTCCTTGAGATGTTTTATAGTGTTTAGTTTGCAATTTAATGAGCTTTAGCCTAAAAGCGTTAGCCCCTTCCAAGATCTTTAGCTTTCAGCACTTTAATATAAATGCGATTCAGAACTTGTAGATTTCAATGAGCTTTCTAAGCCTTACAAAGCATAACCTCCAAAATACTTAGCCCCTTACATTTTTATAGATTTTTTTCACATCTTAAAGGTTATGAGCTTTAGCCCCTCTGCAAGATCTTTATCTCCTTGGTTTTTATAAGATTCACCTTTTAAAAGGATCTAATGTGCTATGTCTCTTACAAAACATTTACTCTGTTAAAATAGAGACGGGGTTAGGGGGTTCAAACCACCCCCATGAAATTCTTATATCTTAACAGTTTTTTCCTTTGAAAACGAGTACAAGAAATCATCTTTTTCGTGTGACACTCAAAGAGTCCCAAATGACCAAAAATGAGTCAAAACACAACATTTTAGGGTCAAATTTTCAAAAATTTTCTTGGGGGAGGTTCCCCCAAACCCCCTTATGCCTCGGGATGGATGTATTATTCACTAAACATTGAAATTAAGTGCACGAAAATTCACATTTGATCTATATTCTTGGAAAAAAATATTTGACTCAAATCATCTTAAAAAACCCCTCCCGGTTGACACACACACCCTTATTATTTTGATATATTTAATGATTAACTAATTTAATTACTAATTAATTAGTTATATTTAACAATACTAGTCATTTACAATCAACACTGCGACCGCCCTCAATATTTAAGACATTAATGAATATTGCAAAAGCACGGCTTGTTACTTCATTATCATCCTCAATCAGATTAAGTTAGCCCCCCCCTTGCTCATGTTCTAGATCCGCCACTGCTTATCTGCATAAACATAAGGAAAAGAAAAACCATGCTCATCTTATATAGTCTAAAAGCCAGGCTACATGTGGTGCCCTTAACGTCATAGATAGAGTATTATAAGTCCGAACCACTATAATTAGGCTTGCTAGTGGATATGTAAAAAAGCTTTTAAAAAAGTACATTTTATAAAGATCAAATGGATTTGTTTCATATTTAAATGAAAATATGGTGTCAACGTGCTGTTTTGATTGGACAGATAATATGTTGCATGAAAGTGACTTGCTCTAACTGCAACCCTGCTAACTGCATATATTGCTATTTATTAGGTCATTTTTACATTTGGATTTTAATTGGTTAACTCATTCGGTACTTATGCGATACCGTATTATCCCGTCTACCTTTCAGCGACCATAAAATTCAGCCGCATGGCTGCAACAGTCAATGATGGGCTTTGATAACATTTTTGGATTCAGCAGCATGGTCGACAGTATAATACATAAGAACTAATCTTTACTTTTTCTGTTGCTGATTTTTAAATTCAGTTTTGTATTGGAGACTTTTAGTACCCAGTAAAAAGTAGAGAGTGATAGTATTTTACATATAGTTAAATAAAATGCTATTAAACCAAGAAACTCAAAGTAAGATTTGCTTTTATCCTATTTTTCATAGTCTGATATTCAAGAGGGGAACAGGACACTTGTATGAAAAGTAATGTATAAGCATAGTAAGCATTTGGGCTTTTGTGAAGTGTGATGCATTTTTTGTGTAAGTTTATTAAGTAATAAGTAAAATTTGGATAATACCTATCCAAACACACACACACATTTGCTCACGCACACTCCAAACGGGGTAACTCAAGAATTATGCAGAAAACCTTTTAAACAATTTAAATTGTTGATAAATAAAAGGACTTTATCCTACTCCTACTGTTGTTTGAGAAGTATTATCACACAGTAGTATTCTGTTAACAGTAAGTGTGCCACTATTATTTAGGTCAAAATTTAGATGATAAATTTAAAATTCTTTCGAGGGCAATTCAATTTTTCTTTTTTTCAAGTAAAGGGGGTACATTGACTTCTACTTTCCGAGATCCGCAATCTGATCACAAAACAAAAGTTAGAGTCCAAATTTTTTAATTTAAAAACTGTGTTCCACTTAATGAATTCACAATTTTTTCCTTAATTGTTGATTTTACTTAAAATTCAGTACTTTGCAATGATAATGTGAACATTCACTGCCAGATCTTTCAAGGAAAAATTAACACAAAGCAGCGCAGCTAGTGCGATGGTAAAGAGGAAGCTAGAAAAAACAAGCGGTGGTGAATCATTGCTAGCTGTAGCATGAATATTAATTTTGCAAAGCGAATTGTAGAATTTTAATTTTCCTAAGCAAAATGGTGGATTCCCACCAATTGGCGGAGGAATCACATGTATAGAAAGTGATTTTGAGTTTTCAGGGACTAGATATCTAATGGCATTTTACTTAGCATCAAAAAATCACTAAGATTTTTAAAATAGTTGTAAGTATATTAAGATTATGTTAAGCCATTTACTTGTAAGGAGTTACTTAAAACAGAAAAATAAATGAATGGGAAAAGAAACCCAGGTAATTCAATTAACCAATAAATTAATTAGCTCAAGCATATACCTGTTAGTGTAGATGAATTACTAAACTGAGGAAGTGGTTGTTCAGTCATCTCATTCTGAACATTGTTTTTGTGATCCGAAAGCGCCTTGAAGGTTTCCGAACTGTGAAGGGTTGACGCTTCCTCATGAGGGTCCAGCTTGCTGCCTCAAAACAAGACTGATACATACACTTCTTATCCCTGTGCCATTTGATACCAGCCTACAAATTCTGAAATTGACAGTCCTTGAGATTTTGGAAATCAAAAAATAACTTCTAAATCAGTTTGCCTTCATAGTTAGTTAAGTTGAAAATATATCTTTGTAGCTTTGTCAATTTTGCTTGAATATAATTTATTAATTGATCACTCTAGTCAAACAGTTATAAAGGCACAATGTTAAACTGCCCCCTTTGTAATTTTTAAATACCATTAAATAAAAAGGGATTGTAACAAATCAATATTAAAAAACTTCACTAAAACCCTCAAGATTTTTACCAATTATGAAAGGAGGTATTTAAAAGCTTTTAAATAGACTTAAATCCTTTCACCATTCAAGAAAGGTTTAATTCCATTATCTGACATATCCATATCCTAAACTATTTTAGTCACCAAAGATTGGAAACATCCCCAATGTTGCAAATCAACCAATTAAACCATACAGTAACTACTTAATATCATTATTTCATGTTTTATTATTTACACATAAAAATGTAATAAAATTAAAAGAAACACTGGTAGTTGAGATATTTTTTTTAATGGATTTATATTTTATTTGATTTGATTAAAATAGGCAAACTAGCCACTTGCACCCAGCTAATCCTCATGAAGCAAATGCAAAAAGTCTGGTTACTTGCAATAATTTTAATATAATTCCTTAAGTTTATGTTTTTAAAAGGCCTTTAGTTTACTTACGTGAAAAGTAAATGGATTATTATTCATCTGAACCAAGTAATTGAATTAATTCCCTTTAATAATTTGATATGTAACACATGAGAAAGATTTTCGAGAACCTGTATTTCATCATGCAATAGATAAGAGAAGCTAAATTAGTGCTGTCATTGTCTTAGAATCAGAAAACTTGCAACTATTTTCAATATTAACATTATAAAATATACTAATTTTATAACTAATTGTGAAATGAAATGAAAAACTTTATATTAAAACTGAAACTTTAAGGTTTATATACTAAATAATTTGATGTAAACAATACACACAGATCTACCAGCATTACCTTTAATTCCAAAAACTGCTTCGCGATAAAAGTTTAGAAATTTATAGACTAATACTACAAATAACAAATATTTCACATTGAAAAATAAGACAATCAACATTGATTTATGTGTTCTGGTATGTTTACATATACGCACCTATTTATTTCTGGTATTTTTCTACAGTAGATCCAAATAAATTAGATTAATACATTTCTTTCAGATTTCTTAAAAAAGCTATTTTAAATATGTAGTTTAGATTGACGAGGATAATATAATATGAATCATCATGCAAGTATACAAACCCTTTGCATTGCACAACTTATCGCATTTATTAGAGTTTCAGAAAATCAGGTGGAATGCAAATAACAAATTCAGCAACTTTAAGTACTTAAAATCACATAAAAGCTAATATTAAATGCGAAAGAGACAAATTTTTAATTTAGAGGACAAAACTTTAGTACTTTTCCCGCTGTGATGGTAAGATAGGTCCTCATTTCGTCCGCAAAAGGGTAAACTTGAGAATCGTTGCCAAAATGAATGAGTAAACTTTCGAAAGCATCGATTTCCGCGTAAAACCGAAACCACGGCCCGAAAATTGTAAAAAAAAAATCGTATTTCAAAAATTGAATTCCATAAAAAAATATCAGTTTCCAATGGACATAAATATTGAATTAGGGGAGTTAAAACTATGTAGTAACCACAGACCAGAGAGTGCAATTTGTGAAATGGGGGAGGGGCATGGGGATGGGGAGCTTAAATACCCCTCTGAAAAGTGTCACATATAATTTGTAAATAACCCTTAAAAAAATTCCAAAGTAACATTAACAACTTTTTAATATTTTATTAAAAGACGAGTTCAACTATTTGACGTCACAAAGCCTCAAACAATTTCCGCTCATCAGAAATACCATTCATTTTCTATGTTATAGAACAGGGGTTCTCAAACTTTTGAACATCACGACCCACATTCTGTAAATAAAATCTACACGATCCCATCTTCAGTTAATTTCTCCATGCCCCCTATAGGACTTTAGTTTCGTCCGTTTGGGGTAACATGTATTAGAAGTTAAATGAAATTTTAGAAAATTAAAAGAAAATATTTGAACCTGAGCTTATCAATTTGTTTGATTTGATTGTGGTAGCATCAATGAGCTCCACATTAAAAAGGGGGTCTGGGGGGTCCTTTTCCAGAGAGATTTTTGAAATTTGACTCTTAAAAACAGGGTTTCAATTTTTTTTTGGTAATCTAGGATAAATTGTAATGATAACAGATAACATCATTTCTTAGGAAAATTTTGAAAATTTGTATTGCCCCCCCCCCCCTATTTTTCAAATCGTAATTGAATAACCGACAAATTTTGCATTATCAGTATATTAAAGTGACACATATATGTATTTTACTTTAATTGTTCTTTACGTTCGTACAATTACTGATTTGCGATTACTGTGCGTACTTACTTTTTCCCAAAAAATTAATTTTAATCATTAAAAAATGATTAAGCCGATTCGATTTTTTAAAGGTTTTTATAGATATTTTTAAAGAGTAGTTTTTACACTCTAGGAGACTTTTTCAGAGCAGTTATTCTTTAGGGTGGGGGAGAGTTTATCAGTTTGCTTTGGTTTATTTTAAAATTTGTACTAAAACTGTTTAAAAAATTGTTTCTACGTATCTTCCCCCCCCCTTTATCTTCTGTCACCCCACATCCCAAATCCTAGAAAGGAATGAATTTTCTCCGTCCGCTCCGCACTGCTATCTATAACTACCATGCAACTGGAGTATTTTAAATAATGGGTCACGATTTAAGATTTAAACATTGAATTAAAATTTGGCATATTTGGGACTAATTGGAAAAGTTATGCACAAAATAAATACCACTCCAAAATAATTACAGTAGTACATGCAGTAGTATAATAACAAAATAGTATATTTTTAATGGAAAATGACACTAGATGTTTCTGTGATTCTCAGTTTTTATGACAAACGGGAAAGCTAATTTTAGCCGGTAAAATTTTTTTACACAAGTTTACATTAAAACAAGAAATAACTATTGCATTGTTTTTCTCCACAGTGTTATCTCAATCGAGTATTTACATTATACAATACATTATAGTATATTACATTAAATCCCATGTGTACTGGGGATTTTCCTATTCGTTGGTGAAAAGTTTCACAAAGAACTTATTAGAAGTTTTTTATGATTTCATATTATGTATATTATTTCATTATGCATTAAAGTCAACTACTCAATACTACAAAAAAAATACATCAAACAATTTTTCAATGTTTAAAAAATGCATTTTTACAAAGCTTGATAAGGATTAAGGAAATTATAAATTAATTCTATGAAATAATGAAATAAATTGAATATTAATTATACTAAGAGGTATATCCTATTGTAGTATTACTCAAATTAAGGAATAACTTTAAAGACCGACCCGTGAGTCATTAATAAACGCATGAAAACAAAATAGTTCTAAAATAAAAAATAGAAAATACAAGAGATTCGCTCAAAATTGAATTACACAATTAAAATTTATTTATTTATTTTATTTTTACTCTAAAATAAGGAAGATTAAACTAAAGAAAGTGTTTAAAAAACGCATTTTCAAAGACAACTCTCTGAAAAACTTATACTATTAGTTTGATGAATCAATTTCATAATACTCAAACTAACGTCATTTTTTACGAATATGCTCTGTTCCTTTCAATAACAGATAATCGAGTTAATCCTCCCATGAAGTCGATCGTGACGTAAATAAAAAAAAGAGTTATGGGAGACTAGTTTTCTGGAACGATATAACATGTAGGTTGAATGAGTTTCCAATTTGTGAAGGATTGAACACCTTCGATGTTTTTCAACGATATAAAAATGTAATTAAATACGGTTATTAAAATCATCCATCCCGAAAAGAGTGCTTTCTGTGAATTATAAGAAAATGCTGATAATTTTTATTTTACTGACTTCTGGAGGATAAAGTACCTAAATACGTCCATACATGCATATTTAATGTATGGGAAGTGCAGTTGGCTCCACTTAATGTGACCCCTTTTGTCCAAGAGTAGAATGATAACGATATCCGATTGATAAGAATAAGTGATTCGATATTTTTAAGTTTCTAACAGTGTAACTAGAGTTTTGCATTAAAATCACAACTATGTAATCCTAATTGAAGTATAAAAAACGATTACCTAGTTTGTATTATGCTAATTATATATTCTTAAAGAAAAATATGAGAGTGGAACATATATTACTAATAAATTAATGACTCATTTTGTATGTCCATGTATTAAAATCGGCCTTCAAACGGGAAAGAAGGAGGTTTTTAGGGGATTTCACCAAATTTTGATAACATTAAGCGAAATTTTGATCACATTAAACGGAGAACTTTACATTAAATTAAATAGGAGCGATCGAGACCGGTCAATTTTGATAACATTATCCGATCGATAACATTAACCATGATATCATTAAGCGGAGACGACTGTACAAAAACTCTAGAGAAAAAATGAACGATAAATAACTTTTTATACCAAACGTATAATCATGTATAAATATTTTTTATTCTAGTTAAAAGATAAAGTAACCGTAAGCTAAAATTTTGAAATCATTTGTGTTTTTATTACTATATTTTAACATATTAATTCTGCAGTAAAAATATGTTTAAAATTTAATGATGATTTTTACAGTACCTAATAAATATGTATAAGTATAAATACTTATACATATTTATATGATGTATTTTTTAAATGGTGCCAATTTTTTTTGTTGTCTTAGTCTTATTAATAATAATACATA
Source organism: Tetragnatha montana (assembly GCA_963680715.1). Classification (NCBI taxonomy): domain Eukaryota; kingdom Metazoa; phylum Arthropoda; class Arachnida; order Araneae; family Tetragnathidae; genus Tetragnatha; species Tetragnatha montana. Next base: position 35,654,373 of record OY796675.1, read on the forward strand.
AGAAGACAAATTTCGACATATCTTTTTGTAAAACCTTGAAGCAACGTTTTTTAAGTTTTGAATGAGCTGGAATAAATTAAAATGCCTGTAAATGAAAAGCAAAGTTACCTCCGAGATATGAAACAAAATTATTTTAAATCATACTCGTAGATAAAAACTTAACACTCTGTGGTAAAAATATAATAAAATAAAAATATAAAAATATAATTATCCAAAAACATAGAATAAAATTATCCAGCCTGCTTTACTCAACGAAAATTCAGAATATTATAGATGTGTTGGAATGAATTCGGAATTCTATGAACAAGCCCAATATCCACTATCATTTTAAGCTAAACAAATTTGTCTTAATCTAAATTTGACATAAAATTTTATACTTTTTTTATGAAATATTTTAGGTAGGAATTTATAAAAGCTGTTGCACGCTTATATTTACTATGTCAATGTTTCAAAATATTTTTCACGTCTATGAATTTCATTCACTTCTTTAATTTGAATAATAATGAATAGTCGATGAACATGTTAACTACCCACGTAGACGGTTAAGTGTTAATGCTATGGCTCGCAAAGGCTATGAAAAGTTATCAGTTTTGATCGAGAGGAGAAAGGGTTGTCGACCCCTGTTTTAAACCAACCATCAGACTTGAAAGAAGTCCGAAATAAAAAGAGAGCAGTTCTCGTTTAACCAACGCCCACCAAGGGCACGCATTGACCGACATAAATTTGCATCAGGAACTAACTTTTCCTTACGCTGCATACAAACTAGCAGACTACAAACGGTGATTCCCAATCTCAGAAAATGTGTTAGGAAGGGGTGGTACTATACCAATTTATTCTTAAAATAATTTTCCAGTATAAATAGTCCTGTATAAGTTTTAAAAACTGACTTATGGGGAATTCTTTAAAAAAATTTCAATCTTATCTAATTTATTTATTTGTTTATTTTAGATGTACACAACAGAAGTGAATCCAATAACAGTGTTACATCGATAAAAAGTAAATACAAATACATCAAAAAAGACACACACATCAATGAAATAAAAGAGAAAAGTAAATACAAATACATTAAATGGGGACTAACAATGAATTAAAAGAGAACATTTAGATTTAAATTCATTTAAAGACATATTAAAATTATCCAACTGATCATTCTTATAATATACTTACAATATACTCTCTCATTAATATACTTATTAAAATTAATTTGGAAAATAATATTACAATTTAGGATGTTTTGACACTATTCTTACAGACAATATCATCTTATTTAAAGGAATAAAGGTAATTATTTTCACATCTTTTCCATTCATTTTTTTTTCTTAAGACAGAATGGTTACTACTATCTTTTATGATAAAGAAGGAAAGTCCTTAATGAAAGAGTGTGGGAGAGTGGAATAATACAGAATTCGTTGCAAAACAACCAATAGAAAAATTATAGCAATATAACTTTCAATAATAACCCCATTCACATTCATTTCATATCATGCGTGCTTCTGGAGATCCCTTTTACTTTCAAAATTTCTTATAATCTGAATGAGTTTTTCTTATTTGGATGACACCAGTGTTATTCCTAGGATTTTTTGGAGGAGTAAAAATATTCCTTGACTTTTATAGGAGGAGTGAAATTGAATTATGAGGAGTGAAATACGGAAATAGCATGAACTACACAGAGACACGAAAAGCGTAATCAAACTCCTTAAGCATCAGAACAATAAATTTAAAAAAAAATACTATGGCTGCATGAAAACACAATTACATAAAAAGTATGATAATTAGGGTGCCGTGGCTTTCGACAATATTGGCTTTGGCCAGAAGTCGGGCGGAAATGTCTCCGGCTCCGCAGAGATCAATTGGTGTTTTGAATAGAAAAATATCATTTGTTGATTTCGGTGGTGCACGCGGTACATTTTTTAAGCTAAACCTATGTGAAAAATACAGAGTGAAAATACTCCTGGCTAGTTTTTTAAAGAGTATTTCCGATTTTCAAGGAGTGAAATACTCTCTCAGAGGAGTTAAAAATAACTCTGGATGATACAGATGATGATTTTCCTTTTCATCTCATGCGTCATAGCGCGTAATTGCTGTGGAGAGGATATATGTTGATCTCAATGACCCTGTGCTCTCATCTCAGTGACTGCATTATGAATTTATTAATCCCCTTCTTTAGATTATTACATTTACTATATAATTTTGACCATTAGGGTCAAACCCCTTGACTATATAAAAATCTAGACTTAGAGGTTCCCAAAATTTTTAACATCGCAACCCACTTTTTATAAACAGAATTTATAACCTTACCATTCATTAATTTGCCACCTCATCTTCAGTTAAGGTATTTAATTTTTCAGAAACTAACTTAACTAGCAAAGAACGTTTAATTCAGTTTTTCTTAACCATTATCTAACTTTTTCATACCTCGCCCATCATTTTGATCAGCGCTAGAAATTTTTAAATTGTGTGAGGAACACTAAGAGTTATAAAGGGTCCTTCCCTAGAATAGTTTTTGAGATTTGACTTTTAAAAACAGGGTCTTTAGAGTTTAAAAATTCGTTTTTAGTAATCTAGGGACAATTTGCAGTTATACATTTTTTAAGAAAATTACCAAATTTGTAATTGTCCCTCTCCTAAAGATATTGTGTTTGGCAACCTCCGGTGTAGCTTACGACTCACGTTTAGAAATATTTATTAAATTGATATTTTTAAATCTTTATATTATATGAATAAATATTTTGCGTCATAGGCACATTAAAGAGACTTTTGCTTTTAAAGCCAACATCCCGTTTGTATAAATTTTGAATAATTAATTTGTAAATTTTTCTTCTTGTAGAGACCCACAGTTTGGGAACCCCTGATCTAGACCTCACGACTCAATTGCATAAAGAGGAAAGTTCTTCCAGACGGAAATTTACGTAATGTTACGTATGAAGTAAAAATTAAAAACTTTCGAGTTGCATCTTGGTAGGAAAAGAGTTACTTAAAATAATCTAGCTCTTTGTGACGGAAGACAACTTCAAAGAGCCTTGAAACGAAAAGGGCACACGGTTCATTTATTTCAAACTCAGATGTAAAGCCGTGTTCGATTCTTTACTATGTATTTCATTACTACTCAGACATTTCCTGATCTGAAAATTTATTTTTGTTTTCTAAAACCTTCTTTTCTCTATGATCTAGTCATCTTTCTTTTTACCTTTTATTTAGTTCATTCAATATACTTTTGAATTAGATAAGAAATTTATAACTTTTTAAGTAGTAGGGTATTGCTTTAAACACTGGATAGGTACCTTTTAGTTTTAAATTGAATTATAAATCCATTTTCTTACTAAGAAAATTGATTTAAATGTTTCTAACCAAGATTCTGTTATAAATTTCAGCTATACTACTCAAAATTATTTGCTTTTGATACTTAAAGGCTATCTATGATGAAAAGAGCCGCATGTATGATAGGAAGTTAGCATTGAGTGATTGTTATCTTTAAGTGTAGAAAAAATCTTAAACTGTATTAAAACGTGTTGAATACTGAAAAGAGATGTCATAAAAAGTATGATGCCTATCAATCATGTTGTATAGTAAGTACATATATCTTTTGGATGGATCTTATAAAACGTTTCAATTCAATTTATGCACTTAACTAAATGGGTATATGAAGCATTAAAGTATTATTCCAAGCATTAAAAAGAAAAAATAACATTAGGGTAAAAGAAAATTGTACTTTATTCATTAACTTTTCTTAAAAATAAAGAATTTTTATGTGTGTCTAGTATTTTTGCAAATGTATCATAATTAGCCATAATACTTTTTCATTAAATTTTAAAACTTTTAAACGAATCACAAAAGTAGATAGAAAATGGGGGTTCTGCCACATTGGGGCTCTGGGGCTCTCTGGGGCTCTGCGGCTCTGCGGCTAAATTGGGGCTCCTGCCCATTCTACTAAATTGAGGCTCCCTGCTCATTCTACTAAATTGGGGCTCCCTGCTCATTCTACTAAATTGGGGCTCCCTGCGCATTCTACTAAATTGCGACTGAGGTGCAACCAACAGCACGAAGGTACTTTGGGGCTCTACCACTAAAAAGGGTAAATTGGGGCTCTACCACTAAAATGGAGCTCTACCACTAAATTGGGCAGGTACTTTGCGGCTCTTAGACACAACCAACAACACGAAGTTAAATTGACACTCTACTACTAAAATGCGCAGGTACTTTGGGGCTCTACAACTAAAATGGGGCTCTACCACTAAGTTGAGCAAGTACTTTGCGACTCTAAGACATAACCAACAACATGAAGCTAAATTAAGATTTTCTGAAAGTTATTTTACATAAAATGATAAGGTTAGAAATTCCCAGGAGATGTTAGCCAGAGCTTCCCGCGTTAACAAAGCGTAACGGTACCAGTGGGCAGCCTCCCCTAGCATTTCACAAAGAGGGTGTAACCTATGACATCAGGCAGACAATCCCTTACCTTTCACAAAGCAATACATGTGCTGATAACCCTTGAGGGAGATAACGATTGCATCTTTTCCTACAATACCAAGGAATTCGAACTCGGTCGTGATACGTTACCCTATTGGTGGATTTATATTCTACAATGATTAAAAATTACTAACTACATTCACATTAGATAATATTTCGAATATTTTAAGCAATTTTTTAAATGAAATATACTTTTTATTACGAGTTCTGTATATGAGTTGATTTTTTTCATAGAATGTTAAGAACATTCAAGTTAAAAATGATAGTTACGATTGCAAAGTTAATTTCCCCTATGATTCAATTTAAGATATTACTTATTTTATTCGAGAAGACACTTTTTCTAGTTAAACATGAGAATATATGATTAATCGCCTAAAATTAAATTATTCAATTACATTTTTTTTCTGAAAGCATTAGGAATAAGATGATTTTTGTAACAAAATTGTAAAGAATATACAATTTCCCAAATATTTAGGGGAACTTCTATCCTTAACCTTTTCTTTAAAGTGAATCTTATAGACTATACTATACACATTCAATTTTATTAATTATTTTCTATATTTCTATTTGCAAAGACAAATTTCCATTTATATTTCTTTTACATATTTGCTCCAAGAAGAACATTTTTTCTCTTCTTTCTAAAAGGAATTTCATCTAAACTTAAATTTTTCACTACAAAGTACTAATTTATTTCCACTATGAAAACGATAGAAACATGACAAGTTTTTCATTTTAACATTTTTTATTACTTTCTTGAAAAATAATTTTCATTACATAATTGAGACCACATGACAAGGTAACCTTAATTCTTCAACAGATCTACATCTACAAAGCTACTCGTTTCCTCTTAATGGTTCATATTTGGCCATACACAACTCAAAGTGCTCAATTTTGTCAAGAGTCCATCCTGAGCCGCGCTGAAGAAACTCTTCAAACGACTCTTTTATCTTTGAAAAAGCTTCTTGAATGTGACTCTCTATAGTATCACTCCCTAATTCCAACAAAACACTACTTCTAAAGTAAGGAGTTGCATGCTCTTCCTCACCATCCTCACTAAAGCGTCCAAGAGTAGCTTTTACAACTCCATACCATTTAATTGCACGCATAACATGCAGTTCTTCATCTATTTTTGACTGCAGGTGTGGTGCTAATTCATCAAAGAAAAGGATGAAATCTCCTTTCGTTTCTTCCAAAGGTTCAAAATAAACATTAGTAAATGTATGCAGGGCTCTTTCTTCCTTTTTGAAACGTTTCGGACTCTCCACTGCAGTCGGTAATACTCCTTGCGCATTTGTCAAAGCACTTTCAGAGTGACTCTCCCTTACATGTTGTTGCTGAGTTTTAACGGAGGCAAAGGAACGATCACATAATTTACAATTAAAGTCCCCACTATTATGTTTTAACACATGCATAGTATAGTAGTGCTGTCTTTGGAAGGATCTATCACAAATTTCACATTTAAAATAATTTTCTTTGGAATGAATCTTCAAATGTCTTTCCAAACCTTTATTCCGGGTAAAAGTTTTGCTGCAAATTTCACAATTGAACTTTTTATCCTGATGTTTTAGCATATGCATATCATAGTATTTGCTATGCAATGATCGGTCACAAACATCACATTTGAAGTATTGCTCTTGAGAATGGATTCTCAAATGCCTTTTCAAGTCATCCTTTCGGGTGAAAGGTCTACCACAAATTTCACAAACAAACGATTTTTCTCCGCTATGAATTTTCAAATGTTTAACAAGAGAGCTTTTCCATGCGAAAGATTTTGAACACATAGGACAAACCTACAAAAAATAATTGAAATTAGCCTTTATACTATCACACACATGAAAGATACCGCTAAAGTAAAAGTACACTTACCAAGTTCTGATGGCTATGCATATGGATACCAGGAGATACATCCATTCTTTTATCATCATGTTGAATGAAAGTGTCAGGCTCCTCAAGTTTATTGAAAGTGGTAGTCTCATCGCAAGGATAGTTGGACTCTGTTTCATTCTCATTCACCACATAGTTACATGTTTGAGGTGAAATATCAAAATCAGCCAACTAAAAAAGGACCAATATTATAATAAATAATTGATTTAATAACAAAATTAAATGATTCTAAAGAACACATTACAATATTATTTACCATACATCAAGCCTCTATCTTAAAGAGAAGTAAAACAATTCGATAAGACTTGTACATACTTTTGTATTATCCAAATCCATCGAGGAAGGACTAGATTCTTGATGACTCATTTTTTTTGAAAATTAGAGATGAATGCTCAAACGAACAAAAAATATGAGAAACTAAAAGCGTTAAATTTTTAGAAGTTTGCAGATCAGAGGGGAAGTCCTCGCAAATGCTAGAAGCAATGAAAGTGTGCGTCCATACCTTTGCGGTTCCTTAAATACCAGGTGGAATTATCGCCAAAGTCGCCAAATAATGAAGCCAAGTCGCCAAATAGTATCGCCAAATCGTTAAATATTGTCAAAAAGTTGCCAAATAGTATCGCCAAATCATTAAATATTGTCAAAAAGTCGCCAAATATCGATGCTAAGTCGCCAAATAATGACACAATAATGTCACATGACTATCTATTATCACATGATTATCTATTATCACATGTTTACTCTGAATGATTTGTTGTGTAATTACTGTTAAACAAAAAATTTTGCTAAAAATAAATACTTAGAAATTATAAAACTAAAAAAATTGTTAAAAATAACTAACAACTTTGAAAAAAATAAAGGAGAAAAGTAAAAATATCACATGAAACGAATAATTTTACAAGAAATTAAAACTTATGCATTAAAGCTAAAATCTGTTGAAAAAATAAAGACAAACATACAAAATAACTAAATACTTTGGTATAAATGAAGGAAAAAAACTTAAAATAATACAAAAAATAAAAACTTTGCTTACATAAAACTGGACAATTTTCTAAAATAAAGACTGATATCCAAACTAACTAAGAACTTTGAAAAAATAAAGATGAAAACATAATAATATTACAAAAAATATTATTACACTGTAGGTATGAAACTAAAAAAACTTTGCTTACATAAAACTGGACAATTTTCTAAAATAAAGACTGATATCCAAACTAACTAAGAACTTTGAAAAAATAAAGATGAAAACATAATAATATTACAAAAAATATTATTACACTGCAGGTATGAAACTAAAAAACTTTACTTAAAATGAACTAGAAAACGAAAAATTCTACAAGAAATGAAAACTTATGCATTAAAGCTAAAATCTGTTGAAAAAATAAAGACTAATAGAAAATAGCTAAGAGCTTTTGGTATAAACGAAGAAAAACTTTAAAATAATACAAGAAATAAAAACTTTGCTTATATAAAACTGAAAAATATTACAAGAAATGAAAAAAATCACACTGTAAAACTTAAAAAATTGTTAAAAATAAATAAAAAATTTGAAAAAAATCTTACAATAAATAAAAAGTTACACTAAAAAAATTAAAACTTTACCAAAAATTAAACTGTAAAACTAAAAATTTGTAAAAATAAGTAAAAAAACTTTGAAAAATATTACAACAAATAAAAAGTTACACTGCAAAACTTAAAAAAAAACTTTGTTAAAATAATGAAAACTGAAAAATCTTACAAGAAATTAAAAAAAAATACACTACAAAACTAAACTTTACCAAAAATTGAACTGTAAAACTAAAAAAATTGTTAAAAATAATTAAAAACATTGAAAAAATCTTACAAGAAATAAAAAAAAGTTACTACAAAACTAAAACTTTACCAAAAATTAAACTGTAAAACTAAAAACTTTGTTAAAAATAAATAAAAACTGAAAAAAATCTTACAAGAAATAAAAAGTTACACTACAAAACTAAAACTTTACCAAAAATTAAAATGTGGAACTAAAAATTTGTTAAAAATAAATAAAAACTTTGAAAAAAATCTAACAAGAAATAAAAAGTTAACACTACAAAACTAAAACTTTACCAAAAATTAAAATGTGAAACTAAAAATTTGTTAAAAATAAATAAAAACTTTGAAAAAAATCTTACAAGAAATAAAAAGTTACACTACAAAACTAAAACTTTACCAAAAATTAAAATGTGAAACTAAAAATTTGTTAAAAATAAATAAAAACTTTGAAAAAAATATTACAAGAAATAAAAAAAGTTAATACAAAACTAAAACTTTACCAAAAATTAAATGGTAAAACTAAAACCTTTGTGAAAAATATATAAAAACTTTGAAAAAATATTACAACAAATAAAAAATTTCACTGCAAAACTAAAAAAAAACTTTGTTAAAGTAACAAAACTGAAAAATATTACAAGAAATAAAAAAAAAATCATACTGAAAAACTTAAAAAATATGTTAAAAATAAATAAAAACTTTGAAAAATATTACAAGAAATAAAAAGTTACACAGTAAAACTAAAAAAAAATTTGTTAATAATAAAAAAAATTTAAAAAATAAGTAAAAACTTTGAAAAAATATTACAAGAAATAAATAAGTTATTACAAAACTAAAACTTTACCAAAAATTAAACGGTAAAACTAAAAACTTTGTGAAATATATATAAAAACTTTGAAAAAATATTACAACAAATAAAAAATTTCACTGCAAAACTAAAAAAAAACTTTGTTAAAGTAACAAAACTGAAAAATATTACAAGAAATAAAAAAATTCATACCGTAAAACTTAAAAAATATGTTAAAAATAAATAAACACTTTGAAAAATATTACAAGAAATAAAAAGTTACACAGTAAAACTAAAAACAACTTTGTTAATAATAAAGAAAAAATAAAAAATAAGTAAAAACTTTGAAAAAATATTACAAGAAATAAAAAGTTACACTACAAAACTAAACATTTTAAAAACTTTGCTAAAAAATAAAGACTAATACAGAAAATAACAAAGAACTTTGAAAAATAAAGATGAAAAGGTTTCCATGTCCCGTATAAATCAAGAAATCTTAATATACTTTCTATGAAAATTTCAATGTTTCTTGTGTAAAGTGTTTCAAACTAGAAGTTTTTTTCCCCCTTAAGTTTTTTAAAGTACTTAACTTACTTTTGGTTAAGAACATTTTTTCTTAGATGTCATCGTTAGGTCTACGATCTTCTCCATTGTGAACGTTTTTCTTATTATGAAAACTAGGTGGGCTGAGAACCCCTTCTATATGAAGAAGGGAAATTAAAGAATCTTGCTTTAATTTGTTCCAGCACACCCGTTTTACATAATAATTAAAAAAATTGTTCGCAATGAAGGAGATCGTAGACCTAAAGATGATATCTAATAAAAAATGTTCTTAACCAAAAGTAAGTTAAGTACTTTAAAAAAACTTAAGGGGGAAAAAAACTTCTAGTTTGAAACACTTTACACAAGAAACATTGAAATTTTCATAGAAAGTATATTAAGATTTCTTGATTTATATGGGACATGGAAACCTTTTCATCTTTATTTTTCAAAGTTCTTTGTTATTTTCTGTATTAGTCTTTATTTTTTAGCAAAGTTTTTAAAATGTTTAGTTTTGTAGTGTAACTTTTTATTTCTTGTAATATTTTTTCAAAGTTTTTACTTATTTTTTATTTTTTTTTTATTATTAACAAAGTTTTTTTTTAGTTTTACTGTGTAACTTTTTATTTCTTGTAATATTTTTCAAAGTGTTTATTTATTTTTAACATATTTTTTAAGTTTTACGGTATGAATTTTTTTATTTCTTGTAATATTTTTCAGTTTTGTTACTTTAACAAAGTTTTTTTTTAGTTTTGCAGTGAAATTTTTTATTTGTTGTAATATTTTTTCAAAGTTTTTATATATATTTCACAAAGTTTTTAGTTTTACCGTTTAATTTTTGGTAAAGTTTTAGTTTTGTAATAACTTATTTATTTCTTGTAATATTTTTTCAAAGTTTTTACTTATTTTTTAAATTTTTTTTATTATTAACAAATTTTTTTTTAGTTTTACTGTGTAACTTTTTATTTCTTGTAATATTTTTCAAAGTTTTTATTTATTTTTAACATATTTTTTAAAATTTTCAGTATGATTTTTTTTTTTATTTCTTGTAATATTTTTCAGTTTTGTTACTTTAACAAAGTTTTTTTTTAGTTTTGCAGTGAAATTTTTTATTTGTTGTAATATTTTTTCAAAGTTTTTATATATTTTTCACAAAGGTTTTAGTTTTACCATTTAATTTTTGGTAAAGTTTTAGTTTTGTATTAACTTTTTTTATTTCTTGTAATATTTTTTTCAAAGTTTTTATTTATTTTTAACAAATTTTTAGTTTCACATTTTAATTTTTGGTAAAGTTTTAGTTTTGTAGTGTAACTTTTTATTTCTTGTAAGATTTTTTTCAAAGTTTTTATTTATTTTTAACAAATTTTTAGTTTCACATTTTAATTTTTGGTAAAGTTTTAGTTTTGTAGTGTTAACTTTTTATTTCTTGTTAGATTTTTTTCAAAGTTTTTATTTATTTTTAACAAATTTTTAGTTCCACATTTTAATTTTTGGTAAAGTTTTAGTTTTGTAGTGTAACTTTTTATTTCTTGTAAGATTTTTTTCAGTTTTTATTTATTTTTAACAAAGTTTTTAGTTTTACAGTTTAATTTTTGGTAAAGTTTTAGTTTTGTAGTAACTTTTTTTTATTTCTTGTAAGATTTTTTCAATGTTTTTAATTATTTTTAACAATTTTTTTAGTTTTACAGTTCAATTTTTGGTAAAGTTTAGTTTTGTAGTGTATTTTTTTTTAATTTCTTGTAAGATTTTTCAGTTTTCATTATTTTAACAAAGTTTTTTTTTAAGTTTTGCAGTGTAACTTTTTATTTGTTGTAATATTTTTCAAAGTTTTTTTACTTATTTTTACAAATTTTTAGTTTTACAGTTTAATTTTTGGTAAAGTTTTAATTTTTTTAGTGTAACTTTTTATTTATTGTAAGATTTTTTTCAAATTTTTTATTTATTTTTAACAATTTTTTAAGTTTTACAGTGTGATTTTTTTCATTTCTTGTAATATTTTTCAGTTTTATATAAGCAAAGTTTTTATTTCTTGTATTATTTTAAAGTTTTTCTTCGTTTATACCAAAAGCTCTTAGCTATTTTCTATTAGTCTTTATTTTTTCAACAGATTTTAGCTTTAATGCATAAGTTTTCATTTCTTGTAGAATTTTTCGTTTTCTAGTTCATTTTAAGTAAAGTTTTTTAGTTTCATACCTGCAGTGTAATAATATTTTTTGTAATATTATTATGTTTTCATCTTTATTTTTTCAAAGTTCTTAGTTAGTTTGGATATCAGTCTTTATTTTAGAAAATTGTCCAGTTTTATGTAAGCAAAGTTTTTTTAGTTTCATACCTACAGTGTAATAATATTTTTTGTAATATTATTATGTTTTCATCTTTATTTTTTCAAAGTTCTTAGTTAGTTTGGATATCAGTCTTTATTTTAGAAAATTGTCCAGTTTTATGTAAGCAAAGTTTTTATTTTTTGTATTATTTTAAGTTTTTTTCCTTCATTTATACCAAAGTATTTAGTTATTTTGTATGTTTGTCTTTATTTTTTCAACAGATTTTAGCTTTAATGCATAAGTTTTAATTTCTTGTAAAATTATTCGTTTCATGTGATATTTTTACTTTTCTCCTTTATTTTTTTCAAAGTTGTTAGTTATTTTTAACAATTTTTTTAGTTTTATAATTTCTAAGTATTTATTTTTAGCAAAATTTTTTGTTTAACAGTAATTACACAACAAATCATTCAGAGTAAACATGTGATAATAGATAATCATGTGATAATAGATAGTCATGTGACATTATTGTGTCATTATTTGGCGACTTAGCATCGATATTTGGCGACTTAGCATCGATATTTGGCGACTTTTTGACAATATTTAATGATTTGGCGATACTATTTGGCAACTTTTTGACAATATTTAACGATTTGGCGATACTATTTGGCGACTTGGCTTCATTATTTGGCGACTTTGGCGATAATTCCACCTGGTATTTAAGGAACCGCAAAGGTATGGACGCACACTTTCATTGCTTCTAGCATTTGCGAGGACTTCCCCTCTGATCTGCAAACTTCTAAAAATTTAACGCTTTTAGTTTCTCATATTTTTTGTTCGTTTGAGCATTCATCTCTAATTTTCAAAAAAAATGAGTCATCAAGAATCTAGTCCTTCCTCGATGGATTTGGATAATACAAAAGTATGTACAAGTCTTATCGAATTGTTTTACTTCTCTTTAAGATAGAGGCTTGATGTATGGTAAATAATATTGTAATGTGTTCTTTAGAATCATTTAATTTTGTTATTAAATCAATTATTTATTATAATATTGGTCCTTTTTTAGTTGGCTGATTTTGATATTTCACCTCAAACATGTAACTATGTGGTGAATGAGAATGAAACAGAGTCCAACTATCCTTGCGATGAGACTACCACTTTCAATAAACTTGAGGAGCCTGACACTTTCATTCAACATGATGATAAAAGAATGGATGTATCTCCTGGTATCCATATGCATAGCCATCAGAACTTGGTAAGTGTACTTTTACTTTAGCGGTATCTTTCATGTGTGTGATAGTATAAAGGCTAATTTCAATTATTTTTTGTAGGTTTGTCCTATGTGTTCAAAATCTTTCGCATGGAAAAGCTCTCTTGTTAAACATTTGAAAATTCATAGCGGAGAAAAATCGTTTGTTTGTGAAATTTGTGGTAGACCTTTCACCCGAAAGGATGACTTGAAAAGGCATTTGAGAATCCATTCTCAAGAGCAATACTTCAAATGTGATGTTTGTGACCGATCATTGCATAGCAAATACTATGATATGCATATGCTAAAACATCAGGATAAAAAGTTCAATTGTGAAATTTGCAGCAAAACTTTTACCCGGAATAAAGGTTTGGAAAGACATTTGAAGATTCATTCCAAAGAAAATTATTTTAAATGTGAAATTTGTGATAGATCATTCAAAAGAAAATACTATGATAAGCATATGCTAAAACATCAGGAGAAAAAATTCAATTGTGAAATTTGCAGCAGAACTTTCACCCGGGATGATTGTTTAAAAAGACATTTGAAGATTCATGCCAAAGAAAATTATTTTAAATGTGAAATTTGTGATAGATCCTTCCAAAGACAGCACTACTATACTATGCATGTGTTAAAACATAATAGTGGGGACTTTAATTGTAAATTATGTGATCGTTCCTTTGCCTCCGTTAAAACTCAGCAACAACATGTAAGGGAGAGTCACTCTGAAAGTGCTTTGACAAATGCGCAAGGAGTATTACCGACTGCAGTGGAGAGTCCGAAACGTTTCAAAAAGGAAGAAAGAGCCCTGCATACATTTACTAATGTTTATTTTGAACCTTTGGAAGAAACGAAAGGAGATTTCATCCTTTTCTTTGATGAATTAGCACCACACCTGCAGTCAAAAATAGATGAAGAACTGCATGTTATGCGTGCAATTAAATGGTATGGAGTTGTAAAAGCTACTCTTGGACGCTTTAGTGAGGATGGTGAGGAAGAGCATGCAACTCCTTACTTTAGAAGTAGTGTTTTGTTGGAATTAGGGAGTGATACTATAGAGAGTCACATTCAAGAAGCTTTTTCAAAGATAAAAGAGTCGTTTGAAGAGTTTCTTCAGCGCGGCTCAGGATGGACTCTTGACAAAATTGAGCACTTTGAGTTGTGTATGGCCAAATATGAACCATTAAGAGGAAACGAGTAGCTTTGTAGATGTAGATCTGTTGAAGAATTAAGGTTACCTTGTCATGTGGTCTCAATTATGTAATGAAAATTATTTTTCAAGAAAGTAATAAAAAATGTTAAAATGAAAAACTTGTCATGTTTCTATCGTTTTCATAGTGGAAAAATTAGTACTTTGTAGTGAAAAATTTAAGTTTAGATGAAATTCCTTTTAGAAAGAAGAGAAAAAATGTTCTTCTTGGAGCAAATATGTAAAAGAAATATAAATGGAAATTTGTCTTTGCAAATAGAAATATAGAAAATAATTAATAAAATTGAATGTGTATAGTATAGTCTATAAGATTCACTTTAAAGAAAAGGTTAAGGATAGAAGTTCCCCTAAATATTTGGGAAATTGTATATTCTTTACAATTTTGTTACAAAAATCATCTTATTCCTAATGCTTTCAGAAAAAAAATGTAATTGAATAATTTAATTTTAGGCGATTAATCATATATTCTCATGTTTAACTAGAAAAAGTGTCTTCTCGAATAAAATAAGTAATATCTTAAATTGAATCATAGGGGAAATTAACTTTGCAATCGTAACTATCATTTTTAACTTGAATGTTCTTAACATTCTATGAAAAAAATCAACTCATATACAGAACTCGTAATAAAAAGTATATTTCATTTAAAAAATTGCTTAAAATATTCGAAATATTATCTAATGTGAACATGGGCGTCATTTAGGGGGGGCAGGGGGGGGCAATTGCCCCCCCCAAGGTTTCCACTCTTAAGTGAAAAATTGCTGAGAGTCCCTGGAAAATTTTGTAACTTCCACAAGGAGCAAAGATTTAACTCAAAACATCCCAAAAGCAGTTAAAGCACTACTTTTGAGGGTCTAATTTCTAAATTTTCTGGGGGAGAACCCCCAATCCCCCTCCTGACCTTTGATGTCTGTTATACAATTTGTCTCCCTTGAAAATTCTGCCGCTTACAAGAAGCAGTTTCCTTTGGGAACCAAAGAGTTTGAAGCCCCTAGGAGTCTGGTTTAAAGGGGAATTTTCACAATTTTTTACTGGGGGAGGATCTCCGCCCCCCCCCCCTTGAAAATTTTACGTTTATAACTTTTTTCCCCTAGAAAATTCTATGCTTTACAAGGAACTGTTCTTTTTGAATGTAACCCAAAGGACCTCAAAATGAGCTGAAGCACTACTTTAAAGAGGCAAATTTCAAAAAATTTTCGGGGGGAGGACCCCCAGACCCCCCTTTAAAATTTTTAAATATATATTATGTTATACAGTATATTTTCCTTGAAAATTCTGCCACTCACAACAAGCAGTTCCCTCTGGGTGCTCCCCAACGAGGTTGCAAGAACCCTAGTTTAAAGGGTGATTTTCAAAAAAAAAATCTGAGGGAGGACCTCCGACTCCCCTTGAAACTTTGACGTTTATTTGTAACTTTTTTCTCTAGAAATTATGTGGTTTACAAGGGGCTGTTCTCTTCGGATGTAACTTAAATGTTGTAAAAATGAAGCAAAATTTAAAACTTTTTCTGGGGTGACCCCCAGCCCCCCATTTTTACTTAGAACTTATGATGTTGAGTCACCCCCCCCCCAAAAAAAAAACAAGTCTGGTTACGACGTGGCTCAGCCACACTGAAAAAGAAATCCTTGCCCCCCCCAACCAAAAACTGAAATGACGCCCCTGAATGTGAATGTAGTTAGTAATTTTTAATCATTGTAGAATATAAATCCACCAATAGGGTAACGTATCACGACCGAGTTCGAATTCCTTGGTATTGTAGGAAAAGATGCAATCGTTATCTCCCTCAAGGGTTATCAGCACATGTATTGCTTTGTGAAAGGTAAGGGATTGTCTGCCTGATGTCATAGGTTACACCCTCTTTGTGAAATGCTAGGGGAGGCTGCCCACTGGTACCGTTACGCTTTGTTAACGCGGGAAGCTCTGGCTAACATCTCCTGGGAATTTCTAACCTTATCATTTTATGTAAAATAACTTTCAGAAAATCTTAATTTAGCTTCATGTTGTTGGTTATGTCTTAGAGTCGCAAAGTACTTGCTCAACTTAGTGGTAGAGCCCCATTTTAGTTGTAGAGCCCCAAAGTACCTGCGCATTTTAGTAGTAGAGTGTCAATTTAACTTCGTGTTGTTGGTTGTGTCTAAGAGCCGCAAAGTACCTGCCCAATTTAGTGGTAGAGCTCCATTTTAGTGGTAGAGCCCCAATTTACCCTTTTTAGTGGTAGAGCCCCAAAGTACCTTCGTGCTGTTGGTTGCACCTCAGTCGCAATTTAGTAGAATGCGCAGGGAGCCCCAATTTAGTAGAATGAGCAGGGAGCCCCAATTTAGTAGAATGAGCAGGGAGCCTCAATTTAGTAGAATGGGCAGGAGCCCCAATTTAGCCGCAGAGCCGCAGAGCCCCAGAGAGCCCCAGAGCCCCAATGTGGCAGAACCCCCATTTTCTATCTACTCACAAAGAAATTCTTAGCGTGTCATTTTAATATACTAAGGCTAAACTATACCTTAAAATAAAAAAAAAAAATTGTAAAAATAAATTGAAGAGTCAACCCCCATCACCGCACTTTTTAAATTTTTTGCTGAAGATAAAATAATTTATAGTTTCAATGAAAGAAATAATTTTGATTGAGTGAGTTGATGTAGTAAACGTAGTAATACAGTAATACCCACCAGGAGAAAAAAATTGACAAAAAAAAAAACCAAAGCTATGAAAAGAAATACAAAGCCAAATAAATGATAGCCACGCAGATTTTGCACATAACGTTTGTTCATCGCTCTTGAGTTACCGCGTCACCCCTGAAATTGAGTGAAAAAATCCGTTCCCATAACAATCGCAACAATATTGTAAATTATATTTTTGGTAAGAAATCAAGATTTGTATAAACAAGTTCCTTTAACTTTAAATGATCATTTATGATCCAAAAGTACTTTACTTTAAAAAATCTATTGCCAATTGAATACATTCGATTAATTGTTCACTTAAAAGTAATACATCATTAAAAAATGTTCATTTTTAACTTTTTTCATCAAAAACTTCACTTTTCATGCGTGTCCATAGGTACAACTGAATCTGACCGTATAGAGGACAGCTTGTTTCAAGTTTCAACTATGGACACAAATTTTGTGAAGTTATTTAAAATTATTAAAATTAAAAAGGTTAAAGACTTTAGGTTGGACCCTTTGAAAGGTGGAAATGTGATTTTATCTGTCTTAAAAAATTAAGACATTAATTTTATCTGTATCTACAACTCAGTATATCTCCTACTAACTCAATAGTTTTCATCGCATCTAGAATGCAGGTACTATAATGAATTAAATAAAAACAAATGATACATTCATTTTGAAAGTAAACTGGGTCAAATTTAAAATACGAATAAAAAATATCAATTACTTTGTTCTTACATCTATCTTACACCTTTAATCTTACGCCTTTTTACACCTATCTTCTATCTATATCTACAATTAATTTTATGATTACATTGAAATAATGAGGCCAATGGTTTTTAAACCTATATGATGTAAGTACTGAAATTCAACATGGTATATTTGAAAAAATGTTTGGCAACATTTTTACATCAAGAAAAGCAAACTTTAGTATTTGACAGAATATTTACAATATTGTAACAGTTCACTTTCAAAATTAATGTTAATAATAGGGTAAAGTTAAAATTGAAATTAAACTTACCATTTAACTTAATATATAATACTTCGGTCAAGTGACACAGAATAGATGATATCACCTTATCAATGTTTTACCTTGTGTTTACAACGCACCGCAAATTGAGTGAGATATTCAGTCTAATCCATTTAATGATAGGACTGATAAGAAATTATTCAAGAGCAAAGGTAAAGAAATGAAACATTATTTAACTTCATAAAACAATTTTAGTAGTCATTTTTCATTTAATAAAAAAACTCGCATAAAATTGTATATACCTATATTAAAGAACGTGTAATTTTTAAAGTTTTTAATGCGGAATGGATCCCATTTTATCTCTTATCTATTTACACATTTACAATTCTACACAATCATAGCAAACTATTTTTTTTTTGTTCTTTTTATAACATTACTACTTCTTTGCATAAAATTATACAATAAATAAAAGTAGTATATAACTTTTTTGAATGTAGTAGAATTACAATTTAAACTAAAATAAACTTCAATACATTTCAATAAAATAATGATTGCAAAACAATTTATACCTTGACAAGCACTTAACAAATAACAAAACCTAAAACAAAATATAAAATATGAAAGATAAATATTTTTACTGTTTACATTTTGCTTTAAGATAACATTAGTTTATTTTGATATTCTCATTTAGAGATTATCAATGAATACTATCAAAAGCGTTTTTTAACTAGTTTAGTTCCCTTCTTCAGATGTTCGAATAATTTAATAGAAGGGATAGCTATATATATATATATATAGACAGGTGTAAGAAATCTGAACCATAAATGACAGTGGCGTATATAGGAATTTATTTCGGGAGGGGCTCAAAATTACTCCCCAGTCCCTCCCCAACATATTTAATAGGTCCAATGTAGCTTCTTAGGGGATAATTTAGGGCCTAAAAAACTTAATATAGGAAAAGTTGTTATTAATAAAAATACAAGTACCAAAGGGGGGTCTGGGGGTCCTCCCCCAGAAATTTTTGGAAATTTGACTAAAAAAAACAGGTTTTTAACTAGTTTTGATATACTAAGTCCGAATTTTGGATGTACATTTTTATGAACTTAATATTTAAAAAGTTATTAAAATGGAGTTCCAAGTACAAAAAAGGATCTGGGGATCCATCCCCAGTAAATTTTTGGAACTTTACCCCTAAAAACAGGTTTTTATCTTGTTTTTGGTACACTTAGTCCGAATTTTGGATTTATATGTTTTGGTAGGATTTGAATTTTGATAAACTTATAACAATAAAAGTTGTTCATAATAAAATTCCAAGCACAAAAGGGGGGTTTGGGGGTCCTCCCCCAGAAAATTTTTTGAATTTTGACCCTAAAATACAGAGTTTTAACTGGTTTTGGTACACCTAGTCCGAATTTCGGGGGGGGGGCCAGGGCCCCCTCGGCCCCCCCTTATATACGCCACTGATAAATGATGTCCCACTTTTACTACATTTTTGAACCCTTCCCTCCCCTTTGTCACAAACTTTCACACCTTCACCATACTCCTTCCACCCTTTGTCAAATGCCACACTCTATTACCATCAATATGCCTAGCACAAGGTTAGCAATATCTTGGGACCCCATTCGAACTGAAGGGTACTTGTAATTTACAAGTGAACTTTAATTTGGTTAGCATAATTTTTTTAGAATGTCGTTTATACTTCTGAGTACGCTACTTCCCCCCATAAAAAAAAATGTTGCTTTGGTTTTCCCCTGTCCCCTTGTCCTTGTCACAAAGTGTCAAATGTTTATGAATCCTTCCTCTCCTCTTGGAGAGCTCATTATAGCAAACATTTCCATTTAAATTAATAAAATTGAATTAAATATTTAATATAAGTTGAAATGAAATTCAATGTTGTTTTTGAAAGCAAGGTATTACAAAATCTTAATTAAATGAAGATAATTCTTTTGCATGAAATATATCGATACCACTGTGAAATTCAGTGCCATGGAAGCCAAGGATTTGGAAATTATTTATAACAATTTTAACTTATGTCATTGTTAGGAAAAACAGTGAGAGCGAGATGTTTAAATTACAAGAAATATGGGAAGTTGAGTTCTTTATATTTTAATACATAAAAATGGAAATTTCTGAGTTTGAGAAGAGTGTATCCCTATAAGCCTATCCCCAGATTTAAAATCGGTTAAACATAAAACTTATATTGATCTATTGAAACACATGGGAGAATTGGACGCAATAATTATTGTTGCTTGTTAAAATTCAGATAATTAGGAAATGAAAAATAAAGGACTATCATGTATGCTCATGTTCATAGCACACCGCAACTCATCTCATCATCAATATTAGTAATTTCCTACTCCTGATTTTACAACTTTTGTTCCATCGATATCTCAAAAGATGCTGCAGATAAAACATAACTTCTACACCTCCTCCAAAAATAGAAAAACTCTGCTCTTGTGTCGCAACGCGATTCAGTTCTTTTCTTCTTCTTCTCAGTTTTTACATCAATGAATTAGCAGCGATTCAGTGGGCCATCTCAGGATTAAGCTCTTTCCGGCTGGGTTCATGCTTCTCCTCACACCCGCTTCAAAAAAAGCATCTGTTCGGCCTTTCTATATTTACTCCTCTCCTTCAAAGAGCGTATTTTGGGAGCGAGTTATTGTTTACCCACTGATTTTTCTCTCTCCAGCTGAGCTGAGGGAAGATTGAAAGCTGCAAATAAAAAAAAAGCGAAATAATACTCTCCGGAACCACGCCTGAACATGACGTTTGGCAGCTGATACGGGAACAACTTAATAAAGACTGTCTGTTAGTTAAGAGCTGCTTGGCGTGGCAGGTCTCATTGTGAAAACTCCGCCTCAAAAGATGAGGTGTGCGATGCTTGTTATCTCTTTATCGGCTCTTTTTGAGGAGGTATCATCGAGATAATTGTGTTGGGAAATTATTGAGGTTAAATAGAGGATCTATAAATCGGTCATAAGCAGTTTGAAAGGATGAATAGAATAATTAAATCTCCAAGGGATTTACACGTAAAAATTACTGATAGTCCTAATAGTAAATATGAAAAAAATAAGAACAAAATATTGTTGTAGGGAAATCAAATGTTGTATAAAATAATAAATTAATTAATTAAAAATAAATTAACGTAGTTAACTACAATGCAAATGAAGAACTATAGTATAAATACTGAAAAATCCAATCTTGTTTTATTTAATTTTTGATGACGTAATTGAAATTGAAATATAGTGTGATAGGAAGTTAAATCAATAAGGTTTTTCAAATTCAAAGATCAAACTCCAACATCGGGTCTAACAATCTTTATTTCACAAAAAGAACCAAAATCTTTCAGAGTATCTACAGCTACCTTTTTCAGGTTGAGAGATCTACCCCTTCTTTCCTTCTCAAAATTAAAATACTGAGGTAATAATACCAACCGTAACCGTTTAAATTTTCATCTGACTCTCGTATGGGAACAATATTTAGTCTACCTAATGAGTAACATCTCGACAATTTTATGATTAGTTATCCTCATTAATGGACTAAAGACAAGATATACCTTCTCTTAAAAAATCATTAAGAAAATGACTTTGAAATAGAAAGGTGAATGCCTCATTCTGAACTTAATAGAATATGCTAATCCATAACAAGTTCTTTTAGTTTTAAATGAAATCTTAACTCGCCCACAGGGAGTTTATAAGGACCTTGTGTCAGCAGCGTCATATTGCAGGCGTCCTTGCTTTTCGTCTGCTTACATTATTTTCAGATCCTTTGAACTAAACTAGAAATAACTTGTTTCCAACAACCGTTTACGACTTATGATAAACACTAAAATTATCTCGATATGTTTTATGCACATTTCTGAGTCCTGTCTGGTAGAGATCCTCTTAAATGAAAATTATGTAACTATAAAAATAACCATGTAAATTCACTGATATCAAAGTTTCTTAACCAAAAAAGTATTAACATTAATTTAAGTAAAATAAAATTGAATGAGAACCAAAACCCTTGTAACATTATCTTGCAATTAACTACTACCTCCTATAAACTGGGTCTTAGGATTTTAGAATATAGTAAATCAGCTTTTAAACCTTCTTAGTTTTTAAAAGCTTTAACTTTTTTAACTTATATGTTTCGCCAAACTATTTTTGCAGTTTTATATGACAGTTTCGTTCAAATAAAATTAAAATTTTATTTAATTAATTGAACTACAAGCATAATGTAATATGACAAAGAAATAAAAATTCTGAAAATATGTTACAAAGACATACATACTAAAATAGAATAAATAGAATAGAAAGAATACATACTAAATTATGTAATTTTCTCTTAAACATCAGCGAAACCAAGTAAAGTATATTTTAAATAATTATTAAAACCACAAAATCTAATAGTTCTTTGAATAGCAATAATTGTTCTGCTATTATGCAAAATCAGGGAGGTATCAGCTCTCACCGTTGTGGAAAGGATTTCCCAATTTCAAAACATAATGCAATTTTCGTTCTAATGTCACCACTATGTGATAAATATTTAACTACACTGTATTCACAAAGCTGTGTCTAATGTTCTTAATAGGTGAAAATAAAGTGAATAAAACCTTACCAGGTAAAATTTCCTTTTGAGTATATTTATTTTTTAAAAAAATCATTATGCTTTATGTTTCCTGTAACGAATTTTAAGATATTCTCTTTGTTTTTGGAAAGTTGACATATGTAGCAAAAAAACTAATAACAGTATTACAGTTATTATTTTCTTATCCCTTTTTTGATTAATGTTCCAATTTTATTTTAAATTGCTTAATCTTCGAAATATATTTATTCAGTTTTCTTTCTTTACTTTGGAGATTCATGGGTCACAATCAGGTAAATGTGTTTAAAACTTTTTATAGTATACGATCTAAGCTTATTCCATTCAGAAAAATCAATTGAATTCAATTTAAGTAAGTTTAACTAGGAAACCTTTTATATGCTTTTATAATAATAAACATTGAGAACATTAAATAATCTAAACATTAAAAGCTTTTCATTAAAAATTTACTCTGTGTATAAATAAAAAATAAGTGTAAGAAATATTATTTATTGTAATGTAATAATAGATAAAAACACTTTTGTACGTAAAAATACTTTAACATAATGTTACACCCTAGAAAAATTCTTCCATTGATGTCCTGGAAATCACAAGGTAAACAAACTAATTTTCCATTCATTCAACTTTGGAGAACTGTCTTCTTGAGTAGTTTAATGTCATTTGCAGGTACAATCGTCTGAAGGGATCGTAAAAGAGTCCAAGTTGTAAAAAATAGGTGTCGAAACCATTGTCCGCAAGGCACGACTATCATTATCATTCGGTCGTAAATTCTTATCCGTTATCTTGAACAGGAAACGAGGGAAATAAATTCGAAAAAAAAACGTGTTTAGTGTTAAGGTGATGTCATGTTTTTTACTTTAAATGGGATCGAAATTACTTTAACAAATAAAAAAAGTTACGACGATAAGTAGTAGATTAAAATATTATGAGAAAAGCTATATTCAGTTTAAATTCATACCAAGTAAAAATGCTAAATTGGTCTCCAAAATCCAAGATTAAAATCATACACATCCCGATTTTTTTAGAGAAGAAACTAATAAAATAATTTTATATTCAGATCATGATTTCCTTTTTATAGTCATTACTCTTGAATTTTCAATCCTTTCTTAGTTTTATAGGAAAAAAGGTTTACGTTTTTATTTTCTAATATCATTTTTAAAAATATTGCGCGATTCTTTTTAATTTTCTATTATATAAAATCATGTATATCCCAGAGTTTCAGTTGTCTTTTGAAGACTTCAGTCACTAGACGACATTAGTCATAACGTCACTTGCTTGTTTGGAAACGTAGATTCCATCCGTGATTGGTTCCGTACGGATTTACCTCCAATCACGGAACCAATCACGGATAGAATCAACGTTTCCAAACAAGCAAGTGACGTCACACTAATGTCGTCTCTTAACAGTTTTTATTTGGAAACATCTTTTTTTAATCTTCTGCTACGAAATTTCATCTGGATTCTCCTTCAAGCTTTAGAGTTTTAAAATAACAGCTAATAAGAGAATTTTAATCAGGTGAATAACAAAACAATTTAAAGGAGGTAATTTGTTGCAAACAGTTAATAAAATTTTTAGTTTTGGACCCTGGCCTGTTTTCTATCAGGACTTTATCCGTTGTTTATTTTCTTATAACTTGATCAATACAGCTGTTGTTTAATAGCTCCAATGAAGAACTAAGTACGTTTCCCGTGCCTTTGAAACGTAATCAAGAACTAGCACGTCGCGTTTATTTTAATCACGTGACATAAAATAATAATTTGTTTTTACCTTTGGCATGGCAAAAATTTGCTGGATAACAGTCAATATACTCTAAAAATGTACCAGAAAGTAATTATGGCAAGTAGAGAGCTGTTAGTTTCAAGAGGGTTAGAGATAATTTTCTATCCTACATTTTTGTTACGCAAAAAATTGTTTTAGGAAAACTAATTATCGAACAGCTATGAAGGAAGGTTTATTTCCCAATACCGTGGAAGAACTTGAAGGTAATAAAATTTTGATACAATATTGTACAGAGTTTTCTAAAGTAACATGTTAAAATAATTTTTGCACTAATTTGTGCTTTTCAAGATTAAAATTATTTTTTACATCCAAATTTAAAATATAAAATTCTTTCTGATTTAGTTACATGACTCACGACTCACGAGTATTAAAGTAATGTAATTCAATGGTAATGCTTAATCATTAGCATTAATAAAACTCTTTTCTCATAAACTTAAACGATATAATGGACTAATAAATTAAGGAGTCGATTTAATACTTTACTGTTACATCGACAGTTTTGGTGAGGTACACCATAGAAATTGGGTGTTTTGGGGGAAACCGAACTACACTAACAAGGAGAGGATCCCAACGTGTCATCGCCGATTTGGTTCATTTTTGGTGTGTAAGTAGTGCATGACTAGAACATTAATTTGTGAAAATATTAAGAAGCAACTTTTAGAAATTTTGGAGAAAATCGCGATTTAAAATTTTGACATGTACTTATATATTTAATAAGATTTGCGTCTTGCAAGCGGATCGTGGTGTAGTGGTAAGAGCTGCGATTGCATATCATAACTTTTATTTTAATTTTCCACGCAATTAAAAGCACAGATATGAAATAAAGTAGTACATACACATTTATATTTATAATTATCAATTTTAATACATTTTTTTAAATATTTTTTTTTGTTTTGAAAAAATCTTTTCATTCCTTGTTTCCCAAAAAAAATAGTTATTAAATCCCATTTTTTATGATCCTATTGTAAATACGAGGGTAGTTTGAAAAGTTCTCGGCCTCACCCAGAACACGAGCTCTAATTCGCACGAATTTTTTTCTCCTGTTAGAACAACTCTTCAAATGAGCCTAATTAAATTTTTGGGTTTTTCTGATCAGAATTCTGCTGTCAGGAATTTTTTGAATGAGTAAAGGTGAGCTTATTTTCAATAATGGAGAAAAGCGAGTATCGAGCTGTTATAAAATTCTTTTTAAAAGAAGGGATATCACCAAATGAAATTAATTCTACGATCGTAAATGTTTAAGGAGACTCTTTACCTTTGTTTTCACCGTGAAAAAATTAGAATTGAAGCTTTAACATGGTTGCGAAAGCGTTCTTAAAGAACCATGTGGAAAACGTTCAAAAAGAGCCGCCATTCCGAAAATCGTCGAAAAGTGCCCTCTATGATTTTAGAATAATGATGAAAGAAGGTGGGGACATTTCTAATAGTCTAGGGATTTCAAAGGAGCGCAAAAGTCATTTTTTGCACGAGGAATTGCGCGTGAAACCAAGTTGGACAAGATGGGTGCCGCGAATCCAAATTGTGGCTCAAAAATGCATTGAAATGACGACTTCATTGCGATTTTTGACGCGATTTACACAAAATAAAAGCGTTTTTTTACGTCTATATGCAGAAATAGACATAACTTAGAACTTTTAAGTAAAATAATAATCAATTCAATGGATAAAAGTCAGTTTTTCAGCACCAAAACGTGCTATCAGCTGGAAATTTCATGGCGTAAGAATTCTGGAATTTCAGGGAAATTTTGTCAATGGATTTCAAGGAAAAGGGTATGAATATAATAGCAGAATACTTATCTAAACTGTTGATGAGAATACCGGAGAAAAAAGACCCATTTAGCAGATTAAAATGCCATTTTTCATTAGAACAGTGCTTCTGTTAACAAATGTGTTTTTGCGGTGGGAAAACTGGGGGATTTGGGTTAAAAATTTTAAAAGCACCTATCCTATTACCCAGATTTGGTATCTTCAAACTTCCATCTTTCCTCCAAAGTGAAAACTTCTCTCTCTGGTCACTGTTTTTCTTCGAATTAAGAAGTAACTCTGAGATGAATAGGTTTTTTCACGAAAATCTAGAACAACCCCCAAAAGAACATAAAATAAGACAGGACTGTCGTTATAAGAAGTGAGGCAGCTTAAAAGGAGGCAATGTTGAAAAATAAACCGTTTTTGAAACCATAAGTTGTCATTTTCCTCGTCAGGCCGAGAACTTTTCAAACTACCCTCGTATATTATATGTTTACCAAAAAAATGTTTATTTTGACTATCAAATCAGACACATAACAAACCCTTTTAGCATAACAAAATTGTGTACTTTCTTTTGGATAGTTAGGGATAAATTAAGGTAAAACTTCATCTATAAAAATAAAAATTATAATTTTCTTAAATCTTCTCATTCCTTGTTTCCCAAAAATATAATTATTAAATAAAAATTTTTATGATCCTATTGTAAATATTATATATTTAACAAAAATGTTTTTATACACAAGGAAAAATATTTTAAAATTTTAATAATTAAATGTTATTATAAGTTTATTTCATATCTGTGCTCCTAATTGTGTGGAAAATTAAAATAAAAATTATGGTATGCAGCGAGACTCGATCCCAGGACCTTTGGTTTGGGAATCGCAGCTCTTTCCAGCTTTCCACTATACCACGATCCGCTTACAAGTCGAGAATCTTATCAGATATATAACTGCATGTTAAGATTTTTAATCGCGATTTTCTCCAAAATTTCTGAAAGTTGCTTCGTAATATTTTCACAAATTGATGTCCTAGTCATGCACTACTTACACACCAAAATGAACCAAATCGGTGATGACACGTTGGGATCCTCTCCTTGTAAGTGAGAACACATCTCTATGTCCTGTCCAACCTAAGTACTCTCTAGCATTCTAAGATGAAACAGTAGGTACCTAGTGCAAAAGTTACAGAGTAAACAGAACGTTCTTTTTTCTGGTGAAATTAAGTATCAACTTGATAATCAAATGTTATGATTAAACTGTACTTTAGCGTTTTTAATATAGGAAAAATACAAGAGAAAACAGGTAAGTTATAAGAATAGTAGATAAATAAAATTTTTATATAGATAAGGAAAGGAAATAATAAAGAAATAAGTTAACCTTTTTATAAATTTTTAACTAAGCGGTATAGTGGAGTCGCTTGTGTCAAAAACCAATGGTGTAAAAATGGTGGTACCGGGTGTTTTTTCCGAATTCCGTGCAGGGGGTTTCTATGACGTCATGAATGCAAGATGGCCACCGCATGAAAAAAGCTGTAAATGGCGATCTAGAGATGTTATCGGAACTATTTTTGGACAAAAAGATCAGAAATATATATTTTTATCGAATAGGTACAAAAATAAGCATCAAAATCTGTTAAAAATTGCGTTTATGACGTCATAACCAAAAAATGACTATTTTCACCAAAATTACAGTATTTTGTCATGTAATACTTTAAATAGATGCTATTTTCAACGTGAATGTAATGAAAATATGCTTATAATAAAAAAAACCAACAATGGAAATTTAATTGGCGGTCACAAAAGGCGGATATGACGTCAGAAATCCAAAATGGCTGCCACATAAAATAAATTTTTTATTTTTTTGCTCAGAAATTTTTTAATTGGGAATTATTACACTTAATAAAGGTATTTTGAGGATAAAATTAAACAAAACATTTAAATGCCCCGAAATATTAGGTGCGAAACACAGAATTATAGTATTTTGTCATCTATTAATACCTTAAATAGATGCTCTTTTCAACGTGTGTAAAGAAAATATGTTTATAATTAAAATACCAACAATGGAAATTTCATTCTTTGTCACACAAGACGGGTATGGCGTCAGAATTCCAAGATGGCTGGCGCGTAAAAAGAATTTTTTTAGTTTTTACTTCAAAATTTTTTAATTGGGAATTATTTAATCCTTAAAATAACTTTATTACAACATTTATATAAGTGTAATAATTCCCAAATAAAAAATTTTGGAGTAAAAAACTAAAAAATTTCTTTATTAAGGTATTACATGACAAACTACTGTAGTTCTGTGTTTCGCACCTAATATTTCGGTGCTATTTTCTGGGATTTTAAAATGTTTTGTTTAATTTTATCCTCAAAATACCTTTATTACATTCATATAAGTGTAATAATTCCCAATTAAGAGTTTTTTGAACAAAAAAATAAAAAAAATTATTTTATGTGGCAGCCATTTTGGATTTCTGACGTCATATCCGCCTTTTGTGACCACCAATGAAATTTCCAATGTTAGTTTTTTTATTATAAGCATATTTTCATTACATTCACTTTGAAAATAGCATCTATTTAAAGTATTACATGACAAAATACTGTATTTTTGGTGAAAATAGCCATTTTTCGGATTTGACGTCACAAACGCCATTTTTAACCGATTTAGATGCTTATTTCGGTAACTATTCAATATAAATACATATTTCTGAGCTTTTTGTCTAAAAATAGTTCCTATAACATCCCTAGATCGCCATTTACAGCTTTTTTCCTGCGGCGGCCATCTTGCATTCATGACGTCATAGAAACCCCCTGCACGGAATTCAGAAAAAACACCCGGTACCACGTTAATGTAGACGTCATTACGAATCGAATGATACCACTCACTAAGCTTCTGCCAAAAATTTTTCAAAACATGACATAAGCGACCCGACTATATTTACCTATATAATATTTTGAAAACTCAATGCACTATTTGGTTAAAAAGCACTGTTGATCTTGTCGGTGCCTCCACTTGTTGATCTCAGCTATTTCCACTTCTTGATTTTGGGTGTAGTTAGTTGAATTTTAATTGCACTGAGAATCAGCATACATTATTATTTTTAGAAATCCCCAAATGGGTTGACTCGGAGAGCAAGGGAGACCGACGCAAACTGGCACTAAAAACACCTTCTATTTTCGAAAAAGCTGGTTATTTTAAATAAAGTGTTAGCTATTTAAATATTAATTAAAAGTGGTGAAATTCGGAAGATGGAATAAACTTAATGAGTATAAATGTCTGATAAATTGTAAGGGGAAATTACTTTTATGAAATAAAGAACTAGAAGTTTAAATTCAGAAAAATAATTTCGAGTTTATAGCAGTATGAATTGTGAACTACCAATAAGTTACATAAATGTATCCAAACAAAGCAACACATAAAAGTCTAATAAAGTTTTAAAGATTAAGATCCATATTAAACAAACAGCATTTCTGAAATCAATCACTTTGTTAATATAAGTTTATATAAAAAAGTTCATATAAAAAAATCTAAAACGACCATGTTCTTTACTTCATTGGTGGAATTTCCCATTAAAAGTTTCACATTAAAGCTGCAAGTATTTTAGAACACAAAAGTAAGATAAAAAACTGTATCTAAATAGCATCTATGAATTTTAGTACACAAGAATTGAAAAATACGTAACATTTAGGTAATCATAAAGTCTTACATCTTATCTATATTACTATCATATGAGTTTCTGTGTGAGAAATAATTCTGAT
Organism: Tetragnatha montana; assembly: GCA_963680715.1. NCBI lineage: Eukaryota > Metazoa > Arthropoda > Arachnida > Araneae > Tetragnathidae > Tetragnatha > Tetragnatha montana. The sequence goes on from OY796675.1 coordinate 35,684,048, forward strand.
CCATCAGCTGTATAAACCTTTAACAAATGGAAACTTCTCTAAAGATTTTCTGCATATTAGACTCCAGCCTCTTCTTAGACGCCTGTCATTCGTATTAGGCGCAATTTGAACTTCCTAGGATTTGTATTCTTGCATTTTGCAAATGCGGGTGTAAAATTGTAAAAGGTTTGACCAAATCTATTAGGAATAGCAATGAAAGTATTTTATGGTATTACCATCTAATATGTCAACTATACTTTTTTCATCGAAAGATATTGAATGTGATAAAATTTCATAACCATGCTATCTTCTTACCAAACCCGGAGGATACCCTGTACGTATGTATTACTTAAAATAGTATACATCTAAAGAAAAATTTATTGTATCAGTTTCTTTTCTATTAGTATGCTTATGTACTAAAATGTCATTGATGCTTTTGAAATAAATCATTATAGAAATAACTAAAGCTAATTCACTCTCAAAATTCCAATTGAAATTTCATTTAAGGAAAGATTACTTTTGAAACCTGTTAGATACTTAAAAACGATGAACGATCTTTAAAAAAAATACACCTAATTAAGACGTAAAATGGTTTCGATGACAAAATCCTTATATAAAATACAATAGCACTATTTCAACGTATTTGCATTCAAATCTGTCGGTATCAATCTCAATGAAATTTATAATTTTTTTAGCAAACCACGATTCTACATCACCCCATTTCTTAATACATTCTCAACTAAAAAAAATAGAAAAATTGTTAGTTAAAATTTTTTAGGTAAAAATAAATGATACTACTATGATTCGTTTCATCATGAACAATTAAAATTATCATATATCCCTGTCAGTTTTAAGACTGATCCACCAAATGAGAAATAAATATATTTAATTGTGAAGTTTTCTTTTTCTAAATATATATGAAGGGAATAAACCATTGAAAATGCGCTTATTATTAGTACCTTTTTCTATCAAATATTACATTTATAAAATCTTAGTTCAAAATTATTTCGTTAATTATATTACTAAAATAGAAATTTTATTTTTCTTCATCAGCACTACAGACTAGAGCAGGCCAAGGCTTTCTCAATCTGCTTCCTACTTTGCTACTAGATTTCTCCACCTGTTCACTCCCTTGGGAGTGAGGAGAAATTTCCTCGCTGTCATTTAATCTCCGAGTTCTTTGAACAGCATTTAATTTGAATTTACACCTAGAGTTCAAAAAGACACTAAATTTAAATACAAACCAGATCAGCATAAATGATTGGTGTGCGCTTTGTAATATTAATTCACAATGAAATACAACTAAATGATTAGAAAGTAAGGAAGTATTTTTTTCAAAGCTATGTTGCATTGTGTGTTACCCAGATGCTATAGATATTCACTTTGTCTATAGATATAGCTGAAACGACAGATGTGCCTTAAATTCCATTCCCGCCTACTAAATGTCAATAATGGATTGTCGTGTAAAACTAAGCATTGCTCCAATGAGCCTGATTGAGGAGAATATTGTGTCATTAACAAGATTAGAACATGGAAATGGGTAATTCTTCAATACAAAACCGTCCATAAAAATAAAAAAGGTATATATTTAAGAGGTAGTATTGTTATTTATTTGATTTTCTTACAGGTCCTTTAATACCAAAAAGGCTGCCCAGAAGTCACAAATATGCATACTTGTCTTTATTACTGTGCACAATAGTACTGCTGTGGTTTTATTCATATCCATTGGAGAAAAACTCAGCGAGAATGAAGATAGCCGTCCCAAAGTCACTTGAGTTGAAATCGGAAGATGTATTCCAAAGGACTGATGCCAGTGATACGAACGGACTGTCAACGCTGACCTCAGACGAACAAACGTTCGACTCATCGATTAAAAAGCACATTCGACTAAGAGGGGACGTTTCACTTAAAGAAAAGTTCAACCTTGAATCGCCAAAGGCAAAATTCATCAAAGATACATCATCTTTATCAATCGAATCTCGCACCACTTCCCAGCCAATATCTCAAACCAAAGAGGCATCGCCGAAAAATCTTCGTCAACCTTTTGTCATCGACGCACATCCGACATCTAAAATAAGCAATCCCGAGAAAGTCATCATTGATGAAAAATCTCGGACACCGAGGATACTAGAGGAAACCATGGAAATTACAGATTTACAAATGGAATCCAAAATCAACGAAACAAACCTCAACCCGTTCCTCAAGAGAATGATGGATGATGTTAAAGAGGTAGATCTATATCAAGAGTACGACATTGAAAGTATTCCTGAGTCATTGCAAACGAAAGAAATGACGACGGACTATTATAGTGAAATGAACTCTACTGAAGAAAGTCTCCAAGCGATAGCGTTTAATGTTTCGTCATCTGAAGATAGCTATTTGGTGTACTCGGAAAATTGTAAAATTCCTTACATCGATCCTATGCATCCCAGCATCCTGAGATTCGTGAAAACATTTCCACCATTATCATGCCAGGTAATTTCTTCTTCTTTTTATGCGCAGAAAGATTCCTCTTTATTTTACTTTTTTAAAAACTGTTACGCGTTACATACTCAATAAAGTAATTAAAATACATAAGTGCGACAAAAGAAACATATATAGGAGACAATCTATTGCATGAATTTAATCATGAAAGAAAGACTTTGCACACTTCACACTTTTTTTACAGTCTACTCCGCTTAATGTGATCACAGTTAATGTTATCAATTGGATAATGGTATTGAAACTGACCGATCCCGATCACTCCTATTTAAATTAACCTAATATGTATCGTTTTATGTGATCAAAATATCGTTTAATGCTATCAAAGTATGGCGGAAATCCCCTAATAACCTCCTATTTTTCGGTTTGTAGGCCAATTTTAAAACATAAATACACAAAATGAGTAATCAATTTAGTAGTGTTATAATGATCCATTCTTATATTTTCTTTAAGAAAGTTTAAGTTGCAAAATACATATTAGAAAATATTTTTAAATATTTCAATTTGGACTACAAAGTCGTATTTTTAATGCAAATACTCAAGAAACACCTTTTTAGTGTAAAAACGGTTATTATTATCAACCCGAATGTTGTTATCATTCTGGTATTGCATATACAAATGTGGTTGCATTAAGCGGAGTCAACTTAGCGGGAGTCAACTTAGCGGAGTACAACTCAACGGAATTTACTAAACAAAAATACTAACAAAAGATATTTAAAGGTCATTTTAAGCCATTTTTAAATTTGTTACCTTAATTACCTATGTTTGAGCTTAAAAGGTAAAACCCTTTTCTAAAATGAAAAATCATCAAAAAAAAAAAAAAGCTTCGCATTTAAAATGGCTCGTATTTATGTTTTCAACATTTAGTTATTACCATTACTTATTGTAATGAAAATTAAGTAAGCATTGGCGTAATTTAAATTAATTAGGAGCATATAAATCAATTTTCCTTTTTATAAGGAATATACTTAAAATATTTCTTTATGATAAAAAGAATAATCAATGTGAACCTCGAAACAACTCTCCAATCAGCATGATGGTAAATTTTAAAATAAGAAATAGTGTCCAATGCATGACGCTGCTTGTGCTTATTTTTAAGCAATGCTAAACAATAAAAATCCATAAATATTATGTTTTAAACGCATGCGAAATGGATTATTTTACGCATGATATTATCGACTTAATTTAAATAAGTTTCGAAAAATTATCGTTCTTTTTATTTCTATAACATTTATCTACTTTGAAGTTAGTGTGAAAATAAATTTATTTTTAAACCAAATATTTCCTGGGAAAATTGTAAAAATTTATTTTTAAGGGATTATTTAAGTCTTCCTCCACCGTAAGCAAAGGGTTAAAACTCAAAAATGAGAACATCTCCCGTAAAAGTGCCGATTCCGAAACCAGGCCCCTAAAACTGAGGGCTAACCTTGACCTTCTACCCCCAATGAGGGGCACTTACACAACCATCGTTACGTAACTCTTCCCTTACGCAACAGAGTGCCCTCTTTCCGTCAAAAAATCGATGTGCCCTCTCACTATCCAACCATGCTTCACTCACTCACTCACTCCATAACTTCCCATTGATTCACAAAACCATCAAAAAGACGCGACAGTCTTGAGTAAAACAGAAATAGCCGCGACTGAAAGAAAAGAATGACCACACGTGTCCCGTTGTGTTTACGCTATGGAATTCCGGGTGACCGGTGTAAAAATCGATGGGGACAGTCAGCCCTGGGTTTGGCAGAGAGCCGAGAGAGTGGCTCTGTCGGTCACGTAGATTATCATTTCCTCGAGAAGGGTCCTTCTATTTGGGACCCCGGAATAGCTCGAATTAATTGTCCGTGTGTGGCAACGGTTTATTGAACTTGCGGAGAGCGATATTTTTGGTTCATGGGGGCAGTGCATCACTGGTTGGTGTCTAGTTTTTCTTGGGTTGGGTGGTTATTTTTAAGGGAATGTTGATAATACGCTAAGCAGAGTATTGATACTATTTTGGAGTTTCTGCACTTACCCTACAAGCTTCTAGCAAACTTATCATGGAACTAAAATACAGAAATTATTGAAGTAAACTATATTTTTTTATCGAGTATTCGAATCTTTATAGGAGAAAAATATCGCCAATTATTAAAATTTTATAATTGTAGTTGTAAAAATTATCTTTAAACTGAATTTGATTTCGATTTTAGTGACATAGTATAATAAACTAACTTAAAATTGCATAAAATTACTAAATATTGTAAAGTTAATGATTTACGTAAAAAAATTTTAATATCTGTAAGTTACCTGTTTGTGTACTCAGAACTTTCCTTTTCTCTGTACCGTTTTATGACGACTAAGGTTTTCGAGATAATAACAAATTGACCACGCAAACCCTTTTTATTGTTATATTTCTTTCACGCAACACATCAGTGTTCTAAAGAACCGTTTTCTGTGTCTGAGATACCTGTTTAGCTTCAGAAAAGTGCTGTCGCATACATATTAATTAAATACATGGCCTTGGAAATAATGCATATCTAATGAGAAGCATTTCAAATCTGGGATTTCTTGGTAAAATAGGGATAAAACATTATTTTTTTTAACTTTTTTTTTTGTATTTTTACGAATCTTTTAATAAAAGTCAATTATAATGACTTTTATACTTGTCCCCTCCAGAGCTATCTCTGCATACTTAAATTTCCTTTTAAGCTGATAAATTTGTCTCTCACAGTAATACCAGCGGGTACATGATTTAAAGACTATTTTAGAGCTATGTACAAGCAAAAGCAACTATGAAATGTGTGTAGGAATAAAATGAATAGATTATAAATTACTTTAGAGGGAGGAAAACACAATTCTTAAACACCTTTCCTCACTTTTGTACACTCTTTGTAGTTTTATCCTACCTTTCTATCTATAAGTACTTTTGCACTTAAACAAACCAGTGCTTTTCCATTAATATGTTTGATCTGAAGATAATCTTATCATGTGTGTTCTGAATACTTTAAAGAAATAATATTAGTTATCAACCGAAAAAGTTAAATTCAGTCGCGTAAAAAGAAATGGGATAAATAAGGAGTATAATGACAAAGAAGGACTGGTGTAAAAGTATTCGGAATGGGACGATTAGGTGCGAAACCCAATTTTTTTTTTAGTTTAGTTAGCTTTTAGTTTAGTTTTTAGTTAGGTTTTTTTTTTCCGGCGGCGGCCGGCGCCAAATCTGCCGCTCCAAATAGTGGACCGGAAAGTATTCTCTAATTTAATGAATCTCATTAATTGTTTAATATTTTATTGAAATAAATAAAAAAAACTCAATCATTTATAATATGTTCTATTTAAATATCTTTACATTATGAAATACTTATATTAAAAAATACATAATTGAGTGTTTTAAAAAATTAATAGAGTCAAAGGAAATTTTTTCACGAAATATTTGAGAGAACCATTCTAATAAAATCTTATAGATTGTCAAAAACACGACAATCATAAAATAACAAAAAATGTGTTTAGTTAACTTTTAAAATTAATAAAAAGTGTTAAAAAATATAGATACATTTGTTCAAATAAGGTTAAAATGAGTGAGTTCATGAATAATGTCATTCTCTTTAATAAATACATTTATAGGGCTGATTTTTCAAATTTTTTTTCCGCTGAAAGAAAATTTCTATTCTTTTATTTAGCCCTTCAGAAAACTAAAAAAAAATTCTATTACTTGTATTTTGCTACAAGACTTATTTTAAATACGATCTATACCTACACTCTCTAAATTAGGCAAATCTTACTCGTGACCTAAGCTTTCCCGCTGCATCAATTAGACATCCCAGTATTTCCATCATGATTTCGATCTCCCAAAATTCTCTCATTGACATAATTTCTTTCCATCTACGCCATTGTATACGGATTAACTCTATGGTGTACAGTTTGTGAAGTCTGTCACATGGTCTGTCGGTGTTTGCAGCAGATGTTTACTGTTGCACGAAACTATCCATTGTCAAGGCCAGAGGAATTTCGTCATGCAACGGTGACTCACACAGATTTTTTTTACGCAAAAATTCTCTACCATGACTGATCCTGTAACATTTTTCATCTCTTGATAAGCAATCACCAATCAGTCGAGGTTGGTATGCTGTAAGTTATTTACTTCCTTCTAGTAGAAGGATCTTGCTTGAGAGAAAAATGTTTAGAAAGGGAAAGTGGAATAGATTAATGATGAAATTGGAGAAAGGGATATATTTATCACGCAAACACTATGAAGGATGTACCAAGAATTTGAAGAAGGGATGAATCCCATGAGTTAACATTTTTTTAAATGCATTTTTTTAATATTAATAATTTAATTTAATATTATGTATTTACAGTTTCAATATTTTTAATATATTTCAACGAGACCTTCCCAATAAATATTTCCAGTTTATTGTTACGGCTTCAATATTAAAAGACAAATCACTAGGTTTTTAAAATTTAAAAATGGCCTAAAAATATTTTGAAAAGGGTGAAATTAAAAGGGGAAGTGAAATCGTTAACTTTATCTTTTAAGTCATTCTTAAATGTATTTGGAAATTCAATATGGAAAATGGAAGTAATATACGTTTTAAATAAATCAGGAAATTTTTAATATGCAGCTGAATCATGTAATTTGTTCACTTTCCAGCCATCTCTCTCTAAAAATCCAGATGATGTTTCAACAATAATTATAATCAAAGACATGGAAATATCAAATAAGAGGATAATAAAGTATCCCCTCCAATGAACATTTTAAAAAGATATTCCTAAAGAGGGCTCATAAAATCCATAAAACCAATCAATCGATATGGTTATAATCTATGGTTATATGCACTTACTTTGACAGTGACATCCTTTTCACTTTCAAATCTTTCGTTCAGAGATTTAACTCTTTTAAGCTTATGTGGTTGCAAAAAAGTGGAATCTGCTTGCAACTAAGTTGGTTTTTAACAGACACGTGTCTATAAATCCGTAGTCTTTGTTGACATTGTCATTTTCTTCCAAAATCCTGTTTGCAAAGATTTCCTTCTCCTTGTTGTATTTGATCTTTTTTAACTTGCTTCCTGGAATGAAGAATACAATTAATGTTTTAAATAAACTTTAAAGTGAATTAAAATAAAATGTTACATTAACATATCCCACAAGGAAAATTAAATTTAATAATAGTTAGTGAGAAATCTTGATATTTTTTCAGGGATTTCTTTAGACGTCAAAAAACTACAAACTATAAAACACTTGATAGTTTTTCTTGTACCTTAATATGGAATTTTTTTATCTATAATAATTAACACATATATTTGATGAATTTAATATTTCCAGCAATTTTATTGAAACCTTTTTAAAAAAACAAATTGACATAGACTTTTTTTTTACTTTCTTCGATAAAATACAAATTTTATTATCATTTAGAAGGTAATATACTACGGATTGAATGAAGAGGTTACTTTTTGTGATTATTATTTTTTGAACCATTTAAACTTGATTTATTGAATATAGTTTCTTGGGATTATGAAACAACAAACCAAAATACAATTAGTAACTTTTACACGATTAGTTCTATAGTTTATTTTACTTATTTTGATATTCTTACTACAGAGTAAGTTATCCTCCTAGCGAAAAGTTTTTTTTAGTTAGAAGTATAAATCAAAACTATCATAAATTTTGTTCATTTTTTGTAATTAAATTTATTTCTTTAAAAAGGCAAATTTATTGAACTTGTCGTTTTTCTTAGAACATTCAAACTCTCTTACCTTCTCACAGGTGTGATGAAGCGTTACTCATAAAAGATCATCTCTTGATATCGTAGATGTTGAAAGGACCATCAACCCTATTCGACTGAAAGAGAGATGGTCCTAAGAAATGTCAAGCGAAACCATCCGGTGTATACACACAAGTTTCTTCACTTTCTTGTCTATTGTTCTTGGGCTTCTTGTAATCACGTTTCTCAAATTTTTTCTATCCATACACTCACGCGATATTCTTTTAATGGGGATATAATTTGACAGGAAATTTTACCAATTTCGTTTTGAAAGGCATAAAATGATATAAAATTGAGGATAAAAACACGAACTAATTAGTTATGTTTCTCTGAAAAAGTAAAAGGATGAAGTGAATTAATTACGTGTAACCATATAATTTAAGTTATAGTTTTAAAATTGTGAGGAGAAGTTCTACTGTTACATTTTTCGGTGCATTAGGGTTTTGAATGAATAGAAATTTGGTGCAGATGTGTTTGAATGGTGTCGCGAAAATACCGGTCAGTGTAAAAATCGGTCAGTAAGTTCTGGTAAAAAAAGTTCTAGTTTTACCCATGTAAAAAGATTTTTTACTGACCGGTTTTTACATTGACCGGTATTTTCGTAATATCAGTTTGAATATAGATACATTACATGCTAATTGCAAATATAATTGATGAAGTAAATAACCAAAATTCTGTGTTGACTTCTGCATATTTGTATATAGGAAATACCTTATGTACTTCTACATATAGGTATTTCGGTATAATTCAAAATTCATTCAATTCGGTAAAATCCATTCAATTCTTTCGCGTAGGTTCGAAAAAAAGGGGGAAGTAGAGGAAATATTATGAATGAATGAGCAAAATGAATTTAATAAAAACATGCTGTAAAAATGGAAAATTTAATTGTTTCACCTGTTTCTTCTTCATTCAGCTTTGTACTTAATTATTCATGTTTGTTATCAAGGTAACAAAGCTGTTTTAGTTTAGGTTATTATTATTAATTTTTCTTAAATTTGAATGAAAAATAATGGAATTGAATAAAAGTACATACGTTTCCAAAATATTCAATATTCTATTGATAAGGTTTGTACTAAAATGTTATCTTTTTATAAATTTCAAGAAATCAGATTTTTGACTATTGTTACTTGTATAACTAAAGTTTCAAACTTCTAAAGCAATTTCGCAAACTATTATACAAATTTGATGTAGATAAAATGAGTAAAACAATATAAGATTGATGTCCCAATAAATTAAAAAAGATCCCACTTTAAAAGTACCCTTTGGTAATTTTTTTCTGTTATTACTATTTGCTATGAAGGTAAAACACTTTTTAAAGAAGTAAAAAAAAAAGCTAAACTATACTGCTTTAAATTGCATGGTAGTAATTTATTCTTAACTGGCAAAATGCATTAATGTTCATGCGAAAGAACTTTTCTCCTTGAATTTTAAAAGTTACTACTAAAAAATAATTTTCGGATTTTATGAATAATCCTAACTGTATATTGTAAACACTTTTAACTTACATCTCTTAACTCTTTCATCAATATAATTTCGGTAAATTTCAAATACACATTCTTAAAAAGCGTATTTACCATTAATCGATGTATTAAACAGATGATACTTACTCACTATTTTATTTTTCTATAAATTTTAATTAAAGCACATTTCAAATAATTGTCAGAAACTTTCTTTAATGTAAAGCCTGTCGATCATTGTAAAAGGTAATATTTCCAATAATTATTTTCTTCGATTTTTATTACTCAATACAAGCCATAAAACCAAGTTCCTTCACAATTGTTCTTAAAACTTTAATGTTTCTATAGACAAAGGGGTAAAATATTTATTACAAAAATGAAATGTTCATCAAATTGTAAGGTGACATTTATAGCCTTTTATTTCCCTGTTCAATACCATTCTGAATTAGTCTTACTATCTGTACTCCTATATTCTATAAAAATTCTTTTAAAGTTAAATTTTTATGGTTGCTTGGATTGAAACTTTTTAATTTGCCCCAATACCTTTACACTTAGAAGTAGAAAGGAGAATTTCCTTAAACTCACAGTTTTACTACATCTACTACATCAATTTTAATACATGAAAAAATATAAAGTAAGCTTAAGGTTATTTCATTCAAAAATTTGAACTTTTAAAAACATCGATACTAAAATATTTTATTTTAGAAAAATCTGAAAAAATATTATTTTTACTTAAATAATTGATTTAAAGATAAAAATTTATCAATTAATTAAATTATTTAATTAAAGATAAAAATTAGATTTTTATCATTGATCTTTCAAGAGAAACACGGTAGGTAACCACTTACAATGAATGTTAGATATAGGTACAATAAATGTTTTAAGAAAGTAAGGTTTTATAAAAGCTTTTCGAAAAAAAAAATTGTAAAGAACTTTCAAAGTACATATTTAAAACAAACCTTTTCAGCACATAATAAAGTGAAGCTATACTTTAATAGTTCATAAAAGATTTTAACGCTAAGTAAGTAACTACAGTAGTATTAAAGTATCATAAAAAAACCGCAAAATTATCTCAGCTTTACAAGACTTTTTAAGATACTTCGACCAGTTTCAAAATTCATAAGAAAAGGCGAAGTTACAACCGAGATTTACAGCAGTTAATAATAACTGCTGTAAATCTCGGTTGTAACTTCGCCTTTCCTTATGAATTTTGAAACTGGTCGAAGTATTAATAGTATTGAAAATAAAAATATTTGCTCAAGAGCCCCTATGTCAAGAACTGAAATCACATAGGATAAGGAAACAATATGAAAATGCCCTACATTCTTTTATTTCAAAACTGAGCAGAAAAGCTTAGTAAATTATTTTTTTCAAAAATACAGTTAATGCGGGGGAAAAAAACCTCTATAAATAAACATATAACGATAAAAACGCTAAAAGAGATAGGGATAATGAAATACTAGTGACGTAAGAAACCTAAATATTGTTAGAAGAATATTATTTTGTACAAAAGTTTCTTTTATTTAACTTCAACAAATACTCTTCTTTATAGGATGAAATGCCTTTAACGTACATTGAAGGCAATACCTTATTTCTTAATATTACTGAAATAGAAAAGATAAATGTAGAAGAATTTCGATGCTGTTATAGAGAGTTTCGCAAGGATCTGGAAGTTATGAATGATAATGTAGTAGAGTAAGTAAATCTAATTAAGTATTTCATTAACATAAGTGCCTTCGTGTAAAATCTAAATTCAAGTGTCTCACTTTTAAATCAAGATAGGATTTTCAAAATCTAAAACTATTTTAAGAGCTAAAGAATCCGAGAACTACAACATTGAGAGATAATACAACATTGGATAAGATAAACATCATACATAAACAAATATTGATACATATATTCCCGAATAAAAGCATGGGTAAGGGGCCCTTTAAATATTACGTAAGCAGGTTTTTGGTCATTTTTGACCCCCTCCCCCTTGTCAGCAAAAATAAACAAACTGCAAACCCCCTCAGCATAATTACAAAGGAAAACTGCCCCCTGTTCTCTTTTTTTTGTACAAAATCTTTACTAATGCTTAGTTTCTGAAATTCATTGTTCTCCATTAACACTTAACCTATCGTAAAACTTTCCTTGTAAAAAATGCTTAATTTTTTTTCCTAGTTCAGTTTTTTTAGTGAAATTTATTTTGGCTGAATTTTGAAATTATTTATGCAAAAAACAAGAGATTTTCGAAAATGCAGTGTTTTTAGCATCACTAATACTTCCTCTCCTCCTATGTCAGGAAAAATAAGCGAATTGCAAACCCCCTCCCCCCCTTAGGTGCTTACGTAATATTTGAACGGCCCCTAACACACATATGTAGTAGTTCAAGCAAAAAAAAAATAACTAAAGTTCAAACAAAAAGAATTTGTAAAAGAAAACCCACGTATTTTTTTTTTAAATTAAGTTAAGTAAAGTTCTCTTTTAGTCTAAAGATAAGGGGGTAACAAGGTCTTGGATATTTTGAAACTAGCATATACCGACCAACACCACGTAACATCATTACATCTCAATTCTTAAAAAACAATAACAGACTTTTAAATCATGGAATTTTGGGTTCATCATGATCGTAAGTCATCCAATTGACTCAATTTGAATGGTTATTCCTTTTGTTTCATATTTAATACAAGGACATGATAAAAATATGAATCTATGAATCAATTACTTTGTCACTTCTTGAATAGTAATTAAGATAAGGTCCATTCATAGTAAGAAAATCCAGCTTGCATGTATGACCATCTAAAGTCACTTTCGAGCAAGCGAGATAGAGTGAGCCCATTTTATGGCTTCTAATGGATACAGGGGTTTCGAGTATGCATTAATAGATACTAATAAGAAAAGTGGGGTTCATCTCAGACGTATCTTTTGAGCCATAAAAAGTATTTTTGCTATTGCTGTTTTTTTTCTTTTTAGCATTCTATGCTTTTCAGTTGTGGATATTTGTGTTAAAAATACATTCTTCAGCAGCTAATGAAGGATGAACATAAATACGTGTAAACTAAACTTCTAATCTGTCTTTATATAAAACTACTTTTAACTTGGAAACAATTTTTACAATTTTCTCAACAAATTTACCTTTTAAATTTTATTTTTGTGTCTAGATTTTGAGTTTTATGAAGTCCTTTACTGTTATAATAAAAATGATGGATAGGGTCACCGTAGAGTTTTCCACTGGCTGTAATAAAACACCTATCTCCAGGAAGAAACCTTGTCAGTTTATGGCGCCGGTTTCTTTGTGTCGTCAATTACCGACCCCTCCTCGGGCGCTAGTGCGAGGGGACATACAAAGAGATTGGGGGAGATGAGTGTTTTATTACAGCCAGTGACTCGCTGTATCATAAAGAAACAAGTTAATTAACATTGACCTGGGCTTTTTCACAAATGGAAAAGTGACAAATTAAAAAAGTATAGGTATTACCTTTTTTTGCAAAGAATGTGGATAAGCAATAAAATTAACAAATCTCAGTACATTAGCCTCAAACAAATCTCACGCAAAAAAAAGTTGATTTGATTTATAATTTAAAATCTTATTGTTTCTTAGTACAATCTGGACGAAACAATGAGCTATGAAGCGTCTCTAAATTAAACAATTATTTTTTTATACTTTCAGGTTCTTCGACTGTCATCAGTTTACCGAAAACGCTGAAATTCCATACGAATTCATCCAAGTCAAGTGCACCGATCGATATGGTACTGAATTCTACGAAGAATTTTACAGCTTCGTGCACGACAAGCCGGAGGTGGAAGGGAACCGAACGCATCACAACGATTCCACTTACAGCGTCCTCATCGTGGGAATCGACTCCATGTCTCGCCTCAACATGCACAGGCAAATGAAGAAAACCCTTCGCTACCTGCTGGACGAAATGCACGCGGTGGAAATGTTCGGCTTCAACAAGGTGGGCGATAACACTCTCCCGAATCTCGTCCCACTTCTTTTGGGGTACGACGAGAGAGAACTGCCCCAGGTTTGCTACAACCTCACCGAATCCGAGCCTCTGGACAACTGCAACTACCTGTGGAAGAGGTATGCGGAGAAGGGGTACAGGACACTCTATGCAGAAGACGCTCCTTCCATGTCCACCTTTAATTACGTCAAGGAAGGGTTTCACCGACCACCAACTGACTATTATTTCCGACCTTTCATTGCACTTGCCGAATATTCTCTTGGAAAGTATTTCGACGTGAACACGTACGCTTGCGTAGGGTCGATACCCGAAACGCAAGCTGTGCTGTCTTGGGTGGAAAAGTTCGCGGCGAACTTTAGAGATCGTCCTTACTTTTCTTTCGCTTGGATAAATAGCCTGACCCACGACAATCTGAACAAAGGCTCGTCGATGGATCATTTGTACGAAGAGTTCCTTCGGAATTTACATCAATCAGACGCTCTCAACAAGACGATAGTCGTCGTCATGGGAGACCACGGCATGCGTTGGGGAGGTATCAGAAAAACTTATGTGGGTAGGCTGGAAGAAAGGCTCCCGGTTCTTCTAATAGCTCTACCGGAATCTTTCAAGAATAATTTTCCAAAGGAGACCAAAAACTTGCAAACAAACTCACACAGACTCGTCACTCCTTTCGACCTCCACGCGACTCTGGTGAATCTTTTGCACTTGAAAGAGGACTGGAGGTTCAGCAACCCGGATGGTGTTGATGCAGAACTTGCTTACAACTACACCAAGAGAGCCACGTCCCTGTTTCAGCAGGTGGCAGAAAACAGATCTTGTGCAGATGCTTCGATAGACGAACATTGGTGTACTTGTGAATCTTCTCTGCCTGTCAACACCGATCATTCCATTGTGAAGAAGGCGTCCAAGTTTCTAGTCAAGAAACTCAATTCTTTGCTCTCGAATGCAATAGACCTTTGCGCTAAGCTAAGACTGCGCTCAATCCTGGATGCTAGAGTGTGGTCACCCGATAAAAAAAGGACTGACAGCACTATTGAAGATACAATCCTGACTCTCATTATTAAAACGAAACCCGGGGGAGCAGTCTTTGAAGCGACGATACGCAGATCCTCGACAGGAGTGTCTAAACTTTTGGGATCTGTGTCTAGACTGAATTTATATGGGACTCAATCTTATTGTGTTCAAGATGCTGTTCTGAAGAAATATTGTTTTTGCTTATAACTTCTCATTCATTTATTCTCTAATATTATAAGGTCAGGGGTCTCCAAGAATTTGGCCCACTGAAGCTAACTGGTTTGTCTAGTCACGGCTTACTAGATACTTATACAGGCTCATAGGCGTAACTAGGGGGGTTATTGGGGTTGTAACCCCCCCATTACATCGACGGTTTCTAAAACATGAAAAACTGGGAAAAAAATCCCTTTACAAGGAAGGCGGTTCACAAGGAACTGTTCTTTTAGGAACTAACCCAAAGGGCCTCAAAATGAGTTTAAACACTACATTGAGAGACAATTTTTTTTTAAATTTCTGGGGGAGAACCCCCAGACCCCCCTCTAAAATTTTTACGTCTGTTATGGTGCTATACTGTATTTTTCCCTCGAAAATTAAGCCTCTTAGATGAAGTTTTCCCTTCGGAAGTTTTGCCAAAAAAAGTTGTTTATATTATACCTATATTATGAGACATTTTTTTAAAAGGGAGTAATATTTTGGAGGGGTTGACTGGTCGGAG
Organism: Tetragnatha montana; assembly: GCA_963680715.1. NCBI lineage: Eukaryota > Metazoa > Arthropoda > Arachnida > Araneae > Tetragnathidae > Tetragnatha > Tetragnatha montana. Next base: position 35,699,381 of record OY796675.1, read on the forward strand.
TAACACCCCATGAGTCAACTCTAGTTACGCCACTGTACAGGCTAGCCGAGTACGGAAATCATTGCAAATCCAGATGGCATTATTGGACAAACTGGCAAAGCATATTCACAGTGTTAAAGGCGGTGGGTGATATAGGTAGGTCTTGTAGCGCTCCAAGCGGGAAAAGTTGCCAAATGGTTTTCATTGTTTAAAACTCGGCTAGCCTGTATAAGTATCTAGTAAGCCGTGGTCTAGTATACAATAAGCTCCCGCCCGTTACTTAATTCAGTCTTCAGCGTATGATATTCAAGGTATAAGGACGATTAATTTAAAAATAACGACTCGTAAGAGTAGAGAGAGACTCGGGGGTGGTGTGTACCACTTTTGGGATGGATTTTGACACCTCGGTAGTGGTATGTAGAACCTTGGGCACATGGGGGCGTAGCCAGGATTTTCCTTTGGGGGGGGGGGGTCCAGTGGGAAAAATGTAGTATTAAATATCAATAATTTTTCGTAATTACTGAAAAGAATTTCGCGTTATACTTTTAATTACTTCTATATTAATTAATGGTTAATAATAATGTGTATTAGTAATTAATATCCTAATTAAGATTAAGTACTACTTTCTAATCTCTAGTTTGATTCAAATTTCTCATCCAATATGTAAAATATTTTTTGCTTAAATACAAAGTATCAGTAGCACCATATTGTAATGGGGGGTCTGAAATGATTCTCCCCCAGAAAATGTTTGGAAATTTGATCTTTAAAAGGAGTGTTTGAGCTTATTTTGAGACCCTCTGGGTTACAACAAAAGAGCCGAAGAACGAAAGAGCCGAAAATTTTTTCTTCACTTTTTTTAGGTCCCCAACTTCAAATGTAGGAATTATTAACTGAGTATTCAGGAGCACATTATAAGCTCGGTTGCTTTGATGATTCAAATTAATAGCAAATTAAACTAAAATAAAAAAAAAATATGTTTTGTTCCCCCCCCCAATAGAGTGTTTTCAGGTGACGTCACAACCGGTTATTTTCTTTTAACTGTGTACCTTCTGTAGAGCTTTTATAACTGTTGCTAAGGCCGTTGTTTTTCTGTTGCTAAGGCGGTTTTTAGGTATGGGATCACGTGATTGCAAATGCTCCAATAGAAGAATTCCACGGCTAGTCATTTTCTGTAACTGTTAACCTCTGTAGGGCAAAAAACTGTAACATCTTCTGTTGCTAAGACCGTTGTTAGGTCCGAGCATGGAACTAGTACAATAGGTCCGAGTCATGTGATGGAAAATGCTCTATATTTTCATAGTTTGCTTTATTTATCGAAATATGAATAAATTAACGCATGAAACTAGAGCAATTATTTTACTTAAAAAAGTGAATATTAAAAGATATAAGATGTCAATGTAATTTTAAACCCTTTAGCTTATGTATACTTTTTTTTTTAATTCCACAGCTTTAAGAGGACTAGTTTATAAACAAATTTTGTGATATGAAATTCTAATTTAACTCACCGAATGATTCAACATGAAATCAAAAATGCAATGAATTCAATGCCAACCCTTCATAAAGTATGTTGTAACGGGGGGTATCAGAGGTTTATCCCCGGAAAATTTTACATTTTTAGCATGCAAGAAAGTGTTTTCAGGCACTTTTAAGGAGTTTGTACACCCTCTCCTGAGTAGCCACTGGTATTATATTATCAGGCCCGTGGGCGGGGGTCCAGACCCTGTGACCCCCTCCTTGGTGATGGACCTCCCCCCAGTAGCGGAGCTAGGCGTCAGCGGTGTCGGCGACAGCCGACGGCCTCGCGTCCAAGAAAGAGAACCTAAAAATCAATGAATTATTTTCCATTTCTTAAAAACTAGGGATTTTTTAGAAAAATTTAGAAATTTGGACTAGGTATACCAAAACAAATTAAAACTCTGTCTTTTAGGGTCAGGTTACAAAAAATTTTCTGGGGGAGGACCCACAAACCCCCCCCCCTTTTGTACTTCGAACTTATTATTAACAACTTTATTGTAATAAGTTCATCAAAATCTAAATCCTACCTAAAACTTTTTGTCCGAAATTCGGTATAATCAAACGAAAAATTTGAGTACAAAATCAAGTTTAAACCCTGTTTTTAGAGTAGTTTTCAAAAACTTTTCTAGGGAAGAACCGCCAGATGCCCTTTTGTACTTGGAACTGTATTGCTTATAACTTTTTTTAATATTAAGTTTATCAAAATGTAAATCCTATATAAAAATATATATCCAATATTCAAACTATTTGTACCAAAACTAATTAAAAACCTGTTTTTTGAGTCAAATTTCGAAAATTTTTCTGGGGGAGGACCCCCAGACCCCCCTTGGTTACATGTCGTTTTGTTCCTCACAACTTTTCTTATATTAAGTTTTTCAGGGTCTAAATAATAGGCCGGGCTGAAAAAGACGAAAGTCAAAAATGCGGAATGTAATAGTGCGGAAAAGATGTAACACATTAATACAAGCATAATGCAACAAAAATTTTTGATCATAAAAAAAATCATTTTTGAGGAAATTGCCTGAAATTCCCTAGATAACGTGCTCAAATATTGTCCTCAATTTTTTCGTGGTTGTGTATCTTCATTGTCTATCATATGTGTATAGTTTCATTTCTTTGTGACCGAATATTTAAAAGAAATAAATTTTTAAAGTTTTAAACTTTACGTAAAGTTGTTTTTCCTGCATTCTTAAAATAGCCATAACTCTAGAACAACTATACCCAGAAACTTGCAACTTGGGTCATTCTATTCATATTTCTTTTCTGTTTAAAATGGTATGTATCTGGACTAACTTTCTTTTAAACAAGTATTCAAAATCTTTAAAATTAAGAAAAAATGCAATTAATTAATTAAAAATCCAAATTTTTGTAAATTTTAAAACTTTTAATTTTATTACAACTGAACATAATATCTTAATAAACATGTCTGTAAAATTTTAAGTTAAAATTATAATATTATACGGAAAAAAATATTCTGCATTGGTAATAAGTGCAATTTCCAAGAATATTCTTTATTTACGGTTAAATACCAATTGATGCATGGGAATTTAAAAAAAAAGCCATTAAATTTATTATTATAACAAATAAAAAGAACATACAGGTTTTTTTATTAACATTTAAGAATGAATGATCTTCTAACTTTCTATTAATTTTGCGTTTGCTTAACGAAAAACTTGAATGCAGCTTTGCACTCATTTAGTTCTCGCGCTTTAAATGTTGGTTCGTATGCAAGGAGTCTGTTTTTAAGGAAATCCTTGAGAAATTTTGATTATTGGGTATAGAAGTGAATGTCTGGTTAAAGTGTGGGAAGAGTTTTCCATAAATAACCACACAAACTATAGAGGCATTATAAATTGCTGATATACTCGTAGTAGATGTGAATACGATAAGCATCTTCCAAAGCAAAGAAAGCAAATGTACTACATCATAAAATCACATTTTAAGTACTATATATCAAGGAGAAAATATCTGCGAATATTTATTTAGTTGAAAAAAGCCTGGGAATTTTCTTTTATCTGATGAAACTTAAGTAAGGAGTAATTTTGGGTCCCTCCAGAAATAAATTTCTATATACGTCACTGATTTATTTAGTTTTTGCAATGGACAATTCCCTCATTCAACAGAAAAAGTGTATTTCTTAGTACAAATAATGGTTCCAAATATCGACGTTTAAAGTTTTTAAAAAGTAGTTAGTTCAAAATCTTTAAGTTCAAATTGACAATCTCTAGTGAGTTCAAAATTCGCATGAATTCATTGTTTGGGATAAAATTATTGTCAAGTTGAATCTGGCCCTAAATAATATTATTTTAAAAAACGTATCAATAACTATATCAAAATACAAGTGCACTTTGAAAAAATTTTGGTATGAAGGGCCCCGCAAGAATGATTCGCCGACGCCTTCTGATGGTCTTGCTCAGCCACTGCCTTGGCCCCTGCTTGGGCATGGTGTGTTACTTTTTCGGTCTGCTTAAATGTAAAAAATTTCCCAGTTTCTCAATAGAGCTTATGCAATGTATCCATAATGGAGTGACTCCATATGGAGTCGATTTTTGTATTTTCATTGTAAAAAGCGTAATTTCTGAGTTTTATAGGTATACTCTGAAATTTGAAACTAATTAGATAAAGATGAATAAAAGTTATCCCAAAGTAATTAATCTATAATCATTATTTGGCAAAACACTAAATAAAGCGAAATATTGCAATTAACATTAAAAATAGATGAAACAATAAATAATAAATTGTAAAATAAGATTTACTTGCTTTGAATCCAGTATTATCTCGCATTTACAAAGGAAAGTATAAAACCCTACATCGATCCAATTTTAGTGATACCGAAACCGAAGTTTTTAGTTTTAAAAACTGTAAAAACTTATGTAAAATGTTTGAAAGTATAATATTAAAATATAAATTTGTTTTTGGGACCACAATCAGGAACTTTAAATGTGGCATCAATGTGCTGTTTATTAGAGATAATAAGTTGCATGAAAGTTGCTCGCTCTAACTTCAACCTTATCCGTATTATAAAAAAAATAAATTATTTTACAATTGAGAACATTTTTTTAAATTGAAAAAACCTTATCGGAAATCCTTAAATGAATCCGGATATTTTTATACCAAAAATGTGTCATTTGGACCAGTAATTAAAAAGTTTTCTGTGGAAACTATCAACCAAAACGTTTTTATAGAAAAGAGGAACTCTAATCTTATTTGTTGGTTGGACTCAAATTACCCGCAAAGACCAGAGTTTTGACAGTTGACAGAACGACAATTTTATTTCTTTCATACAATATTTTAAAATCGTGGTAAAAATCAGTATTTACAGGTACTATATCAATGTTTTCACTGAACTAAATCATTTCTAAAAGAAGAGTGATTTATAGTAAACGTTACTTTCGCTGCAATAGCTTAGTTCTAAAGGAAAAGAGTGATTTACAGTAAACGTTACTTTCGCTGCAATAGCTTAGGCCCTTAGGGTACAATTCCGTTAGAGTCCCCGCTAAATATCGCCAATATCCAAATCGCTAAATATATCCAAATATCAACAAATTTTTCAGACTTTTATTAATAAACTGAATAGTTATTGATCTAATTAAACATTTTAATTTAGGAGTTTGAAATTATTTATGAATATTTCTACTTTTTGTTGTCTAAAAGAACCGGCCGACATTTAGCGGGGACTCCGGAATTGAACCTAGCTTAGTTCTAAGGGAAAGAGTAAAAGTTTTCTTCACTGCAAATATGGTAACTAAAACGTTACATCTCACCTGTTCGAATTTTTATAGCATAGCTAATGTAATACAGGATTTAATATTAGAATCAAGTTTTGTAATACGAGTAGGATTATTTTCACTGAAATATTTTTACATTTTTTTTATCTTTATATGTGCAGAGTCCGTTAACTTTATAATTCGCTTAAATTTATTTTTTTTTTTAGAATTTTGATTTCTATGTTTTATGCATGGAGTGCATAAATGGGTAGTTGCTTAAAACACAATAACTTATCCAAAATAAATAGAGGTAAATTAATACATAATTTTAAGTAAAATGTTTCATAATTTAAACTGAAAACAATTCTTAATTTATAAAAAGGGTTTTTGCATAGTTTAGTTTCTGTATCTAAAAATAGATTTTTTTATCAATCCCATAAATTTGATCAAGTTTCAAATTTATAATATTTATTAAAACAAACAATAGTAGATTACATTGATTTGTTAATTTTTATCACTTCTTTTGAAAATGCCTGCCCTTAGTTTAGCTACTTTTGGAAGGTTTAAAACTTTATACTTGGTGTTTTTATTACATTTTACATATTTGAAGCATGTCTGTGTTTATTCCTTTCTGAAATTAAAGAAAGAAAACAATGTTAACAAAACTATAGATTTTTATTTCTTTCATCCAGTATAATTCAGTAGTGAAGAGCTTGTCACCATCGACACTATCACACCAGTGTCATCGTAAATTCTCTCATAACAAGGCGGCTCTCAAGACTACCGCAAAGCTCAATCACAAATATATCACAGCACGCGTATGATAGGAGTATCATTTATATTGTATTGCATGAATATATACAAACAGATAGAATACATAAATACATATATTCAACCATATAAAATTAGTTTCGTGGAATGATTTATTGTACATTTATTCACATACTCTACAATGACTTTAAGAAAAGTACATTAATACAGAGTGGGACAAAAAACATACAACTATTTTCTTTCCACTTAGAGCAAAGTCTTCAATATTTTCCAACCGCATATAGAATTTATTTCTACATTGCTAGTTCCAATTCTGATATGGGTTTATCCTAATGTAACCAAAAAGTAGTTCACTCTGATTATCTTTCTTATGGCAGTTCAATAAGAGACAATTCATTATTATGAAAATCAACAGTGTATTGTAAGAAGTCATTTAAAAACTGTAGATGAAACTGTTGTAGACATAATTACAGTATTGAGTTCAAACAATAAAAAAAGCCAGTTGAGTTGAATGAAAATTTTAGTCAGAAATTTATATATTATTAATCAAGTATGTAAGAAATTAATTCAAGAATTTACATAACAGTGTGTGATTATTTATATAACATTGCATCGGGCTATGAGGTTCATCTTAAAGAACTTGAGAAAAGCAGAACTAAAATGTTTAACTATCATTAGGATAATACTCATTATAGCTTGTAAGATAGTTAAACTAAATTTACACATGATTACAAAACAAAATTATTAAACATTAGACATTTTCCATTATTGAACAACTTTTTACTTTTTAAGAATATACCTTGATATCACAAAAAATAGAGATTCTCTATTCTGTTTTGCAACTATAATTCCTGAGTATCACTAAGATTTCACATAACAAACCCATATTACTAAAGTAGTTATAACTATAACATTATCAGTACCAAAATGCTGAACTTTGTGTTCAGTAGAAAGTCTGGCACAATGATTAGCTCTTCCCCCACCTTGCACTTTCTCTCTGAACCCTCTAAAAAAAATTGGCACTTTCAGTTGTTCAAATTTAGGTTTGATCAAGAAAAGCATTACAACATTTATCAATGCTACTGAGTCCCTATTTCGGGTCTAAAATCAAGAGGACACACCTCATAGTTTTTTTAATGATAATGAAGTTATATACTTAACTAGATTTAAGTTTATTAATCAAAAGGTTGGTTATGAATTTCTTAAGATTAAAATTTAAACACTCAAGTAAGTCATGTTAATGAAATTAAACCTTAAAATTTCTAAAATTAAAAACCTATCTGAAAGAGTAATTTTTAGTATTTATAAAAACTACATGCATCTTTGAAAATTTACTGAGACAAAATTTTTAGTTTTTAAATGCATATAAGTTTTAATGCAATAAGTTTTTTAATTACATAATGAATATTAGAACTTTATTGTTTTTTTCAGGCTGAAACCCGCTAACAAAGGGGATAATGAATATTAAGCGATATCCTAACAATATTGAAGGAATCTTATAAGCATTCAAAAGCTGGTAATAAACAGTTGTATGTATTAGTATCATAAAAGATCAAGAAGCAATATGCTAAAATTTTGAAAATTTTAAAATCTCTAGAGAATTGGCAAAAATTATAAATAATTTCAGTGTACAAAGAAAAGGACAACTTTAATTTATTAAAAGATGTTACGGTTTCAAAAAAAGGAAAAGCAAAGGTTTAACAGAAAACAAGGTTTTGTAGTAAATTGCTAATAAAACTAACTTTTTTTACACCTTTTTATTCATGTTTGAAGGAAATTAAATGTGGTTGATTTAAGTTCTTAATATGAAATATCTGAATATTTGTAAGCCAAGATCTGTCTGAGAAATTTGACTTTCTTTTCTATATTACAACACTTTCACTCAACAAAACTTAAATCAGATAACAATAACTATTCATTAACAATTTCATCAAATTTCTAATGCAGTTCATTGAATTTCAATTCACAACTTATCAAGGTGAAACCCTGTCAAACAGATCAGCTTACTCACACTCCACTCAAAACTGTAAATAGATTTTTACGTATCTGCAAATATATCATTCGGAGGCACTTGCTGTAAATAGTTGCTCTTGGTCAATAAATATATTAGTCTTATGGGACGGAAGAATATACATGAATTAAAGATTTAAATACACATGTAGACAAATTAAAATAAATTCATGCAACAAGATCTTCTTAACACACAAGATCTTAACAGACAACAGATCTTCTTAACAGACAAGAGACACACAAGATCTTCTTAAAAATTCATTTGGAATCGTCGCATGACTATAATGACTATGAGAAATCACAAAGGTGAAATAGTGATTTTTCAACAGTTGGCTTTGGTGCTAAGCAAGGCACCAAGAAAAAGCATAAGAACTTAAGGTCCTTTTGAATTCTTTACGTGTATAATTATATCTCATTGATAATAACATTGGAAATAATAATGCTCATTTAGTTCGCATTTTCCAAAGGAATAGTAGCCCAACCAACTAGGTAAAAATCACGTCAAATCTTGTAACAAATTCAATTATATTATCAATTTCTGTACCAATACCAAGACAACATTTGAACAGAATTCTAAATGTACTTTTACAACATAATACACTTCAATTAAAAAAAAAATAAAAACATTTCCACTTAAAATATATATAAACACTTGCACAAGTGAGAAAAATCACATATTTTTAGTACTAATCCTGGTACCTAGTTAATGGGAAAGTACCTTTTAGCTTTTTTTAGCCTTTTTAGCTGTTCTAGTAGAAGAGATTCTAGGGTACTCACAAAGAAACATGAAAGCATTTTCTTTCTCAGGACTGGTCACAATAGTTGCAGGAGAAGTGTGCTCCAGCTTGCGCTTGGAGGTTTTCAGCCGGTGACTTTCCTTTCCAATGCTCAGAGAAGAAGTGGGACTTCTGGGAATCTCTTCCTTGAACCAGGCATGGTGGATAAGTTCTGCCGAGGTTAGGCGCTTCTGAGGGCAGACAGTAAGGAGGCCTTTGATGACATCCTTCACCTCTTTAGAGAGGAGGTCCCATTGGGGTGAGCTGGATGCGGAGAATTCCCACTCTCTGATGTGCTGCAGGATGTCAGCTGGACTGTAGGCTTGGAATGGAGTTTTTCCAGACAACATGGTGTACTGGAATAGAAAAGAAGCTGTTATCTCAAATTTTCAATAATCGGACTTAGATTTTTAGCACAGAATAAAAGAATAGTTAAAAAATCCCATGTATTCAAAAAAAAAATTATATACTTCACTCAATTTTTTTAATCATCGATAAAACATATACTTTAAGACATTAGATAACCCTCTCAAAAGAAAATCCTAAAAGCATTTGAAAGTCATGCTTCGGAAAGAAATATGTTTCACTAACTATGCTTTTGAATAAAAACTTTCTATACATTAATTCTGATAATTTTAACAAGATTTCTTTTTAAGACTCAAAAATTACTACATTAGCATACAACAGAAGAAAAGGTGCATAACCTGTTCACGTTTACAGTTTAATTCTCACACAAAAATCTAAATCTTGTATGAAAGATCTGATGGTTGAAGTAATGAATAGCAATAAAAATAACCGTGCAGATTTTAATCCAAACAGCTTAAAAAGCTAGCAACTTATTTAATTTTAAAACCAGACAAAAGACTCACCAGTACAACTCCAAGGCTCCACATATCGCTTTGTTCATTGTAGCCAGTTTTGCTAAGCACCTCTGGAGCAGCATACTGGAGCGTGTACCCAGGTGAAGCAATCGTCTCTACATCGTCTGAGTTTTCTACAGGAAGGTAACGAGCAAACCCAAAGTCAACTACTTTGATGATGGCTGCATCTGCACTATCATCAACAAACAGCAAGTTCTGAAAATATTATTAAGTATAAGTAAGTACTCAGCTTAATGTTATTTCTAGTGCTTTTAACATTGTCTACAGGTATAAGAACTATGAACATTTTATTTTCCGAAAATGATTTTTAAATTTATATGCAAAAAGGAAATAAACCTCAATTTATAGCAATCTTTCACAATTAGAAAAAAAAAACTATTAGAAATTTACAAGTTATAGAGTAATATTAAGCAAATATTTTCATTTGAAGAACATATATGATTACTTTTGAAAGAATTAAAAAAAATAAAAATTTAAGTTGAGCCCATAAAATGCTGTTATCAGATCAGTCAATAGGAAACAACTGATTACAAAAGAATAACAGCTAGTAATTTAGAAAACCCCTTCAATGTGAGTTGCTCTGCTTTGTGAACATAATATACTCCTGTTCATAAAAAAATGCAACACCAAGAAGGAATTGTCCGATCAACATGTAATTTTCAGGGTATGTTCATTATGGTTTGCTATTCAAATTATTACAAATTCAGAGTTATTGCGCATGCATGAGCTGAGCAGCGCTATCTCAACCACTAATTTAGTTGTATATATGGGGGGCTGTAACAGGACGTTAAGGTCAATTTCAATTTTCATCAACATGACACCCACATCGGCTTTGGACGCTATACTGCTAAACGCCATCTTTTGGTGTGTTTTATCTTGCATAATACCGCACGAACGCCCAGCGTAATGAGCTGGAACATTATTGGTTAACATGGACAACCTAATGAGATTAGAAATGAAGGTGATCTTAACAGCCACAAATGCATTAAAAATTTCTTGGAGAAAAAATTTTTTCCCTATCTTTGAAGCATTGATGAAGCTGTATTTCATTAGGACAAACCCCAGACACATGTTTGTCGAAATGTTCCAAACTTCCATTAAATCCAACAAAGGCAGTTAGTTAATTACTTGGCAAATTCTTCACCTAATATTTCACATATGGAGCATGACTGAAATTTTATTGGTTAATCCTCATGCTCAAAATGCTTGTTCTGTTGCCAACATTGGCAAACTTTGGGTTTCCGAAGAATCTTTGATGAAAGGCAAAAAAGCAATCTGTTTGATTCAATGACTTCTTGTTGTACAGAGGCTCGCATTGTTGCGCATATGGACTACATAAAACACTGATTTTTGATACTTAATTTTCTTATTTTGTTTTAAAATTTTAATAATTTATTTGTACCTACAAATGTCACCAGCTGTGTAAATTTCATCAAAACAGGGGTGTTTAGAAGAAATTTGGGTCCGTTTTCGGACCCTTCACAATACATTTCATTGTGAAAACGGACCCTTCACAAAACATTTTACCTTAAAACGGACCCTTCACAAAGTATTTTTGCCTTTAAACAGACCCTTTTTTTCATAATTCTTCAAATATTGGACCCTATTTTCACAAGAAAAGGCTCCTGACTGAAAAAAACTAATTTAACGTTGACTTCAAATTAACAAAATTATTAGTAGATTTTCACAATTTTTACAAAAACCAGACCCTTCACAAAAAGTCTGGAATGACCTGTGCAAAATCTAACAAGTCCTTCATGGTGTTGCATTTTTTATGAACAGGAGTATATTTTAATACATGAACACAATAAGCTACACAGGAATATAAAATTATCCGATCATCACTTTATAAAACAAACATATTATAATTTTTAATCCAATCTTACCTCTGGTTTTATATCACCATGTACAACTCCTATTGCGTGCAGGCGATTAACAGCTGACACAAGCTGCCTGAATATTCTTTTTGCCAAACTCTCGCTAAAACACATGTTTTCACGAATTCTATGCAACAATTCACCGCCTTTTAGGAGCTCAAAGACCATAAAAGTGTATTCCTATAACAAAAATAAACATAAAGTATTAATTTACCAGCCACAAGTTAAAAAGCTTAATAAGCAATAATAAGGAATATACATGACAGTTATTCTTTGTACGAATATAAAATTAATATTCAGTTACTTCTCACTCACATTTACAACATCTGGGATAGTGCTTTCTATATTTGAAAAATTTTACATCATTTTTTAACTCCAGGCATGCAATTTTTTTCACAATTTAGGCCCCTTTATTAACCCTTTTGGGACAGGTGGTCAGGGTCATTCATAAGAGGCGACAAATCTTATAAATGATGGAGGGCCCCTTTCTGGAAAATTTGGTAAAAATGAGTCAAGAAAAAAGGGGTGAGGAATTGTTTTTACAAACAACATATTTAGGCTACCATATTTTCTTGGGTCCAACCCAGGACATATTTTTTAAATTACTTAATAAATACCATATCAATTCATTAAAGATTAAAAACTGAGTACAAAACATTCAAACTAAAAACATTGAGCAGAAATATTAAATTTATTTTTTATTTGTACATTTTATTTGATATTACTTTTTTCAAGAATTGTTTGTTTGACCTACTTTTATGTGAATTTTATGATGAAATAAAGTCATGAAAGTAAACCAACGCAATTTCAAACATCTTGGTCAGAATGTTTTCATAAAAATGTCTTGCAAATCTTAAATGTATGAAACCCTGGACATTTTTGCAACCCAGGACATTTCTCCGGATATCTCTAAAAAGAAATTATTTTGGGTTGTTATCCTCTGGAGATAAAATCTAACTGTGGGCTAAATTCCTTTGAAGGTTATTTGGGCTCCTCCTAGAAAAATTTCTATTTTGAGGGGAAGGTATTTTTTACAAAAGGGCTAGTGCTAAAACTATTATCAGGATGACCGAGAAACGTATGGGCAGCCCTGCAGGTGGTTCATTTAAGTCAGTAGTCCGCGGACCACCAAGTTTAAAATTGGAACCTTCACGGACCACCTTGTACTATAGCTTAAAATATTTTACCCTCACAAAATTGCAAGATGAAAGTTTATGTTCCCTACATAAGCGTGTAAATTTATATGATGCTCTGAATTATAATTCTGGTTTAAGAAAATTTCAATTATATCTTTTGTTATGATCTAATTAAATCTTCGAGCTGAGTTTTTTCAGAGCTCTCAAGGCCACTTCAAATATTTATACAACACAAAAGTATTAATAATTAAGTGGTGACAATTATCCTCACAAATTACTCAGCCGAAAGTCATCTTAACGGATATAATTCCATCTTTATCGTTCAATTCACTCAAATTTGTATTTATTGGAATTTTTATTCGGACCCTTCACAGACCACTTCTAAGACTCACACGGACCACCTATGGTCCGCGGCCCACCGGTTGGGAACCACTGATTTAAGTGAAAGCTAAGCAGTGAGATACACTAATGGGCCGGCTGGCCCACCAGTGAATCACCATTTAAAAAGGACCAGAAGACAGGGTCTGCCACATTATTCAAAAGAGAACATCTTGTTCTTCATGCCCATAAAATATTTTACATTTTTGATAGTTTGTTCCAGAGAAATAGCCAGATTTATTTATGATGGATTGAGAAGATGAGTAATGTGAATTTAGAGAGTTTTCTTTCATGTTCTTAGCTAATATAAACTTATGCAAGTGTTCCAAGAGCCTTAAAATATGTTTTTATTACATTTTGATAGGAAAACGGATGTGTTGACGGTTTTAATGCTATTTATTTCTTTCAGATTTCACTTCCATTCAGATGGAATTATTTGTTGCTTAAACAGAAATAATCTACGCTCGAATGTTTAGTTGAAATGGGGATTAAAAATATAAATTATAAGCATTATTCTCAGAATTACCAATGCTTCAATGATTTCCATTATATTAGCTGTGCGCATTGTGTGTTTACAGCAAAAATTTATTAAAGTTGTTTTTGTTCTAGATATGGTTAACATACCTTTGAATAAGTTACTTAAGATAAAATCTTTTCATTTTGGGATATTTTTCCCAGTAAAATTCATTTCAGGATGTGAAAATGCTTATTATTTACAAGTTACTTGTTTTTTAAAAATTTTCAAAGAAAATAGAAAGGTAATGTTTTAAATTTGTATAGCATGAACTTCAAAGGTGTTCCTCTGATCATATTTCTAAAATTATAAACTTTCTGCAAATGTTTTTCCAAAATTCGACTTGGACACGCTAAGTGCTAAGTCCCAGGGGAAAGTTCTTTCTAGTCAGTTCAGTGGCAGAGGTGCCAGTTGTGAAAGGGTTTAAGAGGAGAGAGATATTTGATAGGACAAAATGCCACAAAGAAGGAAATTTTTAACCATTACAATTTTTACAGTTTCAGATATTTTTTCATCAAATGAGGTGGTGGAAAAATATGATGGTTTTAAAACTTTTGAAGTTATTAAGATTACCTATATTTCTACTTTAGTATCAAATGCATAGTTAATGGATACTTTTGCAAATTCAGTGCATAAAATTAGTGAAATAAATAGGCATATAAGCTATAGCTAACAATCAAAAAGATTCAAGTCATTAAGTATTTGAGTGAAGTTCTCATTTTACCTCCCAACATAGAACTTCGCGTAATGTGACGATGTTTGGATGGCTCTGGCACGTTTTCAGAATATCTATTTCATCTGAGCATGGATAAATGTCATGGTTGATGATTTTTACAGCATATTCTTTTAAACTTTCCCTATTGATACATCTCCTGAAAAATAAAAATGGGTAAGTTTGATAGTTAACCTATGCCAAGAGTATCTGAGGAAATCAAATTATGCCGTGTAAAAGAACTTTAAACTTAAAAAAGTAAATGGTGTGTACAGTGAATAAAAATAATTTTAAAACAACTTATGCATTAATTAGGTTGTCAAGTTTGCTCAAGAAGACTATTTTTAATGATAATTGAAGGAATTAATAAGCTGGTTAAATGTTTGGAAAAAAAATAAGTGTCTGATTTACCAGCAAATTGAAGTCAATCCATCTCCCAATGCTGGTTCATCAAAGTTTACCTCATACTTTTTATTAAATGCAGAGTCCTAAAAATAAAGTTTTAATTGATAAGGGAACTTGAAAGAATGCTTATACAATAAATATAGAACACCAAGAAAATGCAGAATAACTAGTCTTTAGTAATAACAATTTATACTAAGTAGGAAATTATTGTGAATATTTTCTATACTTTAACTTTCTCTGAATAAAACTATGTTGGTGGTATAGGTTGGGGGTTTTTTTTTGCAAGTATGGTTTGGTGAAGCTCTAGAAGGGCAAATGGTAAATAAAATTAAAGTAGCAGAGTAAAGTGTTGTTTCCTCTTGGATTTAAAGAATCAGCCTATTAACACAGTAATTCCCTTAAATAATGGTAACCCCCAGTCTCATTTGAGTTTCCAACCTACAATGAGAACACATTCACCAGTTTTGTAGCCTTAGTTTCAAGATTCTAGTGTACTACTGATAACACTGTTTACCAGAATTGGCAAAAGAATGACTTCTTTGGCATTTTTGATTTCAGTATTCACATATGAAAAGATAATCTCCAATGCCAAAAGGTTTTATAGTTTCTTTTACATTTCTGATAAGATTTACTTTTGCTTAGCTGAAAAAATATATTTTTAATTTAATCGGATTTTTAAACTGAATTAATAAATATTTTGGGGATTCTTTCAACAGTCAAGTCAGCAGAAGTGATATTAACTGAAGAAACCATCATTAGAGGGTGGGATACGTGAAGCTTCATGCATTATGGTAAGAATAAAGCCATTGCATTTCAGAGGGTTTTTCAGAGCCACCTGGGTACTATAAAAAGGGAAACAAATTTTCAGGGGGTGAAAAGTTTGATTTTTATGGAAGGTATTTTTAAGAGCTGCAGGGAACACATAATGGGCAATGCCATTTGCAGAGGTGCAGATGCTGTATGGTATGGACAAAACCAATTCCAATTAAGCCTGACACTTTCAAAACAAAGACAACAAACTATGAATACATACTATGTAGCTGCTACATGAGGGATCAGGAACCTTGCCATACATATTGTTTTCTTTATTCGTGTAAACAAAAGGTGACACATACGAATAGTTCTGAAAAAAAATCATTTGAATTGAGATTCTTTAAATCATTATATAAGTTTAAGTTGTTCAATTCATAGTTATAAAAAATAACATACATAGCATTGAAGAAGTAATATTTCACCTACTAATACTAAATTCTAAGTAAGCACATAGGGGAGAGTGGGGCACATTGGAACAAAAAGTACATTTTTGACTATTTTCAGTAAAACGAAAAAAAAATTAGTTTTAGGTTTTTAAGGAAAGTGAGCTAGTTAGCAACTCCAGCGTTAGAAATTGGGGGAGAAAACCACTGGTGTTGTGGACCAGTGCTTAGCCAATCTTACTGGTCCGCAACAAAAATCACTGGTACAACAAATTAAAAAGGACCAGTTTAAATATTAAAAGTAACTATTGCACTGAATGTGAGTATCAAATAGTAATGTTAATAATTAATACATATTCTATAATATTTTTTCTTTTTCGCCGGGGGCTCCCTCATCCCATATCGCCACATTTTGGGTTCAGTCAAAAATATGTACTTGCTTCACCAAATACAATCATCAAACACACTTAAAATACCGCTATCACTGAACAACTCGTCTAAATACTTTTAAGGGAAAAAAACGCTGCTAGAATTGGAGGGTGGGATATTTTTTCACCACACACACTGGTCCGGTGGACCAGTGATTATTTTATTCCACTGGTCTGAGTCGTTTTTCAGTTGTCCCGGACCAGCAATCCACCGCAATTTGGAACGCTGAGCAACTTAATATCTATCTCCAGAAATTAATGGTTGGGATATTTTAGTAAAATTTCATGGTTTGGTACATAGATGAAGGATGTGTTGTAAAGATTTTCTTTTCAGTTTTCAGTCTTTCATTTTGTTATAACCATACTTTTTAAATCATAACATATAAAACTATTTCTTTACCAGCTAGTCATTTATAGCTTTACTGCAAAGCTTTAAATTACCTAATTAGAGATTAAATCAATTTATGTTTCTTAGTGAGTATGAGAAAATTCATTGGCAAAGAATAACTAATATATATATATTTCTTCTATCAGATAAAACTTAGTGTAAAATTTTTCTAATAATATTAAACAAAATATTTTTCAACTGTTTTTAAAAGAGCTTACAAAAATAAAAACATAACTAATATTAAAGAATATTAAATAAAACATTTTATAGAGAAAACCATCTTTTCTAAAACTTATGCAACTTCTATCTCATACAAGTTAAAACTGTAAAAAATCCTTGAAGCTTTGAATTGTAAGTTTAGCACTAAAAATAATTGAACAAATTAAATTTAAAGTACCTTAAAATACTATATTAAAGTCTAAAAATGCCTTTGAAATCAAGAAAAAGGATTTAGAAGGGATTCATGAACTGTTCCAATATGCCCCATCTACCACTCCAAGTCAAAGAGTAAAAATAAATATTTGTAATTGAAATTGGGAAACAAAATTTTTTGGACTTAACATTATTGATGCCACAATAGAATTCAATGCAAAATTTTTACTTTAAAAACTTTCTTGATTGAATTTTCTCGCGAATAAAAGGAGAAGAAATTTTACTTTGCTCCTTTGAAAGCAGGCACACTAAGGTTCCAATAGGCCCACTGCTCTGAAAATTCAGGCAAAGGATCATACTAATACAGCCACCAATTGGTATTTTTTTTTCAGATTTTTAAATTAAATTTGGAAGAGATAAGTGGTTTGTTACAATGTGCCCCCACTATACAGTTATCATCTAAATAAAAGCACTAACCGAAAAATGCCATTTAGCAAATTTTGATCTCTTTTTCTGTTGGCTTCTTGTTAGCTCTTGTTCTGTACACTCATCATCGGTCTCCTCATCATCGGTCTCCTCATCATCAGTCGGCTCATCGGTTATAGATGGCTTTATTGGTGCAGGAATCCTCTTTTCTGCCAAGTCCTTCCAATTCAAGTTCTATGAAACAATAAAATTAAACTTTAGCAAAAGCATATAACCTAAATTATGGCACAAAAACATTATCACAGCTTAATACGTTTAGAAAAAATCTGAATTAGTTCAATCTAGTAACTTAATTTAAAGTATCTTACTCTTTTACAGAATAAGATTGCACAAAAATATTTTAAATTGGCCAGCCACTATTGCAAACTGACACTTTTCCCAAGTCAGTTAAAATTAAATTTCTCTTTCACAACATTAATTTAACATAAAACTAATATAAATACAAAAGTTACTAGTTGTTTTTAATTCCTCTCAAAGTAAGGCACAAAGTGGAAAACAATATAAGATGCCAGAATATAGAGTTATGAACCACTGAAATAATTAATTATGCATCCTTGCATATAAAATTTAATAACATGATAATTTTTTAAATGCAACATACATACTTTAAAATTCTTAAATACTTTCATAAAAAATACTGGTATGATTTAACTCAAACACTAGTGACACTCTTTGCATTTTGCGACTCTAATGGCTTATAATTAATCTGATATTTTTATCAGTCTAATCTCTGCCAAGCAGTGGCATATATAGAAATTTATTTCGGGAGGGGCCCAAAATATCTTCAAAAAAATTAGCTTTTAAAAAGCCGAAAGCTAGAATTTCGCACTGGGGGAGAGGACCCAAAAATATTCCTAAGCCCCCCATGCATATTTAATAGATTCAATGTAGTTTTTTAATATTTTCAGGCATGATTTGCATCTTGATGAAGTGAATATTGAGAAATTGTGAATAACAGAGTTTCAAGTACAAAAGGGGGGTTCTGGGGGTCCTCCCCCAGAAAATTTTTGGAAATTTGACCTTAAAAAACTGTATTTTAACCCATTTTAGGACACCTAGTCAGAATTTCGGGGGGGGGGCCCCTTATATACGCCACTGCTGCCAAGTGATCATTGATGACATTATGCAGAGTCTATTTTTACTTGTTATAATTAGGTGTTTATCTAGAAGGGGTTCATCTCATTTCAAAATGGGAATTTATCAGATTTTGGGTCAAAAAAGTTATAAATCTAGTGGTTGTACAACAGGCCCTTGATTTTAATTTTCACAAAATTCTATTTAATTTTTCCCAAAATTACTAAAACAGAACCCTGGTAGTAAAACCTGAATAAATCCTGGTAATAACACTTATTTAACAGAAACTTCAGGCTATTATGAAATCTGTAAAAAAAAACTAATTTAAATTAAAAGAACGTACTTCAAAAAACTTGTGTCTTTTTATTTCTTCACAACCTTCTTTACCTAACCGTTGATTGGGATCCTTTTGAAGCAAACTTTGGATAAAATCCTTTACTTCTTCAGAGAAGGTATCAGGTATTGAAAAGTATTTTCTTGTCAAAATTTTTCTAAAAAAGAAAGATAAATATAATTTTTGGTTGAAAAATTAATAGTTAATCATCAAGAAACTGTTGTGCTTAGAGTGGGGGTTATCAACCTTTTTGACATAACAACCCCCCTTTTTTAGGTTGGAAATTTTGCTGATCCCCTTCAACTTATAATAATTTTATTAATCTTTTACAGTTGTAATTTTTTACTCGAAACAATCACATCTAACTTATTAAGAAACATAATTATGCGCATCACTTTGAGTATAAGGCAAGTAATAAAAACATCAATTTTATATAGTCACATTAGTTTTATGAAAGTATTCAGATTTATTTATTTGGCCACACCAAAGTCTAGTTACAACCCAGAAATATGGGTACCAAATAGGGCTCAAAAGTTGTATATTACCATGCTAATATGTGAAAAAATAATTAAAATCATTCTTTAAAAATAATTTAGTCAAGCATTGGCTTTAAAATTAAGAAAAATAATTAAATATTTCTGGTTTAGTTAAAACTGTTATAAGAGCTATAAACATTATAAGTAAAATCCTATATAAAAAGAAACATTTAAATAGGCCAAGTGCAAAAATGTTTTCCAATTTTGCAGAAAGTTTTTCTCTAAAGTTTCTTTAGTAAAATTTAAAAACCTTTCTGGTGTTTTGATAAGTTTAAAGGACTTTATTTTTTATTTACTTTTTATTTTTATTTTTTTTTCCAAATTTTATGTGATTCTTTAATTTATAATTAGAATATTGTCACAAGAAACCTGGAAATAATGGGTGGGGTTGTTAAACACAATATTTACAATTTGTGGACAATTTTTTACTTAAATTTTATGAAGGTTGAAAGTTTTTCCTCTTAACCGACTATGTCTAGAGGTAATTAACAAAAACGAAAGGTATACTTCTTTCACGTTAAAAAAAACAATGCCAAAATATACTAGAGACAGATCAAATCTCTGAAAAGTTTACAATCATGTTCTGTAAGTTAAAAAATGGATCTGAAAAGTAATAAATATCAATCTGCATAAGTTTGGCTTGTGTCAACAAAAAACCCTTCAATTTTGAAAAAAAAAATGCTTTAAAGCTCTAAAATATTACATTTGCCTTAAAATATAAAAAAAGGAATTATTTTATCATTTTTAACTTCAAAATGTAGCAACTGTTAAAGTAATATTAAACTGTCTGTTTTAGAAATGTTAAACTAACTGTTTAAAGGAGAGTTAAACTGCTTAAAGGAAATATTGTCAAAAACAAGCAAATTTTTTAAAACTTTTAAGTAGCCTTTAGCCAGATAGATATTCTATTAGCATACATTAAACTGAATTTTCATAATACTTTAAATTTTCAATTGCAAAAAGCCTTAGTTGAAACTACATAAACTAAGTTTTTCTACATGTCTTAAGTCTACATGTTTTTTCAACTTTAGAATGTTTAAATTTACTTTTTTCATTAGTGTTCTATACTTTATCATTTGTTAACATTTAAACAATGTATAAATGTCCCAGTACCTATCAAAGAATTTAGTCAAAACAGATTAAATAACACAAAATATTCAATAAACCAAGATAATTGTACTAGGGGAAAAAAACTAAAAAAGTTTTGAAAAGGAAATTGAGGGTGCTTGAAGCAACAAGATAACTTCAAAGTAAAGTTGGAGTTAGCTTGTTGCTTCAAACACCTTGATGGGCAAGACGAAAATTAGTCATAACAAATATTATAATTAACAATCAACTATTGATAAGTACTAATACATAATTCCGCAACATTTTAAGAATTTAATAGTCAGTTTCATATAAATAAAACAAATCAAAGCATATAAAAAAAGTGTGGAACTAAAACCATATGTTCCTTGTCCATTGGGAATTAGACCACACAAACACATGGATTCTTTTTTAAGTTATGAAGTGTTTACAGGTTTACAGACTGTACCAAAATTAAAACTATAGCATGAAATAATCAAGAGTTAAACCATACTATCAACATGATTAGTCCCTGAGTTGACTAAATACTTAATAAGAAAACAGAATTCCATGCTTACCTTTCCACTTCCTTCAAATATATTTTGTCTCTCTTCTGTGAGCTGATTTCTTTTCCTTGTCTATAAAATATATTTCTAATTATATCTAGAAACTAACTTTAAAGCCATATTAATTAATCTAAAATATTGAATTTAGCAGATATTTTTCGCACATTTCATTCATGAAAATTTAGCAAAAGTAATTACAGAGTCAAGGCTGAACATATTTTGCTATTTATTTATATATATTTTTTAAATTCATGCTATTTGTACAGTTGACTAGTTTACTCCGCATAATGTGATCACATTTGTACATGATCGGAATGATAACAATATCCGATTGATAATAATAAGCAGTTCTATAATGAAAAGTGGCAAACAGTGTAGCTCGAGTGTTTGCATTAACATCATGACTGTGTAGTCTTAATTGAAGTATTTGCTTTCGAATATGTATTTTGCAACTTACACATTCTTAAAGAAAAATATAGGAGCAGATCATATAACACCACTACATTGATATCTCATTTTGTATGTTTAAGTATTGAAAATTGGCCTTCCAACAGGGAAAAAAAAGTTTTTTTTGCAATATATTGATCACATAAAACAATATATTTTTGTTAAGTTAAATAGAAGTGATGGTACAATTCCGTTAGAGTCCCCGCTAAATATCGCCAATATCCAAATCGCTAAATATATCCAAATATTAAAAAAAAATTCTCACTTTTATTAATAAACTGATTAGTTATTGATCTAATTAAACATTTTAATTCAGGAGTTTGAAATTATTTATGAATATTTCTACTTTTTGTTATCTAAAAGAACCGGGTGATATTTAGCGGGGACTCTTAACGGAATTGAACCGAAGTGATCAGGACCAGTGAGTTTTGATAACAATAATTGTGATCACATTAAGTGGAGTTGACTGAAGATCATAAGTAGATAGAATTATTTGAAAGATGATGATACATGAGAAAAAAGGTGGTTATTAATTGCAAATGCAAATTTCATAAGAAGGGATAAGGCTCTATGAAGAATATATTACTAATGAAAACTTTTTAAAGATCTGCAACACTAAGAAAAGGAGAAAAACAACTCAACTGATATGAAATTGAGAAAACTAGAAACTTGATTAGACTTTTAAAGAATATAAATTCTATAATCAGAACTAAAAGGCAAGATACATCAGCCAGAAGTTTGTAAACAATGCATGTTTTTATTTCAAAATGAAATGTAGAATTCAATAATATTTTTATGCATTGTGTGTAGTAATACGTACGCAATAATCTCTTCCAGTGAATCCGTATATCCATCAATAATAAAGGGAGTGGCCCCAGTAAGAAGTTCATAAGCCACAACACCAACGCTCCACCAATCAGCCCTCTGAAAGATATGATTGTCAACTTAAAAAAAAAAACAAGAAAATTAAGCATGTTTAAGCTCATTCATGCAACAGAGGTTTTATATGACATAGACCATATATCAGGGTAAAAATTCAATAAATTACAAAATGTACAGAAGGCCAAATATTTCTTAGCTTACCACCCACACAGCTCTCCATCTTAAAGAAAGGCTACATAGGAGGATACTAACACCCGTGTTCAACGCAATTGAGTTCATCATGTTGTAACCATACCATATGATTTCGGGTTTCCATTTTGTACTAGTACCAAAGTTCATATTCTCATCAATGCATTTACCTTACACAGCACCTTCTCTTGGAGAATGTCTGGCGAACAGTTTTCATGGAAAATCCCACTATGTGATAGGTCAAGAAGCCTAATGGGACCGGAGACAAAATGTGACGACTATCCCCTCCCTCTCCCAGGTGGTTCAAAAGGCACGACGTGGGAGTGACTAGCGTCATGTGTAGATGTGGGTGCAACCAATATGTGTCATTCTCGCTAAAAGTCTTTTCCACACATGTGCAAGGATAGAGTACAACTCACCAATCAAATTTACCTGCTAAAGACTTACCTCATGATATATGAAATCTTTTTACTTCCTTGTACCCATTTAAGAAATAGTTAACCCGCGAGGATGCGCGTGGGGTCCGTCAGACCCCAGCGCTCAAATAAACTCTTTCACAGAAACTCTAATTTTCAACCAAAAGAACTGAAACCCCGTGTAGCTGCCTAAGACATTTCCACCAATAACCTCCTGAAGATTAAATAAAGTAGATGCATTATTCCCCGTGTTAGGACGACGCTTTTATTGGAGCGTTTCAAAAATTAAGGGTATATGTGCGCTAGTTATGAACAAAAACATTGCAATAAATGACCAATAGTATCATTCTTTTCTTACAAAGAAGAAATTATAGATGCACACTACTCAGTTTACTTGTTACCCACTTTTTTACAGGAAAATTTTTTTCAGGAAAGAATTATCGAAAAAAGTGGTAGATAACTCTACTTATGTGAAATTGTCCACTATTCTCTGTTTACAAAAATCGGTCAACATAACAATAAGCTTTTATACATTTAAAACTATTTTATGATGTATTTAACCTTTCCCTTGAAAAAGTTTTGTATGTGCTGAACGTTTAGAATGGAAAATGATACATGGGGTCTGACAGACCCCACGCGCGTTCCCGGGTAACAGAAAGGTGCGCGCGTCCTCCCGGGTTAATGCCTAGTGGATACAGAAATATCCTGAATATGCTACCCCAAATCCCAAATTTGTAGTGATGTCATCTCACCCCTATTAATTTTATAACTCTATTAATCCTACCCAACAGCATCTCACCATTACACAATCAATTATACCAACTTATAAGATTTTATAGTTTTTGGTTTATTTCAATCAAATCAAATTCTGCCCGGGCTTAGTGGCCCATCAGGCGGTGCCCATCTCCATTTCATTAGCCTTTGGGCCTGGGGTGCTAATTACTTAGCTTATGTCCAGGCCGAGTGGCTAGCCCAATGCTGGACCCCCAGTTGATTCCCCAAGCGAGCTTGGTGCTCATTTTATCGACCCTGGGAGGATGAAGGGCTGAGTTGACCCATGACCAGCTACTGAAGCAGAAGCCGCAAGGCATCAAACCTGGGTCGGTAATGCTTGCAGCCAGGCATGCTGACCACAACACCACCGCGGCCACTATGGTTTAATTAATTAATTTAAATATAATAATTATTTTTTTCAGTTAATTTATCTTTATTTTTGTACTCATATAATGTATATTTAGCTGGCCTTCTGTACGAGTCATATGACTCCTTGATGCCTAATATCACGGCTTACTAGATACTACACAGGCTAACCAAGATTCGGAAATCATTAAAAATAATTCTGGAAAAGCACTAAACATACACAATATGAATGGTACGTTAGAGGTAGGGCATGGGGTGATCGATCGAATGGTTATTTATGGCGATTTATCAAATAGTTTTCATTATTTAAAAATCGGCTAGCCTGTATAGTATCTAGTAAGTCGTGCTAATATGTATATTTTGTCGGTTTTCCCCCTCTTTTGTGGTTTGTTTGACCTCAGTGTTGTATGGTTCCAGTAGACAAATTTGACATTTTGTGTTTTAAATTATATAGTAAATTAATGTATAGTAAAAATTAATTTGCAGTAGATATTTAAGGCAAAAATATGCCCCAAGATAATTGAAGCAATAGTCAGAAACTAAGCAGGTATAGGTTTTTTAAAGGCAAATAACAAGACACAGAATTTCTCTCAAATCATACTACTGCTTGAAACACGCAAGGAAGAGAAAAAAGTAATTACATAATCGTAGCCAGTATGGTCAACCTTTATAACTTCAGGGGCCATATATTCCGTCGTGCCAATACGGTAAGTATATGTTCTTGGATTCTGAAATTATGAAATAAATCATTAGCATCACATTTATCATGCTTTAAATATATATCAAATATCATATCACTTTTTAATGATAAAAATTTGATGAGAGATTAATCATTTAAAAAGGGCATTAGGTAAACAAACTCTAGAAAGGTAACAATTTTTACTGTGAATTATAAAGTAGAAACATAAAGTAAGAGTAATTAAATTAAAGAAAAGGTTTTGGAAGGGATTTACTAAATGGTTGTATGTAATGCGTATACAACCTAACAGTTTATGAATATACTTAACATCAATAAAAATCAATGAAATAAATATAATTAGTAATATTATAAATAAAATTAATTTTTAAACGTACATCATTTTGATTCCCTAATTCTTTACAAAATCCAAAATCAGTCAAGATGATGTGTCCTTCTGAGTCCAACAAGATATTTTCCAACTTAATATCTCGATAAATTATACCCAACTGAAAAAAAAAATGTTTTGAATGATGAATATACTAAAACATTGGTAAAATAGTTTTAAAACCTACATAAATAGGGTGGAACAAAAAAACGAATTTTGTGTTTTTTAGCCATCAGTATCAATATGTGAAAACCAGAAATTGGTCAAAAAATATCTTGGTGACAAAAGGCCTTAAAGTTTTGAAAAATGCTGATTTTTGTACAAAACAACTAAAAAGCAAAGATTAAAACATGAAAATAGCCTCATTTTCATAGTAATTTTATTATCTTGGATTTGGTGTGCATAATAACAACCTTTTTTCATTTTTTCTAAAACTAAGAAAAATTACTAACAAAATGAGCCTGATTTCATGTTTTTAAGTTGTATAGTTTTGAAGTTATACAAATTTTAAAATGCAGGAAAAACAACTGAACAAATTTCTTTGATATTAAAAAAAAATTATCACTTAAAAAGAGGGGTGATAAAATAACAAAATCTGGAACATTATATCGATATAATTAGTAGAGTAGTTCTTTATAAAAAAATCATAAAATGTGAGGGTTTAATCAACTCTATGGTTTAATCTTGGATTTTTACTTGTTTTGTATAAAAATCAGCATTTATTTCAAATTGAATACATGAAAGTGTTTTTTTACCCGTTTTCTTTCCCCTCTAATGAATAGTAATTACGGTGTATAGGAAGTATTAATTTTCACAACATGGTACATAAAATCAACATATTTGACAGAGGAAACCTTGTTATTGGGGCTATAGTATTTTAGAACGATTTAAAATATTTAAAACAATAAATTAACAATAACTCATGACTGGAGGAAAAAAAAACTTCAAAAGAATGTTCTGTAACATCATGATAAATATAGGTTGGTTGGTTTGTTGTGGTTTAATGGCGTGAGGTCCATAAAAACGGACAAAAGCGCCAGATTGTTGTTATTTAAACTAATTTTATTATTTTTATTTCTATTTATTTTTTTTTCTTATTTATTAAAAGATTTTAAGCAGACATGAATGCCATTGTCAGGTGTACTCTATACACCGCTTTTAAAAGTCCATAAAAAAAGTTGAAATAATGATGAAATAAAATCTACAATTCATGAGTAATTCCAATGAATGATAAATACAGGCAAAACATTTTGAAAATTATTTTAAATTATTCAAAGGAGGTTTTTCAGTGAGAAACAAAAAATCATTCTATTACACAAAAAAACCTTTAAGTCAAAGTATGAGCATAATCAGAGTGGCAACCAGTAACAGGGACACTGAACCATATGATCAATCAACATCGTCCATGTGTGACAGGACAATACAAAAAATGCCTGAATTCTTTACCTTGTGCAGTTGTTCAATACCAAGAATTATTTCCGCTACGTAAATTCTGACCCAATCTTCACAGAAAACTTCATGTTGGGACAGATGGGTGGCAAGTTCACCTCCAGATACAAAATCTAAAATAAAGAGATTTCCCAACATAAGTAAATACTGGATAAACCTTTCATTCCATAATAATTCAATACTTAAAACATAGTATTCGGCAACTAGTGGGCAAAAAATAGTTAACTACCAACTACTAACTAGTCTTGGAAATTGTAGTTGTAACTAGTAGTTAGCTATTTTTTCCTGGAACTAGTTGCAAGTAGTAGTTAACTATTTCCCAAAGTAGTTAACTAGTCTATTTAATTTCATAACCTACTTTTTGGCAAAATTCTAATACATCTTTCTAATTTATGTCACAAAAAACGTTTAAACTTCGCGCAAAAATGGTCTTGAGGTCAAAAATGGTATTTGAGTACTCTTCTTCCTTCCTCCTCGGCACTACAGTCCATGCAGGACCTTGGCCTCCCTCACAAGGCAGCTCCACCCTCTCCGATCCCTGGCCATTTGAGTACTCTACCTTTGATAAAAATTTTAAATATTTTTTTTTTAATTTTAAATAATTTTTTTATGAAGTAGTTGAAAATTTGAAAGTAGTTTTAACTAGTAGTTAGTTAAAAAAGTAGTTAAACTAATAGTTGAACTACTTTAAACTTAAAGTAGTTAAACTACTAGTTGATCAGTAGTTAACTACTAGTTGCAACTACTTTTAGTTAACTAGTGCCGAACACTATTAAAACACTGCAAAGTGAAATATTCAATCTAGATCAGTAACATGAACATATTTAATTTTGAATGTTATTTGTAAAATAAAAAATAAATCAACAAAAAATTTGTAAAAAATTAATACTTTACATAGTATTGATATAAAATATGTAATATTTCTTCATAAATAATGCTATTTATTGTAATGTAAATTAAATTTTATATACAGGGTGTTTCAAAATTGCGTTGCACGGCTTTTATTCGGAACCAGCGCCTCCTAGGGTCATGGAAGTAAGGTCTACCCCAAGGTTAGTGACCCTGGAGAATCTAATGAGATGACTTACAGCGCTCCTAGCGGCGAAATTAAAAAGTTAAAAAAATTAATTTAAAAACTAAAAGAGATAGAGTAAAAAGTTCAGTACAAAAGTTGTTGCCAAGATCATAACGAACTCAAGTAAAAAAAATTCATCAAAATAGCTTAATTATTCGAGGAGATATTCACTGTTGAAAATGGCACTTTTTTGAGTGGCGAAAAAGGGCCCGGCCACAAATTTAGAAACGCTTTCTCGTCATTATCGTGCGGGAGTTTTAAGCTTTACAGTGACTGATTTGATGGATCAATCGAAAATTATTTTTAATAAAAAAAGTATTAACGATCAATGGCTAATCGAAGGTTAATTAGAATTAAATATTTCGAAATCTGTTGACTTTTTAATGTTTTGCATATTGATAGGGATTGTCGTTGAGGGATCTGATTTGTTTGCCGCAAGGTAGTATAATTTCGAATATGGTTATTCAGTCAGCGAGCGCTTAGATTGGCCTGAGGGGAAAACGTCACTTGAATTTGACAAGCGTGCTGATTATTTCAGATGAGAGAAAGGAAATTATAGTTCTTAAATCTGAAGTTGATTTCTTTCTCAATTATAAAGCAATTTCACGTCATTTATTTTTCAAACATGACGACTTTTAGTAAATCTCAGTATTTAGAAATGGTTCTCATCTATGGAGAAACTCTACGGAATTCGGTTCGAGCTGCACGTGTATTTGCTGATCGCTTTCCAAATGATCCTCATCCTACATCAGCGACTATCAGGAAAGTTGTGCAGCGCCTTAAAGATACAGGAAGCGTTCTTAGGAGACACTATTCGATGAGACAACGTTCTACTAATCGCATACCAGATGAAGACTTACTGGCATACGCTTTATCCCATCCTCACACCAGTATTAGAGAAATGAGCGATCTGACTGGCTTACCAGTAAGTCGAATTTGGAGGGTTTTGAACAAGAATGGAGCGCATCCTTACCATGTTACACCACAGCAAGGATTGCTACAAGGAGATGCGGAACGACGTTTCGATTGGTGCAATTGGGCACTTAATGAATTGGAAAGTGACCCAAACTTTTTTAAAAATATCATTTGGTCCGATGAGGCAAAATTTCATCGCAATGGAATCTTTAACAGGCATAACACTCATGTTTGGGCTCTTCAAAATCCTGCATGGGGAGTTAGTGTTAGACATCAAGTACAGTGGTCAGTAAATGTGTGGTGCGGTGTTTGGAGGGACCGTCTAGTTGGACCAATTTTCTTCGTTGGTTCGCTGGATGGAAACAAGTACCTTCAGAATTTGCAGGATATCTTGCCTGATTTCTTGGAAGACATTCCTCTCTCACTGTTACCATCACTTTGGTTCCAACATGACGGCGCTCCACCGCACAAGCCACATCTGGTTCAAAAGTTCCTCAAAGACACATTTGGCAATAAGATAATTGGGTATGGTGGGAGTATTGAATGGCCTCCAAGATCTCCTGATCTTAATCCACTCGACTTTTTCCTTTGGGGTCACTTGAAAAATCAAGTTTACGAAACGCCATCTACGAGTCTCCAGGACTTAAAAAACCGCATCATCGACAGTTGCGCAACTGTCACACCCCATATGGTCCAAAATGTGCTTTCTAACATGGTTGAAAGGACACAAAAGTGTATTGTTGCCCATGGTAATCTTTTTGAGCAAGCTCAATAAATTATAATTTTGCACTGTGAATTTATTCCTTTTCTCCTACTTTGTGTCCTACCAATATGCAAAACATTAAAAAGTCAACTGTTTTCGAAATATTTATTTCTAATTAATCTTCGATTAGCGATTGATCGTTAATACCCGTTTTAGTAAACATTTATCTCGCAAAAGTAACGATTTCTGATCGTGGTAGTTCTTAAATGTCCAAGCTTGGACTTTCCTTTTTAAAAAAATTTGAAGCATTATTTTCGATTGATCCATCAAATCAGTCACTGTCAAGCTTAAAACTCCCGCACGATAATGACGGAGAAAGCGTTTCTAAATTTGTGGCCGGGCCCTTTTTCGCCACTCAAAAAAGTGCCATTTTCAACAGTGAATATCTCCTCGAATAATTAAGCTATTTTGATGAATTTTTTTTACTTGAGTTCGTTATGATCTTGGCAACAACTTTTGTACTGAACTTTTTACTCTATCTCTTTTAGTTTTTAAATTAATTTTTTTAACTTTTTAATTTCGCCGCTAGGAGCGCTGTAAGTCATCTCATTAGATTCTCCAGGGTCACTAACCTAGGGGTAGACCTTACTTCCATGACCCTAGGAGGCGCTGGTTCCGAATAAAAGCCGTGCAACGCAATTTTGAAACACCCTGTATAATTTAATATATAGGACAACATGTTTTATTTACAATCATAATAAACTTATAAGGTTACAGCCTAGCTTCGCTTTTTGGAGTAGTCGACTACTTTCCGAATTTTCCATTTTTTTCTCAAAAGCTTTTGATTTTATTACCGGCTCAGATTTAGAACGGCTGAATCGGTACTAAACCTTTGAGACAGGCTGCCTGAATGTTGAATTAGAAGCACTACTGAATTGAATTCCTATTGAAAAAGTAACGTTTTTTACAAAATCCTATGAAGACTTACCTAGAACCAGGTAGAGGTTGGAGTCCGTCTGAAAGGCATAGTGGATCGACACCAAAAAAGGGTATTTCTGGATCCGAATGAGAACATTCTTCTCCGCGTGAGCTAGCTCAATATACTTTTTTGAGTTCAATTTGGCCTTCTCCGTGACTTTCATGGCATACAGCTGGTTGATATCACTGCCGCAATTCTTCCGCACCAAATGAACATCGCCATAGCCTGCAATCACACAAAATGCATACAAGTTTTATTTAGTCCCCTCGCCTCCAACATAACATCAGTGGTATGGCTTGTGGAAAATGTACTTTCCGTAGCATATACCACTATTTTTTTTTAGTTTTAAAATTTAAAACTCAAAAAAAAATCTTCCAACTTAATTCTCCCCCAAATCCTCCAATATTTAACCGTTTTTTTTCTTTAGTAAATAGCTTTTGCTTCAGGGGAAATATTCTTTCATATTTCAGAGGAAAAGTTTCACTTACTTTGCTCTTCTTTAACATTTCCGACACACATTATCATTTAATTTTGATTTAATATCAACACCCAAAAAGAAAATAAGGCATTGAAAAATAAAACTAACTAGACCTTTATCACTATCTTGTGAGATTAATTCCAAAACTGAAAACTTATAGATGTTATAATATAAAAGCAATGTTCTTACCCCCACGTCCAATACATTTCAGAATGTCAAAATCCTTAAAGCCAACACTATTATTGCCAGGAAGATTCACTGAAAAAAAAGTTATATCTAAGTACATATGTTACCGTGAAAGACCGAAATTGGAGAATGTCGACATTCACCGGTGAATGTCAACAATCACCAAATACGTCGGTGAAAGATCGAATATTTCATTACATTCGGACCCTCACCGGTGTATGTCGACAATCACAGATATGCTCTGGTGGATGTCGAAAATAACAATAAATAAATAATAATATAAATAATAACAAATAAATAAGATTTGAATCACATAATTTAGTAAGTTTTTTATTACTATTATTTAATTTTCTCATTTAGAACTTACTGTATAATTAAGTAAGTTTTTAACTTCTATTATTTTCCTTTCTCATTTTGAATGTAGGGGAGAGTGGGGCACCTTGGGACACTTTTTACTAAATTATTTTTCGAATTTATTTATACCGTTATATTTATACTACTAAAAAAATTTTACATAAAAAAATATATTGAACCTACACGTGATTGTAACTTTGCGTCACGCAAAACAAGAAAACTAAATAATTCTATTCAGCTAATTTGACATATCAGTAATATATTTTATTTTTTCCTACTGTTTATGTTTTATGATGTTAATCCTTTTTTAGTTCAAATTTGATTTTGGATAATGTAATTTTCCAGTCATTCTAGTAGTTCTGCAAGAGAGGAACTCATCGTATATGGACGGTATTACGTGTAAGATTTTAATTTTAAAGTTTTATTAAGTAAAAGGTGTGTTCTGTTCTTTTAGCGTATCTGTTGTGGATTTTAATTTCAAAATATAGAAAATAGAGTAAGGAAAAGAAAGTGTGATTTTGATCTTCGATGTTGTGAATGAAGAAGTCAAAAAGAAACGATGATTCTTGGTGTTTAAATCAGTAAGCATCTTTTCGTATGATTTCTGTTAACTCTATCCACGTTTTTCGGAGTTTTGTTTGGAATTTTATTGTTTAAAATCTGGCCTAAAATACGGTGTCAACTTGGTGGATCAGCACCGGAGCAGCAGCAGCACCCCCAATAACACTAGTCAACAAAATCGAACTTTTTTTTTGGCTCAAGAACGAAAATGGGTGATTCTTATAGAACTTTTCACGCTAAATTCAAATATGCAAGCAGTTTTTCTCCATCACCCTCAGTTTTTTTGAAAAACGCATTTTAATGTTATATAACATTTTGATGACTTAATGACTTTGAATTCAATTTTCAGGGTCAAAAAGCATTACTCAAGTCTTTAAAGTACTTCCAAAGGGACAAGGAAGGTTGAAATTTCTAAAATATGAAATTTGGTAGCAAATGGATAGGTTTAAGGGGTTATTACCCTCCTAAAAAGGCAAAAAAATAGCTAAAAATTACACTAGTCAACAAATTCTAACTTTTTATTTGGCTCAAGAACGAAAATGGGTGATTCTTATAGAACTTTTCACGCTGAATTCAAATATGCAAGCAGTTTTTCTCCATCACCCTCAGTTTTTTTTTTAAAAACTCATTTTAATGTTATATAACATTTTGATGACTTGGTGACTTTGAATTCGATTTTCAGGGTCAAAAAGCATTACTCAAGTCTTTAAATTACTCCCAAAGGGACAAGGAAGGTTGAAATTTCTAAAATATGAAATTTGGTAGCAAATGGATAGGTTTAAGGGGTTATTACCCCCTATAAAAGCAAAAAAAAAATAGCTAAAAATTATAGAGGTTTTTATACGATATTTTTTCCTCTTAATTTTTACGCATTTCACCTTTGAAGGGTCCAAACCCTTCCCCAAGGGCCCAAATTTGATGACAATGTGCAGCAATGATTTTTACTAAAACCGGTTGAGGTGTTAGAGCCCCAGAAGCCCCCGCGGAAGGGTTCAGAAGACTCTGGACTCTCAGCGCTTTTCGCGCAAGCGCCGTGCCCTTTTCGACCCCTTAACACTAAATATATCAACAACTGAAGGGTTTCACATGGCTGGTGTTTATCGGTCCCTTTCTGCTTCATCCCACCCACTTTGTGTCGGCGAACTTTTTGATCTAGCACGTGAGGCGTTGGTGGGAAAAACATCACTTTAAATAGAGGGAAAATGGAACTTTAATCACTGTTTATGTACACAAAAAATTAGAACCTATACAGAATGTAGATGTGTTTGTGTTTCCATAATATAATCAAATAAATACATCAAGAAAAAAAATTAAAATAGTGTTTTAAACATATTTTTTATCCCTAAATGTATCTATATTTATACCAAAAAGCAGTAAATCAAAAAAGCTGAATTGTGAAAAATCTAAGGGTGATGGAAAAATTCTGATTGCAGATTCGGAATCAGCGTGAAAAGTTGCCTTAAGAACACTATACCATGTTCTTGAGCCAAAAACCTTGTTTACCAGTGTAATTTTAGCTACGAGCCGCCACTGACTTTGAAGTTAAAATTCACAACAGATACGCTAAAAGAACAGAACACACCTTTTCTTAATAAAACTTTAAAATTAAAATCTTACACGTTATACCATCCATATACGATGAGTTACTCTCTTGCACGCTACTAGAATGACTGAAAAATTACATTATCCAAAATCAAATTTAAAGTAAAAAGTAATAACATAAAAAAGGTAGGAAAAATAAGATACAAGAGTCCGAAAGACTCTCTCAATCGCGTTGTCACTCGCGCGCTCTGGAATTAACATTTATGCTTTGAGAAGGTTAAAATAGACATAAGGACATATAAATGCATGGTATATTGAACATTTTAACACTTGGCCTCTAAATCAGTCAAACAGGGTGTTGGGATTACGCGGGCGGAATAGAACTGGTGTAGAGTTACACTGCATATGAAATTTTAGCTTCAAATTTTTTAGAGATGAAAATAGTCATTTCTTACAGATTTTGGGTCGCTAAAGCCAAAAATCACCCTTAAAATGCTTAATTAACTCTGCTTCTTGGGTAATTCAATTCTATTATATTAATATTTATCTACCCGCTACGTGAACTTTGTTTATCGTAACTATAACGCCCCATAGCGTAATAAAAAAAATGAGAAAAATTGAATTACCCGAAAAGCAGAGTTAATTAAGCATTTTAAGGGTGATTTTTGGCTTTAGCGACCCTAAATCTGTAAGAAATGACTATTTTCATCTCTAAAAAATTTGAAGTTAAAATTTCATATGCAGTGTAACTCTACACCAGTTCTTTTCCGCCCGCGTAATCCCAACACCCTGTTTGACTGATTTAGTGGCCAAAGTGTTAAAATGTTCAATATACCATGCATTTATATGTCCTTATTTCTATTTTAACCTTTTCAAAGCGAGCGCGCGAGTGACAACGCGATTGAGTCGTTCGGACTCTTCCGCGGGGGCTTCTGGGGCTCTAAAACCTCAACCGCTTTTAGTAAAAATTATTGCTGCATATTGCATATTTTCCATAAATTTTCTGGGGGAGGGCCCCCACACCCCCCTTTTGTGCTTGGAACTCTATTATATTCTAAAGTTTTTCAATATTCACTTCACACTTCAATATTCATCAAGATGCAAATCATACCTGGAAATATACTAAAAAACTACATTGGATCTATTTAATGTGCATGGTGGGAGGGCTTAGGAATATTTTTGGGTCCTCTCCCTCTCCCCCAGTGCGAAATTCTAGCTTTCGGCTTTTTAAAAGCTAAATTTTTTTAAAGGATATTTTGGGCCCCTCCCGAAATAAATTTCTATATACGCCACTGGGGATGAGTGAATCCCCTAACAACCCCCTTGGATAAAGCCCTAATTTAATAAAAACTTCAATGATTTAAAATGATATTTAAAGAGTAGTTTTAAATTTGCATGCTGATGTTTTTTTCTTGAAATCAATTATTCAAATTAATATTCATTTAACTAAGATCTAGAATTCTAGTTTATGGATTAAGAAAAGAAGAGGTGCGAACAGAAACTGTTGAGAATGAAAATAGTTTTGAGTGCTCTCGCCAACCACCTCAAAAACATCTCTGAGCATCCTCTCCCATCTTCATATATTCCCGCCTTTTTGGATTTTACTATTTTACTTTTTCTAGAAAGGAGATAATGTGCTCTTGGTTAATCCCTGTGGCAAACCTTTTTCTGTAATAGGAGGAGATTGGGAGACTATTGAGTCATTCCACGTCAAATCAACACACTTTTTGGCATGACCATCTCGGATTTTCTTGAAATTTGGTGCATATGTTTTACTTATAGAAACTCTGAAAAGTACCAACTTTCATCAAAAAATATTAATTGGTTTTGGAATTACAGGTGCGCAAAGTGGTCAAAAATGGGCCAAAAATGAACCAACATAAGTTCTTTAAATTGCTCTAGAGGATCTTCTAATTAGGTTAGACAGATGAGGGTGGTGTCATTTTAAAGTATTTTAAATGTTCTCTTTAATGGTGTAAAATGTTCTTCAAAATTTTTAAAAACAATATATTTTACAAAACAAAATAAAATTAAAAGTTCGATTTCTATCAAATGTACCACTTTTAAAATTTTGAAAAAAATTCCAGGAATAGGTAATATTATTCTAAATAATCTGGTAAAATTATAGGATGGGACAAGAATGGGATCAGTGTCAAAACCTGTTTAAACCAAAGTTCGATTTTTCTTATATCCCCTTAAAAATTTTTAAAGCTAATTTTTTTTCATGAATTGGATGCGAATTGAGTTGTATTTAATTGCTGTTGGCAATTAGGGCCCCTGCACAAACTTGGTGTAGCCTGGGCTTCATTTTTACAACCTGTATGGTAATTCAGTCCATTGTATTGTAACAATGCACACAAAGTAAATATGAAGCCCGGGCTACACCAAGTTTGTGCAGGGGCCCTAATTGCCAACAGCAATTAAATACAACTCAATTCGCATCCAATTCATGAAAAAAAATTAGCTTTAAAAATTTTTAAGGGGATATAAGAAAAATCGAACTTTGGTTTAAATAGGTTTTGAAACTGATCCCATTCTTGTCCCATCCTATAATTTTACCAGATTATTTAGAATAATATTACCGATTCCTGGAATTTTTTTCAAAATTTTAAAAGTGGTACATTTGATAGAAATCGAACTTTTAATTCTATTTTGTTTTGTAAAATGTATTGTTTTTAAAAATTGTGCAGAACATTTTACACCATTAAAGAGAACATTTAAAATACTTTAAAATGACACCACCCTCATCTGTCTAACCTAATTAGAAGATCCTCTAGAGCAGGGATGGCCAACCCAAATGATCTTGAGGGCCACTTTGGTAAACCACAATACTCCCGCGGGCCGCATATAAAATTTTAAAGTATGAGCTGCTCAGAATGACAGTGACATTGACATAAGGTGGGTATTTAGATTAGGGAGTTTAGGAATTAAACAGGTGCCGTTTAAAAAACATTCTGCGAAACTAAGTTAGGTGGATACGCACTAGTCATTTTAATAATCTCTCAAGTCTGAAGACGAAGTCCCAAAACAAAAATTTTTAGTGAAAAATAAAAACTAAATTTATTGATTATTATTTCTTCGTCTAAATTACTACATTTATGAATGCAATTAAGATATTGAATATATATTGATGAGATCAGTGGCTTATGTAAAAATATATTTAGGGAGGGGCCCAAAATTACTCCTCAAGCCTATCTCACGGAATTTTAATAGGTCCAATGTAACTTTTTAATAAATTTTTAAGTAGAATTTGCATCCTAAACTAAATGTTAGAAAAGTTGTGAGCAATAAAGGTGCAAGTACCAAAGGGGGGTCTGGGGGTCCTCCCCCAGAAAAGTTTTGGAAATTTGACTAAAAAAAACCAAGATTTTAACTAGTTTTGGTACACCTAGTCCGAATTTTGGAAATACATTTGAGGTTGGCAATAATGGGGCATTTTTGCAACTAAACATTGTTCTTTAAGGAAAATTATAGCTCGAAAAAAAAAAGAGTAAAGTTTTTTTTTAAAACTTACGAAAATTCCCGCGGGCCGCAAAATTACATCCAGCGGGCCGCATGCGGCCCGCGGGCCGCGGGTTGGCCATGCCTGCTCTAGAGCGATTTAAAGAACTTATGTTGGTTCATTTTTGTCCCATTTTTGACCACTTTGCGCACCTGTAATTCCAGAACAAATTAATATTTTTTGATGAAAGTTGGTACTTTTCAGAGTTTCTATAAGTAGAACATATGTACCAAATTTCAAGAAAATCCGAGATGGTCATGCCAAAAAGTGTGTTGATTTGACGTGGAATGACCCTATTGTTTATACTTTTATGGAGTTGATAGAATATCACTTCGAGAGAGACCAACCATCCTATACCTCTCGGAAGGCAGAAACAGAGGGGCCTTCCACTTTGCGAAAGGTTGGTGGCTGGTTTCGCAATATGGACACAGTGGGCTAAACTTTGAGGGGAGGGGGTTGCAGTTTTCCAAAAAGCGGCGTGAAGAATTTCAGTGGTTTTAGAAGTGGGAGGGGGGTGGATTTTAGTGAAAAGAGAAGTGAGGGACGCAAGGGTATTTTTTCGAAAAGTGAGGGGACGCGTCACCCCGCAATTCTAGCACTGCCCTTGATAAGAGCACACAATATTTTTAAACAAACACAATTGTTATGTTACTTTAGAGGTCGAAAAGTAGTTTTACTTGGGGTCCAAATAATTTTGAGAATTTTTATCGAGGTCCGGAGAAAAAATAGGTTATTATTATGACTTTAAATTCTTATCTTCAGATGCACATACGTGTGGCTATTAAATAACGAGACTGATGCTCCTATAGAAGAACTAAGCATGTCGCAAATTTGAACATTGGACAGTTGTTTAGTATGGAACTTTCTGTTTTAAATGCAGCAACCCCCGTGTTTTTAAACAAATTCGTCTGGCTGTGGTGTATATTTGTATATAATAAGCATATTGTTCCATTTTGCCGAAAAATGGTAAGTGCACAGTAATAAGGCAACGAATTTTCGTTCAATTTAACACGACACTTCAAAAAATGCCTACTAAAACTCATTTTTTTAAGAAAGGACAAGTATTTGTATGGAGTATATGTAATATATGTGTCATGTACACGAGTTTTTGAGGGGTTTAAGTGTTTTCAAGATGGCTGCGAAGATAAAGAAAATTATTTACACAAGCCATTTCTCGTAAAAAAAAAACGGTTAAAATTAGTGAAAATGATCCGATTTAATAGTTGATTATATATTTGTGCAGTTGCTGAAACTGTTTGAATTGACAAAAAATGCTCAAGACAAGTTTTGCATATAGTAATTCTAACTCGCAAGTCATTGACTTAGTGCCAGCTTATTCTGTAGTGTCTATCACGACGTTTCTGGGTCATTCCAAAAAAAAACGTACATTTGATGGTTCAAACTTATTTTTTTTAGATATTAGTGTCAAAATTTTGAAAATTATGTAATATACCTTGATAAAAGTTTATTTTATGGCTTCTAATTGAAAAAACATTATTCTTTTTACACTTTTAATACTTTTAATACATTTAAAAAAATTATTTTAGACTGGAAGGCAGAAAAAGTGTCATGTAACAGAGTGGAAATTCTAGTAACAGAGTGGACATTTTTGTAACAAAATGGACATTCCTACACAATCTTGGGAAAATAGAAACAGGATTTGGGTAGTCGAAATAAATTTATTAACTTTACACACAATTAATATTCTATTTGCTAAATTTAAGGATATTAAATGAATATTATGACTTCTAAAATCATCTACACTTTTTGGAAATACATAGTAAAGGCGTCTACCCTGCAGAGTTTATACTTAGATTCAGGGATAACTTCTATAATTTGCAATCTAATATGATAAAAGTCAAATCTTGTGGGTGGCTGACTGTGTTTGTCCTTTATACAAATCTACAGTTTCCTTCCGATCTGCACCAAACTTGGTATACATACGTAAAAACACCCCATTTGAAATTTAGGCGATGTTTCGAAGTTCTAGAAATGACCCCTTGACCCTCTTTTGACCGTTTTTATGTTGTTAAAACGCTTATTTTTCTACATTTTTAAACTTTTGGCCCGAAGCCAATTAAATACCGTCACTAAATCAAAAAAATTTATTTCATGATCTAACTCGTGTCGCGGCAGCCAATGAAATAATCGAAACACTTTTTTCGTTATAAAAGAAAAACTAATCATGGTAAAAGTACAATATTTTACACACATATACAATTATTTTTTAATAAAAAGATTGTCGTTTCGTTTTTTAAAAAATTCGAATTAGTTTTAGAATTATTAAGATTCAAAGTTTCAATTGAACCGGGATGAAAAAGGCGTTAGTTAGGAACACCAAGATAAAAAAAAGTTACCGGGAACACCGGGATATGAAAAATTACCGGGAACAACGGGATATGAAAAACTACTGGGAACATCGGGATGATTGGTAATTGCGGTTACAGAAAATTAGACATACTCTTGAGAAAACTTTAAAAACATAAATTGATACACTCCACCCGTGCAAGGCCGGGCATTTCAGCTAGTTATTGAATAAATGAGATGTCGGTTTTATCAGCCCTAAATAATTTATTACAGTTATGAACAGATTTTAAGCCAACGACTTTAACTTTTTGGTCACCCCCTAAGCAAATCGTGGTCAACTACAACTTACATGTAGGTAAATGGAAACTAAAATAATACTGAAGCTTAATACGTTAAAATGAAATCAATGTATATGGCATTCTATGTATAACTCGGTCTCCTAAGAACTCAATTTTAAAAAGCAAAACTGCCTACCCTCTTCATAGTGAAAAGAAACCTCAACTTCTCTTCTCCTTACAATAAACTCATTTTCCTTTCAAAAAGTTTTCAATTCGATAAAAGGGATAATTTGTTTTCCATTTTAATTTAATTAAAACAAATGTTTAATAATAAAACAGTCAAATAAAATAGTGCTTAAATTGGGGCAAAAAATATAACACCTGGAATAAATATGTAATGCTTTAATGACCCGACCAATATATTTGCATTGCACAATCAATGTAAAAAAAAATCTTAAGCGTTATGCGTCTTAGCCATAGTCATCCATCTCCATAGTCATCATCTCCATAGTCAAAATATGTGTTCCAAGCTGTACTTGGGCTCTCACCTTCTTATTCTAAAGTTTGATTAGCCCTCGGGTATCTAAAGGTTGTACCACATTGGCTTAAGTGATGCCCACACTGTTACACCTTTTTTATAAAATTGTAATAGCTACTTTTCATAAAATTAATCACCATACACAATAATATTACTTCAAGTTCTTAAATACAGCTTAGTATTTTCTTTGAGTTAAAATTTTAACCCACAATTCTGTTTTTAACCTTTGTTGTCTACTCTGTTACATTGAGTGTAACAGACTGGAACTGTAACAGAGTGGAAAATTAAGCCTTAAAAGGGAATTCTGGCTTAAAATTTTAAATCCAAGAAAAAAATAAAACAGCATTTAAAAACTATTGGTAATGTTCTCCTTAATGGTGATCTATTTTATAAAAAGTAGCGATTGGAATTTTATAAAAAAATATATAAAGTGTGTAACAGAGTGGAAAGCCTTAACGCGATCCTAGACAAAATTTAATTGAAATAAAAAATTTAATTGAATAGGACTTTCAGACAATGATCAAATATCAATTCATAGATATCAGTACCACGGTCAACTTCAATATTACTTTAATTTTTATAGTAAAACTCTATGTAACAGAGTGGAAAAAATGTGGTGACAAAATATTTGGGACACATACTTAAAAATCTGTAAGTCCAAAATAAAAATAATTAATTAAAAA
Organism: Tetragnatha montana; assembly: GCA_963680715.1. NCBI lineage: Eukaryota > Metazoa > Arthropoda > Arachnida > Araneae > Tetragnathidae > Tetragnatha > Tetragnatha montana. The sequence continues at coordinate 35,740,175 of OY796675.1, forward strand.
TTTGTTTTGACAATTTTCTTTAAAATAACGAATTTAATAATTTTTTATCATGGTTATCATCATAACCAACAACCGAATTACTACAAGTCACTTTGAATGTACAGTAAACTCTCGTTAGTACGCCCCCGCTTAGTGCGACGTCCCGCATATTACGACGTTTTTCTCCGGTCCCTGGTACCAATTGGCCTTTTATCATTAAAAACTAGAGATGGAAAATTCTCGGTAATAATCTTTTGGAGAATATTCTTGAGAATATTCTCGAGAATATTCTCCAAGAGGAGAATTTTCGAGAATATTCTCCTAGAAGCCACTAAAATAATTTTTTTTGAAAAAAAAAATTTTTTAAGGTATATATTAACTTCAAATTCGAAGAATATTTAAGGTTTTACAATGAGAAGTCATCATAAATAAAAGAAAGACAAATTAAATTGAAAAATATTTTAAAATCACTATTTAATTGATAAGACGACATGTTTGATAGGTAAGGCAGAGTAAGCCCCAGTTACATTCTATTAATTTAAGATTTTTCCAACTTTTAAATAGCTTTTTTGAAATAAATTATGTATATAAGAAATGCTTTTCTGGAATTTATTTTGTGGAATCTTAATGAGAATATTCTCTTGAGGAAAAAATTATGAGATGCACTTAAAATTATAAGACATCTATCTAGTGAATGAAAATTTGAAGATTTAATTATTTCACGAACACAAGATGAGTAAGATATAAATTTAATTGTAACTTTGAGAATATTCTCATAAAGGAAAATATTAATGAATCTGAATTAAAATGAGGTATTCTCACGATTTGAGATTAAATTTCATTAAAATAGTAGATAAAAAACCCATGAAGAATGACGTTTAAATGAAGTTCCTGAGTTTCCCAGTTTCTGAGATATAAATTTTTGAAATTTCGTTTTGGCACAAAAACAGAAACACTGTTGTTTACAAGCGCTATGACGTCATATCCAATAGTATCCAGTTTTCCTATCATTGAAAAATAGTAAACTAGTTTCGAGGCTGCTGTGATGTCAAATCCCGTTTTTTGATCACGTGATTTTACTAGTGTTTTGGCAAAAATAAAATGGACTTTAACCGTCTGACGTCACACGGAACCAACACGTGACCTACTGAGCTTGCGATTGGTTACCACAGATACTACACTAGTAGATCTACTAGTATAGTATCTGTGGTAACCAATGGACTCTAACCGTCTGACGTCACACGGAACCAACACGTGACCTACTGAGCTTGCGATTGGTTACCACAGATACTACACTAGTAGATCTACTAGTGTAGTATCTGTGGTAACCAATCGCAAGCTCAGTTGTAGGTCACGTGTTGGTTCCGTGAAGTCTCGAACCAGATAGGCGGTTAGAGTCCATTGCAAGCTTAGTTGTAGGTCACGTGTTGGTTCCGTGAAGTCTCGAACCAGATAGGCGGTTAGAGTCCATTGAATTTTGAATCTCTCTATGTTAAAAAAAAGTAACAGTCGCCGCCGCCGCTGTTTCAAAAAATCTTCACTTTGACAATTTTGAACTGTCACTATGCAAAAACTATGGAACGGAAATTATTGAAATTTTGACCATTTGTAGACAAATGTATGAGGGCCCTTTTCGTTCCAATAGCTAATGAATGAGATAATTAGTTCTGGAATTATTTAATGTCAAAGTCAAAAATTATTTTTCTCTGCTGCGAGTTCGCCCCCAGCAAAATCTATTCGCAGCAGAAATATGATTTTTTGCAGCCGCATTCTCTTAAATGTGAAGTTTTGCACCTCGTCGCCCTTTTTTCGAATTTCGAATTAGGTTTGGAGTAATTAAGTTTTAAAGTTTCGAAATTTTTGACGGGTTTTCGGTTTTTTCGTTATAAAAGAAAAACTAATCACAGTAGAACTATGATATTTTAAACACACATACAATTATTTTTTATAAAAATATTGGCGTTTTGTTTTTCAAAAAATTTTAATTAGTTTTGGAGTTATTAAGATTCAAAGTTTTAATTTTTTCTTCTCTTTCTGTGGCCGTTCACTAGAGAAACAAGCGAGTTTTATCAAGACCCTCTATATAGAGGGTATATAGCATAGAGATCTAATAGTATATTAGAGTGGACGTCACGTGACCCAGTAATGCTATTGCATAGGAGACTCGGTAACCAACAAGGCGCCATGTTTCCATCGGCCAGCCGTAATGTTAAGTCAATGGAAGGGGTCTCAAAAATGCATTTAAAAAGTTTCCCAGCTGAAATATCCCTTAAAGACCGATCGAAATGCAAATAGGACCAAAAAATACATCTTTTAACACCAAAATTAAATACCTTTCGTGCAGTTTTCTTGGTTTTTCATCTCGATTTTTCTACCGTAAGCCTAAAATAACTGTTTTCTCGTCAAAAACCATTGTTATGCAGATTTTGCCTCTTGTTAATTTGGAGGGCTTTGGAAATATTTTAAAACACTAGTATAAATAAAAATATAATAATATCTTAAGAATAAGAATTTTAGAATATTATACTGGCAAACTTAACATTTAATTAAATTAAATTCCTTAGGTGTATAAAACAGAGACAAAACTTACATAAAGTGTTACTTTTATTCTTACATATTTTCGTTATACTAGTGTTTTTCAAAAACATTTTTGCAGCCCTCCAAATTAACAAGAGGCAAAATCTGCATAACAATGGTTTTTGACGAGAAAACAGTTATTTTAGGCTTACGGTAGAAAAATCGAGATGAAAAACCAAGAAAACTGCACGAAAGGTATTTAATTTTGGTGTTAAAAGATGTATTTTTTGGTCCTATTTGCATTTCGATCGGTCTTTAAGGGATATTTCAGCTGGAAAACTTTTTAAATGCATTTTTGAGACCCCTTCCATTGACTTAACAGTACGGCTGGCCGATGGAAACATGGCGCCTTGTCAATTCAGTGAAAGTCACGTGACGTCCACTCTAATATACTATTAGATCTCTATGGTATATAGAGGGTTTTGGTTTTATGATGAGTCTAATTTCTTTTATTTTCAACAATGTTTTTTCTACAAAATGGTTGATGATTATTAGTAGACTTGCTGGATATTTTTTAACATTTCGATTAAATTATTGATAAGCTAAAAAAGGAATGTATTTCAGCAACATTTTTGTTGTTAATTTAGGGGAATGATACGAATTAAATTATTTATAAGCAAGAGAGGTATTTTCGGTATTACAAGAGGCTTAATTAAGTCGAGAAGAGTGTTAGGGTGGATTGTTGAGATGAACAAGCGAGCTCTGCGAGCTATGATCGCGAAGCGATCTGAAAAGAACTGCGAAGCAGTTACGGGGGTTGGTGAGCGATAGCGAGCAGGGGGCAGGCCCCCTAGTTATTTAAAACATATTTTTGAACTTAAAAATCTGATATTTGAGAGTTTTAAACTATAACTTATCAAAAAAGTGTAAAATTCAGCAAATCCTAAGACAAACTATTCATTCATAAATATTTTTAAGTAGACAGTAAATTAAACTGCATCTGATAGTAATTTAGAGTTCTTTGAGAATATTCTCCCGATAAATCATTCTCTGTAAATGTAAAATAAATATTATAAAATTATTTCAAATATTTTTCTCAACAGATAATTCTAATGTGATATCCCCTTCTTTTAAGAATATTTTCCTAATTTTACAAAGTTCTATCATAATTTTAGCTAAATGTCAGGTTTTAAAGGTCCTTCAGTTTGACAACTATTGGTATTACCTTTGCTGGTTCAATTCCGTTAGAGTCCCCGCTAAATATCGCCAATATCCAAATCTCTAAATATATCCAAATATCAACAAATTTGTCTGACTTTTATTAATACACTGAATAGTTATTGATCTAATTAACCATTTTAATTCAGTAGTTTGAAATTATTTATGAATATTTCTACTTTTTATACTACTATAGAACCGGGCGATATTTAGCGGGGACTCTAACGGAATTGAACCCCTTTGCTTTTAACAACTACATAAAAAGAATTAAGACTCCTCTTTTAATTGTATGAGTATTTTCTCCCAGTAAAACTTGCTTTGAATATTTTAAAAATATTTTATTTTGTATTAAATAAAATTTACTTATTTTTAAAAAAAATCTTGCGAAATAATGAAATTACAGTTCAGAGAATATTCTCTGAACTGTAGGGTGACTTTTAAATGGTAAATTTCATTGAAGTTGTTATTGTTTTCAGGTTTCCAACACTTATACTACATGACCATTTCATATTATCAAACATTTTTACATTTATTAATCAAAAAATAGAATATTCTCGATTATTCTCAAAATTCTCGCCCCTGGAGAATATTCTCAGAATATTCTCGTTCTCCGAGAATATTCTCCGGAGAATATTCTCGACTCACATCTCTATTAAAAACTCTCCGCTTATAGCACCCCCGCTTATTACGACTTCCCGCATATATCGACGTTTTTCTCCAGTCCCCCGAAGAAAAATCCCGGTTATTGCGTCGTCTAGTTCTAGTTTTTTTTTTTACAGAACCGTTGAAAACGCGAGTAGAACAATGTGGTAGAACTGGTTTTTCCCCTAACCACTCCCCTTTTTCTCCAAATGGTCCCCCGTTGCGCCCCTCCCTGAATTTCTTGGAAATTCTCCCCCTCTCGATCCTCCAATTCGACTTCCGCATTCCATAGCTCAGTGTTCAGTTCAGTCCACTGTTGTGTAAGTTCAGAATTATGGAAAAGAAAAACAGAAGCAACTCCTTATGGAAATTTTTTTAATCAGATAGAAAATTAAAAATACGAGATGGCGGTGTGTACAAAGTGTGAAGATTGTAGATATATACCAATAAAAGATGTAAAGGTACGAATGTTTGTTCTGTTTTTAGACATTGTTCTTTCGTTTCTATTTTAGTGATAAAATCCTGCTTAAAAAGGTTTCTAGGTAATATTACGTATTACAGGTTTTAAGTATATCGCCGAAACGGTGTTTTATGGAATTCCGCATATAGCGTCGTCCCGCTTATAACGACGTTTTCACAAATCCCCTTGAACGGCGTACTAACGGGAGTTGTAGTAAATTTTAAAGTGGGACATGCTGTTTTCGGTGTTTCCGTTAAAAACAATGGCTTTTTAGGGTCATAATATTTTATTTCTATCTTCGTAAAAAATTCTCAACTAAGCAAAATAAGAGGATGATCCTGAAGCAAATAAGTTTATTTTCCCAAAAAATATTTTTTATTACTTAAAAAAATATCCAAGTCCTGGACGCACTTTGTGCGGTTTTTTTTTGGGAATGACCCTTCTAGCCAAATACCACATCCCAGAGTTAAATCATCCAACTTTTTCATCTGACCTTGCCCCATTGGACTTTTACCTAACTACCAAGCCTAAATCTGAATTTAAAAAACAGGATTTAAGTGTGCTGAAGTTGTAAAAGAAAATCCGGCATAAGTAATAGGTGTTCACGTACAAAGGCTTCTCAATTTTTTTCCAACAGAAAATTCACAAAAAGTGGTCTAGGGGTAGAGGGGGGATATATATTAAAGGTAATGATAATAAAATATAGATAAACTAAAAATAATATGATTTACAGCATCAGTCTCGTTATTTAATAGCCACATCTCGTATTCTTAATACAGAGATGTAATTTAAATACACTACACCCGCTTAATTTTTAAAAAAATATGCTGTTAATTGCTTTTAAAACCGTTTCAAATCGCAAACAACACAATATAAACATCAAGTTACTTATAAAATATTTAAAAAAAAACATTGAGAAGGGTATCGCTCAACCGAATGTAATGAATCATACCGGCTAAAAAGGCAGAACCACGGATTAATTCATGTGACTGCCGAGCGAAATGAGCTCAAAATTTTAAAAAGAATAGACAGTATTTATAATTCCATAGCACAAACTTCATGACACTGAGATTAAATAAATCATTCATTAATTCACAAAACAAAGTATTCAACACAACACATAAACCGGGTTGCAAGCGACCAAATGAACATTTGGAAGAGATATTAGCCATTTCGGAGCAGTTAAAAGACGTTGAATAATTTTAAATGCTTAAAAATAATCAAAAAAAATATTATCACTTTTTTTACTGCATTAAACGAGATAGTAATTAGGAGCAAAAGCAATTTATTTCTTTAATTTACTTAAGATAAAATGTTAGCTTATTAAGAGAATTAAATTACAGGTATCACGAACTAATTATAATCAATAAAAGGTTATAAAAATTAAAAAGAGAGCATAAGCAACTAAAATCTTGAAGCGTTGGATGAAAAACTGATTTCAACCGAAAAACAATCAGTTCATTGTTAAAAATACAAATTTTAAAATAAATCGTGGATTGAAAGAAAACTACAAAATCTAATGAGCATAACATCAAGATATACAATTAATTAAAATTGTAGGAATAAACAAAATAAATTGAAAATTTTAATTCTGAAAATAGTAATAAAATCAATGAGCGATAGTACTTACTTGGTTTTGTCACTTCTTGATACTCAAAGTCGCGAACAACACCAGCTAACACCAACCAACACCACGATAAACTCTGTACTGACGGTACTGACTGACCAAGACACCAGATATGACAGAATAGATATCAGGATACAGACATGCCACAACAAGATATGCCCCAACACAGGCCAATCGAATCCCAATGGCAAACCGGCCCCCAGTGAATAGTTTCCATGACAAGTGATCCCCCATTCCCATTGTGGATGGGCCAGTAGTCAGGTCAACTATGAGGTCAACAGGTGTTGGTCAGGTAGAACGTTATCAGTGGGAGTGGGGGCTGTCAATGAGAGGGTTATCCATATTTGAGAGTAGGGTGGTCCTAATTTTTCAAACTTTACCCCCAACTTTTTTTTCCTTTTTCTTTTAATTTAACTCAATATTAATAGCTTTCAGGCTTATTAAATTAAAAACAATGAAAAATTAAGATAGTATTTTCAATACTTTCCCTATACATTAACATGGGAAAACTACTTTTGAGGTGCACGGGGGGTCAAGAATAGGCCTAGAGATCTGAAAATTTGCAGGTTTCAGTAATTGTAACAACACAAAAGGGGAGTACTTAAGAAATTTTAAAAAATCCCATAGACTTTTACAATGGCCAAGTCCAGGGGTAGGCAACCTATTGAAATGGAAGAGGGAAAAGTTACAATTTACAAAATTTTCCAGTTTTTAAAGAGCCACTAAAAATTTAAGTTTCAATATTATAGTATTTGCTTATATATATTTGATTTTTGATATAAATAAACGACTTTAAATACGCAGGCGCGGATCCAGCACGGCTCCAAAGGGGGGGGGGCACTTTTCCAGATGATGACCTTTACCTTTTGGGACAAAATGTCAAAATGTTGGGGATTTTCTGAAGAGTGTCTCTCAAGATCCCCTTGTGGTATCGCTGGGGGTATGGGGGTCCTCCCCCAGAAAAATTTTGAAATTTGACCGGTAAAAGTAGGGTTTTAACTACTAATTTTAAGAACTTTTTGGGGTCCAAGGGAGGGCCTGTCCAGAAAGCTACCCCTCGGATCCGCACTGTAAATACAGAATAATATTTATTCATATAAAAACACAAATATAGATAGTTAGTACATCAATAGCAGCATTGGCTTTGCAATGCATGCCTTTTGAAATTTGATTAAATCTGGCTTATAACTTGTTGTTTTAAGTTTCAAGCACGACTCTATAGATTTTTATTTGTTAGTTGACTTCTAACATTACTTTTTATTGTATTACCAAAAAAGCTGTAAACATTCAAAACTTTGATATTAAAAATTTGTGTGAAAGAAAATTCAAGGGATCAGGAAAAATCTTTGAATCATCCACAGCATTGCATTGTACAATAAGATAGCAAGATTTTATAAAAATAAAAAAAAAACTCTAAAGAAAGAAATTTTGAAACACTCAAAATAAAAATACAATAAAAGTAAATAATTTTAATTAACAAATTCAGAGACAAAGTTATTAAAAATATCATACAATGCAATTAACGGTAATTACGAAGGGTGAGCCTGATGCTGGGCTGCCAAAGAGGATATTATTTGGTTTAAATTTATTTATTGTTATTCTTTTTCGCAGTTTACATAATTTAATGTACGAAAAAAATTTGAAAATTTTTGTGCTTTAAATAAGATACATTAAATTTAAACTGCTTTATAGCTTTTTAAAATAACACATTCCGAAGTTCTTACTAGTCTTCGAAACCTACCATACCATTCCCATGGACAATACCATTGGGCATGTCTGGAGCGATGACCCCGGTCATAGTGTGTGTGTGTTGTGCTCTGCCATTGGAAATAAAAAAAAAGTTCTTACTAGTGATTATAGCCGCAAAAAAAACGCAGTAGTGAAAAAAATTAGATTTTCGCCAGGAAAAGTATGTTTGACACATTCATAATCCTTAAACTTAATACCATCAGACAGAAAGGAATGGGAAAAGCCTTGGGTAGTGATGTTTTTTTTAAACAAAAGGGTTACACTCTGGCGTTATGTGTATTTATTTGAAGTTTTGCTTTAATTTTCCAAATTTTAAAGCCGATGAAGCAAAAGAAGATATTAACCTAAAAATGTTTTAAAATTTTTTGCAGCTGTAGTTGCTTAATAATAGGAACTATTAAGCTTAAACAGTTTAAGATTTCACACTCTTTTTAGTGATAGCAGTTCACAACTTTTCCGCACTACCGCTAAACGATTATTGAAACTTCGGTTTTTTCTATACAAGTGCACGTATTGAGCTAACCAGTGTTCCGTTAAAAAAGTATTTCCAATTTCAATAGACACAACTGATAATGGACAAGGAAATAAATAATTAGCGATTTATCAAGTTTTTGAAGAACACAGTAAGAAAACCATTTATCAATCAAAGTGTCAATTGCAATTTGAATCGCACGTTACAGCTGTTATCAACAACAGGATGTTTGCCCCTTCCCTTCCTCAATTACACGCGCTGTAAATAGAAATAAAAAAAAGACACCTCTACCCGGACCTGGAAAAAGTTGTAACCTTCCCCCGAACCTAATAAAATTTACCCGAACCTAATGTATTGCTCCTATGGAGCTGACAGGGGCTTCCCCCGAACCAGGTTGGTAGGTTCGGGCTCTTTTTCCAGGTCCGCCTCTACCTACGGTATCGCCCATAGACCTTGGTATCGCCTAGAGGGGGGCAGACCTGAAAAAAGTGTTGTAACCTTCCCCGAACCTAATTCTCAAAAATATCTTTAACCAGCCAACTCCCACAGTTTCCCTCTAGTATTCCAAACAACCAAAAGTAAATTCTATTTAAAATTTTAAAAAATATATTACGGTATAAGTAATGCATGTTTTAGGTTAATTTTTGATTGATGCAGAAAAATTTATTATTTTTCCAATATAAATAGAGTTAAAAATTTTAAAATATTTTCCCGGTTCAAAGTTAAAACCATTGAAAAAGCTTTTATTGCAATTTGTTCTAGATGTAGGGACTTGTTTTACAAAATTAGGATTTTTAAAAATATTTTATACAGTGATGTCCCTGTTTCATCTCCTCGATAATTTATGACTATTTATTAGTGCGCTTTCGTCCCTTCCTTCAAATTTGGCGCAATCAATAGTACAATCAACAGTTTGGCTTCAAAAAACTTTCTGTACCCAGAAAATTGCATTATTAGACCGACATCCGTCCTTTTTTAAAATATCAATCTTAACATCGTTTGTTCTCCCTGCACTCATTTGCCCGAAAGTGTATTTTCCAAGTGCATGATAATTGCAACAATTCCATTGTATCAGATAATGATAATGTACCAAATCTATCTATATCTATACTAATTTATGAAATAAAAAATCTTTAAAAAACACGTTTTTAAAATGTACTAAAAAGTATAAAATAATTTAGAGTTATTAGCTTTTTAAAAATGCAGGAAAAACAACTTAACATAATTTTTTTGAACATTAAAAAATTATATCTAACGAAAAAAGAGTGATAGAAGAATGGAACCTGAGACATTATGTCTATAACTATATTAGTTCCTCATAAATAAAATCATGAACAATATTTGATGGTTTCATCTTTGGTTTTTTAGTTGTTTTGTAAAAAAGTCATCAATTTTTTCAAACTTTAAGTGCGATGCGGGAGCCTAAGATATTATCCAATCGAAAAACCATTTTACACCGTTCTTATTGGACCCAAGTGGCACCCTTTCCGCGCTATTAGAACATAAATAAAAAAATAAAGTGTGTTTTCGGCCCACCCTATTGTGTAAGCAACCTTAAAAATATTGAGAATATGTTAAGAAAATTCCAAGGGTCCAAGTCCAGGTCAAAGCACAATAGTGTTAAAGAGGAAAGTGAGCAATGTAAAGGATAATGATCCTGAAAACATCGGCTTTCCTTTTGACACTTCAAACCGAAACAGGGGCTCTCCCCTTCGGAGTATGGGAAAGGAGGGATGAAAAACCAACACACCCGTAGACTATTTACAACTTAATAAAAGGATGCATCCAACAAATGGCTTTCCAAATCTTTCACGTAAAAATCCACACTGACCATGCTCTGTGAAAAATGGGTGGTTTTGAGAAAGGGTGTGACAGAGACAGATAGGGGATAATCTGCCAACTCCATTCAAAAATAACAAGGAGGAGGGAGGATCCAGACTACAAGGATATTTGGAACGGAACAGGGGGAGCGGAGATCAGCATTGAGGTGCTAGGACACACACTACGGATTTCTCGGAGTTGACAAAAAAAGGAGAAACAACAAATAACTAACCCCATTCAATGGAGCAGGGAAACCCTCAAACTATCGGATACTCCGCGAAGGGTCATTCCATTTCTCCGGCAGTTGTAAAAGGCCCTAAGGGGCTGCCCACACCAAGGAAGCCACTCCAGAGCAATAAAATAAATCAATCTTGACCCCTTGGCCCTGAGGAACCTGAGTCCGCCTGTCAAGATAACGATCTTAATGGGACAGTGCGCACGACGAGTTCGGTGTAGGCAGCCACTTAAGTACATTCTGCTACTTGTTGTTTAAGCATATTTAAATTAATACTCAAACAGACCTGGGAATAGCTTAAGGCATAATTGAGGAGCAAACAATCAAACCGTGCTTTCTCCTTCGGATACAAATTTTCAGGAAACACAAAAAACTAATAACTTAAAAAATAACTAATTTTTAAATATAATGATCGTTTGTTTACCTATATTTCTAGTTTCTAGGATGATTTGTAGTCATAATTTAAATAAAAAATGAAAATTAATTATTAAAAATGCATTTGAAATTTGGAGAAAGCACGTTTTGACCGTACACAGTGGAGGAAACATGGTTTGATTGTTTCCAACAAGGATAAAACACTTTTTGAATGAAAATAAGTTTACACACATTTTATTAAAAATGTTATTTAATGATTTTTTAATTGAATTAGAGCAATATTAACTTAACAATGCCATGTTAACAAAATTAACACAAAAATATAATAGAAAATTAATAGCAATAATAACATGAAAATGATATTTGATATAATTTTTTACTTGAATATTATCAATATTAATATGTGAATTATAAAATGAAGTTAACAAAATAAGGACATGGAAAATATATCTGAAAATTGTAGAGACCATAGGCGTAACTAGGCCTGGGCAGCCGGGGCAGAGCCCCGGGGCCCCAAAGGGTGAGGGGGCCCCCAAGAATCAACAGAACAAATTTCGTCAAAAATCCCTTTTAGTCGACTATTCTCTTTGGAGACGGACGGCCCCAGGACTCTGCCCCCCCCCAAGTGAGGCCTAAGATCATATATATTATAAGGGGAAAAAAGGGTAATAAGAAACTTACTTTAATCACAGTAAAATCGGCTCTATAATAATTATTTCAGTTAAAATTTAGGTTCAAACAGTTTTTACCTCCTAAACATTTTTAAAATTGTAATTATAACTAAGCAAAAGAATTATAAAATTCCTTTACTTCAAAAAAAATCTGCACTCTGTTTTTAAGTTAAATTTTTTAGTGAACTTCGTAAATTTACCTAAAATAGAAGTTTCTGTTTTTTACTACCTTAAAGTAGTTTGTTTTTTCGGTTTTGCATTTACTATTCTAAAGTATTTAAACTACTTTTTAGCTAAAGCTGTAACTCATAAAATGTGTAAAAGAAACCCCCTTGGTAATAAGTGAAGATAATAAGATAAGATGTAAGAATAAGTGAAAATCACCACTTTTAAATATTCCAAAACCTAATAAAGAGATTTTTCGTTTAAGTTTTTTATATCAGGGTCCTCTCTTTTACAATAAATTACCTTATAACTTGTCTTCAATCTCAAATAAATTTTCATTTAAAAGGGAATTGTTTAAGTTTCTATTAAACATTAATGAAGTTTTAATTTATCTTCATGAATGTATTTTTTTCTTTATACTTCTTTTGTATGAAGGTATATGCATCTTGATGTGTTTTTTTTTTTTTTTACATGTTAGTTTAAATTGATGAGCCCTATACTTTAGCTAAATATTTGTGCTCTGTTTCTGCCAAAATGTATTGTTATTTTCTTTTTTCTTTCTTTTTTTATCTTTATATAAGTACTATAAATATATTTTTTGTTATCACTTGGAAGGGCCAAGGCCCCTTAGTGGTCAATAGGAAATCTTTTCTCTTTTCTTTCTCTTTGGTATGTTGTGTATTGTATATATAATATTGTATATATAATAACCAATATAATAAATTATTCTTATTCTCTTATCTCTCTATATTAAAAAAAAGTAACAGTCGCCGCCGCTGCCGCCGCCGCTGTTTCAGAAAATCTTCACTTTGACAATTTTGAATTGTCACTATGCAAAAACTATGGAACGGAAATTATTGAAATTTTGACCATTTGCAGACAAATGTATGAGGGTCCTTTTCGTTCCAATAGCTAATTAATGAGATAATTAGTTCTGGAATTATTTAATGTCAAAGTCGAAAATTATTTTTTTCTGCTGCGAGTTCGCCCCCAACAAAATCTATTCGCAGCAGAAATATGATTTTTTGCAGCCGCATTCTCTTAGATGTGAAGTTTTGCACCTCGTCGCCCTTTTTTCGAATTTCGAATTAGTTTTGGAGTGATTAAGTTTTAAAGTTTCGAAATTTTTGACGGGTTTTCGATTTTTTCGTTATAAAAGAAAAACTAATCACAGTAGAACTATGATATTTTAAACACACATACAATTATTTTTTATAAAAATATTGGCGTTTTGTTTTTCAAAAAATTCTAATTAGTTTTAGATTTATTAAGATTCAAAGTTTTAATTTTTTCTTATCTTTCTGTTGCCGTACACTAGAGAAACAGGCGAGTTTTATGATGAGTCTAATTTCTTTTATTTTCAACAATGTTTTTTCTACAAAATGGTTGATGATTATTAGTAGACTTGCTGGATATTTCTTAACATTTCGATTAAATTATTGATAAGCTAAAAAAGGAATGTATTTCAGCAACATTTTTGTTGTTTATTTAGGGGAATGATACGAATTAAATTATTTATAAGCAAGAGAGAGGTATTTTCGGTATTACAAGAGGCTTAATTAAGTCGAGAAGAGTTTTAGGCTGGATCGTTGAGATGAACAAGCGAGCTCTGCTCGCTAAGATCGCGAAGCGATCTGAAAAGAACTGCGAAGCAGTTACGGGGGTTGGTGAGCGATAGCGAGCAGGGGGCAGGCCCCCTAGTTCTTATAAATTTTTAATTGTTTTCAGTATATAGTGGACTGTTTTTGATAGCTTGAGGGGGAGGGTTGCAACCTTTTGCAATAACTCCTTCCCTTTTTTATTTAAGAAAAATCTTATTTAATCGAAAAGTAATGGCGATGTACACATTATATTGAAATCATATTTCAAATATATCAGCTTCATAAACTTATAAGAAATTCTTGGGAATTTTTTTTTTCTATAATTCTTATTACCTCTTCTACTTCCCCTACTGATTAAATTTTTCAATTTGTAAGAAAAAAATGTTTCATGGTTACAGGGTGTCCACTTAATTCTAAGCTAAAAATTCCCTGAGTTTTCCAGCACAAATTTTTTGAATTTCCAGGTCTAGTCAAACTAAAACTTTAAAGCATTTTTTATACAGTTACCCCTTATCCGGCAATCTAAATTTTCTAATCTAATTTTTTCAAAATCCAGGGTTCGTACAAATTTTCACAAATCAACTCATCAAATTTTTTACACAACTTAAAACGTTAACAGAATAATTAAATAATTACTTAAATAATAATTAAATTGTAAAAAATGATATTGATAAAAAATTTTTGGTAAAGAAAAAGAGTAATAAGTTTGTATTTTTGAAAGTTTTTTAGGATCTAAAACCATATCACAGATATCTAAAACAGGTTATCTAAAAAATTAAAAAAAACCCACTGTATTATCATCTTATTAAGTTGCTTCAAAGCAACTTTTCAGTAAAAATTTACAATTTAGAAAATCCTCATAACAGGGTTTGTACACTTTTTGAGGAAAAAAATTAAAGGACTTTTAGAATAAATGCATATAAGTTCCTAGTTTCAAAAAAAGGGATTTGAATAAAAATTGAATTAAGTTATTAATCGTATATTAACAAAATATTTTTATGTAAATTTTAAATAAATGAACCTATATAGACAGAATTAATTTAAAAAAATTAAAAAAAAAATCCTACCATATACTTTCAATAAAATTGAAAATAATGATAAATAGTTATGCTATAAAGCATTGTCTCAAAATGTATAAATTGCAGGATAAGAAAAAGTAAAACACTCTGACAGGATTAAAAAACTTTAGCCAAAGACTAAGAAGTTTAATTTCAACCCCCCAAAAATTACCCATATGGAACATTTTGTAAGACTTTCTACCTGATAAAAATTTAAATAATGCTTGAATAATATTATTCACCTTAAAACTTTCATACACCCTATTATCTACACACCTTGTAATTCTTTGTTTGATATTAAAATTCTTTTAAGTTCAAACTATAAATTTCTATTTCCCTTCTGGCAAACAACAAGAAATTCCTCTAATAAATCTTTTGATTTGCCAGCAAAATATTGGTCGCATTTGAACTACAATAAAAGAACCTCCAAAAACAGGCATGAAGGCCCTTTTATATGAACCCGTTTTCGCGGATGACGGCCCGCGTTTGCTTGATCCGCCATCAGAAAAATCCCTTTGGTTGGCAAAAAGTGGTGGCGCTGCGGTCGTCTTTGAACAACCAAACGCGGCCCGTGAAAACGGGAGCAAAAAAAGTTTTGCTCTCCGTCATCGGCAGCCGCGAAGATTAGAGAACATCAACAATAAACTACAAACATGGCGTAAGTTCAATTTTCGTTTCTCTTGGTTTAAAGTGTATTTCAATTGAAAATGATTGTGATTTCTTATTTAAAACAAACAAAGTACTTGTTCTCGCGATTGATTTCAATCGTAATACTGGCGTTGTTTTCTGTATGTAATTTGCATTACAAGCAGTGCTGAAATTGGAGAAAAATATTTGGGGGGACTCACCCTCACCTTTTTACAGAGTAGATGATTGATGGAGGGTAAAATATGACTAATTTTTAGTAGTACCTACTTGAATTGATAATCAAATTATAGATTACATTTAATTGCATAGTTAGGGGAAAGTGGGGGCTAATGGGAAATTTTTTAAATGCTAGAATAAAAGCATAAATGCAGTTATTATAATTTGTATAACCTTAAAACTATGTAACATTTAAGTATTCATTACAAATATTGATGGAAAGAAAAAAAACATTATTCATCTTTATGTTAGTAGTGGCGGATCCAGGATATGTTTTTGGGGTATAAAAATGTGGGTTTTTTTTTAAATTTTTTTTCGAAATTAGACTCTAAAAACAGGGTTTTTACTCATTTTTTGCACAGCAAATCGTGAGTAATAGAGATTAAAATACTTGAAGGGGGTCTTGGGGGTCCTCCCCAGAACGTTTTTGGAAATTTGACCCTAAAAATCCGAATACGAATATATTTGCGAATCGGAATACGGGGAAACTGCTGGCACGCTGATAGGCGAATCCGAACACTCATTCAAATGGGAATTTAGGTCAGAAAAAATAAATTTTCTTTCGTATTTAAATCTACCCTTAAATTTATAATTTTTTTTCATGTAAACAAATATTTTAGGGAACGGGGACGGTAAAAATACTTCGGGGGACGGTCCAATTATTTCGGGGGACGGCGTCCCCCTCCAATTTCAGCACTGATTACAAGTCAATGTACAGCTTAATGTTCATGCTAAAAAAGAAATTGCATCATTTTATGAAACAGATTCTGTTTCCTGTAGAAGAGACACTGCTATAAAATAACAGATAATAAAGCTTGATATCGCGTGTGATCACATTTATCTTGTTTTGTATTATATCGTTGGAAACAGCTTTAGAAATAGTCCTCCAGTCACCACATCTGTAATGTGTAACCACATCTCCCACAGCAACACGATTGAGTGTTGTCTATCTCTAACCAGGGCCTGATTTACCATTAGGCCCGGGCCTAGGGGCCCCACAATTTGGGGGCCCCCTAATTTTAAAAAGTTAACAAAAAATTATAGTAGAAATAACTTTTTATACTTCCTTGAATGTTTTTTCATTACATTTTTTAACTCGAAAATAAAAATCCAAAACTTTTTAGCAATGTAAAAAACGTAAAAGATAACCGAGAACGTGTCTGACCCTGACGATAGTGAATTTTCATACTAATCAAACAATAATTTTAACGCATCTACATTTATGTAGCACCAAATATGGCAACGGGGGGCCCCTTCCTGCATGTTGGGCCTAGTGTTCTAAATTTTCTAAATCGGGCCCTGTCTCTAACAATAATAGCAATTACTACTATTTTAGGATCTAGTAATAATACTTAAAATTGGACCTAAATGGTTGTTATAATTGAGGCTGTGGGTAAAAAAGGCGGCTGAAGTCTCTAAAGCTGTACCGAAAAATAATTATTTATTTATTTGATTTGAAATTGAATTTACTCGGTGTATATAGCAGTTTAAGATGATGGCTAAAATATTTCGGGGACTGTCTAAAAAATATTTTGTGACGACGCCTCCCTATGTCCCCTCAGAATCAGAACTGGTTGTATAGACAATGTTTTTAATTATATTAGGTATGAGATTGATCTAATGGTTGATATCCCGATTCAGGCAGTTGTTGAAACTTTTTGTCCAGGCGGTATGATGGTTTATAACAGTTTGTTACTCCTGTTAGAGACAGTGATTTCATACCAGGATATACCTGACCAAGCTTGGCGCTAAAAAGAAATAGGTTGCCTTTTAGTCGCTTTTACCCAATACTCTCGCATATTTTAGAAGGGGCGTTGCTCTACCACTTAACTAGAATAATTACCGTTACATGTTTTACATTCTTTTAGGAATCGCTTCTTGCCCATCCAGAATATGCATGTTTAAAGTATAGAAAAAAGCATTTTTACCTTACTTAAAAAATCCTATTATAGCCCCTGTAGATCTCTAGAAGTTGTTGCTTAAATGACTAAGTTATTTAAAGTTTAACATTTACTTTTAGGTGCTATTAGCGAAATACAAATATTTATTCATAATAATTAAAATTGAACCTGCTAGGTATGTAAAGACATTGTTATTTAATTGTATTGTATTTCGCTATTGAATGTCTGTTACTAATATTCTTCTTAGTTTGTGATTCAATTAATATGATTTCTGTACAATTGTTTAGCATTTCAATTATTTTTCTCTTCCACAGAAGTTTAGAATATTATCTTATGTAGTCTGAAACTGAAGAAGATATTTATCCTGAATGAGATGACTGGCTAAGTGCAGTAAATTTCTATTCTTATAGCAATGCATCCAAGCTTTTTTCACCTTTTTAATTGCAAATCTTAAATTTTATTTATATGGGGATATTATTTGCCACTCACAGTGGCAGGTCATTCGAAGTATGTGAACCCCTAGCAATACATGAAAAAGAAATAAAAACATTTTCAACTTTATCCGGGATAAGATTCCGCTCCATACCTTTCGAAAACGAAAGGTCAATATTTGTTACCAAAGTTTTCTGTACATTACAGTTTTTTTTGCTCGGTATTATTTAGTGAGACTGTTTCTTACAGCACAACTTATAGTGCGTGTGCTTGCTTTGCACAATACTTTAGAATTAGATGCTAATTTATGTTTACCAAAGTCAAGCAAAAACACCAAATTTCCCGGTATGGTTGTGGTAACACATTATTTACTGGTGGTGTAGCCAGTGGGTGTTGGGGTTGTAGTACTCATTCCCAAAACTAAAAATTTATTATGAATTATACTAGATTATGTTTCTTGTCAGTGACGGGTCACGGGTTGATGTAAGAAGACTCCACTCTTTCTAGCTACCTAATTGACAAGTCAGAGATGACTCTTGCTTGCTCTGTCTTTTTCACCTATTAGATAGCCAGAAAGTCTGTCGTCACCTCACATCAACCTGTGACCTGTTGTAACATAGTGCAGTTGAAATAAGTAAAATTCTCCCCATACATAAAAATTGCCAATATCGCCATCTGATTTTTTTAGTAACAACACTGGTACTGTTGCTTAATTCCTTTTATATTTCTGTTTATTCTATTCAACAGGTTCTTACTAACGGTGTCGAGTCAAGATATTGGAAAAAAGAATTTCGAGAATGATTTCTACATTTCTTCCCAATTTTTTTTAAAAGATAAAAAGCTTTTTATGCATGTAAGTATAGCAGTATGTAGAGAATGAGTATAGGGTTCAACAACCCTTTGAAATTTTTATAACTATTTATTCACAGGTTCTTTTACTTTGAAAATGTTAGGGCGTATCCTCCTGGAAACTCAGAAAAATTTTTGATCATAGAAAACCACTAAACTACTCCTATCCCCCTCCATTAAATTTTTTACTTTGCTTCGCCACTGCTTCTATGTGTGTCACCAGGCCTGACGAGAGAGGGGGGCGAGGGGGTATGATACCCCGGGGCCCGGTACCCAAAGCTTTTCATATTGAGTACTAAGACAGATATCATTTTGAATATTTTAGAAATTAATTTGTTCACATAAAGTTCCAAAAATGAGTAAATTCCCAGTTTTCTAGGGGCATATTTTCAAAAATTTTCTGGGGGAAAACCCCGAGACCCCCTTTATTACTTGTTACTCATCATATTATCAAGAAAACGATATTTTTAAGTTGAGTGTAATTCAGATCTTGCCTAGAAATATTCTAAAAATTACATTAAGCGTATGAATGCATGGGTGGAGGTACATCAGAAAATTTCACCCCCTACTTCGAAATGAGAATATGTCATTGGGGGCCCGCTTCTCAACCTTTTACCCGGGGCCCGACTTGGCTCTCGGTGGCCCTGTGTGTCACCAAATGACTGGTGGCTTTTGGGTAGTTCAAGTGGGGGTTCACTTTTTCAAAAATGCAATCGAGTAAAAATTAATTATTTATATTAATGGTTATAAAACTAAATTTCTCGGGTATCCAATGGAAAGTACCATTTCAAACTTCTCTTGGGAAACTTTATGAGGGTGGTGTGAAACCTCTCGGGGTTTGGGTATAACTTCAAAAGGGTGGTGTGTAATACCTTGGGATTTTTATAAAGCATTTTACCGCAAGTCCTGAGGT
This sequence comes from Tetragnatha montana, assembly GCA_963680715.1. NCBI lineage: Eukaryota > Metazoa > Arthropoda > Arachnida > Araneae > Tetragnathidae > Tetragnatha > Tetragnatha montana. The sequence continues at coordinate 35,759,724 of OY796675.1, forward strand.
GGTACACCCCCCAATGAGGTATTACATGCAGTTCCCCAGGTGGTACAAACCACTCTCAGTTGCAAGCCATCCTGAAGGTCGTACACCCTCTTCCCCGAACTACTACATAACACCCTTGAGATGTTTCACACCATTCCCAAGTAGGTGGTACGCAGAATTTTTGAGGTTACACTTGCCAACCTCACGGTAGTACTCGGTACGGTATTTGATGTCCAAGGTGCTACACACCACCTCTGAAATGGTATGCACCATATCTGAGGGTTACATTACAAACTGTCCAAATTTTTAAATAATTCAGTTGGGATAGTTTTTTATTTTTTAGGTTTTATTGTAATTTGTAATGAGTTATTGATATTACTTTCAATTTTATCATTGTCGGTATATCTTGTGTTACAAAAATTGCATGTAATTGAAATTAGTTTATAATGAACAAAGTATGATAAAGTTTTAGTTTATTAATTATCTAACAATCAATTAAGATTATAAAATAACAAGAACTTCCGCGCTGAAAATTGCATACTAATTTCATTTTCCAGGATTGATAGTCATGTCGATTGGAATTTTTCTCCTAATGTTTCCCTTTGTGTTTCCACTGAGGATTCCTTCCGAAGAAGAGGGCGAAACATTTGGAGAAAATTTCAAATCGACACTACCATTAATTCCAGAAAATGGAGTTAATATGTAATTAAGATATTGTTAAACTCTTACAGCCATATTCTCAACCATCAGCGTCGGTGTTAATTCCTTGGTCAAAGAAGGATTCCACCAATCAGATTCCGCGAAAAGCTAATTTTTCTTTCTTTAGCAACTAGTTAACACCGACGCTGATGGCTATGAATATGGCTGTTAATCTCTGATCTCTAGAACTGAACTGTATGAAGCATAGTGAGTTTGATTACTAATGTACTTAATATATTCAATATTTTTTGTGTTTTTCCTCTAATTGAATTTACATGTAATTTAAAGTGTGTATTTAATATTTTTCCTTAGGTTTTTGAGTAAAGACCAGTTTTATCATTGGAATATAAATAATTGAAGATGGAACCCTTTTAAAATTTATTGTTTAATATATATTTTTGTGTTTGCATTACATTTAGTAATTTGTTTATTACATTCTGCCTTCAAATTGGTATACCTAATTAATAGACTATAAAAGAATGAAAAACTGTAATTTTGTTTAGTTTATGTAATATACAGCCTCTAAATTATTTTTGGTAACAATTAAAGGAATATTTTTTATATATGGACTTGTGTCGAATGATTTTTTTATTTCAAGTTTTCTTTAACTTTTTCTGAACAAATAAAATATTGTTTTCTTAGTAAAAATTTTTTAGTTTGTTTCATTTGTGCACACAGTGCAACTTTGATAGATCAAGGAAAGGATCTTCATTTAAAAGTTGAGGATAGTTCAAAGATTTCTCTTTTTTCTTAACTAACTTTTCGATCCCAAATACAAAATTGATTCATTACTATTTCTTAACACATGCTTTTAAATGCCTTCATTTTTCTATTAATTTTTAATTCATTGGAACAATTTTGATGGCTCCTTCAGTTTGAATTATCCTTGTTGTACTGCAGCACTGATGACTGTGAATATGGCTGTAAAATATTTTTGGGTATTAAAAAATTAGTAGCTGTCACTAATTTTAAATAATAAAAATTAGAAATTTTTTAAAATTTTGATTTACTTGTAAATGCATATATGCTTAAATTAATATTTATCTCTATTGACAGTAAAAAATTATTCTTTTTAAATTTTGGAAAATAAATATTTTTGCTGCTTCAAATGTATGGGAAGCTCTAACATTCAATTTTACTACAGAATGAAAAGTATGGATTTTTTTTATTTTGTCCTAACAATTGATAGTGCTTTAAATTAAAATAAAACATTCCAGGTTACTCTCTTGAACATGAAAATAATCTTTAACTTTAAAAATAAAAATACACTAGAATAATATTTTCTACGAAACAAGGGGGGGTTAATTTATGTGTAGCTTTTTCTGTATTTTCTAGGATTTCTTGTACAGAAATTTACAATAGTTTTCGAGCTAATATTTTAGTCCTAAGAAAAAATTGATTGATGAATTACCCTTGAAAAATGCTTTTTAAAAATATATGGTAAAAAGATTCCTGTCAGTAAACTAATCTTTGATAAATTCTTGTGTTGAAGATAATTTGTCTTTAATAATATCTAATGAGTAAAATGTAAAGCTGAATATTGTAATGATCATACAATAAACTAGTTAAATTTTCAGCATACCGCTGAACCTGCTTATAACAAATTAAGGCATAATGAGAACCTTGTTTCTTGACTTGATAAAAATAACTCATTGGTACTATGTTAAAATGCACCGACCTAAACCCAAATATAAAGAAAGCAGAGTTTAATTGCACAATTCCCATAATTTGTTCTAAAAATTTATTTTACTAACCACCCTTTACAATTGTACTCCACTAGGCAAAATAATTTTTTTAATAATAGAGGGAAGTAGTACATGTATAAGTATTTAAATTTCAGCAGGTTTTGATGTTGTTAACTTTAATAATTAAATCTTCATCAAAAACAATACTCGTTCATTCGATAAGCAAATTTGACTCCCAGGCATCACTTCCTGTGGGGCAAGATATTTTTTATGACCAAAATAAAATTTTCATATTGACATTGAGTTGAAGAAAACATATGTAAAGCAAGTTAATTTCTTTTATATTACAAGATTAATCTTCCAGGCTATAGGGCCATGGTCTTGGCGTTAATGAACTACGCGTAGTACAAACTCAAGCTGGGTAAGCCTTGATTGGTCTTTTATTATTGTTCGTTCTCCTTTGATTTACCATTAGGCCTACGAGACCTGGCCTTCCTAAATCTTAAAAGTATCTTAAAATTAATAATTAAATCTGTATCCAAAACAATACTCATAATCACAAAAAGCAAATTCTTTCACATACATCTGCGGGTATTTTGTGAGAATACATAAATATTTCTAGTACTACTGACCAATTTTTATTTTCTGAGGTTTATGTTATGAGCAAAATAGTTTTCAATTAATTGAGGAAGAAAACATGTAAAATCAATCTAATTTTTTTTATTATAGTTTCATGTCTATGTGGTATAACTATCAGGTTATAAAATTAATAACATACAAATACTTGAATCTATTCAAAACATAACCCTAAATCTCAAAAGTATCTTAACGCATAAAACAAAACTTACTTCTTATTTATTGAAGAAATTGAAATTGGAAAATAAAAGTCTAAAATAAATGGTTTTACAACAGTACATAAGTACCAATTATTGCGTGTTGTGAAATTTGTTTTTATAAAAAAACATCAAGGGGACTCCTTGCAACGCAGTGTGCCTACTATGTGGAAAATTTTCTAAATCAGGTCTTGATATTAGGATGAAATTAATAATTAAATCTGTATCCAAAACAATAGTCATAATCATAAAAAAAGCAAATTCTTTCACTTACATCACACTTGCGAGAATGTGACATTATTGCAGGGTATTTTGTGAGAATACGTAAATATGCCTAGTACCATGGGCGTAGCCAGGTCCCATGTTAGGGGGGGGCAAGGATACTTCCCTTTGCCCCATGGCATGGTCCCAGGTACCCCATGGGGAGTACTTTTACGTTAAATTTTAGAGTAATTATACGAAGGGTTTGCACTTTGCACACTTAACGTAATAATTAGTGTAATAAATGTGTGCTCTAAGAAAAAAGGGGGGTCTGGGGGTCCTCCCCCAGAAAACTTTTTAAAATTGACCCCTTACAGTAGTGTTTTAGCTCATTTTCAGACTCTAGCCCGAACAGAACCACCTCTTGTAAGCCACATAATTTTCAAGGAAATTTATGTGGCTTATGACTAAAAGTATAATTTGTAGAATCTAATCGAGTCGAATCGAGTAACTATCTATTCTATTTTATGTCACTGGATGAAACTTTCGTATGTTTGGACGTTAAAAAAACATCAAGCTTTAGGAAGATACGCTACTGCTTTAATTACATAATAATTTAGAAGAGAATAAAGAAGAATAAAAAGTTACATGAAATTATTTTTTCGGACATCTCTTTCAAATTTAATACCATACGAACACCAAAACTATTTAAATTCAAAATCTTTTTAAAAACCCTTTTCCCACAAGTTGCTACCCAAAATTGTTTTGTATACTATTTTAATAATTGCATTGCAGGCAATGAACCACAAGCCACAAGCTCCATTTCCGACAGTATTCTTTAATCAAATTCTGCCCAGGCCTAGTGGCCTATCAGGCGGTACTCATCTCCGTTTCATTAGCCTTTGGGCCTGGGATGCTTATTACGTAGCTTGTGTCCAGGTCGAGTGAATAGCCCGACGCTGGACCCCCAGTTGATTGATAACAATAATAAATTATGAAATTTATTTGATTACAATAAAATACTTAAAATAAATTAGAACCTTACCAGAAAAATTATACCAATTTTTATTTTCCAGCTGATTCAAATTGAGTAAATTCTCTCTAATTCAATGTTGTAGCAATCTCTCCTATACTGTCAAACAAAATCTCAGGCGATAACAGCTTGCATGGAGATTTACAGGTCACGTAAAAACTAACAATGAAAGGGGGTGAAAAACCCGGGAATTCTTCATTAGTTACACAGGATCGGTTCTTCGTACAATGAACCAATAGCTGATAAAGAGATCAAGAGGAGGCGTTGCGAATCCTTATAATTTATTCCTTTGGACGGCCTGGCCCGCCCACAGCATTTTACTGGAATTTTCAGGTCAAGAAATCTAGTTTTATGGAGAAATGAAAATCCTTCCCCTGCGCCCCCTGGCTACGCCCATGCTATTGAGACTCCACTGTATCAACACTGGACACATCTGAGTTCATTCAAGTGTGTCAGTGGGAGGTTACAAGTGTCACTGGTGATAAACAAGCTCAACTATTGCCCACACTCCAAGATAAACATGGGGAGGTCCTCTGTCGATGCCCCTGTTTACCAATAATTACGGCATCCTCCTTGTGAAAACATGGTCTTAAGCTGGTTCTACATGGAGCCTTTTTTGCCGGATGACGGGCCGCGATCCGTCTTGGCGCGATGGTTGGCGACAAGAAAAATCCCTATTTTTGAGGCAGAAAACGGATCAACCAAACCAGGTGGTCACGTGAGCGCGCGGACCAATGGCTAGGCGTGATACGCCCGACATCGCGGGCCGAGAAAAAGTGCAGGCAGCTCGCACTTTTTCTCGGGCCGTCAAAAACGGAGGGGGTCACGTGATAGAAATTCACCAATCTCCGAAACACCGAAGAGAACATCGTATTCGTATCGTATGCAATGGTGTTTTGTTTACAAAAGTAAACTAAGCTTAATTTTACGAAAAAAGCTTCATCTGTTGATTTTTACTAAAAATAATCAATGAAAAACAAGTTGAACACGTTCTGTCACCATTAAAATATAAAAGGTTTTGTAGAATTTGAAAAAAATAGTACTGAGAATCTATATGTTTTCCGTAGTATTGTATGTTTTTGCTTTTAGTTTTATGGTCATAGAAGTAAAATTTAAAGGATAATTTACTTTTAAAGCAAACTAAAGTACCATTTAAATACCCTACTTCAAGTTTATATATCAAAACTTACTTTAAACACTTTCCCTAAAAACTATATCTTGTACTTCCAAGTTCGATAGAAAAGCCTATATACTATAATTATTTACTCCACACATTTTTTATGTGCTGGGATGTTAGGCAGTGTTATGTTTTAAATAGATTGAAGTATTTGTTGTATGTTATTAATTTCAGAACCTGATAGTTATACCACATAGACATGAGACAATAATAAAAGAAATTAAATTGATTTTACATGTTTTCTTCCTCGATTAATTGAAAATTATGTTGCTCATAACATAAATTTTAGAAAATAAAAATTGGTCAGTAGTACTAGGCATATTTACGTATTCTCACAAAATACCCTGCAATAATGTCACATTCTCGCAAGTGTGATGTATGTGAAAGAATTTGCTTTTTTATGATTATGACTTGTTTTGGATACAGATTTAATTTTACCCTAATATCAAGACCTAAATATCTGGGCCATATTTAGAAAATTTTCCACATAGTAGGCACACTGCGTTGCAAGGAGTCCCCTTGATGTTTTTTTATAAAAACAAATTTCACAACACACAATAATTGGTAGGTATACTACTTATGTACTGTTGTAAAACCATTTATTTTAGGCTTTTATTTTCCAATTTCAATTTCTTCAAGAAATATGAAGTAAGTTTTGTTTTATGAGTTAAGATACTTTTGAGATTTAGGGTTATGTTTTGAATAGATTCAAGTATTTGTATGTTATTAATTTCAGAACCTGATAGTTATACCACGTAGATATGAGACAATAATAAAAGAAATTAAATTGATTTTACATATTTTTTCCTCGATTAATTGAAAATTATGTTGCTCATAACATAAATCTCAGAAAATAAAAATTGGTCAGTAGTACTAGGCATATTTACGTATTCTCACAAAATACCCTGCAATAATGTCACATTCTCGCAAGTGTGATGTAAGTGAAAGAATTTGCTTTTTTTATGATTATGACTATTGTTTTGGATACAGATTTAATTATTAATTTCATCCTAATATCAAGACCTGATTTAGAAAATTTTCCACATAGTAGGCACACTGCGTTGCAAGGAGTCCCCTTGATGTTTTTTTATAAAAACAAATTTCACAACACGCAATAATTGGTACTTATGTACTGTTGTAAAACCATTTATTTTAGACTTTTATTTTCCAATTTCAATTTCTTCAATAAATAAGAAGTAAGTTTTGTTTTATGCGTTAAGATACTTTTGAGATTTAGGGTTATGTTTTGAATAGATTCAAGTATTTGTATGTTATTAATTTTATAACCTGATAGTTATACCACATAGACATGAAACTATAATAAAAAAAAATTAGATTGATTTTACATGTTTTCTTCCTCAATTAATTGAAAACTATTTTGCTCATAACATAAACCTCAGAAAATAAAAATTGGTCAGTAGTACTAGAAATATTTATGTATTCTCACAAAATACCCGCAGATGTATGTGAAAGAATTTGCTTTTTTGTGATTATGAGTATTGTTTTGGATACAGATTTAATTATTAATTTTAAGATACTTTTAAGATTTAGGAAGGCCAGGTCTCGTAGGCCTAATGGTAAATCAAAGGAGAACGAACAATAATAAAAGACCAATCAAGGCTTACCCAGCTTGAGTTTGTACTACGCGTAGTTCATTAACGCCAAGACCATGGCCCTATAGCCTGGAAGATTAATCTTGTAATATAAAAGAAATTAACTTGCTTTACATGTTTTCTTCAACTCAATGTCAATATGAAAATTTTATTTTGGTCATAAAAAATATCTTGCCCCACAGGAAGTGATGCCTGGGAGTCAAATTTGCTTATCGAATGAATGAGTATTGTTTTTGATGAAGATTTAATTATTAAAGTTAACAACATCAAAACCTGCTGAAATTTAAATACTTATACATGTACTACTTCCCTCTATTATTAAAAAAATTATTTTGCCTAGTGGAGTACAATTGTAAAGGGTGGTTAGTAAAATAAATTTTTAGAACAAATTATGGGAATTGTGCAATTAAACTCTGCTTTCTTTATATTTGGGTTTAGGTCGGTGCATTTTAACATAGTACCAATGAGTTATTTTTATCAAGTCAAGAAACAAGGTTCTCATTATGCCTTAATTTGTTATAAGCAGGTTCAGCGGTATGCTGAAAATTTAACTAGTTTATTGTATGATCATTACAATATTCAGCTTTACATTTTACTCATTAGATTTTATTAAAGACAAATTATCTTCAACACAAGAATTTATCAAAGATTAGTTTACTGACAGGAATCTTTTTACCATATATTTTTAAAAAGCATTTTTCAAGGGTAATTCATCAATCAATTTTTTCTTAGGACTAAAATATTAGCTCGAAAACTATTGTAAATTTCTGTACAAGAAATCCTAGAAAATACAGAAAAAGCTACACATAAATTAACCCCCCCCCCTTGTTTTGTAGAAAATATTATTCTAGTGTATTTTTATTTTTAAAGTTAAAGATGATTTTCATGTTCAAGAGAGTAACCCGGAGTATTTTTATTTTTAAAGTTAAAGATGATTTTCATGTTCAAGAGAGTAACCTGGAATGTTTTATTTTAATTTAAAGCACTATCAATTGTTAGGACAAAATAAAAAAAATCCATACTTTTCATTCTGTAGTAAAATTGAATGTTAGAGCTTCCCATACATTTGAAGCAGCAAAAATATTTATTTTCCAAAATTTAAAAAGAATAATTTTTTACTGTCAATAGAGATAAATATTAATTTAAGCATATATGCATTTACAAGTAAATCAAAATTTTAAAAAATTTCTAATTTTTATTATTTAAAATTAGTGACAGCTACTAATTTTTTAATACCCAAAAATATTTTACAGCCATATTCAGTCATCAGTGCTGCAGTACAACACGGATAATTCAAACTGAAGGAGCCATCAAAATTGTTCCAATGAATTAAAAATTAATAGAAAAATGAAGGCATTTAAAAGCATGTGTTAAGAAATAGTAATGAATCAATTTTGTATTTGGGATCGAAAAGTTAGTTAAGAAAAAAGAGAAATCTTTGAACTATCCTCAACTTTTAAATGAAGATCCTTTCCTTGATCTATCAAAGTTGCACTGTGTGCACAAATGAAACAAACTAAAAAATTTTTACTAAGAAAACAATATTTTATTTGTTCAGAAAAAGTTAAAGAAAACTTGAAATAAAAAAATCATTCGACACAAGTCCATATATAAAAAATAATCCTTTAATTGTTACCAAAAATAATTTAGAGGCTGTATATTACATAAACTAAACAAAATTACAGTTTTTCATTCTTTTATAGTCTATTAATTAGGTATACCAATTTGAAGGCAGAATGTAATAAACAAATTACTAAATGTAATGCAAACACAAAAATATATATTAAACAATAAATTTTAAAAGGGTTCCATCTTCAATTATTTATATTCCAATGATAAAACTGGTCTTTACTCAAAAACCTAAGGAAAAATATTAAATACACACTTTAAATTACATGTAAATTCAATTAGAGGAAAAACACAAAAAATATTGAATATATTAAGTACATTAGTAATCAAACTCACTATGCTTCATACAGTTCAGTTCTAGAGATCAGAGATTAACAGCCATATTCATAGCCATCAGCGTCGGTGTTAACTAGTTGCTAAAGAAAGAAAAATTAGCTTTTCGCGGAATCTGATTGGTGGAATCCTTCTTTGACCAAGGAATTAACACCGACGCTGATGGTTGAGAATATGGCTGTAAGAGTTTAACAATATCTTAATTACATATTAACTCCATTTTCTGGAATTAATGGTCGTGTCGATTTGAAATTTTCTCCAAATGTTTCGCCCTCTTCTTCAGAAGGAATCCTCAGTGGAAACACAAAGGGAAACATTAGGAGAAAAATTCCAATCGACATGACTATCAATCCTGGAAAATGAAATTAGTATGCAATTTTCAGCGCGGAAGTTCTTGTTATTTTATAATCTTAATTGATTGTTAGATAATTAATAAACTAAAACTTTATCATACTTTGTTCATTATAAACTAACTAGCTGTTACGACCCGGCAAAGCCGGGTCTTACAGCTAGGCTAGCCTTTTATGCGAGCTTCGCTCGTTACTACTTCAAGTTCCTATTAATTATACATTAAATAAGAAGTTTAACTTTAATAATTTATTATTGTTGAATTAGAAACCAACTTCCCTAAAAGTAACTTTTTAACCTTTATTAAGTAAACCAACTTTCTTGAAAGATATTTATTTAAAAGCTATTATATTATTTTAAAATTTTAATTACTTTTATTTATTTATTTTTCTGATTATTGCGAGATGGCATCGAGTCAGTGAGTGACGTGGGCTTTTATATTTTTCTGATGATTATGATTATTATTGCGAGATGGCATCATAGTGTGCGAGCGTTCCAGAATCAGTGAGTCAGTGAGTCAGTGAGTGACGTGGGCTTTTATATGAGAGATTTCAATTACATGCAATTTTTGTAACACAAGATATACCGACAATGATAAAATTGAAAGTAATATCAATAACTCATTACAAATTACAATAAAACCTAAAAAATAAAAAACTATCCCAACTGAATTATTTAAAAATTTGGACAGTTTGTAATGTAACCCTCAGATATGGTGCATACCATTTCAGAGGTGGTGTGTAGCACCTTGGACATCAAATACCGAGTACTACCGTGAGGTTGGCAAGTGTAACCTCAAAAATTCTGCGTAACACCTACTTGGGAATGGTGTGAAACATCTCAAGGGTGTTATGTAGTAGTTCGGGGAAGAGGGTGTACGACCTTCAGGATGGCTTGCAACTGAGAGTGGTTTGTACCACCTGGGGAACTGCATGTAATACCTCATTGGGGGGTGTACCACCTCAGGACTTGCGGTAAAATGCTTTATAAAAATCCCAAGGTATTACACACCACCCTTTTGAAGTTATACCCAAACCCCGAGAGGTTTCACACCACCCTCATAAAGTTTCCCAAGAGAAGTTTGAAATGGTACTTTCCATTGGATACCCGAGAAATTTAGTTTTATAACCATTAATATAAATAATTAATTTTTACTCGATTGCATTTTTGAAAAAGTGAACCCCCACTTGAACTACCCAAAAGCCACCAGTCATTTGGTGACACACAGGGCCACCGAGAGCCAAGTCGGGCCCCGGGTAAAAGGTTGAGAAGCGGGCCCCCAATGACATATTCTCATTTCGAAGTAGGGGGTGAAATTTTCTGATGTACCTCCACCCATGCATTCATACGCTTAATGTAATTTTTAGAATATTTCTAGGCAAGATCTGAATTACACTCAACTTAAAAATATCGTTTTCTTGATAATATGATGAGTAACAAGTAATAAAGGGGGTCTCGGGGTTTTCCCCCAGAAAATTTTTGAAAATATGCCCCTAGAAAACTGGGAATTTACTCATTTTTGGACCTTTATGTGAACAAATTAATTTCTAAAATATTCAAAATGATATCTGTCTTAGTACTCAATATGAAAAGCTTTGGGTACCGGGCCCCGGGGTATCATACCCCCTCGCCCCCCTCTCTCGTCAGGCCTGGTGACACACATAGAAGCAGTGGCGAAGCAAAGTAAAAAATTTAATGGAGGGGGATAGGAGTAGTTTAGTGGTTTTCTATGATCAAAAATTTTTCTGAGTTTCCAGGAGGATACGCCCTAACATTTTCAAAGTAAAAGAACCTGTGAATAAATAGTTATAAAAATTTCAAAGGGTTGTTGAACCCTATACTCATTCTCTACATACTGCTATACTTACATGCATAAAAAGCTTTTTATCTTTTAAAAAAAATTGGGAAGAAATGTAGAAATCATTCTCGAAATTCTTTTTTCCAATATCTTGACTCGACACCGTTAGTAAGAACCTGTTGAATAGAATAAACAGAAATATAAAAGGAATTAAGCAACAGTACCAGTGTTGTTACTAAAAAAATCAGATGGCGATATTGGCAATTTTTATGTATGGGGAGAATTTTACTTATTTCAACTGCACTATGTTACAACAGGTTGATGTGAGGTGACGACAGACTTTCTGGCTATCTAATAGGTGAAAAAGACAGAGCAAGCAAGAGTCATCTCTGACTTGTCAATTAGGTAGCTAGAAAGTGTGGAGTCTTCTTACATCAACCCGTGACCCGTCACTGACAAGAAACATAATCTAGTATAATTCATAATAAATTTTTAGTTTTGGGAATGAGTACTACAACCCCAACACCCACTGGCTACACCACCAGTAAATAATGTGTTACCACAACCATACCGGGAAATTTGGTGTTTTTGCTTGACTTTGGTAAACATAAATTAGCATCTAATTCTAAAGTATTGTGCAAAGCAAGCACACGCACTATAAGTTGTGCTGTAAGAAACAGTCTCACAAAATAATACCGAGCAAAAAAAACTGTAATGTACAGAAAACTTTGGTAACAAATATTGACCTTTCGTTTTCGAAAGGTATGGAGCGGAATCTTATCCCGGATAAAGTTGAAAATGTTTTTATTTCTTTTTCATGTATTGCTAGGGGTTCACATACTTCGAATGACCTGCCACTGTGAGTGGCAAATAATATCCCCATATAAATAAAATTTAAGATTTGCAATTAAAAAGGTGAAAAAAGCTTGGATGCATTGCTATAAGAATAGAAATTTACTGCACTTAGCCAGTCATCTCATTCAGGATAAATATCTTCTTCAGTTTCAGACTACATAAGATAATATTCTAAACTTCTGTGGAAGAGAAAAATAATTGAAATGCTAAACAATTGTACAGAAATCATATTAATTGAATCACAAACTAAGAAGAATATTAGTAACAGACATTCAATAGCGAAATACAATACAATTAAATAACAATGTCTTTACATACCTAGCAGGTTCAATTTTAATTATTATGAATAAATATTTGTATTTCGCTAATAGCACCTAAAAGTAAATGTTAAACTTTAAATAACTTAGTCATTTAAGCAACAACTTCTAGAGATCTACAGGGGCTATAATAGGATTTTTTAAGTAAGGTAAAAATGCTTTTTTCTATACTTTAAACATGCATATTCTGGATGGGCAAGAAGCGATTCCTAAAAGAATGTAAAACATGTAACGGTAATTATTCTAGTTAAGTGGTAGAGCAACGCCCCTTCTAAAATATGCGAGAGTATTGGGTAAAAGCGACTAAAAGGCAACCTATTTCTTTTTAGCGCCAAGCTTGGTCAGGTATATCCTGGTATGAAATCACTGTCTCTAACAGGAGTAACAAACTGTTATAAACCATCATACCGCCTGGACAAAAAGTTTCAACAACTGCCTGAATCGGGATATCAACCATTAGATCAATCTCATACCTAATATAATTAAAAACATTGTCTATACAACCAGTTCTGATTCTGAGGGGACATAGGGAGGCGTCGTCACAAAATATTTTTTAGACAGTCCCCGAAATATTTTAGCCATCATCTTAAACTGCTATATACACCGAGTAAATTCAATTTCAAATCAAATAAATAAATAATTAGTTTTCGGTACAGCTTTAGAGACTTCAGCCGCCTTTTTTACCCACAGCCTCAATTATAACAACCATTTAGGTCCAATTTTAAGTATTATTACTAGATCCTAAAATAGTAGTAATTGCTATTATTGTTAGAGACAGGGCCCGATTTAGAAAATTTAGAACACTAGGCCCAACATGCAGGAAGGGGCCCCCCGTTGCCATATTTGGTGCTATATAAATGTAGATGCGTTAAAATTATTGTTTGATTAGTATGAAAATTCACTATCGTCAGGGTCAGACACGTTCTCGGTTATCTTTTACGTTTTTTACATTGCTAAAAAGTTTTAGATTTTTATTTTCGAGTTAAAAAATGTAATGAAAAAACATTCAAGGAAGTATAAAAAGTTATTTCTACTATAATTTTTTGTTAACTTTTTAAAATTAGGGGGCCCCCAAATTGTGGGGCCCCTAGGCCCGGGCCTAATGGTAAATCAGGCCCTGGTTAGAGATAGACAACACTCAATCGTGTTGCTGTGGGAGATGTGGTTACACATTACAGATGTGGTGACTGGAGGACTATTTCTAAAGCTGTTTCCAACGATATAATACAAAACAAGATAAATGTGATCACACGCGATATCAAGCTTTATTATCTGTTATTTTATAGCAGTGTCTCTTCTACAGGAAACAGAATCTGTTTCATAAAATGATGCAATTTCTTTTTTAGCATGAACATTAAGCTGTACATTGACTTGTAATCAGTGCTGAAATTGGAGGGGGACGCCGTCCCCCGAAATAATTGGACCGTCCCCCGAAGTATTTTTACCGTCCCCGTTCCCTAAAATATTTGTTTCCACGAAAAAAAATTATAAATTTAAGGGTAGATTTAAATACGAAAGAAAATTTATTTTTTCTGACCTAAATTCCCATTTGAATGAGTGTTCGGATTCGCCTATCAGCGTGCCAGCAGTTTCCCCGTATTCTGATTCGCAAATATATTCGTATTCGGATTTTTAGGGTCAAATTTCCAAAAACGTTCTGGGGAGGACCCCCAAGACCCCCTTCAAGTATTTTAATCTCTATTACTCACGATTTGCTGTGCAAAAAATGAGTAAAAACCCTGTTTTTAGAGTCTAATTTCGAAAAAAAATTAAAAAAAAACCCCACATTTTTATACCCCAAAAACAAATCCTGGATCCGCCACTACTAACATAAAGATGAATAATGTTTTTTTTCTTTCCATCAATATTTGTAATGAATACTTAAATGTTACATAGTTTTAAGGTTATAAAAATTATAATAACTGCATTTATGCTTTTATTCTAGCATTTAAAAAATTTCCCATTAGCCCCCACTTTCCCCTAACTATGCAATTAAATGTAATCTATAATTTGATTATCAATTCAAGTAGGTACTACTAAAAATTAGTCATATTTTACCCTCCATCAATCATCTACTCTGTAAAAAGGTGAGGGTGAGTCCCCCCAAATATTTTTCTCCAATTTCAGCACTGCTTGTAATGCAAATTACATACAGAAAACAACGCCAGTATTTCGATTGAAATCAATCGCGAGAACAAGTACTTTGTTTGTTTTAAATAAGAAATCACTTTACAATCATTTTCAATTGAAATACACTTTAAACCAAGAGAAACGAAAATTGAACTTACGCCATGTTTGTAGTTTATTGTTGTTGTTGATGTTCTATCTTCGCGGCTGCCGATGACGGAAAGCAAAACTTTTTTTGCTCCCGTTTTCACGGGCCGCGTTTGGTTGTTCAAAGCGACCGCAGCGCCACCACTTTTTGCCAACCATAGGGATTTTTCTGATGGCGGATCAAGCAAACGCGGCCCGTCATCCGCGAAAACGGCTTCATCTAAAAGGGCCTTTATCAGAACTTTTCTCCCCCCGCTATTGCTTGACACGTGACCTCTTTGACCTTGGTCAAGGTTCAGACATTGCTCAGCTAACTTTGAAAGCAACAAAAAGTGTAAGAAAAATAATTTAGATTTGTAGATTCCAGAAAATTTTTAAAAAATAATTAACAAATTGAGAATTTAGGGGGGGGGCAGCTGCCCCCCCCTGCCTCCCCCTGGCTACGCCCATGCCTAGTACTACTGACCAATTTTTATTTTCTGAGATTTATGTTATGAGCAACATAATTTTCAATTAATCGAGGAAAAAATATGTAAAATCAATTTAATTTCTTTTATTATTGTCTCATATCTACGTGGTATAACTATCAGGTTCTGAAATTAATAACATACAAATACTTGAATCTATTCAAAACATAACCCTAAATCTCAAAAGTATCTTAACTCATAAAACAAAACTTACTTCATATTTCTTGAAGAAATTGAAATTGGAAAATAAAAGCCTAAAATAAATGGTTTTACAACAGTACATAAGTAGTATACCTACCAATTATTGTGTGTTGTGAAATTTGTTTTTATAAAAAAACATCAAGGGGACTCCTTGCAACGCAGTGTGCCTACTATGTGGAAAATTTTCTAAATCTGGCCCAGATAATCAGGTCTTGATATTAGGGTAAAATTAATAATTAAATCTGTATCCAAAACAAGTCATAATCATAAAAAAGCAAATTCTTTCACATGCATCACACTTGCGAGAATGTGACATTATTGCAGGGTATTTTGTGAGAATACGTAAATATGCCTAGTACTACTGACCAATTTTTATTTTCTGAGATTTATGTTATGAGCAACATAATTTTCAATTAATCGAGGAAGAAAACATGTAAAATCAATTTAATTTCTTTTATTATTGTCTCATGTCTATGTGGTATAACTATCAGGTTCTGAAATTAATAACATACAACAAATACTTCAATCTATTTAAAACATAACACTGCCTAACATCCCAGCACATAAAAAATGTGTGGAGTAAATAATTATAGTATATAGGCTTTTCTATCGAACTTGGAAGTACAAGATATAGTTTTTAGGGAAAGTGTTTAAAGTAAGTTTTGATATATAAACTTGAAGTAGGGTATTTAAATGGTACTTTAGTTTGCTTTAAAAGTAAATTATCCTTTAAATTTTACTTCTATGACCATAAAACTAAAAGCAAAAACATACAATACTACGGAAAACATATAGATTCTCAGTACTATTTTTTCAAATTCTACAAAACCTTTTATATTTTAATGGTGACAGAACGTGTTCAACTTGTTTTTCATTGATTATTTTTAGTAAAAATCAACAGATGAAGCTTTTTTCGTAAAATTAAGCTTAGTTTACTTTTGTAAACAAAACACCATTGCATACGATACGAATACGATGTTCTCTTCGGTGTTTCGGAGATTGGTGAATTTCTATCACGTGACCCCCTCCGTTTTTGACGGCCCGAGAAAAAGTGCGAGCTGCCTGCACTTTTTCTCGGCCCGCGATGTCGGGCGTATCACGCCTAGCCATTGGTCCGCGCGCTCACGTGACCACCTGGTTTGGTTGATCCGTTTTCTGCCTCAAAAATAGGGATTTTTCTTGTCGCCAACCATCGCGCCAAGACGGATCGCGGCCCGTCATCCGGCAAAAAAGGCTCCATGTAGAACCACCTTGACGCGAAGTAAGAAAAACGCGATCGTGAACCGACCTCCAAGTTGTTTTTTCTACCTGCGTCCACGCCGTCAAAATGCCAACTTTACAGGCAAACATCGGGAAGCATTTCTCTTTTTCCCGGAATTTCTATTTTGGAAACGAAAACGGTGCAACCGGGAATTCAAACCTTAATAATGCCCTGATTTATAACATTGCCCGTAACACCCACATATTTGGCTATATTGTGCAATAATATATATTTCTACAAAATTATTTCTTTTGCATTGGAAATGGTCTCGATTAGTGTCTTTATGAACATTATTAGTGTTATGGGCTGGTTACTTAGTTATATTTTGATAGAAGCATGTTGCATTAAAATTTGTTATTTCTAATAGTAATTAAAGTAGTAATGTTAATTAAATTTTTAAACTAATTGTAATTGATATTTAATAAACTAATTAAATAATAAACAACGAAATTAGTTTAATGAAAGAAATAAAATGTATGAAATTTAGGGGGGGGGCCTTTTTTCTACCTGCCCCGGGGCCCCTGAAGGCCTAGTTACGCCACTGGTAGAGACCCTCTAAATTTTTAATCCAATATCTTCATCTAAACAATCACATACTTCCTGCGTTTCCTCATTGCCTGCTATTAAATTATTGTTTGTAATAATTTCTTTATACCAAATGAAATTGTGTTGATTTTGCCACTCTTTGCCATACATTAATTTCAAAAGCTTATCAACACCTTTTTTTTCTTTTCAAGTGATATTACATGACTAAGAGGAAGAGGTTGTAAGACTAATCGTTTCACGACAGCAGCATTAATCCCCTTTTTAAGAAGACTTGCACCCTGCTGTTCACTTTTTTCTTCAAATTTGTAGTTTTTGAAGCCTTTGACTTTGACACTTCCTCTACTTTTCTCTAAAACTATTTTTTTCTTTTTGCTATGATTGGCTGACTGGAGGAATCACTGTTTGAATGAAATCCGGCTCTGGAGAAAACACGTTTTGATTGAAACATCAATTTTCTAAGTAGGTTTAAAATAGGATAAAACTTGTTTTCGTTAAAGATAATAGCATATTTTTTTGCTATTTAATGTGGAGATCAAGAAAATATCAGTAACTAATTTTTTTTTATTTTGGGAGAAAACACGGTTTGATTGTTTGCTCCTCAATTTTGTCGTATTGATTACCTTAGCAGGAACATAAACATTTATTAAAACTAATACTCAACATATATAAAATAAGAAGTATAAAGAGTGCCGAGAGAAGCTAATAAATTGATGCACTAGCCCCAGGGATGGCCAACTTGGTCTTGAGGGCCACTTTGGAAAACCACAATACTCCCGCGGGCCGCATATAAAATTTAAGGTTATGAGACGCTCAGAATGACAGTGACATAAGTTGAAAAGTATAAAATAAGTACAAAGAATAGGGAGTTTTTCTGATCCTTTGCTTAGTGTGACACTTTCCTAAGTCAAATATATTTATTTTTAAATTGATCTTAGCAGTCCCAATAGTCCAGGCAATCTGTGACTTAACCGGGAAAAAAATTGCAACATTTAGTTTTTCAACGGTTTTCACTAGGGAATGACCGAAATAATAACATACTAAAAATCGGACAAAATCGGTCCGCGGGAAGTTTAATTTATTTTAAATTTTTAAAAAATGGCCGGAAAAAAATTTAAAAAAATCAATTAATAGTAATCGAGACTTATGATACATGTTTATATGCTATTTTTCAGTGCTGAATACGAATATACCAATTAAAATTTAAATAATTTAAAATTTCAATTTTTAAAAATTATTTGAAAAATTGGATATTCGAAAAAAATAAAACATCGCTCAAAACCACAAAATAAATGCAAAAGAAGTAATTCAAACGGTTATCCCTTAGAAATGACTTAAATAATGACATACTAAAATTAAAAGAAAATCGGACAATAAAAAGTTTAATTTATTTCAAATTTTCAATTTTTCTGGCCTCAAAAATCGACCTTTTTTAAAATTCTTGTTAAAAACGTTTGAAGCATTTGCCAACGTCATTTTTCCATGGATATTGTAGTTATATAGCTATATAACATAAAAAAACCACAATTGATGATTAAATCATAAGTTAAACAATTAATTTATTAAAATGAACATTAAAAATACAGGAAAAATCATTCAATCAAATATAACAGAAAATATTTTAATAATATTCAGTGACAAATCATCTAAAAAATAATTAAATTAATAAGAGACAAAATTTTATTTAAAAAAAATTTAATTTTTAACAAATTTTAAAATTTTGTAGTATAGGCATGTGATACATGTCTGTAGGCTATATTTTAGTGCTGTTAACGAATATCAGGCCAATTTTTCAATAAAATTTAGAATAAGTGTGGAAAAATTGAAGCATTTATCTTAATATTTTTGCTTAAAATGCTTCAATTTTTCCACACTTATTCTAAATTTTATTGAAAAATTGGCCTGATATTCGTAAACAGCACTAAAATATAGCCTACAGACATGTATCACATACCTATACTATAAAATTTAAAATTTTTAAAATATTTAAAATTTTTAAATTTGTTAAAAATTTTATTTTTTTAATAAAATTTTGTCTCTCATAATTTAATTATTACTTAGATTATTTGTATTTTTAGAATATTATTAAAATATTTTCTGTTATATTCGATTGAATGATTTTACCTGTATTTTTAATGTTCATTTTAATAAATTAATTAATTAACTTAAGATTTAATCATCAATTGTGTTTTTTTATGTTATATAGCTATATAACTACAATATCCATGGAAAAATGACCTTGGCAAATGCTTCAAACGTTTTTAACAAGAATTTTAAAAAAGGTCGATTTTTGAGGCCAGAAAAATTGAAAATTTGAAATAAATTAAACTTTTTATTGACCGATTTTCTTTTAATTTTAGTATGTCATTATTTAAGTCATTTCTAAGGGATAACCGTTTGAATTACTTCTTTTGCATTTATTTTGTGGTTGTGAGCGATGTTTTATTTTTTTCGAATATCCAATTTTTCAAATAATTTTTAAAAATTGAAATTTTAAATTTTTTAAATTTTAATTGGAATATTCGTATTTAGCACTGAAAAATAGCCCATAAACATGTATCATAAGTCTCGATTATTATTAACTAGCTGATATGCCCGCCGTTGCTCGGGGGATAAAAGGCTTATCAAACTGTGTGTTAAAATAAATGAGCATTATCGTTTACATGCAATAGTCATGCACAGTCTTCCCGCTAGGATTCTTTTTTGATGCCATACCAATTCGTTAAGATGTAAAAAAACCCTTTAAAAATGCCACCTGTTTAGATTTAATGTGTGAAATCCCCATCCCCGTTTTTATAGAGTAATTTTTCAAAACAGAAAAAAAGTCAGGGGACCTTCTGAACCCCATTATTTTTTTCTCTTTTGTCCTTTTCTCCCTCCATCCATTTCTGCAATTGGTATAAATGTATATTTGAGGCAAATTACTCCGCCATCGCTTCACAATAAAGATATATTATTGAACAGCAATGTCATTAGATAAAACTTATTTCCCCCTCATCCCGCTAAATTTTTATAAAATACAAAACAATTAAATATACTACATACTTTTATACTTTTTTAAGATGTTAAAAAACCGGTTTAGAATTAGTGTTTATAACCATTTTTTAATAATGATAATTTTTTTTTAATCAGGGGGAGACCCCCTGAACCCCCCTTTGCTGATTTATCACCAACTCATTCATTGAAAGAAATTTGTAAACATCATTTGAATCGACACTGAAAATGCCTGTGATAAAATATTGTTTAATTTGAACTTTGCTGGAAATACTTAAATTTAATTAAATAGAAAAAAGAATAAAATTTTTCAGTGGAACGGTTTTTGGTTATCATAAAAAAATTATTTAATCATTAAAAATGGTTTCTTTATCATATTTTTTAAAAATTAACCTGTTGTAAAACATTTCAAAATAAATATTTCCAACAATAGAGGTATTGCTTCACCTGAAAGGAGCAATAACCGTTATCAATTTAAAATTGAAGGATGCGCATAAGGATTTAGAAAAAAGCCGAGAAATGCTCCTTTGAATGCATTGGTTTTAAAAATTCTTTTTTGCAAACCTTCCTCGTTGTGTGAGGAACAACATGCTAAAATTTCACAACAATCACATTAATAATGTGGGTGCTAGGATCCAAAAACTAAAAACGGGAGTGAATATTCAAACCCCCGTGCACCCCCGTGCTATACTACTAGATACTACTAGATACTACACTAGTAGATCTACTAGTGTAGTATCTGTGGTAACCAATGGACTCTAACCGTCTGACGTCACACGGAACCAACACGTGACCTACTGAGCTTGCAATGGACTCTAACCGTCTGACGTCACACGGAACCAACACGTGACCTACTGAGCTTGCGATTGGTTACCACAGATACTACACTAGTAGATCTACTAGTGTAGTATCTGTGGTAACCAATCGCAAGCTCAGTTGTAGGTCACGTGTTGGTTCCGTGAAGTCTCGAACCAGATAGGCGGTTAGAGTCCATTGGTTACCACAGATACTGATACTACACTAGAAGATCTACTAGTGTATTATCTGTGGTAACCAATGGACTCTAACCGCCTATCTGGTTCGAGACTTCACGGAACCAACACGTGACCTACAACTGAGCTTGCGATAGAGCATTCGCACATGACGTCACTTGGACGAATAAACAACGTTGCTAAGGCTGTTGTTAGGGGCGGGAAATAGAAGCATCCAATAGCAGCATTCGCACATGACATCACTTGGACGAATAAACAACGTTGCTAAGGCCGTTGTTAGGTAAAGTCATGTGATTGAAAATGCTCTATTGGTTACCACAGATACTACACTAGTAGATGTACTAGTGTAGTATCTGTGGTAACCAATTGCAAGCTCAGTAGGTCACGTGTTGGTTCCGTGTGACGTCAGACGGTTAGAGTCCATTGCAAGCTCAGTTGTAGGTCACGTGTTGGTATGGACTCTAACTTAGAGTCCATTGCAAGCTCAGTAGGTCACGTGTTGGTTCCGTGTGACGTCAGACGGTTAGAGTCCATTGGGAGAAAAATTGTAACAATCTGTGACAGCAGATAATTTTTTAACAAGTCCTATGCGACTAAGAGTTTGTTGTCACAAATCAAATCAATAGAACTATCCTCAAAGCCAAGTTTTCATTTAATCACAAGAGAAAAAATATGAACAAGTCTTAGAAAAGCAAACCCGCAGTTTGGCTATTAAGAGACAATGTGACTGACTACATTCCATTCCAAATCATTCAGTGAAAACTCAATTTTACACCCTAGATTCACAGATTTTCATGAAATTTTATGTGCTCAATGTATATGCATAAAAATAAGGGAAAATACCAATTTTTATCCAATTTTATCAAGTAGTTTCAGAGTTAAAGCTGTTTAAAGTTTTATCCTCGGGGTGGTGTTCAATTGCGTTTTACCTTATCAAATTTTTTATTATACAGTGTGTTTCAGATAAGTGTTTCATAACTTCTAGGTGAGTTCTTCTGAATCTCGGGCATAAATGATTATGAAGATTCTGCCAAGTGATATTTCAGTTTATTAAAACGACGGGTTCGGTTAGGGAACGTACCCATACTACGTGACCAGTTTAGAGGGGATCGAGGGGGTTCTTCAAAATACCACGCTTGGTCACAAGGGGGAGGGGGGCTTAGGGTTTCGTCACGTAGTCAAAAAATAAAGAAAAAAAAGACTTGTTTTTGTAAATTAAGTTACTGTTACATAAGTTTTTTCTTCTTGATAATATATTTTCCACTTGTGCACGTATACTCTTGGCGTCACGAGGAAAGCGCTATATTAATAAAGACAAATTAAGCCAAATGAACTTTTTTTTTTACTTTCTGTTTGCTAAAAATGATTGAAAACCGTATTTATGTACCTACTACGTGCAAATTTAAGGGGGAGTGGGGGTGTCTTGGCATATACTACGGGTGGTCACCAAGAGGGGGGGGTCAAAAATAGGTCACGTAGTATGGGTACGTTCTCTTAACGCCGGTGTGGAAGTATTCTCTTCTCCGTGAATTTTTAATGATAATAACTTAAAACAAAGGTTGTTTAATGTCAAATTCGTAATAGTCGAATAGTGTAAAAAATTACAGACATTTAAAAAGTATCTAATATATTTAATTGCTTAAAAACATTCCATCCATGCTGTTATTTCTTGTAACAATAGTTTTTTTCTGCATGGGCACTTATGTTAGAGTGGATTTTACTTGTCTCAACTTCTTTTACAACCACTTTCTTTAAACGAGGCAAAAAAAAATCTTAAATCCCAAACCCCACCGATTGATTTTTTCACTACTTTCGAAAGCAAATTTCACAAAATTCGGATAAGCGTTAATGATTATTTGTAAGAAAATATTCACAACATCTTGGGATTTTTCACAATTTTCTAGGTTTGCAAGTCGATTTTTACAACTTGAAGCTGACTTTAAACGCAGTAGTCGTCGGTAAAGTAGGCTTCTTGGAACAATTTGCGGGGAAACGAACTTGGAACTTATTTAGAGTTCAGGGCCGTAACCAGACTTTTATTTCGGGGGGGGGGGGGGTTGACTCAAATATTTTCTGAGGTACCTCCTGACGGCTACTTTTATATGTTAAGTTTTAGATGACAACACTGGATAGAAATTTTGATGCACTAAATTTCAAAATTGTATAAACAATTTGAATTCGAAGTAAAAGGGGGGGGTCTGGGGGTCCTCCCCCAGAAAATGTTTGGAAATTTGCCCCTCAAAAGAGTGTTTTAGCTCATTTCTGAGACCCTTTAGATTACACCCATAGAGCACCACTCTTTGTAAGCGGCCGAATTTTCAAGGTAAAAAGAAGGTATATTGTAATAAATGGCGAAATGTTAAGGGGGTTTTTAGGTTCCTACTCCAGAAAATTTGTTGAATTTTTCCCCTAAAAGTGGCATTTTAACTCATTTTGAGACACTTTAGGTTACATTAAAGAGGACCACTCCTTGTAAATCACACAAGTTTGAAGGAAAAACCGTATACTTAATAGATTTCAAAATTTCGAGGGGGTTTGGGGGTCCTCCCCCAGAAAAAGTTTGGAAATTTTACCCTTAAAAGTAGGGTTTTGACTCATTTTGAGACCCTTTGGGTAATTCCCGAAGAGGATATCGCTCCTTGTGAGACATAATTTTCAAGAAAAATAGCAGTATAAAAATTGATGTCAAAATTTCGGGGGGGGGGGGTTGAACCCCTAAAACCCTCCCCTTGGATACGGCCCTGTTAGAGTTAGATACTTTCTCCCAAAGGATTGCTTATGAAGTATTTCTCATTGGTATCTCAAATTATAACAGAAAGAAATTTGAAGGAAAACCTTGATTTAAAACTAAAGTCATAATTTATAGTTACGGATTTGCTGTATGGAAAACAAGGTTGAAAAGAACAATTTTTTTTTCATTGAAGTAAAAAAATCTAAAAAATAGATCTTTTTAAGATTAAATTTTTTATAATAAAATTGAAAGAATTTCGCGTTACAAGCAAGGTATTCTTCATACAAATAGGACTTATAAAAGAAGTTTTAATTTTTCTCAGTGACATTTTTGAATAATATAATACTTTTTGAGCCTTAGCTTTCATGCTAAATTTTATTATTATACCTAATATAATTTAAGTTATCATTTGAAAAAAAAAAAATTATTTGTTTTTTTACCATAATATGAAAAATTAAAATATAATCTGACTTCAATTTTTCCCAAAAACAATTTCTTTTTCCCAAAAATATTTTCTTTTTCACAAAAGTGAGTCCCCCAAAAATAAACCTGGATCGACCCCTGATAATAATCAAAATTAATTGTAAACATGTAGGTTTTGTGTCTTATTATTTTCTATGGCTTAAAAGGTATTGTTTAACAAGTCTGGGTTTAAACAAAAATATGAATACATATTTTTCAGAATGTTGATCAACAATAGTTATTCAAGATTTGTTGGATACTTTTTAAGGAGAACATTTGCAAGGAAGATTTTCTTTTTTAAAAAAATCTGCAGAATATCTCAAGTTATTTGGAACACTTTTCTGAAGAAAGTCTGAAGATCATTTTCTTGAGACGATATGTTCTAAATAACTTAAGATATACTGCAGACTTTTTTTCTAAAGAAAATCAGCAGATTTTTTTAAAAATCTAGTCGTTAAATAAATTTATATGTACAACATTTAAAGTATTCAACATGACTGTTGTAGAAAAGAATTTCAGAAAAATATAGTATTAATATAATGAAAATCAGTGTTTAAAGCATATTTTTTAGCTCATTTAAAGTTATCGTTATTTAAAAAAAAACTTTTATTTAGCTGAGCACCGAACCTGAGAGCTTTGCACATGTTCTCAGGTTGCTTAGCCTGCTTGCCACATGCAGTGATAGCAACAAAGGTTTGCTTTAATCTGCAAAGGAACAAACTCATATGATAGTACTCCAGAATGCCATATTCATCACTTTATTTCGAAAATCGCAGTTGGGAAAATGCGGAAGACAGCCCAATTCTCAAAGAATTTATAGAAAAAAATGTAGGAAATTTTGGTAAATCCAAAGAAGCCAGGCCTGAGCAACATTTTTGGAAAATTTGGTGTAGCCAAAGCCAATGCCGTTTATTGGCGAGTAAGCAATTCAACTTCTATAGAACTGGTTTTCCTAGCACCAAGCCTGGCGTTTTTGGGTGAACCAATATTTTTTTTTCTTCTAAAAAATATAGGAATTATAGGACAACTGCTATCACGCACATGCCACCTGCAAACACAATGGCTCAAGTTCCCATGGGCGCCCATACATAAGGGCAAAGGGGGGACCGGGCCCCACCCCCTTGCACAGGAAAAGTTATGTAAACTCTTCCTTTCACTATAATAAATCGGTGCTTTTATTACAGGATTTTTTTTCATTTTAAATTTTGAACTGAATTAATCTTTAATTACGATTGTAAGCTGTAATTCTAAAGCAAAATGTAAATAATTTCTTATAATGTTGATCACTTATGTGCTAATTTCTTTCTTGAAATTTTGCGACTTGGCATAGGGGCAATCCTACTTTAGAAGTCACCCAAATGAGTTAAAACACTACTTTTAAGAATAAAATTTCAATACTTTTTAACTCTCTAGTCTAGGGGTAGGACTCTTGAACACCCCCTTTTTGATTGAAACTCTAGTATTTTTCGCATCAAGTACTCATGAGGGGCCTCTTTGAAATAATTATGAAAATATTAATAAAAAAGAAACTTAAGTCTAGTAAGGGGCTTGACTGGCTAACTTGCAAAAAAATTTCTTGGGCCCCCTCCTGAATTCCAACATATGGGCGCCCATGCAAGTTCCTATTACAAGATTATTCCACCAAGCGCTGTATTATTGCCGAGTTTCAATATTTGGCGAGCTTTGTGTGGGTGACACAAAGCCTTGACTTGAGCCTACACAATAACATGCCTACGCCTCACAATTGTCTCACATCTTTTCACAGGCTAATAAAATTTCTGATCAGCTGAAATAAGAGTCCTCCATTTGGTGATCGCCAACTAACTATAGTACACTATAACTAATTCTGATATACCACCAACTTGGCAACCGCAACTTTTTCATTTGGCGACCGCATTGCGAGTCGCCAAATGGAGGACTCTTATTCCAGCTGTGCCAAAATTTGCAAACACAAAGGTAAATGAAGCGAATCCGGCCTGCAGCTTATTTTTTTTTGTCGCAATGTATGACGCCAAACATTTAAACCAAGTACTATGACAATTGGTCGCCAAATTTGAAGATGAAAATCTGCAGGCCGGATTCACTTCATTAGCCACACAAGGTATTCAAATAAAGGGTATAGCATAATTTAAATTAAATCTTACCATATTAGTATATAATCCCAGAATTCTGTGGCACACGCATAATATGAAAAGGTCAACTCGGTTGTTGACGGCCCGACTTAGGACGTTTCGTCTTCTTCCTCCAGAAAGATTAGTATAAAACAGAGTTTAGGATATATATTTTGCAAAAACAAGAAACTAATTCATAGATAAGAGGCTTTCCCCGCATTTGGGGTGCATTCCGGTTGGTTGGTGTTACATATATTTTCAGGTATATGTGCTTGATCTCAAGGATCCGCTTGTACACCTTCGTCAAGTAAGACAGAGACACAACAGAATTTTTACTGACACAAAGCATTCCGGTGCATTCAAATTCAATTATTCAACATTGTAAACATAAACAAACACAAGTGGACACACGAGTTGAGTTGAGTTGTTAAGTAGAGGTATAGAGCATTCGCATATGACGTCACTTGGAGGACAAAAACAACGTTGCTAGGGCTGTTGTTAGGGGCGGTCACTGGCGGGCAAAAACAACGTTGCTAAGGCCGTTGTTAGGCTGAGTTGGGGGAGCCGCTGAATTTCTGCTGAATTTCCATGTTTATTTTTTTTATTAATTAACTGTGACCACTTGTAGTTTTACATAAGACAAGAACCGTAAACAAATGTTCAGCAAGGTCGGTGAATGGTGAATTATTGAAGTTCATTAATAG
The DNA here is from genome assembly GCA_963680715.1 of Tetragnatha montana. Lineage (NCBI taxonomy): Eukaryota > Metazoa > Arthropoda > Arachnida > Araneae > Tetragnathidae > Tetragnatha > Tetragnatha montana. The sequence goes on from OY796675.1 coordinate 35,786,964, forward strand.
CACATGGTTTTGTAAATAGGTAATATTTAGGCATTTAATATATCTTTCGAACTACCACCTCATAGATATCTTGGTAAAACACTGTTCTATTTATTTTCATTGGCGATTGTGATGATTTCTTCAAATGGCGTGGAGTATTATTACGAAAATTAATGTTCTGGGGTAAATATCCTAAACATATAATACCCTTTTTACGTTAAAAATACTGCATGTTTCTATGTCTCCTGGTAAATTTTAAGAATCTGGGCCATGGCGACTTCTTGGCGAAGTGCTTTCTTGGCATTGGCGAGAAAGCACTTCGCGGTACGAGAAGATGGAGAACATTGTACTTACCGATCTTCGGCAGTAATTTTCTCCTTCTAAACAATGAGGATGGACCTCCGCACATTATTTTGAAAAATGAGAGCATTTTCTCTACATGTAAGGTAGAGCATTTCATCCTCACAAAACAGTGGTGTAGCCAGGAAAAAAATCGGGGGATTAGGTTCATTTCTTATGCTATCATGCAATTAATAAAGAACTTTTTTCCATGTTGGGTGAAGAAATCCCGTAATTTTCCTTCTTAGCTACGCTCCTGCCTTTACAGAACACACATACCATAAAAAATGTGCAGTGCTTACCTCAAAAAGGATAATCCAGATTTTTAAAAAATTAAATTCTCGGGAGCGGTATGGGAGAAAGGCACCGATAAGCGGGTATGTCCAGTGCGGCGGTTGAAAATGTAAGAGCATAACCTGCAGAACCATCTCAGCGATCAATAATATTTGAAACAGATTCATTGTGGAAAAAAAGACGGTTGAACAAAATGAAATCCAGATGGTTCTATCCTTTTAACCAATTTAAATTTACCCTGATGCCACCTTCAAATTATTCAATAAAGAAACAAACTGATATTGAATGAAGGTGTGACTCATTTGAAACCAAAACGGAACCTTGGTAATGCTCATGAGTGCCACTCTTCCGTCCCCAGGATGGAATTCCGTCTTTTTAAAATTTCAATGAACGGAATTCCGTCCCAGGTATATTACGAAACCCAAAATTGGTACTAAATTCCAATATCTATATTGCACATTTGGTTCAATTCAGTTAACATTCCTGCTAAATATTGCCATACATTCATATACTATCAACATTTTTTTTACTGAAAATATGAATAGTTTTTGATCTAACTAAACATTTTAATCTGAGTCTAAAATTGTTTTAGTAATATATTACTACTTTTTTGGTATCCAAAAGAGCATAGCGGTATTTAGAGGGAACATTATAATGGTCCCGTTAAATAAACTGGATGAAAATTATTATTACGATACTTTAAAGTTCCGTCTTGCAAATTTTGAAAAGTGGCACCCATGGTAATGCTCTTTTGAATAAAAAAACAACTCCATAAAAATGTCAATTTTTGAATTAATGAGCAAAGAGCAGGTGGCTGGAGGAGAGATGAAGAATAGATTTGATAATCTCAAGGGTTGCTGTACTAGGCATCATAAACTTGGGAGAATCATTTATAACCTAACTTTTGCCAACCCTTGGCAATTGGCCCAGATTGTTAAAATTAATCTGTCCAATTTGGAGTTTTCTTAAGGTGAAGGAAAAGTTTAAAATTTTCTCTCATAATGCATCTTTGTTACCTTAATAAAAAAATTTTTACTATTGTTTCATTTTTGCTACCTAAATTAAACTTTGCTCTCCTATCATTTTAATTAAAAAAGAGCACATCTAAATCAAGGGGTCTCCAAATGTTACTCTTTCAGCTTTTCTCAATAATCATGACTTAGGTATTAGGTATACTTTTTTCTAAGTTTACTAAATTAAAGTGGTTCAATTCCATTAAGTGTCTCTAAAATCACCAAGGGATTCCAATCCAAAGAAACCGGGCCTGGGCAATATTGCTGGTGAAATTTGGTGTTGCCAATGCCGTTTATTGACTTAATGACTCAAGTTTCATAATAATTTTATTTTATTTAGTCTATTAACAACTTTGATTTAGTCTATTATTTTATCTATTTCTCCTTTTTATACTGTGAACTAACCAGAAATACTACAATTTCATTTTAAGTAATTTTTAAGATTTTTTTCTTCAGTTGAAATTTGATAAGGTTGAAGAAGGGAATAAGTCCATCTTTTTTTAACTGTGAAAATTTTTTAAATACACTTAAAATTTTTTCGATGAATGTTCTGTATTCTTAACAGTTTCATCAACTTCCTGTAAAAATTTGCTGGCTATAGGATAAAAATTCCATTACTTATACAGTTTTTTTTTTTTTACTTTCTCAAAACTTCGTTTTTGGACTTATTCCCTTCTAACTGACAATTCAATTAATGTAGAGAATTTGCCCCTTAAATTAATCACCTTGATAAAAGTGTTTGTTTATAAACAATCTTTGACCTCTAAAGAAATAAGGGGAGTTATCCCTCAAGACAAACATTAAATGCATTTTGCAACCTTATGTAATTTGAATGAATGAAAAGAGAATCTTTTCAACAAGTTTTTAAATTGTCCAATGAAGTTGTTTCTAAATTAAGAAACTGCAGCATTCAGGCACCTTAAAAGAGATTTGGCATACGTAAACTATTACAAATTACAACTTTAGATATTTTAACCAAAATCATTATAGAAATCATAAAAAAAAAAACTTAAAACTGTGTTAAGAGGAGATGAACATAGCTCTGATATTTACAGAGCTATGATTAAGCTTACAACTTTACTGATTTAGCTTACAACTTTAGATATTTTTGAACCAAAATCATAAAGGAAATCAATAAAAAAAACCTTAAAACTGTGTTAAGAGGAGATGAACATAGCTCTGAAACATCATAAATGACACCAGATAAAATTATTACTTACTAATTCGTCAATGTCTATGTTTAACTCAACTCAATGTCTCTGTTTCAATGTTTTAACTCCGTTGTGCCCTGTGGTACGCGTGCTGCATGTTGGCCATCCCTGGCCTAAAGCCTATTAATTAAATTACATTTAATGCATTATTTTATGTTTAAGAGCACAATTATGTCTAGTTATTCTTGCATAAATTGATATTTATTTATAAACCTAAACTCATAAATCATGTCTAAACAAACACCACAAAAAATAAAGTGACAATAGGGTTCATAAAAATCACTGTGTAATCAGATGTATTCTGATCATATATCTTATGTTGAAAAGAAATGAGTTTAAGAGGACGCACCAGTTTATCTATTTCATTCTTTATGATTTTTTCTTAATTTCAAAACAACTAAATTATTATTTTTTTTTTCAGATCATTCCTTGCAGTCTCTGGTGTACTTTCTTTTTTTGTTGTCAAGCAACACGTTACTAAGCAAAGAGTCAAAGGAATGAAAGCAAGACAACGTATGCAACAAGCTAGAATATCGCAAAATTAAAGTACAAGTAATCATTTGAATCAGATAATATAATTTTAATCCATTCAGTAATTTATCTTCATTATGGCTATGAATGCAGGAATTCAACTGGATCCTTCAAAGATGCAACTGGTTCAAAATCTAGAAATTGAAATGATGTCCGATATGTATAATCGTATGACTTCTGCTTGCCAAATGAAATGCATACCACCTAAATATTCTGAAGCAGAACTTGCTAAAGGAGAAAGTGTATGCTTGGATAGGTGTGTGGCTAAATACTTAGAAGTACATGAAAGAATAGGTAAAAAATTAACTGCAATGAGTGCCCAAGATGAAGAAGCAGCCAAAAAGCTGATGGATCAACCAAACATGCCTTAAAGAATCATTATTTCACCAGTATTTTAGTACACAAGCTAGTTAATTATGTAAAGAGAAAAGAACCAAACTGTGTTTCAATAACCTCATTTTCTGTTGTTTCATAATAATAGTAACATCCTTGTATTAAGAAAAAAGGCTAGCATAATAAAACACATTGCTGAAAAATAACTCAAAACTTTTATTTTATCTTTCTCATTTTTAGTTTAGTTCTCAATTGACATTGATGTTTTTCATTTTTCTCATCTATGAAGTATCTTTATCCTGCTAGCTGTACAAAAATAATTACACTAATTTCTGTGTTTACGTTAAGTAAGATGGAGCCTGTCTGTGGATTGATTGCAAATAAGCTTTTTATTGGATTGAAAATTTAAGAAATCTTATAAAAAATAATTCAAATAATTGTCTGGTTTGGATATAGTAGACTTTAAATTTAAAAGTGCAGTCCAGGGTTGGGGAAAAAAAAAACATTTTTTTTTTCAAAAGAACCTAAACCCCCCCCTTTTTTTTTGTTTAAACCAGGTTTTTTTGGTTTAAACCGGGTTTTTTTACTGAAATTCTTCCCTAACACATAAATACAAATATTTCTGATTGTTTTCATTTATGAATGCATTGAATAAATAGTTCATCAATTCAGCTATTAACTAAGTGACTTAATTAATTAATTAATTTTATTTAATTAAAAAAAGTTAAAATTATACATAACCATAAAAAACCAAGGAGTCTGTTTAGAGCATTAAAAAACCATCTGGTTTTTATAATCTGGTTTTTTTAAAAAAAACAATTGATTTTTATTATGCATTCAAATATCTAGTTCTTAAATATCATTCAAATATCTAGTTTCAAAACCAAACCACTCCAGGTTTTTTATAAAAAAAAACAGGAGTCTAACCAGTTCTAAGAAAATTTCAATTGGCTAATTGTTTTCAAAAAATTTCATAGCTTTACAGCATTAATGTCAGAAGCATTCAACATATTTTGTTCAAAAGACAATATTTGAATCAATAAATGACTTTAAACCCAAAAGTTTAGCTAAGTTTTTTTTGAAAACAAAAAAAACATTTGGTTTTTTTATGAAAAAAAACATTTGGTTTAAACCGTGCCAACCCTGGTGTAGTCTAAACTCTAAAGGCTCATTCACACTGTTTCACTTTCACTCCTGTGAATCACGCATATTCACAGAGCCTGCAAGGTTTTATTACTTTGATCCAATGTACGTGTGTAGACAAAGAAAGAAGAAGGTCGAAAAAATTATTGACTTACTATAGCCCCCGTGGTGCAGTGGTAGCATGCGGCAGTTGGTGGGTTCTATGTTCTATCCCAAGTTTATTTTATTAAAATTTCCAAAAAAAACAGCAAAATTCAACTCCACACCCATGCGCATTGGATCAAAGTAATAAATCCTTGCAGGATTAGTGAATATGCGTGAATCACTAGTTTCCAATTCCATAGAACATTGAAGGAGTAAAGAGCGAAACAGCCACTTTTCACTTCCGACGATTTCTCCAAAATTAATATCAAAAGTGATACGTCTGAATGAGCCATAAGATAAAGAGTGTTAAAGATGAAAATGGCCTTTTCCTTCTTAGGCAAAAATATGATAGCTTCAGATGAACAAATATGATAAATACAGTTTTCCTTTTGCCATCAGATTTTTTTTTTAAAATTATAATTGTATATTAAAGGTATTCTCTAGCAATGGTGTATTATCTTTGGAATATTTTTGAGTAAATATTTTAAGGGTCAATTTAAAACTTGTTGGCAGAATTATTCTAAAATTTTATTACATAAATCAGTGGTTGCCAAACTTTTTTAACTTGCACTGTCCTTACTGAATAAAAATTCTTTCATGCCATCCTTTTATTAAAATGTAAACTTAAACAGTTTTGAAATTTTGCTCTGTGTCATAGAATTTTTCCATTGTTAATTTTGTGTTACCATTGAATTAAAAGCACATAAAGTGTGCAAACTTCAAATAGTATCTCCTAATTTTCACAAACTTTTTATCAAATATTTCTCTTTAAAACTCTATCAATCTGCATTAATTTGGCATTTAATGATAATAAAATCTGCTGAACTCTATTGATAAATTGAGTCTAAAATTTGAAAATGTCCCCTCTTTTTTATATTTTCAAACACTACTACAAGATTTTTTTAAGTAACATTTCAGAGGGAAGGGAATAAAATCCTAGTTTCAATAGTGTGGGACAGTGGTTCCCAAACTATTTTGCTTGTGGAACCCCCCAATTTATTGCCAATGATCGTGGAACCCTAAATATTTTTTAATCAACGACTTTTTAATATCTGATATTAAATGAAACAAGCCAATGTAATGTTAAAAAAGTTGTGATAAGCGAGTTGAAAGAATTTTTGGAAATTTGACTATAAAAAGAGGGTTTTAACGTTTTAACTTGTTTTGGTACACCTAATCCGAATTTCGGACATACATTTTTAAGAGTTTACACATAGTAATACTATATGTAGTTAATACATATTTTTTGTAGGATTTGCATTTTGATGAACTTAATATAAAAAAAAAACACCATTCTTATTTTCTTTAAGGAAATAAAATTTGTCACGCGGAACCCCTAAATTGTTTCGTGGAACCCACTTTGGGAACCACTGATGTAGGATAACCAACACAATTCCTCCCAGAAAAATTCCAGATTCAGAGTTCTTAAAACATTTTGCAAAATAAAACTAAAAATTAGTTGTGTGTGGAAAAGGTTTTGAGGGTATATAGGGTGTCTCAAAAGGTCGAGTACATATTTGGAGGGATGATAGTACTTATCAAGACGAAGAAGATTTGGTAATTGGAGAATAGAAAAGGGGGTTGCAAATGAGTTTTGTTGAGCAGGGTTGCTGATTTTTTTCAAAAAAATCGGATTTATTTTATTTAAATCAGATTTTTTTTTATTTAAATGAATTAACAGATCTGTATTTTCTGAAACTGGTTAAAAATATATTAACTGGTTAAAAATATATGTGTGATATATAATGATTTTGCATCACATTCTAACATATTTTATGCACTAATTAATATAATTAACTAAATCAAGGGAAGCAGTTCAATGCCATAACATCGGTGAGATGCCCGTTCTGAAAGGGTGAATGAATAATTGTACTACTATTAGTTACTAAAATTTTTATCCTTTTTTCACTCACTAACCAAATTTTTAAATCAGTAATTATTTTTTTAAATCATAACTATGATTATATTTTTATACATTACTAAATAAATCAAGACAATGATTATATTTGATACATTACTGAAATAATCATGCCTGATTTTAGTGTAAAATTGAAATAAATTTTTGAGTTTATTGATTAGTTAAATTAATTTTACCCATTAAAGTAATGTTTATTTCTTTAAAACAATAGTGATAAATAAAATCAAACCATTGATATTTATGTAGTGTAAGAAAAAAATTGGATTGAGAAACATTACTAAAAATATAAAAATAAGCTTTTGATAAAATCATCTAAACATTTTAAAAAGTTGATACCAGGTAAAAACAATTATAGGATTATAATTATTGTTTAGTTTATTAAATTAATGATTCCAAACCCTTGCTATTACGGTATTTTCATAATCAAAGGGTCAATATGGTAGTAACACTTATTTTTGAAATTGCAGGCAATTGTATAAATGCTAAATGTGTATAGTATAAATATAAAGTTTACAAATTATAATGCAAATAATTTTGCAAACCATTTTTTAAAGCATACAACTAATTAATTTCTTTAAATTGTGGTAGTTTAGCATTTTTTATTTAAATCAATAATTTTTTTTAAAAAATCAAGTGATTTAAATCATGATTAAAATCACGATTTAAATCAAGCAACCCTGGTTTTAAAGGGATGAAAATTTGCAAAAAAAACTTGCATATTTTTGCAGTAAGAGACACAATGGTTCGATTCTGATAGTTATTTTGAAAAACAACTTCAAATATTATAACTTCTTCTACTAAGTGAGTTTTCCCACCAGTAACACTTTTGCATTCGACAGGAAAAAATGTCGCCACTCCGTGATCGCCAAATACTTTTTTGTAATTTTTAAGGTAACAATAAAATAAGAATCGAAAAAAAAGTGCGCCAAATGGCTAATAAGTTGCCAAATTTGGTTGAACATGCATTAAAAAAGAAGACTGATCGAAATAAATCTTTCGCTAAGAAAAGATAACTTCCTGAAAAAGTTAGTTAAAATTGCTTTTTGCAAGTACGAGTTTTATTATTTTGATGTAAAAAATTACGGAATCGAGCATCAGTGTCTCTTCCTGCACAAATATGCAAGTTTTTTACAAATTTTCACCCCAGGGTTTCCCCCTTTAAAACTCATTTGCGACCCCCCCCCTTTCTATACCAATTCTTGTTCGTCTTGATGAGTGCTATCATTCATCGAAGTTTGTACTTGACCTTTTGAGACACCCTGTATATGTTCTAGATTAGAAGAGGATGTGAATATTTGTAATAAAATGCATTGAGCTTGTGGAGGGACTTTAGGGAGTTAGTGTTTTACTCTCTCAGATTACTAACAAATGTGCTGAAACCCTATTTTAAGAGTCAAATTTCTAAAACTTTTTGGGGGAAGACCACCAGAATGTCCTCTGTTACCCACAAAATATAAAATATTTGATGTGCCAAGGTTCAAATTAACTCCTGTGCGAGTCATGGGAATTTCAGTAGGACTTAAGAAGGTAAAAGTTTTAAGCATATTTTTAAGGGGGTCCAAAAGGATATCAAGATTAGGCTTAGTGGTCCATGTACTTTTACGAGTTCAGAAACACTGACCTAGAACTATTGAAACTACTGTATTGGGGATTTATGTACTTTGATGAAATTTAAAAATACTTTTGTACTGTAAACTTCTGTAATACCTATTTATAGTGAAGACATTTTAACAAATTTAACATTACAAAACTTAACCTCGGACCAAAATTCTGAGTTTACCATGGCAAATTTATATTATGAATAAAAAAAATGATATTGATTTTATTTTTTTTTTAAATGTAAATGTCATTATAAAATGCATGTTTAATGAGTAGGCTCATGAGCAATAAGTGTGTTAAAACAGGGCTCTTTGATTAGAAATGGATTTTTATCTGTAGTACTTTAAATGCAGCATCAACACTTTCAATACTGTTTATTTTTATATAATAATTGGATAAAAATTATGTTTTAAAAATATTATGATATACATTTGAAGAAAAACAATTTTCTGCCCCAAGAAGTATTTCCAAGGCAATATATCAGAGTCATGTTACATTTTGAAGATAAAAATTCTTCCAAGTATCTACTAATATCTTTTATGTTCAGTTTTTTTAACACAAATGCTTCCTTATTTAAACGTGTCATTCTACGAGCTGCTGATTTGTAGCTTTTCCATTCTTGGGGTTCAACTAGGAAAAATCTTGTAAGTTTAGAAATCATTCTTAAGAAGCTATCTAAACCAGCATCACCATGATTTAAATGAATCCACATAGTTGTTGAAAAGCATGTAATTAAATCAAATTTAGTTCTTCCATAAATTTGTAAAAATTGATAGAGTTCCTCTAAAGCAGTATCTGTCATAATATCAAGTTGCTTGTATGATATATGTTCAGGATCCTTATTCTTTTCTTGACATCGAGTTATGAGTGTTCCATCCAAGTCAATTCCCAGGATGAAAACTTCTAAGTTTTTTTCACATGATGAAATTAAATGATCATACAACCCAATGGTCAGATCCTGTAATTGTAAAACATACACTATTAGTTAACTATACTACATTTATTAATACTTAGTATAGTATAATATAATAGGTAGAATGACTAATCAAAGATTGAATTTAGAATTAATTGATGCTGAATTAATAAACCAATAAATCTTAACACTATAAATCATAACTTCTGCATACGTTTTTACCTGAACTGTATTTTTCATTAACTATATGAGCCATTTTCTCTATACGCTTACCCCCATTTTAGAATTTAAAAATATTTTTTCAAACTACATAATTTCTTAATGAAATGAACATGGGTATTTTTAAATATGTGAAAAGTATATGAAAAACCAATTGATCATACACTTTTTCCTAAAATTAAGGATAAATTAATATTCTATTACAAAACATCACATCACTTGTATCACACAAAACTAAAATAATGTACTTAAACTATTATAATCCGATGCATTTTTAAAGAACACACATTTGTTTATCAATTTTAAACACAAGCAAACGATAAATCAGTCAAATAAACCTAAATAGCGGAAATAGAAAAAACAAAGTAATACCACTTTCCAAATCAACGGCTCAGAAATCTTACCATAGAAATAGTATGGATCGTAACGGGAGTTAAGGGACAGGGGTGTCAGTGGCAAAATGTGGTTTTGGATCAGCTTCAAATCAGCATTTTAAGTTAAATTCAACTTTGAGAAATAGGAGACTTTATAATAAATACACTACCATATGAGGGGACAAATGTCAGGCTCCAGAGCTGTCCCAAATTATCTATAGGATTCAATGGCAACGTTGGGCAATTTAAGATTGGAAAGGTTGAAGGGCTGGGTTCCCTCCAATGTTCATTAGGGATATAACCAAGGGCGGATCCAGACCAGATTTTCGGGGGGGGGGGGGCATGTCAGAGTCGGAGAGTATTACATTCGAAATTTTCAGAGCCTCAGAATTTTTTTTAGAGTGCTTGCTTTTAAGCAGCTTTTTAGGGGTTTATAGTAACTTAGAGGATATCCAGGGCCCGTGCCATTGTTTTAGAAAGTGGGGGAGGATGAAACCTTTTTGTAGGGGCATAACAATACTTAAGTTTCGCGAGGTGTTTGGCTCCCAATTTTCCGAGTATAACATAAATGAAATGCGAAACTTTGTTAAAGTTAAAAAGATTTCATCAGGTAATACTAGCTCGAAAGCAAAAGGGGGGTCTACAAATACTAGTAAGTTCTTTTACTCAATTTTTGTACATTTGGTAGCCAATTTGATAATACCTAAAGAGGACAACTTTCTTGTACTCCTAAAAGGAGAGGAGAGAAATAAGTTCAAGGAGAAAACAGTAAATAAGTAACCATGAGAAATTGATAGGGGGTCTGGGGGGTAACCACCGAGAAAAATTTTGAAACTTTGCCTCCAAAAATAAAGTTTCAGCTCATTTTGAAAGCATGTAAACCACAGAATTTTCAAGGATGAAATTATAAATAGATGCCAAATTTTGAAAAGGGCTGGGGGTCCTCTCCCAGAAAACTTTTGCAAATGTGCCCTTTTAAACTATAAGTATTCATCTATTTTAAAACTTCCCAAAAGAGAACAGCTTCTTTTAAGCGGAAGAATTTTCAAGGAAAAAACACTAAAACAGATGTCACATGTCAAAATATTAAAGGGGGATTGGGGGTTCTCCTCCAGAAAATTTTTGAATTTTAGCAATAAGAAAGTGTGTTTTAAGCTATTTGTTAGGGTTTCTCGGGGGGGCCATGGCCCCCAGGGCCCCCCCTCTGGATCCGCCACTGGATATAACCATTTAATTAATTAATCAATTGGTTTTTAAAATATTATATGGTTTACTTACACCAGCATTGCATCCTACATCTAAGCAGAAAACTTTGCCGTCAGCTGATATTTGTGAAAATAAATCAGGTGGAATAGCATCTAATCGCTTTGACACAGAATTAAAAGAATAATAGTTTATAAAATTTCCAAATTTAGCGGAGCCTGGTTCAAAAATTTCATTTTCTAATTTTGATTCGTTTTCTGCACTTTTCATGTTAAAGCTAAGGATCTATTTCTATGCCCCTGTTTGAAACAGTCGCACAGAATGTATCAAGCAGTCAAGAAATTGTTTGTTAGTTTGTTTACGTTTTAAATTTTGACTTATTCAGTCGCAGTTAAAAGCTATCCTGATCAGCGATGCAGCCCGACCGAAGTTTGCTATCTGATTTTAAATTACACACTGAGGTGGAGGACAAAAACAACGTAGTGGTAGTTGCTAACCGTAACCAGACTTGTAAGCTATAAGGCTATAAGCTTTGGGTATTTGGGGGGGGGGCTGATTCAAGGTCATTTTCAAAGCAGGGTACCACTAGTGATTTAGATAACATAAGGCTAAGATCGCACTAGAGACTTAAGTCACGGCGAATAGAGCATACGTCGGTGAAGTCTGACGTCATCAACATGGCGCTGGGGACAAACAAACCCAATCTCTATGGCGTTTAACATGGGAGTGCTAAAGAATAATTTTTTAAAAATATTAATCGTCATTTCTTAGGGTATAGAACACCTTTCCCGCATAGTTAAAGGTATGGCACTCATTTATAAATAATCGGAGTATTTTTATTTTGCTTTTCTGTTTGAAAATTCAACGATAACATTTTAGGTCCATTGGTACCAATGGAGTCTAACACGATAGTGTGAAAAGATATTAGTTTTAGAATATTGTCCTTCGTTTGTTAACTTATAAAACCACTTTACAGTATATTTCAAGGTATGTTAATCATTTAGTAACAAGTATAATTTAGATTTTCGGTCTCATTTTTTAAGATTGTAACAAGAAATTTCATCTCCATCTGTTTATCATGCGAGTGTGAAAATATATGTTTTTATATAATATTCAACGTTCTTTGGTATATCACACCACTTTTGAGCATAGTTAAAGGTATGTTAATCATTAATTAATAAGCAAATTTATTACTTGGGCTCCACTTTTATGGATTTAAATAAAAATTAGTATCTCCATTAATGTTATCAAGTGAGTGTGTAAATAATAGTTTTGTTTTAGATATTTATCATCGTTACCTACACTTTTATTATTTCATTTTAGTATTATATTGTTTTGAGGCTTTGTAAAAATAGTACTATACTGTATTTTCCTTAACTTTTTTTTAATTTTTTTGTTTGATCTACATTTCTACCCATTTATGTTATTATTGCACAAATAGAAGCATTTTAGCAACAATGAGTATCAATTAGCTCAAAATTGTTTATTATAGACAAAATAAGAGTTAACAAGTTTTTTTCCATTCTGTTTTAGGTTCTATTTATTTATATTAGAGAATTGAATCACATCCAAGTTCCAGCTCACAGGACATTTTACATGTAATGAATGAACCTTACTAAATGGTTCTTGGTTTTGGTGACCACTTTTGTGGCATCAATTCTAAGCGCTTTTTGGTTGATCATTTATATTTGTAAATCTATTTGTGTCTATGGTTTAATACCTGAATTAAACCAGTCTACCAGATGTTTTAGGGAATGGCGACTTACAATGGAGTTGAGGTAAGCATCTTATTAAACATCGTGTGCTCTTTCAGCGTTTGCATTCCCTCTTTACCTATCTATAATTTTCTTGAAAAAGCAATCGTATTTTGTTTTTGTTTTGTGGCAGTTTTGTGTATTTTAATTTATCTGATAAGTTTCCCACAAGCTCCTAAAATGTGGACCCCTGTAGCTGACTAGATTGATTTTCTCAGTATCTATCTGGCTATGAAATTTAAAACTGATTATGATCCATAATGACAGATATTTATTACTTAGACCATAAGTGATTGTTTTGTAAATAATTTTAATAGATGAAAATATTCCCAATTCCATATTTTGGAAATTTCTAAACATACAAAGGAAATACTGTTGTTCCTTTAACCACGGCTTACTAGATGTACTTATACAGGCTAGCCGAGTTTTAAACAATGAAAACCATTTGACAACTTTTCCCGCTTGGAGCGCTACAAGACCTACCTATATCACCCACCGCCTTCAACACTGTGGATATGCTTTGCCAGTTGGTCCAGTATTGCCATCTGTATTTGCAATAATTTCTGTACTCGGCTAGCTTGTATAAGTATCTAGTAAGCCGTGCTTTAACACTTTCTATCTGAAGCCTCCCAAGGCTCACATTGAATCCAATGAGAAATTGGGGTGAATAGGTCTGAAAGGTTTAAAAGCAGTCATTTATTACTCAGATACTTTTAGATCTCTAAAAAATTATCACATTATGAGCTAATTTTGCAACATTCTTTTGCATGTTTGTATTAAACTGATTACACAACTAATTGTTTTTATGACGGATTTATTAGTGTTGATCTGATTTTACTGAATTCATCACTGTAGTGTATATTATATTGATTGATTGTTTTAACACTCATCTATCTAAGTGATTATTACCTGAAGAAAAACTAAATAATCAAATTGTTTGTTAATTTTAAATTAAATTTTGGTTAAACATGGCAGACATGTGCAAGATTAAAAATATTGGATGTAAAACTTCACCAACTTGCCAACGCTCACTTACAACTTCACAACGCTCACTAAATATATGGATTACTCTCACCTTTGGCAGAATCCACTTTGGTTTCTTACTTCAAATCAGCAATAAATATTTATTTACATGGAGATCCTATAATATTCATTTAAACTAAAACAAAGACACTTTAAGATTAATAACTTAAATGTTTCAAAACTGAACCTGTTGAATTGAAAAGTTCAAATATCCTGTCCTCTTCCTGTCAAAAAATCCCTATCCTATACCGACCCAAAATGATTGGTAATTGCTGATTCAAGAGAGAAGCTAGGAATGATGTAGAATTACATAGTTGCCTGGAAGAAGCAGATGTCACTCGAATTTTCAGTCCTAAAATTGTCATTAAAATGCAAGACACAATTTTAAGAATTGGATAAATTTAATGTTTAGTCAATTACAATAATAGCTTGACGCAGGGGCGTAGCCAGAGGGGGGGGATTTTGGGGATATATCCCCCCCCTGAAACTTTCCTTTTTTGACCATAGAAAACCACTAAAACTACCCCACATCCCCTCCAGAAATATCAATACCCCTCTCTGAAAATTTTTTCTGGCTACACCACCGGTCCCATGTAATATTATTGGAAATATATATTCGTGGAATAGCATACATGTCTCATGCTTTATTTTTATAACTTTAATTAAAATCTTCTGCAGACGCTCTGGCGTAGTGGTCAGAGCATCTGACTGCAAAGCCGTACGTCTGGGGTTCGAATCCCCGTTTGGCATGGATGTTAGTTTCTGTCCTTGTGTGTGATGAATGAATGTGGCCCCCCTGTAAAAAGGGGCTGTGGCTGTGTGAATGTGGCGTGGGCAACAGTACTTCACCTCAGTGGCTACAGTCTACAGGTGCCCACTGGGTAACGCAAAGTAAGTACTGCTTCGGCATTATCTGGGTTAATGAACTTAGTTAAGCTGTAGGTAACTGTTTAAAAATTACCTGCCATTAGAAAAATATTAAAACCTTCTTTATTGATCGAGAAAATATTAAAAATTTTCATGAAAAATATATGACAGGTTGACAACAAATATGGTTGAAAAGGATGGGCACTGGGCAGTTACTGAGAAAATCCAGTCAGCTACTGGGGTTCACATTTTAGGAGCTTGTGGGAAACTTATCAGATAAATTATAATACACAAAACTGCCACAAAACAAAAACAAAATACGATTGCTTTTTCTAGAAAATTATAGATAGGTAAAGAGGGAATGCAAACGCTGAAAGAGCACACGATGTTTAATAAGATGCTTACCTCAACTCCATTGTAAGTCGCCATTCCCTAAAACATCTGGTAGACTGGTTTAATTCAGGTATTAAACCATAGACACAAATAGATTTACAAATATAAATGATCAACCAAAAAGCGCTTAGAATTGATGCCACAAAAGTGGTCACCAAAACCAAGAACCATTTAGTAAGGTTCATTCATTACATGTAAAATGTCCTGTGAGCTGGTGGATGTGATTCAATTCTCTAATATAAATAAATAGAACCTAAAACAGAATGGGAAAAAATTTGTTAACTCTTATTTTGTCTATAATAAACAATTTTGAGCTAATTGATACTCATTGTTCCTAAAATGCTTCTATTTGTGCAATAATAACATAAATGGGTAGAAATGTAGATCAAACAAAAAAATTAAAAAAAGTTAAGGAAAATACAGTATAGTACTATTTTTACAATGCCTCAAAACAATATAATACTAAAATGAAATAATAAAAGTGTAGCTAACGATGATAAATATCTAAAACAAAACTATTTACACACTCACTTAATAACATTAATGGAGATACTAATTTTTATTTAAATCTTTAAAAGTGGAGCCCAAGTAATAAATTTGCTTATTAATTAATGATTAACATACCTTTAACTATGCTCAAAAGTGGTGTGATATACCAAAGAACATTGAATATTATATAAAAACATATATTTTCACACTCGCATGATAAACAAATGGATATGAAATTTCTTGTTATAATCTTAAAAAATGAGACCGAAAATCTAAATTATACTTGTTACTAAATGATTAACATACCTTAAAATATACTGTAAAGTGGTTTTATAAGTTAACAAACGAAGGACAATATTCTAAAACTAATATCTTTTCACACTATCGTGTTAAACTCCATTGGTACCAATGGACCCAAAATGTTATCGTTGAATTTTCAAAAAGAAAAGCAAACTAAAAATACTCCGATTATTTATAAATGATTGCCATACCTTTAACTATGCGGGAAAGGTGTTCTATACCCTAAGAAATGACGATTAATATTTTTAAAAAATTATTCTTTAACACTCCCATGTTAAACGCCATAGAGATTGGGTTTGTTTGTCCCCAGCGCCATGTTGATGACGTCACGACTTCACCGACGTATTCGCACATGACGTCACTTGGAGGACAAAAAAAACGTTGCTAAGGCTGTTGTTTGGGGCGGGAAATAGAAGCATTCGCACATGACATCACTGGAGGATAAAAACAACGTTGCTAAGGCCGTTGTTAGGTAAAGTCATGCGATTGAAAATGCTCTATAGTATCAAAACTGTCACTCGAAAGCAATGGATCTCTGCAATAGTCAGGGTAACAATTTTGTCTCAGTCTCCGTGACAAAAGTCCCCAGTGCGCACTTAGCCTAAAGTAGTAGTATTTGAATAATATTACTCAAAATGTTAAAATTTTATAACGTGAGCTCTAAGTAAAAATTGGGGGTCTGGGAGTCACCCCCAGAAAAATTTTGAAGGGAGAAACATTGTTTAACAGGCGTCAAAGGTCACAGGAGGGGGTTTGAGGGTTCTCCCCCCAAAAATTTTGAAATTTGACCCTCAAAAGTAGTGTTTTAACTCCTTTTGGGACTTTATTGGGTTAAATCCGATGCTCCTCCTAGAAGTTACAGAATTTTTATGGGACTTGCAGCAATTTTTCACTTAACAGTGGAAACCTTGGGGGGGGCAATTGCCCTACTGCCCCCCCTAAATGACCCCCATGCACAAGGGGGATCGTGAGTCTTGAGTGATACTTTTTAGAAAATCTCCAAGAGTTCGACATTTTGTGTCAAGGTAAAGGTGATGGTCTAGAGCAGCGTTTCTCAACCGGGGTTCCGCGGAACCCTGGGGTTCCGCGAGGCCTCCTCAAGGGTTCCGCGACAAAAATGTTTTCCTTCGAATTTCTCGCGGAAGTATCAAAACAAGTTAAAACCTTGTATTTTAGGGTCAAATTTCAAAAAATTTTCTGGGGGAGGAACCCCAAACCCCCACTTGTACTTGGAATTTTATTATTAACAACTTTATTATAATAAGTTCATCCAAATCCTACCAAAAAATATATGCCCAAAATTCGGACTAAGTGTACGAAAAACAAGATAGAACCCTGTTTTTAGGGTAAAGTTGCAAAAATTTTCTGGGGAAGGACCCCCAGATCTCCTTTTGCACTGGGAACTCTATTTTAATATTTTTTTAAATATTAAGCTCATATAAATGTACTTCATCCAAAATTCGGACTTAGTGTACCAAAACTAGTTAAAAACCTGGCTTTTTTAGTCAAACTTCCAAAAATTTTCTGGGGGAGCACCCCCAGACCCCCCTTTGGAACTTGTATTTTTATTACTTACAACTTTTCCTATATTACGTTTTTAGGACCTAAATTATCACCTAAAAAGCTACATCGGACGTATTAAAATATGTGGGGGATGGGCTGGGAAGTAATTTTGGGCCCCTCCCGAAATAAAATCCTATATAAGCCACTGATTTCTTTTTGTTACTTATTTTCTGTTTTATGTTATAATGAAAAATGGTAAGAAAAATATTTTTACATGGACGCTAGGGTTCCCCGGAACTTGGGCATTGTCAAAAGGGTTCCGTGGGAGTAAAAAGGTTGGGAAACGCTGGTCTAGAGAAAAATTCCCCTCTTGCAGCCGTGCTGGATCCGCGCCTGCCAAAATGGGGTGTCAAATCTCGGGTAATCTCAAACTCAAGTGTCGGTCGCAAGTCCCAACACCAACAGACCTGCATACTAAAAGGACCGAGTTAAAAAAAAAAATTTCTCTCTCTCAGAGAGACAATAGTCCAGGCAAATTAGACAAAATAAGGGCCAAACCCGGACATTCAAATAACAGGCTGAAAATTGGTGGAAATGTTGTAGAGTAGAGGATAGTGTTCTGATTGATATCCTGAAATTCCCAAAAATTCTATGTTGGGGAAAATCCGCCATTTTGAAAAAATCACCGCCATCTTGGATTGCGTTTTCAAGCATAGAGACTGAACCAAGCGTTTGATTGTGTTCGTTTTTGTCCTAAATTGTTTAATAATGGGTATATATTAAGAGGCAAGTTCAAAACAAGAAAGTTAATTTAATTAGAATTAATTTTTATTTAATTAAGGCTTTGCTGCGTTAAAAGGTAGGTAGAATTTCCAAATAACAAGCTGAAAATTGGTGGAAATGGGATAGTATCCTGATTAATACCTCAAAATTCCCAAAAAATCCATCCAAGGGAAACCGCCATTTCGAACAACCGCCGCAATCTTGGATTGCGTTTTCAAGCATTGCGACTGTACCAAGCATTCGATTGTGTTAGTTTTTGCTCCAAATTGTTTAGTAATAAGTATTTTAAGAGACAACGTCAAAAAGTTCGAAATAGAAAAGTTAATTTAATTGTAATTAATTTTTATTTAATTAAATTTTTGCTGGGTCAAAATACAGATAGACAATCCAAATATAACAAGCTGAAAATTGGTGGAAACGTATAGAGGATAGTATCCTGATTAATACCTCGAAATTCCCAAAAAATCCCTCTTGGGGAAAATCCACCACTTGGAAAAAAGCATCGTAACCTTGGACCCGCAATTTTAGCATAGCGATAGTCTAATTTTCTCTTAACACAACAATGAAACTTCCCCAAAACGCATTGTTGTAGCCGAAAAAAACTGGAATTTTAAAGTCGAATATTTCAAAAACTATTCAAGCGATTATAGTATATTTGGGCTTAAAATGTAGATTCAAATGTAGATAAAATGTTATTTATTCAATAAAAATATGCCCTTACGTGTATGGTCAAAAATATCACTGTTTGGTTGAAATATGGTTGAAATATTCGACTTTAAAATTCCAGTTTTTTTTCGGCTACAATAATGCGTTTTGGGGAAATTTCATTGTTGTGTAAAGAGAAAAATTGGACTGTCACTATGCTTAAACTGCGAGTCTAAGATGATGTTGGTTTTTTCAAATTGGTGAATTTTCCCCAGGAGGGATTTTTGGGGAATTTTGGTACATCAATCAGCATTTTATCCTCTATACGTTTCCACCGATTTTCAGCTTGTTAATTTGAATGTCTATCTGTATTTTGACCCAGCAAACATTTAATTAAATAAAAATTAATTATAATTAAATTGACTTTTCTATTTCGAACTTTTTGACGTTGTCTTTTAAAATACTTATTACTAAACAATTTGGAGCAAAAACTAACACAATCGAACGCTTGGTACAGTCGCAATGCTTGAAAACGCAATCCAAGATAGCGGCGGTTGTTCGAAATGGCGGTTTCCCTTCGATGGATTTTTTGGAAATTTTGAGGTATTAATCAGGATACTATCCTCAACATTTCCACCAATTTTCAGCTTGTTATTTGGATTGTCTACCTACCTCTTAACGCAGCAAAGCCTTAATTAAATAAAAATTAATTCTAATTAAATTAACTTTTTTATTTTGAACTTTTGGAGGTTGTCTCTTAATATACTCATTATTAAACAATTTAGGACAAAAACGAACACAATCAAACGCTTGGTTCAGTCTCTATGCTTGAAAACGCAATCCAAGATGGCGGTGATTTTTTCAAAATGGCGGATTTTACCCAACATAGAATTTTTGGGAATTTCAGGATATCAATCAGAACACTATCCTCTACATTTCCACCAATTTTCAGCCTGTTATATTGAATGTCCGGGTCAATGTCTAATTTGCCTGGACTACAATGTTGATATCAAAAATAAAATATAATATAGACAAATGGAGGTTTATTGCGATTTCGGAACGAAAATGAAATGATGATTGAAAATCATGGTGAACCTTTTGAAAACCGAAGATAATAATTTTTACGTTCAGTTTTGTAGGGTACTGTGTTTGAAAATTTATTCCTGGTTAACATGTGCTGTTGCACTTTGTTCCATCCTTAAGCAATCGATTTAACCTCCACCGACTACCAGGTACCGCCGTCTTAAAATTACGTCTTACGTCCGAGATTTGGGTAGGGGTTGCTAAGAAGGTTGATCAAGGAATTCTCCTCCCTGAAAGTCAGAAATTTTCCTTTTTGACCATAGTTATTGTTATACACTATTAAACTTGTGTACTTTTGTTTGTTTGAAGGACTCATAACGAAGGATTTAAAGTTGAATTGTTGAATATGAGAATCAGGGTCGTATCTAAAGGAGGTTAAAGGTTAATCCCCTCTGGAAATTTACATAAATATTTTTTACTGTTTTTTCCTTGAAAATTCTATGGTCTTACAAGGGGTAATCTTCTTTAGGTGTCATTCAAGTGTTTCAAAATAAGAAATAAAACTGCTTTTAAGGTTAAATTTAAAAACTTTCTTCCCCTTTGAAAATTCTATCGCTTGAAAGGAACGGTTCTGTTTGGGTGATGTAACCCAAAGAGTCTCACAAAATTATCCAAAATATCACTTTAAATGTTAACTTTCAAAATTTTTATGGGGGTGGACCTCATTTTTACTTGTGGCTCACATTTTGCACAAAATATGTATTTTGTCATTCAATACACTTATATTCATATCCTCCCAGTAAGTGTTATCAAAAACTTAACCTTTAATAAAAACACTAACGAGGGGATACCTTAAAAATAATGTTAACTTTTTAAAGCCACACCTCTGAAACAAAAATCTGGTAATGGCCCTGACGAGGGTCATGCAGAATGCAGAAATAGCAAACCTTAGGCCGGCACTGCGGACAAAATATTTCATATTGTAATTCACTAAAAAGTAGGGGAAAAAACTATTTGTACTCAAATCAATAATGTTGTAAGGACTGCTAAAAACAGGCGCATGTTAAAAAACTTCAATCAAAGAATTCCATCTTACACAGGTGTCCCTTTAGAAACTTTAATTGCACTGTCACAAAAACAACCACTAAAATAGAGCTTCTTTGTACCTTAAAGTAGAAAGTTTCGCATATGTTACTACATTTCTTTATTTGGGGAAATACTTTTGTGTCCGAAAGTATTTATATTAAGAGAAAAGGTCCACAGTCATCTATCTCTAGTTTCTATGATGAAGATGAAGATGCACACCTCAATGTTATTTTCCGTGGCATTTGCGATTTTTTCGCAAATTTCGACTACCAAAAGTGAAGTGAGTTATGATTCTTCATTTCTAACAGTTGGTTAAGGAATAGAGACAATTTTAAGTTGCCTCAGTAATTTTTAATGCTTGTTGAATTATACCAGGGAGGGGTTTCCAACTTCCAACTTCGAGGACCGCACTCAAAAGCACAAGTCCAGTGGCGGGCCCAGGGCCTCCAAAATAATTCAGGCAAATTTCTTAAGTGCACATGATTTCAGGGGTAGAGTATTTAATATCAAATTATTTTCTGGTGAGGGAAGGATGAGCAGATGATGACATATTATTGTAAGTAGGGTAGATCTATTACTAAAAAATTCCTCTTTTTAGTACTGAGTGAGTTGTACTTAAAATTGGGGATCCACCTACATCAGAAAGCGCTTAGAAATTTCACTAAAATTTGTGTTTCAACTATTTTACTTATTAATTTATCATCATTAGATACCTGAGCTTTTTGTGAAACATTTAGCCCCCTAACCTAACCCCTCACTACTACGCCAACGGGAATTTCAGAAAAATAGGAACTTTTCTCTTTTTATATTAGAAAACCCAATACTCTATAACCCAAGAAGAAAAGATGGGTATCGGGGGTCCTCCCCCGGTAAATGTTTCAATTTTATAGCGTGCCGAAAAGTGTTCTGAAGCTACTTGTTGGAAAAACCCCTGATATAAACATTAAGAAAATATTAATTATAGTACAATATATTTTTTACTTTCCAGGAAATTTTTTAAAATTTGTAATTCATGCTGAACTTGTATAGAAAAGCATAAAATGTGTTTTAAAATATTGATTCTTATGTTCTTTTCTTAATTTATCTGTGCTTGTGTAATCAAATATTACATTCCTTACTTTTTCTCCACAGTTCTATGAACATAATGAATTGGGTAAGTGCCTTGAACATAGCTGAATTTTACATTAAATTAATAACTATTATAAAAAGATATCTTAAAAGTAAGAATAAGATTGACTTTTAAATTAGTTTAATAAATAAAAGTGCTGAAACTTTGTTATTCGAATAACACAATTGAAATCATGTGTTTTGAAGGAATCCATTGTATTATAATAGGTACTACATGGATTTTCATTCAGAAGTTTCATTCAAGATACATCCTGAATGAAACTATTTACTGATTGTATAGTCTAATAGAGTCGAAAACAGGTCCGTATTTAGAGTTAAAGATAAAAACACGCCTTCTTCTTCTAAAAAAGGCGTTCTTCCCTACCTTTACGTTTACATGCTTATGGAAGAAAAATATTCTTGTGAAATGATAATAACAGTAACAGTATAATAATACGTACAGTATGATTTTTTTTCCCCATTTGAGTAATTTTGCCATTCCCAGAAATTCTGCCACCCTGTGCTATTCTGGCTGTTCTTCTCTGATGGGCGAAAAATTTCTTAATTTTCCCCTCTATAATCCCAATTTTACATGAGATGTGTTTAAAAACCGCTACCTTTACCTTTAACCCTTTCAATCCTAAGCCGCTCGAGATTACCATTGAATCCTATGGAACATTTGGGGCGAATTGGACAGAAAGGGTAAAATGTAATTAAGGGGACTCAGTACCAAAATTTCTATTTTCTTTAATTTACACATTTTTTGAAGCTCTTTAGTGTCCAAGCCCCAAGCAAAAAAATTAAATTTTAAAAAAGCAGTTTTTGAGAAATTTTAAAATTATCAAAAATTTAAACCAATTTTTAAAACGCTACTTCTTATTTAATTTTGATAATTTTGTTATGAATTTTGTACCCAATGTATAATACGTTATTGTCTATAGAACTATGGATTCTGATTTTTGATACTTATAATAGATTTTAATAAAAAAATATATTTTCTCAAACATCTCCAAAATATCACAGAAATAAACACTTTTTTCACTTATATTTTTTCTGTACTCTAAATCCCTAATTTGAATGCATACTTTTATTGAAAGCACTGACTGAATTGAGGGTACTGAGTCGAAAACTTACCCCCTTAAACTTATAATAAAAAGATGCTTTTGAAGTGGGATCCTTAACACTAGAACGACGGGATGGGCTTTTTTGGCCCATCGCGCTGTTTGCGGCTTAATCATTTCAACTCTAATCAACCGAATGGCTTGAAATTTTTTGACTTTTCCTTATTTGGTTCAATTAAAGTGCATACCAAACCGTTTTCATTTTAGTCTCATAGGAGCAAAGATAGCGAACCGTATACCTAGAAAGACGGAGCGGGCTTTTTTGGACCGTACCACCTCTGCTGTGTTTTCCTTGCTTCGTTCCGCTCGTATTTCCATAAAATTTTCCTAGAAAGGGGAGGGGATCTTCTTTGTTTGTTATCTCTTACAAGTGTCATCTCTTTCAAGTTCCATTCAATTCGATTCGGTTTAGAACGCCCCTTTCTCAGTTGGGGTTGTGGTCGAGGGGAGGACATTTCAAAGGAAGAATTTATGGTGCCCACCATAAAGATAAAGGTTCTCACCATTGAATTTCGGTCAACAAGGTGACTAATAAGGTTTATTTCTCACAAAAGAAATACATTTTACAATTTGAACTGTACCAGCTGTTTTCTTTGAATGGGGAAATTGCTATAACCTTCATTCCCTGTTGATGCATTGAAAATGATGCGTTGTGAAGTGTACCCAGCCATACTGGGGAAAAGAAAGGAACTTAACAACTGACAGCTATTTTACAATATAAAAACTGTGTGAAAAAATAAAATCCCAAGCAAAACTAGCCTGGTTGGAACACTTAGAAGAAACCGTAGAGAGGTTCCGCCAACTGCAAAATTAGGAAAACAAAATCTTTATTCAACAATTGTTTATTTAAAAAAATAAAGACATAACCTTAACTGCTCAACACCGTATTATAGACAACTAGAAGGAAAAGAAAAAGCCGGATACTATAGCTTACTACAACGAAACTAAGTATGGAATTGACATCATTGTGGATCAAGTGATACGACTGTATAGCACCAAATCAGGCTTTAGCTGTTGGAAGGTTGGCCTATGCATGTTTTCTATAACATATTAGGTATCTCTGCTGTAAATGCATGGATCTTATACAAGGTAGTAGCCGGAAAAAAGAAATTAAGTCGTAGAAATTTCATCTTGAGATAATGTGAAGAGCTCCGTGCTCCTTATGTGTCTGCCAAAGAAACAACCATTTCTACCATAAAAAGGGAGGGAAAGCATAAAAAGAGAAGACAGCAGTGAGAAAAAGGGTTATTTGTAGAATTATAGTATCCTCGAAAGGAAGCCATACATTAAAGACATGTTTCGGCAGTAAAAAATTGATTTGTGGAAAATGCGCATTTAGAGAAATGCTTTGTATCCATTGCTCCAAAAGTGCAAAATACGAATAAACAGGTCAGTTTTAAAAACTTTGCTATATTTATTGAATGGGTGTTATTAATTATTCCTACCAGTGTCATTTATCTAGAGTAGCAACTCATTTATCAGATCTATGGATAAAAATATAGCGAATGCACTTTTCATGCCCATAATTACAATTTATTTTAATAATTAAAAATTATAAAATCCTATAGAAATCTGAAGATTGATTCCCTATCTTATACTCTAACAGTTATTTATATGATATTATTACATTTTAGATGTATACTTAGCTCCGTATGCAAAAAATCAGAGATGGGCCAAAAAGGCCCACTCAGTCTTTCTAGGTATACAGCATAGTGCCGTCTTTCTAGTGTTAAACTTATAATAAAAAGATGCTTTTGAAGTGGGGTATTGGAATTTCGGTGGGGGGTATAGGGTAAATTTAATATTTTTCTATGCTTAAAAAAATTTTAAGTTTTACATCCCTTAATCCCCCTTCTTGATACGCCCCTACCTTGTGTTAAGTAAATAACCAAAATAACTGATTTTTCAGCACTAAAAAAGTCAAGGATCTCTTAAAAATTATAGAACGTGATTATTCTTCAGATTCAAGTGTTGAAGGTCGAATGGAGAAAATCGTGCCTTTAGAATGTGAATGTGAAGATGGAATATCCTGCTTGTGTTGTACAAAATTTCAATCCAGACGATTGGGTGTGAATCAAACAGGTAAACCTAAAATAAAACATTTTCAATGAAAGAAACGCCTTCAAAAAACTAATGGAAGCGTTAATTACCAAGAGTTAGGAAAAATTATTTCATACTTTTTATACTTTTTAGTCATTTTTAAAAAAGTGGCTTTTAAAGTTTTTTTTATTTCATCATTGGAGCAAGTTTAGAACTGCTGATGCGCCAATTTTTAGCGATAAAAGCAACCCTAAAACAATGTTAAAAGTAAAACAAAAACTTGATAAAAACAAAGATTCCCGTGTTATTCAACCATTTACTATGCATGAAAAATTTTATATTTCTTTTATAATTTATATTTTAGCTTGTGTTGATTTGGAATACATAGGAGAAGAAACTGCACTGAAGGTCCAAGTCACGTCCAATGACAGAGTGTTATTTGATGATACTATTTCAGGTAGCATAGAAACAAATTATATATTTCATAGATATAATGTTTTCAAATCTTGGAAGCGTCATCACCAGAAACAATGACATAAAAGCTGAAATCAATTCCCGTTTGACTATGGCGAATAAATGTTACTTTGGATTAAAAAGCCAACTAAAAAGCCGACTCCTCCGTCAAAGTACAAAAATAAACATCTATAAAACCCTATTAAGACCAGTGTTAATGTATGGGAGCGAGTGCTGGGCTCTCACCAAATCGGAAGAGAACAGGCTGATGGTGTTTGAAAGGAAAATAATGAGAAGAATTTTTGGTGCTGTCAACGAAAACAACAGATGGCGCACCCTCTACAATTTTGAAATCTACAAGAAATTTTATAAGCAACCTGATATCGTCCATGTCATTAAAGCTAATCGTATTAGATGGCTAGGACACCTCTACCGATCAGACGACAATGAACCATCCAAGAAATTGACCTTATCAAAACCAGATGGAGCCCGAAAAAGAGGCCGACCACCCATTAGATGGCTGGACAGCGTAGAAAAAGACCTTCAAGTGATTGGTGCTGGAAGATGGAGGACGGTCGTATCTAATAGGGCGAGATGGCAAAGACTTGTTGAGACGGCCTTGGCCTGTCCTAGGCTGTAGCGCCAAAGAAGAAGAAGAAAGAAAGAAAATGTTTTCAAAAGTCATTCTTACGCAAAATCAAAACCCTAAATGTTTGGTTTAACAAACTAATCATATTTTTAAATTGACGTTCTTAATTTCACTCAAAATTCAAACACTGGGCTGGGAACTAATTGCTTTGTTTCTCCAGGGTCAAGTAAACGTTGCAGTATAGTATATGTCATATGAGATAATAGAAGTTTTATGAAAGTATTACGTATTACAATACTACAATAGTAAAAGTTAAATTTAAATATGTTTTTAAAAAATTTCTGACATTTTTTGTTTTAAAGTTTATATCCTTTTATATGTTTCTTTTACTTTCAGCCAACAATCCACCACCTATATGTGTAAATTTTCCAAGATTAAGAGTTTTTGTTGATTTCTGTATCGACTTCTCAAATGTAGAACTGACAAAAGAACACGCTAATATGTGTTTAAATAATCAACTTAGAATGTTTCGAAAGCCAATAATAGATCAGGAAATGGGGTGCATCACTTTGCGCTCCACCTCTACGCCTTCAATTACTAATTAGTAAGGTATAGATGTGTTGTCATTAAATGGGAATGGAATGCTTTTCCTACTAGTTTGTTATCTTTGAAAGATCTGAGTCGTTTATGATATTTAAAAGTAAGGTTTTGTGAAAATTTGAATGTCACACGAATAAATATTTATGTATTACACGAGTGGTTGTATTTTGTTATGATGTATTATTTATTGTGTACTACGTATGAGTGTGTGTGTTTGTGAATAAGTTTAATTTAACACGAGTTCAGTGTTAAGTTTACTCTATTAGCAATGATGGGGATAAAACTATGCCGTGAGTAAAAAATATTATTTCCCCTGACTTTTTTTTCTATTTTGAAAAATTACTCTTTAAAAACGGGGATGGGGATTTCACACATTAAATCTAAACTGGTGGTATTTTTAAAGGTTTTTTTTTACATCTTAACGAAGTGGTATGACATCAAAAAAGAATCCTAGCGGGAAGACTGTTGACTTTATTGCATCTAAACGATAATTATTTATTTTAACACACAGTTTGATAAGCCTTTTATCCCCCGAGCAACGGCGGGCATATCAGCTAGTCTATAATAATAAAAGAGCTTTACCACTCACTCACTCACTCACTCATCAACGCACAGCAAAATCTACCGGGGCTAAGGACTCGAAACTTGGTAGGGTCAAAGACCTTACGGTGTATACGCGCACTAAGAAGGGATTTTTCGAAATATCTTTTTTCTGACCCACAGGGGGGTTTGGAGCGTTTTTAACATTTTCGAGCCCAGCGGCGTCCCAAATGACCCCAGATCTTTGTTATTTCGCAGGAAGGTACCTAGCAACAATTTCTAGAAAGGCATTTTTCAGAATTTGGATATTCGAATTTTAAGAGGTCTGAATATTCCCAAAACCCGTTTTTGCTGAGCATAAACCAAGTTTTATATTTTCGAAGAAAACAATACCGAGAAATCGATATTACGAATTGAACTGTTGGTAATACCTTCTTGAGAGAATTTCAAAGAAAGTAATTTCTGAATTTTTCGATATTCCATTCTGGAGGGGGTGCACAGGGGTTTGAATATTCACTCCCGTTTTTAGTTTTTGGATCCTAGCACCCACATTATTAATGTGATTGTTATGAAATTTTAGCATGTTGTTCCTCACACAACCAGGAAGGTTTGAGAAAAAGAATTTTCTGAATCAAAGCATTCCAAGGAGCCTTTTTTGTCCCTTTTCTAAATTCCTATGCTTAGCCTTCAATGTTAAATTTATTGCGGTTATTGCTCTTTCCAGGAAACGCAAAACCTCTATTGTTGGAAGTATTTATTTTGAAATGTTTTATAACAGGTGAATTTCTAAAAATATGATAAAGAAAGAATTTTAATGATTAAATATTTTTTTTATGATAGCCAAAAACCGTTCCACTGAAAAATTTTATTCTTTTTTCTATTTAATAAAATTTAAGTTTTTCCAGCAAAGTTCAAATTCAAAAATATTTTATCACAGGCATTTTCAGTGTCGATTCAAATTATGTTTACTTTTATTTCATGTTTGAAATTTCTTTCAATGAATGAGTTGGTGATAAATCAGCAAAGGGGGGTTCAGGGGGTCTTCCCCTGATTTAAAAAAAAATATCATCATTAAAAAATGGTTATAAACACTGATTCTAAACCGGTTTTTTAAGATTTTGTTTAACATCTTAAAAAAGTATAAAAGTATTTAGTATATTTAATTGTTTTGTATTTTATAAAAATTTAGCGGGATGAGGGAGAAATAAGTTTTATCTATAGGCACTGCTGTTCAATAATATATCTTTATTGTGAAGCGAAGGCGGAGAAATTTGCCTCAAATATACATTTATACCAATTGCAGAAATGGATGGAGGGAGAAAAGGACAAAAGGAAAAAAATAATGGGGTTCAGAAGGTCGCCTTACTTTTTTTCTATTTTGAAAAATTACTCTTTAAAAACGATGGGGATTTCACACATTAAATCTAAACAGGTGGTATTTTTAAAGGGTTTTTTTTACATCTTAACGAAGTGGTATGACATCAAAAAAGAATCCTAGCGGGAAGACTGTTGATTTTATTGCATCTAAACGATAATTCTTATTTATTTTAACACACAGTTTGATAAGCCTTTTATCCCCCGAGCAACGGCGGGCATATCAGCTATAGTCTGTGTAAATAAAATCGGCGGTTTCACGTCATGCTTTACCATGGCAACGCAGAAGAAATACATGGAGAAAAAACTCAAGGTCAACCGCCGATTCTATTTACACAGACTATAGTATGGTATAAAAACTGAAAATTATAGAATAGGACAGCCAGCAATAAAAGAGCCATTTATGGTGTTCTATTATGAGAAACAACATTTATCAATCAGTGAATTGAAAAAAAAAATGATTCTAAAAAGTAAGCAAAATATTTTTAAAATTAATTAATATAAATTGAAAAATAATTCTAAAGTGCTTTTTTCTAATTTGTCTGTAACTAAAATTAAATCTGCAGAAAAACCCATATATGTAGTATATTTTGTTCGTAGTACACCATAGAATTACCACACCTTACGCAATTACACCACGGGAATTATTACACCACGGCCTTAACCTAGAAAGCGTTATTTAAAACAACTCTTTTTTGCTAATAACTTCTATGGCTGTCCCCATCTATAATTTTCAGAATTTATACCTCATAATATTGCAAAACACATGTACAATTTTCGAAAAAAGAGTCAAGAATATCAGCTTTGTTTTTTTAAAACCTTAAAAATTTTTTAATATTTTTTTTTAAAATACAGAACATCAAAATAAAGCTTGTAAAATCTGAATTTCTCATGGGATTATGGGATCGATGTCATGAGTCTGAAAAAATACCATACTCCAAATTTTAGCAAGATTGGATTAGCTCTACAGGCTACAGGCCCCAAATTTAAATTTTTGAATAACACACAAAAAAAGGAATTCACATGAAAAGTTTTGAACGTCTTCATTACTTTTTGGCTCAACTAAACTGTTTCGAATCTCATTCTTGGTGCATGGTTAACGTGACCAGACGTCTCGTTTTGAACGGGACTGTCCCTTTTTAGAGTTACGAGTCCCGGTGTCCCCGAAATGAACTCTGGGACGCAAAATTGTCCCGTTTTCTGAAACCGCGCGAATAAAAAAGGTCCCCGCATGGGAAGACGTTCAAAAATATCTGGATGTATTAATTGAAAAGGAATATATTGACTGTAATAAAGATGCAGAAGTTTTTGACGAATTTTCGTTAATTTGTAACTACATTACATCGCAGAAAGTAACCGAATGGAATAATCTAAATGTTTCCACGGAAACTCGTTGGGTGGAAGTATTCAAACACTTTCAAGCCAACAAGCTTTTCTATTTTAATTGAATATATTTTATGTTTGCCTGCTACAATGCTCCAGTAGAAAGAGTATTTTCTATGATACAAGGGCGGATCCAGACCAGATTTTCGGGGGGGGGGCCATGTCAGAGTCGGAGGGTATTACATTCGAAATTTTCAGAGCCTCAAAATTTTTTTGGAAAAGTGCTTGCTTTTATGCAGCTTTTTAGGGGTTTATAGTAACTTATAGGATATCCATGGCCCGTGCCATTGTATTAGAAAGTGGGGGGGGGATAAAACCTTTTTGTAGGGCCATAACATTACTTAAGTTTCGCGAGGTGTTTGGCTCCCAATTTTCCGAGTACAACATAAATAAAATGCGAAACTTTGTCAAAGTTAAAAAGATTGCATCAGGTAATACTAGCTCGATAGCAAAAGGGGGGGTCTGGGGGTCCTCCCCCAGAAAATTTTTGAAATTTGGCTACATATAGTAAGTTTTTTTACTCAATTTTTGTACATTTGGTACCCATTGGATAACACCTAAAGAGGGCAACTTTCTTGTACTCCTAAAAGGAGAGGAGAGAAATAAGTTCAAGGAGAAAACAGTAAATAAGTAACCATGAGAAATTGATAGGGGTTCTGGGGGGTAACCCCCGAGAAAAATTTTGAAACTTTGCCTCTAAAAATAAAGTTTCAGCTCATTTTGAAAGCATGTAAACCACAGAATTTTCAAGGATGAAATTATAAATAGATGCCAAATTTTGAAAAGGGCTGGGGGTCCTCTCCCAGAAAATTTTTGCAAATGCGCCCTTTTAAACTATAGTATTCATCTATTTTAAAACTTCCCAAAAGAGAACAGCTTCTTTTAAGCGGAAGAATTTTCAAGGAAAAAACACTCTAAAACAGATGTCACATGTCAAAATATTAAAGGGGGGATTGGGGGTTCTCCCTCAGAAAATTTTTGAATTTTAGCATTAAGAAAGTGTTTTTTAAGCTATTTTTTAGGGTTTCTCGGAGGGGGGGCCATGGGCCATGGCCCCCCAGGGCCCCCCCCCTCTGGATCCGCCACTGCTATGATGAACAAATTGTGGCCATCTGAGAAGACCCAGTAACAAATTTCAGTTCTAAAGGCGATGTTGATAATTAAGGTGAATATTAAAATAACGTGCCAAGAGTTTCATTCTTATTTAAAATCATCACCAGCTATATTAAAGCAAATTTGTTCCTCTGATAAATACAAATAAACTAAACTTTTCGGGTTAATAGTATATTTTTTAATTCGTAACTTTTAAGTTAACTAACTTTTTCTGAATTTCTTTAATCTTTAGAAAGGTGTTATTTTATTGACTACCTGTTAATTAACCTAAATTAACCAATGTCCCGTTTTGAGTAAAAAAATAAATGGTCACGTTATGCATGGTTCAAGTTTTGGTCTTTGCAGCCATATTTTTTATCCAATGCTGAGCATGGGCGGATTTAGGTGGAGGATCCTGGGGGGGCAAGCTGGCAACCTTGGGGGGGGCAAGCTGACCCTGATGGCTATGGAAACATGATTTTCCCTTACGAAAACGGAATTTTCTCAAACGTAGGGGGGGGGGTGCCCCCAAGAGCCCAAGACCCATAGCAATCTAGAACAAGCAGGGTCAAAATCCCGACAGGTCAAAATCCCGACAGGGTCAGAATCCCGACAAGTCAAAATCCCGACAGGGTCAGAATCCCGACAGGTCGAAATCCCGACAGGTCAAAATCCCGACAGGGTCAGAATCCCGACAGTGTAATGTCACTCTTGAGCCGTGAGAGCATGAATTATTGAATTTTTTTTGAAATTTTAAATTTTTTAAAATTGATTAAAAACTGGTTTAATACTACACTCCTGCGCGTGCAAGACTTTTTTCTGT
Source organism: Tetragnatha montana (assembly GCA_963680715.1). Lineage (NCBI taxonomy): Eukaryota > Metazoa > Arthropoda > Arachnida > Araneae > Tetragnathidae > Tetragnatha > Tetragnatha montana. The sequence goes on from OY796675.1 coordinate 35,819,165, forward strand.
GTTTTTTTTCAGTGCTGATTACAGATATTTCATCAAAACTGACGTTTGAAAGATTTAAAATTTTAAATTTTTTAAAATTGATTAAAAAATGGTTTAATACTACACTCTTACGCGTGCAAGACTTTTTTCTAGGCAGCTTTTCAGTGCTGACTACAGATGTTTCTTCAATACTGTGGTTTGAAAGATTTTAAATTTTTTAAAATTGATTAAAAATGGTTTAATACTACACTCCTGCGCGTGCAAGACTTTTTTCTGGGCTGTTTTTCAGTGCTGATTACAGATATTTCATCAAAACTGACGATTGAAAGATTTTAAAATTTTAAACCAATTTTTAATCAATTTTAAAAAATTTATTTTAAATTATGCATTTTAAATTATGATACCTAAGCGAAAAAAAAAAGAGACAAATTTCTTCTCAAAAACACCAAAAGATGTTATGGGTTAGTTTTATTCTACTCCGTCAATTTTTAAGCAATAAAACTAAAGTAGGAATGGGTTTGAAAATACACTAACTGCTAACTTATTAAAGCTAAAGCAGTGGACTTAACCATAGAACTAAACACCGAATTTCAAAACGAAAGCTCATTTCGTGCATTTTGAAAGTGGTACAAGTCACATTTCACATTGTCTGTTTTTGACCCTTATTTTATGCTATTTTATTTTTGTAACACCTACTAATTATTGCAATTGGAATCCATTTTAATTCTTAAATATTAGTTACTCTATAAAATATTTAAATAAAAAGCAGGGCAATATTTTTAATACTATAATCGATCGAAAAACATAAAATCCCCATCTTGAAACAATGAAAAGTGGACTTATCGCTTTCAAAATCAACGGCACATAAAAACATCCAAAGTAGTTACAATAATTACTTTGTTAACTAGTTAAAAATAGAAAGAAACACAAATTATTGCTCCCTTCTCTTTTTTAAATAAAAAAGTATCAAACATTCTTACCTTTTTGGGAAACTTAAATATTAATATAAGTGCCGTATGATAAGAGCTACTAACAACAGCGACGCGACGGTCTATGTCTATAAGGTACCACAACAAAAATTCAACTGGCTGGGCTGACCTCTACCCCAAAAACAAAATGTCACCCCTTCTCCCCAGTCACGTGGGGTGTGGTGTCGAATAGGACACCAAAAATAGAAAAAAGGAACAATTAGGGGTAAAACGATTTGAGACTGCAATACCGGGTATCCCTTTGCCTACATTTAGCGACAAGGGGTCTTTTATCTCATCAGCCCACCCTACTTCTGAAATCGGAGCTAAAAACGACGGACCCTCCCCATCCCCCGGAGGAGTTGGTGATATGAAACAAAAGAAGGCATATTTCATCTGGCTCCAGCCCCAGCCTTGGCTGACAGGGGTCTGCGCAATAATGACCATATGATGGCTTCCCACTGGTGACCGGAACACTTTGAACATCGGACACTTTGGCGGCCCAGAGATAAAGCAGTTTTGTAGAATTGGACCTCGGGTCGTGGCTTGAGGATGTCCTTTCGGAAGAAAACCAGGGAGGGTGATGGATCGGCAGGGCGGCATGGTGGACATCTGTTCACCTTGAGCTACGGAGATAGTTTTTCCGGAATAGTATGCAGTCCACGGCCATGAACAACGTCCGATACCGGATTTACTCGCAGCAGCTCAAGGGGATTGACAGGGAACTGAAGAAAAAAACATCACCACTGCTCGCGATGTGCGGACTACAATTAAATTATGAAATTTCTTATTTTTTATTTTAATGAATTTTTTTTTTACCGTGAATCACCGGGGTTCTGTATGAACCACCAGTGGTTTAAACTATGGAAAATGGAAAAGTAGGGAACCGGAAGAAAGAACATAAAGTTAGGAATCCTAAGTACATTAAAGAATAATTTTCTTTTTCAAAACTTTAGTTTTTGTTTTTTTTTTGCATTTCTAGCATGCAAAGGATAATTTTTAAGCTAATTTATAGGGAATATGATAGAGGTCCGTCTGTGAAACCATTTTAGACGATTTTTTCATGGGCCCCTTGCTTAGGTCCGGACTTGCATAAAAATCTTTAAATTTGATTTTTCTCAAAGAAACATTTCAAGAGAAATTCTCTGGGGAATGTGTGCAGGCCCCCCCTCGCGATCCATTTTAGAAGTCACCCAAATGAGTTAAAACATTTCTCTTCAGAATAAAATTTTAGAACTTTTTCTGGGGAGGACTTTTAGACACCCACTCTTTGCTTGAAATTCCAGTATTTTATACAAGAATTTTTGCATGAAGTACTTGTGAGGGGCCCCTTTTAAATAGTTATGAACCAACCCTTCATAAAAATAGTCTAGTACCAAGAAAAATGTTTACAAGTAGTAACTATTTAAGTTTTTTTCAAGCAGTAACTTAGAGTCTAGTTACTGCTTGAAAAAAACTTAAATAGTTACTACTTGTAAACATTTTTCTTGGACCCCTTTCTGCATTCAAACATATGATGGGCACCCACCCTCAGGGGACGGGGCCCCTAGCTGACGATGGGCCCATAGGCAGTTGCCTACTTTGCCTATTGGATAATCCGGCCCTGCTCAAGAGTGACATTACACTGTCGGGATTTTGACCCTGTCGGGATTTTGACCTGTCGGGATTATGACCTGTCGGGATTTTGACCCTGTCGGGATTTCGACCTGTCGGGATTCTGACCCTGTCGGTATTATGAACTGTCGGGATTTCGACCGTCGGGAACCTGATCTGTCGGGATTTTGACCCACACCCGCACAACCACCTTAAATTCGCCCATGACAGGGCTTAAATTGCACCGGAGCGGAGCTCCGGTACTTCTTGATTTTCAGTAAATATTTACTGATATTTATTCATTAATCAGTAAATATTTGTAATGCTGAAATAGTAGCGCTCCGGTACTTCTTTAGATAGAATTTAAGCCCTGCCCATGCATATGTAACAAAATGGCCATCTGGTAAATTTTTTCACAATGCAACGCCTCAAACTCGAAGGTTTTTGTAGTTCTCGTCAAGCCAATCCTCATCTGTGCGGTGATTGGTTGAAGGAAGCGCTAGCGCTCCATCTCTAATTAATTCATTTGACCAATATGAAGAGAGATAAGGATTGGCTTAACAAGGACTGCAGATTCTTAACCCAAAATGGAACAGAAAATGACTTCATCGTTTAGAAAATGGGGTGAAATAAACTTTCTGAAAAAACTTTTATGACTCTTGTATAAAATTTTGAAATAAATCGGTCCAATTCAGCACATAATTTATATAAAACAAAACATCTGCAGTGTCCTATTTGGGTTTTATGTTTGTTTATCTTTTTTTGTGGCACGAAGATTTCCGGAAAGCAGATATTTATATCGTATATGCGGTTGTTTAGTTTTGAACTCTAGAAAATACCGCATTATTATGCTATCAAAGCCAAAACTAAGCGGAGAAAGAAACAGTTTATGCATTTATTTGTAAACAGAAAATGAGATCCTTTGTGTATAAGTTTTGAAATTCTGTTTTATGAAGACAATTGTAAAACATTAACGCCTACATTTGACCATGGTTTTTGAATCTCTTGTATCGACTCTCTTAAATAAATATTTGGGTGACTATGTTCAAAATTTTGACAGTTCTAAGCTTCAATTAGGAATATTCGGTGGTAAGTATATAGAATTTTCATTTTTGTATCGTTTGATATCTTGATTCTTTTGATCGAGAACAGCTGTCAGATAGCCGAGTGCAAAAGCACCCAATCCACCCCTTTTGCTATCATTAAATCTACAGAATCCGAATGGTTTCCACTGAAGAAGAAATTCTATTTCTTTTAGTTAAACATAAATATGGAAACTAGGAAAATGTTTTGTGTTGTACAATATTAAAATATTTTAAAAAGATGTATAATTACTAACACAAATCTTGCATAGTATCATTACATTTGAGGCATTTAGTACATTTTAAAGAGTTGAATTCCATTGGCCGTATGCCACCCAGGAAACTATTCTATGTGGCTTTCCCTCCCCCTGAAAAAAAGAGAATATCTATTTTAGAATGCATTTATTTTAAATAATGTGTCGTTAAGCAAACTTTTGTCTGTGAAAAAGCATAAAGGATTTTCAGTAATACTTCCATGTCATTAACTTGTCGATCCTATTATTAAATCTGGAAATGTACAGCCAAAGCCCATTAACCAAATTTTCCTCTATTGAATTTTCCATAATTTATACAATAAGTAGGTAACTACAAAGCAGGATTTCACTGTCAAGGTTTTTTCAAAAGGGATGAAAATGTTAAAGAATGAAAGATTTTCAAATGAAAAACAAATTTGATTAACAAACTTGAATTTTTTTTTTTGAAGGATGGGAGGGGTTGGCAAAATGTTATTTGGTCAGAGGTTTGAGACATAAAATATTGTTGAATCTAAGAAATACTCAAGTCAGTTAAAATTTAATTTTGAACATCATTGGGCTGTGTTCTCCACAAACATTATAATCCATTATCATGTGGTTTACCAGGGTTTTTGGACTTTTTCATACTTTCATCTTTAAAATAAATTGAATATCCTGAAGTAAATCTTTAGCAGGTATATTCAGTTATCAGGTATTACGCAATTCCTATTCTTGGGCAATATACATGATAAATAATATACCTTTGGCAAGAATGATGCTCACTTGGTTGCACCCATAAATCAGACTCATAGCGAGCCTGCAGGAGGTCGGAGACCTTTGCGAAGGTCACATCCTGCTCGTTTCTGGGAGTGATGCCAGACTCTGACCAATCACGTAGTGTGATTTTCCATGAAACTTATTCTCATGAAGTCACCAACACTCTGTGTTAAAGTAATGACATTGATGAGAGTATAAACCTTTTATAATCGATATTTTGATATTTTTTAATTAATATATAATGCATATTATATTCATAATGTCTTTTTATGGGACACTATGTAACCATATTTCGCAATTTTCTATGTTTCTTAGCTCTTCTTAAGGAGAACCTTCCTTAGGAAAACTCTTTATCGCAAAATATTTTACCCACCCCTTCAATTTTGTCTTATTGAGAGTATAATTTCTGTATTGTAAAACTTCTGTTATAACAGAACAGTTCTCACAATTTCTAGAAAGAATGTGTCTTTTTGATGACATAACTATTTCATAGTTTAGGAATATTTATTGTTTTATTGCCTTCTTACTGATTATAATTGTTTTGCAGGAGATGTTGTTCTTAAAGATCTTAAAGTGAAGGAAAGCGCCTTAGATGACCTGGATCTCCCAATCAAGGTGGTCTCAGGTTATTTGGGTAAGATTTTTCATTTATTGAATTTTACCTTGAAAGCTTACAGTTAATTCACCACTATTCTTTACTTTTAAGTGGACTTACAAGCTGTTCTGAGGTAAGAGTAGTTTTTTCCCACTACTAGTGCTCTGCAAACTCAGAAACATACCTTATAGAAGAAGAGATGGTCTACCTGCAATCTCCTCTTTTTGAGTGGTAAAAGCCCTAGTACAATATAACATAGCTGAGTTTGACAGGAAAATGATGAACTCTACAGGAATCCCGTCAATAATCAATAGCTAGCTATCTAGCAGTAATATTTGTAACTATAATATAAGTCTGTCAAAAGTGTACTTTAGAGTTGGTTAAAGTTAGAGTACAAAACTACTGCATTGCTTTCTCTAAACTGGGCCAGGGCCTGTGGTTTGACAAACTCTTTTAGTCTTCATTTTTTGCTGTCCAAAGTATAAATTTGTGACATATTTTAAATCTATGGCCTTTTTATGTTTTCTTTTTTAGGGAAGCTGATATTAAAAATTCCATACAGAAATATGTACACCTCTCCAACCGAAGCTACCATTGAAGGACTACATGTTGTTGTGATACCGTCTGTTGGTGAGTCTCTTATACCCTTTAGAAGACATAGATAACAATTATTTTTATCTAAGCATTTTATTTTGAGGTTATAATTGCTCACTTATTTTTTGTATCTTTTCCAGTGTATATCAATCAATCATTTTCAGTTTCTATTTCTATCAAAATATATTACTTTCTCTTTTCTAAGATATATAAGTTTTTTAACATTTTATTTCTTACCTTATATTAATCTAAAAAAGGGTGTTATCTGTAATCAAATAGGGTATTTCAGGATACACTATACACCACCCGAAAGTCAGAAAATTACTTCATAATCAATGAAAAGGACTAAATCTCACATACCCCCTCTAAATTTTTTTGGGCTATGAAAGCCCTTTGAAAATATGCTTGGACAGTAAAATTAAAAAGTTAAAAGACCCTATGAAAAAAGTAAATATAAAGAAGAATAAGTTATTTTTCTTCATTTATATATTTACCATAGAGGTAATAGAATAATAGAGGCGGGATGGATGTCAACTCTGTTCCCAACATCATTGCTAGGCAAACAAAATTGTTTAACATTGAAGCTCCCATAGACCCGTCGATTTGGAAGGCGAAAAATCGTCATAACTCACAGAAAAATGACCAGAAAAAGGAAATAAAATACCTGATTATAAAGTAGGAAGTGAAAACTAATGTTGTTGAGCATAAAAGTTCAAATGATCTTTATAACATTTTGATAGATGGGAATTTTAAAATCCTTGTACTGAGTACGATCAACTTTTAAAAGCTTTATTCGATTAGATTCTGCATAATTTCAATTAAACTACTTCTAGTTTCTAGTAGTATAATATAACCATTTTTGATTCGATTGAATGTGTTTTTGAGTCATTCAAATCAGTTTTTCTGGTAAGACCCAAAACAAGCTTTGGCAATCCTCGGCGTTCGAGCTTAGTGTCCGGTTTACGTTGGCAGGTGTGGAGTTAACTTTGTATACGTTGTAGTTTTCTCCTTCATGAAGGTGAATGATCATTGCCAAATCTAGTTACCCTTAGTTACCCTGAACTCCACTGCCTATTTATCTTGACAATAACTGCTTCTGTTGAATTCAAAACTGATATGCACCCTATTATTCTTTCCTAACTTTATGATATTTACCTTTGTTCTATTAGGATTTCTTGTGTATGTCAAATTTTATTATAGGTATGAAGTATGATGCTGAAAAAGAAGATAAAGCAGCTGAAGCAGCAAAAAAAGCTGAACTTCTCAAACTAGAGGAAGCAAAATCCAAAGCATCAGAAAAAAGTATATAATCCAATTAATTATTACTGTTCAAATAAATATTCTGAGTCCGATTTAATAAAGTTCAAAAAACAGTAAACCACTACATTTCAATCAATCAATCAATCAATTTTTTATTACATTATAAATATTAGATATATTACAAAAAATGGAAAACATTTGTATCACCAAGGAGGTGTGATCACCTCATTCAGGTGAATGAAACATATTTAATCTAATAAGAATACACAATATACAACAACAAAAATTCTAAAGAAAATAAAATGCTAACACACACACAAAAAAAAACACCACATATGTATAGATGAAAGTAATTAACAACATTGCAAGTGGAAATGCTGTCGGGTGAGCTTCAGGGCATATATGAGCAAGAAAAAAAAAACAATTAAAAGTATTCCTCAATGTTATCTATGGAGTATGTGAATTTTTTATTATGGAGAATTTTTTAAATTTGTGAGACGATATTTCTGCTTTTATATGATTTGGTAGGCTATTGTAAAATTTTAGGGATAAATAATCATAGTGTTTGTGTAAAATTTCTTTCCGTGTTTTAGGTATTATGTAATTATTTTTTGAACGCAAGTTATAACTTATATTTCTTGTTTCATTATTCTTACTATGTGTAGTATGTGTATTAAAAAAAACAACTATTTGATAAAAAAATAAATGACGAATTGGAAGAATATTTATGATTTGATAAGTATTTAAGTTAGGTATTTGATTATTGCTTAGAAATTTGACTATTTTATTTTGAATTTTCACAATAAATTCATTTAATTCACATTCATTTAATTTTTCAATGAAAAAAATTATGTTAAAAAAATTATTTACATATGCAATAATTTTATCATTTAATAGGGTATGCTTGCAAATACATGCAGTTAATTGGCTATGGATATCTTGTGTGTTAGTTTTAATGGTTTAATGTTCTCATGATGATTTTTTGTCCTTGATTCTAAAAGGTGTATATTTTCAATTTTCTTTTACATAAAATACAAAATGGAACTTCATTGAACAAAATAGAAATTAATATGTCTTACATTTTACTGGCTGTGACTTGCTACCTTCATATATCTTAGCACTCAAGTTGTTTCACATTCCTCATCAATCAGGCCTTTCTCACATTTCTAAAATATTATATTTCTAAATATATTCTAAATATATATTTCTAAAATATTTATAGTAATATTTATAAATATTATTTGTTTGCTGGTTTTTAGGTGGTGGGAAAGAGGAGAAAAAAGATTCATTTACTGAAAAGCTTGTAACCCAAATTATTAAAAATCTCCAAGTTGAAATCAAAGATATACATATTAGGTATGAAGATAATTTTTCGAACCCTGAAAGTCCTTTCTGCATGGGTTTCACATTGCATAACTTGTCATTCAAAACTACTGATGATAAATGGAGACCAGCTATCATTCAAGAAAATGTTAGCATAATACGCAAGGTATTTATTTTAATTCCTTTTCCTTTTTTATGTCTTATTAAAAACCTTTTTCTATTAGGAACCTAGGTTATTTCAGATTTTAATAAACTTATGTGTATGGTACTAGATGATGTGTTTAACTAATATTAGTGTGTATACTCTTGAAAAAATGGAATTCTTAATAAAAAAAAAAAAATTGACCCTTTACTTTTTAAATAACTTTTTCATTAACTGTATTGAAAAAGTAGAGATTACAAAGCTAATTAAATGCTAGTCATGTACTAACACAAATATTCTTATGGCATCGAAACTGAAATCAAATTTTTATTGATATTTTTTCTGTACTTGGACTAAGCTCAATCGCATTCAGTTTTTATTAAACGGCCCACATATTTTAGGTGTAATAACCAACTTAAGCTCCCATAGAATTTTTGAGTGCTCCTTTTAGCACATTTGTTTTTATTTGGGAGGGGGGGGTAACAAATTAAGTCACAGAGTTAGAAGAATATCTCACCTATTTCTCTGCTTAAAAATTACTAAAAGTGGAAATCTGGGATTTTAAAATACTTTATATTTTTTATAGTTGGTTGTTTTAGACAGCCTTGCTGTATACTGGAATAGCAATTCAACTCTAATTCACAAGCTAGATAGTGAACAAATACAGGTAATGGTGTAGCTTTTTTTAAATTAAAGTTTATACATTATATAAGTTAATTTATTGAAAATGATTTATTTTTACAGAAGGCTATGGAACACAGCATTGCCACTTCAAGTTTTCATCCTGATGATATAAAATATAGTATGTTATAGTTATAAAAAAATTATAGTATAGTAAAGTTTAAATATTTTCTTTCAAGTCACAACTTGTAATATATTTATATATCTGTAATCATGTGGATATCAAACTGTTTAGTTTAGTAGCACTTTTGCATAGTAAAGTTATTTACATAGCCATTTCAGTATTTTCTATCACCAAGTGTTGAAAATAATAAATTGCAGTCTTCTTTCACAATAGTTCGCTGCACCATTTTGAAAATCCATTTAATGATGTTCTTAATTGTTAAATAAAGTTTTAAAATATTTAGTTTGTATTCTTAATTAGTGAAGTAGATTTGGTTTCATATTAATATTTATTTTTGTGCTTTTATTTTCTTTGTAGTGCTGGGGCCAATTAATTCGTCAGCTCAGTTGCAGTTAAATTCAAAACCTGAAAGTGATGGATCAGGATACAAAATTCCTAAAATTTGGGTTAATGTAGATATGGAAGAAATTGCAGTTGGTCTTTCTAGATTACAGGTAATAATTTAATTTAGTTTAATTAAAACAAAGTTATAGAAGTTATCTAAAAAAATCACCTTACTTGTATGGGGTTATTTTTTTTGACTGTTGTCAAATGACTGCTGTGTATCAACTGTAATGATCGCAGAGAGCAATATCCAATTGATAATAGGTGGTTTGGGTCATGAGCAGCTGTGTTATTAAAGTGTATGTATTAAAGTCATGGCTATGTAGTCCAGGGTTGGCTAATATATATCACTCAATATATATCATAATATTTATCCAAAAATGAAATAAACAATTTTCAACCTAAAACTTCCCAAAATTCATTTTTGAGTAATTTGTTGACTTGTTAATTAAGTTTTTAACCTTATATAATTACAAATTCATACCTATAATATTGTCAAATCATCAAGTTTGAATGTCATATTATGAAACCTGATCAGATCTTAGCAACATAAACAAGTTATCATAAGAAATAATGTACATATTATAAAAAGAACAGTTTTAATTTTTGCTTTGACACATTTCATTTAACAATGCTTTAAAGTTTTTTTTTTTAATTCTGATTTTTTTTATCTAGTTTGTAATAAAAAATGAAAGAATTTAAATTAACTGTTGATGTTTTTCAAATCTTGGTTGAATTAATTCTTCTTCAATTCATTAATTACAGTTAAGCTGAATTTTTATAAGTTATAAGTATTTCCTTTGAAGCAGAAATAAAATAATATATATGCATAAAATTCTTGGTACATTGGTATTTTCTTGTAGTAACAAATATGCTCTGGGTAATTAAGATTTAATTAAAAATATGTTTAGTAATACTTTGGTTTAGATAAGTATTCACTTCTTCTTCTAATAAACAGTATTTTCTAGTTTAAATCTGAAAATATTGGATAAATATTAAAAACTTTATGCATATCTGATATATTAAAATATCTGATATTTTGATATTCATATAAGTATGATGTATTTTCATTAGATTCAATATTTTTAGTAGGTGTTATAGTTTTCTGTTAAAAGAAAAATAACTGTCCTTAATTGATATTTTTTTTTTCAGTTCCAAGATGTAATAAAGTTGTTGGAGTCTATTGATCGTATGACTATAGCAAAATTATACAGGAAATATAGACCAGATGTTCCTAAACAAGGTCATGCTAAAGAATGGTAAGATTTTTTTCCTATTACACAATATAACTTTGAGCAACTTCTATACCACCTTTTTTCCATTTTCCTATTTGACTACCCCTGCAATCGGCCAGCTTTTGACAACACTGATTTTTACCCCATATATTCCCCTTATGTATTAAAATATCTTTCTCTGTTCCCTAAAAAAATCTTGCTCATTTATAGCTTGGAAAGTAAATCTAAAATCACATTCTGCTGAATAGATCTTCCCTATTGTTAAGGGTGGAGAACATATGGGTGAGAATCTCAGTTGAAGAATTTCATAATATCTAAGGGCACATTATTGGATTTCCGATAATCTGCCCTCTGATACCAGGACTCTACTAATCAGAATTTTATGTTTCACTTAAATTGTAAACTGATTCTGCCAAGCTAACTTCTAGACAGAAAAAAAATCTGAATATTTTGCAAAGTTTAAACATTTCCATTTGAAGTGAGTGATTACACTTGGTGAAATGTTAACCCTTTTGATAAGTCAGCTTTTACCATCCCATTTGTAATGAATTGGGAAATGATATGATCAGAGTAGTTTCTTGTAGTTTCAATAGTATAACTCAAAATCATGTTCTAAATTTACAGCAATTTTCTTGACTACTGAGTTATGTTATGTGGTAAAGTTTTACTAGTTGAGTTGCCATCCCTTTCAATCTAGGCAAAAGACTCCTGATTTTACTTGCATTCTCCTGCTTTCTAAAAATTTTGGGTTTTAAAATATTTGCATTTTTTTTATTTAAAGACTAAATATTTAAAGAATAAAAGTGAATATAAAAAGGGTCTTTCAGATTGTAAAAAATGTTCAATATCAGAAGGAAACATATATTTTAATTTCAGGCTTTATGAGGGATTTTGATCCTTTTCTGATGAAAAGTAATAACTCCAAATAGTTTAATGCCATTTTTGCCATCAGCTATTGGCAATCAGCAATTTAAAGATAATCAGCATTGTGATGGAAATCTTTGCTCAATCAGCATGGGCTAAATTGCCATTGGTTGAGTCCTTGGTTGATTACTCCTAGAAGTTATATTGCACCTGTAAAATAAGAATACTTTTTTTATGAAACAAATATTAAATGCCAATTATGGATTTTAGTATGCTATATGTGGTAAGAATTCACCAAATTTTACTGTATTATCTATTATTATTATTTATCTATTAAAGATATATCCTATCTTTTTGTGTTTTAACATTCAAAAACTCACTGAAGAACTTTTTAAAACATAGTAATTAACTATGCAGATTTATGTAAATATTTACATAAATCTGCAAAATTTAATGTTTTATATGAAAAGTGTTTAAAGAATCAAATGCATTTTTGTTTTCAAAACAGGTGGAATTTCGCTATAAGTGCCGTTTTAGAGGAGGATGTTCGTCGTAAAAGGAGGAACTGGTCTTGGGATCGCATGAAACAACATCTTACTTGTTGCAGGCTGTATAAAACAGTTTATGTTTCCAAATTATTAGGAAAAAAGTTATCAGCTGACGACAGCCACCAGCTGTGTGTAAGTATTCGGTCTTTGGTATTTAGGAATTTTGAACCTAATATAATTTCTTTTCTCATGTAAGGTAGATATAAATAACATGTATCTTATAAAAGGGATCCAACAAAGACTTTTTAGTAGAACTTTTTTTATGTATACCTTTATAATTTTTATTAAATGTGATTAATTTGTTTTTGTAAAAAGTATTTCAAAAATAAATTAAGATTTGAAACAGATAAACATCTCCTATGTTATCACAATTTATTTACTGTGTAGTGGTAGTGTAATTGTGGAAGAATTGACCAGTGGTGTGACTAAAATTAGAGATTTACAGAAAAAAGCTTACAAAATCACCAATTTTAACTTGCATGTAACTAGAAAATTACCATGGGTAGCATTTTTGAAGCTTTGAGATTCGTGGTTATAGAAGTTAACAAAATACTTTCCTTGGTCAAATGTAGGACAGGGGGACACAGGTTGTTTTGTCACAACCATATCGTTACATTCTATTGGAACTATTTCATTGTTTATATTAATAGAATAATAGAAATAATAAAATGGTTATGCTTTTAGGATTGTGAAAAAGAACTGGATCTTTTCAATATTTCGGTTTGTCGGGAACAAGCAACACTAGAAGTGAGTAACACATATGTATATTTAAGTGTGACAATTTTGGTAGTAACTGGGGGTAATTAGAGTCCTCGTAAGATAATTGATTTATTTGGTGTGTGTTTTTTCTTATAAATCCCAAGTTAAAAAGTTTACAAAATACATTTGTTGCGCTGTATTTTGGCACTGTGTTGTTAAAAGGTTCTGTTTAGTAAATATAGGGTAAATATTGGTTGAAGTTATGCTAGTATTTCTAAAATATCTCACACTGTGTTTACATTTAATTGATTAATCTGAGAATTCTTGCTATTCAGAAAAAAAATCTGTATATTTTTAAATAGTGTAAAATCTGATTAAAATTTAGTTAATCAGTTTGTATTCTTTATGCTGGGGGGGGGGTTATAAATTTTTTACACCAATTAAGAGCCACTAGCTATCATACCAATCATAGAAGCTGAATGAAATTTTTTGGAAGATATTTTTAGGGGTGTGTAGGAGAATGATATGGAATAGAGAAGTTAAACTATCATTTACAGTTAAAGTGAAATTTTTTTTTGAAAAATTACTATTCTAATCCCCTTTTTTATTCTTGTAATATGATCTCTGAAGTGAAAAAACACAAAAGATTGTGGGATTGTGCTTGTAGGGTGTAAACCTGCCCCTAGACATACAAATGAAAATGACTATGGAGACCAGCCATAGTCTGTGGTCATTGGTTCTGAAAAGGCTTAAAAAATTGAAAACAATAATAACAGTAAAGCAATAGAAAGTTATACATTTTATTCTGTTTCAAAATTTTTTCATGTGATCTTCTTCACCCACACGCAAACTTCATTGCTTACCACCATTTCCCATATGCTAAAGCAGGGATGGCCAACCCAAATGATCTTGAGGGCCACTTTGGAAAACCACAATACTCCCATGGGCCGCATATAAAATTTTAGGATGTGAGCTGCTCAGAATGACAGTGACATAAGTTGTAGGTGGATACACACTACTGTCATTTTAATAATCTCACAAAGGCTCAAAACAAAAATTTTTAGAGAAAAATAGAAACAAAAGTAATTGATACTTTATTTCTTCGTCTAAATTACTACATTAATGAATGCAAGTATAGGTGATATAGTGACAGTAATTAATATATTGAATATGTATTGGTGAGATCAGTGGCTTATGTAGAAATTTATTTCAAGAGGGGCCAAAAATTACTCCTCAGCCTCTCTCATCCATTTTTTATAGGTCCAATGTAGCTTTTTAATAAATTTTTGTTAAAATTTGCGTCCAAAACAACTAAATGCTAGAAAAGTTGTGAGTAATAAAGGTACAAGTACCAAAGGGGGGGTCTGGGGTCCTCCCCCATAAAATTTTTGGAAATTTGACTCAAAAAACAGGTTTTTAACTAGTTTTGATACACTTAGTCCGAATTTTGGAGATAAATTTGAGGTGGGATTTGCATGTTGATGAACTTATCGAAAAAAATTGTGAATAATGGGTGGAAGTTGTCAACCAGAACATTTTTGGAAATTTACCCTAAAAACAGGGTTTTAATTTGCTTTTGGTACACTTTGTCTGAATTTTGGACATACATTGTAAGTTAGGATTTTGATGAACTTATTATAAAAAGGTTGTTATAATGATAAAGTTAAAATTACAAAACTGTGTCTGGAGGCCCTGCCCGTAAAATGTTTTTAGAAATTTGACCTTAAAAAAAGGGATTTGACTTGTTTTGGTAAACCTAGTCCGAATTTTGGTGGGGGGGGGCTGGGCCCCTCGGTCTGGGTGAGATAATTGCTTTTACAACTCTTTCACTAAGCTTTTGGAGGTCTATATTAATGCAAAACAAGATATATTTAAAATTTCAAAACGAAAGGTTTTGTGATTTTTTGCAACTAAACATTGTTCTTAAAGGAAAATTATAGCTTGAAGAGTAAAGTTTTTTTTAACTTACGAAAATTCTCGCGGGCCGCAAAATTACTTCAAGCGAGTCACGGGTTGGCCATGCCCAGGGGGGGCCCATCTGGCTCTCATTTTGATTTCATCCAGTGACGTCACTGGATGAAAAAGGCGTGAAAATTATGACGTAGAGTAGCCAATCAGGATTCATAAGGAAAATCGCGGAGATTTTGCTTACGTGGAAAGGGAGAAAAATAAGACACAGGGAAAATATAAACCAGTAGTTTTCTTCTTCTTTTTATGAAAATAAATCCTGAAATACTAGTAAAATTATAATCTGCATCAAATGATGATTTTTTAGTTAGTAAAAAGAATAAACGATTAAGGCAAGTTTCCCAACAAAGTAGTTTCTTTCTAAAATTAAATACTGAGTTGTCTTGTTGAAGGAGCTCAAAAATTGAAAAACTAAATATAGTCATTCTGGAAACAGGACTAGTGAACGGAACTTGTACAATTTTATTTTCACTAGTAAATTTATTTTATTTTATATAGAGCATTTTCAATCACGTGTCTCCGATCACGTGATCAAGCTGGCTTGGAGGATAGACAACTTTTCTTTAACATTAGGCTCCCATAGAGAATACGCGCTGCATTTAGTTTTTATAAAATAAGTTCATTAAAAAAGATTCTTTAGGCTCGGTTAAAGACCGGAACGAAAGAATAATAGTTATTGAAGGTAAGTGCATAAGTTTTTGTGTTTTAGTGGTAAGCTAAATTTAGAAAAAGACTTATTACGAGGTGACATGTTTTTGTTTACATTTGTTAGAACAATATGCGAGTCCGATACATCTGTAAAATATTTATAATATGCTACTGAAACTAAATATTGAATAATTAATAAATAATTAAGAATTTTAAAATATGTTAGTAGCATTGCGAATGGTACTTTCAATAAGAACATTGGCAGAAATGGTTTCAGCAATTAGAACACTGCTAAATATAAAATGTAGTATTATTGAATGACTTATAATATGCAGGGATGCCATTTTATAGTAAATAAAGGTTACTTTAAAGTAAACTTTGGAGAAAAACATAAAACATCCTTATTTTTCAAAATTCACATCAAAAGTAAACAAATAAACGATGTGCATCCTATAGTTTTCCATCATACTGTCTGTCATCCAAGCCTCTGACGTCACAAGCCTGTGACGTCATGTGCGAATGCTCTATTCTTGTAAGCGTATTGTTACTGAGTTATTGGCAACAGTGTTTTTTGTAAATAGAAATTCATTTTCAAAATAAATTTGAATTTATTTACAAGAAATAATGCCGGATACATCTTGTTTTTAAGTTTTTCGAGTCTATACCCGATATCTACAACGTAATAGATAGCGCATCATTAAGGGGAAATATTTCTAACATTGAAAAGTCGTACACAGCTGAACCTGTTGGACCAAAGATCAAATATCCCTCTCTCAAAGAAAAAGTCCCTAATCCATAGTGCCCCTCCCTAAGTCCCACCCGAGTGAAAGGGATTGGCTAATATGACGGCAAAGGAGGAGCTGCAATTGACGTCACTGGATGAAATCTCACGCCCCTTTTGAATTTTTCATCTCTATGTGAAGAGCCAACCTAGTCTTATTCTACTAACCTTGGGCCATGCCTATGCTAAAGTGCCATCATGTGCAAAGGAGGTCTCATGGAAAATTTTTGAGACACAGTAAAATGTTTGACTTTTAGTTGCTTTTCTGTCATTATTTATTGTTTTCACTTTTT
This sequence comes from Tetragnatha montana, assembly GCA_963680715.1. Lineage (NCBI taxonomy): Eukaryota > Metazoa > Arthropoda > Arachnida > Araneae > Tetragnathidae > Tetragnatha > Tetragnatha montana. The sequence goes on from OY796675.1 coordinate 35,835,936, forward strand.
TAAGCCTTTTTAGAATCGATGACTACATGTTATGCTAAGCTCCATAGAGTGTTCATTCGTCTCTTTAAGGTTTATACTCTACAGGTATCATAAAACGCTATATGTGAGATCACCTTACAAAAATAAAAAAGGGGTTGGATTGGAAAATTTCAAAATTTCTTTTCACTTTAACTGTAATTAATAGTGTTTAATTGATTTCCTTGTTATTCTCGTTTACATCCCCCAAAATATCTTCCAAAAGTTTCTTCAGTGCTTATGAACGGTATGGTAGCTAGAGGCTTTTGAATAGGTGAAGTTATTTTATAATCACCCTGTATTTTTGTGTTGTGTTATTGTTCGGTTTATGATTGAGTGAGTTTTAAATTCATGGTAATTGATGATATTCATTTCAAGTCATCATGATCAATATTATATAATTAATCCTTTTATTCAATTCGTAACATTAACTAATTTATCTTGTTAAATGCTTCCTTTTCTAGCTGTCATTCTTATTCTAGCACTTGCATGCCTTTTTGTTAAGTGCTCTGTAGTTCCCTTCATTGATTTATTAGGAAAAAAATACTAACATTAGCTTTAAACATTCAACATTACATAAACATATAAAAGAAAATTATACTTTTAGCTTTTTTTTACACATCACTATATTCAAACAGCTACTTGCAAAGACTAGATTTAATATTTCAAGAAACTTATGATTTACTTAAGGCTAAAAACAGTTTATTGAACTACTTTCCCCCCTTTAAAGTACTTATCAAGTCATTATTTTTTCTAAACAAAATACATTTAAATAAATTTTCTAAAGCAGCATAAACATGTTTCTAATTTTTTAAATTAGATTCTAATTAGTTTTAAAATTTTTATGGTGCTGTGGACCTTAATGTGTAAAAGTGTACATTTTTTGCTTCTACTCTTGGTACCTAATCCCTAATTTAGATGATTTAGATACTTTTTTTTATTTGAGTTTATATAATTTCACAGTCTCAGTTGGCTTAGTGTAAAGGATAAAGGTATATATCACATTTACCTTCTTAAAAAAGCAATTATACATTAAAAAATGCAATCTTATATAAAAGAGTGAAATTTTGTTGCTTTAATTACTATTTTCCTAAGCACCTACATTTGTATTTCTCTATTGTGTTTTGCTGAAGATATTTTTATTTTCTATTTCAACCTTCATTGATATAAAATATTATCTATATCGTTTGAAAATATTTCTATTTAAGATAAAAAGTTTTTCTAGGATAAACTTTATTACTCTTCTAAATAAATATGGTACTTAACTGTTAAAAAAATTGCACTTATTTATACGGTTTACATGCTTTTATGATTTGTCATCTACATTTTTATTTCTTGCACCTTGAGGCACAAACAAAGCGTCATAAGGTGAGTTAGCTGCCTTCTGATACTATGCCTTTGCAATGTTGATGATAATCTATATGATTTAAAAAATATTAGTGTGCGTTGAATTTGTGGCCAATGTTTAGTTTTTGCATTGGCATGCTTGCTTTTAAGGAGTATTTCACATTATATAAATATGTTAGATTTAGTATAATAGCACTATTTTTGATGTAATGTAGCACTTTCATCAGTTATATTTTCACAATACATTATTTTCATTCATTAAGACTATTTTTTTCAAGTTATGTTTATTATATTGTCATAAAACATAATGAAGCTGTGATATGAATGAATAAAAAACATATTGATTTCACTTTCATTTCCTGATCATCACTAGCTACATTTTTTGAGTGTTACAGAAGCATATTTAAAGAACCTTTCTGATCCTTAAAGATTAAGATTCAAACAAGCTTTAATGTTTTTTAGTAATAAGGCATTAAAAAATTAAACTTTTATAACTACTTACAAAACTTCAAAAATAACTTTTTTGTATAATTTTTTCTATTAAATATAGGAGGTGAAATAAACTCTTGTGATTATTTTCTTGTGTAATTAGAATTATTCTATGTCAATGAAAATTTGGTTCAAAAGTAAACTATAAATGCATTGCATGGTATTTTATACTGTTATAATTACTATGGGAACTATTTTTAGCCTGTTATACACCATTTTTAAGCATAAATATATCACATTTGTTATAATTGTTTAATTTGTGAAAATTCATTTTGTTTGATTCGTGAGTTGGTTAAATAGGCAGTTACATAGTTTTATCTTATTTGTTTCAAACAAAATTTCTTTTTCTATTGCAATTTAACAAAGAAAAAGAAAAAGTCAAAGGTGAGTTAGATGTTAATAGTTACTTTAACCTTTAAAAACGAAAAACAAATTTTTAGTGTCAAGCTAGTAGAATTCAGAGCTCTGTACGTGTCGCCTTGAGAGCTGCTTGCGTACTCTAATCAGCTTCTGACTGTTTTAGTATAACTTAATTAACTAGTGTGTTGGAAGTGTGCTGCTCTGTATCAAACCAGCTGTTTTCAAGAGATCCACACTGTTAAAGTACCAAGCATTCTGAAAGTATGAGGAGGAAGACTTTGGGGGCACCCTGCCCCTAATTCTAATAATGTCATTAACTATTTAAAAAATGGAATTTCCAGAAAAAGTTTTGGGGGCATTTACTCTCTCTTGACTCCCTATAAATCCACTCATGTCTAAAAGCACAGAGTTCACTACATTGCACTGATTTCTATGTATAGTTCCCATCCACTGTAAATTTGTTTCCTTAAACTCAAATACGCTTTCAACACCAATGCACATGTTATCTCGGCCTAGAACCTAGTTTCTAATTTTTAGCTGAAAAAGCAGCCATATATAAGGCAATGCATCCCGGGCTCTGGTAGAATTATGAAGCATGCTTTAGAACAAATTTGTAGAATTGAAAAAAAGAAAAAAGCATTTTGTGTTTACTTAGAAAGTGATGAAGATTTATTACTTGTTTATATTAATTTATAAAATTCCGCCTTATAATTAAAGTATATGTGATGTATTTCATTCTGTTCTGCATGTTCAAATATGTGTGACAAATTATCAGAAATTGTGTTTAAATTAAGTGAGCATAATTGTGTATGCAATGAAGGTAATGCATGTATTGAGTATGAAGCATGTAACATAGTGAAATGAATACTTATAATAATGAAGTGGGTAGTAAAATTTTGGTGTTAATAGTTATTGTAGTTCCTTTTTTTGTTATTGATTTTAATTCTGATTAATTATAGGCTCTGAAGAAATCCAAACAAAAAGAAAACAAACCAACTTGGGGTGTATGGATTGGAAGTTTTTTCTCAAAGCAACAACTTCAAGATAATGCTGATGAAAGTGCTGGGACCAAAATAGGTATATCTTTACATTTGCATTTGTTGAGTTATATTAATTGCTTTCCTCTGTAAGTAAAAATAAAATATTGGTTAATGAAATGTGTCCCAGTTTTGCCTTTAACCACTTGGTCAAACACAGTCTACAACTTCATACAGGGGTCTAACATCTTGAAATCTGTAATAAATCTGTTGTGAAATAGCTGTAACACATAAATGTTTATGAAACAAAAATAATAATGTGTATCTATGGTTTTATTTTAATTTACATTAGGAAAAATCTTATTTGCTGAAATACTAACTAGTCATTAACTAACTAGCATGCCAACTCCTAATTACAGTGGTAGCTTGCTGTATTTTTATATTTCGTTGCTCTTTATTGTACTGTGTTTGCAAGCATTGTGACTTCATGTTGTTAAATATTTTGTTGTGACTTAGCTAAGCAAATTGAAGAAGCCATGACAGCTGAAGAGAAACAAAAGTTATATGAAGCTATTGGTTATCAGGAACAGCCTGTTATTGCTGAATATCCTAAAGAAGTTAGTACTGCTAAAACTCTAGTGAATATTTAAAATGATACAGAAGTTATAAAGTGTTAAATCCATATGTTTAGTGTAGTTGTGCGCTAAAGTAGCAATATGATAAATTAAACATGTTTTGTGTGTTAGTTAATAGTTTAGTTAATTTAATAGTTAAGTTAATAATAGTTAAGTATAATTAGTTAGTTTAATAAATGTTTTACATACTATAGGTACACTATCCTGGTATTTTGTTCTCTACCCTTTACTTAAAAAATAAATAAATAAAAGAAATATAAAGAAATAAAAGAAATATAAAGAAATAAAAGAGTTTTGAGTGCATCCTTTTCTCATCCTTGGGTAAGATGTGCAGCTTGTTAGGATTCATTACAAGATCTATTGCAAGATTCTCGAAAAATTGTCTGTTTGTGTGAGGTGTTTCTTTTTTTGTAAGGAAGTACTCCAAATTGCCATGGATGAGAAGATAGCAAGAAATATTTTTATATAGTATTTCTGTCTTTTTAATCAGGTTCTTGAATAAACTTCACATTTATGCAAGAACGTGAATTTAATCAGTATTTTTTTCTAATTTTTTTTTGGAATCTTTGAGTTTGAGATTAAAATTAAATGTCCCACCTAAATTACACCAGTAATGTGCTAAAAATTATTTTATTTTCCAATTTCTAAAACAATTACTATTTAGTAAAAAGTCAGTATCTCATTGAATCTTTATCTTTATTTAGTAAAAATAATGCTTTTTATTCACTGTTTGACATAATCCAATTACATAAAAAATTAGTGAGAGTGATTGATATTCCATTTAAAGATGTGTTTTCTTCTTTTTTAGTTTGTTGAAAATAAGTTTTTGTTCATGTTGCATAAGTTGACTGTTACGTTATCTGACGACACCAGAAGGTAATATCATTTGATGTTCTTAAGAAAAGTTATAAATCTTAGTTTTAAAATTATCAATTATTTATTTTATTTATGATTTTAGAGAGCCACAGGTTCTAAAAGCATATTTACAAGAAGTTTCTGCATCTGTTGAACAAAGAACATCTGCTCAAGCCATGAGGTAAATGATTTTGTGATTAGTTTCAAAGCTTAATCTTTATTCAAAAGGAATTTTCTGATAGAAAAAGGTTGAAGTAAAATATCAGTGGGGAGGATTTTTGTTCATAATTTCAGTCGAGCTATTATGGCATGTTGCAGCCAATAACTTTTACACACTGATTTTGAGTCCGCATTAAATTGCTGGGGTTTAAAAATTATATTTGATGAGACATTTTTTTTTGTGCCAACCGTTTGAATTTTCTCTACATGCTAACTTCAATATTTTGTGTTTTCTTGTTTCATAGCTTACAATATGTTTCTTTTTTGTAGCTTGGATGCAAAGATAGATAGCTTTGTTGTTGCTGGTGTACCATGTGGAACAACTATTCCAAGGATTGTCTCATCTCGCCAATTTGTTGGAAGTGGACTTCCTTTGCTACACATTCAATTTGAAACTAATCCTCTTGATGAGTCTTGTGATCAACGACTGCATCTTAATGCACTACCCCTTGAAATTACTTATGATGCAGTAAGTATATCATGTGAATAGAATATCAAAATTAGTTCTTTCACGGTTATTCAAATCTTTGTCTTATTGGTTTTCAGTAAAATTTTCACAATTTGGAAAAAAAAATTATTATAAAATATAAGGAATAGATGTCCAAAAAGAAAAAACTTTCTTGTTTTTTTTTTTCAAACTTCCTGATCTTTTTTTATGATCCTAAAAGTTTTCAGTTTCATAAAGGATTTAATACCATAACTACAAGTCAAAATAATTTCAATTCTGCTATGTTGTCACTTAGGTTATTTCTAAAACATTTATATTTGTTTATAAAGAATGTCAAAGTTTGAATTCAACAAATTTGTTTGTTTCATTTCAAATTAGATAGCATGACATTTCAAATGTCAATACTAAAATCACCCATTAACTTTTTTAATTGCAGGAAACTGTCAATAATCTAGTAGAAGTATTCAAGCCTCCTGAAAAAGCTTCGCTGCAACAGTATGTTAATCTTATGTCTTTTACATCTTCTATATATTTTATAGTATTTAATCTACTATGGTTTTAATTGCAAATTACTATTTCCTTGTTAATAGGCTTCAAGCTTCTGCCATGCTTAAATTAGAAGATTTGAAGGAAATGTCTGCATTTGGTTTACAATATGCTATTGAACAGCATAAATATCTTGATCTTAAAATAGATATGCAACCTCTATTTATTATTGTCCCCGAGAAAGGTGTTCTAGAAGAGTAAGATTTTATTAGTTTGCTATAAAAATTGTAACTTAATTATGCTATATAAGTTTTATTAGACCAACTTTAAATTTTATGAAAACATTGTTTTGAAAATTTAAAAAGATATCAAAATATACACATTGAAAATAAAGTAAAAAATGGTAGAATTGGTCAGTGGTGGCTTGTGGGTAGTTCAAATGGGGGTTCACAATTATATTTTGAAAATGCAATTAAGTAACAATCTCAGAAATAAATCACAATTATAATTAATCATATTATTGGTCATGAAAATAATTTTCACAGGTATGAGTCATTTTATATTTACAGTAGAGGTGAGTTATTTATATACAGTATTAAGTTTGGCAAATAAGAGACAAGGAAAGCAAAAGAGTCTGTTAGTTAATTCACACCTGTATATCCATTTCTATTTGTCATAAATATCCTTCTTAAATTCTCTTTTAAAGTAACTTTTAAGTTTTTCTTTTTAACAAAATAATTAATTATTAAAAATTTGTTGATAAAAATTATTTTTTCAAAAAGTACTCTTTCTCATTTTCCAATTAGTCCAAAAAAAGCAAGCTCAGCCTGAAAAACGCTAGCCATGGCATGCAAAATCTGTATGATTCGGAATCTACAGTGAGATGCCATAAGCTCAAATATTCTCCTGGCAAGCAGTTGTGATTTCTTCAAATCCTCATAGTTTTTTCGGCCACACGCGAGAATAAGGGAAGAAAATAAGAGTTTATTCTTTATTGGATTAAAACTTATGCGTTTCCGGCAATAAATTTTTCTTACTGACTGGAGAAAGGGGGCTGTAGAAAAAGGATTCTGAGTATGAAACAGAAGTTGAGAATGATCTATTATATTTCATTTGATATTTATTTTTCTTTATATTTGATTTTAGTTCTACGTTTTCACAGGGAGTTCACATGGTCCTATGGATCAGCCACCACTGGAATTAGTTATTTAAAATTAATTAACTAAACACAAAAGTAGTAATTAGTACCAGTAAAAATATTTAAAGTTCATTTACAATATAATGCAACTTGGATAATTCAAAGCTAAAGGGACCCCTTAAAGCTTTGAAATTTAAGTTCTGAGTTATCAAAGTTGTACTTTATTTATGTTCTACCTTTTAAAAACATACCATTATTTTTTTACTTAAAAAAACTTTCTCCCTTGTGAATGTAGTTGTAGATAATTTTGTTTTTGTACAGTGTAAGATGACTTTATGGCCAGATTTTGAAGTGCACTCAAAAACTTACATTTTCTCATATTTTAGAAATTCTTCTTTGATCGTTATTAGTTTGGGAAATTTTAAAATGAATAGTCATAGAAGAGATCCCACCTCCCCAAGTGTAAAAAGCCTTGTTAAAGCTGGAAGTACTGAGGTATGCAATGTATATTTTTTCTAAATAGATTACACACAAGTCTTACATTTTAAAACTATTTTTCCATTAAAGCTAGAATCTTTCCATCTTAACTAAGACTTGGACATTTAGTATTATAGTACAACAGTAATACCTCGACTTATACCCCAGCTTACGCGAATTTGGAGTTACATGGTGTTAAAATTTTCAATTTTTTTTTCCAAATTGTCTTTAGAGATTATGCAACTTTCTAACTGTCTACTCAAACATTGTTCTTTCAATTTTCTCCATTTTTTGTTAAATAAGTTCTTTACGGCCTTACGAAATGTGAAAATTGAATCTTAGAAAGGTGAAAATAAAAGAGTTCTAGTTCTCACTCGATAAAATAAATTCTGTTTGAGTCATGTTCTCTGTAATATTTCCACCGGTGTTAACTCATGATCCAAACTTGTTCGTTCATTGTATTTGTATAGACCAGAAAGATTTCCAACTGTCATCTAAACGAATTTAAATTTTTACTTGATAATAAAATAATTTGAGTGAATATTTAAAACAAAACAAGGTGTATTAGCCAAGGCTTTTAACCTGTTGTTTTAAGGGTGAAGAAACAGTCTTTAATTCATCAGACTTCTATGTTTGATTTTTTTAAACCTCAATCTTCAACAAAATAACTTGATAATGATTTTATAAGAGAATAACGTATTAATACTGCATCCTTTTGTATTTTCTGATATTAATAATTGAATAATCATCTTCAAATTTATATATTTTTTTATCACTGATCCCAATTAATCATAATTTGTATTTTTATGGAAAAATGTACCCCGACTCACGCGAATTGGACTGACTCGGTTATTGCTCGCTCCTACCTATTGTGTAAGTCTAGGTATTAACTGTAGTAGGGTTTGTCTTAAAGAAAAAAAAATTCTTTCAAAATAAAATGATATTTTGAAAAATTTCTTTAAGTAAGATAAATTATAATCTTACTATAGTAAGAATTCTTATCAAAAACTGTTTTGCAGGAAGAAGTTTTATCAACTATGATTGACAAAGCATATGATAAGTTTGACATTTCTGTGGAAAATATTGAAATACTTCTAACAGATTCAGGTTTGTTTGATAACTAAGTGTTATTTTAAGAGAAATCTTTTAAGGTCTAGCTTCTCAGGAAAACCTTGTAACTAATTTAATGACATGGAATAGTTATTATATTACCATATTTTATGGAAACATTGAAATGTTCTTAGTTAATATTAAGCAAGTTAATCAGGAAGACTTATGATTTTGTAAGATTAAAAAAATTGACTCTATGAAATCATACTTTTTCTGTGCATATTTTTATCATTAAAGTTGTGATCTCATTTAATCCAAGTTTTTGGTACTTTTCAATTCATTAATGGAATTCAAATGCAACTAAGAGTTAAATAGAGAGTTTGAACTCAATTAAGACAAAGTTATGACCTATACTCCCTGTTTTAAAATATAATCTAATATTAACTTTTACCTCCTTTATTGTTTCTATGGTATTTTGCCTATATCTCTAAGTTTGTGTCAGTTTGTTTTGGTACTCTTATGAATACTTGAAGTACTTCTAGAATTGTACTTAGCTTAAAATTTCTTCAAAGTAAATGGAGTCATAATTTATTGAAGGTGAAAACTGGAATGACTATATTGGGCATTTAGAGGATTTCCATCATTTACTCTATCCAGTAACAATTAGCATAGATTTTCAGCAATCTATTGTCACTGTTGATCCTAGAATGCCTCGGTAAGTATTTTACTAAATTTTAAAATAAGTATTTATGGTATGAAATGGTTTTAATAAAATAAATTTGTATTGCAGAATGAAAGTTGTTGGTATTTTGCCGTTGTTGGATATTAGCATATCGGATACTCAAATGTACAAGTTGGTCAAAATAGGCACTAGTATACCACTTCCAGAAAGTGAGCCAACTGTTGAATCTTCGTCAACAGGTCATCAAGTATTGGTGAGGATGTTAACCAGACAAATTTATTGTTTCTGTTTTTTTTTACAAAGTTAATTAATGGACTTTTAAACCAAGTTAGATATAAACAACATAACTTTATTGCATAATGATAAAGTGGATTAATGAACTTTTGTTACCCATTCCTTCCTGTAACTATATCTGATGTATTTGTCGTCTAGTACTTAAACTTATAATGATCACCACATTGTATTTATTATGTTTTATGCATTGATTTGGAAAGTTCGTTTTTTTTTTAAATTTAGTCGTCAGCAGTGGCAGCAGATCTTGTTAATGACAAGGTTGTACGGCAAATTAAGCGTGAAGCTGTGGAGAATTTGAAAAACATTTCTTCTGAATCAGAAGATGATGATGTTATAGTTGCTGGTAAAGGAGTACCTATTCAAAGTACATCCATGGAAATCCAATTTCAAATAAATGAAGTATGCATATTAGATTATATTGTTTATATTAGAGTTTGCTATTGTTTCTGTTTTATGATTTTAAGAAGATTATCCTATGCTCTGTTTGTTCTGGGGCACTTTGATATACCAATAGATTTAAAAAAAAAGCATTTACCTTAAATTGAAAATTAACCCATTAGCGCCCAGTGATCTATTTTTAGATCGCTAAACATAGCGTGGGAAACTCGCTTTTAAATGACCTTCTACCCACCCCACACACTGCCCAGGGGGCAAGATAAGGCATGCACCTGTTTTACAACACGTGTTTTTTTTTTGTTTGGTCATTGATCTACAGCGATAAGAGAAAGTTGGTATCGGCATTTCGTTTCACAGTTTTTCGACGTTTCTTAGCATAAACCCTGGAAACAGCTAAGCGGTTACGGTAAGGTAAACTTATTTTGGTGTTTTAATATCTTCATAGATGTGGCTATTAGGATATAAAGTGGTGTTATGTTAAAACAAATTTAAGTGGTAAAAATGAATGCCAAAATGTTGCTGATCTAAAATTAGATCACTGGGAGTTCAGGCATTCATTTTTTCTGTGTTGCTTACTATATGATTATTTAGTTTTTCCCACTTACAACTAAAAAGTGAGTCTGAAAATATTCAGTTATGTCCAGGATGAAGTCAAATATCTATTTTGAGTCACGCATCGGTTCCTTTTGGCTGGGGAACCGCCACCGACTTGCCCTCATTGCCAGAATATTTTAACTATTAAGCACATTTTAACCTCATGCCCTAACTTATTATTTTACTATGTTCGCTATTTTAAAACTCCATCACCAGTTTTAACTGAACTTTTAGGTCATAAACATCATCCATCATTATTTCAGTTTTTAAATGCCATTAGAATAATTCACGACATTTAATCATATGTACAATTGAAAAGATGCTGGCATCTCTGAAATTGTTTTTAACCTATCAACCTTTTAAAAATGGCGTATAGACTACGCTCGACTACGGACTTCACGTCCGCATCTTATAAACCTTTTAATAAGCTTCATATTTGAATATTGGTTGGAAACAGACATGACTTTTAATTTAAATATCTTTTTAACTATTAATCTTGTGTTTGGCGCGGAATGTCCGATATAGGGACCTTGCGCCATAAAACCCAAAACAACCAACCAACCAAATATCTATTTTCTTATGAAATTGAATAGTATATTGTTGGTTATTAAATTTTATAATTTCTTTTGGTCCATAAATGGAGGGTAGACAATCATGATTGATTGCTAGTAAAGCAAAGCATTGCAAATAGTGGTAAAAATTATCTGTGTTTATTCACATAAACTTATGGATACAATACAAGTCAATTATCTTGTTTTGAAATAGTTCATGTTGTTATAAGACAATACCATTTTTTCGAGGAGCTGATGAAAATATCATTCTCATCATCAAATCATCAAATTTTTATCAAAATTTGCTATAATACAGCTTTTGCAACCTTAAAATTGATGTTGTGGCAAAATAAATTTTTGGAATATTGCAGGTAAAAAGCTCAAAGACGCAGCCTTTTTAAATGTTGGCTGAGCAAGACTAAGTTTCGTTTTATTTCATGAACAATTTCACTTTATGGTAAAACAAATTTAAAAAATTTACGCAAAATTAAAACTAATGCATTTTATTTTACTTAGTGTTCAATTTTATGACATATTTTTTTGCTTTAACATATTCACCAATTAAAGTTATTGGTTTATTTTCCCCCCTAAATACTTCAACATAAGCTATTTTATGTAATTGGGTATATTATTTAATTATTTTTCCACATATTTATGAATAAATACGAGTTTCTTACAGAGAAGTACTAATATTTGTACCTATTTTATAATTTTTAAGGATTTTTTGACATTCTACCATTACTTAGCTCAGTGAAAAAAATATCCCCCGAACGCCCAGTGATCTATTTTTAGATCAATCATTTTTAAAGAAACTAAAGACTGTTTTGACAAAATTTGTTTATATTACCATATTGAAGGCAAAATACACCAGATTCATGATTTTTATAAAATTTGGCCGAAAAAAATAAATTGGACGTAAATGGGTTAATGTTTTGTTTTTGAATTGGAATTTTTATTGGAACTATATTTTGAAGCTTATTTGGTCCTGATGATCTTTGTTATTCAACCATTAAATCCAAATAAACCAACCAACCAACCAACCTAAAGCTGATTTTAATTAACTAAATATGGTTAAATGGTGAATGAAATCCCATTCAATCATTTGTCATTTCCTATTATTTTCAATGATTTAAGGTTTTGAAAGCTTTTAAAATGAATGAATGAACAAATGATTATAACATAAATTGAGTTTAATATTTTTATTCAGTAGTATAAAAAATTTAACCAATTTTTCAAATGTAATCCAATATTGCCCTCTAATTTTTAGGGCCCTTCTCTGCTGTGAGTCCTATTTTAATTTCCTAGCTGAATTATTAATTTAGATTTACTTCTTAAAAATTTATATATATATACTTTAGGACTAGCTGGATGCAAATCTCTCTGATTGGATTATATTGGCAATGCTTTATTATTTGCACATAAAAATATTACAAAAATTAAAAGAAACACTGTGTTTTAATGGTGTTACATTTTGATATTTGATTATTTTAAGCATTTTAGTATAAAATTCAATGCTTGCTCTTGGTTAATTTTAAAGCAGGGTTGGAAAAAAACCAGGTTTTTTTCAAAAAAACCTAAAAAACCCGTTTTTTTTTTGGTTTAAACCAGGTTTTTTTTGGTTTAAACCGGGTTTTTTTTTACTGAAATTCTTCCCTAACACATAAATACAAATATTTCTGATTGTTTTCATTTATGAATACATTGAATAAATAGTTCATCAATTCAGCTATTAACTGACTTAATTAATTAAAATTAATTTTATTTAATTAAAAAAAGTTAAAATTATACATAACCATAAAAAACCAAGGGAGTCTGTTTAGAGCATTAAAAAACCATCTGGTTTTTATAATGCATATTATATTTAAAAATCCAGTGCTTATTTGATTAAAAAAACAATTGGTTTTATTATGCATTCAAATATCCAGTTCCTTAATGAATTAAAAAAAACAAATAGTTGTTTTTTATAAATAAAACCAAGGCATTATTCATAAAAACCAAGGCCAAGGATTCTTTTTAGAGCATTTAAAACCAACTGGTTTTTATAATGCACATTTAAAAATCCAATGGATTAAAAAAAAACAATCGGTTTTTATGATACATTCAAATATCTAGTCTAGTTCTAAATGAATTAAAAAAAAACAAATTGGTTTTTTATAAAAAAAAAACCAAGGGAGTCTTTTTAGAGCATTAAAAAACCAAGTGGTTCTTTATAATGCAAATTTAAAAATCCGGTGATTAGTTGATAAAAAAAACAATTGATTTTTATTATGCATTCAAATATCTAGTTCTTAATGAATTAAAAAAAAAACAAGTTTCAAAACCAAACCACTCCAGGTTTTTTATAAAAAAACCAGGAGTCTTTCTAAGAAAATTTCAATTGGCTAATTGTTTTCAAAAAATTGCATAGCTTTACAGCATTAATGTCAGAAGCATTCAACATATTTTGTTCAAAAGACAATATTTGAATCAATAAATGACTTTAAACTCAAAAGTTTAGCTAAAATTTTTTTGGAAAAAAACCAAAAAAACCATTTGGTTTTTTATGAAAAAAACCATTTGGTTTAAACCGTGGTTTAAACCATGGTTTAAACCAAATGGTTTAAACCGTGCCAACCCTGTTTTAAAGTACCTTTAAATGTAAGCTTCTATAAAGGAAGTGTCTTGACATCCGTCCTACTGCTTTGTTTATTTAATTTATATATTGACCGCCTATTACTTGTTGTAAAAGTTTTTTATTGAGTTATTATTAAAGTATTATTAAAGTTATTTATTGAGCAACCCTGGCATCAGCACTGATGGCTTAGTGGTAGGGTGTGCAGCTGGTGACCCAATGGTCCCAGGTTCAATTCCTGGCTGCTGCTTTTGATTATTTTGCTTTAAATTATCTTGAAATTGTTCAGAAGTAAACAAATAGGACAGTCGCATAGCCACAGCCTTTTGTAAATGTATTTTATAAAAATACTTTTGAAATAATTTAATAAATCCTTAATTTTTTTAAATTCATAAATATTTACATTATTTTTTTCTCCTTAGTTCTCATTTGCTGTTTCTCGGGCTCTGGAAGAGAAAGAAATCAAAATGCTCAAGTTTTCATTTTTAGATTTTGGGGCTAGTATGACAATGAGAACTTTTGATATGACTGCTCAGGTGCATTTAGGTGGAATATTTCTTGATCATTCTGAATTTAATAGTAAGTAAAATATTGCTGGTCTGTAAAAAAATATATCTTATCTCTTTGTTTACCTTTCTTATCCCTTCATAAAACTGAAGTACACAAAAAAGCATTGCATACAATACCAAACTTAAAATAAAAGTTTCTATTTTTTTCAAATTCTGACATTAACAAATAATTAAAAACAAAATAAATTTTTGTTTGGAAAATATTTAGGCCAAAATGAATTTAAACTATTTACAAATATTTTGTACAATAGGCATTAAACTTTTCTTTCAGCTCCCACTGGCGAACCTTTAAGAATGATATCATCCATTTCTAAAGTATCAGAGGAGCATTTATTTGCATTGGAGTATTTATCTGTATGTATCCAAAATTTTTAAATGTAATTTTCTGTAAAAGTAACATATTGTTAATTATAATTACTTATTAACTTTGGAATTTTTAAATTTATTTCATTTGGATGAAAATGTCATTTCTTAAAAAATTCTTGTCTACTAGAAATTAACATTGATTCCCTAATAATGTTATCAGTAAAACTTGTTCCAAGCATAATTTCAAAATATGAAAGCCTTTTTACACTTAACCAGGTTTGACAGAGGGCCTGTTAGAAATTCTAGAATTTCCCCAAAAAAGTTTCTAATTTATTCCTTTGCTTTACATTTAAAAAAAAATGTTTTTGTGCTTTTAATCTTCATTTCCTTTTTAAAATTTAGGTTAATAAAAAAGCTCCTGATTTTGAAACATTATATGATTCTACCTTACAAAATATAACAGCAAAATTTAGTGCCATAGATTTTATCCTGCATCAAGAAGCCATATTAAACATAATGGATTTCACAAATACCATTCTTTCCAATGTGCAACCACAAGCTAGTAAAACACCCACAACAGAAACATCAGTGTCAACAGTGAATGATACTAAAAAGAGAACTTCAAGTGAAGAAAAATCTACCTCCAAGACAGGTATAAGCTTTTACTGTCTTGAATGATTTGGTGTTTGATACCCTTTCTCATTTAAATTTAATTTATATTTTTAGTTGCCATAAAGAAGAAAGCAAGTTCCCAAATAGTTGATCTTAAGTTAAATGCAACTATGGAGTCAATTCGAATAGTTGTTTGCAATAAAAAATATGATCTGACTGACATCAAAATAAAAGGTATGTTTTGTTTTTTTGTGTGGAATTTTGCATATTGGAAATGAGATTGTAAAATTATCTATAAATGTTCCAGGTATGAATGCTGCTATCACTATGCAAAAGTCCAAAACATGTGTATCTGCATCTTTAAAAGATGTGATTGTGGCTGATCCTGCTGTGGATGCAGTGTATCGACAAGTAAAACTTTTTTGTTTACCTTGTATTTAATTGTCCCTATTTATCAACTTAATGTTATTTTTTTAAGGTTTTTATACAATTTATATTTTAATTGGCTTCCAATGAGAAGTAGAAAATAAATTAACAAAAATAATCTCTTTAGAAACTTATTGTGCAGTTCATAAATCGATGTGAGGCGAAAAGGGACCTCTTGTCGGCGTTTGTCGAAATGGAGTTATTATTTTTTTCTCAATCTGTACAGATTTATGAAGATTTTTAGACCATTATCATCCTTGTTGCTCAAAAATTGACGAATCGCCAGTAAATAATAGAATAAGTGGGATTTCACGAAAAACGACCTTATACTTTCAAAATGCTACCCTCTCGTTATTTTTCAGAGTTAGGAATGATTCCAACGGCTAGATTTGCCTAAAATTGTGCCCAAACCCAATACTATTCGGTTCTAAAGGGTCCAAGGATCGATAATCGAGAGAAACCTTCTGGTTTTTCGGCTTTTTCTCGAAATTAACTTTGCCGACAAGAGGCCCCTTTTCGCTTTCCGCCTCACATATACAGTCTAAGTTCGATAGGGTGACTACATATCCAGGTTTACCTCAGACAGTCCTGCTTTTTAGTGCTGTCTAATGTCTAAAAATTTCATGTCTGTTAGGTTTTTTTAAAATTTTAGACTTGTATGTTTGATGAGATTTTTTATCATTATAAATATGACCTTTCAATCTGTGCTCCATTCGAGTTTTCAATATAGGGACAATCTGGTCTGCAGAAAGAGGTAGACTTTCAATGTACATTCAAAGAAATTACAATTAAACATCTGCTAAATGATAAAATCAGGACTTTTGTTTTGAATTTTATAATGTAATTTAAACAAATGAACCATTTCTGATAAAGTCAACTGTAGCATATAAATAAATTTAATTTTTCAGTAAAGTCTTTAGACTTTTTAGTAACTTTAAAAACATGCTCTAGGTTGGACTCAAATATCTTTAATTCAAAGTTTGGGATAATTTAAAGGTTTTTTCTCCAATTCAGATTTTTACCTCCAAAAATTTGCAAACTGGAAAAGAAAGATAAATAAAAAATATTATAACTATGTTTTGCATAAAAACTTGACATAGACATTGAAATTAACACGAAAAATTACTTAATTTCAAAGAGTATAATTTTTATTTATTGCAATTTTGGAAGTTTAAATTTTATCTATAGCACTAGGCACTGTAAAATTATTTGAATTATGATGATTTCTATATTTTAGATTATCACAACTGTTGCTGGTGAAGTGCTTGATGTACAATTAACACTGTTCAATGATGCCACTGATGATGAAAACTACCTAAATATGTCTGCTGTGGACATGAGTTTTTATATTAGTTTTGGAAGAACGAAGATAATTTTCTTGAACAAGTTTGTTTCGTCTCTCTTGGTAAGTTGGTGATAGTTTTCTTGATCTTTTAATTTTTTTTAGTTTGAGGAATACTGATGGAAAGATTATTTTAAAATGCTTTTGTCATGATGATTTATGAAATTTATATATTCCTGTTTTGAAAATGTGTCTTGAGTTTTCAAATGTTTATATTATCCAAATGTTTTAATGCTATTTTCTCGGTAAATTCATATTAGAAATAACAGTTTCGATGCTAATAATTCTTGGAAGTCATGCTGTTTTGTTAGTTTTACTTAAATTTAAACTTTACCCAGGATATGAGAATCAAATCGACACTATCGATACCTTGTAGAAGAGTATTCTAACACAATAATTATCTTTTAAAAGTACTTGATGTCATCAAAAGGAAATATTTAATTTTGGTTTAAATATATTTTATAAATTGTGTTTTTGTGTTTTAGTTCTTTTTGGACCATTTTCAAACTGCAAAAGATAAGGTTGCTGAAGCCAGTGCTGCAGCTGCAGTTGCTGCCAAACAGAGCATGGAAGAAGTTTATGAAAAATCAACTAGGATTTCCTTGAACATTGTTATTGAAGCACCAGTCATCATCATTCCTCAAAACTCATGTTCAAGTAATACAATTATTGCAGATCTAGGAACTTTGAAGATTCTAAATAGATTTACACTTGGTGAGAAAAGGAATGAGTTGGGAATACCTGCAGTGTTTGAGAAGATGTACCTTCAACTAAGTGACCTTCAATTATTCAGGTATTCCAATATGAGATTTAAAATATTCTGTCAACCTTGAGGGCCTTTAATTTCAGAAAATGTTCAATGTTTAAAGAAAGTTGTTATTATTTTGTATCATCTCATTTTTTTATATCAATGTTTTCCTATTGTCTTACAGAGCTCATGTGAATCCTGAAACTGGGAATGTCATTGCTGAGTGCTTGATTTTAGAGCCTATTAGCTTTAACTTGGATATTACACGTAATCATTCTTTTGGATGGCATACTGAGCAGCCCGAAATGCATATAACAGGGCACTTAGCTGCTGTTAAGGTAATTTAGTAACATTAAAAATTTAACAATTAATTGAGCTAATATATTTTGAAAATTTTACTGTGAAAGTTTTGTAGTTAAACATTTTCAAGATATTGTAATTTTTTGCATCTAAAAATTATTTATATTCAAATGTTCTTTAACTTTAATGGCAATCCTGGTCTTATGATAAAAATCAGTGTAAAATCTTGTGCTATACGAAGCAACAGATTCTTTGATTCCAGGGTATTTAAACTAGGTCTTTGAGAAAGTATGCAATGCAGTTATAACTACCAATTTTGTATTGCACTTAAAATTTCAGAAATTCTTGGCAACAAAAGGCTTGCTTGTTAGAGTTTCAAACATTAAACATCCAAGTGAAAATTCTAATATAAAAAGAAACATTTCTCACTTTTAAACTTACATTCTTTACTTTACTTTAATATTTATAAATTCATTATTATATTTTATTTATTAGGTTACTCTAAGTCAAGAAGATTATAATACTATCATGAAAGTGTTAAGCGAGAACTTAGCTGAAACTGGAGCTGAAGTGAAACCATCTGTTCAAATTACTCCTGTAGAGAGTAAAAAGTCATCAATTATAGGTACTGCTAATAAAACTATAAATTATTATTATGATTTTCTTATTTTTTTTACTGAGTTTTGACAGTTGATAAATTGTTGTTGTACTACAACCAAAATTTTTGAAAATGAGCTGTATTTTTTAATTTGACTGTTTAAAAAAAATTAATCACCTTAACATTGCACTTGAGCGTCTCAAAACATTAACTCTTGTTTTCTTCAATTTAAGTTTGTTGTCTCATGTTATAAAAGTTTCACTGGGAGAAGAAAACTTATTTATTTTATTGAAAAAAAAACCCGAAATACAAATTGTGCTAACAGTATATGGATTTATTTATATTTATATTTAAAAGAAATTCAAACAAGTTTCCTTTATTGTTAAATTTATTTAATTTTAGAAGCCCGACCTTCAGAGAAGAATATTACTACTGCAATTATTATTCCTAATAAAGTTAGTCCAAGGTTTAGATTTGATTTCATCCTTGACAGTGTTCTGATTACTCTGTGCTCTGGGGAAACTAAACTGGTAATTTTTAAAATTTCATTATTATTAGCTTTATTCCATTCATTTGTTTTTCATATCTTTGAAATTATTTTGGGATAATTTTTAAGAATTGAGTTTTATTCTGAATTAATTCTAATGTGCTGTCTTATTTTGCTATTGTCTTTTCTAATATACCAGTGTAAATCTGATGAAAAATAACTACTTAGTTGTAGTAGCTTTCTCTTTTGAATGTTTTTTTATGAATATTTAGCCAACTCTGCTTTGTTTAGTAAAATTTAGAAACTCATAATCAGGCATTTTTTTTAAGACTGAAGGTGTGTGTCCAAGAGGAGATTCTTGTTCTATGGCTATAGTTGCAGTTAAAACTTTAGAAGCCCATGCTGAAATGATGACTGATTCTTCAATGCTAGCCAAAGTTCTTTTGAAAGATGTTACCTTAGATGATTCAAGACAAATACGAAAAACTGGTGTAACAAGGTACGTATAAATATTAATCCTCTGAAATGTGTTAAAAATCTACAGTTGTATATAAATGAAGCTAGGCATCCCCATTCCTCCTTTTTATAAATACATCCTAAGAGACTTTTCATTTTGAGTTAAGATTTTGATTTTGCAATTGAAATCTTAACAGCTTTGAAGTGGCTTAAATGGCTTTAAAGTTCTTTCTCTAAAAGTGTTACGCTTCCATCAAAATGAACTGCTGTTTACACCTCTAATAATATCAAAAGGCCATTACTTTTAAACCTTTTTAATTTTCAATAGTATAAAAATGAACCAGTACAAAACTGCTACAATTTGATGACAAGGGAAATATTACCTATCACTAATAGTTTTTAAAGAAGTGCTTCTGTATGTTTTAATTGTTTTGATGTTTTTAAACTTATATTTTTTAATTGATGCAGATTGATGCAACGATCTCCTTCTGATGTTTCTGGGAATATGATTCATATTGAATTTAATCAAGGTAGTGATGGTGATAAGAAAGGTAAGGAAAAACTTTTAAAATACTTTGATTATTCTTCTTATATTTTAATTGTAGTTTCAGATTCTGTTTTACAAAATTTCATCCTCGAGATCACATTCTTTCCTCATTTCTGCATTTCGTAGCTGGCTGTAACCTAGCAACAGCTCACGTGGAGGAAGAGGGTCTATGTTTGAAAGTCTTAAAATTTCACATTTGATTTTCAAGGCCTTGAATGTCTTGGAAAAAGCAAATTTTTGTATTAGAAGCCTTGGAAATTCTTAAATTTTAATTTCTAAAAGGCTTTTAAGTTATTTCAGGGTGTCTACTGACTATGTTGAAGTCCTGAAATCTTATCATGGTCCGGAATTTCAGTGAAAAATCTCAAATATTCAGATATGTATGCCTCAGGACGTTAGCCTGTAAAATTGGGCAGAAAAAACATCGATAGCTATCACATTTTTCTTATTTTTTGTCGATATCCTTGGCTTTAAACGCTTGCTTTTGGAGAATGCATTCACTTATTGTACTTCAAATGTGACCAATAACTAGCTGACATATTAAAAGGTTTATTAAAGGAATTTCTTTTTTTTTTCCAACGCAATACCAAGAAGGCAAATAGATATTAATAGCTCAAATAAATATAACTTTAGAGTGTTAATGTGAATAAAAAAAATTTACAAATGGTAAGAGTAAACTATAATGGAAATGTATTAGGTAAAAATAATTTATTGTCTTGATATCATTAGGTTGGTATAATGCTGTGTTTAGAAGACTCAAACTTTGGATCCTTTAATGATATCTCATGTTTTTTTTTTCAGTTCAAACAACAGTTTCTAGTTTTTCATTAGTATTTTGCTTGGACTATATATTGATGTTGCAAGAATTCTTTGCTGGTTCATCTGAAACAGCAGTCACTCAACCAACTTTGGATGGTAAGATGAACAATCATAAATGGTCTCTCACATTTACAGTTAATGGGTAAAAAAATTTTTTTACCAATTGTTTTGTTGGTATATTTGTGGTATGTAAGAAGGATAATCAGTGTAAAAGTTGGGATGTTTTGTATTTTTTTAGAAAATAAAAGTAAACTACTGTATAAAGCTGTACAAAATGGCTAATAAGTTGATTACCAGATTTTTTGCTACAATCTTTGTATTTTTATAATTACCTTTCATACATTAGTACTTAGTGCATATATAAAGTGTATCCCACTTTTCAAATGGTTTCCTGTTTCTTGTTCTTATCTAACCAACAGGCACACAAAAAAAGAGTAGTGTGTAAAAAAGGTTGACTACCCCTAGTGAAAAGTAGGTTATATAATTTGAGTTACGTTGAATCAATATATTATTCATTATGTGTTTCACTATATTTCCATCTTGATTTACTAATTTCCACAAGTTTATTTTATTACTTGGTTTACTTACAAGAGTCTTTAAAGTAAAATTTAAAATGAGACATAAACCTTAATAAAAAAAGTGCTTAGCATGAAGTAAAATGTAGCATGTAGCTACATTTGTATGTCATTGTATGTAATTTAAAGTACATTTCAGATACAAGTGGCAAAAAGACTTTTACTACCCCATCACATTCAATATCTGATGAAAGCCTTAGTCAAGCTACAGGTGCTACTGTGATATTTTTAAGAGTACAAAAGCCTGATATTGTTCTTGTGGAAAATATTGAAGATCATGATTCAAATGCCATCTTTTTGAATGTGAGTGAATGTCTTCACATAATGTTTTTTTTTTTTTTTTTTTTTTTTTTGTGATTTTAAACTTATTTTACAGTTTTACTTTCCTTTCAGAATGAAATCGACTTGCGAGTTACAATCTCGGGTTCTTCTCAAGCAATATCTGGCTCAATAAAGAACTTAACATTTTATACTGCTTGTTTTAATTCTGAAAAAAGAGCCGAGACATCAGCCAAGGTCTGGAGTATTCTTTTTGAATATAATCTAAGTATTATGATATTGATTTGTTTTGCATTATCATACATAAGTGTATTATGCAGATATTTTAAAGAGCAGTTTTCATGTTTATTTATGCTTTTAAAAATTATTAGGTTTATTTCTTTTCCTTATGAGATGAATTGTGAACATAATTTCTTTTCATTGGAGAGCAGATATAAGAATCGTATAATAGATTAATAATGAATTACACTGTTCTGGAATTATAAATTAATGGTTACATTGTAAGCATAGTTTGTTATTAAAAAACTATTAGTTTTGTGCTGGATGCTACCACAGTTCCCAAATTCCCCAAGAGTGTGCCTTAGATGGTCAGAGTGAGTTTTAACAAAGAAGAGAAAAAAAAATGTTTTTAAGCATATTAAGTTGAATTTAATTATTTTGTCATTATCAATAGAAAAATATTATAATTAGTTAGATGAGAAAAGGAGTATTTTTCACCATCACCTTGGTTAGGGAAAAGGTTTGGAAACTCCAACTCTCAAGCGTCACCTCCAGCCATGGACCGGTTTCGTCCTTGTTAGGACTCATCAACACGGCATAGGAGGGTAACGCAAGAGAGCGGAGGTTGGCTTCTAGTCAAGCCGACTATAGTGGAAAAAGTGGTGACCATTGATTAGTCTACCACTATCTGCTGGAATGATCTGTGCATTCCCAGGACAGATTAAATCTGTCCTGGGAATGCAAGGAATGGAATGTTGGAGTTTCCAAATTAATTAGATGATTTGCCATTTTTTTAATAGCTATATGCATTTGGTTTTTGTATATTTGTTAAAAAGTTTAGGCATGTTTACCATATTTGCTGGCTTTTGCAAAGGTATAAGTATTATTTAAAATCATTTTAAGTGTTTTTCTCTTTTCACAGATTCTTAGCCCTTGTGATATTGATATTCAATGCAATTTCCGTGAACATTCTCAACACATGGATATTATGTTTCGTGATCTGGTTTTACACATTTCCCCTGGGACAGTTCATCTTATAACAAATATTTTGTCTTCAATTGTATCAGAGCCAGTAAGTTTTAAAGAATCATTTTCAGAAGTGAATTAAATTTATATCAAGGCTAAGCAATAGCACTTTTACCCCTTCTGTAAAATATTGTAAAATTATTTTCTCAGTTCCTATGAAAAGTGTTTGAATTTCTTCATCATATTATAGGTAAAAGAAGAAAGTGTTATTGAGGAAGTGAAAGAGGACTATTCAGACATTTGGAAACAGAAATCTGTTGATGAGAAAAACTATTGGTTTTTAGAAACTCTGCAGGCTGAAGAGGCACTCTCTGAAAGTAGACTTTCTATCACTGCTCCTCCAACTGTTCATCAACAGGTTGAATTGTTTTCATATTTAAGTTAAAAAAATCTAATCTGAAAGCCAATTTTCAGTAATATTTGGCTAATATAATATATTCTTCTAGTGAATAACTGACCATGAAAAGGGGAACTTTAAAAAAATGTCTTGAACTAAAACTACCCAAATTTTGTGACTAAAAATTAAAAGAATTCAATCTTTTACTCTTTCCTGGTTTCTGAAAAAAAACCCTTAATAACACATACATAAATCTATCTTTATAATTTAAATTTATATAGTGATAACTGAAAAAGGCTATTTTTGGGTTTATGCAGTAGAACCTCTTTATAACGACCCCTGCATTATGACTGGTAGTTAAAGTATCGATTATTTTATCATAGAAATAATGATATTTTTAATTCATTATAGCGACCCAAATACATGATATTTTCAATATAGCAACTGCCATTTCAATTAGAATTTCATAATAATCGGTGAATTAAGAGGTTAGAACAGATAAGGGGTATACGAAACCCTAATAACTCTAAATCATTGCATTCTGAATGCTTCTAATGGTATTTTTAATAATAATAATAATAATAATAATAATTTATTTATCTTTTTAAAAATACAATCTACAAAAAATAAGATAATTTGTCTTACATTTTGTACCTGGTGAGAATGTCTCATTCCAGGTACAGCTGAGGAAAAAAAAAACGTTACAGTAGACTTTGCGGGCGAACGGATGGGGTTAGAAAGATGCTGTTGGTGTCATTTTTCAGGATTTAGTGTATGCTTGAAAAAACTAATTGACTATTTTTCTCTCAGAGGTCGTCTTCTGGCGCAACGCAATAAAAAGTGCAACTTTTTTCATGGCGACCCCCAATTTTTATTCGATTTTATGAAAGATCATCCTAATTTAACCCTAAAAACCGAGTTTAATTTAATTTGGTCATGAAACATAGCCCTGACAGACTGTCAAAAAATGAAAAATTCATATACAAAGCCTTAAATTAGTCGCCTACATCCGACCGCCAAGTAAGAATTTCTGTCAACCTACCAGTACTAGTGAACCGATTTTCATTAATATTTCAGTTTTAATTATCGAAACATGAGATAAGATTTTTTGTTTTAAGTTTTAATAAGCATGTAAATATTATGGTTAATTATTTTAATTTTTTTATTTATATTAGTTTATTAGTAATTTAATTTTTTTACGTGTGAATAAATACACGCTTTGACGGAGGGAGTAAATTGAGCTAATTTTCGTGTTAAAACGTGTAAAGAAAAATAAAAACGCAAGAAGCGCCAAATCATCGATAAATCGCCAAGCCTAAAAAATAACTGTAACGTTTTTTTTTTCCTCAGCTGTACTATATCCATATTTATATCCTATTTCATATTTCTTTGTTTTTATTATTTTTTCCACTGTTATAACAACCACATGTTGTTGGTTTCATAAGGGGTCACTATATCAAGATTCTACTGTATTAATAATTAACAAAAAAAAAATACTTAAAATTCTCTTTATGCATTTTTGAGATATCAATAGGGAATTACTTATTTATTTATTTGAAAATATTTTATTCAGATGTTGTTTACTATGAGAAAAGTTGTTATTACAATTGAAGCAGGTGTTGGAACACGTACAGTACCCATGCTTTTGATGGAATCTTCTTTTCAAGCTGAAATACGAGATTGGGCCAGCAATGTAAGTTGTTTTATTACTTCACATAATTGGGCCATCCTGCTTCTCACACCTTTTCATTTTTTATGATGATGAGAATTTAATCAATTAAAGATCTATATGCAGCAGTAGATAATGTATTTATTGTCATTTTGGGGCATTTTGATCAACACAGGATTTCAAGATAAAATAAGTGAAAATCCTAGAAAATCCCAAAATTTTTGAAAGTGCAAGAATTTACTGGAAAACTTCTTGATTTTGGTTGTATCAAAATGTTCCTGCAAGAAAATGATTCCAACCTTTATAATGTGACAATGGCTCGAATATGTTTTAAAATTGTTAAAACAGCATTAGAATGATTTTTTAAAAGAGTAATGATTATTTCACCTTTTTCAAGGGTTTCTATGGCACATCAGTAACTAGTACTACTAGGATTCATTTAAAGTGACATTACTGATTTATAATTCCAAGAATCTTTAATAGTTAACAAAAATGACAGGGGCAATGACTTGTAGGAAATTAGATACAGCACCCTTTGTTAAATTTTTTTAGACCACATGATGACCTTTAGTTTTAACTCTTAGAAATAATATTGTTTTATGAAAAATATTGAAACAAATACCTTATATGCAATACATATTAACAATAGTATCTATTTTATGCTAAAAAGTTCAATAAATAAATCACCTTGCAGGATGTATCAAGGAAATGCACTCATGGTATTATGCAAATAATTATTTTCCCATAAATAGTTTGAAATGCCCTTGAAATTTATCCCAGTGGTAGCAAAAGATTAAAATTGAGTATTTACATCTTACCTTGAAAATGTTTTAATTTGGATGAATAAATTTATAACTAGAGAAAAACTATGGAACATATATTGTTTCACACAAACAACCTTTCATGCAGATTCAGGGAAAATTTAAAGGAATTTTTTCCATACTCTCAGGATATGCAACCTATTTGGCAAGTTGCTTAGAAAATAAAACTTAATATTTTTATTGATATTTAATGAAGAACCTATTTGTCTTACCTATTTGAACCACATAACCACATTACCAAGAACCCATTTGAACCACAGCTACTACTTGTCCTTCCAAAGTTTTGCCCTTCGTATTTTTCACTGTATAACACCCTGTCATGTCAGTTCTATAAAAAATTAATGCAATTTTTTTCTTAATTTTAGGAAACACAAACTGTTTCAATACAAGTTGCTTAGGAAATAAAATTAAATATTTTGATTGATATTTAATGAAATGATCATTTGCACTGTTACTGCTCATACTTCAAACTTTGGACCTTTTTATCATGGTTATTTCCAAGAAAGTAACAACTCAACTCTTATTAATCTCGCTACTTCTGAAAAATTACAAGTTAAATTGAAGCAAAATACTCAAAAGTAGAAGCCTGGAATCAAACCGGGGACCATTAGGTTGCACACTCTACCACTAGGCCATCGGTGCTGATGTATATAATTGATCAATAACATAATTTTAATGTTATAAAACACATAATAACAAACTCCTACTACTGTGCATGCTTCAACTGTCGTGGAAATAACCTCTTCTTTTTATCATTTCATGCTAATACCCTGTCATGTTGGTTCTGTGAGCAGCAAACATTGATTGCCGACGAAGGGGATCTAAGTTATTCACAAAACAATTGCACCTTTTTATTGTTTTTAAAGATTTTATGTGCAAATAAAACAGTTTCCATTTCATCTTGTTATCAACTTTGCACAGTAGATTTTAATCTTAAAGAAATGAATATTCTTCCTTCAGAAGGACCTTCAAAACCTTAGATATATCCCACCTAGAAAAATCAATGGGATCCTGGGAAACAATACCTAATTTCTATAATCCCCTTTGAAGGTTTTCTAAGTAATACACTAAATTTAGTGATTGGAAGATTCATGTCACTTAATAGTTTGTAATATTTTTCTGATGTAAATTAGAATACTAAATTTGTGTTATTTTTTAGATATATATTGGTAGCTCATTCAGCTTGGAGATGTCTTACTACAATGAGAAAATTGCTGTTTGGGAACCTTTAATAGAACCAATTGAAGTAACAAAAGGTCATCGTTCTTGGGAATTAATGATGGAGGTAAATCTTTCCTTTGTAAACAAAATAATTAAAGGCATTTTTATTCAAATCTAGAGTTAACCTGAGTTAAGAGAAAATAATCAACCGCAAGATCTAAATCAGAGATGGCCAACTTGCGGCACGCGTGCCACAGATTTAGGAAAATAATAGCGTGACGACGTGATTTTCTGAGAACTTAATTCCTTTTTTAAAATTTCATCAATGATTTTAAGTAAAATAATATAGTACATCTGGATCAAATCTCTTCTTAGGTGCCTAATGATATTTGCCTATTCCCCGATTATTCTAGTTTTTATTTTAAATTTAATTTAGAACCAGCATTATATATTAGATAGCTGAAGAACCTGTATGGATTTCTTTTCATTTAGTTATTACCTGTAGGTAACCTTTTTTTGGGGTTTTGGAAAATTATTCTGAAGTTATCAAATCTAGTAGTAATTTTCAAATTATCTAGGAACTGCATTAAAGTCAATTTAATTGGATAATTTCTAAAATTTTTGGGGGATTATATTATTTTTAAAGTCTTCACTACTGAGACTTACATGAAAAAAAAATTTCATTTGCTTAAAATTCCTGCAATTAGTCTACAAATATATTTTTAACTTTTATGTTTTCATATTGGAAAAAATGGAAGTGGCAGGCATAATTTTTGTTTCCCAAATAGTGGTGCATTTCCAAAAAAGGTTGACCACCCTGACCTAAAGGGTTAACAGTTTTCCAAAATTTATGTTATACCCGACTAATTTTATTAAAATTAAGATAAATTACACCTATTTCTGACCTCTATCTTCATGAAGGTAAAGTATTTTACATTCTTAAGAATTTAGTGGAGTCCTTAAAAAGTTATATTTTAAGCTTAGTTTTAAGTTATCGTTATCTACTTGACATGATGTGCAGTGCATAGATCATATCGTTGCTTAATTGCAACATGACATAAATTTTTGTCCATTTTTAGTTATGCACCAAACTTAAATCTAAATTTGATGTCAGATCAACTGAAACTATCATTCCTACTAATATTGGCCCTCATTGTCATGAAATTTTAACTGGCAAACACTTTTTAACTTCTTGCATTCATTTTAACTCGGCTAACTCCCGATATTTTAACTCATCATCACCTGGTCTAATCGATCTTTTAAAACATCCAAATCATCCTTCACTATTTATTTTTTTAAACTTCATTGGAATTACTCATGAGTTGTAGTTTTTTTTATCATTATTTTATCAACTTGTTTTCATAGACTTTTAAAAGCGGTGTATAGAGTACACCTGACGATGGCCCACATGCCTGATTAAAATCCTAAACTACGTTCTGGCACTTTTGTTTGTTTTCATGGACCTTGCGCCACTAAACCCCAACCAACCAACCTACTAAAATTGGAAACAATATTTAGAATGGAATCTTGTTATTATGCTGCAATAGAAAAAAGTCATTAAAATTAATTAATTATGAATTTAGATTATTTCAGCTTTTTCTAAAATGTGGTCATGACATACATTATCATTGGAATAGCGATTTCACCACTGAAACGGCATAGGAGATATAAATTTCTGTATTTATCTAAACTGGTATATTCTGTAAAAACAGTAATAATTCAATTAAGCTTTTTACACACTCTATTAGGGCCAGGAAAAAAATAAAATGTCTTGTGGCAGCTTTTCGTACCAACTGTCCTTAAGGTTAAACTTGGATGTATGAAAACATAATTTGTTTTAATTTTAGAGATGAGTTTAATTCATATGGACTTATTAATCTTATACAGATATCCAAGGAATCTGAAGCATTTGATTTGACTCCTGAAGAGGAAGAAGTGGAGGAGGTTGTGTTTGAGCCTCCTCAGATGGGAATACATATAGTTGCTCAGGATGTTTTAGAGATGACTGTTAGTAAAACAAGCTTGGAAATTCTCACAAACCTTGCTCAGGTAAGAAGTGGCATTAATTCTAAAGGCATTTTTAGTCTGTCCAGCTGTATCTGCTTTGATATTAAAAGATTTTCAAGCTGTAGGGATATGTGTAAGATAAGTTCTTTACCAGCATAAGCTCAGTAGATTTATAACCTTCAGTATTCAAGAAATTTTAAACTGAAGTGTTAATTTAAATTAAATTTATAACCTTTTCTTTTAGATTCATGAAAATTCAGATGTTATTCCTTAAGAAGTATATTAAATAAGAGATGCCTAGACTGTAATTAGCTCTTGTATATAATTTGTATTTCTCCCCAAAAAGTGTTCTTATTGAACTTTATATTCAGGCTTTCCAAGAAGCTGTAAACAAAGCTGTGGGTAAGAAGCCTCCTGAACCATTTGCACCTTACCATGTTAATAACTACCTTGGATTACCAGTTAGTTTAATCCTCACAAGTGGAGTCTTCCAGGTATGTTGTCTTCTTTTTGTAAGAACTGAGGTGAAGTAACAAATTGGAACTTTAAATCAATGATCTTAAATTATTTTTTAGATTCTTGGACAAGAAAAGGATTATAATTATGTTAAACTTGAATCGGGTTGTCCAGCTCTTCATTTGACTTATAGTTCTTCACATGAAGCTGCTGCCAATAGGTTATCTATACTCAAAAATCAGGATTCTAAAGATGAAACTTTTTTCAACATAATGGTATGATTGAAAATAATTTGGCATTCATTTTAGAATTACTTTAATTTTAAATTACAGGTTTAACAATCCTATACATTTTTATAGATATCTGAAGAAGACATGATTGTGGAAAGGCGAATATCAGTTTCCCGCACTGATAAACGCTTTTTCCAACTCCCACGCACAACTTATCCTGGAAATAGATGGGGATTTATTGTTTCCATTCAGTCTCTGTATGGATCAAAATTTGTAACATTTCATTCAGTATTACAGGTATATTGACTTCAATTTGATTTTGAAAAGTGTTTTAAGAAGCACTTACAGTATATTCTTGATGTCTCAAAAACCTTGTTTTTTTTTTTTAAATTCTGTTCGATGTTATATTTAAAAGTTATGATTTCATCTCAAAAGCTTTACATATTAAAAGTTACTTTGACTTCTGAATTTAAGATATTGAGAATATAGTATGCTGTTTGAATCATAAGAACACTCTGTTTTGATAGGTGAAGTAATTAGATGTAGGTAATGTCATGTATTATTTTCCCACTATTGGCTGCTGATACATTTAATAACTTGTAAATTAAACCCAATAGGGGTTATTATTTCCAAACTTCGTAATGAATCTGTGGCGTTAGTTAAGTTTAAATATTTATATGAAACAGAATTCTACTTAGTTAAAATTATTGGGTGTTTTTACTGACCTTTATTAATTATTTTATTATATTTCTCTCCAGGTTCATAATCACTTTTCAGTGCCAATTGATGTATATTTCATGAAGTCCTCTCAGAATGAAGTAGAATGGTGTTGCTGTGCTGAGCCCAATAAAACTGAATACATTCCACTTCATGCAGTTTATGCACCCTCAAGTGAATTGTTCTTCAAGCCTAAGCATTTAAATCAGGCGTAAGATAATTTAGTGTTTAAAATTATTTATCATGTTTTTCTATGTTGCTATGCTTTTTTGTGAAATTAGAGTTCTTTTTTAACAGCATACCAATTTAAAAATTTTCAGCTTCTTTAAAGTATTAATTAACATTTTTCTTTTTCTAGAACCTTGATGATATTAATTTCTTTGTTATTTCTTTGAAAAATTAATATTGAAATCTTTTTAAGCAAAAATATTCAGATTTTTTTTAAATGCAATGTTTTGTTATAAAAGTTTTTATTTTTATGCTTTTACATTAAAAATTTTTGTTCGGATTTTAATTAAGGCAGTTGAATTAATTTAACACAGTATTATTGATGTACTTTATTCAATGTATTTTAGGTACAGCCTCTCCTTTCCTCCTTTTGTGTGGAAGGATTTAACTGATGATCCATCCTCTCAAAAGTTTGTTCATTGCAAAGACAAAGCGGGACACAAGAAACCTTTCTATATTAGTGTATGTGTTAAACCTTTATACTTCTCACTTAAATAGTGATCACAGGACTTTTTAAATGAGAAAATTTGGTTCAATTTTGTCAACAATCACATAAAATATCGCCAAGCTGGTAAGGCACCAAATATACAAATGTATCGCTAAATTTTTATGGTTGTCAATGATATGACTATGCATTTCAAACTGTTTGTACAGAAATTTTTGTCTGTTTCTAATTTTCGGTGTCTAAAATAGCTTGGCTATATTTAATGGAACAGATAACGGAACTGTACCAAAAATTTACTTCAAATATTAAAAGAGCAAAAACTTAATTAGCAGGTTCTGTTGTGAGGAACTTATTAGAAAAAAAAACAATTAACAGCTTTGTGATTTTTGATAAATTTGTTTTGGTTCAAATAGTGATGATATTTATATAAACTGCGGGAAGGCTTATCTCTTTTATGGTTTTAGGTTGCTGGAGAAGCTGAACGCATATATTATGAAGAAACAAGTCGTAAGACATTGGCCAGTTCTTTGTATAAGGTGCATTTAACCCCTACAGTTGTTTTGAGAAACCTCCTTTTATATCCAATCAACTACTCCATCCAGGTAATATGGGTCATAAGTAAAGTTGTTTCAAATAACATTACAAACTGTTATATTTTCAATTACATTAATAAATAATGTTTTTAAATTAATGTTTCTAAAGCTTAAAATCATTTTTACTGCTTTTAAAATACAGTTTTAGTTTTAAGGATAATTAATTTTCAAGCCTATTTAGAAATTAATTAATTAAAAATGTATTTGAAAGAACTGAGTGACAAATGCACTAATCCCATCCAGGTAATATGGGTCATAAGTAAAGTTGTTTCAAATAACCTTACAAACTGTTATTTTCAATTACATTAACAAATAATGTTTTTAAATTAATACTTTTAAAGCTTAAAATCATTTTTACTGCTTTTAAAATGCAGTTTTAGTTTTAAGGATAATTAATTCTCAAGCCTATTTAAAAATTAATTAATTAAAAATGTATTTGAAAGAACTGAATGACAAATGCACTAATCCCATTTATCAAATATTTTAAAATTTTAAAGTGATAAGCCTCTGGCTTGTTCTGATATAGGTTAATCTGAATAAAAAAATTCAGTAATAACCTATCCATTAATAATGATCAATTATTTCCTATAATGTTACTCAGTAACATAATTAATTCCAAAATAATTCTTTTAAGGGGGTATTAAAGTTGGTCAAAAGATATGATGTCAAGCAATAAAAGGGAGATTAGATCTGTAACACTAATCTTTTACTTTTTAAAGTTTAAAACTTAAGTTCTTAAAATTAAAACATACATTCTATTTACTGATAATTGTAAATTCATATATCTAAAATTAAAATATAGTATTCAGAAATCTAAATATTCATTAAAACCATTAATTATTATTAACGACTTTGACATCACCACTCTAGTCACTAATTGCTAATCACCAATAATAAGATCTCAATATGATACCCATTTTTACTGATAGAATTCAAAGGTGAGTTGTCTTACATGTTCTAGGGAGTGAATGAGGATTTCAGGTTAGCAGAAGGAGAAAGCAATGATTTGTGGTCTGTAGACTTGGAAAAGACAGGGATAGAAATAAGGGTAAGTGCTTTTTGTTTCTTTTTTTTTAAAGTTTCCATTCAGTGTTTGGTAAAATTTAAAAGTTTTACTTCGTTTTGAAAGTTTTTTTTTGGTTATTGGTTATTGTGATATTTGGTAATTTTTCGATGAATTATAAAAGATGATTTTAGGGATAGTTTAATGCTCGGGCTCATTTTTGTAAATTTCTTTATGATTAAAAACCTACTGAGGATGGCGATTATTTTGTGCTTAATTCTGTTGTTTAATATTTTTAGTGTCTATGGATCAAATTTTACTTGAACAAAACTTTGTAAAAAGGGTACTTAAATTAATTAACAAGCTGAAAGGAAACTTAATTAATCTATTCCCTGATCTGCTGATAAGTTGTGCTCATGTTTAAGTTTGAGTTGTGTTTGTTTAGTATCTTCTTTTTTTTTTTTAAAGAAAAAAAAGTACACATTTACTCAGTTTTGCTGGCTTAAATGTTCAAATGAACTCACATTTATTTTGAACTTATTTCCCCAAAGCTAAATAATTACTTGGATAGAGACTGGAGTTGCTATAAAGTATTGAAAAAAGAAGTAGATGAATTAAGTGTCTGGGTGTTTACAGCATCAAATTCTGATAAGACCTTCCATTTGGTAAGTGATAATTAAAGAATTTTCATTTGAAGTATTATGCCTTATTTTGTTGCCACTACCTTAAATAATGTTTTGAAGCCTATTAACATATAAAGGGTTTTCAACAAGTCTGTCCGAATTCTGCACAGCCAAGGACTCTTTCTGTGCAGAGTTTGGACAGACTTTTGAAACACCCTGTATATGCAGACCTCGCACCATTAAACCCCAACCAACCCTGTGTATGCAGATTATCTTATGATAATTTTTTAGTCTTTAATATTTGTTTCATATTAAATATTTCACATACTCTAAGACAATTAACTATTTTTAATTGTATTGTAATCATAATGAATTTGCATTTTTAGGAACTTGGAATGCATACTCAAAAAAACAAAGGATCATTTGTAATGCAACTCTATTCTCCTTTTTGTATGGTTAATAAGACAGGCCTTCCATTAACTTACAGAGTAAGTCAAGTGTAACAAAGCATTAATACCTAGTTGATTTGTGTGCTCAATTTCCATAATAATCCTTTTTTATTAGCATTATAAGTTTTCCAACTGAATAATATTAAGAATTTTTTTCCCTTGATAGATTTGGTGGTTGAATTCAGAGCTTAACTTTGCTTGTTAATGTGGTACAAATTTATATAACTTTTAGTTTAATGTTTCAATATTTTTTTTTTTTGCATTTCAATACTTTTTTCTTTTGTTGTCTAATGTTATTTATTTGTGTTTGGTGTTCAGGCTAAGTCTTAATGGTATTATTAACGCTTTCAGGTACTATTAAATTATCTTCCATTTTATTAGTCTTTACTATCTCTTAAAAGGTTTTAAATTCAATAGTAAGTTATTAAAAAACTAAGTACAGTTAACTTAAAATTAAGTTGGAAAATTTTTATAATTATCTCTTAAGTGTGAGGTAAAAATCTATTTTATCTTCAAAAATCAAAATTTGTTACATATCTTGTTAGAAATTACCTTAACAGAATGTAATGAAATTCCTGGATGTTTGAACACAAATAAGCTTGAACTGTTATGGTTCCTGGTTAGAACTTCTACCTTAGGTTCTTATATAACTTTTATAAATGTTGAATGTTCAATTTGAATGATCACATTCATTTACTTGATATATTATTATCTAAGTAGTTTTTAAAGCTTAATGTTTAAGTACATTATCCTAGTTGTGTTTCCCACTTTATCTGAGCTTATGTGACAGTTTTCAATGGTTTTCTTTCTGCGCAGCGCTCAAAGAAGTTCGAGAAATTTGAGGGAAAGAACCGCAAGGTGACTCTTGAAATATTAAATACTGCATGATTTTGTGTTCCTTTCACTATGCCTTATTTTTTGGGGAAGGTTATGCTTTGGGAAAATTTCTCTTCCCTCACAGCTAAACTGCATTTTGACCCACATTTATGCTTACTAACTCTTCTAGCTTTTATATTATACCTTTCATATTTCTCCTTCCCTTTCCTTTTTGATATTAAGTTCAAATGATCAATTGAGGATTTTTTCTCTTTTTTTGTATTGAAAAAAAAAAATTAAACAAACCTCTCTCTCTTATTTAATGAAATAGTGATCTATTGTATGGTACTTTTAAAATCTTAAAATACATTTATGTATATAAAGATTAACAGTAATAGTGCTATTAGAGCTTAGATATTTAGTCACCCTGATATCGTTTCCATTAATTACTTATTAGTGCATTAGGAATAGATTGATTTTGGTAAGTTAGAAAAGTGTGGAACAAAAGATATTCTATTTTTATGTTTAACATGCTAAGAAAATCTATGTATGATTGCATATTGCAAAATAGCTGTGTTTGGTTTTAAAAGTGTCAGACATTCTTAATTTTTAAACTATTTTAAGCATACAATCATAATTGTGTACTTTAAAATAAAATTGCTGATATTTTTATGTTGTTCATATGTATTGTTCATTGCTGCTAGGAAGGTGGCTGCAAACAATAAGTTCTTATGAATGTTTCAGGGTATAGGGAATCATGGATGCACTACAATATCTTCAGCACTTTATTAGCAATGAGATACTTTAGAATAGCTTTATAATAATCCTAGTTGTATTATTTCTTGATGATCACTGTGATAAAGATATTTTTCAGATAAGTAAAAAAAAGATACAGCTAGTTCTAAGATGGTTTTTACAATTATAACTAACTGGGTACTGGGATTAATTTCTATATTTTGAATACTGAAATATGTTTGTAACTTATTTGTTAAAAACTTTAAGAATTTTTAAATTTTCTCTTATGCTGAAGCATGTTTTTAGGTTAAAAAAGGTTGAAAGTCTTTGCTCACTGCTTTACTCTATCCCAGTGTATCTAAATCTTCTTAAGTTGACAGTATGCTAAAAATATCTGGAAATATTTGCAACAAACCTGAATAAATAAACATAAAAGTTGTACTTATAAAACATTTACGAAAAAAAAAATTACTTAATAAAGGATGGGTGTTTTTTAAACTAATCAAATGAAAACACAGATTTGAAATTTTCAAAAAAGTTTGCATTTCATCATTAAATTTTAAAACTCTTTATTGTTTTTTAAACGTTGATTTTGATAATATACTTAAAATCCAAATTCACTGAACCTTGACAATGCAAAAGGGAAGATATTTTTTAGATTTAATGTTATTTTCAAGAAAGAACATATTTTTGATAAAACGCAAAAACATTATGAATATTTATTAACATTATAGGTAAAATTTACTGTGTCTCAAACCAAAAAACTATTTTTTCCGTATTGTTTTCATTCAATTTTTTTTACAAACTACAAATGAACTATTGGTATTTGCAAGTATATATTATGGCAATAAAAATCAGAAAGAGGTACTAGTTTATAACGAAGTTTAAATTTTCTTAAATTGAACTTTTAAATATAATTGAATTTTGTCTTTTTGACTAATATTTATTGACGATTGGAAAGCTGTTAAACGTTTTCCGTTTATGTTTTCTTTATCTTTATGCATTGAATCTTGTGATAAAGATAATACTAAGAGATTTAATTTTAAATACAAATAGATTTTTTACCCACTAAGACATCTCCTACCTCCTTTTTTCAGGTGTACAAGATGATTTAAATCTTTTCCTTTTGTGAGTCAATGTAATTAGAAAGTAAGGAGTTTAGATGTGATGTCTTCAAAAATATCTGCAATTTAAACATCTTTTGGATGCATAGTTCTATTAACTAAAATATTTCCCTTTAAACCGGTATATCTTTATTGTTTAAGATAGGCAATTTCCCCTGGAACTTTTTGTTTTTGAGATTAAAAGTAGTAAAGTTGAGAATTTTTTTAGGAATTTTCTCTGTGCAAAAAGAAAGGAAGAACAAACATGAATTCACTTATGTGTTGTTTTGGGCAAGAAGTAAGCTTTTTTTTATTGTTTTGATATTTAGTTAATCCTGGGGAGAAAAACTGTCTCAAGGGTTGTACTAACTGCCTTCCTACAGCATATGAACAATATTGTGATTAACTGTTTATTTTTTTGTATGAATCATAATTACTTTTTGTTAAAAATAATTTTAAAATAGTTTTATAATCAGTCACTAAAGTAGCAAAACTGAATTATTAAAGAGGGAACTTGTCCTTGTCCTTAGGTAGGTAGTGAAATAAGATAAAAAAAGGCAAAATAAATTTTTTGGGTAAACATTTTAGTTTTAGACTTAAGATAACATATTGTGTCCCACAAATGAAAAAAGAAAATAAATATTTTCATTATATTTATATTTAATCTTGTGTGTGATATTTTGCTTTTAAGCTTTGCATAATTTTAATTCTATTTTTTTTCAATAATATGTGCATGGAAACTCTTTAAAGCTTTCAAGCAATTAAATGCACTTGCAAACCCTTTCTTATATTTCTCTGGGTTGTATTGTAGGGTGTCCAGGATTATATAAGTATCATCTGGAATATATGGATAAATATTTAGTTATTTTTAAAAAAAATCTTAAAGGGTTTTATGGTCTATTTGTTTTAAATATATTTCTTAAAGGATTAATCCTGATCTTTCATTTAATTTTGAATCCGATATCTTTTTAAGCTGAAAACCATGGATGTAAAATATTATAATACATCTTGGTCTTGTTAGGGCCGTTGTAAAGAGGTTCTACTGTAATAATAATAAAAAACCGCACCCAAAATTAACACAAGATAAATTAAATCTGCATGTAGTTTTCCCAATACTTGTAGTTTTGAAATTGAAATATATTTTTTTGCCTTCACAATTTGCTTTTGAAATTTTTTGCATTTTTTAAAGGATAACTGTTGATTGTTTTAAAACACTATTTGAAAGTGAGCAAGTTTTGCATTTAATTAATGTATTTAATAATTCTCTGCAAGCTTGCCAATTTGTCTGATAATGAGGATTCTGGATCATCAACACAATCCCTTGTGTCTGTGAGTTAGATTGTACCTTAAGCTACTATCAATATATCTTTTAAAATTTATTTCCTTATTGAACATTACTGTCATTTTATTTCTTATTTTTGTTCTGACTTTTCTTCAGCATTTGGTTGTTTTAAAAGTTTTTGAATGGAATTCCTTTTAGAGTGAAAAGGTTTCTCTGATTCTTGAACCTGAGTTTTAATATTTCTGTATTGATGACCTAAAATTATCTATTTAAATGTAATATGGTCTCAAATTAAAATTTGTTTGTTAAAGAATTTTTAATTCATGCCTATTGCATTAACTTTTTATGTGTGTAAACAATTTTCAATTAAATTCTCTCAGGTTTATATTAAATTTTAGTGTTTGATTGTGATATTTTAAATTGTGGAAGTGATTAAGATTTTTTTCTACCGATCTGATAGACAGTGGCGGCTCGTCCATAGGTGCTGCGGAACTGCCGCACCTCCAACCCAAATTTCCCAAAATTCAAATTTTATCAACTTTAAAATTTTATTTAAAAATTACTTTTTCCTTAACTTTTTATTTTTTAATTAATAGGCCGCAAGGAAAATGCTAGTGACCATTCCCTAAAGTTAAGAATAACATGCACAACAGTCAAAACGCCTTGATGTCTCACCATTAAATTTGATTGCTGGGTGCTTAGCACCGAGAAATATACCGAACAATGTATAAAAAATAGCTCTTTCATATAAAATCAAAATATCAAGAATTTAGCATGCCAAACTGTTAAAGAGGAGATATGCTGATGTCTGAGCAGTACCAACACTGGCATGCCCAGCCTTTTTTCATTGCAAGTGAGGAGGATAAAAAAATCTAGTCAGTTGTGATCCAGCTATTCAATAAATATTTTTGATGCTTATTACTTTTCCTACCGTTTTTGTATTCATGTTTTTTTATCCATTTTATTTGTAATGAATGAGTTGATTTTAAAGAAAGTGATTTTTCAGTCTACATTTATAGCGTGCATGTAGTTTTGAAATCATTGTGTGGTTGAAAGTGCAGAGTATGTGGAGAATTTTAATTAAAAAGAGTTAAATTAATTTGTAAAGAAAGCAAAAAGTGTGATTTAGTTCTTCTACGATCCTAATATTTACTTGTTTAATTTTAATTTCAAATGAAAATAGTAAAATTATTGATGAACTTGTAGGCGACTTTTTGCAAGATTTCTTTCAACTCTATCCAAGTTTCTTAGACTTTTATTTTGCATTTTATGGCTTAAAATACGTTGCCAATTTGGCATCAGCGAGTATAAATTTGCAGTGGAGAAGCACCCCGATAATTTTATCTACGAGCCGCCACTGCTGATACGGCCTATACTGATATGTAATGTATTTTTTGGCTTGTATTTAAACAAAATATTCAGCCTGTTAATGGAAATTATTTTTTTAAAAAGATGCCAATCCCATTCCAGATTTTACAGAATCATTCCACTAAGTTTCAGAATAATAGACATAACTAGAAAATGTATACTTACAGGTAGCTAAAAAACTTTAAATTAAGTTAAAATGGGATAGTTCAAAAATTTTCTTTGAGTTTTAGAGTATAAAATTCTAATTATTTTCAAGCTATCTTTTAAGCAATTACTCTATAAAACATTTTGTTTATTATTTTTTTTAAAGATCCTCATGCTATTTTTTACAGAAATTTTAAGATTTTCTTACTAATCTTGTGTTTTTTTTTTGAAACTCCAGTGAGTTTCTATGGCTAGCATCAAGACATATTCATGATTTTCCCTCACTATCTATTACTTGTTTGCAGGAATCATGGTTTTTGGTGGTAGAGGGAGGATGTATATTTAAGCCCATTGCCATAGGTTGGCATCTCTGTGCTTTTATTTTATATACATTGTTTTAACTAAATAAAACGATTACAAACTTTCTCTTTTCACTGTAAAGAAAATAAATGGCTTATAAACCAAACATTTTGCTACAAAAGCAGTCATCAATAACTAATACCTAGATAATCCAGGAACTTGTTAATTAGACAAGTTCTCTGGTATGGTTTGGTTTTGGTTTTGCTGATTCTCATGTTTACTGTTGCAAATAAATGGTACTGAGCACACAAACATATTTTTATATGCACTACAAACCAAAGGTCCTATTAATATTTATTCTGTGTATTTTTTTAACTCATTTCTTGATTTTTATGTTTTTTAAACCAGGGAGAAGATGATAATCTTATTCATCATCCTGCAAGTGTTAATCCTGTGTTATTTTCATTTAGAGCTAAAGCATTCTTTGCAAAGAAAAAAGTAAAACAACTATTTTTCTCTTCTATCATAGAATTTATGTATTTTAGTTCTCTCAAGAGAAAAATTTTGTGTAATCTTTTTACAATAATTTAGATATTTTTTATTTTAGATAATGACCAAAAACTACTTAAAAGTCCATTTAAGTATGATAACATCTTAAATAACAGGACTGACTTTGGCTGCAAAAATCAAAATTAAAGATTTTGCCATTTGTAACTGCTGTTTTTATTGGATTTTTTTTTAATATTAAAGAAGGATAAAAAATATCTGAATAAATTACAATAAACTTTCAGTTGCTTTTTCAACACAAGTTTCAGTAAAAATATTAACCTTTTGAAATTTAATAAGCATAATTTGTTTGTTTTCAATGGAGTATTTCATATTATGGCTAAACAAAACTGTAATTTGACTTTTATTTGCTATCATCAGTAATAAATTAATAGGTTTTATGTTTATTTGTATCAAAATAAAGGAATTTCTTTTAGGCATCCTTAAAAATAGGAGATTCTGAATGGTCTGATAAATTTTCTCTGGATGCAGTTGGTAGTTCAGGAACAGTCATAGCCAAATCAAGTGATGGTAAAACTTATGGAGTAAGTTTTGCAAAAAATATTAACCAGCAACTTATACTATGAGAGGTTTATGTCAGGGGTGGCCAATCTTTTTGTGAAAATTGACACTATTTGGGAAACAAAAATTCAAATGCTGCCATTTTTTCCATTCTACCATATTAAAGTATGAGTATTGTTATTTATAGACTAATTATTCAAATTTTATACAAGTTATACATTTTTTTTCTTTATGCAAGTCTGAGTTATTGAAATTTAAAAAGTGATATAGGGGGTATTTTATAAATTCTCCCTTAAATCACACTTTTAACACATTTTACTAAAGTAGGTAATTTGAAAACATCCTGAATCAGTCACTTCAGAAAAATATGCAAAATCTGAAAAAAGTTACACACATGTATTACCTCAATGAAAAAAAAAAAAACAGGGTGGCTACAGAACCTGGAAATCAGGGATTTCAGGGAAAAGTAAGGGAAATTTATTAATCAGGGAAAGGTCAGGGAAATTCTTAAAAATGTGTCAAAATTGGGGAAATTTCCTGATGAGGACATTTTGTGCAATGTTTTGCCATGCTACTGTTTTAACTCCTGCACACTTCACCTCACTTCACTTTGGCACATGTGCTGCTGGTTGACCATCCCTTGTTTATGTAAATGTTACAACTTCTCTGTATTTTCAATGCAATGATATTTTATAAAACACAATTGTCAAATTTGGGTCTAGATGGATAATATTTATTAAATTAGTGTTTTTAAGTTACAATTTTTTTTCACAAATTTGATCTCTATAGTTTGAATTTTCTTAAAATGTTTTATTCCTAGATTGGTGTCCAGATAAAGCTCAGCCAAGTTGGTTTAACAAAGATGGTTATATTTACTCCATACTACCTTTTGGTCAATAATTGTGAAGTATGTTTATTTACAGAACATTGATTTTCATGTGTTTAATTTGGAAATGAATGCATTCCTTTAAAAATACAATTATTTATATACATTTTTAAATATTTTATTTAAAATATTTAATATTCCCAATTTTTCTAAATTTTGTGGTGTCTAATTTGTCATATTGCATTTTAATTTAGAAAGAAATAGAAGTGAGGGAAGTAGGTTCAAATTCAGAGTGGTTGACAGTTCCTAGCAATGAGGTAAGACATCTTATAATTTCATTTACTAATATTTTCTATTAAATTAAAAATATTAGTAATTATTGTATTCATACAAATTTCAAAATCTACTTAATATTTTTGTATATTTCTCTTTCTTTGTAGCATCATGTGTGGGTTTTGATACAATTTATTTTTCAACATGTTCACTTCCATCATAGGAAGTAAAATGTTCTTCTCTGTGTGTCAAACACAACAGAAACACAATAACAACATTTAATAGAAATACCTTATTGAGCCAAATATAAACAGTGCAGGGTGGTGCATCATGATTTTTTTTAAACCTCTGTGATTGCAGAATGCTATTTACTAATTTAAAATCATTGGTGATAGGCCCCAAAAATTTTATTTAACATCTAGTGACCCATGAATTACCGTATGAATGTTGCTCGTGACACGAAAATAATTTTTTTACCCACTGGTTATGCTCATGGCAGTGAAAGTGTTAAGAAATAAGTTATGGCAATATGACCGACAATATTATAAAAATATGAAATCTTTTAAAAGATGGTGTCAAAATATTCCTAACTATTCTTATTTTCTTAAACAATTTAAAAACCTCCAGCATCTTTAAACATTTAAGGTTTTTATTAATAATTGTATGGGAAGATAGTTAAAAAATATTTATTTTTTACTTTAAGTCGTTTGGGCTTAGCCATATTAAAGATTTCTTTTATGCATTTAAAATGAAATGATTTTTTGTGCACGCACCAATCAGGATGTGGACCGTATTATTCTTATTACATTTCCCATGGGGGAAAAATTTTGGAATTACCTAGCGTGCTCATGATTAAACAGAATCAATATGATAAAAGAATTATGGAAATAAAAATACATTAAATCTAAAATAAAGAGACAGCAAATTTCATTTTTCAATACTCATATTGAAATTCTTATCAGCTGCATTTCCGACATAATTGTTTATGTAACTTGGTTTGCAATAGCAAAACAATTGTCATCTGAGAATTTATGGTAAATGTTAGTTTAGATAACGTAAGTTTACAATTTGCAGGCCTGTTTTAGTGTTTGACTGACACTGAATATTGCATGTCAGTCAAAAAGAAGTTTCTAAAAGGTAGCACAACTGATGTTGTACCATTTTTTTAAAATAATGAAATTTTTTTCTGTAGCAGTTAAAGGATAAGAGTTAAGTGCAATAAGTGGTTCATATCTTTTTATTATGAATATAAAAAAGTTACTTTTAACCAACAGGCTGTTTCTTCAGATTTTTCAACTGAAACTACTGAAAATGTATGTAAATATTTTGGATTTTGCTTGTATTTTTGTTATTTAAAAAGCCCCTCCCAAGCATTTAACTACTGCTTTGCATTTAGCTGTCTTCAAATTAGAAAGTTTCAGCAACTTCTTAACAGCATGATTTCATTTCTACAAATTTTGAAAGAACTTGCTGACTTTTAAAAGTTAAAGGTGTTCTTCTGCCTCAACAGGATTTTCCAAAAAAAACCTCATCCTTTCCTTAATTAGTTTACTCATAAAAAAACTCCCCATCAATGTTATTTATAATAGGGTGCCCCTTTAATGATTAGTATTTTTTCTATATTAATTGGGCTCCTCCTTATTTTTTGTTTCCTGTGACGTGAAAGTGTCAAATAATGTTCTAATATTTTAATGTTCCTATGTGGACCAAGCACATGTTATTGTATTTACCATTTGAGTGGATTTCTGTACCATATAAGCAATTAACTTATGCATAGGTTATATGACATGGTTATCAGTCCTTATAATTTTTATCCTTATTATGTGATTTTCCCAATTAAAAATGTTTCTCAATATGGGAAATCCACAATATTATATTTAGGGACTTAAGTTTTATTTTTATTTTATAGTATTTTACATTCAAGTATTGTATAATTCGCATTAAAAAATATTGTTTATATTAAGCTTAAATCTTATTATCAAGCTCAATATGATTCATTGATTTGAAACTACTGTTCTATTGTGATATTAATGATATATAAATCTATATATCAACATAATCTCTATCCATCCATTTATAAATTTGGTCCAAAAATAATCTAGATTACAAATTGTTAGGATCAGTATATTTTTGTTAATTTACTAAGGGTAGATATTTTTCTTTTGAAGTTCTTTTCAATACCTTTAGATAAAATTATTTTTGATTGTTTTTAGTATTTGGGCTTTGTTGAATACATATTCTTTATTAGCCTGCAACCACTTAGATAAAAAAATATTATATTCCTACAAGCGTTTTGTAATTCATTATGTAGGATTACAAATTGCTAGACAGAACCACTAGTGACAGTTTCTTTGAAATTTGAATTTTTAGGCCTATTTTAAATCATTCTCAAACTATCTGAACTTTTTAATGAACTTTTATACCTTTGTGTCATTGTTTTCACATTTTTGTATCAAAATCAAGATTTTTTGTTTTTAATTATGGTCTCTAATTTTGTTATTGTTAGGACAAGATAGTTATATTATGTTTCTTGGGAGTTTATTTTTTTAAAGGTATTACTTTAAAATTAGAAACCACAAATTTTTATTTCTAGCAAACCATTTACTTGTCAAATCTAACTGAACTTCTAAAGATAAAAGAAAAACATATTGTCAATGTTTTTAATAAGCATGGAGCTTTAAATCAGCCGCATGTTTTTTTTCCAAGTTTGCAATTGACTAATGTTAATGGCATGAACACTAATTTCTTTGAAAGTGTATTCCTTTGCATATTAACTTAGGCAGCAATTATTTAACAACTTTTGTTTAAAACGGTTTGTTTCTAAACAGTAAGTATCTGTTTGGTATTTTCATTAGAATAGTCACTAAAAGGAACTAACCTTCATTCTATGAACTTTTCTTTTTTATATTTGATTTCTATAAAACTGTTTTTTATATAAAATTTATACACATCTGTAATTAAAAAAAAAATGGATAAATTATAAAAGGTTCAAGTTATTTGTAATTACAATAAAAAATCAATGCAATTATTTTATGTTGTCTTAAGTTGTGTAAATTGAAAATTTTAAGTATGCAGTCTTCATTTTAAATGTACAAGCTTACACTAGTTCCA
This sequence comes from Tetragnatha montana, assembly GCA_963680715.1. NCBI lineage: Eukaryota > Metazoa > Arthropoda > Arachnida > Araneae > Tetragnathidae > Tetragnatha > Tetragnatha montana. The sequence goes on from OY796675.1 coordinate 35,880,634, forward strand.
ATATTTTGTAGTGTGTTCGATTTTGGCCCAGTGACACCCAAAAAGCTGAAATGGTTGTGAGATACTTGGGTGAAGAAGTGCAGTCTAAATCATTTTCCTTTAAAGAAATTCATCGTACTCTTTTGGATTTAAATACAAAGGTATGCTTTGCATAATTTAGTTTAAAAGAGGAAAAATTTTCTCATTTTTATTGATTTTTATTTGTATTTTCAGGAGGGAGGTGTTATGGTTGATTGTCAGATTGCAGAATCATCTGTAATAATTACATTTGATGATTACAAACCTGGTCATGCTGCTGCCTTGTTAGTTAATTACCTCGATGATATATCAGTTACTTTTCATCAACAGTAAGTGTTTTCCAATTCGATATTTAGTAGATGAGAAACACATGATTATCTGTCTTTTGTAATATATGAACAGTAAATTCTCTGTCAGTTCGCCTACACACTGTTTCTATACCTGTAATTTCTTATTTTAAAGAAAAGTTCTGTGTGGCTTCAATTTATTTTCTTTAGAAATTTTATTTTTCTCATTCAAAAATTTAAAACTGAAGTTCTGTATTTTTCAAAAAATTAGTTTTGTTGCTCTAATTGATTAATGTTTAAGGGTTATTTTGAAGTCTTGTAAATTGCCTTTACCTTAAGGAATAATGAATATTTTTTTTTCTTTCTAGTAATGTTCCTGATAAGTTTGAAGTAAATCCAAAATCATCTCAGCTGTTTGCATGGCAGAATCCTCTTGAAAAACGTTCACTATCATGGAGCTGTGGAGATATTAATGGAGAACATGATTTACTAAAAGTATTCTTATTTACAATGATCACTACTAGGGGAAAAAATTAACAATTAATAACTAATATTAAAATATTTATAAAAATAGTGTGTTGCCACTTTATTCATTGTTTTATTTGCTTTTTTTATTTGAATCTACAAAACGTTTATATTTATTAGTACATGTTTGAATGATTTTTTTGGCAAGGATTTATGTTAAATTATTAATGATCTATAAAAAATTAATTTGCTTTAAATCTTTGCTTTATATAAAAACGTAAATGCTGTTGAGAAGGATAATATATTAATTGATTGAAAGAAGTGTTTAGACTTTAGGCTAGTGTTTTTATTAAATTTCATACAATTTTTTTATAATTTTTTAATGTTAAATTTGTTTGCTTTTAACAGGATGGAATTGGAGAAGCAGAATTTAAAAACCACTCCAAAATTTATTGGGTATCCTTTTTAGACGGTATGCAAAGGGTTTTGATGTTCACTGAAGACCTTGCTTTGGCAACTGCTGCTCAAGAAGTAAAAATATATACTACATTGTTTATCTATTGAATTTAATCATTATATGGTTAATTTAGCCGGGTTGCCATTTTCCAGGGTAGCCCTATAAATCCGTTTTTTTAACAGCATGGATTCCAGAATTCCTGTTTTTATCAATATTTTCAAGAATCTTAAGCTCAACAAGAAAGCACAAAATCAAGTCCAATTTAAAAAACTGATAAAAGATCGGATGTTTTTTTTTTTTTAAAGGATGTTAGGTGTGAATCACTGGCGCCATTCTGAAACATACCTAAGGAAGTCATTTAAAAAGTTTTCAAATTCAAATCACATACTCCTTTTCAATATCCAGTGCTTTTTTGACTGATCAAACTGTTGATCATGCCATGAGAAAATTAGGACTGAAGCATTAATAACATTTTTGATGAAGAATCTCTGGTCTCGCCATCGGTTTTTAGCACTATTACATAGTAGCTACAGTTCTGAAAAACATTTTTTGCAGCCGTAGCTACAATCGCATCGCGTTTACATACAGCTGTCTGACCAATTGGGTGCACCCTAAGTTTTGTGGGGAAAATACCTTCAGAATAAGAAAAATTAAACTGTTTTAAAATCTGTAAATTTTGTTGGATTCTGCAGCATTCCAAAATTTTTGATTCTGGATAAAGGATTTGTTACTATAATAGTTTTCTGGGATTTTGAGTTGAAGTCAGTAGCACCCCTGATTAGCTTGTAAATTTTAAAAATTCACCATTTTCTCTATGTATATAGTTTTATTGATGTTTTTGACACTTTTTAGCTGGATTCGCTCTAAATTTGTATTCAGAAAAACAAATCTATTGTGTAATGTCTCACTTATTTTCATGTTGAAAATGCCTATTACATAATTTTAACATGTAAGGAAATCTTACCCTAAACCCCATTTTCTGCATGCAGTATTCCCCACCCTAATCTACACCCTGAGAGTTAAAAATAACTAAAAAATATTTTGCCTAATATTTGTTTTTCATCATCAAAATTTTGTTAATAAAGTTTATGTTTTAAACCTAAACTGAATGTATTCCCAAACATGATTTTTTTCTATGAAATTCCAGTTCCCTCTATTAGTTGGAATTCATATCTAATATATTTTCAATATTATAGGCAGGAGAATTGGAAAGAATTGAACAAGAAATAAGTATTTCACTGCAAGGAGTTGGCATATCCTTGGTTAATCATGATACCAAGTCTGAGATTATGTACATGGGAATAACTAGGTAAAGTATTTGATTGTTGAATCATCCGAACTTTATTTATGATTTTTTACTGACACTGAATGTTTTGTACAGTACTGGAGTCATTTGGGAAGGAAGAAAAAAGAAAAGCAAACGATTCAAGCCTTTGAGTGTAAAAGATGTAGAAATAATTGAAACTGCCTATCAAAGATACCACAATGAAATTAAAGTTGGCAAGAAAGCTAGGCCCATTGTGCAGTTAAATGGGAGAATAGAGGTATGTTTATTTTTGATATTTTTTACTCTGTTCCTCAATAAACAATAACTTGCTATTACTGCTTATCAAATAGAAACAGTCTTAATCAAATATAAATCCTTCTAGTTTTGCCTTGAGAAATATTTACTGCATATATTTTTAACATTGTTAAGTTTTTAAATAGGTTTTCTTGCTATTAAATTAAAGTTTTTTTCCCCTCAATCCCTTATATTAAGAAACAATCTTTTAAGAATATATTTTAAAGTATTAATAATTCTGTTGACATGCTTTTTCAGGTTGATTTTGAAAATATGACTATGTCAAAACCTTTAGTAAGAGTTTTGAGAAGGACATATGTTTATGGTTTGTGGGTTCAGTATAAAACATCACCTCATCAAGTTCAACTTCATGCAAAAATAAACAGATTACAGGTAATATGATAAAAATACCAGTCTATTTTAATTATCTATATTATTTTCTTGCAATTTTTTATTTTATATAAAAGTCACTTGTCAAGCTTAATATCATCTCTATCTGATTCAGATTGACAATCAATTAATGGACTGTATATTTCCTGTTGTACTTGCACCAGTAGCTCTTCCAAAATCTGTTGCTGCTGAAACTGGTTAGTATGCCTAATTGTTAGATTATTTTAGGAGGCGATAATTTCATACAATTGTTTTGAGGTGGAAAAATACCTTACCCTTAAATAGGGATACCTTTAAGTCAACCCCCCGAAATGAAAGTCTGGTTGGCCCCGTTACACACTATCCATGGTTTTACGATTTGGCTTATCTGAGCTTGATACGGAGGTTTTTCCTTTAATGAAGGAAAAGAGTTATAATTTTAGGTGAGGAAAAAATGTTAGGTGAGAAAGAAACAAACAAGAAAAAGTATTTCTATTTCAGGGGAATAATATTGTCTGTCCTTCTTCACTTGGTGGTTGGGTGTGGGAAAATACAAGTTTCAATAGGGGTGCAGGAAATCAGGGTAGCAAGCTTGGCTACTTAAGCACCTTCCTTCAAAGAAGAGGAAAGGGAAGGGGTAGTTATTGGGGAAAAGTAACCTGTTTGTCTCTCTCTCTATTTCTCCCCAACCTTAGGAAGAGAATGGCCTGGTTTGCTTGGGGTTATACTAACCTCCTAGTGAGAAAATACAAACAATAGTGATGGTTAAGCATCAATTTTTAAATGTATGTAATATTATTTGAAGGTTTCAATTCCTTTGTTAAGTAATATTTTTGTCTTTCAAACATTATAAAATATGTTGTAGATTTTAGATTTTAGCTTTTATTTTATTTGTAACAGCTTCACTTTTCAATTTTTTCTCCACTGTTTATTTGCATTGTCAATTTATATTTATAAACGAGGAAAATAAGAATTTTTAAAATTTCTGTCATTTCTCATATTTTTGATGATTTTCAAACTGTTGCTATGAACCCTGTAAGTAAAACTCATTAACATGTGTTGTATGCTGAAACATTTTAGAATGTATTTATTCTTTCTCTTTAATGATATAAAGTTCATTCTTTAGTTATATAGATTAAGTTTAAGTCAATAATATAAGTATAGATTGAAAGGTTTATAATGCATTCATTTATTAAATGTATAGCTTGCATTAATAAAAAATTCAATCATTTAGATCTTAAAATTGTACTCTTATCTAATCAAAGAAAATCTAAAAACTTGCCTTTACTTACAGAGCCAAAACCTTTTACCGAACTAAGTGTCATGCTTCGTAAAGCTGAGCACTGTGCTGTTCCTCAATTTAAGTAAGAAATTTCTGAGATACAAAACATAATACTCTTTGTATTTTATTTTATACTATATACTCAAAAATAAATTTGTTTTCAGATATTGTAAGATACTTATACAGGAATTCCACATTAAACTTGACCAGGGTTTCATAAACTCAATACTTTCATTTTTTGCTGCTGACCAAGCCCCAGAAGTAAATCATGTAAGTTTATAACTCAATTTTCAGATGATTGTCCATTGTTTTAATATCCATTTTTATCCATTATGACCATTATAATTTTTTTTATGTATGTATATGATGTTTATCTTGCACAATTAATTTATGTGTAAAAGAATTGTAAATGACCTTTTATTACTTTCACTTAGGTAAAAATTTTAGCTATTGATAAAGCTTCTGCTATGTCTACTTTGAAAGATGTTGCTGATGTGTATTCATCTCAAGAGAAACAAAATTATTTTGATAATCTTCACTTCTCACCCCTCAAGGTACTCACACATATCCTTCTATTCTAATCTTTATGAAAAGTAGAGTATTTATTGGCAGTTAATTTGAATCTTTTTACTAAGTTCAATTGGGTATTAATTGAGATATTGAGATTGATTGTATCTCAGTTAATACCCAATTCTGTTGCTGAAAACTAACTTTATGTGCTGAAGAAACACCAGCAAATGATCTATTTTTTGTATATTGGGAGCTAAAGTTGATTTAAAAAGTTTAAACTACATAATCTAGGATATTGTGTTTTAGAAGTTTGATTTAAATTTAGGTGCACATCAGCTTCTCTATGACTGGTGGCAGCACTGACGATAACAAGCCAACTCAAATCCATTCAGACTTTTTGAATTTGCTGCTTCAAAGTGTTGGTGTTACGCTGACTGAGATTCAAGATGTTGTTTTCAAGTATTTATTCTTTCAGTTTTCAATTTTGAAGCTCTAATAATATTTTGTTCAGGGATCTGATTTTTTTTTAACCTTTTAGACTAGACTATTTTGAAAGGCGATACATGTTTATATCTCAAAAACAACTGATAACTGAAGCCTCAACTCATTATGTGAATCAGGTATTTGAACTTCTATGTGGCAAGGAAAAATTAAGTTGAAATTTATTTTAAAAATAAATAATTTGTTTTAGTTAATGATTCTATGTAGTTTGTGTTTTATATTTTTATTGAAACCTAAATTTTTTTTTTATTGGTGCACTTGAAATTTATGTGCCAATTTATAAAACATTTTAATTAATGCCCTGTGTCTAGAATTTAAAAATATCATTTTAACCATTTTCATTATAAATTAAAAGAGAATAATGAACTTTTTAAACAACAATTGCAAATTACTTTATAGGCTGTCAAACAACTGTATATGCTTGTTTTGGGTCTGGATGTGATAGGCAATCCAGTTGGGCTCCTTCTTGGATTAGGAGAAGGTGTCACAGATCTTTTCTATGAACCCTTTCAAGGTGCTATTCAGGGACCTGAAGAATTTGCTGAAGGTCTTGCTTTAGGAGTAAAGTCTCTCTTTGGACATGCTATTGGTATGTTATTCTTATTTCTACCATTAACTTGTTTGAATTAAACGTTTTCAGTCAATTTTTAACCAATGGTCTGTGCTATTGATTAGGAGGTGCCGCAGGGGCAGCTTCTCGCATTACTGGTACTTTGGGTAAGGGCATTGCTGCTTTGACCCTTGATAAGGATTATCAAAAGAGAAGGCAACAGAATATCAGTCGAAGGCCTCAAGACTTCACTCATGGCATAGCACAAAGTGGAAAAGGTCTTGTAATGGTATGGAGCAAAAGAGGTTTCTATTTACTCAGATATTAGAAAAAATTATTTTAAAGGGGTCAAACTTTTAAGCAAGGTCAGGGTTCTTTGTTAAATATTCAGATAAATGAAGGGTTTGGTGGATGAAGGGGCTTTGTTACATTGTTTGAAAATACAACCTAATTCAATGGATGAATTAGTTATGTGCAGAAGTGTTATGCAGCAAAATCTGAATATTTCAAAACAGCTAGAAACAAAGATATGATGAAGATGAGCGGGCTATGTAACATTAAAAATTATGTAACAATAAAACTTTGAACCTAAATTACTCTAAATTCACCTTCATCTCCCAAGCCCTTCAAATATCAAATTAATTTTACTATAAAATGACATTTTATTACTTCAAAATTCTATTCTTCACATCAAAGGACATCTTCATCCCTTTATATTCATTATCTGTTTACACATTTATCTTCCTATTGCCCTTGTAGTTAAAAGCTTAAAACAAAACACATTGCTATGTAAAATTCTACCCAACAAATTAAAGTGTGATGCACTGATAGCAATTACTTTTTAGTTATAAAAAGTTTCTATTGTGGTGTTTCGTGTTTGTAAAACAAACCTTTAGTTTTGTTGTCTACAACTTAAAACTGTTTTTAACACTGTGGAATCATAATGACTATGTTTGAACTTAATCCTGTGTAGGGTGTGTTTGATGGTGTTACTGGAATTGTAACCAAGCCTATTGAAGGGGCCCGTGAAGGTGGTGTTGGTGGCTTCTTCAAAGGGGTTGGGAAAGGTCTGATAGGAATAGTTACCAGGCCAACAGCAGGAGTGGTTGACTTTGCTAGTGGCTCATTGGATGCTGTGAAGAGGTAAACTGTGTTTCTTTTTTTCTTTTGTAACATTCAGTTTTAAAATAATATCTATAAATAACTCCTCAAAGTTAAAAAAAGAGGATGCCAAAGTGTGGAATATTGGTATGGCATGGGCTAGGAAAAGGAGTTGTACTTCGAATAACCTTCTACATTATAATATCAAGTATTTCGAAAACGTTGTTTGTTGAATAGTTTTTTTTTTATTTTGGTTATATTTGTAATAATTTTGTTATTGTATTGTGTGTCAAAAATGTACAAATTTTGTAAGAAAAAAGTGTACTGTCTATCACAAGTTGAGCTCTTGCCTATTTGTTTGGTTGTGGCAGTTGCTATAGCTCCTTGTAAACATGTTGAAGGAAGCGGAAAAATGTCCTAAGGATTCAAATAAGTCATGGTCTTTTTACTAAACTTACTAACACAATAATTCAGCCCCTACTTAGAAAAACCTATTCTCCAGTAGTTTTCAGAACAATCAAGATACCATCCGTTAGAAAATTTGTGATCATTCATGAAACTAAAATTACTTAATTTCTTGACTCAAAAAATGTTACTCATAAATAATAAATAATCCCTTTGAATTGAATTTTAAAATGAACCCTGTTTTTATTATTTTAGAGTAACTCAAGTTTCTGATGAAGTTAAACGCTTACGCGTCCCTCGTTTTGTGAAACCAGACGGAATAATTCGTGCCTATGTTAAAAGAGAGGCTGAAGGAAACAAACTTTTGCAGGTGGGTATACATATTATGAATATCTTTGATTTTTAAGTTTAAACTATTGAATTGTTTTCATTAATATTTGTACTTCGTACAGATATAGCTTTCGAAAATTAATTTTCCATTTCATGGTTTTACAATCATAGCTCAACATGCTGAGGGCCTGTAAAAATTCGAATCATGAATGTATTTTTCAACTTATAAGCTTGATATTAAAAGTTAAACTAAAAATGCCTTTAAAAGTATTTTGTATGCTATTTTAGAATTACCGGCATTTCTCATATATACTTTATTAGAGATTAGCAATGGATAGACTTACCATATTTTCTTGAGCTCTACCCAGGACACTTTGTCAACCTATCGGTCCATCAAAGATTAAAAACTAAATAAACACCCAAACTAAAAAAATTAAACATTTAAACTGAAATAACACTTCATTTAATAATTTGTACTTTTCACTTGACATCCCTTTTTTCAAAAATTTTTTCGTTAGATTTAATTAAATCATATTCACAACAATTAAGTTCAGAGTTAATTTTCACACTTAAAAGGTGTTTGACAGTACAAATAGAGAGTCTTCCCCTTTCAGCAGTCTAAATATGAGTAAAGCGAAGCCGTAGAAGTAGGTAAAAAAATGCAGTTTGAAAATTTTTATCGAAAATTTCCCAAAAAATTTTGTCCAGTCTTAAAATTACAAAAACCCAGGACATTTTGGGACCCAGGACAGCCTCCAAAACCCAGGACTGTCCTGGGTAAACCAGGACGTATGGTTAAGCCTAGCAATGGAGGTTTCCTTATCTATCAATTTGCTCTCTTGTTTATAAAGACTGAGCATTCTCATTTATTAATTTAAAAATTAACTAAGTGAGCCTAATGTAGGTATAATGGTTTCAAAGTCAATTAGTGAATATACTATATATAAACAATCCTTATTACAAAAAGATTCCAATATTTAATTTCTATTCTTATGTCAGACTTTATGCTAAATAGTGTAAATTTTGAATAAAACGTTTTAGTGCTTAAATATTTTATTTGCTATTTTAGGAAGTTGAAAAGGGCAAATATGCTAATACTGATGTGTACATAGCTCATGCTTCTATTGGTGATGACAAGCTTTTTCTCCTTGTTACAAATAAGTAAGATATTTCACACTAGTTTTTGTCTGCTTTTAATGGATAAAATTTAAATGTTTTATTTTCAATCCTGTCATTTTTAATGTAATCACAAAGTATTATCTGGTTTATGTAATCGCAAAGTTGATAATCAAAGTTTTTAACATGTGAGCAGCTATATTTACTTTCATGATACTTCCTTAATGACTTTTTAAAATTATTTTAATTGAATGAGAACTGATATATTTTATAGTCGAGTTATGTACATTGAAAAAGGAGACATATTTGGTCAATGGAACACAGTTTGGGAATACCGCTATGAAGAAATCAGAGAAGCTCCACAAGTTACTGAAAAAGGATTAAGGATAATGTTAACTGTAAGTATCAGTGTTATGTTCAGTGATAATAAAACTTTATTTAATATTTTTGGTTGTTGATGATATTGGACTGTATACCTTGACAACTGGTAATTCTATTTGTTATTGACTACAAAGTTATATTTCCTAAAACAACCATTGCATAAAATATCATTAATTTCTCCTCAGACTCCACAACGTAAAGGTCTGTTCAGCAAGTCTGTTGCTGGCAAGCTTGTGCATTTCACGAGTCCTGAAGTTTCACAGGTACTTAAAATTTTACTTTTAAGCAGAGTTGGCAAGTGTTTGCTGCTTAGGTATAAAAGTAGACTTAGGGTTATTGCTGTTAACATGGGGAAAATTATTTAGTTTAATTTTTTGGGGCACCCCTCAGAAAGGCGCCCTTTGGTGTAAAACTAATATTTTGAAAGTTTCAGCTCAAAAAATAAATTGTTGACCCCACCCCCAAGCGATGCATTTTTAGAAATTACCTTTGTTATATGAATGTTTTTCTTATTTTAGTGGCTGGCTGATAAAATAACTGAAGCGATGAAGAAGTGAACAAGGTAATATCTTGCCACTTGTTTCTTTTAGTTTAGTACTTAGAAATTACAGTACATACAGTAGTTCTTAACTTTTGTAAAAAACAGAATATATACAGATTTATGTCAATACTTTAGTAAATTGATGTTTTCCAAATAATATGTTACTGGCAGTGTGGTGTGATAAATACAGGCATTATTAATAATTCTCTGCCATTTTGGGCAAAGTGTTACAAAACACCCAGTATACACAAAATACACAGTATTTTCCCGGACATTATTGGTAATATGCAATGATTTTTTGTCAATGTGATGGAAAGGAAAAGTAAGATAATCTAAAAAATGAAAGGAACTTGAAAAAGGAAACAAATTTAATTACTAATGAGTTGTTTAAAATAAAAATTATCAGTAAAATTCATAATTGATACATTCAGGCTCTCTCAAAACAGTCAAACAAACAACAAAAATAGATAATAATGAGCAGTTTGATGCAACTTATTTGGGATAGCAAGAAATTTTTAAACAAAATTTCAAACATTTTAGTTTGCAAATATGTAGACAGATGGCAAAAGGGGTAAAATGGAGCCTGGTTATTGCATGTTCTGCTTGGAAGCAAAATAGATCAAATTGGCTTGATGCTTACACTTTCAATTGGAATCAAAGGCCAAATTCATGTTTTTAATATATTTTAAGTGCTGGAATAGTTTGAGTAGAGAAAATTATTGCATAATGAAGCAAAAATAGGAGCCATGAAGATTGTTTCACCCTTCATTTTCCAGACTAACCATCTGTGAATGAATTATTAACTAAAAGTTTTAAAATTTAGTGTAAAAAATCCTTGGTTTCTCAATTTGCTGAAATTTCAATTTTCATCACAAAATAACCTTTTTGCAGGGGTCAGAGTTGTCCTATATATCCTATATTTTTCCAAAAACTTTAAAAAACGTCCTATATTGTCCTATATTTTTGCAAATGCCCTATATGTCCTATATTTCTCATCCCAAACCCGAAGTTGAAGCAATCCTGATGCATTAAACTAAAGTGTGTACAAAAGAAATGAAAAATAGGTGTAATGGAAAAGTGGGCAAATGGTTGATAGTAGAAAAATAAAATTCCAGTCACAATTACCATGTTTTAACTTATTTATAAAAACCATGTTAAGTTCTTGTCCTAAAGAGGTTATTTTCAAAGTTTAACAACAAAAAAGTAAGAAAGTTATTGTCTCTTCTTGAAGACAATCTCTTAAGATTAAAAACTTTACACAGTTTTTATAAATAAGTTAAAACATCATAATTTTATTTTAGCCTCCAGTTGTTTGCCCCCACAATAACTCATTTTACATTGGTTCTGGCAATTTTCATCAGTACCCTAGCACCTTAGAATTGCTTCAGGGTCCTCCTTTCCAGGATAATTCTGAATTATATTCAAGTAGTTTCAATCTGATCTGATGATCCACCCTATCATTTTTGCCCATGAGTTTTGAATCACCCTATGTTATGTTTCAATCTGCATTTCAGAACACTTAATGAATATTTTAAGTTTTATCTAAAAATATCATTTCTTTATTGTTTATCGAGTCTAAATTCACTGAGAGGTATCAGTTTTTAAAGTTATAATCTGGAAAAATGTAAATAAATATAGTTAAACCCTTTTTGGAAGGTCCTATATTTGTCCTATATTTTTTGTATAGAATGTCCTATATTTAGTGAAATAGTTGCTCCTACCCCTGTTTTTGCAAAACCCATTAAGTGAGTAAATTAATTTAGCTTTGATATTTATCTTTTTACTCTTATTCTATGTGAAGCCAAATACAGCATGGAGACAGTTCTCTCTATGGAGAATCTCCATCATGCAATAATAACTTTCCTGTTCTAGGGTAGGCATCATAAATAATGAGGGCAAAATAATTAACCCCTTCAGTCTTGACCACCCCAAATTTTCTTTAGGATTTAATAGCAATCACAGCAGCTAGGACTGAAAGGATAAATGTCATTGAATTTATCACATTGCCTGCTTTATTTCAGGAATTATTAATAATGCCCCAATTAAAGCAGGAAATGTGATAAAGTTCACTTCAAAAGAATGCTCAGTTTGTAATACTCTTAAAATACACTGCAACTTGGAAAATTAGAAGCTGAAGGGAGCTCTGAAAAACTTTGAATTATTCAAGACTTTAAAATGGAAGTTCCATCTTTTACCTGTAATTCCAGATTTAGTGAGTGATTGAACGTATGACCTTCTTCTTTCAACTTATTACCAACCTTTCCTACAAAGGAATCCTCAAGTACTAGTTCTGATTGTGTGGCTCATACAAAGGCGTGGTACATGTTAAATCTGAAAACTCTCTTCGAAAAGTAGCAATTTTCCTTTTGTTAATTCCAGTAAGATTTTATAAGAATAAAATAAAAAAAATGCTGATTTTAAGTTATGTGAGAAAACCTTGAAATAAAAAAGTTAAGCTTTGAATTATCCACGATCTTTTAACTATGATTTAATAGAAAGTCAAGGGACCAAGAGAAAACTTAGAATTATCTACACCTTGAATTAAAGATGTTCAAGTTATCCAAGTTGCACTGTAATACAGAATAAGACAATGATCAAATCTATTTAGAAGGTTTTTGTGTACTTTAAAGAAATTAATTCCTATGAAAATTATTGTTGTTAAAAACTAAGTAATTTTTATGTCTGAATGAATAATGTCTTTTTTTTTTTTTCATTTTAGATTTGAATATGTTAAAGTTCAGTCCCTTACACATTTCCATCAGGAAAGCCAAGGAAAATCCTTTGAATGAGTGTGATAATTGTGCTAAGAACTGATACTGACATACTTTCTCTACTTGTTTTTTTCTTGTTAGTCAAGTTAATGTTCCTGGTTTGGAATTAGTTGAATGTTTTTTTTTGTGTTTGATATTGATTGTGATTTATTCTTGAACTGTACACATCCCATTGACATCACATATTTCATGTCTGGTTTTGAAGATCTTCTATTAAAATATTTCCATTTTTTAAAATATTAAGTTTTTAGCTTATGAGAAGGTTTGTTTAATTCATCTTGTAAATAAGTTTATTAAATGCTTTGTTATGCAAACAAATACACTGCTTAAAAGCCTCATTATTCTTAAATGTTCTTGTATTTGTCCTTAACTGCAATTTATGTACTAAAGTACGCTGTTAAATCAGTTTAAAATCTAGTCTAAAAATATGCAGTATTATGTTGACATTAACAATGTGATATACAGGGTGTTTCAAAAGTCTGTTTCACGTTTTATGTGGAACCAACGTCTCCAAGGGTTATAGAAGTAAAGTGTACCCCTTGGTAATTGACTATGGAGAATACATTGAGATGACTTACAACACCTCTAGGGACAAAATAAGAAAGTTAAATAAGAAAGGACAATTAGTTAAAATACTAAAGGAGATGGAACAAAAACTTAAATGAGAATATTGTCGGCAAAATTATAAAAAACTTGCAAAAAAAAAATGCCCTCATGAAAATTTCTTTAATATTTGAAGAGATATTGGCAAGTGAAAAAAGAACTTTTCCTGGCCTCAAAAGACAAAAGTTTGTATACTTACGAGTTTCAAAAAACTACTTACAAGTTTTACTAAAAATCAAATGCCGTGTTGCAGCAGTCAATGAAATCATCGTAAACAACAGTCTCTCCGAAACATTGTTTTGACAATTTGCATTGTTTTTTTTCTTGTTAAAAAAAGATGAGGTGGAAGTTACGTAGTTTTCACAGAAGTTGTGCAAGGGTAAGTGAACCCAGCATGCTGGGGGTTGGCAATCTATACCAAGCAGGGGGTCACAGCCCCCTAGTTTTAGGTAATTTTTTTTATTTAGCTAAAAAACACAAAAACTACATGAGAACACTGAAAAATTTGCAAACCTTTTCATTTTTGAGGCATGAAGGAATGCTATTTTCACTTTCTAATATCTCCTCACACATTGTAGATATTTTCCTGCACGTTTTTAATGATATTGCCAACAATGCTAACATTGAAGTTTTTGTTCTATCTCTTTTAGTTTTTAATTAGTTTTTCAACTTTCTTATTTTGGCACTTCGGGCACTGTAAGTCATCTCTGTGGATTCCCCATGTTCACTTACCTAGGGGTAACCTTACTTCTATTACCCTAGAAGAGGTTGGTTCCAAATAAAGCTGTGAAACAGATTTTTGAAACACCCTATTGACTGTACTTAATTTTTCTTTCAAATTCTTAGTTATGTCTTAATTGTTTTATTAAGTTTACTATAATATCATTATTGTAAATAACTTGACTAGATTATCATGGACAAGTTAACCATGATTTTCTTTAGTTATTAAATTTAATGTCTTCTGTCCTGTTTTAACTGTTTTTTTATTTATGAATTTTTAAAAATGGTTCAAAATTGGAACTTAATAATAACTTTTTCAATTATGAAGCTCTCTATTTTTAAATCAGTTGCATCAAAATGCACAACATCTAACTGTAAATCTGAATGTAAACTGCCTTTTATATTGTAGAAAAATATTTTTAAAAGGATTCACATTAGTTGAAGATTTTGTATTTATTTTCTATCTTGTAGAATATTTGTATAATAGGAAATTTATTTAAAAGAAAATGGTTGCTCTAGTTAATCAAGTGCAAGTTCTATTGACTCATGATTACCTGTGATAAAGTTATTTTTTATCAATTGCAGCTGTTTTTCTATTTTAAAAAAAGATTTAATTGTTTTTTTTTTTTTGATATTTTGTTAATCTTTGAATGGTCTATATGTTATGAGTATAGCAATACATTGACCATTATTTTCAGAATTTACCAATTGTTTTAATAAACTTAAATTTAAGGTATGGAATTTGCATTTTTCTATCATGTGCTTTTATTTATAGCTTTTCATTCTAGGAACATAAATACAAGAATAAGCTGAGTACAGGTCTATACATACAGCAGATAGAAATTAAATTAAATAACCTTTTATATATTTAGATTATTTTAAAAAAAAAAAAGCCAATTCTCTCTATAAAGTAAGGAAATTTCCTTTCACCGTAGCTTACAGACATGTTACTTTAGTCTGGCTTTTCTAAGGTACATAACTTCTAATACATTTGCCTATGGCTTAATTTCAGGAAACCTGCATAGAAAATTGAATCTTCATAAAAGAAGCTTTTTTTGTTTAGATAGCTAATAATGCATAATTTTAAAATTAAAATCTTTAAAAAAAAACAATTCTCCTCTTGGAATTCAATAGCTTTGATAGGCATAATTTACATTTGTTTTGTGCTAGGATTCTGTTTAAAGATTACTCTCAAAGCCTTAAATATAAAACCTCTAAGTAAAACACTTAATTTTTTGGCCTGGATAGTTAGCAAATAGTGGTTTAAGATAGCATAATTTTCAAACAAGGGTCCAATTTTGAAAATCTTGCAGTTTGGATCATTTTTTCTTACTAAAGGCAAATGTACCTTATAGTAAAAATTACCTGGTTCAATTTAAAATGGGGAACTGCACTTGACCGGTCATAGTATTTTTATACTGTATATAAATAGTAGACTAAAATTCATAACAATTTTATGCAGTAACTGTCCAATAAAATAAGTTTTTTTACTAGACTACTTTGTGTAAAAGCTGTGTCTTAAACTATGTGCGAATGTAACTATAGTAGATATTGGACCAGCTTATAATATAAAGCAATATTGTTAAATCAAATCTAGAAAATTGTCTTTGTTTTGTAATGGTTGAACTTGTACTATTTTCTGCCAAAAGATTTTATTTTTGCTTGTACTAGTTAAATATGTCATGAGCTTTAAATAAAGTTGTCATCTTTGTTTGAAATCTTTATATTTATGGTTTTTGTATGCGTGATATTACTTTGTTCTACATTATTACATGTTGGATGTCCCCCCTATAATTTTGAATCAGGCTGTATGAGGTCTATCTATACAAGGGGATTCAAAACTTCAAAATTACAGGGGGTGTAGACCCACATGAAGACAATTTAGATTAACCCTAGTAAGAGAGGTCTGTGAAGCAATCCTGAGATGTTAAGAGTGCAATCAAAAGTTGGTAGAAGTAATAAAAAATGGATTATTGTAGGCAAAAAGGTTAGAGGTATAAATAAAATTCCAGTGCCAATCTTTAATGGTTTACCTTTGTTATAAAAACTGCGAAAAGTTTTTATCCTGATAGTCCTTCACCCCTTAAACCCTTTGACCCCTTAAACACAAAAACTTAAGTTTTTATTTTACGAAGTTAAATCATGATAATTAGGACTGAAATTATTTCTAGCACCTCAGGATTGCTTCGCGGACCCACCTTATGAGGCTGATTCTAAATTGTTTTCTTAATTATCGTTTTCTAAAAGTAGATGTTTAAAGTTACAGTTATTGCTTCGACCACGGACTGAATTTCATTTCAAATTATTCAAAACTGTTTAGCATATTTGTACTGTTTGAATATTTTTTTTTCCAAAAGCACTAAACCTTGAGCCTAAATTAGAGTAAGTGTGAAGTCATAATGAAGAAGTGGGAAACTGGCGCACTATACTCAGTCTTGGGTTTTGCGCCATAAAACTCCAAACAACCAACCAACCAAGAAGTGAGAAAACAGCAAAATTATTTTAAAATACCAGTCGCTAAAATCTGAAAACCTTATTTCAATCATTTTAGTACATTTTTATTTAAAAAATGTAAATACACAAATTAATGGGTTTTTTAAAATTTTACTTTTTTCGTGCTTAAAATTATTCTTTCTGCATTATGTAATATATTTAATATTGCCTTGGCCTATGCACAAACATGACCCAGTCTATTTTTAAAATGTATTAAGTCAGCGGTTCTCAAACTGTGGGGCACGCCCCACAGACTAAGTATAAGAAAAAACTGTTTCAAGACTCAAATTTCTAAAATTTTTCTGGGGGTGGACCCCCAGAACCCCAATTTATACTTAACACTCTGTTCTGTATTGCTCACAATTTTTTTTATATAAAGCTAATCAAGATGTAAATCCTAATTTACGATTCTAAAAAGCTTCATTTTTTACTTGGGGCTTTGGAATAATTTAGTCCTTCCCCAGAAAATAAAAATCTAGATATGAGTCTTGCGGTAAAAATTATTAAACTTCCTTAAAAGATAATTTGGGCCCTCCCCAAAAAATGTCCCTTATACGCCACTCGTGTGGGATATCGAAATTCAAATCAGCCCCAATGGAGGTCCAAAAGTGCCCTGTATCCTTGAAAATCCTTAAAAAATAACTTAAAATTGTAATTGTAAAATTTTATAATTTTCCGCTGGAGGACCCCACAGAACCCCCCCCATTCCCCTTGGGAAGTGGTTCCTGACCTGTGTTCTTCAGACCTAAAGTGGTCACTGGGGGGCTTCGAATGCATATTGTGCTTTATTATGCACCCAAAAAATAAAGTTTAAAAAATTATTTTTGTGCAACTCCTGAATCAAGTCTTTTTACTACTCCCCCAGGGAATGGCCCCCTCTGAAAATCTGTCTTGGACTAACGTCGTACTGTAGCTTTATCATCAAAATGATATTATTATTGCATTCCATATATTGGGGGGAGGGCGCGATGAAAATTATGATTGAAAATTGGGTCGCCAATATTGAAAGTTCGAAAAGCACTATACTAAGTACCTAAACATTTTGGCGAAAAATATTTTTGTAAAGGTATAAACTAATCTTTAAAGAATGAATTAATTTCTCAAAACAAAATATAGACGCGAAGAGCTCTATCTTAAAACTATCTTCGAACGTACAAAAGTGTAAGTAAGTAAAAAATTTCTTTACCCTGAAGTTGACAACAAAACCAAAGTCTAAAATACCTTTAATGAAAATCGATTCCAAATAAAAATGACTAGTTATCTATTCATCTCTCATCAACATAAATCTCTTCTCTATATCCATCAGTAATAAGTTCCAAGTCCATTCGTTCTATGGGTGTGATGCGACAAGGTGTGTCCTTGCAGGTTCGGATACAGGTTGCACGTCGGAGAAGGACCCGACCAGTACGAACCGGACATGGCCGGACTGAAAAGAGGCCCTTGGGACGTCACCGGAATGGAACTGGCCCTGGGAGTCAGGTAATTCAGCTTCGGCGCGTGGTAGGCCGGCAGGAAGAAATCCGACTGGAACTTGTAGGCGGCCGGGTCGTTGCTGCCCGGCTGGCAGGCCTGGGCCAGGCCGTGGAAGTCGAACTTGTAGGCGTAGCGCTTGCCGTGCACCTTGGTCATGATGTTCTTGTCGTAGTAGTAGCGGAGGGCGCGCGACAGCTTGTCGTAGTTCATGTTGGGCTTGCTCTTGCGCTCGCCCCAGCGCCGCGCCACCTCGTCCGGGTCGGTGAGCTTGAACTCACCGTTCGTCCCCTCCCACGTGATGCAGCCCGAGTTGCTGCTGTCGGACAGCAGCTCCAGCAGGAACTGCCACAGCTGGATCTGCCCGCTGCCTGTCAGAGAAAGTTTAATTACAAATACGACCATTTAAAAAATATTATAGCGAAAGCATAAGGGTGACTGTTTGATTTAAAAGTCCAACAGTTGATGCTTGATTTTCAGCGCATTTAATGGCACTCTACGTTACATAACTTTCCAGTTTGGTTTAATTTTTTTGAAACTTCTTCTAAATTATTTTACTAGACATTTTTAGAATCTCTTATAAATAACACTAGTTATAAAAAAAACAGGCATGGATCTAAGGGGGGAGCACTCTGGAGAGTCCCTCCCCCCGGGGAATACTTAAAATGAGTTAAAACCCTACTTTTACAGGTCAAATTTAAAATTTTTCCTGGGGGAGGATCCCCATACTCCCCCAGCGGTAACAAAAGGGATATTGAGTTATACTTTTTAGAAAACCCCCAACATTTTGGCATTTTTCTCAAAAAGTTAAGGTGATGGTCTGGAAAAGTGCCCCCCCCCCTGGAGCCGTGCTGGATCCGCGCCTGTAAAAAACACCCACAAGAGTGAAAACTACAGTTAAAAAGTTTTCAGATAATGAATTAATTTTCTTGAAAAATATGTATCTAGCACAAATAAAATAATTGCCTCTTATTCGTGTAATTTTCCATACATAAACTAAGGGGAAAGCTGAAATTTCCCAGCATTGCAAAGAGAGGGGTTGAGAAGCAATAAGGATCACTGAAGTATGAATAAATAAATATCAGGGTGCATAAAAAAACCCTTTTTTAAAAAATTCATATTGGGACCCATGGATAAAGTTGCCTTACGTAAAAAGAAAAAGACAACTATGCAGGATTTAATAACACCGGTTAATATCTTTAGATCGATGAATATATTTGAGCAATGAAAAACTGAGTTTTTGAATACCCTAAAAAAAACTAATATTGTGAAATAAAATAAATCTTTTGCAATTAATACTATTGCAACGTTCAAAACTAGCCCTAATGTAAAAATAGGGACGTCCTAATTGTTAATTTTAACAAACACGTATAAACCATATAAAACAACCCTCAGTTTCCCCCCTCAAACACGGGACACCCAACGCTCTTGTGCAAAGGCCGATGTCTGCATAGTGGAGAGGGGGAGGGGAGATACGGTTAATGGATGTCGATTGGAGAGTCAACAGAGAGAACCTCTCTTAAAAAAAGGAGAACTCTGTGGTTTGCGGGCGACCGCCATTGAGAGTCATTAGTATGGCTTTGACACCCGACGCCATATGGCATGCTCTGTCAACACTCGGTTTGAAGAAGATGGCGTCACCCATTAGAAGGGGATTGATTGTTGGAGATTTCGATCGTTGTAAAGATTGAAGTGTTTTGGAGAGTGGGATGTTTTCGATTTTTTTTTTTATCTTTTATGGGAAGTTTTTCCTTAAAAATACTAAATGTGTGGATCATTTAAGAGGAGGATTATTTTGTATTTTTGCTGATGTTCTTTTTTAGGTTAAGGTATTGATTTTCAAGTAAGAATATCATTCACTAGTTTATCAAGGAAATATACTTTAACGAAAACCGTCTAACACTGGTGTTTTATGAGCTTGAACATTTTAAATACTTTCCCAAATTCCCAATTTCTGACTTTTTCCCCTGAGTTTACTTTAGTAATATAAGAGAATTTTAGGTTTATTTTGCATATTTGTTAGTGGTTTCCAATTCATTCTATACTTACTTCTAGGTAATTACAATAGTTACTATTGAATACATTTTAAGAGAAAGGTAATAAAAAGGGTTTTCATCAGGGGTTTCTATTCCTACTGGTGGCCCTCGAAGTCTCATGAGAAAATAACTTGCAGTATCAAATTATTAGATATGCTGTTATTTAAGAAAACAATAAAGTTTTTGCACTTAATAAGGTTTGTGGTGTAAATGGTGCATTTTAGAATAAACAGAAAAAAAATCCCTGATATAATGAACTATATTTAACTGTATTACAATATCCACAAGGAAAATACTTCGAAAAGGAATTGAAAGTTATTTGAACAAATACTAGTTTTTGTTGAAAATACTTGTTTCAAATGACAATACAATAAAAATTATTACAATATTTTAAGAATTTTTATTTAAATATTAGATACACAGTTCTTACTCAAAAAAGTTCAACAGAGATGAAGTCACTTCCCTCCATACAAATGATGTTCATCTTATTTTCAAACTTAAATACCTAAATCTCCTTTAAACTTGATACTACTTTAAATCATTTTACTTTTACTTTTTTTGTCAGACCTTTTTTAAACTTGGTATTTCCTATCATTACTGAAGTGTCTCGTATTTTAGAGATATTTTCTGACCTACATAATTATGTTCTTCAAGTTAAACTTTAATTTGCTACAAAAAAAATTTAAATGTACTTTAAAGAGTTTTACCTTGTGAGGCCAACCGACTACTAGCTGCACTGAGAAGTTGATATGGATCTGTAACTGAAAATTACATGAGCATGGAGAATAAAGTTATAAAAATGGTTTCTAAACTAAGATTTTAAAGAATTGGATTTTTTTTTATTGATAGTTATAAATAACTAAACAAAAGGTATCTAAAACAGATAAAATCCATTTATTTAAGTTCATCTTTATTCTCTGAAAATTGAAATATTTATTTTAATCAACTATTTGCTAAAAGTACAGATTCTCACGAAAATATGGAATGCATGCTATTATTTAAAGCGATAACTCAAAGATATAACATAAATGTAATAATATTTCTATTTCAGTCACTTATGCTTACATAAATCCAACTTTAACTTAAAGTAATCAATTTTGTTACCATGTATTTTTCTATTCTTCTATAAAAAAAAAAACTGACTATAACCTTTATTTGCGTTTACTAAAGTCTCACCCGATTTTAACGCCCCCTCAACACCAGGTTAGGAATCAGCATTTGAATTTTGAAAAATAATAAGGGTATGAGACAAGGCTTAAGTTGTATAAGTAGTGGGCTATGTATTCATAACATATTGATCTGATAATATTTATTCTTTACTTTATTAGTAGATTTTACTTTTATATTAAAAAACTTACCTTGAACTTGTGATTGTGATTCTGTAGCCTTAGCTACTAACTGTCCTGCAAAACCTAGAAAAAATATTCATAATTAAAACAGTAATTCACTTACTAACTTTATACCACATTATGTTTCTTTTAACTGTAGTATTAGGAATCAAGAATTTCAGTATTGTGAATTGATTGTATTTCGAATAATTGCGGCATTGTGAATTAAATTTAGCAAAATAAACTTTTTATAAAAACACATAAATATGTTTACTCTTTTTCTTTCTTTTTCCTACTTTGGGATAAGAGGTTTTAATTCTGTTTTCTGAGAAGTTTATATCAAAGCATATATTGTATGTAATTGCACAAACGCCTTAAATTATATTACTTTAATTTTGATAAATTAATAGATTTAGTTTATACTGTAGAGTTGGTTATTTATTAATTTGATTTCACATTGTAAAATTAAATAGCTGAGATAAAGTTTACCCAGCATAGTTTTATAACCAAATAATTTTTAAGCAAACTTTTGTAATCAAATTTGCTATATTTGAAAATATTTTATTGTTTTTGAACTTAAATTAGCCTGTAAACTATTATTTTTGACAATTTTAATTGCAAAAAGTGCTCTAATTAATTTCCAAACTGTTACCTTCACGCAGCCAAAACTTTCCCACAAAAATCCATTCTGTCTGATTTGGCTTTTCTTTGTTTCTTTGCAATACGTTAAATTTTTCTGTAAAACTCGATTTTCCGTGATAAGTCTTACTGTGCAGTATAAAAAAACTCAACTTGTAACATCTGAATCATGGCAACGCATTTTTAACACATTTTTGATGAGAGAAACTAAAAAAAAAAAAAATCCCATAATCACATTAATACTTATTTCTAATCACTCTCTTAAATCCTTCTTACACAAATCCCAGCTGTCCGATTTTGCGTTTCTAATCATATGTGTTTGTTTTCCTGCAATATGCTTAATTTTCTGTAAAACCTGTTTTTCCTTGATAAGTCATACTCTGCCGTAAAACAAAATTATCATTGTTACATCTAAATCATAGCTACGCATTTCTTAACACATTTTTGATGAGAGAACCTAATCCCATCATCATTCATACAAATTTCCCATCACTCATAAATAAATTCCTCTTATACTTCCATAAATCCCAGCTGTCCGATTTCGCGCTTCTACACTTATATGTTTGTTTTTGTGCAATACGCTGGAGAAGTAGTTTTTCCTGTAAAACCAGTTTTTCCTTGATAAGTCTCACTATACAGTAAAACAAACTTTAGCATATATAATCTGTAACATAGCGACGTATGCATTTTATATCGAATTTCTAATGAGAAAAACTAATACCAACATCTTTCGGTCCTTTTAAAGTAACTCTTAAATTCAACCTACATATTTTTATTATAGATCACTCAGAAATCCATCTTCTTCACATTTTTTAAGATAAAGAAACACATCTATGTCAATAAATTTTATGAAAAGTCAACAATATCGTCTATATTATCGGTAGATAAATACTGGTAGTAAAACAAGAAAGTAATGAAATCCATCTATCTCTAAAAGCCACCGTGTTAGTCATATAAACAGGAACAAAAAAATCAACGATCAAAGGAGAATAATCATAGAGTTTTAAGTAAACTTACAAACAATAGGGAGACTGTTGTACATGAGAACAGTTTTACCTACGGACATTGAATTTTAAAAATTCGGAAATAAACAGAAATTTTGTAGTCGATATTGTATGCAAACAGATATGTACTATCTAGTTGCTAACGTGAAATCAGTGCTCTTTGAATAAAAAATTTAACTAAATAATAATAAATTTACTGTTTTTAGATGATCAAAGTTACTTTTAGTGCATACCTGCATTAATATTTTCTCCCTTTAATGATGATATGATTAAATGGAATATACTGGATGAGTCATCGAGATTTTGACTATTAGTTTTGATATCAGAAGTCGGTAGACCTCAATCCTTTTATATTTTTCCATGTGTCAAGCTGCTGGCTACATACTTTCTTATAAACACCTATTTTTCTTTGAAATTGGCTCTCTATTATTTCAAAGAAAAATAAGTTTGACACCATGAAAAGGGAGAATAACCTTCCTCTAGAAAGTGTTCAATGTTTGAAATTATCAGTAACAAATAAAAATGCAATAATTAAAAATCTGAAGTATCACAAAAGCAACAATGGGTAAAAAATGGGATCAGTGTTTTAAAAATTAAAGAAAACATGAAAAATAAAAGATTCCCAACAATGAAATGAACAATGAATTCTTAAATTCAGAATAAATGTTTTATACATTGTTGTTTATAAACAAACGTACCGTATAGTAAGACAGCGTAAGCTGAAGCAGAGCACCAATAACTAGAACCAACCAATCAATTTTTATTTATTTGTGGAAATTTATTACAGAGTGACCTTTGCTTTTTCTTGAAAGAAACTCTTTTATTTTCTTTAAAATTATACAGGAACGTTTTTAAAGAAAAATAAGCTTTCACGTGATTTCTCGAGAAGAGGTAACCGAGAATTCGTCATTTAGGATGTGGGGAGCTATAAAGATTAAGATACAGAATACACAGGGCCGCGGAGAGCCAATCTTTTTATATTTTTATAGCATTTTGAATTCTAAAACACCTATGATATGCCTTCGTTCCATCCAATTGTACCTACGGACACGTTCTTGATGTGTCTGTAGATAACCAGCGTTATTGAATCGGATTTCTTTTATGTGTGCATAATTTTAATGCATATAATTTTTTTTCTGAACGGCTATGTATTTGTCGGCGATTATGTTCTAGTAACTTTTAGATGAAAAGTCAAACAGTTTGTGATCTAAACTACTTCTTATAAACTTTTGATTCTACTCTGCATTTAATGTAAAATATATTATAAATATGTAGCACCACTATCACATTCCGGTATGATGATGAAAAAATTGAAATTTCTACCGAAGAAGATTTGCGAAAGTTACTACCACCAAATGTTGGCCAAACTATGTGTCGATGAAATCATTTTATGGTTTCATTTGAGTTTTGCAGGATATTAGGCTGGATAATCAGATCAGTCAACATGATAGATGAAACTATATTAACCTTAAATTTCGATTTAAAAGTTCCATGTGATTTATGTGTTATTTTGTTGGTAAGAAATCAAGACTTGAATCAATCAAGTTCCTTTAAATGATCATATAGGCTCTAAAGGTAATTTAATTTAAAAAAGAAAAATTATTTCCAATTCATTACAAGCTAGGAATTGTTAATTAAAAGGTAATGCATAAATAGAAAATTCATGTTTAACTTTTTCAACTAGACTACTAATTAGTCACGTATTTATGAAACTGGCGTTCGATATTATATTTTAGTGGTGCTATATTTTTATTCTAATCTTATAATATTTTGCCTTTAAAACTATGTTCTATAACGCTGGAATTTAATTGTTTTTGGACTGCAAAGTAGACTGCACTAAAAGTAGATAGATAATTTATCAAAAAAGATGTGCACTTCTGGTTTCTTTCTTATTTTCAGCTAAGTGATCGTGGATATTTATTCACGGAATAAAATCCCGATTCAAAAGCATTGGAAACGGAAAATATGCAACATTTAAATAAATCCAAACGACATAAATTTAATTGATTAATTGGGATTCGATATTTGTTTGAGGATTTTCATTCGTAATATCAAGTATCACTCATAAACTCATATGTTTTCCTTTTTAACAGGGTGCTAAAAAAATAATTTTAAAGTTGACTTCAAACTAAGTAAGACGTTTAGGAGCTAAGTTAAGTTGGTTTTGCTGCATACAAAGGGCTCGCAAGGAAAAATAGTTTTACAGAAAATTTATGCATTGCAAGAAAAACAACATATGAATCTGTACTTATAATTTATAATTCTAAATTTAAGCCATAAGTTTATCTCATAAATTTGAAGAGTGTTTTTAGGAAGTTTTGAAAACTTCAGTGTGCATTAATTCAGAAAAGTAGGAAAAGTAGGCACAGAAAGGAAACTTTAAAAAAGTCTAGTTCGATTGATAATAGAGTCGCGACTAAAAGTTTAAGTAGTTTATTTCCTCTTTTAAAAATTACTACATACATTTCAGAACCTCGAAGACGATAACATTGGAGGTTTTCTTACCTGCTGTAACAGAGGCCGCAGTTTCATAAGAAGGAGCACCGGCAGTGGCAGGGTTCCACGCATTTTTACGCAGTGCCTCCGTATACGCAGAACTATCTGATAGAAGTTTTGAAAATTATTATTTGAGGTTGAAAAGCATGGAAATTATTAGAATGTTTAAAAGGGGGAGACATGTTTTTGAGATATAAGCTTCTATGCTTTTTAATGAAAAGGGTTTTTTTTGTAGTTTTTTGTTGTACATTGTACACTCAGATTTGTCAAAGCGATAAAAAAAATCAAAGCAATTGTCCTTCTTTAAACGTTTTTTTTTTCTCTTTGAGCCTTAATTTTTCTCAAAATGAAATAAATACCTTGTATAAGAATCCTTAAAATAAAGCAACGAAAAAAGAAAAAAAGCTCACAATTTTATTTTAATCTTTTTATAAGTTAAAATGTTTTATTCAACTAAGTGCCGGAAAACTAAAAAGAAACCAGACTATAAATATAAGGAATGTACTAATTTGAAATGAAAAATTAAAACAATAAAAATAAATATTTTTTATAAAAATGAGACGCAATTATGATTTTATCGTTCGTAAATCTTCAATGAATATAAATCTCTTGACAATAACAAAATAATCGCATAATATTATAATAATAATTGGAAACTTAACTATAAGAACAGAAAATAGTTCTAAATTTACAAAAAAAACCCAATTTATAAAAAATATTTAAAGAAATTTATACAACTTCAAAATTTGAATAACTTAACTAAACAATCTAACAAAAACTACTCAACTACTTACACACTTCCCAGAGAATGTTTTTTAATTTCTCTTATAAACTTTATACAAATGAATATTTATAATAACGAATTTCTATATTATTTTCAAACTGTATGCCATGTATTTATATTCAAATATTGATTATGTAGTAGTTGAACTTCAAACAATGGTTACTTACAATAGCTTATTTTTTTATGCTCGACCGTATTTATTTTTTAATACTAAACAAATTAAACTCTTAAAAAGTTAAAAAATTCTTTAAAGTCTAATTAATTACTTTATCACTTAAAGAAACACATCTCAAGCAATGTTTAATCAAGCTAACAAAAATAATGAGGTTTGAAAGAAACTTACCACTGTAAAGCATCTTCTTTATATCAGATAAACTTTGGTAATTTTCTAGGTGGGCTTTTCTATGAAAAGTCAAGTGTCTAACAGCAAACTAACAGGCTCTCTAGTTAAAAGGAACCGTAGAAGAACCAAAGTAATTGAAAACCTATTATGCAATAGTACTCTAAATGGGAAGCAGGTATGGCTTTTAGGTTGTTTCTTTCCATTTGATTTGTTTATGTTACTTCTGCAAACTCCGTAGAATCAAAAGGATAAAATTTGTTGCTTACTCTTAAACTGTTCATTTCTCTAGCTTGGGTTTATTCAATCCTTATCATGTCTTAAAAATATCAGTCATCTTTTAGAAGATGCTATTAATGATACCTAGTTTACTTTTTAAATGCTAAAATCTATACCATATGGAAGGCAGTAATTGCAAACTGAAATCTAATGAATATAGGCTGTAATTCCAATTTTACATTTCATATTTCAAGTTCATGCGACACAACCTCCACGTCTTTAGAAGTAACTTTGAAAAACTCAACCGTCTCGACACAGTATTAAAACAAAACAACTTTTAGTCACTCCATTAAGATTAACGCCTGAAGAAGACCTCGATAAGTCCACAAACAACAGGATAACACTCAGAATTTACAACAGCCACGTGCTGGCCTAGTCTTCCACACAATCCTACACAGCGTCAGGAAATGGTCCAGGAAGAACAACTCTTATCAAGATCAAGTGATGGACTAGATATGAACTTCCTGAGGTCAGGCACGCCAGTCAGATCTACTGACCTCGCCGTCTGTCCACGATAAATATTTCTGGACTGTCCAATCGGTTTGCCGCCACAATTGGAAGGATTAGCGAGGCTCAACTGTACGGCGGGGACCTCGACCAATAGGAAACGGAGCTCGCTAGGGCTCCGCCCACTTGTGTGTGGGATGCGAGGTTGGCTTTTGGTGGGCGCTGAGGTTTTTCTGTCGTGGTGGGGAGATTGAATTTGTTTTCTTAAAAAGCGGAGGGGGTTTTAATTGTGATTTATCGATGTAGGATTATAAGGGGATGAGGCTTTTGAAGTTATTGCTACTAAGTATTTTTTGTTTCTTTTAGTTTTAGAGTTTTATTTTTAACTAGCGCTACTTATTTTGCTCAAATTTAATTTAGTTAGTATATTCTTTGGATGATTTATGTTGGTACACCTCATTAAATTTTTAATGTGAGTTGTAAATGTAAAGAACCCTATAACCCAAGAGTTTCTAAATACAACGTTATTGATTTTGTGGTTTCTCGTTAAAATTTTTGCGACCTTGTTTTACACATTTACTGGTAAAATCACGAAAAGTACAATTTTGACACATGTACATATCTATAATTAGAAATTAAAAAGCACGATGGTATATTTATTAAAATTTTGACCAAGCAAGTACATATAAATTTTAAAAAGGTTTACGAATTATATTTGTATATAGGATAATATTCCATTAACTTTGTTAGTCACACGAATAATGACACATTTCTTGTACCCTTACAACACTGTTGCAGAAAAAACTGTCAGCCATGACTACAGTTTATGTTAATTTATTTCAAAGATATCTTTTGTGATTTTTACAGACTTCCCATTTTTAATGGCGTGTTTCTGTCAATGTTACAGAATTTTAACTGTTTTTTAGCAGTTTAGTTTCAGGAATCAACATAAAACCAGTTCACATTTAACTCAGTATTTATTATACTTTTTTTTTTGCATTTTTTAATAATTAAATACTTTTACATTTACTTCCAGTGGCACGACCAAAGGAAGGAGTATTATTATTATGCTGATCGGTGTATGTAGAAAAAACTAATAGACAGGGATATCAGATGTTTTATAAGCGTAGACGTTGGTAATTATTTGACTGGTGAGTCTGGGTATTAAAACCAGTTTGGGAACTACCCAACAACATCACAATTAAAATAACACACAGTTTTTTACAGTGTAAGAACTTCAAATAAGAAGAAACTCTATTTTTTTTCCAGGGAAAATGGGCTACTATCAGATTTACATAAACAATAAATACTTCCATGCGGGTACCTTCAGTTTCCCCCCAGAAGAATTTAAAAGTAGATATTTAAAATCCCAAGACTTTTTAAAACAAAAAAAAAAAAAAAAAAACATTGCTATTGCACATTATACTGTTATTTAATTAATTCAATAATACTACTATCAAAACATATGATTAAAATTTCAACCATTTCAAGAAATTGAGATTTGACATAATGTTACCTAATATCACTTTAAATTAAAAAATTCGAAATAAAACTGTAAAAAAGTATTCTTACGATCGAATCAATTTTAGCTAGGTCATGATGTGGTGAAGCGGCACTTCAAGCAGGCTTCGTCACTAGCAATCTCGTTCTTGCAATAGTTGTGTACGTATTATTTATTCTATAGAGTGTTTTCAGGTGACGTCACAACCGGTTATTTTCTTTTAACTGTGTATCTTCTGTAGGGCTTTTAACTGTTGCTAAAGTCGTTGTTTATCCGTTGCTAAGGCGGTTTTTAGGTATGGGATTACGTGATTGCAAATCCTCCAATAGAAGAATTCCACGGCTAGTCATTTTCTGTAACTGTTAACCTCTGTAGGGCAAAAAACTGTAACTTTTCTGTTGCTAAGGCCGTTGTTAGGTCAGAGTCATGTGATTGAAAATGCTCTATGTTTATATTTGTTTACTTTGGTCTATTCCATTTTTGAAGACTTTCATTCATACCCTTGCCTTGACGATGTACACCGGAGTCGAGTAAGAAACTTCTCGGAATAATGTCCATCACAGACCACGATCTACAAACCCGGGAATTTCTTTTAAAATATTAACGCTTCTGGCTTTGGAAGTTTTCACCATTTCATTAATTTCGTAATATATGTGTGAACGTGTTCATTTTATGTTCACCTCATCTATTTTGTTAGCGTTATTAATTAATAATCATTCATAATAAATGATTTGAATTTATAAGGTTTACTAAAGCACTGCCATACACCAACATGATAAAATATTAGCTACCTTACTTTATACAAGCCATTCATCCAAATTAGCTTATGAATCGATTAAAACCCCCAACCTAAAGCAATTACCAGTCTGGAAAAGTCCAAGATCTTCTCCCGATACCTCCAACCCCATAAAACCTCCTTAAACACCAGCCCCTTAAATTAAACCCCAGCCTGCCAACACCGAGAACAGCAGCCGTTGCTGGTAGCAACAACCGCTTTCACCGCTTCCTTCCTGCAATTTCCACTCCCGGACCTTATCGGTCGCTCCTTATCGGCCGGGCCGGACAGGATGATTGAACACCGTCCGGTCCCCGGATAATGGCGGGCCGCCGCACCCCTTATCGGCCTCGGGTCCGGGAGTACGGGCTGTTTACCATAACAAAATAGCAGTTTCCTCGGAGGAAGCCCGCTTTTTCCGGGGCTCCGGAAGCGGCGGAACGACTTGATGGTTGCGAAAGGCGGAATTTGTTAAGGAGCTCGGAGCTCCTTATCGGGGAAGGGTTGAATTGCCCCTCTCCGGTTTAGGTGCTGACGCTGGAGAGAAGGGATTTTTGCCGTTTTCCTGGAGAAAGGAGAGCTATAAAGAGGGGGAGGGAGTCGATTGGAGGAGGGAGGAGGTGATTGGGATTGTTTACCGGTTTGGAGTTTCTTTTTTTGTGGGGAAATCGGAATACTAAGTTATTTCTCGGAATGTGACGGTAATTGCGTTTGTTGTTTGTGTGGAGGAGTTTTGTTAATTTAAAGTTGTTTTACATTGTTTTTCTGTTGGTAGACTAATGTGTTTTGTATCAAAGATAGTGAAGATTGATTCTGAGAATTAAGTTTTTCATTTCTACCTTTTTCTTAATTAATTAAAATATAAACGACCTATATTTGAGCGATATTCGGCTGGTGCTTCCTGTATTTCAGTTAAGGATTACGATAGTCGGGCGGGATAGTTATGAATGGGTTTATAAAAATGAATTCAAAAGGTCACAACCCCCTCAAAGCAAAGAGATGCTGAAGAGAGGGAGGCTGCAGAGTAAGTAAAGAAATGTTGAAGAGACAGAGACTCAGAAATAAAATGCAAATCAAAAGCAAAGATATACTAAAGAGCAAGGAGATGTTGAAGAGTAAAATGGATACATAAGAGCAAATGGATGCTGAGGAAATAAGGAATACAAGAGTCGATAGAGGCTTAAAAGAAAAACATGCTGAAGCGAAAATAGATGCTTAGGAGTAAAGAGATTATGAGGAGCATAAGAATGCTGAAGAGCAGCCAAATAATATTTAAGCAATGTGAGTTGATGGGGGATAAAATATGTTCTGATGACTATTCGAGAGAATCCTTAAGTGGGTGCTATGAAGAGATGCTAGAAATGCCTCGAGGTGCCCAGATAGAATTTGATGAATTTTATTAATCTGTAAAATTAACACAGCTTCAAACTCAAAGACTAAGACATTTTAAATACATTTTGTGACTATAAATAGCCAAGACGAAAATAGATTTTTAGAAATACCATTGTAATAAGAAAAAGAAATTGAAAAAGTCAGTTGTAAATGGCATTAATGAAAATTTTCATGTTAAGATTATAATGTACAAGTTCTATTTGGATCAATCTTTTTACCACTATTCAAACTACTATATCTACAGAACACAGTTTTGTGCTTTATCACAGGGTGCAAATTTCTTAGGGGGAGGGGTGAGGAAATACAGTAATTCTTTAATTTTTACTATCCATCATTTAATGGAAACATAACATGGTACAATTCCGTTAGAGTCCCCGCTAAATATCGCCTGTTTCTTTTAGACAACAAAAAGTAGAAATATTCATAAATAATTTCAAACTCCTGAATTAAAATGTTTAATTAGATCAATAACTATTCAGTTTAATAATAAAAGTCAGAAAAATTTGTTGCTATTTGGATATATTTAGAGATTTGGATATTGGCGATATTTAGCGGGGACTCTAACGGAATTGTACCAATAACATCTTAAAATCTTAAAAATAAGATCCTCTGTAGCCATTTGGGAAGTTATGAGTGGTCTTTTTAATCCTGATGTAACAAATGTTCGTCAGGATGGAAAATTAATCCAATTATTTTTTCTTCGTATTATAGTCTGTGTAAATAGAATCGGCGGTTGACCTTGAGTTTTTTCTCCACATGTATTTCTTCTGCGTTGCCATGGTAAAGCATGACGTGAAACCGCCGATTTTATTTACACAGACTATAAGATCTGTTCACTACATTGGAATGATTTTAAAATCGATTCTTTCAATGAGGAAAGTAATCCTTGGCCGTAGAGGAAAAATTCAAGTTTGCTAAAAAGTATTTCAGAATAATAAAACACACAGTAGTACATGGTGGTAAATGTCTTGTGCATTTAAAGTTTTAAGTATCTAAAGAGATGCTACATTTTCCCTACCTTATATGTGCCCCTTCCCAGGCAGACCCTAAAAGCAGTCAAGACATATAGTTTTATAATCAACTTTCCATAGTGTGAAAAATATAATTTGATATTTTTGTTTTATACGTTTATTTAAGTGAAAATGAGTCTTAAATGCAAAAACAGTGTAAATCCTACCCATTTTTGCACACCTTTCTTTATAAGTTGTATTTTAAACTGTAGTTTATTTCATTCGAAATATTTCCTAAATAAACTGCAAAGGAAAATTGAGGAGAAGAAATAAAACAACTGTTCCCGTTTTCAATTTAAATAATAAGGCAGTAAGAATATAGTCTGAAATAAACAGTTACTATGAGCGAGCATATCTTAGCTTAGAGTTTTGGCTTCACATGTTCCTAAAATCTATTACAAAATTGATAAGGATTTATCACCTTACCTTATTTTAGTCATTTTAAACTCCAACTGATCATCTTTTCATTCCATGTGTCAAGCTGCTGGCTACATACTTTCTCATAAACACCTATTTATTTTCTTTGAAATTGTCTCTCTATTATTTCAAAGAAAAATAAGTTTGACACCATGAAAGGAGAGAATAACCTTCCTCTAGAAAGTTTTCGATGTTTGAAATTATCAGTAACAAATAAAAATACAATAATTAAAAACCTGAAGTATCACAAAAGCAACAATGGGTGAAAAACATTGATCAGTGTTTTAAAAATTAAAGAAAACATGAAAAATAAAAGATTCCCAACAATGAAATGAACAATGAATTCTTAAATTCAGAATAAATGTTTTATACATTGTTGTTTATAAACAAACGTACCGTATAGTAAGACAGCGTAAGCTGAAGCAAAGAGCACCAATAACTAGAACCAACCAATCAATTTTTATTTATTTGTGGAAATTTATTACAGTGCAACTTTTGCTTTTTCTAGAAGGAAACTCTTTTATTTTCTTTAAAATTATACAGGAACAGTTTTAAAGGAAAATAAGCTTTCCCGTGCTTTCTCGAGAAGAGGTAACCGAGAATTCGTCATTTAGGATGGGGAGCTATAATTATTAATTAAGATACAGAATACACAGGGCCGCCAAAGTAGTAAGTGGCGCGCTATGCGGGACAAATACGGGACGCCCCAATTTACATAGGATCTTGGACGGAAAGGGTTAATGAGTGTTGTTATAGGTGGTGTATAACGTTAGGGGACCAATGGTGTAGAAGGGGGAGGGGCTCGACCCCCCCCTGGGGGGTGCTAGAGCTGAGTTTTAAAAATGCCCGTGCAGCCATCTAGCGGCGAGGATTAGAGTTATTTGTTGGGAAGTATTTAATTTTTTTAAAAGAGAATATTTATTTTATTTTTCGAACAGTAAAAGTTGAGATTCGAACCTGCGATCTAGCAAAAAGCAATCGTGGCCGACGGATTGAACTACTACGGAAGCCATTCGGCCACGATCGCCTGTGTTTCAGTTAGTGAATAGTGAAATGATAATTGATAAGAATATTATTTAAATAATTATTTTTCGAACAGTAAAAGTTGGGATTCGAACCCAGTCAAATGTACTTGACCTAACGGATCTTTGACGCTAGGCTCTCCTCGTTAGGCCATCAGTACCCGACCTGTTAGTGTGTATTTATTATTTTTAATTTTGAGGATAGTAACGTTCAATAGTGAAATGATTAACCATATTGCAGGATAATTACGTCACCTGGTGATTAACCAATCAGAGCCTCTAGCTTTTTTCGGAAGTAGTTTTTCATAGAGGGCGCTGTTATAGAGGGCGCTGAAGTATTTTTTTTGTGGATGGCAACGTTCTATAGTGGACTAATGATATTGCAGGATAATTACGTCACGTTATCTTTAACCAATAAGAATTTAACACATAACGTTATGTAACCCTTATGTGTTCTTGATTGGAGAATGTTAATTCGTTGATAAGATTAGGGGGAAATAAAAAGGGCTGCAAATCAGATTGATAGTCATTCAGCTGCCATTACTGTTCATTTTGAAATGAGCCTTAAGCGACATCTTAGCCAGGAAGAGCTGCCTTGTACCTATTTAAACGAAATGTACATGCCGTTTCCGCAGCCAAAGCGCCATTTTGCCAAAGCGGGTGGATACTATGCTTCCGGAACCAAAGGACCTGAACCTTCCCAGCCTCCCAAGGAACCTGTACCTTCAAAGACTCCCGGAACCAACGGACCTCCGCCTAAAGACCCTCGGTTCGATACTTTGAAAAAGTGGACGATCACCGAAGATCTGCGTGTGACTTTTGTGGCTCGCGGGGAGGAGGAAATCAAAATCCACCTTCGGCGCTTCAACGGTAATCTCGCTACTGTTCGTGGGGTTACCATGACTTACAGGACCTGGCCAGAATTTACCCAAAAGTTTAAACAGCTGGACGTTTCCAAAATGGAGAGCGGCTTTGTGGCCAACAACGAAGTGCTAGCCTGTGTTAATTCGCAGGAGCAGCAGGTGTATCTTCAAAACCTCTTCTGCTACAAAACGGGTGATTTTGGCCTAAAATGTGTTTCGCTTGTACTCACTGCTTCCGAAGTTGAATGCATTTGCGAAAATTTTGACTTTCTACACGAGCAACTGTCGGAAACCACAGAAAATTTGTTATCTTGTAAAAACAAAGAATTGTACAAAAATATGTTGAAAATATAAATATGTTTTACTTTAACATGGTTTCATTATTTGTGTTGTATTTTTTCTATTTCAAGGAAAACTTTAATTATTTGCAGATTAAGTTTTTCTATTTCAGGGATAACTTTAATTATTTGCAAATTAGGTTTATTCTATTTCAGGGATAGCTTTAATATAAATAGGTTTTCTCTTTGAATATTTTTTCATTTTAATAGTTGAATATCATGGAAGATACTTACCAAAATCCAGCTCTGCCAGGTAACCTATATGAAAATTGTAAAAAAGGGCTCTAGATATGCTGAAGGGTTAAAATATCATAAAATAAAAAAGTGTTAGACTTAATTGTTCTTATCTTATCAGCCAAATCATTTAAGGTTATGTTATTGTACATGATTGACATTTGCAGTCATGCTGTCACGCGAAGAGCTTGTGTTGCTTGTTGCTCTATATTTGATTGTGTGTGTCACGTTTTCTTTGATATATGTCTTTACAGGAAACATTGAAGTACCTATAGACTTTTTAATGTTTATGAATACCACTTCGAATTTATATAGAAATTATAATAACACGCGATAGCGTTACGTATTATAATGGAAGAGACTTATGAAAATCCGGCTCTGCCAGGTAGTTTTGGAGGCATTAATGCTTTACAGCGAGTTTTGAAAGGACGTGTTAGGACAAAAGAGATAAGAAAATGGTTGCAATCTAAAGATTCCTATACGCTGCACAAGCCCCTAAGGCACAAATTTCAGAGAAATAGAGTGATAGTTGGAGGTTTAAATGAGCAATTCCAGGCAGATTTGGTAGACATGCAGGCCCTTTCAGTTGAAAATAAGGGTTTTAAATATTTACTTACTTGTATTGATATCTTATCGAAATATGCATGGGCCATTCCCTTAAAAGATAAGAAATCTGAGACTATTGTTTCTGCCTTTGGTAAAATATTTTCTGAGCGTGTTCCTCAATCTTTGCAAACAGATGCGGGAAAAGAGTTTGTTAATAAACAGGTTCAGGCTTTCCTGAAAAAGAATAATGTTCATTTCTTTACTACACATAATGAAACAAAGGCTTCGGTAGTGGAGCGTTTTAATCGCACTTTGAAAACAAAAATGTGGAAATACTTTACTGAAATGAATACCAAGAAATACATAGATGTAATCGATAAATTAATGCATAGTTATAATCATACGTGGCATCGAAGCATAAAGACAGAGCCAGTTTCAGTTACGGAGCAGAATGAAAAGAAAATTTGGCATACACTCTACGATAATAGCACTCCTACTGAAAAAATAATAAGTAAAGATTTGAAAGTTGGGGATACAGTTCGCATTAGTAGAGCTAAGATGATATTCGAAAAAGGATACGAGCAAAATTGGACTCGAGAAATTTTTACTATTCACAAAATATTAAACAGGGTTCCTATCGTTTATAAATTAAAAGATTTATCTGGAGAAGAGATTAAGGGTAGCTTTTATAAAGAGGAACTGCAAAAGGTTATTGATTCTGGTTATTATCCCGTTGAAAAAGTTTTAAAGAAGAGGAAACATAATGGAAAAGTGGAGCACTTTGTGAAATTCCTGGGTTACCCAGAAAAATTTAATGCTTGGGTGGAAGACATGAAGACGATATAAATATCGCGTTCACGACACTATTGGTTCATTCGGTGAACAATGTCGTTCTACATAACATTAATCAGTGATAGCTCTATGGGATTTTTCCCGAGTAACAAAATATCGCAATTCACAACCCAACTCCCTAGTCCTATAAATTTAAAGGGCGAATGGGAAATGGCACTTGTTGATTTCATTTACCCCCATACTTGGTATAATGTGCAAAGTGGAAAAAACCTGTTTGGATTTGATTTGGGAAACGGAAAACAAGAAGGAAGAAGAGTGCCACCAGGATGTTATGAGTCAATACCGGACCTTATCAAAGGAATGTTACTAGAATCGCATCGAAACAAGATAGAAATGTTTTATCACGCAATCACCAAGAAGGTTAAAATTAAGACGGCTGAAAAGTGTAAACTAATTTTAAACGAAGGGTTAGCGGAATTACTCGGTTTTGAACCGGGTGAATATTCGGGTATTCATCAAAGCCCATTTGTTGCCGACCCCAAAGCTACTTTTCCTGTTATGTATGTGTACTGCGATCTGACTGAGCCTCAAATTGTGGGGGACGTGCAAGCTCCTTTGCTGAAAATTGTTAAGGTGGAAGGGCGAGACGGGGAAATTATTCATGCCCAATATCCTAGACCTTTTTATGTTCCAGTAATCAGGCAACATTTCCAAACAATACAAATCGATTTAAGATTGCATTCTGGGGAATTAGTTCCTTTTGAAAGAGGTAAAGTGTTTATAACTCTGCATTTTCGTTACAAGCAAATCCTATAAAAGAGCAGCACATGGAGAGAGCACTTCATTTCTTGATTAGTGTTCAAAGAAAGAACAATATGTTGGTTCCTTACGCGTGTTGTACAAAAAAGTTTGAAGATTACTATGCCGATCAAACGGGAAACGGCATGCCTTTTTATAAGGGGGTTGGTTATCAGAAAGGGTATGGCATTGGGGGATTTTTTGCCTAACTATTTCGCAGAGCTTTACCTTTCCTAGTGAGTGGTGCAAAAACTGTGGGAAAAGAAGCCTTAAGAGTTGGAACTAGGGTTGCAAGCGATGTTTTGGAAGGAGAAAATTTTAAAACAGCAGTTGAATCAAGAGCAAAAGAAGGTGGTAAAATATTGGCAAGAAAAGCAGTTAAGAGAGCTGACCAAATGATTGGTCAAGGAAAGCTTAAAAGGAAGCGCAAACCTCCCAAGCGAGTCATTTCATCTAAAGTCAGGAAGGTTGTCGGACGTGATATTTTCGACTCGTGATGGCGTTTTTACTGAAAGATTCCCCCGAATGTGCTAAATCGGAATTAGAATTATTTACCCTCCCTCCCACTCAGACCGTTATTGAAAGAGGACAATGGATAGAATTTCACCCCCTTGCCAATGTGTCCGACGGAAGTCCTGTTGAATTTAATGTGTCAGGCAGTGGGGAAGAATACCTTGATCTCTCCCAAACACTGCTTTATGTTAAAGTGAAAATACTAAAAAACGATGGCAAGCCCATTACGACTGAAAACAAAGTGGGCCCTGTGAATCTCTTTTTGCACTCCATGTTCTCCCAAGTGGATATCAGCTTGAATGAACGACTTGTTTCTTCCAGTAATAACACTTATCCCTACCGAGCCATGATAGAAAAATTATTAAATCATGGTTTCGATGTAAAAACCTCCCAACTTTCTTCAGAACTCTTTTTCAAAGACACGGCAGGCCAAATGAATGTTTTTGATTCCGCGGCCAATGAGGGGTTTACCCAAAGAGCAAAACTGTTTAATCAAAGTGCTTCCGTAGACATGATTGGGCGATTGCACTTGGACATGTTTCACCAAGAAAGATTACTTTTAAATATGGTGGATGTGAAAATTAAGCTCATTCGCAGCAAGCCGGAATTTTGTTTACTGGGCGAGGGAGATTATAAAGTTTCCCTGGAACACGCTTCCCTGTTTGTTCGAAAAGTTAGAGTTAGCCCCGGAGTTGCATTAGGACATGCCAAATGTTTGGAAAAAACTTCAGCAAAATACCCTATCAATAGAGTTCTGTGTAAAGCTTACTCTATACCCACTGGCAATATGAGTTTTGTGCAAGATAACATTTTCACTGGGCAAATGCCGAAGCGCATTGTAGTTGCCTGTGTTGATAACGACGCATTCAAAGGAGACTATAAAAAGTCGCCTTTTGAATTTAAACATTACAATTTGAACTTTATTGGCGTGTATGTGGACGGTCAACCAGTTCCTCATAACCCTCTACAACCCAATTTTCAGACAAAACAATTTATTAGAGCTTATCAAAATTTATTTACGAGTTCGGAAAATAAAGGATTGTATCTTTCACGATCAGAATTTTCTGAAGGATATTCTCTGTTTTGTTTTGATTTGACCCCTGATTTGTGTGACGGCTCACATTTAAATCTCATTCGACACAGCAATTTGCGATTAGAAATTAAATTTGCAACCAGTTTGCAGCAAACAGTGTCTTTACTGGTTTATGCTGAATTTGAAAACCTGATAGAAATTAATAAAGCTCGCAACATTATCTACGATTTTGGAAACTAAGATGAATGCCTTGGAAATCGATAAAATTTTATCTCGTGATCCTAATACTGCAAGATATTATCGTGGCGTTTTCCCTTCTGACAAAATACCAGCGATTCGAAGGTACCCCTCAGCATTAGTGCTAAATACTGACAAGCATAACGAAAAAGGAACGCACTGGTTAGCTGTATTTGTTCAAGATAAACAAACTATTGATTTCTTCGATTCTTATGGATTCCCACCTGCTGCATTTGGAAGAGATATTGCAAGTTTTGTCATGATGTATGACCGAGTTTTTTGGAACAATATTAAATTTCAAAGTTTAACTTCGAATGTGTGCGGACATTACTGTATTTATTTTATTGTAAAACGATGTCAAGGAATGTGTTTGAAAATTATAGTTTGTCAACTTCAAGAAAGAAGAAAAAATGATTTTCGAATGTTTCAATTTGTGAAAAAAAGATATGGTGTAACCATGGTTTTCAAAAAATAATAAAAACATTTTAAGCTGACAAATAAGAGTGTTTTCTTTTATAAAAGTAACTACACAATGATCAACAATTCAGTTGACATCAATCATTCAAACATGGATGTTGTAAAATTTGTGTTAATCAGTTTTCTTATTTTATCTTATTTAAGTTTTTCAGGCATTATTGTTTGGTATAATTTTTATTGGCCAAATCCCTTAAACCTTGTGCAAAATAAAACAACTCTCGAAATTTACAAAATTTATCAAAGTATTGATTTCAAGGGGTACATTAAGTGTAACAAATTTTCAGATTTTCACTACACAGGTTGTGGAAATAGTACGTGTGATTGCACAAAAAAATCTTTATCAACTTTTTTGAACCATTGCCTGGAATTTACTGAAAACATTGTAGACTCTTTAAGTGAATGTCACATAGTTGCTAAAACTTTAGAAGGCTGTGTACACATGTTGTGTAAAGTATAAAAAGAATGGAAAAGTAAAAAGTGTGTTACTTTTAAACATGGAGCTACCGAGGTTGGTTCACCCTTCCACTTGTCTCCTTAGCGGTCCTACTGGATCAGGCAAAACAGTTTTTGTTAAAAAGCTGATTGATTATAAAATGTTTAATCCCATGCCCTCGAGCATAATTTACTGTTATGGAAGTTACCAGCCCCTTTTTAAGTCTATGACAAACGTTCATTTTGAAGAAGGATTACCCTCAAACTTAAATTCGATTCGAGATTCGTTGATTGTTGTAGATGATTTAATGGTGGAGCTAGCCAGTGATACTCGATTAAGCAATTTATTCACTAAAGGTAGCCACCACCGAAACCTCTCCATTATTTTTATTACCCAAAATTTATTTCACCAAGGCAAAGAAATGAGAAACGTTCATTTAAATTCCCACTATGTTGTTTTATACAAAAGTCCCAGAGATAAGAGCCAAGTTTTGCATTTAGCAAGACAAATGTTTCCCAGAAAAACGAAAGCGTTTCAAGAAATTTTTGATGATGCTACTTCTACTCCCTTCAGTTATTTGTTAATTGATTTGAGACCAGAAACCCGTGAAAGGTTACGGTTAAGAACAGGAATATTTCCAGGAGATACCCATTACGTGTATGAACCTCGCTAAATTCAGCTGGCACAGTTACATGGCTATCGTGTTTTGTTATCGCAAAGAAATAGGTAATTGTTTTCTCTGTGCTACGCAGCCTATATAAAACAAAGCACGCAAGAAAAAATAATTCATTTCAACACAGAATGCCTTCCGTGAAGGATGTTGAATGTTTAAAGCTGTTACAAAAAAGTAGGAAGAAATCTATAATTTTGAAAAATTGCTCAAACTGCTTTATTAAAACACTTGCCGAGTGCATACTAAATTTACTTAAGGGTAATATTCCAATCAGTAAGCGTTCTAAAAATAAACTATCCCCCTACAAGAAAACGTTAAGAACACTAGCACAGAAGCGAGTTCCTCTCTACACGAAAAGAAAACTACTAGTGCAAAAAGGAGACGGCTTTTTATCTTTTCTCATTCCATCAGCCTTAACGGTTTTATCCAGTTTAATCCATGGAACATAGCAAAAAGTTTGCTCTGGTCCCATTGGACCGCATGCAAGAATTTGAAGAAGATCACCTGAGCGAACTCGATACAAAAATAAAAGAAATTTTGAAGAAGAGAATTAGTGATGATGAGAAAATCAAGTTCTATAACCAAATTCTACAAAAATACATTACCTTTCCAAACGTGAATGCTGTCAAACCTGTAGTACCCGACCTGGAAAGACCTGAAGAAGTTGACCTACTGGAAAAACCTGAAGAGTTGGACCTACTGGAAACCGTTCCTGTAAAACATAAGACAATTGCAAAGAACATTATTGAATTTCTTCAGCAACGCAACATCACTTGGAATCCTAAAAAAGAACTTGTTATCAATGAAAAAGTCATTCCTGGATCGGATATTGTTCAATTAATCAACTTTTTACTAAGGGAAAGAAAAACAAGACCGAAAGCTTTTGAAACGTTTAAAGATGTTTTAAACAAACACAATTTTCCCCAAGAATTTATGAAAAACCCTCATTTAAATAATGTGAAAAAAACCTATCCGAAAAGAAAAAAGAAGCAAGAATTTATGAAAAACATTAATGTGAAAACTATGTATGCTAAACCGAAAAGACTTGGAAAGAAAAAAACCCTTGGTTAGAAATGTAAATTTTTGTTTGGATAAAATAATAAAGATTTTTTTTGTTTGATAAATTGGTGTATTATTTATAAATTAAACATGCAATAAAACAAAAAAATAATACAAAATAAGCTGATTTCCGCACCACTCAAATGGAGTACAGCTTGTGGCGCGTTAACCCCCTTTTTAAAAATTTTTAATACGGCGGGGTTCCCCAGTAGGCTCTATCTTCCGTATGATCTTACCTAATACCCATAGGGTAGGGTTGTGAATTTTTCCTTTATCACCCTCTTATCATACACAATCCTGTAGATCTTGGTTTCAGGCTTGTTAATGACCCGGCGTCTCTTTGCGTCCCTGGTTATTTTGGCCGGGTTGTGGGTGATAATAGGTTCCGGGTGATCCATATCTTGCATCAGGGCTTGCACCATGTCTTTTAGGGTTTCAAAATTGATCAGCTCGGAGTTTCGGAAGTTGAGGGTAATTCCCCTCACTTTGCAACAGGTCTTTTTGGCTGCTGTAAGATAGCCATAGTTTTTCGGACCACCTAAAAAAAATAACCTTTTTTAATAAAATAATAAACACCTTTTTGATAGTAAAACATGTAATTTTATATGATTTACTTACCAGAAACGAAAGTTTCAATGGTATCCCCATTTAGCTCGTCTGTAAACTCCCCCAAAAAGTTTCCTAGAGGGGGATCATTTTTTCCATTTGTGGCGTAGATAATGGAGTCAGTGTCGTGATAAAGAACGGCACTGCCCAGCTTATCCATCTCCGAGTAAAGCTTTAGCCTGGCCCATGCGGTCGTGAAAGCAGCAAGGAAAACATTCGTTGTTGTGTCTTGCGCTACAAACTCGCTTGCACAATCCCAAGAGAGGGCTGCCACTTCAGGGGTCGGGAGATAAAGATCTTTAACCTATAAAAGATAATTTGTTTTGAGTTAAGTAACTTTATTATAAAAATGAATTATGAAAAAATTATATAAAAAAGATACTTACTTTTTTGGTGGAATCTACCAATATTTTATTGAAAGCTTCCAGAGTGTTCACAAAAGTTAATTGGGATTTGTTGATGTTCATACCCCAACTGAAAAATAAAAAGTTAGTTAATAAAAGATTTAAACACAAATTAGCAAAATGATATTAAAAAGACAAGTACTTACCGCCCCCAAAAACTATTCAAAGCAAGTTTAGCCACTTGCCTTCTGCCGGGATTTTTACAAATGGAGGCAGCGTTCAAGAGAACACCCTCCTTCTCCAGATAATTTTGGATGTAGCGATCCTTGGCTTCCTGAGTTGTACATTCGGAAGGCCAGCCGCTACTTTCCTGTTTAATTTTTAAAAACATGTCGATGTAGGACTTGAAGAGGCCGTTAGACTTTTCCTCAAAGTGATAAACTTCATGGATCTAAAAAATATAAATAAATAAAAATGATACATCTAAAAAAAATAATAATAATTTAAAGGAAGCTTTTAAAAAAAGTTCTTACTTTTAAAACTTTGTATCCTTTTTCCAAAGCCATCTTAATCTCTTCCGAAACCCAAGTGCCAGTAAGGGCCCTCTCCTCAGCAGTGTGGGTGCAGGTGGATTGTTGCATTGCCTCCACACATGTGCGGCACAACGGAAACATAAGTTTCCCGTTTGACCGGTACGGCAAAACGGGGAAATATAAATTCCGAGGAGGCTCCACTGTGCATTTTATGATCCCAAAGTAGTTTTCTATATCTAGAAAATTTTCAGTTATGACCTTTGGGTGACCCACCGGGTAGGAACAATACTTGTTCACCTGCAAAATAAAAATATTTTAAATAAAAAAGCCTTTTAAAACAAAATAAAAAAAAAGTTGTTAAAAATTATATTTACCCAGGGATAGAGAGAGGTGAAATCAATATATTTGCAAGGGCCTTGATAAAACAGTTTTATGGCATTGGTCCGTCCACCGAAGAATGCATCCCTAGGGTTCAGCCGGTCTACCACCACATCGTGAGTGAAAAGAAAAGAACGCAGTTCAGCATCCTCCTTCTTTTGCTTCAGGAAATCATGTTCCCAAATCTCGATGAGGTTGTAACCCTTAGACTGAATATAGGCTGCAATTTCTTCAGTTTTCTCCAGCAAGTGCGACATTGGTTTTTGTTTCAAAGGGTGTATAACATCCCCTTCAAAACATTTGGCACAGCCATGCCAAAAACATCCCTAAAAAAGAAAAGAAAATTTAAAAACAAGAGAAAATATAATTTACAATCATTTCTGAGGAAGGCTTAAAAAACTTACATGAAATTGATAAACAGTGTTTGTTTCTAGGCAAAAACCATCCACTGAATAGCGTCCAATCTTTTTCTCCCCCTGGCCATTTAATGCATGCTGAATGGCTATGTTCTCCTTCAAAGATAGAAAATCCATCCATCTGACGCTGTCGGGGCTGTAATTGGATTTGTTGACATAGCCTTGAATAGGAACCATAGCAATGGTGTCCGGTTGAATGTGGCGGCACCTGAACGTTGCCATGCATGCTGCAGCAATAGTTACATATCTAAAAAACGATAAAAAAACATTAACAAATGGGAAAAAATTATTTCGTGGTTTTCAATTGTAAACAAAAAAAACTTACTGAAAGGGGTCCACTCCAGCAACATTTAAAAATTCCTGGCGAAAGTCCAAACAACACCGTCGAAGTATATCAACATCGGATCTAAAAAATATTTAAAAAAATGTTCAGAAGTTGAAATAAAATGGTTTGATTTAGAAAAAATAAAGTTAACTTACTTGCAATAAGAATACATTTCCTTTTGGAAATCAAACTCCTCATTCTTGTGGGTGTCGTACCAGGCCAGGAATAGCTCTCGTCCGGATGTTGACATGGAGTTAGGTGAGTAGAACTTTGTGTCAGGAAGGGGTCCCACGTAGCTCTGGTTTTCCCGAGTATTGAAGAGGTGTGGAAAGTACCCCTTCTTTAACTCAGTTAGACCAAAACAGGCAGGAAGTTTCGCAAGGGCCATTGGTAGAAAATTGAGCGAATCAATAACTCTCAATTTCAATCTAGTGTGATTGATTGCCATGATTAGCGATCCGTTGGGTATGACATCCGGAGCAAAGCCTTGCTTCAAAAGCCACCCCAAAAGAAACTGCCCGTCGAACCTAAGAAATAAAAAACAGAATT
Source organism: Tetragnatha montana (assembly GCA_963680715.1). NCBI lineage: Eukaryota > Metazoa > Arthropoda > Arachnida > Araneae > Tetragnathidae > Tetragnatha > Tetragnatha montana. Next base: position 35,925,182 of record OY796675.1, read on the forward strand.
AGTACAAAATCATTTGTTTAAAACAAAATTTCCACTAAATTTAAAAAACTCACCCTTTCATGTTGTGTGCTATTGCAGTAAATCCTTTGTGCTGGGGAGAAAACAGCCATGCGCAAAAGTCATCACATGCTCCATACCCTTTAAAAATCATTTCCTTTCCATCGGTGTACTGTGCCACAGCAAAGTTAACACAATGCTCGCCAGAAGACTGATCAGTCTCAAAGTCAAAGAATATTAATTTATCCGATGGCTTCTTGGCGTCAACAATCTTAAGGCAGCAACGGTGTTCCTGAGCACTAACGTACACCTTACATGAAGGGCACACAACTAACCCACATACATGCTCCTCCCTGGGACACTTTCGCCGCAAAATAACTTTGCAGCATTTTCTGCACTGATATTGCTAAAAGAAAAAAAAATCATGAGAATTTATCAATATTATTTTTTAAAATACAGTTAATAACTAAAAATTTTTTTAAAACTTACTCTATCACACAACGAAAGTTTTTGTTTCCCAGTAACCGACTTGTGAGCTTGAAAGCATTCCTTCGACTTGCAAAGGCGATCACAGTCAGGACATCGCTGGGGTTCTCCTTCTCCACACTGCGTCTTCTTGCAAATGTGGCAAATGTGTTGACATTGATGTGCCACCAAGGACTGGAAAGGTTTCTCGCACTCTTCACAGTAGAAGTTTGACGCATAGAACCCCTTCAAATTCTTGATTACATCAAAATGTCCATTATGTAGCCACAAATTAATACGCCTAGACCTCTTTTTACCCTTGTAAGAAACCTAAAAAATAAATAAAATTAATGATAAGCACAATCATTTAAAAAAAAAAAAAACCCAACAAACACATGAAATTGAACAAACCATATTCAGGTTCTCTGAAGAGAAAACCACAATCTGCACATCCAAGTGCGCTTCGAATAAGGCCACTTCACTGTAGGTGCAAGCACCAAGTGGCACACCGGCAGCTTGGTAGAGGGCTCGGGCACGTTTCATTAGTGCTGGACGCTTTCGGTTGCGGAGGAGTGCCATGGTGGACTTGTTATTTCCAAGATGAGCCAGGGCCGTTACGATCGCTTTACCACAACAGAGGTCCTCATCGTCATATGGAATGGAAACGATTGACTTTTTGTGTAGCCGGTCCACCTCAATATTAATAATTCTTTTGCTGTATCCTCCTCCATTATCACGGCGTATGGTCACGGCATCCACAAGGAATCCATTGTCCAGTTCAATGGTATCTTTTGATTGTAAAACCTTCATTATTGTAGCGAGTACTTTCTCGATAGTTAATTCCTTCACGGTCATTAGATTGGTTGAAATGGGTTTGTCCAACCCAGCAGCAAATATACATAAGCGAACCAGGTCGAACGCCCTTAGACCAGTAGTAACTTGTTGGATAACCCAAACAAAAAGTACCCTAACAACATCCACTATAGTAGATAAGGGGGCCCCCCTAACGCGGGCAGGCAGGAGTTCAGGGTCAACACGAGCTCTGAGTGTTATCTCCTCAGCATTGTACCGCTCGTTCCTTCGTCGAACTCTCTCCTCTAGGGAAATAGCAGCAGCAATCTAAAAAATAAACAAAAGTTAGTCTTTAAAACATGCAAACATTTTTTCAAGATTTCAAGAAAAAAATATATGTTACATCATTCATAGCGTTGGCCTCTTCCCCCAAATCATTAGAGGGTCCAGCACGATTCTGAAAAAAAAAAATTAAACAAAAGTTAGTCTTTAAAACAAGCAAACATTTTTTCAAGATTTCAAGAAAAAAATATATGTTACATCATTCATAGCGTTGGCCTCTTCCCCCAAATCATTAGAGGGTCCAGCACGATTCTGAAAAAAAAAAAAACATTTTGTAAACATTAACATAGGATTTCATTTGTCACCACAATAAAAAATAAAAGACATTCAAAATTATTAACACTCTTTAGATGTCTGAGTAAAATGTAACAATTATCCAGTTATTCAATTTCACAAAAAAAAATAATAACTTTTTAAAAACTAACATAAATGAACACAGTTAAAATTTTTAATTTCAAGTAAAAATAAATAACAACTAAAAATGATCAACTAAATTTTTTCATAACAAGTAAAAAATTAAAAATAAATCATTATGTAAGTAAAAATAAATAAATCAACACAGTTAAAATTATATTTAACAACTAAAATTTTTCATAACAAGTAAAAACAATTAAAAATAAATCAACATGCAAGAAATAACATCTAAAAATAAATCAACACAGTTAAAATTATTCAACAACTAAAATGTTTCATAACAAGTAAATAACAATTAAAAATAAATCAGCATACAAGTTAAAATTATTAAGTGAACACAGTTAAAATTAATTTAGCAAAATTAATTTTGATAAAATAAAAAGGTTTTTGTACTTACAAGATTGCTAGTCGAATCCATTTTTCACAGCAAGCAAGAAATATGGAAGTTTAACTATAAGCGCAAAAATGTTAAAAAGCACAAGAATGCGATTAAACTGAGTAGACCAAAGGGAACACACCGTTTTATACTGTAGTCCTCAGCTGTATCGTGATTAATTATCGAGCCCTGATTGGTTAATCACCAAACAAACAGTGTCCAACATGCAGAAACCAAATGATTCATTCGTATTGCGTTCAGGTTACAACATAGGTCACATGCTATTTTAACAGGATTCATCTAGTTTTAATCACATTGTTTCCAAGAATTGGCAAACATTCTTAAGATCTTGATAAGATCAACTTTGATTAATCTAGATCGAACCATTACATTGATTGGAAGCTGAATTTCGCCTAAAGTCCACTTGAATCATTGACAATCATTCTGATAACCTCTTGGACCATTCTTTTTTTTGCAATCATTCTGATAAGGTCTTGTTCGTAACTATTACATTGTTTGGAAACGAAATCACTAGTTACACTTAACGCATTCTTTCAAAATGAAGCGTTTCCTTCTTTCATCTAAAGAAGTTCCCATAAAGAAATTAAAAGCTGCTAGTCCTCCCTTGGAAAAATATTTCCAAGATTCTCTATCCTATGAGTATGGAAAAATGTTTTCGGATTCTGAAGGGTGGCGTTATTTTCGCCTTTTGGAAAAGGAGCTAACTTACTTAAAAAAAGAAGATACTATGGTAGAAATATATGGCAAAAAATATTTTGTTCCACGTCAGGTTGTAGCGTATGGAGACAACGGCGTTGATTACAAGTTCAGCGGATCAACCATACCCGCAAAACCTTGGACACCCTCGTTACTGGAAATAAAACAGAAGGTTGAACATTTATGCAACATTTCTTTCAACTTTGTATTAGTCAACAGGTACAAAGACGGCTCTAACTGTATAGGGGCTCATAAAGACGATGAAAAGGATTTGGATAGAAATGCACCTATTGCATGTGTTTCTTTTGGTCAAAAAAGAAAATTCAAGTTTTCAAGAAAACAGTTTAAATCAAAGAATATGATTCTTGAAAATGGAAGTATTTTAATTATGCACCCTCCAACAAATTCGTTTTGGTTCCATTCTATTCCAAGAGAAAAGAATGCCACTTGCCCTAGAATAAGTTTAACTTTTCGAAGTATATTAAAATAATTTAAAAAAATAAGAATTGAGGCGGCAAGTTAATCTTGCCGGGTGGTTGGTGGGCTCAATTCTAAAAAACATATGACAACTCAAATTTAGCAGCCCGGGGGGGGGGGGGGGGTCGAGCCCCTCCCCCTTCTACACCATTGGCCCAGACGTCTTAACCACACTCAAAAATCACTCATTAAACCTTTCCGCCCGGACCCGCCCGAAATCCTATGTAAATTGGGGCGGCTCAGTTTTGATTCTCATAGTACGCCACTTACTACTCGCCAAAAACTGGGAATTTACTCATTTTTGGACCTTTATGTGAACAAATTAATTTGGTCCCGGGCCACCGGGGGATCGAACCCCCTCGCCCCCCCCCCACCTCTCGTCAGGCCTGATAATACAGTAAGATTATCCTTTTTAGATTTTTAATAATAATTTTTAATAAATCTGTAAAACCAGAAATGTTCGGAAACTACTCATTTTGTAAATTTGCGAATTTGCAAACTTTCCCATTTTTTAGGCCTGAAAAAGTGCTATTTTAACTTGCTAATATCTCCACGAGTATTCACGATACTTTCATGAAATTTTTTCCAGCGAGTTTTTCATAATATTGGCAACAATATTCGCTTACTGAAATTTTTGCTCTATCTCTTTTAGTTCTTTAATTATTTTTAAAACCTTTTTTAATTTACCACTAGGGGTGCTGTAAGTCATCTCTATGGATTCTTCATTATCACTTACCTTGGGGTAGGTAGACCTTACTTCCACGACCCTAGGAGACGTTGTTTCCAAATAAAAGCCACGAAAGGGACTTTTGAAACACCCTGTATTATAGTTTAATAGCCCCAAACCTTAATCCGATCCAGCTAACAGAAAACGCCCTTTCAGCGGCATATGTGTACAGTGACAGGACAAGCGATTCCAATCTCCCCTTCGGCCACGTGGCCTTTGCGCCCCTCTCACTTTATTTATTCGGGGCGGGCGGCAGGGGCTATTATTCGCCCTATCGCACGATGAAAGCTATCGGAGTGGAATCGTTATCGACTTTTGACCTCTTCATTATGGGAGTTTGGAGAGGAGGGGAAGAGATTTTATGAAGAGGGAGTTTTCATGCTTTGTGTAGGGGCTGTGTTTGGGATTAAATAGGGTTGGGAATTGTTTTAATGCCGTTAAAAAACATCTTAGTGGTTTATAACGTGGTGATATTGTGTTTCATTTATTTGTTTCATATATTGTGTTTCATTTTAATTGTGGAAGTTTTAAAGAAGTGGGTTTAAATAGAATATTTTGGGTTATGTTGAGTTTTTGAAAATAGGTAGAAATATCAATTTTATCGGGGGTGCCTTGCGTACGAACAAGTTGATTACAGTTTTAATGATACTTTTCAAATTATAAATGTCATAAACTACCACATTATTTCAATGGATTCAAAAATTTGTAAAAAAAAAATTAATACATTTTCCTGAAAAAAATATTGTTTTTTTTTTCGATGTGTGATGTCACAATTATTGTAACCTCTCCACTCCCCCTTGTCACAAACTGTCACAAATTGAAAAACCTCCTTCCTCCCCTCTAAGTAAGTGTGAATCATTTAGGGACAGCCCCTTAGGAGGTATTGAAACGAAATTTTCAACTTTAAAAACGAAATCAATGCTAAAAGTTGGCTCAAGTAACAAAATGAAAATCTATGCAAATATTTTTGAAATTGGTTTATAACTTCAATTTGTGTATCGAGCATAAAATTATCAAAAACTCTTAAACATAAACATTTTCCTGAGTTTTTTAAATTTCTATTCAGGATTGAATAGTATTAATTAACTTATGATAACCTAAAATGTAATTTCCCGGTTCGAATTTTTTCCTTCGCCCCATTCCGAACCCGGAAATTTTTACGTCTGTAAAAATGTTTTGTCTATCCCTGTGTGTTTTTTGTTAGAAAAAGACCCAGAAATCATCCTAAAAGAAGGGAAAATACGTTGTACATGTTTTTTTTCAACTTTCGTTTTGCTCCTGAAAAAAAAAAAATTAGGAATTTCGAAATAAATTTGCTGCTGGTAGATGAGTATATCCTTCAAGTTCAATTGGCATCTTTACTGGAAAAAAATCAGACATTTTTCTATTAGTTATCGTGATTACAAGCGAGCTCCTCGAATTTTTTTCCCGCAGGCCCATAGAGAATGACCATGCCTGGAACTCGGCAGATGCAGAATATATGGTTTTAAAAATATTCACAATTGAATGCTGCAAAATCACCTGCCTGCCCATTGTTTATTATTAATGCGAACTGAGTTTGAAGGAATAGAAATTCTCTATGGGCCGGCGGGAAATAAATTCCAGGAGCTCGCTTGTTAATCTTACCTATCCAACGACTTTAGTGAATTTACAATGTCACGAAGTGACACAAACCTCTTGACGTTTTAAATGGTGGCAAATTCATCTAATTTTTGTCAATAAAGTGTCCTAACATTGGTGAGAACCAACCTTTTTTTATCTGGGGAGGTTAAGTTTATAGTTTCAAATGTAGAGTCTCAACTCAACCCATTTTAGTTGTTTATTCATTCAGTAATTTAAGTATTTTTATGAAATAATTGTCCCCCATTAAGATTTACCCCTATTTATTTCCACACCTATAAATTTCGTAAGATTAAATTTGTATTTTTATTCCAATTTCAAATACAATCATAGAGGGAATTTTCGAAAAAATATTTTTGAAGAGTTATGTAACTATTGTATGTAATGTTATTATTGGACCATCCCATTACCATGTATGTAATTATTGGACCATCATTATAATCACATGCATGCTTGACATGAGCATATTTAAAAGAGATAAAATTAAAAGGGATACGTTATTTTGGTATTAAAAACTAATGGGTGGGAATAAAATAGCCTATTTAAATTAAGTTTGGACAGTTACCTTAATCGATATAAAAATTTAATCTTTAACAAGGAGGTGGTTTACTATAGTATTGAGTATTGAAAATAGTCAAGGATATTCAACATTAAATAAAAGAGGGTTAGTAATATTCCCTTACCTCCATGAATTTAATAAAGGAGTGAAATGTGGGGCGGAACTCTGCCCATCTGAATTTTTAATTTTTCTAACAAAATTGCGTTAAGCTGAAAAAAACACTTTACAGGAGTTATACATTTTAGAGTTTCTCTGATCGTACTGACTGAGCAAAAATAAACATTGAACTAAAAAATATTTTCAAATTTTATCTTTTTACTTTTGAATTTACGATTTACTTTGAGCTACAACAGATTAGTGTTTACACCTAAAGTAACGAGAAAAATTCCTGACAAATAATACACACTTAACTGACAACTTCACTTTAAACAAAAACTGGAGATGTAAAAAGTTTTTAAAAATATTTATTTTTTTCTTATTACATAAAAAAAACTTACCCCACCAGGTTCTTTTTCAAAATTAATTATTTTTATCTTTAAGTAAAGATTGCTTAGTACGTAAGTTAAAATAACAATAAATTAAATTGCCGTAGGAGTTTGCTTAGTTAGGACGACAATGGCCTTATTTACATGAGAACAGTTACGTCTTTTTGGTGAATGAAAGCTGTACTTTCTTTCTTTTTGAGCTATAATCCCTAGAACATTACTATGCTGGACAATTGTAAAACATGATAAATATAGTATTTCATTCCTTGAATAGGATAGTAATCACATCCAGGTGGTTGAAAATCGTAAATTTTTTATTATGCAGTTTAATTTTCCCAAGTTGTTTGACTTTGGTATTTCTGGTTTCTGTTTCATAAGCAGGGCGGGAAAACACCTAAAACATAGTTCACCGTTTAGCAACTCAGATTACACAGTTAACCAAACACCATAACCAATAAAACCTTCTAAAAACCGACCTCCAAACAAATTTATGAACCCATAAACCCAAATAATCCCCAGATTCACTTTCCACAATAATTGTAATCCACCGCACAACATCAAACGGGACGAACCATTAAAAAAAAATCCCTCACCCCCTCTTAAAAACCCTCCCTCCAAAAAAGCCACCCAAGAATTTATCGACTCGGAGTGATGGGAAGCAAGCAGGTGAATAAACCACATCGAAATCCGATCGCAAAAAAAAGGCGACTCCATGACAAAGAAAAGAAGGGCAAACACGGCGTCATCGGCGGTCGTTTAAACCAATACAGCCGCGTGGTGTTGTGTCTATGGTGTTTGCATGCTAAATAGGGCCTGGGGTAATCGACACCCTTCTCTTGTGGGGCTTTTTAGTTTTCTATTACGTGATAAATGATGGGGATAGGGGTCATAAAGAATGGTGATTGGGCTGCCGAGGAGATAATATGACGCGGAACGGAGAATGGGGGGGATGTCCGACATTTGATTGTGGGTGGAGGTGGAGTGGGTTTGAGGGGTGAGTTGGTTGGTTTTTGAGGGTTTGAGATTTGAGTAACTCTTTTTTTTTTGTGGTTTTAATGTTTTTTTTTAATAGGAAAAGGTGATTATCTTTTTAGGGAAAGGTGGTTCTTGCAAAACTTGAAACTTATGATGGATTTGTGTTTAAAGTCTATATGTAACAGATAGAGTCTCTTTTTGTGATTTTTTTTGCTTAAAAAGCAGACTGTTATTAAAAGGCAATTTGAATGATCTATTTGAATTTTAAACTTTCGAGGTCAGGGTTAATCATATTATATTCCGTACTAATTGTTTCCGCTAATAGCCTCTTGTATATAGATGTTTCTATATTTTACAGTTCTGTATATGAATATGAAGATCCTCATCATCATTATAAATTATATTGTTAGGGTAAATTCGATGATATGACCTAAGTTTCAGTTTGATTAGGCTTGTTTGAAGTTCATTGATAGGAAAATTTTGTGCCAGACGCTCTATACAGCTGTTTTGTTGACATTTGGGTAATTTATATTAATGATTTGTTTTGATGTAAATAAGGTATGCGATTAAAAAAATTAACAAAATGATTATTAGTATCAATAATTAATAACAAAATGCAGTTTTAAAACTAACTTTGAAATAACTTTCAAAACTTTAAAATATGTTGTGTTAATTTTTGGTCCAAACTTTCTCTTATGAAAATTTACCCCCCACACTAAATTTTTTTATTTTTTTTTTCAATTTAGCTAATTGGTTCATAAAAAAATTAATATCTTCATCTGATATCATCTCTCTAACCTTTCCTCACAAAACAGCAGCACAAGAGATATTGAATTCAAAACAGCTATTTCCGCAAACACATCATCATTCCACATTCCCCTAAAAACAAACAAAACCCCTCCAAACTGATGACACTATGGTACCTCAATTACGTTCATCAAAAACCCCACCCCCAAAACGAAATCCCCGGAAAGAATTAGCCCCCAAACCTCTCATTTCCTCCATTAAAAACAAACAATTAAAACCCAGCATGAAAAACGAGCCCACCCCCTACACACCATCAAACTACCCTCCTCAAAACTTTGCCCCCTCGCGAATGACTAAGCTCATTTAAGACGGATTTTATGCATTCATCCGCGGAGGAGACCTGCCCGGGCGGCGAATATCACCAGAAAAAGCCGGCTAAGCCCGACGGCGGCCGACCGCTGGCTTAGCGGCGTGAAAAATTGCCTCATAACGTCGGGGCTTTGGCAGAGAGTGCCCCCTGCAGGGTAGAGTTCATTTCGGTGCGCCTCCCGATTTGAATAATCGCCCCTTAGGGGGGAGGTAGTTAATAATGGGCCGCTCTTGGCGTGGAGAGGCTGGATTTATGAATAGGGATCTGGGCCTAAAGGAGGTTGGTGTAGTTCCTAGATCAGGTGGAGGGGGATTAAATGTGAGGTTTTGCTTCGGAGAAGTTTTGGGGGTGATAGATTCGTATTTTTGGGGGTGGGGGTTGTTGTTTATGGGGTGCGTAACTTTGGTAATGAGGGGTTAAATCGGGTGCGATGGATGGTGTTTTTGGACGTGAGAAATGTGTGGGATATTAATAATGAACGGGTATTGTTTTCCTTAAATGAACAAACGAAGTATGTTGGATTATATTTATTCATTTGTTTGTGGTCCTTGTGAAGGATTTTTTTCAAGCCTGAGCTTCTCAAAGAGAATATTTTGAACATTAGTACATGATTTATACTCTGAAATATTATATACGTTCAAAATATAGAGTGCTTTTTTTTTTGAAAAAATCATTATAAATAAATTTAATTATTTGTTTGATATCAAGAAGAGTAATTCCTTTTGTAGATATTTATTTGTGAAGCACTTAGTGGAATAAATGTTTAAAAGTGTATTAGTAGTAATTGAAAATAAAAAAAGGCTTGATTGTTAAATAGAAAATGGCGAAAATAGATCAAATCAGAAAGCAAAAGTGAGATTTACGAGAAAAGGTATTGAAACTGACACAAATCAGTTAGAGAACATAAAATAACTTCTGGAAAATTGAGTAGCAAAGTGGGTAAACTTGTCTTATTTGTATTTTTGAGATTATATATAAACCATCCTAAAAGAACCAAATTTCTCAACCTTTTTTTAAGCGTCGATTTATTAAAATGCAGCTAGAGATAAAAATAAAGGACAGGAAAAAGGATCTGTGTCATAATAGTATTTATTTTTATACACACATGAATCAATAACGCTTTGATATAAAATGATAAACTTTAATTTCAAATTTAAAAAAGGAAGGAAAGGAAATCACAAGTTTGGTTATGACACAAAATTTTATTAGGTTTTGATTTTTATGCGTTGTTTAATTTTTTAATATTTTTTATTTAAATTGGTCAATAACACACAACACATTTTAGAGAAAAAAAAATATGAGTAAGAGTTATGAATCAAACATAACTTTTTCTTACATTTTTCTTACTTATATTTCAAAAACGTAAATAAATTGAATAAAAAAATACATAAACGAATACAAAAAATACCTATATTATTTGCCTAGGGGATAGTCCCGTTCAGACAACTTCCGTTGAATGCAATGAGATAAAAATACGATATGGGTAAAAATAAAATATAAACTATGCCTTAATGTTACTCTGAAAAACCGATTTGGAGAGAAGCAAACCTACAACAAATAAATTCACACAAATATTCGAAGTCCCTTTATACATTTTTCTAAATGATTTTAATTCAGAGAACTTTACAACCAAAGCTTTTAATCTAGTTAGTCAATCTATACGAGTCAATAAAAACTCATTATCAAATCTATAAAAGTCAAGAGATGTCGTACAACAACAGGGATAAAGGGGAAAAACCACGTCACCAAGCGTTACAATAACAACACACTCCCTCTCTCACACAATCAACCCTCATCACCTCCTAAATCCGTGCACTGTTGACATCCACATCAAAAAGGCCCAAATTAACTTTCGCCCCGCTCCCCTCTTTCCGCTCAATTTCAGCGCCAAACAATCAATAAAAAGCGGTTAATTGTGCCTTTAATCGGGGGCTGACCCCTCCGAGATTACGGCGGACCCCTTTTTCGCAGGAGGGGGGGGGAGGAGGAGGCCGGTTAATGAAAATCTATCGATTCCGGATAAAAAGGGCTCGCGCCTTAAAACGGGATTTGCGCCTGGATTTGAGGCGTGATGGATAGATGCTCTTTTATTGCGAGCGCCCAAATTAAGACGGAGCGCCGGATGTGAGGCTTCGGCCACCCGCAGAACGGTGTTAATGAAAATAGAAGTGCCGCCGAAAAAGGTGGAGGAGTAATTATGGAGAGCTCGTTTTTTAGGGTGGATTTTTTTTTTATTTTGAGAGGTGGAATTGTTTTTTGAATAGGGGAGAGTGCGCCTTGTTTTGGGAGATGCTGAAAAAATATCTATTGCTAACAATAATAGCGAAAAATATCAAGGGTTTATGGGGCATAATTTACCTATAAGTGTGATTTATGGACAAACTAATAGACCACTGTTTCTTATACTTATAGACTGCAACGTTACTTGACCCTGGAGAGAGAAACTGAGAACAAACAAAGAAAGTATATGGGCATTATTAATAATGCCCGAAGTGGAGGCGGGCAAAGTGATAAATTTCATTCATAAATTCCACTAAATTTATCACATTGCCCGGGCATTATTAATAATGCCCGAATTTATCACATTGCCTGTAACATAACATCTTTTAATCACGATTTGAGTACCGAAACTCCTCCTAGCAACCCAACAGGCTTTCTGTTTACTCAGTTTTTCCTTCGCCGTAGTTCATAGGGTTCATAGGGTCAAGAAACATTGCACCAAGTATAGTTGTATTCGGGACGTATTGATAGTTTGAGTTTAATTATTTCTTTTCTTTATAACAAGGGTCCCAAAACTTATTTGCTCTGTGGACACTTTGACAAATATTTTCGCACTTCATAGACTCATTAGTAGGTATGTATTTTTAGTACATGTATTTTTTTATACCTAAACTTTCCCTAGAATTAAAAATAAATGTATAGCTTAAGGTTTCCTTGTTTTTAATGTTTTTTAAGTGAAAGTATAAGTCTAAGAACTAAATTACGACTGTTTTCGATTCAAATAGTGATGTAGTTAAGAATTCAGTCTGATAAAGTGTTATAAATAATATGTCTTGACCTAGAGTTTTGGTTTTACATGTTCTTAAAAAATATTTTACAGCTAATTGAAAATTAGTATCAATCTTATATACTCGGAACTTGTAGTCTATATGATTTTGAAATGATAATAATTGTCTATTTTCTAGATGCAAAGTGTATACAAAAATCTCTAAAATTCATTGAAAATTTTAATGGTTGAACTTGTAGTCTATATGATTATGAAATGATCATAATTGTGTGTCTATTTTCAAATATTTACAACATATTTGATGGATCTTTGACCCTCGAAATCGGCCCTAAAAGAGTCTCTACCCGTGGATGAATTGGTAAGTTATGGCCAGCGCCGGATTAACCATGTCGGGGCCCCTAGGCAATGCACTCTCGGGGGCCCCTTTTCTCTTACTCTTTCCTTTCTAAAATATGTTTTAAAACCACATCGCAATATTATTTATAATTAGGCTTTTACTACAGTGAGAAGCAGCGGCGGATCCAGGATTTGTTTTTTTTTTGGGGGGGGGGCTAAGGCTAATTTTCATAATCCAATTGTATCTTCTTGATTATCTAAATATGGAAAAGGTAGTGAATTATCCTGTTCCAACCAACCACTAAAAGGGGGGTTTGGGGGTCCTCCCCCAGAATTTTTTTTACGCCTCATCCGATTTCGGATATCGATTTTATGGTAGAATTTTTGTGTTTTGACAAACTTAATATAAAACAGTTGTAATAATAGAGTTTCAAGTACTAAGGGGCTCTAGGGGTCCTCCCCTAGAAAATTTAAATAAAAAAAACACTCTTTTTCAACTCGTTTTGGTATGCCTCATCCGAATTTCGGACATAGATTTTATGGTAGAATTTTTGCGTTGTGACAAACTTATTATAAAATACAGTTGTAATAAAAGTACAAGGGGGTCTACACAAGTACCAAGGGGGTCTGGGGGTCCTCCCTCAGAAAAATTTTGAAAATTTGACCTTAAAATAACAGGGTTTTAACTCGTTGTGGTGCATAAAATTCCATATTTTTATTGTAAAACTTCTCATTTTTTCTTGGGAGGGGGGGGGGCTCTAGCCCCCCCTGGATCCGCTAGTGGTGAGAAGGCTTGTTATTCAATAACAAAGCTCATAAGCTTCATAATAAGAAGGCTCATATTCAATAATTTTTTGTTATAAAACGTTAGCTAAACCAAACCATATTCAATAAAAAAATAAACAAATCAAAATGAACGTATATTTTACTGTAGTATTTATTTAAAGTACTAAAAAAATTAAAAATTTACTCTTCTAACAATATGTATAGGGATAGTATGCAGTCCACGGCCATGAACAACGTCCGATACCGGATTTACTCGCAGCAGTTCAAGTTGACAGGGAACTGAAGAAAAAAACATCACCACTGTTCGCGATGTGGGGACTACAATTAAATTATGAAATTTCTTATTTTAATGAAATTTTTTTACCGTGAACCACCGGGGTTCTGTATGAACCACCAGTGCTTTAAACTATGGAAAAGTGGGGAACCGGAAGTTAAAAAAGTTAGGAATCCTAAGTATATTAAAGAATAATTTTTTTTTTCAAAACATTAGTTTTTGTTTTTTTGCATTTCTAGCATGCAAAAGATAATTTTTAAGCTAATTTATAAGGAATCTGAGAGGTCCGTTTGTGGAACCATTTTAGACGATTTTTTCATGGGCCCCTTGCTTAGGTCCGGACTTGCATAAAAAATTTTTTATTTTAACTCAAAGAAGCATTTCAAGAAAAATTCTCTGTGGAATGGGTGCCCATACAAAAGGGCAAAGGGGGCCTATGTGCAGGCCCCCCTCGCGATCCATTTTAGAAGTCACCCAAATGAGTTAAAACATTTCTCTTAAGAATAAAATTTCAGAACTTTTTCTGGGGGCAGAACTTTCTCTTAGACACCCACTTTTTGCTTGAAATTCCAGTATTTTATGCAAGAATTTTTGCATTAAGTACTCGTGAGGGCCTCTTTGAAATAGTTATGAACCAACCCCTCATAAAAATAGTCTAGTTACTGCTTGAAAAAAAATATAAATAGTTACTTAGTACTTGCAAACATTTTTCTTGGATCCCTTCCTGAATTCAAACATATGGGCACCCACCCTCTAGGGGCGGGGCCCCTTGCTGACGATGGGCCCCTAGGCAGTTGCCTACTTTGCCTATTGGATAATCCGGCCCTGGTTATGGCCCACATAGCTATTTAAGTTTTTCAGGATTACATCATGAATCACTTTGTTAAATTAATGAAACGATCAAACACTGATTAAAAACGATTTAAATATAGAAAAACAAACCCTAAAGCTATAAAAAGAATTTATTTCATACATGGTACAAAAAAATTTATGTTGGAGAAAAACATTCCAATACATGATTTAAAAAAAAAAGGTTTTTTTTTATGTTTTTAGTGATACTCACAGAAATGATACTCAATAGATGGTTGCTGTAAAATGAGAAGAATAAACAGTGACGAAGCCTAATCTCTAGTGACAGGGCATCTGTTGCCCCAACTGGCACACCCGTTTCATTTCCGCTTCTCCAAAACAGTCAAGTTTCGAAGTCTCACAAATGCTGCAGGAGAGGTTACGTAAACATGTTCGAAACTGTTCCAAGGACGGCGAAATATCTGAAAAAGTAACATTAAATGTAAAAATAAAAAGGCTTTTTTCTTGATATGGAGGAAAGTGAAAGGTCACATAGAAAAGTTTAAATTAGATATATATTTCTAGTTTCGAGTTAATAAATCATTTGTAATAAGAAATAAATAGTATAACCTATGACTCCAAAAATGTTTTTCAATGATTTAAAAAAATAAACAGCTTTGAAATATACCTTATTGAATAAAAGGTAAATAATTAACAAACGATTTATTAAGAAGAGTCAAAGCTGAAATTTTTAATATAAAGATTTGGTTTAATGTGGTCCAACTTTTAGTAATAGAGACAAATAAACCTCAGTAAAAATAATTAGGGACAGACACAATAAGAACAAGAATTACTTATAACTTGTTATTTTAATAAATGTGTGTTTTTTATGATTAAAATTTAAAGGCGATCAGTTTTTTTCTGATAACAGAAATTTAATAAGAGAGTATTTAATATTAAGCTTTATATTTGACTTTGGAGAAAAAGCAATCGAAAGCGGATTATCTACTACAATTGATGTTATATTTACAACAATGGATGTAACAATTACCACAGCATTTTGAATTGTAGATCTACTGTAATTATAATTATAAGAGCACTATTCTAACTTTATTTACACTTTACTTTAAATTAAAATTATACATATACAATGAGAATGAAAAGGGGGCGATATGTGTTAGTTAACCTCCAAAAAGGGGCGATGGGCCGCAAAACTGTGGAAACCACTGGTGTTTAGATGTTTTTTTACAGCCATCTCAAAGTGAAACTTTAATATAACCACACTCTTTTCCTATTACTTCTACGATGAAACAAATGAAAAATTTAAAAGTAGTCGTTGTAAAGTAGGAATCCTTGTAATGTGGTTTTATTTTACATTTTAGAAGAGCTATGAAGAGACAATATTGGATAAAGTGTATTTATACTTTTTTTTTATAAAAGAATTTCGAAAGAAGAATTTCGTAGAGAAATGTTCTTCTCGAGACACCAAATTTAAAGAACCCTGGAATGGGTTATTAATGGTACCAGGTAATTATTTAAAGCTACTAAAAAGCTTTAAAATAATAAAATATAACAGTTGAGTACCGGATTCCTTAACAAAAAAGAACCACAGACACTTTTTGCTGAGTGACTTAACCCTTTATATTTGCTAAAATGGAGGGGGGGGGCGTCAAAAATGACTTAAAACATACATACGTAAAATATGAACGGCCCTTAGGGTAAACTGTTGGATTTTGAAAGGAATGACAAAATATTTCTTCAAGTTTTAAAGCAATAGAGTTGATTTAGGCGGATGAATTGACGAGAAAACCTTGAAAGCAGTAATTAACCGCATTATAATGAGGTATATGCATGAGTGAGAGATTTGCTAAATTTTATACTTTTTTGATACGTTATGGTTTAAAACTCCCAAATTTCTGATTTTTAAGTTCAAACATGTATTTTAAATAATTTAAAATTCAATTTCCTTTTTGCCAAAACACCAGAAAAGACACGAGACAGAAAACTGGGTTATATTGGATGTGACGACATAGCGGACGAAAACCATCGTGTTTACTGTGTTTTCCGTGATCAGAAAACGAGAATATTTATACCAGGAACAGTGGCACGGGTTCAGAGGGACATGTCCTCCAATGAATCCCTAAAAAATACGTAGAATTACATTTTACACATTTACATTTTTCACATAAAAGTAAAAACAAATTTTTAGCATAAGTTCTCAAACAGTGAAACAATTTTTTATCATTATTCAGCTCCAAATTTTTAACACTTATGCAAAATTGTGCAACAATTAAACAAACACTTATGCAAACACTTAAAAAGTATTATCAAGCATCAAAACATAGCTTTGTGGTGTCAAAATCCTATTTCGAATTACTCTACGTTTCATAAACCACGGCTTATTAGATACTATACAGGCTAGCCGAGTTTTGAACAATGAAAACCAATTGACAACTTTTCCCGCTTGGATCGCCACAAGTCCTACCTATATCACCCACCGCCTTCAACACTGTGGGATATGCTTTGTCAGTTTGTCCAGTATTGCCATCTGGATTTTTAATGATTTCCGTACTCGGCTAGCCTGTATAGTATCTAGTAAGCCGTGTATAAACCAATGGTGATTCCAGGCAAGTGACCCCACAGGAGCCCCTTAAGTAGGTAATAAAAAATTTTAGGCATCCTAATATTAAAAAAGTTTCTAGGAGAAGATCCCCTGACCCCTATCTTTTGCGTAACTTTATTGGCCTAAATATTTGATAATACAAGATTTAAAATTCATAGGCGTCATTTGGGGGATGTCAGAGGGGGTCAATTGCCCCCTCAAGGTTTCCAATGTCCTATGTGAAAAATAGTTCTAAACTTTAGTTATGCCTGAGAAAAATATTTCCTATCAGGTATTTCACACAAAATTTCATGCACCATGGCCCATTGTTACAGGAGCAAAAATCAATTCTCCAAGTGGCTGGTTCAGAATTTTTAATTCCCTAGCAACATCGGTTCTCAGTTATGGCTGTCCTGTCTGGTCAATTTCCTATATCACTGAGTTAGAACATATCCATAAATATAATTTATAAAAAAACTATTTAATATATCGAGATATACTCCAGGTTATATTTTCAGACTAGAACTAGGCCAAACCTATGAAATGAACCTATGAATGAACCAAATGAAATATTTCCATTATATTCATAAAACTAATCTTGAAATTCTGGATTAGAATATTAAAGATGAATGATTATAGATTTACCAAAATTGCCTACAATCGTTATTATTATAACCATTCAGACCCAGTAAAATTTAATTGGACCTTAAAAATAAAATTTATAATCGAAAACTGTGGTTATTCTTGTTTGGCTATCACAAGATCCCGATGTTGCACTAAAATTTCTACCACAAATTCTTCTCAGTTATATTGATCAATGCAAACAGTTAGATATGATAAGTATGGAAAAAAGTCAATATTTCTCTCATTATAAATTTATTAAACTAACCCCTTTCATAGAAGATTATATTACCTCAAAAATTGATGTGTCACTAAAGAGAATTCTGTTCCAACTGAGATTAAACCAAGAGACCATTTTTTTGAAGGAAAACTATTTAAAATAAACCCAGGGGCGTCATTTCAGTTTTTGGTTGCGGGGGGGCAAGGATTTTTTTAAGTGGGGCTGAGCCACACTGTAACCAGACTTGTTTTTTTTTGGGGGGGGGGGTGACTCAACATCATGAGCTCTAAGTAAAAATGGGGGGTCTAAGGGGTCACCCCCCGAAAAATTTTGAAATTTTGCCTCATTTTTACAACTTTTAAGTTACATCCGAAGAGAACAGTCCCATGTAAACCCACATAATTTTCTAGAGAAAAAAGTACAAATAAACTTCACAGTTTCAAGGGGAGCCAAAGGTTTTCAAAGGGGGGCGGAGATCCTCCCCCAGTAAAAATTCTTGAAAATTCCCCTTTAAACCAGGACGCCTAGGGGCTTCAAACTCTTTGGTTACCAAAGGAAACTGATTGTTGTTAGCGGCAGAATTTTCAAGGGAGACACATTGTTTAACAGACATCTAAGGTCAGGAGGGGGTTTTGGGGGGTTCTCCCCCAGAAAATTTTGAAATTTGACCCTCCAAAGTAGTGCTTTAACTCCTTTTGGGACGTTTTGAGTTAAATCTGATGTTTCTTGTGGAAGTTACAAAATTTTCAAGGGACTCTCAGCAATTTTTCACTTAAGAGTGGAAACTTTGATGGGGGGCAATTGCCCCCCCCCCTGCCCCCTTCTAAATGACGCCCATGAATAAACCCCAAAGACAAATGCAAGCTTTGTAATCTAGGCAAACCAGAAACATGGGAACATGTATTTCAATACTGTACAATGTATCGTTTTTACAGATTAAAGTATCTTTCCCCCTTTATTAGGTACCAAAATAACTTCATTGGTTTTCTCACTCACAATCATAAGAATTTTTTTGCAATAGTAAATTTCATAAAATCAGCTCAAAAGTTGAACCAGTTCCTATTGGGGAATTGTTTTTAAGGCTCCTGGGAGTTCTTATTCCTATTTTTGAAAATTGTATTCTAGTTTTTATTTATTTGCTTTGTTTTTTTCCCTCATGTTCAATTTTGTCGGATTTTGGATGCTTATTTGTATTTTGTTTATGTGTATTTTGGTGTATGGGCCAGTGGGCCTTTTTTGCAAATAAAATTATTATTATTGTTATTGTTATTATTATTATTATTATTATTATTATTATTATTATTATTATTATTATTATTATTATTATTATTATTATTATAGATACACAAAAACTGAATAACTTGAAGGGGGATTATCCAAAAGGGGATTAGGAATTCAAACCCCACTAAAATTTTAACATAAATTTTCATACTGCTTTTACCCTTGAAAAAGGCGCCTTTCGATGAAATGACTTAAATAACCTTAGAATAGTTTTTCTAAAAATGTTACACTTACTTTAAATTAAAAAAAAAAGCTAGTTAAAGTGTTTAAGGTATAAACGCGTTAAACCCTTTCATTTTGGTTAATATGAAAATATTTTGTACATGTACATTAATGGTGTGTACTGTATAATTTACTTTTCAATGGGGTTTAATTTAAATTATTTATTAAAAATAAGATTTGGTTGGATAAAAAAGCCGTAAGTTTAATTTTACAGTGTTGTATTGTTTATTTAGTATTATTTTTTTATATAACCTGAGACAGGAGTTATTTATTAACTGTTGTTTACTATTGAAACGTTTGGCATGGGAAAGAAAATACTTTTAAAGTAATAGCTACTTGCTGTCAGACATTTTCTAGCTTAGGTATTCCTGGCGTTAATATTCTGTGATATGAAAGAAAAAGTCGAAGATGAAGTAAAATATTTATTATTATAAAATACCAGTGGAAGACCTCCACCCTCTCTTAAAGTTGGACTTTAATATCTGAGATCATTACTCTCACTTAATTATCAAAACTAATTATTTTTATAATATTTTTTTTTGCAATATCATAACTAACCATAAACATCATACAAAATTTATCACAATTATAAATTTTTCAGGACATGACATTAGTAACTCCACTATCTTCTATATTTTCTGTTGGATCAAGTTATTGGATCGATTTTATACTATATATAATCTTAATCACTTGTCATTCATTACCCAAAATTCAGAAAAACAGCACTTTTTAACAGACAGTTTTAATTAAAGGTGAATCTTTGGAGTAGTAGAAAAATGTAACTTAATGTTTGATTTCCTAAATACATTTCTATTATTTCATTTGAAAAATACTACTCGTTTATTACATTTCTTCCAGATTATCAGATTTTAGATTTAATTTGGAATTTTTAACCTTTTGAAAAGAACCTTCTTTCAACATTTAGAAACTTTAAAAGAAACAGGGGAGAGCTAAAAACTGTAAACAAGAGTTACGTTTGAGGTTTTTTCTTTTTTATCTGACATTTTGACGAGAGTATCTGATTTTATTAGACGAAAAACAATTCATAAGAATATGATTTAAAATGTGGCAATAGGAAAATGAAGGATAAAAAGATACGCAAAATAGCGATGTTTTAATGAAAGAATTTTTAGTTCTTTACTTGGTACTATTCTTCTTCTTCACAATAGATTAAAACATTCAGTAAAAAAAAAACCAACAGAGTGTCTATTCTAGTATAATAGTAACCATCACCTGCAAAATTAAGTTTAAGACTTCTAATGTGAATGCATAGAAATATTTTTTAAAAGATAATGTTGGATGAATCAATACAGAAGCGTTGCAAATGAATGGAGATTAAGAGATTCGAAACAGAAACTAAGAAAATTTCTCTTTTTTGACCATAACAAACGACTAAATTACCCCATATTCCCAGCATACCAAAGTATCCCCCTAATTTTTTTTCCGGTTACGGCACTGAATCAACACTTTCTATTTGTACATTCATTGGTTTCAGTTGCTGTTTTCCGCCTTTTCTCCTTTTTTATCAACTCATACATCAGCCACGGATTTCTTTAATTGGGCACAACATTAACCGCTACGAAGGCTTGAAGGTAAAAACCAAAACAAACTACTCCACGTCCTACTACACCTCTACACTTTCCACAGAAAAGAAAATCCCGGAGAGAAAAGAAACTGCAACCCCCAAAAAAAGAAACCCAAGCTTATTCAATCCAAATAAGTCTCCCCGCACCGAAAAGGCATAAAACCGCAGCGCACGTCTCTCCCATCCAAGAGCGACGAAATAAAAAGAGAGGAAGGAAAAATCTTGATCCCCGGTCGTCATCTATCACCACGGATTTCGGCTCCTGAAGAAGCCAGCCGCGAGAAGTTTGTAGGCGAAGCAAAGCAGAGGTGGAAGCGGCAGTTTGGCACACGGAAACTTACACTTAGTACGTGGAAATCCGGCTCACCCCGCCCCCTTGCCGTTATCCCCGCCTTCCTTTCAATCAGCGACGAATGGAAATCACTTCCGGAGAGGGGATTCGGGCCTTGCCGCATCGATCCGATACCCTTGATCCCGGTTGCCATGGGGACCGGGAGATGCTCTTTCTGCGGAATGTTTGCTGATCGATTGTGAGATATGGGGAAGATGCTGGGTGATATTAGGGATTTTTTGCTTGGGTTTTTGTGGGGATGCGTATTGGGTTTTGTTTGTTTAAAAATTGTGGAGTTGTTACTTGTATGTTTTTGAATACCTACATTTGGAACTTGGAAAATATTTATAATTGAATGAATACTTTTTTGTGAGAGAAAACTTTTTACAGTACAGGTAATTTATTACACAGTTTAGGTATTAGAAGAAGGAACTATGAGCTTAGTTATAGATTATTAGTTTTAAAAAATTAAGATCTAAGTCCAAAGAGCATAAGTGATTTTTGTCCACTTTTATAGTAAATTTTTTAGATTTTCAAAGTTTAGAGAATTTTTTACTCTAAATACCTAAAAACATCCCTTTTTTATCCTTTGGAGGGAACCAGATTAAAAATGATAACTATGAAGCGTATATTTGAATAAAGTTGACACTTTATCTTACAGTTTAATCGTTTCACATAATTTCATTGCATTAAAGAGTATAGGTAACTATATATTTATAAAAGTAGTAGTACTTTTTAAAGTAGGGGAGAGTAGCTCAAAGCGGGTATGCTAACTACGAGATTTTAAAAATCATAGTTATTGTGGAGTCGCTTATGTTTCGAAAAACTTTTGGCAGAAGCTAGAAGCTGATATCATTCGATTCGTAATGACGCCTACATTAACGTGGTACCGGCATAGAGGGTACCGGGTGTCCTATAAGCATACTGTACCTGCGTCGTGGCACTTCTCACTTAGGAGCTTTCTCGAAATCATTCTTTTTTTCTTCTGCCGCTTTTTCGCTGATGCGCCAGCTGTCATTTCATTTTTTTTTATTTACCTTCCCTCTTTCATGCCCTCGGTATGTTTTTTTTTAGTCAGTGAGACACGTGCATCTTTGTTTTGGAAATATACTGATTCAGTTTTCGGCAGATGTGCGAATAGGCAGTCACGTTTTTTCTTTACTATAGAATATCGTCGATTGTTAGTTTTAAATATTAAGAAATAATTAATTGCAATTAATAGAATGGTTAAAATTTGTTGCAATATACCTTTTTAATTTCTTTTAGGAAGTAAATGATAGCAACAATATTAAATAATAACTTAAATTTTGCTTGAACTGATAAAATATAAATAACTGTACATACTTGAAATATAAATAACTGTTTACTGAAAGAAGACAATTTACTGATGAATAATTAAGTGTAATAATTGGTTGGTTTAAAGAACCTTAACTCATGGTAGAACATTATGATCACATAACAAAGCTTCCTAGATGATAGCTATTCAATGTTTTATATTTTTTATTCATTCTTTACTATGATAAAATATTTAAAACATATTTCATATTTTTAACCATTCGAGCAAATGTTGTTTTCTGTCATAAAGCATTAAAAGGCAGGAAATTTGTAAATATCAAGTAATAAATAACACTGCTAAGTTTGAATCTAATATTTAAATCATTGTAAATTTAAATTCAATTATAAGAAATTTTAAATGACTAATTGAAATTAGTAATAATTACATATTGGTTTTGCTGTGTGGGATGACAGAAAAACAATTATATATACAATATATATACAACAATTATAAAAAATTTCAAAGTTTTAAATTTTCAAAATAAAAATATGAATCAAAGAGCTTCTACAATCATTTTTAAGAATTAATTTTATTAAAAAAAGCAATTGAACTCTAAATGTAAATAAAAAGTAACTAAAAAAAACCATGAAATATATTCTTTAAATATTTACACATAATAATAATAATTTAAAATTATTTACATTTTGATTCCAAGTAGAAAAAGTATCGGATACATTATTAATGTTGCTTCTTATTACTGATGCCTCCTCTCCACTTTCAACACATTCATTAAAAAATAAAGGGGGAAGATATGCGCTATCAATCGCCATACTTAACTTAATATCAATATTTTCCCGCGCACTGTTAAGAAACTAAATAAAAAAAGTGACAGCTGGCGCTTCCGCGAAATTCGGCAGAGGAAAAAGAAAATGATTGACAGGCGGCTGGCGAGGCGAAAACGCTCCAAAGGGAAAAGTGCCACGACGCAGGTACAGTATGCTTATAGGCTACCGGGTGGCGTAATTCTAATTCCCACATGGGCAAGGAACAAGTGCTTATACGCGAGCGGAGGAACGGGGGAAAAAAGAAGAACCGTTTGCTTTTTCGATTTTCGCCACCTTCTTTCGGACTGTTAAGTATCGCAATGAAATGCTCAAATGCTATGTACGGTAAAGATTTTATGAATGTCATTGTTGGCCTCCAACGGATAGCGAATAATTTGTTAACTGCAGATGGATTAAGTTTCTTCACAATCGTTCGCACACAGCTAGAACGGAAGGAAACATTCGCACTAACTTCTATCTAATAAAGGTGGTGTTAAAATAATTATCAAAGTAGTATTCAATCGATACAACCTTTTCATTGGATGTATTGGATTTATTAATAATTTGTATCGTGATTATTCTTTAATAAGCTCTGATCAATAATTACTTCAGAAAAAATTAAAATTAACAGGCTCTTAATGATCACTGAAGGAATTTAATAATACAGTTTATAAAATTCCACGCGATAATTTGAACAGTATAAAAACATGAACCTCAAAAATTCAAAGCAAATACCTATTTATTTCTTTTCAAACACAATATGAAAATACCACAAACTTCTAATGAAAATACCACAAATTCTAATGAAAACACCACAAAATTCTTATGAAAATACCACAAAATTCTAATGAAATACCACTAAATTCTAATGAAAGTACCACAAAATTAAAAAAAAAATAATAATAAAAAATTAACACTTTAAATTATTCGAGTTTCAGATGGTTCTTTGCATTTGGTAAATTGTTGTGTACGGCTAATGCCAAATTTCGTGAGTAATTATTTTTATAACTTCGTCAGTATTTTGTCTGAATTCAAATTTATCCGCCATAATTTCATCATGCGAGCAAAAATGACTACGACAGAGATAGCAGACGAAATCAACGAAAGAATTACTTCCTTTTCAGAAAGAATGTGGAAAGGGAGGAGTGGGGGTGAAACATGAACAAAAAAAGCCCGCGCGCTGAGGAGAAACTGGATCAGATTGGAAGATTGCCAATGGTTGTTCATTGTCCATGTGGGAATTAGAATTACGCTACCGGGTGGTTTGTCCGAATTCCGTGTAGGGAGTATTGTATGACGTTATGAATGCAAGATGGCCGCCGCAGGAAAAAAGCTGTAAATGGCGATCTAGAGAGGTTATAAGAACTATTTTTGGAATTATATTGGGAATTATTTTATCCTTAAAATAACTTTATTACAACATTTATATAGATGTAATAATTCCCAATTAAAAAATTTTGGAGTAAAAAACTAAAAACTTTTATTATACGTGCCAGCCACCTTGGGCTTCTGACGTCATATCCGCCTTTTGTGACCAAGAATGAAATTTCCATTGTTAGCATTTTAATTGTGAACATATTTTCATTACATTCACTTTGAAATAGCATCTATTTAAAGTACTTACTTATTTACGCTCCTCACGCCGTATGGCGCATAAGGTATCCAGCCCACCCCTCCATGCCCCCCGGTCCCCTCCTCCTCCAATCCACCGATTCCTGCTCTTTTAAAATCGGCCAGCATCTGTCTCTGCCATGTTAACTTGGCTCTTCCTCTTTTCCTCCTGCCATCAGGAGCCCAGGAGAGCGAGACGTGCGCCACTTTTCCCTCGGTGTTCTTTAAATATGGCCAGTCCATCGCCACCTCCTTTTGTTTATTTCCTCTTCTATTGTTGTGATGTTGGATTTATCCAAAATCATTTCATTTCTCATTTTAACAGGTCAAAAGATTTTAAAGATTTTTCTTAGACAATTATTTTGGAAAACTTCTAGTTTCTGAACGTCTGACTTTCTAAGGCACCAAGTTTCTGCACCATATAATAAAATTGCTCTAACTATTGTTTTGTAGATATTTATTTTTGTTCGGTTTTGGATGCTTGAAGACCTCCAAAAATTATCAAGGTAAAAGATGTCCTTGCGCGTATGATTCTGTTTTTAATATCTGTCTCCACTCCTCCATTACTATCTAGGACAGAACTAAGATATGTGAATTCATTCACATCATCAATTTCATCATCATCAATTTTTAGTATTCTTTGAGATTTCGCATTTTTTCTCATTGTTTGGGTTTTCTTTTTATTTATATGCAACCCCACACTGATTTCATATTTGTTAAATAAATGGGTTTTCCCTTCATGGTCAGAGTACTTTGATGACATTAACACGATGTCGTCTGCAAATTCCAGATCTTGTAGGACTGTGTTAAATCTCCATCTAATACCTCTTTTCTGGTCCTCGGTCGTGTTTATCATAATCCAATCAATTACAAGGATGAACAGGAACCCTGACAGAACATATCCTTGCCTAACACCTGTTTTTACTTTGAAAAAATAATTCAGTCAAAACTCCATCCACTTCTATACTTGATTTACTGTTATGGTATAGATCTTTTATTATGTTAATGAACTTATCGGGTATTTTGTAATTCTTCAAGATGTCCCACAATTTGCTTCTATGCACTGAGTCAAAGGCCTTACTGAAATCTATGAAATTCAAATAGATAGACGCATTAATTTTTTTTAAAATTGGGAATTATTAACTTATATAAATGTATTATTCAATTGTTGAATTGAATTGAATTTAATTTAATCTATTTAAAGTATTACATGACAAAATACTGCAGTTCTGTCTTTCATACCTAATATTTCGATGCTATTTTCAGAAATTTTAAAAGTGTAATAATTCCCAATTAAAAACAATTTTGGAATAAAAAATTAAAAAAAAATTATTTTATGTGGCAGCCATTTTCAACTTCTGACGTCATATCCGCCTTTTGTGACCAAGAATGAAATTTCCATTGTTGGTATTTTAATTAATGGACATATTTTCATTACATTCACTTTGAAAATAGCATCTATTTAAAGTATTACGCTACAAAATACTGTATTTTTGGTAAAATTAGCCATTTTTTTGCTTTTGACGTCATAAACGCCATTTTTAACCGATTTAAATTATTATTTCGGTAGCTATTCGATAAAAAATACATTTCTTAGATTTTTGTCCAAAAATAGTTCCGATAACCTCTCTAGATCGCCATTTACAGCTTTTTTCCTGCGGCGGCCATCTTGCATTCATGACGTCATACAAACCCCCTGCACGTAATTCGGAAAAAACACCCGGTACCAAGGCGTCATTACGAATCGAATAATACCACTCACTAAGCTTCTGCCAAAATTGTTTTTACACCATTGTTTTTTGACACAAGCAACTCAACTATAAAAAAAATTTAAACGAATTCCTGTTCAAAAGCTAAACAAGCAAAAAATATATTAAATTTCTTCAAATACCCTTGGAGATAAAATCCCCATGCCAAAGCCACTACGATCGGCCACTACGAAGAGGCGCATGAGCAAACGGTTACCTAATTAACATCTGCGCTCGTTATGAAATATTGAAAAAAAAAAGAACGTAGAACTTCTACTCTAATTTAAACGAGGTTTTCACCAAAAAATATAAAATAGTGTTTAAGATTTTTAACCTAGGCCTTAAAAATTATATAGCAAGATAAAGTTTTTCAAGAATTTTTTAAAAATAAATTTTTAAGCAGATGCGCGCGCAGATGATCAGACGATTATTTCGATATTTTTTTCTAATTAGAACCGCAGAAGTGTCTGTCCATCAGTGTGTAAAAGCATGAGTGTATCCATGTCTGACGCGTTTGGAATTATAACCAAGGCCAAATTGTAAAATTACCTTATTCAGAAGGATAAAATGTTCTGTGGTATCAAGTTCAGGATGGAATACAATCTATATTTAAAAATATGCGAAGGGTAAGTTGCAATTTTTATTGTTTATTAGGATGTTTTTTTTTTGAGATTAGCCATTAATGAATGACTGTTGAATGTAGTATGTTTGTTATGTAATGAGGAATATTTTCAGCTATCGTTTTTAAATTAAGTGTTATGGTATTTACTTTCAGAAAATGAATTGATTGATTAACAACTATGCATATTTCAATATGTGTTGTAAAGTTAATTTTTATTAAGAACGTATTGAGTTAGGCTTAACCCATAGAAATTGCCGTATATTAGGACTGAGAATGTAAAATTTTTATTCATTACCATTCCTTTAATATTGTGTAAATATGTTGTTTAGGAGGAATAGTAATTTAAATTGTGTTAAAGTAAATTTAATAAAAATTAATGAGTATATATGTTACGGGCAAAGTGATTAATTGGGGATTATTAATAATGCCCGACGTGAAGGCGGACAAAGTGATAAATTTCATTCATAAATTCCGTTGAATTTATCACATTGCCCGCCTCCGCTTCGGGCATTATTAATAATGCCCAATTTATCACATTGCCCGTAACAATAAAATTAAGTTATGGTATTAAGTTGATAATGTTCATTAGACTTTTATAAACCATGCTTCTAAGAAGAACTTGATTGCAAATTACTATTATTCATAAGTTTTTCAATTTTTCTTATTAATCTCAATAATAAAAAACATTATCATAAATTTACCACTTTTTTTGGTACTTTTTAACAATCATTTAGGTACATAAAAATTGAGTAAAGTAGAATTACAAACATTAAAAAGATTATCCGTTTTTTATTTACCATAAAAATGCATAAAATAAATCGATTGACTAGGTCAATTTGTTAACTTTAAATCTCAATAAAACATGGAATATCTTAGTAAATTGGTCATTTTTAATTAAGAAATATATACTGAAGTTTTATAGTTTTAGTTTGAAAGAATTATTAAAAAACGTCTCTAATTTATTAAGATGAAAAATTTTGTTATTAGGATCTAAGTCTAGATTGTCTAGGTGAATTTATGCTTTTTCAACCGAATGCTTAATTAATAACCGAATTTTATTATTGTTTTTATTATTGTTTGTTATTTTGTTTAAGACAATAATGTTTTGATAATGTTTTAGAACTACTTTACTCATTTTTCTTTTTATTATAATTTTCATAGTTTTGAAATTGATGTTCTTTAAGATTATTCAGATGTTTCAAGGTAACAAAACTTTGAATTCACACCATTTATCCCCATTTAATTAAGTAATCTTTAAAATGTTTCTTGAAAAATTTTTCTAGTGTGCATTTTAATAATAATGATGATAATTATTGATAGTCAAAAATATTAAACTGTCACGGATTTATTTTTGAGATTGCTAAGAACATTTCTTGAAGTAATCTTTTCAATTTAGTTTAAAAAAGTTCTGTTTATATTTCTGTTTGGTTTTGAAGTAAAATCATGGGGAAAATACTACAGATCTCCTTGTAGGTGGGTGGATAAGGTAGATAATTAATTACATTTTTTTGTAAGAAAATTTCAGCCTATATTTTTTAAAAAAGAAAAAAAAATCAAATATATAAATATATAAGATTGATATATTTAGGAATTTTACATCATGTATCTTCTGGAACATTTAACATGGTAGTAAGTAACTATATTGTGCAGATATTTTAACTTTTTAATTTACTATTATAACCATGTTAAATATTCCACAAGCAATGCACTATAAACCCTCTGTAGTATGTTTCTCCATGATGGTCATCGAAAACAAAAATGAGCATTAGATATCGAATAAGTTATTATTGTATGTATGGTAATATTTTCTTCATCAAATGTTTATTAGCATCTTTAGTCTGTTCTTTTATCATTCTTATTGGAGGGAAATAAAACGTAGGTTTTCTCGATACTTCGGTCATAACTTTCCTAATGAGCAAGGGTTTTCTCGTTTACTGCATTAGTGAGCTTCGATTTCAGCCACCACAGGTCTATCTTTCGGTGGTTTTTCGCGAAATGTCCTTGAGTCGATTATTTTTACATCTGCGCGAACAGCTGTAGGGTTCTTGGATCGGGCTGGAATGTCAAATGCACCTGGTTGTGGAACGCTGGCATGCATGGCAATTTCTAGAAATCGGGAGGTGGGCATAACGTTCTTAAAAACTAAATTGACATCCCAATATATTGTTTCAGAGGAAACCTTCAGCATTATCAGTTGCACGAGAAAAACATAAAAAACCGCCATAGTTAATCTATTTTATAAATCTTGGATGATAGTTAGATATCCTTTTAACAATTACCAATTTAACCCAATGCATAAAAAAACATGAAATTTTCTGAACTTTTATAATTGTCCGCAAACGAAAAAGCATCAAAACTTGATGTGGTTTTGTTATCAAAATTATTACACCAGTAAATAACAAATGATTTAATATTTACAGAACTAAAAATGATTACAACCTTTAAATTGGTTCTTTAAACCTCATTATGAGGTATATGAAGCAAAATAGCTATTAGATACGCAAATGTGGATACTTTTTTGCCATCAGTAAAACATTGCTTTTGTCTTTTCCTGAAATTCAGTAGTAATGGTACCTAATTTCTAAGACTAATTTTCTCCCCGAGTCAATTTGGGGAAAACTTTTCTGGCACCCATTTTCATAGGTCGCTCATGCGGTTACATGCAAAAAGTTAGAAAAGAGGTGAAAGCTTGCAAAACTGTTATAAATATTTTTTATTGGAAAGCAGTTAGTTTCATCCTGAATATGGTACAAAAAGGGGTCATTTTAATTACTTTTTCATTTACTTTAATTAATCTTATTATATCATTGGGAGTTCATGTGCTTCTATGGACCAGCCGGGCCCCTGCTCTTGCATAAACTAAAGCATTGGAGCTGCTCATATGAGCTTGTTCAAAAAGATTGATATGGTTGGTTTTAAAAGATTCTCGTGCAACCTTTGTAAGAGTTATGTGCATGAAACTTTTAATTGTCACATTTGAATTTGACTCCAAGTTATTTAAAAGTGTACAAATAGTTATACAAACCCTATAGGGTGAGATAGCAACATATTGGTGAATTAAACAGTCTATTCATTTATAGACTCCATATATTTATTCAAAAACTAATCAAAGTGTTATGTGATGCACATTTCAGTGCTCACACAAGTCAAAAGTAAACAAGTAAAAAGTTGTATTTCACCTTTAAAGCAACAACGAACCTATGTTTTTTTTTCTCAAAACAAATTCTTGGTGTTTGAAATAAACGGTTCAGTTTAGGTTTTTTAACACTTGCAGAAATTTTCTTGGCTTCGAAAAAATTAAATTTGATTTAAGTGTTATGAGATATAAATAAGTTAATAATGTAGAGTAAAATAAAAAGCATTATCATTATCTGCAGTAAAAAAAAAACATAAATATTTCTTATTTAAAGAAAATAACCAAAAATACTTGATTAAAAATTACAAATCTCGGTTTTTGGTTATAGTAATGGAATAGAATCTTTGTTAATTTTGTTTCGATAATTTGAAGGTTTAACAAATAGTTCTTTATTTCAAATATTATTTAAAAGAATAAAATAATGAATAGGATTTGTTTTTTCTTCATATCTGTTAAATAACAACTAACGTATTAATAAGATTTACTGAAGATTTTTCTAGTAATTGCAAAAATATCTTTCACGCAATGGAATATTATTAATGTGCTATAAGTAAAAGTGTGCATAGAAATCATTTATTGTTTGTTTGTTTTTATAATAAGACTGATTCAAGATTTTAAAGTAATTTTTTTGGCAAATATTTCAAATGATTTACGACTCATCAAAAGAATAGTTAAAATAAATTCCATATCTATAGTATGGAAAGTAGAGATGTCTGATTAAGGAATATGTAGTGCAGTAAAATTTTGAATTTGGAAAATGTAGTGCAATCTAAAATAGAAATTCGATTTTAGATCATAGAAATAACTTAAGGATGCAAAAATGCATATATACGTGATTATTAGTGCTACAAGAAAATTTTTAGTTTTCTTTATCGATGAAAATTATGCATCTATTTTATAAATTCAAACTTAGCATTATTTTAGTATTTTTGAAACTAGGGTCCTGTTTTGGATGTAGTATAAAAATCTATAAAATTGATAGAAAGGCACTAAAACTAAAGGGATGATATTGTGAAGGTCTTTTTAAGCTTAAATGTTTTGTGAGAAAGAAGAATCCTTTTTCAGATAAACGGATAAAGATTTCTTCTAGACAGACCTTTATTATAAGCTATTAATTTTAATAATTTCGCTCATGACATTCTAGTGTAAGTGAATGTAATTATTGAGAATAAAAAATATTTAAATCTTAACATAAAATACTTAATATATTTCAAGTTAGCCCTTCTCACTGATGCTTCAGAAAAAAAAATAACGAAGCAATTTAAAGGGATATTAATATGAAGTTAAAAGCTTTTAAAATCACTCCAGTTTTAAGAAACATTTTTCAATCTGGTATTGAGGAACCATACTATATTTTACTATATCATTTTCTGTTTATTCTCCAAGAATTACCTCATAAAAAGATCTTCAAATTTATGAAGAGGCACTAATAATGTGTTGAACAGCTTTTCATAAAAAATTTCATTTGGCTTATATATTTTAATTTAATTTGCATTTTTAGTAAATATTAAATAGCCTGAAACCGGACATAGAAAAAAAAAGGGAACAGGGATACGAAACGTTTATTTTTTGAATTATATTCGTTAAAACAAGTTATTTTCCAATGTAATTTATTAACATATAGATTATCCCCATATAATATTTTCTTTTTCCTATTTTTGGATGAAATTATCTAAATATTTAAGATAATAATGAACGAAGCTGGGTTTCAATACTTCATCTGAATAAGGGTATTAGGTTTCAATAAAGCAATAATTATGTGCTTAAAATATATTTCATTAACTGTAAGAACCTTAAATTGAAATCTTTTCAAGCCCTTATAAAGTTTTCTGTAGAGTTTAAAGCATGTGAAATTCTAGCAGTTTGCTATATTTTGTAATAAATTGATATGATATCCAACATAAAAGTAAAAGTGTTGGAAAAATCATATGAAAACTGAAATAAATGCAGCCACGCCGAATTCTTTGAATCGAATTGTCAAATAGTAATGGTTACATTGCATTCTCTATGATGAATTCGTAGAACCAAAAAGTCACTGCTTTTTATTAAAGGTTTCGCTAAGATTTAAGCACATGGGTATTTTTTATTTTATTTAACCCAATCAAATTATTATCTTGATTTTTTTTAAAGTCGGTACTTTTTTTTCCAGTGTATGGTATTCCATGAATTGGGATTTTAGCAAAATAATATAGTTTACCCTCTCTTCTCATGAAGAAAAAAAAAACTTGGAACAATTTTTGAAATGGAAAAAGTATAGATGTTGCCATAGAATTTTTATAAGAACCAATTTAAAAATTGAATAAAACAATACCTAAATGCATCATATTTACCGTTTCCTTTTAATCAAAATTGTGACAAAAAGTAAAAAACAACTTAGTTTAAACGTTTAAAAATTTATCTTAAGTTTTAAAATGAATAATTCCTTACCATCCCCAAAAAATAAGCACACAGTGTGAAAGTATTATTAAAATTGTGCAGTGGTATAGGGGATGTGCATTAGCTACTGTTACATAGGGCCTTTGTCCAAACCACTACACCCTGGGACGCCTCCGGGTTAACGACAGGTCTCATTGCCTCGAAATGCCGGATGGTTAGTGTCTGGCTCCTACTTCCAGGGGAGTTGGCACGTAGTACCCGGGGATACTATTCTCTTGATTGAAAATCTACAGATTGAAAATCTGTAAAGGAGGATGGGTGAGGTGAGGTGTGGCTAAATTTTCATAAAAATCTTCGTAGAAATCTGGAAGCCCTCACTGACTCGATTCCGGGGCCCCATCCTCAACTCTCGTTGCCATGGTAACTAGAGTTAATCAGGAAATTTTTTGTTCTGGAAACTTTAATTTAAAAATATGTTAAGGATATGAAAAAGTTGCTGAGTTACTGTATAAATATTCAGTAAAAGAATTTTACACCAATAGTAATAGTAGGTTATATAATAGAGAATAGACCACTAAACCCTGGGACGCCTCCGGGTTAACGACAGGTCTCATTGCCTCGAAATGCCGGATGGTTAGTGTCTGGCTCCTACTTCCAGGGGAGTTGGCACGTAGTACCCGGGGATACTATTCTCTTGATTGAAAATCTACAGATTGAAAATCTGTAAAGGAGGATGGGTGAGGTGAGGTGTGGCTAAATTTTCATAAAAATCTTCGTAGAAATCTGGAAGCCCTCACTGACTCGATTCCGGGGCCCCATCCTCAACTCTCGTTGCCATGGTAACTAGAGTTAATCAGGAAATTTTTTGTTCTGGAAACTTTAATTTAAAAATATGTTAAGGATATGAAAAAGTTGCTGAGTTACTGTATAAATATTCAGTAAAAGAATTTTACACCAATAGTAATAGTAGGTTATATAATAGAGAATAGACCACTAAACCCTGGGACGCCTCCAGGTTAACGAC
The DNA here is from genome assembly GCA_963680715.1 of Tetragnatha montana. NCBI lineage: Eukaryota > Metazoa > Arthropoda > Arachnida > Araneae > Tetragnathidae > Tetragnatha > Tetragnatha montana. The sequence continues at coordinate 35,958,916 of OY796675.1, forward strand.
AGGTCTCATTGCCTCGAAATGCCGGATGGTTAGTGTCTGGCTCCTACTTCCAGGGGAGTTGGCACGTAGTACCCGGGGATACTATTCTCTTGATTGAAAATCTACAGATTGAAAATCTGTAAAGGAGGATGGGTGAGGTGAGGTGTGGCTAAATTTTCATAAAAATCTTCGTAGAAATCTGGAAGCCCTCACTGACTCGATTCCGGGGCCCCATCCTCAACTCTCGTTGCCATGGTAACTAGAGTTAATCAGGAAATTTTTTGTTCTGGAAACTTTAATTTAAAAATATGTTAAGGATATGAAAAAGTTGCTGAGTTACTGTATAAATATTCAGTAAAAGAATTTTACACCAATAGTAATAGTAGGTTATATAATAGAGAATAGACCACTAAACCCTGGGACGCCTCCGGGTTAACGACAGGTCTCATTGCCTCGAAATGCCGGATGGTTAGTGTCCGGCTCCTATTTCCAGGGGAGTTGGCACGTAGTACCCGGGGATACTATTCTCTTGATTGAAAATCTGTAAAGGAGGATGGGTGAGGTGAGGTGTGGCTAAATCTTCAGCAAAATCTTCGTAGAAATCTGGAAGCCCTCACTGACTCGATTCCGGGGCCCCATCCTCAATTCTCGTTACCATGGTAACTAGAGTTAATCAGGCAAGTTTGCATCACGGTAGTAAGGACAGAGCGGGAATGACTTAAATTTAAAAATATGTTAAGGATAAGAAAAAGTTACTATGTTATGGTATAAATCTGTTAAATAATTCAAGCAAACTGTCTGCTTGATAACTTAAGGTTGTTTTACAACTTTCTTGTCATGATCATAATAAAAGGAAATACAGAAATAAAAGTTATGTTTAAAACAATTATGAACTGAAATGGATAGTTATTTGACGGTGTCAAACTCTCTTAGAATTTCAAATGTTGTTCCATACTTTTTAAGTTTATGTTAAGAGCCGATATTCTATATTATTTTCTATACGAAATGTATCCCAGTATAATAGTCTTTCATTCAGGCCTAGTTTGTTACCAACATATTTCCTTTAATGTAGGCCTGGGTTACACTATAAAATACGCATGTGTCATATATTTCTTAGTTTCCATTATTACAGTTTAAAACAATCAAAGTTTACAATTTTTATTCAAGGTAATAATTGTAATAAAACATATTCTATCTTAACTTCTAAACTTTGAGAAAAATTTTGTTTAAATTTCTGTACTGAATATTATTTACTGTGATTTTTCTATTTGAAAATAGTCAGAAATTTGTATTTGGGCTTAAAAATACCATAAACGAATATGTTTGACAAATATAAAAATTATATTAATTTTAAGAACTTCTTATGTACGCCTTACCAGACTCTGGCTTCTAAAAGTGAAAGAAAAAGTCAGTAAAGAAAATATAACTTTTATAATCTTAAAACTTAGGTTTTTGATTTAAAATTTTGGGTCACATTTAATTTCAATTTTATATTTATTTTATTTTCATTAAATTGAATTTAAAACTCAAGAGGGTGTCTTAAGCTTTCAATGCCATTTGAATTAAAAAAATGAAGAAGGAAAATATAATTGAAGGTTTCAGGTTGTTTCCATTGATTAAATTAAGAACTTGTGTGTTCATCCTGATCAATTGCATTCTAAATTTTTAAATTTTCAAAAACTAATATGAACTGGAGTGATTTTATAAATTTAAATTCACTATTTGAGTTCAAAAACAATTATAATTAAAATCCTGAGTAATTTAACTGCCTAATTATTTATATATTTTGAAAAATTAATATCGGGAGGGGTTATCTATCTTTATAACGTGTATTTATTGTAAAGAAATCCCTTATACAACCACTTTCAAACTAACTGATTCTAGATTCAAAATATTTGTGTTTAGATACTTTTCTTCTTCCCCAAATTAAGAGGTAACATTTTATCATAACACAAAACCAGCAATACTTTTCACAATATCAGTTCCCTTTTTTTCTTGTGGAAATTATTGCTCTAAAAATAAAGAAAAGTCTACTAAAAGGATTTTACAAAATCATTCAAATCAAATATTAATTAGGAATTTTAGAAAACCAACAATTGTGATTTCTATGCCTCTTTTATACAATAAGCTATCTTTAAACAATAATAGTACATTTATCCAAATCCTATGTAATTTTTTTTTCAAAATATTCCAAATTATGTGTACTCATCAAAGTTTCATGCATTTAACTCTTACAAGTGTTTTCTCTCAAGCAATGCAATAGGAAATCAATTTAGTTTCCCCAATGTTATGCCTAACTTCCGATTTATGGAAATTGCCATGCAATTGTTTCATTGCCATTGTGCTTTTGCCATTTCTCCCGATCTCAGGGCCCTACAACTGTTTTCTCCGATTGTGAAAACCGCCGGCTCCAGAACATTTCGCGCACTACTTCCTAAAGGTGGATCGGTGGGTGTTGGGATCCAAGCGCACTCTTTCATTAAACGGGTAGGCTTTTTACTCGTTGAGAAAGCTGTTACCGACTTATCGGGAAAATCAAACCTTTTCTTTCTTTCTCTACTAGGAATGAAACGAGGAATATTCTGAGAAACAAATACTCATTTGATTAAGAATTATATTTAACCATAGTTTAGTTTGAACACTTAAATATTTAATAGGGACGAATCTGAGTGAAATTTTGAAGAAGCATAAAATTGTTTCTCACCCCCATATATACTTAATTATTTTTATTTCTAAAAATACCTTTATGCTTCTACAAAATTTCAATCAGATGAATTTAGTATCATTGTTTTTGTTTTTGAACTTCAAATCTAAAATTTATTTGTTTATTTAAGTCAAAATTTTCCAAATAGTTGAAAATTTAAAAAAGTAGAAAAATTATTTTTCTAGTTTCAAGTCTTATTTTCTAATATTTTGTTTTTACTTCTCATTCCATGGACCTGAGTCTTCTGATGTCGATGTATTCCCAAATGTCTCTGGTGTCTTTTGTTCTTCAAAAAAAAAAAGAGTGTTCATATCAACATTGGGTGAGTAAAGTTTTAAGGAATATTCAATAAATAATATCAGGGTACATTTACACAGGGGTGCAGAAATGTTTCAGGGCCTAGTATTTCCCCAAAATACATTTTTTGTCCAAAATTTCCCCAAAAATACCTTTTTTTTTATTCATGCTTTTGTATTAAGAGTACTGAGTTAATATTTAAGAACTCTTCTCAAGATTATTAACAACACATTAAAAATGGGGGAAGCGTTATTATATTATATACGTTTCAATATTTTTTTAACCAGTTATCAATAGCACTTCTGATACTTAAAACATAACACACAATATTAATAAATTATTGAATATTCCAATCAAATTTAATTAACTAATTAATAATATCTTTGAAGAACTTTTGAGTGCTTTTGTATTAATAGTTCTGAGTTAATATTTAAGAACTCTTCTCAAGATTATTAACAACAAATTAAAATTGGGGGACGCGAAATTATATTACATACGCTCCAATATGTTTTGCCAGTTATTTTGGGATACTCAAAACTTACCACACAATATTAATAAATCATTGAATATATTTCCAATAAAATTTTATTGAAAAACATTTAAGTGTCAAATATGTTTATTAACTAATATAAGAGTAGGACCTGCCAACTTCTTCCCATAAGAGAACACTTTATTTGCCAACAGTTGTAATGTTTGTTAGTTATTTTCCCCATTAATTGAACACAAGTATTTAAAGTGTTAACTGTTAACTAAAATCTTTAGAAAACGATGCTAAAACTTCAAAAAGAAGTAAGCCATGCAAAATACTTTTTCATGCATTTGAAACAGAATAAGTTTCTGAAGCTTTGCAGCAAAACTTAAGAGAAGGTTTTGCTGAATAACCTGTTATAGAGGTACTGCAGAAAAAGCATAGTGTCAAACTCATCAGAATACACACAAATTTGGAGATATATTAAAGTATCCAGAAGATGCTTTAATATCCCTAAAAACTACTTTGAAATCTTTAAAGTTAGTATACCTACTACTACTACTACTACTACTTTTCCATTAATAAGAAGAGGTAAAACATACACTCAATGTTTACCTACAATTAATTTCGATTATCAGACTAAAATTATAAATTTCAGACTAAATGTGCGAAATTTTAGTATGAATAGCAACTGTAAGTTATTAGTACTTTTATAAGTCTTTGAAGGATATTTAATTTTGAAAATTCTTTTTTAAAACGTGAAAAAAATTTGTCTTAATGTAAAATATGGCGTCAATTGGTCATTATAATTAGTTGTATAATAAGTTGTTTGTTAGTACTTGCTTCTTAACTGCGATCGTATCCGTAATATAAAAAAATGGAAATATTTTAAAATTGCGATTTTTTAGACATTCTAATGGCTTATTGCATATCTTCAAAAGAATCCAAACAGTTTGATACCAAAAATGTGTTATACGGATCAGTAATTAAAAAGTTTTATCTCTGGAAACCGTTTATCAAAATATATTTTTTTTAAGAACTAGGGGGCCTGCCCCCTGCTCGCTATCGCTCACCAACCCCCGTAACTGCTTCGCAGTTCTTTTCAGATCGCTTCGCGATCTTAGCGAGCAGAGCTCGCTTGTTCATCTCAACAATCCAGCCTAACACTCTTCTCGACTTAATTAAGCCTCTTGTAATACCGAAAATACCTCTCTCTTGCTTATAAATAATTTAATTCGTATCATTCCCCTAAATTAACAACAAAAATGTTGCTGAAATACATTCCTTTTTTAGCGTATCAATAATTTAATCGAAATGTTAAAAAATATCCAGCAAGTCTACTAACTATCATCAACCATTTTGTAGAAAAAACATTGTTGAAAATAAAAGAAATTAGACTCATCATAAAACTTGCCTGTTTCTCTAGTGAACGGCCACAGAAAGAGAAGAAAAAATTAAAACTTTGAATCTTAATAACTCCAAAACTAATTAGAATTTTTTGAAAAACAAAATGCCAATATTTTTATAAAAAATAATTGTATGTGTGTTTAAAATATCATAGTTCTACTGTGATTAGTTTTTCTTTTATAACGAAAAAACCGAAAATCCGTCAAAAATTTCGAAACTTTAAAACTTAATTGCTCCAAAACTAATTCGAAATTCGAAAAAAGGGCGACGAGGTGCAAAACTTCACATCTAAGAGAATGCGGCGGCAAAAAATCATATTTCTGCTGCGAATAGATTTTGCTGGGGGCGAACTCGCAGCAGAAAAAAATAATTTTCGACTTTGATATTAAATAATTCCAGAACTAATTATCTCATTAATGAGCTATTGGAACGAAAAGGACCCTCACTCATTTGTCTACAAATGGTCGAAATTTCAATAATTTCCGTTCCATAGTTTTTGCATAGTGACAGTTCAAAATTGTCAAAGTGAAGATTTTCTGAAACAGCGGCGGCAGCGGCAGCGGCGCCAAAAAAGCTTCAAAAGTCTTCAAAGAAAGGATTTCACATACGTGTAGCCAAGATATTTCTCTACAAAATATGTAAAAATTACCACTCAGTTTTACCCATTTTGTCCGCTAGCCCTGTTTGAAATGGTTATATCAGAGTCAAAGATCGACAAATACGAGATGGTTGTCATGACAACTTCACATTCGTAATAAAATATTTTACTCGGCATCAAAAATTATTATCGATTAGCTTCTCCAGGAGAAAGAAAAAAATAATTTGAAAAATTTTAGATTTTAATTCGAATTTTTGAAGCTATGAAGTTTTAAATTTCTTAAATTAAATTCATTTAACATAGGTTGAATAGTTAATTGTTTCAAAAATTTGAATTTCAATTTAAAATTTTATTTTATTTTTTTCCAGGAGAAACTAACCGATAGGACATCTCTCATATAAAAGCCCACGTCACTCACTGACTCACTGACTCACTGACTCACTGATTCTGGAACGGAACGCTCGCACACTATGATGCCATCTCGCAATAATAATCATAATCATCAGAAAAATATAAAAGCCCACGTCACTCACTGACTCGATGCCATCTCGCAATAATCAGAAAAATAAATAAATAAAAGTAATTAAAATTTTAAAATAATATAATAGCTTTTAAATAAATATCTTTCAAGAAAGTTGGTTTACTTAATAAAGGTTAAAAAGTTACTTTTAGGGAAGTTGGTTTCTAATTCAACAATAATAAATTATTAAAGTTAAACTTCTTATTTAATGTATAATTAATAGGAACTTGAAGTAGTAACGAGCGAAGCTCGCATAAAAGGCTAGCCTAGCTGTAAGACCCGGCTTTGCCGGGTCGTAACAGCTAGTTTTTAAATGTTTGTTTCTAATCAGTAGTTTTATTCCGTTCTTGAACTCAATGCTATTTATGGATATGGATGTAACTGAATGATAGTACTACTAAATTATATTAGGATTTATTTATTAAAATGTTCTTTTATTAATACTCTGTGCTTTACTTTCAATCATCCCGCTTTATTTGTACTCAAATATTTCGATACGGATTATGTATAATATTATACGGTATTATAGAACAAAATGATATTCATCCCTTAATTCAAATCTTAAAACAGTCTTCACTATTCAATTTAGCGCAAAAAATACATAAAATTGACCCATACCGAACATTTTACGTTTAGATAACAGGATGAAAAAGGCATGTCCAGTGAGAACACCGTTTCGTCCCACTGTGCGGCGGCAGCGGCGGCGACGACTGTTACTTTTTTTTAATATAGAGAGATAGAGAGATTCCAGTAAAACTCTCCTCAATATCCAAACTTTTTGAGATGAAAACATCGATGTGATGAAACAAGAACGCGGTGTAAAAATCATCGATCCTCTCACAGATATGTTGTTTTCCTGCATATCAATCGAATTGCAAGGAAAAGAAAACTTATAGGTATTCATCAAGGAAACTCACCATTCTCAATTACACAGTTTTCACCTAATTTCTGTACATGCTGAAAGATATAGGACTGTCACTTGCCAAAATATTTGTTTGACACTGATAACATTTGGATTTATAGTTTTTTTTTCATAAACTATGACAAAAATTTTCCCACAACTGCCAGATTTTCCCTCGAATTTCGTTCGTTCGGCTGTTAGAACATATTCTGCACCCCTGTATTTACATGCCTTCAATAACGGATATATGGAGATGACGTGCGCAGATAAAGTTATGTATCTATTCTTGGCATAGGGGAGAGTGGGTACATTTTTACAAAAAGTGCCATTTTGACTATTTCTCCATTTGTTTATAAGATATTGAAAGAAATTGATTTATTCAAAGTTTGCTGCTTTACTGAAATTTGGTACCTTTGTTAAATGCGTTCATAAAAATTTCCATGTGTTCCATAATTCCAAAATCATTATTCTAAAAAAAATTAAGAATTTCTGTTTAAAAGTGTCCCAGTAAAGGGGTACATTTGAACAGGCGTGAGGCACATTTAAGCACCTCCATTAATAATAAGAAATACTTTTTTAGAAGCTACCAAATTCATTGTACATTAAAGTTTAAATTTACAGCAATCAATTAAGCTGGATATTTGGCACTTAAACGTTTTTTTTCTCTTAAAGTTCAGAATTTTGTATTCTTAGAAAAACATTAACGAATTTGTAGTCCAGATTAAGTTTTTCATGACTAAACAGTACTCCGAGAGAAAACCGATAAAGAATATGTTGCCCTTTAATAAAAACAATGAGAATAAATAAAAAAAAATGAAAGCTAGAAAGTAAGCTAGCTATAGCAAATCAACACCCATCTCCTGAAATTGATGGTTTGAATATTTTTAGTAGAATATCATGGTAAATTGATAAAAGATGTTTTGAAAAGATTTTCCTTTCCATCTTTTCTGCTATGTTCTTACCATACATTTTAAACCATAACTCATAAAGCTAATTCATATTCATTTATAATAAGTAGCTTTACTGCAAAGCTTTAAATTACCTAATTAGAGCAGAGGTTCTCAAACTGTGGGTCGCGACCCACTGGTGGGTCGACAGTCAGTTTTTGGTGAGTCGCGACAAGTTTTTGAATTTAAGAATTCCCTTAGGAAATGATGTTGGAAATGCAATATATGTAGATTATATGTAGATTATAAAATGTAGATTATAATATGTTAATGTAGATTATAAAAAAACGAGTTAAAACCCTGTTTTTAAGGGTTAAATTTCGAAAATTTCTCTGGGGGAGGACCCCCAGACCCCCTTTTTTGTTGTGGACCTCATTGTTGCACCCATAATCAAACAATTTTATACGCTTAGGTACAAGTATTTCTTTTTTAACTAGTAAAAAGGTCATATAATCTCTAATACTTGCATGTAATTTATTATAGTAACGAAATAGTTGATATGACCAAACCCCACGCGCACGGAACTGAAGTCTTGTAGGGTATGGAAAAATCACAGAGTATAGAGCTTAATCAGTATAGAAAATTAACTGAAGATGAGGTGGGTCGCGTTAGAGTTTGTTTATAAAAAGTGGGTCGTGATGTTGGAAAGTTTGAGAACCCCTGCCATAGAGAATTTCGCTTTCCCCTCCTGCGGTTTTCACCTGCTCACCCATTGTTTAATGTTACAACATGCTGGGCGAACGGAGCGGTCGCGCGAAGGAGAAAGCGAAATTATCTATGGGGTTGGCGGGAAATAAGTTCGAGGAGCGCGCTTGTAAATTCGATAACAAAAAGAAAAAAATGTCCGATTTTTATGCAGTAAAGATGCAAATTGATCCTGAAGTATGTACCTAACTACCAGTACCAAAATTATTTCGAAATTCCTACTACTTTCTTTTTAGGAGCAAAACGGAGGTTGAGAAAAAAACAACCCTCGTACATTAAACGTTTAAAATGTGACTTGTCAAACTCTATTATTTTCTCACTTGAAAAAATCATGATGAATCTAAGGAAGGTTCTTCGCAACAGGGAAAGGTTTAACAACCCATTAGTGCCTGTAGCGTCCCTAAAAAGGGACGTTTTTTAAAAATGCTCTTATTTCTACAAATCTCGTTCTTTTGAATCAGACTATGCACTAATGCATCTCTGATCTTCATAAAACATAAAGAACACAAGAAAAAAAGCAGAATTAAAAAAAAAATGTGTTTTTTTTTAAACTTTTTTAGAGTTGGAATATTTCAAAAAAGTGCTTTTTAAAATTTTTAAAAGAAAAAGCTTAAAATTCCTAGTAATTATTTCAATTTTTTTTAATCCTGATATATACTACTGTTCATACATTAAATCCGTTGGGGGGGGGGTTATTTTTCCAAAATATTTAATTTTGACCTTGTTTTGTACCCTCGAAAAGCGTCCCTAAAAAGAGAAGGCTTGGCACGAATAATGCCCCGTGTTTGTTCCCTATAGTGAAATGCTATGTTTCCTTTTATTTCTTTCATAAAAAAACTATTATATTCTTATGAAATCTATTAAATGACTAATATTTATAAAATTACTTTTATTTTAGGTTGTAAATTTATTATTATTTTTTTTTTTTGTGAAAATACTGTTTCTTTTGGTAAGTTATTGACATAAAATGACTTAAATTATAAGAAATTAATTAATTTATATTAATTAAAAGGAATAAATTAACTATTAATTTATATTTATTACTTATGTAAACATATATTCAGGTTCCATTTTAGTCAAAAGTTTAATTAATTAGTTATAATGTCTTTTTGTCATTAAAATTTCTAAAAAAGTAGCTTTTGTGATACATTTTGGGCTTTTATTGTAATCAGAGGTCCATCATTGTAGTCGCTATCCATTGTGTTCTATACTACACATCAACAGTTACCATCCGGTTTGCTAAGCACATCCAACTACTCATGCTTGATTTTCGCGGAATAATTTGTGCTCCACTCAATAAAATTAAGTAAAATGTAAAAAGTAAGGCCATTTGATTGACTTAAATTACAAACTTTATTCTGATTAAAATTATTATATTCTGATGGATTTGAGGTGGATAAAAGAAACCATTTCTTAACCTTTTCAGTCTTAGAGCGCCCGAGATTGCCATAGAATCCTATGGATAATTTGGGGCGGCTAGGTCTAAAAGGGTTAACAGTAAGAGAGATATACAGGGTGTTTCAAAAGTCCATTTCACGGCTTTTATTTGGAACCAATGTATCCTAGGGTCCTGGAAGTAAGGTCTACCCCTAGGCAGGGCCGGATTAACCATGTCGGGGCCCCTAGGCAATGCACTCTCGGGGGCCCCTTTTCTCTTACTCTTTCCTTTCTAAAATATGTTTTAAAACCACATCGCAATATTATTTATAATTATGCTTTTACTACAGTGAGAAGCAGCGGCGGATCCAGGATTTGTTTTTTTTTGGGGGGGGCTAAGGCTAATTTTCATAATCCAATTGTATCTTCTTGATTATCTAAATATGGAAAAGGTAGTGAATTATCCTGTTCCAACCACTAAAAGGGGGGTTTGGGGGTCCTCCCCCATAATTTTTTTTTTTAATTTAAGTAAAAAAACCCACTTTTCATTTTGTTTTGCTACGCCTCATCCGATTTCGGATATCGATTTTATGGTAGAATTTTTGTGTTTTGACAAACTTAATATAAAACAGTTGTAATAATAGAGTTTCAAGTACTAAGGGGCTCTAGGGGTCCTCCCCTAGAAAATTTAAATAAAAAACACTCTTTTTCAACTCGTTTAGGTATGCCTCATCCGAATTTCGGACATAGATTTTATGGTAGAATTTTTGCGTTTTGCCAAACTTATTATAAAATACAGTCGTAATAAAAGTACAAGGGGGCCTACACAAGTACCAAGGGGGTCTGGGGGTCCTCCCCCAGAAAATTTTTGAAAATTTGACCTTAAAATAACAGGGTTTTAACTCATTGTGGTGCATAAAATTCCATATTTTTAGTGTAAAACTTCTCATTTTTTTTGGGAGGGGGGGGGCTCAAGCCCCCTGGATCCGCTAGTGGTGAGAAGGCTTGTTATTCAATAACAAAGCTCATAAGCTTCATAATCAGAAGGCTAATATTCAATAATTTTTTGTTATAAAACGTTAGCTAAACCAAACCATATTCAATAAAAAAATAAACAAATCAATATGAACTTATTTTTTATTATAGCATTTATTTAAAGTACAAAAAAATTAAAAATTTACTCTTCTAACAATATGTATAGGGATAGTATGCAGTCCACGGCCATGAACAACGTCCGATACCGGATTTACTCGCAGCAGTTCAAGGGGATTGACAGGGAACTGAAGAAAAAAACATCACCACTGTTCGCGATGTGCGGACTACAATTAAATTATGAAATTTCTTATTTTAATGAAATTTTTTACCGTGAACCACCGGGGTTCTGTATGAACCACCAGTGCTTTAAACTATGGAAAAGTGGGGAACCGGAAGAAAGAACATTAAAAAGTTAGGAATCCTAAGTATATTAAAGAATATTTTCTTTTTCAAAACATTGGTTTTTGTTTTTTGCATTTCTAGCATGCAAAAGATAATTTTTAAGCTAATTTATAAGGAAACTGAGAGGTCCGTTTGTGGAACCATTTTAGACGATTTTTTCATGGGCCCCTTGCTTAGGTCCGGATTTGCATAAATTTTTTTTTATTTTAACTCAAAGAAACATTTCAAGAAAAATTCTCTGTGGAATGGGTGCCCATACAAAAGGGCAAAGGGGGCCTATGTGCAGGCCCCCCTCGCGATCCATTTTAGAAGTCAAACATTTCTCTTAAGAATAAAATTTTAGAACTTTTTTGGGGAGGACACCCACTTTTTGCTTGAAATTCCAGTATTTTATGCAAGAATTTTTGCATTAAGTACTCGTGAGGGCCCCTTTGAAATAGTTATGAACCAACCCCTCATAAAAATAGTCTAGTTACTGCTTGAAAAAAATATAAATAGTTACTTAGTACTTTCAAACATTTTTCTTGGACCCCTTCCTGAATTCAAACTTATGGGCACCCACCCTCTGGGGACGGGGCCCCTAGCTGACGATGGGCCCCTAGGCAGTTGCCTACTTTGCCTATTGGATAATCCGGCCCTGCCCCTAGGAAAGTGACCCTGGAGAATCCATTGAGAGGACTTACAGCGCCCCTAGCGGGAAAATAAAAAAGGTTGAAAAATTAATTAAAAAACTAAAGGAGATAGACCAAACTCCTCAGTGAGAGTATTGTTGCCACTGTTATTAGGAGCTCACTGAAAAAAATTTCATGAAAATATCGTGAATATTCGCGGAGATATTTGCATGTGAAAATATCCCTTTTCCACGCCTCAAAAATGGAAAATTTCGCAAATTTGCAAGTTTTTCAGAGTTATTATGTAGTTTTGTATCTTTTTAGTTAAATGAAGAAAAAATTTAATCAAAAAATCTAAACAACTTGCAAATTTTTGAGCTTTTTCTTTTTTGATGCCCGAAAAAGTGCTATTTTCACATGCTAATATCTCCGCAAATATTTACGATATTTTCATGAATTTTTTTTCAGTGAGCTCCTAATAACAGTGGCAACAATACTCTCACTGAGGAGTTTGCTCTATCTCTTTAAGTTTTTTAATTAATTTTTTCAACTTTTTTATTTTCCCGCTAGGGGCGCTGTAAGTCATCTCAATGGATACTCCAAGGTCACTTTCCTAGGGGTAGACCTTACTTCCAGGACCCTAGGATACATTGGTTCCAAATAAAAGCCGTGAAACGGACTTTTGAAACACCCTGTATGTTAGGAATGCCTTTTCAATTAAAAAGCCTAATAAAATTTCAATGAACACATATTTATGATGCAAAAACGTGTTTTAGATCACATAAAATGCTCATATTACGTTAATTAAGGTTATTTTAAAAGTTTTTTTTGTTTATTTTCATGTTACAGTATCTTTAGGTAGAAAATGTTTTTGAGATATTAAAACACAGTTTTCTACAATGCGTTTACTATGAGGAACAAACACGGGGGCATTCGTGCCTAGCGTCCCTTTTTAGGGACGTCTTTTAATTTTGGTGTAAAAATTAAAATTTTCTGGGATTTTTTCACTATTTTTCCAGATGTTTTGGGGGTATTTATAAATACCCCCAAAACAACTGGAAAAATAGTGAAAAAATCCCATACTATGTTTGTACCAAATATTTAAGAAAAATAAAAATTCAGGCATTAAGTGGTTAAGTCGAGGAGCCGGGATATTGATGGGCAATTGGGAGTCCCTAATGGCATACCCCTCTTTAAGTGTCCATACCCCTCATACCCTGATTCCTCAAATAGTGTGACACCCTTCATACGTAAGTGTTTCACAACCAACTGTTTTTCTAAAAGAACTGAAATTTAGAACTGATTAAAATAAAGAACTGATTCACAGAACTGATATTTAACTAAATTCTGATTCAACTTCACTTAAGGGTTTTCATTAATCTGTATTCAAAATAACTTAATTTTTACACAATCAGGCTTTGAATGTTTTCAGTCTTCCGCCTTTTGTGGTCGGGTATTTTTTCAGCAAGCAGAATTATCAGCTTATGTTCTAATGTATTGTAGACAAACAGTTTAATTTATATTATTATTTATGTTCCACCACACAATCACCCTCAAGAGAGCTAATTTATTAAAAAAATATCCTCTTTTTGCAATCAATTTTTTGTGTAAATTCCTTGTTATAAGTTGAAAGTATGAATATAGCTGAAAGTGGGGCTATTTGATACAGCATAATCAAAATCCATTTTTTTGAGTAGAAAAAAATGACTTATTCAGATATTTTTTTTTTCTAAAAATATCTAAGAATGACTCAATTTTATAAAATCAATTAGAAAAAATACAAGTTTAATGAAAATTAAATTCTAACGACTTTTGTAAAAAATCAATTTTGTATTAAGATGCCCCACCGGTGGGGCAGTTGGATACATTGCATGGGGCACATTGATACAATGATTAATTTTCGCAGAAATTGTAGTTAAAAACAAAAATTTGAAAAATTCTAAACTTTCTTTTACTGAGAGAGATCCTAAGCTATTTTACATTACCGTTTTTTTAATAGGTATAAATCACAAATTTTCCATTTAACATTCAAGTATTAAAAAATCAAAGAATTTAAAAAATGGTCATCTTTAACAAATATCTAATAAAGGAAGTAAGATCCAAATTTTCATAGGTATATAATTGCTTTTGAATTAGTCAAATAAAATTAAAAGGAATCTTAGTCGAAAATCATCCAGAAATTTGAAAAATACAACACTAATCAACAAGTTAGTTTTTGACCATTATTGTAGTTCTATTTATTACCTGCATGTAAGAGTGCTAAAGAGTTCAAAGATGTTTCAGAGTCCTTGATTCCATCGTTTGGTCATGAATTTATCAACTGACTTTTCTTATAAAAATTTTATAAATACTAAGAGCTACAATGCAAGCAGTTTCCAATCTAAAACACTTCTTAAAAAAAAACCTTAATATTTTAAAAATTGACATAAATATCCTTCACTGTATCTAACTTTGTATGTCAAACTATAATAATAATAACTAACTATAATAATAACTAGGATAACTAATTACTATTTGTATATTTAACACAACTGAAATTTTCTCAAATTGCTGAGAGATATTCTTCTCCCAACGCAAAATATGGGAACTTTTATATGTATCGATGTGACCCACGAGTGTATCAAAGTACACCACATCAAAGTGCATCAATTTGCCCCAATGGTTATTTTTGAACAAAACCCTTTAAAAAAAATAGACAAAGGTTATTTAAAATTTAAATAAATCCTCCTATTGGTAACATGAATGAACTTGATTTAGGAATTTACAGATTTCTGAATCCAAAGTAGAATGGCGTCAGGAGGATTTTACATTTTTCTTGAAAATTTACTTTTGGAAGTTTTTGATGAAATAATTAAGTTTCTTTCATTAAAATTTATTGACTTACTGCAGAGTTTAACGGTTTCAGATATAATTTTGTTATAATGCATGTAAAGGCAACTTTTAATAAAATTTGACCTAAATAATATTGATGGTTTTTGAGATATTGAAAGTGTATCAATGTGCCCATTGTATCAAATCACCCCGTTTTTCCCATATGTATTAATTCATCAGCGTTACCTTTATTTCATAAATAGTAATTATATTATTTTTCGGTGAATTTTTAGGTTCCGCAGGTATTTCTTTTTTGCTGAAGAAGGAAGTTCTACCATTAAGCATTTTTGTAATATGATGACCCTGGAATTGGCCTGAAAAGCTGAAAAAAATTCGTGCTGTGTAAAGGTATGCATAAGAATATTTTAGTATATTATGTATGCTTTATTTTTATAAAATTTTACTACACTCGACAGCAACGTTTCCTGACCCTATGACGTCACTAACAAAAGAAGTAGTTCCCATTGCGGTGCCTGAATTTTGAGTGAAATGAAGAACGTCAATTTAAAAATATGATTATTTTGTTAAACCCATGTATATGTTATGGGCAAAGTGATTAATCGGGCATTATTAATAATGCCCGAAGTGGAGGCGGGCAAAGTGATAAATTTCATTCATGAATTCCATTCAATTTATCACATTGCCCGGGCATTATTAATAATGCCCGGATTTATCACATTGCCCGTAACATATATATGTGGTGTCAGGTGAGATGATAAGACTTCCACAGACAACAAGTTATAAAAAAATAGATATTTAATGATAGATACACTCTCAACGGTCACACAGACCCGCCGTAATCACACAGATTTCCCAACAACACCACCACACTCCACAAATCCAAACACACCTCTCTCTCTCTTCCCACATCGAAATAGTTCTTACAGTTAATATACGCGCCATCTGGCGTGAGTTCTGAGACATAGCAGAGGTCTGGCCCTACAACTTCTCGGGCATCCGACGTTTTGTGACCTCACAATTTAGCATACAGGAACCTGGAAAGACAAAATAAAAAAAAAGAGTACTTGTTCACACACAGTATCTTAAGTACTTAAAGTTTCACAAGGTTTGATTAAATCTGCCGAAAATTCAAGTCCAGTAATCAATTCCTGTATCGTAAGCAGTAAACCTCAACTCTCATTTGCGAAAATTATGTCCCTCCTTTGAAGCACCATAACTCTCCAGTTTCCGTGTCTATCTTGGCGTTCCCTATCCAGTGTTCTTTAGGTTCAGGTCCCTCATCTTCATCCAGCTTGTCTTTAACTTCCTTTGTTTCCTCTCCTCTAAACTCGGCTTCCGCATCTTCTGCTCCAGTTCCACGAAACTTGACTTCAGCCTTCTCCATTTCATCTCCTTTAAGCTTGATTCCAGCTTCTTCTTCGACTTCTCCCAGCTTGACCTCAATTTCCTCTGTTCCATCTCCTTCAAGCTTGATTCCAGCTTCTTCTTCGACTTCTCCCAGATTGACCTCAATTTCCTCTGTTCCATCTCCTTCAAGCTTGATTCCAGCTTCTTCTTCGACTTCTCCCAGATTGACCTCAATTTCCTCTGTTCCATCTCCTTCAAGCTTGGTAACCGACTTTTCTGTTTTAGCTTCTTTTAGTATGAATTCGGCCTTCTCTGCCTTTCGCTCATTAACTAACGCGGTTTTCTCTATCCAGTCTTCTTCAGGTTTGAGTCCTTCAGTTTCATCTTTAAGTTCGTCTCCGGTATCCTCGGTTTTCGTCTCCTGTTCTCTATCTCCTTCGGGTCCATTTTCATTCTCTTCCTTGACCTCCTCCTTTTCGTCCTTCCTCTTCTCAGAAGCTATATCTTCTACCACCTCCATAGATTCTTTTCTATCTTCATCTTCTTCCCACTTCAAGACGACGTTTCTGCTTAGAGCATCGGCGTTCCTCAAATCAATTTGGCTTTCTTTAACAGCATCAACAGTACGACTCAGAAATGCATTCACACATCGAACATCTGCCTCTTCTAAATGCGAAACCATATCATCCGTTTTTTTCGTTTCTTCTTTTTGCTCTTTTTGGTTCGAAAACGCGCTTTTATTTTCTTGCGTTCCTTCGACCTTGAATGGAGAATAATTCGGATTCGGTGTATCTCTTTTTCTTTCTTCACTAGAGTTATTTATTTCGCTCATATCAATCCAATTGCTAGCTTTCGTTTCATCGGGATAAGCTATTCCATTAGTATTTCCAGTATCACACTTTTGTTTAACCCTCAATTCACCTTTTGATAAAGTTATGTCCAGTAGTTTTAGAACATTCATTCCTACAATAAGATCAAATTGCAAATTCTCAACCACATAAATTTTTGCTTCAATATCAATGTTATCAACAGTAATTTTGCTAATGAAATAACCAATAGAAGACACACTTTCATTTATTTTTCCGGCTAAAATTATTTTATCATACCTGAATGAAGGAGGATTAAGCTTTTTGAATAAATTATCACTACACATAGTTACTTCCCTACCAGTATGAACAGTAGATACAACACTTTGATCCAAAATAGTAACTATCATATTAATTCTTGATGGAGACGTTTTTAAAGTGGTTTGATTAATTGATTTTCTTTCAGTACATTCAAAGCTTTTATGATCAACATTATTACAGATTCTACATTTTATAGAATTATTCTTCGGACAAAATTTACTGATGTGGCCATAACTATTACATGCATAACATTTCATATTGTTCTCATCATAAGTGTGAGCTTGAAAGGAGGATGGACTTTTGAAAATTTCCTGGGCACAGGCCTCAACTTCCTTCAAGATTATTTTCTTAAGACTCTCATAATTTTTATAATCTTCATTACTGACATTCACTAACAGATCTGCAGTTATATCCCCCAGTAAGCATAATAGCACTTTCGGTTTCATCTCATTATCTACCTTTTCGAATGCAAAAGCTTTTTCTAAACTTGTGAAGAAATACGACCAGCCTTCTGGTTTTGTGGGAACCTTCACTGTTAAAACCTTAATTATTATCACTATTTGCTGCAATGATTTTGTTTGGGGTCTGTCCACCCTGTTTTCCAACCTAGCTGATTCTAACTTTAATTTTTCTAATTCGAGTTCTTGTTCCCTTTCTTCTTTTAACTTCTCCCTTTCTTCTTTTAACTTCTCCCTTTCTTCTTTTAACTTCTCCCTTTCCTCTTTATCTACTCTAGCGGCTATAATCGTTTTTAGCACATCTTTTGTGGTCTCCTCATCATAGTCGTCCGCCCCCAAAATCGCCTCTTTAATAGAAATCACTTTAGCATTAGGTTGAACTTCCACTCCCAACTCTTCCGCTAATTCCAGCAAGTCCTCCTTTCTCGACCCACGCGTAAGATAAGACATTTTATGGACAAAATTGACTCACAGTTTGAAGCTTGCTTGCACGTTCGTAGTCGAAGTTTCGATTTCCTTTTCTCTTTTTGCTCGGTTTTTCAAGCTCATCCCGGCCGTACCCCCATTTTCTGTGGTGTCAGGTGAGATGATAAGACTTCCACAGACAACAAGTTATAAAAAAATAGATATTTAATGATAGATACACTCTCAACGGTCACACAGACCCGCCGTAATCACACAGATTTCCCAACAACACCACCACACTCCACAAATCCAAACACACCTCTCTCTCTCTTCCCACATCGAAATAGTTCTTACAGTTAATATACGCGCCATCTGGCGTGAGTTCTGAGACATAGCAGAGGTCTGGCCCTACATATATAGCGTCTTTTTATCACGATTTGCGTACAAAAACTCCTCCAAGAAACCCATCAGGATTTCTGTTTACGTAGTGACGTCATAGGGTCAGGAAACGTTGCTGTCGAGTATAATCGGTTTCGTAAATAAGGAAGAGGAAAATTTTGTATAAGGAATTGAGGCAATTGTGTTATAGGTATTGAAAAGAAACACAGCAGTTGACAGACTTTAAATAATTATCCTAAAATTAAATGAATTATTGGAGAAATCCTTTTCTTTATTTACTAAAGGTTGAAGTTCAAAACACTATATATTAAAAATGTTAATTTTAATCTCAACAATTTTTGAGTTTTCTAAAATTCTGTCCATGTTTTTTCTTTGTGTGTTAAATTGCGTTTTTAAGACAAATATTTATTTTTAGGGAAAAGTGGGGGCTAATGGGACGTATGGATTTTTTTTCCATATTATAAATATTTTAGTAAATATTTTTACATCGCTATTTGGTAACAGGTCTAGCAAGCATACATTTGTAGCATGGAATATCTGTCATGACAGGTTTTTACTGCGCAGACATTAGTGAGGTTTGTTTTCAATAAGCCATTGCAAGTATTAAATTCTGAAATTGATTTTTTTTAGTTTGTAAGAATATATTAATCTAACTTAAAAACAGTTTTCGATTCTTCAAATACTGGAGAGTAAGAAAATATTACTGAAAAAGTATTGAATTCCACATGTAAAGAAATATATTCCTAGAATTGTAAATTTTAACATCGTGGGGGCTAATGGGACAACTTAATGTGGCTGAATATTTCTTTAAAAGAACATTGTAGTGTTTATTTGACTTTGCATACTTAATTAGGTTGGATGCAAACAGAATAAGCCAGCCATTACCAACTTGTATAAAAAAACCCCACTAAATAGTTTTTAAATTGGACAAATCTAACATTTTAGATTTAGACAAACAAATTAGTTAATTCCTTCAATTTTTTCCCTATATACGTATGTATGTAGACTTGCAGACTAATTAGGGATCGACCGATTGCATTTTTTTGGCCGATGCCGATTGTTTGAAGATTTCCATAGGCAGGCCGATGGCCGATAGGTCTTTAAATTGCCGATGCCGATGGCCGATGCTTAAGGCCGATGGTAAAAATTGCATTTAACTATTTCAAATTATTTTTATTAGAAAAAGATTAAAATCCATCTGAGACCTTGAATGGAAATAAATGTCCGCTTCAGTTCTGACATGGTCGTATCCAAGGGGAGTGTGGGGTTCAATACCCCCTCGAAATTTTGGCACCAATTTTTATACTGTTTTTCTATTTCGATTTAAAATTCTGTAACCTACAAAAAGCAATCATTTCAGGTGTAACCCAAAGGGTCTCAAATGAGTAAAAACACTAATTTTGAGAATAGAATTTCAAAAATTTTGGAAGTAACCCCAAAACCCCCCTCTTAAATTTTGATGTCTGTTATACAGTGCTTTTCCTTTGAAAAACCCTTTGGGTAATCCCAAAGAGTTTCAAAATGAGATAAAACAGTCGTTTAAGCTTAAAAGGGGCAAATTTCAAAAAAGAAATTCTGGGAGAGGACCAGCCCCCTCGAAATTTCGACGTTTATTTATTACTTTTTTACCTTGATTGGTTTGAGGTTTACAAGGTATGTGTATGTAACCCAAAAAATGAGCTAAAACACTATTAGAGGCAAATTTTAAAAATTTTCTGGGGGGGGGGCAACATAATTCAAATACTATTTTTAAATATCTAAAACTTAACGTATAAATGTTAAGGGGGATACGTTAGAAATAATGTTGAGGCCAACCCCTCCCGAAACAAAAGTCTTGTTACGGCCTTAACTTAAGCTTCTGATAATGACACATTTTTTTTACACTTTAAAAATAAATCAATTGTTCATTTCTTATTTAAATATTCCAAAATTAATAAAAATTATCACCCCACCACCAAAGGAATAAATTGTTCCCTAAAGAAATCAGATTTAATATTACAATCTGACCCCTTAGTAAAAATTGCTGTTCTGTAAGTCCGCTCCCAGAAAAATTTCGGAAATTTCACCCTTAAATTATTGTTTCAGCTCATTGAGACCCTTCGGGTTACAACCAAAGAGAATCGCTTCTTGTGAGTGATAGAATTTTCAAGGAAAAACGTAAAAAAAGACGTCAAAATTTAGGGGGATTGTGGGTGAACACCAGAAAAGGTTTTGGAATTTTCCCTTTGAAAGTAGTGTTTTATCTCATTTTACAATCTGTTCGTTACCCCCAAAGTGGATTACTCCTTGTAAGCGGCAGAATTTTTAAGGGAAAAATATAATTGACGTGAAAATTTTGGAAGAGTTTGGAGGTTCTCCCCCAGAAAATTTTTGTAATTTGACATTTAAAAGTAGTGTTTTAACTAATATTTAAATCTATTGCTTACGCCTTGGCGCTCTTTAGAAGTCGCATAATTTTAAAAGGAAGCAAACAGTAAAAAAACTGATGTCAAAATCTTGGCACCAGGGCATGCCCTGATGCCAAGAAACTCGCACTCGCAGGCAATATTTAAAAGCTTAATAAAAAATGTCTGATTTACACTGAATTGATTCACTATGGACTAAACTAAAATTAGTGAAAAATCAATAGGACCGTTTCTGGCCAAAAAGGCATTAGGAGTAATTTAGACTTGAAACTAAATTTGGAGCATGATCGAGCTTATTTTCGCATTTTCGTCAATTGCTTGATGTTTTTCGGATTTTGCAAAAAACAACGGCCAAACATCGGCATTTGGATGTTTTTTAGGCCGATGGGCCGATTGTTTCCCAAGTTAACATCGGCCGCCAATGCCAATGCCGGTGGCTATTTTTCGAACAATCGGCGCCGATTCATCGGTTGATCCCTAAGACTAATCCTATCTAGAATTATTCTATTAGTTTAATTCCAATTTGTAAAGAAATAGTTAGGTACTTGGAATCTTGTTCATACAACCTTTAAATGTAGTAAATTAACTATCCCCTTTAAATTGTTGTCACGGTGAAGGGTTCTATAAGCAGGGACTAAGCTAGGGGAAAAATTACTTTAGCAAAAATGCTAAAATGGAGAAAAAGCTTTAGCAAAATGCTAAAATTACAAATTGGTTAGATAAGTCAGATTTTTTTTAGCAGAAAAACAAATTAATTTATTGAAACTACTTGAAGAACAAGTAAAAATACTGAATATTTTTAAAAATATTTGTATTATAGTATATTTTCACAACTTCAAATCTTTTTAACGTTCTTTATTTTCCATTCGCATTTTTGGGAAAAGGGGCTGAAATATTTTAGCATGGTGAGGGGGGTTTCTTTCTTATTTGTGAAAAAAGCCACCAGCGCAATCCCTGGTTGTAACAGAACGGGGTAAGGGTTGTCCATAAATGATGCAATTTGAGGTTAAAAGTGGATTTCGTGGAGTAGGGAATCACTAATCTATAGAATAAGAGGAAACAAGTAGTTTTAAAATTGAAGCTAGTTATCACAGGGTTAAAAAGAATTCTTAAACATAAATAGGTATATTATTTTTTTTCAATCATCAACTTTATGTAGCAAAGATCTCTCTCAAAATTACCCCGAAAAGTATAGGTGTAAAAAAAAAACAAAATTTTACTTTTTAAAATGTGGTTCTAGCTAAAGACCCACTTTAAAGTGTCCACAAAGAGAAATGTTTGGGGCCAAATTATGCGAAACCTGGAAGTGCTATTAAAAAAGGACATTAAATAAATTTTGTGTCATCGAATATATATCATTAGGACCTTCTCAAAACTGTTACCAAGAGCGAAGTAAAATATAATAAAAAATATTAATTTGGTCAAGTAATTTTCTTTCATCTCCATTTCAGTAGAAGTTAATGTAAATTTAGGTAATCTGGTAATCCAGGTATTACATCAAAGTGCCCTCTAACAAGGAATGCGTTACTACCATGGGTTACAATGGCTCTTTTTCTTCAATAGTTTCGCATACGAATGAAAATCTGAGAAATGTGTGTGTTAAATATAGTTTTCATTGGATGATTCGGTATGGAATGACCCTAGGAAACTTTAGCAATAGAACATTTTTTAAAATGTACTATTTTCTATTTACCTTACTGTTCACTAATGTTTAATGTTTTTACTTAAAAGGTTTAAGTGCTCTTTTCAAGAATTACATCTCATTCTTGGCGAGAAAAAACTCAAAGGTAAGTAACATAAGTATGTTCAGAAAGTTGGTGTTTTTGTTGTATAAAGAAATTAAATGGGAATGATAACCCCGCTCTCGCTCTCCTGTTCTTAAAATTGCAACACCAAGAAGGATTTGTTCGCTTACCGTGAAATTTTCAGGATATGTTCATTATGGTTTGATATTCAGATGATTAAACAAATTCACAAATTCAGAGTTATAACGCATGCGGTGCTGAGCAGCGCCTTCTCAACCACAAATTTAGTCCTATAGTATATGGAGGACTGTAAGAAGGTTAATAAAATAGTGTAGGCTTACACGGTCGGAATCAGAGTTTAATAAAAAGTCTTCCGGGTTTAAGGACCGTGGTCTGTTAATAAAAGCGGACGTTTCGTCTGCATCTACGGCAGACATCATCAGCAAGACTGCGATGCCGAAAGAATGTAAAAAATGAAGAAAGCCAAAGCTGACGGAAGTCACATGATGCATCCAGAGGAGAAGAGTCTCATTGGTCAACGTCACAAAGAGGCTTGATTCTCGATTTCCGCAGGGCAGGGTGCCATTTTATTAAACTCTGTAAGAAGGTTGTTTGCCGTTGATTAAATCAACAGCAGACAACCTTCTTACAACTTGACTAGAAGATCGGCTTTGGACGCTATGCTGTAAAATACCATTTTTAGTTAGATGGTTTTATCTTGCGGCATACAACACGAACTCCAAGCTTAATCAGCTGGAGCCTATAGGATACTATGGGCAACCTTGTCAGATAAGAAATGAGACAATCCTAGCAGTCACAAATAGGTACATTAAAAAATTTTAGGATCCACAAGTTATACCCTACCTTCAATATACTTGAAGCTCTAATTTTTAGGACAAATCCCGAACGCATGTTTGTTGGAAAGTTCCAGACATTCATTATACATCCATTAAAGCAGTTTCTTTTACACAAAATTTCTTCACCCAATATTTCACCTAAGGAGTTTGATTGAAACTTCTTGAGTTTGTCCTCATGCTCAAAATGCTTGTTCTGTTGCCAATATTGGCAAATTTTAACTCGGTGAAGAATCTTTAATGAAAATATCCTTTTCAGGCAAAAACAATCTGTTTGATTTGATGACGTACGTGTCGTGTAGGTAGAGGCTCTCATTGCATTAGCGCCTAGACAACGTAAAATACTGATTTTCAATACTTAATTTCGTTCCTTTTCTTTGAAAATTTAATAATTTATTTACCTACCATGTTCTTTTGCTGTGAATTTCATCAAAATCTGACAAATGTTCACTGGTGTTTCATTTTTATGAACAGGAGTTTATTTTTGAACTAGAAGAGTTATTTGATGGGAGGCCCCTAGCACACGATATTAGATAATATTCCTGCGATATCGTCCGGTGTTATATTAGTGAAAAAAAAAATTGGCTATAAAGTTAAGTTGACGTGGAGGGTAAAATAACGCCCCAAGTTGAAGCACTAGGGACCCACCTTTCGGGACACTTTCAATGGTGTAAGTTTTAACTTTTATTTTAACAAATAGAAAAGTAACACTAATTAATGAAAAAACAATGTTAAAATATCAAAATTTTTAACCGATTTGCTTAATTTGTTCTTGAAATAAATAATTGATTTTTTGTTTCTTTCCAGATACTTTTTTTACCAATTTCTAAAATATAATAATCTAAATTTTAAATTATTTAATTTTTTTAATAAAAATAATTTTTTCGTTACTCTTGAGGATGTCGCGAAAAAACCGTTCAATACAAAAATCGGTCAGACGACAACCGTTCAACACAACAAAAACTCATAGCTTTACACATGTAATAAATTTGATTTTTATTGAACGGTTTTCGTATGAACGATTTTTGTATTGAACGGTGTTTTCGGATATCCCTCTTGAGAGATTTGGGGATATCTTTATATAAACCAATATTTATACTACATACGGTCTTTGGACATGTCCCAATGCGCCACACATGACGCTTTCAATATTTAACTTAATTGCTTAATAATTAAGTTTAGCAAAAAAAAATTCCTTTTTCTTTTCTAAAATATTAAAGGATATATAGATGTTTCAATCTCAACATAATTATAACATAAATATACTTATTTTATTAAAAAATTCTTTTGTTTTTTATTTTCTCAAACAATGACTTTAATTTTTTAAATTAGATACAATATGATTGCTTTTAATGTGAAAAAAACCACTAATGTAAATGGGCCAAATTTGTCTCATTTTATGGTAGATTAAAATACACAAATTGATATGATTCCCTCGCATCCATTTGCTCTGTTGCCTACAAGGAAAAAAAACAGTTGCGTACCCTTACACGACTGTGCCCTCTTACCCAACTTTCCCTTTCCGAGTGTTTTTGAAAAAGACAAGAATTTCATCATTTAATTTAGAGAAAATTACCCTAATATCTTGTGCTAAGGGGTAGAATACAGAAAGTGTAGGAAATGTGTCTTATTAAAGAGAAGAATAATGGGAATTATTGAAGGGAGTAATAAGGAAGGCAAAGAACTTTAAAAAGGATAAATCTATCTAAGATTTTATCTTTAGAGTTATCGCTTTCACTTCGAAATTCCTTCGTTTTTTACTATCTGAATAAAATTATATTTTTCCTCAGTTCATTACATAATATTAAGATCGCTCTTCACTCTCACCAAAGTTCTCCTGGTCTGCACAGTTATCTCCTTTATTTAGGAAATTTATCAAAATGTTAATCATTCCATAAGTTTTGAATTTTGGATAGTATTTCCAGGAGACCATTTTATTTTTAAAAAAGTTAAAGTCAGTACGGAAACACAGAAGGAAACACTTAAAACTTTAACTCACCCTTTAGTAGGGGGAAAATAGCTAAAAAAAGGGCCATTTAGGGAACAAATTTGAACAAATGATTTGTCAACGGTTTTCGGCTCTACTAGATGTACTTAATGGGAAAACGAAAGTTTACCAAAATCGGATCGTGGGAAGTGGGTTTTTTTCAAGATGGCCGCCATAAACATGGAAAATCAAGAAATCCTATAAGTTTTGTGTTTAAAACCTTAAATAAACGTTCTTCAATGTCTGATTTGAGTAGAATAAGTATGGTACTGGGTGAACTGAATGATATAAAAATAGTTTGCAAAATCTGGCAACCGGGAATGTTTTTTTTCCAAGATGGCGGGCGGAAATCTATAATAATAAAAGAGCTTTACCACTCACTCACTCATCAACGCCCAGCAAAATCTACCGGGGCTAAAGACTCGAAACTTGGTTGGTGGAAGACCTTACGGTGTACACGCGCAATAAGAAGGGATTTTTCGAAATTTCTTTTTTCTGACCCACAGTGAGGTTTGGAGCGTTTTTGACGTTTTTGAGCCCAGTGGCGTCCCAAATGACCCCAGATCTTTGTTATTTCGCAGGAAGGTACCTAGCAACACTTTCTAGAAAGGCATTTTTTAGATTTTGAATATTCGAATTTTAAGAGGTCTGAATATTCCAAAAACCCGTTTTTTCTGAGCATAAACAAAGTTTTACATTTTCGAAAAATCAATACCGAGAAATCGATATTACGAATTGAACTGTTGGTAATACCTTCTTGAGAGAATTTCAAAGAAAGTAATTTCTGGATTTTTCGATATTCCATTCTGGAGGGGGTGCACGGGGGTTTGAATATTCACTCCCGTTTTTAGTTTTTGGATACTAGCACCCACATTATTAATGTGATTGTTATGAAATTTTAGCATGTTGTTCCTCACACAACCAGGAAGGTTTGCGAAAAAGAATTTTCTGAATCAAAGCATTCCAAGGAGCCTTTTTGCTCCTTTTCTAAATTCTTATGCTTAGCCTTCAATGTTAAATTTATTGCGATTCTCCTTCCAGGTGACGCAAAACCTCTATTGTTGGAAATATTTATTTAAAAATGTCTTATAACAGGCGAATTTTTTAAAAATCTGATAAAAAAAATTTTTGCTGATTAAATAAATTTTTTTATGATAACCAAAAACCATTCTACTGAAAAATTTTACTTTTTGTCCCTTTTTAATCAAATTTAAGTATTTCCAGCAAAACTCACATTAAACACTATTTCATCAGAGGATTTTTCAATAGTTGGTGTCGATTCAAATGATGTTTACTTTTATTTCATGTTTGAAATTTTTTTCAATGAAAGAGTTGGTGATAAATCAACAAAGGGGGTTCAGGGGGTCTCCCCCTGATCTTTTTTAAAAATCTCATTCTTAAGAACTGATTATTAACACTTAAAATTATAAACCGTGTTTTTTTTTTGTTTAACATCGTTTAAAATAATGTATTTTTAATTGTTTTTATTTGTATGAAAGAAAACTTAGCGGGGTGCGGGAGAAATAAGTTTTATATATAGAAATTGCTGTTCAATAATACCTTTATTGTGAAGCGAAGCCGGAGAAATTTGCCTCAACTATACTATACCAATTGCAAAAATGGATGGAGAGAGCAAAGGACATTAAAGAGAAAAACCCCAAAGTAAGAGGGGTTCAGAAGGTCCCCCCCTGACTTTTTTCTACTTTGAAAAAAAAATTACTCTTTAAAAACGGGAATGGGGATTTCACACATAAAATCTAAACAGGTGTGGTATTTGTAAAGGTTTTTTTACATCTTAAGAAAATGTATGACATCAAAAAAGAATCCTAGCGGGAAGGCAGTTGACCCTATTGTAACTAAATGAAATAAAGGAATACAATGAAGAAAATAATTCCTATTTATTTTAATACACAGTTTAAAAAGCCTTTTTTTCCCCCGAGCAACGGCGGGTATATCAGCTAGTTTCATATAAAAGGATGTGACGTTTCTGAGTTTTTATGAAATATATTTTCACAGATTTTTATAAAATATATTATTTAATTTATTCTTATTTTAATAATTTTTCATTCTTAATGTAATAATGCTCAGGATACAATTAAGAGGCAGATTTTATAAGATGCAGGCAGAAATGCGGGGGTCATAATTGTGACCATTTTTGATTTTGATGAAATTTATATTGAGAGTTCTTCTAATGATTTTAGAATACCCGTATTTTTTCTTTTTCCCCAAAAAAATTTTTTTCGGCCTACAAAAATTCCGAAAGTTGGTCGCGACCCAGTATTTTTTTCGAATCGACATCTTTTTGTACTCCTTTTTCTCTGTGCATTGAGGGTCAATCAAAGTAATTCTGGTGATAACAACATGTCCTTAGGTAGCTAAAACAAATTCTTTTGTGAATTTCATGGTTTACCTTCAGTGCAACCTGGAAGGGTTTGCCAAACTTTGTCGCGGAAAGTGAAAAAACGCCAAATTTGAGCCCTTATGTACCCCATCATTGAGGGTCAACCACAGTTTGGGGGGTTACCTTGTGTAGTACTACTCAGTATTAACTTATTTAGCCTATTTATTGCATCTTTGCCCCTCAGGGCTGCCGGAAAATAGCTACTTTTGTAGCTAACAAAGCAAAAAAAAGGTCATTTTGGTGACCCTGTATTTCAGAGCATTAAGGGTCAATGAGGAACTTGAAAATGTGTTAGTATGAGACAAGAGACAATTGACAGATCTTTGGTTTTCGGCCCTGCGAGTACTTAAAACTGACTTTTGTAACTAACAAAACGAAAAAAAAAAGGTCAATTTGGTGACCCTGTATTTCAGAGCATTTAGGGTCAAAGACAGTGGCGTGCGGTGACATTTTTCCCAGGGCAAGCAATCGGGTATATTTCTTGTAATTTTTTTTTTTAAATTTCGGATGGTTGTTGCAGTTTCACAGGGACTAATACAGGTCAATTTTGGCGCCGTTTATTGGCACCTTCACAAAAAATGTACTAACAAAAACTGCACCTTCACAAAAATTATTATTAAATTACATGAATATCTTGTATTTAATTGAGTATTTAATTTTATATAAAATTGAAGAAAAAATTAATTTAAAGCAGCTTTCATTAATTTTATAGTTTTCATTAAAAATATTGGTGCTATTATACAACAGGGTGCCACTATTGTTGGCCATTATAATCCACTATCCAGTATAACAAACAAAAAAACAAGGGTCACCATATTGTATTATGAAACCAAAATAAAATATTAGCTATATAAAAAATTTCACAAAAATTAAAAAAATGTTATAATTTTTCACAAAACTTAAATTGCCGTGAAAATTTTTCAGAAAAATGGGGGGTTAAGTTTAAAATCCTAGATTGGTCCCTTGTCAATGCAGCTAGACATCGTTTAACGTTTACTTGGTCAACCGATAGATGGCTCTGCAAATTATTGAAAGCAAAATCCGAATTGCTTACAAGTGAAAAATTAAAATGACGACTTTTTCCCCTTAAACACTCATTTAAAAACTCAATCGAGATAAATTAGAGTTTAAACAGCAAGTACTTGCAAATTCTGCCAAAAGTTTTCTCCAATTCACACTTTAAAAGCTTCGAAAAAAATTAGTCTACCGAGATCTGAAGTACAGAAAACCACGGGACGGCAGAAGCAATTCTCGAAATGCTTACAATGTAAGGGGAGAAGGAGAAGAGGGGCACTGCGCTGTTTCTCCCGCGCGCTGGAAAAGACGGTGACTCGCCTTTAGTGAACTCTCCTCGAGACAACCCGGCACCGTATGGTTACATACAGAAGGAGCGAGGATATAAAAATAAATTATCGCAAAATAAAATTTTATATTCTTGGTGTGGAATTTTAAAGAAAAGCTTCATATTTTTAGGCAAGCAATGCTTACATTGCTTATATGGACGGCACGCCACTGGTCAAAGAGGAACTTGAAAATTGCATTTCAAATCAAATTAAATCATTTTATTCACAAATTTATAAAGCATTTAACATTTGTACAGATGAGAAAAAATAACGAGTAAAATACAACAAATAAAAAAACACTTAGACGTATTAGTCTCCAAGGGGTTAATTACCCAACAATTGAAAGGGATAAAAAAAAATTTACAGTAAAAAAGGGGGGGAAAACATAAAATGAACCATGAAATTCACAAAAGAATTTGTTTTAGCTACCTAAGGACATGTTGTTATCACCAGAATTACTTTGATTGACCCTCAATGCACAGAGAAAAAGGAGTACAAAAAGATGTCGATTCGAAAAAAATACTGGGTCGCGACCAACTTTCGGAATTTTTGTAGGCCGAAAAAAATTTTTTTGGGGAAAAAGAAAAAATACGGGTATTCTAAAATCATTAGAAGAACTCTCAATATAAATTTCATCAAAATCAAAAATGGTCACAATTATGACCCCCGCATTTCTGCCTGCATCTTATAAAATCTGCCTCTTAATTGTATCCTGAGCATTATTACATTACTTAGAATGAAAAATTATTAAAATAAGAATAAATTAAATAATATATTTTATAAAAATCTGTGAAAATATATTTCATAAAAATTCAGAATCATCACATCCTTTTATATGAAATTTCCGCCCGCCATCTTGGAAAAAAACCATTCCCAGTTGCCAGATTTTGTAAACTATTTTTACATCATTCAGTTCACCCAGTACCATACTTATTCTACTCAAATCAGACATTGAAGAGCGTTGATTTAAGGTTTTAAACACAAAACTTATAGGATTTCTTGATTTTCCGCGGCCATCTTGAAAAAACCCACTTCCCACGATCCGATTTTGGTAAACTTTCGTTTTCCCATTAAGTACATCTAGTAGAGCTGAAAACCGTTAACAAACCATTTGTTCAAATTTGTTCCCCTAAAAACCTTATTTTCCCCCTACTACCTACTTGTGTTACTACCATCGGTGTTTATATAAGTGATCGATTGGTTATACATTAGGTACACCCTATAGAACAACTATAAATCACGTAAAAATCCATAGCACTAATATAACCCATAGTAATAGGGGTTATTAATGTACTTAAGGCCGCCTTATTTCATTCCCAATACTAAGCAACAAACTTGTTTTATGCTGTGAAATGATTATGCACACATCCGAATACTAATTACTAACCCTTTTGATTACTAAAAATACATTAAAAATATGTTAATCGAAATAGAAAGTTTTTTTACTCTAAAATTATACCTAAAAAGTGAATCAAGGGGGAATTTTTGAGGGAGTACCTAGGTCGTTGGACCTTCAAACTCCAGAATAACTAGCCTCACTGGGTGAGGCCTTGAGCTGAACTGTTACAGAACGTGTGACTTGAAAGTCACAGTCAGCTGAGGAGTGGCTAGCTTGATGCTAACCCCCTCTTGATTTCTCCAAGTAACCTTGGTACTCATTTTATCGACTCCGGAGGGATGAAGGCTGAGTCTGCCTTGCCCGTGGACCGGGATTTGAACCCCGGGCCTGTGGTGTGGGAGCGCAAAGCGTTTCCTCTACGCCACCGGGCTTCTTCTAAAAAGTGACAAACTTCAATTATAATACTATGTGAAAAGTATCTCAAAATTTTAGTAAATTTTCAACATTTTTATGAACAGTTAATTCATGATAAATATATAGAAACACGAACACATTTAGGTTTTAGTGATTCTAAAACTAGTATATTTTCTTTTTCTCTAACTCATAAGTCCCATGTTTATATCATAGACAAATGCTAGTACTGAAAAAAAATTAGGTTTACTTGCATTCAGGGCTGTCCCCAGGTACAAGAAAACAATGTGGCCCGAAGTACAAAGTAAGCAACTTTATACAAAAAGTCTTAATTTTTTAAAGCCACACGAAGTTGTAACTTCTTTATGTGTTATTTAGTTACTAACCTAATAAGCAAAATTACGACTAAAATATAAAGAAAAGTATTCAACTGATTTTTGTAAAATAATAAAAGAGCAAACTTCAAAATGTAATTTTATACCTATAAGATAAATTGTTTTAACCAATAACTAACTAACTGACTGGTTTGAAAATGGTTGATAATATGGATATTTATGTTGCATCTCACCCAGCTAACTTATTACTAAATATTATTCAAATAAAGTGAGCTGACCCTTGATACGTACGTGGTGGCCCTAGACACACGAATCTTCCCTACAATACGGCTAGCGTCTCCAAAATTTTTTGCTCAAGGGCCAAATTTACTGCTTCATAATGTCTAGAGAGGCCAGTCTGAAACTCATTTTTGAAATGTGGGTGACAAAAAATTATATGAGAATGCTTAGTAATACTCAGAAGATACTTTTGTTTACAAATTTTGATGCCCCACGTATTATTTAAAAAACACTAACATAGAGAAAATATTATCATTTTACACTACACTTTTCTGTGTGGTTTTTTTTTTCCCATCAGGTTTATAAATATAGAGGTAGGATAGTCCGCGCTTACCTTGAAAATCCTGCTGTATTTTCAAAGCTTCCTGCTGTATCCGCATTTTCAAAGCTGGAGTACCAGTTTTGGCGCGCGGCTATTTTGGAGATCCTTGTTATGATGGGGAGTCAAATATATCAGTCATTATTTCACTGCTATATGATATTGTTGAGTAAATTTTGCAAATTAAATAAATGAAAAGTTGTAGGTATGTAAAAAAATGAACCTTCTTTTATGCAATGCGATATTGTCTGTGTGATTTATATAAAATCCATACCGATTCATATAAAATACACTGGTGTCCAAAAATTCAGCATAATTGGTAATTTTTTGAATAATGGCCCAAATCATTGTTCCTTATCAATGACATTCATGCCATAGGATCTTTAAGAGTGAGAATATGGTAAAATCCCGAGATCAAATTTACCCTAATAACAATAGTTTAAGCGTTTAAGGGAAGAGTACGGAGGCACAGAGGTCCTTTATGGTTTTAATTTTACGGCCTGCTTCTTTTCAAAGGTGAATAGGATTCAGATTTTCTCTTCATGAAGGACAATGTTATGCCAAATCCTACTGTCTCCATCTCAGAGTTTCAAAATGTCATATTTTAGAAGAAATAAATTAGTTTTCAGGGTCTCCACACCTAAGTCGAATCAAGTACATGTGAGAGCTTCAAAATATATACGGTTACCAGGAAGGATCCAGGTTCTGAAATCCGTCCAAAATGTAGTCAGGAGAGAAATTCTATGTCACCTAAAAATCTTATTTAAAACTAATCCCAAGTACTTAAAATCATGCATTGAAGTTTAGGAATATTATCATATTCTTTAATGTGTAAATGTACAACTTTTTGGGGGATATTTCATGGTAATCATGTTTTATTACAATCAGATACATCTTATCCCCTCCCAAAGTCTCCATCTTGCCCCCTTAAGGATCTTTATCCTAAGTCTACCTATGTTTTTTTTTATAAATAACAATTTTATTTTGCCTGTATACCTCTTACATGGACGTGGACGTCCATTCAGGATGTGAATGGGACTCTATTTATCAATGGAATGCCTCAATACTAGAGTACACCTTTTAAACTATTTTTAGGGAAAATAATTTGATTCCGGATCTTATAGTGATTCATTCCCCTTTTACAAACAGGATATGGCATAAATGTCATTGATATGTATAACTAAAATTTGTGTCATTACCCACAAACATAAAATTTAAGCTAAACTTTAGACACCAGTGTAAATTCAAAAATTAACTTTGAAGAACAATACAAATAATTGTCAAAGTAAAACGAAAATAAAAATAAACCAAACACTGACACATTCAGGTCCTTGTAAGTAAATAAGAAAAGAGAACTTTGGTTGGAGAGAAGGAGTACAGAACGTAGAGTAATGGGTAAAGGAATGATGAAAAAAGGAAAACTTTTGGGTGAACGAAGAAGGGAATCGAGGGAAGGACTGAAAATTGTGACAAAAATAAAAGGGATCCGAGGTAGATAAATATATATAATGATACTAATAAGAAATAAGGACAAAGGAAGAGGGGAGGAAAGAATTTTTGGAGAGTTGGGGGGAGAACTAATAAGGAAGAGTGTAGAAAAAACTTTAGGGTGTGTGTTATGGTGATAGAAATAAGAAAACTAGCAGGAGAGAACACTATAGATACATATGGAGGAAGAAAGAGAACACACTAGACAGCAACATTAGTTGACCCTATGACGTCATTAACAAACAAGGTAGTTCCCATCGCGGCGTCTGAATTTTGAGTGAAATGGAGAACGTCAATTTAAAAATGTGATTATTTTGTAAGACCCATGTATGTATAGTGTCTTTTTATCACGATTTGCGTACCGAAACTCCTCTTAGCAATCTAACAGGCTTTGTGTTTACCCATTTTCTCCTTCCGCGTAGTGACATACTGGGTTCAGAAAACGTGGGCTGTCGTGTATAGTGTACGAACATTTGAAAATGACATGCTCGAGATTTGAGAAGTGGGGGAAGTAAGATAGTAAAAAAGGAAACGAAAGGAAGAGTGAAGAGAAATGAGAGAAGGATAAATAAGAGAAGCATTGGTATAAGAGATAATTTTGAGGAGAATGTAGGAAAAAAGTTTTGTTGAAAAGATCCGCTTCTCATTGGGCAGGGCACCGTCTATTTGGACGTATCAATATACAACTAAACTCTACTCTTATTTACACGACAATGGTTCTGATTGGAGATCACACTAAGCGCCGGGACTGCTACGTAACCACGAGACCTACTGTGCATGGGCCAACTGCCTTTTTTGCCGTCCAAATAGACACTTCCTTCTCATTGTCCTCCATTACACTCTTTTTTTTAGTGTATACGGTGTTTCAACAAGTCTTTCTAAACTCTGCACTGAAGGATTCCTTGCGTAGAGTACATAAAAAAGCCCAAAGAATTCAAACGACGCTTATTATTTTCAAAACATGTGAAACATTTGATACAAATTTCATTAATGAATTAAACGGCGGGCACATGCACGATTAGTGGATATTTTTAATATCTTTGTCAACAACATCGGTTCCCAAACTGTGCTCCTAGAAATTTGAAATGAATACTTTTTTTTATTAATTTCAAATTTGCGTTGCTCTGAATTTCTGAAATTGTCAGAAAATAAACCAGATATAGACTCAATGTGCTCGTCAAAACAAGTTAATCTTTCGCATTAGGAAGCACTCATGTAGTGTTTAAGGATTCAACCCCCCCCCCCCCGAAATTTTTACATTAATTTTTAAACAGTTTTCCCTTGAAAATTCTCCAATTTACAAGGAGAAATCCTGTTAGAAGTGTAACCCAAAGGGTCTCAAAATGGATTAAAACACTACTTTTTGTAAAATTTCAAAAAAAATTCTGGGAGAGGACCCCCAAGCCATCCTCGAAATTTTCACGTCTTTTAATACCGTTTTCTCGTGAAAATTCTACCACTTTCAAAGCGCAGTCCTTTTTGGTGGTATAAGGTAAAATAGTAGTATATTTAAAAGGGGTTAATTTCAAAAGTATTTTGCGAGTATTTTTTTATTTATTTTTTAAAGCTTTTAAAGTATTTTGGGGCGAGTGCCACAAATCTCTCTTTGAAATTTTTAAACCTATTTATACAATTTTTCGTTGAAAATTACCTTATTGTTACCTTATTGGATATTTTTTTCATAAAATACTACTACATACATCATAAGTATGATGGTTCTCCTATACAAATTGCGAAATTAATTAGGAAAAGATATTATCTTCTATCAAAAAGATCGTGCTAGTTTGTCAGTTGTTTTTCTGAATACTTTTTTAATTCTATAGGCTTTGACAAACCCTTGGAGATACCTTTAGGTAGTAAAATGTCCCTTATTTCTATAAAAAAATCATTTGCCATTAAAAAGCTTCAAAAAATCGACTTTTTCTTAACAATAAGGGGCAATTATCTTCCCTCATGACCCCTATTATATCGGTCTACGACTGTAGGTGTTGATAATAGGTGATAAATCCAGAAAAAGTAACTAAAGGAAGAAAACAAAGCATTTTTAGGACTGATCCGATTCACCCCGCATTAGTAGTCGGAATGAACTTCTTTTACTAAAAAATTCATTAAAAATCGTAATTAGCACTTATTAAAAATTCAATTGAAAAGAAGTCCTTGCAAGGATTAGGATCACACGGGAGGCACCAAAAATTGTGGTAAAGAAGTTATTTTTCAGGTGAATTAGCAAAGTTTTGACAGTTAAGTTTTTGTGACATTTTTTGTATTCAACTTCAAAGCCATGGATGACCCAAGATATAGTCGTAAAATATATTTCAATGGCTGAAATAACTTCTAAAGAATGTGTAGAATCAGCCAGTTTTTATCCTGATTCTATAACTAACACAACCGGAGTTGTGATGGTTTAAAAAACTTTTTCCAACAGTGATCCGATTCACCCCACTGATCCGATTCCCCCGTTTTACGGTAATATATTTAATTGCTTAAAAACATTCTTTGCTATATATTAATCTGTTTTTTACACCTTCAAAAATTAATTTTCGGAAAAAGGGCTCCGCGAGAAATTTGTCTCTTGAAAAATGGCTCCGCTACTTAAAAAGCCTTGGGAACCCTGGTCTACAAACATATCCAAAGACCTATGTTTACGTTTTCCATAAAAAATTGTTTAGTGTAAACCTGATATTTCATACCTTTTCTGTAGCAATTTTCACGACAAACTATGGATCGTAGAAGTATAGTAGTTATTTTAACATTTTTTATGCTGGTAAAAAAGGAATCTGTTAGTGCAGAGCTTGAGCGGACTTGTTGAAACACCTTGTGTAATTCTCCCATACACTCTTAAAGTTCAAATTCTGTTCACTATTCTCCTCAGTCAGTCCCATCTCGAATATTCTCTCTCATTTAACTTCTTTCAAATGCTTCTTTTCACCATGTCCCAAGTTGCCCCACTCTCCCTTATAGTTTTAATAACTTTGACAGTTTAAATCGTACCCTCAATAACAAAAATATTCAACATCATTTTCAAAATAGAAATATTAATTTTTAGTTCTGTACCTAATAGAAATGATATTAGATACATTAAAATTGCTTAATTTACTGTAATTTTTTATATGTTACTGGAGATAGTAACTATGTCCACCAAGGCCGAATCCAAGAGGGGGTTAGGGGTTCAGTCCCCCATCCTGAAATTTTTATACTGTTTTCCCCATTTAAAATTCTGTAACTTACAAGGAGTAATCCACTTCGGGTGTAACCCGTAGGGTCTCAAAATGAGTTAAAACACTACTTTTAGGGTCACATTTCAAAAAATTTTCTAGGGGAGAACCCTCAGGAAAAATTTTGATGTCTGCGTTGTACGGTGTTTTTCCCTAGGTTTTTTTCCCTACGGTGTTTTTCCCTATTCTACCGCTTATCAGAAGCGTTTTCTTTTTGGATGTTGAGATAAAAGACTAGTTTATATAAAGGGGCAAATTTCTAGATGGTGCCTTAAAATTTCGTTATGTCACCCCCCCGAAACAAAAGTCTGTTACGACCCTGATCCCTTCTAAGAATAAGTGACCATTTATCAAAGGTATTAGTTAAAGGAAGTATATGTTTTATTTCTTTATAAAAGTTATAAATACACAGCGATGTTTGTAATCAATCTATGCTTTCCAAAACAATAATAGGACTATTTCCAATCGAATTTTGAAGAAGATTTTGTAAGGGTAGTAATTGAGGGGGACATAAAACAAAATGAAAGCTATGCTTTAGAGAATTTGAAATCTGTCATCTCTAAGACTCTCCGGATATGAATATTGAATTCATCAAAATAGTTTTAAGAAAATGTGTTTGTGTTGATAACTCTCAAGAGTGATCTCAACATAAGTAGTATTATACCTGCATATTCTCTGCAGGAAAAATTTATTATTTTGATTTAATGTTGAGTCAGTACGCCTTTTTTATTCTAATTGAAAGTTTACGTTTTCTTTCCCTTTCAGTTCACCACTTTGACATAGACTGGTGTCATCTTAACCTCTGAAGAAGAACCTCTTATAAGACTTTCAGGACTTCAAGGCTTCAGGGACAAAATATCATTTTGTTTTGTTAGATTTGAGCGAGAGGAAGTATTTTACATACTGTAAATTGAACCCATTAGGTTGGATTATATTTTGTAAATAATACGTGAATTACGTCAGAATAAAAATATCCAATAGCCGAGGGTGAAGACCCTCGGTTCAGTGTTTCTGATTAATGTGATACGAGTAGTATCACATTTTTATTTATCACACCATTTCATTTTGTGGGTAAGAAGACAAAGGGTATCCGTGACGAAGTGTGATCAATTAATTTGGGCATATAAATCTGTAGGTAAAAAAAAATGTTAAACATTCTGGTTTTATATTCTGTACTCTGAATTATCATTGCTACTACTCAGAGTAAAGAGAAATCGCCAAAGGAAAATGATCAAGAACGTGGCACAGAGGAAAAGCCGAACAGGGGGTCTAGAACGCTAGACGTGTTCATACAACATAGGTCTATAGAGCCGCGTTTACACCAAAGTTGACGACTAAAAGTTGACAAAACATTGTTTGTAGAAAACTAAATGTTGCTCTTCTCAAATTAGAGCAACAAGTGGAAGATTTTTTGTAGAAAAATAAAAGTTGCTCTTCTTAAAGGTAGAGCAACAAGTAGGAAATTTGTTGCCAAAGAATTGGAGCGAAAGGCAACAGTAGTGTCAAGGATGGAGGGATAACAGTTATCCACTAGTTTAATACAAGCTACTTGCGCAAAGCACGCAGCAACAAATCTTCCACTTTAAGTTAACTTTCTTTGATCTTACCGACATTTCACGGGAAACCAAAATTTAGTGGAAGATTTGTCTCTCCACAAGTGGAAGACAGAAAAGTTGCTGTATTTTGTAGAAAAAAGCAACAAATTGCCGCAACTTGTGAAAAACTTAGTGGAAGACTTTGGTGTAAACGCGGCTTAAGAGGTCGAGGATTGATAAATTTTTTCTCTACCTCCTCTCATGACGTTACAAAGAAGGCGCGAGTTTCACAAGTACTAAAGTAAATTTCTAAGTAAAATATAAAAATCTTCCTGAGGCTATACTACTTTGAATACAGAGATCAGTAAATTACAAACAAGTTTATTCCTACATTGTTTATTAATTAAACTTTCGAGCTTTTAAGCTATGGTCAAAAAAGATTAAAAATTAAAAATTAAAAAGTTAAAAATCAATTAAAATCTAGACGTTTCATCCGAGCTTCGCCGGACATCATCAGTAGAAGGCGTCGATGAAATGGAAGATCGTGAGGAAAGCGTCCTGCATCTACGCAGTATACCAAACCAAGTCTTATCGATTTTCGTTGTTTCTTCCTTACGGTTGAAATTATTTTCATGTTTGTAAATCTCAATGGCTTCGTGGCAGAGGCGGGTGTAATAATGCCTAGTGGTGTTTAGCGCCGTTGTGTCTTCAAACCTAATGTTGTGGCCAGTCAAGAACGCGTGTTCGGCTACGGCTGACTTTTCAACGTGCCCTAATCGGCAACTACTCTTGTGTTCTTTTAAGCGGGTGTTTATGCTTCTAAGAGTAGTCCCTATATAGACCGAACCACAGGAGCACGGGATTCTGTAAACACCTGGGTTTGACAAAGGGTCGCGAGGATCTTTAGGGGAGCGAACAAATGATGATACCTTCCTAGTAGGCTTGTAGATAGTTTCGATGTTAAACTTTCTAAGTATTCTCCCGATTCGATCAGTTACTCTGTGAATATATGGCAGATAAGCTTTTCCTGTTGGAGTGGGCAAATCTCTTCTGGCGTCAGTAGCTCGATTCCCAGGATTAGAAGCCCTGATAATATCCCTCCTCTTGAAACCATTAGCTTGGAAAGCACGCATGAGATGTTTTAATTCTGCTTCCAGTTTGTCAGGTTGGGAGATGGTAACAGCGCGGTTAGTGAGGGTTTTTAGGATTGCTCTCTTCTGGGCGGGATGGTGATTTGAGCTACTATTTAAATATCGGTCAGTGTGTGTTGGTTTCCTATAAACAGAATGACCCAGTGTGCCATCTGATCTTCTTTCCACTAGGACATCCAAAAAAGGCAGTTTTTCATCATTTTCAACTTCGTACGTGAATGTGATTTTGGGGTGAATGGAGTTGAGATGTTTCAAAAATTCATCTAGAGCTCATTTCTCATGCGTGCTTTCCAAGCTAATGGTTTCAAGAGGAGGGATATTATCAGGGCTTCTAATCCTGGGAATCGAGCTACTGACGCCAGAAGAGATTTGCCCACTCCAACAGGAAAAGCTTATCTGCCATATATTCACAGAGTAACTGATCGAATCGGGAGAATACTTAGAAAGTTTAACATCGAAACTATCTACAAGCCTACTAGGAAGGTATCATCATTTGTTCGCTCCCCTAAAGATCCTCGCGACCCTTTGTCAAACCCAGGTGTTTACAGAATCCCGTGCTCCTGTGGTTCGGTCTATATAGGGACTACTCTTAGAAGCATAAACACCCGCTTAAAAGAACACAAGAGTAGTTGCCGATTAGGGCACGTTGAAAAGTCAGCCGTAGCCGAACACGCGTTCTTGACTGGCCACAACATTAGGTTTGAAGACACAACGGCGCTAAACACCACTAGGCATTATTACACCCGCCTCTGCCACGAAGCCATTGAGATTTACAAACATGAAAATAATTTCAACCGTAAAGAAGAAACAACGAAAATCGATAAGACTTGGTTTGGTATACTGCGTAGATGCAGGACGCTTTCCTCACGATCTTCCATTTCATCGACGCCTTCTACTGATGATGTCCGGCGAAGCTCGGATGAAACGTCTAGATTTTAATTGATTTTTAACTTTTTAATTTTTAATTTTTAATCTTTTTTGACCATAGCTTAAAAGCTCGAAAGTTTAATTAATAAACAATGTATTTAACCGGCTATGAAAATTTCTCATTATTAAGTTTATTCCTATATTTCCTATTGGTAAATAACCTTTACCTATTTAAAAAAATAAAGGTGTGTATTTAAACATTAATGCACTAGTAGAGCACATTGATGCATATCAAAGTTTCTATATTCTACGTATGCAGGAGAATGTCCCAATATCCACCTTTTAAAAAATCAGTTGGAGGTAAATTGAAGGGTATTTAACTTA
Organism: Tetragnatha montana; assembly: GCA_963680715.1. Taxonomy (NCBI): domain Eukaryota; kingdom Metazoa; phylum Arthropoda; class Arachnida; order Araneae; family Tetragnathidae; genus Tetragnatha; species Tetragnatha montana. The sequence goes on from OY796675.1 coordinate 35,999,494, forward strand.
TGGTGTGACTCATAGAGGAGAAATAGAAAGGGAGTGAGCAATGGCGTAACCCTAAAGAGTAACTAAGATAATTTCCAGAAAGATCGCAAACATTTGACCGCCATCACTTGACTGCTGAACTTTGTTGCTATTGCATTCATCAGTGGCGTATCGCGTATATAGGAATTTATTTCGGGAGGGGCCAAAAATTACTCCCTAGCTCCTCCCCCACATATTTAGTAGGCCCAATGTAGAGTTTTAGTTGATAATTTAGGCCCTAAAAACTTAATATAGGAAAAGTTGTTAGTAATAAAAATAAAAGTACCAAAAAGAGAACCAGGTTTTTAACTAGTTTTGGTACACTAAGTCCGAATTTTGGATGTACATTTTTATGAACTTAATATTTTAAAAATTATTAAAATAGAGTTCCAAGTACAAAAGGGGATCTGGGGGTCCTTCCCCAGGAAATTTTTGGAACTTTACTCCTAAAAACAGGGTTTTATTTTGTTTTTCGTGCACTTAGTCCGAATTTTGGACATATATTTTTTGGTAGGATTTGGATTTTGATGAACTTATTATAATAAAGTTCTTAATAAAATTCCAAGTACAAAAGGGGGGTTTGGGGGTCCTCCCCCAGAAATGTTTTTGAAATTTGACCCTAAAATACAGGGTTTTAACTTGTTTTGGTACACCGAATTTCGGGGGGGGGGCCAGGGCCCCCTCGGCCCCCCCTTATATACGCCACTGGCATTCATTCTTGGCATCGTGTTTTGTCACTAAGCTTTAGCGCATGCTTGTAAAAGTTTTGAAATAACTAAGCAAGCGATAACTTGCCAACACATCGCTAGAAACCCTGCTGATGACGGGCACTCTTTTTCAGGGTCAATTCAATAGGAATGTTCACTCCTGCTATTTCTCCTCTATGGTGTGACTGAAGAGCCAATTTAGGAATCATTGGGTCTTCTCTCTTCTCAAGTGTTTAAGATTGAAAATAGTATTTCTAAATTTTGAAGCAAAATCATATCACCAAAAGTTGATCTCTTAGCTGCAGTTATTCTAAACTTTTATGAGAATAATTGTTTAGATAGATTTTCTATGGAAAAGGTAATTCCAAAGGAATTATATACCTATACAGAAGGCAGTTGATAAACACATGATCAAACGATCAAGTCATAGTGGAGTCGCTTATGTCATGTTTTGAAAAATTTTTGGCAGAAGCTTAGTGAGTGGTATCATTTGATTGGTAATGACGTCTACATTAACGTGGTACCGGGTATTTTTTTCCGAATTCCATGCAGGGGGTTTGTATGACGTAATGAATGCAAGATGGTCGCCGCAGGAAAATCGAATTTTTATCAAACCGAAATAACCGAATAAGCTACCGAAATAAGCATCTAAATCGGTTAAAATGACGTTTATGACGTCATAACCAAAAAATGGTTAATTTTACCAAAAATACAGTATTTTGTCCTGTAATAATTTAAATAGATGCTATTTTCGAAGTGAATGTAATGAAAATATGTCCATAATTTAAATACCAACAATGGAAATTTCATTCTTGGTCACAAAAGGCGAATATGACGTCAGAAGTTCAAAATGGCTGCCACATAAAATATTTTTTTTTTTAAATTTTTTACTCCAAAACTTTTTAATTGGTAATTTTTACACTTATATAAATGTAATAAAGTTATTTTAAGGATAAAATTTAACAAAACATTTTAAAATTCCTGAAAATAGCATCGAACTATTAGGTATGAAAGACAGAACTGCAGTATTTTGTCATGTAATACTTTAAATAGATGCTATTTTCTAAGTGAATGTAATGAAAATATGTTAAAATAGCAACAATTGAAATTTCATTCTTGGTCACTAAAGGCGGATATGACGTCAGAAATCAAAGATGGCTGGCACGTAATATAAAATGTTTTAGTTTTTACTCTAAAGTTTTTTAATTGGGAATTATGTTATCCTTAAAATAACTTTATTACAACCTTTATATAAGTGTAATAAACTGTTCTGCTTTAAAGTACTTAAAACATTCATTATGAAATTCCATGAAATGAGGTTTTGTCCCTTAAATGTAATAATAATATTAATTCATATAAAATAATACAGTAGATTAATGATTCTTTCCTAGTGAGTATATTTTTAAACTGTTAAATAGAACCATGAACCAAACCAAAAGGCATTATTGTTTGGGTTGTACTTAAAAATAACTGAGATGCAAAAAATGAGAGTGATAAGTTTATTGGTTTATGCATAGTTGAATAAACCAAACAAGCCTGATAAACCTTTACAAAATACTAAAACCGGTGACGAATTTCAGAAAACATTTCTTTCTAAATTACGTTTGTGTACTATCTTCGGTAATCTTTTAATTAAATTTTTAATTTGACCACTAAGAGCGCTGTAAGTCATCTCAATATATTCGTCTTGGTCACTTAACTATAGGAACAATTTATTCCCATGATTCTACTAGGCGTGGAAAAAATTGAAAACTTCTAAATTTTGAAATTTGATTCTTTGAATTTAATTGTGTAATTTAAAAATAATAAAAAAAGTAAATTTAAATAATTAACATTTCAAAATTTTTAAAAGGTAAATTATTTGTTTTAGAAAGCGAATTTGAAAGGGGGTGGCATCCAGGACCCCCCTACGACTAGTATTACTAATTTCCATAAATTGTTGAATTTAAAAATAATGCGAGTAGGCGGTGACACTGACGTCGCAAAATCTTCCGACCCTGTACCTTTGCCTAGATGGCAGCATCAACATATGGAATAAATTTGTCTTTATATATTTTTTAAAATTCAAAGGTTAAAAAATTCCTGTTTTTTTTTTTTATAAAATTGTGGAGGAATATAGAGAGATTGAGAGAGAAAGAGTTTTAATTTTTATATTGTTTGCTGATGTTTTTTTTTTATTTTTAAAAGTGATTTCGATAAAAAATGGATTCACAAAATAAAACATAAATTTGTTAAACAAAATTTTTATTTTTATAATCACTCAACCCTTTCCCAACCCAACACACAGTAGTTTAGTAGTACTTAATATCCATTCAGCATTCATTTCAATTAGAAAGCTTCTCAAAAGCTCTCACAAGATGGCAGCACGTACAAGAAATATATTAAAAAAATACTGGTTATAGAGTTGAATTACCCCAAAACAATATTATACATACCAAACATCGGACAAAATTGGACCATGGCAAATTCAATATTTTTATAAATTTTAAAAATAAACGATGAAATAGACTTGTGATACCGGTTTAAAGGATATTTTTGACAGCTGAAACCCAATATTGTATTTAGTTTTGAAATAAAATTGAAATTTCAATTTTTAAAATTAATTTGAATAATTTGCTACATGAAAAAATTAAAATTCTAGAGACAAATCCTACGGTTAATTAAATTAAATCCTACGGAAAATTATTTAAAAATGACCTAAATAATAACATACTATAATTTAGAAAAAAAAACGAGTTAAAAAAGTTCAATTTTTTTCTTAATTTCCATATTTGTTTCAAATTAGTTTCTGAAACCTTTGAGGCTTTTGAAAAAGTCATTATTAATGGACATTGTCCACAGATGACAATATAATGGAAATAATTTTATTTAATAAATTGAAATTAGTGAAATACGGGACTAAACTTCCAATATGTAAAAATATCTAATACATCCTTTTAATAATGTTACTTTTTAAGTGATAATCAACGTAATATATACTATATTAAAATAAATATCACTTTCTTTGTGATAACCAATCTAATATGTACTATATTAGGTTGATTATCACATAAAAAGTAATATTATTGCAGTATAAGTTGAAATAGACTTCAAAATTTGAATATTTGGAAAAAACTTAAATTATGTTAAACTAGCTGAACACCTGGAACAAATTGGAATAAAGCTTCTTCAACAAACACGTTTTTTTTAAATGATCCATAAACATACAAATATATAGCAATATAAAAATTTATTAAAATTATAAATTTAAAAAAAAAGAAGGATGCCAAAATATTACCTGTTTTCACTTGTTGAAAAAACCCTCTGAATTTTCCGTAAAAATACCCAGGGAAAAAAATTAAAGATTTTAAATTTTAGATTGTTAATACTTAGGTAATTTCTTAATGGAAACCATTTTTGTTAGGTTTTGAGGGGGGTTTAATTTTTTTATATAGCTAATTATTCAAATTAATTTTTAAAATTTAAACTAACTAAAGACAATATATTCTGTTTCAGCATTCAAAAGTAACCTATAAAAATGCCTCCCATGTCTATATTATTGTTTTTTTTTTTTTTAATTTTTTTGGCTATTTTTTTTAAATAAAAAAAATAAATTTGCCATGGTTCGATTATATCCAATTTTTTGTACGTTATTGTTGTGGTCATTCCTAAGTGAAGAACCGTTGAGAAACCTTTTATTGCAATTTGTCCGAGGTTTAACTATATTTTCAGTGGACTACTATAAATAGGGGTAGTTATTTTTCTCTCTCCTTATTCAGTATAAAAACTCAATTTGCCATTTTTTGCCCTTATTCCATTTTTCAAACTGATGCGATTCAAATTTAGTTTTTACAATGCATAAGAAACAAATTTTTAGGGATCGTCCAATTTGCTTATTAGGGAAAGAATAATACAAAGAACTCGAAATGAAAAAGGTCATAATTTGTATAAAAGTATCCCATTTAAATAGTAAATCAGAAAAAAGCAAAAAGGTAAAAAAAATAGATAACCAATAGGTAATCAGAAAACTTTTACAAATAACAAATAAAATTTAAAAAAATTAGCAGCAACTAACTTGGAAACAGTAATGAGTAATAAAGTTATTAATATAAATGTATAAATTATGAAGCAAAATAAAATTGATTTAATAGAGGTAAAATAAGAGTAAGAAATTTTTACCATTCGGGAATAATTTGTTAATTATCTGCAGTTTTTGTAAATGATGTAAATTACTCAAATAAAAAAGAGGTGGAATCACAAAAATAGTTTTTTTTTTCCATAGCAGCTTAAAAAACGTGTCTCCATATTCTTATTAGTACTTTTAACTATTCTAACCTTTGAATTCAATATGATAAATCAAACGTTTGACATGAAGAAGTGAATTCGAGAATCCCCCCCCCCCCCCAGACTTTAAAATTATAACATAGGCAAATGGGTCAAGTTTGTAGACTAGAAAAAGACGAATAGTCTGAGTCTGCATTTGCTTTCTTGACGGATTCTCTTTGGGAAGTTTTTTTTCATTTCAGATTTGAAGTATCTCATCCTTTTATGCGAACAAACGATTTGAAGTCCCGTATTTGTTCGGAAATCTTCAATACTTCTTTGACAAAATGGATTTGAATATTCCAGTGGGTGTGAATGCAAACTTCCTGAGAGTGAACAATTTATGAACTAACTAAGATATATTGATTTTTTACTTCATAAAGATATAGTATATATGATAGCAGATGAATGAATAGTTTCTAACTAAATGTGAAGTTTTCGACAAAGGGATTGTGAAGCACCTTTAGTCAATTTTTTTTAGTTTCTTAAGATTGAAAATTTTATGGTTTTGCAAGAAAATATAGTTAAATAAATGTACAAATGGAATTAAATGCATAGGTAGGGGAGAGTGTTGTACCTTCGGCCAAAAATCACGTTTGGATTTTTCTAAGACAGGAAAAATCATATTTTAATTATTTAAAGTGCCCAACCTAAGTCCTAACCTTTGTGAGTAGGAGGATATTTTTTTATTAGCTAAAATCTTGAAAATTGGATTTTTTATTAATTTTAATAACTTAACGAAATTTGTCTCCATAGGTACAACCACCGGCTCTCTCTATGGACAGACGCGGTTGTACCTGTGGACACCCTTTAAAAGGGAGGTTTTAATTGAAAAGAGCTAAAAATGAACATTTTTATTGATGCTTTACCTTTTAATAAACTATTTCAAGCATTTTTAAAATTGGAAATACATTTTTAAAGTAATGTAGTTTTAGATCGTAAATGATAATTAAAAAGAAGTTGATTGATAAAAGTCTTTATTTTTTACCAAAAATACATAAATCACATGGGATTTTCAGATCCAAATTTAAGGTAATAGTTTCATCAATGGTGCTGATTGATCTGCTATTCTAATCGCCGACTAGTAGATAACCCTTTAGAATTAATTAAAGATGCATTAAAATGTATTCACTTTAATGAAAACCTGATTTAAAAGCAACGATTAGCTACAGCCACCCACAAGACAGGTTGTTTTTGAATTCAAAATTCTATAAAAAATAAAAGAATTGAGATCTGACGATTTCTAATATCAAAACTAAAAAGTCAAAATCTCGGGGATTCACCCCATATATCCCATTTTATCACATCATAATAAAAGGGGAAGAAAAGTATTAATGTAGTGATGCACTAAAAGAAACTTTGAGCATCTAAAAACAGTAAATTTGTTTAAAATTGAAAAAAAAAATTAAAGGGCTGATTTCACTTTAGCAACTCGATAGCATCTGTTTACATTAGAAATCGACTACAAATTCAAATTTACATTTTTTCCCGAATTTTAAAATGCGGTGGCTGAAGGTACAACCGACCATAGGGGTACAACACTCTCCCTATAGTTTATTTTTTTCCTAACTAAGCATTGAAAGTCATACTGCATGCTAAACGTAATTAATACTGCACCTTTTATAAATGTCTATATGCTTGTTTTTGCCTCTCAAGTTTTATCTTACTGCATATTTCACTATTATGCCCGATTATGCCTTACCTTTATTAGAACTAAAATATTTATAGATTATTTTTATTTCATTGCTTAAATGATAATATATTTTACCGTGTAAAATAAAATACGAAAAAATTAAATACAAAAACTACACTTAAAAATTTGAAAATCTTTCAAGTTTTTTAAATATAAAAGTTCCAAATCAATGAATTTAAATTTGACCTTTTGGCTTATTCCTGACCTAAAAGATGGCAGCACGCTGTCTAAAAATGTGTCGTATTGGAGAAATGTACAGAATTCATTGTTCCAAAAATTTAACCCAAATCCAATTATTTTATCGTAGTATTTTTCAAATTTTTATTTGCTGCCAACATTTCTTTAGACATAGTATCCAATCCAAAATATCCATGTATCCAATAATTCAATGATTATTTTCAGGATTATCGTAGCATACCTAATACTTTGATACACTTAATTTGAAATGTTATAAGTATGGAACAACGTGATTCCATTTTTAAGATTAAGAAAAAGAAAATTTATTATTTTTTAAAAGGATTACAAATTAAATAAAAAATTAATTAATTTTTGCCTTGTAATTTTTCCTTGTAATGTTGTTTTGCCATTAGTTTGATTTCATTTGAAATGTTAAAATTATGGAAAACCGTACATTGTGGAAAATTATGTAATAAATTTAGGAAATTATTAAAGAATATTTTTTTTTTAGTTTTTTCTTCGTACATATTTCTTTTAAGTTAGATTTTTCTTATTTACTATGTAGCTTTAAAACTACACTTTCTCTAGACATCTAAATAAATTTTATAACTCCCTAACTAAGTGTCGTTTTAATTCCTTGCCTTCTAACTGGCATCCTAGTTTTTAGACTCTCTTTACAGGCCCGCAACTAAACATTTCTGTTAAATTTCGTGGCATATTACTCAGATCCAAGCAGGAATGGATAGGAGCCAGCTGGAGGAGAGTTGAAGGAGTGTGATATTATCAACTGCTGAATTAAAAATGCTGCCCTCTACCTAATGCTGTCTGCACCTAATGCTTTCCCTCTATGAAAAAAAAAATACTATTATGTTATTTATCCCGTTAAAAATTACGAAGCCGGTTTAGATTACATTCAGCTACATATTATTGAACAACGCGCTCATGTTCTCCAATGAACGAACTGCCCCTTAACTAAAAGTGAAGTTATTTCTTAAACAAGACCAATTTGATGCTCCTCCAAAATAAGCTCTCAGAAATTGAGACCGAGATAAACGATTCCAGAGCAACAACAAAAAAAAAGTTCCGCGTCCAATAAACATAAAAAACGGATCCAACAATCAGGCGAAGTAGTTAGTTCGTCGATAAGCGGCAAACTTCCAATTCGAAGGCCATAAAAGGCACCGCCTCTTTTTCCAACGGAAACGCGACAAAACGCATTCCTCTCCGAATAAATTCCACCCCAACGGCCAGCCAAGCTCTGTCAAATCTACTGTGAAGCAAAGAAGATGGCCTTCCTTCGATAGCGTATCTTCATTAAAGGGGAGCTTGCTTGTGGGCGCAATGGCGCGGCAGCAGAAAACTGCGTTTAATTGCCGCCATATTTTGCCGGGGATAACACAATTAAGCCGAAAATTCAATCTTCGCGAGTGACTGATTTTTGACTCTGTGCTGTCAGTTGGAGTTGAGCGTGTTCGTTAGCAGTAGTTGATGGTGTCCCCTTCTCCCATGCTGCTGCTGCTGGTTAATTCGATTCGTCCTTTGATGGTGGGAGAGTAGTGACTTTAGATGCGTCTATTTTTGTATTTGTGATGGAGTGTTATAGAGTCAAATACATAAACAGTTGACTCCGCTTAATGTGATCACTTTTGACCAAGAGTAGAATTAAAACAATATCAATTGAATCGTCAGTTTTAAAAAGGGAATAAGTCAAATCAAATCAAATCAAATCAAATTTATTAACAAGAAAGAAACAATAGAACAAAACAAAACTAATACATAAATACATATAACACAATAGATGTCCCAAATTATTAATGAATTTTATTTCCCAAAGGGGCAAACACCCGTCCACGGGGTCACAGAATATCAAATAATAAAAATATAAGATGGGACAAAAAACCAAAAACGAAGTTTTGAGAAAATCGAAAAAAACTGTATAAGTAATGGAATTTTTATCCTATAGCCACCAAATTTTTACAGGAAATTCATGACACTGTTAAGAATGCAGAACAATCATCGAAAAAATTATAAGTGTATTTAAAAAGGTTTTACAGTTAAAAAAAGAGGATGGACTTATTCCCTTCTTAAACCTTATTGAAATATCAGCTGAACAAAAATCTTAAAAACCCCTTAAATTGACAATTAAATTATATTTCTGCTTAGTTCACGGTACAAAGTAAAAGACAGAAAGACTAAGACGAATAAAATTAAAAATTACTATAAAATTGGGTCATTAAGGCGCTATCAATGGAGTAAGTGAATATCAATGGAGTCAAATATCCATTGGTTAAAAAAAAAGAAGAAACGCTTTTAAATTCAAATGAAATTTTATTTTGGGTAAGTTTGCAGGACAAAGAATAAGAAAAGAAAGACAAATTAAATTAAATTTCAAATTTAATCAAAAAATACAATGAATGGACATCGATTTCGCAAATTCAAGGGGCTATATCTGCCGATAGGGGGTAGTTATTGTTTTCCTCTTTACATTCATGTGTAGAGCGAAGCTTGGAGATTTTTTTTTTAGCACAAAAAGTCAATTTGTCATTTTTTGAACTTATTCCCTTTTTAAAACTGACGATTCAATTAATAACAATAGGTAAGCGGTTTTACACTAAAAAGTGCCAAACAGTGCTTCTCGAGTGTTTGCATTAAAATCACGACTGTGTTGACACAGATTGAAATATTTAAAATGATTTTCAAGTACTATATGTATTTTGCAACTTGAACCTTCTTAAAGAAATATAAGAATGGATCATAACACTTCTAAATTAAAGACTCATTTTGTACGTTTATGTATTAAAATTGGTCTACAAATGAGAAAATAGGAGGTTTTTAGGGGATTTCACCAAATTTTGTTAACATTAAACAATATTTTGATCACATAAAACGATACATTTTGCATTAATTTAAATAGAAGTGATTGGGACCGGTCAGTTTTGGTAACATTATCCAATTGATAATATTAACCGTGATTACATTTAAGCTGAGTCGACTGTACTACCTTAAATAGGTGTAATGGAGTACGTATATAAGTTTTATCGTTTTTGAATTGAAACTGATTTGTTTTTAAGTTAATCTGCGAGGGTTAGAATTTATATAATATTCACTAAAATTGTAATTTTCAACCTAAATTAATGAAATTACATTTATCTGTCCTTAAGTTTGCTTTCAATGATCATCTTCTTTTCCTAGATAAGCAATTTTTCTTCATTCAAAAATCTATGAAAGGAAAAATTTTAACATTTTATTTTTGACCTATTTAAAACACTAAATTTGACCCTATTACCATAAATGTACAAAATATATAATTTTATTAACTTAAAGTAATGGTTCAAATATTTAACTATTATCTTAAAATAATGCTTAAATATTCAGCAAAAATAACGTTTTGATAAATTGTAGAAGTCAGTTTTTTTTTTGAAAGAGGAAGACATAATTGAATTTGAGATGGCTGATATTGGGAAAATGTTTATTAAATAAATCTGACACTTGAAAACGATGTTGAATATATAATCAAAATTCCGTCTAGGAAGTTTATTTGAATATATAATAAAAAGCATTATACATCAGCATCATCATAGTTGATTTGTAGAGGAAGTTATAATTTATAGTGTCAATAAAAGCGTTTTCCAAAAGAAAAAAAATTTCTGGTTTGTTGGGTTCGAACCAAAAATCAGTAGCTTTTCAATAGATAGTACTACTTGATTTATTTCATGAAATACTTCGAAAGCATATTGAGAGTGTCTCTTTGTCCTTATAACAAGAAGTGCATTTTGAAAGAATTTAAAGAAATCTTTTTCAGTTCCTATAAACTTAAAAACATCTAGCAACAAACTACTAGCTTCCTTCCTACATTCCAAGCAAAGGGTCGTGCCAGTTCTGGTCAATTTATCAAAGAGACTGCAACAGGCTGTAGAGACAAATCTACGACAATAGAAGAGAAGGATGGACTTCGTTGTGGATCGTCATGCACAGGAAGCTAGAAAATACTTCATTTGGTTGAATAACTTTCAAGTTTTGGGACAAAATAGAAAACAGTTTTCTTAGATATTTTTACATTTCATTAATTCGTTGAAGACACGATTCTAAGGGGTATTTAAAGTTTCAAAGATGTTTTATTTAATACGATCTTTATCATTCCTTCAGCTTAATTTTCATATAACTTAAAAACAATAGGATACATTTTTAAAAATGTTTACAAAAATTCATATTTATATGGCATATGGTATAAAAACCTAAATAACAACCCATGGTGGTTGAATTTGTTATCTAGTAGTTAGGAATTTAATTAGGATTAAAAAAATAAATTCTATTTATTTCCAAAACAGATCCAAAAACAGTAAAGTTATTATATGTATTATCTCTTTTATTTAAAGAGCAGATTTCACGTTAGCAACTAGATAGCATCTGTTTACATTCAATATCGACCAGCAATTCTAATTTCCGTTTATTTCCTAACTTTAAAATACATTGTCCATAGGTACAATTGTCCTTAGTTCAACAGTCTCCCCTAAGGTTAATGGTCAACGTTTTTGTGATTATTTAAATGAACAGAGCATCTTCATTGATTCAGCTAAAATGACGAACACATGAGAAAGTTTCTTATCAGTTAAAAGCTTAAAGGATGTTTTTATAAGAGAAGTGTTCTCTCTCTCTCTTTATCTAAAAGTATTTCACTCTAGGGAGAAAATGATACAAAATAAATTAAAATGTCTCCCAGAAAAAAATGAAGCTCTTAAAATAATAGAAGTTGGTAAACATCATACAATGGGTAGAACCCATAAATGGAAAGCATGCATAAAAGAAAGTGAAATCAATGTAATACCTAGATAAGCATCTTTTAGATGAATAGATCTTTATGGATCGATAAAGTAAAGAAAATCCAGAGAGGTTTGTTTTGAGAAAAAAATTTCATTCGAGAGGGGTTTCTCTCAGTAAAAAATAATGTATTTTAATTAAAAATGCATCAGATAAAAGTATTTATGGGTCAATAAGTTTTGAGAATCTTTGAAAATGTGTTTTTTTCCCTAAGTTTTGTAAGTAATTTGTTTTAGTTCTTTGAAAAAGTAATAACTAAACAACTCTTAATAATTTCTTTACACTGTTATATCAAGATACAAATAATTAGAAATCTGAGAAGATTCCTCATATATACATGAAAAAATAAATGCATTTTCAGACATTTTTGTTTCTAGACATTACAGGAGTGGGTTAAAGGCGCTTAGCCCAACCCAATGCAGGGAAATAATAAAACATTATACATTTATTTTTAATTTTTTCAAATAATTATACCGTCGTTGCATAAAAACTCTTGAACAGAAAAACATGTAAATAAATTAAAACACATCTTTGGCATCAATTCCTGGTAAAAGATTTAAAAATTTCGTTAGAATCACAAAAAACTCAATTAAACAAGCAAAGGGAATTGAATTAGATGAAATTCACAGATTCCAAAACTAACTACATAATATATGAAGATAAAATAAAAAAGATGCTGATCAGATCCAATTTTATACCATAGTTTTGCTAAGACTTAAAGAATCAACAAACACGAATTTTTAATTCAAACACATACACAGAAAAAAGCCGGCTAGCGGTCTACATTTTTCTATTTTTATCTAACAAGTGGAAAAGCTTGTTTAAAGGCAAGTTTTCAGCCTTCTTTTTTTATTCCTTCCATCTACATCGTTGTTTTTAAAGAATGGCACACAGCCAAGCACTTTTTGAGACACCACCAGTTGAGAAGCACTGACCAAGCGGAACAAGAAGGGACATGGGTCAAGAATTGTTTTTCCTCCTTAGAAATTCATCTAAAACACGATTCATAAAATTCTAATATTTACAATAGTATAAATAGTAAAGTTTTAACACCCTTGTGAAATTTAATGGTAACAAAATTTTAGTAACAAATTTGCCAAAATGCTGAAAGATGTTCAACCAGCGTACTTTCAGGCCATTTAAAAGGATTGAAAGGATGAAGTGTTTGGCAACTGTATCTTATATTGGTTTTATAAGGAAATATACAATGAAACATTTCCACTAATTGAAATTTTGTTTTCAGGAGTAGTTAATGAAAAAAAAATGCTTAACTAAAGTTGTAAATTAATTAACTTTTTTTTACTTCCAAAGAGTTTATGATATAACCCTAGTAGGTAGTTTAATATATTGGTATTATTTAAATTGTATAGTTAAACTTAGGTCAATGAATATTGCTTAAAATCATGAGTTTGTAATAACATATTTTTTACCCTCTCGCATATTTTTCAATATTTCATAAGAGGTACAGTATGTAAAATATGTTTTAATAAACTATTAGAGGTGCTTGAAGTGTGAAATTTTTTTTTAAGTAATTCGATTTATTTATTTGAAAGAAATCGTATTTCACTGAAAACAAAGTAAAAGGTAATATTAAAAAAACCAATTTCTTTCACATTTACTTCTTTTTGAAGATAATCAGAATAAATTTTGAGCACAATCTCAATTGAAATTGCCATTTATACCATCAAAAAACTTAGATGGATCTAAAGCTATTTATAATGACCCCAAGCAACAATTTGCGTAATAGCACTTAAGCTTCAAGAAAGAAACTAAAAAGTTATTCTTCGTAATTTCTTCTCCGGCATTTTAATCGAAAAGTCACCTGCAGTAAAAGCTCTTAGGAATTTAAAATAATTTCTCGAAACATCTTTTATACATTCGAAACTAGTTTTCAAGAGCTTAGAGGTTTTTCTTCTCCAAGAATGCAGACTGAGATCAGTGAAAATTGTCAACCCAGTGAAAGGTTTTCAAGAAAGCAATCAAGGTTTGGTAGTTTCGCAAGGAACATTAACAAAGGGTGAATAGAACAAGCTAGCATTTTACGGATGAAGCTTGTCTGAGCTGTAATGTTGCCCCTTTAGTACAAGAGATTCTAACAGCAATGATGATTTTCTCAAATAGCTCTGATGCGTTTCTGACGTTCAAGGAGTAATCCAGTCACTTACTAGATTCTTAGCTACTGGATTGTTTGGAGTGCTTTGTTAGCTGCTCACCAGAACAATTGACACTTGGGGTAAGTTATATTTTTTATTTAACAAGTTAATTCGAAATCGATTAGGAGAATTTTGTTGTAGAATTAGTCAAATTTCTAAGTCTGATTTTTTATTTATTCTTGACTAAAAACATTATGTGTAAGAGGGGTGCATTTTTCGAGGATTTTTTTACGATGAAAAGTTTTCTTCCAAAAATAACTAATTAATAATTGTAGTAATTACACTGAAGCTGATAAGGTTTTAAAAGAGAAGGAATAAAATTTTTACACTTTATTATTTATTAGATTTACTCATAACGGTGTTTTAGCATTCATTGGAATACTTTGGAGTTAATTGTTCCATAACTGAATGGTCTCATTACATTTGTAAAATGTTATGACAAGACATTGTTCAGTAAAATTGTGACACAACTTTAGGTGGAAATAAATTTTTTCGATTTAAGTCTAATATACTATATTTGGAGAACTAATTATAATTTGTAGAATTAATATTTGGTTAATATAATTAATATTAATTAATACATGGTGGATGGTAATTTTTTTGTAATTTGGGGAAAATATAACGTCAGTCTAATTATTAATTTTTTTACGACCTGTATAAAATAGGTGAGAAAGACAACACGGATTCGCTGCAAAGTTTGTGAGAAAATGTTTTTTACATACAAACAAATTCCACCAAAGTGCATTGATTCTAGAAAGATGAGAAGAAAGAGAAGATATGGAGGACTAAGAAAGAATTTGAATGATGTTGTGAGAGTGAAAGAAAAAATTTATTTAATATATAACAAAACTACCAAAATATACCAACCAAAACGTTGTTTCCTTGTTTAGTGCAAATGTTTTTAAGCTATACAATTTCAGTTAAAGATGCACTCAAATATTTCATGGAAATTCTTTTTTACCAGAGCTCAATGCAGATAACAGAGTAGTATATTGTTAAAGCATTGAAGAAAAAATTATAAGGAATACAAAACTTGAAAGTTGCAATTTATATGAAAATTAAGAGAAAAAGCTAGGATTAGTAGAAAAATAGCTCATTTGTAGGAAAAATCTGTTCAGTGTCTGAACTTTTGTTTTCAGAAACACACGAAACCACAAAAAACTGATTTAATTTTGAACATCGGAAACAATGGTTAACCGATCGAGGCTTATATTGTTTCTATTCTTTTCCCTAATATATTAATAAGTTTAAAAGATTTATAACGGTACTAGTTAATATACTACCCAATGCAACTCTTGGAAAGGTAAACTAAATGAAATAAAGTATTTCAGTGGTGGGCGAAGGAATCTTTTAATTAGTAAAATGAAGCTGAGCTATTTAAATTAGCACCAAGTACAACACGAGGAGCACTTCAGCGTTGAAACGTTCCCCCTGGAGTCAAAAACACCTCATTAATTAGAGATCCAAACTTGCTTTTAGTTCTAGAATCATATCGAGGAGGAGTAAGTAACTAATTTAAAGGCAAAAAGAAACAAATTATTCAAAGAAAAAGAATGGTTCGTTAAGACGCAGCATCAACAAATTGATCGTTTGCATTTTAAAAACAGTCCCATGTTCCATTCTTTCTTTGCGTGAGGTATTTATTTTAAACGTAATTGGATAAAATGACATAGGGGAATTTTTTCCCTGTGATTTGGTTGTTGTTAATATACAACCTTTTTTTCGGCGGAACATCTCAACTGAAATTGCTGAACTCGGACTCGGAATTTTTATTTCGGATGACAAAATAATTTGTAGCCTCCTCTTTTTTAAAGGCGGAATACAACAGGGCGGGCGCGTTCTTTGGTTTGTTTGTTTCCCTTTTTCACTCCGGTCTGACAAAGGCACGCCGTAGGTTCCCGAACAATCGAACAATGGGAGGCGGGAGAAGTGCAACCAAAAAAGAGCAGGATATTCCAGAGAATCTGAATTTTTGTAAGAGGAATCAATTTTCATCGACTTGCAGATTATTTGGACACAATCTCGCCCGTCTTTTACGAAAAATATTCGCCATTTTTTTTTGGCTTTCTTTCGCAGAGTTGTAGTTGTTGTGGGTTAGGGAAATGCCGAGTGGAAGCATTATTTTGTGTTTTTAACGTGAGGATGCGAGTTTTGTATTGATTCCGCTTGCAAGAGGAGAATGACTAGCCAGAGGACGGATCCTAATGCAATAAAACTTGTTTTCGTCATTGTATGCGGAAGCAATCAAAAGAGGAATGATTTTATTGTGTTTATTGTGTTCAATCGATTGGTGATAGTTTTCAATACCGTATTAGTAAAGCGCACAGGAAATTGAATCTTGCTAAAGTTTTATTTTTCCCAAGTTCGAGAATGGGAATTCGAAATTTAATAAAACTACACTTGCTTGTTTGTTATGCATTGCTTTAATATATTTTATGCACCTAAATAAAGTTTTATTTGGAATAAATAAAGCATAGATTGGCTTGAAAATTTTAAATTAGGGATCAAGAATTCATTGAATTATTGTCTTTTATATTGAGGTAGCGTTTAGAGATGAGATGCTTCTTATAGTATATAAAACGCAGGAGATTCAACATTAAAACTCAGTGGATAAACACAAATTAGTTTAAGAATTAAATCAAAATAAGAAATTTCTAGTATAATAACAGCTTACTGAAACTGATACATCCCTATATTGTAATCCCTGAAGTGATGCCAAAATCCAACATTTTTATAAGCATTCAACCACTTTAACTTTTAGAGTACTTGAATTCAAAGTTCAGATACTGGTGGATCCTTCATTACTTTAGGATTTCTTATCTTAAAATATACTTAGTAATTCTGTATTTGATACCTAATTACAACTACTACTTAAAAGTATAGGATTTTCACGTCACTAATTCAGTTAGTTTCATAAGTGTAATGCTTTATCTTAGATGTTTAAGTACTAACAATTGAGGGATATTTAAGTAATAAAATAACCTGTTATACGAGTAAAATTGAAACAGTCATCGTTTTAAAGGTTTGGGTTGTTCCATTTGTATATTCTCTCTGCTTAATCCTGTTTAATTTAAAATCTACACAACATTAATATTTAATAAAACTTAAGTTATCTGATTCAGTTATTCGTAATTATATTGAAATATTTCATATAAATTTTTAATTTACCTGCATATTAACTCTTATTGTACGAACACCATATGTTTCAATGATTGTTATACTTAAATTATTCATAATATTAGCAACATAAAATGCACTTAACTCCTTTGAACTTTTATAAAACTGTTCTAAAGATTTTATGGAGTTATAAATCATTAATAAAATGTCATTCCACGAAGTATTTTTGCAGGATACCTTTTGGGTTGGTAATTACTTTATTATAACCAGGTTTGCTAAAATAATTATGCTTAGTAAAATCAGAGTTAGTAAATAAACGTATGTTTGCAACAGTCTCATACAATAATTCTCTTTTCTAGAACACGTAAAACTCTTAATTATATGAGTGATTATATTACATTTATTTGTTTGATAACTTTCTTTATTACTTTATAGAACACGAAAAGTGAATAAATCCTTAGTTATTATTTCTGATAGTTTTATTAACACTACTAGATGAGCTGTATATTAGTTAATACCAACATTTGACTATTTCTTTAGCAGCAAATCAGAACATTCTCCACTATATTTATTTAACAACATGTCACGTCCCAGTTCCACCTTCATAGTTACATTTCATGTAATGTTCTCTAAAATAAAAGAAATAATTAAACTCACAGACGTTTCAGAAAACTATTCTAACGTCAGCTACCAAACCTAAAACGTCAAAACCAAAGAAACAAAAATTAAATTAAAATAATAAATTCATTCCCCTTTAAAAATTTTTGTCAAGTACAGCCTAAAACTTAACAACGACTCTACAATAATTCAAAAGCGAGCTGAAATCATTAAACCTTTAACAAAATATCAAGAATCCTTCACAAAGGCGAATAAGAGACGACGGAGCTTACGGGGGGAATTTTTATACCCATCACCGAATACGAACTACTTTGATCCTACCCCAGCCATAACAGCTAATTGGTACGAACTCTCTTCAGATCCCTAATCCCATCCATTTTTAGGACTTGCGTCCCGATTCATTTCTGGAGAGGTTTTTAAAAACCGCATAATCATGCTTTGTTTACGGAAAACAAGGCATAAAAAAGCAGAGTCTTTCGGACAAGCCCATACCGATGGCTCTCATTAAGGCAGATGGATAGGGAAGGATTTCTTAGTTAATTAGAGACAGTTGGCCTCGTTAGAGATTCGAACATGCTAATTATCCGCACTTTTGTTCGAGGGCTCCCATTCGAACGATCTTTTAAGGCTTGCGAATCGAACTTTAAAGTCCCCGTTTTTCCGTTCTGATGGGTTTGGAGTGTTAATAAAATTTTGCTGTTATTTCCGTGGGTGTTGTGGAGTGCTTTTGCTTTTGTTCGGTTTGGGGAGATTTTTATCATATCCCGTTGTTCTAATTTGGGGTGAGGTGAGGGTATTAGTACGAGTTAGAGATGTTGGTTGAAAGTAAAAGCGCTCTTGAGTTGGTTAACTGATTTTTCTTTGAAAGGAATGCTTAAATACTTTCTGTACCATGTCAGCCAGAAGAGGAATCGATAGAAATGAGGGAGATAGGTTTTTGGTAGGAATATAAGGTCAAAATGACCTAAATGTTTTTGCCGTAATGTATGATCTACCATTAAGCAGTTTACTTTCATTGGAGTATTTTTAAATTTTTAAAAGTATTAGTGTTTTTGGTAAAAATTGTAGCTTAAGTTTGAAATTTTTTCCCATGCACAGTAATTGTTTTTCTTGAAAGATCATCAATTTTTATCAGGCTTCCTTTTATTATTTTCTGTTTCTCTTGTACATTTTAGTTTCAATAAATATTTATAAACCACTATGAAATGACATGCACTTAATGAGTACACACATTAAAACTAATAGTATTAGTAATAACATTAATATAATAGTAATGTAACTAATAATATTAGTAGCAATATTAAAATAATTTTTTTTTTAAATTTGAGTCTAGTTATTAGTTGGCTTGAAATTCAAGCGTTACAAATAGTCATTTTTTACATATTGGGATAAAACACTATTTTGAATATTATATAGATTTGAGTTAGATTGGTAATTTCTTGTAAGTGTTTTGAGTTAGTACTGCAAAAACAGTTCTTGAAAAACAGATTCTATGATGAGTTAAAGTTATAATTTATAGACACACAAACCAACGCCTAAATAAATAGATATCTCTAAATTTTAGTACGTCTAAACTCAATACAATTCTTTATATTCTTTATAAAACTCAATGATCCTCACACCACATTATTCTAAATAATTAATAGGGATAATTATTCCCTATTACTAAAACTTAACAGAAAAAAAACAAGTATCCTGCTTCTTTATCACCCCATTACTCAAATAAAAAAAAGGAAACATACCTCTTAAAAAACCAGCTCTCTTTACCACCCAAGATTGCCGTAAAATTTATGACCACCCCTCAAAACTTCCCCCCACCACCCCGAATTACTCTAATCGCGAGAAAGCAAAGCTAACTCTTTTTCTGCCCTCACCCGCAATAAATAAGCGGAACCCACATCGCCAATCGGGGGACATTAGGAGGCGAGAAAAGCCACCCCAGAAGCCGAAACTAATATAGCGTTTAAACAAGAACAGGGGCCACTATTAAAAGCTTAGCTTCTTCTTGGCCCATGTTAGACCATTTAGTTGAAAAATTACCTGAAGACCTCGCGCCAGGGAAGCATCAGTGTGGGCATTAGAGGGCCCTAAGTGGAAAAACCTAGCTTGATGATAGCCTTAGCAGCACTCATACTCCATCAGTGCCGATATTAATATCTGTTGCAGGGCGATCTTTCCAGAAATGGCCGATGTTTCATAATTGCCTTTTCCCTGCAACTCGTAATTATGCCGACCGGCGCTGCAATTATGACGTAATGATTCCGTCATAGGATCAAGCCTGATCTTTTCTGGTTTCCTATCTCGGATGCGGAATCGGAAAGGATTTTTTTAAGGTTTGTTTGCGAGAGATTTTGACGATTTAGGGCCCGAAGATTGGCTTTTATAGTGTGGAGCAGGCTATAAAAATTCGGCTGAGATGTTAGAGTAGATGCGCCTATAGGTTTTTTGTTGTGAGTTTAGGAGGAGTTTAATAGTAGCCTTGATGTTGTGATAGCTGGATTCAGGAGAAGTTTGGAAATTACTTTTCGGTTTGGTTCGGAGGTTTGATGCAAACCGCGATCAATTTTGTAGACTGGTGAGCTGTAAAGCGATCTGTGTTCAGGAATGGGAATTTGAAAGCAAGGCTTATCACCTAAATTACGTTCAATATATTTTTTGCACTTTTAAGGTATAATTTCAGACTATTTATCAGTTTTCTTTATGAGTTACCACTAAGCAAGAAAATAAAATAGGATTGTATGCCAATAATGATGTAATCATCGTAAAATATCCACACAAGAAAATTCAAACTGATTTCTAGGTTTGAAATCTACTTTGAGTGAGGAATAGTAGATTATTATAGATTTCAAGTTTCAAGCAAAATACAGTTATCATCATTAAGTGATTAGATCTTGTTTAAGAGGTTTAAAAGTGATGAAAGGTTTAATAAAAATCAATAACACTTTTAAGTATGATGATAGTTTTATTTTCCAAAATGTATAAGAAATTGTATAAGAATTGTAAAAATATAAGAATTTTTTCTTTTTTTAAACAACTTAACTAAAAGTAAGTGTAAAAATATTCCTAAATATTTCACCATTTAGTATGAGAAGTAGGTATTATAAATTCAAAGCATAGAATAAGAAAGGGGGTGAATAAACATGACTTCAGACTTACTTCATTAATACAAATGCATTAAAAAGGAAAAGAAATAATACTAATTTTACAAAACTAAGTTTACTTGAAAATCTTATTTGAATAGGTTTGTGTATTTAATTACAAAGTTCAAAGCATATGAAATAAATCAATGTCTAAATTGTTAGTAATCAATAAACGTTCTCCCAAGTTCAGGAACACGGGCCTTGATGTTTAATACTCTTTTGGGATTCAGTTGTAATGAAGCATCACAGAATACAGAGGCACGTAATTTATCCCCACTGTTATCCAAGTGTTGTCCTGTAAATCTCCTTCAAGGACAGGTTTCTGATCGGTAAAGGGTTCTGTTTCAACAATAATAGGGATAGGTGAAACATGGGTGGTGTATCTTAGCAGATAAAAGGATGTAGTACGATGAATGCAAGGTTTTGAGCTATTTTTAACTCACTGAATTGAAATAAGTATTCAATATCGTAATTTGAAAGGGACATATAGGAAATTGTAAATCGCCACTTTCAAATGAAACGCGTTGATATAGTATTATGCAATCACCTTTGCGTTCCCAATGAGTATTAATACATGAAGTATTAATAAAAATAACTTATTATACTTTGGTATTATGTTGAGACTTTTTATTAGAAGAAACAATGACATATTCAGATTATATTTGGTGCCCTTTGGGGATTATCTAGGAAACCAAAATAACATGATTACTAATACGTTTCTTCTATTTTATTTATATGGCGTCTCAAGTTTAAATATGGTGCATTTTTTGCTGAATAAATCTAAGATTTTCATAATCAAAAGAATTTTTCTCAAGATAGTTCTTTTTATACTTTTCTTTGTAAACATTTAATGGAAGTTTTATATTCAAAGTGTAGAAACGTTAGGGAATACGTTTAATACATTGTGATAAGTTGTAAGAGATGTTGTGTGAATAACAATTATTTTATTCCCTCTTGAATATGTGAATATCAATCTCTTAGAATAATGTTTATATGAATATTTTTATATTTTAATGTATAACATATTGAAAAGTTTAGAGGATTTGCATTAATATATTCGACCATAGCTCAGAAATTAAATGCTTTAACCTGCAACCTTTATTAATGGTGTCAATAACAACATTTACAACAAAACAACTTAAGACTTAACTATGCAGAATGGTTTAATATACCAGGCAATAAACACGTCTGTACAATAAGCTAAGAACACAATGGATACAAGACAACCACAGCGACAAAGAGAAGAATAACAGAAAACAAAAACTCATAAAGAAGCAATTCTCTCTAATTTGGAGACAATACTCGTAGCCCGAGTCTGGGACACCTATTTACCCAGCGAGGAAGCGCCACGACAGTTGATTTTATCTGTTTTGAAAACGAGAATCACAGTGCTTGGCAGTTTCTCAAGCCGAGTGCGAAGTCTTAAAATTATCTCGACGAAAACGTAATTAAATCAAGGAGGGAGATTCGTCTGTGTTTTCCCAGAAGATAAAAGAGTTTGCTTTAATTAAGTGTCTCCCCGCAGTTCGGCAAAGGCTTTTAACTAATAAACATAATTTAATAAAGACATTTAGAAATCCTTCCCCATAGGAATTCAGGCACGCAATTTCACTTATGGTTACTTCCCGTGAAATCCAGTTTGCTCGTATAAGCGTGGGGTCTGTGAAGGCATTAGCGGGCTCGTTCTATCAGGGAAATGTATTGTATATATTTTGGATTTTGTTGAAGGGGAATTACAATGCAGAGCGTAAACTATTTTTTTTTTTTTTGCTTTTGGAAATGACGTTGGAGGAAGAAGGTCTTAAGAGAATATAGGTTTCTTTCAAATTTCAAAACCATGCGTGGGTTAAGATAAAATGAAGTTGACTTCTTGAATGCACTGTAAACTTCTTAACTCCTTTGTATTGGATGTAAATTAGGATGGTTTTAGTATAATAATCCTTTCACATCTTATATCATGAAGTAAATGTCTTAATGGGAAAATTCTTAAAAAATGAAATTTCCTACTTTTCTTTGCTGATATAAAAGTTAAAATGTAAATGTAATGAAATTTGTATGGAATTTAATACTATAAGTGGTATATAAGTTATAAATCATAAAGTGAATGTAAATAAATAATGAAAAGAGGTCTTTAAAAGGGTCATTGGAGCATGAACTACCAAGATTTATGACTAAGATTCCGTAATCGGGAACCATCGCCAACTTGGCGATATTTTTAATAACTCTTTTTAATAATTTTTTTAATAATATATTTTTAATAATAAATATATATTTAATAATAATATTTTTTAATAATTTTTAATAATTTTTTAATAACGCCAAGTTTGGCGACTTTCCTTGGCGATGGTTCCCGATTACGGAACATTAACCAGATTTATGGCTCTATAGAGTGGAATTTCAAAAGGGATTTCCTTTCTCGTTTCCCTATTAAATTTTGATGTTTGTTAAAGCAATGCTCTCACTTTTCAATTCAATGATAGTTGAAATTTTATCACTAAACTGTATAAAAGATGACTAATTCCTCCATAAAGAAAATCTGAAAGTAATATGAAAGAAAACTCAAAAAGGCTTTTAGTTCGATGTTTGTATTAAAATTTATTAAAACTATTACATTATTTGGTGAAAGGAGGGTAAAAGCGCGCAGCGGTTTTTTTCTCTGCTATGGCAACATTATAAGGGAAACTATGAAGGGGAAGCAATTATGATCACATAGACACATGTATCATAAGCTATCCTTACAGACTGTCTTTATCATTTTCATACATTCTGTATTTTATTTATCAGGTAAAATAGGGTTTCTTTGAGTTAGCACTTAATTTTTATGCGAAGGAATCTTAATTGTTTTGAAAATAAAGAACTAATGATTGAACTTATTTACTTTTAACCACAAACATCTTTACATATAACTCTCACATAACAAACTCATCAATCATCCCCAGTAGCACAGCTAATACCAAATATGTCAAGTTTACGCACCTGCTACTAGAAGTAAACGAAATTTGGCCATACACGACCAAAATTGGACGAATCTTAAACGTTTGTGCTTCTTGGGAATATAAAGATAAAAATTGCTTTAACTATCCTAAAAACAAAGCATGAAAATGAACTTGTTAAATTAATAAGCATAAATTCCTTATCGAAGAAGCGGGCGTGTTCTTAAAAAATCGAGGAACATAGGTTTAGATATTAACACTAACACTTTACTTCACGGAGGCTCAGCACCACTTTCCTAACCGTTGCCAATCGCTCCATTTAAACAAAACAAGAAAATTTTCCGCACCAAACCACTTCAGACACTTTTTTAAAGCATTCTTTTTACTACCGCTTAAACAGCTGGGATTTGCCGCCTTCGAGATTTCCAGAGCATAAGAGACGGCGAGGAATATTCCCATCGCCGCCAAAACGCAGCGTTAGCCCTAAAAGGCAGAAGGCCTGTCCTGCACACTTTCCGAGTCCGTGAATATGTCTGTACACACTTGAGTGTGTGCTGTCGAAATATAGACATACGTGATTGGAAAGGCATTGAATGTGCGTACGTGATTCGTACTTCTAAAAGTTGAGCTTATTTTGGACTTGATCGGTTTCTCCACTTGGCTCTGCAGTTGCTATGAAAGGAGTGCGGACGTGCCCGGTTTCTCTAAAGTCGTGACGAAAATTCTAAAGCTACGGATTTTTTTTCGTGAGGAGGTTGTCCGAGGTGGAGAGATGAAACATGAGGGAGGGGATTGCATCTATTTCCGTTGTTTTGGACGTTTTCGACGGGTGTTGGTCAAGTGTGGTTTTGATTGATATGTTTTCCTTCATGATGTATAAGTATTAGGAAATTCTGTACAACATTAAATAAATTTTTCAAGAGTGTTGTTCCCTGAACCTCGAAAATAATAGACCGCCTGATATTTCATTTTAATCCTTTGGAAACCCAGGACTTTATTACTTTACTTTGAGCCAAATATTTTAAATTTTAAAATAAATGAAAAGGGGAGGAACACAATTTCTTATAGAGAAACAATTTCTGAATTTGAAAAGAAAATATCCTTGAATAATAAATCCGAACAAGGTCCTCCATTCCTTTTAAATATAATAGTAATGAAATATTATTTATTTTTTAAGAGTATACTTTATAAGGCATATAAAGGTTAATTTAGCTGTAATTATTCTATGGAAATTAGTATAATTTATTCCAAATTTATCTCACTGGAGTTTCTTTTATTGGATAGTTGTACTAATTATTGTTCTAAATGTAAATGAAACCGAAAAAACCCTATATATTTTGTTATACTCCATTTATGCTTATGTTTTCCTAAATTAATACTATAACCTGTAATTCCCCTTAAAATGGTCATACATAAAACAGAACACTTGATCTAAAAAAATACTTAAGGTTAGCCACAATACCAGATAATGAAACTTAATTTTAAAAAGGCACTAAAAATTTTTAAGTCTATTCACCCTTTTATAAACAAAACATATATTATAATCCATGATTATAAAAATAAAGTTTATGTAATTAAATTTTATATAATTCTTTTGGCTTTGAACATAATACTTTAGTTAGTACATTTAAAATATCCCAGCTTTTAGCCTCACTCAACCTACTTACAAGAATTCAGAACACACGATTTTTCTTAATTATCCTATCCCCGAAAATGAAGTGCTTCTATGTACCTCCCAGGGCATAGCCAATTTAAACCGCAAAGTCACTATACCCTTGCTGTTCCGTCCCGGGATTTATATCACGAGATTAGCCCCAAATCCACCTCATATATCTGCACCAGACAAATGCGAAGTTAAAGCACACTAGAAAGAGGATTAGGCGCGTACATTGCCGTGATTCTAATGGACTCTACAAAGAAACGCAAACGTTATTCCTTCGAATTTTGTGTTCGTCTGCGGACGCTTTATTGGATTTCGAATTTCACCCCGTCTTCCTCTTTTCGCACTTTTCTGTTACAGAATTCTGTAAACAGCCTTTCCTTGCCAGATTTGGAGGCAGCTGAACACTAACTCTCGAGGGAGCGGTATTTGACCAGTATTCTCCGCTCAAATACCTAGGCTTATTTTCCCCGAAAATGCAGCTCTCTGGCTCTTCGCTTACTTTATGTATTTCCTCGCTCCCCTCTTTATAAAATTTTCTCTTTCTCAAGGCGTGAAACATTTTTGTTGCTGGAAATAAATAAAGTATCCGAAACTCGGGGAGACATACTATCCTTTTTTACGATGACTGACAAGGGATTTTCAGATGCTGTTCTTCGCATCTACTTTTTCTTTATAGGAAACAATATTTGGGTATTGGATGGAAGCAGGATGGGGATAGAGGTTACGGGGGTGGGTTCTGAAGGCTTTTTTCTTATGGTTAGGATCCATCTGCTTAAAGTGATGGACCCTGAGTTCATATAGATGTGTCCAAAGTGGACACTTAGAGTTGACTGGACCTTGTGGCAGTCCATTTGGTTGCAGTCTGAGAAAAAACTGAGGATAGTGTGGTAAAAAATGGACGTTTTTGCCTTTGAAACCTTCTTCCAGTAAGATAAGTTTTTATATATTTCCTTGACAATATATTATTCTGAAACTGTGGATTTTACTCCTTTATAAAATAAATATATTCACACGTTGATACCATAAATTTACATTGGGAGCTATTTGCAGTTTGTATTTTATCAATAGTGTAGTACTGTTATGGAAGATTGTAAGATCTCCCTGAGTAACTACGTATCTTAGAGAAATACCTACAAGTGCTGTTTAATTAACTATAATGTATTCTATATCTATTAGTATTGCTACTTATAATGTCTGTTAATAACATAGGAATAGCTCATGGATTTCGAGTTACAAAAGTAACTGTTTCTCCCGTGCTTTGGATCCATTAGTTAAAAAGTGTAGGGCATTGAAATAAAAATTCTGTAAGCCAACTTATATTTATTTAATGGATCTTATGGCAATTGTTGGTAAAAACTTGATTGTAAAAATGGATCACTTCACCAGAAGACTTCAAAATGAATCTAACTAGTTTATTTTGTAATCAGTTGTAGACATATATAATAGACATAGAGAAAATTGTTAGAGACATTTGCTGACCAAGATTGGGTCACTTTCGTCTTCTTCATCCAAAAATATTTTTATTAGTATTTTTTAAAGATTTTATTTGAAGATGTTTATCTTGTAATCAGTTGTGTGTGTTTTATTGTAATCAGAAATTTAAGATAATCTAATAAATTAAGAAAGTGTTTTTTTTGTGCACTAATAACACAAAAATGTGAATTTTCAAAATAAGTCATCAGTTATAACTAGTTGGCAAATCTGGTAAAACAATATCGGGAATAAAGAGCAAGAATAAACAACGTCGGCAAATGCATATAAAACATCTAAAAATTACCTTTAAATTACAACTACTTCAGTAAAATGGCAAATTCAAAGGATATGGGGAAATACGTCCCAGACAGAGACGCTATTTGGAAGGATAGAGTTCTCAACGAAATGAAAGGCGTTCAACATTGGGAAGAGGAATGGAGTTTTCAGGTGGAAAAGTACAGGCAGCTGGAAGCGGAGCTAACGAAACTAAACCTATTTGACAAATCTGAGGGGGAAGTTAAGCCTGTGGAAAATCACCCAAAATATCCCGTGACCTCTGCAAAACACATAGGATGGCTGTCTGCTGATCCGAGGTTCAATCTGGAAAAGTTTGGTCGTTATTCCCGGCCTATTAGTACTCTGTATAAGGTATTTGGCTGGCCGGTTGAAGGTTGCCCTTAGGAGTTCTTTGAGGTCGAGTCTTTCGTCGAAATTTGAGTTAGTTTGATTTAAGCTGAAATCAGTGAATGGAAATTGTAACATTAAAGACCGAATGCTGTACCTACTTGTTCGATTAAATAAGAATACTTAGAGCATGATGTTTGGTTATTTAATGCATAATTTCTAAGTTAAGGTTTACTTACACATAGAGTTAGTGCTTATTAAGGATATTTCTCCACTTATTTGACTTGATAACAAATCATTTTAATCAACATTTCATAACGTTAAACAGAAACTACATTTTACTATTATAAATTTTGATTCAATAAATTCGATCAAAAGTAGGCAAAAGTAATCATAGAGTAATATTTCGTTCATTCTCATTTATTTAAATCTCGTTTTATTTAAAAATAGTCCATGCTAAGTATTTATACATTTTAAAATAAGATTAACGTAGGTATTGTAAAATGTTATAATCTTCTTGAAAATTTTGAGATTCTTGAAATTTAAGACAGATTTGAAAGAGATTAAAAAAGATTTTTAAAACTACTTTTATATCTTTTTTTATTAATTTCTTTATTTAAATAAATAGAAAAATAGAAAGAAACCTTTTAAGCTTCTTAATTTAATTTTTAAGCGATACATAGTACCTAATGGAAATGCATACAGATGCTAACTATAAATATTTTGTATACAAGACAATAAAATCTCCATTAGTACATGACAAAGCGATTTCAAAACTGAAAGCTTTAAACAACTCTAAGTAGGTCATCTTGGCATGCAAAAACATTCTATTTTTCATAGCAAAAACGCCCAAACAGTTTATAGTGTTGGGGGCTTTCCATAGTAATTTCACGATTCTGTGAATAAACTGTCTTCACCGTTTTATAAAATATCTAAAATAAATGTCGGCTGCAGCAATGGATGGGTGGCATGTCTAGATCCCAGTACATAGTCAAGACCATCAAAACGAAACGGCTTTTCCCACTGCTGTCAGAAAATGTCTTCTGTTAGGGAGATGATGTCCTGCAGTAGGGAATATGGCGGTTTTATTCGCTCTTTTGAAAACGTAGTACTACCTATACCTTTGAGGCATTTCAGAATTTATATTTTGGAAGGTAAAGCTTTGTTTTGAAGTACATATTTGGTGTGAAGTTCGTATAACTTGAGTTGTAGTTCTCACACAAGAAAAATAAATGAAGGGTGCAAATGCAAGTTTTAGGCAAGGAAATCGTTTTGCTTTGCAAGAGCTTTTGTGGAGAAGAAAGTGAAGTGAAGAAATGCTTTTGCAAAATGTACAAGAGTGTTTCTATCTTCTATCCCAAGTGGTATCTTCTATCAAAGAGTGTTTCTATCCCAAGTACCTATACTTTGGGTAACAGAATCATGAACGTTTCCATAAAATAAAAAGTAGGCTTGTTTTTTTTAATACAATATCCTTTAAAATATACTACAAATTTTTTAAAATAAATTTAGATCCGATGAACACTGGTTTAGATTAGTATTTATACTTATTTATAGACTCTAAAGCCTATTATCTAGATTTAAAAATGTTACTATACGTTAAAATGGATTTGAGTTAAAACCTTATAATGGGTAATTTTAAAAATTGAGACACAATTTACTTTTATAGGACAAGTCAAGTCAACAGCAAAGCATTCTTATTAAAAACTGAAACAACAAATAATGAATTTCCCTCTCCTAAAACTGTCGCATCCTAGTTCGTAGAAAAAAAGCCACATTTCACCTTTAGCTTTTAAGACTCGTCTATTTTAAAACGTTTCCTCCCACACTGCTCAAACTCATAATCCAACCCACCAGCCAGATCTCCTCCCCCTTACAATCCCACCGCAACAAAGGTTCACCACCTCAAATAACTACACCCCTTCGACACAAGTTAGAAGGGTCTTTCAGCCTCCCAGTCTGCCATTCAATAGAACGATCCCGTAATGAACTGATTAATTTATTCCCCATTCGGAAAGGCAAGACAAAAGTTCTGGATTTTCCCCGCAAAGCCCCTTTGCGAAGGCCCAAGCACCTAGCTGACCACCACCCATTTCCTCATTAAGCCTGTCTTCGAAAGAGTTGCACA
The DNA here is from genome assembly GCA_963680715.1 of Tetragnatha montana. Taxonomy (NCBI): domain Eukaryota; kingdom Metazoa; phylum Arthropoda; class Arachnida; order Araneae; family Tetragnathidae; genus Tetragnatha; species Tetragnatha montana. Next base: position 36,029,058 of record OY796675.1, read on the forward strand.
AAAGGTCTCTAATTAGTCAAGAGCTTTCAAGCTGTCGAGCCGGATGAATTCCTCGGGTGATTGTGTGTGTTTATCGACAGTGGGCAATCGCCCGCCGTGCAACTGAGACGGTTGTTTGAGGGCTGCGGACATCTGTTTGCGATATTTTGGGATTGAGGGACTGTGTTTTAAAGGAGAGGCTTAGATGTGGAGAGGGGAGATTAAAGTTGTGAATGGGTGGACCCAGATTTACGTTTCAATGGGAGTTCATTGATACTGGAGGGATTTTCTGCATGTATTCCAATTTTTGACACTTTTGATTAGTAGAAATTATTATATTCAGCTAAGGAATTAGGTAAAGTATTTTTACTCTTAAGATCTCTCATATTTTTGTTAACTTTCAATGACGTGGACAGTTCATTGATTTTCAGTAAAATGTCGCTCAGAGCTTTATTTAAAACAAGAAGATATAAAAATGCTGGAATGAAAATTTCAAGTTTTTTTAAATCATACTTCTATACAAAATATTAATTAACCTAGTTATCAATGTATGAATGTAAAAAACAAAGTGAAATATTTTCTTTTACTAAACTTCTCATTGAAAATTGAACTCATGGATTAGATTTTGTTTTTCACACGTACTGGAAACTACAGTAGAAAAAAGAGGGATGTTGGTTGGTTAGTGTCGTGTCATGTATGTATTTTCTTATATAGCACCGAAGGTCGCATAAATAGCTTCAGGGATCTGGACACAATTATCTTCATAATATGTCTTCATAGGGGTGGTTGCTGATGTTCTGCAATTTTGACAGAATGGCGGAACAGGAGAAAAGATGATTTAGAATTTAGATTAAGCTCCTCTGGATAGTTATTACAGGAATGTGTCCTTGTTCCGTCCTTCTGAATTTTCATAACCCTTAATCTTGTCAGTGTGCTTTAAGTTCAGGAATTTGGTGTTTCAGCCCGATTGTTGAATGATAGAGTTTCATCTTTGCCACTGAACTAAGGGTGATTTTGGCTTCATTGTTGTTATTAAGTTGTCTTGCTTCTTTTGCTAAAGCATCAGCCGCCTCGTTTTCGTCAATACCAACATGCGCTAGAATCCACTGCATAATGCAATGCTTATTCAAGTCAAGAATATGGCAAAGTGCACAATGTATGTTTATTATAAGTCTTGAGGATCCCCTTTGTATTGCTTGGAGAGCAGCTTTACAGTCGCTAGACTATAAGCCCCCCAGTTCTCTAATTTCCTCTGAGGTTTATGTAATATGTATTCATCTAAGACTTTTTGGATAGCCAGTAGTTCACAGGTGTAGTTTGAAACTACTGCACCTGCCCCGACCTTAAATTGCCTTGTGACACCTTCCTGTGGGAAAACAAGATGGTTGCCAGCTTCTCCGTTTTTCAAGGTTTCGTCAGAAGATCCGTCGGTGAAAGCAAAGACAAAGTCTTCTCGTGAATACGAGTTAATAGTTTTAACTCCTTTTGCCTTGATGATTGAAATTGGTTCTTTTTTTGAGCAAGCTTGAAGAAGATGAGTTACAATTCTAGTAATTCTATTTCAGGTAAAAGAGGGATATAGTATACAGTTAATACGCAACCTTTATTACAAAATCTTTCAATGAAAATAAACAATGTAAATTACATGTATCACTTCAATTATACAAACTATGCATAGGAAAATTCAAAAAGCAAACACATGTTCATATAATTCAAATATTCATGTTCGTTTCTACATGACAAACATAAAACAATACATAAATAATCATACAGTAAAAATATCTCTAAAGAAACTTACTAGGAGATTTCCAATGAGATTGAAATTTATTTATTTTTTTTAAATATTTGCTTTTGATTAAAAGAACATCAAGAAAATTGAAATTCGTTTTATAAGTTAAAAAATACTGAACCTAATTTAGTGTGAAACAGAATATCAAAACAAATTATCCTGAAGTAAATATAATAAAATATAATTAAAACTTCATAACCCGAGAGTAAAAAAAAATTACTTTCATAATCAACTTAAAATTGATAGAGCTTAGTTTTAAAGTAACGAACCCATCAGACACAACATTACCTGGGATAATGCCTCATTCCCCACGTTTTCACACGGCGTTGCTCTAAAAATGTAACCATGATAAAATTTATAAACTCCGACAAATGTTTGACCAAAAGAAGCATATTAAAAATAAATGAATGGGAAATCGTAAACAGCTCTATTCTAAGAAAACAGAAAGCGCAAGAAATCCTTACCTTCAGAGTATGATTAACAGAGCTTGACACAGAACAAAACATGCCACATTGGCTTGACCGCACATCGTGTGGTTTCCCTTTTATGATACTTTTATGAATTAAAGTAATGTTGTTAACAACTTCTCCGGTGGGCACTAATGTAATTTGTTACGGTTTTCTTTCCTTTGTACCCTTTGCGCTTCGGAGAAACCTTACAAAGGGCGTTTTGTAACGAGATTTCTATCAGATCGTAAATAATACCATCGCATTTGGTTTGTTTTCTTTCAACACTATATAAAGGAAAAATTCCTTCATTTCTTCTTTTCTGTTTAGAAAAAGTGCATCTCATGTATACGTACACATACTATGCCTCCATTGGGAAAAAGCTGTCGAGACGTTTGTTTTGCTTTAGGAGTGTGTGGAACCGTCTCCTTTTATTTCTGGAGCATTTATTTTATGACTGTAATTTTTATATCTGCGTTTCAGACGAATTATTTTTATAATGTGAGAGCAGGTATTTCTCCAGAGACGCATTTTAAATGGGGAGGATTCGCTTGTTTCTAAGTTTTTATAGCATATATGATTAAATATTAAAAGAGAAGACGTTAATTAGAGCGGAATTTCTTCTGCTTTTAATTGAAAAGAATGTGAAACTTCCAAAGAGATTAATTCTGAATAGAGAAATAAATCCAGACATTTAAATATTCTCTTAATAAAAGTTTTCCAGAAGAACAAATGTTATACTTTTATTGTAAAATCTCAAATACATTTCTCATGTCTGTTTCTCTAGGAAAGATCTTAGAAATGATCTTTGTGATATATTCGTTAAGGATCAAGTATATATGTGTGTTTGTGTCATTTATAATACCTAATTGGTCACGCTTCTATTGTTCAGCGTTATATCATAAAGTTACTTCTAATGGGAAAGCATTTTGAGTATGTGTGTGCACTTATTTCGAAATTTCTCAAGATATAATAATATTTTTTTTTATTTCAATTTCTGACGGTACATTTGTAAAACAATTTGAAAGAAGAAAACATATGAGTCATCTGGGGTGTTAAAACCCATTCAGATGACCCAAAAAAATTCCACTGATATTGATGATAAAAACATAGAAAGTGGTTACGAAACTAGAAAAAAGTAATAAAAGACTCACACACACAAAAAAAACCCCCACAATAATAATAACATACAAAATAGATAGAACACAAACGTACAGTGAGAAAAAAATTGAAATTGAAAAGAAAAATTGGCACAGCAATTAAAATTGCTCTTTGCTTCTATACTTTAAAAAAATCATCTAAATCATCGATTTCAAGAAGAAAATCAAATAATAGGTTCTTAAATTTTAGCTTAAGTGGAATATTTTGTGAATCAAGAGGTAAGGAATTGGATAACTTAGAAGCTATATAATAAAAATGTTTACGGAAAATTTCTTTTTTGAAACGGGGATTTGAAATATTTCGTTTAGTTTTCTATTGGAAATTTCTTTTTTATGTACACAGATATTTTTATTATTGTATAAAAAGAGAAAATCGTGCGAAAAAAGCGTTGTGCCGTAAAGGTAGAAATTTTAAATCTTGATAATTATAAGGGCGTTCAGATTTTAAATTAAGAATTTTAAAGCATTTTATTTGAAGAGAAATTAAGGGTTTTAAATTACTTTCGTATCTCACACTCCAAATTATAACTCCGTATATAAGGGAAAAAAACAAGGAATCTAAAAATTTGTAAAGAAAATTAAAGAAAATTACATTTTAAAAATTTATATTGTTCAAGTTTGTCTCAAATAATCACAATATTTATAACTTAATATCCTATTTAAGAATTCTCGAAATAAAAAGGGGTTGGTTGATTGCTTTTAAAAACCACTTGTGTACAGATTCTTTATTTTTAGATAAAAAATCTCATTTGAAACAAACAAGCCAGCAACGTTATGTCCATCTCCTGTAAAAGATAAATAGGATACTTTATTTGCTGTAGTTGTTTAATATGTAAAGTTTTACACCCTAAAACTTGGTATATAAAAGCGTAACATTTTATTTGTATACTAATAAAAATAATTTTAGACATTAAGATTTCCAAACACATTTAAAAAAAGTTTTAACTGGATTTAAATCACAAAATTCTAATGTTTTAAAAACACAATTTGTTAACACAATTTTCAAAAACGTGTTACTTTGAACAAAATGGAAACTAAATGGTAAAAAACCAAACAATTGCATCTAAAAACTTTCATCTAGCATGGCTACCATTACCTTCATCCATCTAACCAACAATCATCAGTAAGTAGGTATGAAACTCTCATCAGATAACCCATCCTCAAAACACCATAATCAGCTAACAGTTCTCTTTTCCCGAAATCGCCGATCGTTCCTTAATCCGCGCCGCAATTAATCCGCAATTGCCCGGAACACGCTCCGGAGCCGGGATCCCGGATCCTAATTGTGGAATTTCCCGATCCTGGAACAGTAATCAGTACACAAGTCTCGTTCGGTCTCGTTAAGTACACATGAAATGTATCACACGATGCATCACACGCTAGAGCTTGAAGTTCACCCTGCCCTTGAGAAATTGCATTACTGTCTGGTTATGAAGCAGGACGAGGCATTCCCCATTATATCATGGCTAGTGAAACGGATTGTTATCTGCGTTTATATATCCTTATGATATGTGCAATAATTATAGAAGGGTTCCGGGGTTTCTGCGTATCAATATCTGAAATTGCGTGCGTTGGAATAGCTTTATGTCCCCCGTTTGGGTGAGGTTGCATCATATGAATAAGAATAAAGGATTAGTAGTATTTATAAAGGAAAGGCATTATTAATTGTAATTGACATTGGAGATGAATTGTGTATTTGGTTATAGTTTCTGACTATATGGGATGTTTATTTCTATAACTGTCAATCTTTTGAAAACAATGCCCCTATTTCCTCAATGTTCCTTAAACACAATTCCTCCTGTCTCATGTTTCTCAATTGAACTGTTTGTTTCAGAAACCAGTAAAACACCAAATTTCGTGTTTTTTTTTAGATAAACGAGAAATACTATTTAGCCACTCTCTACATTTTTTGAAGGTATTTAGTATTTTTTTTTCTTTTAGTAGGGGTACACCTTATTTGAAAATTTTACGGACAAATAACAGTTTTAACTTTTTTCTTCGTTGCAAAAGAAATGATTGAATTATTGTATTTGTTTTTCTGTTTAGTAAGTAGAAAGATATACCATTTCAACCATACACTTAGAGAAAAGATCGGCCAATTCGAAACGTTAATTAGAGGGCGATTCAATTATAGATGATATTAATGCTAGAGGGGATAGAGCTCATCTAAGGGACTCCAATTCCAATTGGTCTCAGCGCGGACATCCGTTAGGATTTTGCATTTTTGGAAAATAAAAAAAACCCAACACTTATATTAGTATTTTTAATTCAAATTAAATTATGATCTACTTATGTTAGAGTGAAATTATTCGAAAGAATGCATTGAGAAGATGAATTCTTTCATTTTCTTAGCAGCTTATAAATTTATGCACGTGTAAAAATATTAAGTTTTATATAGCAGCTGAAATGACACATGCACCCTACCTCATTAAAATATTGGAATTATAATGGATAGAATATTCTTCATTGGCATAAAGCAAGTGAAGGATTTTAAATGAGAAAGTTAATAAAAAGTAATTATAATAGTTACGATTCTTCTTTCATTTTAATGATATATTTGTAACAGTTAAACAAAAATGTAACTCTTATCCTAAGCATAGAGAAAATCACAGGTTACTTAGATATAAACCGAATTATATGTAATAGAAATTTTATAACAACTATCTGTTGAAGATAGATGCATGCAAATCATTTTATAAATAATTATAAAATTAAGGTGGCATAAACATTTTGAAATTCTATAAGTGTTTTTAACCTTTGAGAGAGAACTAGATACTAAGCTCTTTTAATGAGCATTTTTATTATGTTTATAAAACAGTTGCATTGTATCTCAATTATTTTTTTCTTATCAGTGATGACAAGTAAGTTAAAATTGAAAACAGTAATTAATTTTTTATCTGGGGAACAACACCATTTCAAGGTTAAATATATAAAAATCTTGATACCGTAAAACGATTTGAATCGGAGCAGCGGAGCGAATCGTAACTCTTAGTTTTTGCTTAAAATTCCCTTGAAAATTACTGTCATGGTGAATTTGCCCATAGATAAATATTCTTATGTCATCAGATTCTAAAATTAGCCAAAGAAAATGGAGGGCGTTTTTTATAATTAGAATTATAATTGATAATTTAGTGAAAATCGAGACAAAAAGCATCAATAGCTATCAATATTTAAGATCTTGCTATATTGCTATGGAAAATATATATGATATCATATATATTTCCATAGCATATCATACGTGTATACTATATAGTATACACGTATGCAGGGAGAAATCTCAAAAAGGATGCTATGGAGCAAAGAGATTAATTTACCACAAAAAAATTAATTAAACATCCAAAATTTGTGTAAAATTATTTCAATTATGTTTGAATAATGTTTGATACTGCCCTGTTCCAAATACATTACATGATTCCTTGTTGAGAATTTGAATAAAAAGCAGACAAATAGAAATGTTTTCTTGGAAAAATAAAAATTACTCCTTAAAAGGTTCAAGGATTACACAGCTTTTAAAGTATGAATCATTAGACATCAATTTTTTCTTTATTAAAAAATGTTTTTTTAAACAGTTAAAATAAAAAACTTGATAGTTGTTTCAAGTAAAAAAAATCGAATGATATATCAACGTGTAATTCTCATTCAATTTTTCAGACATTCAAAGGGTTTTTTTAGTTCAAGCATCCCAAAAGAGATATGCTTAAAAAGTAGCAAATTATTTTTTTTGAAAATGTATTCCCTTAATTTATTTCCAAATAAAGATAATTAAAAAAAAAATCAAAGAATTCCAATAAGATTCTTAGTATAATTGTTGAGAAATTGCATATTAATTTTTGAATTCTTCAGATTCAATTTCTTTCTTCAATTTTTAAAGGAACTCTATGGAGTTTTTGAAATTGAAAATTCAAAACTTTCGCCTTGTTTCTAACTCCATAAAAAGTTGCTAAAATGCCTTAAATAGGAGTAAATAACTAAAGACTGTGAAACATGTTTAAAACAACAATTTTACTTGACATTTCAACAAGTCTGCCAATTTGAAAGGAAAAGAACTTAGAAAACATTAATTACAAACAATTAAATGTCCATCCATTTTTCATTTCGTTAAATATTTAACACCGCCTAACTTTCTTTCCAAAGGTGTTAACTATTATTGCGGAATTAAGGCAAGACATTATTCCTGTGAAACAAACATTGGCTAAATGATAAACGAGCGAAACGTAGCCGATGACTTCTTGACACCTGTTTTCTTCCTGGAGTATTTTTCGGGATATTAGACAAGTTTTTTTTTTACTTGAAGAGAGGGACGACATATAATCAATCACGAAATCCTATAAAATGGTCCAGCCACTGTCTCATTCGTCAAGCCAACTGAGTAAACCAGTTTTTTTTATATTGTTTATACGTGACACGGGTGTTTGTTTCACTCTAGAGAAAAACGGAAACTTGTGGTGAGATGAATTTAAAAATGTCAACGAGGAAGAACTCATGGGACGTCTTGGATTAAATGTAGATGGAAAACTTGTTTATTATATTTTTCATACAACTAGGAGGGAAAATAACAAATAGATTGATAATATGAATTTCGTGATTCTAAGTGTTTTTTTTTAATTTAAAGATTGAAATTTTTTTCCTTTTTTTTTATTGAATTATAATTGCATGCCTTGATTATAGTATAGAAAAATATTTTCAGAAATACAAAGTCTGCGTAAAAAATTAGGTAAATTCAATTTCAGATAATTTACTCTTAACATTAGAAGCATTTGATTAAGAAGCGTGTAGACTGGATATTGGAATAAAAACAATACAACTTGAGAAAAAAACTAAGTTTTATAAAATAAGATTTCTTTTTTAATTTTATATTTTAATATCATCGACTTAGCATTCAAGATGATTTCCTTTATTTAGACATGAAAACACCCACTGAAATTTCTTTCAAATCAGCATTTAAGTGAATTTACATTTAATTATATACTATATTAAAATTTGAGTCTTTTTTCTTGACAGCATCAAGCTAGCTACTCCTTAGCTGACCGTGACTTTCAGTCACGGTCAGTGGTCAGTACAGCTCAGCTCAAGCCTCACCCAGTGAGGCTAGTTATACTGAAGTTTGAAGGTCCAACGACCTAGGTACTCCCTCAAATATCCCCCCTTGATTTGATTTGATATTTAAATGCCACTCAAAAATAAATCTTGAGAGGGAAGATGATTAAGATCTTAAGGGATTTAATATAAAACTACATACACGTTTCTCTTTCACAAGAAATACAAATTTAGTATTTTTTATCTCTATGAATTGTTATTTTGTTTAACATTGTAGTTCTGAAAGGAATACAACTCTTCTGATATGCCCTAGGGAAGAAGTAGTAAATCTTCAAAACGAGGTTTTATATACTATATATGATTAATAAAAACATTAATGGGGATTTAACTGCAAAGCAGGTTTTTTTCAATATAGAGAGTTAAACCCGTTAAACCATGCTGCTTTGCTTCTAAAGATGAAAGAGATTTTTGCTCCATTACATTTTTATTTCAAATAGAGATTCCAAGGTTTTAATTACAATGAATAAACAAATAAATATAAAACATAAGAAATTTAAGAAGTATATTCTAGATCTAGATAGAGATTTTTAAATATAAATTAGTATCAGAGTTAAGTTTATTCTGAATACATACACAATTTAAGATAAATTTAAAAAGCTTAAAAAATATGCAGTTTCCTCGACATTCAAGAGATAATAAATTTAAATTAATTAACATTCGGATTTGTTTGATTTCTGGCGTATATGTATTTTCTCTTCAAAACATTCGCAAAAAGCCAACAGATGGCGCAGTATGATTTTGGCACAACTAGCTCTATCTCATACTTGGAGGTCTAAAATTAAAATCTAGAGGAAGACGATAGAGAAGATAGGATTTGTCCGGGAGTAATTAAACACTTCATTCAGCAGGGTAATGACACATAAATTTTAATAACATATTAAAATATTTAATCAGCTTTCCTAGTTTGAATGAAACTTTTGATATAACGTCCGTATTTAAGCTTACTCAGCTTACTTAATTTATTCTGTTACGTAAATTCCAAGTGAATTCTTTGAGTAAATCTCATTTATTTTTTGTATTGCCATGTGAGACAGATAATTAAGAAATCGTTGTTTAAAGTTAACTTTTAAAGCATTTGGTACCTTTTTAAAAAGGATATAGGTCCACTGGATCAACCCAAACATTCAATTGAAAATAGGGAGGGGCAGTTTGCAGGGGGTGATAATAAGTGTATGATTTAAATTATACCACTAATTAAGATTTTAAAACGAAAATAAATTAAACAAATAGTTAAATGTTTAATTTAAAAAGGATCCGTTTGTTTAGAAAGCCAAGGTTTTTAAATAAGTAGCTATATTTTTTATGTTACAGTTAGATCAAGTTGGGTTGTGTTTACCATGGAATGCAGCCCCCATGGTTGAAGTGGATGATAATATTTGATACACTTCATACGGATGAAGAGAGTCGATGTCTTAGTATTTGCAAGTACAAAAATTTTTAAATATCGTTAGGTATTTTTAGCTAAATTTAAGTGTTTGAGAAATTATAGGGAGTGAACGGAGCGAGACTGAATTGTGAAGCAATCCTAAGGCAACTGGCAAGAAGTATCGAGCGATCTTTCACTGGACTAAAATTATTTATATTTTTTTATTCAAAAATATTACACAGAAAATAATCATCATGGATTATCATTAACAATTATGGTCACAGTGATGATTAAAAAGCTTTATTTCTCTTGTTATCTGAAACTGATAATTGGTTGTTGATGAAAAAATGTCACCCAATTTTTAAAATAAATTGTCAAATACAAATTTTGATCAGATTTGAAGGTTTTTTTCGTCTCCATAATTATCAATTCCAAACCCTGAAAACCATCATAAATTTATTCACCTAGTTTGAATTTTTTATATCTTTCCTTTTACCACCATTTTTACCTCACAAAACCATAATTAATGACATCTACCAAACAAGAATCAACGAATCCAAATGATATTTTTCTTCACTAATGGAAACTTTAAAAAAAATTAGAACATGGTCAGTAGCTTCTCAACATTAACGCAAAGTGATTCTGTGCGAAATTACCAAACCTATTAAATCAGAATTAACCTCACCGAAACTCAAATTTTGATACAATTTCCAACCCACTGCAGCGATTACTGTAATAACAAATCGCTGCCTCCTGCCATTTTTTCCCCTAGCGGCCTCACATTAGATTTAAGATAATTAAAGAACTTAATTAGTTGCAGAGGCAGGGAGGAACAAATCCTCGAGAAAGAATATTAAAAATGTTATGCACGCCCGACGTTTTTCCTCCACAAGAAAATGAGTCCCTGCCCCAACCTATAAAAATAATCGAGATTGTTATACTCATTTGATTTTGACCACGCTTGGGCTAAATGGGCAACTTTTAATGAGTACTCTTTAAAGCCAGTGAAATTTCAACGACTAACGGCGACCGGGTAATTTGATGAAACTATTTTTTGTCCTTTTTCCCAGGCTGAGCAAATCTAACGAGAAAACGTTTCTTTTGAAATTTTATTATATCTTTCGAAAATGGCCTAGGGTACCGGCGTACTCTCGCTTCCCAGGAATGCCTTGTGAGGAGTAACTATAAAAGTTATCACGGGGGGCTGGGAGAAGAAAGTGCTAGACTTTAATTTGGTTAGTTCTTGGGTCTGGAAGTATTTTTTATGAAGATGGGCGCGCTTGTATCGGAAGTATTTCGAGGAATAGTTTTGCAAGTTTTTGGAATGATAAGGAACGTTCTTGCATTCCAAGTGATTAATATTTTAGTAATTGTATGGGAAGTTTTTCGGAACATAGTAAGGGAAGTTGTTTTATATTTTTTCTAGACTTTCTCCCTTTTTTACTGAATTTGAACCATTACAGTTTAAAACTACTATTTAAGATTTATAGTTAGTTTTGTATTTTGTGATATGGGATGAATAAAATTAGACGATAAAAGATTTAGTTTCATAAAAATTTCATGGACTTATTTTTGTGATTAAGTACAGTATTTCTTAATTAGATAGGATATATTCTCTTAGGATTTTTATAGCACTTAAATTACTTGACAACAGTGTAATAATATTGTAAGATGAAAAATATAATGGGAAATTGATGGTATGGTATTTTAATAAATATAATTTCTGATAAAGTTGCTGAAAAAAATAAGATAGAAACCAAAGTATATTTTAAAATTAAAGTAAAAATTATAGTTCGTTCTTATTTTGGATTTTTTTGATCACTTTGTTTTCACAATCTTTTAACTTTTCTTGATTCCATCATGATTTTTTTTGTATTTTATTGATGAAACAATCATGCATTTTACAAAGCATCTTTATGTATACCTCAACTGTCCAAACTGTGGTATAATTCTACAATGGTGTGATAGGTTTAACTCTCCATTGAATTAAGGGGTCAGTTAAGTCTTAAACCATAGGATAACTCTCATAAACTGGCACATACTAAAATGAGTCCCAAATTTTTAAAAATAAACATATCAATAAAATTTTTTTGTAATGTGAAGTTAACTATATGTACCTTAATTTCAAATCTTCAAATAGCATATAAATTATTAAAATTAATAAAAATTAGTGGAAATATTATTGACTTTTTAAAAAACAATTATTTGAAGTACAATGCTCGTTACGCAGTCTCTAGAGCTCAAAAACAAAGGTAATTATTAAAATGTGGTGTTAAATTAATCTTAAATATATCCTCTATAAGTTATACATCATTTTATAAAAATTTATTCAACCAAATTTTTTTTTCACCTTTATAAAGTAAAAATTTTTACTAAAATTTTTAAGTTTTAACTTTTTGATTTTTTTAAAAATATAAAAAAATCTTAAATATGTATTGAATGATGTATAACTTATAGAGGATGTATTTAAGATTAATTTAACACCACTTTTTAATAATTACCTTTGTTTTTGAGCTCTAGAGACTGCGTAACAAGCATTGTACTTTAAATAATTTTTTTTAAAAAGTCAATAATTTTTCCACTAATTTTTATTAATTTTAATAATTTATATGCTATTTGAAGATTTCAAATTAAGGTACATATAGTTAACTTCACACTACCAAAAAAATTTTGTTGATATGTTTATTTTTAAAAATTTGGGACTCATTTTAGTATGTGCCAGTTTATGAGAGTTATCCTATGGTTTAAGACTTAACTGACCCCTTAAAACCAATATTCCATCATACACCAGCAAGTATTAGATGCAGAAGAAATTAAGCGTAGACCATTCAGTGATTGGGGAATTACAATTGACTGTGTAGTAAACAAATATCTTTATATTTTCTTTTAAATCAAAAAATAAAATTGAAAAACAAATAATTTTATGTAAAAAGTCTTATATACTTATAAAATTGAAAATTGCATAGCTAATTTTTACGTAGGCGATCACTTTAAACCAAAACGGCTAATTAAAAGAAGCATACTATCTTTAAATTTTATATATGAGCACGAAAATACAGTGAATAATCACCCTATTAGCATATATGAAGACAACAGTTTTTATTAAAAAATCATTTACAAAGATTAAAGCCTTTGTAAAGATTATATTAGGTTTAAACATCGTACGTAGAATTTTAATGAGAAATATCAAAAGATATCGTGTAAAAATATTTTTAAGGGAAATACAATTTATCTTTTTTAGTTAAGGTTAATAATTAAAGAGCAGGTCAAAATGATTAATCTAAAGTGCATGTTGAAAATTTTAAATGAAATTTATGGAAGCGAAAATTTTTTAATCCATATTTCCGATTGTAATTTTATTTTTCACAAAGCCATATTTTCTTGCTATTATGACTAATCACGTATTATCAAGACTTTGATTAATAGTATCGTAATGATCCCGCTTGACTAATAGATTCTTTCAGTCCTTCATAAATCAGGTCTTGGAACGTTCATTGTAAGAAATGACTTCGAACAAAAAATCGAAACTACGATACCCTTTTTAAACATCTCGCTTGAAAAGAAAAAGACTCTTAGAAACCATCTTAAAATTAAAATTCTATCTTGTTACTTTTGAGAACTATATAAAAAATAGTTTTTATGAAAGGAATATTTTTTTTTAAGGTTAGAATAATCCATCCTATCTCATTGAATATGAATTATTGATGTAGAATGTGTAATCACTGAAGACGTAGAATAAAGCCCTTTGTGTAAAATTTCCGAATAATACACAAAAGATAGACCTGGAATAATATCAGAGAGTGGTTAAATTTCTTAATGCATCATCAAACTTTTCATCTGTGGGACTTGGAAACCGAAGTATGATTAGATGAATATGAGATAGCACTCCCATGTTAAGTAGAAACAAGGCATTCATCTTAATTAACTTCCCTCATAATGCAAGGCATAGACTTATCGGAAAGCCTATAAGGCTTTGAGGCAGAGTAGCTCTGGAATTCTATTATCTCCCAGGCATCGAGAGGATCAATCGTTTGAGACACAGAACAAAAACAAGGGAGAGGGAACTTTAAGAAAATTCCCCCCAGATGACAAATTAAATACTCTCGTTGAGACTCTGAAACTTTCACTTTTTGACACGGGAATATATCGATTGGGCTGAATCCCCTTCTAAATACTTTTAGAAGGTTCTGTTTCTGAAAATTTTGACACTTCAGCTGCAGGTGAAAAAAAAAAGCTGGGAGCAATATCTCCCCGGGTTTTGTCGATAAGAATCAACTTCAGAAGCGTTTCCATTTCGGTTTAATTGTAAAATCAATCGGTACTAAATGTTTCTGAGGCACGGGGAAAACCATCAGGGGTTGGAGCTGGAATTCCGCGGCTGCCCTTTTATTTAATAAGGTATCGGAAAGTAATTACAGTATATTCTATTGCATTGATTGGGACTGCTGGTAAACTTCGAGAATGTGTTTTGGTACTTTCTCTCTCCGATGCGGAATGACTGTTATGGATTTCTGATTAAAACTGTTGACTTGTCTGTGGAAACTCGCATTGCTAACTAGTTCGTTTCTCACTTCGTCTTACATAGTTAACTGCTGTTGAGACGAAACTCAGTTCATCTTAAAGGTTCCATCTATTAACTTGTTAATTTGAATGTGTAATGAGTTGAAATAGTTAGAGGAATACACAGGACTGTGTTTACTAGCGCAAACACAATTTAGATTTTAAATTCCTAAATGAAAAAGTTATGTCTAGGTTTAGAAATCTTTTAAGTAATATAGTTTTTACCAATTAAAGTTTTACGTAAGAAGCACTATTACACATTTTAAGAAATACTATAACAGATTTACAAGAAATTTAATTAAGTTCATTTTAATTTTCGCTATTTTTTAAGTTGTAATTAGTTTCCTCATATACATTTCAAAAAGATGAATACAAAATAGTTTGAATTTTCCCGAGTTCTAAAAAGTGTTCTACCATCTATAGTTCGATATTTTCCCTTCATTTCTAAAAGAACATCATCATAGATATTTCTTCCTCTAATAAAAAACATGTCGATAAAATAAAGATATCATTTTACATTAGTTTTATAAAATGATTTATGACAATTTTAGTGGAGTTAGTTCTTAAAATATAAGGAAAGATGATATGTTATCTTTTGACACGGCTTACTAGATACTTATACAGGCTAGCCGAGTACGGAAATCATTGCAAATCCAGATGGCAATACTGGACCAACTGGCAAAGCATATCCACAGTGTTGAAGGCGGTGGGTGATATAGGTAGGTCTTGTAGCGCTCCAAGCGGGAAAAGTTGTCAAATGGTTTTCATTGTTTAAAACTCGGCTAGCCTGTATAAGTACCTAGTAAGCCGTGCTTTTGGACTTCCTAGGGAGGTTTTATATTCAGCTACATTTAAAGTGAAAAGTTCTTTTAAATAAAAAAAAATGTGAGGCCTTTTTAACAAAATTTAATGTCTTAATAATATATTTAATAGTTATTAAAATATCTTGCCAAAGAGTTTCTCATGGGTTTTTGAAACTAAATTTGACGAATATATTCTTTAAGCTTATTATACATATATTGAGGGACGATCCTTACTGTAAACAGAAACAAAACAAAATAACACAGGAATACTTCCGGTTTAAGCAATTAACCAATAAGAATGCGGTTATAGCTCATTTGAGCTACACGTCATACAAGTAAAAACCAATTACACAAGGGTATGTGACTTAGTGGAAAAATTGCTGGGAGGTGGAAAATTCCTCCCACTCAATCTGCGGTAGAATAAAAGTAATATATGGTTTCAGTTCTTTATGTTTACAAATTTATAATTTAATTAATTAATTAACATTTTTAAATGCTTTATTAAGCATTAATGTAAGCATCTTACTTCAGTAAACATATTAACATTCTTAATACCATTTTACAAGGTGAATTATAATTAAAATTTGGTGAAGCCTTAGAAAAGATGACCAAATTGATGAGTTAACAAAAATATTTCGTTCTATTCCGAAAACATTCTACGAGGAGTATTAAAGGCTTACTAGCAATTATTGGATTAAAATCTCAATTATACAATCCTCCCACCGAAAGCTTTTTTCTTTATTCTTTAAACCAAATAATAAAGTTATTGTTATGAAGATTTTATTAAAAGTATTTATTATTAACATTTAGAGTACATATATATGCTAAAAATAATTGTAACATTTTAATTAAAAGTAGTAAAATGAATTGCTACATCTCAACTGATTTTGGTTTCTAAGAATATTCTCGTAAGGATTTTGCAGAAATTGAATGATTTAAAAATCTTTTATATACTCGTAAGTACACCACAATGGATCATTTTTCTAATCACTGCAATCTAAAGTATAAGAGAGTAATTTTAAGAAGTATTCCAAAAGGAATATGACTATATTTTTTAAACAGAAGATACCTATATAAACGGTTTGAGAAGGTTTGTAATGAATTAAGAAATGTTGTGGACTAATGAAATATTTAAAAAGTGAATGAACTCATTAAACTTCCTGGAAAAAATTTGTTTTAAAATAAAACATTACCTATCCTATAAGCTTCCTATAATAACTCCTATAAGCTATTACGTTTGCTATTTAGTGATACTTCAGTACTTTTTAATAAAAATTATTCTATATTTTTTTAGGATTTAAAATAAAAAATATTTGTATAAAGAAAAATATTTGTTAAATATTATGTATAAAGAAATAAAATTTTATCTTACAAGATTTTTTTAGTAAAATGACGAAACATTAGAAAACAATGTTTTTATTAAAATAATTTAGGTGCTGTACTTATATAATATGAGACCATTCTTTTTAACTGTTGATCTTTTTACTCAGAGGCGGAAAAGGAGAAAAACTGTAAATAAAGTAACATAGTGTTTTTCAAATATATTAATCTTTTAACTTATAACAAAAGATTAGGAGTGTAGTATTTCTTTTATTCTCTAGCTCCTTAGTAAATGTGTTTGCTACTAAATTTTCTTTTAATAAAGGTATTTTAAATGTGTAATAAAAAACATCCTTCCACTTTCACCTGTAAAAGTATTGTTTTATATTCAAAATAACTAAAATAAATAATAAATAACAACTTAACGATTGAAAACAGAGTTCATTATTTTCCTTCAATTACTATTTTTCTGTTCTTTCTAATCCTTTTTCTAAAACTTTTATTTTTAATTATATTTTGTAATTTTTGATAGTACTGTGGAAAAGGAATATTATTTAATTTATTTTTCACTTAAAATTGAAATGCAACTACATATTTAAAATTAAGTATGACTTCAAAAATGTTTTTCTAAGTTCTGAAATATTTATATGGATAAATAGTAATGGTGTGATAATTAATGTTGTACAAGTGCACAATCAATTTTAGTAAAAAAAAATATATGTTTTTGAATAGATTTTTTCCACAACAGAATTAGTTTATACAGAGCTTTTTTTAAATAAAAAAGAAAAAGAAAATTTTCCTTTGTAGTTATCAAAATTAAATAAATATTTATTTCATTTTGGAACTTTTATTCCTGTAATTGAATCTACTCAATGCGCACATATCCTTATTGAAGTCTGAATAAAGATACTATACAAAAGTTAGTAATTTATATATTTATTTAAAAATGTTAGCAATTTACTGGGTTATTGTCAAAATAGATTGAATAAATGAATCTTTTAAAATTTAAACATCTTAAACTTGAAAAGAATGCCTTTAAAATTAAATGTATTACTTTCTTCGTTTTGAATAATCTAACCTTTAGTACAGTCACCTACGTATCTTCTCTGAGATTTCTGAAACAAAAATTGAGAATTTAATTGATGATTATTTCCATCTATATAACTGTCACGACTAGTTCGATTACTAGATTATTAAATATTAATGATATAGTTCCCACTTTAATGATGTGAACTTATAAATTATGCTATCGTGGGAAAAATTTGACAAAACTGACATGCTTGTAGAAGTATTAATATTATCAGTAGTTAGAACCAGGACCCTGATAAAGCAAATTTTGCATTGCAAAATACTTTATTTACCAAGAGTAGCAAACAACAACGATATGATAATAAAATCGATCTCAATCATTAGTTTTCTTTTAAGTCTTTAAAAGAAATCATGTACAAGTCTCCTCTCTTCTCTTTTAAAGAGAATCCAGGGTTATAACGGCTAGCTTTTTACTTGCTCAGACAGAATAATTTTATGAACTTATGCTTACACTAAAATACCATAAAGGTTCATTAAAACTGTATTTAATAATTGACTACTACCTTCGCAATCATATTTTATTCCAATAAATTTCTTTCAAACAGGTTGTTGAAATACTAGTCAAAATCAATCAAAATAAACGATCAATAACTTCTTTTTCAAACTTAACAATTCTGGCCGTCAGTCACATAAGGCAGTGTCGGATGCAAGACAGATTTCTCAAAACCCCCTCGTTGCCACTCTCAAAAATAAATCCCACGGAACCGGATCATTAATATTCTCCATCTCCATCACACTCACTGCGACCTTCACTGAAAGAAATCAAACATAATAATACGCGTCGCCGAGGAAAACAAACGAGCTCCGGAGAACGGAAGGTCTCGAATTCGTGACGAATCGCCGAAAAGTTCACACGGATCCCTCTCATCAAAACAAAACGCCTTTTTCAAAAGAAAGAAACAACCTAATGGAGAATGGGGGATAAAGTAGAAGATTAAATCGAGTAGTGAATTGCGTTTCACGCAAGGTGTTTCTCGATTTATTGCCGCAATATTCCTCGCGTTTTTTGCCTCTCGAGTTCCATGGCGATTCTATCAGGAGTGGAATCGAAGAAAACTTCAATAAGCGCATGAGAGGGCGGACCAGAGAAAGGAAGGGGATGATTTATCCCTTACAATCGAATGGAGAGCTATATATTAATCCTACCAATTTATCAGAGTTCAGGACCCTGGGCTGAATGTCCATTCTTCTTCTATTCCCCTGACAGAGATATTCCCCGCATTTCTCTTTGGGTTTTTGAGGGGGCTAAAACTTATGGTGGGTCTTACCCTCGTCATTATTTCTTGCCCGGCCCCCGCAGTTTCATTTGTACAACGAGTAATACTGTGTTGTGGATTTTTTTTTATTACTCTCGCGATTTTTGATTTGAGACGCGAGTGTTTTTTTTTTTTTTAGTTTGGTTTCTGGCTAAAGTCGCTACACTTTGAAGAAGTATCAAATAAATCTAGAATGTTGTTCTTTGGATCCAACTCTAAGCTGTTAGATAACAACCGCACTTCTTAAGTGGGGCAGATGCGATGGGGAATTTTATTTCAGTCGGAAATATATATTTTTAAGGTAATTGAAAAAAAGTCTAAGATACTACGTCACTTTAATATATGCCATGTTATTTACAAAGATATAGATACTTAAAATAATCATTTTCTTTTGGATTCCTTTTAAAGATAACTTCTCTCCAATATTTGCATGCGTGCGGTTCTTAGTATTTATAGACTATACATTTATAATTTAATGGGAAGGCTTAATTTTAACCGAATACTGCGGTTATGAATTTTAGCTTTACCATAAACCACTTTTAAGGAATTTCATAAGCGTTAACTCCTTGAAAATAAAACTTATATTTTTCTTTAATTCCTTGTTAAGTTATAACTTTCTAAAACATTCAAAGAATACCTAAAAATATTTTCTGCTTTAATCATTTCTTTACCTATTCTGGTGTTTAAAACGTCCGTTTCACGTCTTTTATTTGAAAAACAACGCATCTTAGGGCCATGGAAGTAAGGTGTATCCATAAGTAAGTGACCATGCTGAATCCACTGAATAAACTAGACGAGGTAGAACAAAAATGTCAGTTAGTAACTTTTTTACTCATATTATACAAACGTAAAGAAAAAGTTTCATGAAAATATTTTAAGTATTCGAGTTTTTTTTAAAGGGTCGTCCAAAACTTAGAATCATCTCCAATTTTATTTATTATTCGATTTATTTGATGTTGGTCGAAATCCGTCGTCACGACACCGAAAAATTTTTTAAATTTGTGGACTGACCCTTTTTAAAGGTTAAAAATGTGCCAAATTTAATCGTTAATATTTCTTATTTTGCCTCTAGGATCTCTGTAAGTCATATTATTAAATTCGACATAGACACTTAACTATTGGTACACCTTCCTTCCATGACCTTAAGGGACATTGTTTTCTAAAACCTGTGAAACGGACTTTTCAAACACTCTGTATTAGGTAAGTTATACTCTCTTTTCAAGTGAAAGTAATCATTTCTTTCACATTTCAGAATTAAGAGAAAGCTTAGAAACTAATGATAACTTCCAACATGCTTCATAATTTTGTTCAATCATAATGGCATTGAATTTAACATTTCCTCTTAGAATGGATGGAATTGTATTTGAATGGGAAAACTTTCATGGTAATGTTAAGGTAGAAAGAAAAATGATTTTCCCTCCAATTAAAGAACGTAACTTTAATCACTGAAGGAAAAAACAGTTTAGAAGAGTATAAATAAGTCAGTTTTTCCTTGAACAAGTTGAATTATTCGTAAGAATAAATCTTATTGCTTGTTGTTATAGTTTTTGGGATTAGTCTTGGTCATTTTATAGTACCTAAAGCAGGTTTTATGGTTCTAATTTCTTTAGTTACTTGCTGATCACGAGTTATTCCACGGTGCCCCTCATGATGTTTCTAAATAATATCACAGCTCAATATACAGGGTGTCCACTCTTAAAGTGGCCCAATAGCTAAATTCTAAAACTTTAATATAGATGCATACTTCCAATGACACAAATGATCAAAATGAAGTAAAGATTCCTGTTTGATGTTTTTTAGGTCAAAAAATAATTTACATAAAAATACGAAATTTAAGGTTTTTTTCATGATCCTCTGGTCTTATCATAACTTTAAAGAACGGAATTTTATTATATTTTATGTCGAACGAAAAAAAAGGTTCCATAGTCTTACGACAAGAATTAACCGTGTACTACCACTTTGAATTTAAGGATTTTGGAGCAAGAAGAGCCCAACTTTAAATATCTTAGTTTGTGTTTGATGGACAGTCTTCAAAGTGAAATTTTAACAATAAAATCGATCTATATTTCAATGGAGTATAATTTAATGCCGCTAAAGATGGTGGGATAATTTTAATCTTTATTAAATTTGTGTATGACCCCCCCTTTTTAAAAAAAACTTTAACCCGTTATATCTCTGTCAATTTTTGTGCTTTAAAATGGAACTTTATTGTTCGATATAAAAAGTTAGCTATTAGTTCACTTTAAGAGTGAACACCTTGTACATCTAAGAAATTAAGACAACTTATTGAAAACACTTTAAAATATCTTATTCTGTATTATTCTAATATTGTTAATAATTTTGTTAGTAGATGGAGCCACAGTAAAACGGCCAGGTGGCGCTACTGTTGATTTATCTGTATATATATCTTGTTATGTTGATTTTAGTTTAAGTTTGATTCAGTTTGTTTTAAAATGTAACGTGTGAAACTCGGAATAAACGAGGTGATTTTACTTTTGGTGTTTTCTCTGGAGTCCCCCTGCACAGGCCAGTATTTGAAGATGTGGTTAGTGAGTTGCAACTAGGTTGGCTTGAGTTTAAGGTTAGTAAACATTTTTTTGGTGTCAGAAGTGGGATCGAGTTAATTTAGTTGTGACTTGTTGTTGTGTTTAGTATAGTTGGATTGAAATTATTGGTATTGAATTAGATTTGACTTGTTGTTTAGATTGCTGGTGAAATTTGTGTATTGATAATTGTTGTGCAGTGTTTATTGGTTATTGCATTAGTTTGTAGCGGGTTCGTGTAGTGGGGATCAGGATTGATTTTGAATTGTGTGTTTACGGGGAATTCTGGTTAGTTGAGTAGTTTGTTGTAGTGACTTTTGTGTTGTATAGTTCATAGTGTTGTTTTGTGTAGTTGACTTGGATTTTAGTCTTCGTGTAGTATTTGGGTTAGGCTTCGTATAGAACTTGGATTAGTCTTCGTGTAGTACTTGGGGTTAGGCTTCGTGTAGTACTTGGGTTAGTCTTCAAGTTGTTGTTTAGTCTTCAAGTAGTTGTTTAGTCTTCAAGAAGTTGCGGTTTAGACTTTTGTGTTGGTATGGTTCAGACGTTGAGTTAGTGCGTTGAGACTTCGTGTAGGGTAGGTTAGGTTTAGTCGTAGTATTGGACTTTAAGGTGTGTTTGTTGAAGCTGAGGTGATCAGATAGTATTAGAGGTTTGTGATTCAAGTTGTTGGTTGAAGTAGTGACCTTTGTAAGTATGGCTACTTCTATAAATTTTTTGAGAAGAGACGAATTGATAAGGTTAGCCTTGGAGTTAGGGATAACGTTAAAAGCTAACAAAATGATCGATATAAGAAACGAAATTTTGGAAAGTGATGTGCTTGAAAAATGTACTGAGGGTCTTGAGAGTATTATTGAATCGGTAAAGCAGCTTGTGGAGGATGAAAGGAAAGAAAAGGCTGATGAAAGGAAAGAAAAGGCTGATAAAATAGCTTTGGAAAAGAGTAGATTGGAGATCGAGAAACTGAAAGCTTCTCCGATCAATCCTGAAGTTGAGAAATTAAGGCTGCAACAGATAGAAAAGGAATTGGAGCTGGAGACACTACGTAGGGACAAACCACTGTTATCAAACCAGGGACCGGTGGTGGATGTGCTAGAAACCTTGATTAAAAGTGTTAGAACACTTAGCATTCCCGTACCAGCAAAAGCAGAGTCGTTTCATTTGTTTTTTCAATCCCTTGAGAAAGCATTTGAAATTAAAAATGTACCCAACGATCTCAAATCTGAAATTCTTCTTAACGTTTTGGGGGAAAGGGCTAATCATGTGATGACTCACATAAGCGCGGAAGATTTAAAGGATTATGATAAATTGAAATCTCTAGTGCTCAAAGAATTTCAAACAACACCGCAAGACTGCATAAATCATTTTCGCAAGGTAGTTAAGTCCCCTTCAGAAAGTTATGTTCAATTTGCCTCAAGATTGGGGGCAATCTTTGATTATTATTGTCAACTGAGAGGAGTTAACACTTTTGATTCTCTATGCGATTTGATTGTCTCGGATAGAATATTCATGTCTTTAGACAAAGACTTAACGAGTCATATCGGAACTAAACAAGGAGAGTCATTTTTTAAACCACAAGAAATGGCACGTGAATGTGATATATTTTTGTCTACTAAGCGATCAAGGATCGACAATGATTGCAATACAAGGGGTTCAAATGTTAAAGCTAGGTGGGAAGAAACTAAACCTAGAAACCCTAATTTTCGGTATAACAAGAATGTTTCTAATGTTTATGTATCGGGTATAAAAGTGCATAGTTGTATCTTGTGTAAAACAAATCAAAATCACTTGCTGAATTGCTGTCCTACTTTTAAGGCTTTGTCAGCATACGAGCGATTTGAAGTTGTTAGGCAGAACAAGCTGTGTTTTAAGTGTTTGTCTGCTGAGTGTTACGTAAAAAAATGTAATGCTAAAAATTGCTTTTGTGGGAAACCACATAATAACTTGCTTCATTTTCCAAAGACAAACAAAACTTGTCTAAAGGGTGAAGGTATCAAACCAAATGTTGACACGAGTGAAACAACTCAGTGTAATTCATCAGTTTCCAAATCAACCAAGATACCATCAGTGTTGTTACTAACTTGTACTGTATATGCTAGCGGAGTAGATATACCAAATTTAAATAAAATGGTACGTATTTTGGGTGATAACGGTTCAGAGAGAAGTTGGTGTACTAAATCCTTAGTTAACACCTTAAATCTAAAATCTATCAGAGAAGAGAGGTTAACTGTGTTTTCCTTTGGCTCAACAAAGCCATCCGAAAAATTGTACGATGTAGTGGAGTTGAAACTAACCAGTAGGTATAACTCAAATCAATTTATTTGGGTTGAAGTTTTGGTGGCTGAAACAATTACTGCTGCACACGTTTCTCTTCCTAATGCGGAAGTGCAAAAAATTGTGCAGTCCAAGGGTTTGGATTTGGCTGATTGCTGTGACAGCAATATTGAGGTACTAATTGGAGCCGATGTATTTTGGCAGATTGTTGAATCTTCTTTTGGTAAAATAAACCAAACCTTAACTTGTGTACCAACAATTTTTGGAGTTGCGTTACAAGGAAGTCTTAAGGCTCAGGATCATAAAGTTAATATGCCAGGGTTCACAAATTGTTTTGTAGCTCCTACAGATGTTCAAGTATTGTGGGAATTGGATAGCTTGGGAATCAAAGAAAAGGAAGGTATGAATATTGCTGAAAAAACACTAACGGATGAGTTTGAGAAAAATTTGAAATTCGTGGATGGAAGGTACGAGACGGATTTGTTGTGGAAGTTAGCTCCTGAGGAATTGGGAAATAATTACCAGTTGGCTAAAAGGCAATTCGATGAGTTAGAAAAGGGGTTTTCAAAAAATAATTGGATTGCTGATGAGTATGCGGAAATAATAAGTAGCCAAAAGTTAAGTGGAATTATTGAGGAATGTGGCAGAGATGAGCAGGAGTATTTTATGCCACACAGAGCGGTAGTGAGAGAGGACAAGGAGACAACTAAAGTTCGGATAGTCTTCAATTGTAGTTCCAAGTCTAAGAATAATCTTTCACTAAACGAGTGCTTGGAAACAGGCCCAAACTTAAATCCCAATATCCTAGATGTGATTTTAAGTTTCAGAAGTCACGAGGTCGTATTTAATGGTGATATAGAGAAAGCATTCCTGATGATAAGAATTTCGGAAAAGGACAGGAAGTTTTTGAAATTTCTTTGGTTCGCGGATAGTCCTAGTAGAGATTACAAATTTATGAGAATGAACAGATTACCGTTTGGTTGTAAAAGTTCACCTTTCATTTTGAGTGCCACGATAAAATATCATATTAGAAAATTTGAGAAGAGTAAGCCGCAAGTATTCAAAATGTTAGATACATCGCTTTACGTAGATGATTTATTTTTTGGTGGAAATACTGTTAGCGAGGCGTTTGAGTTGTCATCCGATGCTGCTGTAATCCTAAAACAAGGTGGATTCAATTTAAGGAAATTGAGATCCAATAGTAGGGAGTTAGAAAAATTATGGATCGAAAATGGACTTTGTAAGGGTGAGACCAAAGGAGTTAAACCTTTAAAGGTCTTAGGGTTAAATTGGAACCCTTTAGAAGACGAGTTATCGCTAGAGTTAAACGATTTAAGCGATTCCTGGAAAACTTTGAGGCCTAGTAAAAGAAGTGTTTTACAGACGGCAGCAAAAATCTTTGATCCTCTTGGATTAATTGCACCATTTTTGATACGTGTAAAATTGTTGTTACAGGAAATTTGGGAGAAAGCATGTGAGTGGGACGAGGATTTGCCAGAGGACTTGTGGCAAAAGTGGATCAATTGGTGTGGAGAAATCGAGAAATTGGTAAACATAAAGATCCCAAGAAATTGCTTCCTGGATTGTAAGGATGTGCAAATAGAGGTAAATGTGTTTTGCGACGCTTCTCCAAACGCTTATGGAGCAGTTGTATATTTTAGATATACTGAAGTAAGCGGCAATTATAAGGTGTCCTTTATAATGTCAAAAAGTAGAGTTGCACCCCTAAAGAAGTTGACATTGCCAAGGTTGGAACTTATGGCCATGGTGATAGGTGCTAGAGTAGGTAGTTACCTGAAGAATGTTTTCAAGGATAAAATAAGTAAAATAGTGTTCTGGAGTGATTCGTGTATCGCGTTACATTGGGTAAAGGGGAGTGCAAAGCGATGGAAAGAGTTTGTGTCGAATAGAGTAGTTGAAGTACAGGAAAGAACAAGTCCTAGTGACTGGTACTATTGCCCTTCGAGTGATAACCCTGCCGATCTGCTGACTAGAGGGTTGGCAGCGGAAAAGCTGATAAATTGTGACAAATGGTGGGAAGGCCCAATTTGGTTAAGAAATGAATGTCAGGGTTGGCCTGATCAGAGGATTAGTGGGTTATCAAGTGTAGAAAGCGAGGAGGTGGTAAGAGAGAAAAAAAAGGAATCTGTAAATACCTTTTTAGTTAAATTGGAGTCAGATGATAACCTTTGGGACCGATTTTCAGACTGGAATAGACTAAAAAGAGTAGTTGCTTGGTGGTTGAGGTTCGTCGGAAATGCGAGGGGAAACAAGATCTCAACTCCTTTTTTGCAGTGGTGTGAATTAAGACACGCGCATGATGTTATTATTAAAGTAGTTCAAAGGAGTACGTACAAAAGTGAAATAGATGCCTTAGAGAGATCTAAAGTAGTAACGAAAAGTTCATTAAATTCGTTGAACCCGTTTTTGGACAGTAAAGGTTTATTACGGGTTGGAGGACGATTACGGAATGCAAATTTGGCAGAGACTGTAAAACATCAGCTCATATTGCCAAAAAACCACCCTGTTACAGTGTTGTTGATTAAATTTTACCATCATGATTACAAGCATGCAGGGATACAGTTAATTAATTCTGCTATGAAACAGAAGTATTGGATTATGGGGGCAAAATCAGCAATACGTAAAGAACTAAGAAAATGTGTAATTTGTGCCCGATTTTCCTCTGAGCTCTCAAAACAGATTATGGCAGACTTGCCTTCTGCGAGAGTAAACCCAGGAAGAGCGTTTCTTAGGATCGGTACTGATTATGCAGGACCATTTCTAATCACCCCTCGGCGTGGTAGAGGAATCAAGCCAGTAAAAATGTACGTATGTGTATACGTTTGTTTCACTACGAAAGCGGTACATTTTGAATTGGCAAGTGATCTTACTGCGCAAGCGTGTATAGCGGCTCTTAAGAGATTCATAGCCAGGCGAGGGAAGCCAATTGAAATATTTAGTGATTGCGGCACGAACTTTGTTGGTGCGAAAAACTACCTACAAGCCAGTGAAGTAGAGGCAATTGGCAGTTATGTGGGTAATGAAGAAATAAAATGGTCAATGATCGTGCCGTCAGCTCCCCATTTCGGTGGCTTATGGGAGGCTGCTGTAAAATCTATGAAACACCATTTAAGGCGTGTGATTGGATCTCAGATCCTCACACAAGAAGAGTTTTACACATGTTTAACCGAGATAGAGGCAATACTTAACTCGAGACCGTTGGTGGCTGCCTCGGAGGACCCAGGTGACTTTTCCATCATATCACCTGGTCACTTCCTCATCGGCACAGAAATGAAGAGAATTCCCGAACCTGATGAGCAGAAATTAACCTTACGTGAGAGGTGGAAGTTAATTTCACAGATTTCCCAGTCGTTTTGGAAGTCATGGTCCAAAGACTACTTAACACAGTTGCAAGTGCGAACAAAGTGGAAGTATCCAAGTGTTGATTTGAAGGTAAACGATCTAGTATTAATCAAAGAGGATAACTTGCCACCACTGAAGTGGAGACTAGCAAGAGTGATTAATACCTTTAAAGGAACGGACAATAAAGTGAGAACTGTGACTTTGAGAACGGCTACAGGAGAATTTAAAAGACCAATTCACAAATTGGTCAGACTTCCAGTGGATGATTAATTTGTTTTTATTTTTAATTGTGAGATATTGTTATATCTAATTGATTTATTTACTTTCAGCTAATTCTTGATTTCAGCTGTATGACGGAGTCATGGGGGCCGAATGTTAATAATTTTGTTAGTAGATGGAGCCACAGTAAAACGGCCAGGTGGCGCTACTGTTGATTTATCTGTATATATATCTTGTTATGTTGATTTTAGTTTAAGTTTGATTCAGTTTGTTTTAAAATGTAACGTGTGAAACTCGGAATAAACGAGGTGATTTTACTTTTGGTGTTTTCTCTGGAGTCCCCCTGCACAGGCCAGTATTTGAAGATGTGGTTAGTGAGTTGCAACTAGGTTGGCTTGAGTTTAAGGTTAGTAAACAAATATATTTATTTATATTTTCCACATTTATGTTTTATCTACAAAACTAAAAAATATAAATTTACTAAAGAGGTCTTTGCCCTGAAAAGTCAACCCAATTATCCCTACAATAATTAGACAGTGCTCCAGCTTCATGGTTAAGATGGATTTTAGTTTCCCTATTTTCTTACCATTTCAATAATTCAAAATCTATTTTTTTTTTCTAAACGAATTAGGATTTGTAGGGTTAATTTTAACTTAGAGTAAAAGTATTCGACCATATATAAATTTCCTGAATATTAATTTCTTTTATTTTCAGTGTAAAAGAACACATAAAAACGTTATTCTTATTAAATAACAAAAACCACTGGAACTTTGCTTTCATTGCAGAAAACTTTTGAAATAAGTATAGATATATTTTGCAGTATTTTTAATGAAGAATAAGGAAAATCATTAGTTGGCCAGACAAAAATAAACAATAATACCCTCATTTGAAGTTTAATATTTTTCTTAAACTTACCATACGCTAAGAATGTGGAATTGTTATATTAAAATATTTTAACATAGAATAAATAAGTTTCTTTTCAGTAAGATTAATGAGCCATTGAAGGGTTTATATTTCAGTAAGAAATTGTCTGCCCTTAAAATGGTAAACTTTAAAAAATCCTAATGAGCTACACGGTAATCTAAGCTAGCCAAACTGAGGTAATTGGGTTTTGGTAGGTTAACAATTTTTAGTAAAATTAATTACAGTTCCATAAAATTATTTTTTTGCCGTTGTTATACGCAGTGTATAAATTGAATAAAATATATGTTGTAGTGTAAATGTTAAGAATGTAGGTAGTCAGTCTCTTAAAAATACTTCTGTGATTGCTACAGTATTTCAAAAAAATTTTAAAGTATTCAAAAAGTAAAAGTTTAAAGTATTTCAAAATTGGAGGATTGATTTTTTTTATATACCTAATACAAAAAAAATGAAGAATTTAAACATGAAACTCACTCTAAATAATGTAGTATATCAAATAAAATTATTTAGAAACTAAAAACATTTTCATATTAGACAGAAGATTAGAAATTTTACCATGAAAAACACTGATTTATTTTAATTCTTAGCATACAATTCAAGAAATAGAAGTCCATAACAAACATGTAACAAAAATCACCCCAAGAAAACTAGAAAGATACATTGATTTTAAATAAAAAAAACCCTTTATTTTTCCTGAAATCTGTGATTAAAAACTTTTCTTCCTCTAAAGATTATTTTGTTTTATAATATCATTGCATAAAATTATTGAAATTACTTGGAACTATTTGGAAGAAATACATCTTACATAAATTATCCCAAGGAGTGTGTGCATGACATTAACTTTTATAAATTGACATTTTTGTTTGATGTTAAAGCATTGGTAGTCAAACATTTAAGGAGAAGTAGCAACGTTTAAGTTTAAACAAGGTACTAAATGCAAATTCGCTCTTAAGAGTGTGCTTAGTAGCAGATGTAAACAGGTATTATTCGAAAAAAAAATAATAAATCTGTTAATATCTTTAAAAGCATATGCACAATAAAAAACCAAAGCCTCTTTTCAAAGTCTTAAATAAAAATGTATCATGTCTGATATCAGATCACTAACAAAGTTTTGCATTTTAAGAAACTAAGGGAAGCAAGAAATTTTGACTTCTTATTAACTATAAAGTGTTTTTTTTTGTTCCTCTAAAAATAAAGCGTTCTAAAAATATTTCCATAGTAAACATATTTCACAAAACACCAGCTTTTTTAAAAATTAAAATTTTGAATTTAAGTTCTTCTATTTGTTTATTATATTTCTACAAAACTGTTTTTGGTAGTCATATACACAAATAATTGTAGTAAAAAAACTTAAACATTAAAAACAAAAGTTTTTGAAATTATTCTTAAACACTTAAATTTTGATATTTTATAACTATGTAAAAATAAAATGTAAAAATATTTACAAATTTTTTTATTTGTTTAATATTATCACCTATTTTATATGTCATTCAGTATTATGTGTCAGATGCTTTAAATTGGTAAATTTAAACACCTATGAGTACATTCTTAAAATAAGTTGTATCAGTAAATTTGAAGCATATTATGCATGTAATATCCATATTATAATGCCCCAGTATCACTCAGTATCAGTTTTCATTTGCTACGTGTTTGAATTAAATTGGAATAAAATGTTTCCAGTTATAAAAAAAAGATAAAGATAGTAATTTTCTAAATTTTGTTCTTCATTCGTTTGATTTTGTTGTACTACCCTTACAGAAAAATGCTAGATAATAATTGAACAAATATTTAAGGATGCTCTAAAAAAGATCAGCTTTGAACTTTTTATTACATTCATACAAAATAATTTCACATGCACATCTCAAACGGAAATATTCCCCCATTTCTAAATAATATGGTTATTTTTCAGATCCCTCTAACCTAATATCTCCTCAACCTGTTTACTCATAAACTCCATTACGGATGTCATCCAAACCTAACTTACTCATCTCAAATACCACTACGGCGAATCTCCAGAAATGAGTCAACTCACGCTCCTCACACACATTTCAAAAACCTTCCAATCTCTCATCACAGCACCCTCCCTCCCTCCCCTCCCAAATCCGTCTCCGAAAACAGAATCTTCGAAAACTATGTTTCTGAAAACTTCGTTTTCCAAAATCCTCCCCGTGAGTTGTTTACTGCGAAAGCCTTATCTGTCGACGGAGTGACAATGACTCCAAATTCGATACTCTATCACACCCGCCATCTTGCTCCGTCCCTGGGGCATTCCTGGGGGTTACGCTGAAACCCCGAGGGAGGCCTTCCGGAATCCTCGTAAACGCCGCGCAGCTCTATCCTCTGGGAGATCTGATGCAAAGCATGAGCTCAGTGAAGAAACAAGGGGGAGTATTAAAGTTTTGTGCAGTGACAATATCGCTTTTCCTGCGTCGTGAAATACTGCTCATTTATGCGACTCGTGTGACGCAATAACTTAAAAATGGAAACTTTATCCGGCCTTCGCGCTTTGGGGGGCATTTGTTTGGATCTTGGAGAGAAGTCCTGGTCGTTAGTTTCGGGGGAGTTAGGGTGGCGTTAATGTGCGTTTGATATAATAACGGGTTTGTGCAAAAATGGGGCTGGTGTGGAAATAGGCGTAAGTGTGATTTAATGGTTTGCTGCGATAAATCAAGTTAAGGGGATTGTTTTCGGATGCCTATTTGGATTTCGTTTGGCTTAGTTGAGATTTGAGAATACAAAATTTTGGAATTGAAGAGAATTTAAATTCTGTTACGCCTGAAAGAAAATATTTTAATGCTAATAGTTATGTATTTACTCAATAATAACTTGCTCTGAAAACTTAATAACTTCTAGGCAACGTTAATGTTTTTAAATTTGATAAGTGTTTAGGAAATATTTTATCGAAATATAACATTTAGAGTTTTAAACATTTCTAGTATTAGTTTAAAATGTTGATAACAACACTTCTAAATTAACAAAACTAACTACTACAGGTGGTTAAATTTTTAGTTTTCATTTGTTGAATTAAAATGGCTATTTCTTGTAAAACTAGACTAGAAAACTGCAGTCTTACGTTTGGTTTGTATTTAATAATGTTTTTATTTCATTAAATTTTCTCATTTCAAACATCATTGATCTGTTTCTTTAAATTTTATATATTCTTATCGGATTTTAAAACGTAAAAATATCTTAGTAAATACTTGATTATTTCCTTTTAATAACTCTTGCCTAAACCTGTTCACTAAAACGAACCCTAAACAGTTTTATATAAATAATGAAGTATCGATATACGTGTTTCAGGAAAAGAAGTACTTACGGGATATACGTAATATATGACTACTTTTCTAGGGCATGAAAGCATTAATAGACTATTCAATAGATAGCAATTAATCAAGGCTGTCCAAAGCTTTTAGGATTTCTGATGTTAATGGTAGTTAGTAAGGTAACTAGCTTTTATGGGATAATTAAAATACACTGCAGCTTAACGAAAATGCTCGAAATTCTGAACATGTTATAGGATACATTTTTAATTGACATGATAAATTTTCAATCTTAAATAATGATGTTTTTAGTAAATATCCTTAAAACTGTTTCACAATTTGATTCACGAGGGTCCTGTTTAGTAATTTCCAAGCAAGAGTCGTTCATTACAAGAGATTGACATTCTACTTCTATCAAAAGCCCTTGATACATTATGGAACACTGCTCACTTTAAGATAACAAATATTCCTAAAAGGGTCAAAATGAGGTCACAAATAACAACTCACCCGCAAAAGTATCTACTAGTATCCGAGAGATCATCAAACTCACTGAACTAATGACCCCTCAACAGAGTCATTGATCACTAGCACCATTAGTTACAAGTGGTTACAGCGACATTCTGAAGGTAGAGCCCACGCGTATTCATGGGCGATTATACAGTGCTGGCGAACGCCATGACTTTCCTCAGATGCTGATATTGAGGTATTCAGCTGATTGAGAGGTTTGGAGTGTTTGCGAATATCGGTGGTGAAAAGCGGGAAGGTATGGGACGGATTCGCCTGGATGGCAATTAGATTCCACTTGGATCTATTGAGGGATAATTCCAGCTTTTGAGCCTTGTTTGGATGCCCGCTTTACTGTGAAGTAGGGTGTTTGTGGGTCGAAGTACCTCATGATTGTTGTGCAATGTTTGATTAGCTACCAATATCTTCATTAGGGTTATTTAGGTTATTAGCTTTGGGAGATGGGAATGTTTTGTATTGGGTGTTCATTTCTGTTGGTTCAATTATTCGTATAACTTTCGGCAAAGCAGCAATTTTCTCTATTGGCATTAAATATGTTTATTGTTTAGTCTCTATTATGTTGTAATAAAGTGATGTCTTTAAACTAAAGGTTCATAAACCAAAAACTTTAGTTATGGTTTAAAAATTTTAAACAAAAAAAAATCCTTAACCATTTTTTAGGACTGACGATCCCTGAAGTAGTTGGTATGCTTGAAAGTATCCAATAATACAATAATGCCCATACTAAGTTGCTAACTTGCTACTAAACTTCCTCTTTCTGCTAGTTTTAGAGTTATAAATTGACAAAGAATTTAATCTAAGATTTATTATGAAAGTCATTATTAAGATTATTAACACTTATTTATGTATAGTTCGAAGATTTTCCTGTCGCATGATCAAATCATCAATCATTGTGTTAGTATATGACATAAACCACTTCACGATTAAAACCACACCTTATTGTTATTAAATATGCTTTATGAGGAAAAAGAACTATAAGCTAAAACTTTCATTAATTTCAATAGCAGCCCCGTTTCATCAAATAAGAACCTTAAGAACTATCCAATCTTTCATTTACCTCAAAGAGCTCCACTAATTACTGGTCATTACACCCCAGAAACTCCTTCTTTAAAGAAAGATTAACCCCAAAACTTCAATCGATCTCCATGTATTTCGCATCACAAATCCATAACACCTCCGATCAATCAAGACCCTTGATGAAATCAGTCACATTCATAAAACTCCAGACGAAATTAATCACTTTTACTACTACTACTGTTCGCATTCCGCAAAATTCCCCGATCAATTAATTATTTCAACCACCGCCATCTTAATCCATTATTTCATAAGTCCACACTCTGCTCAATTTTCCATTCAGTTATCCGCTTATTGTTTAAAGTAATGAATTCCCTCGCAGTGGCCATACCTTGCCATTACGTCCCAAACCGCACGAAACCGACGCAATCATCCGAGACGAATGGTCCGCGGGTTTACGTTAATAATTACGAAGACAAATTGTCGGTAATAGTCGGGTTTGGCGACAGGGCTCCTAAACTGGTACCGCCAATATTAACGCTCCCTGCTGAGGATCCTCTGTCCTCGTCCTAATGGAACACAGTAGCAGTCTGAGTTGCCTCTCCTAAAGTCTATTATCAAGTCGTCAACGTGTGGGAAATTTAATTACATTTGTTGAAAATGCATGTGTTTATATCGATTGAGATGAAGTTGTAGTCTCCGACTGGTGCTGTGTCGTTAATAATAGTGAGATGTAAATTAGTGTTGATGAAAACTAGAGAAATTGAAATATTTATAGGGGGAGTTTTTATACGTAGTATCTCTATTTTTTTTTGGAAATAATTCCTGTCATTTAATATTCATTACAATAAACATGAATGGTTGGTGTACTTCAAAACTAAATAATTTTATAACAAAAAAAACACTACACATTATAGAAAATGATGTTAACTGAATACATTCTCTAGGTTCCATCTTTAAATGTATAACTTTAATTACAATTTTTTACATCTTTATTGAAGCTATCTGTTGCTTTTCAATGACCAAAAAACCAAATGAGTTTAAACTTATATTGCATTCTATGGTTTTTGTATCTAAATTAGAAATTATAGTTGCAACTTGCTTTGCAGTGGACAAGTAAATAAATAATTAATTATTGCAAATTGTATAAATACTTAACTTCTTAAAAATTAAGTGACGTATGACGGAAACACTAATTTTGCCTCTAAACTGACAAAAAAAAAAGAGTCTAAAATTTTAACAAGATTGAAGTTGATACGTAATTATTTTAGAAAAAAAAGCCGGTTGAGTTAACTACTTCTTTTCAAATCAGTATCAGATCCTTATGAAAAAAAATACGAATAACACTTCAAAAACTCAAGAACATTGAATTTGCCTTTAAAGATCACATAAAAAATATAAATCATTAATTAGTAATTCATTTATTTCGTACAAGCTAATTTATCTTGTTTTCTGAAATCCTTTACTCGTATAGGTTCATTCAAGTGTAAAGTTTTGTTTGCTATTTCAAATGCAATTACCAATAACTTGGGACTTTTTTCCCAATGTAGTTTTGAAGTGTGGTGAGGAAAATTAATTAGCATTAATGCCTTTAAAGTTGAAAAAATTCGTTTACAAGGTTAATCAATTTTTTTTGAATAAATGTATTTTGCATTAGAAATAGTTGGAAGTTAGATCCCAAAGACTTATTTTAAGATCTTTAATTATGTTATTCAACGAACGAACCCTGAGCTTAATTAATGAATGCATTGGGGATGTTAAGATATAAAAAATGTTATTGTACTACATCCTTTATTAAAATATAATTTATATTTTGTGTAAAAAGGGAAGATAATATCTTTAGTGTTTAGTTACTAATCATTCTAATCAATATATTTTTTTATTTTCATAATAAGAATAAGCAGTGAAGAGTAATTTAATAATGCATAGTTTATTTCTTTTATAAAACCTAGCTCATTTTATGTATTATGACTTTTTTGAGGTATTAATTTTGTTTGAAATAATTTTTTAAAAGGCATTTGTGGATTTAAGGTAAAACATAAAAAGTATAAAAATAAAGTCATCTTTTTAAATTCTTTTTTATTTCAGTTTATATATTCACTTCACAAATTAATATCTTAGCATAAATACCTAAATTTATTTTAATATAAAAAGGAATTTCAAAATGATCTGGAAAAATGTAGGTTGGTTCAACCATAGGGTTAATGAAAAAGTAGAATTATATTTATATTAATAGAATAGAAAATAGTTCATAAAATTCCATTTTGTATTCAATGAATTATAATTTTCCAAACAAATTATTTAATTTAAAACATGAAAATAATCTTATATTTTATGTGCTTACTTAGTTAGATTATGGCCCTTTTCTGAGAAAATGAGCATAATATTAAAAATCAATATAAATAATTAAACAATGCAATTTACACTGAGGTTATAGTTAAATGAAATGTTATGTGGAAGAGTGTCACAACTTAATGAATGATATACTTTATTCCCAAGCATTTAATGTTTAGAATATAATCTTCTTCAAACTAGGGGGTCTGTGAGTTACCGATTTTCTTTCAAGGTATAAAAGTACCATTGAAGCCAAAGTCCCTCGATTTTGATTGTTTCAATTCAAAAACCTTAAGAAGAATTTTAAGAGTACAAAAATAAAAACATCGAATGCTAACTATAACTACAAATGCTTGTTTTATACAAAAGGAATTTACTCCACTAAAATCTTTCTGATCAAAGTTATCATTAAAAATATTATAACATCTTGACGCATCTTAATCTAAGGTTTTTTTTTTTGTTTCAATCATAATAATCCTATCTGTAAGAAAAACTAAGATAATACCGTTTTGTTATCTTTTAGTTACATAGCGAGTTATTCAATATTTTCCCTACTAAATAATTTATAGGAAAATAAATTAGAGTATCAATATAAGATAGATGAGTTTCAAAAATTTTATATTTTATTTTTTTAATTACCTAATTCTTTATTGGAATGTTTTTAAAATGTAGGGCATTATAAAAATGCTTTTTTTGAATTTCAGAAATTCATCTATCTTAGAACATCTTGATAAAATAAAATATATTCTTAGTTTTACATAAAATGAAACAAATATTGTCTTATTTATTTTCCTATAAATTATTTAGTAGTGAGAATATTGAATAACTCGCTATATAACTTAAAGATAACAAAACGGTACTATCTTGTTTTTTCTTACAGCAAAGATTACGATGATTGCAACAAAAAATAACCTTGGATTAAGATGCGTCTAGTCCTTCCATTTCATAAATAATCTCCCGCTAGTTGAAATACCCCACGGAATAAATCTAAATGTAGCTCACCAGCACCAAAGTACTCCCGGTACTTTTTCGTTAGCCGGCAAGCAATAAAGGCAACGCAAGAACCTACTCTTGTAATGGGGGAAGATAATCTAAAAACATTATCTGGACTAAGAGCTTCCCCAATAACGCTTCCTTACCACCGTGGGGAACAAGAGAACCCGAAAATATTTCTTTTTATAATATTTTTCTTTTCCGCTTGAAGGTTTACGGCTAGAAAAGTCACTCTACTTCGACCAGAGCAGTCATTAAGTTTTATTGTGTTATTCGGCCTTACAATAGAGGATCCCGATTAAGTGGCTTTGATGCGATTCCGATTATTTTATTATAAATGACGTGAGATTTCTTTGCTGTTAGCTCGGGGCTTCGATGAACAGGCTAGATTGGAGCATTGATGAATTTTTAGATCATTTCGGGGAAAAGGCTTTTGGTGCTGTCCGGCCTTTTGGCTTCTTTGTTGGTCATTGTTTTTCGGGGAAAGGGTTTTATTTGTGTTGCTTTTCGGTAGATCTGAAGAGGATTTTTTGTTGTTGTTTTGGGGAAATGTTGGAATGGGGTGTTAAGCTTTCACTCAATTTGATCGTTGTCGCTGAATGCAATTAAGTAGTATAAGGAAAGTAAGTGACTGAAAGACGTAAATAAAACTCTGAAATATAAACGATGAACTGAGTGAAGTAAGTACTTTAACTGAGAATACGTTTACTTTTAGCAAATAGGATTGAACATACAAGTTTTTACAAGTTAATTTTTCTTTTTTAAGTAAATATTGTAACTAAACAGATATTTCTTACTCATCATTTAAAATTTACTCGTATAATGAAATAATAATCGTATATAGAAATTTTTCGTTGAATAAAAATGGAAATATCTTTTCAATGAAGTTGAGGATAACAAATAAAATTGTATTGTTTTATGCAGTTGAGTCAACTTTTTATTTAATTTTTTACACTGGTGTACACCAGTGTATTTAAATATAACATTTTTGACTGAGACGTGTCAGTCAAAAATGTT
This sequence comes from Tetragnatha montana, assembly GCA_963680715.1. Classification (NCBI taxonomy): domain Eukaryota; kingdom Metazoa; phylum Arthropoda; class Arachnida; order Araneae; family Tetragnathidae; genus Tetragnatha; species Tetragnatha montana. The sequence continues at coordinate 36,066,386 of OY796675.1, forward strand.
ATATTTAAATTTTTTTGAATTACCTAATTTTTATTGGATTGTTTTTAAAAGGTTGGACATTATAAAAATGCTTTTTTGAATTTTAGAAACTCATAAATTTAACATACGTATATATAATTATATTTTATTATTTAAACGGATATACAGAAAAAAATATTTAAGTAACTTTGAAACAAAAAAAAATCATTCTCTTTGGAATAGATAATACAGTTAAAAATAAAGAAAAAATTTGTTCCACTCATTTAAAAAAAATATGATCCATTGGTTTATTTAAATACATAAACTCAAAGCTTCTAAGAATGATTCAAAGAAAGTTTTCCCCATTGCCAAAGAGACAAATGGAATAAAAGAAGATAATAGACAATAACAGTCAAACTTTCCATTATTTAATAATGGAATTTCGCAAGAAACCTCTGCATAAACATCTCACTATCCACATCCCAACTGAGTTCAAATCCTCCTCCTCTGACACTCATCTAATATTTTTTCACCAGAAAACTTGGTAAACATTTGGATACGAACTGCAATAAATAGACGTCCGCCTCAACAGCTCCGCTGTTTTATAAGTCAGAGGAGAATACCCTCTTTGTTTGAGAAGCAATTTAGAAAACCGAGGAAATAAAACTTTCTTCCCGCACACTCCATCTTTTGAGTTACGATGTTGAATAAATTACCCCTTTAAAAGTCCATGGAAGTTTTTATTAAATGATGAATATCTCCGCAGAGTAGCGGCGAAATAATTATAGCGCCCTATTTATTCGACGCAGGAAGCAATAACTCCAGACAACCAGAAATAATAATAACAGTAACGACGACGACGTTGGTAATAACAAAGAACACCTAAGCTGTCTCCCATTCAGACTTGCAGATGGGGGAAAAAGGAGCGGTTTTCCAGCTCTATTATTGCCAGAACCGCCTCACCGCAGAAGCCAAACAGGAGGAAAAAACCGTGCTGAAAAGGGGGGAAATATATACATGAGAAGAGGTAGGAACTTTTCAGTCCTGGGAGAGAAATAATTGAGGCGGGCCTATTTTTTGCCGTTATTATTATCATATTTTTTTTAAATATTTCTTTTTTTACCTCCGTTTCTACTGTGTGACAGCTTTTTCTGAATCTTTTCTCCTATTCCTCCGAAAAATCCCAGCGTCTGAATAAAATGGTAATAATAAAAAGCCCGGGCATGAGAAGAGAGGGTTCCGCGTGAATCCTAATTTCCTGGACCCGGGAATCCGGGATTTTTCAGAATCAGAGCAATTGCGTTTCGGGAGTGGAGTGGCAGGTTTCTTGAGCGTGACGTCACTGTAGATTTTTTTTTATCCTGGAAAAAATCGGGAAAAGTTGTTTCAGAATAAACACTTAAAAGCATGGCAAATAGAGCGGGTTCCGTCCCAGGAAAGTGGTTATTGTAATATCATGCAAAAGGGAAAAGTGTTTCTTTTTTCGGAGGTTCCTCTGCCTTAGAAGTGCCCTTTTTTCGTGAAGGAAGTATCCTTTTTCTGACGGAAGGATATTAAGTTGTCACAATTTTCGCACTTTTACCTTCACAAGGAAGGTCCTGTGGAATATATTCTGCATTTCTCATTAGGAAATGTTTGAGAGTTTTTTACTAGGGTTTTTTTATGCAGGACTGGATTTGGACAGATGTACCAAATTTTTTAGATTATATGTTTTGAAGAAATTATACCCTAACATCATGTTCAATTTTTGGTAATACTAAGATAATTTTTAAATTAAAAATAAATGTTAGAAAAATATTTTGTGTAAAAATGTTTAGAAAACGCAATTTTATCTTTGGGCTAACTTACAGTTTTATTTTAAACATTTTAAAGAAATACACCTTTTTGCAATACAAATTTTCAAATTTATTTTGTTTTATTGCCACATGGGGGTATCAAAATTTTTAAAGATCTGTAGACTGATCCTGTTTCAGTCAGATGACAGTGCCAAATCTTTCTTAAAAATGACGCAAAAACTAATTATTTTTTATTTTTAAATCAAATCAAATTTATTGACAACAAGCAGGAAAAAGGAAAACGTACAATAAAAATACAATATCGTACATACAATAAACACACATTTAACAAAATTCACAGTAACACTCACAATAAACAGTTAAACTAAAAACAGAAAAAAGAGATTTTACTGAAATATCGCAACGAAGCCAAATCCACACCTTTTTTATTTTTTTGGTACATATTTTAAAATATTTTAATGCAATTTTTTTCAAAACACTACAATTACATTACGAAACATTAAAATTTTTCTGCAATTACAAAACATTACAATCTTGTGACCAAAGTATCTTAACCAAATCTTATCTTATGACCAAAGTAAATACCATAAATCCTACAACAGAATTCACACGAATAGAAGACTAAAATAATACATACACTCGTGTCGATTACAAGAAAGGAGAAAATAATGCCATTATATAGCAATAAAAACTACCTGTTTTGATGTATGGGTATTATATCCTGCGCATTAGCATCGAAAAAAAATGACAATAGCTCTAGAAATAATGCATACATCAATGCATATGTCTGTCTCATCAACAGGAAACATAACCCTAGTCTATTTACCCCTGAATAATTAGGATCTCGGACACAACCCAAACAACAACCACCATAAAAAAAAACATCCATTATTACATTATTCGGCGTTATCTGATCCATAACATGCACTGCCGAGAATTCGTGCTTCCTCGACCACAACGCAAAGCGAGGGTGAAAATACCAATTTGATTCCTTGGGATGGACACAGCTGCCGGACCAGCCACCCGAATAGAATAATCCCGGAATCTCATGCAGCAGAGAAATTCGTGACGAGGGGTCCAGTGACAAATCATTTCTGACTGATCACTCGTAGCTTTTCAGGAAAGAAGATTAGCTTGACATTAAGTGACCTTCCCTCGTATTGATTCAGCTCTTCTCCCATGGTCAAAGCCAGTTGTTGCTTTTTCCGCCTTTTGCCTCTCACGCGCTGTTGTTTCTTTTCGCCTTTCTTTCTGCTTGGTCTGGATTATTTTTCTGGTCGCCTCTCTCTCTCTTTTTCTTTTGGGGGGTAGAAGGGGTTATGTATGGGCCCATCAGTCCTGGGGTGGAAGAGACATCTGCATGTGACGGGGGAGAAGGGAGTTTGCATCTTTTATGTGCGGGAGAAAGAAGGACTGGGATTTTTTTTTTTTGGGGGGGGGGCTTTGTTTGGATCGATTGTGGATTGATTTATAAGGGTGTTGGTGTGATGAATGGAGGCTGTTTTGAATGCGTTGGGTGGAAATGATAAAGTGACGAGTTTTAATTAAGTGGGAACATTTTTTATATCGGTAAGAAGTGATACATTACTTTAGTGATAAAAATATATTAGTGACAATACATTGTGTTGAATTTCTGTACTCATTGGCGTGTTCATTGCATTGATGAAAGCCCAGAAACTCTTTAATTTTTCTTTTTTATATTATCGACCTAACGCATAACGGAATTTTTTTTTGTTAAAAACTTAACGAAACCTTTAGTAATAACAATGTAATCAATTAAGTTTCACTGTAAAATAATGTTTAATGTTTCACCTGTATTATAACTCTCTTCAAGCATAAATTGTAATTAATGCATACAATTGCTTATGTTCTGTATATTTTTAAATTTTTAATAAATATTTAGAAGTGTTCAAAAGTTTGTTTAAAAAGTTATATTTCAAGGTATTTTAATTTTAAAACATGGTTTTTTATACCATGCTCTAAAATTTTTTAAATGTAATAGTAAAGTTTTTTTGTCTATAAGTTTCGTCCTTTAAGTTCTTTGCGTATTAATTATTATGAGTGAATTTACAAAATTAAAAAGGATTTCAAACTTTTCATAAATATTTGGTAGGTTGAGAGATATGGTAAAACAGACCGTCTTAAAACAATTTTAAGATTTTTTTTAAGAATTTGCTTTTAATGGAAAAAAATTTTGTGTGTGATCAAAATACATTTTATTGCATCTTTTCAATATAATATTTGAATACTAAATAAAGCATTCAATAATAAGTAAATAAGTTTTTCAGTAAATCCTGGTTTTTCTTCCTGTACATTCCCATTTTCTCAATGTCATCTACATCAAGAACACACTAATTAATTACGTTCCCAAACAAATCATAACCAATCTCTTTGGTTACTAGACTCCGCAACTTTTTACCACACAATCTATTACCTTCTCCCCAACTCCAACTTACTTCCCAAGTATAACTCCCAACAACTTTCCAGGAAAGAAGTCTCATCTCGCCTTTATTCTTATCATGTTATAATTAGAGCCCCGCCAACTGGTCTTTTGTCTCCACCTACTTACCTTTATTAAAAGGGGTAGCAATCGCGACCGAGCTTTAATCACCTTCCTTCGCAACCCCAGATTAGCATATCGCCCCACCACAGCCAGGACAAGGGACGCGACACCAACCCCCAAAGGCGTGACAAATATTCCCTTTGTCTTTCTCCTCCATTTCCCTTTCTCGGGCAGCACTGATGACGGCGAGGGGGGGGGAGGTAGCTCCGGGAGGGGCGCTTTTAAAATTTCGATTCCAGAATGACTACTTAATGAGACTGTCCCCAAATTTCCTCGATTAATTTCGCCCTCTGATGAGATATGAATGGGACTGCTGTCTCGAAGTGTCGTAATAAGAATCCGAAATCACGTCTGTCGCTCCCCTGCCTCCCCCCTCGAGCCGCTCGTTGCGGCAGAAGGCGGTGGCGAGAGTGGATTCTTCCGGTGCGGAATCATAATGGGGAGATGCGACTATTGTTAAGTCAACTGTATTCAACGAAATGAATGTTGGTCTCATTAAAACAGACGGGAGGGGGGTTAATGGGGATGATGGGTTGGAGGATGACCGGTGCATTGTGGGGTGAATCTTAACGTTTAGAATGAAACATTGGGAAATGTCTCCAGTGTTGTGTGTTTGTTAAAAGGTTTCGTGGGCTGAAATTTTAATGAGAGATTATGTGTGATGGGTATTGGTGAAATGGTCAAATAAATCATCAACGATTTCAAGTTTTCCATACCCTGTTTTGGTAGAATTCTTCGGTTCAAGGAAACAAGTAAAGAACTGAAAAATTGATTTACAAAATGCTTTAATAACTATTTTGACCCATATTAGATGGGGGATAAATTGGAACCCAGTCATCACATAGGTACTACTTTTTTCTATCTTCCATCCCTCTAAAGGAAAGTAATGTAAAATTTAACAAAGATAGTAGTGTTTTTATTATTCTGTTCTTGCATTAAATTTAAAATAAAAAATTAGATTATAATTATTGATGGTTTAATTATAAGGGAATAAATGTCTGAAACCTATCTAAAATACCTCTATGTATTTTCAAACCAAATTTTCAACTGTTTTCATTATACTTTAAATTTATAAGACAACCGGAAAACACTTTTAAACATCTTTTTTTTTCCATCAGAAAGGGAACGAAACATTTATTTCTGCTCTACTGAATTTCCAAAATGTCTCACAAGCATTTTCCAACTTCATAGCCTCGGGGTATAAAAAAACAGAACTCAATCTGTATTTGAGAAAAGTATTTTCTGCTTTGAAGAAATTTACTCAGCTTACAGTGTGTACAAAGCTCCCAAAGTTTTAAATAGTTCTCACCCCTAGTTCCAACTTGAGCATTCCATTTTCGATTATAAAAATGTCCCCCTCCATTATACTTAGCGTTACCCCTTTATTAACACAGGCGTTAGAGGTGCCTTTATCTCGCTTCTCTTTCCACATCCCATTCGATTCCATTCTCTCTGGACTGAAATGTTGCCACTTTCCCTTAAGCTGTAATCTCGTTCTGGTGACAGTAAAGTAGTGATAGAACAATCAGTTTAAAATAAATTGACAAAATTTCTCAACGTCGAACGCCAGTAAATTGAATTTCTGGGAAGAGAAAAGGACCTAAAAGGACATAAATTGTTTCTTCTACAGCTCGAAAAGAGGACCTTAAAGTCACTGTTCACAGAGTCTTACACCGTGAAATGATGCTTTAGCCGACTAAGATTTCTGGGAAACCCTTAGCATGGTATTTTCAAAAAAATTCTTCCCCCCTTAGTTTCTAAAGTTTGACTCAGATCGGCACGATTTTAAGCTATGTATAGAGAGAGCTTATCTCAATGCATAATCCAGTATCTTCTCAGTCTAAGAGTCTTGATTTAGAAAATTGATACCTATATTTTATATGGGATTAAAATGTATGCGTAGAGTGCTTCCTAAACATTTTAATTATAGTTTAGAGTTAGTATTGGAGGCTTAAAATGCATCGCGATAAAATATAATTGAGTTTTATAATCAGTAGGAAGAGGTAATGTTTTACATGAAGTTTAATATTAAATGAATTAGGTTTTGGAAAGTAGGTATTAAAATATAGATTTAAAAGCTTTCTCAGCTGCATTATATTATTAAATAATAAATAATTAAAGCTTCCATGAAATGATGAATTTTTATTTTCTCGTGTATTTTTAAAGTATTAAGTACTACCTTTTATAAGAAGAACATGTTTGTTTAAAAACAAAATAGAGTGAGAAAAGGGGAGTATTTTTCACCATAACCACTGGTTCGGGAAAGGTTTGGAAACTCCAACTCTCAAGCGTCACCTCCAGCCATGGACCGGTTTCGTCCTTGTTAGGACTCATCAGCACGGCATAGGAAGGTAACGCAAGAGAGTGGAGGAAGGCTTCTAGTCAAGCCGACTATAATGGAAAAAGTGGTGACCATGATTAGTCAACCACTATACAAAATAGAGTCTCTAAATTGTGGAATTATAAAAAAAAGATAGGCATATTAAGTAATTTTTTTCTTTGACAAAAACAAGGAAGATTAAATCATGATTAGATATAACTTAAGCAATTGAAACCACCTTAACAGAAATGAATTTTTTTAGGAATTAAAACAATTTTAGATAATTCTTTTTTTACACTAGTTAGGTGGCATATTGAATATTTTAATTCACTTAAATTCACTTATTGTTAGCATAATAATAACTTTAAAATAATTATATACTCTTTTATTTAATAAAAATGAATTAAAAATATGTATTAGTTTCATTTTATAGTTAAACACAGTTTTTATTCACCAGATAAAGAGTTTTTAATATTCATGTTAGAAATTCTTTTATAAGAAATTTAAAGGATATGAAACCCTTATTAATGCATGAGCTATATATTTTCATTTCCTTCTAATTTTCTTAGTCTAATAGGTTTTTATGGAAATATCAGGAGTAAAACATTAAATTTTTTATCTTTTATTATTTAACCAAAACTCGAAACATAAATCAAAACCTAGACTACATTCCATAGTTTAATTTTCCTAGTTTCTAATTCATGCATATTGTATTTATGTTAAAACTAATAAATCTCAAAACTTCAACTTTTTTATTAGAATAAAAAGGAATAATTGTTTACCTTGAAATACAGTAATCCTTAGTCATACATTTTATTTAATACTTTAATTCCGCTAATGTCAAGAAATATTAAATCCCTTCCTGATAAAGTTCAAAAGCACTTAAATAATTCAAGAACCCGACGGCTTATTAAAAACCAAGAAACGAAGTCATTTATTTAATCCAAGAGATGGCAGTAATACCACAAGGCATTTACTTAGAGCCACCCTCTATTTATAAAGCTTAAGAATCAAAGCAAATTAAAGATGTCTAGAAGAGGCGTAAAAAGTTTAATAAAATTCCTCTTCACGTTCGCAGGGATGAATGTAAATATAGAAGTGACAACTGCAGAGTATATTTGAGTTTCTCAGATCGCCGAGCTGTAAGATGACTGACCGACCAACGCTTCCATCCGAAGCATGTTTACTCGATGTAGGAAATCTCGGGTCGAAAAAACTCCACAGAATTCCACAATGACCTTCTCCTATAACATGAAAAACCTTTTTATAAGCCACGTTACAAATTCCGATGGCATCTCTCGGTGGCGAAAAATTCTCTTACGTTGTCATAGTAACGCAGCAGAAGATAAGTAGAGGTTTTCCAGAAAAGTCAAAGTTCTTTATTCAAAATATGATAGTCTGGAGAAGATTTTGAGGCAGTGCGGTAAAGCTCATTTCGAGAGGTTTATTCAAACAGTCTCGTGAATTTTCTGACGGCTTGCCGTACATCAAATAAAACCAGCGTCAATATTCAATTTCTGTTTTTCTCTCTGGGTCTTACTCCATTCTTGATTCGATTCTACGAGACCATCCGCCGCCGAAGAACCGAGAAAAAGCCTTTTGTGAGGATGAAGCTGTAACGACAACTTTTTCGAAAACATGAAGCGCTCCGAATCAGCAGAGCATTGTATGAAATGTCCGGAAAAATATGCATATCTGTTGTGCCGAGACTCTTCTGAAATTTTAAGCTTCTTTTTAACTGTAAAACTTGAAAGGCTTCTGTTCTTTGAACACACAATGGGGGACGTATTGATAATTTCTCAAAAACATCCATTCTCCAAGCGTATCGCGAGGAGATATCAGCCAAGCAGATAAGATGTTGAAAAAAGCATATTCGAATTATTTTCTCTCTGCCCTTTTTTTAATAGATAAGGGGATTGGTATATTTTCGTATTTTTAGAAACTTTACTCGCCGGATTTCTAGTCATTTTTATTCATATTTAGAGGTTTAAATTTAATGCAGATAAAAAATACCTAATATAAGTCATGTCATTATGTTATACTATATGGAACATTTTGTTTCCTTAAAACGCTAAATTGGACGCTTTCCTTAAAACGCTTTCTAAATATAATTCAGTTTGGAAAAATAATATTGTATAATAGACAAATATTAAATGTTTTGAAATGAATGTTTAAGATAAAAAATAATTCCTCTCATTTGGAAACTTTGCAATTATTTTCTTGCAATTTGATAGGACATAATATGAAAGTATTTTTAAAATTTGCTGTTTTTTTTACTAGACTCTGACAAATAATAAACATCTGATTTTGTAACTGTTCTGCTTTATACACAAAGTTTGCTATTTTTATTGTACCTATTATTTTGCTTGAAGTCACGTTCTTGTTTCTATTAAGAAATTCGATATAAATTAATGAATGCTTATAAAATACAAAGTAAGTATTTTATATAACTTTAAAACTCTATGCAATATTTTCCAAAAACAATTGTACCACTTTAATAAGTAATATTCATAATTAATGAGCAACTTTTGCCTGTTTCTTTTGAATATTTATGCAACAGATTAAAATAAAGCATTTTTTCACGGGTTTCAAATTGAAAAGTGCTTTATTCTAATAATATATAAAAATATAATCTTTTTAATTTCTAATGATTCTACTTGGCATTTAAATAGAAAGGCAAGATGCTTAGTGCAACATAAAATAATACTGGGATCAAAATTAATTATTATAAATAATAATAGTAAAACAGGTTAGCCAATTCATCAACACAAGATTGAATTTATACATAAAAGTTCACTATTTTTCTAAAAATAAAAATAATTTTTAAATAAATTGCGAATTGCAAAATCTCCAATGCATTACTTTACAAGATTTTCTTTAGATATTTTTTCTTTATTATTAAGTAAATAGTTTTCTTTTTTAAAAAAGTTGTGTTTTGTTGAAGATTGGATTTATAAAATTCAGAAACTCAAGTATCATTATAAACTTTAAATAATAAGTAGGAGTCTTAAATTATCTTATAATGATATAGATTTAAGAATTGAATATTGAAAAGAAATTTTTTGTACACGTTATATTCTAATGAAAATTGAAAATGTACAATCAATTCCAAAACTAACGCACTTTTCCCACAAAATCATGTTTTTAGATTTATGATAGTATCCCTCAATATACTTCTATTGAGATGAAAAAATCTTCTTATTATACTTATTTTTATATCAACATTAATACTTTAAATGTGTTCTTAGTTCTTGGTATTTTTTTTTTTTTTGAAAATCATTATTCAAAAAGCTTAGATATTACGTGCCAAGCTTGATGTATTTTTTCACCACCCTAAAGAATATAAATACAGAGTTTCAATTTAAAAATCCCCATTACTACTACGGAAAAAACCTAAGAAAATTTCACTTTAAAATATTATTTCAAAAAACAACTCTAATGAGGAAAAGTCAAGAAAATCTGATAAGCAAACGGAAATGAAAATAAAATAACAAAACTCTCAAAAAGCAGGTCTTCCAGAGATAATTATAAAACTCAACCCAAACCCCGATAACAAGCCCTCTTATTTAACTTTTAAGTCCCACAAGCGACGCTCACCAGTAAGAAAGAAAAGAGCTTAAGCACAAAACCTGGCTCACCGCAACCCACGATCGCGAAGAGTTCAATCTCCAATTACTTCTCTTTGGCATCAGTCAGGGAAACCGACGACCGGATCCAAAACGAGACATCTGCGATCTTAAACACAAATAGCTTAAGCAGCGGGCTGCTTGGAGGAAAAGGGAATTAAATCCGTGTGTATGTTCTGTGATGAGTTTTGCAAATTTAAGCTAATGACAGTAATTGTTTTAGTTTGTGGAGGAAATGTTCAATCAGTACAGGGTTAGGGTGAGTAAAACACTGAAGATTGTATTTACTGAAATTTAAATTTAACATAATATCTTTTAGTGTTTGAAGTAATTGTTCTGAATTTTAAGTTATGAAAAAGCTTTTTTTTTGTTCCACTTAGACAGAATGTGTGGTATAGACGAGAATTTTGGAAGTAAGGAAAATTTAGTTAGAAACTGGCATAAAAGTTAGGTTGCTTTTTTTGTTAGCCATTTCAGTTATAGCTACCCCAAATTTTTCTTGGATTCAATGGTAATATCGGGTGGCTTAGGATTGAAAGGGTAAAACCAAATAAGTAAAGGAGTTGGAAATAATCTCAACTTATACTCAAGAAACTTCAATGAAAGGTCATACTTTTTCCACCCAATGAGGTATTTATATTTATTTAGTTATATTAATACTTTAGCGAAATCAAATAAAATTGTCTTAGTTCTTTTTGGAAGATTTTAGAGTAAATTTGTAATTGAAGGAAACAGTTCTAAAAACTAATGAAAATATGGAGTGAAACAAAAGTTATTTATGTAATAGTATTATTAAAATAAAATAGGATAAATACTATTATTTAAAATTCCAAAATGTAAAATGAAAAATTCACTTTAAAGATGGTGTCCCTGATAATAGCATCTGATAGTTCATTCAGTCTTATTGAAAGTTGGGATTCTCAATAAAAGTAAAACACTTCTTTTATCCTTCTTCATTTAAAAAATGCTAACATAAAATTCTTTATTAAAAACAACTCCTATGGAGTATATCAATTATATCCTAAGAAACCACTTTTTTCTAAAATAAAACAAATGATTTCTTCTATAATTATGCCAACCCGTTTAAACCAATCCATACTAACCTTGGAAAAATCAACAAGATGAACTGAATGATCCTTGAATGTCTCTTTGCCCTTAGAAAAAGGAAGTACATCATTCAATGACGAGTTTTAAATAAAAAAATAGCGAGGAGCATTCTGTTGGGTAAAATATATGTGTAACTATTAATCAAAAGTTCAGAAAATGATTTAAGTAAATAAATTTGCCAAATTAATCATTTGGATTATTTCTTTGTTTCTTGAAGTGATAGATTTGATTTTGTTATGTACTCGTATTAAGGTATTACGAGATAAATTTGAAATTAAAATTATAAAGGAAAACTCATTCAAAAATTGATAGAATGTATAATTTTCAATATTTTCAAACGAATTAAAATTTATAACTTACACAATTTTAGTATTACATTGCTGATAATGTTTGGCTCAATATCTCACTCCAAACATCGCCATCATTCCAGCCAAATGAGACTTACCCCACTTTTATTCTCATCCACCAACTAAAGCCCTTAACAAGCGGGCCGTTTCCCGGGCAACGGAGGTTCATATTTACCCCGCGGGGAACGGCCCCCTTGGGAGTCCGGATCCGGGGCAAGCGATGCGGAATCGGTCGGGGTCGAGCGGCGATGGCTCCCGGACCACTCGTTCCGGGCAGCCGGAGGAGTGCCGGACTGGAATATATGGAATCCGGGGGCTGAGTGCCGCTTTTGCCACCGATTGTGGGATTATCCGGGTTCTTTGGAAGCAGTATTTTCTGTGTTTTGGGGGTATTATGTCAGAATTCGAGGTTGGGTTTTAGAGGGGAGGCCGGCTTTTGAGTTGGGAGGGGAATTGGTGGTTAGGGAAGTGTCTTGGGTTGGGGTAGTCCTTTTGATGAGGAGTATTTAGTGTTGTTCTTTTGCTGAAAGGTGGTTTGTGTGTGAGTTTGTGTTTATTATGTGTTTTTATTACGGTTTTTCAGTACCCACGGAAAATGCAGGGGAAGTCGTTTAATTTTATGAGTTGGAGAATCAAAGATTGAAAGAATCTAAAAAAGAGCTATTCATTGTTTGACACAACGTCAACATGTTTAGGAAGCTCACTCAACAAGACAACGCGTAATATCACTATTAAAAATACTGAATAAAGAATTTTCATTTTTATGTGCTTTTTGAAAAATGTGTGAATGAAAGTTTTTGATGCATTAGAAATTTATTATTTATCAAATGAAAAATCTTATATTTTAGAGAAACTTAAAGTAAATATTTTTTTTGGAAGGAGTAAATATATCAGAAAAGTACACTCTTCTACACACAACTGTTTATAGAAACCTTATGTCATTACATTGTTTAAATAAAACTAAAATGATTGTTAATCTAGATGCAATATCATTATTTCATGTTCTACAAAATGTTTAAAATCATGTTTTGTATAATAACCAATAACCAATTGAATAACCGATGGAAATTATATGAACAAGTTTTCAAATATTAAGACGAATAAAATGGGTAAATAAGTATTTACTTTAAAGTAATGAAATTTAGATTTTACTTCCCTTATGAAATCATAAACTCGAATAATTTGATGTTGTTTACTACATTATTTCTCATTTAATTTTAAAGATACCTATAAGAAATCTGAATTTTTTTTATCAAGTTATAAATTTTTATCCTTAGGTACAACATTATCCCTGTATTTGTGAAACGAGGAAGGAAAAGACTAGTTAGTATCTTAGGTCTAATAAAATTAAGCATAAATATTTTGTTAAGATAATATTGTAAAAACACTTGTTGCAGTAATTCACAAGCTTTTTTCTGCTTTTGCTTCGTTGACGATTTTTTGCTAATGCGTGGGCACAAAATAAATACATCCCGGCAGTTCCATGGAAAACATTGAATTCTAAGGATCTATTTGTGTATTATCTAATGGAAAGTATATGCATATTTCACAGAAATAATAAAAGATGTATGTTTATTAGAACTTAACCAAAATTTATTTTCAATACTGTTATTAAGTATAGTAGAATAGAATCAATGTAAAAAGTAATTAATTTAGCATGGTTTCACCTAGTAAGACAATACAAAATAAATATTTATTTATTTACATGCTTCAATTTCATTTGTATATTATTAAACAACATCGTAGTACCTACACACTATAAGCAGAAAACCGTACTAATGGTATCAGCAGCATAGAGTATATGCACTTTATTTATTACAGAAACTGTATTATGATTTTCATTACAAATGACAAGAAATGAACAGTTTGGAATCATTTCTGCTAATCGAACGAGAGGAAACTTTCCCATTAAGAATAAAATTCAATTTAAGAAACGACATTTTGAAAACTTTTCCGCTTTGAAAAACCTCTTCTGGGAAAGGAAAAAGAGGTAACTGACTACACTGATTACTTTCTTTTGAGCAACTGCACGAAATAAATTGGGATGTTCTCCTATAGTCACGCAACAGTCAAAACACTTTTGACGAATGAGAAATAAAGCAATTTCTGCGATGGTCTTGTAGTAAAGAGTCAATACCATCACGGATGGGGACGATTACATTTGGGATGTTTTGTAGGAAAAAAAAAACATTTCATCGATTGGTGAGAGTGAAATTTATTTGGAGAGGTTGGTAACCAGAGAAATGTTTAACTTTTTCGAATTTTTGCTGTTTACTTCACAAGAACATGTGAAAAATTCATATTCAAACATAACCGAGTCGTAAAATATAGGACTTTTTCTATTTACACGAAATTGGTAACGGAGATATATACACACACAAAAAAAGATAACTAGTGTATAGAATCAATGACTTGTTCAACTAAAGTTTTAAATGAGAATTATCAATAAAATAAACATAAAAAATACTTAAGTTTGGAAATTTAGGCCTAAATTGTAATGAAGAAAGAATATATTGTATTGTCCAAAATGTTTTTTTACTTCATAATTGTGATTTTTAAACCATTTTTTAGAAAGTGGTAAATACATTGAACATTTTTAAACGCATTTATTCATTACTTAAAATTCATAATAACTTTAACTCTTTAAAATTCTATAAAAATCCATTTGAAATTATGTAAAAAAGATTGCAACATATGATTTCTCAAGACTAAAACTAATTTAATTTTTAAAAATATATTTTTCGTACGTGGGCTACAATTTGCGAATTATAACGTAACCATTTCTCAAAATTATTCTCTGTTAGAATGAAACTTGAAGGAAAGAGACAACATTATACTAACACAAATGTGAATAAAAACATAGGATATGAGCACCAGGTGAAAAAAACGGGTATAAAATTAAAATTTCCATTTTTGTGACCGTTCTTTGGATCTTGAGTTTGTTCTTCATTCAGTAAAAATGTGGTTTACCTCTAGTTTAGTTTGATATCCTTAAGAGTAAATTATATATTAAGAGTAAACCACAACTTAGATCATAACTTAAAACACAAAACAGTAGTGTTTTCCACCAGTTTCTTAAATGAGTTCAACCACTTTTTCTCACACTATGCTCAAAAAAGTTTCAAAACTGCTACTAAAAGGAGGTTCCTGTATGGTTTGTAACGGAATTTTATAAGTACAATAAAAACCTTAACTAAAACCTAAACTATACTTGGCTGCAATGTTTCTTGACCCAATGACGTCACTACGCAGAATGAAAAACTGAGTAAACAGAAAACCTGCTGGGTTGCAAGGAGGAGTTTCGGTACGGAAATCGTGATAAAAAGTCGCTATTATAAACGTGGGTTTAATAAACTAATCATATTTATAAATTAAAGTTCTTAATTTCACTCAAAACTGATACTTAACTGGGCTGATGCTTATTCCCCAACAAATTTACCAATCCAATTTAACTAAAAGAAGTAATTAGGTACAGGCAAAAGTTACAAATCCTATCACATATTATTCATAAATCTCAATTTCAGATAAATGGAGGCCATTATATTTTTATCTCTTTAACCATTTCTAACAACACTATTGGGCTTAATAAACCATATAAAATATTGAGGTTAATAAACCATATAAAATACCCGAATAGTAGATGACTGAGAGTTAACTTGCGAGTGTGCTACAAGTCTCTTGAGAGGGAACAGATTGTTTTTAATCAAGCAAAGAAGGTTTCAGCCTCTCCAGCTTAAAAATCTGTTGATATCCTAATTAAATCATACGCAACACTTTGTCATTCTTTTGAAGCTTCAGTGATCATTCTAATTACTTGGGTAGGCACTATCATTGAATTAAGCGTAATAGAGAAAATGCGCTAAGATAAATGTGTTTATGCTAATAAAATTTAGATGCTACACTTTTGTTCCAATGTGCTTCTCACATTCTTTATTTTTACTGGTTAGCGGATCTTTTGATCTCATATTAGGTATTTTTAAAGAGATAAGTTACAATAAAATATTTTTATATCCGTGTATTATAATATTATCAGCATATTACAAATGCTTCTTTGAGATAAAAATATTTTTACATAGAATTATTTGATTGTTGAAGCGTTAAATCAAATTATAAAATTAAATTTGAAAAATATTTCAAAATTAAATTATGATAAGGGAATGTAGAGAAGAAAGTCTTGGAGAGGTTTTGTACAGTGAAAAGTAGACTTTATAAAAAGCTCTTTGTGATTTTACGAAACTTTATCGGAAAATATAATACATTCTGGAATTATTTTTGCAGTGGCGTAATGTAAATGTCATTTGATTTTGGAATAAAAAGATACATGTAATCTGAAATTCCATAATTTATCTAAATTTTGGGACATGGTTTAATCGAAACCACTGAATTTTCAAGAATGATGCTTTACACCTTGAAACCTATCACTATTCGGATTTACCTTCCCTTACATAACTACTTGAACGAGAAAGATATTTATAGCTCGTTATGTTCTATGCCACCAAACATTTCTCATAACCCACTTGGTCTAGTATTGTAAATTGGTCTCCAAAATCCATATGTTCGGTTATTGATGCAGCCTCAAGATATTAATGATTCAATTTAAGTATGTTTTTATGTATGCATTTATATGTATTTTATTGTTTAGGTATAGTTTATAAGTAATTTGTTCATGTTTGTACTTTTATGTCTGTATTCTTATGAAATTAATATGAATGTATTTTATACAGCATAGCTCAATGTATGTATTTTTACTTGTATAAGTATCATATCTGTATTATTCAAACTTTGAATGCTAAATTAATAACACAGCATGGTAAGACCTGATTCTGATTTGTTCCAAAATCATACGATTCTGTTCTAATTGTTTTTGCTTCAGATGCATGTTTGGATATTGTCGGAATTCACATGAGCTCATAAATTCTGCGCTCAAGAATCATATAATAAATAATTTTTTTTATCATAAAATAAATAATTTAAGCATACATTTTATTTCCCTATATACTATTTTTAGCCTCGTCAGCATATTTAACATATTTTGTGTTCGATGGCAACGAGACTATAATTCAAAATTTTAAAATTTTGTTTAAAGAAGAAACCATTTTGGCGACAAAAATATCAACACAAAGACAATGCACTGAAAAATATTGTAGCTCCGGCATTTCTTTTGATAGAAATTAAGCCGTATTTGTGCTTTTCGTGTGTACTTGAGTAGTATTGCGTAGACATATTTAAAGTTCAAATCGCTAACACCATCCCAAAATCCAAATCCCCACCCAACATCCCATCCATCCCCGTAAAGACCCGCCATGACTTCATCCCACCTAATCCAAAGCAAGCCAACCAACCAACCAACCAACAACAACGCAATCGCAGCTCCACACGTCAGTGCAAGAGAAATATTTGCGTTCCTCCCTAGAGCACGTGATGATTATTTTGTTGTGGCATGGCGATAACGGCCAACATCAGATAAGCCGAAGAAAAGGAAAACACACGATCCCAATGAGAAGCTGCCGCACGTGTTGTTGACATGGGCCAATTCTTCGTCCCTGTCCGTAGGCAAAGCCAGTTGCGAGCCAATTGCTGGCTTTGCCTCCCTTGTTGGTTGTTGTTTTTCTCTGTTTCCGTCGGGACTGCTTTTAATCTATTTTTTGTGCACAGGGAGGGGGGATTTTTGGGAGGGCTTAGATTCATAGAGGAGGTTTTCAGGGAATACGAAGTTTTTCATGACGGATTTTGATGGGTATGGAATGTTGTTGGTTTTGAGGAGATATGGTTGTTTTTGCAGTGATGGTTTTCTAAAATGGAGGAATGCAGTTTTTCATAACTATGTTTGGCTTTTTAGCTTACCAGGGTAAGACACATATGTTTTAGTTATTAAAATTATATCTTCTTTATAAATCAATTGTTATTCCCCGATTTTTTATTTATGTTCCTATAATTATGTATTCATCTGTAGTTTAATACATTAGTACCAGTCTTATAAATGTGTACATATTCTATCATTAATTTTAAATAAAAAATTTCTATCTTTTGGCTATTAAATGTCAAAATAACATTACTTCTAAAACTAAGGATGGAAATAACTATTCTGCATATATATGTATACTTATATATATTTTTAAAATTTGGTAAAGTATACTTTAACAAATTTTAAATAAATTACAAAGTTAATATTTTAGAAGATGAGCCCGCATGGTATTTATTAAAATGATAGTATGAATTTCTTGTGTGAAGAAATAGAAGAAGATAATTTTTTATTCCTAGCACTATGCATTTTTGTTTTAAAATACATAAAAAAGCAAAACCAAAAAATGTAAGAAATAAATGAACGAAGTCAAAACCCACAACTTTCATGCCTAAAGTAAAGTACTCTGACAACTAGGCCCCTTCTTATGTTGCTTTCAAAAGACTGCAAATTACTGAAATATGCTGTGTGTGTGGATATACCTGTAAAAACTAATAGCTATCTCCATTAGTTGAAACCGCACTTCCTAAGATCACTCTTTCAGTAGAAAAAGTACAGGTAGGAAAATATCTCCATTTTATACACATCTACTCCACAGTGAAAGAAAAAGCTCTTAAAATATGGAAATTTCACATAACTCAATTAGGTGTTTTTTTACACTGAAAATGCATATCTTCCCATTTGATCCATCACCATAGTTTGCATAAAGAATAAATAATGCATATTTGACGCAAACACATATTCTCGCTTCGTATTCATATCTCCTTGGGATTTATTTAGCACACTTAATTTCCTGGGTGCTCAAGTCAGTCCTGAAAAGGAGATAAACTCGTCAGCTTAAGCAAACATCTTTTCAGAGTTAACCCGTCTGGAACTATGTCTGCACATTCTTCAGAAAATAACCTAAAGAAGCCAGGACGTGCTTAGAAACTTGTGTATTAGACATGCTTCATAAGTTTGTGTGTGTTGTGCGCGTGGACTTGTAAAATCAAAACAAACTGTTACAAGGCAGTTTTTTAAATTTATAAGCTTGTTATTCTTATCTAGAGACTATAACAAAGTCTAAAGAAACGTTGAATTCTATTCTGACTAATAAATATTTTATTCAAGGTCCGTGGTGATTTAAACCACGGCTTACTAGATACTATACAGGCTAGCCGAGTACGGAAATCATTGAAAATCCAGATGGCAGTACAAGACAAACTGGTAAAGCATATCCACAGAGTGTTGAAGGCGGTGGGTGATATAGGTAGGACTTGTGGCGATCCAAGCGGGAAAAGTTGTCAAATGACAACTCGGTTGTTGTTCAAAACTCGGCTAGCCTGTGTTATGTATAGTATCTAGTAAGCCGTGTTTAAACCCTAAAATATTTTCAAACCAAATAGGACTGCTTACTTTCCAATTAAATTGATTTTACATTAGTTCAAAGACTTGTTTAGAAATATACTATGCTCTGCTCTTAACTTAATTTTATAAAAGGTTTTCTTAATAGAATAACATTACTTTAAAAGAAGGATGAAGGAAAGAAGAATAGATTCTCATTTCTCCATCTTTCATAAATTACCAATTATTGATACATTTTTAAATACAAAAGTTTGTCTCTACCATTCTGTTCCACTTAGTTTTAAACAAAATCTATTACGTAATAATTTTTTGTATGTAGCTGTGGGATAACCCAAACTTTATTATGCAATATATCCATTCCTCAAAACAAGTTTATATTATAACTCTAGCTTATATTACTAAATTAATGAATTAATGTAGGATTCTGGGCGTGTCATCTTACATGAGCGAATATATATGTTACGGGCAAAGTGATAAAACGAATATTAAATAATATAACAGTAATAATAATATAATATATAATAATATAATTAATTAATAGAACATAATATTAAATAATACCCGAAGTTGAGGTGGGCAATGTGATAAATTCGATGGCAATTATCAATTAGTAATCACTTTGCCCGAAATACGCGGGCATTAAATAATGCCCAGATTAATCACATTGCCCGTAACATAAATAAAAAATAAAATATGTATAAAAACTAAAATAAGCTTACACACCCTAAAACGGCAAAAACCAGTTGCTTTTCCCTGTCAGCGGGTCGGTATAGATTTTGTTTTTTTCCAGCGAACCGTTTCTCTCTGGAAAGGAAAACAACATCAAAAGAGTAGAGAGAAGTTTCAGGATGCCCTTAAGAGAGGCGTTATCGAAATTGTCCCAAGTGCTGTAATGCAATTCCGATACGGCTGATGATTCTTAGAAGTTGGGAGACACCGGCACTTGGCAATCGATGAGTTGTACTGTTTGGCCTTTAGTTCTTTTCTTCGGCAAAGAAACTACCCAACTCTTGCTTGTAGGTATACTGAGAATGACGTAGAAGAACGAGAAAGGAAACAATCAACCGATTGATTGAATTTGGAAGAAAGAAACCTTGTATAAACTACGTCCCCCCACGTGAACAAGATGTTTGAAAAATTTGCTAACTGTTCAAGGACGTTTTAGGTTATTTTAAAATTGTGTCAATCATAGAGGTATCCCTTTGGAAAGTATACCAATAAAAGTTTTATAATACTTTTCAGATGAACAGCGACTCCTAAACGCGTTTATTGTTGTATAGTTTGTCCCACAGTACATAAAGTTATAAAGCTTGTGTGATTTTTGTAGTTAGTTAAGCTTTTATTCGAAAAATAAACGTAAACGTTTTTAAATAATACTATTTTCATTTTTATACACGCCACAAAATTTTCCAGAATTTAAATAATCGAAGTTTTAAGGGTGAGTATAAATTATCTTTTCTCCATTGTACCCAAAAATTCATCAATTTTTTATCATAATTTTTTTATAAAAGTGTTAGCATCGTTTAAATTTTAATAGAAAAATTTCATTAGGTTGGTAAATTTATTATTTTCTAATTATAATTATTTTACTGAATTAACTATTGAAAGTTTATGATATTTTAGAAAATTTCTTAATGATGACAAATAATTTTGTTTCAATTAATAATCAAGTTGATGATAAATTTATTCCTATGATCATTTGTATTTTTATTTCAGTTATCTAGTAACGATGCGGTAGAAATAAACAAATTAATTAATACCTATAGTTGATCTAGATTGATATACCTGATGAGTAAAATATAACGTTTTGTTTCCATAGTAATAATCAATCTAATGAGAGGATAACGATTCAAACACGTAAAATTATTTACTACTTTCACTGAAACTCAATGAATCATTTAAACTAGTTTTGTATGATTTTTGTATAAATTTTAAATCCTGGTAGGTATGTATAAATGTTATGGGCAAAGTGATTAATCGGACATTATTAATAATGCCCGAAGTGGAGGTGGGCAAAGTGATAAATTTCATTCATAAATTCCACTGAATTTATCACATTGCCCTGGCATTATTAATAATGCCCGGATTTATCACATTGCCCGTAACATATACATTATTATAAAGTACATAAAGTACATACCATATATTATAAAGTACATACCATACTTAAAAGTCCAAAAGAAAAAGAAAACATTATTAAAATATTAACAATCTTTTAAATTTTCAGCTCATCATTGTTTAGAACATAATAAGTTATTTATTTCCTCAGATAAAAAGCGGTTTTACTTGATGATCCTCTTCATAATTAAATCAATTAAATGACTAACAAATTTAATTCAAAATGGTTACAACTACGTAATATATAGTGATACATTAAAGTTTCAAAAAAATATTTAACTATTCATTCTAAAGAAGCAGAATAATTTTAGAACCTGAGAAAAATTATTTTAAACTAGTTTATAAACACAAATATTAATGGAAAAATGTTACTTACTTTGTGATAAAAAAAAATATATATAATGAATTATCTTCCTGTTTCAATTAAAGATTTGGGTTGTATTTATCTTAAAACCCCATAAACCACTTGATGTGTCTAGACTGTTTCATTAATGTGGTTTCAAAATTCAAATGGAAGGCAAATGCATTAAAAATAATCACAGCCTGAATGTTATACCTGTTACAACAGTCTAATAATCAGACTGCTTTTCTATACACCCTTATTGAAAAAAAAATATAATTGCATATATTACGATTTACTTTTATGTTCCAATATCTGCAAAAAAAAACCCCAGAAAAGGTTGGAGGGGGAAGTTTGTGTTTTGTGTTGATTACAATGGATACAATGTACAGAATGATGATCTTAAGGTATAACATAACCATCAATGGTCATTTTATATCTATTAACTATTTGAATGTTTAGTTAAATTGGAAAATTTTACAATCCTAATAATCAAAGTAGTCCCGAGAGCACAATTTTCAATTTTTTATTCAGTTCATCGGAAACAATTTAGGCAGGATTTAATTAACAAACTACAAGAAAGATAAAGTATGTATAATAAACTTATTATTTTATGCGTATAGAATGCAGGGGATTTTACGTCAGGAAAATTTGGAAAACATTGTCATTGAAATTTAATAAAAAAAATCTGATTAAAACAATTATATCTAATGAATTAACTTCTTATACCTTGTATAAGAAACATTTGTATAAAATCATCTTATCCTTAAAAATACACAGTCAACAATTGTTGCAATAGTTTTATAAAGAGTTTTAATTTTAAAGTAGCATTGAAAAGTATTAGGTATCATGGGTATTAAAAAGTGACAAAATGTTTGAAAAACTGATAACCTTACTGTAATTAATATTTAAAAGGCATTTTAAGAGGAATATCTTTCAAAATTCAAATAAAACAGTATCCACAATGAGATTAGTATTTTTTTTTACAATTCAGATGTGTGGAATTTAGAGTTGGTTCAGAATATTTGGATTTTAAAAATAAATTCCACCTTTTCATGAAAATGAAGTTAATTTAAATATTTATTCATTGCGACAACTTAGGACATGATAATGGATTGTTTTAATATCAATGATACAATTGTAAAAGAGGTGAACTCAATGCATTTTAAAAATATCAACCTATTATGTTTATTTTTTTTTTATCTGTATAAAAATAAATTCTAAATTTAAATGCGCTTCTACAATGGCATTTTTACATCCCAGAATACGTGAATAAAACATAAAAATAAATCATAGTAATTTCCAAATAACAACTGTATTTTCAATGTGTTATTTATACATTGTACAAAATAATAACCTCTTACCCAAACACACACACACCCAAAATATTGTGTATGTGCACCGCCATTCCTCTCATCTCGTCAGACATTCTCTTGAGGTTTGTCCCTGTAGGCTGAATGGAAAAGTATGGGGAAAAGTTTTCCATACATTTCTATCAGCTCTGATTCACCTCTATTCATACCTTAGGTGTAAATAGTTACATTTGTGTTTGAAATTAGACATAGACGTATGCGTAATGGCTTCACATGTCCCTTATTATTTGAGTTTAACATTTTATTTTAATAATGCCTTTGATTGTTTGCTCTGTTTAATAATGCACTCAAACTCCTTTATAGTGAACCTCTATAGAACCAAATAAATAGACCACTATTACCATAGATATACTCTCATGCGGTAAAGATGAAAATGACCATTTACCAGAGAGTTCACTACCTTGCGGGTTAACGAAAACAGTGTAGATTTGTGTAAGTTTTTGTTTGAAGCAAAAACCGAAATATTTAAAAGACAAGTTATAGGTGAACTTTTACTAATATTCTGAATTCTCAATGTTTTCTGAATATATTTTTACAGGAGGTTTTGTTTGAACATAACAATTATACGACCGTTTTGATTTCTACTTATTAGTATATAGGTGTTTGATTTTATGAAAATTAACAAGGTAAACAAATAATAAAATTGTATCAAATAAGTTGTTAAGTATTTTCTTATTTTTTCGTGCTTAAAAACATTTTGATAAATACACGAGAATTACATATGACATCTATTTTCATTGTGTTTGATTTGATTGTGACTGTTTTAGTTTAAAACTATTTTTCCTTCGAAAGAGTTAAAGCCTATTAATAGAGAAAGTATGTTGTAGAGAAATTATAGGTAAACTTTTACTAAAATTTATTTCTTCCTAAAAAAAGCTAAAACTAAAAAATACTTTTTTAAGCATATATAACTGAAATTTTATACATGGAAGTATATTGGTTTTATGGGAAAACTTGATTCCAATTCAATGCATACATAAAAGTAAGTTAAATATTTATGCTTTTTGAATATCCGTCATAGGGAACCAACATGTTGCTTTCAGCATTAAAACATGAATGAGAGACCCCGAAACCTATTCTAATAAAAGCATCCTTCCTTCGCTCTGCTTTTATGTTTTATTTCCGTTCAATATGTGCCATTAAATTGCTTAAAAACTCTCCCATCGGTCCAATTCATAGCTTTTAGGACAGAAATAAAAGCATAAATAGGTATTCATCTGGAGGCAGAAACCGAAAGGAAAATCCGGGCCAAAAAATGCAGCCTCATATTATCAACCTGGATACATTCATAATTTTTCTTTCAATCCCTTCCCCCTGAGGGAAAAATAATTCCGAACTGCCTCGTTGTGGCCAAGTCAGCTGATCAGTTCCGGATGAAATCCAATATTCGTTCTCCTTAAAATGTCGCTCAAAGTCTTCGACCACTGACATAAAATGCAAATCCAACCCCAGTTTTATTCCCCGAAATTTTATAGGCTTGTTCTACAGTGAGGTATTAAAATTCCTCCCGAAATCAATATATTTAGCTACGTAAGCCTCTCTCTTGCCGGCATAATTCAAAATAACAGCGTATCCCATGTATCGATCCCAGTCTGGATGGCTGTCTCCAGAAAGGATGGAAAAAGAAAAGCATAATTTTTCTCCAAGCAACAAAGTTTGAAGTCCCGAAATCTCTCTTTCTGAGGCCCTAAACGTAGATTCCCGCATTCACGGGAATAATTCGATTTCCTCCTGATATACAAACAATTTTATTGCATTTGCGAGTCTCGGAATGGTACTGGATGGAATGAAGGACTTTAATGTGTAATTTAATTGACGTAAGTCTTTGAGTGTGCAAATAGAGACATAGGGGACTTCCCGGCAAGCATGCTCTGTCCCCCTTCGCGTCTGTGGAGGAGAAGCAATCAAGGCGGGTGTTACTGTTGCGGGTGGGACAGGTAGGCTTTGGGGAAGATGGATCCCCCTTACATACATTCTCTCCTGAATTTTAAAAAGGGTGGATCTTACGCAGGTGAAAGTGACTTTAGTCAGAGAAATGAAAAGATGGGGTTAGTAGAAAGATTCAAAACGCTTTATGCTTCTACTTCCGAAGTGCTTCCTAACAATTGGTGCAATTCCTAACAAAGTATTTCTAATTATTGAGGTCTCATTGCAAATAGATAGATTTTACATTGTAAAAATGTTGAATTTGGCAGTTTTAACAACCCTGCATTCTCAAAAATTGTGTGTCAAAACAATGGATGTAGCTACTATTTCAATGGAGTATATGATTTAAAAATTTATTTCCGGTTTCTATTTTGTTACACGCATAAATACAAATTTCAAAATTATTCCAGGTTTATTTCGGAAATAACATTATGTAACTTAACCGAACGGAATTTTAAGTTATATCGTCGCTTAAGGCGCAATATAACTCAATTTTTGGACATTTACTATAGCTAAACATCGATCTATATTTGACTTTTTGACACCGGATTGCTGAAATAAAATGTTTTAAAAAAATGACCTAGAATTGTTGCTATCGAAAGTTTTGTAATTCCTTCGTCCGTGGAGATGCATGTTAGAGCGAGTTATATTTTCTCCTCTCTTGTTGTAAAAATTGTTATATTGTGCCTTAAGAGACGCTGTACAAAATATTCAAGTAAAGTGAGTTTCAGGCTTATGTAAAATTCTTTTTGAAAATCAGCCTTAAAATGTATTTTTGAGATAAAAGCGTTTAAATTTTAAAACAAAAAGTTTTAAATTTTGGTGATACTAGGCGATAATTCCAAGTTAACTTAATTTTAAACACACATAGAGGATTTATTTGAATTATTTGTATCTACTTATTTATATTTTATGCATTTCAGTGAAATTCACATTTTTAATCTAGAAACTTGAAAGCTTATAATAAACAATATGTTTAAAAAATGGAAATAGATTTTCACAAAAGTTTTACATCTTAATAGAAACATAATTATTTTCTCTAGGAGAGAAATTCATGTCGTAGGTTTGATAAAACATATCAAACCTTCAAATAGGGAAACATTAAAAACTAACTTATAAGACAAATTCGTCTGCATTTACACTTTAAAAAAATTAAGTATGGAAAGTATAGGATTTCTAACTATAGCTTTCTTTTACACAAATCGGAATCAATAAATAACTGGTTGAAAAGAAGCAGGAAAAAAAAATCTTCTGAAGGTCTTTTCGTCAGATTATAGTAAAAATCTCTAAGAATTAAAGAAAAAAAGAAGCTAATTACCTAGACTTTCCCTTGATCTAATAAGCCCTGATTAATGAAAATTAGGAAGCTCTTTTTAGTTCACTTCTCTGCTGTAGTAATCGTGTTATGAGTGTGCTGGAACCTTAATGCAAATATAATTGGACATAATTACTGGCCTTAAAATTACTGCTTTTATTAGTGTAATTAATTTTTTTAGATATGATGTATTATTTTTATTGGTTTTATCGGAGTAAAGGTGAAGTGTTTTAAAAAGTGAAAGCAAAATGTTATGAAGTTTGTGTGTTTGAATGGTTGTCTTTAGATCGATAATGACATCCTTCCTTCATATTTTGAAGCTCCAGATAATTACATGAAAAATATGCTTATGAAATTTAGGCTCAGAGGAATGAAAATTCAATTCACATCCTTGTTTTCAAACTTTATTCTTCTTGAGACTTTGCTTACGTTTTGGAATAACCTACTACTTGGAAGGAACTCTTTTACATAGAGGTTAAAATATTAGGTAGATTTAAAATATTCTTTAAAAGTAATTTTATTGATTTTTGGCGTTGTTAATGATTTAATCTTATGTGTGGGAAATACTCCAGAATCATTGAATGGTAGCAGTTTTGTAAAATTGATTCTCAAATTAATTAAAACGTATCAGTACATATTCAAAACCCAAAATATGCATATAAATATTTTTAAAACATTTTTTTTTTTACAATTCTTTATCAGACCTTCAGGAAAGAAATTACACTAATAATAACCTTTAATTCTTAAAAAATATTTTTGCTCCTTAAATTTTTCTGCTGTTATTTTAGGAGTTTATGAGTTCTCTTCTTTCCTTATAAGTTTTAGGCAATTTCTGCAAAAATAACTGAACTGGTTGTGTTGATATCCTTCATATATCAGGATGAGAGTATTTACTAAATTAAATAATAAAACTAATTCAGAAAAAGCATAAATATTTGAGTTTAAGATTTTTTACAAATTACAAATTTTATACTTTACAAATTTTGCTCCTTTTAAACTGCACTGGACATAACTCTTCTTCTTACCGTTTATTAAATATGAATAAAAAAAGTTATTCACAGATTGAACACTGGTGTTTACCACAAAATGAGAACACCAAACTATTAAAATATAACTGTCTGCTCAATATATTTCCTCATCCGAAGTTTAAAATAACAATATCGACTTACATCAAAAGTCTTCAAACACTTCCACTGACTGTTGTTAGCTTAAGGCCAAAGGGGGAGGGAAAAGTTTTAAATGATGGAAATTGAGAATATTCAGACGTAAAAGAATACTACATAAAAACACATTCGTTTGAATACATCAAGCAAGGCAAATTAGGAGGGCATCCGATGACTCGTAGCCCAAGATTTATATCCTTTGTTTCTTTGGTATATTTGCTTTTGGGAATGCTGTTCACAATTGCCCGCGGGAGGATTGGTCCAGAATCCTCTTTTCCAATATACGGCTTAGCATCCAGACACAGAAATAGTTCTGTTACTACGAGAAAGGAAAAAAAACGAGTTCATATTTATGTGCCTCGAAACCAGACGAATATTGTTGAATATTGCAAAATTTTTAAAGAATTCTTTTTGCGGAATGGTTGGAAAGATGAATAGACGTTTCGGGGAGGAAATTTATTTGGAAAAAGTAAGAAGTGTGCGGTGATGGAGAGGTCCCTTAAATGCATATTTATTCGGTTCTTTGATTTGAGGTATCGTGGCAATCTAAGGAAACCAAATAATAGGTAAAACAGTTTGGAACTGTAAGGAACAGTCAGATTGGGTTTTGGAGTTGCCCTGGAGGATATTTTTGATTGAAGATCATTCAGGAAATAGTTCAGTTATAGTTGATAGGTATATGGACTACTTGCAGTCAAAGAATGTAAGGCAATTTCAATTTCTTATTATTTTTTTGGATTTAGGTATAGTAAATGGAAAAGATTTCGATAGGAAGGAAAATACATATGAATCGATGTAAAAGCAGAAATATTCTTGACATCTTAATATGAAAACATTTCTTGTAAATATTTTCTCTCAATCAAGGAAAAATAATAAAGAGTTTTCTTAAATTCACAATTAAAGAATTTAATAAAGGTCTTCCTACAGATGTGTATGATAGAATTCTAAGACAGATATGCACTTTAAAATATGGTTTTTACTATTCCCTAAAATTTTGTGCAAAGAATAGTTTAGAATACTATAAAATCTGTCCATGGGATACATAAACAACCAAATCAAATGAACTCTAGAGAGACCTAGCTCAATAAATCTGTCGGAAATTTCTGGTAAAAAACGGAAACTTTTACAATGCAATCAGGAATATATTTTCGTTCCATTGTTATTCAGTCTAGTAGAAGTTTTGTTGTATTTACGATATTTTAGAGCAAGTCGCTCCGAATAAATTCACGTCTTTGATATGTTTTAAATTTCTTGGCATCAATTTATAACTCAGTCTCTTTGAATTAGCTTAAATCCCCTGAATCTATGCTTCAGACACATAAAACAGCGTAAAATGTCAAAATAGAGAGCGCACTAAATTAAATAAAGTTAATAATAAAATTCCCACTGCCATAAACAGTGCGCTAAATGCATTTTAAAAAATAAATCCTTTCAAAACGAATGATAAATTTTGTTTAATACCAAGTGCTGAAAGTTAACTTCAACCGATTTTGATAAAAGCAGCGCATTACTATCTAGAAAAAAAAGTAAAAAAGTAGTGAAACCATTAAAATTCAATTTACATACTCACTCCTCCAAACAGTGATTACTCAAAAGCAACTGGCAAAACACAACTTAACCTTTTCACTATTCCCAAACTATCCGCATTCATCCTGATTAATTATTTCGTTCGAACATTCGTAAACTCGGCTTGAAAAAGTCGTCAGGGGGAAGCTGCCAAAACTAATTTCTCGAAAACCTATTGAAAACACATTAATCACCCCGCAGCTTCTTGGAATATGATTAGTTTCCAAAGGCGAAGCAAAAATTAAATGACACATGAAGTACGCGCTAAATAAGCCCGAACCTGTATCCCGATAATTTCCCGACGTATATGGCGCTTCTGTGACGATTCCTGATACTATTTAATCCCACTAAAGGCTGAAAAAAAGCGCTTGCTTCAGCCACATCATCAATATTCGCGTTCCGAGATAGACTGAGGCAAGCTCGGTATACGGGGAACCCAGATAAGCTTGATTAATTGCTTTTCGTGTTTTGATTTTCTTTTCTTCAAAAGTCTGGGGAGCAATCGTTTAAAAGGGTTTCTTTTCGGAGAAGAGGGTTCGGTTATTAGCAGATCGGGAAAACAGATGTGGGAGAGGAAGTTGCAGGCCAAGCGTAAAACGAGGTGACATCTATGCAATATTAATGCAAAGGGCTGACTTTGGCACCGATCTTTTTGAACTGTTCAAGATGAATAATTTATCTTTCGATTTTTTTTTCCACGTTCAGTTTGGATTGATTACGAGCAGCTACCCCTCCCTCTAAAGCTTGTGATAAACATGAAGACTTAAATTTTAAAGTGAATGTCGTTTGGAATTATCGGTGTAGAATTTCTATTCGCGTATACTACGTGGCATCAGTCAGTTGTGTTGTGTTTAAATATGCAAGTCTGTACAAAACATGGAAATGGGAATTAGGGAGTAGGTCATGTACAAGGGGTCATGTATAGATAAGTTTGTTTTCAATCAGTAAGATAAATTATTTTCGTTAAAATCGTGTGTAGTTTATTTCTATGAGGTTAAAAAATCTGTGATGGGGTGTATAAACACAAACTTGAAAGCGGTTTAATCATTAATTATCCAAGAAATCAGTTGAGTTGGATTTTCTACTATATGGTATCCGTGAGTTTTATCTTTTACATACTAACTAAGGAAAATAAAAACTATGTATTCGAGAAAATAAAGTGAATATTTTTGTTCTTCCCGAGAAGTGCATTTTTCTTATTTTTAAAAAGATATATTGTCCTCTCATATTATTTTATCGTGTAATTCATTATGTGTCTTACACAGTCGTTGTTATTATGACTAATATATACGAGAGCTATATCCAGATAGATATCGATTTCTACTACTGGACTACTGATAGAAAGGGACGACTATCGTTTGAGGCCTTATACTAGTACTAGCTGACTTACCCGGCCTTGCACGGGTTGAGTTAATTCATAAATATTTTAAAAAGTTTTTCAAGTTATGTCTTTTCTTTTTCTGGAACTTATCATCCCGTCGTCCCCGTCGTCTTTTTCATCCCAGTTCTTAACTGTAAAAATATACCCTACTCATCCCGTCCCGCATTTAAATTTAGCTGTTACCTTCGCTGTAAAGAACAATCAAATTGAAATAAATGATCAGTTTTATAAAGTTATGTCTTTTCTTTTTCTGGATTAGCAGTCACTTATCATCCCGTCACCCCCGTCGTGTTTTTCTTCCCGGTTCCTTACTTTGAAAATATACCCTAACTCATCCCGCCCCGCTTTTAACTTTGGCTGTTACCTTGGCTGTTAAAGAACAATCCAATTTAAATCATCCAGGTTTATTGAGTTATATGGTTTTTCTTTTCCTGGTTAGCAATCACTTATCATCTCGTCGTCTTTTTCATCCCGGTTTTTTATTGTGAAAATATACCCTAACGTATCCCGTCCCGCATTTTACTGTGGCTGTAAAAGAACAATCGAATTGAAATCATCAGTCTTTTGAAATTTATAGTTTAAAATCTTAAACAAATGATCTATGAAGTATTCCCGATGTCCTTTTCAAATATTACGCTTCGGTTTTTATAAATCCCTTGATAAAAACTTAGGAAGTAAAAATCACAACCCTCTTTGAGCCCCTTGGGAATAATTTCCTACAGGATGTTACAAACCGTATATGAAGTTTCTATCGTTTTCCAAAAATGATATTAATTTAATCAAAAAATAATCCCTATGTGTAATTCAGTCAACAACTCCCGCCGCCAAAGCAAAATATTTAACTATACCTAATTTATTTTATATTCAAAAATGATAAAGAATCCATTTTTATTTGCATGATCCTACATCTCCAAAAATAAAAAGATTTTTATCAAATAATAAAATGCTTGATAAATCTCATTTTCCTTTTATCATGATAGCCAACTTCTTAGTAAAAACTGTTATCTAGTACTTAACAATAAAAATTTAGTGAATGTAAGTCTAGTAAACCATGCCCCATGAAACAATGAAATAATTTCAGCTATGTTTCTATGGAAACCCTTTATTTTAGCTTTTGCACAAATATATTTATTTTAGAAAAAATTAAAATTTACAAATAAAGGAAAATGTTGTTTTAAAATTAATTATTTGAATTTATATGTTTCCTGAAAATAGTTATAATTTTTAAATTGAAATTTACACGGTTTTTCGTCTTAATTTGTTATAAATTATGAAATTTTTGAAATTATATTTGATTAAATGAGGCCATACGAAACCTCAAGAGAGAAATAAACCTACTGCAATTTATGCATTTCAACAATGCACAATGCTATTTCAATGGGAAAAACGGAGTAGAAAAAGCGCCGAAAAACAGGGTAGGAGTCGTTGGATTTTAAAATCGTTTCTTAGTGCGCGTCGCATAGCTGAGAGGAACGTCTCTGTCAAATTTCAAGCCTCTGGGTCCAGTAGTTTCGGAGATTCCGTGTTGAGTGTTTGTCACTTACCAGTGAGTCAGTCAGTGGTATTTGGCTTTTATAGATATAGATGATTTCTATCGGTATAAGTGAACATTTGAATTAAAATTTTAGAGGACTTTCTTTACAATAAACCATTTGTGGAATAATTCCTGACCTATCTATTTTTAGGTTAAACTCATCTTGAATTCAAAATTAATTCTATACTACTAAGGGTATAGTTTACTCTACTGTCTAAAAATTAATAAAATATATAAGCAGGAATAGTACACAAATTTTTCCTACTAAAGCCCATTTCCAAGTGCCAAACCGAAACGAAATTCCTTACTTCAAAATTGGGAAAACTAAATAACCAGAAAAAAATCCCAAACATCTAAAAAATTAGATTGAATTCTAATTATTCTACTTTTTTTTATGGAATCGCGTAAAAGCGATTTTAAGCAAACTTTTTCTTATTTGTTAGAAAAAAAATCCCATATAATCTAAAATAAGGTGTTAATAAATCTCCCTATAAATAAAGGATTTTTGTGGATAATCCGCTATTATACAGGACATTATTTATTTTAAAAGTCACTAATCTTGTTCTTCTGATCAATAATTAGTGTATAAGCAGATAAAAACAAGCAACTTAAACGGATTAAGCCTTGTTCCATGAACTTAAACAACCTCATAAATATCTTTTTACATAAATACAACCTGATTCAAGATAATTATAACTTTAAAAAAAAGAGCGTCTTGATTTTATTTAATTAGTAACACCCCGTCACTAAAAAGTCCATCTTAATCACCTCAATCCCCGTTAATCTCTCCCTCTAGACATTGATTTTTGGCTTTTTCTGAACAAGCTACATAAAAAACGTCTCAGTGTTAAGAAAAGAAAAACATAATCCAGGAACTCCCGATAAGTCTTCAGAAATAACGGACAGAAAAACAATGAGGGATTAGAATCATAGATTGAGACTGAGGTGATAATTTGTCATTGGCTACCATTTGTCAACAGTTTTTATGTAATGGCTCTTGTTCCTTTTCTCCTTTGACGGGAGAACCCAATAGAAACTAATGACAGGCAATCAATCAAGTTGTGTGACGAATATTGTAACCTTAGGAAATTTCATCCTCTCCATCATGTCTTTGTTAAAAAATAGTTTCTTTATATGTTCAGTGATGTTGTAACACTTTATAAATTTTCAGGGCAAGTATGAAAATTGATAGTCGGATCCAATTGGAAGTATATAATGCATTTTATTTACGCAACGTACTATCTAACGAAAATATATAGTTCGCTGAATCAGAAGTTTATTCTTTACATTTCATAAAATTTCCATAAAAAGCTATCTAATAGTAAAATATTTATAAATATATTTAGAAAATTCAATAAAGGAACTGAATTATTTAATCAGTTTTCATATAATATTTTCCTTTAAGATGTGAAAACTGGTTAAAATGATAAATGATGTAATATAGAACCAAACAAGTTCAAAATAGGCAGTTTTATAACTGCTTTAGAGCAATTTCAAAAATTAATATTCTTTTAATGTGTAGATATGTTACGGGCAAAGTGATAATCGGGCATTATTAATAATGCCCGGATTTTTCACATTTCCCGTAACAGATATACCAGATTATAATGCTTTTAAAATATATTTAAATATACATTTATAGCATTTTAGAACTATATATGGAGCAGGGATTCTAGTTTATTAGTAAAAGACAATTAATTTATAAAAAAAATCCAAAAGCCATTAGAAATTACAATTATCTAGTTTTAATGATTATCTATAAGACTAAATTATAATACTTAGTTTTTATCAAGCGATTTCTTCTAAGGAATGTTGAATTCCTCTCTACCAGTGCTAAAGTAAATTGATACAAAATCTTTATTAGACCGGCCATTCTATGGGGGTAGAGAGACTTGGAATATTAATAAAACAGAGGAAAATAGGTTACACATTTTTGAAAGTAAGATCCTTCTGTCAAATTTTGCAGCATTCAAAGAAAAAATACATGGGGATGGAGAAGTTTGCATAACCATGAAATATACATTAAATACCGACAGCTTAACATTTTGAGAGTTATTAAGTCCAACAAGTTCAGATGGTTGGGGTACGTTTTTAAACGTGCAGATTTGGATCCAGTTAAAAAAATTACTTTTTCTAATATTTAAGGTACATGGAGAAGAGGGATACGAGCTGTGAGGTGGTTGGGCAGCGTGTGAAGAAAGAGGTGTTGGGATTGAACAGGTGGATAAATCTAGCAATAAGTCGTACTGCCTGGAAGAAGCAGACTGAGAAAGTCTTGGCTTGCACTAGGAAAAATGCTGAATTGAATGCCTGGTATAGTTTAAACCTATTCCTGGATGATTTGTAGAGGCATTTCGCTATATAATAACAGTTCTAAAGCAAAAGGGAATCTTAAAATTTAAAATATTTTTTTAAATAAATTTTATCACTATCTTTGAAAAGTTGTCATTGACTGGTAACTTTTAATTCAGATATTAAACGGCATTTCATAACTCTACTCTTATTACATTTTCAATACTTTTTCTTGCTTGCCTAACCTAATTTTAAGAACCTAATCCTGTTCGCAGAAGATACTTTATAGTAAGTTATTGAAATGGTTCCAATTGATTTATGATATTTTAAAGGAAACTAATTTTCCTATTTCTTTGCTTATATCAAAATTAATTCAAGCAGAATATTTTACACCCTTATTACAAAGCACATTGCAGACCCCATATAAAGTCATGTATCTGAGAAAAACTTTTATTAGGTACTTCTTTATTAGTTCTTTACATACACAATGTTCGAATAAAAAAAATTAATGTTTGCCCAATCCAATTTTGCTCTCTTATTACATAAAATCCCGAACTAATCCCATACTAATTTCAAATGAGTGATCCCCAGGGAAAACTAGTTAATCTTAAACCACTTAAACCTAACATATAGCTTAATCCATTATTAAAATATATTCGAAGCTATGTATATTTAAGTGAGGTAATCCATATAGTACTCAAATTAATTTGAAAACTGATGCGGGTGTTTAGGCCAACGTTAATACCAACAGTGCATGATAAATCATGAGACAGCTGTTCATGCCTGACATCATCGGCCTGGAGGATAATCCTTGTGTATGTAAATATTACTTATCCAATCAGGTGTGATGTAAATTAATTGGGAGATATTTAATTATAACCAAAGGTCATATTATGTGTGATGGA
Source organism: Tetragnatha montana (assembly GCA_963680715.1). Taxonomy (NCBI): domain Eukaryota; kingdom Metazoa; phylum Arthropoda; class Arachnida; order Araneae; family Tetragnathidae; genus Tetragnatha; species Tetragnatha montana. Next base: position 36,101,322 of record OY796675.1, read on the forward strand.
TTGCATTTCAAAAGCTTTATTGCATTGACTTTGGTTGGGATTTATTTTTATAGGTAAATACGGAAAGAAAATATGGTAAAAATTTGTTTGTGATTTAGAATTTGTTTATGTTACGTTAAGGCATTGAAAATATATGTTGAAGTTATGGAATACCTCACAAGGAGGTTGTAAAATTATAACTATTTAAGTAACCATAAGTAAGTAACTTTGGGGACAGACTGGTTTGATCTCTAAATAATTATTTTTTTCTGATTAAAAAAACATTAGGTTTTACAAAGAAAGATTAAAAGCTAGAATCAGTAAAAAAAGTTCTAGTAAAAAAAAGGATTTCAAAAGAACGAATAACTGTTTAATACATAATATATTAAGGTAATTATTTAATATTCTCTGATGTAACGATGCAAAACTAGTGTTTCTGGTATTCTACAAACTTGTTTCTCTTTTACTAATGTTTTCTTTAAAACACTTAACCTTAATTTTTAATGTAACATAAATAATTAATGAACGTATGTTCTAGAAACAAAAAAGCAAAGAAATATGATAGGGAAAAAATTATAAAATTCAAAAGCTACTGGAAATTTTGATGCAATTAAGAAATCTGAGACATATTGATTCTATAAAGGATTTAGTTCTGAAAGATTAAACTTTGCGTATTGATACTTTTGTTATGAAAAAAAAAATTAATTAAGAACTTTAATTTTAACTGGATAAGAAAGTTTCTTTCAAAACAATAAAGCACATTCTCTTCCGAAATTTTAAAGACTAACATTTCTTTAAAAAGTACATAAAGAGCTCTTTTAATTAAGTGTGTGAATTTTTCTGAAATCCTGAATGCGATATAAATATTTACCATTTAAATCACATTGTTCTGAAAAGAAGTTCAAACCAGCTTGGTTGGCTTCATCCTTTTAAAAATTGTTCTTACAAAGAAAACGTAAAAGCACTTCCATAGCTAGCTTTTAAAATTGCTAAAAGAAACTGAAAGCAGTGCAAATTAAACTATTTAGCACAATAATAGGTGGGAACAATTTTTTAGCAATGAAAAAAAACCTGATAGTTCAAAAAAATATTCTTCACAAAAAGGAAATTACAGAGACTTTACTGATTATCGGAGTGACACGGACGAAACATCAAAAGATAATTTTTACCACAACTTTTTACTCTTTCGGGTGGCAACAAAAAAAAAACTCTCCTCTTTATTGTAACGCAGAAGAGAAAAATCACGATGTAAATTCATCTAGTTAAAAGATCTCATTATGTAATATTTTATAAGAACAAAGGCGAAAAAACTAACGAAGTGATTTATCTAGACTTTTTTTCGACCTCTGAAAAAAGAAACTTATTATCCATTTATTATTTTCCTGAATAAAGAATGAATTCATACAGGGGGACAAATGACAGGTCTGTGATTCTTAATAACAAAATTGGTATTTTTTAATCCTTACCCTTTTTTTCTGACTGGATTAAATGATTTTTTCCTTGATAAATTTCAATTACTTTAAGTAAGGTGGAAAAAGTTGAGAATGTTCTTTATGTTCGCTTTGGGAAAAAATTGCTCCGTGAGTTAGAGATAAAACATAAGAAGATTATTCAGTGCTAGGTAGGGGCGCAGTTTGCATAACTTTGAACATAAGAATTAAATATAATCTAAGTCATTCCGCAAAGTGAAAACTCGATGGAAGTGGAAATGGGCTTAGTACTAATGAGATTTTTAATTTAATAATGAAAAACGGGACTCTAAGGTTTTGGTATTATTGTTTTTGTTTGATGAAAGTTTTTATGAACTCATGGTACTTTGGAAGGTATTTGATGATTGGTTAATTTAATAGTTTATTTCAAGTTGTGATAAATGTAAAAATAGTATGACTTGAGAAATAGTCTAAAGTATTATTTTTAGCATAAAGATTTGATAATATGAACCATACTATACATAGTTTCTTCACAGAAGCTGAAAAGTTAACTTCTATGAGCTGTTAAAAATAAATTTTGTAAAAATAATTTTAAAAGTGCAAGCCTCTATAAAAAATTTTGGTCTCGATTTTTGTTCTAAAATGGGATTTTAGAGAGTAAAGATTTTTGATTGCTCATTAATTTGTTTTAAATATGAATGCATTTTTTTTTAATGACAACTATTGAAGTTTTTACAACAGGTTTTTTTGACTGTCATGTTGGCTCCACTACCTTCATGCCTCCAGACATATCAGCGCAGTCATATCCAGTGTAGATTTACTTTCAACTTCTTTGCCGGCAAGTACAAAGAGCATCTGCAGAAGAATGAAGATAAATTGGTAGAGAAATACCTTTTATACAATAAAAATTTAAACTTTTAGAATTTTTAATAAAAATAATTTCCAAAATGCTCATTTCATTCCTTTGTTTTTTCTTTACATCATCACACAAAGAAAATAAACAATTTACTTGTAGTATTTTTTATTTCACTTCCTTACATTTACCCGTCCTCACTCAATTGAATTCCTTAGAACTACAAACGCTTTCTTTATAAGGAAGTAGTCTATCAAGTACTATTCCTTTTCAAAAGAAAGAGAGTAGTCGAATTTTCTACTTAAATGATTCTTTATATTAAACACTTCTTTCAGCCTTTTTACAGAAGATCCCTTAGTACCAGCAATAAAATCCAAGTTCTTGGCTTTAGTATTTGCCCCTATCCTCTCAACCACCTTTCGAATATCTTTTCCTCTTTTTTCCCCCGCGCTTTTTTGTTCCTTTTTCAACCGCAGATCGAAAAGTATTGAAATTCTGCCGGGTCTAATCGGTGGAAGAAATTGGGGACCGTTAACGCTTTTCATCATTTCCTTTTTTTTTTTCGTTGTGGAATTTTTTCCCCATCGCCCCACAGTGAGGAACGAAGGATAAACCTTCCAATCATCTGTTTACATTATCGGAGATCGGTGGGCCAGTGTTGTTTTTTATCCTAGCCGGCACCGATCATCACTGCGTTTTCAGCAATGTCACAGCACCCTGATCGATGATTCAAAATTTCTTCTCTTCAAAAGGTAACAAAAGAAACGCCTCTTTCTACTGGCGACCCTTTCTTTCACGGTTACAGTGTTGCTTTTTTGTTGCTGGAGGAAGTGTCGGCCTTCAGTTTCCCGATAAGTAATACTGCTCGGGAAAAACAATATTTCATTGTATACAAAAACAATTCTCGCCCACTACCTCCAATAGATGCGTTTTACGACAGTGGACGCGAGGGAAATGAAATTGCTGGGCTTTATCCTCGAGATTAAAGGGCGAAGAAATATTTCTAAAAATGATGTACGTTCTGGAAACTTAATAACGGAACAGTTTATATCAATGTAAATAGTAGCTATTAAAAATACCAGTTGTGAATATGGTTACATTCGTTTTCTTAATCGTACACAGAAGTAAACAAGAAAATAAGTACATTTGAAAACATCTTAAAAATGAAGGTTTTGCTAATTTGGGAAAAACCTTTGTTTGATCAAGTTGCAACATTTTAAACTCTAATTAGTAAAACCACTGCGCATTTTTGCTTTAATGCTTCATTTTCGATGGCTACAAAATACATCACTATACTTAAAATTAGGGTTATTTTAGGACATATTACATAAGAGTAGTTGAGGAATTTATATTTTCTTGGCCGAAGCGCGCGCTAACTAAAGGTATATGGGAACAAAAAATAGTGGTAATTATAACTTTATAATTTAGTAGTTTATTTTCTGTCATGGACTTAATAATGTTTAACATTTCTTTATTCAACTAATCACAGACTCTGCCTTTTTAAAAATTAAACAAGAAACAATTTTTTTTATCTACATTTCAAGCATTTGCATTAAAAACATCTTATCAGTCTGTGATAGTTTAAACAGTCACAACTAAGGTATTCATTAAAAACATCTTATCAGTCTGTGATAGTTTAAACAGTCACAACTAAGGTATTCATTATAAGCTTAAATCAGACTCATGTAATGATAAATAGATTCAGTTTAGAGAAAAAAATATAATAGAAAAAACACATGCACTTAGATTACAGCAGTGAAAAATTATAAGCGTCGTAAGACAAAGCCGATAAAAAAAATACACCCTTCTAACTATTAGATTTTATTTCATTGGGGAAAATTTCGTTCTCTACGCTTTGTTACTTAAATATTTATGCTTTATTTTCATTTCAGTTAAACTAATCAGCAAATATGTCACTTTTTACAACTCCCAAAACCGAGTTATCACCCTAATTCAGTTTCACAACTTATTTCTTCCCCAAAAACAATCGATTCCCAAACACAAATCCCTAAAACAAGCCAAACCTCGTATTGACTCTTCCCTATTTGACGAAAGTCGGACAGCGAAAAAAAAATCGAGATACCTTATTAAGTAAAGGCCAAGCAGTGAGTATGTAACCGAAGAAAAAAAAATAACCATCAGAGAGACAAGAAGAAAGCGCACAAAAAGCACCAACATCGGTGACCATCCAGAGAAACTAAAGAATCTTTAAAGACGCAGGGAACAAATACGTAAAAGTCGTCGAAACCCCTGGTGGATTTCCCATCCTGAACTCCTGGTCGCCATTCCCTAATTAGACAGCAAAGAGTCTGAATTAAAGTAATCCAATTACTGCCATCTTGTGGTGGCTTTAAATACAGAGACGCTTTCAAGACAGTGCTTCCTATAATGCAATAATAGGGGGGAGGCAGACATTAGCAGAGGACGCTCTTAAGGAAGAGTTATTCGTACTTCCGATGGACCGCGTCCTCTGCTGTGAATTCGCGGGACTCTTTAGTTAATGAATCTATCGGAAAAGCGCCTTCTGAAACAAAGCGGGCGAGTTTAAGAATTTCACCCGGATGGGGAAGTGATAATGAATGGGGGAAGATGCGTTTTTTTCCCTCTATCCCTCCCTTTCTTGTCTGTGTGAAAGCTGAGGATATCTTTATGAGGTGGGTTAAGTGTATTGGTGTTGGTTGGGGCTGTGAAAAAATTTGACATTCACAATATGTTAGATTGTTATTTTAATGAATGGATTTTTGTTTTGTTTTTGGAAGTTGAATTTTATAAAGTGTTTACTTAAAGTAATTAGAAGGCTATGTAGTTAATGAAAAGAATAAAGTTAGGAGGTAACTCAGAAATTTGGATACGACTGTTTAAATGGTTAAATATACTACTATATATTTTTTAATGTTTTTTAATTATGCACAAAATAGTTATTTCCTGATTTTGCTTGTTCCATTTGGATACATATAAATGCAATATTAAAATTTAATGAACAGAATATGCAAATTTTGTAGTAAAGTTTAGTATGTAGGTTTTTGAAGTTTAGTTTATTTTGCGCATAACTCTAAACAGGTAACGTTTTTGGGTACCTTTTTCTACAGATTAACATTATAGAGGAGCTAAAATTTTTATGGACGGTATTTTTTTTTCATAGATGCAAACGAATTAAGAGAGAAAAAGCTATGAATGAAAGAAAAATAAAATGATATCTATTTTAAAAAAAACTTACAAGCAGTATTGGTTATTCGTATTATTAACTCTTTAATGTTAATTAATGTAATTAGTATAATAAATAATGCTATAGGGTCGTATTATGTGAGATACTAAAATGCATAGATCAAAGCAAGATAATTGGAAGACCGCTTTAGGCAATTACGCTTGAGTTTCAAATTTACTAAATTCCTTTCAAACAGTTCGAATTTCGGTAAAAATCTAAAATTTTAAAACAACTGAAAATAAAGTATTCAAAAATAAGAATATTTTAGTATTATCTAACATATTTTTTATAAAAACATAATACTCATTTTCTTAAAATTTAGAGAAAAATTTAAACCTTAATTGAATTCCGTATTCTTATATGGTAAATCATGAGTTATTGTGCTTAAAATCATTTAAAATGATATTGTATTTTAAGGAAAATAAATTACTTAAAAGACAGTATATTTCATGACTAGTTCGTATTTTCAATACATTATTTGAGAAATTTCTAGAACTAGCTTTCTCGTAAGACAGTACCTAAGTTCCAAGTAATTATCGGATAAGTATCTCAAACCAGAGAATTACAAATAAACGCTGTAAAATCTACCTAACAAACTAGAAAAAAAATGGAAATTTTCAACAAATACCCATCATTTTCTGTTATTTGTTTATTCATATTTTTTTTTTTACATCTCTGTTTCCTTCATTTCAAAGTCAAACATTGCATGAAATAAAATGAAATGAATGAATGAAATAGAAGCATTCATAACAAATCAAAATAGTTCTAGTTTTAAGAATCCAATGTAAGTTTTACAATTCATAGGTTGTATTTGAAAAATAAATATCAACGCAAAAGGTAGTTCATTATCATCTAAACGTTGATTATGTGAAAAGGTTCAATGTACATAGAAGGCAAAAAAGAATGCGAACACAAATATGAAATTTCAGATACATTATTTAAATTTTATCTTCAACGGAATGGCAACAATTTGAGCGTTCCTATCTTTATTGGAAAAATACATATCGTTACTGGATCCCAAGGCATAATGAAAACCCAAGAAGACAAAGAAGGAGTTGGAGGGAAGCACTGAATACATTTACGAGTTAGATCAACAGAAGAAATAGGTCAAGTAAAGGGGGGAGGTAAAAAGAATTTCATTATCTTCTCCTCCGAGAAGTTTAGCTTACCGAGTTAAGTTTCCTCCGAAGGAAAGAGCAGCATAAAAACTCCGGGGCAAAAATCTTGAAATTTAGAATAAACAAATGAAAACTTTCGCTGCCCTGGAGAAAGATAGAGAAGTCACAAAATGAGAAACGAAGGGAAAAAACTACAGATTTCTTCTCCAGTGTCTTTTTTTGTTTGAATTTTTGTTTCGCAGCCACGAGTTGATTGAAGCGGCCTTTAAAGGTGGAAAAGACCTAAGCTGGCCCTCTTCCGGCTTAAAAGGTAACCTGAACCGGATCTCACTTTTTTCCCAGAACCAGATGGGGACTAAGGGGTGAATATGTGCGCTTCCCTCTCTACAACTCAGAAGGATTACGATCCCCCGTCTCATGCAATGCAAATGCTGGCTCTGGAGAGTGGGAATAAGAAAGAAACGACTTTGCAGAGAAAAAATTATTTCGTTTCAGAAGTTAAGACGGATTTATTTCTTTTTTTTTTTGGTGTGAGAGAGAGAGAGAGAGGGAGTAGCGGTTATTTAACAAATAATCGTGTGGCTTTCTTTTTGTGGGTTGGATTAAGGGACAATGGGTAGGTTGAGTGAGACTTAATTAAGAAAATATTTCGTTCTCTTTTCAGATTGATGGCCCGAGGAGAAGTTTGAGAATGTCAGTTTTCTGAAGATGGGAGATCAAAATAACAATAGAGTTAGTATTTCTTAAAAGTAATTATAATAAGTAAGAATACAAAATATGCACTAGTGATAGAGGAGAGTTAAAAGTCAGGTCAATGTTACTTTTAGAAAAGATATTTCTTCAAATGTGAGTTATTACAATTGTTCATGTGTATTTATATTTCTTCCTGGGGGGGCAATAAAACTTTTGAAAACAATTTTCATCAAGAAAAATATTTGAATTATGTAAAAATATTGCCATTTTGATTTGTGACTTAGTTGTTTTACTACATTTAACATACCCATGTTCAAAATGTTTGCTTTTACATTTATAGTTTTGATTAAGTAAAGAGGTAAACACGATTTCTTAGATTTTATTTTCAAAGTCTACATTAGAGTCATAACTCCTTTTATAATTTTAAGTTCTCGAAAAGTCAAAATAAATATTGAAATGTAACAACGACTATTTTTTACACAACCATCAAACAATGTTCCATATTTAATTTTCAATTGAGTTAATGAAAATAATTTATTGTTTTATCTATGTAATATAATCAATGTGTGTATTTCATGACTTAAACCTTATTTAAAAGTCAAGGAATTTATAATAATCTAATAAAAGTATTAGAAAAATGAAGATACAAATAATAAGGAATGAATATTCAAATTTCAATGTGCTTAACTTATCTTAAAAATGATAGATATCTCAAAAACACCACTAGGTAAAATAAATCGATTTTTTCAACGTGACAGTTTAAAGATCATAATTAAGGCGGAACACACATCGATCTTTCCAAAAAGAGACGCAGAAACGCAGTATTAAATTTGATACTAAAACAAGAAATTGTTAGAGAATAATTTATCTGTCAAGACATGAATGACAAATGGAGAAGTATATTTATTGAATACATATTTATACCTATGAAGCGCAAAATAACTCCTGAAGGTGGCACTTGATGATAAATGAAGTTCGATCTGGAGAAATTCAAAACAGTCATTCGCCGAAACTGCTAATATAGGAAACGCATTCGTCATGTGGAACCGTGGAATTTGAAAAGCGTGTATGATATACGTTACTTGCATTATCCTGTGTATATTTTTCATTTGAAGGTAGGCGTTTTTTATACATTTTAATGGGTTTGAAAGCTCAGGTCTAAGACCCCAGGGTATAAAGAAAGCGCATGGTGAAAACTAGGGATGTTTTATGTTTAAACAATACTGTGAAGTATTATTCTATTTAGTGTTCTGTTTTATAAATATGAATGTATATTTTGTTTTATCTTCATAAGGATGCATTTTAAACTTACAATGAAGAAATACTTCATTTTTTGTAGGTTTTCAATCTTAGAATGTTATTATTTATGATATGAGTTGAGGGAAATAATCTTATTATATATAATAAGAATGAAATTCAATTAATTTACTTTAAATGTATCTTAAATAATCTGATGGTTAAATACAGATAAAAAGATCACGGATTTTATGGATTATAGACTGAAGGTTAAAGGTAGATTTTAATATTAAAACAAGTCCAGTTCAATGAAAAATTATCCTAGAGTTCCTAACACCTTTGGAAAAATGTGATTATTCTTCCTTTCTTTAACACATTACATTCTTAAGAAATTAGGTGAAGGAAGAAAAGTAAAGAATGATAAAACAAAGTAATGTATTCATGCAAGTTAATATTTTTTCAAAGGCTTTAGTTGAATGTCAGAGAAATCAAGCCCAATTCATTATCATAAAATAATTGCCATCCCATAAAATGAAAAAGGGATCAACTCCCGTTATTTGTTTCAGTCAACAAAGCTGTATTTAATAGATTCACTACAAAGTTCTTTATTTAAAACTGACAAAAGCTATTTATTCTTGCTTAAGCACCCAGATAAAACGAAGCATAAAGATTTTACGTCATTTTGCTAGGGCATAAAAACAAGTTTTTAATTTCAGTGACGGTTTTTTAGGGGTTGTAGTCTCAACCTTCCTCGACACCACCCGCAGACCCTCCCCCCAACTGTCGTCTGGCGCCAAAACTCTTTCTTTTCCGCGTTTTGAGCAAATGGGTGGTGTGAAATAAATCGATCTTTTCACATTCAATATATGTAGTTTCATGAAAAACAATTTGGGATTGATATCTTTTAAGTTGTAAGGTAGAAGGTTATGAAGTTAAAAAAAAATGAAAAGGTTTGAAAGCACGAATCATGAATAAAATATTGATAATAACCCAATTTTTATATTAGCTGTGCTGTTTTGATCCATTAGTTTTAATGTTTACTTTTTATGAGTGATTATGAGTGGATAAATGAGTTTGATATTTTGAGTGTGATTTGGCAACAATATTGGTACTGAAGGTTTCATTCTCTATCTCCCTTAGTTTTTTAAATTATCAAATTATCTTTTTAACTTTTTATTTCGCCATTAGGGGTGCAGTAAGTCATCTCAATCATTTACCTAGGGGTAGATATTGCCATAACACTTAAGCTATTGCAAACTCAAATTTCAAAGCGATTTCAATGAAAGTAATGTAAAGAAGAATTTAAATAGATGATTTTGTTACCTTTAGAACTGATAAAGTAGTGCAACTTTAGTTATAAAGTAATATGCTACGAAGTATTTTTCAGAGCTATGAATACATATGGTTTACATGAAGTACCCAATGGACTTACTTTTAACTCCAAAGATTCAATCAAACGAATTACCATTTGAGGACTGACATTTGTAACTGACATCTTTGTGACTGAGAGCTGTTATTATATCACATTTGTCACTTGGAAAACCCTGTTGTATGTAATTTCTTTGTTCTTTTCAATAAAGTATCATTGTAGTGCAAAACAGGATTTTTACTTTTGACAAATCAAGATACAAAACTTTTTATTAGATAATTAATGAAAATTAATAGTATTAAAATTCTTTCAGCAAAAATTAATATGCTAAATTGAGTAGTTTTAGTTTTAAGAAATGCAAATTTATGTAGTAGGTATTTGACATATAATTCCTTTTGCTCCGAGCAAAAGGCACTTAAAAAAGTGTAACAAGTAACAAAAACAAGAGAAAAATTGAAAAGTTAGACTAAAGTAATTTTATAACTAAATAATTTAATACCATTTTTTTCGTAATGAAAAGCTGTTCAGTTTTTATAAGACTTAAGTGCGGAAGCCTGTATTTTTGTACCTTTTCTCTTAAATATTATTTTACTAATAAAACTAAGGTTTAAGGTTTGAATATATTAAAGTAAAAGGTAAAGAAGTTTATAGATAGATTGCCTTATGACTTAAGCTATTCACTGGAAAAATGCAAATATCTTTAAGACTTTAGTGTCCGTAAAATCTTAATTAGTCAGAAAAACATTTCCTTGTCTGGTAATTAGAACTAGAATTATGAAAGGAGAGTTCTTGAGAAAGTGACAAAATCGCCTCATTAAGTACTTTGGAACATCAGAATTTCTTTCTTGTATGCAAAACATTTTCCTCAGAAATGATTAGTCATTAACGTTGATGTGTGATTCTAATTAATTCCTTAATCAACATTAGTGTTAGCATGTAGGTTGTTAAGATCCTATAAAACGTTGGATCATTTTGTGTTTGTACTTTCAAGGGAAATAAATTAATATGCAAGTTGACTTGCAAAAAAAAAAAAACGGTAGCTAACCGTTCATGTTTTGTCGTGCAGTTGAGGTAGATATTACTTTTTCTATGACTTTTTGTTTTTTGATGATTTGAGTATTTTATGGAAGTTAATGAACAAAAACTATAAGTACTCTCATTTATGGAATAAGTAAACTTAATGATAGTGTTTTGAGAAGCACAGAAAATAATTATACTAGTAGAAAAGTAGTTGTTTTTATAAAAGGTGAAGTGGAAGTAAGTGTAATCATTAAGGGTAGTGCAACCTTGGCTTTTTACACTTTAAATCTAACTATACTTAAATTAATGAAACATAATTTTTTGAAACTTCATTTTTAATATGTACCAAAAAGTATCAAATACATAATTTGTCTCGACTCCTTGAAGGACGAAAAATGTGGGGGTTCATACAATATAGACAATTCCGCAATTTTTATTAACTATTACTTATCTATTGCATCAGTCCCAGCCTTTTCATTTTACAAGGAGCTAAGAAATGTTTGTGTTTTTTTTTTTTTTTCAGTCCATTTTAAAAACATAGAAAATGCTTTTATGATAATAATTATTTTCTGCTTTTTGTTCTTGTGTGTGTGTGAAGTTTCGGAAGACATTTAACGATTCCGTGTGACTCATTTTATTTTTTCACTATTAAAACATGAAAACTATCGTTTTCGTACTAACAAAGAAAACCAATAGGAATTTTAGATATTAATCTTTTTTAACTTTGTAGAAAAAAATCGCATTATATACAACAATTGCCAAACTTGTAGCCAATGGAATTTAAATAAATTGACATATTTTTTAAAACTACTTGAACTTTTAAACATTTAATTCTAAAATATTTGATTGAAGTTCTAAATTTTTGAAGAAAAAATTAATTAAGTAAGTAATTTCTTGTAAAAGTACTTCCTTCTAAAGTTCTAAACAATTATGCTTGTTCCTAAATTAAAATAGTATCAATGAGGAAAAATACTTCAAAACATCTCATTAGAAACTTTTATTGTTGAAACTCTATTCATCTTTCTTCTGCGTACGTATTGGAAGGGTAATTTATCCAACACTTTCGCTTATTAAAAATCCCAAACCAAGTAAACCATAATTCTTTTACAAAGAATAAAAACCCCAAATTCGGGAAAAGAACCAAAACAATTACATTTTGCATGAGTCGTCTGTAAAATACATTGATAGTGAGTTAAATGAGTAAAAATTCCAGAGGAAGCGTTCTGATGACGAAAAGTAAAGGAATCGCTCTAGTGTGACAGGAAGATAAATTATCGCGAAAGGCCTTCTGGGTAATTAACGGAGAATTTATTTGTCATGTAGAAAAGGCATTGTACTAGACACAATGCCTGTTTAAATACAATTTTATGTTACATTAAAAGGAAAAGTTTTTGAAAGTATGCATTTTGCTGGTGAAATATGCGAAGGGAATTCAACTTTTTCAGTAGCTTTTATAACTAATAAGGAAAGCGCATACATTGTTTTCTAATTATGTCCAAGAAAAGTTTAGTAAATTGTTTCCGAGGATATAAGGACAATATTAAGGATTGTTTCGGGGAGTGATATGTTGGAAAGAAAGATGAAAGACGTTTGACTAGATAATAAAATTTGATTGATAGGGATTTTCAGCATTGTTTATGAGAGAAGAATAATACAGTCTTTAATAAATAAAATTGGTTTAAGAAAGACGTTTACTTGATTTATAAAATCTCTTCCCATTCCTTAGTGGAGTAATAAAAATCAAATTAGAATAAGGGGAAAACCCCTGTTTTTTCTAATTCTTGGGATAAATAAATTTACTTTTTTCAAACTGGAAAACCTTTTCTAGTTTTAAATTTTCAATAAATATTTTAGATTTTCTTAACTTTGTAATGAATAATTTGTAAAGTAAACATGCAAGTTAAAAACTCTCTAGGAACTAGGTAAATATTTATATGCCCTTACGAAAAAAAAAAACATATATTTTCTACGTATTTGTAAAGAGGCGTTAAAATTTATAGATATAAGTCTAATAGGAATCAGTAGGTAACGTTTAATGTCTTTAAAATAGTAAATTTGGGTAAATTATATTTTTACGGTTCAATGAATATTTCTACAGGATAATATCAATTTATTTAATAGAAGATTTATCAAATGGAAAGAAATATTGGAATTTACCTTTGATTATTGATAAGATCTTCTTTAAATATTAATAGGGGAGACTGGGGACAATAGTAACACGGGGCAATTGTAACACTTCGAATTCCTAGAAAAGTGTAGATGCCAAGCTGCTACAATGATAACAGTGTGTGCAGGGCTTGTAAACAAATAATGTCCGAGAGTGCCAAGACTGGCAGTTGAGGTATAGCAGTGTACTTGAGAAAAGAGTGTTTTTCGAGCATAAAAGTAAATTTTTACTTTTGAGTTAAATTCTTTTTCCTGCACTACAGGTATGTAGCACAAAATAACTTTTTTTACAAAATGAACCTACATTTATCATAGTTATATTCTGTTTAGTTTTAAGTTAATATTGTTTTTAGTTTCTTTGAAAACGAGGGTTGAATTAAAAATGGACACATGGGTCAAATGTAACACTAATTCGGGGACGATTGTAACATGTGAAAATTGACTTTTGGATGCCGAGATCTCGTACAAGGACAACTAAAAGGGGTCAGATTAGTCAGGAAAGAATGGAGGCAGCGGCTGCTGAGGTTTGGGAGTCTGGAAAGTCAGTGAGAAGTGTTTGTGAGCATGGTATTTGTTATGGGCCGTTATAGAGATTCTGTCAGAAAAAATTAAAACCCTAAAGTGGGTTATAATTAATTTATAAGTTATCGGTGCTAATTAGTTTATAAATTGTCACCAGAAATCACCTGCATCACCTACACAATCTCTTAATAAAAGAGAACCAAATTCACTGCCATCACCACAAATATCAAAATGCTCACCACAGGCTGTTCAGCCAACACCAAAAGTGATACAAAATCCCAATTCAACTATAAAAAAGGAAACTCAAGGAGAAAGAGCCCCATCTGCACCTATAAACCCAGTGTAAAAGAGAAGAAGTCTAGACAAAAAAGAAATTTAAATATTCAGACTGTGAAACCTCATCAGACGATGAATATTTGTGTGTTGTTTCCATGGACAATTTCAAAAACAATCGCCGCCAGTCAAAAATGGGTTCAGTGTGTTTCGTACAAAATATATTAATAATAAATTTGTATAATTTCCCGTATTTCTTATGAAAATGTGTAGTGTTACAATTGACCCTTATATGTGTTACAATCGACTCCACTTCAAGGGTCGATTGTAACAATATTCTATGGTATATTTTTTATTTACTATATTGTAATGCATGTTCACAGGACAGTTTTCATAAAGCAATTGTAATTGGGATGTTTCAACCTATGTTCATACCAATTTTCATAACTCTAACATAATAAATGGCTTGGCTGGAGACCAATTTGTAAATTTTGTTACAATTGTCCCCAGTCTCCCCTATTTAACTTAAGGATGTGTGTGGGTAATAATTTCAAAAATATGTACAGAACAATCTTTCTTTAAGAGAAACTCTTTTGGGCTTTAGAACCTATCAATAATGCGAAAAAATTTAAGAAACTTTAGAAGTTTTTTTTTTTACTTTTAAAAGATTAATATGCATTTTTAAAAGGGATATGAAAGTTCTGCTAAATTATCATCATTTATTAATTTTAATCAAATTCAAAATTTATGACTATTTTAAATATGATGCATAATATGTTATAAATCGATGAATGTTAACCTAGTTAAAATAAAAATTCCTTTACCTTTTATAAAAATTATCAAACTAAAATTAATATCCAATTAGTGTAGCAAATGGGTAATGTTATGAAATTTAAAACATTTGATTAAAGCATATTTTATTTAAAGCAGATAAAACAAGCAATATATATTTTTATATTATACCATTAGTTCCCAAAAAGTGCAAATATTATCTTCTATTAAGAAGATAAGTTTTTAATTTTTTTTTTGTTCTAACTAAATAAAAAGGTGGAAATATTATACATAGAAATATTTTGCTACGTATCAAAATTAAAACTTAAATTATTAAAGACCATCTGAAAAAAATCTCATTATTTGCTATTTGGTTCGAAGTTAAATTCTCCTCAATAAACCATCTCAAATAGCGGAACAAAATATATTTCATTCATGTTAAAACATCGTAAACACAAAGGAACCAACTCCATAAATCTGGCTTTTAAAAGAAACGACAAGCAATGCCCAGCCTTTCGTTTTTTCCCCAATTACGTTAATACTTAAACATTACTTTACTCCGACATTCATTTGCGTGAATTTATTATCTAAAATTTGCAGTTTTGCTCGTACCGACAAGCTAGCCGGTTACACATAAGAGTAACCTGTATTTACTCCTAGTTAAATACATACATCGGGCTCCTGTAGGGCTTCACCATGCAGAAAATTATGAATAATTAATATCACTGAAAGGTTTTGCGAGCCAGCGTTGCCGTAAGGGGAAAACGACCATCGTCTGTGGGTCCCATTAATTTTAAAACAGCGCTGTTTAGTCATTAGCTACTGGGTCTGACCCGTGAAAATACAATCTCCGCTAATGACAGTAAGGCGTAGGGAAATAATTTATTTTTGGGGGGTGGTTAAAATGATGATTAGAAATTGGAAGAGAAAGAATCTGGTTGAAAAAAATGGTGGTTCTGATTTCGCAGTTTAGCTTGATGAAGTTTTGGGGTTTTGTGTTTTCTAGGGCTGCAAATGAGAGGTAATGTGCTCTGATGATATTGGAGTTTAACCTTGCTTAAAATCTATTAATTTTTTTGTGAAAGTAATAATGTGTACAGTTTTTTTTATTAGTTGAAAGCATTGCGATTACTTCGTTAAATGGATTTTAATATTTTGTATATGTTTTTAAAAAAAGAAAACAAACATGTTTTGAACTAACCAAGTCGAATTCTCAAAGTACGATATGCGGATTTTTATTAGGATTGACTGTATTGGGAATTATCTTATACACTGTAAAAAAAAAAACCTGTCGAATTTACAGAAAAAAACTGTCAGCCAGGACGCCAGTTTTTTCCCGTTTATTTCACAGATATCTTCTGTGATATTTTACAGAATTTCCATTTTATAAAAAAATAACAATTAAAAAAATGGAAAGACTGTAAAATATCACAGAAGATATCTGTGAAATAAACGGGAAAAAACTGGCGTCCTGGCTGACAGTTTTTTTTCTGTAAATTCGACTGTTTTTTTTTACAATGTATACTTAGAATTTCATTGATTAAAATTTTTCTTACTGTTGAAAAAAGAATATAGTTTCAATTTAACAACTCATTCATACAATGCATATACATTAATAACACAAATCAACATTTTATACTTTTTTTTATTTAACCCGGGCACGCGCGCAGGGCCTCTCAGGCCCTGCACATCGTTTTCCGTTCTAAATGTTCAGTGAATCCTAAAATTTTATCACGGAAAGTTTAAACATATAATTTAATCGTTCAAAGTGCATAATAACTCATTTTTAAGTTGACTGCTTTTTATTAACATAGGTATATTAGACTATTTTGAAAAGCACCAGCACTCAGGAGGAAGTGCCCGAGATTATCTTATCTTCAAAGGGGGGCCGATTTCCGCAGTTGATTTACTGTTGTTTACCTAAAATTTTCTTTTTTGCAAGAAAAATTATAGATTTTAGTTACTTTTCGAGACCTCTTTGGTTATAACTCGCGCGAATCCTCCCAATTTTCGAAGCATTTAAATAAAAACAACAACCTAACTCGGAAAATAACATACCCACTCTATTTAAACTTTAGGAGGTGATAGGTGGACACGGGATTTCAGCATTTTTGATTAAGAAGGTTATGAAGGTTTATTGAAGCGACAGGGCCTCTCAGGCCCTGCGCGCGTCCTCGAGGGTTAAGATCAGCTTCTTTAAACTAAATTTATTGAATTATCTCATTACTTTAAGATGATAATAATTCAAGCACTTTGAATGGGATTTTTGAGGCTTATGTTATGATTTTACTTCTTCGAAATAATGATATTGTTTCAAAAAATCTTATCCTAACTTTCTTAAAATCTCGAACTGAGATATTAAATTTACCATTTAATAACTCAAAAGGGATAAAAAAAATTGTAATTCCAAAGCGATGTTTCCAAGATTTCCAAGTTTTTTTTAAAATAAATTTATCAACATTGGATATTTAAAATCAAGGTTTTAAACTTTAAAGGAATAACTATAAATGTACGAATTATTTTGTAAATTTAATTTAACTGAAACAAAACTCAGTGTTTTAAATTTTAGTTCTTATTATAAATCTAACATAACATAAGGATCGCTTCTAAACCACAGTAAATGAAGCAAGAATCAGACTTTTAATTACTCAGGTATCGCTAAAGGCTAATATTTTCAAGAATTCTTTAAAATGGAATAAGAATAAATATATGCATAAAAAATCTTTTAAAGAACACCACTAATTATAAACACATTACCAATTAGATATAAAAGAATGAACTGATTCGAACCACTATCGCATCAAAACTTTTGTAGTAGATATTATTGATAACTGAGTAAAAAAAAACCCTTTTCCCGAACTTCAAAACTGATACACCAAAATACATTGTCTGAAACTATTTAACACAACTCGAGTGAAGCCCATTTTGCTTACGCTTCATCTGCTGGACCCCTCTTACGTGACTAAAGCGTGGAAATTTTCGAAACATTAGTGAAAGTAATTATACTCGATAAATGACTTTTTCGCTATCAACAAGGAAATAAAAATTCAGTTTCCAGCTGATTTTTTCGCGAACACGAGCCAAAATAATTAGACTGAAAAACGATATCTGTTGTGGGAAAAATTTTTGCTAATGATCAGATGCATCGGAATATATTTAATAGCTTACTTTAGAATTTTTATTACTCGTGTTTCGTATGGATCAGTGACTGCTCACTATATTCAGAGTAATTAGGTAATTAAAAAAGCAAGCTATTTTTGTGACGTCCAAAGCATCATGCATATTAATTATTGTCAAAGCTCGAAGGGATACAGAGAGTGAATTTGATCTATAAAAATATTCAGTTCTTATGTAAATGAAAGGGAGTTTTTTATTGATCAAAAATAACCCTCGAAGGGATCTTTAATATTATCGCATTAGAATAATAACATCGTTTGTAGTCGGGTGTTTGTCAATTCGGTCATTGGATCTGACATATCTTAAATATCCTTTATGAGTACTTGATCAATAAATAAAGCATAGGGAAGTAAGTACCTATATTTCAAACAATACTATGGAAAAATTCAATTTCTTTCCAAATAAAAACCGATGAATTAATGTTTATTGACAGTAAATAGTTTGCTTAATTTTTGTATTGACCTACGATGGAAATTAAATTATGCTTTTATTTGGTGTAAAATCATTTCTATATTAACACTAAATATATTTAAAATTTGAAAATTTATGGTTTGTTTTCGTTTTTAGAAGAAAATGTAAAGAATTTAAATTTAAAATAATGTTATTTTCCTTTTACAGCGAAGCCAGAATTAAAACAAATACTATCTAACAGGGAAATTAAAAAAAAAAAAAGGATTTTTTATCATCTTTTTGAGTAAGTATCTCCAGACTTTTAAAACATTACCTTATAAGACATGCATTCATCCCATACAGTGAGCATTGTCTTACTTATAATTAAAAGAAAATAATAAAAATGGACGAGAAGTGATACATTGTCCTAATTCACTTCACAAGTTGTAACAAACTAAGGGATCGAACTGCATGACCTTTAAAAGATTTTACACCCACCCAGGTATATAAAAAAGATGCATTAAGACTTTGAAATAATAAAAAACAAGCTTCTTAAGAAAGGAACACATTTACGTTTCAATTAAAGCCTAATAGTTTTTAGTTAAAGAGGAAAACCTTTTAAAAACCAATGTGTTTACCATTTGGAAGCTATCCTACTTAAACTAGTTGAAGCTATTCAGGAAGATTTTATGTTTAACTCAACAATAAAAATGTATTTTTAAACTTTGCTTAATTTGTTTTCAAACCCTAACAACGTAAGTAAACATAAGTTTAAGTTGAAAAATTCATGAATTGAAACTATGTACAGACAAAATTTCTTTTAGAGAGATTCTCATAAAATATTAATGTAAATTTGTAAATTTTGCTTTCTAGATATATTTTAATGTATAAAGTCTTGAAAGTATTCATAACACTCATAAAACAACTTTTCACACACACATTAAATAACGATTAACTAAACGCCTTTTAGAGATTTGGAAGTTAATTAAGTTTAATTTCATAACAAATTCAGAAAAAAAATAAATTACTTTTTTGATGGGTGATGTGAATTTCAGAAATCCCAAATAATCTTGAAGCAATAACCCACTTATAAATTACAAACTAACCTTTAAAGGAAAAAATTTAGGGGTTTTTTTGTTGAAAAAAAATATTAAATTACTCATACTTTTTATCTTTAAAATGCTTTTCTAAGTCATAAATTTGGGTTAAATTAGTGGTTCTCAATCTTTTCGCTTCGAATGCCATTTTTAAGAATGGAAAATGCTCTCTTTGTTTAGTGTAATTAAAACTTAATTAATATCTAGTTTTAGATATCAATTTTTGTAAATTTTTGGTTTACAAATTGGAGGTACCTACTACAATTCTATAATTAAGATTAGCCAAAACTATATTTACTACAAGCTTAACTTATATAAGGTCACACCCTTGTTGTTTAAGAATTTTATTTAATTGGAATTATTGAAAATTTCCACATTCTGTGAAAATTGCATTGACGTAGTTTGAATCACTTTTCAAAGCATTCAAAATCACAAGTAACCGTTTATGAATGATGTATTTATTTTTCATAAGTAGTACAATAGAACTGTCTTAGGCATACACATTTAATTTATATTTCTTCTTAATAAAGATAGGGTTTCCTATTTTAAAAATAGCAACTTTCCTTGAAATGAAAAGAAATTATGGGAAAGAAGCTTTGGGGAACTGCATTTATGATTTTCGTAATGAAACAAATTATTAGATAATTACTTTTCAGTTCTCTCCTGTACCGTCCTACGAACAGGCGGTTGCGACACACAGTTTGAGGAATGCCAAGGTAAAGAAAGTGACAAGAGAATTTATTTATATGCCTTTACAAAGCTATTTGAAAGGGAGCAGGTAAAAATTTTAAGGCACGACAGCTACTTGATTTGTGCACGTTCCCTTTCAAACACACGCCTCCAAGTACCTTATTCACCTCCACAGTGCGGCTTCTGCGGAAGCCAGAGTCGTTCCATATTGGCCGTAGTTGGCGAGTTGAGGAGAAAAGGTTCTGCGAGCGGAAATTGGTGTTTCTGGCCTCGGGCATGAAGGTTCATGCAGAAATTATAGAGCGAACGCGTTGCTCTAGGGGAGAATGGAGATATGCGTGAGATTATATCGTTGACGATTTGTATCGATCGGGCTGTTGGTAATTTCTACATTTCAGATGGAGAAACGGAGCGTTTACTTTCCTTAAAGTGGTTAAATTGTTGCAAGGAAATTTAAAGTGGAATGCTTTTGAATAGGCGTTTTCTTCAGTTTGAAAGGGTCTATTATATTGAGATTTGGAAGGGGGATTTTTAAGAGAATTATAAAGGAATAAGTGGAGGTTCTTTTCATTTTTGGAAGATTTTGGGGTTTATTTGATTTTACTGTACTTAAATTGAAGTAAAATATAATGCTTCACAGTTTTATGTTTCATAGTTTTAAGCATAATAGTGTACTCTGAAAGTGCTGTTATTCACATGCATATTACTCATTCAAGGTATTTCTGAAATGCAAAAATAATAATAATAATAATAATAATAATAATAATAATAATAATAATAATAATAATAATAATAATAATAATAATAATAATAATAATAATAATAATAATAATAATAATAATAATAATAATAATAATAATGTAACCAAATGTATATCTTTTTTACTTATTATAATCTGGAAGAAGAAACCATGACATGATACGAGGTTTTCAAATCATTACTTATTAGTGAGGAAAATATCCTTTATTAAGTAAATTTGTGTTAGTCAATTTATAATAAACATAAAATTTATGAAGCCATTTTACAATGAAATAAACTTTCTCCCTTTTAAATATATTTTAAAAAATACAAAGGGGAAAGAGGCTTGAAAATAATTTATTTAAAGACCACAAAATGACCCAAATGACTGCCTTTGGACACCCTACTGAATTTTTATTACACGGTAAAATTTCATACGAAAAAAAAAACTTATTCACAAATTTTTCGATCTTTTCTTGTTTTGTATTCGTATATTTTTGTTTATAAAAGTCTGAAAGTAATAATTACCATTCCTTTTGTTTTTACAGAAATATACTACACCAAGTTTAGAAAACTTTGAATATATTCTCTTACAAGGAAAGAGGTGATATCATAAAATTCCATTATAATTTTATAATATTAACTACAACCACAGAGGTCTTTATTTAGAGTATTTTTGTCCGCTTCAAGGTGGATTTCTAAAAGTTTTAGATCCGAATTAATTCTTGTAGCTTATTTCATGAGGACCATAAATTAGTTTTGATATAGCACGATTCCCCAAGAAAATATTCCTAACCTACATTTTTGAATGCCCAAATATTTCTAATAATATCAGTTTTTAATTACCGAATATATATTTCAGAAGAATTATCCATACCTTACTATTAATAAGTAAAAACCTTTATGATTTCAAAAACAGATTGTTGTAAATTGAATGCAGTGACCATCACCTGACCTTATAGAATAGCGGTATAAGAGGGTAGCATGGTAATTCAAAACATATATTTGATAATTTTTAAAATTAAAATGGTGTTTTGTTCACGTATAGAAATAAAAGAAAAGAGACCCAGCTATAGAATATAATTTTTTTTTCTATAAATGTTATTCTTATGTTCCACTCTTAATCACAAAAAAGGCTCTAATTTTTTAATGAACCTGTAACTTGAACATTTACTACTAACAGCCATTCAGACACTTAAAGACCCGTTTTATTCACTTCTCATTAAAAATATCTGTAACAACAAATAAATAGTGTTTCTTGGTGTACACTCTGTATTTATAGCATTACAAGTACTTTGGAATTTTAATATCACTATTCCTTTTAATAAATTATTAATAATATTAAACAAATTAACCAGTCTTAAAACTATTGTTTTTAACTTCAAACATAAGTGTGACGAGAATGATAAAACAATATAATGTGTTTCAATAGATATTTTAAAAGGTTAATTAAAACACCACAAGATTTATTCATCATTAGAAATAAATTACTATCATTATATCATTACCTAGTTAAAATTTAATTACTTAGTTATGGTTAACTAGCCTGAATTTAATTACTTAACTACATCAATATTGCAAAATTCTAAAGTATGTTGCAAATTAACTGCATTATAGCTAACTCAAATGAATTCTAATATCTTTCCTCATTTCCAGGCTATTTTCTGTATCAAAACTTTCCAAAAGACAAGAATTCTTAGATATCAAGTCTGCATACAGAGAATTCTCATTAGCTCGAGTCAGACATTTGCCGAATATTCTAACAAGCATCTATTCGAATACAGCACACTTTCGGTCTTCTCGCGGAAATTTATTTTGTTTTATACACAAATGACTTTAACAAATTAATTAGAAATTTATCGAAGTATATATTCGGAAAGGTTCCTTGTCTCCAGAGGATTCTGTATAATGATTAAATAATGGCTCTAATTACTTCAGTTAAACATTAAACATTGCAGGTGTCTGCTGAATAGCTTCGACTAACTTAGGTGGGAAAGCTGCAAAATGTCAGAGGGAATTAGTTTTATTGGTCTCGTTTTCCGATAAACGTATTTGCGGTTGAGGAAAGTCCTCTTTTTTGTGTAATGGTCGCAGTTAGTGCATTTAGATAAATTTATAATTTCCTCCACTATTTCAATCTTAATTTGCGTACATAGGCTTTTCACATTATTTAAGCTAAAACAAGTTTCTTTTCTAGAAAATTTACTGGATATAAACAGGAAGAAATTCCTTTTAAGTGTATAATGAATTATAGAATCACTGAAACCAATAAAGTATATTTTATTCCTGTATATTTCCCCCAAGTTGACACAGTTTATCTGTATATTGATAAAATACTATTTCTACGGATGATTTAGTGAATAGAGAACATAAATACACACATGATTTACGTATGCTATATTTTATTTCGCTATAAGATAAAGTTTTAGAATGACGTAATAAATGTAACTCGTAGGATATACACATATACAGTATAAAACGAAAATAATCAGTTTTATCTAAGCAAGAACTTATACTACCTACTGTTTAACAGAAGTTTTCGCATGAAAATGTTAAATATTTTAAAGAATTTTTTTTATCTTACAAAAATTTCAAATTTGTAAAGTTTATCATTTTTCTCTAAATTCAGGAATCTAAAGAAGATGAATAAATCGAGTACTTGAACTCATTTAGCGTTTTAATAAAAAAACTTCGTTTATGTTCCCCTTGAGAGAACAAGCCCTTCTATAAAATGTAATTAGTATTAACTTCTAGTTACTTTGTGTTACATATAGTTCATAGTTTGGAGAAACTTAAATAGTATAAAAAATATCGCGTTATTTCTCTAAAAAATACTCCATTGAAGGTCCTTTGTAATTTATATTTTTTCCAATAAGTATAGCTCACAAACAGATTGCTCATGATTAATGAGACTTCATTCATATGAAATTTAGATCCAGCAGTTAAGTAAACAGAATATTTTACGTATATTTTTAAGGATATAATAATATGTAATACATGCAACTGGAATAATTTCCCCCAGGAATCAGCTCAATAATATTTCTCACAAATACTCATGCCTTATCCAACCACCAAAATGGATGAAATATTCACTATCAATTTTCTTTCTTCAATAACAGGGTAAAAAATGTAATGTGTTTCAAATGAGTTCCTGTTTTTTGCAGGCTTCGTAAGAACCATTTCATTTTCGCCCACTGTCACCGATTCCACTTTTGTTAATAATACATTAGGGAGAGGCGAGTCATGCTACGAATGAATGAATAATATATGAATGTCAGGATTAAACGAGAACATAGAAATTAACGAAGAGTAAATGATAAAATATCAGTTAAAAGTTTCCTCTTCCGACCGTGACAATTAATTGCAAAACAGGTGCTAAGGACATTTCAATTACGAAAGGCGAACAGAAAAATACTTCTTTCTTCCTCACCGAGGCAAATTAACGCTGAGAAAGGGCGAACGGTTATAATATTCCACCAAAAAAAAAGGCCAGTTCTGGACGTAAAAACAAAGAAAGCATCGATTAATGAATAAAGGGGGTGGTGTCCGAAAGAAGTGGGTCTTAGATGAGAAATTATGCATCGAATGTTGGAAATGAATGTTAACTCCCGTTGGAGGTTTACAAGGAGATTTTTTTGTTTGCTGTGGCGTGAACAACGGACTGGTTAATAAGGGAGTGTAATAAACCGTTTCTGCGGCTATTAATTTAAAGGATTTATGCTCTTAGCCAAATTGAAATGGTGGTGATGTATCTAAATCTCCAGACATTCTGAGAGAACAGGATCATCATAATCCCCCCAAATCTTTGTCAATTAATTTTCAGTTGAAGTGTTTCTGATTTAGTCTGGGTAATATTAATAGGTGGAATACTGGGTTTTCTGTAAAGATTAAACTAAGGGATCTTTTATTAGAATCTCCTGGAATAAAAGTAATTTATTTTCTCACTCTCATTGCGTGAATTTAAATATTTTTGTAAAACGAAACATGAGATATTTCAAGGTTAAGACCTAATAAGTTTATAATGTTTACTTATTTTTTTTCTTCCACAGACATAAACGGATAAAATAGTAGCCTTAAATTCTTTTCAAGATAAAATTTTACACAACCTTATCAAAATTTCAAATTCTATGTAAAATTTTTTTAAAATTAAAGTAAATCAACCAAAGTTCTCTATGTGTTAAAAACTACGTAAGCAGGCAATGTGATACTTTAAATTAAAATGCATACTTAGATTTTTTATTGCATTTATATTTTTAGTTCATTTTTCAAACAAAATAAACTTGAGTTCAACGTTCCTTCATTTAAACCTGTTTAAATTTTTTTAATTAAAATGATATCTGACCTTTAACACATTGATTTAATTAATTTTTAAATATAAAAATAAATACTTTATAATTTTTTACAGATTTCTTCTGGGATTCTTCTGGATGGATCTGGAGAAAGTATACAGAACCGGGAATACATAAATAAATGTCCTTTTATAAACGGCAGAAAAGATCTCCAAAAGTTTTCAATCATTCATCATAATCAGAACTTTTCTGTACTCAAGATAAACCGGGGTTTTGTTAAATAAAGTTGTGTTCAAAGGTAACATCGATTGGATTCATAAACAACAATATTCGCTACTTCCCCAAAAAAGAATGAACAGTGCTTTTTCCCTGGAAGAAAAATTATGTTCCACGAATACAGCTCGTTTTTCCCACATTTCATTTCCCCTTTCCTAAATGAAAATAAAGATAAACGATTGCTGATGTGCTTCCATATTTTTTCTCCAGGAACAGGCTGTGGGCTTCATTAGTTTTGAAGCTGGAGCACCTGATGTAAAGCACCTTTTTTCGTGTTTTCCCCCTTTTTTCATTGCTTTTTATCCTGTTAAATGGATTGTTTTTGCTAAACAAAAGTTAGTTAAATAGCCAATGCATTTATTTCACTTTCATTAATTGTGCAAAACCCATGTGAAAGAAAGCAACTGCAATGTGCGCAGTTGCTATGATCAGGCTCATTTCCTTTGTTTATGAATGTTTTTGAAACTACGAAATGAGTAATGATCTACAATCTACATAGAGTAAAGAATGTTTAAACTTAACCAGAAAATAGGGTAACTGATAATAAGCCTTTTAATACATATTTCTAAAAAACGAGTAGGCAGATCTTTTAAGTAGTCTAATATGCCTTTAAGGTTTATTTTCTTATGAAATAAAGGTGGTATTGCAATAAATTGAGAGTTAGTCTTGTTAAGGGGGAGAATTTTAAAACACTGAAAAATATTTTGAGATGGAATGATTGGTTATTTTATTGCTAAATTTTTCATCAATTCAAAAAATAACTATTTTACTTACAAATGTTTAATTTATTCCACAAAAATGAATAATTGATAATTTTTTTTAAAAAACCTTTTGAGTATACCTTTAAATTTGTAATCATTCTGTTGGCAGTATATACTTAACATAATACGATTTTTATTAAAGGATGTAGAGTAAAGAAATATTTAATTATTATTTTACAAGAGGTGCATGGGTGTATTACATTTTGCAAAAATCAAACGCACCTTAAATATTTTTTAAAAAAATTCACAGCTTTTTAAGTAGGTGGTATTAAAAGAGATCTCATTCGTTTTGTACTTGGCTTTGTATTATTACATATACATCAAGCTATATAAAATAGCAGTCCTAAAGAAAAAACTAATTTGGATTACATAAATATGCTTATTCCTCTTAAATTGATTTGGAATCAAAACTTTTTTTCTAAAACTATAAATTGTTTTTCATAATACTTTTGATGGCAGGAATCTAAAAGTATCTCTTAAGTTAATTTTGAACTGAGCCTATAAATCACAGCATTATTTTAATGATCAACTTAAGTTTATGTGTTTTATTGTCTATATGATTTAAGTTTTTCTGTTAGGATGAATAAGTTTATTGCACAACACACATTTTTACACAATAAAACTTTTAAGTAATGAATGTTTTAAAGTCAACTAATATAGCCATTTTGACGTTTTTGGACGTAACGCACGTTATATCATGCTCATATTTCAACTAAAGCTTTAATTCAAAAATATTTAAAATTCATTTAAAAAAAAAAACTTGAATTAAATTTTAAAAAACACTTTATTCAGAGTTAAAAAATTCCAAATGAGAACACAATAAAAGGAAAGAAATATCTTGAAATTTAGATCACCCTCAAAATATTCAAAGGAAATATCCATCCCCCAAACAATACACTCTACCTAAATTATCTTCTATCAATACTTCATTTCACCTCATGAATTTCCAAAGAAACATCCCCCACGGAAAAAAAACTTCATTTATTACTTTAATAAATTTAAGCAACCTACGAAACACCCACTCAATCCTTCATTTAATCCATCAATGATTCCAGACCCTTTTTTGCCCCCCTCTTTATGATCCCAAAGACAAAAAGAACATCCCTTGGAATAACACAACAGGGAGGGGGCTGAAACGACGAAATGTGTCTCTGCTCAATCCATTTCGATAATCGAATTAAACATCCCTCAGTTGCGGAGGGTATGATAAAAATGAAGTTTTCGGGGGCAATTACAGACGGTCATAAATCCATATAGTTGGTGGCCAACAACTCGGAACATGCAGGGGGGACATCCCTCCCTGTTTCTTGAGATCGGGACTGGAGGCAGACAGTGCGACAGTGCTCCATTTATTCGTGACAGGTTTTAGGGTGGAGGGGACATGTACTAATTGAACCTGGAAAGCTTATGACGTTGTCTGTCGTTTTGATGAAAATGAATCAGGTTTGGAGTGACGATTTACTTTTAAAAACTGAACCATTGTACGGTATTTAGTTCTTTGAATTGAGAACACTTATGGTTTCTTTTAAAATACAAAGTACCTATTATATTTCTTACAATTATTAATTGCAAAATCAGGTATAAAGTAGGTATATGATATTTATAAACGGTTCAAGAAAGTTTAAATCTAGAATTGTACAATTACAAACATTAATAACGTACTTATACGTATAATGAGAAATTTTATTTAAGCATGTTAATGAATATAGTATAGAGCCATTTTAATTAATGTAAAAATATAAAAGCGCAAATTTAACCCTATGTTTTACATATAAATTTTTCAGAAACTGTAAAAAAATTGTTTGACATTCTCTTTTGGATAATTAACAGTTTGGTAAATTTAAATTTATTCTACTTTCATACCGTTTCTTTGAGTCACTTGTCCAATGATACATTTTAAGTCATTTTGAATGGTCAGGATAAAGAGGTACTTGCTGCTATCTATATTATGTTCTAAATTTGGTTATAATAAAGTTTTTATGTTAAAAATAAAGTAATTTTGTTTGGTAAATATTTAAATATTAAACATGTTTTGATAACTTAACTCTTTGAATGTTAAGAATATAAATTATTAAAAAAATTTAGGCACTGTCTATTTGGACGTACAATATACAACTAAACTCTACTCTTATTTACACGGCAACGGTTCTGATTGGGGATCACAAAGCGTCGGGACTGCTACGTAACCGTGATACCTACGGCGCATGCGCCAACTGCCGTTTTTGCCGTCCAAATAGACACTTCCAAAAATTTAATATCTTTATTTTAAAGTGAAATTTATTGATAGATATATTTAAAAATAAGTTCAATTATTTTCAAAATATTGATATTCAATGTATTCAATTTTCAAAATATTTTCAATGTTTTCATGATGCAGTAAAAAATAAAGTAATACAAAATAATAAAGGGTGAAAAATATATTAATTTACACTTTCAATAATGTTTCAAAGATAATGAAAACAATACTGTAGAAAAATTGTGAATGTTTCCGAAATGCTTTGAAACTATTATTATTGTACCAATATATTGAACTAGTTAAACGTGAAGAAACCACAATTTTTCTTGGAAATGAGATGCAATATCAAAACTCGAGTAAGATGAAGGAAAATAAATGTTACAATGCAATTTTAGTTAAAATTTTTCGTGTCTTAAATTTTCCTCATAAGAATGCAATAACGAAAGAATATTGTTGCCTCAAGTAAGAAAATTTCATTTGCATTTTTCAATCCTTGTCAAATTTGAAAACAAATCTAAATTAAATTTTTGATTAAATTTTTTGCTATTGTCAAATAGTCAGGTAAAACTAAAACTGATCCATCAGGTAAAACATCAAAATCTATTTTTGAACTGTAGTCTAAAATGTTTGGTTATTTGTAAAGTGCATTTTGTTTACGTTTTAATAACCAAATGTGTGCAATGGAGATTTTATGCAACGATCATTGTTTACTAAGAACTCCTTACTTAATGATAAACACATTCGTTGAAGTTGTTTTTAATATGTATACAAGAAGTTTATTAAAAAATAATAATTCATTAACAAATGAAATAAAAATAACGACAAATGTTAATAGAAAATATCTCTTAATAAAGTTAATTTCGTCTTAAAACTGAAAAACAAAATAGGCTGACGATTCTTAAATGAGAATAACCAAAGAAAGAAAGAATAGATACATAGAATACCTTAAGATACACAAATCGTAAAAATTACAATAGATAATGGCTTAATAAAGATGTTCTATCTTATTGCAATTTATAAAAACAACTGGAGTCAAGTTTTGCTATTACTAAATTTAGAAAACTGAGCTTTCAGATTTTGTAAAGGATTAAATATTTAATCTCCTTTAATTATTTTTAGCTTTCTTCTAAAGACAGTTTAAATACATACATCATGTAATATTTTCAAAAGTAAGGAAGAAAGCGAGTGGAAAAAAAGATAAAATTAATCACCATTTCTTTGAGAAAACTTTTTAATCACTCCAGTGAATTCCGAGTTTCTCACTTTTTCAAAAGCCTTTTACTGAAAGTTATGAAAATTAGGTTGACAGCTTTCTTAGTTTTCCTTAACTTACAAAAAAAGGGAAATCTCTCAGCAAACATGTTTTTCTATCGAAAAACAAGCTTAAAATTTCATAATCATTAAAGCAAAATCACAGATTCTTCATTTAAAAGTTATGCTAATAACCGACATAAAAGACACTATAATTTGAATTGAAAAATAATTACCTATATCAAAGAAAGCACTTTTGGGTGTAAAAAAGCATGCACGTCTACAAACCTTAAGTGGAAATAATTTACGTAATACACGCGCTATCAAACATTTTATTTAAAAATAAACATCCTCCATCGTCTTCCGATGCTATTAGGTCAACCTCTTTCATACATCAACGTGTTGCTTCCCATCTATGTGATTTAAAATAATCCTTTGATACTAGCTCACTCGCTCGCTTGTCTCATTAATGCTTCAAGAGGGACTTGGGCATTAACAATTTCCTTCACGTAATGGATCCAGGGAAAAACTTTATTAAAGATTAAAGGAAAGTAGGCCGAAAATCTTCCCCGAAATGCGACTCGCAGTGGCATGAGAATTTCCAGAAAACTGTCACGTCCCTTTAAGAAGAGGAAGAACCCCCGAGAGTGTGCGGGATGGAGAGGGGATGGGACTTGGGTCCGAAAACTTTGACACTTTGTATTCGGTAGTTTACCCCTGTTTTTACCACGCTTTTTATATCTCGCGGTCTTGTTAAGCTTATTTGAGGCGGTTTTTCTGCGAGGAACATGCGTTCGGAATCGATTTCGGGGATGGTGTTTTTTTTCTTTCTTCTGTGAGGATTCACTTATTAGTAATTGGATTTCTTTGGCGATACTGTGTGAAAGAATCGCGGGGAATGTATCCAATAAAAAGCGTAAAGGAGGTGAGCTTGCTGCTGGAAGAGCAATTCTAAAATGTTTGAAGTGTGTATGAAGGCGGTTTCTTTTTGATGAGAATTATGGTGTTTTTTTAGAAAAGCCAAAGCGTGTGTTGTGTTTGTAGGTGTCTTGTTTTGTAATAACCTTTCAAAGTAGATAAAGGATTTGTTTAATCTGCGGTTTTTACCGATTGAGTACCCATGCAATTGTTTAAATAATATTACTATAGAAATTTATCCGTGCATTTTTGTAACACAAATCTTGGACTCAATACTGCAACAAAAAGTTTTTTTATGATTAAAATTACATTTTCTCTTGAAGTTTTGGCAAAAATAGTGTAGTAGTTCACATTTTATTAATTAATGTTAAACAACATAATACGCTAACAATAAAAATGTGTCTAAAGGGCCTTAAGATGAAGAAAATTTAAAACCACCAAACTGCGAAATAGTCAACAATTTAACCAGCCTGTACGTAAAATGGTTATAATAATTTGATGTACTATCATCTAATCTAACAATAACGGAATTACATCAGGTTCTGAGTATTTTGTATAGTTATCAAATTATTATCTAATGATATTACTTAAAGAACTAATGTAAGAACTTATTATCTAATGACTAATGATATTACTTCAGAACGTTCAAATTCTCATTGTTTAAAAAAAAATCTCATTTTCGAATACATCAGCATTTTAAAATAATCCTCACTCCCACGTCTAGGAAATTGAATCCATCACTTCTCCAAGCATCCAATAAAGAACGATCTTCCGTCGCCATCCATCCGCGACCCGACACGGCGTTACAAACATATTTGTTCTAAAGGAAGTTTAAATAAAACTCAAATTCGCACTTGGGTGCAAAATGTCAAGCAAATTTCGGAATCTCATTAAGGACATCGAAGTTTAATATTTCCTGTCGAGCAGCCGTTGCAGAAGAATACCCTTTCAAGCCTCGATTTCAAGAAGCACTTCTTAAGAAGTCAAACAATTCCGGATTCCGGGAAACTCCTGACTTACGACGGAGTTCTCCGGAAGTAATGGAAGTTTCGCTGGCTCCTTGCGGAAATCATTTGCAACGGAAATTCCATCCACGTAGCATAAAGGAATAACGTGAATAGCAACAGCTGGTGATAAGGTTTTTTTTCCACAGGACGAATAAAAGAAATTTCGCACCAATTGCATGCTTTGAAGTTTGGGCAATGTTTTAGTCTGATGGGGGAAACGGGGTTTTTATTCGGACTCGGATTTTTATGAATTGAGATTTTTTTTTCGTTGCTGGTTTGGGTTTATTAGATTTTCCGTTGTGTTGATAGTGCTTATGGAATCAGACTTGTTGGGGATGTGTTCATTTGAAAAATAATGTTGCTGTGAGTGTGCTTTTGTTGGGCGAAGTTTATTTCAAAGTAAAATGTTTTCAATAAGGGGAGGAAAATGTAGTGAGATGAGAGTGAAGTTGAAAGAGGAAGTTTTTCCAAAAGAAAAATAAACTCTTTTAGTTTTTTATAGGTAGAAAGAATGTTTATGCCATTCAAGAAAAAAAAAACCACAAAAATATTAAACATTTTACTGGATGAAACTGATGTTAAGAGTAAGTTGCTAAATTAAGTTTCATCTTAATATGGTACGTATATACTAACCTTTTCACTAAGGTGGCCGTACGATCAAGAGTTTCGCCTGTAATCTCCTTTGTCTCAGTTGTAAATTAATGTGGTTACTCAAAATTAACGCTGTTTTATTAGTAACACAAATCTGAAAAAAAAAATGGTCTTACCATTTTAGAGAATATTTCTAGTTTTCATCTTCTATTTCCCTCTTTTGAGCCATACTCACGAAACTTAAACATATTTAAGACTGTTAGAAAAATATTAAGATGTCTTATCTTCAGTTAATATGATTCAAACTAATTTTTCTCTCTCCATAGAAAAGCTCTGAACTAATTTTAAAGAGCTATCAACATTTAAAAATGCATTTTTAAAAATTAAGTAACTTAAATTAATTAACCATTATGTACATTGGATGTACATTATTCTAGTCATTTTTAAGCTTAAATTTAGTTAATAGTTAATAATAATTTTAATAATAATTATTTTAAAGAAATTTAATTATATAAGCAATTAGAATCAAAAGATAGTAGTAATTATGTCAGTAAAAAAAACATATCTTCTGCGGAAAGCTTTTAAACACTATTTAAGTTAAAATAAACACTATGACAAAATTTATGAATATCTCTTCGATTTTAGGATAAAAATTATTACCACAATGCCTCGTTCATGGGCTTGGACATACAATTATTGTCTATTAAAATTTCTTAGAAATAGGTATTAAGTCATGTCTAATACCTATACGAAGACGTAATTAGAAAAAAACCCTCTTATTTGATTATTTATATTATATTAACTATAATTACTTTCTAAGAACTTAATTTTAATTTTAAAACGTAAACACAGACAGCATAAAGTTTTACTGTTTAGACGACTGTTTTAATATATCTTAAACACTACAGAATTTCACCTAACATGTAACTTTTTTCAAATATGTGTGCTTTAATTTTAAGCAGACAAAACGTGTTTTGAGATAAAAATATGTTATTATAGATATTTTATGAATTAATAATAATTACTATATTTTTATGTGTATTTGTAGAAAATATTAAAAAAATCTTGTAATTTTAGATATCTTTTGTACAGTTAAATAATTGTATTAATTAAAAATAGCTATGAAATAGGCATATAAAATTTACTACGGATTAAAAAAAAACTAATAGTTTATTTCTTTTTATAGCTCTAACTTTAACCACAGCTTCCCCTCGCCACACGTGGTGAAATTTGAATAGTTTAATGGTAGTATTTTGATTTGAAACTAAAATCCAACATGTGGATGGTGGAGTTGATATAGAGCATTTTCAATCACATGACTCGGACCTAACAACGAACGGCCTTAGCAACAGAAGGTTACAGTTTTTTTGCCCTACAGAAGGTTAGCAGTTACAGAAAATGACTGGCCGTGGAATTCTTCTATTTGAGCATTTGCAATCAAGCGACCCTATAACTAAAAACAGCCTTAGCAACAAATACCTAGTTACCTAGCAACCGCCTTAGCAATAGTTAAAATCCCTACAAGAGGTTAACAGTTAAAAGAAAATAGCTGGTAGTGACGTCACCTGAAAACACTCTATTACATGATAGGAAATTTATACAGCTTAACCCGCAAATGTAAAATAAGGAGTCAGTTAAAATTTAATGTTACATAAAAAATAGGCGGACTTGTGTAAAACGCTTTTAGTGTTATTTTTCTTTAAAGGTCAAATCCATATTGCATCCATCCTTCATCCACAAATTGATAACAACACTTCGGTTTGATTAATACGAGACACACGATCACAGCCTCAAATAAATCCATGATTTATACCCCTGTACTCGAAAGAATCTAAACCACCCGAATTATTCGGAAATAAAAACGTCAGCGACAACACTTCCTCTCTCAAAACGCGCTCATCTCCAGAACGAAAGAAAGCACAGTACTTAATGCGCAAACTTAGCATCCATTAATCAAAGCTGGCGAGGAAGACGTCCCAGAGAGACACTTAGTGCCTCCTGGTAAACATCCTCCAAAATACTTATCCTGTAAGAGATTGAAATGGAACCGACACTCTTGCAAATGAAAGCCGAAGGAAGCTGCCAGACAAAAAGAATGGCCGGCAATTCCGAGTTCTCTCATCCATCAAGCTCAAATTTCGAACGACGTCAAGCGAGGAATCAATGAACGCCTCTGTCTGTGAAAAAGGTTGGAGATTGCCATCGGGTGGAGGGGACTCTTCGATTGCGTCTTGCAAATGAGTTATGCCCTCGACGCTGGTTATCTGAGGCTATATTGCTGGGGAAGGGCTGTTGTTGCTATTGACGGTGAATTGCCTTAATGAGGTTTGGAGGATGAATTTGTGACTTTTGGAGGAATGGACTAGTGAGTGGTGTGTTGTTTCCGGTCTGGAACGAGCGATGCTGGTATTTTCATGCTGGTATATCTTCTCTTTAATGCTCAATTTATCTGAAAGATTTGGAATTAATTAATATGAGTGGATATAGAAAAGTACACTTAAATATTATGTGCAATGGACTCAACCCGTCTGACGTCACACAGAACCAACACGTGACCTACTGAGCTTGCAATTGGTTACCGCAGATACTACACTAGTAGAGTTTGTTGTGAGATATGGTGGTAGTGAGATATGATTTGATAGTGAGAGTTTGCTTACCACCGTCACCTGACTTTTATAGTCTCGAACCAGATAGGCGGTTAAAGTCCATTTAGATCAGTGGTTCCCAAAGTAGATGCCTTGAGAAGCTCAGAATATCTGAAAAATTATTCAGTTTCAGTTGTAAAAATTAAAAGTTGTCTCAAAACTTTTTGTAACTTCGTAAGGGACAACATAAGTTTTTTTAAAAATTTCATTGAATGAAATAGCGGAAATTGAGAATGTGGCAAAATGCAACTGTTCTTTAATTTTCGTATTTAATCAGTTGTTCATAAAACAAAAAACATTACAGTCTTAAAATCCTTCATGTATAGCCTTTATCATCTGGACCGAACAACTTTTCTGGGAATAACCTTTTTTTTATAAGTGTTTGTTTTGTTCAATGATTTACAAACTAATTACTTATGAATGTAATGAATGTAATTAGATGATTGTTTCATCAAAACCATTCCTATTTTATTAACCTTTAAAAATCTGATCAAATTCACTTACCTATCCAACTTTTCTTTTAAATTCATGGTCTTAGACATCTCTATACTTATAACAAATTATTGAATACATTTTGTGCCATAACCTATTACACATCTAAAAATAGTTAATTATTTGAATAACCCTTGTATTGTTTTCAAACTTACTTGGAAAATATCCAAACATGAGTTTAAATCCCAACTTATTCTGCTAACTACAAGTTCTAACATCGGGTGTGGTTACTGAGAAAATGGAATATGTCGCAGTAATTTCAACGCAATCTATAATTATACATCTTGTAGGATAAGTCGTAATAGCTTAAATCATTATAATTAAAGTAAGTTAAATCAGATTTATGTTTTAGGCCACGGAATAAGATTAGGGGAAAGTCTTTTTTAAATGGATCCTATACTGAATATTGATCTATCAGAAAAATAATCATTCTTGATGTATATATTTATCATTCATCTACATACACTGAAAAATTTTAATACTTATTTATTTAAATTCTGACAACACGTGTTGTTTCGCAGTATATAACCAAATAGTTATTAGCAATCATTTATCCAAAATAAACCACTAAATTTATTTTTCCCATAATAATCCGAACAGAAATTCATAAACTTAGAATTCAATCTATTTTGCTAAAGTTCTAATGCAAGAAAAACGTTGAATTTGGTAAATTATCAGTTAAGGACTTAAGATTTGACAAATATGTATATTCTAAAAACAACATACCTAAAAAAAATTAGACACTTTTAAATTATTAAACTTAATAAATAAGAATATGATATTGTTTTTGAAAAATAAATAAATATCCTAAAATTAAAATGAATCGTCGGTTGTCACTTTTTAAAAAAAACAAATGATGAAAATATCATAGTGGGATAAGGCCGGAATCTACAAATAATTTTTAAGTTCCGATGATTATTTTACTTTTCATATAATTTATTTTAGCAATTTCACATTGTACATTTGCAATCTCAATAATTAATATTTTCTTAAACCAGTTTCCGTTGATATATTTTATGTATGCCATAAAAAATATTTTTACTGAAATAACAGAAAACATGTTGCATAGAATTTAAAAGACCATATAATGTATCCTTTCGACAGTGCATTTAAGGGACATACG
Source organism: Tetragnatha montana (assembly GCA_963680715.1). Taxonomy (NCBI): domain Eukaryota; kingdom Metazoa; phylum Arthropoda; class Arachnida; order Araneae; family Tetragnathidae; genus Tetragnatha; species Tetragnatha montana. The sequence goes on from OY796675.1 coordinate 36,137,638, forward strand.
TCCCTTCAACTTTCTTTTAACGTCGCAACTTCACCGATCAACCAAATTTCATGGAATTTTTATTTTTTCAAAGAGTTAGGTGTTCAGAGTTTCTAAAATAATACTTTTCAACTCTTATACATCATCGATTAAATCGATATAACGCTTCAAAGATAAACACAAACATATTTATATGAATCATCATATTTAATATTCAATTCTTCGCATAGTTAATTTATATTAAATGAGTGTCGCCCAATCTTTAGTAATACGAGTGCCAAACAATAGTTATTAGTATTAGTAATTAGTATAAAAAATAAAAAAAAAGTAAGGATCAGAGTCGAGTCAATAATGAAGGAAAATTACCTAAAACTTACCATTTTAATATTGGCATATCAAGCTATACTAGATTGCAACGTTTCTTGAATCCAGTGCTTCACAAATGCGGAAGGAGAAATCGGTAAACACATAGCCTGTTGGGTAGCTAGGAGGAGTTTCGGTACGCAAATCGTGATTAAAAAGCACCATATATACATGGGTTTAACAAAATAATCATAAATCTAAATTGACGTCCTTTATTTCACTTAAAATTCAGACACCGCGATTGGAACTACTTTGTTTATGAGTGACGTAGTAGGGTCAACTTAAGTTGCAGTCTAGTATAGTTTCAGCAGCGAACCATATAATTCAACTATGAAAATTTAGGTAAGATGCATTAGACTTACTAATTTTCCTCAAAAATATATTCAAGCACTTGCCATTGTCTTAAAAATAAAAGAATATCGTATATTTTTTTTTAGACCAAGATATTATCTAAGAAATGATTAAGGTTTTCAAGTTATAAGGGATATTTCTAAATGAATTAATATGAAAAGAAGAGGCAAGGGGTTCTGCATAAAATAAGTTAACTATTTATTTTTTATATATTAACTAATGCATTAATTAGTTAATGATCAGTTCAATGATTTAAAAGCATTGATGTTTAAAATTTTAATGCTCAAATAATGTAATGTTTAACAAATAGAGACATTAAATATTGATACATTAATGGATTTAGAAAATTAGATTTTTTTATCATTTAAGATATTTACAAAATAATTACTTAAATCACAAGTATGCAAAGTTTTCTTTTAATTTACTTATTAAATGGTTAAATATTTACCATAAAGTAAAAGTGATTTCTCTGAAAAGCTTTAATATTACATTTTAAGATAAATAACATAGAAGTAATACTTTTTTTATTTCAATGTAGGTACATTTTTGTTTTAGGTACTGAAGAGACCATTTTATAATATAGTATTAATCGTTAAGTTTATTAATTTTTTAACTTCAAATATAAATAATATTTTTCTTTACTCAGTAAAATATAAGATATTTGTACATAAAATAATGAGATTCGTTTTTGAATTGTGTTAAATTACCTCTAATGGGGATGTTTAAATTAACAAACATAAACATTATTGGATGTATTGATTTCATTATATTAAATTTAAGTAATAACTTTGTTTAAAAATATGATCGGAATTTTCCTTTCCTATTCTTAAAAGAAGTAATATTTAAAATATAAATTATTGTAGTGTATTGTATTTTTAATAGAATGGAGCAAAGTACCAATATAATAACCCTAAGAAATCCTCTATAAGATTAGGTCCAAATTCATACCCTATTGAGTTCCTGGACATTTAAGCTGTACAACTGTGAGTTTAGTGAGTGAAATTCTTACCCTACAGATTCAATATTCAATTATCAGATCATGGAGAAATACTGAATTAAACAATTTCTGGTCCAGATAAAAGCATTTGCAGAGTAATTAAAATGATTCAGTTTCACCAAATGCAAAGGAACAAAGTGAAATTAATGGAACTTTTGTAATTAGAGGGTGTATAGCATAGCATGGTAAGTTGCTAATTAAATACTGTCAAAACTTTATCAAAGGCTTTGTGATAATTATTTATTGACATAGAGAGTTGGGACAGGGAACGCCCTGGATGTCTTATTAATTATTCAGGGGCTTTGCAAAGCTCTGATTTGTTCCATAGATTCATATTCTTGCTAATAGATTCTTCTTCTATAACATGCAGAAAGTAGTTTTTGAAATAAATGCTTTATAATCCTGTTAATGGTATTCCAAAATAATTAGGTGGTTAAATTAAAGTAATCAATTAATGAAAACTGCTAAGTGTTTTCAATTAAAATAGTTTTGGCGCACCGCCACATTGCTGAACTATTTTGAGGATTATTTGAATAGCTTTGAAATAAAAGGGATTAACTCTGGATAATTTAAACTTGTTTTCCTAATAATAACAGGAATCAAAAATAAATGTAATGGGGCAAATGACTATTTATCTAATGAATCAGGATTGTCTCATACTCTTTGAATTTCTCATTAAAAAGAGGATGTAGTATTTACAGAGAAATCTGTTTAAAATAAGTCATCCATTCATGTATTTATCTAATATTTTTCATGATATTTGTTTAGTTGAATTTAACTATATAATAATTTTATTTCTTCAAATGATTTATCCTCCATGTTAATTCACTTCAAATTTTAAGAAAACATTTGCGATTTTACACATACATACCTTTACCGGTTATTACAAAAGATAATAGCTAAGGAACCATTAATTGACAGAAAAAGGCCGAACATAACAGCAAACATTTTTTACGATTTCTTTTTCAGTGTAAAAAATATGTTGTTTACTGACAAGGGATCCCTTGTTAATACAAAAACCTAAGACCACTCTAAATCAAGTATTGTGTACTTGAAAACAGTAGATAAGAAATTAATAATTCTTGTGTGTGGATAAGTACCCAGTTGCATAGGACCAAAAGCTATAAAACTTTGAGTCTTAAATATACATGCCCAAGCATGACTTAAATTATCGTAATGATGGCTTTCCCTAAAAAAATTTAATGCCGTGTTTTCAGGAAACCCAGAACTAACATCAGTGGAAGATAATGATGGCAACTTAATTAATGACTTACCTCATAAAAGTGCTCTTTTTGTTTGAATTAGTACTCTATCAACAAAGGAGTGATTAATAGCTTAGCTTTTCTTATACCATGAGTCCATTGTTTGGTTAGTATCGAAAGTTATTTGATAAACTTCTCAATACATAGAGCTTAATCAACTAAAATTTAACTCACAGAAGCACTTTTTATGCTTTTCCAAAGGTAACTAACTCACTTTAAAATACTTTTGATTAGAATATCAAACAGTGAAAATCTGAGGTTTGAAAGTAGAGTTAATGTGGTTATGTGTGTTTTAAAAGGTATATTTATTTAGCATAGATTTCAACTTTATTTGAAGAAAAAAAGGTACGTGTTATGGATTTAAAAACAGTTTAAAATTACCCATCCTTAATTTATTTGCTCTGGAAGAAACGTTTACTTTATTTGTTGGTTTTGAAACAAAAGTACATTAAATGAAAAAATAATGCAAATGAATTGTTTTTATTACTGAGTTAGGAAAAGCGAATTTTCGTTCTGTTTGAAGTTGAGTGTCATTTTTCATTTTTGTGTAACCACGAGGTATTTATGAACTTGCATTTGTAGAAAAAATTTTACTTGATGTTGCTAACTTAAAACTAAACTATTTTACATACATTTAAAACGAACAGATGTAAAATATTTTTTCTGGGATTTTATTTTGGATTTTCCATCTTTATTCTGATTATTAAGTTTCTTGTCATGATTATCATTTTATTATATTTAATTTAAATATGTTATCTCCTTGACTGAGACTAGAAAGTACCTTTGGTAATTTTTTAATAAGAAATTTGCTTTAAATTTAAGATATATTAATATTGCTATTAAAAATTTAATATTACTTTAAAATTTTGTAAATTAGAGCCATTTGAATGAGTGAGAATATGTTATGTCTTTCAAAATATACCATGCCATCTAAAATATATATTATATTTGTCTAAAATATTGCATTTTTGGTGACCAAAAACAAAATTTTCCTTTACAGAATAAATATAATCATATAGTACTACTACATTGAAAGTCTTTAAAAGATTGAATTCAATAACATTGTCCATTCCGATGAACATTTCTTGACATATTTCAAGAAACTTCCACAAGAAGGATTCAAATTCTTAGTGCACCACCCTACCCTGACTTTTCAAAAACAAACCAAGCATTCTCCCTCCACCAAATCGTTAAAATCCCAAACTTGCTCAAACTCTACAGCTATTTACCTTCCAGACTCCAGATATTTTTAGCCCAAACTTTATTTCCATTCGATCCTCCTAGTGCACTCACTTTATCCACTTTAACTCGAGCAAATGTTTTCCAGACTCTGAAAAGGCAGAGCGAGAACCAACTTCATCCACATTCTCACCCTCCCAAATTGCATTCCAGACCGTTCACCGGGGAGTGCAAAAAATTCTGAACGTTTATCAATTATTCATATAACCGGAGTCTTCGATATTCTCCGGTCCCAGGACGGGTGCCGTAAGATAAATAACGTACCTCAACCTCAGGGATTGTCGCCGTGCACTCTTCGACTCGGGTTTAGCATCAAAAAGTCATGTTTATTCAGATGTTTTACATAAATTAGGTTGCGCGTCCCTCTGATACTGCAGAAACAGATGGCTGGGAGTCGAGACAAAAAAAAAAGAGAAAGTTGGTCGTGTAAAACTTTGGATTCAATTTGGTTCTTTTAGAAGTCTGAGGGGTGTTTGGGGAGAGGACTTTATCTGGTTGTTGTATTCCAAAATATTGTGCGAAAAAATATTCTCATTGTGTGTACTTTAATTTTAGGGTACAGTTTGATTGTTTAGCTTAACTTCAAAGTATGTTTATCATGGTCTCTTCTAACCCAAAAATCAATATTTTTTACTATTTGAGATACCTCTAGTCACCTTTAAGGGGGTCTGGGACACAAAAATAATCAGATTTCCCAAAACATTGTTTTTGTCTATAAAAATTAACCCAATTTTCTACTAATGTTTGGATTTGCTTATGTATCATAAATAAACATGCATTACATATATTTACATTTCTTTGTTGCCGGTTGCTTTGGTAATCTGGCATTATATGATGAGTTTTTCTTAACTGTTTCTCATCTTTAAGCTGATATAAAGAAGTCCGGGAAAAGGAAAAACCTGTAAAAATAAACCAACCAAAGAATTCCGGAACCGACAAAATAAAGAGTTGAAATTTTTACCGCATAGTTTGTAAACATTTAGTTTATTGATTAAGCAAATTTGAAAATTTTGTTGACGTATATATAACGTTATTTTTAGAAAGCATTTTCGTAAAATATCTTAAATATTTGAAGATATATTAAGTACCAAATTCCCTTTTGACTCTGACAATTTCTTGAACTTTGAAAAAGGGCTTTCAAAAACTTAAATTCATCTCCAATTCATCATGCGATTTCTGAGAAGTTTCTTAATGTGCAAACGGCCCCTCTGTAAAGTTAAAAAAGTGTTAACTCTGAACGTTAATATCTCCTCGAATATTAAAGACATTTTTAGGAAACCTTTTCTGTTTGCTGTTATAATATTGCAAACATTTTTCTAACTTAAGTTTTGTTCTATCTTCCTTTAGTTTTTTTAATTATGGGTTCAATATGGTCACATACCTAGGGGCACACCTAACCTCAAGAGACTTTGTATAAAAAAAACCTACATGAAACGTATTTTTGAAACAAATTTCTTTGATTTCAAATTTTGAAACCTAATTTCTTTTAACTTCTTGACAACCAAATTTCTAAGGCTTGTTTATATTGGGATGAACGAAGCGAAATGATCAATGCGACCCATCTTTCGACGTTATTATAAATTTATTCTAAGTTTTAACTTAAAAAAAACTTTAATAAAAAAAAGTTTTCCCATTTTCGAAAAAAAAAAGGTCGACTTTTATTGTTTCAATAGTTAAAAGAATTTTAAAAATTGTGTGGTAAGAGTTCATTACTTGAAAGGTAAACAAATAAACAACAAATATAAAATGTTACACAATTCCATTATTAAATTATTAAGATAACATAATCACATTATGAAAAAAGACTCTTGTCACTTTTACATAGTCCATGGCAATACTACGAAAAAAGTTTAATTTAAACACCATATTTTTTATAAATTTCCGTTCCAATTGATAATAAAATAATAAATATTTTATTTCCACAATGCACTATACAATGCGTTTTTTACATAGATATACTTGAACAGTCCAATCACATATAATGAATCAGTCACCACTTTAGCATGAATAATGTCCTTATGCGAATTATTTAGGAATTTAACAAAAAATGTGTTTTCTGTCATTGAAACTCAGATAATTTATTAAGGTTTTAAATATAATATATTTAACTTCTTAAAAGAATCACCTAGAAAAAATGCATTAACCCTTATAATCCTAAAGCAGCCGAGATTACTATTAGATCCTATGAAAAAAATGGGGCGGATAGGACCGAAAGGGTTATAGAATTACGTTTCAAATAATGTGCATACGTAGTTTTAAAAATGAAATATTTATGCAAAAGATTATACATTTTAACTATCATAATCCCTAATAATCATTAGAAATAAAATTTTAACATAACTATATTTTAAGTCTTTTAAATTAAGCTGATTTTGTTTTTACATAAGAACGATCACTATAGAAAGATATAGTGAACTTGTAACTAATAGACTATAGGTACTATAAAAGTTAAAAGTGGAAAAAAGTGCTAATTATTTCCGAATTATAAATAATATGATAGAATACTTCTCTTAAAGAAAGTAATTTTTAAATAACTTCTGGGCTATTTTAACTTAAAAAATGTAGGAGAGAGTTTTTTTTTAAATAACTAGGGGGCCTGCCCCCTGCTCGCTATCGCTCACCAACCCCCGGAACTACTTCGCAGTTCTTTTTAGATCGCTTCGCGATCTCAGCGAGCAAAGCTCGCTTGTTCCATCTTACCAATCACCCCGCTGGTCGGCTTAATTAATGCTCCTTTACAACCGAAACTACTTATCACTCTTGCTGATAAATAATTTAATCCAAATCATCCCGAAAAAAACTATTGCTGAAATATTACTTTCCTAACTTAAATTGAAAATAAAAGAAATCACACATAGTGAGCTATCGCTCACCAAACCTCTGAACTGTTTCGCAGTTCTTCTCAGATCGCTTCGCGATCTTAGCAAGCAGAGCTCGCTTGTTCATCTCAACAATCCAGCAGAAGCCTTTTCTCCGAATAATTTAATTGAAATGTTAAAAAAATATTCAGCAAGTCTACTAATAACCATCAACCACTTTGTAGAAAAAAGCATTGTTGAAAATAAAAGAAATCAGACTCATCAATAAAACGGTCGAAGGAATATCGGATGGGCTAGAGCCCCCTCACGTGATTCTCCCTGTAGCAACGTTTTCCCTGCCAAGCCATACGAAGTACGAGGCGCATGCGCTGTGCTGCGTAAAATGGACTTAAGTTATTTTCGTTAACAAAACTGGCTGAAAATATTTGTAAATTAAATTAAATAGCATTTGATGATAGTAGAGAAATAAAATTAAATGGGGGAAATTTACCAGATTTTAAAATCTCTATATTAATTTATGTTTTTAGTTACTCAAAATATGGATTGTAGCTTGTACACAATTTTTAAAACTGGAATTATCAGGATATAGGTGTCTTGGGTTTATTTCGAAATGATTTAATAAAATTATTTTGTTAATGATAACAATAATTTATACAATTTTAATACAGCCATCTAGCGGGAAAATTAAGAGTTATTTGTAAGGATTTATTTAATTATTTTTAAAGAGAATATTTTTAAAAAAAACTTTCTTATTAAACCGATATTTTTTGTTTAAACCAAGGTTTATTAGAATTGTTTTCAGAATAAGTCATTTTAGCACTGATAATAGTAGTAGCAGTATAATTGAGTTGTAAATGTGACATTTATTTCAGGGGTTAATTATTATAATTGATTAGTATATTTCAATTAGTTAAATAAAATTATATTAATTTGTTTAAAAAATTAATATCTGGTACATTTCATTTAATTGCTCTCTTATCATCAAATATTATTTAATTTACCAATTTTTTGAAGAGTTCTGAAATGAAAATAATTTCCGTAAGATAATTAAACCTTTTTTCTACCCCATATAATTCATTTACATAATTTTACCAGATTTGTGCTTGATAAAAGTGTGTGACTTTGTTATATAGTAGAACCTATATAACACAACCCCTCGCTTTAGTTTCCTATACATTATGACTATCAGTAATAAAGTATAAATTTTTTTGTAATAATTACAATTATATTCGTTAAAACAACTATTTTTTTAATCTTGTAAGGGGTGGCACTATTTAGGTTCTACTGTATTTATTTTGAAATAGCATAGTGACAACGTTTCAAAGTAAATTGTGCAAGGAATATTTATTTTAATCTTATAATGCAGCGTCAATTTGTACAATTGTTTAAATTTCCATTTTTAACTTGTGACAATTATTTTTCTTGCCTTTTTCATTGCATGGGCTTTCATTCCTACTCTCCCACCTAATCGCTTTTTAGCATTAAATTTGGAAAACGTCTCCACCTCATGATTATTCAGAGCTTCTTTAAATTCTTTAAAAGATTTCGCTGCTGAATACATGGTTTTGGTTTTATCACATATAAAAACAATAAAAAACTTCAATCCGCTTATAATATCTCAAAACTACTGTGATGTGATAATGATCGTATGGCTTGGCCAGCTTGGCAGGGAAAACGTAGCTACAGGGAGAATCACGTGAGGGGGCTCTAGCCCATCCGATATTCCTTCGACCCAATAAAACACGCATAAAACTCGTCTGTTTCTCTAGTGAACGGCGAGAAAGAGAAGAAAAAATTGAAACTTTGAATCTTAATAATTCTAAAACTGATTAGAATTTTTGAAAAAACAAAAAGCCAATATTTTTATAAAAAATATTTCTATGTGTCTTTAAAATATCATAGTTCTACTGTGATTAGTTTTGCTTTTATAACGAAAAAACAGAAAAATCGTCAAAATTTTCGAAACTTTAAAACTTAATTACTCCAAAACTAATTCGAAATTCGAAAAAAGGGCGACGTGGTGCAAAACTGCACATCTAAGAGTATGTGTCTGCAAAAAATCATATTTCTGCTGCTAATAGATTTTGCTGGGGGCGAACTCGCAGCAGAAAAAAATAATTTTCGACTTTGACATTAAATAACTCTAGAACTAATTAGCTCATCTAATTAATTTAGCTGTTAGAACGAAAACGATCCTCATACATTTGAATAGAAATGTTTAAAATTTCACAAATTTCCGTGGAATAGTTTTTGCGTAGTGAGAGTTCAAAGTGTTCAAAAATAAAATTTTCAAAAGCAGCGGCGGCGGCGGCGGTCACTGTTACTTTTTTTTAATATAGAGAGATAAAAAATTTAATGGATTTGGAATTTCTAAATAATGATAACAAATAAAAATGAGCTGACTGTTGGAAGTATGTATTACAAAGCAACTTTTTCCCCAAAAAATAAAAAAGTTATTTCTTTAGAAATAGTATAAGGTTTTTATAATAGGAATAATTTCACAAAACTTTATATTTTTATTTTGAAAGAAAACAGAGAACATCTCCACACGACTCTGCTGAAAATGAACTCGAAAGATATTGAAGACCTCACAAAAGCAAATTTGTATCGTGGTACGCCTAACAACCCTACCCATAACTAAAAACACCAGAATCAATATTCAGCGAATCTTTCTTCCTAATAACTAAGTACCCATTAGCGACAATGAATGGCCACTTTTTGCACACCTACTCGAAAACCCAAGTCACTCGCTTAGTTCTACACCAGCACGCCGTAATTCATTTCACCGGCGAAGAATAAGAGCCCCATGTAAACGAACAAAGTCCACAACAATGCGGGGCCAATGATTAGCCCATTATTAATGTGTAGTATCGAAAAGGAAAAAGCAAACACTGAAAAAGAGGGAAATCTCCCAGTAATCTCAACACTAGTGACAAATAACTACGAGATGAATGAAGGCAATACCGGCCTGTGTCCGCTGCCTTCTTGTTCCGTGTGTCCCATTACATTATTGGCCTGAGTCAGTTAACGCAGGAATATTAATGGGTACTCCAGCTGCTGGCTTTTCTTTTTGGCGAGAGACGTTGAATTGACAAGAAAGATTACTTGCCCCCCTCCCCGTGCTTTTCTCGTGTTATTAGCCGAGCGGGATTTTTCCTGGAGTGTTTTTAGCTTTTTGGTTTTGTTCTTGCCGCTTTTGGTGGGCTTTTGTTTCCGGGGGAATATGACGGCGAAAAATGGCACCGAAAGAGGAGTTAACCTCAAGAGGATATGCGGCTGCGCCTTTTTTTAGCCGAGTTTTGGGATTTGGGCTTTCGGAACTGGGATGATTTGAGATTTTGGGAGGGCTATTGTTTAAAGAGCGGGAAGGGTAAGTGCACCTTTGAGGTCAATTTTTCCAAAAAAATGTTTTTCGGGAGAAAGAGTATTTATTCAGCTTGGTTCATTTTCTCTTCTAAAATACGCGGAAGAAATTTTTATTTCATTAATTTTTACCCTTGGAACTTATCCTATTTAAACCATTAATTTTTAATACTCTGCTATTAGAAAACTATTTATAAATATTTTATGTCACTGAAAACCGTACAATTTTCTCCTGTGCTTAAATTTAAAAGCTCTTTTATAGTCCAGTCAAATAGTATTTATTTTGGGAAAAACTTGGGGTAGAAGATATTTTTCGCTATCTGTATGTTTTTTGGGGTGCTGAATCCGAATCTGAGGTTTGCCAACAAAATTTCGTGACGGAACATTGTGAAAATTCGAAAAAATGGCAAAAATTCGCTCCTTTTTTCGTTTTCTGCCCCTAGAACATTACCTTTGCGCTTCTGAGCTAAACAGTCAATACAAAAAATAAAGAACACTAACCAAGCTACAAAAAAGTCAATTACAACTTTTCTCTCAGACGCGCAGTTTCGCCGATAGAGCACGTTGAAAAAGGGGCTATTTTCGTTCGATTGGTAGGAAATCCAAAAAATGTCACTAGTATCGCCAAAAAGCCGCATTTTTTGGAACATAATACTTTAAAAACTGCTTTAATAATATTCTTCATCAAATCAACCATCTAAAAACTCTAATGATGATTAACAAAGTGCATTTTCGTTGCGAGATTTCTCTTACGAACGAAAGTTCGATAGGAGATTATAATATTTCGATAACTGTGTTGCATCTTCGAGATTACATACAAAAGTGTTCTTTTGACTGTTTTATATGTTTTTCGGGGTGCTGAATCCGAATCTGACGTTTGCCAACAAAATTTCGTAACGAAACTTTGAGAAAATTCGAAAAAATGGCAAGAATTCGCCCCTTTTCTTCGTTTTCTGCCCCTAGAACGTAACCTTTGCACTTCTGAGAAAAACAGGCAATACAAAAATAAATAACACAAACCAAGCAACAAAAATGGCAATTGAAACTTTTCTTTCAGATGAAGGGTTTAGACGCTAGGGAACGCTTATTATTGGGAAGTTTTTGTTCTATTGGCGGAAAAATCCAAAAAATGTAACTCGAATCACCGAAAAGTGGCCTTTTTTGAAACAGAATACCACTAGAACTACTTTAATAATATGCTAAGTACATGCAATTAATCTTCTTCATACTCTAATGATAATTAATTAAATGCACGGTTAATTAATGTTACGATAAAAAACGAGCTATATCAAGAAACGGATATTTTTGCAATATGCTCATTGTTAAGGACTTTGTCCAAATGATATCTATAAAGTAAACAATGAAAATAGGTACTACATAAATTGAATGTTATGTAACTTTCGGAATAACTAATTGTACTCCACGTTTATGTAACGTAAGAGAAGATTATAATGAAGCCAACCTTTCTAGGAGAAATATATTAGTATAACACTAATTGAGTAATAACACAACACTACTTACTAGAACATATTAAAGTGTACCTTTAGTTATTTTAAGTAAGAAAAAAACATTCTAAATAGTTTATGGGACCCTGAAAGTTAAGAAAAGTGCATGGATATGTAATTTAATCTCTTGGACATAAATTTTCACTTTTAAGCCGTTGTTTTTCTAAAACGTTTCATCAGATAAAACTTTTTTCTGGATTTATTGAAATTAGTGTAAAAAATCTCAACATTAATTAACCGTGCATTTAATTAATTATCATTAGAGTATGAAGAAGATTAATTGCATGTACTTAGCATATTATTAAAGTAGTTCTAGTAGTATTCTGTTTCAAAACAGGCCACTTTTCGGTGATTCGAGTGACATTTTTTGGATTTTTCCGCCAATAGAACAAAAACTTCCCAATAATAAGCGTTCCCTAGCGTCTAAACCCTTCATCTGAGAGAAAAGTTTCAATTGCCATTTTTGTTGCTTGGTTTGTGTTCTTTATTTTTGTATTGCCTGTTTTTCTCAGAAGTGCAAAGGTTACGTTCTAGGGGCAGAAAACGAAGAAAAGGGGCGAATTCTTGCCATTTTTTCGAATTTTCTCAAAGTTCCGTTACGAAATTTTGTTGGCAAACGTCAGATTCGGATTCAGCACCCCGAAAAACATATAAAACAGTCAAAAGAACACTTTTGTATGTAATCTCGAAGATGCAACACAGTTATCGAAATATTATAATCTCCTATCGAACTTTCGTTCGTAAGAAAAATCTCGCAACGAAAATGCACTTTGTTAATCATCATTAGAGTTTTTAGATGGTTGATTTGATGAAGAATATTATTAAAGCAGTTTTTAAAGTATTATGTTCCAAAAAATGCGGCTTTTTGGCGATACTAGTGACATTTTTTGGATTTCCTACCAATTGAACGAAAATAGCCCCTTTTTCAACGTGCTCTATCGGCGAAACTGCGCGTCTGAGAGAAAAGTTGTAATTGACTTTTTTGTAGCTTGGTTAGTGTTCTTTATTTTTTGTATTGACTGTTTAGCTCAGAAGCGCAAAGGTAATGTTCTAGGGGCAGAAAACGAAAAAAAGGAGCGAATTTTTGCCATTTTTTCGAATTTTCACAATGTTCCGTCACGAAATTTTGTTGGCAAACCTCAGATTCGGATTCAGCACCCCAAAAAACATACAGATAGCGAAAAATATCTTCTACCCCAAGTTTTTCCCAAAATGACCTTATTTGAGCACAATTTGACTGGACTATTATGTTGGGAAAAGGTTTCAATGTGCATGTTTTTAATCGACTTTATTTCCTTCCTTAAGTATACTTCTTATATAATTGTATACTTCTAAGTATACTTCTTATATATTGCCATTGGTGATTTTAATAACGAAACCATAAATGTTTTCTTTTATTTAATATTCTCATAAAAACCCTACATACTATGCATTAAGAATGTTTTTGTTTTTGAGATATTAATTTTACCAAACACTGTTAATTTTAATTAATTGTAGCAAGAGGTAAACTGTTTTCCATAAATGTTTCTAATGTATATAATTCTTTTCATCATAAAAGTACACCACATTATGCATTAAAGATGTTGTCGTTTTCTGTTTAATATTACATTAATTATTATTTTTTAACTAAATGTAACAGACCAACTAAAGTGCATAAAGTACCTTTCAAAGAACATTTTGCATCAAAAATTCTATAAGTTAAGAGTAGAAATAATATTAAGAAATTTTAACGTAGTAGATAATTTAGATAAACAGTTCTGGCATTCAAAGTTAATGTAATGTTTCTTTACGAAAACAAATTCACTTAAAATTTGTTTTTAATGTTAATTTTAAAGTTATTAACTTCAAAATTAATGTGCATCGCAGAGCAGAAATCAGGTCTTCCCTATTGTAAAAATAATGATATTTTTTCTTTAAGTTAAGAATGTAAAGAACGGTGATTGTTTTAAATATTAAGATACATTTATATAATCCTCAGCTTCAAAACCTAAGTAAAGTTGAGTTTAAACATAACTATTTATAAGAAAACTATCTTTGAGTAATATTTTTACAAAAGCTTTGCTTATCTGAAAACCAAATTGAAGAATAAACTCGATAATTGTTAACAAAACGCTAAAAATTGAATAATCAATTAATACAAAACAAGTTCTGGAAAACAAAAGGTTTTATTGAAAGTACATATCATGTTCAAAATTTTTATCCCCTTGATAGCAACTTCTAATTTTTCGTTCAATATACTATGATGAGAAATATAGCTCACCAGCGTTGTATACATGTAAGAATCATTCTCTTTCAACACAAAAAAAAAATTTCGTTCAAGCAAAATGCGTAAAAATTGGCATGATAGTGAGATATATTGTCCCCTTAATAATTACAAAAGTGATATAAAAATATTTGATTAAAATAAACAATAAATAGCACAGTTGGTCACTACTATAGATTCACTGACCCTTTGGCTTTTAACTTCATAACTTCGGATTAAATAAAAGCCTATAGGCGAAATCTCTCAACCTCCACTGCTCCACTCAAATCCACTTTGAACTGAAATCAACCATCACCGCAGCCTCCAACCCATCTCGCCACCATCCGCATAATCTCAAACCAGACGAATCCGTCGATGATGACGAGCTAAACAGATAGAGTTTCCCGAGTTCCCTGCTCCCTCAAGTTTTATAAGCCGTTTCAATAAAAGAGGGGGGATGCGAGAGCTTCACGCCCCCTCCCCTCTGTCTCGGACCATCCATCCCCGATCCAATGAAGGTGTTCGGGAAGCATTTATCAAGGGGAAATATATGGCCGTCCCACTATAATCGGCAATCGGTTCTGCCATCAACTGCATTCGTGAAGCTCCTGTGATGGATAAGTGAATAGGACAAATGGTTGCTTAGGAAAGGGGAAAGCTTCTCATAATCAGAAGTTTCCTCGCTCGATATCCATTCGCCAACAATGCCAAGTTGGTTATTAGTCACCATAAACCAGTAATTCCATGTTCCGATGATTCCTTTAACGCTGTAATCAGTTCGTGCGGCGGTGGTTTGGGTTGTGGGTGGTTTGAATGGAGGGAAGGGCGTTGGGGGTTTGAGGGTTTTCGGGTGAAGTGATCTGGGGTCATGTTGTGTGGAGTCTGGCGAGGGTAAAGTTGAAAATGCTGAAAAAATACATATTTGAATTTTTAAGAGGTTTTTTAAGTATTTGTCTTCAAAATATTTCTTCGTATTTAAAACGACAAATTTTGCACATTAATCTTTCGCCAGTTTGTAAAAACCTAAAGTGTAAAATAAAGGACACGATCAAATTATTTTCTGTTTAATAGGAGGAGGATGTGTACTCCGAATATCTTACACTTGTCAAATCATTCTGTGTCTTTTGACCTTTTTTTTTATTTGAGAAGTATGTGAATGAGGAATGAAGTGCTATATTTATTGTTACAACTTGACGTGTAGTTTTTTTTATTTCTAAAGAAGCTAAATATATTATTTTACACATACTCATCACGATTTCACTATTAGGATGGGTTTAGTTGATTATACTTTTAATAACGCCGGCCTTAAACATTACCTTAAGTCATTAACTTAACTCTAAAATTCATCCTAGTTCTGTAAAATATTATTTATAACTGCGCTATTGGTTTTCTAGTGGTATACGGTCAAATGAACTGCTCAGGTTGAAAGTGGCAAAAGTCCAAAAATACAAAATTTGGGAAAAACATGGATTTGGATTTCTTTTAAGATATTTTACATAGTGTGGTAGTCGCCTAAGTCAAAAGCTCAATTATTGTCCCTATTATTGTTAGAGCTGCCTAAAAAACGCTTTCTTCATAAGAACAACACGGGCGCAGTTAGAGAAAACCTTCAATATCTCACAACTACGTTCAGTCGATTTAAGCCCTTTTCATTTTAACCAGCTCAAGTATTTCTTACCTCTATAATGATACAATTTTTGATATTAGAATTAAAACTTAGTAATTTGTGATCTTTTTCCATCTGATCCCTAACAATTCCAAACTGAAAAGTTTTAATGTTTTATTAAAATGAAATGCTTTATTGACTGATGTTTGTGTGAAATGAAAGGTTTTAAAAATTTATGTAATTCCAGTATGTTTCCCAATCTTAAGTAGAGTGATACAGTTAAATATTACTTTTTATTGTAAATAAACCCAATTTGATGATTAAATCAAAAGAACGAGAGATCAATGCGAGTGAAGATAAATTTTAAATGCTTTCCGCTAATTCAAACCCCAATTGTTTATTGTCCTCTCAAAACCGAATTCTCGACTCACCTCAAAAATAACGACTTTGTTTGTGCTCTCAAACTCCCCAACCCCCTGCGACATCGCTAAAACAAACATCAAGATATCTATCTCCCAAGCCACAAAAAGGAAATACCCCACCATGAAATTCTAATAACTCGCATTTACTTTAATGAACTTCGGAAAGGAGACTTTCAAACAAGGCACTCGAGAGTCCCAGACTCCCAACAATCAAACAGCATAAAGTTGCCGAGTGTATGAGGCTTCTTTGAGCTCACTGTTAAATGAAAGCAATCAAAGACTCGGTCCCCAACGCTTTATTACACCGAGCTTGCTTTCTTCAAAGAACAGAATTTAACTCCAAATCAAATTCTTCAATTTTTCGTCCGGATTCCTTTTATCTTAACGATCCTTCAAAAGAAGGGGGAAAATAAAATTTTCGAAAATTTTAACTGCGACCGATACACGCGAACTTGCCTCTCATATCTCCCATCATACTCTTAAGAATATTACTTCGGTAATTTGATTCTCCATTACGAGATTAGAAACCTACCTTCCCCGAAATATTCTTCTTGAATGTGGAGAGTATCTAAGATGTGGTGGGGGGCTTCTAGCCTCAAGCTGTTTCTGGACGCCGAGAGAGCCGTCTATTGGATTTTTGGGCCGGAATTCTTGAGTTTAATTTTAATCAATTTCCTTCGGTTAAAAACGGTGGTTTCTGGTTTTTCGTTTGAGTTTATGAGTGAGCTTGTTTGCATTTATCTGAATATTGAGTGAATTGAATTAAGTTCCGTATGCCTCCGGTATGTAGTGTGTAACGGGGGATTGTTGATTTAGTATGTTAAGTGGCTTTGCTAGGATTTTATTGAATGAATATGAATTTAAATGTAGAGTTGCTCGGGGATGAATTTGAATGATTTATTTTATTAATGAAAAGATGATGTAAGAATTCAGTAATGCAGGCGTAAAATATTAACCCTAAAATAACCAAAAGTTATTCTTAGTTAGCTGATAAAACAATAGTACATTATTTAATCTTTATAAAAACAAGATTTTCAAAGAACTGTGCTGAATAAACTATTATAATTAATTTAAAAACTTTTAATTCGATAACATAATTTGAATTTTAAATAATATGAAGAATGATAATTACTTAACCATATTTTAAATACCTTTCCTCACCTTAACTGAGTTTCTTGTGTTATCACACTGAAGAATGATGACCTATAAAATAAAATATTAGATTATAGAGGATATAAAAGGAACATTCTAGAATCTATGCGATTAATAAATACTATGAGCTTGATTCATAGAAATGAACTTAGTTATAGTTTTGGGTGAATTATTTATCTTTTAGGGTTGTTTGAAATGTATTTGGTGAAATTAAATGTTACTTCGAAAGCGATTCCGTACAAACTGATTATCTTAAATCGCGATTTATACTGCAGTCTGTTCCGATCAGTTCATTTGGTTCATCCGGCAACATCAGGACAATGCACATCAAAACAATACATCTGTATACGGCACAAAAGAGGAAAATTGGTACTCGAACCACCACGAACCCGCACTGCCACAAAATGACTATGATACGCACAGTAAACGCGTAATCTTGACGAGTGCCAAGTGCCCATATTTCCATGTGGAGAATCCGTCTGGGGCAATTATTAATTAAGAATGATAAGATAAGTGAATATTTTATACAATTCAAAGAAATAAAATTTTAAGAAAACACCCTGAATAAAGGAAATCTAAAAGGAATAACCAGAAATTTTTAATTTACGAAGCCCGAAAAATAGTTTAATATACTAATGGCATTCATTCAAAGCTTTCTCAGAGGAATTTTCAAAATCAGAAACAAGTGTTATCAAGAGTAGACGGTCACGCACACAAGGTCATGCCATTGGACAAAGACCATTAATTTTGTAAAGGGGTAGCAGGAAAAAACGCATTTCCGTGTTTGGGGAGTTAACGAGAAGTCGTAAAAGACAAGAAGTGTCGCCGGAAAGGGGTGACAAGTGAAGGAGGTGAGGTTGTTTTGGAGAGAAAGTTTCCATTATACACTTTGAACTGTACTAGTAAGATGTGAATTGAAAACTATTCCTTTAAAAACGGACTTCAGTAGTGTTGATGATATATGGCATGGCCTAAGAACTTGTTAAAAGACAGTTGTGTATTATAATTACTAATTACGTATATAATATAAGTTTGAAATTAGGAAAGTACTCGGGGCAGGTATTTTTGGTTTGGAATTTTTATCCAATTTATACTACAGATACAAAAATTGTTTTAAATTATATACATACATGTTTCATTAAAATCCTCAACAATATTTTATCTGAATGTCAATGTAAAAGTATGCGCTTGATCTGAAGCTCCTACTGACGTAAAGAGAAAATGCGTAAGAAAAAAAATATTTGAAAGTCTTAGTAAAAAAACCCCATTTTACAAATTATAATACCCATTTATGTGACATCTGGGGGGGGGGCTAGTTTGTCCCGCTCGTCCTTTTGAGTCACACCACCATGAGAAGGAGGCATACGCCTCAAGTCTTTTCCTACAGAGTTCGCGTACCAGAAGGAGAATGACTACCAAGAACGTGACGTGACCATGTTGATCTTTCTTCTGCTGATTGTTTCCCTTTTTATACTCTTAAACTGTCCCTTGTAAAATAATCCCCTGGAGCCATAATTAAATACCTATTATAATTTTAACTGTTTGTTTATTGAATGTGAACCCCACGAAACATTTATAAATAGACTAAAACCGTGTGTTGAAAGGTCTACTTTAAGAGATTTCCTTGATGCTGACTGAAAGGATGATCCTCATTATATGAAACTGAGCTGTATTTCGTAAAAATTTCACCAAATTTAGCTGCAGGGTTTTATTTTTCTAGTTTAGATTACCACTTAACCTTACGTTGAGTTCAACAAACTTTTCATATTCCATAGGAAATAAAACTAAAAACTGGTGTATCTAAAAGTTAACTAAAGGAAATCGTTATCCATTCAGCCGTTAACGATCTGCAATGCAGCTGGTAATCTCACGAGGAAAATTACTTGTTTCGAAAACTTATTCGAACTTTTGAAAGTTTCGGTTGTGACATTTACGAAATAATTGAAGTGATAAATTTAATGTATTTGTAGTTGTCGCATTTAAAAAAAAAAGAACACAAAATAAAAATGGAAAAGAACTCACGTATGAATGTAAAAATTCTACTTGGTTACGACTTTTTAGAAACGGTGGGTAAATGCATCTTTCCAATAGCATAAATATTTAAGAAATCTTTATCATTTTTGTTTGGGTTAAATATGTGTGTGTAACAAATAGCGTATGCATGCATAAATCATTTCAAACCTATTCCTTACTTTTAGAGAATTTTCTTTTTTTGATTAGTTAAAAAATATATTTTGGATTTCGTAGGGTTTTAGACAAATATTTATTTGTCAATAGACTATTTCTGAAAGATTTTATCTATTGGTTAGGGGCCTTGATAACATTTTCAAAATGAATCCATTGATATAGAAACTATCAATCAGAAATTAAGATGGTTATAGTATTATTTTTTTACTAAAGGATTCACGTAAAGTAGTTTTTTCACTCATAAAAATTTAAACAAACATTTTTAACTTATCAATTTTACATTAATAATAGAAAACAAAATATACTATATAGAAATAACAAACAACTGTTAAAAAAGCTTCAAATGCAGGCATAACTTGAATTGTAAAATGTTTTGTGAGCTTTACCTTCGAAGAATATGCAAATATGCTTCAAATGTTGGTCATTACTACTTGTATTTGACTTACGAGCTTTACTTTAAGATTAACGATTATTTCTTAAGCTCCAAATATTTTAAAAGGAACATGACTAAAAACTGAACAAAAATTTATGCAAACCTATAGGTATCAGAATTCACTTTGTATGCTGTCCCTTCGAGAAGAAGACTCAATTATCCCCTCGCTACTATCTGAACAAATACAGGAGAGAGGGCGCGCGCCGATGTTAGCTTATGCAATAGGCGAGATGAGGTTTCGTCTTTAACTTCGGCGTTTTTTACCCTCTTTGTTTTCCTATCGTTAGTTCGGGGCAAAAAATTACATTTCAGATTAAAAACGACGTGGGCTCCAGAAAAAAAAAGGCCAAAAGGATGATCGTAAAAATTTTCTTTTTCCCCCCTTCTTGGTCGAGGAAACGCTCAGAAGAAACACAAAAAATCCATTACATCGACAATTAGTCTGGTATAAACTCAGTAGTAGCCTCTTTTCATTTCTTTGGGAACCGGGCACATCTACCTCTTGCGCAACGAAGCTGTGGAGGAAAAAAAAAACCCGATTTTTTTTTATCAAACATCCTTCTCTTTTTTTTCCCTGTTGGATCGAGATTAATTCGTGGAGAGTCTTTAGATAATTAATAGTTTTAGTGAAAAGAGAAAGGGCTTCTTTTAGATTCGAAAATGTTATCTTAGTTATTAGATTTTAGGCACTATTGTGCGGTGTTTTACCTAATTAAATAGATCTGGTTTCTGTGCATAAATAATAGGGAAGAGGGTAATGTATTAGGAAGTGAAACCTTTTGGTATCGTCTTCCTTAAAATGGGATGGTGTTTGAGAAAACGAAATAAAAATGCAATAGGTTTCTTAGTAGACGTTTTTTGAATTAATTTTTTATGTGCGATAAGTAAAAACGAAACGAAGTAAAAAAATAGTTTCTTAAACAACTTTATATGTTTTAAGTTCACTTCAATTTTAAAATCAAATGCTTTTGTAGAACCAATTAAATAAAGTTTTTCCATTTATTGTTTTACAGTTTAAACGATGTTTCCTTTGACTTGAGTTAGTAAATGTTAAAAAGCAATTCAAAACTAAATATTTAATATTTTCAAGCTTTTTTGGTGCAATTTAATTCGAAAAACATTACTGGTAAATACTCTAACTGGAAATGAAAATAACACTTATTTATACTCATACGCAAATTGGTATTGTTTCATTCCCGATGCCCTTTTGTTTCAATTGGGAAGTATTTAAAAATTCATGAACTGCAAAATATTTTTGCTTAGTAGTATTTAATAGTGTAGGTTAAGTATAACATTTAATTTAATGTTTTCACTTAGTTACTTAAAAAGCAAGTAAGAAAGGTTTTTTATTATTCATAAATTAAAGACACTCATTCCTTTACTGTTCTATTCGTTTTCTTCTAAATTATTTTAATGTAATGCAAATATTAGGTAACCTGAATTTAGATGTTCTTTATTTAGATTAAATTATTGTTCTTAAGTACAAATCAATATACTCAAGTAGTAGTAAGCGCTAATAAAATATGTCATCATTGAACGAGTGATTATAATATACCATCAACTAAATTCACCTATAAAGAGATTTGAAGAAAAAAAAGTCTTATAAAAATGTACACAGGATTTGAAAAAAATTATAGTAGAACCTATTGGCATCGACTTGAAAAAGAATTTTAGATTTAATATGAATTCTTTAAACGGTTGAGGAATGTTTCCAAACTTTTCTCTGAGCCACTTTTTATTTTTCACTTTGACCAGACATACTTCTAAGCTCTTCTGTCAAAGCAAAAGAAAAGGAAAACACATATATGGAGGAATATATTGGAAACTCGAGTGCTGTGAAAGCAACTTTGAGGAATATTAGGCATTGAAAGCCTCGTGCGTTGAAAAATAGTTACTTTGGATTGTGGTTGCATTTCAATATGTATTTAGATTCAAAATCTACTTTGCCCTGCTTCTTGGAAAGGATTTTATGCGAAAAACAGTGTAACTCTTGGTTGTAAATAAATGCAAAACTCACTTGTTAAGATAGTGAGTTCGTGTTCTTAAAAAGAACACTAGATAGAATGAGAAAAAGAGAGAATGTGCAAAAAAAATAGGGATAGAGTTGAAGAAATAAAAGGGATATAATGTAAAAAAAGAAAGAATGAGGATAAAAGAGAGAAAAAAGAGCGGATGAATAAAAAGAAGAATGAGAGAAGGAATCTCAGAGTGTGGGATTATTTTCTATATCTTATCTATTACAATAGAAGAGTTGCTATGATATATTTTTGTTTGAATATAAAATAATAAGGCTATACATATTTTTGGAAGTTTAAAATGTAAAAAACTTTTACACAAAGTTGTACAGTTGACAAAAGTTATAATATTGGTAAGAACCATTAAGGTTTGGTTCTGATACCAACAAAAAAAGTCCAAGAACAAAACCTAAACACTAAATCAAAAAAGGTATTTAGAATTCAACTATAATTTGAATAAATGGTACTTGAGACAAGGTTTAAATCCATCCAATTTGTATCCAAAGCGTAAATCAATTTCGATCTCCGCATCCATCCAACTATATATCCATTCAATCAAAACACCCCATCTTATAAAAAAAGAAGCAAGGTTTTTTTTTTCGTTTACTTTAAATTAAGTTCATTGTAAAATGCAGATGTGAAGGGTGCACTCTCCATAAAAAACAACAACGAATAACCAACCCTCCTTCTAACCATGTTTAGAGAAGCAACGGCATAAGAAACCGTCAGCATTATAAAACCCATCTTTGAAGAAGAACATGCCTGAAGTTTAATGATCAAGAGAGGAAAAAAAAAAGGAACAAGCAGGAGTAATCGAAATTTGTCATTTTGATGGATATTAGGCAAAACGCAGGCAGCTAATGGCTTAACTGCAACCGGGAAAGAGGAAGCTGGTGGTTTATCAACTGTTTTCTGCTTCATATCACCCGCCTCCGTTTAGGAAGGGTGGTTGAAGATAGAGGAAAAGACTCTTCAGGAAAAGCTGTTTTCTTAACAGAGTGTCTTAGTTTTATTTGGGTTTTAATGGATGCACAAATGGGGTTTGTGGTGTTGGAATAGCATAGTAAACAAGGTGAATACTTTGTATTGAAAAGTGGAGAATGTATATACGATGGCTGCCCTAGTCGGTTGATTGATATTGAATACATATTATGTGGTTCTATTTTAACAAGTTATTAGAAAACAGTGAAGAAATGATGTTAATTTTTATACAATGTATAAGAAAAATTGATTGCTCCTCTTTTTAATAAATTCATGTACCATACATTTTTTTTTATTTTGAACTAGGGGCCATTCATTAATTACGTAAGGGTCCCGAGGGTGAGGTGGGGTTGGAAAAATCTCTACATACTTGGGGGATGGGGAGGGGGGTCAAAGCCATTCTTACGTAAGATTTTCCAAGTTAATGTAAACGAATTCCAATTATTCTAATCAAATTATAATATGTAGTTGACAGCAAGAATATTACTTATCTGTTGAAAAATAAAAATCTTTGATTTACGTCAAACTGAGTAGTGTAACTGATCCTTTTCTATCATTTTATTATTTTGAAAAACGAAATGGAATCTTACGTAAGAATAGGGGAGAGGGGTTTTAAAAATCTTACGTACCCTCACATGGGGGTAGGGGGGTCAAAAATTGCCAAAATCATCCTTACGTAATTAATGAATGACCCCCTGTAACACTAAATATTTAACCTTTAAATTTGATGAATATTACTCTTCAGTTAGCAAACTTTTATTTCAGAGAAGTTATGTGTTTGTGTTGAAGACAAGACATTTGAAATAAATTGTTCTAATAAGAGCTTTTGAATTTGTAGGTACCCATTTTGAGTAATTTTTAATGAAATAATGTTTGAGGGTTTATTTAAGAAGTTTAATAGAGGAAAACTTGATAAACAGTAAAATGCAATTGTGGTTTTAAAGATAAATTTAAAATTTTGTATATTCAGTATACATTTACTTTTGTATATCTGAATAGTTATTATTTCACCCACTATCTTCAGGAGATTTTTGCAAAGATTGCTTGGTATGTTTTTTTATATATGACTCACTAAAAGCTTATAATAGCTTTTCTCAGGGCTGTCTAAGAACAATCAGAATGGAAAAAGGGAAGTAATTTCATTATCAAGACTATCCTTTATTATAATTTTAAAAATAAAATAAAATCAAAGGTATTGAATAATAGGTGAATAGGTGCATTGCTTCAGTGGGTTAAAAGAAAGCTTTATATTCAAACAAATTTCCAGTTATCAATGGGATGAATGATGGTTAAGAGATGAACACCACTGTAGAGAAAAAAAAATTATTAAACTATGAACGTGGATTAGTGAAAACGAATAAAAGTTAAAGAACGTGATTTCCAATGCAGCCTCTTAGCTATCATTCATCAATACTATGCATAAATGAGAATTTTACCGGGGTTTTAATTTTATTCTTATAATAAATATTATTTTAACAACTTCTCAAGCAGAAGAGCTGAATTAAAAGATAACCTAAGTTAAAAAAATGTTCAAACAGAGATTGAGACATTCTAACTAATAAATCATTCTTAAAATTCAATGCTTCTTTTTTAATTTCTTATACTTATAGTTATCATATTGGGTATGAATTTTGAGAAAACAAACTATATATATTTTTATATCAATAATACTTCACACAGATATGGTTTTATTTCACAAAAAAATAAAAAAACAAAACTGGAATGGTTTTAATGTGTTTTCTATAAAACTTGTATAAAAAAGATAGTTCCGTAGTGGATTTTCATTTCAAAAGATGAATCAGTAGTTTAGTCTCGCTTGTATGTTAGCATTTAGGTTCTTCTTTACCTTTAGAACTACAGATAAATGACTTAGAAAAACGCGTTTTCTTGAGCTCTCATCTTGAAAAGTGTTTATCTCAAATGTCAAATTCACTTCCCCTTCTCATCCGTCTCAGCAGTTCCCAACATTACCCATATGAAGAGTTCATTATTTTCAGCACAAAATCTCCCTTCCAACGTTATTTACATTCAAGAAGCGGATGAAAAACTGTTGTTCTTACCTATCCTTTTAGAGAGCTTACTTAAATACAGAAGCTTCGAGTACGTCACTTTTTCTCTATTGATGAAGAGCAAAATATTAAAATAGAGATGTTTTTTTACGAATCTGAATCGGCCGTTTTTCTCGAAAGCGTTCTTTTTTTGTTTGCACAAATATGATGGCAACATGGAGAGAAAACAATGCCTCTGACTTCTCAAGAAACGCAAAAGTAGATTTTTTACGCATTTCTTATACACAAGAGGAAAAAGGGCGTATATTACCTTTTCGGGTAAAAACAGGAAAGTTATAACGTGAAAAAACAATACTTAAGTCCAAGCCTTTCATAACTCTGTGTTAGCACTCTAAAAAGTTCACACATGGATTGCTCTCTACTTCAGCATAAAAAATTGGAAAGAAAGTCGCTGAATTAAAATTTTGTCGGTGTTGTTAGTTGGCATGTTTGGTAAGTCATTTTCTTTTTAAAAATATTCTTTTTTTTTTATTGTGATATGCTTTTAGTATTAGTAGTTGAGAAAATTATGTCTCGTTAATGAAAAATTATGGAAATTTTTGTTTAATTTTTATGCCTTTCTTTTTTTAGAATAAAAAAGCTAAATCAGCCCGGAAAACATTTTCAAGCCTTTCGTCCATCAAATTTTTATTACTTATCAGATAATAGTTATGGATCGGTGAAATCCCTGTTTTTTTATAATGAGAGTTAATTTTTAAGCGTTTTCTATTCACTTAATAATTTGTTAATTTATTATTTACTGAAATATTAAACAAAGACTCAAATTAAATTTGAGTTTCATACAATTGACTTTTAGTCATTTGTAATATAGTATCATTGTAATAAAGGAAGTCAAATGCATTAAATCGTAATGGGCATGTCCAATGTCCATATAAAATATTAAATGATTTTATTGGTGAGAGTGGAATTAAGGATGGTAAATTTTATGACAAATGTTTGCAAAAATATTATTTTACTTTCAAATTTTAAAATTAAGCACGAAAAGGCATACATTGATATGTAATTTAAAATGTAAAGTGTAAAATAATTTAGGTTGTAGTTTAACACCCTGAACTTAATAAAAAATATCATTCTATAAAACTTTCAGGTTATAAAGAATTCGTCGTAATTCGGTTTTTGTGAAATTCAATCCCAAACTTTTTTTTTCAGCTCTCATTAATTTCAGAAACTGGAGAAAAGTCTTCAGAAAACATGACAGCATATATTTGCCAGAAAATTACTTGGTTGGTTTAATTCCTTCTGGCGTGTGATTTAAGTGATAAAAACACCTATGTTTAGCCATTAAATATGTACATACTTATTCTTTATTTCTTATGAATTATAAAAACTTGTTAGTTCTTTAGTGAATATATAATATAAAAATCAAAATATTTTTCGAATCTTGTTTAACTAAGGGTTTTAACTTTTACAATAATACAAACAATAAATCAGGAGCCTAAAAATTGTTACTTGCTAATTTAAAAGAAAGTTAATGTTAAGTAATTTTAAACTAAAATTAGTAATATAACAAGAATAATATAAGATAAAAATATACTATATTATTCTCTATCAATACACATATAATAATTTCTTTTTTCTTAAAACACTTCCTTTTCAATACCTCAAAATAAATTTTATTCTACTTTAGTGAATTATTGAAATATTTTTAGAGTAATAAACTGTATAGTAGATTATAGATACGTAGTTGTATCTGAGACAAAAGTTATATCCTACTTTAATTAGTATTGGTGAATAAAAAGATTTCAGTGTTTTAAATGCATGTTAAGAATGCTTCAGACTGTGAATTTCCTTTCAATATAAGTCTCATCTTATTGATAGTATAATGAAAAATTCAAATGGACATGATTGAGCAGTACTGAACTCCTTGTTCAGTTATGAATTGAGTGATAGGCATATCTCTACTCTCCCTATCATGGTAGCAATGAAAGGGACTTAGATTCCCAGATTTATTATCCTGTTAATGAAGGATTGATCCGAACTAAGACCATTGTGGCATAATGGTATCATTGTAATGTGGAGTAAGGGGAAACCAGATAAATATTAAACAGGTCTAAATGGATATTTCATGATGAAACACGACTACACTTGAATACAGATTAATCATTATGTTAACAAATTAATTAGTAGATTCCAGTATTGTTTTATTTGCTTCTTAAGACTGAATGTAAATGTATCTAGAAGTATTTAACTAGAAATTGAATGTTGGTGAAGAATAGGTAGGTCATTTTTATTAATAGTTGTTTTTATGAGCTATTCAAAATAATTATAAGACGTGTTTTGAATATGGTAAATTTAAAAGACATTTTGAAAGGTAAGAGAAATACTGTTTGAATTCATATTTAAAATACTTTTAGGAAAAAGATACATGAAAGTATTCTGCTAAAAAAATCTGCTAATAAACTAGAAATACAAATAAATATTAAAATAAAAATTACAAAAGAAAATATTTAAATACATTTATAAAAATAAACATCTATGTTTTACTATCTATATTTCACTATAACTTAGAAACCAAACTTGATGTTTGATGGGTGAAATCAATTTTAAACCTCCTTTATCTCAAATAGTTGACTTTAAAAAAATAATCTAGCGACACTCAGAACTCTGGTTGTTAGGATGCTAACTACATGTGTAGTGTTGCCAAAGTACAAAAAGTTAAGTTAAAAACAGTGTAGGACCAAAGGTAAATTAGGTCTGAGATACAAGACTTTCCCCTATGTATCCAAGCTATGTTCATTGTTCACGGCACAAATTGGCTTTATTTCAGAGATTTAGTGGTAAATATCTTTAAGACCAAATATGTTAAAACTGGATAATTTAGAGACAAGCCCGGGGAATATTTCCAAACTGAGATTTAGCAAAGATAACAGAGCGCAAGTTTAAGTTTATATGCTTGCCGTTAAGGACATCTGATGGATGATTGTCAGAAATAAATGAGAGGTTGGATATAGTCAAAAGAACAAACTAGACTTTAAATTATATTTTTCAAGATTTCATGTTTTCATGAGTATTATATTTTACAAATCAAGCGGTAAACATGACTTGTTATGCATTTTAAGGAATTTTCGTACTTTTATCATACAAAGTAATAACCCGACTTAACAGAAAAACTGGAACCGATTTATAACTTTTATAGCCATTTTCCTGTTTATTACACTGGAATTATTAAGTAATTTTTTTGACATTCTCTTTAATTTTACATTTTTATTGTTGTCCAGTGAAAATCTTGTATAAAAAATCGATGTATATACTTAAAAATTAGTGTCATTCAGTAAAAAACGTCCTAAAAAGCTTAAGCTTTTTTTTTATTCTTTTTCAACTTAAACAGATGCAATAACTGAACATGTAACTTGACTGATATTTAAAAAAATGAATTGGCTTTAAATGCTGTGAAAAATCCTCTATTTAGAACATAATCACAGTCATTTCTCCAAGGATTATTGTGCTTTGAAAACTTATTTCAAATCTATTCTTACTCTAAAATGACGTTTCAAGGAAATATCCTGCTGCAATGGATATGTTATTAACATGAATATTTAGATGGTGGAATTCATAATGTTGAATACCTTCAGTCGAGCGATCAATAAAGATCTCTCCAGGTTTTTTTCTTCGAATTCCTTTTGACAAGATATAATCCCCTTCAAGATATATTCTGATAGGATGTAATAGAAAATATTCGAAGATTGTACTTTTTTCTTCTGCTTCTTGATTTTCAAAATTTACAATTCTTATCAGATTTTTTTTTTCGGCGACGTCTTGTCAGAGCGGAACAAAAGAAAACCGTGGGACAGAAGGGGAGAAAGACGGTTGTGTATTTCGAATTCCTTGTCGCTTTACAAATGTAGCAAAGCATAATGACGAATAGAATTTATGAATACCAGCGAAAAAGGGAATTGTAAGCGATTGTAGGAAGAATGCATACTTCAAAGTGTTTTATGATAATTTTTTTTTACATATTTAGAATTGAGTTTATGCAACCCACCTTAAGGTAAGTTTTTCATACAGTGGTTTTCTTTCACGATGAGACTTTTCTTGGTATAATTAGAATTATCTCTATAGGGATAAATATTACAATAAAAATATTAAACTCGAGAGCAACGTAGCAAGTAGTTCCCAGCCCGGTGTCTGAATTTTGAGTGAAATAAAGAACGTCAATTTAAAAATATGATTAGTTTGTTAAACCCATGTGTATATAGCGTCTTTTTATCACGATTTGCGCACCAGAATCCCTCCTAGCAACCCAACAGGCTTTCTGCTTACGCAGTTTCGGCCACCGAGTAGTGACGTCATAGGGTCATGAAACGTTGCTGTCGAGTAGGTAAAATATATTTTTTGTTTAGTTCTTATACGACACACTCCTAATTTTGTCTTATAAATGTTAATATCTATGATCAAAACTTTCAGAAATCTTCTGTTAATAAATCCAACCCTGCTTTTATCTTTCAGCCAGTATTCTATAATTCCATTGATCATTTAAAGTTTGTTGTGTGCAAAATAAAGAAGAGCATTTTTTAATCTAAAACATTTAAAATTAAAATGAGATTTTACTGATATTTTCATGAATTTTATTTTTTTTAAAACTGCTGTATACTGTGTTGGAAATAACCTT
Organism: Tetragnatha montana; assembly: GCA_963680715.1. NCBI lineage: Eukaryota > Metazoa > Arthropoda > Arachnida > Araneae > Tetragnathidae > Tetragnatha > Tetragnatha montana. Next base: position 36,167,232 of record OY796675.1, read on the forward strand.
TTAATAAATCTTAATAAATTATATTTTCTCTTTGAAGAAAAATTGATGCTAGATAAAGTTTAACAAACATTAATATACATTCTAATAAAGACAAAATACAAAAGTATGATTAATACCATTTTTATGTGTAAAATGTGTTAATTATTTAAGCGTTATGTTATGAAAATGAAATAATTACATGAAATGCCTAGCAACAAAAACAATTAAAAGTACATGTCATTATCACATTATATATAATGTTATATCATGCTATATCATCTTGCATATGCATGGTAATAACTTTTTGGAAGTGTTCATTAAAAGTTAATTTTTCAATCTATGACAAAAAATTTGCTGTAATAACTATTTATATACTTTTAATAATGTACACAAAAGCATATTTAGAAATAAAAAATAATATTCCTCTCCATGGATTTAAAATTCTAAGATTGATTGATGAACCTTCAAGGATATCTTTTCTGTAAAATTGATTGTGTCTAGACGTGAAATCTATAGTTATTATACTGAAAATTTCGCATTAATATTTTATAAATATGCTCTTTAATCTTGACTTATAATACAATAAAAGTAACGGTAAAATATAGTTTAAAGTTTCATATAAAATTTCCCCAACTCTGATAAAGTTCAATTAATTTAGTACTTCTTCATATATTTTAGAAATTATTTGAATTGCTTATAATGCATTATAAATATAAGAAAAAAATATGCAAGGTTTTTCTTGGGCAAGCTTATTCTTAAGACTATTTCTTTATTTCATGACAGGACTATAGTTATACGGATAAAATGGTAAATCTTGGAATACGATTATTTAATTGACTACAAATTAATTAATGCAAAGTGGATTGTTGTAAAAAAAATTAAGGTACAGTAAACCCTCTCTCCTATGTCAAAAATCCCAGGTTTTTTTTAAATGCATTTGATTGATTTGTTAGTTATTAATCTCCTTTTAAAACTTTGGAAATATTCTTTTTTTATCTATCAAGCTTGTATTTGAAAATCAGTATCCATGTTTTGCTTTCGTAATCAATGCCTTAATATGCTTAACTATCATTAATCGTAGATAAAAATTGATTTTAATAATTTAAGGAATGATAAATAATTTTTTAATATCAAGATTACTCATTTCTCTGTTCTATTACTATCAACAATTAATTCGGTGAGTGAAAAAAAGTTACCCCTGAATGTGTATCTGTAAAAATTTAAAAACACAATTTCATTTATTTGGACTCATTATAACTGAAAAACATGTCTCAAAAAAGGTTTTGGTTAAAGTCTGAATTATACAATAACACACCATTGCTTCCTTGTAAATATACATTTTTGCCGTTACGATTGAAGGGATGTATATTATTACTATCAGAACGGAACAAAGGCCCGAACCATGAGAAACTTATCGGAACAAAAAGGAAGACAAAACATCGAAGGAGTCACTGATGGAAACATTTCCTCACTAATACTTCGAAGGGTTTTGGGGAAGGGATTCGCTTACCAGAAACCAATAGCCCGACGCGGGGCAAAAAATATGGGACTATAAAAACAACTAATAGACTTTGGGCAACAGGATTAAGCAGCTTAGTCGTCAATTTCTTTGGTCCCAACATGAACACTGATCAATACCGCTTTACTGGCCATGGCATCCGAGTGGCCCTGGCGAGGATCAAATACGTAGTTACGAGAACAGGAAGGTCGCTCGGCCCGTTCTTTTTGTTTAAGGACAAAAAGCCGCCCGCGCATTCTCACAGGATTTGGCAATCTACGCGACGGATCGGCAGCATTAGGGGGCATCGATCCCACGGTTAATCCCTCCCTTCTGCCCGGGGGCGTCTCCGGAGGGCATTTCGGATGCAAAGCTGAGCCAAATTGTTTGCGAAGAACGTTTTTGCGGGATTGGCCGGATTCAGGTTTTATTTGAATGAGTGGGGTGCGCGTTTTTGGATGGGTTGGGGATTACGATTTTGGTCTGATTGGGGGTGCTTGCCATTGGATGAGTTTGGTGAGTGATCTTGGTGGGAAAGGTCTTAGGATGATTATTCTCCCAGATAAAAATTTTAGCTTTGATTTTTTTTGGGATTATTTGTGAAAAATTTGGGCAGTTTTGTAGGATTTTATACCTTTTCATTTGTCTTCTGAAATTTACAATTTGGATGAAAGAAAACAAGAGAAAACAAAGGGGATTCTAAGTGTGTTATAAAATGTAGAACTATTCGAATACGTTGCTGAAAAATTAAACAATCATGCAATAGAATTAGAAATCATTGTGTGAAACACCAATACTTCCTTTTTTGGTGTAATTTGAGTTAAAAATTCGCTGAAATGAGGTATAGTTTTTAATGAATTATTGCATTAGTATTCTATATGTAAAAAAAACATAATCTAAGAAATTTAGAATTTTTCAAAATAATGAATTCCTTTTTTTTAAATAACATGCTCACAGTACATAAGGTTCATTCCGTCCTTCATTCTTATCTTAGAATAAAAAAATACGACGTTCTTAACGTTAACTACCGACCTACCATTTTGTTAACCCCAGTAATAGTTATGCACAAGCTAATAAACTAACATGTCAAGAGTTCTAAAGGCCACTGCAAACTACTTCTGACAAATACCAAGTTTACGCTCGAGAAAAACCACCGTTGACACTTTTCCCGATGATTGCCGGTTTGTTTCCATCACCACCTTCTTTTCTTCCTCCGCTCCCTGTTATTTCCCTCCCGATACAAAAAAGCTCAAACAAAATACCATACATCATGGAAACCGTTCCAGCAATAAATCCTAAGCGGCCGACAACTGGCTCTTGCACTAAGATGTCTCTTGTGTATGACAGGTCATCTCAGGGATGTGAAAAGCTGTTATCACTTTTGATTATATCCCGTATCGCATGCTCTGCAGTAGGTGGGGTAAATGTGGATAATGGGTTGTTGTTCCCTGCTGTGGAAAGATTAAAAGGAACGAGATTGAAAAATTGGCTGTAGAATTAAACAACTTTATGGTGTCATATGGGTTATTCTTGGGTAGTTATATTTTTTATTATCCTTTCAACACATTGCGGGTTTCAACTTTTTTTTATGAAAGAGATAGAGTAGAACCATATATGAAGCTGGTTAGTAACTTTTTAGCCCAATTATAATTTTTTTCTATGTGGTTGTCTTAATATCGGGTTTATTTTTGTTCAAATCAATTTTTACACCAATAATTCTTCTCAAAATCTTTCAATTGTTTTCAAATTAAATACTATGACTTATTTTTTTTATGTTTAATAATATATTAAGATTCTTATTAGTTTCTAATTATGAAAGCAGTTGAATGCTGTTAGATAAAGTTGAGTGTAAATTGCATGAGAAATTATGAAGAGATACTGGTGAATGAAAACAAAATCAGATAATCATTCAATTAAACAACTGTACTGATAATATTAAAAATTATAGTTTAAATCATATTCTTAAAAATATTGAATGCTAAACATTATGAATGCTTTTAATGGAAATTTTAGTTTTTTTCAAATTAAAATTATTTTTTATTTGAATTATAGTTGCAACAAATATTTAAATATTTCTATGTATACAAAACAGAAAGTTACTCCTTTTTTTCAATACAGAGAACTTTGACTTAAGATTCTACTATTAAAATCTACTAACTTACAATTATTGCCAAAAAAAAAGCGTTAAACTTTCATTTACCATCTCCTTCTCAGCAATTTTCCTCTTTCCCATCCATTTATAACTTCACAACAATTAACCATTTTGAAGACATCACAAGAAAGTGCAAAACATCAAAATTCACTTTTCACTTCGCATTAATTCCGGGTCTGATGACCTTTCTCGTCGTAATTACATTCCTCCCAAGACATTCAGAAACTTTTCTCGTCCCCTGCCTAAGTGGCCTGGTCACCAGAAAAGTATTATTTCCTCTGCTTATACCATGTTGAAATCTCAAGTATGATAGATGAGGCCGGACCACGATGGCAGTAATGACTCTTTGAACACGTCGCAAGAAAAGACAAATTAATATTCTCTTAATCGACCGGTGGCGCAAAAACAGGGGTTCTTTTTGTCACCTTTCTTTCCTCCCCACCAGAAATGAAACATCGATAAAAGGCGAAAAGTCGTTTTGTCCTGGGGAGAGGGATGATTATCAGGGTGGATTCCTGTTGTTAAACTTTAGATGGGGAATCACGCCCAGAAAAGTCCCTTGATTATTTTTTGCAAACAAAAGCTTTTTTCGTGAAAAATAGATTGTTTTTCACTCTTGACAACAAAAAAAACCCCAATTTTTTCAACGAGCTGTTTTTTCCCCCCATTTCGGTTTGGTTCTATGATTGAACACAGTTTTATTCCTTCCAGTAGATGAAAAAATGCGAAGAACAATGTTTATTAAATCATTTGGGATTGCCATGTTTTACATAAAAACGAATCTGGAGTGGCCTTAACTGCATTCCACTTTCTTAATTTTTGTGTTGTTGTTATTTTATCGTCCTCCAAAAAAAGGCTAAGAATTTAATTATACATAAAAAAGGTGAAACATATCCACCCACCTTTTCTTTTGCTTTCGTAGGGATCTGCAGTTTGTTGGCGTCTTCCAACAAATTTCACAAAAAAAAAAAAAAAACACTGTCACCAAAACTTACAAACCAACTTTTTAAATATGTACTGTTTTACTAATGTCAAAAATAAAAATTTGGAGATATTTAAATAGTTGGGGCACAGGTAAAGGAAGTTTTCCCTTTCATTTGAATCTTAAAGTCTGGTCGTATAAATGAATTAAAATTAATTTCGGTGCTCGAAACAACTGATAATTTTTTATTTACTATTTAGGTAAGGGTAATAATAAAAGGTAATAATAAAGGGTAATAATAAAGGGTAATAATAAAAGGTAATGTAGTAATAGTTTACTTAATAATCAACGGTGTTTAAACTTTAATTTCGAATAAAATATTACTGTCTTAAAGCAATTATTTTCCTTCAATAGATCTCAGTGCGGCATTAAATAAATATTACATTATACATTACATTTAAACGCAAATGCCTTGACAATTGTTTCGTTAAGAACACAAATTTGTTATTTCATTCAAAGCAATTAAATACTGACGAACTTTTAAGTATTGACAGAACTCTTCTCCTTCCTCTAGACATATTTAATTTGCATAACCGGTTTTACACTATAGTTTACAGAGGCGACTTGAGTTTTCAATTTGTAGGTTTGTTGAATTGTATATACTCTATTCAATTCACTGCAGCTTACGGCTTCTAATTAACGAACCAAACAGTCTAATTTGGTCTAGTTTAGTTACACAAACTGTACTGTTCGTATTTAGTAAACTGATGTCATCATTCAATACAGCATTTACAATATATAAACATTTAAAGCTGCATAAAGTTAATAAAACAGGGAGTATTTAATTTATTTGGGTATTAGGATTTAAGTTTGAAATTAAAATTTAATTTTTTCCAATTCGAGAAATTTTCTTGTATTACATTTTAAGTAAACCCATTATTTTCAAAATAATCATTTTGTTGTCAATATAAATGTTGTTGTCAATATATGACCTTGCTTAAAATAAAATCTAAAATAAAAAATAAAAATTGTAAAAAATCTCAAAAGGGTTTTGAAAGTTAATTTAAAAAATAAAATAAAAAAACAGCTACAAGTTTTGTTGGGTTCGTAATGGGAAGATCTTCCTTAGAAAAGACGAGTCTTCCAAAATTTTAAGAATTAAATCCACTGATGACCTGAATCTTCAATTGTGAACAATCTTATCCTTTTCCTACTGTTGATGGTTGTATTTTATTAGAAGACTCTTCTGAACTAAAAAATTATCTCAAATCCGAACCAACTGGCTGTAAGTCAAATATTATTATCTTACATCTGAATATACGTAGCATTCGTGCAAATTTTGACAGTTTTATTTCCCATATCTCAAATTTTGTTGATTTTATTGATGTCATTATTTTGTCAGAAATCTGGATTTACAGTGATGAAATTGATTATTATGCAATAGATAAATTTGAATCCTTTTTTTGTTGCCGTGAGATAAATCGCTCAGGTGGAATTGTTGTATACAGTAAAAAACATCTGAATCTGATCGCATTAGACATATGTTTTGAATCTGCTGAAAGTATATTATTATACAGTAATTTTTATAATCTGGCAATCTTATCAATATATCGATCACACGCCTTTAAAATTGATCATTTTACTAATGAATTAAAAAATATATTATGTACTTTAAACCAACCTAAAATTATAATAATGGGTGATCTCAATATAAATATACTAAACAATGACTATGATACTAATGAATACCTAAACTCCTTATCAGCTAAGGGATATCAAAGCTACATTAACAAACCCACTCGTGTCAATATTTCTTCAACATGTATTGATCATGTATTTGTAAAATCCAAAATTTTTACAGTTTCTACTGCAATTTATATTACTGACATAAGTGATCATTTTATGACTATCTGCAATTTAAACAATTCTATTTTATCAACTTTAGACAAAAGTAACTCTGATACAAACAAGCAAACTTATATTAACTATAAGCTAGTCTATGATTATCTACTTGGTTATAGTTTTAAATGGAATTTTTCTGATGATCTTGATCTTCAATATCAAAATTTAATTTTTAGATTTCAAAATATAAGAAATAATTTTAAGTTCCCTAAAAGAGCCTCTAAAAACCATAAAAATGATTGGATCACAGAGCATATTTTGAACTTAATTCATAGAAAAAGTAAGCTTTTTAAAAAAACGAGGAAACATCCTTGGGACATAGTTTACAGAACTGCCTATAGAACAACTGTTGCCGAGTTAAAGAGTAATATCAAAGCTGCAAAATCAGAATTTTTCAATAATAAGTTTAAAAATTGTAAAAATATGAAAGACAAATGGAAACTTGTAAATGGAATTTGTAACATAACTAAACCTTCTAATCTACCTCAACTGGTAAACGACTCTGATACAGCATCTAAATTCAATGAATATTTTTCTAATTTAACTCTGAATTCATATCTACCACAAAATGACTACATCTCCTATATCCTACCAAGTTTAAATTCATTTGTATTTCTTCCTGTGTGTGACTACGATGTTATTAGTGTAATTAATTCTTTTTCAAATATAAACTCTACTGATTATGATGGTGTCAGCATAAAGCTGGTAAAGATGTTTTCTGTAAAAAATATTGGTTTTATAACAAATTTTATAAACTTATCAATTAGTTTATCCTATTTCCCAAATTCATTAAAAATAGCTACTATTACTCCAATCTTTAAATCCGGTAACAAAAACCTATTAACAAATTATCGTCCTATTTCTATTCTCCCTACTTTTTCTAAAATTATCGAAAAAGCATTATCTAATAAAATGTATAATTTTTTATTTCATACTAATTTCTTTGCTGAAAATCAGTATGGTTTTATTAAAGGTCGCAATACGGAAATCGCTCTCATAAAATTCACTAAATTTATATACAACAGTATCGATAAAAATAAGAAAACAGTGGCTATTTTTCTTGATATATCTAAGGCTTTTGACAGTGTGAATCATTATATATTAATAGATAAATTGCAATATGCCGGTTTTAGAGGAAACATTTTAGAATGGTTCATCTCATATCTCTCAAATAGGAAACAAAGAGTAAAAATAAAAGATTCCTACAGTGACTTTTCCACAACAAATCGTGGCGTTCCACAGGGCTCAATATTAGGACCATTATTATTTATAATTTTTATAAATGATTTTTGTAAATTAAATCTTTTTGGTGAAATGATAACTTATGCAGATGACTCAGTTCTATTATATTCTTGTCATGATTTAAATGAACTAAAAAGACAAATTGAATCTGATCTTATTTTAATTAGAAAATGGTTTTTGTCAAATTATTTAACTCTTAACTTAAATAAAACTAAATATATATATTTCACATTGCAGGAATGCTCTATTGACTTAAATTTCAAATTTCACAGTAACACCTGCAATGCTATTCAAAATTGTAACTGTTATTCCTTGCAACGCGTTAATACCATTAAATATTTGGGTATTCAAATAGATTTTAACTTGAAGTGGAAAACTCACATAGGTGATCTATGCAAAAAACTACGCTTTATTTTAATTAGATTTCATCACTTGAAGAATAAAGTGAATAAGTTGTTCTTAAATACATTATATTATTCTTGGTTTTATTCTCTATTAAACTACGGTATTATTGTCTGGGGAGGAGACTACAAAACTAACTTATCTCCATTAATCTCCCTTCAAAATAAATGCTTCAAAATTTTAAACTACAAACCTTCGACACCCAACCATTTAAAATCTATAAAACTTCTACCTATACGCTACATTGCTTTCTTTCGTATGATTTATTTTTTATATCGTAATAAAACAATATGTGAATATAAAAATCAAATTTCAGAACGGAGACCTAATGAAATATACCAAATACCGCGCTTCAATAAAGAAATCTTCCGCAAACATTTTTGTTATTTAGCACCTAAATTATTTAATGGATTAACTTTAGACCTACAAAACATCTCAAGTAATAAAAAATTTAAGAATTTGTTATTTGATTTCTTATTGGTCATTGATGATTTAGATGTTTTTTTTAAGTTATAGAAGCAACATGTAATTTTAATGCCTATGCTGTTTTGCCATTTATCTCTTTGTATTTGTCATTTAAATTGTGTTATTATTTTTTTTTTATGTACATATGTATTGTGTATTAGTTATATTTTAAGACACTTTTTTTTTTCGATTTTATTTCCTCATCTGTACTAAATTTGCTTGTAATAATTTTTTTGGTCAGCTAAATGGGCATGTGCCCCAGTCTGACTAATATACCTTCCCCCTATTTTCGATTGTATCGCTTTGTACAAAAATGAAATAAATTATTATTATTATTATTATTATTAAAATAAAACCATAAAAATGTGTTCAAAAAAGAAATTGTTAGGAAGAAAATACTTTTTTGTTCTATTATTAGCTTTTAATCACATTAGCTTTTTTCCAAAGGTTAAAAACATTAGTCAGAGTCATTCAAAGTTAATTTTATTTGTTAATAAAGTTAATAAGAGAATTTACATTGCCTCATCAGCTACAGTTATAGCATGATTTATAATATATCGCACTCACATATTTGTATTTTAAATACAAACAGTTCTTTTTTGGTCAAATTTGTGCATAAAATATCCGCTCAAAAGTGAGCATAATGATGATTTCCGTCCTTTTTATTCACTCCAACTACTCTTTAGCTAAAAAAAGAAGTTACCTCGTTTTTGCATCCTCTATCTCTACCGCGTCATTATTTAATTACTCTGTAGGATGGCTTTGAAAAAGGTTCATTAGGTACCGTAATGATAGGGCATTAAAAAGATCAAAAGAAAGTAAAACAAGTTTTTCGCCATGTACCGCTACCCAGCTGAAATCGAACATGCAACTGCTGTGGTTTATTAATGTCTTCTTGCATAGGAGTTATTATCGGGCTCAAGCTTCAAGTGTTAGAAAGCAGAGACAAAAAGCGATGGAAAAGAAAGCAGTCTCATTAATGGTATGGTAACTCAATAAAAACGCAATTGCGAGGTTCACACAAGCAGAATCGAAGATGGCAAAAAGTCAGTGCCTTTCTAATGTAATTTTGCAGTCTAGAAGCAATTGCGCGGGTTGTTACTACATGAGAAGTGTGAGAAGCATCGGTAAGCTAGAAAAACATTAAAGAACAAGTTTTTTTTTAGCCTGAAACTGACATCTTGTAATAATTTAATAAGAACGTATCATAACGGATGAACGGTTACCTAAATTAGAAACAAAAGGGATGGAATTTTCCGCCTCATCGTTTTTAGAACAAATTCTGCCAATTAAGTGCACATATGCCATTTCATAACAAAATTATCACGGTGCAAAACTACCATCAAATATTAATTTCTTAGTTTTAAAAATAATATTTGGTTTCAGTTGTTAATTTAGTTTTTGCGTAAGTAATGGTTAATTGTTTTTCTTATGATGCCGCAATTTCTGGCAGAGCATTTTTACTTAATAAATGTTGCGTTTAAAATACGGTTTCTCCATTTTTTTTTTTAAATTGAGTTTTATTTTTCATGAAATTTTTCTACATGTTTTTAAATTCCCTTTTTCAAAAATAAAGTATTTGTGCAAATCAGTAGCAATTTGTGTCATAAACATATTATAATCTTTAACACTTAAATTTACCAAACAATGGGAAATTTCCGCATTTTTCGAAAACAGAGAAGAAAATCAATTTTCCAGAAAACAAAATGGTTCTAAATTCAAAAATCGATATGAAAAGTTTCAAAAAAATTATTTAATTCAATATTTTAAAATAAAAATCGACAATCGCTTTGCACTTGTTTAGGATTGAATTGGATTGAATGGCGTCAGGATCTGTTTCGGCCCTACTTTAAAGTACGAGTTAAATATCGTTTTGAATCCTAAACGATTGTTTAAAACGTTTAAAAACAATGTTTTGGATTGAATGACGTCACATGCTGTTTTAGAAAAGTCAAACTTTGAAATTAAATTAAAAGTTTAATAAATATCGCAATTAAAAACTTTTTGTGGATTTATTCTCTTGGATATCCCTATCGAATAAAAAAATGCAATAAAATGCGGGAATTGCCCATTTAATGAAACTTTATTGTAAGATTATTACAATGTCACTTAATTTATAGATTATAACATAACAATGCAATCTTATTACTCTAATAGATTGCGCATGAAAAAGATTATCCAACAAACATATAAATTTATCTTGTATTTGAATAAATAATGTTCGAAAGATTTAGATTTTGGAATATCCTGGGATTTGTAAAGTAAATATGTATTTTGTGTGGGTGTATTTTATGAAACATGTATTGACAGCAGATACCCCAAAAATTTCATACAATTTCGATTCATACAATAAAAGCTGCATATTTTGTTACACAAAATATTCTATCTAAAGAAAAATGGAAATCCTTAATGTTAAATTGGTTTAAGAGAAGAATATTTTGATTTAATTAGTGCTTCAATGACAAAAATATTGCTTCCTTACATACTGAGAATAAGCAAACACACAGGCCGCTAGGCGTATAAAGAAGTTTCGCTGAATTTTACATAGTCCCTTTACCCTATTTATAATTACTTCTCTGTGACTCTGAGATAATATATATGTATTTCAAATCAAAAACGACAAAACGACTTCCAAAACACTCAGTATATTCACTTGTACTATTGCAAAAACATTATGTACTAATATGTTACAAGTATAGCATCTTATAGATATGTTATGGGCAAAGTGATTAATCGGGCATTATTAATAATGCCGGAAGTGGAGGCGGGCAAAGTGATAAATTTCATTCATAAATTCCACTGAATTTATCACATTGCCCGTAACAGATATACAATACATTATAAATGTAAGGGAAAAGGGGGGAAAGGGTATTTAAAAATTAAATCATCTTTACTTCAAAATCTGGATTTATTTCGTTTAACTAGTATTTGTTTAATATTTAAACACACTCAAAACATTCCCAACACGCAAACATGTGGGAGCATACGTTACTATTTTATATTTAAAACTTCCTTCCCTAAGGGGGGGATTAGCATATTCAGAAGTAAACCATTTCCATGCAAACGTCCTTTAAAACATTTAATAGCTCATCAATGCATCTTGATTAAGATACATTTAAAAGTGTTAATTACAACCGAACTTAAAAGCAGAAACACGCTTACATATATTCCGCATTAAAGAAATTCAGAGAGGCTTACTGGAGGCAATGCAAACATAAATTCAAAGACAGACGTTAATCTATTTGGTAATGATCGGAAAGAAACCTGGTGCCATTACGCACTGCGCCACTCGTCCGCTTAGCTGAGCTCGAAAGGGTTTAGCGGAACAAAATATGTGAGTGGGATTGAATGCAGTTTCGCAAACGTATTGGAAAATTATCCGCTTTTTATCGTCCCTCTCCATTCCATGTAACGGAGTTTATGTAAATTCAAAGATCTTGTTCTTGCTCCGAAATTAATGATCAACGTTCAGCACATTCGGAAAATTTAGATTGTTCCAGAATAACAAATCAGGAAAAGTTCGGGGAGCAGGGGGTGTTTGAGGGGAGAGGAAGGGGGGGGGAGAGAAGTCTTACAACAGCCGCGATAAAAATGTAAATATGTTGGGTTCCGTTTTAAACTACACTGAGTAAGTAAATGTCCTCGGGCTTGCCATGGTTGCAGTGAAGAGTTTTGAAAATTTAATTTGGATGGATTTTGTAAATGTATTCGATGCGATGATACTAACTCTGGGAATTTCGTAATAAGAATTCCGTGAAATGAGTATTATTCTCCTTTCGAAATGAATAATTTCATAGTGTTATCAAATCGTGCAGTATATTAGATTTGTAATGTAGATTAGAATATCCCTTAGAAACGAATTTGCAAATTTAATCATGATACTTTAAAAAACATAAAAGGTTTATATATTAGATTTTGTGATAATTTGTGTGTTGTAATTTTTGTGTATAACACTATTTCTCAGTTTTATAAAAAGGGACGCATGAAAATATTTCATTAATTTTACCCTAAAAACTTTAAATTTTTAGTTTGTTTTTATTTAACCACTAATGAATACATACAATGAGGTAACAACAGCCAAACTAAAAGTATTTGAACTAGTTGTTAAAATTATGCAAAACTTGTTTAAAACTATAGTTGAATTTTAAGAAACCATCAAGGACCTCTTATTCATCTTTATAAAGCATATCACCAAAACATGAATATTGCAACAATAAGGTAGCGATTCAAAGCATGGCTAAGAATAGCATCTCTCCACAGAAATGTCTTCCCATTGTTGCAGACATTGTTTCAACAATACTTTTGGTAATGACTGGGGAAAATAGTGAATTTGAATAAATTTAATCATTTTCGCTTTTGACACTGTTGAGGGAATTCATAATTTAGCCGTTAGCTTGACACAAAGCACGGGATGTGTCAAGCTAACGGCTAAAATGCATGCTTGCTCACTATCGAATGAAGAAAGGATTCCAAGGAGGTAAGTTGGCATTTGTCTTGAAGAATCTGCTGCTTACCTTACCAATTGTCTGAAAGAGAGATCCCTTCTCAACAGAACTTTCAAAAATGTCTGATGAAAGGAGTCAGTTGGTGAGTATTTTCCTTGTTATTATCACTGATGTGCTTCTTCATAGGTTGAAGAGAACATTCTCCTCACACATTCAAGGTAAAATAAACTTGATAAGTAAGTTAACATTTTATTTTCTCACAATACTTTAAATAATGGTAGAGCGTAACACAACACTAAAAAAGGAGAATTCCAAAGTAAGTTTTTAGAACGGAAAGTGGCTAAATATGATTTTATTATAGGTATAAATGAGTTTAATTTTGTTAAGATTTTTAATTAAATTATAACACGTCGTATGAGTGAAGGCTCAAATTTTGTTGAAATCGTATATAAATCGTATATATCGAGGCATTCGAAATGAAAAGCTGCTCAAAATAAGAAATGTCTTTGTCCGAATATGAAAAGAAGTATACCTACCCTTCAAACACTCCTCAGAAATAAAACACATTAAAAACGCTTTTTTGTCCACTAATTAACAAAATTTTAGTCGGTTTCGTTGTTAGGTAGAACAACGTTTCTCCTTATTGTGTTGTGATATTACTCTCAATATGTTTGAAAAGGGTTAAAAATCTGTTTTCCCCCAGAAATTTTCTTCTGGAAATTGTGTTGTAAAATATGTTTAGAATCTATGTTTTTAAATTTGTATCGAAAAACTATTATCAGAACAAGCTTTTTGTCTCTATAATTTTCCAATAACACTTTTACATAACTATTTTTCTCACACAATACCAATCGCAACATAATAAAAACGCTTTCGATAGAAAGTATTCATAATTGTGTTTACTTAGCTTTGCAAGGTGTTTCACGAATTTGCAGTGAATTTCTGTACAGCAAAACGTTTCAAACACATTCAAAACACTATCAGACCACAATTAAGTCCTAAAGCGATCTTGCTAAACACAAATTAAAACGTCGTTAATATGAGGACAAAAAGTGTTCTTAAATGCGTTTGCAGTGAACACTTTCTCTAAGAAATACACTGAAAATCAGCAGAAAAAAAAACTGCAACACGGCTAATAGATCTAAAGAAATAATTCCCGAGGCTTATGTGTGAATCGCGTGCGTCCACGGAGGTCATCAGGTGGTCATTGCAGTTGACATCCTGGCTTAGCTCCGTTCTTATTCTTTCGCCAGGGCGTCAGGAAAAACACGGTACTCAGGTGGATAGAGTGTTTATTCTTTGCTTCTCTCCTTGTTTTTTCTCCCTTTTCCCTCTGTCATCCCACTCTCTCGCCCATTCTTTGATCTCTGGAGGAGAAAAATAGATTACCGCTCAGGAAGTACAACTAAGTGCATTTGCTTTCGGATCCACTTACTGTAGCTGACAATTGCGAGGCATTCAAAACGTTTCTGGGATAATGAGAGCTGGTTGTGCAGCATGTGTAATAAATAGCAGAACTAGTTAGAAGGATGGCGAGATTAGTATGTTTATGGTTATGTTATGGCTCATAAAAATACCGATTTGAAGTAACGCAACTTTACTCAAGCACCAATATACCTAAGATAATTACCAAAAGGTAAAATAATATGAAATATAAACATATTTTTAAAACTTGTAAAAATTCTAAACATTAAGGTAATGCTTTAGATCAGTAACAACTGATACACTAACAGACTGTCGAAAACGCTTAAAAGTGCTCTCCAAAAAAATTCAAAATTTTTAATTTCAAAAATAAACACTATCTATTTAAATATTTTTTTTAATTAATAGTATTTTCTACTAAAGGAACTTTTTATTTTTTCATATTGCCTCTACCGATAGCTTTTTTCCTGAGTTAATTAATCTTTTTTATCTATAGATATATATAAAAAGCACTGAGTGTTTAGTACTGAAAAATGTTATATGAGGATCTAGGATCTATAAAAATAAATATAATTTGTACGTTTAACTTATATTTATGCTGAATATTATTACTCACTTCTGTTTGGAATTATTGCTAACACACGCAGAAGTTGTTAACTACAAATACACTGTGCATAAGCATTAACTTGAGTATGGAAACTAAAAAATAACATGCACGCAGGAATTTCCCTTCATTATGGTTGATTTTCAGAAATTTCATATCTATTATTATAATATTTTAAACTAATAGTGTTTTGTATTAATCAAATTTCTAGTTATATTTGAACTAAGATTTCATAAATTTTAATTACAAAATTGAGGTACAGCATTAATGGGCTAAAACAAATCGCAAATATATTATGAATAACCTGGATACAAAATTTAAAAGTTTGTCTAGTAAATATATCGGAATAAACCTTTTCTGTGGAAAATATTTTGTTTCTTTTAGAAAGGGAAAGAAGTTTTTGAAAATCCTGTTATAGTTAAGGGAAGGTACAACTTGTAGCTATTTCTTCGTGGAATTCTCTGTGGTTTAAAACATGAGACGTTGCTCAAGTCTTGTACAGTCTTCTTTACAGTTAAGCTGTACGCTTTTACCATTGGCTTATTTTCGTACTTCAAGTATCTCAAAACTCAGAGGGTTTAAGTTACTTTTATCATTATTTTTTGCCATGCATTGAGAAACATCGGAAAAAGTTTTCCACCAGTAAACGAGGCTTTTGCTCGTTATTGCTTTTCCAGTGTCTTTTTCCCTTGTTACCTATACCTACTCGAAAACGTGCACCTAAAATGGTAAAAGAAATTGTCAATTGTACTTAGTTCTTTAACTAGCAATTTTTTTTTCGAAATAATATAAATAAATGAAATTAATTTGAGCCTTTCATTTTGATTAAATTATCAGGCTGCTTTTGTAGGAACAACACTTTTATTATAAAATCCCTCCATATGATATTTATGTACTCGCATAAATACCATCAATAGTTTATTTATTAACAGTGCAAAATATACGCTTAACTACACTTTATAGTCGCTATATTTTTGTTACTAATTTTATAATTGGTGATACCTATTTTTATTCAAATACTTCTTAAAATACAGTGCCGTATATACAATTATATGTGCCACGACATGAAAATTTACTAAATAATCTTTACATCTATATGGAATTAATGAGAAGGAAACGCATCCATATTTCGACTTTATTACTTTCATAAAAAATAAATGACCGTTATTGATACATTTCTTTAGTTCATTACATATTTCTCTCAGAATTAACATCGTTATTTTTCATCAAACCCATTGAACGACCTACATTGCAAATATTTACATAAACTCACTTTTAATTAAGATCACAACTCCGCATTTAATCTCAGCAACGAAAGCGAAACCCTCCCCACTTCACCGAGATTAATCGTCAAACCCTCCACAAAAAAACCCTCTCCTAAGCCCCAACAATGCCTGGAACAGGAAAATATTTGTAACTCTTATTAAGTCCCCCCCAAAACCAATAGGGCTAACAAGCTTCTCCAACATGCCAAAAGTGAAATATACCACAATGGAACAATCTTTTGTGATTTAGCTCCCTCATTAGCAAAGGATCAAGACGCAACAATGAATTAGAGAAGAAGTGTTTAGCAGCTTCCCATAAGAAGAAAACGCGCTCCCTCCCTCTTTATAATAGAGGGAAAATCAATTCTGCCTCTGTGTGTATTGATGATTAAAAAGTAGCCAGAGAGAAGAAGAAAGGGCTTCTTTAAAACTCTCGCGGAAAAGGGGGAGGGTAAGACGGCCATTCAGTTGGAGATTTAGGTCATTAATCAGGCAGAGGATGGCTCATTAGTTGCAGGGAAGAGACAGTAATGGGGGGCTCCCTCGCTCTTCCGAATTCAACTCTGCCAGAGTGGAAGAAAGTTTTGAAAAACAGGCCTCGGACCCATTAAAAGGTACTGAGCTTTTTCTCCTTCCCCCGTTGTTTTTGAGGGGTTGTTGATCGAGGTTGTGAAAAATTAAAAGTGGTCTCTCGGGTTTTTTTGGTGACTTTTGCGATTTGGCTGCTGAGAGAGAGAGATGCGTGGGGAGATTTCTTTGGCGTGCGGCTTCATTAAAAGGTATTTATGTGTAGGGTGGCTTATTTTGGAGGGACGTTGTTGATGAGTATTAGTTATTAGGTGATTAGTTTGAGAGGTGATAAATCACTGGAGTTGAAGTTTTGTTTGGAAGTAATGAATGGGAATCGGGACAAATAGTTATTTAATTGTAGTTACGAATAAAGTTTTTTAATCTGCAACTCCCCTCTTGGATTAATTAATTCAAGAGAAGGTATTTATGGTACATAGGGCAATAAAAATAGTAGCAGGCATAGGGGAATACTGTGAGAAACATAAAATATTTTGTAAAATCTTACAGATAAACAACAAGTAGTCAAACATATGAATGGAATTTATTGATAAAAATTAATTTGTGGTCAATTTATTTTACAAATCTTGACATTACCCAAAGTAAATTCATTAAATTTTAATTTAAGTTAGTTTTACTATAAAAGTATACTTTGACTGATTAACATTGGCCTATATACAGTTAGGGAACAATAATGTGTTATACAACGTAAATAAAAATGATTTTATGAGATTCGAAACCAGTGTACTACTGGATATAAGTAAGGTGGTTAAGATTTAAACTTATTTTGAGACAGTTTAGAATCGAGTGGTGAATTAAGTAGATTTTCCCACGTTCACCTACAGTAGAGCTTAAGGAATTTAGGTGCATAAATATGAAATATTGAAATATATTAGAATACTAAGTAAATGGAGCTTACACACCAGAGTTTCCGGGATTCACTTTAAATTCCACTTAGCAAACCATGTAGAAGTGTACGATTCCTTATGCTTAAACGGCACTATTTCAATGAATTGAATATAATCCACAATGTATGCTAGTGAAAGGATACATGATGGAGGGCGTATTGAATGTCTGACTCAACCCTGACGTCACACGAGGAAAACAAGGGCTTCCATTAGGTGATCTAAGTTAAGCCTCATTAGGCCTTCATGTGCCAGATGCAAACAATCACATATGCAGCGGAGTAAAGTTTTATCAACTCTGGTAAACCCTTTAGAGGTGGGTGCATGAAATGTGGTTTAAAGGGTATTTCAGGTTGGAGAGATGTAGCATTGATAAGGAGAATTTTGAGTTCAGCATGTCTTTTGATGTTAAATAAGGGAAGGTTTCCTAATATTAGACGACATTAGGGCCTGTAATGATAAAATAATAAAGATTACTGAGTTAAACTATTTTTAATAAAAATATTTATTCATAGTTTTATTTTGAAGATTGTGCTGTGATATGTTTTGAGATTTTTGAGTTTGCAAAATTTCTAAATGTGGGTAACAATTATTAAAAATCTGAAAAAATATCGCCATGTGGAAAAAACGCACAAATATATCATTGATATTTTTTTGCATGGAAAATAGCGATATAACATCAACTTAATTACTTATTGAAATCCTTTTAAAATGAATTGACTTACAAACTTTAATTTATACTTGATAATTATTTTCATCATGTTTACCCTGCAAATAACTGGAAGTTATTTTATTTAAAGTTATTATTTACGGGATTCGAATATACATATTTCAAGGCTGCTAAAGTAAGCAAGGTTTTGGAAATAAGATTTTCCCAACAAGTAGTAAAACTCTTAAAATAACTGGAGGGGAAATTAAAAAAAAAATGTATGTATTTTTTTTTCAAAAGTGTTTTATTTATGGGAAATTTACAGTTACATAAATAATTATAACAAGTATAAATAATGTAAGCTTGCCTCGTTTATCTATTTAATCAGTAATAACAAGTATTTCACAAAAAAGAAACTTTAAATTGTATTTATAAGAATTTTTTTAAATAATTTTTAGATAGTGTATTGGTTAAGTGTATTAAGATATTTTTTACAAAAGAAATTAATTATAAACAGACTAAACAAAAGTTTCATGATAATTCAGGGTGAATATTTCATTGTAAATTACTAAACTAAATACTCATAATGTACTCCAATTTGTTATAAAAATATTTTTATCATTTCTTCTGCAGAAATGCTTAGTTATTTAAACTGCATATTTATATAATAAAATTAATTTCCTTCTTGCAATCTATAATGATACCAAGGGGAGTTATTTTTACTAATTAATAAAAGAACAATTCTATTTATTTACTTCTAACATGGATTCGTTTTGAAAATCCCTAAAAATACATTTAAAACTTGAACTTTCTCGAGTTATGTGGAACTCCAAAAAGATTAAAAACAGCTTTGAAATCAAGAGAACAAACATATAGATCCCCTGTTTACTTCCCAAAACAAATAATGTTTCCAGTGTTGACTTATTCGATCCTTCGCTAGAAAATACCTGTAAAAATTTCAGGAACTGAAATCTTTTTTAATATTTTTTCTTCACTTTATGATAAAAAATATATATTCTTTCTTGTTAACTTCAATTTATCGTTGTCTTGTTTATTTTACTGAGAGAGTTACCTTCTGATTAGGTTGTTTTTCCTGTAGTTTGTTTTGAGAAATTCAGAGGAAAATTCTTCGAAAATAAAACTATTTTTTGATAGTTTTCCCAAAAGAAGGATTAAATATTTTGTTAGAAATTAAAAATGATTAAAGAATCTTTTTCCAAATGAATTTTATGCATTTTTACAAGTGAATGGATACACAGAATCACCTCGCAAATAGCAATGTCTCTCTTCTGTCTATCTAGCCCTTTTTATCATAAACAAATGAAACTACGTGTTGCTGCTCTTAATGTTATTCTAAAAAACCACCTAACATTTCAAGAATAAGCCCATCTTATTTTCCGAGATAAGTGATTTTGCTTCTGTATTTGAACTTAAATAGGCACATGATGTTGTTTATGATAAAATTACCTAAAAATTTTTACTTTTGTTTTTACGATTTTTAGTAGGTAATCTCAAAAAATGCACTTAAATTAATTCAATTAATATTTTTCCTAAAGCATCTTAAAATGATAAATTTTAAATCATTTACTTCCTTTCATAAAAAGTTTTACATTTTGTGGTTGTTTGGGGGGTAAACTGTCTGCCACGCCTGAGAGGCCCAACATGAGTCCTCGTGTAACAAGAAGATGTGAAGATGTGCGAGTCCTCTCGAGTTACAATTGGAAATTTATAGATATTTTTTTTCTTCTTATTTTCTTTTTTCTTTCTTTCTTCTTTTTTTCTTATGATTTTCTTGAAACTAGTATCTTCATCGCCCATTCTTACCTGTATTCCCTAATTGAGAAAATGATAATTATTATTTTACTCATATAACGTACATTTAGGCTGGGCGCGCACGAGTGACTAAAGTCACGGGGACCAGGATTACTAGTATCAAAAATATCACTAGAAAACATTGGATCTCTATGAAGAAATTCTTGGCAATCGGCCAACTGTCACGTCGCCTAGTGCTCGCACTCTAATTTGTTTCAATAGCCAAGGCAACAATTTTGTCTTTGTCACCGTAACAAAAGTCGCTCGTGCGCGCTCAGCCTTAGGATGAATATTTTGTTGATTTTCATGATTATGATTATTTCTAATTGATTCATGATTGTGTCTAAAATTATTTAAATATTCATAAGCAAATTTTCATCATAAGGCGTGGTTATTCTGCGAAATGAGATATAAGGTGCATAACGACTGAGAAATATCAATTAAAACAACTCTTCTCTTAATATTATACAAAAACACGTGACAAACAGAAAACAAAGTAATAACATCCTCCAAAACAACCCTTTCCTGTTAAATTTCAACTTAATGCTCAGGAATAACAACATTATTTGAAATTGATTAATTGATGAAGCATATCTTCAAAGTCAAACTAAGTCACCGTGAATAATCACTGCGCTTTTTCCGATTACAAAACCAACCTAAATTAATAACTAATCAAGCTCCCATACGTTTGTGCACAGCTCACGAAAAGTAAGCTCTCCGCCGCCATAGAAAAGCAAGCACAAAAAGCCATAATGGAAAATCAGAGGAAATGAAATTTTGTCGATTTTCCCTTTCTTCTTCTCGCCCAGGGGGACTCTAGCGTGCAGGTGGTAGAAGGGCTCCGCTGATTACTTTTCCCTTTCATACTGTTTCCTCTAATCCCACGGTATTTTCTTCTTCCGTTACTCTATTTTTAATATGAATCGTCTTTGCTCACGAAGTCCTTTTTTTTCTTCTCTCTCCGGACAAAAAGCATTCGGAAATGTTTTAAGAATCAGTGCGAGATTTTTTCACGATAACTACTCACTCAGAAAAAAAAAAAAGGAATAAACAGTCGCGATTGATGTATTGCGCAACGAACCAGACAGAAGCGAAATCTCCATTTCTTCCGAGTTTCTGTTTTCATGTGTTTATTAGAGTAGCGCTGTTGGTATTTTGGGAGGAAGTTTCTTTTTTTTAAGGGGGTCTTTTCTTACTTCGGTAAAAACTAATTTGTTTCAGTTGTCTGGACAGGGGTTTTTTTTATTTTGAGTTTGCGGTATGCTGCGATAGTGTAGAGCTCTTAGAAATTGGTTCTGCAAGGAGAACGTTGTTTAGGTAATAAATCAATATGTGCAGAAATCTAATACAAACGATGCCTAACTATATGCATTGAAATTCTGTTAGTGCAAAATTTTGCATTTCGTTTTCAGTTCTCTCATATAAATTGTTATTGATTATATTTGACCAGTGCGAGAAAGTACTGTTGTAAAAAAATGTTAGGGAAACTTGTAAATAATGTTTAAGCCATTACTTCAACAACATGTGTTTACAAACATCTGTGGTTTACATAAGTTTCATCTGCAATATAAATATTCTGGGTCCGTTGAAAACATTTCAGACGAAGAAATTGATTTTATTTTAAGCATGGCATTTTAGTAAAATTTATAAAAACAGTGAAAAAAATATCAGTATTTTTAAAGTAAGGTTTTGTTTTCAACCACAAAAATAATGTTTTAAAACAAAAGTTGTTTGCTATGTTTAATTTCGTGTTTTATAGCTTTTAAGTTTATTTTTTTTTTTAATTTTTGCTAAACAATGTATTACTTTAAAGTACAAATAAGTCTCAGTATAAAAATGTACGAATGATGAGAGTTATAATATATGGAATGAATAAAATAAAACAGTTGAAATTAATCCTTGTTTGTCATATAGTGTTTTAGAAACATTTAAACGCAATTAAAAATGTTCACATTATGAAATCTAAATGTCCTTGGTACAATTGAAAGGTATTTGTTTCTTTATTGAGATTAAAATTATTTTTTCCCCTCTTCTATTGGACAAACTTCGAAAGAAAGTTATCTACTTTAAAAACCAACGTTCTAACATCCTGTCATGCATCATCTAGTATTGAAGAGAACCAAACGTAAGTAAAAATTTCCGTTAAAGTCAAACAGCATAAAAAGTATTAGAAAATGCCTTCTATTTTATAAAATAAAAAGAGTTTTTTTGTCTAAGGATATTTTTTACGAAATTCTTAATTTACTTTTTCTTCTAAGGTTACTCCTCGTGAAAGGAAACTTCTCAATTTACTTAAAGTTCCGAAGAAGCGCTATTGATGTATTGAATTTCAGAGAACCTTTTAGTTTAATTGACTTAAGTGAATGGAAAAATCTATTGCCAGGCATAAATTTACTTGTTTGTTGAAAGAATTGGAAATGTTGCATTTACTTTTGATTCCTTTTCAGTAAGATTAAAAATAATAATAATAAGCATGAAACTGAGAGAAAAATATTATTTTTGAGAAATTTTGATTGCTTTCAAACATAAGCTTAACTGGACTCAATCTTTTGATTTGAAGATTTTTACTCAAACACTTTTTTAGAAATATTCAATCTAAAATTAATTTTATTATGTTTCTGCTACTTTTTAAGCACCTGTAACATTTTAAAACTCTCCGGCTAAAAATCTTTAATTTGTAGTTATAAATGGATTACACATAATTTAGATTAGAACAATACATACAGAATTTAGTACACTCATATGTTTTTCTTAAATTTCTCTATATTTTTAAACTTATTTTAAAAGTAAATAGATAAATAGTCCTTGATTTCATAATTATTTCCAAATAAATAATTAGTGAAAAAAATTATTTTGTGCTTAAAAATTAAAAATTCTAAAAACAAAATATAGCTCAATTACTATTCTTGATAAGTATTTCGGCATCACAGGCTACCTCAGTGGTACTCTATAGAAGCCCCATGGGAACATACTTACCACTTACTATCACATTCTCCTTCAATGAACATTAACTTGAAATCATGCATCACATATGTCAACATGGTATCCTGGAAAATAAAATTGTCAGTAACACCAGTAACACTTGGCGATTATTACACGTTAAACGCCTCAAGGGAGCTTATACTTTCTCCACTAGCTCCTCTATCGGTGGTCTCTGTCTTAAATTTCCACTAAGAGGGAATCAAGGTGAACTCTCATTTACTTTTCTTGGACTTTCCTTTTTCACAAAGATGGTCCTTGAATATATTTCTCTGTAGACCTCACTATGAAAAATGTAACATAAGGAAAATACATGCTTCATGTGTAGATAATTATCAACAAAGGATTAAATATAAAGTATCAATAACCATAGTTAGGGTTCAAATCATTCTATACTATCGGCCGTATTCACCACTAACCTAACCTAAGATTAACCTGGAGTCAAAACTTCTGGCAGTTAAAAAAGTTTTAATCGAATCAGATGGCTGTATTCACCACTAACTTGACCTAAGGTTAACCTGGAATCAAGCACTCTGATTGGCTTAAAACTCGTTTCCCTTTTTCAACTACCAATTAGAAGTTTCGATTCCAGGTTAACTTTAGGTTAGGTTGGTGGTGAATACGGCCGAGAATTGTCAAAAAACTTCATTCCAAGTTAACATTAAGTTAAAAAATTTAAAACATATGAGGGTTGGTTTTTTTTTCAACTTCTGTTTTGCTCCTGAAAAAAATTGTATGAATTTCGAAATAAATTTGGTACTGGTAGTTAGGTACTACATCCTTCAAGATCAATTTTCATCTTTACTGCACAAAAATCGGGCATTTTTTTTTTCTGTTAGTTATTGAATTTACTAGCACGCTCCGCGAACTTATTTCCCTCCTACCCATAGAGAACTTTGCTATCCCCTCCTGCGATTTTCACCTGCTCAAATTCCCAATGGGTTGGCGAAAAATAAGTTCGAGAAGCGCGCTTGTAAACTCGATAACTAACAAAAAAAATGTCCTATTTTCATGCAGTAAAGATGCAAATTGATCCTGAAGGATGTACTTAACTACCAGTACCAAAATTATTTCGAAATTCTTAATACTTTTTTTCCAAAACGGAAGTTGGAAAAAAAACCAACCCTTGTAGATTCACAAAAGTTTACACAGAATTAAAAGAAGAAAAGAAAAGAGACAATTTCAAACACATCCCAAAGGAGCCACAGTTCGTCCATGAGTTCACAGATTTCCAATTTTTGTGAGTTCTAAAAAAAATGACTTGGCTGGCTAAGGAGTTTGCGTAGTAAAAGTATATATCAAATCGAGATTTATATTAACCTGACTGATTTAAAATATTTCATCTGTAGTAATATTATTAATAATGGAATTGTAATTTTTTTTTAAATAACGGATATTAGATTCCGATTGGATTTCATTTGGTAGTTTATTGAATAAGATTGCAGAGAGGTATTTGAAATGTTTATTAAATATTTCTTTATGAGGGGCAGGTAATAAGAATTTCCATAATAGAAAAGCTTAAAAACAGTATTTTGTGAAAATGAACTAATCTATAATCGAGATCAAGTTGTTTGCAGCAAACGAAATAAATGACTAAATTTACTCGCAAATTTCCAGTTGGCAACCAGAAATTTCAAAACTTGGCTTAACTGATGCGTAAAAGTAAAATAGCGTTGATTATATTTGCTTCATCGTCATGTTACCAAGGCGTCGAATTATAAAACATGACGCCCACACGCCTATTCTAATTACACGAAAATTGTTCAAATTTTATGATGATTTGTGTATGATATGTGGATATATTCCCACACTCTTTTAATTATTGGAGCTGTTGTACAGTAAAAAAAAGTTAAATAAGTTAAATATATATTCTAGTATGTTTGCATGACACTTAAATTAGATTTGAACATTATAACCAGTTTATTTGAATTTCTTCCACAATCGGTATAAAATACAAAAAAAAAATATATTTACGTAATAATTTTTTTTCAGGTTTCATGCTTAAGAAATAAATCATGCTACAGAGTTTGTTTAATAATCATAATCATTTGCTAGTAGTTAAATAATCATGCTAGAGTTTCACATAAAGTGAATACATTCTTTTTCTATTAGAATGACATAAACAAAACATTTATAACTCATTCAAAAACAAACATATTCTAAACATGACCTAATTGAAAGCAGCTTCACCCACTAAAGTAACTTAGAAATACGACCATATTGTATCAAAATGAATAATACGGAATTCAAAACCATGTAATTAGACTAGCCTCTTAACGTGATAGTAAAAATTGCATACAGATGAATAGTTTATAAAATAAAAATAAAATAACATGTACTGAAATCATATAAAATACTCAGCGATGCTTAGTAAATAAACTAAAGAAACCTAGAATGATATATGACTCTAACAAAAAAAAAGATACAAGGAAAAAAAAAAGAATCGAAACCTTTCGGCTCGAAACAAGCCGATTCATTTATTTCACTTAATTTGAAACTTTGTTTAACAACTGCAAGATCTATGTGTTTCCTCAATTTATGAGACTCTATATCTACTTGAGGACTTGTAATCACGTAATGCAGTCCTGCAAGCTCCGGACATTTGGGAGGATGAAGGAGGAGATTCATTGGGATGATACTATGAAACGGACAAATGACCAGTGATTGGATTGGTCATCTCCAGGAGACATGAATCAAGGGACGGAGGATATCTCTAAGAAATTGGGAGAAGAAAAACGATGCTTTTAGATTCTGTTCCATTTTATTTAATAGCTTCGATATTGAAGAGAGTTTGTGTAGTAGGGCAAGTCAATATGATTTGATATTGGAGGCGAAGTTCGTTTAACTTCAAAGAAGATAAAAACGTATATAACTTATTAGATTTGAAAAAATGAGTCCCGTTAGTTTTATTTGTAAGGCATTAAATTTCCACTACTTCGGTAAACAACGTAAAAAAACTTCATAAAGTAAAATCTACATAAAGTTTAAAAGATAATTTATTGTTTTAAAATGTATCACTCTTTAAAACAATAATAATTAAGTAATTTTAACTAATTTTTTTTTACAAATCTGACGGGCTGTTCTAGACAAACCCCCCTACATAGAGAGCTTATATTTGGTGGAGTTACTCAAAAGCAAGCAAGGTATCCCCCTTATGATTATCTGACGCGCTCGAGTTACTACCCCAAAACACTCTGGGCTCCCCTACTATAATAAATAACAACCCCAAAAACTAAGAAGTATAATACAAGGAGAAAATGTTAACCATTTTTTTACAAACATTTTAGATTTTTTATCAATAATTTTTGAAAGAAGGAATCAATTACTTAATTTAAAAGGATTTTTTTTCAGTTAATTTTTTTTATGTAGATAACGTCTATAATGTGTATCAAACTTATCTTAAATATTCTTTTATACAATTATGACTTTCAGATACAATCTGAACACATAGAATTACAAATGATGTTAATGTTTTACCTTAGAACTGTAGTGTAATGAATAAGGAAGGAAATTAACTATGCGTTTTTTTTGCATATCAATAACTTACATTATTAGACCAGACACCTGTTATAAAAATTTCTTAAAATAGTTCTCTTTTTGTGTTTAAAGAATCGTGGGGAACTACACCTGAAAAATTAACTGCTCATTCTTAATAATGTTAAAAACTTAAAAAAACATTTAAAAAATAAAATAGCAAAAAATGTTTTCATTAATGCGTTTCTTAAACATTATACATACCCTATGCAAAGTATTCTCCAAAGGTTTAACAAATACATCTCTAAAAAAATAGTCCATATTACGCAACTAGTTTTGAGTTAAAACACATCTCTCGTAAAATCCCTCCCTTTATTGAACTTCACCCATTTTGGGTGGCAAGGGTATCTATAAATGTAAGCTTCCCTCATTCCTTTTCTTCTCGGTTTTCACTGTCGTGTTCAATAGGAAACGAACATTCCAGTAAAAGCAGTGATTTTCGCCGAGGATATTTCACCAAGCTGCGATAAAATGGCTTTGACACGGCTTCTGAGTTCCTGGACATGACAAGGGTTTCAAAAGGGGTTGAAAATAGACGGAAGCTTGGAACATACGGCAAAGCAGTAGAAGTTCAGCTTTATATGTTTACACTTGGGGTTGTTGGAATATGACAGCGAAGGGTAGTTGATCTTCAAGTAACTGTCCGTGTTTGATCAACAAGCTCTTTAACATGCTTTATATGCACTGTGAGAAAATTTTTCTTTAACGTTTAAGGGTGAATAGATTTCTCGAAATACCTATGCTACCTTTTAGCCTCTGAATCAAATAGCTTGATGACTATGTGATATTTTTGAGACATAAAATTATAAATGGAAAGTATTGAAGAAAAAAAAAAAATTTAATAATGATTTGGATGATGTTTTTAGACATTTTAAGTATTGTTTTTTCCTTAAATACGATAGGCTTATATGATATAAAAATATTACACAGCGTAAAGCATATGGTTCAAACGCTCATACTAGATAGGGAATTGTTAAAAAGTATCACATTTTTCTAAAATATTTTATTACCCTCCCATAGATAAATTAGAATAACTAATGATTAATTAATTAAAGTGTATTTCATGATGCTAGGCACAAAACATAAATAAATAAAGCTGGTAATTTTACACCTCAATTCTGCTATTTGAGAAGCATTGGTTTTAATAATTAACCAGTGTAATTAAGTGTTAGCATTTGTCAACAATTTTTAATTCTTCTTATTTTAAACTTCTGAGAGAGCATGCGAAATATTTACAAAAGATTTAGGTTGATGTATAAAAACTCCCCCATAGCTAAACAAACTCTAGGACTCCCTTAATACTCATCATATATTAAAACTCTCATAGCTAGATACTTTTCATGACAAAAAATATAAAGTTTTTTGTAATTAGATATAAGGTTTAATATGCAGTTAATTTTTTAGCACTGTTAAGAAAGTTAACATGTGTTCCAAAAACTAGTCTTTTCTTACAGAACAAACTGTCTTAAGGAAAAAAAAACCCTATCGATATGCTTCCGAAATCGTACCAAAAATCAAGCATGTTAAGAGAACACGGGATATTTTCAATGTCTTTACGACCTAATATTTCACGTCGAATGGGATAAGAGGGAAACAGAGACGCACAGCCAATTCGCAAGGAAATATATTGCACATCAAATTACATCATTTATCGCTTAACGGTATTTTGCTCTTTACGCTAGAATTTCTTCTGAAGAATGTTTCCTATCCAAGATTTACATTTTGATTTAGGTCTCCCATTTTCCTAACGTCGTCTGTAGCATAAAAAATTTTGATGTACAGACGCTTATACACATTAGTACGGAGAAAAGAAAATATTTCACTGCTTTTCCCCCATCCCCCTAATACCAAGTAATCAAAATAATAAAAAAAAATATTTATTTATAAAACCTTCCGAGCAGCCTTCAGAGCTGTGTTTCGGAGAATATATTTATTTCCAAAATAAAAATCTCATAATAATTTCTTCTCGTAACATCCCACTTTTACAAAACGATTCAATTTTTTATGCTACTTCATTTATTTACTGGTAACATTTTAAGTGAATCCATAAATCTCACTGGAATAATGCTCAATTTAAGGGGGACGATGGAATGATAAGAACACTGAAATAATTCACCCATTCACGGAGAATTGATTTGTACGGCAGGGAATTATTTTAAAAATGAATCTTCAATGGAATGGGTATTTCTGTCTACATGCTTGATTTATGGCATCGTTAGGAAATGAGTTAAATGCCATACCTTATTGTTTTAGTTATAAGCAAACAGCTATTGAATTATTGCAATTGCATGCAAAACGTCCATATCGTCTAGCTATATAAACGAAAGTGTAATAGTTTAGTAGGAAGTAGGGTAGTTTTTCAATTTTATTGGAGGAATTTAAATGATACATCTTTTTCAATTTTGGTTACAAGCCCCATGGCGCATTGTAACAACAGTAAATGACATATTATCACTTATTTAATATCCTTTATACGAAGAAATTACTTTTAAAAAATTTCACGTTTTGTTTTCTTCTTAGAAATTTTGAAAAACGGTTAAATGGGAAGTAATAATAATGGAACACTAATAAACCTAAAACTTGTAAGTATTTAATTTTTCGAAATTAAAAATTGATGTTCAAAATCTAAGTGTATTTAAAATTTTAATAAAAACTTAACTAGTCGTTAATCCTAAGGTATAAATTTATTAAAAATTAAATTAAAAAATATCACATATTGGAATTTATCTTGAAATATTGAATACTATATTTAATGAATTTGAATTCTTTGTTAAGGGAATATGTTAAGTATTTTGTATTTTTACAGTAAGATTGAAACTTCAAACCAAACCAACCGTGTAAAGTTTAATAAAATATTATTTAATTTATTTATGAATAAATGAAAAGGTACCTAGTGAAAAATATAGTTTCATGTTCTATTAAAAGACATATTTTAACCCCCATTTCCGTAAGAAAATCAACACTCAAACAACAGGGAGTATGCTTTGTGTTCACGCAAGAAACATTACAGATCTATTGTTCCAGGCATTTCTATCGGTTTTGATCCTCTATATGCTGCCGGAGTTTGGCATTGATGGAGCAATCCTTATCTCTAGAGCATAATACAGAATACTATCATATCAACGGATACATTAACGTCACAAGAGGTCTCCACAGGTCCAAATATTAAGTTGGTCTGCTGAATTCAGGATTCCAGATTCACCTACTAGATTGCAGGCAGTTCCCGTTTATAGATGCTGACTGAGGATCCTGAATTCAGTATATCTCATAGTAATGCAGTTAATGCACATTTATAGGTATTTGAGATCATTTTCTCCGTTTTAATAGATGAGGAGAACCATTGAATATGCAAAGGTATTTCAACTTGTACGAATCTGCTGTACATTTCTCAGTAAATTTTATGTATTTGTTTGAATTATTTTAAGAACACAAGAATATATTTAGAAGTAAATAAATTGTTTGTAGCCAAAAATAAAAAATGTAGAATGTTTTCGGTATATAAAATCTTCCTGAAAAAAATGTCTCGAGTTTCATTCTCCATTAAAGTGGCAATTGATAATAAAACTCATTGGCTGTATTTAAAATTTGAAGCAGGGGGTAAGATCTTTTTTTTTCTTTCATCGAAACTATAAAAACCCAGACAAATTTATTTCATTCTTTCTTAAATTCCATTTTAAGTAGTAAACCTTATTTAACCAATACTCGTCTTGATAATTAGAGAGGATTTTGCAAGTTCTTCGAGAAAAAAATATGCATTAAATGAATTCAAATTCAGTTAATCATGGTAAAATATTATATTCATGAAGCATATTATGTTTTTAAAACTTTCATATGATCTTTAAAGGAAATAAATAAATGCAAAACCCAAATGAGTAAACGCAATGCACGATATAAGGTATATTTTTCAGCTAAAAAAACCCAGCAAAATTTTATCTTTCTTTTATGATGTTTTTTTTCTATTGAAAATTGTTATTGGCTTCTCTTTCATGTCACAACAAAATATCCTTTGCAAGTAAATTACGAATATTGAACCCATTTCATAAAAAGAATTCACACTGTCTGTTATATTCTATCTTTAAGGTCTTGGCCTGAAAATATAATAGATTATTTCCCCCCTATCCAAAAATAAACCCATATTTCCTGGGTGCACTTATAAAAAAGATCCTATCGGATATAAATATATGTGAAACGTAAATGTTAGCCACTGTCCCATGCATCACAGGGGCGTAAAGAAATCCCCAGTTTGTAAATCACTCCTCCTGCCCTCTACTCCGAAACGCGCAATTGAGCGCACCGGGATTTATGGCTTATGGAAGAACACTATTTGTGCTTAGAAAGGCTTCTGGAAATGAAGTAGACTCGAACCAAACGGCGAGTCCGAAGGAGATAATAAAAAGAATACAAAGAAAGGGAGAAGAAACAAAGGTTCCGCTTGGTAGGCCAGTGTGGTCACCAAAGTGTTAGAACTGCAGACCGCTTCCAAAAAGCTAACGACCAGATAAGAAGTCATAAATTTCTAACTTGCGAGGATGATTTCCTGAAAGATAGCGGGAGCTGGTGAGACTTAGCGGACCAGAAAATGGCTGTAGACAAGGAGCTTTAGGCGCTCTTCTTCTAAATCATTGTCTTCGTTGTTTCGAGGTGCTGTTTACAGCTGCCGATGATGATATTCTCTGTTACCAAAGATCTGGTGGCTTTATCGACAGCTTTTACGAGGGGCATCGTTCAATTTTTTTCTTTGTTGGGGGTTTGGAGAGTAGTTCGTTTAAAGGTGGATTTTTTTTCACTGTTTTAAGGTGGATATACTCTTGTACATGAAATACATATAAAATTGTACATATACAATTGTACATATACTTGTACATATACAAGATTTGGGTCCAATCTCATGTGTTGCAACATATACCAGTTTTATGATAGTTTAATCAGAAATTTTTTCCAACTCTGTTTTTTGAGTTAAGCAATCAGTTAAAACTTCATACTGTAAAAGCAGATACTACTACCATAAGCAAGAGACTCATGGCATGAATTGAGTGAGATTCATGATAGTCATATCATCATAACCATATGAAAAGGATCCTATAATAAACCAAAAAACTGAGAAATTATTCGTAATTTTTTTTATAGAAAAATAAATGTTAACTTGAGAAAATCGCTGCAGTCAAAACCCCCTTTTGAGTTTGCATAATGGACCTTTTACTGGTCCAAAATAAATATAATCAATAGTAACAGTTACTTATTTTGTCCCCTACTTTGATAATGGATTTTTTAACATAACATCTTGCAATATTCCATTGGTATTCGAAATTAAGGTTTGGGATGGTATAAAAGTTTTTTTTTCTAACTTGAAAGTCATAAATATTTTTTCTAACAACCATGTTAGGAAATTTAGTGTTAGCTCAAAAATAAATAAATATGATGTTAAATTAGGTTTCTACATAATATTTTTGTTTGGAGTGTCAAAAGTTTATTGCTAAGAAATATAACCTTCCAAAAATTCATTAAGATAAAAATTTATAAAGTCATGTGTGTTATTTTTCATGAGATATTAGCTGATATGATATTTCTTTTCAAGCTGCATGAATTCGTAAACCTTATTATGGTGTTGATAACTCCTATAAACCATCCGTAATAAACTCATGGATAACAAATCCTAAGGTATAAATAAAAGCATCTCACACTCAACCTATAATAACACAAGCTCTCATCTTTGATAATCATATTTAATTACAGTCAATTCAGATCAAACGATGTTTATGCAAGACAGATGTAGGTACCTAGTTAGCAAATTATTGCACTTGGTATTTCGTATGATTATTTAATTGCAAAAGTATCATCAACTCTGGATGTTGGGTTTATTCGTTATTTGTAACTTGCCAGTAGTATGTATTGGTCTGATTAGCCTTCCAAAACTGTCCATTTATCATTTACTCATTTAATTAGTGAATCGAAGTAGTCTTCTCAAGAAGTTATACATAGTTTATTTCAAAATATATTTATCAAAGAATGCTGACAAAGTATTCGTATTGGTTAATTAACAGCAGTTCGGGGGAATTTTAATGATCTTTTGAGCTTGTATTTTGGGTAAAATTAATTACTCGTCCCTATATCAATTTATTTTTTTAGTTAGTTATTTTGAAGGCGAAGGGAATATATTTAGTTATCTTGGTATAAAATGCTTTTCTTAACTACCACTTTGATGATAATTTATGAACTGTCTGGAAAAGATGGAGTGTAACATCGAGTTATATAAATGTGAGGTTAGTTAAATTTTATACTTTTTTAGAAGGAAGTTTTCGTACTTGGTGTTTACGATACATGTATTTTAATTTATGCAACATAGAAAAACACTTTATATACATAATTAACAAATGTATCAAAATAATCATTGAAAGCATCACATTAGGGTGTTTTATTTTATCTGTCTATATTATTTTCTCAATGATAAAAATGTTCACTAATTATTATTTTGGCATTACAATTGCCATGCATGCTGATTATTTTTTAAATATAATTATATATAGATATATGTAAACTAAATATTTACACCACACTTTAGGTTTTGAAATTAAATTAGTTTTCGTTAGAAAAACTCGTGGTAATATTAGTTTACAATACCTGTATTTAAATTTATCTAATTTATCATTTATTGATTGATTGATAAATTAACTGTTTATTATAATTATTACTCATGAATAAAGTAATTGGTTGCCAACAGTGAAAGTTTAAGAAGCACTGAGTTAATAAATTCTTATTTTAAAGTGCATAATAACAAATAGCACAAATCGAAGATTGTTTAGCTATGTGTAAAGATTATCTAAAGTTAGTGTTTCTCATTAAGACTACGTAGTTCTTTTTACCCAAAAGTTAAACTTACATTTCAAACATTTATTTGAAATTAAATTAACAATTGATCATTATTTATAATTTTTTTACTAGCATTTCTGCAACTTTATGTTATCAAATAACATTTTCTTCTTTCCCATCAATTTTCAAAACACACACACACATCACACCCTTCAATTTCCGTTAACTAAATCAATACTCAACCCATCACTCCTCCCAAAGAAAAAAAAAAAAACAAAACGCCCCAAATCGAGACATTACTTCCAAACGCAAACGCTTCCTCCTCAGCTTCGACATACCCGGAAATAATTGGTAACTCAACGCCGCCGTTTCCCGTCAAAAATTAGTCTCCGGGCAAAGAGGACGTCAGGTGTAATCTTTTTTCAATTACCTGCCCGATTCGTTACACCGTTCCCGATTTATTGGCGAGCCCGGGTATTCCTAAACGGATTTGAAAAAGACGTTTATTCAAATGAAGCGGATTTCTTCTTTCTCTCCCTCTTCTCCCCTCGGGGCCCCGAGAATTTGCCGGAGGTGGCGAAATGGAAGGGGAGATAAGCTGGAGAAAGGGGAAATGATTTAGAGTCACTTTTCATCAAGGAGATGGGAGCACCGTCGCCAGGGTTTGTGTGTGGTGGTTCGTACAAATGAGGTGGTTTGTATAGGAAAATGGGGACTGATGTAGTTTGTTAAGAGAAAAAAGTCACGGTTCTCTTTGCTAAATCAGTAATGAGATGTACTAGATATTTTAGATTTTGGATAATGTTGTAAGTATAGATTACACTTATATATTGTGAACCATTAATGAGTTCAGAAGGATATTTCTATAATTTAGTTAGCACGATTCTTTCAATTTGCTCTTACATTAAAAAAAAATATTATTTAAAAAAGGAAGTATGATGAGATAATGAGATAAATAATATGGTTTTATCAAAATGTTTGAAATATAATCGTATTTAAAAAAACAGTGGTGAAAGTCAAATACCGATATCGAATCTTGTACCATAAATATACAACCAAAAGTGGTATTAAACATAATGGACTAATATTGAATATAGAAAAACTACCCTTTCATTCGTAAAAGTGCAATTTTTAGTGTAAACATATTGAAAGATAAAACAAACTTATTTGTACAAACAGTGAAACCTATAACAATTTTTCAACTCATTTCTGTCAATATAGTTTTGCTAAAAACACACATGGTGTAATAGGATTTTCTGTTTTAAGATTTTATGTAAACCTATGACTATGCATTTAAATATGATTTGTAGATAATTCCCAATATTTAAGAACAACACCGTTTGTGACTCAAAAAAGTTAAAAAAAAACTAATGAACAGAAAAAAAATGTAAATTACTATCATAATGTAATTTTTGTTTTAAATTATTTTAATGAAAGATAAAAACTGTGTTTTTTTAATCTTTTAACTTCATGTATTAAACTACATTTATTCAATTTGGATTGAATAAAAATTATTTTTTCACATTGTTGAAATCAACCAGTTGATCAAAAGGAAAACTGATAAATGCGCACTTGCTAAAATCAGTAAAAAAAACACCCAACCAACCAATCAACCAGTTGAATTTATACCTTTCAAAGATTTGTCAATTATTATCTAAATATTAATGACCATAATACATAAAATTAAATGACAAAATCCTCATTAAATACAATTTTGAATGGAAAAGTTTCATTCTTAAAAATTTCACTTAGAATTAATGTAATAATCCTAGGTAACTTTGCTTAAAAAGGAAACAAAACAAATAATAGTATGGGATTATCAGCCTTACGAAATGGGATTATCAGTCCTTCATCCCATACTCAGCAAAGTCTATTCCTATTCTTCACATAATTCATCATTCGCATAGGAAATGTATAAACCGTTGGATTAAACGAGCTTACTGTCATTAGTCATTATTAAACCCTCCCAAGTTTTATTCCCTAACATATGTAAGAATCTATGAGTGCTCCACAGAACAGAAATAATCAATACCTGGATTTGTATTTACTAGCACAACTTCTTGACAAGTAGGTCCAATGGATTATTTGGCCCTACGTCTGTAAATGCTTTGGGAGCTTAACATAAATGCTATTACATAATTTGATTGGAGCATACTTCTAGAGAGAAAAATTTGTTCCACGAAGAAAGGTTAAAGATTTAAATGTACTTGAGTATGTACAGAAATTTAGTATTGGATATATTAACACTAGAACCGCCGGACTTTGCTACCTACCTAGAACCGCCAAAGGGGACAAAAATGTCCCCATGCTGCTTAGGCTGAGTCTAAAAAGACGAAAGTCAAAAAATCGAAATGTAATAGTGCGGAATAGTTGTAACACATTAGTACAAGTATAATGCAACAAAATTTTTTGAAATCGGTCAAATTTTTGATGTTTTGGTCATTTTTGGAGAAATCAGCCGAAAATCCTAGATAACGTGCTCAAATATTGTCCTCAATTTTTTTATTGTTGTGTACCTTCATTGTCTATAGTATGTGACTAGTTTAATTTCTTTGTGCTCGAATATTTAAAAGAAATAAATCTTGAAAGTTTTAAAATTTACGTAAAGTTGTTTTTCTTAAATTCTTAAAATAGACATAGCTCAAGAACAACTATACCCCAAAACTTGTAACGTCGGCCATTCTATTAATATTTTGTTTCTGTTTATAATGGTGTTCATCTTGACTAACTTCCTTTCAAACAAGTATTCAAAATCTTCAAAATTAAGAAAAAAATGTAATTAATAAATTAAAAATACAAATTTTTGTAAATTTTTAAAATTTTTAATTTTATTACATCTAAACATATCTTAATAAATATGTCTGTAAATTTTTAAGTTGAAATTCTAATATTATCCAATGGAAAAAATTCACTTTTGGAAACTACTGCAATTTCTAAGTATCTCAGTTATGTACCAATTTATGCATCGGAAGTTAAGAAAAAGCCATCAAATTGTATATCTTAGCAAATAAAAAGAACATACAGGTTTTTACAAACATTTAAGAATTAATGATCTTCTACATTTCTACTGTTAATTTTTTGTTAGCGCAACGAAAAGCTTGTAGCCAGCTTGCACTGAAAGAATAGCATTTCTTCTCTCGATTTAGACGTGTTTTTTAAGGGAAACCTGTGAAAATTTGAATGTTGGGTAAACAAATGAATGTCTGAATAAAGTGTCGTTAGATTTTTCCATAAATAACCACGTAGAGACTTGGTAAAATGTAGATATACTTGTAATGTACTTGTATACTTGTAATCGGTAAGTCACCTCCAAAGCAAAGCAAGGAAACGTCATAACATCACATTTTTTTAAGTAGTTTAATATATCAAAGGGGAAATATCTTCGAATATGTCATTGCATTCAACGAGGGAACAACTTCTAACAAGCAGAGGGGAGGAGAGATGGGCATGCCTGGCGCCTGAAAGAATAGTTTTGCTGTAGGGGACAAAAATGTCCCCTTGGGCGGTTCTAGTATAATCCGCATTTTTCTTCTAAAATTTGCAACCGATCGGGAATTTTTTTTCCGTGTTAAGTAGAGGGCGTAAAATAAATAAAAGTCACCGAGTTTCAGAGTGATCCGACAAAAAATATAGAGTTAGCAAAACTTTGAACTTGCGAGGGGTCAAACAGGGTCCTTTGGCGGTTCTAGTGTTAAAGGTAATATAAAAATTTCAAGTTATTGAGTTTTTAAACATGTTGTTATAGAATTAAACTATTATGCTTGTGAAAATAACTGTATTTAATGTATTATGATTCCCAACTTTTAGTTTAATTTTGAATTCGACATCTGAAAGTTTTTATCAATAATATATAATGTCAGTACGTACAATTACATAAAATTACTGGCCCTAGACTGCGTAAAAAAGACAAAAATTTCATATCCTACGTATCATCATTAAAATAAAAATAAATAATTTGTTCTTTAATATTTTGTTCATTTGGATTAATTTGAGTACTAAATACTAACTTTCAGATTTTCCCAATAATAGTTTTTATGATTTATTAACTGGTGTTCTTTCCTGCCAACCGTCCTTAGTGGGGTTTTAACTCTAAAAAATGGAAAGTCGAAAAACTAATGAGATACATAATTAGAAAGATTACGATTTTAACAGAAAGTGTTATCATACTTAAGTTAAAGGATAATGCACAAATAATAATAAGTGGACTCTATATATTTCATGCTCGAATATGTTCATATGCTCTCAATATATTTCAATTGTCTTCCAATGCTAGTTAGTATACCTACCAAATTTAAATGATTAAATTTTTTTAGTCTCATAAAATAGAAATAAACAATCTTAATAAGGTTATGGTTCTTAGAAATTGCTTGCTCTCTAAACAACAAAGATGTATAATTAATTTATCTAAATTTATACCAAATACTCATAAACTAGTTAAAAAATAATGTAATTTGAATTATTTAAATGAGAGTGTTTTTTTTAATGAAGGTGGATCTTAATTTTTAATTGGAATGCCAATTTCTTATAGGGTTGATTCAATTTCTAGTTTTGTAAAACAGTAAATAATTAAAAACCGTACTCCATTTATCCAGTTAAAAACATAGTTGGACAATTATAATTTTTAATTTTGTACTGAATTTTTTAAAAAAAAATTATACTCTTGTGGGAGTTAACTTTAACAGAAATTAAGTTTTAAACTAATATTTTTCTAAACCAAGAAGTTCAATTACGATTCCCTATGTTAATTATTTTTGCTCCTAAAACAACTGAAATAAAAATTGTCTTTTATTAAAAAATGTACATTCGATTGTAAGAAAATGCAGAAAAATACAAGTCAAGAATAAATGGAAAAATGAGCATACGATAAATAAAGGTTAATAAAGTAGTAAAAAAAAACTCCTCGATCATCATACTTATGAGTTTAATTATCTAAGAAATTCCAATCAGCATTTCCAACCCTCAACACCATCAAAATAAAACTTAAACAAATATAAATTTGACATCTTCTGACTTCAATTACCACGAAAAACCACATTTAAGCCTTAAAAAAACAGAAAACGTCAAAGAATTGAAACTCCTTCCATGAACAGTGATATATGTAAACTCATCCGAACCATTCCTTATTTCGCTTGGCTGCTGCAAATTCTTCTTGCATCATTTAACTCTTTATTAAGGAGGGCAATTTATTTTTATAGCACCAAAGTGGCTGCATTACGATGACATAAAGTTTAAAGAGATCTTTTCATTGAGCGTAATGATCTTTCAGTTACCGGCTTGTGTTACTTCTTATTACATTATCTGAGCTCCCAGGTGACAGCTTAGGAGTGCCCACAGCATCAATGGGCATAAGTTGGTTATTAATTAGCACCACCCTCTACACAGTTCTTGTTTTTCCGTTTTAATGAAGTGACAATCCGGGGACACTAAGAAGCTTAGCTCTAATCGTATAAAACATCGTAACCTACATATTTGGAATATAAAAATGTTAAAAATAACCTTGGCTTTGTTTTGCTGATTTATTTAGTAAATTTCCATTTTGGGAAAATGTTCATTACGTTTTTAAGAATTACGAGTAAATACCCTTTTTATCTTTATTTTATCAAGGGAAGATATAGTCTATGTGTACAATACTTTAACGAAGAATTGATAAAATTAAGATAATGTAGTTGGAAAGTAGTGTTCTTGAAGATAAGAAAGGGATTAGAGAATCAACATTTTGACAACTTTTAATTTATATGCAGTTACAAATTTGGAACTTAGATTAATGGATGTAATGTAAAAATAATATTTATATATTTATAAATCAGACTCTTATGTGTTTCGAAATTTTTATCATTAAATTTATGACTTAGGAGTATGAGATAAACTTATTTATGACTGCATTGGTGAAACGAAATAGTCCATAGGTACATGGGACTAACTTGTAAAAGTTGTTGATTAAATCTTCATTATCAGATTGGTTTCTATTTAATTTACGCTGGGTTAAATCATATATCGTTCAAGAGAGAAGTAGTTATCAGTTCAGCTTTCTTAGTAGAAATTCCTACATATTCAATACAGTATTATTGTTGATCGGATTTTAATAAATATTTAATCTTAAAAATACCATAAAAATATTTCCTTAAAGCAAGTTTTTTAAAAATGGAAAAGAAAACTGTTTTAAGAGACTAGTTACTAGCTAGATTTATATTTTATCTCCCATACCTCTCAAATCACCGCGTAAACATTTTAAACAAAAAAAAACAATCCGTACTTCTCTAAAACAGATAATCCCCTGCACGGACCCCCACCTATAGTCCCCAGCGACCTCCCCCTAAAGAGTCGCCTAATACCCCTGATCGCCGTATAATGCCCGACCACAGCAGCAGCAAAAGAAACACTTTGCCCTCAATTTGTTGTCAGATACTTTTATCGGTTATCCCTTGTTTGAAGAGGACGGTCCCGAATTGTCTGTCCGCCGGTCTGGAAAGCGAGAGCCCCACGGGACGGGAAGCAATCAAACAAAGTGGCAGCCGCGGCCACAGAAACTCTTAAAACAAATGGCTGGAAAGAAGCCCTTCTTCCCTCCGCTGCTTGCTTGTTTGCTTTTTGCCTGGTGAGTTTGGGTTGGTTGGTTGTGTTGGTTTCCCATGCGTGCGCGTGCATATTTCTTCCGGTGCCCCGGGGTGGTGGATTGTTATTTTTTTGTGGGAGGTTTTTTATGGGGCAGGTCCATCTCTCTGGGAAATGAGGGCGTTGATGTGGGGGTGAGATTGAATGGGGGTGGTGGGAAAGTGTTAGGGGGCTATTCCATATGAACAGGGACATGATCATTAAAAATAAAAAAATAAAATTTTCTAATTATTTTTGTGAATAACTATGCAGTATTGATCTATTTGTCCTTCCATAGTTTAAATTTTGTGTAAGTTAATTTTTATCGGAATTCAGCATCTAAAAGTCAATATTTCAGAACTGCTTGTTTTAAAGTTTAATCTTCTAATGAAAAAAGATATGTTTAATTTTGCAAATTAAAAAAATAATTTATTTGTTTTTACAATTTTTTTGTTAAATATACTAATAAACTTTATAATAAAAATGAAATTAAGTGTTTAAGTTTATTTTATCACATTTATATTCATGATTAAAACTGAACGCTTATATCATGTAGCGTGAGTTACGAACAAATAGGTTATAGTAATATTACGGATCTAATAAAGCATTAAAAACTTCCAAATTTTTTATTCTCTTCAATTTTTAGCATCTTAATTCATAATTCAAGTTAAATATAAGTAATATCCAGTTTTACTTTGTTCTAAAGCAAAAAAACTATTGTAGCGTGAGTTACGGTTTTCGGTAACATAAGCAACATTATTGCGGTAACTCAACTGAATTTAAAAATTTAGCTATTTGTTGACTTTTATAAACATAACAGTATCGTCAAATTCTAAGTTAAGGAATTTGTATATGCCGGAATTGGAAAAAAAATATTTAATAAATTACTGTGTTTAACATTTGAGAATGTAGCTCCATTTCAAGATACTATATCATAAATGCATTGCATTTAAACTACAACGGGACTTGTTGAAGGTGCGACATTCACATCTCAGAGACCCAAAATCTAGGCAAAATAGAACAGGTCTCTCATCAATCGGTAGTATCGCAAGATAATGTTCGAGTAGGAGGAACTTTTCTTCTGGTAAAATGTTCTGGGAAAAAGTTTTCCGATATGCTGCAATTCTCCAGAACACGGAGGATGTAAAAGTTTTATTTTTGTTAAAGAATTCAGAAAGAATAATTTTTAAAACTTTAAAAAGTTATTAAAATACGGCCAAGTAATTAAATTTGATCAAATGCCATAATAAAGGAGCGAACAACACGGGTTTAGTATGTTTCCTGGAACTATGGATGTTTTCGAAAAATACTAAAAATGTACACATATTTGATGATAATTTTCTTATTTTTATATCTGATTTTTCGTTCTATGATGAATAAATATGCTCAAGTAATATTTCTGGACGTTTTCTTTATGATTTTCAACAACTATTTTTCGATATGTAGCGTGAGTTACGAAGTACTGTAGCGTGAGTTACGAACAGATTTCTAAATTTTAATTAGTTTCTTAGTATTCCCAGTAAAATTGTTTGCTATTTTAGAATAAGGGAAGTATATTCAAAAACCTGACAAGCATATAGAATTATTGAAACACTATTTAAGCAGAAAAACAAATTTGAGTTTTATACTAATAAATCCATGTCTTTTTCTTGTAGCGTGAGTTACGGCTCTATTTTAATTAATATTTAAAAAACTAAAATTTTTAAAAGATTCGCAATACTTATTTTAAATTAAAAGCATAAATTTCAATATGCATGATTTTTTTAGAAAGAAAATAATAGTAATTTCTATTTTAAAAAATTACTTTAATTTGTAATTTTGAAAAAAATGTAGCGTGAGTTACGGTGGAATTGCCCTAGGGTTGTATTTTTTGTTTTTGTGTAAATCCATAACTTGCGACGATTTTACTGGACGTGAAAATAAATTTAAATTCGACGGTAACGTATGTGTTTATATGTTTAGCAGTTTTTCAGATATTACAATTTATGGTCTCAGATTGATCTGAGATACAAGCTTTGAACTACATGAAAAGGGTAATAATTATGGTATTTAATTTTTTTAACAAATATTTTATGGGAATAAAAACATTTAGAAATTGCCGCCATCGACGCTGTTTTCCAAAAAGCTAATTGGAATGGTATCAAGAAAAACCTTATCCTAAATTGATTTATTTTAACAGTTTGAAGTCATTTAATATGGTTTTAATGCTTTATACCAGAAGGAAAATTAAAAAGGAATTTCGAATTAATTAAAAAAATAGATGAGATGTTTCGAACTGAATAAAATTACAATTTAAAAAAAAGTTGCTAATTTATAATATTTGTTTTTCCTTCGCAAGATAATTAAAAGATAGTTTTATTCAGAATCAGTTCAATTACCCCACAAAATACACTTCAAGCATAAAGCTCTTTTATAATGACTCATTTCAGTACTAAAACTTCTATTGCACAGATTCAGAGCACGTATACAGAGTTCCTCTTCAGATATCCCTTGGAACCCACACTAATCCCTCACTATCATGACTATAATAATCTACATATAAGCTCCAACTACTTCAACTCCCATACCACTGGAATAAAAGTATCAACCACGAGTCTAAATTTATGAACTCCATTTTAAACGCAGTAAAAAGATTCAAACTTCAGCATCAGTCGCACGCAGATATTCTTATGTTGGTATAGCACCCACAACTCTCCCAAATGACTCAGCTGCCAGAAGAAGTCGTACGGATCAGGCTTGAGACCGGGTAATTTTTTAGTGTCTTATACCTCATACAGAACGTGAGCTCGGAATCATACCCTGTGAAAAGAAGCCCATCCAACAAATAAAACAACGCACGTTGCAACGTCAGGTGCACGTCATTATTGTTTTGATGCGTTTATTTATTTACATTTTCCTCCGTCTTTTCAAAAAACGGGCAGCTTTTCCTTTGTGTCTACGAGTCTAGGCCTCGTCATCATAATATACTCCGTCCTAGCGGAGGGCTTGAAAAACTTCCAAGAATAACGCTTTAAGTTTATGGGGTTCATAAACGTTTTATGGGCTTAGGCGAACAAAGGGGTTCACCTTTCGCAAATTTAATGAAAATATTGGATCCTCAATGGACAAAAACACGGGTTTATCGAATTTGTCCTCGTTTCTTTCTTCTCCGGGGTTCCGAGGCATTAATATTTTATAGCGCGGTATGGGGTATTTCGGTTTTTAATATACTCTCTGCCTCACACATAAGATTTGGGAGACGCGTATGGTAATTTTTTTCTTCCATTTTCGGAAAAAGCCGCCGGTTTTTCAAAAGGTGGATTGTGGGGATAAAAGAGTAGGTGTTGGGTTTCGAGAAAAAGCGAATTAAGTCTGAACAATTGGAGAGGCTATATACTATTGCTTCAATCGAAGAAGATCAATGAGGTGCTTACGATATTATAGAGACAATTATTGCTTCACAAATATTTTAACAATCTGCACCTATTTATAGTAACGATATCTTATAAAAAAAGTTCTACGATAAAATATATAATGCCGTAAGTATAATTTTTTTAAATTATAAAAAATTTCTTCACAAACTATCACATTTCATTCAGTTGTGAACTGAACTCGACTATTTATTAGTTTTTGTATAACATTTTTATTTATTGCTATATCGCGAACTTTTTAACGTCTACTGTATATTAAATGTCAATTAATAACAATGTAAATACGAAAACTCGTTTATTTTTACCTTTTAAAATGTGATTGTATTCCTTAAAGAGTAGTACAAAGGTTTAAAATACTCTTATTTAAAAATAAA
This sequence comes from Tetragnatha montana, assembly GCA_963680715.1. Taxonomy (NCBI): domain Eukaryota; kingdom Metazoa; phylum Arthropoda; class Arachnida; order Araneae; family Tetragnathidae; genus Tetragnatha; species Tetragnatha montana. The sequence goes on from OY796675.1 coordinate 36,211,158, forward strand.
AAATAATTAAATTTGCTAGTTCATAAGTTTATTATAAGATATATTATATATATTATATTAGTTCAAAAAGTGGTGGGTCAACTATAAGAGTAGAGGATATTGTGTAAGGATATTTGTTATCGTGATCACTTCTGTTTCTTTCAACACTTCAATTAATTTCATCGTAGGTTTTAACTGTAATTTTCAAAATTTTCATGATTTTACTTTTTTTATGTATCTCTTTTCAAGTAAACAGAGGGCATATTCTCTTGAATATTTTTAAACACACTTTTAATAACTTAAACAACCCAAAGTGGCAACATTCACAAACATCAATTACGTATTAAATATAGTAAGTGAAATATAACTGATAAATGTTTCTAAATAAAATATTTTTTATTCTTTATGTATTTAACATAGCGTTTCATCATCATCAACATCTGCAGATCGTGTACTCTATTAATATACAATATGTATTCTGCTCTACTTCAAATCAAAATTTTCATTCTTTCAAAACATCCCCGTAACATTAGAACCCAATCCCTTCAAATTAAATTCATAATCACGGCCCTTAAATTCAATTCCTTTACAAATTATCTACCGCATATCTAACATTTAAGTTTTTGCACAGATCTTTCAATTTATGTACTTGAAATTACAATCCTTCATTACAACCCCCATTTAACCATCCAAAAACAGACTCCAACTCATTCGAAGCATGAAACTCGCACAACAGCCAGCAGCACCATCCACGGTCGAAATTCTGCGTCAAAAGAGGTGAAATAAGTGGTAGGAAGGGACCACAGATTCATCGCATTAGTCCCGTACAGAGGGGGGAGCTATGTTTTTCGCATCCAGTCTCTCTCTCTCCTCCGCTTTTTCCTTTGGAGGAACGCCAACTCTTTGAATCGATCCTGCAATTTCTGATGTTTTCGAGTTCCTGGGCATTGTTTTCTTGCTGCGTTTCTTGCTTTTATGATATATCGCCGGCGTATGGATTGCGAGAAGGCTTTAGAATGCTCCATCATTAATATGGGGGCCTGGTGAGAATGCTTTGTTGTAATCAATTTGGAGAGTGTTGTTCTTCTGCAGGCGGAGGAATATATAAAGTGACATTACTTACGTGCAGTGTATCATTAAGGAGTTGGAGTGTATCTATTAAGAATTGGGTGGGCGGTTTTGGGTGGAATGCAAGGGGTTCTCCGAATCAATCGATTTAAATTTGCCTGTTTCCGGAGAATAAAAACGTCTAAATATCTCCCCTGGTTTATCATTCTTCTTGAAACTGAGTGGATATAACTCCATCTATTGTTCATTAAAGTAATATTTTAATTATTTATTTATTTATGTTTTTATTTGCATTCTATCTACTTCCACTCCTTATATAAGAAAGATCTGCTTATATTTTTAATTAACAAATAGTGTTCATTAGATAGTCAGTGAAGGTAGTTAAAAAGTATCGAACTAAAAGAACTTTTTATGTTCATTTCCGGCCTAATCTTTTAAAATATTTAATACTTATATCTGGAATGCTAAAAAAATTCTAAAAGTTTAAATTTAACCATTTTAATTATAATTCTTTTTTTAGACACATTAACTTTAATTAAATTTCAAGAAAATTCTTGGATATGTAATGATGTTTAAGTCATTTTAAAATACAATCTGATAATTATTTATTTTTATATCTGTTATTTATAGCAATCAAAACTCTAAAAATACATTATGTTATTTCTTAGTGAGAGTGTATTAGTTAAGTAAAAAGTTGTAATATGTATACCTGCAAAAGTAATACGAATGAGAAGTAATATGAGTAATACGAATTTTCAGAATTGAATAAATGAAAATTGAAAGCAGTCTTCTCTTTCCTAATTCTTTTATTAACGTGCTTAATAAAGCTATACTACTACTGAAATACCTACAATTTCGTGTTTTGACTTGTAAACATGGACAGGAACAAATATTTTCAGGCATCTTTTTTGCATATTAAACAGAATTGATTTACAAATTAATTTCGTAACTTCTTTTATAATGTATTAGTGAGAAAACTTAAAAAAAAAGAAAATATTCTTTGTGTATTACAGAAATAAAAAATATATGCATAAGAATAATATTCATTTATCATAACACTTAGTCTTGGTTTAAATGCTTAAATTTCTGTTCCTTTTAAAACACCATTAACCAATCTTCTTTTTACTTACAAAAATATAAAAAGGCCCAGCGCATTCCCATTCCCAATCCATCTCCCACTCAAGTTTCCAAAACTACATTTGTCACACTCGCATTATTATCTCCAAAAACCCGAGTCTCCAACAACTAAACTCCACATCACAAAACAACGTCGAGGGGGAAGGAAAAAAACCCGCCAAGAATATAAAACTGCGAAGTTTTACCCCATTCAACAAGACTCCGCTGGCACCGGACCAAACCCCCAAAGATGATGAATGAAAAGTGTTCCCCTGGAAATTACATTTCAATCAGATGAGTCTTGTTGGGGAGACGGTCCAAGAGCTGTCATTTCCCCGCAGCAGTGGCGGACACTGATGAATTAACCCGGGCTGCGGTGCCCGGGTAATTGCGGTGCGGGCAGAAGACTCAATGCCACCGGTGCCATCTGATTACCCGGGAGAGATCGGGGCTTCATTAAAAGGGTAACGCTATCGCTGAATGCCCCTCGGCCTTAATAATCCTGTCCCCTTGCTTGTAACGCCTATTAGAGCACGCTTAGCATTGAGGGGCGTAATAGAGCGGGGAGACTGGTTGCGGGAGGATTGTTTTTTGCAGATCGATTTGTGGGACACTCGGAGATCGATTTAAATTATCGATTATTTTCTCTCAAATTTGAAGTTTGTGTTTCAGGTAATAATTTATAGGCCATCTTGTTAGATTTAAATATTTTCTCAAAAAATACAAAGCTTTTTATTTGTTAAATAGGTATAGTCAAATTTTTTTCTCTGTTTTTAGGAGTGTCGATAGGTTTATGGTGCATAATAGCTGTACGAAATTTAAGATTATGAGTACTATATCAAAGCTTCATTTCACACTTATTTCAAGATAGAAATTAATATGTAATGATTTACTAATTCAAACAAGTTTTATCTAGATAACTAAATTTATCTCCTTCAAATAATGTATTCAAAATGAGGAAAATGTTAAAGGAATCTGAAACTCTTATATTATGGCAGGAAACAAAATAGTATAAGAATAATTTTTCCGCCGTATCATAATTTCATAAAGTAATTTAAAGTAGCAAATTGAATGAAATTTTATTCTATAGGAAATATTATTACCTAGTAAGAAATTCGCACGTACTTAGAAATTAGTGATTGAGTTTTTACACTTAAGGTTATTAGTCGAATGAAAATTATTCAAAATTCAGACTTTTTCCTTAGAATACTTAAATTTAAATGTTTCTTAATTCAATGTATGAATTCCTTAATAACTATCTAATGTTTTAGAATTTTAAAAGGGCCTATGTTCCAAATACTTTTCTATAATGCTTTCTCCATTGTTTATTTAATTCAATATGTATCGTGTACTGAAAACATCAAGAAATGAAAGATAAAAACCTATTTTAAACGTTAAAAGTCAAAGGTGTAAGATTTGCCCATTTATCTTTCTTCCAGATTTTTAAGTGTTTGGCGATGTTTAATTCTCTATCAAGTTAACCCTTATTCCGTAACGATCTTTCTTTTCACTATAATGATTGCACTTGCCTTGAAGTCATGTTTATGATAACAGTACTCATTACGTTGTTCATATATTAAAACAAAATGGTGTTTCAAATGTTTTTCTTTGTACTTAAAATAGAATTATTATTATTTTTCATTCTGAGGGATTTAAAAATAATCAAAGATGTTGTTTTTAGAAAACATTAGAATAAATAAACAGTATGTATACTACGTTTTAGGTATAATTGATTTTATTTTTGAACTTTATTATCTCCAATATGTTTAATAAGTGAATTAATTTGTTTATGACTATAATGACATATTATTTTTGTAGAACATTAGATTAGATTGTAGAACATTTTATGACCAGGCATAAATAAATATGTATCAAAATAACATACCATGCTATTAAAATTAAATAACAACGTCCATAAACTTACAATATCTTAACAAATTCTTTTGTTTTAAAATGAATTATAATTTACAAAAATTCTTTTTTTTTTTTTTTAACCAACCAACTACAGTACTTTATCCTGTATAGAACCTAAATCCAACATTTTTGTATTACTCCTATACATCTTAAAATGTTAGGAAACATAATAATGTAAAACACATAAACCATATTTTAAATTATCTTTTTTGCATGTTATTCTACAAATCATACAATAGTTTTTTTATAATTTGTTTAAAAAGAGTACACTATGCGTCCATTAGCGTTTTGCTATAGTCGAAAATTGACATCAAAATAATTTGAAATATATAAATTACTTATTATGCATATGTTACCAAAAAATTTAAAATATCTTAAACCTAAATCCTAAGTCGCATATTTACACTGTTTCCAAATATCAAATAAGAAATCCCTGAACTACAAAATATCGTGTATCAAAATAAACACTTTCACTTCTATCCTCCAAACCACACCTTCAGGTCACACATCCCGTTGCATTTTAGTTAACGGAAGGAAACGGAATTTCAAGTTCTGCAGCAAGAGGGTAAAAAAAAAAGTTCTCGCTCGATATAGCAGCACTTCACACATTCATGGACTATTCAATAATGTTGGACTTGAGTTGAAAAGAATATTTCCCGATATCCAGTAACGATTACGTTTTAAAGCTGGGGTTGTGATTGATGAAGTTGGTCCCATCGATGCGAGTTCCATCGACTACAAGAAACTTCTAACGAACATGAGAGCAAGAATAGTAGTTTCTAATGATACCCCCATGAATAGATATCCGATTTAAACTTTTTTCCTGGCTTCTCTGTCAGAGTGCGGTTTTTGTCTGGTTGACAGTTAGGGAAATTCTTGTGTGTGTCATGAGTTATTATTTCTATGTGCCGTTGATGTTAAATTCACTTTCTTCGGGATATTTAGGGGAATGGTACATTTGGAGAAAAATTTTATTTATGAATTGTTTAGAAATTGGGTAATTTTTTTTAAAATATTAACTATCGAATAAAAAAAGAAGAACCACAAAAAGATCCAGTAAATATTTTTAAATTAAGTTTTTTATGATGATTCTGGTCTAAAACGGTTGTTATAACACAAAGTGTCATAAATAAAATAAAATTTAAAACATTTTATACCAAATTAAATAGAATCAGATATCATTTAATTTCTATTAATTTTTTGTGTCATGAATTTAAAATAGGTAATAATTTATTTAGATAAAAATTGCTACAAAAAGTAATGATTTTCACACATGCTGAATCCAAGCGTTAAATTCAAATGTCTGTTTTCTGTTTACATTTAAAGCAAAGTAAATTTTCTTGTAACGAGAGATGACCTTTAGTTTGCCCTAAATTAATGAAGACACAATTATAAAAAGCTTAAATCGGGCAAGAAATAAGAAAGGAGGAATTTTTATTTTTAAAAAGGCTATTCAAAAAAATTATTTTTACTATTGTTTTTCTAGTTTTCTGTTCTGTGTGTTCTTTTAATGAGTAATCCTCAAAATTTTTGTAAATGTTTGACTTGAGCTTGCTATGGAATAATTAAAAAATATACATGTTATTATAAGAGCTTATACAAGTCCCTTTTTGTTAAAAAATTTAGAAAAGACACGTGATTTACTTATGAAAGACTTTCTTTAACATTTAAAATTGAACGATTTTAATAAAATATTTCTGGGTTTTGCCTTTAAAATATGTCTATTTCATTTTAAAATGTTTTGTATTCCTAGGTTTTTTGCCTTTAAGGCTTCTTTAATAGATTCAATAGAATTATACTACATGTCATTTAAAAACATTTGGAAGATTGTTATTAATAATTTTTAAATACAGTTAAGCATTTTTAAGAGTTGTGAAAAAAACCTCAAAACTCACCATGTTTGATACATTTGCATAAAATTAAAAACTTATATTTTATGTTAATGAATCATGGTTTTTACAGTGCATAAGGTTTGGATGCAAAACATCTCTCAGTTGAATAGGAGGCATACTTGAAATGAATTCCAAGTGAGAATATTTCTTTCACCAACTACTTTCGGCAATTTAAATTGCATCAGTTCAAAAAAAGGATAAAACCCCATTTGAGTGGACGGAATTTTTATCCAGTCTAATGATAAACGATAGTTCTTTTTGACTCTGCTCACTGTTTACTCTTTAAAAATATTTAATTCAATTAAATGATGAAAAGTTAATTCCGACTGATCCCCTCTTACTCTTAAATGTCAGTTCCGTCAAGTTTTTCCGAAGAGAGAGGGAGAGCTTCACATTCGTACCTTCAATTCCAGAAACCCAATTTAATTAGCGATTTTGAGCAAATAAAAGAAGATATCTTTTAAAACTTGAAAAACGGCGACTTTCCTTCAGAAGAATAAATATTGGGTGACTTGTGCAAAACCTTAGATTTAAATTAGAGAAATGCTTATATTAAAAGATCCGTGAAATAGTTTTGTAGATTTGTTTCGTGGACTTATTTCTGTTTGCCTTAGTAATTTGATTCTTTGAAGTTTTAGAAATATGGAATATTTTAAAAAAGTTTTGATGTTAGAGAAGGGTTATATTTCCCGCTTGAAGTATCAAATTCGATGTGTGCCATCATTTAAAACTAATTCATGAAATTGTTAGGTAGAAAACACTCCACAATTTATAATTTAAAAACTTCAATACTTTGATTTTACATTCAAGGAAACAAAAACACTCTTCTAAACTGTGTTATTAATTGAGATATTAAAATCAAAAGTTTCTTTTAAAAGATATGGTAAAAATGTGATAACTAAATTCAGTATTCCCTAATAATGGAAAACTTGATATTTTTCTTTTTTGAGACAAATAGTTTTCACCACGGTTTACTATTTTCACCATAATTGAATATTTATGCATGCTCGATTTAGTAAAACTATGACGCTATTTATTACGCTATGATTTACTCGATTAAGGTATTTTAAGTTGCTTTCTTTTTAATTCATAATTATTAGTTTTTTATATTGGTTAAAAGACACGGACAAAAATTGTACTTCATATAAATAAATCATTCGGATTTAATACTAAATTCATAAAAACTTCTAAACATAAGACGCTAAATACTGAAACGCTATCACAATTCCAATATCCTATTATACCATAAACAATGACAAGTTGTTATGAAAGGGGAAACAAAATAGCATTCGCATTCGTGTTTCGTAGTTGATTCGAAAACTTACACATCAGATGATTCAGAACAAATCAAAACTATGTCATTGTGAACTCAGATCAGAGTCTGAAGCTCTCGAAAAATAATTTTGGCTGTAAATAGAACACGTAGAAACGGACGAGAAGCAGACTTTCAAAGAAAAGCAATGTAATTACTTTTGTCATTTTTCACTTTCTTTTAGTACAAGTGGATCACTAATTGCACAATAAATGATGTACTTCTCTTTTGGGGAAATAATTGCGGATTTTTATCGTTAATTGCAGAGTTGAGATTTACAGTCGGGATTTTTTTCAAGTGACATAGATTTCAATTCATGAGAATTTCGTTTCTCAAATAAAATTTTTTTGAAACGGCTTAGATTAAAAGTTAAGTAAACTTTTAATTTATAAACCAAACCGTTTAAAAAAAAAATTAAATTTCAAATTAATTTATACTCCTGAATCAAAAAGTGAAGTACCTATTAATATGAATGCTTTTGACTGACCCATTTAAATCTTATAATATAAACTTAATTTAAATGTTTTAAAAAAATTTGAAAATTTTATTTTAAACCATTTTTCTTGGTATATTCTCTTTTTTAATCTACTATGATTAAGTACAACTGAAATTTATTCTTGTTTAAGGGTTATATATACCTTCGAACAATCTAAAGCCCCAGTTACAGAAAATGCCAATCTCTATATATCTCAGTACATTTTAGGAGATACTAGGCATAATTGCCAATATATTCCCATTTTAAATGTTAATAACTTAAAATACCATGAATGTAGCTCAATTTATGTTCTACCTTTTCGATCATTGAATAATAGAAACTGGCAAACTGTAGGGCATAGTTATTATCCCAAGAAGAATTGCGTACTAACAGTATTACTATATTTTATCATACTAAATCAAAATTTCTGAACTTTTGATTTATATACCAACCTAACTTTATGGGTTCTCTCATAACCCCGTACCTAAACACTTATCTAATAAGTAACGCTGACTCAAATAGTCCATCATTCCTCAACATTTAAATGTAATTAAAGCTAGGTATATCCTCTTTAATCGAGCCACTGTTCACTATGCGAGAAATATGTTCAACTCGCATTTACTTTATCACTTTGCGATAACAGTAACAAGAGGCATCACCCATGTAAATGGCGAAGCCTGTGCTTTGACGTAGGGGAAGACTATGTCTCTATCCCATGCATTCATTATTTAAATGCAGTCTGCACGAACTGCTATTTATGGGTTGAGTTCATCACATCCTACAACATCACGTTGATGCCTTACGTGGGTGAAGGCGAAATGCAGATGCTGGCGTTTCCTTAATTCTAATGCTTCAATCTAGTCATTTAGAATTCAGATAGGGATTTTAATTTCGCTGATTGCTCTTTACGAATGACAGCTCGGGAATTCGGTTGAAAAGTACAGAGTTTGGTTTGAGGCATAAGGTACTATATATATCCGCATTGAGGATAATTTTGAGAATGCTGGGTAAATTTTGTATAACCTCAGGGGTTATTCAAATTCAATCTTTATTAATTTTAGTTAGTTACGACAAGTTGGCTGGGCAAGTAACTTGGCTTGTTTGCTACATATATTGGGTTATGTATTATTGTATCAATCAGGTTCTCTTTCTGGAAAATAAGGGTTATTGAAGGCACAGATGTATTATAGTCAATTTACTCGAACAAATTTGATTTGATTTTAAATTTTGTATATATGAGTCAAAATAAGGTAGGGAAAGGTTTTAAAAGAATTTTGTTAGCTTAAGACTATTTAAATAATTACTGTTTAAAAGTTTTGGAGTATTTTTAAATTTGAATTCATGATTCCACTGTTTAGAACACTACATGACATTAAAAGTAAACATGTTTTAAATTATTACATTTATCCTATATTTGAAATTGATTCATATTTTTATTTATTTTACCCTGATATTTAAAGAAAAAAGGTATTTGGTATCACTTTGAAAAAATTGTGTGTCTTTTGTTATATTATGTGTAATACCTTACAATATAAACTCACACAATTTGGGTATTTAAACTCTGAAAATATATTCTAAAAAATGTAATGAAAAAAAAAACAAATGTATTCAGTAACAATTGTTGAAATAACTTAACTTTTTCTGTCAACGCGTATCATCAATACATTAATAGTAGTGCTTACATTAACAGCAGTAAACGAGCTTCGTTCAAAATTGAAGATCAAAAAGGTGTCTTCATATATATATTCTTGAAACTTTTCCATTGTTTCATAACACACCTACTACTTTTATAAACAGAGAAGCAATCCATCTTCAACTGAAAAGACTTGGAAGCCCAAAAGCAAATTTATTACTATTGATCACCCCCACCATAACCTCTGGCCCAGACGGCTTTCACAACACGAGGCCTTTGGCTTAACATATCTCTCAAAAATTTCCAAGGCCTCCTATCCAGTTTATCTACCCTGGATCCCTAAAGAATCGAAGATAAGACTCCTCCGAAGAAAATAAAGAAAGAGAAGAAAGCGAAAAGAACGAAAAGAGTACTCCCTCGCTACAAAACAAGCATTCAAACAATTCATTTTTCATTTTTCAACTGATCGATTTTTCTCTGTAGCCGTCCGGCTTGAACCCTGAGCGCACGTAGGATCGCTTAGCGAACAAACTTGGCGAAAAGCTGCTTTGGAAAGCTGAATATTTAGCTGTTCTTTTCTTCCCCGGTTCAATACAAATGCGAGTTTCTTGAAGGGGAGAACTGTTATTTCGTCATCAGGAAGTGGTTCGTCAATACTTGGCACGAAAGGGAGATCGCATCAGCGGTGCCGGTGTGTTTGCTTACGGAGGGTGCTTGCTCCTCGGGGTCGCTAAGACTTTCAGATTCAGATGGATTGTTTTCGAGGGAATAACAATTGGAGGGAGGTGATGGGAGAATAACTTGGAATTTATTCGCAGTAGGGTGGGGTTTTTTTCTGTGTGTGGATGTCATCAAGGTGATGTCATGTCGATTTGTTCTCTTTTAGATTAATATGCAGTGAGAAATGGTTGGCCTCACAAAAGATTCGAAGAATAATTTTGGATCATTTAAGGAGAGAAATATTCCATGTTTGGATTTCAAATCCTTTTCAGTAGAAGGATATTTTTTTTTCTTTTTTTGGAATTGACAAAACATAGGGATGCTGCATGTGTGCATATTTTTCTATAAGTAAAATGAACAAATCTGTGATTTGTTTTACCATTTTAATAATTTAAGTATGCAATTATGAATATTATTTGAAACACCCTTTCTTAAAGTATGTAATAAATTTAATGAATATTTAACGAATGTAAGAGAGGGGTCTTTAAAATAAATATGAGCTCCTTAATTTTATATAAAATAATTATAAACACATGGGAAGCTAAATTTTGATGCACGTACCCACATAAGACATCAAGAAAGTGGAATGAGCCAACACATCTTATCATATAAATTGTTCAATATAATTTGTAATCGTGCAATTGTAAGTTGTTCATTACCCACACGTTTGCAAAATTTTCATGTATTCCTTTTTTTAAAAAATTGAGGTCTTGTTACTCAATTAATGCATAGAAACAAAGAACTCCATCAGTAAATCTGAAAAATGATTTTTTAATCATGCAAAAAGGTTTCTTTTTCTACATTCAATTGTTTTTAAGGAGCTAATAGAAGCTATTAACTTCCCTCCAACACGTACATCAATATATTAGAAGAGTAATTAGTGTTTTTCACGCAATATTAAATCACCAGACCTTTATAATGAGGGGGTAAATTCATCGATAAGTTTTTTAAACCTATAATGTATTTCCTATAATGCATACATACACTAAATACGCTACTTTTCCTACTCACTTATTTTCTTTGTTTGCAGACTCTAATGGCGGATATATAAATTGTAAGGTACAAGGCTGTATCCTTTCCCATCTAAGAAAAGCACTTTGGAAGATATCGATCATTTTCAATAACACCGCGTCCAAGAAAAAGATTAAGCAATTTTTGTCGATGGGCCCTATGAACTTCCTTTTACCCCGCCCTCTTCCTTTTGTTCAATGCCTTTTCTATGAGAAAGGCGAGTTGTTGCGAGTAGGAAAAAGGGAAGAAACATCGGCCCCCAGAAAAAGGATGAAATGCCAGAGCATAAAATACCACCCTTTCTTTTTCCGTCCCTCACAGCGGGACCGAACAGCAGCAACAAGAAAGAGGCTAGATGGAGTGACTGAGTTTTTCGATAGCAATCCGCAGGGAAGCGGCAGTTGCAATCAAAGAGTACTTTTGACACTGCATTGTGGGGTGCTAAGTCAAATGGAAACTCCGTGTTAGTTTTGTTTGCACGGACTTCTTTTCCTAGGCAAAAAAATTTGCATGTGGAGCATCGATTGCACATTTGAGAGAGAGAGAGAGGCTCTAGTTGTTTCTGCGGGACTAAATCCATGATGCGAATATGGTGAATTATTCATAAAGTAGATACGGGGGAGCAAATTTGAGTAAGCCGTGTTAACTATTTTTAACATGTGGTTAGAGGATTTCTACGATAAATCGAAGTTTTGTGTTTGTGTATTCCGAGGATATCTTTAAAAGGATAACCGTGTTGAAAATGAATGCAAAGGGTGGCTACATGGTTATTGGCTAGAGTTATAGGCCGAGAGGAAATTGAAACTGAGTAGCTCTTTCTCGATGAATTATTCATAAACTTCTTAAACACGCAAGTATAGTTCCCACATGGTTTTAAATTTAGAGAATCATTAGAGAAATAATGTTTGTTTTTATCCAATATAGATAACTAATACTCAAAGACAAATACATTTAAAGTGTATTTTAAACAACACACTCGTGAATACTGAACCCCTACTCTTGAAGTGTCTTTCCATAGTTGATAAATATTCCAACATTATGGTATTTTTACCCAGTATGAACTCAGAATCTATCGGAATAAGAAGTATATTCTTAGCAGCATGATAAAGTTTATCCTCGTAAGTACATGATCTTAATAAAAATGTTAATATCATCTGAGTTACTTCATACTAAAACACTATATTTTTATAAAATAATTACTTAAACCAGAGGATCACAATCACAATTTTATCTCTGCAAACACTTAAATATGGATGGATTAAGGATTTTAAATATGGATGAAATAGGTAAACCCCGCGTAGATAGCAGTTATTACATTTTTTTTTTTATAATTTCGTAATATTAGCTATGCTGTTAATATATGCATGTAGTAGATTAGTAATTCCAAATAGTAATGTAGGTAGATTATTATATATTTCTTCCGCGGACCAACAGGTAGAAATGCAACCTTTCGGGGCTCTGGCAACCCTTCATCCATGATGGACACGACACAAAACAACCATTCATTATACATTTCAATTTTAAAAATAAGAAAAATATGAAAAAATTTTACTATATCATGTTAAAATGTTAAATGTGTTATGCAAAAATTTTATATATGTTCATTATATATATTTATTTATAAATTCTGCTAATAAATATTAATATAAGGAACTCCTTTGTTACATTTCGTGAACTCTAGACGTGAACTCTATCGTCCAATATGGATATGCTCGGGGTTACCTACCTTAATCATAACCCCTTATCACCACTCTTCATAAAGACTCCCTTGCACACAAAATCTCCCCCAGTAAATCAACCCTCGTCCCCTTGACTCCCATCTCGTTCCTTCATACTCCTCATCCTAAACTTTCCTTTAATTCCCAAAGATCCTCGTTAGAGATTTCACTTGTCTTCCCCAGTCAGACGCATCAACTAATTTTTGTCGGCCGCAGATGGGACTGGGAGCCCCACTCTGGGGCATTGGCGGGCAAATTAAGGGTTTCGGAATCTGCCCCATTCCGTTCTAAGAGGGCCCACCAGGGCCTACTTGCCCCGATCGGAGAGGAAATTACCGGGGGTTGTGTTTGAGGGAGTTGCGCATAAAAAGAAAGGTTCTTCCAGGAATTAAAGGTTCCGGAGTTGAGGAGACGATAAAGACGATCGGTTGTTTTTATGGGGGCGATAGGGAATTTGATTTATCGGTTTCTTTTTCCGTTTTAATCTGTAATAAAATCAAGGGAGGGTTCCTTGGGAGTTACTCAGAGGGGATGGAATGATTGATAGTGTATATTTAAAGATTATTTCAACTTGTCATCGATGAGGCATGGGGTAATATTTTAAATTGGAGTGAGTCACCATTATTGAAAGTTTGTTAATATTTTTAAAATACTAGTTCAAATCTGATTTTCCAAAGACGAAGTATAGTAGACGCTCGGGTGTGATTGCTTTTCCCTACAATATAAAATATATTCTTCTTAAAAATTTGCAAACTGTGATTTTTAAAATTAGTAGTCATAAAATTATTTTATCTCTCATGTAAGTTGCTACACACTTCGCATATTTTCTATTTCAGTTTTTGTTTGACTGATTTCAAAATTGTGTAAGTCATTTTTGATAATTACTGAAGTTTGGTTGCTAGTTTAAAAGAGAATTTAAGCAAACAAATAATTAATTTAAGTTAAACAGTGTCACACCTACCTTTTAATACTCACCTACCATTTTTTACCGAGAAAAATATACATACTTTATAATAATAGATTATTTGTATTGGGTGTTACTATAAGTTCGTTACCGAAATTAGTTCATATATATAAAAAAGAAACTATGTACATGCCTAATAATTTTTCAAACACTTTTTTTATAAATATTTTATTCAATTGAGTTTCCTTGATATAATTTACAAACTATAAGAAAGAGATACATATTTTTACCATTCAGTAGATCATCGTTTATCCGTAAAATAAACACTCGAAAATGTTTTTACCCCATCTTTTGACTAACTTACCACTTCATGAAATACATTTTCCCCACGTTACACCTTCTAAAAGAAGACTTTATTCACCTCTCGCCACCGTGAACACGAAGACATTTATTCCAAGCAGCAAAATACAAGCACAGTTTCTTCTCTCCCATTGTGCTCAACAACCGTTTGCATTACTTGCAGCTCGAGCGCCTCTGCTGAAAGCATAAATCAGGAAAATAAAACCATATAGCCCCGGGAAAAAACATGATTTCGGAGCCACTTCGAGTTTTTTCTTTCATCTTTCCCATGCGCGTTATTCTAACTACCACTTGCTTCTACTGCTTTTTGATGTCCCCCATGATAATAAACAGTGACCACAAAGCGGGTAAAAATCCGGGCCACCTTCCCAGGCAAAAAAAGCATTACGTTCTCAGCCATTAAACATTTGTGTAACGGCTTTGAGTCGTTAAATTTATTTTTCCGTCGTCGAAAGCTTTGCCTGCTCCCTGAGGCATCATTATAAAACTTTTTTGAGAAAAGGCCCTACTTGTCGCCATTAACGATTCACGGAGCTACCGGGGTCAGGTCTGCGCTGACACGCTTCGCAAACTGAGTTACGTAGCGATGTATTATCGTAAACTCTCTTGAAAAAGAATGCGTTCTTCTATAGTGCATTGAGGGATCCGGATCGTAAAAAAAAAGCGACAGGAGTCACCTTCTTTTGCCTGCGTGATCGACAATCTTTAAAATGCGCCGCGTGTTTCCCATGCTTTGTTAGATGTAGTATCAATTTGAGGGAGCTATAATTTATGACGGGGCTCTCTTTTTTAATGGGTTCCGAGCGGAGTTTAAGCGATTCGGCTTTTATTTAACTTTTATCGTGGCTTTGTTGTTGGGCTCTATTTAAACAACATTAAGAGGAGTAGTTAAAAAGCTTGTTTTGGAGTGGAGTGTTCTCGTTTACTGTTAATTGAAGAAGGATGTTCTCCTCCAGAGGTTAAAAGCGTGAGTTAGGTTGTTTGGTTTTGAACTACAGGATAAAACAGTTTCAAGAAAATTGATGTTGTGTGTGTGATTAAAGCAGTAGAAAAACAATCGTGCTGCTTCAATTTCTTTTATGTTTGTTTTTCTTTATGAGTAATAACCATGCGAGTGATTTAAATGGATAAATTCCTTAAAATAGGTTTCATATTCCTATTAAATTACCATATATTCAGAACACCACAGGGTTAAAAAAAGTTTACTGCCTTGCCTAAAAAAGCCTGCACTTGTTTACTATTAATCACAATAAATATTTGTATAAATAGTAATATTGTAACGCCATCGCCAGTTCCCTAAATGCATCACAATCTAAACACACTAGAAGTTCATAGGGAAAAGTGGGGGCTAATGGGACGCAGGGATTGTGTGAAAAATTGTTTTTTTATTTTCATATTACACATTTTAGTAAAGATTTATACATTACTGAATGGAAACCGGTCTAGCAAACATATGTAGCATGGAATATCTGTCCTGACAGTTTTTTGCTGAGCAGAAAAAAAGCCAAGTTTGTTTTCAAAAAGTCATTGAAAATATTAAATTTTGTTATTGATTTTAATTTGTTTTAAGAGTATTTTAATCTTATTTAAATACAGTTTTAGAATTTATTGGAGAATAAGAAAATGTTACTGGAAAAGTACTGAATTGCACACGTAGAAAACTATTTCTAGAATTGTAAACTTTCATATTGTAGGGACTCATGGGACAACTTTTAATATGGCTGAATATTTCATGAACATTGTAGCGTTTTAATTTCCATACATTCTTAATTAGGTTGGATGTAAACAGAAATATACAGCCATTTACACCATATAAAACTAAAAAAGGAATAAATTGATTTTTTTTTAAATTGGAAAAATTTTAACAACTGCACTGCAATTTATGCACTGTCTCCGCCCAAGTATGGGAGATAATGGGACAGTAGTATTAAATTACTAAATTTGGCTTAGGACAAAGATAAATATATTTGTTTTTACTTAATAGGAATATTTTTAAAAACCTGAATGTATAAAATCGTTTTAAATTCATATAAATTAAAATAGTAACTGCATTTATGCTTTTAATCTAGCATTTATTAAAAAATGTCCCATTAGCACCTCCTTTCCCCTATATTTATAACAGATTAACAAAAAAAATAATAGTTTATCATTATATTACATTATCTAAACGAAAAAAGTCCTATGAAGTACCATCCTAATATAAAGAAAAAACGGCTCACTTCATTTAAAAGAAAATCAGAAAATCAGCACATTTATATAATTATGAAATTCTATAATGTTATATTTATTTAATGTATAATAAAATAAATAAAAATGAGTTCGCATTAAAATAAATTTTTAAACCACCCTAAAAAATTTTACATATTTAAACACTTTTTTGATACTGTTGGTTGGTAAAACCTTAAAAAAATAGTTATGAGTTTAGAAGTAGGTTAGTTTTATTCTTGTTTTAATTTCTCGAGTAGGTTTTCTTATGTGAAAAAATTCACACAGCAATACATATTTAAGAGTAGGTACTAAAAAAACAGCTGCGTTGTTATGTAGTTTTTATCAAATGAACAGTGAAACCCTAATTTGATGAACACGTATGTTCTTAAGAAACAAGCAATGAGAATTTTCTCAATATTTTCTTGGGTAGTGTAAAAATTATTATTCACATGAAAAAGGTTCTGATAATATATTTTACTAATGGCAGTTAATAGAGAAAATGTGTTTACTTTAAAAGCTACTATATAAGCTTTTAAAGTTATATTTTTACAGAAAAAATAGATATTGAAAAACTGCAGAAAGAGTAATATAATTATTAATGTTTACTTCAATGTACTCAGATATTACTCTACTCAATTACTGTTAAAACTTAAATTGGCCTTATTCAAAAATATTGAAAAACCGAATATGCAAAATCCAAGTTTCAATATTGAAAAAGAAATCATTAAAAGCAATTTCAAACACAAACAAAACATTATTCTCTTTAAAAGAATAAAAGGGCGTGACATAACATTTTTTGCATTCCTTGGATGATGTCTTGAATTACTTATCCCATGAACCGACAAATAGAAAGTATAACATTAAATAGAACTTCAGTTCACTTTTTAAAAATGTTGCGAAAAGATTTCCCAAAAATTATTTCATTAAAAAAAACAGTAAAAGAACATTAAGGTTTGTTTCATGTTGCATATTTTGAGGCCTTGTAATGGTAATGACGATAGCATACTACGTTTTTATTACCTAAGCTTTATCTTTTAGTTTTTATCGTGGGTTATATTTATATCAATTCACTTTTAATATACTTTAGAAATTTCCCCTAATATTTTACCAGTAATTCTTTACGATTTCAGAAAAAACATTCCAAAAACTGAAACAGATTTCTAAGAAATGAATACAATTGAAATGATGTAATACGAACCGGAATTCCCTCAGAATACTTTTATTAATTTAAGTGAAAAAAGGCGAAAAGTTGTTTAAATTAATCATATGTAACAAAATACGAGTTCTTTACATTAAAAGGGCTAAAAGTATATCTTTACTAATTTTTACTATAGCTCTATAGGGTTCTATAATCTAGGATTTACTATTTTAACCAAACTTTTAAAGTATTTCGGTCTGTTTTTAAGAGTAAAATATTTAATATTTTAATTTTTTACCGATACAATCCAAGCTTCTTTTCATTGAAAGTTTTTCTTGAGCACTCTCAGTATTTTAACGCGAAAACATCTCAAGATGAAATATTAAAAATGGTAATGCGTCATAAATTTGAGTTTACTCTTGACATCTCAGTTTTTATACATTACATAATTTCTGATGAGCAAAAATGCGCCGTCACACCACCTAAAAAATGAAAAGCAGTTACATTATGATACGTCAAGTACATTTTGCTCGCTGCATAAATTGCGAAAAAAGCCATAAAACTTGAGACTTCTCATGAAAAGAAATGTCACCTTCGAAATTAATAACCTTTGCCAACATCTTCGTCTTAGCGTACCTTCACTTCATAGGTGAACTTGCTTGGTATTAAAATGATGAACGGTGTGTTCTCAAAATCCCTCCTTTGAAGTTTCATGAAAGAAGCCGTTTTCTCATGCTTGCTCAGTTTTTTATGTCATGTAGGTACTTTGAAATGTACCTTAAACTGAAAATATATGAAAAGAAAGTATCTTAAATATTTAAGGTGCAAATTCATTTGAAAATAAACTCCAGCAGAAAACCAATTAGTAAAGCTACTCCGAAATTTATCTAAAACTAGTATCTACAGGTTTTTATCCAGGAAACAATTAAGTTTTCAATTTAACGAATACTGGATATAAAATTAAAGAAAAATTAAAAAAAGACTGTTTGTTTAACTTTGTATAATAAACGTTTTAACTTTTTTTAGTTACTAAACTCAATTGTTCTCAGAAGATTTTCAATGATTTAAATGAAAAATGTTCTATTTATGTTACTTATAATTATGTCTTGCTTGAACATAATTAAGAGTTTTTACAAAATATTTAAAAAATAGCATGCATGTTATGGGTAATTATATGCACTTTTATTACAAAATATTAGTTTGAATATATTCAGGGCGTTTCGTTCGGTGCGCATTAAAGTCTAACTCATACACCCACCATATCACATCTATATATACGAATGAAAATACTTAAAAATGGGTGAAGATAATTATTAATACGACATATTTTAATTATTTTAGGTTTAATATAAGTGTATGGTTTAATATCTACGTATCAATTTCAGTATAATAAAGCAATAACGTATACATTTTTAATACTGCATAATGCATTCCTACTATTAGTTGTTTGATTTAAAGCTTTTTAATTTCTTTTTTGTCTGTTTGGATGGGAAATCTATAAGTACACTTATGAAAACCCCTGAAAAAAAATACTACCAGGAAACGGAAATAAACAAAAGAGAAAGAGAAAGCTTAAAATATGTTCTCCTTCCCTCTGTTTACTAAACATTTTCGACAAAGTTCTTTTGGGTTTATCTAACAAGCTAAAGAAATTTCCAAACATAGTTTTACTTCACTTTCTATCTTATGAATCCCTAGGACAATATTTATACAAGCCACACCATCCGTATCTTTTTTTTATCACCGAGAACGCGCCGTGTCCAGTTGCTGGACGTCACGACACGGTTTCCCCAAGGGTAAAACATGTTACGTCCATAACGCGGCGAATCCATAACTTAATTAATAGAACTTGCTGACGTTTTGAACACAAAATAACCCGATATGGCCAAAGGCGAAGGACTCGGACAGCGACCAGCTCTGAAAATATATCTAAGAAGTAATGATTTTCGTCCGGATTTCCCTAGAGAAAAACCGAATGCTTCGAACAGGGCGGTCGAAAAGAATAAGAGAAAAGAGACGACGAGAGAAAAATATATTTCAAAAGTGTGGTCAGTTGAAACCGGTTCCTGTGAGTTATCGTCCGGCCCATTTGCGGCCCCCGGGGCAAAATGGAGTTTTTGAAGAAAATATGAGCCGCTAAAATGGTGGCCGAGGGCCCAGGAAAGAGCTACATCTGCAAGCGGTGTCGGGCGGATGTAGAAAAAGGGGCTGAAAAGTGCGGAGAATTTTGACTGACGGGACGAAAGTGAAGGAGAAAAAGTGCAGAAATGTGATTTTTCTGCTTCTTGTAGTCGCTTTGTGATTGATCACGTGCGGTTGGATGCTGAGATGTCTGAATGTCTCGTTTAAAAGGGGGATTGACGTGCTGTTTGAGTTATTTTGAATTCGTTTGAAATACTTTGGGAATATTTTAATGAGTATTTTTTCTAAAATTAATACTTCCTTTTTATTCATTAGTAATTTCCATAATAAGGCTGTATTAAAAACCTAAAGCATGGTATGGATTGCAACAACAAATTTTTACATTATCTAAATAACATTATTCTTTTATTCAACATTATTAAATGGACTGTTTTTCTTTGATTTCAAAAATAAATAGACCATTATAACTACAATTTATTATTATTTGAAGAAATTCAAAGCTCAATACACTATAGTTTTACTTTTATTTCGTTAAGAATATTTTGCAACCGTAATACAGTAATTACTATTCTTTTCAGTTTCAATTTATACATCAAAATATTATTTTGTTATTAAATGAGGATTTGAATAATTATATGTTAAAAATCAGTAATGAATAAGACTAATTACTAATAAATCAATTTAAGGGCCTCTAACTACTATAATCCCTTCCACTGAGCTCATGGACAATTTCTATCTAATTTTTCAACTAAAAAATCAAAGTGCATTTTTAAATAACATTTATCAAGAAAGTTTTCAACAAGTTTTGAGTAAGAACTATTCTACACAATCCTCAGGTAATAAGTGTTTAAATAAAAATAAAATACAGCTTATTTTGAGTTATCTTGGTAAATTTAAGTTTTTTATTACGAATTATCTACAACTCCCAATCGCTACTAACTTTAAAATTTAATTCACTCCATAACCAAAGCCTGGAGCCACATCTTGACTACTATTTACCAGAACAGATAGACCGTAACCAAACCACACAAGCACTCAACACGCATCACCCACTTCTTTCTTGGTCCCCTACAACTCCAACAAACCCTAAAACACCCCTCTACACAATCCCTCTCTCCAGCTCTTTAAACACTCCGCTCAAACTTTGCGCAAACAGAGGAGGCAACCGAGAGATGATTTTGATTAAGTGAGAACTGTCACAGCCAATATCCCATCCCCGAAACGGAAATGAAAACCAGACAGCCCGTCTCAAATAAATTAAAATTAATAAGCTGTGGAGAGCGACGGCCCGAAGAGTGTAAGGCCACCGTGTTTGTTTTCCCTTATAAATGTAACGGGCCAATGGGGACCGGCCAATTGGGGAAGAGACAGCTTCGAGAGATATTAAATGGAATCTTAAGAGTTCATTGAATTCCACAATGAGACTGTCAATATTAATAACTCTTGAGGTGTTATTTGTTTTCAGGAATGCGTTTTAATTTTTGAAGGGAGGTACTAGGGTATTGATAGGGGAAATTGCGAAGGAAAGGGGGAAATTTATTGTTAAAAAAAGGAATAACGGCTCATAATGGATTCAATAGTAATTTAAGAGGTATGCTTTTCAGAGAAATTTATTCCAGAAGCGCATTCTGTTTACTCCAGGTTGAAGAGATATTTAGAAGAATGATGAACTCTCTTTCTTCTGTGGATCTTATTGAACCCATCTTCAATTTGAAAGGGAAATAAAAATAAGTTCAAGTTTAGATAAGAAGATGCTAGGAGATATTAAATCTTTTGATGTCACTTCAGTTGATAAATTTATAATTAGTTTATGTTAATTTTTCACCAATAATTGGCGCATATGCTTTCCTGAATTCGAGTTATCAAAAGTTCCCATAGAAGCTTCATACATGATTTAATAACAGTAACATTCTTTGAAAAGTTGTACGCTTCATTCCATTTGTAAATTTTAGAGCTAATATTATTAATTTCTTTAGTTTTAATGCGTGTTTTAAATTTATGAAAAAAAGGTGTTTTCTCAGAAATTTAAAAAATTTTCAAATTATGCACAAAGAAAAAAGTATCGAACAAATATAGATATATGAGAGTATTTAAAATAATAAACTGCATTGGATATGAATTTAATTTGAACATTCTTTGGTTTTTAAATATATATCCACATTGCGTATTTATTAAAACTTTGGTTTATGTGTTTTGAAAATGTTTTCCAAATGTAGTGCTTCAGCAAGAAATTGTTTTCAAAGATTTCGAAAAATATTGAATTGTTTCACCAAGTATGCCTTATTCTGCCCCAGGCTATAGCTTGCTCATAAATATGTTTGCTTTTGTTTGAGTGCAGGAAAATATTTCGTTGTTCTTTACCTTCTTGTTTTGTATATGATGATAATTAAAATTCTTTGTTTATAAAAATTTACCTTTTTAAATATAAGTTTTCTACATATAAAACTGTTGAGGGGAGAATATAATCTTAAAGTTATGCTTCCCAATTAAAATTATCTGAATAACTAAATGTAGTTTCGCAACAGTTTTATATGTAAAAAACTTATATTTCAAGAGAATCAAAAATTCCAGAAAACCACAGCTTACAAATCAATTATCATAAATACAGGAGAAAAAATTTGTAATGCGTAGAACCATTAGTATACCCACCAAAGAAAGGCACAGTAGAATGGGTGGAAAATACCTTTTTTCAAAATCTACTAATAGATGATCATAGATTTTTTTTGCCAAATGGCTTCAATATAACCTGTGAGGGTTTTCAACTTAATGCGACGATTTCTTCTTCTACCAAAATGGGCACCAAGCTTGTGAAAAGTATTAAAATTATTTTTAAAACTATCATTTAAAAATATTAAAATTATTTTTAAGACTATCATTTTTTTTTCGAAATCAGCTTGCCACTGGTGTGGAATTTCGATCAAATAGCTTCAATAAAACACAGAGAAATTGTAGCTCGATGGGAGAAAAAAAACCCTTCTGCTATCGAGTTGTGTCCAAAATTTGGGAAATGAACGAAAAACGTGAAATTAAACAAAAGAGTAAAAAATAAGTTTTTTTAAAACTCCGCTAGCAGCTAGGGTGAAATCGGGGCCACACTATTTCCATAAAACGTATGAAAAATTTCAGTTTAATACGACAATTTTTCTCGGTGTTAGCCTGCTCCTCAAAATGGAAAATCTACGAAAATAAAACAAATAAAAACCAAACTAACTATTCCCTTTTAAAAATTTAGAATATGAATAACCTTAACAAATACACGAGAATGTTATTGGCAAACTTACAACTAAACCTTACATTCCAATCCTTTTTTCTTTTCTTCACAACAAACAATGATAAAAACATTCCCCAGATAACTCGCCAAACTGGATTCGCATCCATCCGGGCACCGAGATAACACTGCATGGAATAATCGCCTCCGACTCTGCATGTAATCGTAAAGCTTCAAATTAGCAGTAAAGCACGTTTTATAACTAGAGAAATGCGTGGGATTCGGCCATATAACGTTCCTACTCCATTTATGAGAACATTATTTGTATTCATCGTCGGGTCCACGTCCACACTCACACGAGATCTCATTAGTATGATCTCTCTCGTTGCGAGCAGAAGGGCTGTGTGATTGAAAGGGATCTGCCCGGAAATGAGGGTAGTTTTAGTTGTAGAATGGTGGGTAGTGAAATGCTGAGGGTTGAAAGTACAGCCTGAGTTAGTTACTTGTTTGTATCGTAGGAATATTTTTTGTTGTAGGGAAGTGTGTAGACTGTATTGTATACCGTCAGTGAAATTTTCTTTTGAAGCAAACTAGTGTGTTAAACATGTGTGTAATAATTTAAAAAAAATATCTACCTAAAATTTTCTCTATAAATAATGATCTTTTTATTGAAAGTTTATACTAAAAAATTGCTTTTTTAGGAACCATAAAGTTTTGGTAGGGATTTTAAGAACTTAATACGATTTGCAATCTAAAGTTACTTCAACAAGCAATTTGAGGTAACTACATCTAGGAATAGATTTAAGTAAGTACTTAAATTATTGTTAGCTAGTTTTAAATTGATAATATATACAGATTAATAAATACATCACTAAAGAACAAATCTATAAGCAGCATGTTCATTAAAATACATTACATTATTGTCAGGTGTTTAAAATATTTTATTTTATGCTGTGAAACTACTTGTACATGAGTTAATCATAGGCGAATAAAATGCATTGAAATGTCTAGAAAAAAGGATTTAAAATTAGTTCACTACTCTAGTCAAAAAAGCAGTATGCCTATAAATACATTACTGAAACATAAAACCTTAAGTAGCATATGTATTAAATTCTTTAAATATTCCAGCTGAAACGAAAAACGACGTTACAGCATTCCATTCAGCCCACTGATCCTTTTCAAAGAGTAAAAATTTCCGTTTGAAGCTAGATTCGTTTCTTGCGTATGCATCTACCTTCAAAAGGAAAGGAATTCTCCTTAAGCGTTTTAAAGAAAGTCATGGTTGAACATATCGGTGTTTCCAACTTCTTATTACCAGTTATCTGCCCGAAATGCCGAAAAAAGAACTCGGAAGATTCTCCTCCAACGAGCGACTGCATCCTTTCACTGTAACAGGTTAATATGTTATACTCTACTATACAATTTCGACGAGATCAAAATCTTATCTCTCCCGTGTTGGCAATACTACAAATACGGGTCACTGCGCCCCCTAGTGTATATCGCAGATGCATTTCATCTTTCAAAGTAATCCCCTTTTGTCTTCCTTCTGGGCGAGGGAAGTTTAACTGCTCTTTTTTTTTTCTGGAAAAAGAAATGGGTTTATATTTCTCCTTTTGTCTGTATAGAGGATTCGGTGTTTATTTTTGTATTGGACATTAAGAACTTGGTGCGTATGCATTTCTGAAAGCATTTTGATACCAATGTTTTTGTTGGTTCGAGGTTATACGTATTGAATATCTTACCACTTAGATACAGTCTCGTTTTTTTGAATATCAGAAGGGTTTGTTTGAACTCAATAAAAAATACAATAAAAAACTTAACATTTTATTTCATTCCTAAAGCAAAGCAGCTGAAAAATAATAGATAATTTACTCTGATTCACTTTTGTTCTTCCCAAATTACAGAAAGTCTTAAATTTCAACTAAAAAAAGGTAGTGGCTAAAGCTCTAATTGATTTCTTTCATAAAAAACATATTAATTCTATAACTATATTTGTAATATTTAAAAGTATTACTAGTAAATACCAGACTAAACATTTTCTATTTCACATTAACTTTTTCTTTTCTAATTTCATGATCTAGTTTTAGAACAGATCATATTAAAATCCCCTTAAATACAATTTAAACACTGAAAAAATTCTATTAACTCTATTCTAATATTCTAATATATTTTATTTAAGAGAGGGGGGAAACCGTATTTTTCATTCCAAGGGGGTATTTTTACTTTAATATTCGTTAAATTTTCTGCAATCCTTTTTTTGTTAAAGAAATACTAAAATTAATAATAATATTATTCACTCAAATCTAAGTGACCTTTCTCCTTGAATATGAATTTAAAATTTTTTATCGAGTCTCAGTCTTATAGGAAAAACATTCCCAGATATTTTATTGTATTATCTTTAATTTTTTCCGATTTACACGTTCTAAGTAATAAATAAGTAGTTTTTAGGAATACATAAAGGGGTAATTGGAATAATATCTGGAGTAAATATATTTACATCCAAGCAACAAATTAGATGTTTAAACCTCTAGTAACTGGTAGTTGAATAATCTATTGTTCTCGTATTTTAATAGTCAAAATATCCGAATTCATTTTAATGTACAGTGTATTAAAATATTTTAAAGCATGTTTGATTTTCTATTTGAAAGCTGTTATTTCCCTTCTAGTATATTGTTGATCTGTATTGGCATTGAATACTTAAAAACACGCCATGTATTTTAGACATTTACTATACATTTTCCATTGAAACACGATTGCAAATCCTCTCTCAAACACGAAAAATAAAAAACAACCAAGTTTTATCACGGGACTGTAAAAAAATCCCCAAACACACCGTCTATTACCCTTCGCAAACCCCCATACGCCAAGCAGAACGGACGTGCTCAGAAAGACGAAGAAAAAGATCCTCCGATCTTTTCGGTGATCGAGTCGGCCGAATGTTTAAAGTTGGGGCACTGCGAATTCCTCGGGAAACAATTGAATTGAAGATTTGGAAGAGCTCAAACACACCAGCACTTGTGCTTGAAAAGGTAGGCTAGATATAAAGATAAATATGGATGATGCATATTTTTCCTTTTAAAAGGCGCTTGAGAAAAAGAACGTTCAATATGCATAAGATATCAGGAATGACACTTTAAGGGAGAATATCCGATCCCTTCTTCCTAAACGTTTTCCGGGTTGTCAAAGGCATCTCGAGGAAAAATTTCCGGTGTCCTGTCTAACCATAAGTTTGGGGGATTGTGGGTTGAGAGGAAACTCTTTATTAATATTAACTGGGAGTTATGCTGGAATTAACATGGTTGTTGGGTTTTTTTGGAGGTTATCGCAAATGTTTTTGGTGGAATTGATGCTGGATTTGGTGAGCTGTTATTCGGAAAAATTCTTTGATTCGGTTGTTTAATTTTGGGGGATATAAGAAGTTGGCTTAGTGTTTTTAGTATATCTCTTCAGTGGCGGCTCGTGAGTTAATTAATAGGGTGTTCACACCTATTATATAAGAATTAAAATTTACAAAATATCTAGAAGGAGAAGGGATGTTGGATCAATATACATAAATCTAACTTCTTTTAGTAGAAACATCTCTTTCTTGGTTAATTCACACCCTCACATCCATTTATATTTGTTATAAATGTCATCTTTAAATTCTCTTTTAAAGTCCCTATATTTTTCTTTTGTAATTTGGAAAATGGTCAGATGAGCATGAGGTGTTGGATTTAAGTTCTTTATTTCAACTTTTTTTTTTCCAGCGGCAATTGGGAGAAATGAAGATGCTTTATTTCAAAAACGGAAATTTTACTTAACGCCATTACATCCTAAAAAAAACATCCTAATTAATAAAAAAGTATAAAAAATATTTTAATGAAAAGATTTAAATTATATTGAAAAAGTGCTCTTACTCGTACTTTTCAATTAGCCGAAAAAATCCATTCCAGAACTCAAAAAAAGTAAAGCTGTGCCTCAAAAGTGAAAGCCTCGGCACACGAAATCTGTGCGTACGGGAATCTAAAATGCGAGGACGTAAGCTCAATATTCTCTCGGCAAGCAGTCTGGGTTTCTTCGGAATCTCATATTTTTTACGCTCACACGTGCGAAAAAGGAAAGAAAAATAAGAGTTCATTCTTTTTTCGATTTCTTTCGCGTTTCCGGTAGTAAATTTTTGTTATTGAGTAGAGAAGGGAGGGGGGGGGAAGCATAATTCTGAGTTTAAAAAAAGAAATTGAAAATATATTTCCATTGATATTTATTTATCTTTACATTCGATTTTTGTTCTACTTTTTCTGTGGGTGTTCCCGTGCTCCTGTGCTCCTATGGATGAGCCGCCACTGTATCTGTTACTGGCAATGTGATAAATCAGGCATTATTAATAATGTTCCGGGCAATGTGATAAATTCAACGGAATTTATCAATGAAATTTATCACTTTGCCCGCCTCCACTTCGGACATTATTAATAATGCCCGATTAATCACTTTGCCCGTAACATATCTATTACGATTTTGAAGATATTTTTTATGAAAAAAATATGTAGTGAAAATAGATAGTTAAAAATATCTCTTTTAGAGAGACATGAATGCGTTCCCATATTACCTTGATGTTTAAGGAAAGAAATCATAAATTAAAATAGTTATCCTGGGAGAAGGTCGTTGTCAACAGTTAAAAATTTAGTTGCAATTCGGATTCAAAGTAATAATTTGAATAACTTAGTTAAAATTCACACAAAAACACAATTATTAGATTCCTACTAAGATATTTTCCTAAGCATCTACCGTCAATTATGTAATTATGTTACCCATTCTAAATATGAAGATAAAGGACATGTGTATTTTATACTACATTGAATAAAGTATTATAATTTACTAACTTTCTATTGAACATATTTTAAGGTTCCGAGAAGGAAATAAAATAAATTGATTTTGTGTTTAACACACGAGTAATTTTAATATATTTTTAGGTTTAATAGATAGAAGCATCAACATTAATAAATTCAAAAAATTAGATTTCAAAGTTTACTCCTAAGTTCATTTTGAGAGAAAATGCCCACGGCATGTAAAAATAGAAAACCGTGTCAACGTCTAGAAAAAACTCAACTTCTTTTTCATTACTAATATACGTCAAAATGTTTTAACAAAGAATGTATTCACGACAGAACTCTATGCTAATGGGCTTTTTGAGGAAACTTTTCTCCCTCGAATCTCTTCTAAAATATGTATTTATTTAAATATTTTTCAGAAAACTGATAAAGCTACAATGCGGTAATGTAACATAATGCAGTTTAAAAGAGTCCGAAGTTTAATTTAGGAATTACTGATGCGCTCTGCATCTCTTGTTTCCTGCAATTTTCCCCTACTCCAGGCAAAAAGACGCAGCTTAAAGCAATTTTTTACCGAGTTAAAAATTAGACCGAGTTTCAAGAAAAACTGGAAACTTCTTCCTTCAGAAAAGACACCCAAACTTTTATGAGGCCAAATATTTGGTATTAAAAAGGCTACTTAAAATTCCGGGAAAGGAATTTTTGAATATCGTAAGCTACCCTTTTATGAGTGTGGCGAGTGAGTGAAAAAAACGCCACATAGTTATGTCAGAGCACGAAGACGCTGTAAAACATGCATATCTTTAACGTCCCCGGCCAGATAACTGCACTTCCATTACCATATTTCGGCGTTTAGTTATCGAAAAGCGCTCAAAGCGACAACGGAATAAAGTGTCGGCTGGGGTGGCAGAAGAAAAAATAAAGAACAAAAAAACAACCAGCGACACACCCATCTGTTAAGAGGGAGAGACGAACGAGTGATCGCATCCGGGGTATTTATCAAAGCAAACTTGGACTGAGTGCAGAAACGACTTCGTTTTTCAGCGTCCATCTCCCTTTTTTTGTGTTCCAGGAAGCCCGTATAATGAGGCGGCGTTTAAAATATCGTTTGGCTGAATCGAAATCGTCTGCTGTGGAACCGGAAGACGTCAACCCCGTGTCTTCTGGTCATCTGTCTTTCTGGGCTCATTTGCATAACATACACGGGCCCCTTCCACCCCTCTGTGCAGATTCTTTTGTAGAGGGGGGTGCGTATGAATACGTTATGTCACTTTTAATCCTTTCTGATGTATCTACACGGATGGAGGATTTTGTGCGAACTTTGCAGTTTGTTGCATACTTATTGTACCGTATGTTGCTGAAACTTGACAAGAGGTGTTATTGACGCTATTTGGAGAACAGTTTTTAAATCCTAATGGATGCCCATGAAATTTCTTTGTTTCCATAGGAGCTGAAGATATTTTGTGCAGCCTTAAATTTCAAACTTCATGTTTGATAAGTGTATAAAATGTCAGTATCATTTTATTTCGAGATAAACAACCATACTTTTTTAATAAAAATATTTGAAAATATTTACTTGAGCTTTCTTTAACTTCAAGATTGTAAATAAGTTGGGTCCAGAAAATGAATATCCTTTTTTTATCAACATATTTTATTTACGTATAGTGCCAATGATCTAAAAATAAGAAAATGTATTGAAAATTTTGAAGTGATTTGTCCTTTTCTGAGAGTAAAATACCTAGAAATAACCATCTTCCGTCATCTACAGAACAAGTTCACCGGTTTGTCTACTGATGAACAAGTTTAAAACTGTGTTCCTCCTCTGTTCTTCTGCCAAACCATAGGGGTATGCAATGGGATATAACTTAAAATCTCATTGAAATTCTTTTTAATTGTAAAATAGTCCTAAGTATAATAGTTAATAGTGAAATGTGAAATCTAGACCTTTTTTAATTTTATAAATATTGTTTGTTAAAATACAAGACATGTTTCAATCACAAATTTATGTAAAAAACCCAACCTTGTTCAATTAGAAAATTGAAAAATCGTAATAAATTTTTGCTAAATTATACTTAATATTCCACCTTTTTTAAGAAATATATATAATTTTGGCTTTTTATTCACGAAAGTGCTAAATTATAAATCAATAATTTAAAAACTGTTGTTCTAGACAAGAGGTCCATTCTCGGTAAAAAAAAAACCTCGCTGCATGTTTTATTTATGTCTGGAATTTATTTAAATGAACATGGTATAGGCGTGGTAAAAGTAACGAAACATTTTTGCATAACTCATTAAGTTATTGAAAAAAACTCGTGGAAAGTAATAAATAAATAAAAAAATACCACGAAACCTTGCATCCAATATTTTTTGAGAATGTATAATTCCAATAATGATTTTTGTGACTTTTTTCAAACAGTGGTTGCACCTATTATCATTGCTTTGAATATTGGTAAAGCAAAGGATTATGTCGAAATCAGGAATTTATTACTTCATTTTTATTTGATAGTGTTTGTATTTATTTTAATTTGGAAAGCTTACTGGACTAAAAAACTGCTATCTACTATCTTTTGAAATAGATAGTACATAGTAGTTGTTTATATAATGAATAAAACTGCATGATATTCGGAACAATGTTCTTACCCCTGATATGGCAGAATTTAGAGTACTTTAATATAAAAGGTAATAGCTCGACAATTTCTTTGAATTATTGTTTTAAGAAATACTTTCTATGCACACAATATTTTTACTATAAACAATCCAACAAGCAAGAATTATGATGCCATATCTACTTTCAATTTTAGATTAATTGTGGTTAATGAATGAACAAGATACGTTTGTTGTGTAATTTTTTTTTATTTTTAACCTTGACCCACTATTATTCCACGAAGCTCCGGGTAACTTAACTTTCTTTTTCTATACAGATAAGCCTATGTCATGACGTTAACCCCAGTGCAGATCTGTTGCTAATCACGTAAACAAGGTGGATGAACCTAGATGTCTTAAACTGGCTACATCTTGCTAGTTGGTTGCTAGGGAAACCAATCAGTACTCCCTACAAAATAAGTTAGGGAATATAAATAGTACCGTTCATGCGTTCAACGTTTTATTTTAAACCGTTATTCAATTCTTGAAATAACGAGGTTCATAAATATTTACGTTTGATTCTTCAGGCAACAGTTTTAGAGAAAATGCACAATTTTAAGAACATTTTACCGTAAAAAACCTCTCAGAGGATTTTTATGTCTTATTATCTTAAAATATTTATTTAAATAATAGATATGTTCTTCAAATATAAATTTAGGTTTTCTACTTTTAGTATTATTAGGTTTTCTACTTTTAGTATATTTCAATGGATTACATATGTAATCCATTGAAATATTCAGAAATTGAATTATTTCATAATAATGGTGGAAACTAAATACCTATGGGAAGTACGAGACTAATTTTTCTCAGCTTTATTCTCTTTAAAAGGAATATTTCTTGTAACCTTTTCTTGAAATTTAAAACGAACTTTTATCGTCTTACTGTAGAAAATGCATCATTGTAAAATTTAATCCCATTTATTTAATGAATTAAATTATCTCATAAGGTAATTTTCTATTAAAAAAGCTTTTCCCTCGTGTCTTGTCACTTTAAAAGTAATTATAATCTTTGTAATAGAGGTTCAGTTCTATCTGGTGAAAGCGTAGAGAGTTTTCTAATTTTTAATACAGATATTCCTATTCTTTAAATTTTATAGAATATAAAAGAATATTTTTATAGAATATTTATAAACATATATGATGTTATTTTCAACAGAAGTTTATTCGTATTTATAGGCATGAATAAATTTATTATTTAATTACGTAACATTCAATTTTTAATTCGATAGTTGACTCAAATTTTCAATATTTAATGCAGAGAAGGTAGTTTTTATGTATTTAAAACACTCAAATGATGCAAATTCATTCATAAATAACAGGTTTAAATTAGTTTAGTTTGACTAGAATAACTTTTATAAAACTTTTCCGAAATATCACCAACTTTTAATTAACACTTTTACTGTAATGCAAATTTTGTAATTTTGGTAAAGGTTTTTGTACCATTAATGCAATGTCTATTACTATTTCTACATTTCATACATTTTTCTAGAAAGAATAGAGCATTTTCAATCACATGACTTGGACCTAACAACGGCCTTAGCAACAGGTTCTTGTCCTCCAGTGACGTCATGTGCGAATGCTCTATATGACGATAAAATTTTTGTTGGTGCGAAACTTAGAAAATTATCACTAATTAATCAATCAAAGTATTCTTCATATTTCATGTAATCTAATCTTTTTAACTAAACACATTATTCCACAAATAATTAATTTAAAATTAATTAATTAATAATAACAAAATATTTAAACATGGAGCATTTTAAGGAACGTGTTCCAGGAAGAAAAATGGGAATGACGTGAACTGGGAAGATAATATCTTGCACACAAAGCAGTAAAATAAATATTATAATTTCAATATTTATGTTATTGAAAATGCACAGGCACACGTCTTCAATGGAAAATAAAACGATTTTTTAACCTTTTTTACCCTATGTGACACTATTGGATTTCAGTTTTGTTACTTTTTCTTGAGTAATTAGTTTCTATAGAGATAAGGTGTTATCTAAATTCGACTTTTTCAATTTCACTTTTCGGAGTTTTTTTTAGAAATTACTATACTGATGATTTGTTACAATTATATAATCGAAAATAATATTTTCATCATGTTTAACGAGAGAATAAAAAACAGTTTTAATGTAAAATCATAAATGGAATAATATGTAGATATGTCAAAATTTTATATAACTAGAAATAAAATATAATATACAAGCATGTTAGATAACAATTTCCCCTTTATGTGCTTTAAAAATTAATTCAAGAGTTCTCTTATGTATAAACGATAACCACTTACGAAAATCCAAATTTTATTCAAGTGCATCACTTTGGGGCACATTTGAAATTAAACCCATTTTCTTTAAACATAACAAAATCCAAAAGTTTATTTTAAAGAGTTTCCTCTAAAGAGTTCCAAAAATGTTCCATTCAATTTCAATGAAAACTTTTTCTGGAACTTCAGGAATGCTTTTAATATCTATCTCCCGTCTTATTTTTCAATGTCCAGTGAAGCAAGAAATTATCGTTTTATAATATTTCACATTATTTTCCCCAGAACGAATGAGATGAGATAAAAACATTCCCGAATTAAGATCCAAAAGACAGAGAAGGCTGCGATGCGAAAAGTGGAAATTGCTTGCAAAGAGCATGAATAATTGGCGATAGACAAGGAATATTCACGCGAAGAAGATTAAAGATGATTATATTTTTTACGCTCATCAAGTCTCCAGAGTGTTTACAAAAGAGATTTTCTTCGTTTTTTATTTCTTTTGACATTATTGGACAAATAAAGTGAGTTAGGGGGATCCGGATAAAGTGATCAAGATTTAGAGAAAATTGAGATAAGCTGTGTATGGGGACGGATTATTTAAAAAGAAAAATCTTTATTCGGTGAGTCGTTAAGGCCTTAAATGCGCAAGGTAAGTAATTTAAGTTTTTTCCGCGTTGTTTATAAATTGGTTAAGAAAAGATTACCATTAAACTCGTGTTGAAGGGTGAAAATGCAAAATTGGTGCTATTAATCTTGAGTTATGGTTTATGTTTTGGTTAAGTCATAAGTTTTGAAACTGCTAAAATGTGTTATTTTTATCATGTAGATGTTGATAAATCAGCTGCTGTGGTTTAATCCGAAAAACATAATTTTAATGTTTCTTTAAATCATCTAAAACATTTATAAATGAACTTACTGTTTTAATATTTTCCTAAACACTTATTTTTTTTGCATTTTTAAATTAATAAACTCATTATTGGTGATGGAATTAAACATTTATTAATAAGCACATTAGTATAACTTTAAAGATTATAGAACTCAAGTTTTCGCATTTTTCCTTTAACTATAACTTTTTTGGTTATTATAGTGAGAATTAGACAACAGTATAAATTAATCTATTTGAGGAAGGCATGTTTGAATAAAAATTTGGGATATCTTTATTTTATTTTTATGTATAAAAGACAATTTTTAATTTAACTTTTAGAAAGAAAAATTTTAATTAAGATTTAATTAAGAATAGAAACGCATTTTCCGTGGTAAAAGAGTTCATAACTCAATTTAGTTTTATACAGCCAATTAGGCTACACAAGCAAGATGGACCAAACTTAACAGGCTTTCTAAAAAAGCTTTAATTCAATAGAAATATCTGCAGTCAAATCTTCAGGAAGTGTGTTTCTTCATTAAACTTAGCATACAAAACTTATTAAACTTATAAGTGTTACTTATTGTTTTTAACTATTTTTTGAATAAAAAAAAGGTTTATTTCCTTAAATAGCGGCCAATTAAATTTAAAATAACTTATACTGCAGTACTTATAGAGGTAGTGCCACAGTTCTCGGTCTCCAGGACAGGCATTCCGATAACATATGGGGTACGTATTCCAGCAACTGTCTCGCTAAACATGTATGTTAACTTCCCAAAATAATCAAATTCTTCAACTCTTAGGATATCACTTCCGAAGAAGCCTGTTCATTCAAATTATTTCACTTAACTTTCACTATAATGTAATTAAGAAGGATGTAGCATCATAACGTACGCTAGTAAAAAGTAACAAAAACTAGTTTTTAGAAGACACTCCGATGTTAAAACGGGAAAATAAAAAATAATTTTTTTTGATGAAATTAAATAAATACATACTATAATAAAAGTTTAGAAATGTCTTCTGTTTTTTTTTTCGAATAAATCAATTGGGAATAATCAATTAACTGCTTATTAACTTTCACTACTATTGTATGCTTTAATAACTTTTCAATTGATCTCTAATAAAGCGTCATAAAACTCAATCCTCCAATAAAAACGTTCACAATAATCACATTACTCTAACCAGCAAGCAAGAAATTATCAACACCGTTGCTAAAAACAGACCATAGCTCGATAACAACCAATGCCTCGTATTTTTTTCATAACTCCCCAACACTTTCTAAATGAGCTATTGACACAAGTGAGCGTGGGTGAACACTTCGTAATTGAATAACGAGATAACGCCATACCCGCCTGCTGCGGACCGTGCCTCTAGCTTTCCCTCAGTGTACGACAGCGATCGGGTGTAATGAGGTTAGCACAGATAATATCTTACAAAAATACCCCTTTAGTTTGGTCGGTGGAGGATGCAGCTTTGCTTATTTGAAGGGCATTTCTTCTGTGTTAATTCTGGAGATATTAGCAGCCTTTTTGTTTGAGATTTATTACTTAAACTTACTCAACTTGCTTTGCATTTATCATTTAGGCATATAGAGCATTTTCAATCACATCGGGCCTAACAATGGCCTTAGCAACAGAAATGTTACAGTTTTTTGCCCTACAGAGGTTAACAGTTACAGAAAATGACTAGCCGTGGAATTTTTCTATTGGAGCATTTGCAATCACGTGATCCAATTTCCAAAAAACGCCTTGGCAACAGATAAACAACGGCCTTAGCAACAGTTAAAAGCCCTACAGAAGGTACACAGTTAAAAGAAAATAACCGGCTGTGACGTCACCTGAAAACACTCTATTGTTGTTGGAGAAAGTAGGTTTATTTTATCAAAACCCTCTATATACAAAGCCTGACAACTACGTCACTGTGACGTCAAAGGTGGCGGAAAGTCGCTAAATTTCCCATGTTAAGTCTATGGAGCATAAAAACTTACTTACTTGACTCCTCGCGTTATGTATGCCTTCAAGGCTGATAATACTGTTCTGGAAACTCAAAATCTTTCGTTTAGAATCAAAATTTTGTCCCTTTTGTACAGTTTTTTTGTATTTTCATTCAGTTTTTTAGTCTTAGGACTAACCACAGAGTATAGAGCTTAACAGAGGTCTCATCTCCATAGACGCTAATGGTAACTTTTAAAGCATGGTTTTTCCCATAGAAAGTGTCACCCTCTCAACTGGCTGAATAAGCTCCGCCTCCTTAGCTCCATCGTCGCCGCCCACCCTCTCCCGCTCGCCTTTCACTCAAATCGGAAGAGGGGGAAAAGGAAAAAAAGCTTTCTTAAATTTCCCTAAGTTTAAAATAGTTTTGTCGGTCTTCCTGCCATGATTCAATCTTGGACTTTGAGTTTTTGA
Source organism: Tetragnatha montana (assembly GCA_963680715.1). NCBI lineage: Eukaryota > Metazoa > Arthropoda > Arachnida > Araneae > Tetragnathidae > Tetragnatha > Tetragnatha montana. The sequence goes on from OY796675.1 coordinate 36,246,936, forward strand.
ATCGCAGTTTTTCAAAGCACTACAGCGATTTTCTAAAACATTTCCAAAGAGATTACAAGTTTTTAATGTCATTTAGTTCACTGACTGAGATTTTTTTTTATCATCCAAATGGCTTATTTATTGATGCATATATTAAAACTTTATGCCTACATTTAAAAATTGAATAGGCTTGAAAATATTAAATTTTAAGAAAACAAAAAGTACAATAACATTCAGAGCAAGTAATCATTTTTATTAAAGAAATTATTTTCACACATCAATTTGAACTTTTACACATCATATAACTTGTTTTTCTACAAAACTTACTTAAACTATGAATTTTGCATTTCACAATTTGTGTTATTTACAGTGCGACTTAAGTAACTCAAATATCTCTAATTCATGCATTTTTATTGATCCCTTGAACTCTATTTTATATCAGTTTAGTATTTTTATTAGAGTTTTTGGATAATTATAACTTTTTGTTCGTATCTAGAGTTTTGAATTATCCAAGTTACACTGTATTACAATACTTCGCACTCATATTCTCTTTACATAAATCAGGATTAATCCTGATTTATGTAATTAACTGACTGATTAACTAACTGAGTTAATTAACTGATTGTTTACATTAGTTAATTTATAACATGGCACAAAATTAAATTCATGTTTAACATAAATTCAACAATTAAATTAATGAAGTGATGACAAATCAAGAGCTTTTAACTACAAAAAATAACATAATTTTGGAGATTTTTAAAAATGATACCACAATAACGATAAAATAAATGATAAACAAAATCTGCTTACCCCATTGTTTCAAAAATAAACATAATGCAAAATAACAAGTTTTAAAAGAAAAACTAGATGTTTAAGTCTATTTAAAAATAATATTAATGATCTAAAAAAATAATAAATAACTACTTTAAAATATTTTATTTGAGAGTTTAATTTTTAAATGAAAAGATTCATGGAATAGCATTGTTGTTAAAACAGTCTCCATGGAAACGAGAATGTAAAATCCAAAGATGATCATATTATTGTAGTTTTTAAGAAAGTTCATTAAAAAGTTTTCTGAGTTCATTCATTTAAAAACTTAACATTAAGAGTTGAAAAGATACTTAAATAAATTACGAAACTTGCCGATTATTTGTATTCTTTCTTGTAGAAATTTTGCCATTTCATCCGCTCTGATGTGAAATTATCGGAGATGCCAGATTAACAATTAAAACAAAAAAAAAACAATCAAAGTTTAAAAAGAGAGGGATATTTTAATTCTAGCCAGGGATAATTTCACTACTTTAGGGAAAAAGTCTACAATCTGGGGAAAAGAAAGCAGCTCTGTCGTAATTAAAATGCAACGCCCTATATAAGTTACATATCCAATGAGGAATCAGTTTCAAGGTTTCGCCTTCTCCTGATTGGCAGAGGTGATTGGCTGGTGGAGTTTCAGCCTGAAGTGGCAGCGGAACTAAAAGAGGAAAACTGCCTTTTGGACACTCTGTTAAGCTCTATACTCTGTGGGACTAACATGGCTTATAGTTCAGTTTGCAAATAATGAATGCATGTCATGTAGGTTTTTCTCACAATATTAAGTTTATCTAGGAAATTAAAAAAAATTCACTAGTAAAATAAAAAGTAAAATCTATTAAAAATTAAAACAAATAATTAAATTTTCGAATTCTTCCGACAGTAAACAATTTACTTAATTACACTAAATTCTTTAATTTATTATAAGATTAAACTGATGAGAATCAAGCATTATATTTATTGTTGCGGGAAATGCACTAGTAGCACTAAGTTCTAGTTAATTCTTCTGATTTGTATTTTTACATTTTTCTCAGATGGCATCACGTTTTTGTTTGTTGTTCCATCAATTTGGTTAAATTAAAAGACATTTTTGATACTTTATGCTTATTTCAGATTTCTACTTATTAAACTGTGGTTTAAATAGTGATAGCCATTAAAAATTAATATCACGGCGTTTGTTTTTACATCGTTACATTAATGTTAATAACAAAAACACGAATACTCCTTGTTCAGTGTTACATATAAATTAATCATGGCGTCGTTTTGCATGTGACGTCAAAGGTGGCGGAAAGTGTGACGTCACCCACCCGAGTTGTGAGGCCATTATATAGAGGGTCTTGATTTTATCCATTTACACAGTGATATTTAAACATTATTTAGTTGTATTGTTACTAATTGGTAAACAAAACTATTTTGATTTGCCTTTTTTTGTCTTTCATGTGTACTTTTTCTTTTGTTAAGATTTAAATAGGTATAACAGATTCTGCGATAGGAACTATGCGATTATAAAAGTACTATTTTTATGTTCATTGTATGTATATGAATTTATTTAAATGATGCAATATAAAAACATTTAAATCATGTAATATAAAAACATTTAAATCATGTAATATAAAAACATTTAAATCATGTAATATAAAAACATTTGAATCATGTAATATAAAAACATTTAAATGATGCAATATAAAAACATTTAAAGTAAATGCACTTTAATATTTACAGATACTTATTATAACCCTTGCATTACACTCATGGAACTTTAACTGGGATAGGTTTATTACTTTTGAAACAGAAGTTTATATCTGTAGCTTTATAAAGGCATCATAAAATGTTTAAGATCCTGCAGTTTACATTAATATCTCGAAATGAAATAAATTAAAATTTTAGTCTGCAAAAATAATGGCTAAATTGAGTCAATTAAATGTAACAGTTCAAAGAAATTTTATACATAAGCAGATATTGTGTGATACATTTATAAACAAATGAGAAAATGCAGGTTTTTTTTGACACCAACTTTATCTTTGGGTTTGTAAACTGCCAGTGCGTGGGGTTTATTAGATTATTACTTTAAAATTAAAGTAACGTTGACTCTTCTCAACGGAAGGGAACACTTTTTCAATCATATTGAACCATTCAACGGTGAAGAAAGAATTTTTGGAGCCGAGATAATGATTTTATAATCCATTTTATTTGAAAGAAGATAGGAAAAGACGAAATAATAGTTTCAGATGAGGCATAATGAATTTTCTAAAATTGCACCCTCTTTCCAACCGAGAAATACTAGAAACTGATTTTGTTTCTTTCTAATGGGGATACAATTTCTAAGTTGATTGCTCTGGCTAAAATATGGAGTTCTAATGGAGCCGTCTTATCTATTTCCTGCATTTTTTTCTTTCTTTCTTTCCTCCCTCTTCTGTAATTAATGAACTGATTGTTAAGATGGAGAGAGTAAAGAAAATTCAAAAGAATGGACGTGAAAAAATCCCTGCCGATTCTTGCCTCTTTTGCGAAAAATCTAAGCGTTTTGAGAATTTGAAAATAAAATGGAAAAAAAAATTAAGTCTTGATCAATTTGCCGGTTCGTTGAAGAAACGTTAACATTTCCTCCACTCTAAAAAATTAAAATATAAAAAAAAAAATAATCGGGGACATTTTAAGTAGTTTCTTGCGGTATTTTCTTTGCGACAAAATACAATTACTGAACAACAAAAATTTTTATTAGGCTAGGGTATGAAAAAAAACATCCAACCTGCGTTTGACGTTTCTTCTGCATCTATCTTACCGTAAAAAACGATTTCCTTAAACAAAAATAACACTGCACTAACACAGGAGAAATACTTGTGGTCTCGACCCAACAGGAAAAAAAGGCCAAAATTTAATTTAAAGTTAAGAATGAAGAGAGAAAAAAACTCATTTAAAACATAGCAATTACTGGCCCAGATGTTAAATATCTGTTTCATTCAATGAAGTCAAATTCATCCTCTCTAAAAAGGAATAAAAATTCTTGTGGCTTAATAAAGGCAGTCTTGATCAATATAAATGAGTTCAATTATTTTGTCCAGTGAAAAAGACACGAATTGAAATTCATTCATTTTTAATGAAAACTCAAAAAATCTCCCGAGAGTTTAATCGTTTAGTAAATTTTCATAGTGAAGTTGGATAGATAGCAAAAGTTTTAAAACTTCTAATAGCTATGCTATACGTTTCTTATAATGCCAAGTCAAATTTTTTGATTGAAAAAAAAACATTTATGTATGAGTAATATCTCATATTCGAGATTTTTCATTTAGTTTCCATTTATATTCTTCAAGATAATTCTAAATACTACGCATCGTATACCTAATGTGGAGAATGTAAAATGTTTATCTACTCTAGTTTATGTTATGAATCCCAATGATACAAAAGCGAGAAAACTTGAATATGTTACTAATTTTAATTTTAAAATAAAAAACAATTACGTTTACTTAAAGATGTTTTTATATTCCAGAGTAAAATTATAAGAATAACTTCACACTAATTAATGAAGAGTTGTTAAACATTTAAAAATCTAATTACATTACTAATAAGACTTTTTTCAGTACTGTTATTTTGGTATGAGTTTTTATTTTTAAATACAGTTGCTTACTACCGCATGGCCTTAAATGTACAATAAGACTAAAGGTTACAAATAACTAAAGGTTTCAAATTTCCTAACCCATTTTTACGGGTTACCCATGTTTTCCAATTAAATATAAGTTTTTAAAATTTTAAATTAAAAGGAACTTTTCCTAAATATATTTTTTTAACTCTACGATGCAATGTATACCTACTGGATACTCCAAACATATAGAGAATAACTAGATTAGTTTATAGGACTTTTAACAGGTTTATCTACAATGCTCCTTATTTGCAAGTTCAATTACCAATTCATGCAAATTGCTCAACCTGGAGATTTAAAGAGAATATTCTCCAACCAAAAAATGGCTCTTAAAGCAAAGGGGATATTTTCTTAAACTAGAAGAACGTACTTAACATGGTTCCTTGATTAATGAGTGGTTTTGCTAATTTTTTTCTATTTGTTCGCTTTTATTATCTAAATTACGACCAATTTAGAAGGAGGCAGATAACGATAATCAAAGCAGAATAAATCAGAGGGGTACTCTACTCTCGTTGTTTTCTTAGCGTAATTTAAAGATTTAAAGCGCATTTTCAACGTTTCTTTTGAATTGAAATCTCCTACAGACATTTGCATTACCTTAATCCACGCTTTAACCAAATCTGAAGAAGATATTTTTATGTTTCTAATTTTTGAGCATTAACTACTACTGTTAATAGCGTTTCAAATTTTGTGCTGAAAATCAATCAGCTCGTAGCAATCCTTTAAATTTAGAACAACTTCAAATGCAATATTTGATAGTAAGGAATAATTAATTATTTCCGAATCATAGATATTTTTTACTTAAACACGCATCAAACTATATTTTTTCCAATAAATGTACTATTTATTCTTTAACTAGCTCAAAACTTCTAGAAGATTTATTTTATACATTGATTATAAACTATTTTAAAATTGTTGTAGACAATACTAATCTACAATCAATACTAATCAATACAATCATTAATTCACCATAGAATTTTAAAACTGGAATGCATAAAATATTAAACTTTATGAATAGTTAAACATTTGAATTCAAAACAGAATTCTATTTGGTAAGTTGATGTAAAGTAAGTTTAAAAGCAAATTAGTTTTAATACTATTAATATTATAAGTGACTTAGCTTATAGCTAAGAAAAAATATTACTATACTAATGAGAAATGGTCTCGAAATATGTATTAAACTATTTTTAAGGATTAATTAGGGGTTAATTATTAGTTATTTTCTTATGAATATTTTTTCAAATTGTTAAAGCTAATCAATGTTCTTTTAAATTAAAATTAATTAATTAATTAATTAAAATTAATCATAAAATATCTTTACGCATATTAATAAAATATTTATTCCTTTTTATTCTTCAAAGACTGATTACCAGTTTCTGACATTGAAGGATGAAAAAGTTGTATAGAACTGTTAGAATATTAGAACAAATAAATACTTATTTAAATTTATTATATTTTAATGATAGTAAATATATTAAATTAATGGATATTATATGGGTGTATGGGTGTACTGGTCTTTATTTTATGAATAATTCTAACATTCAAAGTATAATTTTAGTTAGAATTTCTGAACCCTGATATGCCTTATCATTATTGGATTGATCAAAATTCAACTAAAATCACTTAAATATTTAAAAAATTTAAGTTACAAAAATCAAAATTATGCTTGCAATGCAAGGTATTCGAAAATGAAACCGCCAAGAAAATTCAATTGGTGATATTGATTGCTCCTCTATAAATAGACGATCCTCTATTTTTACGGATTTCCCTCGTTCTCAAGCACTTTCGAAACTGTTTCGGAACTAATTAAAAAGAGGAAGTAACGAAATGTGTCCATCCAGAACAATCAATCCCTCGTTTGATGGGTCTTTTTATAGCGAAGCTTGTAAACCTCGTCCCTGCAATTAAAAATAGAACAGGAGGGAAGAGCCCTTACAAACAAAAAGAAAACAAAATATGTTGGGAATTTATGGGATTACGGCATTCAAATTGGCCATAAAATAAATTGAAATAGAATCTAACTTATAATGATGACTTAAAAACTTTAATTTAATTTTGAAAAAAAAAACGAAAAGAAATCCTATTAATACTTTAAATTATTTTTGAATAGTTTGTCAGTTGCATATATTGCCCGTAACTTAACTAACCAGATATAAGTGAATCAAAGTATCTCCATAAATAATTATCTCTGTAGATGTTAAAATATTCATGAAAATCGACTTTAAAAGCTCACGGCGAATTGGACCATATCTTGTATTTGTGAATTAAAGGTTTAGAAAAGAACAAAATACAAAAAACCCTTAAAAAGCCAGTAAACAACATTCTAATTTTCGTAGGAAAAAAAAAACTATCATTCAAAATATCACCTCTTAGATATTAAAATCTACTGATTTATCGTATTCAAAACTCGTAAACACCAGAAGTTTCCATCTAAATAATTATTTAATGAAATATCATTGAATGATCTCAGTAAGATACTTAAATTTCAGCTTAATTATAAACACCTGAACACATTTCTATAAATAGCTATGTACGAATCCAACGTAAAGGAATGACAATCATTTTCACTTTTTTAAATACAAAATGTACATACATTTCCAATATAAAGAAATGATAAAAGCATTCTAATCCATTGGGAGAGTAGTATTCAAGGACGATGATTTCATAACTGGGTAAGTCATTTGTTTAAATTTTTCCATGGTGATTCTAAGGGGTCTTAAAATGATATTGGGCTTTGAATAAAAAAATTGGAAAAAGAAAAAAAAAATTTCTTCAGCCATCACCTAAATGGGTATTGTGTAATCTCATCGAAACGGATTTCGGTTCTTTTTTCATATTGTATGCAATCTTGAATATTCCACTATAAAAGTTGAATTGTATTGTTATAGTTAAGAAATGATATAATCTCTTAAAATTTGTGGAATAATTTTTCTTAATTTTAAATTTAGTTGTATTAGGAATGAGTGGAAGTTATGAATGACTTTAAGCCTTTTGTGTAATATTTGTTTCAATAACTAATAAAAAAAAAGATTACTTGTAGACTCTAGGGTTTGTAAAAATATAATAAGGAAATAAAAATTGAACTTAAAGTAGGGATAGTATGGACAGGTTATTTATACTTTTTTCAATATGTTTAAAGCATTTTAATTATAATGTCCTAATTAATTTCCATAAATAAAAGTATTTTGGGTAAATTAAAAATGATGTAATATTTATTTAAAACATGATATATGTTACTATGCCTACTATCCATAAAAAGTTAATCCAATAAAAATAATACATGTTATTCGAAAATATTACAAATATACCTACTAAGATTCTGATTAAATACTTTATTCTAACTATATTTAAAATCCTTCTAACATTCTTATAACAGTTGCATTATTCATTTTGTTCACATTTTATGATTCGAATAAAATGAGTTTTATGTTTTCAGATTGTGACCTGGTAAAAATATTGTACTATTTCTTATATTCTTTTATAAATTTCTATTATAACCTCAGCATTTTAGTATTGAAAAGTTGTTACCCTTGACAATAATAGTATCACATCAAATAAGTATACCCTCACACATTAATGACCTAAATAGATACAATGAAAACATATTTTCTAACAAATACTAAGTCTATAAGATAGAAAACGATAGTAATGTTTGCCCTTCTTATGTTTTTCAATTATTATTTATTTGGTCACCTAGAGTGATCAAAAGGTCTTAAGTGACTATGTGGATTGTATTAGTGTTCTTGTTTCATGTTCAAATAAATGTGCTTCTAGTAAAATGCTTCATTTGTTTCTAATTCAAGGCCTACAAAAACGTGCTAAAAATCCCATTCCAGAATCATGTGATATAAATAAAGATCCATTCGTACAATAACCATAGAATTCCAACCAAAATGGAACCCAAAACTATGTTTATTTCAGCCACCACCTACGCCCTTCACTGTCATCTGGCAAAATGGCAAACACCGCTGCCTTACCTTCCAACACGAATAAGTCCTATCGTACGACTACCGGCAGTGGAGCATGGAAAAAACCTATTTTACAATTCATATGCCAATCCTCTCACCACATTTGCACAGAATTCCATTCTAGGAAATAGAATATTCCCCCACAATAAATCGGCATGGCTGTGTACGTTTTTTCCAGGCCACCCTGGAGATCTTACCGTAATAATCCTGAATCCTCACGCAGCACTCAGCGTAGGTCTGGAATATTATTTATGGGTTTCATTTGAGGGCAGAATTTCCGGTCATATTTTTTTCCCAATACCCACTCCGCGAAAAATAAAGGAATCCTCAGGATCCAAGACTTCATATCTCGTTGCTTCAGGTTGCGTTTTATTGTTTCGACGCTTTTCACATCGGTGTCATTGGGTTTTTTGTGTGTGTTTTCAGCTTTTTTTTTATTGATCCGGTCCATCTGTTGAACTGTTTTTTATCGGGTGAGTTCCGTAAAGTGGAACAAATAGAGTAATGAGGGGAATAATGTTAGTCTGTGGAAAGTTTTGAAGCAATAAACTACTCTATTGTTTGGTGTCCTCGTAAAAGACAAAAATAAAACTAGATTGATATTTATAATGAAAATAACGAATCCTAAATAATCACAGATTTTATCTTAAATTTGAACAATCAAATAGATGTATCTGAAATATAATAGAACCCAACTTTATCACTTACTTAAATACATTTTAAATAAAATTAAGCATTAATTAATTTAAATTTAAGCATTATTTTGCATTTAATAAACTATTGAGAATGTTCTAAAACGTACTAATGTTGTAAAAAGCTGAAACAAGTATTTAATAAATTTCCTTAGTTAAAAGTTTTTTTTAAAAAACAGTTTAAAGAAATTACACATGTCTAAAATTGTGAAAAACTACTAGTGTAAAGAGTTAAACAGTTTTTCTTCATTCGTAGTAACTCGTGATTTTTGTAGAATTAAGAAATAATAAAAAAAATCTTATCTCATAAAATATAATTTTTACTAGATGCTTAGTATCACCTCATGGAACAAAATACACCTACTCAAATAATTGTAATACTAAAGAAAGTAATAAACAGATCAGTACTAAGAATATCGTCAATTTTTTTGTTCCTAAAGTAAAAAGCGAAAATACAGTAATTGCACTATGCATTTTGTAAATTTGAACTTCCGATTTATTAGTGACCAAATTCGAATGGTATATAGATCTCTACAAGTCAAACACACAGTATATAATAACATTCAAAACAATTTAAAATCTTTATTGACCGATGACAAATTATCTAAAATCTTGCCTTCATGAATATAAAATATTTTGTAATACAAACTTTAATAGTTGCCCTCCCCCTATATATTATAGAAATAACTGTCTGCCTTCATTTAATGACTAATCGCTAACCGAAAAATTTGTTTCTTCCTTCTTTCTAAACCATATGCCCCATCCATCATATCACCATTACTCTCGAAATCTCTAAGTCATAATCGCTAGACGAACTGGTTCCCTTGAACAATACCGCAAAAGCTACTATTTGATATTTTTCGATCTTTACTTTTGTCAGAGATTGATTACTTAAATTTTTTTTCGCCTTAGACGTTTTATTTATTCAGAACTTCGGTTATTTCTGAAGGGAAAAAATTGTACTGCTTATAAATGCATCGCTTACACAATACAGGGATTCTGGTTAGAAAGATAAGACTATGCTACATTAATTTTCCGTATTCAGAATCTTCCTAACTAGTAGTTGAGCTCCATAACAATCAAGTTTTTTCATACTGAGCAGTTTTTTTCTTAATTTCAATACGTTCTTTATATAGAGGTGCAACACTGACAAGCATGAAGTATACGCATCCATAATTATTATAGATCTCTAACAAATATACAATTCATTGGCATTACTTTTTATATCTCTACTGAATTCTGTCCATAGATATATATACTAACGTAACGTAACGTTAGTATATATATATATATATATATATATATATAACTCATCTTAGAATCTTTGAATTTAAACTAGATAAATAATGCAAACTTGAAGCAGCGCCAATGCTGCATGCAACAAGAGCATGAAAATAATTAAGGCAAAATAAATTTTTATAATTAAAATAACCACTCAAATGAGCCAGAAACAAAACCCACAACAATTAATAAAAATTAATAAAGATTAATAAAGTCCACCATACCTCTGTCACTTCATCAGGGGTACCAAACAGAAGCATGGTGGACGGGTCGTTTTCTGTTGGTTGTTGGAGAGTACATACATACAAAATTCCAACCAACCATGGTACCCAAACGACCCTTAACATATACATGAAAATCAAATCCCATAATTAATTTGAACATCAAAAACAACATACCATAATCATAAAGTGAACGAATATAATGCATCAATACCGTGGTAGAGAGCTTATACCAAAAAACTCTCTGATGCCATTTTAGGGAAGAGAAACTCCAACTGCCAGTTTGTCAAATATTGATCTCAAAAATCCCAATGGATATAAGTTAGATTCCAACAATTTATACAGCTCTTTTAAATGTTTAATTATGCTAATATTTCCATTGCAAATAGTTTTAATTCTGTTAATTTGTCCAATAACTGTATTTCTATATATGTTTCTAGAGATATTGGAGTTCCAATATATAAGTTTAACGATATTAAAATTAAAATCATTTCGTTTATCATATATTTCAATATTCACTGCATCATCAACAGAAAAATCAATACTCAAATCCAGAAAGCTGACAATACTTCCATCACTGGTAAGAGCCAAACTTAATTCAACTGGATAGATAGTTTTCAATACTTCCAAAGTTATTGTGCCATTAAACACAATCAGATCATCAACATAGCGAAATATTCCTTGATTAAAATGGTAATTCTCATAGTAGTGTAGAAAAAGGTTGGCTATCAGAGATGAAAAAGATGAACCCTGTGGAATACCACTAACCTGAACATAACAATTTTCTCCGTTATAAATGAAATTATTATATATGCATACTTTTACCAAAAATTCCCAATCCTCCAAATTGATATCCAGAAAAATCTTATAATCATGAAAATAATGTAATAGTACATCTCTAATTTTGTCCAAAGGTAAGCTTGTGAAAAGATCCTTAAAATCATATGTATCAACTGAGGTGACTTTATTTTCCTTTATAAACTCCAATACTTTTCTATTACTATCAATAATCCAAGTAAATCCATCATTTCTAATACTATTAGATATTGTTTTCAAATACTTAACAAATAAATTACCAGGTTTACACATATAAGTGTCAAAACCGCAGGTAACAAATCTAAATCCCAAAGGTTTCTTATGAAACTTAGGATAAGCAATTAAATATGGAATTTTAATTATATTACATGAAAAATTCAATCTCTTAAGTAGTTTCAAAATCTTTTTTGATGTAATAGTATAACTAGAGGTAACTCTATATGTGTCTGATGCCAATAATTCTCTATCAATCAATTCTAAATAAAACTTCTTACAAATCAAAGCATAATTATTGGAGGCCTTGTCTATGGGTGTAATGACAAACTTTTCTCTAATACTCGAAATAGCAATATTCAAATCATTAAAAATCAAATCATTCTTGAACCTTGATTTATTATCAATCACAAAATACTTAAACTCGGCAAAAACCTTACATCTCCATTCTGTAAATGATTCCAACGGTAAATTAAACCTTTTTGCTGTTTTTATACAGAATTTGTCAATATCTTCAGAAAATTTATTGAGTGCTTTTTTAACACCCAAAGAAAAAACTGGTCTAAATTTAGTGCCCTTTTTCATCAGTTCTCTAAGAGTATTATTATCAACTATATTCAGATCTCCAGTTATGACATGGCCATAATGATCATTTTTAAAAGAAAAATATGCTTCATCCTCACAATGACAAATAGCATTTTTCCTAGCTTTATCTGTATTCCTACAAAAATCATTATAATTGAAAATTCTTCTTCCAAGAGGTTTATCGTACTTAAAACACTTCATTATTTTACATTTTCTATCAGGAAAGCAATAAGACAAATCAGAAAACATTCTAGAAAACCCGAAATCATCCAAAACCGGACTGCTAAAGTTTATAACAAAATATAATTTTTCCAAATTCAATAGTTTATCAACATCTATTTTAGATAATCTAAAATTAGTAAGATCAAAAACCAAGATCTTAAAATGTTTACACTTAAAATCAAGTGACTGAAGATACAAATTAAATCTGTAAACCATTACATCCTTCATACCCAAAATATAAGTTTTTATAGGTTTTATATCATAATCCAATAGGAAATTACTTTCATATACATCCAAATTTTCAAATTTAGTATCATCATGATTAATATTCTTTGATCCTCCTCTCTTGAATCTACCGGTTTTTTTGTCATTGATAAAAAATAATTTCGATGCTTGCACATTTGTATGATTTACCTGACTGTTCAAAAAGATGTCATTTAAACCATAAGGCACTAAAGTCCTATGCCTAATAATGTAATAATTTTCTCTATCTAATCTTTCATTCAAGTCTGTTACTGAGTCAAGTATATACAGTTTTGCCTCTTCAAAAGCATGTCTTTTAAAGTGTTCGAATTCTATGTTTACAGAATGACCATGTTTATAGTTTTTTATATTGGATCTATGTAAATTAATTCTAAGGTTCAAAGGATTCGACGTTTGTCCAACATAACCCATACTACAATGTGTACATTTTATATAGTAAATCACATTAGCTGATTTGCAATCCATGCCATCATTATCCACTGTAAAATCACGATCAAACATAGGGCAAGTTTTACACCTCTTATCCCCACAGGGTGTTACCAAACGGTAGTTCAATGATGCATTAGTGCTTGAAAATGGAGGGTAATTTTTTGACGATCCGGGAGGGTCCCCAGTCAAAGGTTTATTAAACCTAACCCTCTCGTACCGAGCTAGTGTGGAAACATCCCCACTATTGCCAGTCGCTAAATTCATACAATTGTGTACCATATTTTAATTTATGAAGAGTGCCATTTCAAGCCAAATATAATATCAAAAAAAACTCGTAACTAGCCACAAAAGTGAAAATTACTAAATTCAAAACATAAAAACTAAAAAACTCGTAACTGGCCATAAAAGTGAAAATTACCAAAGTGCATAACTCAGCGCAAATGCAGCTATAGAGATACCCTTTAATATATAACTCATCTTAGAATCTTTGAATTTAAACTAGATAAATAATGCAAACTTGAAGCAGCGCCAATGCTGCATGATATAATCATATATATATATATATATATATATATATATATATATATATATATATATATATATATATATATATATATATATATGATTCTGTCTACATTTACAAGGAATAAATAACAAACAGCTTATATAATGTGACTTTGGTGAATAAAATTTTAATTTTTTTAGCAAAGTTCATGGAAACTAACAGTATTTTTAAAATTCATTTATTTCAGTCTGAGTGTATTTTTGATAAATGTTAATAAACATCTTATATATTAAAATAATTTGGTTTTTCTTTCGGCCGGCCGCCAGGCCGCACCCCCGTTCCGATTTGGACAAACTCGGTCTTGATAGAAAGCTCTCCACCCCTAGATGAGCCAATAATATATCACGTTCCTCCAAAACATTCCATCTTTAAATTATGCGGTTTTTTCGTTTTGCCCCCTTGTTAACTCTATGGGGAGGTTCCGTTCGGCCGGCCGCCAGCCCGAACCCCTGAACCGATTTTGACAAACTCGGTCTTCATCGAAAGATTTCCAACCCTAGATGAGCCAAAAATGTGTCACGTTCCTTCAAAGCATTCCATTTTTAAATTTTAAACTTTTTTTCAATTTGCCCCATTGTTTTTAGTTAATATTTTTACCAACACAGGCAAAACGTCTTTTAAAGAGCGTGAAGAAAATCTACATTGAAATTATCAAACTTCAATTTTTTTACGTTTTACTAGATTTATCGCAACAGGATACCTCTAGGCATATTGGATTTATAAAAAAAAATAATGGGACAGGTTTAATTAAAGTATAGAGTGTTTTCAGGTGACGTCACGACCAGCTAATTTCTTTTAACTGTTAACCTTTGTAGGGCTTTTAACTGTTGCTAAGGCGGTTGCTAGGTAACGAGGTATATGTTGCTAAGGCGGTTTTTAAGTATAGGGTCACGTGATTGCAAATACTCCAATAGAAGAATTCCACGGCCAGTCATTTTCTGTAACTGTTATCCTCTGTAGGGCAAATAACTGTAACATTTCTGTTGCTAAGGCCGTTGTTAGGTCCGAGCCATGTGATTGAAAATGCTCTATTACTTCTTTCTCTTCAGATGACGCATAAGAATAAATTAGTTGTGGTTAGAAAAACCTATAATTTGATTGAAAAAATTGAACAGTTTAGGGCTGACGATGCAGCTTAAAAAAAGTAATAAATTTTAAAAAAATTAACTGCGCTGCAAGCGTGTGGTAGTAACGAGCGGAGCTCGCATCAGCACCAAAGGCGCGTAATCTAGCTGGTAAGGCGCGGCTTTGCCGGGTCAAACCAGCTAGTATACTTTTAATTAAGTAGTACGTTCTGGCATGACTAAGCATTTTGCAAGATATCTGAACCTATATTATTTATAAAGCTTTAATCCACCTAGAGATTAAATTTTTTTTAGTGTACAAGGGTATTTTGCTAACCCTAACCTAAACCAACCCTTAACTAAAAATGAATTATAGTCCTTCGAAAATTATCAGTTCCACGTATTATATCGTATCCCATTTTTAGGAGAGTAGCACCTAGCACATGGTTGTTTTCCATATGTAAGAAATTAAATGTGTAATAAAAAGAATGTTTCACTTTACCATTTAAAAGCTAAAATTTGGTGAAAATGAGTTTATCCTTATCACACTTCCTCAAACCTGAGTGACGAAATTAATGATTAAAGGTCCTGCATTAGCTTACTCAATCATTATTATCATCCTTTCTCCCAACCAAAAGTTGAAAGCCCTGTTACTCAACCAATGCGTTCATTTTTCTCTCTCTCTCTCCACAGACCACCCGATAAGCAAAAGAATCTGTTAGCACATCCCTCCCAGTCAGTGGCCTTGCACTTAGAAAAGAAAGCGTATAAAAGGGTTTGTCCAGCACACTGATTTATAGCTGTGCTATATGAGGCCATAAAAATACCTGATATCGCCCTTTTTGTGCAGCGTCGTGCAGATCCCTACTATGCTAGACTGGTTTCTCGATTGCGAAAAGTGATTGCCGTGATAGGCCCAAATAAAAGTGCTGCTGGCCCCCCGTAGATATATTAGTTTCTTGAAGTGGATGGGTGTCCTAAAGTTGGATTGCCCGATTGGGTTTGCACGTTTGAGCGGCGCAAAAACCTGAGAGATTTAGTTTACTTTTTTATTTTTTGCGTTTGAAGATGTGTTAGAGTTTCTTTAGGGGAAGTATTCATTTTTATGCGTCTTCTCTTCCTTAAAACCTTCGAAGTTTTATAATGGTTCGTGAAGTGGTTTCAAAATAAAATTTATATTATTTAAAGTCATGCTTTAAAAAAAAAATGCAAAGAAAACTCCATAGGAAAAATGTAATTATGAAAGGAATATATTAAAAATAATCAGATCGCATATTTTTTAATTTTATTTTATTATTAAATTATGTTTAGTAGGTTTTATGTAGAAGTTAATTCTGATTTTTCTGTTTTAATTTAGCTGTATCATGTAAGGAAAACTCGTATAGCGTATAGATTCCTCCTCAGATAACGTATAGCTATTATATTAGTTAAATTGTCAAGTGAAATTATATTTTTCTCGTCATTTTTTAAATTTAATTTCATTATCGAATTAACTGGGTTGATGTTACGAGTTAGAATCATGTTTTTGATTTCAACGTGTTCTTGTATCAAAATTTTGCAATCTGGATGGTAATTTTTATGCCGATAAAACAAAACTAGTGGTTGAGAAAATCTCACGTGGGGGGGTCCAGCAAAATCTCACCAAGGGGGAGGGAGGGGTCCAAAATTTGGCAAAAACACCTCACGTAATTTATGGACGTCCCCTTACTTTGTTCTCTAGGAGTCAACCAATAGTCTAGGTTTCTTTATATCTCTGTATTTAGTTACTTTCAATGAAAAATAAAGAAAATATTTGAAAATTTAAAGTTTATATGAAAAATTGAATACATCCATTCATCAAAATAAACTCAGAAAAACGACATGGTAGGTACTGAACTCATTAACAACTCCACGGGAGACGAGATTAAATATGCAATGCTATTCCATATGGAACATTTCTGATAATGTATTTCGATAAAAAATGGAACCAAGAGACAGTACTCAATTTTACATAGTTTAAAAACTATATTTTTAACAAATTTAAATTCAGGAATCGGTCTAAAGTCTTCAAGATTAAACTAAATATCTGAATGATTGCAAATTTTACCCGATTACACTAGTTAACATTAACCCTTTTAGTCCAGTAACCAGGTAGTTTTTTCAGGAAAAAAATCCGGAAGTTTTTTTCTCAACGGTTTTATATGTTTTCGAGGGTGCTGAATCCGAATCTGAACTTTGCATACAAAATTTCGAATGGCATTTTGGTGAAAATTCGAAAAAACCCTAAAATTTCACCCCATTTTTTGATTTTCTACCTGTAGAACGGAAAGTATGGGTTTCTCATGAAAATGTCAAGTATAGAAAATAAAGAAGATAAAAAAATATACAAAATTGTCAATTACAACTTTTTTGTCAGACCAATAGTGAGGCCACTAGAGCGCGCTGAAAAACAGACATTTTTTGGCCTTTCCGCGAGAAAATGGAAAACGCTCGCTTCCACCCTCTACAAAAGGAAAAATATTCTTTTTATCAAAAAAAAATTACACCACATGAAAGAGCATTTAATTCTCTACAAATAACGTGCCTTAAATTATTATTTTTTAGAGAAGGGGGAGGGAGCGAGGCAAAGATCAAGAATTAAATTTTTGCGCCTTACAGCCAAAACGAACTTTTGCAGTAGTTAATCTCCAATCTGCGCTTTACTTCCGGTATATTACCAATAAAATAGGTTGTTGTGAATAAATTGATGACTAAGCATGCCTAAAAAAAATAATTTTTAAAATTTATTTATGAAATATTAGGTATTTTGGGCGGAAATTCAATCAAATTTTTAAATTCATATAATAAATTATGAGAATATTTTAATGAACGAATTTATATGGATGTTGCATTGCTGAATCCAAATTTGAAGTTTATTTTCATTTAAAAAGTCAACTTCACATAAAAAAATGCAAAAAATCTCAAATTTTCGCTTTTTTGTTCGATTTTCACCGATTTTCTCAGAAACTATTCGTTTCTCGAATTAAACCAGTACACCAAATTAAAGTACATAAAATGTCCTATAAGATGCACTGATTCGTTTTTATTTTGCGAGAATCAGTGTACGCATTAGAGCGTTCTGAAGGAAAGGGATTTTCATGTTTCTGTGTAAAGTCAAGAAACAGATGTAATTCAGCGCGCTCTAGCGACAATACCTCACATTATAAAGTAAAAGTTGAGTAGTGTATTTTGTAGGAAATTAAATGTACTTTCATGTGGTATAAACTATTTGTCTGTAACGTGTATATATTTGGAGCTGTAGAGGGGGAAAGGGAACGTTCTTCACTTTTTTTGTAGAAAGTCAAAAAAATCGCTGCGCTTCAAAACGCTTTAAAGTGTACACCGCTTCTCGCAAAATAAAAACGAATCAGTGCATCTTATAGGAAATTTTATGTACTTTAATTTGGTGTACTTCTTTTTTTTGAGAAACGAATAGTTTCTGAGAAAATCGGTGAAAATCGAACAAAAAAGCGAAAATTTGAGATTTTTTCCGATTTTCGATATGAAGCTGAGTTCCCACGCGGGCACAATTTTGATATTCGTAATCAGCGCCTTCGAAAACATATAAAACCGTCGAAAAAAACCTTCTATGTAAATATTTAAAAAAAAGTACCGATTGCCTATGTTAAATGGTAATATAGTCCAGTAACCAGGTAGTTTTTACAAGAAAAAAATCCGGAAGTTTTTTTCTCAACGGTTTTATATGTTTTCGAGGGTGCTGAATCCGAATCTGAACTTTGCATACAAAATTTCAAATGGCATTTTGGTGAAAATTCGAAAAAACCCTAAAATTTCACCCCATTTTTTAATTTTCTGCTTGTAGAACGGAAAGTATGGGTTTCTGATGAAAATGTTAAGTATAGAAAATAAAGAGGGTAAAACAATCTACAAAATTGTTAATTACAACTTTTTTGTCAGACCAATAGTTTAGCCTTTAAAGCGCACTAAAAATCTGGCAATATTCACCCCTGAGGCGGAAAATTCACCATATCTTCTGTAAAAAAGTAACATTTGATTTAAATAAATAGGAAACACTACTTTAATAATTTCTTGTATGATTTAATCTTAATTTCTATCCCAATGATTATTAATTAAATTAATTATTCTTTAGTATTTTCCCCCAGAAACGGTTTTTTTGGCAATGAAAAATTCATTTGCTTGTTCATTTTTATTTGTGCAAGGAACCAACTTCCACTGAAAGTCTTTTGTTAAGTATTAAGGGGACTCGGTACCAAAAAAAATTTTTTTTTTGTTTTAGGGATTTTGGGGGTTTTAAGGTGGTTAAATTATCTGTTACTATCTCATAATATGATATTAAGCAAAAAAAGTCTTAAAAAAAAATTATTTTTTGAAAAATTTAAAAAAAACATCTGAAATTTAAGAAATTTAACACTATTTCAAAACGCTACTCCTCCTTTATTTGTCAACATTTTCACATTCTGTTTTTACTGGTATGTACAGTATGATCTGTACTTTGATTCTAACAGGGGGATTTGGGATATTCACATTAGTTTTTGAGAAAAAAAAATTCTTAGTGTTTCTTATTAAAAAGCGAGAAAATCTTAAGAAATTTGTCCTATTATGCAGTGTAAAACAAATTGTGGGTAAAAAATGTAAAATGTCTCCTCTATCATTTGTTAAAACTACCTTATAGAACATAAATATCAAGTTTCATACCATTTGGTCTAATAGGAAAAAAGCTTTAGGGATTTGAATCTAATAAAACCATGTTTTGAGAAAAACCAATTCAAAAATTTCAAAACAATGAAAACAATTTTAAACACTAAAATAACGCCTCAATTATTTTTTTACTCTTTCTTATGATGCTTATTAACATTATTAAACATTAAAATGTACTGTTTTAATTAATATTTTTGAAATTTAAGCGAGAAGGAGATAAATATGAGTAACGGGAAAAAATTTATTTTTTTCTTCAAAAATTAATTTTCGGAACGTAACGCACAAATAATGTTAGTTACTTTATAACAGATAAATAAATTAATATAAAACACTTAAATAGGTGTCAAAATTGAATTATTTTTAAAAATACGCGAAAAATATGATATTTTCAGATTGCAACTGATGAAAAAAGTTCAAAAGTATAAAACAAGCGCTACATGTTTCTAAACAAGCATAAATTGTGATTAAAGTAACCACAAACAATTTTGATTCAGTTTATAAAAAAATATGTGTTATTAAACCATATAAACTGATATAAACTAAAAATTTCGAAACCAAAACTAAAAAAAAAGCTAAAAGTGCTTTTGAAAAAACCATTTTTTTTAAACTTAGAATAAACCAATCGGTTTGAAATTTTGGATAATTAATTTTAGGAGTATAAACTATATTAATAACCAAAAATCTCAAAATCGATATTTTGGCCAAATTTTGGTACTGAGTCCCCTTAACTACTTTACTTTCGATCTATCCTTCGCTCCCTCCTCCTTCTCAAAAATATAATTTAAGGAAAGTTATTTATAGAAAATTAAATGCTCTTTCACGTGGTGTAAAATTTTTGTTGATAAAGTGAATATTTTTCATTTTGTAGAGGGTAGAAGAGCGCGTTTTCCATTTTTTTGCGGAAAGGCCAAAAAATGGCTGTTTTTCAGCGCGCTCTCGCGGCCAAACTATTCGTCTGACAAAAAAGTTGTAATTGGCAACTTTTTAGATTGTTTTATTTTCTTTATTTTCTATAATTAACATTTTCATGAGAAACCCATACTTTCCGTTCTACAAGTAGAAAATCAAAAAATGGGGTGAAATTTTAGGGTTTTTTCGAATTTTCACTAAAATGCCATTCGAAATTTTGTATGCAAAGTTCAGATTCGAATTCAGCACCCTCGAAAACATATAAAACCGTTGAGAAAAAAACTTCCGGATTTTTTTCCTGAAACACCCCTTTTTTGACACCTGGTTACTGGACTATTTGGGAAATGAGACTAAATATTCCAATCTATAATGTATAGTAAATAAATTTTAAACAAGTTTCCAAATAACAATATTTGTTAGTCATTCGTATTAACTCATACTGAGAAGGGAATGGACAACTGCAGTCAATTTTTAAAAAAATCTTAATCTATTCAGAATCGCTTAAAACCTCCAGAAAACATTTTAATATACCTTTCAAAGCGCTAATTTTTAAGTTTAATTTTAACTAAAACAGCTTCGTTTCGGTTTGAGCTGAAACAGATTTAAGACGTCACGCGTGCCTTGTTTAGAATCATTCCATTTTGAAACACATTGCGCTCTAGTTTTTGTTTTGTTTTTACAGCCTACTGTTTCCATGGAAACGGTGTTTCGCATATTTTCGAGAGGCTCTTTTAAAGTCAGCTTTTATGTAATGAAATATCTTATAATTAACTAACAAAACTTTTCTCGGAAATGACAAGCGTATTATTTGGATTCAGGAGAAAATTTTTAATAAGTTAAAATTGAATTTTAAGAGATGCTGTAATTCTTCATTGAGACAACCAAAATAGGGCACTCCATAGCTGGTCCTTATTGAAATTGTTACCATGTATCGTAAGCACCAGCAGCAAATCCTTTAAAACACGGCCATTGAAAAAGGAAAGAGCCGGCACTCTTCATAACACCAGAAGCCATCAAGCAATCTCTAGCCCCACGCGGCGCTTAACCGGATGCTTTAGTAGTGACAGGGGCCAAGTTTTATTGCAATGGCCGGTAATAAAACACCTTCGTTAAATACGGGCATCCATAAAGCCGCTATCGCATTGCATTTGACAGGATTGGCCGGCCCGGTTAAGAGATCTGTGTCATCCCTCACCAGTTACCCCTGGCGACGGAAAAAACGGCGATGAAGAAAAATCGACTTTTCTGTTTAACGACAGGCGTTTTTTGCCATCTCTCGAAATATGCGCCGAAAGATCATCCATTTTGCTCAAGAGATGTGACACCGGAGTCACGGGGAGTCTTCCGTCACCCAGAGATGGCGATCGTTACGCCAATAAACTCTTCTGCGGAAGGTTAACGGGGAGAGTGCGACATAAATTCCGCCGGATATGAACAAGAGGCGTCCACGTATTTATTCGGGCATGCCCATTTGGCGTAATAGAAAATCCATTACACCCAGCTTGGAGCTAATTCGTTTTTAGTGGCCTGGATCGTTCTTCCATCAACAAGCGGCGGAGAGTATATCATATCCACGCTCTGGGGTTGTTACTTATCGTATCAACGAGGAGAAGCGCTTAGAAAAAATGAGTTTAATGACACAAAAATGCTGTCGAAGTTTTGAATTAATAAACAGGCACTAAAACTCTTGGAGAGGGTTTAGAAGAAATTTTATCTTGGGATGTAGTGTCATGCGATACTTAGTAGCATTAGGTCCTTTTAAATATTTTCGGAATTAAAGCCATTAAAAGCGAGCTTAATTTTCTTTTTGGGTCGTTAGTTCTCTTGAAGCAAGTTTTATGCTTAAGTATTTTAAGTAATTTCTTATTTCTTAAATACCTTTTTAAACTACTATAATATTTACAGAAAATAAATTATATTTTTTTCATCAGTATTTTGTGCAAAAGTAATACTATGTAGTACTTCACATCTTCTGAATTTGTCTTGAGGGAAAATCGTATGGATGTTGTGAAAGATGGATAACTTAATTAATCGTACCTAAAACAAGCCTGTTGATATATCGAAAGTATTTTCTTTCCTTAATGATCTTATTCATCATAGAAAAGTAAAAAATAACAGCATCATGCCAAAATAAAAATATCAAGGCATTGCTTTTAGAGTAAATACTTACCTATGATATTTAATTCGGTACTTAATAAATTATGCAAATACGTTTGGCAAATCTTTTAAGTAGTAGATGGGCATCAACCAACAAGAAAAATGGCTTGTTATACTTTTGAAATCTCGCCAAGCTTAAAAACGATCAGTTAGTTGGTGAGTTTCAGGGCGAAAAAAAATCAGGCCAAAACGCAAACGCCAAATTTGGCGTAACCCCGTCTAAGAATTTGAAACAGAAGTGACTTAGCGCCTTCTCTGTAAGGCCGACGATATAAAGTAGTACATAATTCTATTGTCATTTTGATTTTCTAATTTTTAACCTTTTTGAATCAAAAGACGTTACAGGTTGAAGTCGTTTGAAGTAAAAGTCGTTTTAAGACGTTACAGACCACTACACTTGGAATCAAAACATTGTTTTTCTTTAATTGACACAAAACATAGGAATGTTAATCTAAACCACAATGTAAAACTGAGTCATACTTTTAATTCATCCCTAGTCGAATGTATTTAAACATTTTACAACGTGATAAAACGAAGGGCTTTCAAGTACGAGAAAAAAACTTGAATTTTTTTCCTTTAAAACCTTAAACATCAGTCTGTCTACTTTAGAAAACTCGATCCAACTACCTTGAAACTATCGACTTTCCCAACACTAAAATTCCACTTAAAACCTCCAAATCAGGGCACAAATAAAACCCCACCACACAATTACCTTATCACCCGTTCCTGGAAACATTTAACCCTCCATTGTGTACCCAACCCTTTGTTGGGCGGGCTATTACCCGTCAGGCCGTTTTTTCGAGGGACCTGATTTCCCGGGCACCTGCCACAAACATTAGCCCATGATGGATGGTGGCGTATCCCCCAGTTTAAGAAGCGGAGGGCTGAAAGTTCTTGTTACCGATATATACGGAGGGATATATCCCTTTCTTGGGCGGGCAGCGGGGCGGAAGAGATGGAAGACCACACGACACCTGGCCATTTTGGAGAGAACGGCTCACTTGAGTGTGGGAGTGCTTGAAATGCGATTACAGGGTGGCGTGAGGGAAGGGATGGGTGGGTGTTTTTTGGCTGGTTGAGTCAATTGAAATCGTGTTTGAAGGGAGGAGGTGTTGATTTTTTTAGTAAGCTTCAAAAGCAATTCCTCTTAAATATATTGTGAGAGTACTCTGTGGGATTTAAGGTTGTATTACTAGATTGATGAGTAGGTTGTATCAGCCTTTGAGGGCACTTATTATTCTACTCTTCTGATAGTATTGATGATAGGGTGTTTTTAATACGAAGTTGTGTATCCCTGAGCAATTTTTAACTCAATATTACTTTTTTTGAATATCCAATATTTTTGAGAAAAGAACCGTAAATACCTTTATTGCCTTGTCCAAGTTATGTAGCCTCTAGTCAAAGTCATCTAGGACAAGCAGACCAGTACACACTCCACCTCGATGAGTCATTCTCTCGGTTTTAAAGATGGCGAACGTCGAAATAGCGCGCTCTTCTTAAGTTTTGCCCCGCTCCTCAACCAATCGTTCGATGGCTCATGGAAGAAAAAGACGGAAAGAATGACTCATCCTTTTAGCTGTCCCGGCCTGCTTGTTCTAGATGGCTATGCTCTAGTCCAGTTTAGAATATCTGCAGTTTAATAAAAATACAATTTATTTTGCTGAAAATAATACAAGACGATGAGGGAAAGATGTATTTTAAAGTAAAAATTGCTTCGATTGATTTATCTTTCAACTATTACACTTTTAGGAGTCTATAAAAATATAGCAATTATTTATACCAGTTAATTTTAATTTTTTTATTAGTTCAAATTACTTCCCTTTCAATTACTGTATTAATAAATAAATCAATTTCTTTTCCATTATTCAAAATTTTCGAATTATATTTCTCTTTGTATTGAATAGATATGCCTTTAGTAGAACCAGACGACGTCAAAAAGCAACCAAACATCAAAGCAACAAACTTATCTGAATAATCTCACCCAATGTCTGTCTGAAAATTAGCACGTGTTAAGCAGACATAGCACAGCCAAAAACACCGGTTACCGTACAGGAATTCAATTATTTCACAAACGAAACCTCAAAAAAAGGTAAATCAATACATACAAGCACATTTACTCCATTTATTACCACAAAGCGAAACAAAAAAAAAATCCCCTTCCATTTCCCTACCTACTTCTTCCGGAGCGTCATTCCAACGAGCTTCCCGCGTATGATGATGGCAAGAACAGAACTCAACAGAAAAAATGGCTGCACCACCGCAAAACAAAACAATATGACAGCCATGATTAATTTTACGTGTTATTTTCCGCTGATAATGAATCTACATTCTTTATTCTAAATCAGAGGATCTAATTAATTGAAACGAATTCGTGCCCGCTTCTTGCAGATGATATTGCTCCTTTTTTAGCCGCAGCCAGGCTCTTCACTAATTCCCTTTATTCTCTTTCCATCTTTCTATTAAAGACTTTCCTTCCGATGATAAATGCAGTGCGCTTAATTTTGTTTGGCGGACTGCTTAGCAAAAAGTTCGCCGTTTTCTAATTATTTGTGTATTCCGCCGATTTTGTGTTCTTGCCCACCTTGCTGCGAAAATTGATGAATTGCGAAGGGGTTTTGCGGCCAATAAAGGACGCCAGAACTCGTTAGTGAGCGGGGAACAATGGCTTCTTTTAATGCCCGTAATAGGTGGTTAAGAACAAGGACAAATTGTTATAAGCTGCACGCAGTCCTGAAAGGGGTATTGAGTTACGGTCGTCGTTGTTTAGAAGGTTGCTCTGGAAAATAAATTTTTCCGGAGATTAAGGGTAAGGTTGTATGAATAAATTGGATTATTTCTTGAGATATTTATAGACGAAACAAAGAATGTCAAACCCGCATTGTATTGTGGGATCACTGGAATAATGTAGTATAATGGTTTTATGTACTATAAGAATGAATGTTTTTTTATAGTTCTTTTCCCATTAAAAAAATTGCATTTTTTTTTATATTTCCTAATCTGTTTATAACACCTCAAAAAAGATTAGGCTTTACTCATTATGAACTCGTAATACCTAAAGTTAATTTTTAACAATTGTCTAAACATTTTCCAATCTATCTGACATCTTTGAAAATAGCTTTTGATAAAGTATTATTAATATTTCTTTGAAAGTAATCACACCTCTTGTTTATGTTTATGGCCTTCTTTATTTTTATCTTATTGTTCTTTGGAATCGAAAAATATATCGAATAAATAAAAAAATATCATATTGTTTTTTTGCCGTTTGAGTAGGCGGTTACAAGTTAAAGTTATTTCGATTACCCAGTAGATAAATATTGAGTAAGTATAGCTCAATCTAAAGAAAAAAGGCAGAAAAAAGTCCGGGAATGTAAATTGTTTACAGACATTTCGAGAAAAGCCAATCAAATGTTTGATGCTTTTGTGTATCTAAGTTCTTATTTAACCTTAACCTTTATTTTAGGAATTAAGAATGGTTGACTGTAAAACAGTTCATTTAAATTTAGGTTGTTGTTGTTTTAAATCCCTTTAATTTTAACAATATATTAGAAAACATGGTTATAAATAAATAAACTTCTCCATCTAAAAATACTTAAAAAGACATTTTTTTGCACAAGGAAACTGCAATTTTATTCAAATGGCATTAATTTAGTTAATGCTTGTAAACATTACATTTTTCATGCATGTTACCAATTTTGACCCTAAAATTTTATAATGGAAAATTATTAAAATAACCAATAATGCATTTACTACCTTAAATAATGAAGCGTCAACAAATGAAAACATTTTCTCCACTTCTTTTCAACAGGCTAAAACGTAATGTGGTAGCTTCAGAAACTTTCTCTTTATACCTAATTCTGAAATACTACTTCAAGCTAATTGCTGATTATCCCAGGCTTTAAAAGTTTGCTCAACACATTTCATCCATCCGTAACACCCACAATTCCCACCACCCTCCAGAACATAATCCCCCAATTCTCCCTTCTCTCAAACCCACCCTTCATACGTGACAGCAGGCCTGTTCCCCAGCAAGCACAGATTGATAAATTCCACGGTACACTCCACCCTAACCCTCAGTCCATCAGTCCGAATGGACTCGGGCAGTTGGGAAAAGTTAGCCGGTCCCTCGTTTTTTATGGAGCTTCCCTCCCAATCCCGAGGGCCACTTTTCTCCTACTTGCGAGTGCTACCCCACACCCCTAATCAATCCATGCAGCTAAAAGTGTGAGGGGGATAGGGGGGTCGGCTGGCTGAGATGTCAGGATCTGTCGGATCGGATTAGGTGGTGTCCGTTTTGGAGTTGGGGGATTTCTTGAGGGGTTGTATTGGAAGGTGGTTGAGGTGTGGATGGGCGAGGCATTGTTTGAAGATAGAGGAAGAATGATCAAATGTGAATGTTTTCAAGTTTCAATTTCAAATTTATTAACACAAACAAGTGCATTAATAAACTCATAAAATTGAACGAAAACGAAAATACAAAATAACTGACTATTTAGTTTAAAAAAAAGGGAGAAAAATAAATGAATGTAAAAAAGAAGAAATAAACCAAAAGGAAAATAGTAAATATTATCCATGTGATATCATAAGAGGAAAAGCAGTTTCACTGAAAGAAGATTTATACGAGTATGTTAATCAATAGAAGGTAGAGTTAGTGGAAGGATGCATGTTATATAGAGGGTTTATTCGAAAAGAGAGTCGTTTGACCACAATTAAAATACATGTAAAGCACTGGAGGAATCCCATATTTTTTTGCAAAAACATTTATCATCAATATTTAGCTAGTTAGTATATTTTGTTACACATGATAAATGCTTGAGTGTGAAGTGTAATTAAACCAAAGCCTAAAATCGGTAGAGTTAAAATATTAAATAACACTTTACAAACACTTTTGTAAGTTTTTTTTTGTATGGTTAAACGAATGTACAGCTGTAATAATATAACTTAATTTTTACACATATGGACAGATTCCTCTTTAAAGAAAAGGGGGAAATTATTTCCTTAGAAACTTTACTTCATATTTAGTTCCAACTCATTTTTTAACTAATGAAAATCGATTAAAACATTTTAAAAAATAACTTCACAAATTATAGCAAACATGTTTTTGAACATCCAATGTTGAATCTTAGGCTTGAATCAGCACCAAAATACTAGTAACAAACTATTCATAACGACTCTCCCATAAATAAATCCAAATTACTACTCTAGCCTAATCAAATGGATAGCAACTCCTCTATAATAAGAATCCATATCACTCCCTAATTAACAGACAATCCTAATTTTACCTCAGAGACCCCTCTCCCTCCGTCCATAAAAGTTCTGTACCGACCCTCCCTAAATAGCACACGGCCGCTTAACGGTCCGCCGCGCCGTCCAACAAGAAAATGACCGTAGCCGTAAAGGAATCAAACAGACTGAAAATACCCGCTTCCCATCTATTGGGCGAGTGCATCAGACTGATCTGACAATGCCTCCGCTGTAGATGGTAGATATGGAGGCTCCATAAAAACATTACGCGTTGGCACGGCGGGCTTTACTACACGGCCAATGACTTCTTCTGGAAGAATAAGCGAATTAGGAGGCATGCGGCGTGGATTTGTGAGGGGCGTTATGGGGGCTTGGGGAGCTTTCGAGGGATAGTGTTATGGGATTGGGTGCTAGGTGGTTTGTTTGGGTCTGGGATTTGGTTTATTATGTGTGACGTGTTGGAGGTCAGTTGGGTATTGATATGGTGTGCAATCAAGTATTTAAAACTGTGTGTCAGTTGTGCTTTTTAAATAATAATGCATACATATTGTTTGGAGAATGAAAAAGTATTTTTCAGTAATATTTAACTTGATTACTTTTTAATAATTATTTTTCTTAATTTAAATTTTAAAAATAATTGTGTGCTATGCAGAATTTTCTTGAATGGGTGATTAGCAATGATTTCCAATTCCAGTTAATTACTATTTTAAGTGTATTTAAAAATAATGTACGTATAAGTTGAAAAGTTAAGATGTGTGTAGGACTCGTGATCTTCAAAATTATACTGTGGTTGTGAGAATTTCTATATGTTATCAAATGAATATATTTAAAAGGGCGTATTACAATACTTTAACAAATTATGTTCCTGTGTTGGTCATTTCTATTAGAAATGTAAATACGGGTTATTTATTTATTACTGCACACTATCCACTTACTAAAACTTATATTTATTTATAGTATTGATGTCAGAGTGCTAATTTTAAAATACTATAAAAAAACCTTCTATTGATAATTTAATTCAAAAATATATCACATATTTTTTTAAAGAACATATTAAATTTTCTGAAAGAGCTGACATAAAACATACTTCTTCATTTAACACCAATATAAAAAACAAAACATAGCATGTGAAGAGTTTTAAGGGTAAATAACTCAAAGTATTATAAATTTTAAAATAAATATCCCAGGCAAGAAAAAACTACGTACTTGGAAGCAAGGAAATCTTTACAGAAAATAAACTCCAAAATGAAATAAATTTTCTTTCCATGTTTAACACAAATACCTTATTTAAATTTCCTAATACCCGAAAGGACTTTTTTTCAACTCAACTCTTAGGGATCAAATTTATAGATTTAACGAAGTTGTTTTTGTAAAGAGATTTACTTAATCAGATTAAAAGGAATTAAGAGCACACATTTTTAAGTGAATCTTCTGGAGAAAAAATGTTTTATGAAACTTCAGTGAGTAAACGTGATTTTTAAAAATCAATACATTTATAAAAATGAGCATAACGGTATTTCAATAGTATTTTATAAAAATAAAATTTTATCTCTAAACTCTTTAAATCTTGTGTTCATTAAAGTCTCAGCTCCAAGACCAGTCCTTTCTGATTTTTCTCCACCTTTATTTTATCAGAAGCTTGGTCACAAATTTTTACTTAATTCAAATAAACACAAATCTCTCTAGGTAAATATAAATATTTAAATGTTTTCAAAATATTTGGTTACATCACTGGATATTTCTAAAACTTGACTTTAAATTTTATTTATTCTTACAATTTACCTATTGTTTCCTTTTGCAAAGCCATTTTCAACTACTTTTAATTTCACATCTGACTGTTAAACTCCTAAATTCGAGATACTTGCATAACAAGTTGTTAAATGAGGTGTTCATAATAAGAGTTTATGAAGATCATCGAAGTTAGTTTTACCACTTTGAGTCCTAGACCGCCCGTGATTGCTGTTCAATCCTATAGCAAAATTAGGGCAACTAGGACTGAAAAGGCTAAGTAATTGGAGATTTCCTGTAATAGTGCCTGCTTAAAACTTGTGATTTAGACAACTACCACACGAAGAAAATGGTCTGGAAAATGTCTTTTATTCCGAATTATCCTATTCTTACTCAAAACTCTATCATTCTAAATAGTTCAATTATTATTATCCAGTATTTTCTCATTATCTTACAGTAAAAAAACGAAGGATTCATGAAAAACTATTCAAGAAGACATATATCACGCTGTCTATTGTTCCATATAACAACAAGCCATTTTTTTTTAGCTTATAAGTAAACCTTTACTCAAAACTTGGTAAAAATGGTAAATTGCTGTCTGAATTTCTATTTCAAAACAATCTCTAACTATAAAAGCTAAGTTAAGAATCTTCGAGGCACTCAAAGGCAAACCAAACAGACGAAAGTACGACACAAAAAAGCAGGAATACACTCTAAACAAACATTCAGCAAGTCCTCCGAATGCATCCGCGGAATAATAGAAAACGCGAGGAAAAAGGCATGGGTTAGGAATACGAAAAAGTGCAAAAATAAACGTGCTGAAATGTGGCCTCTGCCCAATTAGGCCGCGGTCCTCAGGCAGCCTTTAGTCACGAACTAGGCATCCAATTTACGGCTGCTCCGCCTCTCTCTTTTATTTGCCTTGTTTATTGGCGAGATTGGCGGGAGGTCCGTTGAGGATCTATTCCGACGAGGATTGCGCTGAGTGAGCATCGCTACCGGGGATATGCCTGTTTGGCGAGGGTTGGTGGGGATATGCAGAAAAGGTGGGGTGCTCGAATGGTTCGAATAATATCGACCTTACTGGTGGGAATGTGGAAGTGTATGTAGTCTGTTGTAGCAGTTGCTTATAGAGTGCGAGATGTAGTCTGTAAGAGGAATTTAGAAACTCAAGGCTCATTTATACTGTTTCCCTTTCATGTCCATCATAATAATAATCCTCACAGAAAAGAGAAACGACTGTTCACACTTGCCATTTTGGATTATTCCTTCTACATGAAGATCGGAAGTGAAGAGTCTAAATGAGCCTTTAAAATTTAGATGTGAAGTGTGGAAGGTGTCGCAACTGGAGCAAAAACTAGCATGGAATAACACGGTAATAACCTTTATATTCCAAAGTCGACAGAATGAGAGGTGGTTTCTAGAGATGTAGTTTTTGAGAAAACAAGGAATATAAAATGTGAATATTTTTTACTATACCGGGGATTTACGGTAAGCTTTGGAAAAGAAGAATAGAAATCAACAGTAAAAGAAGATGTGATGCTAAAGGGGAAATAACTTAAAGGTTTTAGAATGCATTACACTATTTTAGGTAATGTGTAAAAATATGCAGTTTTATGCACAGAAAAATTTCCAACTTCTTTTTCAACCACATTTTTAAAAAAAAAAAAACTATAAAATAAAAGTTAAGTTTTGCTACTGGGATACTCAAAAACACTTTTTACTAAAAAATAAAAAAGCCTGCGAAGTCACAATTAGCATCACATGATCAACCGTTGTTTCAAAATGTTTACCTAAGAGATTTCCTGGGATCTATAGTGTTCTGTTATTTAAGTCAAACTAAGACACATTTAACTACTTTCTATTTAAGCTAACCTACTTTTTTACGTACACAGAAAAATAATACCTTCTACATTTTACGGTGACAAAAACACCTCTTAACACTATAATATGCAAAAACGGCGACATCCCCTTACCAGACATAACGCGTCCTATTCTAACCTAGATCAGAGTAATTGAAGTAACAGGAGTAGAACGCTCGTCGACCCTATTCCGTTTCCCCAGTTTAATATCCCCAATTCGGCATGAACAGGATCCGATTAGTGTCGCCTGCTTCATATAGCCTGGAGAGTTGAGATGGCTTAATCATTTGCAAGACGAGACGTCCCAACGCTGTCTGCTGCACTATTCTTGTTAGAATCATGGTTATTCTTAAACTTCCGTAAAGATTTTTTAGTATCTAAATTCTGAAATATGTATATTATTTAGTTAGTTGTTTTCTTTGGGACACGATTTAGGCAAAAGTTTTTTTCACTGCTATTAAACAACCCTAGTAATGAAACAGATGTACAGGCGTAATGAGGTGATAAAGAAAATATGAATGTATTTTTCAC
This sequence comes from Tetragnatha montana, assembly GCA_963680715.1. Taxonomy (NCBI): domain Eukaryota; kingdom Metazoa; phylum Arthropoda; class Arachnida; order Araneae; family Tetragnathidae; genus Tetragnatha; species Tetragnatha montana. The sequence continues at coordinate 36,278,808 of OY796675.1, forward strand.
TGCATTACAATGATTGTAGAGGTGAAACGGATTTACAGGTAAATTGTGAAAAGGGTATTGCTAGAAAAAGAAGTTTACATTTCATTGAATAATTTCCCAGAAGTCTTATGTTTGTTTCACTGCTATAAGAGAACACTTACTGTAAAACAGATTTACAGGCACAACGTGTATCTTCAGAAAAACAATACTCAGTAATTCTTAAAACTAATACCTTGCACTTGGTCAGTGGTTCAAATATTTTTCTTCTTCGCCCCCTATTTTACCAAGGGCAAATTGAAGCCTCCGCATTTTACAGCACATTTCAAATGCGTTTGCATAAAACTTGTATTCAACTAAGCTGAAAGTATAATTCTTTTCTTCAAAGTTTTCTGTTTACTTCATGAGCGAGCGATTAACCAAGATTTAATGCATTTTGGAATTTCAAATAGGAACTTCTTTGGAAAAATATTTAATGCGACTCATAAGTCTGGATAAAGTTAATTTAAATATTTAATTGTATAAAAGAGTTGATTTCATCATAAGATCACTTTAATTGTATTTACAAACCTATCTCGGAACGTTTCTATGGTTATGACACAAAATATAAACGAAGTTATTTACAATTTTAAAATGAATTTATCATCGACGAATCTTTAAAGAAAAATGGAGCTCCTTGAATTAGAGACTTTCATCCTACTCAGGTATTATGTATACATTAATTATATTTACTAAAATGCAATTAAAATTCCTCTTTAAACCCCAATTACCATAATGAAAGAAACAGTGTAGACCCCGCTGTAGAAGTCATATTTCTCAATACTCTCCAGACGTATCCTTGCATATGAAATTAAACATTCTTCGATCCAAGAGAAGGCTTCGCTTACAACACAATTAACCAAAGTGCGAGCAAATAACAAGAACACTGAGCTTCAAACCTCCAGATGAGTTTTGCCAGAGCTCTTTAATAACGCCGCTTCGGAGACTGGCGATATAATTCGATTACCACGCTTCGACTATCAAACGATCAACAGAGCAGAACGCATCAAAGTCTCCCTATAAATCATAGTTAAAACCTATCCGAGATTAAATATTTCCCGGCTTTCGTTTAATACTAGAAACGGCTTCCTCAGGAAAGGGGTAACTTTGAAAACAACATTCATTTATAGAAGCTGTTGCCCCCTTCTAATACCTTTACAATGACTATAAGATTCTAAAGTATTGCGCCGAAGAATCGACGTAAATGACTTGACTAATGCATTTCTGCGCACAAATGGTTTACAAAGATTTATTGTTGTTCGTAAATTTGTGTTTAATGCTCCGGCATGGGTAAAGGTGGGTGTGGTATGGGGAATGATACCTTGCAGATGGCTGATGAATAACTTTTGGCGATCCCTATGTCTTATGACTATTTGTATGTAGTTAGACGTGATATCTATCATATGGCATATAGGAAATCTCATTTTGATTGTGCATAAGAAATCAGACTTATGATTTAAAATGAAAGCCGGAATCAAATATAACTGTTTTTTTTACACTAGATATCATTTTTCTATTAATATCAAAACACTAATGTTTCTCACAATTTCATGCAACAAATTTTGTATTTGAAAAGTAGATAATTAAATATTTTATAATGCAATACTGTTTACGAATCTTATGCTGCTGAGATGATTTTTACTAATAATTTTAAGAGATAAGCTTTTTTTTGTACTTTCTTCATATTTTATAAACTATTTGAATAGAACTACACAAAATATAGTAGTACTGTTCTTTACCTCATTATGATTAAAAATGTCCCTCTATGGTTTTATTACTTTTAAAAAAAAAATCATCCCCTGTTAATTCTTAAAAAACCCCAAGAAGAGTAAATACGCTAAAAGTAGATTTATTTGAAGTTTCAAACAGGTAAATTTGAGATTAAAAATGTTGGTTAAGTTCCTCCTGCAATAAAATTGCAACATAACAAAACAAATAATAACAAAACAAACCTTCCATAGTGCACGTACTTTTGTTCTCTACCTTGAGTTTATAAATCCTCCATTGGATTGGATCCTGCTAAAAAGTTACACAATAATTCAAAAAAAGCCGTTAGTTTAACCTCAATTTCTTAATCCACCCTTCGAACTTTCTTCAACTTCTATACAAACCCCATCATCATCAACAGAGAGAAGGAAAACCATCTCGAAGAAGGATGGTAAAATTGAATTCCACTCCAAGAACGATCCTCCCTAAGATCATGGGTTAATGGACTTCCCATAGGTTCCGAGAACGAAACTCTCAAGTCTCGAACTGTCCTCACAAAAATGTCACTTAAATCCGACATCTCACTTATCATCGGATCTGTACTCCTCGCGTGTCTTCTCTTTCTGTTTTTGAAATAACCAATAATGAGTAATGCGGCCAATTTATAGCAGCTGTCTCAGACAGCGGTGGGGTTCAGCACTGAATTAAGGAACAATTACCGTTAATTATATACGTTCGGTCGGGGGAAGGGCCAAATTAGCTCCTGTGTCTGTGTCAGACTGTGTAAATGAGTGGTTGTTCCGCTGCCGGTGTAGCAGCAGCGTTTGGGGCAGCCTGTGGGTTTTGTTTGGTCGGGGGTTTAGAGAGGTACATTGTGTGTGTGTGCATGGGGAAGATTATTTTGATAGGTGTGTTGTTTGGAAGGAAGAGTGTAATTAATCAAAAGAGAGGGGATTTGTCTAGATCCGATTTCAAGTAGTGCCACTAATTACACTATTGTGATTAGGAATTTCTCAATTTAGACTTGGGTAATCACCTTATTTCTTTTGAAAGCATGGTTTTAACATCTATGATATGTAGGCAAGGTGTGTGCTGAATTTTAAAAAAATGCATCCCCATGGTAATTTCTCTTTCACAACTTTCTTCTTTACCTTTTCCTTTAAAATATGCATCGAAATTTAGAAGTATGGTATAATATTTGTTAAGCTGAGCGCTGGTTAAGTTTTAACTATCAAACTCTAAATAAAAGTTGATAGACAAATACACATGAATAAAAATAAAATAAAATAGAGTAACAAAAATCACTTATGGAGTTTTCCAATACTTTCCGAAATGATCTGATATTAGAAAATCAATTGGCAGTACTCAAAACATTAATTACAATAGCCCGTTAGTTAGATAAATACGTATTTTATACTACTTCGCGCAAAAAATACTCAACATTCGGTATTTAAAATTTTCTCTGCTGTATTAAAATATATAAATTCAAGGTATTATCAACTTATGCAAGTTTAAAAAGAGTTGAGGAAATTTCGATTCCATTAGCCTAAAGCATCTTTATACACCTCACTATTTTAAAAGTAACTTATGAAACACATTCAACAAATACGCCAAGCTCACGAGCAAAAATAAATTTAAAAATCACAGTTATTAGAAAAGTTTCTGTTTATTTTTAGGTCGTTAAAATACCTCGAAGCTACCACAAATAAGGTGCGGCACGCGGTCTAATTTGCATAATTTAAAAGAAAACACTCCATAGCCGTTCAACAGCCCTGCTTGACAGAGCATTTACTTGTAAGTGCAAACAGCTGGTAGCCCCATAACAGCGGCGATATGCCAACGAAGAGCTTTCGCGACAGCATTTATCGATTAAAGTCAAAATGTGCCATCACCGCAACGCTTGCGACGTTTTCATCAAAATCACGACGCTGCTCTTTAAATTTTACGTCGCGCTAAGTCGGACGTAAAATAGATTGTGTAAACATTTTTAAGGTTTGTCGGAGTATTTAAATTTCAAAGTCGAAGCACGCTTGTGAATAAATCTGTTACTTGAATTGGAAAGTGAATTTTTTTTCGGAGGAAAGTGAGGATTTTCGATTAAAATAGTAAGGAAAGAGAGTTAGGGTGAAGAATTTATAATTGCTTTTTTACGCTTCTATTGCGCTTTTTATTTGATTGAGCGTTATAGTTCTTTTGAATTTGTCAGTAAATAAAATGTTTCAATAATTCCAACATAACAAGTATCTTTCTAAAACATGAAAGAAATGGAGTTAAATCTCTTAACATTATATTCCAACATTTTTATACTTAAATCGTTTAATTTTCAAATTCTAAATACTAAAACAGATAAAAATAGTACTATCGTTTTCATAATGTTTACTTAAAATGTGGGATTCGTATATTTATTTCACATCATAATTGTTATATTTTATTAGTAAATTTTAATAGTGATTATTGAGGGAAAAGTTATGGGAAAGTAGCGCATCACAATTCCATTCAAGTTTTTGATGGAAGAAACAACGAAAATTTAACTGATAAATAAAATTAAAATACTACGGGGAATAGGAAGTAAACAGTCGTGTTCACTAACATCTAGTTTATTCAATACACAACAATCACAAAACAGAGAATAACAAAACAAGAAAACTCCATGGCCTCCATTATTCCCGCTATAGCGCTCACCCTGAGCTATCACGTGAGCATTCCCATCCTTATGCAGGGTTCCATTTTGGCAACCCTACAATACCTAACAGATGAAACAATTTTTTTAAAGTTAAAGGCCTCCATTATAAAAACAAAAGAACTAGGAAAAAGGATACTGTAAATATCCTTTACTGGAATATTACATCATTCTACTTCAACTTTGAATTTCATTCGAAAAAATTAAAAACGTTAGGCTGAGCGCGCACGAGCGATTTTTGTCACGGTGACAAACACAAAATTGTTGCCTTGGCCATTGAAACAAGTTCAACAACAAGTAGAGTGCGCGCACTAGGCGACGTGATACTTGGCCAATGGACTCTAACCGTCTGACGTCACACGGAACCAACACGTGACCTACTGAGCTTGCTATTGGTTACCACAGATACTACACTAGTAGATCTACTAGTGTAGTATCTGTGGTAACCAATTGCAAGCTCAGTTGTAGGTCACGTGTTGGCTCCGTGAAGTCTCGAACCAGATAGGCGGTTAGAGTCCATTGCCAAGAATGGACTCTAACCGCCTATCTGGTTCGAGACTTCACGGAACCAACACGTGACCTAAAACTGAGCTTGCAATTGGTTACCACAGATACTACACTAGTAGATCTACTAGTGTAGTATCTGTGGTAACCAATCGCAAGCTCAGTAGGTCACGTGTTGGTTCCGTGTGACGTCAGACGGTTAGAGTCCATTTCTTCATAGAGATCCATTGTTTTCTAGTGATATTTTTGATACTAGTAATCCTGGTCGCCGTGACTCGTGCGCGCCCAGCCTTATAACAGTTTTCAGCTATAAACGTTACAAAGATTACTGCACTAATATATGTCTTTGTAAGGTAAAGATAGTTCAATTTGTCAATAAAAACTTTCCAAAATTTTAAGATACTTTCAATATATACATAGGTAAAACTCTCGTACAACGCTTCATGTCCGTAAATATTTTAGTACACAATAAGATGCTCATGAACTTTATTACTAAAATAAAGCTTTTGGACTCTCTTTTCAAATAAATAACCTACTTTGGATGGGCTAAATGCTGTGGTATTTTTGGAATGCTTCCAAAATTCTTCTGCGTTACCGTTAATGAAACGAGGAGGCATAATTATGAAAAGAAACTACTTTTACTTAAAAGAAAGAAAGGTGTTGTATAAACATCCTTGGACTTTCTGAGGAGAGTTAATGAATTTTTAATCTCTGTAAGTATGGTATAAAATTATTCTGAGGAATTTCCGGTGGTGTTGGAAAAGTAATTTCAAACGGTATAGGAAACTTCCCTCTCGCTTTTAATATTCGTATGTAATAAATGATGTTTACACAAAAGGGGTATTACAAAAAATAAAATTCAGGAATAATTTTTAAGCTTTCAAATTATCAATTTTTTAATTAATGAAACTTAGTTTTAAATGTTCTATTTTGCGTTGCGTTTTTAATAAAAGTATGGTCTTACGATTTCTCTATTAGCATAGCTTTTAATTTTATAGAAATTTTAGTGTCACAATTTTACTGTAGTACCTAATGCACGATGGCCATTAGTATCAAATCCATTTTATTTTCTGAATTTTAATTGAAACGACTTTTGATAAACAATTTAATCGAGTTTTAAGTATGTTAATATTTTAAAAATATGTATTCTGTGAAAAAAAAATTTAATATAAAATTTAAGCATAAATTCATAAACATTGTTAAATCTTAAAAAAAAAAAGGTGAATGTAACAAAAATAAAGTATGCTTTAACTGGAAAAAAAGTAATGAATTATCATAAACAGTTTTATCTATCTTCTTTTTTCAATTATAATGTTGATTGTAAAGTGGTTTTACTGAAAAAAAATTATACACCTATTGGAATGTTTAAAAACCAAAAGATTTCAACTACAAATAACCATTAAAAAGGATTCTTATATTCCCAGCTAAACACATACATAATTATACACATCAACTTTCTTAAATTGTTGTGTTTACATTTTACCTACATACTCATTTCATTAGTACATTATAGTATACATTATTAATTATAATAGTAACGAATCAATTCCCCTAAAATGTACATTTTATCATGGAATCGGTAAAAACAAATATACAAGCAAAATTGTGATACAAAAAATATCAATGATTACACGCATGAACACATAATAATTTCTAAAAGCCATTTAACAATGTGGTAAATTAATGCCGTGAAAATTGGAAGATTCCATGCGTTGTAAGATAGGGCAGCGGAAATCAATTTATTCCACTTAACCAAGAGAAGTATCTTTCAGCGTCATATCTCTAATTTGCCGTGAGTGATGAATGCTTCTGTCAATCATCTAATCATCAATTCATCACACGTTTGGTGAGTCTCATTACTCCTAGCTCCAAGAACATGAAGGGTACTGAGTTATTATTGGGAAAACCTATCGTCGCTTTATTAGATTGCCAACTAGTAATAGACACGGGAACAATTAATGGGAAATTTTGAAGCCCAGGGTGATATGTGTCAATGTATCGTGAAATTAGGTGCTTGGGTGTAGTTTTGTGTCTGTTGAAAGAAAAGGAGATGAGGGTTTTAATGTATCGATAATTTATGAGAGTTTCAAAATGCATAATATACGGAAAGATTGCTTAATGGTAACTAAAACTATCGCTATTACTGTTGATTATTTTCATACAGTCCGGGATATTCGCAAGAAAAAATTTAAGTTTCTTACTCATTTGAAATACTTTGTAAACCTTTTTATTTTTTATGTTTTAGAAAATTGTGCGTTGTGGATCTTAAACACAGAGATTTCGACAAAATTTGCGGTTTTGTAAACCTATTTTTAAATACAGCCTTAACATCTTTTCTTTCTTCTATAGTATATCATGGTGGTTTAAAACATGAAAAGGAGAGTTTAAATTGTGTGTTAGAAGATAAAAAAACCTTCAATTTAAATAGAGAATACTTAAACTTAGGCAAAACACCGTTATTGACTATTATTTAATTAATATTATTTAATTTTTTTTATGAACCATTAATACATAATTTAATTTAATTTGAAAATACTGAAACCTATTTTTAAATAATTTTCAAAGGTGGTTATAAGTATGAAACAAATCTATTGAACAAACTAGCTTGTAACATATTTGGTACTTTAATCCACTTCATTTTGTATCATTTCATGACTAAGTGATACAAATGATAGCAAGTTGTGCAATAGAAATACAAAAATTCGAGTTGCTTGAATAAAACGGATAAAAAATTTAACAGCTAAAAGGAACACTTTTTCACCTAGGTAAACCACCCATCAAAACACCCCCTCAGCGGTCACTCCCTTTAATTCGATTCCCACCTCCTTGTTTCTCCACCGCCATTGCTCAACTAAGACATTTTGTAATTCTTACAAACTCCTCGGCGGCCGAATATATCATCTGAATTTCGATCAACTCAAATGTTTCTGACACGGCCGGATTAATGATGGGACGGCAAGGAAGGAAACGGGCTGACAGTGATTGATACGCCTGGATGCGGGAGCAAAAATGTGAACTTCCACGGGATAAAGAAGGAAAAACCGGAACTGATAATAACCCGCGAGATATTTCAAAAGCGAAGTAACATTATCATGGTTACTATTTTTCTATCTGGATAGGAACACACTCGAATTCGATAGTGTTTTCTAATGGTTGCTAGAGTATTAATGGTTATACGATGGTTATGGATTGCTTTTGATTTGCGGAGGGCTGCAAAAGTTGAGTTTTTCCAGATGAGTATTGCTAGTCATGGTGGGTTAGTGAAGAAATAGATGGATGGGAGAGGGGGAAGTAAAAATTTGTTGTCAGTATCAATGATGGGGATTTCTTTAACGTTTATATGTGGTCAGATCGAGAGTTGGGATTGTAGATAGAGTGATAGTGCTATTTTCTGAAGGATTTCGTTCTGGTTACTTCTGATGCTTGATCGCGTAATTTTATGTGAAGTATACAACATATATCTGAGTAGTGATTTAGTATATAACGCTTCTTCTAAAGTGACAGAAAAAACAAAATTTCTAAAATTTATGTTGAAATTTCATAAACGTTTTATATCTCTGCGATGTTGAATGCTTTGTATAGTATAGAATCGAAAAACTCTCTTGGTTAGAAGTGTTCAACATTGTGTTTAATTAGCATTGCAATAGTGTTTCACATATTTGCAGTGTACAGTGGTAGTAGAATCAAAAAACTCACTCGGGTAGAAGTGTTCATTATCGTGTCTAATTAGTGTTGCAATAGTGTTTCACACATTTGCAGTGTACAATGGTAGTAGAATCAAAATACGCTCTCGGTTAGAAGTGTTCATTATTGTGTTTAATTAGCGTTGCAATAGTGTTTCACACATTTGCAGTGTAAAATCGCAGTAGAATCAAAAAACGCTTTCGGTTAGAAGTGTTCATTATTGTGTTTAATTAGCGTTGCAATACTGTTTCACACATTTGCAGTGCATACCAGGAAAACCTTTACTCGGTTTTTCTTTAACTTTATAGGTAATGCATTCGATGAAAAACACAACGGTAGAGATGCACAAGCCGATAGCAAGAACGTAAAAGGCCCCGACCACTTCCCCAAGAGATAGAGGTTTGTTGGGATCATCGGACTCTTTGTGAATGGGCGACTTCAGCCACAGCCTAAAGAAATGATCATTCATGGTTTTGACAACCAGCCCGGCTTGCAAAGCTCTCGGAATAATCACGTCCAATCTCTTCTTCAACTTTTTCCTGCGTTTGTTTACGGCCATTCCATAGTAAAAGGGGTGGAACCCATCGGACTGGGACTTGATAGCGAAAGGCGGCATCCCAAACTGCAATTTAAGGTTTAAAGAAGATCCTATATAAGCAGTATTCGGTTCGAAATCCAGTTTGTAAGTATTCACACCTTCGTAGTACCATCCGTTTTTCACCATCGCTTCGTGCACGTACTTGACCTCGGAAAAATTTGAAATTCTCATGGATCGCGTTAATATACTGGCGTGGTTGCATCGAACCTCGTATCTACCTCTTTGAACTGCTTCCGCCAACTGCTTGAAGTTTTTAGGGGGCACGTCCATGATCGGGACGGTCAGACAAGAAAATATCATCGATGAGTAGGAAAAGAACAGGATCGTGGTTCCGAACCACCAAGCCGCGATGAAAACCACTTGGGAAGGCCTGCGCATTCGTCGAGTTTCCGATTTCCCAGCAATCCCGAGCAGGGCGAGCCAGATTCTCGAGAAGTCGCCGACTCTGAACATCGCGACAAAAACTGTGGGCACCGCCGAAGCGATCGCCGCGATCAGCACCCACGTCGTCTCGTCGAAGGGGTACAAGTAGGCGTACACTCTCGATTGCTTCTGCGGCAGATTGGTTGCGAAGTTGACGTCGGAATAAAAGTATGGAACCGTGAAGTCGACCCCACTTTCCAAGGAATTCACTACTTGTGACGACACCCCTATGTCGGCCATCCCTCTCCGCAAAAGGTGGGGCACTTGCAACGAGCTGTCGTTGAATCGCTTTTGAAACTGCCCGACCGAGGATAAATTGTATCTTATTCTTGCAGCCTTCATTATGATGGTGAAGAACACATATTCGATCCCTTCAAAACGCCTTCCTCTGTAAGGACCCATAAAAATCTCAGACTTGGGAAGGTAAGCAACAATCGTCGGGCGTTTAGCCATTTCGAACGAGTCTTTCTTCACTTCGCCCCGTCGTCATTCATGTGACAACTCGAAAGGTTTATCCTCACCGTTTTAGGTTCACATTATATCGATTCCTCCTTAGCGCTTTTAATAACCCCGATAATGCCTTTTATGTGTTACATTAAACATGTTTCAAATACACTGAAAAGGTTTTACTCAAAACACAAATTTTACTTTTCACATGTTGTGTGTGTTTTACTCAAGCTACATGTAGCCCTATTAAATATGCTTGGAAGTGAAGGCTTATGAATAATTTTGCGTCCAATCCCCGGTGCCAGTGTTGCCAGATTGGGCTATAAGTAGCGGATTGGGCTCCTTTTAAAGGTCCTTTGCGCCAAAAAAAAATTTCGTTTTGGGTGACAAGCTACTTTTGGGCTACTAAAAAATAAAATTTGGGCAAAAACATTTTTTTTTTGAGTTTTGAAATCCTGTCAACTCCTGTTGTTGATTCAAGTGTGTCCAGTTTACTCTGCTGTTACGGACGATTTTTTTTATACATTATGGTTTAAAACTCTCAAATTTCTGATTTTTAAGTTTTTATGTTTTTATCGAGGTCATTTACAAGTGAAAACCCAAAAGTATCAATTTTTTACCGGTTAAGTCACAGATTGCCTGGATGATATCCAGAAAAGCTTCATTGAAAATATGGCATTATCGTCTGTTACTAATTTAGAGAATTTACTAATATTATTTAGAAACATTGATATTTTGGAAATTAATAAGGTTCCTAGAAATCCCAAAATCTAATCATACCATTTTGGTGGCCACAGCTGTGATTAGACGTGACCTGTTCATTCAATCTTTTCTTTCAGATGGCTATTTTAGACGATTAAGCTTCTTTTTATCCACTTTTTGTTACGTGACAAAAGAGAGATGCGATCCCAGTCCCACCAGAGCTCCTAACACAAGGCATACCCCATATTTTTTTTTAGATTGATATTATCCCAAATTGGCCTTGAACTCTCTGTTCTGATAATCCTTAATTTATAATTTAGTTTAAAGTTTATAGATGATAAACTTTTACGAAGAGTTGTTGGAATCATTTATATCGAATAATTACATTATATTCCTTACTCACCACTTAAATATTTAATTTAAATGGAGCCAAGTCAAGTTAATTACTTTTCAAAATTGTGCCTTAAACTAATGAGTAAGGAAAATTACGTGCCTTGGTAGCGCTTGGCACCAATACCATTCCAATTTTTGGGAGGGTAAAGGTCGTTGTGGTGAAATAATTGGGGTTAATTGTTGGGCCTCACCAACCAAAAGAAACGGGCCGAGTTAACTCATCGTTGACGTAAGAGTGGTAGTACATCACAGGGCCAAAACAATAACCCAGACAACCCTTAGCTTACCACACAAGCACTTAAAAACTCAGACACACATTAATAACGGAACTATTGTGAGAATAAATTTGAAAAAAGATAACAGGCTCACCCACTCTATGTTGTAGGGGGACATATAGGTGTGGGAGATGACTATGGAGAGGAGCGGCTGTCCTTCAGCCTTCTAGAAGATCATGCTACTCCAAGCGAAGATGACGATTGATGATGAACGGCTGCCCAGAGTGGGACCAGCCTTCTAGATGATCATGGTACTCCAAGCGAAGATGAATATTGCTGAGGAACGGCTGCCCAGAGTGGGACCAGCCTTCTAGATGATCATGGTACTCCAAGCGAAGATGAAGCTTGAATCTGCTCACATCGACTTTTTAACGCCAAACTTATCACCACAAATTGGTGCCCTGTGACCTTCCTTTGCTTTAAACACATGCACGCACACACGTACCCTCACCCTTCATTAAATTTTTTTGGTTTTACATGGTATTTCACATTTTTTGTACTATGTTCGATTTGTGATGTCTAAGTGTCGGAGTGCAGGATATTTCTATTGTAACCCCCAATTTAAATTTTTTCCTGTTTTGTATGTATTCAAAATTTTAACTTTTTACCTTGACGGTTGGTTTTCGAGTGAAGTCCCTTAGTTAGATTCCTGTACTCACACACTTATGCATGTTTTTGAATTTTGACCGACACAAATACACGTTTAATTTTGTTTTTTGCATTTCTCGAAGGGTGTCTTTTTTTGCCATTTTATTGTGTAATGTGCTTTCCACCAATTTTTTTTGTTTTCCTTGAACCAGAATCACCTATATTTTTAAGCGCCACATACCTAAATGTTGTTATTTTGTACCTTTTTCTTTTTGAGGAAAATGTTTTTAAATTTTTTTTCCCATTGAAAATTTAAGTAATTTTTGCACACAAATTTGGTCTGTGTGGTTGCGCCATTTTTTTCTCTGCATTATTATTTTTTGTCACTCGTCTAATTTTTTAATGGGTATGCCAATGGTTACACCTTCCATAGAAAATGGATTCTGTCCCATTGTATTCATGTTTTTGCCCTCACTAAATATTTTTCTGGTTACACCTTCCTTCAAAAGGATTCCCTGTTCCATTTTTTTTTCTAAATTATGTTTTTTTTGGGTTATACATCCCCCTAATAAGAACCCATTGCCATTCACGTGTGTCAGTAAGTCCTGTTCCTGTAAACCCCATTAACAGCTGTGAGTTCAGCATAATATATTTACAATGGTTGGTTCATGGCATACACTCTCTTTTCCTCACTCTACACAAGCAGTGATGACGGGTTCTGCATTCCCGGTAAAAAAAAATACTCACGCTTACCTGACCTCTACTTTTGTTTATAGTAGTTTTTTTGGAGATTTTGTACTGCTCAAACAATTTGTTTGATGGTCAACTCGAGGGAGTTTTAAGATGTAAATGGCAAATTGTTTTCATCGACAGTGCTTGACAAAGTACATAAGACATAATTAATACATAATTTCTGATAAAAAGGGAATAGGCGTAAAGTTTTTTGAGTCAACCAACCCCCTTAGAGACCTTGAGTCAGGTCAAATTTAAATTCATCTCAATCTCACTTGGTTGATCTCAGTGTTTTTTATTAGTGACAAGGCAGATTCTAAAACTGATGTGACAAACTCATATACATCGAGTAATATTTTTCTGTGGAGTTATTGATTGTTACCACACACAGATTTAACTTTCAAAAACTATCTTTTAAGCATGGTCATATTTTCCTAGATTTCTTGTTCAGTTATTTCTTAAATTTTTTTGGTGATTCTTTTTCATATTTGGTTCTGGTGGACAGAGTTGTTTTCAAAGCACATATCTTTTTGGTATTTTCAAAAAAAAAAAAATTTTTTTGTGGTTTAAATGTGGTTTCTGAGTTCATTTACCTTTCATGTTTACCTTTTACAAGGTAATAAAATATAACGTATTAATATTACTGTGCCCTATATTTTTTTCTTGTGTTTTATGCTACAGTTTGTACCTAAATGGAATTTTTTTTTAAAAACAATCTGTTTTTTTGTCATATGACCCCTATAACTAGGACTTTGGTCAAGTACATGACTGTATTTTTCCTTTTTGCATAAGAGTGACTTTAGTTTTATAATGAAACTTTATTTTTTAATTAGTGGTTGTTGTAAAAATGAGTTAGGTGACTAATGTTTTTTGAAAAATGAAATGATGATAGTTGAGTTAAAATTTTCTGTTTGGTTTCTGCGTTCAAAAACCCTCGTTGTCAGGTCTTTCATTATGCCAGAATAGTGCAGTTCAACACGCCCTGGTAATCATAGGGAGGCCCAGGTAGTCTAATCCTGGTTCTGGTCGTCTGCCCTACAGCGAGTCGGGAACAAAAAAAAAAATTAAAAACAACCAGAACTATAGCCAAATTTGGAATTTTTTTGTCTTTTTGTATGTGGATGGAAATACCCACATGTGTAGTGCACTACTTTTTCTTAAGTGGAAGGAGAATACCCACAATTTTTGTCATGTGGAAGCAGAATGCCCACTGTCTTGTTGAAGTGAAGTATAGTCCCTAACAGTCTCGAAAGTTTTTTTGTTTTTTTCTGTCACTGATTTTTTTCTTGTCACTTAACGTAGCATAAAACACACAACAAACAGTTAACATGAGTTTAATTAGGTATTTTATTTTCAATGTGTTGAGATTGGAACTTTCATTCTTATTTGGGCCTATAAGTAATTTTTTTGTCATATTACACTGTTTTTATAGTAATATCACTCTGAATATAAGTCTGTTACTCAGATATAATGTAATTTGTTCCTTAATCGTGGGACTCTCATCTAGTCGCTGTTATGTAGTTAACTGTTTTTTTGCCCTTCTTTGGGTTGATCTCACTAAAGTGAGAAAACATCTTTTACTAAGTTTTTGTTGCCCTCCCTTAGTCTTTGTTTGGGGTTGCGCAACCACTTGAAGTTGAAAGCTGGTCTTGCTTTGGGTGCCCAAACATGTTAATGTCTATCTGAATTATATAAGTTATCTGACCCTCTTCCAAATTTTTTTGTAACTTCAGACTTGATGTGTGTTCCCATGATTTTTTTTCATAATGTAATCTTACACTTTTGGATGTTCACATATATGTCAATGTGCAATTAACTAGTGATATTACCACCATCCATGTTGTCATGTTTATGATGATAATCCTAAATTTTCAATACCTGTCTTTGGCATGTCATGAGCCAATATGTAAAGCTACACATGAACTTTAAAGACTGAGCGTCTCTGGTGCACAACAACAGCAATCCGATGAACCATCATCGCAGTTTGTATTTCTTAAATCTTGTAGCCAACGTGTCCTCCCTAGTATCTAATGTGTATATTCATGTGTAACTAAGTTGACATTTCTTTTTGTAATGGGTGAAGTGATTGTTGCTCCGCTTGGTTAGTTTTTTCATTTTGGCATTTTTTGTTTTCAAAAAAAGTTTTTGTTCTGGAATTTTTTTTCTCAAAATTTTTTTTCTTTTTCCTGTCTTGTGGGAGAATATGTGGTGAAACGATCGCGTTTCGCACATATTTTACTTTTCCCTCGACCACCCCGATTCCTTCTTTAGTTACGTGTTTTTCGCTTCTTGCCTTTTTCGAGTCAGGGCCACATTCCTCCGTTTTTTTCTCCTCACTCCGAACCGGTTCTTTCGGGTCGAGGCCGATAGCAACAGTGCTTTTGCACTGACGTGTTTTTGTAAACCAATCAGCGATCGCGTTTGTTTTTGGCGGAAACTTGTTTGTGGCTGCAGCCTGACTTCACTCGGATTCCTTGCATTGAACGCACGCTGTTTTACGCGGCTCCTTTTTTTGAGCCATTTTCTTATGGCGTGGATACGTTGGCCCCTTCTTTTTTACCTTTAATATGCATAAATAAATACTACATTTAAACCTTCAAGTATGTCCAGTCATCTTTAGTCCCCCTTAATTATTAACTTAAGATTTCGTTAAAAAGTCGATGTGAGCAGATTCAAGATTCATCTTCGCTTGGAGTACCATGAACATCTAGAAGGCTGGTCCCACTCTGGGCAGCCGTTCCGCTTCAATCTTCACATTCGCTTGGAGTACCATGATCATCTAGAAGGCTGGTCCCACTCTGGGCAGCCGTTCCGCTTCAATCTTCACATTCGCTTGGAGTACCATGATCATCTAGAAGGCTGGTCCCACTCTGGGCAGCCGTTCATCATCAATCGTCATCTTCGCTTGGAGTAGCATGATCTTCTAGAAGGCTGAAGGACAGCCGCTCGTCTCCATAGTCATCTCCCACACCTATATGTCCCCCTACAACATAGAGTGGGTGAGCCTGTTATCTTTTTTTAAATTTATTCTCACAATAGTTCCTTATTAATGTGAATCCTAGTTTTGAAGTGCTTGTGTGGTAAGCTAAGGGTTGTCTGGGTTATTGTTTTGGCCCTGTGATGTACTACCACTCTTACGTCAACGATGAGTTAACTCGGCCCGTTTCTTTTGGTTGGTGAGGCCCAACAATTTAACGCACAACTTATCACGACAGTCGTCCCCTGTGCAACCGGCCTACTTTGCTGGTTATTGCCGGGTTGTTGTGATCTACCCTTATTTTGTGAAAAAGGAGAACTTTCTTATTCATTACACGGTACGTTTGTTACGGGAAAGTGATTAACCGTCTATTATTAATACTGCCCAAAGTGAGACGGCCAATGTGACAAAATCAATGGCATTTTTTCTTGAGTATTTATCACTTTGCCCGAAATACGCGGGCATTATTAATAATGTCCTGATTTATCACATAACATGTAACATGTATATTTTGATAACTTGGATATGGTGGATAATTTAAGAAAGTTTCATATTTGATGTCCATATCCATACATTGTTTTCATAAGTATTGTTGCATAAATTCTACGTAGGCATACCAAGAAAATATACTGTCAACTGAAATGAGTGGGAGGACTGGATTCCTCTACACCCCCTTACAAGTAAAATAAAGCTTATGTTTTGGCCTTAAGCATATGCATTTGTGTTTCCCTTCGCCTTTAGATTAGAACTGTGACACAATGTTTTGAGATGAATAGTCAGTACATTAATATTCCTCAGAATGTTTTCTTCATCAGAATTCAACTGCCATCTGATAAGTTCTGATGCAAATATTTTTGGTTACGCGTTACATTGAGATTCAACGGAAGCTAAGTTCACCAGTAAAAGCGTTGTATCAATAAAAATTATACTTTTTCTTTTCCCCTTCCAATAAAAATGAGGTCAAATTTTATGTCATTTCAAACAATATCGAATAGCCTTTGACATAAGGCGCAATTCCCTCTTCCTTAAAAACGAACAAAGACGTGATACCAGACAGACAATTCCACACTCCGATTCCACACAATTCCGATTGCGTCTCAGAAACCACCTGCTCTTGAGATGGAAAGACATCCATTCGCACTCAAAAACACATCCCGTCATAAATATTAATTCGCACAAAACAAATTCATTTTCGATAAGAATCCCTTCATCGCACTTGATAAAAAAAGATGGCTTCCTCTGGACAAAGGAAGGCCCAATGAACGGCCTTCCTTGGAAATCTCTTCAGAAAGAAGTTCGGTATTTACATTTTAAAAGGGTTAAGCCATTTCAGTTTTTCTTCTCCTAAACACCTGCGTTATTTTTATGTTAAAATAATGTTCTTTTCGGCGTTTGAGAACGCTTTGAAACCTCCCCTTCTTTCATACATATTTTAGGGTGCATGCATTTTACATGAGCATTGCAGCTTTGGAAGATTTAGTTGTGCACTGGTACTACCTGGTCCTATGGAGTTTTTGCTCGTGAGTAATGATAATGATATTATGAGGAGTTGGGTTGAATTGACAGCATAAATCAAGGTGTTATGTTTATGCCTCTATCAAGCTTGCTAAATTCTGCAGTAAACGGAGTAAGTAATATCGATTTATTTCGCTAAATAATAGAGATATACTGTCAGAAATTTTAGGCTTAGAGTAATGTTTCAATAAATTATGCATTGTTGGGAATTTCGTAATGTTTTCGGAGAAATAAAAAATTTTAACTAAACTAAGGTAGCCAAATTTTGTTTCAAGAAGAAAAATTTGTTAACAAAATAAACTAACATCTTTATTTTTTAACATAGTTGCATAACTTATGTATGTTTCGGATTTTCAAATTTTATTTTTCTTCGTAGCTAAATAAAATTCTAATGTTTTGTAAATAAGTATATTTTCTAAATTTTTCGGTTGATGTTTTCGAAAAAAATAAACGAATAAAAGCTAATACATGAGTAAAATTATTAATAATGGTAGTAACATGGTATGCTATTAGGCATATATAAATGATAGTATCGTTTGTGAGTATTAATTAACATTAATAACATTAGGTAACGTTATAATTATCTAATTTTTATGGGATGGTTCTGGATGGAGTTTTTAAAGCTTTTAATTCGAGGTCAATATGATATATTCAGATGCATTTTAAAAATAACAAGAAACTGCTACCAATTTAACCTTTAAATTTAGTTATATGTTTTGAAATGATGTAATTTTTTAATAATCCCTATTATATCCACAAAAATTACTAAAATTGCATGCACCTGAATTATTATTTGGTATGTATGTATAAACGAAACAAAATCCATTTAAATATAACTATTGGAAAGATATCTTTAATAAGTTAAGGTTTTTAATAAGTTTAATGTAAAATAAGTTTTAATAAGTTTAGCATATAAGTAGGTAAATTTGTTGTAAATATTTAGTACCTAAACACTTTATAAAACTTAAAAAAAATGGCATCCATAGATATACTTTTCAACAAAGTCCTTTTTAATTTGAATGATTAAACAAAATGAAAAGAAATGCGAAGCTATTCGAAACTAACCAAGAATATCTCACCTAGAACATTTCGTTTTAACATCTTTCCCATAATCCTACCAGATTTAAAACCCAGTTTTAACAAACTAGCATAAAAGCAGCCTTGTATCCAAGTATATATCCATACTTGCATTTCTTCGTAACAAAAGAAAGAAACCTGAAATAGGATTAGCGTCTTTTATTCCTCTATTTTATTCAATATTATTACGAAACATCATCTCGTTTGTGTCGGTCCAGTGCACACTAACAATGAACTTCTTTTCGAATAAAGAAAAAAAAATCACTGAGCCAAATGAAATCGGTGAAGGGAAAATAATTTTAAATTTCTCTGAAGCATTAGGTAGCATTTACATATTGGAACTGATTTATTAGACTGGATATGTAATTTGGATACAAACTCGACGCAGCTTTTCACCGAAATCGATTGTTAAATTTCCAATGCTGATGTAACATTTTGGATCTGTATTATACGGATCGGATGTGTGTAGTCACAATCAAATATTACTTTTAAACCTTTTCCCTAATTTCTTTAATGAACTTTAAGTGTAAAAAAACATGTTCACCTAGCATATTTTCATTCTACATAATGTTGAAGATATTGTAGTTCATGGACCTACCGCTCTGAGTATAACCTCTTACGCCTGAGAACCGCAAACCAATCGACCGTATTCCACCCACATCTTCAGCAAACACAGCAGCCGACTTCCAGCAACCTCAAATCATGCAATCTCTAGCGCAGATAATTAATGCATAAATAAATGAATCTCTCCATCAAAACACATCCCTGATTGGAAAATCCTCCCACGGTTAACCCCTCGCTTGCCCCACTATCCCCTTCACCCAACTCGCCTCGATCTTTGGAGGGAATAAAGTAAATAAAACTCGCCATTTGGGCAAATAAATTTCCATCTAATATATGAATATGAACCGGTGCGTAACCAGATTAGGGCGAAGACGGCGGGAGACCGAATGTCAACAAAGAGCCGGATCCTCAATGAACGGTTAAGCGTATGCGGAATTGGGGAGCAGAAATGTGATTACGCCACAGCCGTGTTGCGGACGCCTGGTTACGTTTCGACTTGGATGGCTAGTGAACTGGAAGGGCGAGTTCTCAGGGGGGTGAGGAGGGATGGACGTCTGGAGATTGGGGAGTTGAGGAATTTTTAGAGAGTTGGGATGTTTAATATTTGCAGGTATCCAAAATATTTTATGGTGAATGCTTTTGTTTGTTGATCTTTCTATTCAAAATTTTCAAATGTTGAATTAGTTATGAAAACATAACTACATTTAATTTTTGGTTAAAATTTTAAGGTTTTAGGTTATTTTGTTTGTTGAAATCGAGATTTGGTTTATGATTGAATAAATATAAATCAGTCATAGATACATTTCGGAGGCAATTGCGAAAAAATCCAAATACTTATCAAAATTTTCAAATTTTCTATTTTTTA
Organism: Tetragnatha montana; assembly: GCA_963680715.1. NCBI lineage: Eukaryota > Metazoa > Arthropoda > Arachnida > Araneae > Tetragnathidae > Tetragnatha > Tetragnatha montana. Next base: position 36,298,554 of record OY796675.1, read on the forward strand.
AGAAAATATAATTAATATATTTAAATTAGGTTAAAATCAAGATTCGGTTTATAGTTGAATGCATATAAATCGGTTATATATTAATTTCAGCGATAATTGTGATAAAAAAATCCGGGGAAAATATTTCATTTTCAAATTTTTTGTAATGTAGTATGTCCGGGTGTTTATTTTTTAACTTAAAGCATACGCAAAAAATATTTAAAACTAATGAATTATAATTAAATAAGGGATAGAGATTGATTTATTTGGGAAAATTTTTAATTCTCCTTTGTCTTTTTTTCTACAAATCGAAAATTCAAGCAATTTAAATAAAGAAAGTAATCTCTGCTTGTGTAGGTTTATGTTAGGTCGTAAATTACTACATGGAATTTTAAAATAAATTAAGTATTCTTGTTTGAAAAAGACTTCGCCTCATTTTCTGTTATATTTGTCCAATATTTCTGCAAGCATATTGAATACCGTTTACCTTAGTAATCAGTTAATCCTGACTTATAAAACTCACTAAATAATAAGAATTAGAATGTGAAGCCTATAGAGTGAATTTCATTACTAATGTGGCGCTTCAAATATTAATCATTACTTTGATGATAGCTTTGACTACTTACCAACTGCATTCATTCAAATCTATCAAATACTACATGACATCAATACTCGTTGCTACTAGCTTTGACTATTTACTAACTAAATTCATTCAAATCCCTTAATAATAATTCAAACACTAACATGACATAACTACTCTTCTCCTTCAATATTCTTTACAGCTAAACCTTTCATACACTGAATGATACCCGGCACAACCAATTAATGCAGTAAATTCTTTGCAATCCAAATTAAACAAATCTGTATGAAAATACTTCACTGTCCAAAATTCCAACAGGTGAATATGGAGCTATAATAAAGCAATAAGGCCACCCCTCAGCCACTAAGTGGAATCGTCTCTCTCTTCACAAAGAGCTCCATATATCCCTCATATTTTCTAGCGAATTCCGTGCGTACACGGCATTCCAGACGGAGCCCTGGTGGGCCACCTACAGGCACCCTTCAAGTGAAGAAATCAAAGGCGAATAACTTGAGAACCAAATATTTCTAAGAATTATGTGAATAGGGAAACCGGAGAGGGGTAGCACTCCGTTGAGTTTGTATGGAAATAGCTATATAACTCTGATTTAACTCGTAACATATGGGATGGCTCTGTGATGAATAAAATTACAATACTTAAACTTAATAATTAATCTCTTAAACTTTTGGCATACTTACAATTGAACTCTATATGATAAAACAGAAAATTTAAACTAGGTAAGAGGAAAACTGATATATGAGAGTTATAGTTATCCTCAATAAACCCTTATTTTTGTATTTGAATAGTTTTCTATTTAATAGTTCAATCGCAATTTGAATGTGGATAAATTATTATAAGAGTTTTTTCATTAGATTAGAATTGAATTTAACTAGATGTATAACTATTACTTCATTGATTATTTGGATATCTTCAACATATGACTTTTGATGATTTTCTATGAAAATTTCAATAGTTAAAAAAAAGTATTCATATTTAATAAAGATTTCATATTTAATTATTGCTTAAAATAAACTAAAATTAAACAAATAAAAAAAATGTATTCATATTTTCTTTTATTATTTTGCAATGCTGTACTGGAGCACTTTAAAAGTAAAGAAATGATAAAAATATTCAAGGCTTTCTGCAAGTAAAAAATATATTCTTTCAGAAAGTGTATGAAACGGCTATTGGACTTAGAATCTAGTGTTTGTAGAAACATACTAAGTCACGAAAAGGAAATTACTTTTAGAGTTGGTCGATTGAAGTTCGTAAAGACACAGACGGAAATTGTTGCCATCAATACAGATGCAATGTGCTTTAAATGTTTCTTTCTTTGAAGTATTTTAGGTGTATTTTTACTGGGCAATGCTTTTGTGTGAATAGAGTTAGGATTTTACGGCTATGGATAAAATGAATAGGTTGTGGATTCTTCAAACATTCAATAATTTTTAACACAATTTTTAAAATTGTGCTTAAGTATAAATACAAAAGGTTTATAAATTTAAGCATAAAATTCATTATAATTATCTAAGGAGTGTGATTTCAAAAAAAATTCTGATCATATTTTAAGGCAAAAGGATATTACATGTAATCATTAAATGATGTTTCTCATAAGCTTATTAACGATTATATTATAGAACAACTAGTTGCGTGTTTTTACAATGATGAATACTTAACCAACAGCCTTGTAATCAAGAAATTCGGGATTCATTCTTAAAATTCTTAAGACATCGGATTAAAAAGGTTTGAAAGGTAAACTTGTATATTTGAGAAGACATTGTTTTCGTATTCGCTAGTTATAATTTTCTTTTCAATATAAATTAATAAAGAGAAATTAATTCTATCACCGAAAACGTATGTTATTAGTTCGAAAATAAACCATAAATCACTATATGCTCTTATTAAACTGTATAAAAAAATACATAACTTCCTTCTTTAAAAGATTGACAAAATTTTAATTTATTTAAAATTTAAGTGTATCCACGCTTATGTGTAATTAACTAATTCTAGAGCATAGTCAACCCCCTTTCACGCTATTCCTACACTCAACGACACGTTTCCTGACCCTATGACGTCACTACGCGGAAGCAGAAACTGCGTAAACAGAAAGCCTGTTGGGTTGCTAGGAAGAGTTTAGGTACGCAAATCGTGATAAAAAGACACTTACATGGGTTTAAAAAAATAACCATAGTTTCAAATTGACGTTCTTCCTTTCACTCAAACAAAATTCAGACACCGCGCTGAGAACTACTTTGTTTGTTAGTGACGTCATACAGTCAGGAAACTTTGCAGTCTAGTACAGTCACGTATTACACAATACTACTTCCTTGAGTACACAATCCTAATAAAATTAAACCAACACATCACTCCACCTCTAAATGTTCAACAAGTCACCAATTGGCTAGGCCAAATTGATCAACGCCTATACCCCTATTAGGGAGCTCTCCCTTGAACCATGCGTGAAAAGCTAATTACCTAAAACTGACCCTTCCCGTTGTGTAGCGGTACAAATGCCCGAGGCTGAGATGCTAAAATTGAAGGATGGGGTAGGGTTTACTAAACGAACCGTTGAATTTCAAAATATGCCCGAAACTGCCCTCTCATTTCGGGTAATATTGCTACCCGAAGCCCTCCAATTAAAATATTCCGCATTGTTGTATCAATGGGAGGTGGTGCTAGGGCAAAGATTGTGCTCGGAGATTGCTTGGGATTTAAGGATTACGGATTCATTATGCAAAGATTTGATAAGTTTGAGGGAATAATAGGGAAGGCGAAGAATAAGGAGGATGAAACTATTATTGCTTATACTTGATGGAGATATTTCACTCAAGTACACGGATAAAGATATATATGTTAAGTATTATGTAAAGTTTAATGATATATGTTAATTATTACGTTTAAATTTTTATTATGTTTTTTTACTTACAGAAAAAAAAGTAATTTTAGTTAAGAATATCGTGAACTAATTTCAGGCGATACCTAATGCCAACTTACACAAAAGTATCAAAAATTTCTTTGCTGTCTCAAATTTTATAAATTTTAAAGACGCTAGGTTTACTATAAATTATGAATTTAAACTAAGAAGTTCTTTTTAAATTCATATTTACTTTTAATATATTACGCAGTATTACAGACAGTACTTTTAAAAGAAGCAAAATTTAATAAGTACTTAAAATAAAGCCTGCTAGCAATTAACTGAAAATTATATTTCCTATTCATATATAACTGTACCTTAATTCCTTACACAAAATAAGTTCTGTAACACAATATGCAACTTTAAGTATAAATTTGGCATTCTAAAACTATACATTGTTAAAAACATTTTATGAGACTATATTTTAAACACAAGGAATTAAAGATCTGATACAACTTTCCCATTAAGAGGTTTTTGACTTTGACCTTTTTACCAAAGTATAAGAGTTTAAAAGCTTTAAGTAACACCAACTGAAAATAAAAAACTGAAGCATCTACCAACAACTCAATTTTTAGAAACACAGCGCAAGCCGATTAAAAACAACGAACGATTTTCCGCGTGAAAGAAATACCTCGACTAGATTTAATTGCTTTGCTCACAATTTAAAAACTTTATCTCTAAAACACTTTTATACTTTTAATTTTTTTATGCTTCCCTTATTGAGAGGCAAGTCACTATTTTGTTAAACAAGAAACAACACTTGAAAGTAGTTCAGATAAGGGCAAGGATGGGAAAAAGGGGTTGCCACTTCCAAAAAAGAAATACTTTGTTAGAGGAAGGATGTGAAGTAGCCTCTGCAAGGAAACTGACAAGCAAACTCTTCAGAACTTCTCTTCTTGATTGATGTCCTTGACGTCATATCCTGTCTTTTTATGATCCGTATCTCTGCTTCTGTGTTAAGTACTGCAATTCTAGAGGATATAAATCTATATTTGTGTATCAAGTTGGGGACGTAATTTGGGACTATCACTTGGGATAAAAGCGAAATATGATGGTAGACAATGTTATGGCCTGGAGGCGTCTCCTAAGCATACTTAGGGGATTGATAATACAGATAATATAATAAAATACACGGAGTAATGTAGCGCTAATGTTTCTTATAAATATTTTAAATTTATAGAGTAAAGACAGATTTCATTTGTTATTATATTGAGTATAGTGCTATAAAACCTTTTTTTTTATTTTTAATGTAATTTTAGTTGAAAACAAGTACTTAAAATACTATTGAAAAAAGCATAGACGAAAGAATGAGACTGTTAAATGTGTTGGATTATTTATTATTTATGGAATCACGGGCAAAAATTTTGAAGTTTTAGTTGTAGAATAATCCTACTGTTTCTTAAGTTAAGCAATCAATTTTAAAAGTGTTGTCCATCATGGATTTTACTATTTTTTAAAATCATTTTACTATATTTAATTAGGTATTGCAACGCTGTCTTTGATATTCATTCCATTCAAATAGTGTTAACCTTTTATAATTTTTATATTACATCGACTAATTACTGAACTAATAGTGGTATAGTAAGGTATTTTGTAGTGATAATTTTTAGGAATAATTTGACCCTAACATAAAAATTATGTGGTTAGTATTCCTAGGGTGATTTACCCATATGAAATACTCAATAACATGTGTGGACTTTAGTAATACTGTCGACTATTGTATTTTAATATTTCTATTTTAAGTTTTGGTAAACTTTAAAAGAGAGTATAGTTCGACCACCAAGAGAAAAACTTTGACGGAAAAACAAAACATTGAAAAGAATTTCAAATCTAAATTATTGTCACACAGATTTAGCACAAAACATTTTTTCAGCGTTTATGAATAACCATCACCTCTAAAAGTGAGGGGAATAACCCGCTTTCATAACAATCGCCCCAATGTTACGACTTCAAAAGTTTTTCTCATGGCGGTGGGACTCTCTTTTAAAGTTTACCAAAATTTAAAATAGAAATATTAAACAGTCGACATTATTGCAAAAGTCAACACATATTATTGAGTGTTTCTATTGGGTATATTATCCTATAAATACTAACCCCACAATTTTTATACGAGGGTAAAATTGTTCTTAATTCTTCTCACACTAAATACCTTACTATCCCAACCCTCAACTTCACAGACGGATCCCTTTTCCCTATGAGACCCCCGCAATCCAACCCCTGATGCTCACATCACTCCTCATAAAAAACGCAGGCATGCATGGGAGATAGGGCGGCAAATAGACTACCCGACGCCCTCTGCATGCTGAGAAGAAGGGGCAACAGGAGGGCCCCAGCTGCGATGCCAAGGTGGGGGTGTGTTTGAAGTCTGCATTTGCCTATTGATTGCTTCCAATAGGGACTTGCAGGAGAAAGCTCTTATGGGTGGTTGGTTTGGTTTCTCAGGTTTTGCTTGGGAACTCGTGCTGTGGATTGTTTGGGAAAAATGGAATCTGGGAGTAAAGATCAGAATGTTCCTGAAATAATTCGTATCTTGTATAGCGAATTAAGATTTGAGGTTGGGGATTTTTCTGGGAAAATGTCAAACTTGGTTTATATTCTTATCTTAGAACTCGGGAGTTTCACCAGGGAAAATTTAGCATCAGTTTTTGTAGGTAAGGATTCATTATAGGAGGTACAGGTAGACTTTATTTAGGGTTTATTTGAGAATAGGTTTGGCATGATGTAATAAATAAAATATAAATGTGTAGATGTCATCGTAAATGTCCTTAAATTTGAGTTTCAGATTTCTCTTACTATAGTTTAGCGAAAATTAAAAAGTGTATGGTAAATATGGGAATACCTCGCCTAGATTTAATTGCTTTTGCTTACAATTTGAAAGTTAACAGTATTTTATTTAGTAAATTTTGATGTACGATATTGTGTTAAAAACAAAAAAGGATGAATTAGTAAAATTGCCATTGGTTATTTTCATATGCTTTAGATTAAAATATAAACTCAAAATTTGGGTTATTGACTTGGGTTACAGTATAACTACATTGTTAATACAGATTTTAAAGCTTTTAAATTTGCATTATTTTTTTTAATTTAAAAGTTAAATCGAAATTAAATTTTAAATATTTTAACGTGAAAATCTATCATGTTTATCCAAAGTGAGCATATAAATTTAAAACCATTGAATAGTTAGATATAGGTAAATGCTATTAAACAATTAAATGTACCTATTGAATTCTACAGATTCTATTACTAAATTGGATATCAGCATTCGATACTGCAATCCTTATTTAATATCTCAAGAAATTATGACGTCTCCTAATTAAAATTCCTCCAGTGTTTTATCAACATTAATTTGCATTCGGATTCCTTCCGTCTTGTCTTGAAATTAAGTGATTGAGTCAATATTTACCCAACCAAAATTAAATGCCCGGGCAAATTTCCATTCGCATAGAGAAGACGTACTCTCCCTCTCATTCGTGGTGACATGCTGATATTTAGTTGAACTTGAGTCACCAGGTTCTTAAATAAGTCAAAGCATAAATTATGCAGGAAATTCCCGTTGAATTGCCAGTTATGAAAGCGCCCTTCAGTGTTTGAAGTAAAAATTAGCATACCCCCGGGATTTCGTGTATTTGACATCCAATTTAGCTGTGTATCTCTGGTTACGCGAGGAATTTGAACGCCTATTCATAGAGGTTGGGATATATCGTGGGTTCGCAATTAAAGAGGCTTTAGAGTTATGATTTCTTAATCACTAAAATTTCTGATAAAGTTTGAGGGTTGAGAACATTTTCCATATTCGTACAATTTATGTTCCAAAAAATTAAATGGTTTGCATTCTATGTATTTTACAGTAGGTCATTTTGTTTTCACGTTAAAGCCTGTTGTATTTGTTATACTTTCCAAACAAAATTTTATGAAAAACAGTAGCTAAAAATCAGAGGTATATATTTACTTTTTAAAATTCTAGCAACAGGGTCTTTCAAGATTGTAAAAATACATTGATGCATAATCAATATTACTCTATATCAGGGAAGGTTTAGAATAATGCTTTGTCGAAATGGTATAATTTTGAAAAACGTTGCAGATCCCATGGTTTTATTTTGATCTAAAAACATGTCTTCTATCTTTCTACTTATTATTATTATTTTAAAGATTGGAAATTTGAAGTAAGAGTTTAGCAGCTAATTGAAGAAGATTTTGAGTAATTAAATCTAGTATTAAAGATTTTTTTTTAATTTCAGATATGACAAAAGAAATAATGATTTTGCTCTTTTAAATTTTAAGGAGTTTAAATTAATGCAAATCACGCAATTCGTAAAGTATTTAACTTTTGTTAACCTAATCAGCGAAAACGGAACTACGATTTTTCATTTCTCCTATTAAAGTTGAATATATTGCATAAAAACACGTCTAGTCTCTGTCATACAGACAATGAAATATTTTGTTCGGAATCTAATGCCACGTAATTTAATGTTTTCTAATCATTAATTCAGTAAAGGTGTATTTTTGGCAAGAAAGATCAAAAGGCATAATTAATCAGAAAGTTATGTTTTCTGAATATATTTAAAGCAATATATTCAAAAAAAAGTAAAAAAAAAAGAAAAAGGGAGACATTTTGAGAGAAATTTTTCTAAAAGTTCAACTTGGATTTATATTCAGAAAGTTTAAATGCAAAATTACTTTATTTCCAAAGGTCTTCAAAGCCACACTGGGTAAGGCCATAAACAGAGATGTCTCACTCTTTTAAAACGGCATTTTCAAAACTGAGTAAAAAATACTCAAGTATTTCACGAACTTATACTGGCTCTGTTTCTAATTTACTCAAGTTTGAAGCATGTATAAACTCATTTCTGAAAGCATGCAACTACATGGTTCTCATTCTACCGATCTGAGGGATGAAAGGCTTTATCTGCATTGTCCAACCCCGGAATAGAATCCGCTCTTCTGATCTGGGAGTGCAAATCACTACCACTACACCACTTGAGCTTTTAAAAGAAGTTAAAAGGAAGTAAAAGTTTCATTCTAAAAATTAATCACAGCCTTGATAACTTTCTGCAATTTTCAAAACACATAATATTAACAAATGACTTAACAAAATCTATAAAATATAACTTTTGGTGATAAGGTATTACCAGTGACAATTACACAGTTAATTAAAATTTTATTAATTAAACACAAAGAAATTATTTTTGTGTTTAAAAACAAATTAATATCCTTATTGGTAACATTGGTTCATACTAAGAACTAACTACTAGTAAAAATTCCTCGCTTTCAAAATTTTTATTTCTACAAATACCAACATCCCAACTGGAAAAACCTCCCCAGCGATTGAAAACGAATGACTTTCTATTAGTCGCTCCTTCTTTATCTATCTCACTCCCTTGAAGTCTTTCTTTAATATTTATGTGACATTTAACACTGGTAGACAATGACAGAGCCATTCGGGCCCATCTATCCCCATTTCGCTGAAGTGCGCAAGCGAGCTCTGCCGTATAAAGTCGCATCCCGCACCCGCGGCACGTTTCTCAATTTATCGAAACTTTACGGAGGAAAATAAAAGCGCTCCAGTTGTTTTTCTTCTCTAGGTGATGTTGTTTTTCTCCGGCCCCCTTCTGGGGAGAGAGTTATAGGACCCTAAACCCCCCGCCCCTTCAAGAGAGCTTTTACACCCCATGGGTTTTGCCCTTGTTCTGCGAAGTTTATTAATAAAAGATGGCGCTCCCGAATTTCGTTCGCGGGGAGGGGCGGAGAAAAGTTTTTCGGGAAAAGTGGGAATTGGGAACGAATTTAATATACATTTGTTTCCAAGTTAGTTGGCGGGAGTCGGAAGAAATACAATAATCAGAGTTGCCAAACTTCCCGGAGGAAAGGAGTTTTTTGAGGTTGGGTTCTAATTTTGTTTTCTTTGCGGGTTATGGTGAATCGGAATTAGCATACCTGCCTGGAGTGGTATGATCGTAGGTTGTTGAAATCGGTGAGAAATTTGAGGAAATGTTTGAAAAGCGAAACTAGTTTATCTGGGGGTGAATTTATAAAATGGGACGGTATTTTTTGGAGAAAATACATGTGATGAAAGATTTGTCTTGTAAAGTGGTATGGTAGGTAGTACATTTTAGACTATATAATAAAAAAATACACCTAGAATTTAAATCAAATTGTGTCTATTGATCTTGTATTAAGATCTAAATATTGGTGTTGCTGTAAATAAGCATCAGAATAAAAAAAAAAAAAATCGCGACAAAATTTCTTTTTCCACCATCTATCAAATAAAAAAAATTTGCAAATTGTCTAATAAAAAAGTTGTATTCAACTTTATAAAAACTGTTGCAAACTTAAATTGATACTTTTTATCACTACAGTAGTAAATAATATTCTAGGCAAATCAACAAATACATTATTATATAGAACAAAATATCACCCTTTATCATCTACATTTAACCCATTACGTTTCACTAAATAAAAGTTACTGATATAATATTCTTCTAATTTCGTATAATTATATCTGGCACTAACTGAATACATTTCAAAGAATTCTAAATACCCCCAAATTAAAAAAAAGGAAACGCTGAAATATTATTCGCTACGAACCTACCCTTTTGGAAAACATTTATTATATTTTAATCACAATAATAACTCTGAATAAAGACTTGCATAAAGAAAAAAAAAGCTAGAATCCACACGATATTCCAATTTGACATCCGAGTAGTTCAAATGATAAACTTATTACGAGGTTAAACAGGAAGTAAACAACATGATACCCTGTACAGTAGGACGACGAACTAATAGAATTAACGCAAACTAAATTATCACAACCAGCAGCATATTTATCTTCCCATCTCCACGACAAAGGGAAGATTTCATAACACATCTTCCACCAACCAAGTGACACGCGACACTATATGGTAGCAGAGAGAGAACCTTCCGATTTCCACGGGGCAATTTTTCACGTGGGAGGGAGAAGTAGTCGGTTAATTATCTCCAGCAGCCAGGTTACTGATGATGTGTCGCATTGCATTAAAACCTTTCTTGGGAGAAAGCTCCGGCGCAGATGCAATCGTTAACTCTGTTGCTCTAATTACAACAGAGATTCTGGTGCGTGACTAACTAGGAGTGATTTTTCATTATGCACTTACGATAAGCGATTGTCAGGGTCGCTAAAAGGAGATGTCAGTTGATTGTGACGCGCTGGCGTGCGTGGGGACGGAAGTTACCACTTCTCTCTGTCTCGGTGGTAAGTGTCACCGGGTTTGTGGAAATGTATACGAAAAGAAACCGTGTGACTTATATCTATTCAGTTTAGCGTCTTGAGGGTATACTTATTTTTGTGAATTTTTCAGTAGCAATCTGTTGAGTGTGAGATGTTGTCGTAAAATGGTAAGCAACCTGTTGTTGACAAACGTATTTATTATTTGGCGACACTTTTACCGATGGGAAAGAGCTTTGTGAGTTTTTGTTTTACATTGATAATAAGACGTCTCTAAGATAATTGAAAATACAGCAAAGTAATTTGAGTTTCACAAAATACTTTACAGTTAAAGTAATCAGTATATCCGGTACCTCCATGCATAAAGTATAATACTTTTATTATTTTCCGTTTTAAAATTTAATTATAAGTTTTTTTTTTCATCTTAGATACTTTAATCAGATGTTTTTTATCTCTTTTCAAAAGGCAGTGGGCTTTTAGTTTTCCAATGAGAGCGTGAAATTATTCAGATAAAGGCAAACAATTTGGGTAACGAAAAACTAGCATTTTTATAGGAACCTAGCCTTATTTAAAACATATTAAATTAATATCTCTTTTTGAAGAAAATAAAGTATCTGTGATAAACCAAAAATAAAAACCATAAGTTTCTTTTAATTTACATTTTCTTTTCTTTTTATTAAAATTATTTTTATTAACAGAATAAATTAAAAACACGGTATATGGTGTAAAAAAGGAATAAATTTCTTTATCCAGTTTATAAATATTCTAATTATAGTTCTAAACTTATCAACTATTTATTTAAATATGTGGGCTAGATAAATAGTTTTTCTGTACTAATTTTAATTTTTCATACAAGATTGTATCGTAACTTGGTTGAAAAACGACTACTGAATTATAAATTAGTATTTTTTTTAGTTGCGCAGAAACTAATTTCTTCTACATCATAAATTATTTTATGTACTGTTTTAACCAGTTTTCAATTCACTTTGATAACAAGAAATACAAAAATTGACCCATGTTGATATCCTAATTAAACGCATCATGTATGCACTTTTACAAATTAATAAATGGACATTGATAAGAAATCTTCCTTTATTCTCCATTTTAATAAAATTCCCTCTCATCGTTTCCCTCAACTAAAAACCCATTCCAGCAATACTCCCCCACAAAAAAATATCACCTTCTTCACCTGTCCTCTTCTTGGCCATACCTTCTGTGCGAAATATGCGAACAAATTCACTCTTCTATCAAATTAAAAGCTCCATCACACTACACGGGCCAGAGGCAAATTTTCATTAAATTCAGCACAGTCAGAAAGACACGGCACAAAAAAAAGGTAGATTCCCAAAGGAAAAGGCTGGAGCGATAGCAGCGACTTGAAAATTTTGTCGATCTTCGCACATTTCCCGCTTTCTCGAGACCTTATTTTTTCCCGCCCTTTTCACGAGAAGCAATGAAAGAATTAAAGACGGGAAATTTTTCATTCTTCGCTATCATCAAATAGTCTAGTGACTGTCATCACAGAAATACCGTTCGTCTCCAAGTTAAAGGACAGGTTAAGGCGGCCACTGGGTTATGAAGTTTCCCGTTTTTAATGCGGGTTTAATTATATCCGCCGGAGGGTATTATTTTCAGTCTTTTAAGAACGATGTGCAGGTTTTCTGATTCTGAGGACAGGTATTGAATTTTATGTGGGTCATTCCAATAAACGAAAGGGAATGCCTAAACATTTTTATTCTCGGATATGTGTTTTGTGAACCTGCAGTAAAGTAACTTACAGAAAGTGTTTTCAGGGATGAAATGAAGCAAATATATAAAAGAAAGTGGATACTGTGTAGCATATGGGTTCTAGGTATGGTAAGGCTGAATTTTATCCGAAATGGGCTATTATAAAAGAAGGGTATATGATGGTCAGGGATGTGAGGGTGTTCTAAATGTGTGCATGTAGTGTACCTAAAAAATACTGCCGGTTGGTATCTATAATAAAATAATAGACGGTAAAATAGACTGTTGGTATCTATATTATACGGTTGGTAAGAATATCATATTGAATACGTGGTTCATTCTGGTCTCCCTATTTGAAATAATATATTGATGTTATTGAAAGGGTAATAGCTCAGGGCTACTAAAATGGTCAAGGGTATTTCCAGTTTAGATTATGACAATCATTTAAAGAAGTTTCATAGTTTCACTCTTGCAAAAAGAAGGGCTAGGGGGAATTTAATTCAGCTTTTTAAAGTGACAAAGCAAGGGGACGGAGAGGATTTGGATTTCAGTAAGGATAATATAATGGTCACAAGGATAATAGAGGGGTCGCAAATTCAAGTTGAACAAGACATTTTGAGAGGGAAAGTGGAATGGGGGGAGTGGACACATGGGGAAAGTGGGTAGGCAGGATATGGGTTAAGCTGAAAATTAACAGGTATTGGAAATCCTGTACTGCAGGTTAAATAGATTAATCTTATAACAGGATTTATTCCTGTAGTTGGTCGTTATCATTTGTATTTTTTTCTTTATGCTCTTCAAATAAAAAAATGACAATTTATAATTTTGGAAAAGTAATAATTACCGATTTAGGCTAATACTAAATTTTACCATCATAATATAAATTTAAAAATATCTGAAACTCTGATATGTATGTAAGTTTTGCCCTAACCTATTTTATTAAAGGACTAAACTAAACAGACATCTCCTTATTTCTTTATATATGTGAACAGGGACCCAAAAAATATGCAGGATAGAAAACTATAAAATTAGGGGTAGATGTATCTTTAGTTACTAATTCATCCTTTTAACGTTTTACAATTTTAAAAAATATAAAATAGTAACTCAGAAAATTTTTATTTTGTTTCACATTTCGATACGATTTTCTCTGTAAAAAAATAAAATGTTATAGTAGATGTATCGTAATTTTGAGTAGTATAGATGTTTAGTATTATATATGGAAAAATGTACTAAAAATGGGTAGGTAGGTACGTAATATGGGAAAGAGTATCGAGGAATAAAAAGAACTGGATCATATATAAAACTATCATGTTTTTTTCCACAGTAACAATAAAATAACACCACGACGTTCCTTTTAATGCGTTTATTAAAATTGCAGTAATACAATTTATTTGAAAAAAAAAGAAGAAAAACATTGAATCGGAATTGTTAAATTATGCAGGTTTATTCCCATTTAAGAATTAAGGAAACTTTTATAAGAAAATACACATACATATTAAACTGAAAAGAACCCACGTCACTAAAACCTAATAACTTAAAACATTTAATTTCTATTCAAAAGTCAAAAATTAGCATTTCTTTTACTTCCTCCAAAAACGAGCAATTCATGATTGCATCGCATATTTTTATTTACCACCGCTTTAACAAACACGATACATCTTCCCAGGCTATTACTCCCTAATTTAGCCTCCAAAAAAGAAACCCGAGTCTTCAAAATGCGGGCATTTTGAAAACAGCTATTCACTGCCAGAGAGATAACTATCTTTGGTGTGTAAAAACATTATAGGGCTTGTAAGATAATTTATCGAGCACAAAGCAAGCCATGAAGTCAGTGCCACACAGTCGCAAGGAAACTGTGCCAAAATGGTAATCATGCAATAAATATGAACGTTTGTCCACGCAGTGAAATTAGGGTCTGTGCCAAAGTGTCACCATATGTTATTGCTAAGCATTATGATAATTGCTGGCCATTTATAATGATGTGATGTGAAAATATGGGGAGGAAAAAGTAATAACAGTCTCAATAAACACACTATTGGGAGCATTAACTGGGATGTTGCGTTTTTGTTAGTTAGTGGAGTTTCGTCTTCCACTAGAATTGAGCAGAAACGTGCAGGCAAAATAAATGGTGAATCAAGAAGCAATGAAATTCCAAATAAAGGCAATGCATTTAGTTTATAAAAATAAATAAAAAAAAATATACCGAGTTATTTTGTTTAAAATCTAAAAGTAAAATAAGTAAGTTTTGTCATAAAATTTAAATCATGTTACATATTTGCTTTTAAATGCTTGCTTACATCACAAACTACGGTCACGTATGTATGATATCACCATAAAAACCATTAAGGTATGTAAATTACAACCTATAAAAGTCAAGTTATTGTATTCATAAAGTTCAAACCACACTGTGCAAAATACTAATAGTAAAAAAGAACAACGTAAATTTATATGCAAATGGTTAAAATTTTATTAAAAACGTTCACACTGACGAAGGGGATCCTTGTATCCCTGAAACGGTCGTATGTTTTAATAAATTTTTAACTATATGCATATAAATTTACGTTGTCCTTATTTACTATAAGTTATAGTATTGTTAGGATTAAATGTATGACTTTATTTCCTTCATATAAAAATAAATATAACAGAATCTTCTTTTAAAAATCAAAAGTAGCTGGGTTTTCAAAATTATCAAACCATTATAATAAGACAACTTGTTATATTCGATTGATATAAAAAACATTTTTTGGGGGGACGGATGGCCTGTTCGGTTTGCTCTCTGCCTTTCACGCCAACAGTCTGTGCACTGCTCCGTCGTGAGTTCGATTCTCACCTCGACCCTGGGTGTATTTTCCTTCTTTGTGTCAGTAAAAATTCTGTTGTGTCTGTCTTACTTGACGAAGGTGTATAAGCGGATCCTTGTGATCAAGCACACATACCTGAAAATATATGTAACACCAACCAACCAACCAACCAACCAACCAAATCATTTTTTGAACATTAATGTAACTTTTAAGTAACTTTATATAATTTTAAAAAGTTAAAATTGCAATATTAATTCTTTACACTGACGAAGAAGATCCAGTATCCTCGTAACAAATTTGTATGTTTTTAAACTTATTTTAACTTTGTGCTAATAAACCTCGTTGTTTTTGTGGAATTAGTACAATCATGTAAGTTTAAGAGACCCCTTACTAGATATAAGTACTAAAAGTTAGTAAGTACATATAAAATATCATTTTAAGTTAATTTTCAATTTTATATAAATTAGAATTTACAAGGAAAATGCATGTCTATTAAGTAATAGCAAAATATACTATTACGTATATTAAGTTTTCAAAATGTTACTAAATAAATATGCTGCTCAACATTTTATATTTTATACTTTAAAAAAAAACTTACTAAAATTAGGATTCATTCTAAAAATTCCTTATTTTATGTTTTTTTCCTCATACATGATAGATAAAATTAATTAACACCAGGTATCATCAATTTTATTAAGATGCATATTAATTAGTTTCTTTTCTTAGTTACCAAGTTATACACGTTATTTAAAAAGTCGACCTATCTCACTTAAGGTTTATATTTATTGCTTAGGGCGTTAATGTAAAACACAATTCACAATACCATCCTTATTCATTCTCTCTAATTTGGAATGCAAATGAGAAATATTCCAAATTTAGAAAGGGGACTAAGAGAAAATATGCTTTTACGTTGAAAAAAATGGGCAAGTAAAAGACAGCTTTTAAAAAGCGTAGCAACGTATTTATCATACCCTCAAATGCGCTGGTAAAACAATTTATACTTAAGAACCTTCAACATCCGCTTATTCTCATTTCCAAAGAAGCTCATGTCTCATAGCCCAAATATTTCTTCCCAGTCCCGCATAAACGAGCTAGAAAACGCCGCCTACTCTTTTTAAATTATAAAAGGAAATGTAGACTAAGAAAGACGGAGCAAAAAATAAAACAGCACTGAAATTCCCGCTAGTCACGAAACGTAGCATTTCTGGGCTTGGAAAAAGTTTCTTTTTGAACTTCTTTTCCATCATAAAGTAAGAGAGTGGAAGGTTTCGGAAGTCTGAATTCGCCCGTGACGTTGCATTAAAGTGAAATCCTGATTTAAAAGCTATGCAGAAAATGGTCAGAACTACTGAACTAGACCGCACGTCTGACAAACATTGTTGCCATTGGTTTTTATTAAAATTTGCAAAAATATGCGGGCCGTATCAGATCAGAGTCGAGATTTGAATTCATGCAAGCATTATTGAGGAAGATCTGATGCCTTGTCTAATAAGAATATTTTAGTTCCATCTTATAGATCTAGAGTTTTTAAATTCTTGTATTCCCTTTGATAACTACAAGAAAGTAGAAGTCCTTTTTCAAACCTCCAAAACAAAATAGTGAAGATTTTTTATACTCATTTATGTGAATTTATTATAAAATGAAGAAGATCCAAAGCAGGTAGGTTTAAAATTGATTTGTAAATCAAAAGGTTCAGTTGAAACATAATCTGAAAAAGTAAGTTTCTTGTAGGCATAGAATATAATATTGACCATTTTTGTCGAACATTTTAGTTAAGTTGAAGAAGAAGTTAGTTAGAATTAATTTTAGTTTAGTTATAATTAAGTTTAGTTAGAATTGAATGTTATTTCCATTTCTTGGCATTTGTTAAAGTGCGCAAAAATACCCTTGGTCAAAAAATGTTGCACTCCTTTTTTTTTTCTTTGCTACGTAGGATTACAAATAATCGTAGTATGATAATTGATTTGGCATTCTTTCTTTAAAAGTTTAAATTAAACAAATAATGAAGCGTTGATAAAAATATGTATTTTTTTCTTAAATTTATGTTTTCAAAGACATTATCAATTTCAAAGATAAAATTATATTATTAAAAAAATGGTTTTTATTCACCTGTTGGGATACCTATACTGAGCAAATTTGATATTGCACCAAGACCACTTTATCAAAATAAATTTAAAATTAAATATCCATGCCCTAAGAAAAACATTATTATATTTTATACTTATTTTATTATTTCTTCTCACTACAACATAATTCAAAACTTTTCCTAGAAATATTTTACAAAAAAACTGAAAACATAAACTAGATAGAATTTCTCGATACTGGAAAGAAAGCTATAAATACAATGTCTCTATAGGTAGCCTCCTATTCGGCAATGGAGACTTAACACCGGCGTTTGGGAAATATCGGAAACAATATAAGAAAAAATAAAACACAATGGAAGTATGCAAGAAATTCCGGATGCAATGACTGCGTTTACCGTGAGGTAGAGTCGAGCAAACCGACCATATCACGAATATAGCATCGCCATTTGTTACTTCTACCAACTTGCCTCGATCTTTTCACGTGCCATTTAAAGGGTTGTTTGCAGCTACGCTGGGGGAAAAGCTCGCAGTGACTCTGCGTGGATTTCGATCCGAACATTTCGATTCAACTAGATTATAAAATACCCCCTTTCAAACTATTCTATACATGTAACAGTATATTGCATGAAATTGACGGATTAATTTAAATGTAGAATAAAGGGCATATTTTTGAAGTAACCTATATTTGGAGTTGTTTTAGCGAGTTTGAATAATCAATACTTATTAATTTAAAAATAATCGTAGATGCAGCAAAAATAAACAGGTGAAAGCAATAACGCTGTTTCGGTGAAACGAAGAGGTAGTTCCCTTTGTTGGAGCAAAGGAAAAGACTGAGATTACTGATTATTATTACTATTACATATTAAAATGCGTATTTCTACCTAAATCCCACGTGTAATATTCTTAAACAGCAAAACAATTGTCAAACGTATTCATTTGTCTTTCATAAAAAAAAAATTAGATTTATGAATATAAATACCCTATTAATAAATCAAAGTCATAATTTTCATTGAAATTAATACATTAGAATGTATTATTGGATATAATTTAGGAACTGTTTTTAGATCACTCTTAAAAACAAAATTTAAACACCAATCCTCCGAAAATGTTTTTCATGCTCCAAAAATATTTCGAATTCCAAGAGGGTTTCTCAGTAGAAAAATAAGAGAATCACTAGTAATCACCAACCTAATTACATTTCAAGCATATCTCGGAAGTTAACCGATGGGTTAAAAAACAGCATTCCAATGCCGTAATTTACATCACGAAATTCCCCCAGAGTATTTCAAAAAATTCCTCTTGTTTTTGTTCGGAAGAATTTCAAATCTGAAGGTAAAGCAAAAATTAGGAACTAAACTTGAACCCAATCTTTATACTTGGATTATCTTAACTAGAAAACACTAACGGTATTTATATTCACGATGAAATGCCGAAAGCAAAGTGATTTTTTTTTTTTGTACAAAAAGGCACCTTTTACGCTAAGCATTTTTTAACCCCAAAGGACCCAGGCTTTAGATCTGGGATTTTTTGCAGATTCTCTGGGAAGAAAAGCACTTTAAAAACAATTTCCACATGGTTATCCCAACACCCGTGAATTTTAAAAGGAGAATTCACTTGCGGTCTAAAAAATATGCAAACCGGCAACACTTAGCTAAATTGGAGAGGCAATAACGTATATTAAGTTATCCAACACCGGCCGGGACTCGTCCATTAAATTTTCTTGCTTTTTTATCTGGTGCTATCCTTAACATAAAACTATTCCTTTAAACTAAGTTTGGAGTATACAGCAGACTGATTGTGTCTGCGTTGTTATTGAAATTTAAATATTTTAGAACCTTGCATTAATGTTAAATGGGCTCTGCAGATTTTTACATTGGTTGGAATATATTAAATGTGAGTAGTTAAATGGATCTTGAACAAGGTAAAAGAAATGTGTTTGTTATTAAATATATTCTAAGTAATTTAAATGTGAAACTTTGTAAAAATTGTATGAGTTAAAACACTAATTAGAGATATAGGTAAGGGCATTTTATTGTTAACTTCATTTTTTATTTCTAAATGTAGTCTGTAGGTACTACAAATCATGCAATCTGAGTTTGAAGTAATATTGCTTATTCCATACAAATTGTTTCAGTTTAGTAGTAGCCATTATTAGTTACATTTTACTTCAATTTTAGTCAATTCATTTTTAAGCAAAAAAGACCGACTTCAAAAATAAGCTTAAAAGTGAGAAATTATGCAATAATAAAATAAAACAACTTATTTTTCTTTACATATTTTCTATAATATAGAAAAACTTTCACGTTCGCGTTACTGTTTAAAATGAACACAATACACAGAAGTTGAAACTTATAAAAATTTATTCAGAATAAAGAAATTCAGTATAAAAAATCAATATATATATATACTGAATTTCTTGTACTAATATTTAAAAATACTCCAGTAGTAAACAAAGAACCGTAAAAGTGCTCCGCCATCGCCATTTGAAGCGTTATCCCTAGCAAAATGTTTTGACTTTTTATTACTAAACAGAAGGATGTTGTAGTAATTTCTAAAAGATTAAAGTTGTCACGGTCTTGTATAATAGGCACAATCGACGCCGCCTTTTTTGGATTATTTCGCCCCTTTCTATTCTGAAAACTTCGTTTAAAAATATAGTGTTTAACTAAATAGTAAGTTAGTTATCATCAACTTTGTAATTGGCATTTTTTTCTCAATAAGAAAATTTTCCCAGATAAAAATCTAACCACGCTGTTTTTCCCGCTTTGGGAATTTGAATCAAACTGGGACTAACTTGAAAATATTCCAGACCGTTTGAAAGTGACCATATCCGAAACAGTTCAGTAAAACCTACCAAAATGCAATTCTAAAGATTTAATATTAAAGAGCTTAAAAGAACATAACATTATTACAAGATTAAATATGGAGTACCTACTTTAAAAGTAGGTAATATAAAATTTCAAAATATAACATATATATATACTATATACATATTTTTTATAATTTACCACTCATGAGACAATTTCTGTTTAAAAGCATATCTTAAACATGTAAGATTTTGTCTTTGTCAAAATAGCTAAATGCAAGTTACTTAAACGGACGCCTTATAACCAACTCACTCAAATGAATAAAAATTCTACAGATGAATGAATATAATTTAATTATTAACTGAGTTTTTTGCGTCGAAAAGGGAAAATACAAACTCTTGTTTCTAAACATCACAAAACCAAAAACATTACAAATCGTTACTTCCTTTTGAATAATCTAAAATCATTATTTCCAAAGATATTTTCAACAATGCCAAAATATAAAAAGTAAAAGATAATAAATAGTTAAAGTTAATCTTAAACACTAGTTCGGTCCACTAGTTTCACATACTCCCACCTTGCAAAGTGATCCCTACAAATAGCACTTTGCAACATAAATTTAGCATTACTCAATTTCCAAAACGAATGTTACCTTTGACACTGTATGAAAATTACACAAGTTAACAGTTATTAAAAAAATCTTAAATTTAGAGCACACTAATATAAAGTTTATAAGTCCAAACGCTGTGGAATTTTCCTGTTTCTTCCAAATCTGCTTATGGTAAGTAAGCTACCTTCAGTATCAGGGAACTGAGCAGAATCGGGAATATTATCAACCTTTAAGTCCTTTTTGCTTGAAGTAGCTTTCAGAACATCAACCTCACACTTTGCTGATACTTCTAAAGGATAAAGTCTTTGGAGTGGGCGGATTCTTTCACCTTGGGAAGTTCTTAATTTTGCAACTCTAGGAATATTGTCCTTTCCAGGATAGAGTTCCAAAATGATTCCAAGGGGCCAATCTATGCGTCGTACATTGTCATGCCCAATTAGAACAATATCACCAACGCGAATAACATCATTCCTTCTCATTCCCTTGTGAACTAGTAGTGCAAGATACTCATTTCTAAATCTTTGTCTGAGGTTCTCACGTAATTTTTGTAAATATTTCACACGGTTTATCATAGAAGATCGATCCACACAGTCAAGATCAGGAATTTCGCTGCTACCTTCACCATGAATAAACATCGCTGGAGTAAGAGGTACTAACTCAGAGGGATCTTCATGGAGGTATGTCAGCGGTCTGGTATTTATAACTGATTCACAGTCACACAAGATCGTATTTAGTTCTTCGTAATCCACTACCGCTTTTCCTAGAATGCGACGTAGAAGCTTCTTCAGCATACCCACCATCCGCTCCCACCAACCTCCCCACCATGCCGCTGTGGGTGGAATAAATTTCCAAGTGATTTTCTGAGCGGTTGAGTATATGACAATCTCGTCCCAATCGATGTCCTTTAACACGTTGTTTGCTCCCACAAAATTCTTCCCGTTATCAGAATAAAGAACCGAGATCCTGCCTCTTCTCGCTATAAATCGCCGCAATGCTTGCATGAAAGCTTCAGTAGTGAGTGACTGTACTAATTCGAAATGAACTGCTCGGTAGACAGCACATGTAAATAAAACGATCCAAGCTTTTCCTTTCGATTTTAGATACAAAGGACCGGCATAATCCACCCCAGAGACTTGAAACACTTCCGTCTGAGTAACTCTTTCTTTAGGCAGGGGCGCAAATGGAACTTCCACGGATCTTGATTGGTGCCGCTTACACTTCACACATTCAGACAGAACTTGTCTAACTAATTTTTTAGATTTAAGAATCCAATATCGCTCTCTTAGCCTGGAGCGCAAGATAGAAAGTCCGGCATGCTTTGCCTTTATATGTTCTTCCCGGATTAACTCTAACACGATATTGTTAGCAGGTAAAAGAATTGGAAATCGGAAATCTTCATTTTCATCACTATATACAAGCTTGGTTTTTATTCTCAGCAGTCCTTCTTCATCTATAAAGGCTTGCATTTTAGTAAGAAATTTCTCGTCTTGAAAGAATGCTAATTGTATGGATTTAAAAATCAATACTTCTGCCCTTTCGAATTCACTATAGATCAAATTTCCTGCCAACTTATTTTGATGTGAAATATTGTGTATGAAGCGTAAGATCCAAGCTACTACTCTAATGTTTCTACTGTACGTGGAAAAGTACTCACCCCATATTCCTGTCATTTCAATATTGACCATAGATGACACAACCTGTCTTCTTTTTTCTTTGATAACTTCTTCTTCATTGACGTCATTTCCATCATCAACAACCGGCCATTCCCCAGGTGAAAGATAAAGCCAACTGGGACCCTCCCACCATTTTGAGTTGCAGAGTTGCTGCGCTGAACAACCTCTACTTGGTACGTCTGCTGGATTCAAAGATCCTGGTAAGTGTCGCCAGGCTTTCACCGGGGTCAGTTTCCTAATTTCTTGCACACGATTTTGGACAAATACACCCCAAGCGTCTTCTCTTCTTAGCCAAGCTAATACTGTAGTGGAGTCAGTCCAAAAATAGATGTGGTCTGTTGGAAACTGCTTTAGGACATCGGAAGATAGACGAGATGAAATAGTGGCGCCAAGAAGTTCCAATCTAGCAATCGTTGTTTCCTTTTTCCCACAAGGAGCAATTCTATTTTTACTTTGTACCAGGTGAACTTGGACAGTACTTTCATCATCCACTCGCAAGAAAACTACAGTGGAATAGGCAACCTTGCTCGCATCACTAAAGAAATGTAACGAGATGTGCTTGAGTCCTTTGTCACAATTCAACCACCTAGGCACTTTCACATGCTTCAGACATTCGAGCTGCCTTATCCACTTTAAAAAATCTTCACGCTTTTTTACATCAACTTCATCATCCCAACCAATTTTGGTTTTCCACAAATTTTGTAACCAAAGTTTTGGCCGTAGTGATACTGGACTAGTTATCCCCATAGGATCAAAAACTCTGTGTGAAGCAGCTAGAATGACTCTTTTGGTGATTATGTCATTGGTCGCTTCTTTTATATTGGGAATGTTCACTGAAAGAGTATCCGAATGCCTATCCCAATTCATTCCCAGAATGTTGGTTTGACTAGTAATGGATTCCGCTGGGTCGGTGTACTCCCACCCTCGCAAATCAAATTTCCTCTCAGCCAGAACTTCAGTGGCAACTTTAATAAAGTCTTCCAATTCCGACTTCGTTTTTACACTGGTGAGGCAATTATCTACATAGAAGCTGCTCATTAGTTCTTGCAGAATCTCTTTAGGATATTTTTCGTTTCCTACCATGGCCTCCTGCAACTTTTCTTCGAAATGGTATTGGATAGTTGCTCCAAGTAAAAAGGGGCTACACGAGACGCCAAACACAACTCTTTGATGACGATAATGTTTGAGTTGTCCATCTTCACTATACCACAAAAAACGCAGAAAATTTCTATCACTTTTATAGAGACTTATTTGCAAAAAAGCTTTGCGTATATCGGCGGTCACACCATATTTATACCGTCGAAATCTGTTTATTAACGAAGGGATCACTTCTATCAAATTAAACCCTTTCTCAACACAATCATTTAAACTAGGAGCTCCCTTTTGGTTTGAAGAAGCATTGAACACAGGCCTAATTTTAGTCGTGCTGTTCTCCTTAACCACGTGTCGATGAGGCAAGTAATGACAAGCCGCCCTCAGATCTTCTTTTGGAACCTCCTCGATAATTCCCTCTTTTTCCCATTCTTTGAACACTTCTCCGTAGGCATCATACAGTTGGTCGATCTTTAGCTTACGGGCTGTCGTTTCTAACCTCTTTAAGGCCAAATCGAAATTATCTGGTAAAGGCAAATGCCCATTAAGCCATGGGAGACTTACCATGAATCGGCCGTCTTCTTGGATTTTGACAGTATTTAAGAAGTGTTCCATTGAGGCTTCGTGGAGTTCCTCTTTTGTTTTTTGTTCTGAAGGATCCTCTATTCCCAAGGAATCTAATCTCCACATTTCAGAAATATCCATTTCTTTCACTAAAAGAGAAGTAACCAACATAGCAGTGCTCGAACGTAAATTACATTCCGGTACTCTCCCTGTTAAGGTCCATCCCAGTAGTGTCTCTATAGCTACAAGCCCACAGTCTAAAACTTTCCGTTGACCAGTCATCAGTTTTCCTATAACATCAGCTCCGAGGAAGGAGTACTTGAACCGGTTGCGGCTGATTTCCGATGTCTGAGAGCGTTATATTCATTTCTTGTAGCTCTTTTAACCAGGAACCAGGACTAACAGGTGTAATATTCTCGCATATAGAAAACTGATCCAACGCTTCCATATTACAGGTCAAATTGGTTTTTGGATTTCTTAACCTGATTCTATAACAAGTGTGTTCATACTTATCCGATTTTTGTCCACCAAACAAAGAGTGTATAAGGGTTTCCTTTCTCAGGGGAGCATATCCCATTTCTTCAACTAACTTCTTTAAGACATATGTCTTTTGAGACCCAGAATCTAATACGGCTCTCACAAGAACCTCCTTACCATCAGCTATCAGTTTTACTTTCAAAGTTTGAAGAAATACCTTGGGACCATAGGTGATGTTAGACATACTGATTTCAGAACTTTCAGATTTTTTAATAGTCTTATCTGGCTCATTATTTCTGGTAGCTAGACTTTCACACATGAGTGGCACATGCCTTTTGCTACACACTACACATTTCACAAAAACCTTGCACTTACGGACTGGATGTCCTGGCATTAAACATGCAAAGCAGCACTGCTTTTCTCTTACAATGCTCTGTCTTTCCGCTAAACTCATCTTTTGAGCTGCAAAACAGTCTGCACTTGAATGTTTACCAGTACAAAAAACACAACTTTTCTTCGTATCTTTTAAATCGGTAGTCAATAAATTTGCGGCTGTAGGCACTTTCCTGACGGCTAAATCTCTGTCCTTTCTTTTAAAGGATAGTGGTTTTTCATTTGCACCCAAGCCAAAACCAGCCATGGCCAAATTTATCCTCTCTTCACCCTCAACTTCGGTCCTGAGGAAATTCATTAACTTCTTAAGACGCTCTTGAGAATCCATAGTCGAAGAGGAAGCATTACTTCTATTCCAGGCCTTCAAAAACTGGACTGGGAAACATGACTCTACCATAGGATACAATATAGCAGCGCATCTGTCTGTGGTAACTTTCAAAGTATCTAGATTCCTCAAATGCGACTCTAATTTATCGTAAAGAGACGTCAAGCATACGTTATCTCTCACTTGAGCAGAGAGTATTAACTTCAGTAGCTCTCTAACGTACATTTCCACTAAAAGGTCATCTTTCCCAAATCTTGTTCTTAAACTGTCTACGGCCTTTTCATAATTTTCACCAGTTGGAGGAAAACTTTCAACAACTTCTCTAGCTCTCGATCCCTTCACCGTAGCCTGTATTAAGTATTGAAACTTGTCTTCGGTTGCAATATCATCATCTTCATGTATGCTCTTAAATTGACTCCAAAATGGCAGCCAATCTTTCAAATCATCACTAAACTGACGAAACTCGAGTTTGGGTAGAGTGAACTTTCTTTTATTTTCCCCAGATGGGCTAGGAAGAGTAGAATTCAACTCACCCCTTGAGGCTTGTACTTTAGCCAACTCAAGCTCGTGATTCATTCGTGCTTTCTCTAGCTCCAATTGTTGTTCTCTTTCTGCTTCTTTTTGTTCTCTTTCAACTTTGCGTTCTTCCTCTTTGTTTTCTCTTTCAACTTTGCGTTCTTCCTCCTTGTTTTCTCTTTCAATCCGAGTTTCTCTAATAGTAACAAGTAACTCTTTTATAAAGTCAGCTTCATCTGTGTAATTGTCGATAGCTTGAATGGCTCTTTTTATCTCAATGACTGTGGTAGAAGCATCCACCAAGATACCAAGTTCTTCTGCCAACTTTAATAAATCTATTTTAAGAGCCTTTCCCCAAAACGCCATCTTCAAAACTTCCAAATCAAAAAGTATATCTCACCACAAAATCCTGTCGCGGACGCCAAAATGTCAAAATAGCTAAATGCAAGTTACTTAAACGGACGCCTTATAACCAACTCACTCAAATGAATAAAAATTCTACAGATGAATGAATATAATTTAATTATTAACTGAGTTTTTTGCGTCGAAAAGGGAAAATACAAACTCTTGTTTCTAAACATCACAAAACCAAAAACATTACAAATCGTTACTTCCTTTTGAATAATCTAAAATCATTATTTCCAAAGATATTTTCAACAATGCCAAAATATAAAAAGTAAAAGATAATAAATAGTTAAAGTTAATCTTAAACACTAGTTCGGTCCACTAGTTTCACAGTCTTAATGAGCGCAATTCTTAAATTTTTTAATAAAATTAATTAAGATACGAAAAATCTTATTATACATCATCCTTGTCTTATTATCAACCCTCAAGTTCTTATCTTGAACCATCCTTTAGCTATGGAGGAAAGTTCATCATCCTTATTTTCTATTCATGCATTTTCACGCATTGCTAAATTCAACGTCCTCATCAAACCCATCTGTAAATAACCCGCCTTTATATACAGTCCATCCAAACGACGAATCAATAAGCCCAAATTAAATTCTAGAATTACCGAGCTGCGTAACCGGATTGAACCGGTCACGCCTCTTGACCAACGAATACTCACCCATACCCTCATTAACTTATATTTACTAACGAAGGAAACATGCTATCTGTCTTTCATCGTCGTTTAGCTGCCATTCAAATAGAGGGTTTCTAACTGATTTGAATGCATTAGGTATTCTCCAGAAATTAAGACCTGCAGGCCTAACGGTTTCTCTTAATTAGATGGCTCTGGCTACATCAATGGCGACAGCCTGATTCTATTGAGACAGATTAGAATCGGGGGTGTTCACGAAAAACCGGATTTAGTGAGTGTAGCTCAACGAAAAGCTTCCTTCAGGAAAAAGCGAGAGAAAAACATGAGGGAGTTTCCGTACAACATTTTAGAGTGTGATGATTAATCTATTTCTTTCGATTACCTATATAATTGCTAACATAACAGCTAAAATTAAAACAGCCTCAACGCTAAATGCTGCGTTAAGGAATCTATGTATAATGTAAAAAATTGAATAGTTTATTTCAGAAACCACTCAAGCACTGAATTACTTGCTTTGTGAAAAACGAAAAAAACTGTTTAGCAAGTTAGCATATTTTATGAAGTTTTTTAGTATTTTTATCAGACAATATTTGGAAATTTTATAGACAAAAGACCAGTTTCAATGTTTACCTTTGGGGAAAATGCTGTACTTGTGATCGAGCTTATTTTCATAGTTTATTTGCCATTTTAATTTTTTATATTAGTACAATATACAAACAATGTAAAAAAAATAATCCCTTATAAAATATCATAAAGAATAAACGTGGCGCCTGGTGCCGTAAGTGAATGATAATATTTATTCATAATAAGTAAAAAAATCCTATCAACACTCAAAATCTTGCCACGAGCAACTAAAAACTGACTGGCGATGGCGACCCAGAACCTCTTTAAGTAGTAAGTTAACTACGGTTGGCCAACCTAAGAAAAAATGGCCTCATCACAACACACTCACTACAGCTTTTGCATCTAAATACATAATTTTTTTTCTGAGTGGAATTATTATTCTACAATTTGATTAATGGAAATCCACATCCTCTAGTTTTCATATGCAGATACACAGAGCATGGATACGCGTACCAGATTGCCGAGGATATCCAATTTAAAACAATTCCAGTTACGTACATTCTTTCCACAACGGTGCTCAAGAGAGAACGTAAATCATATTTATGCCTATTTCTAAGAAGTAATGTATCCCAAGAGAGAGAGTTAAGGAAACTATGATTTTATTTCGGAAGGAAGCGTATAAAGGCAATCCATTGCTTTATGCATGGCAAATTAAGGAGTAGATTTACATTTTAAACTCCAAGTATAATATTTCTGGAAATTGCTATCAGATTTTTGAATGAAAGTAGAAAATGTTAGAAAATGCGTAGTAAATATGTTTGTCCCTTTTACATTAAAAATATAAGGATTTACATAAAATTTTTCCACGTTTGCCTGTAGTATTTGATTTTTTACTACACTAACATAGGTACTATAAATTATTTTTCACTTTAAAATATTATTTAGAAAGTACTAACCCTATTTCTTGACAGATATAGGAATAATTGTAATCTCTAAGCAACTTATCTTAAACATACTTCTATCGGAAATATTCGTAATTTAAATTTTTATCTTTTAAAAAGCATGTTGTTGGCCAGACATTTTATGTTCAGCTTGATCCTTGGTTAACATAATGATGTAGAGTTCTATGGCTTTATTCCTGGATTTATTTCGTTTTAAAATTTATAGCTTGTTTCACATTGGCTGTAATACGTTTCATCGATTTAATATGTATAAAATCAGATGCAATACCCTCTAGATAACTATATGGAAACATATTCTAAAATTATGTGATTACTTTGTGTTTGATCAACCTTTTTTTCGCAAAACTTTTATCCGTAGAAATCTGTCTGCCAGAGTTTCAATTCATTTCCATCTAACTTTAAGGTTCAATACACATCAATACAGAATAAATAATAAAAAATATTAATATATTTTTAAATTTTTAAATAAGCATAGGGCTTCTCTTCGGGAAGCTAAACTCGAAACTTAAACTGTTTCGGAATATTTTAAAAGCTTTTAAATTTTCTAAAAATCAGTTCATTATAAAAGTTTACAACTTCTGCAAAGAGAAGTGAAATGAAATTTGGACTTGGTTCTTGCATTAAGATAAAAATTTAGGACCCACCAAAAAAGGTATTTGCAGAAAAAAAATAAGATGTTTTTTTTCGCCTTATGTATTATACATATTATGTATAAATGAAATCAATATCGAAATAAGAAAATAGAGAGTGTGCGTTCACACAGAAAATTTGTGTAAAGATGACCAGCTTAGATTTTTACATTCCTTCGTAAAGAGTTAAATTTAAAATGCATTTTACGCGTTATGAAATGCATCTAACTAAGAACTTGAGTATATATGGCATAACCGACCCGTCGACCCCCGACACACGAAGACTTTACAGCATCAATTCTAATCCGACTACAAATTTTTAAGTTACTTGTTGCTGCCTGCAATTTTAGAAAATGAATTTAATTCGCAATTTAAATTAATGATGAAGATGATCAGTACACCCTTACATAAAAGCGATCATCCTTTCGGCACGTTCTAAGGACACTTATCTTAACTGCGAAGTTTAAAGTAACTAATTTATCCGAGGAATTAATTCTTAGCATCCTCCTTTCTGAGCCTAAAATTTTTCCCTCGACTTGTTAAATGACTTTCGAAATCACTGCGCCCGCCGCCCAGATACGTGATAGCTGGATGAAATTTAAGTCTTCTGTAATAATGTTGGAAAGTCTTAGTATTGCTGGAAATTCAGGGATTTCTACGTTCCGTAAAATACAGAGCTAATGATTCATGTAAAAGAGAAGCAAAGGTTGCACTTGTTTTCAAGATGGTAGTTTTAATATAGTATCTAGGTTGATCTAATCACGCGAAAATTTTATTAATGTAAAAGGGTTATTAAGGTACATATTTTTAGTACGTGTAATTTTAATAATTGTTCTACATACAGTAGAAGCTCTTATAAAAACCAGCTGTTTCACCTTTTAGAGTTAACTTTTGTGAAAGTCCTTAAATGGTAGTCAAGTTGGCGTTGTTTTAGAGCCAATCGGTTGTTCAAATGAAACAACTCTCTAATATTCATTGGTAATAAAACAATCCCGAATTAGCGACTAATTTCGCCAAAACCAACTGTTTCGAAATGAACTGAAAGATTATATATCTGGTTTTGATAAGAGCTTCTATACTACTGTATTCTGTAAATTTATAATTATTGCTTTAATATTAGGCTGAATGTATATTAGTTATTAGGAAGGTTATTTTATGTTTATTTCGAATACATTGTGTTTACACACCCTGGTAGGCATTCTTTTAAAATGTTTCGCAGCGATAATTTTTATTAAATGCTTGAAACCTTTTTTTGAACTTTCTCTTTTATTCTGAACATACACATCATAAAATAATTCGTCCCAATCTAAAAACCACAATTACTCCTACCTAACGGGACACCCGATACCCCGTAATTATCAATGAAACAAAATAATTAAAACAAATCCCCTTCCCCAGAAAAAACACACAATTATTTACAGCACCTTCTTTTTTCCACCGAAAAACCCCTCTCCTGTGACAAGATCCCATATTTACCGTCCCCTCCACCAGTGTAACAGCGCTATTAGCAGCAATTACCGCAGCTATCTCCAAAAGCCCAGAGTTAAAGTATCGATATTTGAGTCCCCGATCAAAAATAAAGCTCCCACATTTAGCAAGAGGCTAATTGGGCGATTAGAAATTAACTGTCGCGCTAATTAACGAAACAAGAGCTAATGTGAAGGAGTGGCGCACCCAGAAATTCCCGATCATATCTATTTTCCGTTCTTAAGCAAGACACTTCGCTGCTCTGATGTGAGAGCTGCGTTAATAGATTCAGTCGATCTCCTACCCCCGTACCCCGATAAGCAAAATTGCCTGGATTTCTCGGTGAATAATTAAGTAATAGTTAGTCAGGATGCCGATTTTTCACCCGGTTTTGCTAATGGGGTGATTAAGAAGAGGCTGATTTGCCTGGTCCGGGATGTAGCGCTTTAATTTTTTCGGGGGTGTTTACTGTTAATGTATTTTGCTGGACTGATCTGGGATTTCGCTCTTTTTTTATTATTGCTTTCTTTTTGAGTTGAGTGCTGATATCAAAGGCCAAAGAGGCGTGTCAATTTGTAATCAAGTATTTTTCTCATCTTTTGCATTTTATGGTGGGTGATTTTGTTTTTAGGGAGGTTATAGAGTTATCTGAGAAATTGATTTCTGTGCGGAGTTCATCGAGCTGGAAGGATTTAATGTAATGATGCCATTTGCTACCATGTTTTATGTTTTTGAGAATTGTAAAAATGAAGCTGGTTTATACGGTCCTAAGAATGCATTACCTTTTTAGCACAAACTATTATTTTAATAGTAATAATAAATACCTAATTAAATTAGCATGATTAGTAATGAATGAAGGATGAAAAAGATATGTTACAGAATGTTGCTTTTTTCCTCAATGCTTTAGAATATCATTATAATAAAAGCTCTAGATTGAAAGAAAAATAGCACTAAGTGCTTATTTGTTTTTTTTCCTAATAGTTTTAAAAATATTTTAGGTACCTATATAATTTTTAGTTCAAAAATAAAATGATGTATTTTTATTAAGTTGTGTAAAATTTTATGTTTTTAAAATTTGTTATATTTCTCTTTACTTTTGCAAATAGTGCCTAATATTATCATGGTTAACCCTAAAAATCTCATTCCAAATGCTAATAATTTTTATAAAAAATGAAAATTATATTTTTATTGAAATTTCAAGAAATATTTTGTTTTCAGATTCTTTGTATTATTCACCTCAAATCATTAGTTAACTATATTCATTCACTTTCAAGTTTGTCTTAAATGACATCCAACTGGTTTGCCTGAATACAGAATATGGTGATATAAATGTATAGCTCTGTATAAGTCTAAGATTCCTGGGTGATAAGTTTAGTCTCTCATATGCAAATTAAGTCATCTCAGTGGAAATTTTCAGAACGGTAGATTACGCATTATAAAAATAAGGAACCAGACACCCGAAATGTCTACCTACAAGACTAGTCAATTGAATTTTCTGGATTTGAATTCAATTCTAGTTGAGTAATTCTGCCTCATTCTATAAAGTTAAAAATAGTAAGGTTGATTGGATTATTTAATTATCAGACGGCTCTTTTAATTTATTTAACAATTTATGTTTATGCGGATAATTTTATCAATATATTGGAACACATATTTAGAAATAGTTCTTGGTGCAGTAAAAAAAATTAATTAAAAACTATATTTTTATAATCAATGAACATCATTCGAATAATGCTTGATATTGCATTTTAACTATAGTAAAATGAGAGTACAAAGGAAAGTACGTTTATAATTATAATGAATGAGAAACTTTGAGAAGATTAATGGATACAAATGGATCTATTATATTTGTTTCAACTATTTTTATAAACTAATCTACTGTCTAATGACACTAAATATATCCCAAACTTTAAATAAACCTATCTACACACATAGAATGCGTGTTTTTTACTATGATAGCATAAAGAATATGCTCACAAACCTCAACATTATCTTTCATTTTTCATTTTCCAAAAAAAAAAAATGTTAAAATAAATTTCTTAACATATCTAGAGAAGCAAATTCATACATACACATTTCCAGAACATATTAACTCGAAAACAATAGCTGTGTTTCCACAAGAAGGTGGTAATACCGAACAAAATATCAGCCCTAAAATCTGAAATTCTCCTCATCAAAAGAATATCACAGAAACTTCCCGAAAAAGAGAATCTAATTTTTAAGACATTTCACCAAAACAACTTCTTCCAAAATCATGTACACTCAAAATGAGCTTTAGACTTTCGATCCAGGAGAGTTTATAACATTTAATAAAAAACAACTGCCTCTTTTCGGAGGGAGTTTGGGATCCATCTCGGAAGTAATATTAGGATGTTACTGCAGCAAGGAAGAGAGAAAAAGCGTAACTGGAAACACTAACAAATACAATGTTCATAAACATTAGAAAATATGAAAGAATTTTTTTTTCTTCAGGGGCCACTATTTTTGGCCAGAACCCAAGTAGCGGCTCAGACACTTTAGCGTTTCATCAATCCAAAGCTTTTGTTCAGAGTGCCTGCGCATTAAGAAGCGAATGACTTCACAACTTATTATTTTTTCAGTTATTTTCTCCTTTGTGCCCCGTTTTATAGTCCGCCCTTCTGTTTTTCGATGTTGTTCTTTTCATTGCTTGTTTCCTATTCTTTGCGGGAAAACAGGATGCGAGGGCAGGAGGGAAAAAAAAGTTTTGGAACTTACGGCGTCAGTTCAAATTAGGTAAGGCATCATATTCTCGGGAGTCTGGCGAGAAAGGCGAAGATTATAAAACTGTTTCCGAGAGAAAACAAACATCCATGCATTAAAGAGTTTTTTCTTCATAAAGGCATGAATGTTTCAAAGTTTCTGTTCCTCTTTCAAATTCAGTTACGTGCGTTTTAAAGAAGAGTTATTTTTTAAAATGGAAATAAAAAGTTGTGAAAATCCTGAGATTTAATTTGGATGAATATATTTCATTTTCTATGAAACATAAGAACGCAATCCTATTCAAGAACTTTTCTATACCATTACGAATTAGAAAAATCAACAATACTCACTTTATAACGTGTCATTTTTGGTCGTTTCTCAGAAATATTTTAGCTGCGCTTTTATTCTAAAGCAAGGCATGAACTCACTCATGTTCTTCACGATAACTGCTTTTGGGGATTATCTTGATGTCTCTCCATAGTCAATGGGAATCAATTCCATGAACATAAGTTTTCTCAATTAAAATATAGAGGTAATGTAAGTTTAACGAACTTAGTTTAATTGGAACATAAAAAAAAGAGGAGTAAATAAAGAGGAGTAAATCTTGTTAATGCATACAGGATGTTTCCAACAAGTCTTGGCCAAACTCTGAACAGCCAGATTCCTTGCGTGGAGAACATAAAAATGCCCTCAATACTTACCAATAGTTTTCGAGAATATCACGACATCCGGTTTACTTACAAAATATTTTAGAAATTTGGACATGGTTATTTGGACACGCTTACCCTCAAATATATTAATAATTTCAATTGAGAATGCATGCGCGCACCGTGGAATGAAAAAACTGAAGTTTTAATCGGATATATGACGTCATAATTTTCGAAAAGTATAAATCGTAAAGGTATAGTTCTTTGCTCAAATTTTATTATACCCCACACAATGAATCTTTCAGTGCAGAGTTTGTCAGACCTGTTAAAAAACCTGTGTTGGGTGGAATTTAAAAAGATTCTGTTGCTCACACATAACTTTTTTTTATCAAATAAAAATATTTCGAAATATGATCGGAATGAACTTTATGAAATAATATGATGGACACAATATAATTAAATAAATATTTTCACTATAGTTAATAAAATTCAAAGTAAATTATTTATATGACTTAATTAGAAACTGTAAATAAAAAAATAATAATATTTCTACAAATTTGTTACATTGATAGTAGAGGAGAGGAGGGTATGAAATACCATTTATGTTTT
The DNA here is from genome assembly GCA_963680715.1 of Tetragnatha montana. Lineage (NCBI taxonomy): Eukaryota > Metazoa > Arthropoda > Arachnida > Araneae > Tetragnathidae > Tetragnatha > Tetragnatha montana. The sequence continues at coordinate 36,332,936 of OY796675.1, forward strand.
TAAGAATAACCCTTCTGGTTTTAAGTAAAAATCTACAAAATCATTTTATGTGCATACTACAATTAATGGTAATGAAAAAAAAAGTAATTTTAAAAAGAGTTGCAATCGAATTAACACTGAAGCATTATTTCAAATACTAAAATAGTCAGCCCAGCTTTTGTTGCAGTTTTTTTTTAGTGTCTATTTTTTTATAGGTATCAAGGACGAGCCGCTGGCTCTTATGATACCACATATTTAATTTCTTTCTTTGTTGTTTCTTTGTGTATTTGTTATTTTTGTATATTTTGATGTTCTTTGATTTGATGAATAAAGCTTGAATAAAGCTTAAGGTTACTATGGAATATTTTTACAACTAATGAAAAACTGATTAGACTTCAGAAAACTTACTTTTTAACTATAAAAACAATATGTAAAAAATTACATTCAAACAGTTTTGATTTTGAGTCTATTTACAAATGTCACAAACATAATCCCCTTTCTCTGCTCCAGTACAGTCAAGATGAGCCCGAAGAGAACAGCTAATATATTGAATTTAAATTTCTCCTCGTTGATCTTCGGAGAATGTTCCATTACAAAAGATACATTCAGTATCTTTGTTTTTTGGTTCTTAAGTTGATGGCATGAAGTAGATTATTATGGAATACTTAATATTCCATAATACCCGACACGCCATCTTGGATTATAAACCATTTTAATGACGGATAAAAAATTGAGAGCTAAAAAACGACTAAAGTATAACAAACTCTTATTCTTTTAGTGTACATTATGCTTAACAAATTTAAAGTCTCATAACTACTGGTAGGTTAAAATGTTCGAATACTAACCGACAAAAACTTTCGAAAATCCCAAAACCCACTTTGTTTTACAGCAAGTGTTACGACAACAACAAAAAGTTAATATGCACAGCATCATGGAAGTCTTTCTTAAGTCTTTCGTGGTATTCCCACGTGATGGCAGTGTGAGAGATGGCTGAAACTTTGGTATTCCATATTACCCGACTATTCCATAATCCCTTCCTCTGCTCTAGTAAAGTGAGATTGTGCTTGTTTATCAGGCTTTTAAGCTGGAAATCAGAGAGGCATTTTGAAATTAAATGAAACTTTTGGGGTTAAACTGGCTAGGATAACTGATTTTTTAAGGTGTCTTCTTTCCTAACTTAATTAATTAATTTAATTTTTCTATTAAAATATCAAGATTTTACTTGGAGGCCAACCTAGTACTTTTAAATTAATTGTTTCTTTTTAGTATTATTTTAGTTTTGACTCCTGCGTCTTTATCAAGTTACCCGTTTTATCCATAAAACATTTAGAATCATTCAAATTACATGGGTTTAGAAGGAGGAAGTAAGTTTTAGAATGTTGTGTTGTAAAATGATTTAAATTAATAAAATATAACATTATTAATTTTATTTTTTACTTTTGCTTTGTGTACTGTTCAGTGTGAAAAAATACTCACTGAATAAGCATATTATTCACATTTCACCACATTCCTAAAGATTTCGTCAATTATCTACTTGGTTATAAAAACGTACCTCTAAGTTTTACACCTTTTTACAACAGTTTTATTAAGGCTTCTTGAAAAATTTCTCTCATAATCCATATAAAATATAGAAATTCCATGGAAGCCGTAACTAAGCCCAGCTGGAAACATCAACTATCTAAGGTTATGAATAGATAATCTATAAGTATGAAGTGAATCTAAAAGTATCCTCATAGTAAACAGAACCATGCTATCAAAGATCAAACATAGCTTCTTCGAACAACAAAAGCGAGGTGTTTATTATGGAAATGGGGCTATATATTTCCTTTAGATCCTCTAACATATCAGGAACAGTTGGGAGTAAAATACATCGCAAGCCTTCTTTTGTACTTTTATAGATTTCTTCAAGGGATCGCTCTATACATCATCTGAACCATTTACACATTTTTGTGACAAGTAAGAGGATACATGAATGGAGATAGTAACCGGATATCTTACTTTTCTTTTTGAATTTTGATGACATTGTCAACGTTTTGTTTTAAAAAGTAATCATGATTCTAAGTGACAGTAACCAAATGTTAGCTAACTCACATATTGATGGTGATCATAATTTCTTTCTTAGAATAGAAAAGTGAATATGTCGAAACATTTACATTTTGTAAGTAACATGTTGTTGTTGTTGTTTCGTATCTCCCACATGATCTGACGAAGTCAGCTCATGTCCAAGAATCCGTTGATAGAAAGGAAGTATGTGGGGCCAGAATGGCCTGGTTGGATTACGTGCCGCCAACCAAGTTAGCAGTCTGCCCACTTTCACTGGTGTCGGTTCGATTCTGGCCTTGCTCTAGGTGTACTTTCTCCCTCTTGTGTCTGTAAAAATCATGTTATGTCTATCTTACTTGACGAAGGTTTATAAATTGATCCTTGAGATCAAGCCACACAGACCAGAAAATATATGTAACAAATACCAATACCAAAGGAAGTATGAAGTAACATATTTTAAACAAATTAATAGTTTTCTAGATTGGTAAGGGTTTTTTAAATTGCAGACAATTTTGAATGATGTCTGGTATATTTACCCTAGCGTTCAAAATATAAGTTGGGAATAGTTAACCTTTACACATGTTTGTTTTTTATTACAATTGTCTTACTATCCTTAGGGAAATATTTTGAGGCAGTATTCTAAAATTGAATCTAAATTTGATTTGTATTTTTTTCCTGAAATAAAAAAATTACTTATATGTAATTCTACTGTTATTAATCCAAAAAAAGTTCAAACTTACAACTCCGTCCATGCCTCTTCATTAAGGGGCTTGGACAAAGACAGAGGGGGTGTTTCTGAATGCTCTCCGCCAAGATCGGCAAATAGCATCAAGCCCCAACACCCAGATGGAAACAAAACCATTCTATATTTAAAATACTAGAAATTACTGTTACTGTTATACTACTGTTATTAATGAATTAGGTAAGATGGCTGAGCATTAAAGAATTAAATACAGATCTAACACTTTAGGAGATAAGTTATTGAGAAATGATACAATTAAGTATTTGTCATAATAAACAAAACTACTTGAATAACACTGTATCATCAAGAGAGCGAGGTCATTACAATTTTTTGTTACAAATTTTTGTTAAATTGTTCAAAATAATTTCTTTTCAGAGTAATTCAGAGAGAGATAGTACTTCAGAGTATTGATGATATAGTAAGTATCTATCACATTTCAGTGTTTAAAAAATTAAGGCTACAGTGGACACTGAAAATCTGAAAAATCGCCGAAAATTTGGATTTTTTTTATTATTACCTTTTTAAAACAAACAAATCCTTAGGAATCGTCTGGTGAAAGAATTATTTTGATATCTTTATTGGTTCGTTCAATATAGACATTTTTATGATGCCACACCCATTTGTTTACGTTTGCGAGCCTCAGAATACGAGAGCTGTTTTAGTGTTTATGCTATCAACTTGGCCTCAGACTTGATTTTTTTAGTAGTTTTTCTTTAGTGAATGTTATAAACTTTCACTTCTACTCTTTTCCATCTTTGTTTAGATTTGGATAGTTTTGTTTTGATTTTTCATGTGCATGTCTTTGTGTTTGGAGTGTCAGCAGAAACGAAACGATAGTGGCAATTGATTATGAAAAGTCTTGGAAGAAAGTTTTTTGTGTGTTTCTAAGAAATCAAAACAAGTTTATTATTTCCGTGAATAACAATTAGCCAAATTTTCTACCTTCACTCAAAATTATGAACAATTTATTCAACCCTAGGAGTCTTTGTTATCTGTAATCTCTTTCACCTGCCTGTGGGTATATTTGAAGTGCCACAGAACTATGGACTATAAATTTTACATTATAAAAATAATGTGTCATTTTATTGGACTGCACTGCAGCATCATGAATGTTGAAGTTAATACATTACTTTTACATAAATTCATTGTGAGGTCTTATCAGGACTCACTTTGACAATGAGTGAACGATCAAGAATAATTTACAAGTTTATTTAATCTTTGGATTATAATCAAAGATTACTCATTTATCATCTATTTGTGTGCAGGAATATGGTTCTGAGGAATCCCATAAGTCAATTTAAAAACTCCAAGCCTCCAAATAAAAAATTGTTATGAAAGCCAATTTGTTGAATTTCACGAAGGTGTGTGTTATCTTAAAAATTACAATATACGTGTGTTTTCCTTGTGTTCATTTTGTTAAAACATACTGATTAATATTTATTTTTTAATAAATATAAGTTAAATTAAGTATATTTTGTCATATTGATGCATTATTAGTACAGTTTTCTTGTTTATTCTAAATGAAATTTTTAACGATATTATCAACATTTCGTCGGTTCTTCTAGTGCTTTTTATTTTTACCCACATCTTTGAAACTTTCTTCTAACAATTAACTAGCATATATTGGTTATATTTTACACAAATACCATAATTACAATTTTTAAAAAAAAAATCTTGATGTTTATACAAGGTTTTTACCTTCACACGTAGATAATTTTCATAAACATTAATACTTACAAATTAAATAACTGTCCTCTATGAAAAAAACCTAGGCAATATATATGTTAATCTAGAGTTCTTTTATATTAAATGTATAATCTTGTGATTCAATTTTGTGCTAAAAATTATTTATTATCTTTTTAAATATAAAAAGCTGTTTTTCTCAAAATCAAAAAATTGCTTCGAACATGATTTTCGAAATGCTCCAGTCGTTTCTATTTTCCTCGTACAGCTTAAAAATTCTCTGTATTTTCTCGTTTTAAAAGTATAAAAGTAAATTGGATGACACCAATATGATAATAGTTCTGTAAATTGAAATATTTATCTTTTTTTGTAAAAAATGTCATTTTTCTCTGAAAATTCCTAGTATGGGTACATTTTTTGCTCATTGTTTCTAAAGTATCATTTATAATATTTCATTGCTGTCCAATATTTATTAATGAGTGTCTAAATATGAGAAATCAAGAAAAAAATCAAAGATATTTAAAAAATTGGAACGACTGGAGCATTTTGAAATTCTATGAATTTTTTCAAAAATTTTTAATTAATTAAAAAATTAATTACTTTTTTTTCAAAAAAAAATTTTTTCTGAGCTTAGCTTGAGCATTCATATTAACAGAAAAAATTTTGAGAAATTCTTTTAAAAATTAAAAAAAAAAAAGTTTTAGTGTCCACTGTAGCCTTAAAGTGTAAATTATTTTTGATGCTCTCCTCAGTGGTTTAACCTCTTAATCATATTTTGAAGCCGGAATCTTGGCATTTATTTTAGTGAGAATCATAATCCGTTACATAAAATTTGGTTATGGAAATAAATTTATAATAACCGAATTCTTCTAATAATATTCATATTTATAAACAAAAATAATAAAGTTTGGAAAGATAAATTGTATAAAATAAAAATAATATACATGTTGAACTCTAATACATTAAAATAAAAATTAACATATTAATTTGAACAATTAATTAACTCTTCCTTTTAATTGTTAATTTAATTGTTGCATTAATTGTTACTTATACTTTAATTCGAATTAACAAAACACATGCGTATTCTAATGCGTATTCAAAATTTTCTGAGTAGCCATTATATTTTATACCTTACAAAATTTGAAAAAAGAATTAATCTACATTTTAGAAATAAATAAATGAAATTCTAAAAGTAGAGATTTTTTAGAGAAAGTGTTATACATATAATAAATAGATTATTTAAAAAAAAATTAGAAAGAGCAAGGAAAACTTAATGCTATTAATTTTAATTGCTTCACTCTAGTGCAAAAAACAACAAAACTCTATCACAACCTGCAGGCATTTAAACACCCGATTTATATTTTAAATTATTCCATCTCAGAACTCAACCCAATATCATAGCTCTCCTCTCTGACAAGTAACGTCTTTTCAGAAAAGCACACTACTTTTTTTGTATTTAATCAGAAATTGTGTATGACCATGCCCATATCCTGCCGAGCCGCTTCAGGCCATTTGCAGAAACGAAAAAGAACGAGAAAAAAAATTCTATTCGAAAAGAGAACGTTCTTCTACCACCAAAAACGGCCAAAGCCTTTCATTTTTTTCCCTCTAGTCAAGATTCAATCGTTATTCTACATTTACTTTTTTGCCTGTTTTATTATTATTATTGTTGTTGTTGTTACTTCTTTCTCGTTTCCTTCTAGTTTTTTTCCTTCAAACTATCTTGTTTCATTTGCTCGGTTTTACTTGTTTATTCCTCTCCTGCTGGATTCCTTTTTGTGAGAAGTTGGCAGTGCGGCGATGCACGCAAAGTCGTGTATACAGGTACCGACACTGAGTTCCCCGAAAAACGAGTTTTGCGAAATCAGCACTGATAATGTAGGGCTGCGCTGGTGAGATCCCTAGGACCCGGCATTGGAATAGTGCTCCGTCGTAGTGGGATATGAAGTATTCATGCTTGGAGTTCGGAGCTGCGAGAAATTCAATGCTTGGAGTTGGGGGGAAATGGTGTAAATATATCGCCAGTCTCTCAGAAATTGTAAATGTATGGCTTAGAGAAACATAAAATGGACGTGACTGGATATGTTTTCGAGACAAGATATCAAACAAACCGCCTGCTTTGAATGTATGTTTATCCAGTAGAAATTTCTCTTAAATGTATTTTTCTTACTTAAAAATTTTAAACTAATAAAAGAGCGCAGCATTTTTTCAAAGATTTGAAATGTTGGAATTTATTTTTTTATAATTGAAATGCATTAAAATTTCATTTGTTTTCAAATTTGAAGGATTACAAAGACAAACATTGTAACATGAGGCAATTATGATTTGCTAAAAATATAAAAATTGTAAGTACGTACATAATTATTTCAGACAAATATCATCTTTTGTAAAGAAGAGGCAAAAATTTTTAAATTAAACATGCCATGTAGTCACTTTTAAATGGCCTAAATGAGATGGAATAGAGTAAATCTACAGAAATCCAGGTTAAAAAGAAGAAATGTTTTTTTTTCTGGGATAAAAACACGAATATCAATTTATTTCAGAAGTTTTACAAACCATTTGGAAAAATTGATTGAAAACCAGTGGGATTCTAATGTGTCTATTCTTTTGGCTAGTGTTTTCCAACCATAACTTATAATTAAAGTTATTAAAAAATATTGTGTTATTACCGTATGAAACGTTTAAAATCTTTGCACAAACCAATGCAGTTAAAATAAAAGCTCGTATTTAACAAGAACTATTACTCTTAATCAAGGTTATTAGAAGAGAGAAGGTTGGCTCATTCGAGCTGATTGCGTAATGCCTGTGACGTCACTGTTTGGAGAGCCTTTAGGCGCGAAAAGGATTTCCATAGCGGGATTGTGCTGATGCGGTAAGTTGGTTTTGTGTTCTCTACTTTATAATCTGAAGTTATATTATTCTTTTATATTTTTTTGATTTCTAGACAGATTACCTGTCTTCATCTTCATAGGTTCTTAAAAAGGAGGAGGATGCTGGTGTGCTGTTTTTGGATGCAGCAACTATAGACAAAAAAACATAGAGTAGAGGGTATCTCGTTCCACAGGTACGTTTAAAAGCGTTTAAAAGTGTCCGTAGATGCTTTGAAATCAATTATTGAACTTAAAATTGTACATTTTTATTACCTCCTATTAAATTCGTATTAAAAAAGTTATAAACTGATGATGTTATGTTTTTTGAAATGCCTTTAAAAACTACTTGTTGCAGAATTACTTTCAGGCAAAAGTTATGCTTATGTTTGAATAAAGTATTGTAATTGATGGGCTGCATATATTGAGAAGTAGTTTCAATTATTTTTAACACAATTTAAATATTCATTTGTTAATGTTCACCATGGTCTTACTCAGGATAATTTAATTTTAGTATAGATAATAAAATATTTTTTTTATCAACAAATCATATGGCAATTGACTGTTCCTTTATATTACAAGGGAAATTAAAAACTCATTTATTTAATGTTACTATTTTGGTAGTGAGAAAAGTGAGTGTGCAATACTTTTCCTGCTTACCAAATTCAGTGTTTTTGAAGTTATCAAATTTTTAATAAATAATATTGTTGTGGTTTTTTTATATTTAAGTAAGTTCTTCGAGTAAGTACCTACTTTATGTTATCATTAATCAGGTGGGTAATATATATTTCATGTTTACTAAATTTTTTTGTTTATCTGATTATTCTTTTTAAAGTTTTAAAATTTTTTACCAAAGAATGTTATGTTTTTAAAATTTTTAATAAAAACATATTCAAAATGCTTGTCTTTTTATTTCTCCTTTTACATCAGTTTTTTTTTTCAGAATATATAAGTTGTATACATTCACAGTATAATATTTAAAGTATCACGAAATTTCAAATTTAAAAAGTAAAATTGATTGGAAGTGGGAATTTTATAGAACCAAGAAAAATCTTAAACATGTTGAAATTAAAAAAAAATACTGAATTACTATTGTGTGTTTCAAGATCCTGCCTTACCTATAATTTTAATAAGCACGACCTAAGGATTACTAAGTTCTATGCATTAAGGAATTCAAAAGTACTGTATAATGGTTATTGCATAAAACATACATATCTTTTATGCATGCTTATTGGAAAATTTCAAAAGTTTTGGTAAATTTTAAGAAGCTGGGACTTGTCGATTTATTTTTAATTTTATTTACTTCGCCTGACCTGGTTATGACCTGGATAATTTATCGCCAACCCCTGACGCAAGTCCCAGCTTCTTAAAATTAACCAAAATTTCTTATATACAAGTGGAATATGCAAAGGATGTTTTCACATTAAGAAAGAAACTTCATTTTAATTTTATTCATATTTTCTCTAAGTATTTAAATAATAATTATATATAGCAAAAAAAAATTTGCATTAATTTTATGTAACTCTGGAATTTTTTCCAAGCTAAAATGCCTGGAAGATTCTGATCCACATAATTTACCTCGAATTTTGTTAATAAAAATCACAAAGTTGTCAATAATGTAGTTTTGAAACGAATGACGATCAGGTTGGTTGGTGTTACATATATTTTCAGGTATGTGTGCTTGATCTCAAGGATCCGCTTATACACCTTCGTCAAGTAAGACAGACACAACAGAATTTTTACTGTATACAGAATACTAAGGCAAAAACAAAGCGAGGTTAATAATATCTAATAACGTTTGGATGGCTAAAAATTATTTATAACTGAAGAAAAAGATTACGGTGTTTTTGAACCTAGGTATCATAAACAAAATACTGAAAAAAATTAGCGAAAAGAAAAATTAAAGCAATCGTATTTGTCGATTTGCCTATTGAAAAGCATTGGAGAAAGCGAGACGAACGGAGTGTTCTACAAGCGGTTACGTCATGAATCACGTGACACGAGCGAATGAGCTAACCTTCTTTCTCTACTAACCTTGTTTTATTATTTTATTTAGGCTGCAGTTGATTATAATAATGTTTTATATGAGTTCTAAATAAAGTTGTTGTGTAGTTGTTTCTCTTGCTTCACTTTGTACCTGTACAACTATCTTTTCCTTTCAAATAGTGTATATGCACAGAAGCTAACGCCATTGAGAATATTTTTAGTTGAAATAAAGTAATATAATTTTAGTGTTCCTCTCTATTTTGGGGAGATGAAGAGTTCCCCGGGAGTTTTTTTCTCTGGGAGGAGGGTTATTACTGTTCCAGAGAAAAGTCTTCAGTTACAAAAAGACTAGAATTCTGAATGGCAGGAATGTAAGAAAGAAAGTCCTCACAAAGAGCGATTCCTCATCCGTCCCTAAAATAAATACTGCTCGTAAAAATACCTTATTTAACTATTATTTATTTAAAATATCTATACTATTATGTAAAATGTTTATATCCAAAGAGTTTTTAATAATTACAATGTAATACTTTAAAATCTTTAGACTTTATTTATTTAAGTTAAAAAACGGTTTTTAATTGTTTTTGCATTCATCTCAAATATGCAAATCAAATTATTCCCTGTGATTAAATATTATAAGTAAATAAGGAGTAGGGTTAAATATTAGTAATTTAATTATTATGTTATTTAATTAGTGTAACGTGTGATTTCATTTCTATAAATTTTGTATCGAATTATACACTGATTTCAGATTAGAAAAATGTTGTACATACATAATGCTATTTATATTCTGTAAAGCATTTTACTTATTTTTAATTATTTTTTAGTATTTTTTGTGGCCTAATTTTTTTGAATTATTTTATGTTACTGAAGTAAGAACTTTGGTGAATAGGAAAAAAAATATGTTAGCAAGTTTAGTTATATTTTGATGTTTGTTAGATTTAGTTAGATTCAGTTAGATTCAAGCAATAGTTAGTTTCAAAGCATTTACTGAATTTTGTGTGTTATATGAAAACACAAAACAATTCAACCGATATTACTTACTTAAGTATTCAACTTCAGTATCAAATTAATAATGGGAAATATGTTAAGGGAGTAGTTATAGTAAAAATTGCTGTAACTATTATTTTTTCTTTTTGAAAATTCAAGAATAAAAAGATAACCTACATCTATATAAGATCTTCTTACATAAATTGATATTAATTACATGAATATAAAGAACCTACTCAAGGCAAGTGCAATATTTTTTTTATAATTTTTATGATTATAAATATTTTAATCTCTAAATTACAGAACTTGGTAGAGGAGAGGTGATATTTATAAGTAAACATCACTTACTTTAATATCCTCAATGTTGAGTAAAATAAGGTTGAAACACCTTTTACCTTTTTATATCCGAACCCAGTAAAAAAAACAAGTTTAATCCCCAACTCGTTAACATATCGATCCCACGCATCAATCCCAACAGTCATAAATCCCAATCTTCCACCAATCACGGTCCACATACTTTTATGCGAGTGATCCCAAGACAAGAAAATACATCCTTCTCCTAGCCTTCTCCATACGTATACCTACCCAAACGCCCCAATGCATATGAACCAGAAGGGGCAATAAAAAATCCCAAATCACCGGAGCCTTCCAAAATCGGCAGACCCGTCCCGTCTATTCATTTCGGTCAGCTCCCAGCGCCCTCTGGTGCTGCAAGCGGAAAGCGATGCGCATGCGTGGAGCAGTCCTTGCGGGCCATGAGCGCAGGAACGATCCTTGCAGTCCAGCGGAGTCGCGGTCCTATCTGTTCCGTGCGTTCCCTGCGCTCCAGGACTTTCCAGGAAAAAGAATAAACACCCCATAAAAAAGACAGGATAAAAAAGGAACCGGTTGTGTGGCTGCCGTCCCAGGGACTTTTTCCCGAGTCGGGGAGAGGAGGAACTGTTGTTATTCCGAGTTGATGTATTTCGAGGGACTTTCGAACGGTGTGTGGCCCCTCTGTGGTTGAGGGGAGTGGATAACTCGACGGGGGAGGATTTGAGCATCACGTGGTCATCGAATGTCCCTTGTTCCGTTCGGGGTAAGTGTGTAGATTTGATCACGTAAATAATTTCTTCGACCGCTTCGGATGGTGAACCCCTTGTGCGGCGTGAAAGACAACCGAAAAGATCAAAGGGGAGAGTTTCTTTCTTTGACTATATAAAATTATGGAATTTAAATCATCTAACTCTTCATCTAATTAATGTGTGGGGATGTGTAAAGGAGAATTAAAAAAAAAAATAATTGAACTCTTTATACCCAGTGATTCCCGTGGTCAATCTTAAAAATATGGAGTACTTGATGATCCAACTTTTAAGTAACTTGAATACATAAAACTTTCAATCAACTGTTTATCGTACATTTTTCATCATATTTGCTCATTCATAAAAAAATAAGACCCACGGTGAGTACTAAGTATTCTCGAAATACACATATTTTAAAACAACTAACCAAAAACGTTTTACTAAATTTCGTTTGCGACTATACTAATAGGTAATAAGCGTTTATGAAGTATAAATATAGAATTAAAATGTATTTATATAAATTTATGAAACCTATAACTAAGTTAATTAATTTAGTTATAGTGTCATTAGAAACTTTTAAGTTTTAATGACCAATCGTTAAATAAAATTTGTTTTATTGTACATAAATTAAAATCTTATTTTTATTTTTAATAGAAACTCATACCTTAGATGTTTTAAAACTTATAAAACATTATTTAATTTCCCATTGTTTATTTCTTGGTTTATAAATCTGTGTATCATGAGCATTATTTTTTTAATTAAAATGTTCATTGCAGTTTCATCATAATTTTAAAAATGATATATATTTATATTACTTTTCATCCATTTACAGCAAACGAAACATATTTTTTACGCCATATGATTCGTTATAAAAAACAATCCACAAAAACAGAAAGGTAATCCTTTTAATTACAAAACTAGAAACGACATATCGAAAAAAAAACAGATATCCCACAGCAGTACCTCGAAATCAATTTCCTCTGATTATCGAATCATCCTGCAAAAAAGGACAATGCAATATAAGAATTATGTGAGAAAAAGATCCATCAAAAATAAATTAAAGAACTGAAGTATTACTTCTTCAACATGTGACTAATTACTGGAACATAGAAACTCTCAAGACTATTAGCTTCTTCAGATCACTTAATCTGTTAATATGGAGAATTGAAAAGGTTCTTTTACAGAATTCCTATCTTTGATTGGAAGCTCTTGGTTATTTCTTTTCTCTTCTTATTTGAACTGATTGCTTCTATTTAGAAGCAATATATAAAATACTATTTTTAGACTAAGATTAATTTCGGAAGGCCAATAGGAGACACTAAAAAAATATAATCCTCTTTGATTTAAAGTTTATTTTATACTTTTATAAGTTTATAATAATAACTTAAAAATAATTTAACATTTATAAAAGAACAGAAACCTTTTTAAAATTTATGAAGCCATTGTAATTTCATCAAATTTTATTTATCGTTTAATATAAAATTGTTAAGAGTAAAAACACTGTTTTTTTGGTAAAGTCCTTTTGGCCAGTACTAGAGCAGTCTCTTTTATTTAGGAGTGTAGTTTCCTCAAATATGTTCAACATAATTATTACTTAATGAAAGTGAAAGGCTTTCAAGGTCGGACGAATAAAGATTATAAGTATTCGGGCACAAAACACCGTTCTCTTGTTATAAAAATTGAGCAATTTTTAAAATAAAACGGTATCTGTGCCCGAAATGTTTCAATCCTAATTATTAACTGCTAGTATACACAGTCAACATAATAAACCACACTATTAAAACAAATTTCAAGTATCAAAATAAAAACTTCTACGAATTCAAAACATTTAATTGAGATAATTATTAAACGAAAACTATACTTAAAGCATAACAAGTTATATTGCCTAAAACAATATTCTTGAGATTTTCCTTAAAAATCAAATATCATTAGAAAAATTAATTCAAATATAACAATTCTAATAATTCTTCTTCTTCTTCGGCTCTACAGCCCTTGATGGGCCTTGGCCTGCTGCACCAATCTACTCCAGGCAACTAAACGCCTTTTTTCTCCAGTTGCTTTTTTTATCGTTTTAAGATCTTTAAGAACATCGTCCAACCATCTCATTTTGGGTCGTCCTCTAGGTCTATTGCCCATTAGCTTTCAATTTAACGTCCTTTTAACTCTGTTTTTGTCATCAGATCTTTCAATGTGACCCAACCAAGCCTTAATAAAACGGGTTATAGTTTCATTTTTCACCAAGATCTCCAATTCTCTGTTTGTCCTAATTTGGAATCCATTATCATTCATAATTGGGCCATAAATTTTTCTGAGAATTTTCCTTTCAAAAATTTCCTAATTATTTAAATCTTTTTGAGATTGAGTCCAAGTTTCACAACCATAAGTTACAACTGGTCTAAGTATTGTCTTATACAACGTAAGCTTAATTTCTTTAGGTATCAACTTATTTCTAAAGAGATGCTGATATATGAAGTAACATCTGTTTCTCTTTTGTATTCGAGATTTAATTTCTTCAGAGGGATTGTTAACAGTATTGATAACTGAACCTAGATAGGTAAAACTATCAACTGCCCCAAATTTAAAATCATCTACTTTCAAGAATTCCCTACGATCATTGGCAAATTTAGTTTTTTTCCATGTGCTTTGTCTTGTTTTCATTAATTAAAAGACCAGTCTTTCTTGCTTCTTCAATTAATCTTTTTGTTGAGGCAATTAATCCTTGTCTAGTTCTAATTAATATCACAATGTCATCAGCAAAAGCACAAATTTGTGTTGTTTTACTGAAGATTATAAGTATTCGGGCACAAAACACCGTGCTCTTGTTATAAAAATTGAGCAATTGTTAAAAGACCAAGGTATCTGTGCCCGAAAATTTTCAATCCTAATTATTAACTGCTAGTATACACAGTCAATATAATAAACCACACTATTAAAACCAATTTCAAATATCAAAATAAAAACTACTACAAATTCAAAACATTTAATTGAGATAATTATTAAACGGAAACTATACTTAAAGCATAACAATTTATATTGCCTAAAACAATATTCTTGAGATTTTCCTTAAAAATCAAAAATAATTAGAAAAATTAATTCAAATATAACAATTCTAATAATTAAAACCGAAAAATCTACAAACATTTTTCGGCAAGGTGAAATTCCTAGACAAACTTAAAATTAGTAAATGCCATCAGTTTTCTATTTAAATACGCAATGAAGAGTGAATGAGTTTAGTCTCAATTAGAAAAAAAATATTTAAACCTAGAAAAAATATTAATAGAATATTAAAGATTTCGGTCTTTTTTCTATTTGGACGTAATTTTACCTAACCATAACCGTAACAAGAAATACAAAAATAAAGGATGCAAACAAACTGTATTTAAAGCCCCAAGGGATAATTTTGGCATCTCGTCCAGGGGACTAGGTGAATGAAATAAAAAAAAAACTTTTCATTATATAAAAAAAAGGATTTTAAGATAACTTTCAAAGGTGAAGTAAAAAAGTTTAATAAGACAGAGATTGATAAATATATATCCAGAAGTAAAAACATGCTTTAAGGAGAGGAGAAACATAAGTTTCAGATCCTTCTTTTTCGAAATAAATATATTGTTTAATATTTGTAAACTTGGTTTATGACCACAAAAACAAGCAGATGAAAGATTTACTCATTTAGAATTGAAATTTTTCTTCACTTTCAAACCAATTCTTAAAATAAAGTTTAACTATTTTCTTCATTAATAGAAAACGAACCCATTATAAATGAAATTATGAGTATCATATTAGAAAATAAAAGTTATCTCATTCCACCTCCGTGCTACAACCGATTTGCGCCCAAGGCTGCCTTAATTAGTTTGAACCATCTTGATAAATTTATTGCTATTTTTTAAAGTTCTCACTTAGACTTTTAAATATGTGAATACTCTTTCCTTAAAACCAGTATTCACTTCAAAATTCAGTTTTGATACTTCGTATATGGCCGACATAAAAAAAATCTTGTAGCCTGCATTTTTCAAGTTTCTCGGCAAGAAAAGGGATTTCCTTTAGCTCAAGTTTATTGAATGCCCTTTTTACTATGCTCACCAAGTTTTTAGAAAGTAAACATGAAGGTTTTTTTTTATCAATATATATATATTTTTAATATTCACAACATACACAGTATATGATGTTGAAGTTTCACAAAATTTTAACAATTATTTTTTAATTTTACTCGTTTGTTTTATGGGTGCGCGCTTCAGGCGATGAATTGTTAGAAAATAATCGATTAAGCGGTTTAATAATGAGTAGTCTGTATCAAGGTATTAAATAGGAGTGTTTGAATTAAAATACTTTCCCATAATTAAAAAACTCATTCATTCTGAAATTTTCCTTTCAACCAGTTAACAAAAATGCTAAAGAGCACTTAAGGCAAACCTTTTTAACGTTTAAAAGTTGTTTCAAAAAAGTTGTTTCCAGTTTTTGCGAACACTCAGGTTTCTTTTACAACATTTTAGCTATTCCTTACTTACCTTAGAAGCACAGAACATACCAAAATATCAAGATTACTTAACTGCAACTAGAAGTAAACGAGATTTGGCCATACACGACAAAAATTGGACGAATCTTCAACACTTGTATTGTTTGGGTAACCCAAAAGAAGTACCTAATGATAACTTAAATTCCCATTTACAAATTAAAACTGTTAAAATATCTTTTGGCGAACACCATTTCTAGGTCTAAAATATTTTATGTTCATGACAATCTATTTAATAAAAACGGAATTCATTAAATGTAAAATACTTTATTTTTTAAAATAGAAGGTTCATTCGCAAAACATATTCAGAATTTTATCATTTGAAATGCTTTTCAAATTTTACGAACTCTTGATTTTATGAACTATTTGTGTATTATAGTCCGTAAAAAGGACTACAGAATGAATCTAAACAATAGTAAAATAAGAAGATAAATTTAAACGCATCTTATTTTGGCTTATTATAAAATGAACTATACGTCCAAGTTCGCAAAAGTTACAAAGTTTTAGGTTACAAAGGTTACAAAAGTTTGAGGTGCTCAGAGACCTTTTTAAAAAGACTGCATGAATGCGAGATCATTAAGAAACTAGGCAATTCTTTTTTTTTTTTCGGGTAATGATATCCGTCACTAGAAATGACATTTTACTTTTAAGATAAACCTAATATTAAAAGTAATTTGAGTTAAGATTTAAGAGAACATAACTTTTAAAAAGGACTCACTTACATAATGAAAAAATTAATAAAAATTATAAATTGAAATAATTTTAAATTCCAAAAACTACTACTTGATAACAATGAAAAACTTTTAAATTTTCGAACTTTTTCTTATTTGAGGCCTGAAAAAGTGCTATTTTAACTTGCTAATATATAAATTCGAATTCTTAAGATATTTTCATGAAATTTTTTTCCAAGCGTTTTTTACGGTATTGTCAACAACTTTCTCATTGCGATTTTTGCTCTATATATCATTTTGTTTTCGATTTTTAATCGCTAACTTCCAAAGTTACCACTGAGAGCACTCGCATTAGGTCACACCACATAGTCATTTTACTGTACCGTTACCTTACTTGCATAGCTGTAGCTTTCTCCGTTAGGCAGTATTTTCAGGTTAAAGGGACTTTACTGAACACCCTGTATATATTTTTTGAATTAGGTTATTGTAGTTCATTCTGATTTAGTAAAGACTACTAAATCATATAATCTAACATATTGACTATAATAATTCGACATTTTTTTCTTTTATTAAAAAATAAGTATTTATGTAAGTACTATCGTTCTTAAAGCAGGATATTAAATATTGATAGCTTTTGACTTTCAATATAAATTTTAATAATTTAAAAACAATTCTTGTGTCTTATATTTTAAGTATAAAAATTTCCAAAAAAAAGTATTGTTTCTTTTGCTTTAAATATAACATCAGTTTTATCTCAATATATTTTGTCTGGGTGATTTTGAACTAAATTTCCAAAAATAGGTATTTTTATTTTTATTTTTTTAAAGATAAAAAATTATTTTTTAACCAATAGGAGTGTATTTTAAATAAGATTAATTGCAGGATAAAACAAAATATTTGCTTTTATCAATTTTTCATGCTTCTATCCATATCCACGTCCGTATAAAAGTAATATATCAATAGAAAGCTTTGTTTCGAATAGATTTGCAATACAATGGAATATTATTTGATTGATTTCTATTTTAAATTAACCACTAATAATTGATTAAAAATATCAAAATAGATTTTCATAGTTATACTTTGATAAGAGCATAAACTTTTAAAATACTTTTTTTAGGTAACGATACTATGCTTTTGATCGCTTATTGAAAAAATTAAATCTGACAGTACTTAATGAATTTATAAACTAAATAATATAGAAGGGCATTAGCTCCCTACGGGTAAATAAATGCTTAAAATTTCTTTCCAAATTATACACGACTAATATGTTTTGACGAGCGAGAACAACTGTATACACAGTGAAAACCTTTCCAAGGTATTCCTTTTTCAATGCAAATACAATTAGACAACAAAGTCAAATATTTATACATTGACTCAGTAATTACACTCAAATTTAGAAGGTTTACTCGATTATATTCTACACAATTAATTAAAGGAGGTGCACCTCTGATGGAGGTTAATTATTCTCTTAACTCAAAACAAAGTTTTTCCAAATCGTGTCAAGAATCATAAATAAGCCACAGCTCCTTACTGGACTAAACGAGAAAAATCTAATGAATGTATTCGCTTGGTTTTATTTTACGTATGTTTGACCAGTTTTTATGAATGGTGATTATTTTAATTGCCACCTCAAAAAGGGTATTTTGTATAGCCACTACATATCCAAGGCTTCGGGAATTTTAATGTCGGGTGTGCGGTATTTGAATATCACCCAGCAAATTTTAATTAGACACCTGCGCTAAATTTTAATTACCTATTTAATTCCCAAGAAGCTCCGGATATCTCCGGCTGTAAAAAAAAGGTAATTGCATTTCATCTTTCCTTGGCTTAATGCGAAAAATCTAAGCTGTGAGTTTTTCGCTTTTTAGTAATTTGCGAAAGAAGCAAGACGACTAAAAGTGGGAGGATTCCTAAGACATAGATTAAGGAAACTAGGAAAGAATAAGAAAAACGCAGCTTAAAAAGCCAAACAAAGTGTAAACTGTTGTTTAATTGCTTAAATACCTTTTTTTCGGCTCTTAAATGTCGGTGTTTCGTTTGTTTCGAATGTGTTCTGATTTTATCTTTTTAATTCGCTCGCATTTGTTTCTTGTGATGTGGTAATCAATTTTTAATGAAATAAACGACATTATTTTCGGAACGAAACCCTGGTAATGGCTTATTATGAGGTCTGCATAAAATTCCTTAAAAAAAGAAGAATTACCCTCTTTTTCCAGACATGCTTCTAATGTAATTAAAAAGTCACCCTTCAGAGTTCTGTAAAAACGCTTGTTTCTATTTTGATATTCGCATCTGATACTTAAATGAATGATTATGTGTTGTTGAAGGATACGCTAAGTTATGTTTAGTTCTACCGTCTCATCATTTTAATAATGAACAAATTCTGAAAGAAAATATATAGTCATTTTTTAAAAGTATTTCTTCTTTACTAAATATGAATGATGATATAAACTAATGACTACATAAGCATTTTTTTTTTAGTTTTTAATTTTCATTACTTCTCTACGAGTAATATTTGAATTATATTCTTTGGAAATATCCCTAGAATTACAACTCAAACCAAATGTGTGAAGTTTACATAACTGCAACCAGAAGTAAACGAAATTTGGCCATACATTACAAAAATTGGATGAATCTTTTACCCCATAAAACAAATGTGCGAATGTATGCGGGGTGGGAGAAATAGTATATCACTGTCATTGCTTTTCTGTCCACTGGAGCCCGCTGGGTAGCGCAATGTATGTATGTACTTCCACCAGCATTTGGGCAGATGATTGTTATAATTCAATAAATTGTTGAATTGAGATGCTATATTGGGCAGATATCGAGAAGATGTTATTCTCAAGTGTAAGCTATTTGTAAAAAAAACGTAATAATAATTAGTGTTAATAAATTAAAGGTAAATAAAAAAATATTTAGTAAAATGACGCAGTTGCAACATTTTAAGGGAGATAACGAATTAAATCTCGTAACCCATAGCCATACACGTTTGTCATACGAAGCCCGTAAGCTGAAATAAAAATTCACGGAATTTCTCTTTATCTTTAAGGATCCCTTAAGGCTAATTTTATAACATCTGAAATTTCAAGAATATATTATAGTCATCTTATATTTTAAAATAGCATTTTGTCTTTACACTTGAACTTCAACCCTATCTGATTTTTTAATAAAAATATTGCTGATTTATATGAATTAAAAATATTTATTTAAAAAAATTATTCTATAATACACACATAAAGTAAAAAGGTGAATATTTTTTAAGAAATGTAGTAGTAAATATTTCTTGCCAGTATACTCACATCATTACAATTATGTAAATTTAATGAATCTAAACCAATTGCATATCTTGTTATAAGAGATAGGACATGTTTTAGCTTTCGTCAAATGTCTCAGCACAATGTGAATATTGAGTTATGCGTTAGCATTCCATTGGATCTGTCACATAATACAGGGAGGATTTCAATGCTTTGAATACTGATTTCGAGGATTCCAGCCTCTTTAATCAAATTTCAAAATCAAATGAGGATATTCAGTCATAAAATATTAATCACGCAATGTAGTTTCGTCTTGAACTTAATCAAGTCTTGTTCAAGGTATGTTAAGTTCAGAATGTATGAGGGCTTAGTTACATATTATCTGTCATTGATAGATGGATTTTTATTTAGTTTTTAATCTGAAATGCACAAGTTTATTTGTGTAATCTTGGTTTAAACGGGAACTTAGTCCAAAAATATTAACTATCAAACTTTTAACCACTAACCATTCATATTATTATATTATTATTATTTTAATTATTTAAAATTAACCATTGGGATTAATTTTGCATATATTTATTTTTTTTACCGTTATAATAGACATTTTTTAAGAAGTTTGTTATTAGGTAATGTAAATTTTTGAATTTAAATGAAAAGCAAATTCCGTATACAATGCCCCTATTATTGGATGATTCAAATTCCAAATTGTTTCAAAACTTCGTTCCTCCAGGGTTATGAACTAAATATTACTTCATCCCTGATGAAGTTTAAAGGTCAGCCAATAGAGAATTTCTCACAGGAATGAAAATATGATATTAAAATACTTATACAAACAATTCTTCTAGCTCACATGAGGGTATATCAGTAACTATAAATAACCGCCTAATATTGGGTGGGGGTATATAAGTGGTGTAAGGTGTCTTCCGTAGTGTGAAAACAGTATTTTCTTTACAACCCAAGAGTTGCATGCTATCCAAACACACCACAAATTTCAAGGTTTTAAGTCAACACGCGGGAAGTGCAACTGTAAGTAAAGGAAAGGGTACCGAACCTCAAGGAAACGTGTAACTCTACATCTACCAATATCCCCTGCCATTTTTGCCATTACCACTCCCCCCACCCCCATCGGAGAGTAAGTTGAGAATCTACTTCGCTTCGAAAATCGAAGTCTGTTTGCCGAGGAGAGGAGGGCTTTGAAAAAACAGTCTCCAAACGGAACAGCGATCAATTCCAAGGAAGAAGTTTTTCCTTCGAAATAGAGCTTTGTTGAACCTTTTTGTTGACAATACTTCATAGTCAGATTGAAAAGACGGTGTTGGATCTTCCGCCGTAAAAAAAGTACGGGAAGAAAGCGAGAATGAAAGAATGAGAACAAAATAGGAAGGAAAAAGTATCTATATATGTCCACTATGACCAGCTCTGACTCTCTTTCGAAGTGATGCCAAACTATCTTCGGCGATATCCGATTTTAAATGGAGTTCAATTTTCCTTCGCATTTCTTTTCTTTTTTTTATCTGCTATCCCTTTCTGTAAAAACGTAGACCGATAAATTATATCTATGAAAAGAACACTATCTAATGTCACAGGAGCGACCTCTCTTGAAAAAGGCGATGACAGGACATGATTTTATCGTGTATTTACTTCGGTAAATAGATAGTAAAAGTTTTGTATTTTGGAATGTTTTATACCATATTGGGATATTCTGTACACACTCATTTCAAAGAACTTTAGATTGATTTTTGTATAGTTCTACATAAATCCCAGATAGCACAGAAAGATTGAAAAAAGATTGAATCAAACTTAAGCGCTCAAGCTTGATAAACCTGAATCAAACTTGAAAAATACGGTAGTTTAGCAGTATTTAATGTGTATAGTTGTACCACGGCGATCTTGAATCATATCTAAATAAGGATTGAATTTTCATGCTTAAAGGTAACATTTTTCAAGATAGAAGTTTCAATGATTTTCCAAATTTGAAAAACGCTGTAGTTTAGCTGTATTTAAAGTATACACGGCAAACTTGAATCCTATCTAAAAAAGGATTGAATTTTCATGCTTAAAGGTAAGCAGTATTCAAGATAGAAGTTTCAATGATTTTCCAAATTTGAAATTTCTGGTCACCTTTAAGCTTGAAAATTTAACCCATTTTTTAGCTGATTATTTCAATGATTTTCCAAGTTTGAAATTTTGTTTCAGTTATTGCTTAGTTCAAGCCTGAATAATGCTTATTCAATTTTAGTTTTCTTTCTTTTTTTTGTTTTACTTTTCCCTCCCGCGTTATAATGCGGGTGGTACTCAGTTTTTTTTTAAACTTTATTTTTTATTGAGTACATTTTCACAAGCAATAAATACAATTTTTTGTAATACGTAATAGTACATTGATATCTCATAAAAAAAATAATTTAAAAAAATAGATAACTCATAAATTCTATAAAATTCCTTGGAAAAAAAATCAAAATATTTTAGTACTTTTAAAATAAGAAAATACATGATACCATAATAATTTTGTTACTTTTTTCGATCGGACCTAACTGAAAAAAATATCAATAAATTATGAAAGAATTACAATAATATTGGTACTTAAACACTGTTTTTCCTTGTATAAAGCTACAAGCTGAATCATTACCAGTTCTACAGCCGTTCAAATACACTTCTCTGTAAAAAAAATTCTTAAAATAGTTTTTATCAAATGCAGAAGCTGAAAGAAACTTGCTTGAATATTAAAGAAAAATAGCTAAATATTCTTTTCTTTTCACAGTCTAATCTGAAAAATAACCGAAAATTAATTAAAACTGATGAATTTGAAGGCTGCCAACAAATAGCATTGCGTTAAAGACGAATATACTACCACAGGGCTTCTTAACTATTGGAAGAGAAAAAAATATTAATTTAAGAAACATTAAAAAAAATGAATGAAACTTTTCTTAAATGAAGCTGTATCCCTATCGGCATCAGGTACAATCTAAAAAGACATCTAAAAGAAATTACGTTTCTAAAATTACTAAAAGCAGAAAAATTGTTAATGGATTAGCAACAAATAGTATTGCGTTAATGACGAATATACTACAACAGGGCTTGTTAACTATACTGAAAGAGAAAAAAACATAATTTAAGAAACATTAAAAAATGAAACTTTTCTTAAATGAAGCTGTATAACTATCGCATCAGGTACAATCTAAAAAGACATCTAAAAGAAATTACGTTTCTAAAATTACTAAAAGCAGAAAAATTGTTAATGGAATATGATTCCTAGGATCCCATTTTCCATCTGAAAATTAAAATGTGAATTATATTCAAGAAAAATATTACATGGCTTGTTAACTCCTGAAAGAGAAAATATAATTAGGTAAATAGGCTGCAACTAAGAAAGAGAAAACAGGGATAAAATAGTACCATAGCATCATCTCGGCCAGAGAGAGACCCTTCCACCCTAGCTGCAAGGCTGCACTGCAACTGCAAGTGGATCTGAACACGAGCCACATGGAGACGCTCAGACGCCGGTCGCCGAGCGCCAAGGTGGGCTGGGGTGAGAAAGGTCAAACAGGAGGGAAAGGAGAGATGGCCAATAACAGGGCAATAAGGACCAACGACATCTTGATAGCAACACAGTGGAACGGTGGGGTAATGCTCATTGTCTGTTTTTGGGGGGTGTAGGAAAAAAATCTAAAGCCGATTGACGCAAATAGAAAAAAACACTAAATTGTGTTATTTGTTCAGTAAATTGGAATAATTTTAAAGCTCTGTTTAAAAATACTTCGTATCTAGGGATATTTTATTTACATACTACTAACTATTTAAAGAGTAATTAAGAAGTAGGGCACAAAAGTACAAGGGTGGGTTTGAAAAGTTTCCGTCTTCTACTATAGGAAGCAAAAAATTATAATAGCTACAGATAATACGTCCGATAGATTTTATAAATCTGGGGTCCTGTAAAAAATTAAGTTGTAAAGTTTGGGAAACACCTGGTACATAAAAATATAAATAATACATCACATTGATATATTTTTGAAGTGCCGTGAGAAAGTTCAATTTTTTCAATGTCCCGTGACACGGAAAAGTTAGGGAACCCCTGATTTAGAAAACTTTTAATTTAAGAAATATGTATCTTTAATGCTAAAAAGTCCATTAAAAACACCTACACAATTACCACATTGAATCGGATAAATAAACATCCCATACTGCAGGGGTACCTAAACTTTTGAACATTGTGACTACAAAATCTTCAGTTAAGGCATAAATTTTTTCAGAAACTAAATTGACCAGCGAAAAACATTTAAATCTATGTTTCTCAATCTTTTCCACACCTTTTCTTTTTACAGGGCTGCAGCAAGGTATTTTTTTCTTATAAAATGAATTGCATGCAAAGGTTAAATGAAGCTTTTTTAGAAAATTAAGAGGTTGTACGAGAACATCATCGCATTAAAGTTTTAAATTGTGTATGGAGTTTTGAGTCTCACTCTAAAGAAAGGGGTCTGGGGTGTATTATCAGGAAATTTTTAAAATTTGACAATTAAAACAGGGCTTTTAAAAATATTAAAACATGTTTTTTTTTGTAAAGTGCGGGTAATTTGCAGTTAAACATAATTTCATTAAGAAAATTACCAAAAATTTAACTGTGTGTAATAAATTATAGGTTCTTTAGGATTAGGGCGCAAGTGACAAGTGTTCTGATAAATTTCCAAAAATAACGAAATAGGGTAGTGGCATCAGTAACTGACAGGGCACCAGTAACTGAAATGATGGCCTTTCTTAATAATTTAGACATTTATTTTTAACTTTATGCAATATTTAATTTTCCATCAATTTTTAATAATTGAGAATTCCCATTTAGTGTCAAGAAACGATTATTAGTTGGCTTAATGCTGAAAAGCTGAAATTAAGGAAATGCATTTTTGTTTAGTCTAAAATTAAGCAAAATTTCCTTTTGAAACCTATTTGAACTAACATGCAATTGATAATTGTACATAAATCATGCTAAATGGGTAGTTATTTTTGAAAAAAGTACTAATTTATTTATTTAAAATTGGGTGTCAGTTACTGGATCCAAACAATCAATTTCACAATTCCAAACAATCAATTTCAATCAGTTACTGGATCCAAACAACTGATACGAGTGTCAGTTACTGGTGTTTTTGTGAAATTCAAGGTAATTGTATGAAAATTCTAGCAAATATGGTAAGAGCTATTTGTAGAATGTTGCTGTGCAACTTAATTTTTAAAATCTAATATTTTTCCAGTAACTGACACCCTGCAGGGCCGTATCCAAGGGGGGGGGGGGTTAGGGGTCCAAACCCCTCCCGAAATTTTGACATAAATTTTTAATGTGTTTTTTTCCTTGAAAATTGTTTCTTTACAAACAACCCAAGGGGTCTAAAAATGAGTTCTCGAAATCTACTGTACTATATTTTCCCGTGAAAATTTTGTGACTTTCAAGGAGTATTCCACATTGGTGTTACCTAAAGGGTCTCAAAATGAGTTCAAAACACTACTTTTAGGGGTAAATTTCCAAAATTTTTCTGGACCTCCACTATACTGTTTTATTTTAACATTCTTAACATTATGCTCTTTGAGTGCAATTCACACAAAGGGATATAGATATAGACTATAGGAAAAATCCCCCAAACAACTTGCTTTGACGAATAAATGGATGTTATTTAATTTACTCAAAATGTTTGGGTTGGGTAATATAAAAAATTGTGTAGTATGGCCTCTAGACACGCTCTTACACCATACAAATCCCCCAATCAAAGCATCTTCTCCCATTGTGCTTTCGATAGTTTACTTTTTTATCAGCATAATATTCGATTGATATGCTGGATTAATTAAATCCTATCAATTATTCATTGGTATGCTCCGACTGAAAAATTTTGTAGTTTAGCCTCTTAGATAGGCTGTTACACCATAAAAATCCTCCAAGCAATGCTTTTTCTCATTCTGCTTTCAACAGTTAACTTTTCCATAAGTGTAATACTCGATTGAGATGTTGGATTAATTAAATCCTATCAATTATTAATTGGTATGCTCCGACTGAAGAATTTTGTAGTTTAGTCTCTTAGACTGGCTCTTCTTAATATATAAAATAGAAATTCCGGAAATGGTAAAATACGGTGATCGATCGTTTGAGCATTTGATTGGTCGAAATACACCATAAAATTCTCCCAATAAACGCATTTTCTCATTGTGCTTTCAACAGTTTACTTTTCTATTAGAATAATATTCGATTGAGATATTGGATTAATTAAATCTTATCAATTATTCTTCTTACGGACTTAATTGAAGTATTGAAATCTTTGAATTTAGGTTTTCTACACTCATCTGAGCAGAGATATTTTTAACTCCTCGGAGAGAGTATTTCACTCTTTGAAAATCGGAAATACTCTTTAAAAAAAACTAGAGAGGAGTATTTTCAATCTTTGAATTTTTCACAAAGGTTTAGCTTAAAAAATGCACCGTGGGCCCCACCGAAATCAACAAATATTTTTCTACTCAAAACACTAACAGATCTCAGCGAAGACATTTACGCCCTACTTCTAGAAAAAGCCACTTGCCAAAAGCCACGGCACCCTATTTATACTATTTAATTGTGTTTTCATACAGCCATAGTAATTTTATGTCATTTATTGTTCTGATTCTTAGGAAGGTTTTTGTGTCTCTGTACAATGTTCATGCTATTTCTGTATTTCACTCCTTATAATTCAATTTCACTCCTCCTAAAGAAGTTAAGGAGTATTTTTACTCCTCTAAAAAAATCCTAGGAATAACACTGCATCTGAGAATATCGTCCTATTAGACAAGATTGGTGCATACCTATGGACAAAATTCTCTTTCAAAAATTAATGCATTCGATGCAAATGTACGAATACGAATCTGTTCGTAATTATTGAATAGAGACGATTGCAAGTCTGTTCATTTTTAGTTTTCAAAATACCCCGAATTAGATAACAGATCAGTTCTTTGATTTGATATAAGATAAATTTTAACGTTTATCCTTTACAAAAACGCTTTAGAAGTGTTTTCCCTTTGTCATAAAAAAAATATAAACCGTCCGTATGAAAGCTCTTGCCTTTTGTTTATCTTAATAGTACTGTGAGTTTGGATTTTCTGCATTGAAAGATGTATAAGAGATCTATACTACACTAAAACGCTGGAAATAAAGAAAAGCCAAAAATATCCCGAATGATTCATAATATTTGACAATTTTAAATCTTTATGTCCCTGAAGCACAATGACATTTTAGTTCCAGGAGGTCATATTTTGGAAATAAATTCTGATCAAAACAAATATTTATATTGAGATACAAAAAACAATCTTGGTAATTTAAAAAACACAACTAATATTTTATTAAGTATCCCAAAATACCATGATGTCCATTGTATGATTACTTTTGTTAATAATCTTATTTCTTCATCGAGAAGATTCCCTTGAAAGAGCTGTGAGAAAACAAATTTTCGGAGACACCCGTAATCAGTCAATTCCGCCCGCGCCGCGCCGGGCGAACGCGATCCCCACTGCCCACTGAGATAACGAAACGACATTCTCTGGGAGCGCGGGGGGAAGGCAAACAGGATTTTTTCCCGCTGTTGGTGTTTTGGAAACGGCCGAATCGTCGACTTGCAGAATAAAATCTTATCTCACACAAAAAATAATTATTTATAAAAGCCTATTTTGACTGTAAGAGAATTATGTATATTTTTCGTTTACTTCTGTGTTCATTTTCAATAAGTTTTTTTATCAATTCAAAACTAGTAACTTTTCGCTTAGAAATTCGCAAGAAAATTATTTAATACCAAAGTCCAAAGTCTAATAGAAATCTTTTATAAATCTCGCGTTTCTGGGTCCCTACCTGTTTAATAAAATAAATTAAGCCCTTAAAACCACTAATAGTAAAACTGAATTTAAATCTGGAGTATATAATTGTATAGCAGGACACAATGAAATAGAAATATTATTTAAGTTAATTAGTCAGCGATGCTTCGTTACCGTAACAAAGAAACTGGTACTGGGTACCGAGGACGAGCTCTGTGCTCTTTTGGTGCTCAAAACTTATTTTTTTCCATGTAAGTGTGTGTTCGTTTTTCTGCTTTTTTGTCTGTGATTTATCTCTTGTAATTTGTTTTATTTTTTTGCTGTGTTTTTTTAATAAAAAAAAATTATATTCTATTCTAATACACGTCTTATGCCATGCTACTGGCGATATTTTATTGAATACGTCACAGCGCTATCGAAAGCCCGTCAGGTTAGATTATTTTTCAATGCTGATTACAAATAAATTATCCAAAGCTAGTAAAAATTATGTTTCTAAATTTTTTTCTCTAAAGTATTAAAAGATAAGAAAAAACTTTAAAAATACCCCAAGAGAAATAGTTTTTCAACTAGGGTTTAAAATTGATAATTATGGAATTTGAGAAAAAACTCAAAATCGGATCAACATTTTTATTTGCTACTTTAAAAAATCAGGCCCCATTTTTCATCAAGCTTGTGTTTCGCTTTGGAAAATATTTTATTACCCAAGAGAAAAATTCCTTTCTGGACAAATGATTGAACTAAATTTGATAAACACAAGATTGTGATTCGCTTGAATTTACAACCAATTTTAATGATTGAAAAATATTTTATGACCCAAGCAAGAAATTCCTTGCAGGAAAAATGATTGAACTAAATTTGATAAACTCAAGATTGTGATTTGCTTGGATTTTCAACCAATTTTAATGATTGAAAAATATTTTATTACCCAAGCAAGAAATTCCTTGCAGGAAAAATGATTGAAATAAATTTGATAAATTCAAGATTGTGATTCGCTTGAATTTACAACCAATTTTAATGATTGAAAAATATTTTATGACCCAAGCAAGAAATTCCTTGCAGGAAAAATGATTGAACTAAATTTGATAAATTCAAGATTGTGATTTGCTTGGATTTTCAACCAATTTTAATGATTGAAAAATATTTTATTACCCAAGCAAGAAATTCCTTGCAGGAAAAATGATTGAACTAAATTTGATAAATTCAAGATTGTGATTCGCTTGGATTTTCAACCAATTTTAATGATTGAAAAATATTTTATTACCCAAGCATGAAATTCCTTGCAGGAAAAATGATTGAACTAAATTTGATAAATTCAAGATTGTGATTTGCTTGGATTTTCAACCAATTTTAATGATTGAAAAATATTTTATTACCCAAGCAAGAAATCCCTTGCTTGAAAAATGATTGAACTAAGTTTGATAAACTCCAATCTTGAAACACCCAGCTTAAAAATTGATTGAAGTAAGTTTGTTTCTACAAGTTTGAAATTTCAACCATATTTACAGGAAATCTCAAACTTGAAGCAAGCATACGTGCTATCTGGGATATGTCTTTGATTTTGAAAGGAACAAATGTAGAATGAAATATTATTTCTTACTAAGAATGAGAGTTTTAGGTATAAAAACATCTCCCATAAAACACTCCATATAAAGTAAATGATTCAATAGCTAAAGGTGTTCCATAACAGGTCATAAGTTGTCTATTATTATTTTAATGAATTTTAAAAATACATACGGTTTATTATTTTATTTTAAAATCTCCACCGCCAGTTTTAAAATATTTTACTTTCAATTCCTTTATGTACTCATCCGGTTTTAAATCTTCGTTTCTGAAAAAAAAATGTGTTGTACCTAAAATCGAATCCAATTGAATAAGGTTTCCAATATACGAGTGCATTATATATTTAAATTTCGTTAACTGTCACGTTAAGTATAGTCAAGTTGTTTTGAATGTCAAATATTTAGAAATATCTCAAAAAATTGCAAACTAACCAATAAAATGTTAAGTTATATCAATGACAACCATAAAAATTTAGCGATATTCGAATACTTCACGTTCAAAACAGCGACGGTTAACGGAATTGAACCTATTTTATCATAGGTGAGTTTGATAGTATCGTCATAGATTAAATTTAAAGAATATTGTGCCTGCAATTTATAGCGGAACCGAATGAATCACAAGCTAGCTTTCAGAGACACAGTAGATAGTTCAAGTTCACCAAACCTACCTCCCAGATCCTTCATTCATTCATCAAACACCCCATTTCCAATACAACAACCTCTTTGAATCTGCGACCTCCACAGATTCCTAATCCATCCCCACATTCCCACCTTCAACTCTGCCGCACCACACTTCACTAGATTACCGCACGTGCGAACTCCATCAGAAACAAACTTTCGGGTCCCACTCTCCAGTTAATCACAACATCACCCACTCTCTCTGCATTCCCGAAACCGAGGTTACTACTACGATTTCACCGAGCCCTTTCCATCACGAGGATTCACTTAACCAATATTGATCATGCCACGACGAGGGTGAACTGAACTGTTGCTCGCAGCCGATATCTGCTCATCAAATTAGGCAAATCCGTTCCAGAACTAGTGGCCACACGCCATATCGGGTGCCGATGAACTTGGAACTCTTAAAGAACACTAGGTCCTCGGCGTCACGCACTTGTACTGTGCGTCACGCACACACGCTACTATTTCTGGTATCGTGTGGTTCAGATTGAGGTCTGTTTCCTTCTTGTCTTTGGGGGATTTTTTTTCGGTATCACTGTGTGCGTATACGCACGTAATTATGCCCATTTCTAAATTAATTGTGGCGTGAGAGGAAGAAGGGGGATTGGGGCTGGAAGGGGTTGTGATAGGGGTGGTGAAGGAGAAGTGAGAATCTCGCAACATCGTTCTGTTTCCGTCTGGGCGTTTGGGGAAGTTTTATGGGGGAATTATGCAATGATGTTGTATGTATGGTCTTTTGTATTGAAGTGTAATTATTCTATGAGAGTTTAGCTGTGTTTATGACACAGAAGAGAGACTACTTGAACCAACTTTTCCCCCTTAGTTTATCAATTTGAATCTTAATCCTACAACTGATCTTTTAGAAAAAAAAAACCTCAAATGTATGTTCAAAAGAAATATTGATCACAATGACTTCACAAATTAATTTTTCTAAACATAAACTTTGAAATATTTATCTCAAAGAGATATATTTTTAAATGTATACGTCGTGTAGATGGATGTTTTAGTTTAAACTTTAAACTAAATCATTCACCTACAAATTCCATTTAGTGTAAATCGTTTCTAAAATTATTTCTCAAATATTTTCTTTAATATAAAAATGTACTACAGCCTAATAACACTTGCATTTTTGCAATTAATATGAAATTTATCCCTCTAAAAATTTTTCACCTATTTATTTGAGTCATTTTATGATGACGACCCAAACCTTATTATTGGGAAATTTCAATTTAATTTTATGAGCGCAAAATATATGCCTTGGTAACTAATTGTTAGCAGAACCACGGCTTACTTTATGTTCTTATATGTTATGTGTTATGTTACGACTTTTATGTTCTGCCATGGCTTACTAGATACTACTATAGTATAGTATCTAGTAAGCCGTGGCAGAACATAAAACCGGATTATTTTATAGTTTGAAATTATTGCTATAAAGGGAAACTAAATATTGCGTATCCTATATTTTATGCAAACAATTAACAATTTATTAACAAAAAAATATTCCTATCGGGGGAATCAAATGCATATCAATTTACTACATTTTAAAAACATGTGAAATCCCAATACATAATTCATTCTAAACTCGTACATATCCCGAAGTTATTTATGAGGAATACTTTCTACCAAATAGAGGCCGCCATAGAGAAATCGCCTTAAATATACGTAGTTTAACGCGTACACTCTTAAACAAGAGCAGGGGAGTTTCAAAGCCTAAAGCCTAGAATTTTCGCCTCAACTTTGTAGATTGTAATCACGGAGTTCACTTTAATTTAAAGTCGTCGTCTGTTTAATTCATAAAGGTATAATGGGCTGGGGAGGGAGAATACCTTTTCCACGCCTTGTAATTACTGTAATTTAGATAAGTTTGGTTCGCCCAAAGTCATTCTGAAACGTATCTGAGTCATACATTCTGAAGCAGTTTAATATATGCCCTTCCAAGCCTTGTGTTTAAAACTTAATTGAAATTCCATGCTGTATTTTTAGAATATGTGGAATATTTTCAAAAGAGAGTTGAGTTTAATGTGGATAGACATTTTTTCATGACATGCGGTTTTGAAACCCAACGCATGTGTTACTATATTGCCCCAAACTTTTTCCACAAGATTTTCATTGGAATAGCAATAAACATATTTGTTAAACATTCCTTATCCACGCAATAAAGGAATAGAATGTTTGATGTTGTGTTTTAAGGAATGTAAGCATTATTAATACTTAATCTATTTTAACTTCATATTAATATTTCATAATTATTATAAGCAAGTCAGAAACATGTATTTTTTATTAAGGTATTTCAAAGTTATAAATACCGTCTTCCGCACGATGGAAATATATTGTATGACATATAGCTGATGCATGCTTTTAGTAAAATTTTACGACAATTTTTGTCTCCAATGAATTAATCCATTTTTGGAGTATGTATTTCAATTTCTATTTCGTTTAAGTAATGCAAGTAGTTATACATAAATAAAGTAAAAAATATAACTATTACCAGAATTTGAAATAACTTTTATAAAATTTACTGCTTTCAAATAAAATATTTGGCTCCAGTTTGATTATATTTGCACACAATATTAATAACTCTAAAAAAGGATGATGTTTCTTATTCCAATCATATAACAGTACCGAATTGTAATAAATACAAAACATTATCACGATTTCCATTTGCGCTAATGTAACAATACCTCGGAAATTCAAAACCTACATTAGAATAAAATACGGAATGAATAAAACACGCTCAAATTTGATATTCCCTCATCAATAATTTCCGTCTTCTGTGTTTGAAAACTGGATCCACCGAAAATCCGAATATAAAAATAAGGAATAAATCATACTTTTTTCCAAACTATCCATAGGAAATTTTCTTGAACCGTATTGTATTCAAGCCCAGTTTATTTTATTCCACATAAAAGTTGAATTTCTTTTGAATACTTTGGAATTTTCTCTTGAACCGTAGCTACTTACAAAATTCAGACTTCTCCCGAGAATGTGCGGGAAGTGGTTTGTCTAAAGGTTCCCGGAGTTTTCCCAGATTCAATTGTATGGTATCGGGAGCCTTGGGGAAACGATTTTGCTTCTTGTATTCGTCTTATGCCTTCCTAGAGTACCGCCAATACAGAAGGAGATGAAATACCAATTCAAGTTGGAAGGTTTAAATGTTTTCCTAAGGCATCAAGTGTTTGGATTGGGGCTCTCCTATTATTCATAATGATAAGGACCCCTTTGTTATGTCTGAAATTTGTATGTTTTGGTTGTCAAAATGACGAAAAGAAATATTTATTTTTTAGTTGAAGGGTTTTATTGAATGATGTAGATAGCGATTCTTGAAATTGAAGTATACTCTGATCACTTTGGAAATGTTGATTTACATTGAAGAATAAATACTGAAGTGCAGTTAAATTACTTTTATATTGGAAAAATATTATTATATTAAATATTTAAATGGTTCAGTTAGAAGAAAGATACGTGGATGGAGAATTTTTTCATTGTTTTACTACAGGAACGTGATCTATATAAATGACTCCATTTATTTAAAATTTATATCCAATAAAATTTTCGCAACTCTAAAAATGCCTGAGTTTTATTACTTTTTTTGAAAAACAAACTAAAACCTATTTTCGTACTACCTATAGGTAGTACGAAAATAGGTTTTTTTAACTTCACGCATGTGTGAGGTTAAAATGTACTACAAAAAATCAGAATACATTTTCAATTGCCGATCTGATTTATTATTTTTTAAAATATATCTACTACTCAAATACACGGCATTAGCTGATAATTAAATATTCTTTTTTTTATAATAACTTTAATTCAATTATATAAATAACATTTCCAAAAACGTTACAAAAATATCAATTTGAACATTTTTCGTTTCTTCTTAAAAAATTTCATCAAGTAATTGAGTACGTAATTTAGAAAAGATTGATTCACAACATTTTAACAACTTGTAAGTATGATATTTAGGCGGAGTGAGCTTAATTTGAAATGTAAGTTATGGAATTCAAAAAGAAATGGCAAAGAGAGAGACACGCACATAAAATACTTTAAGTGGAAACATTCCGACAAGGAAACTCTAATCATTGAATTAAACTTCTACATCCTACTATGCTCCCCGAATCTCATTTTCGTAACTTGATAAACAATTTTTTTTATCTAAAAGAACTAGGAAACGCACAAAATTGTTTCGGGCGACTTATTGTTTAAAACAAGTAAACAAGCAAAAGGAAGTAGTTCCCATCCTTATTCAAATATATACTTCCCTTGTTGATAAGGATAATCATATTGGAAACTTGATCCGTTACCGTTCTATAATTTGAAATAAATAAAAAGTAGGCTTTTTCCAGAACCAAACCCGAAGACAAGAAAAGGGAAAATATAAATGAAAATGTTCCCAGGCAGTATTTACAAGCATGATTAAATTTTTAGCTCGGGGCAGATGAAAAAATGACTTCAATTTTTCTTTTTTCCCCCCAGTTTGTGTGTGAGCATATGAGGGGACGCAGATGAAGCTTTGATAAGACAGTAGAAGGTGGGATTTTTCAAAGAAGCTATTTTCAAGCTTTTCAAGTTTTTGTTTTTATCGTTTTGGTACTTTTTATTTGTTTATTCTTATAGCGTTGTTCCTAAAAGAATTTCTTTAGCTTGGAAGGTTTTTAGCAAAAGCTTCAACGTATTTCTACGTCGCTCTTTTGCTCTGAGAAATAAAACATAATTTTGAGAAGTTAGGCCCGTTTAATAAAAGGTCAGGAGAAAGGGAACAACACATTAATTTTTAAAAGCTTTTTTGCAGAGTAAATATTTATACACTTTTGAATTAAGATAGGCACATGTTTGTTAAATTATGTAAAAAAAACCCTCTTCAGTTTTAATTCATGTTTCTGAAGTTCTTACAAGTTAAATATAAAATTTTTAATTTATTATATTTTTTTATTAAGGAAAGGAGAATCATGTTGAGAATGGTTAAATAATTTTAAAAGTAAAAGTCACTGTTACTCATTTTTCAGAACTTACATAAAAAAGCTTAATATTACTTGCATTTCCAAGTATGAAAGTTTTATTTTCAATACTTTATGTAATAGAACACAAACGCAAAGTTATTAGATTCTTATGTTTCAGAAATAATGTTTAATACCAAGAGAACACACTTTAAGAATTTATTTTTAAAATCCTTATTTATACGTAGTAAAACCCTACGTTATTACTGAATATGATATTATTTATTAAATACGATTCTATATAGGAATGCAACATCAGCGTTATAAATGGGTTGTTAATTTCTATGAGGTAATCATGGTTTTATTTCACATCCAGGACCAAAAACGACTTTTTCACTGAGTAAGATACCAGAAGAATATTTCAATATATAAGAAAATTGGAAGTAGAAAGATTAGTTTTTGTGGACTATTGTGATCAACTAACCTTGATAAGTAGATAGTCAATGATGAGACACAGAAATTAGTTATTCACATTAAAGAAATACCATATAACATGTCTGAGCAAAACACACATGGCTAAATTATTAAAAGTATGGAACATAGTAATAATTTATGCAAAGAATCTCACAGACTTAG
This sequence comes from Tetragnatha montana, assembly GCA_963680715.1. Classification (NCBI taxonomy): domain Eukaryota; kingdom Metazoa; phylum Arthropoda; class Arachnida; order Araneae; family Tetragnathidae; genus Tetragnatha; species Tetragnatha montana. The sequence continues at coordinate 36,368,335 of OY796675.1, forward strand.
CCATTTCGAATTTTAAAAATGTCTCTCTCCCTTACGCCTAAAGAAAATGAATAACTTCTTAGAAATTTAATACCCGCAAAGAAACAATGGTGTCCATTAACTCAAAAACACTCTACCGTGAAATGAACTGTGCTTTAATTATTAAGCTGCAAACGCGACACCTTTTCAGATCTCAAGGGTTACCAGAACCACAGAAACGCGACAGAAAAACTCCAGTTTGGCATAAAAGGGAAAATGAAGCGGAAACTAATAATCAATCTTAGTCTTGAACCTCGAGATAAATAACGCACTGACATGGGGGTGATAACTTAATAAACAAATATAGGGTTTTGGGCAAGGATAGGATAGAAATAAATGTTACCTTATATAACTATTTTTATCAATATTCAGTAAGTTTTAAAAGTTCAAAAGGGATCTAACAGTTATCAAAATATCAATGTACTTGTATAATTTCCAAAATTCCAAAACAATTTAAAAAATAGAAAAAAAATCCTTTATATGTTATTTAAAGAAAAATTAACACTTAAAAAACTAAATAAAACTATTTTTGAACAACTTAAAGCTTATGGTTGTTTGCTTTGGATAGATTTTTTAAAGAAAGAATATCTAACATGCAATATTTTTTATATTGCATTGCAGACAGAAAAGTTATTAAAATCTATAAACAATATTAATAACTTACAGTTCACACCCTTTAAGGGAAGAAAAGCAATGTCCAATCATTAATAAAGTAGCTTAAAATTTTATTTAATAAAATTAAGATAGTTCGATTGAAGTAAATAAGTTTTTTTTTCTGAGTAACATAATTGAATAGAATAGAAAGCTCTTACAATGATGAAAACTATTTGTATCCAATACTTGTGAGAATCTGTCCAAAATATTTTTTTTTTACGAAAAGCTAATAAATTTATTTTTATACAAACGCCAATTCATGTATAAAAAGCACGTTTTACTCAATTGTACACTTTCATTTAATAAGTCAATAAACAATTTGAAATTTAAATTACTTAATAATTTTTCAGGATTTTTTTAATATTCGTGATGTGTCAAAAAAATGTCTTCCCCGCTATTTGCGAATATTTATTTCACTTTTATCATTTTGTTTCATCTTAAAGGTTAGGGGAGTTCACAAAGTTTAAGATACATAACATATTAAAATGAAATTCCGGAAATACCATATTGCTATTTTCCCCGAAATACAAATTCATCTGTTTTCGACACATTATTAAAGGGATGATTCGATTCTTCAGGAAACTTAACTTGAATGGAAAGAAAGTGGCTCGGAATTAAATGTCTTATCTCCCAAATTGAAGAATTATTTTCTTTCAAAATGAAAGAAATAGAATTTCTTCCCTGTTCCCTTCCGATTTTTTTTAATCTTCCCTCACTATACACCGATCCTGTTTCTTTTCTTTCTGACAGTTCTTAATTCTTCGTCGTTACTTTCGAACTATTTTTGGCATGTTTCTCCTAGGTGCCAAGAGTTTTTGATGTTTCAATTTGCATGAATTTGCATAATAATGGCTTGATCGTCTCAATTTATGGAACAGGAAAAAGGTTAAAGGATACTGAAAAAAAGAACGGAACGACTTATTTTAATTACAGCTTTCGAATAAAAAAACAATGATGACAAAAACAATGAAGCGCCTGGCATTAAATTTTGGAACGTTTTATGATGGAACACGGAAAGAAATTAAAATCCCATAATTTGTTAAAGATTAAAAAAGGGAGTTTAATATTCCCTTGGAGTTTTCTTTGGAAATACTTTCTCTAGTCTCTATGAAAGTTTTGATATAGTTTTACAAAGTTCAAATGTGTTCATAACAGTTTTTTTTTTAAGATTTTTTTATGTTGTGTTTGAAATTAGATATTTTTCTAAAAATTGCATAGGATTTAATTTACCATTGTATTTGATGGAAAATGTGTAGACAAAAATGCATCAAATATTCATATAGAATTGTCTGAATCTTATTTGTTTTAATTAATATTTTGTTTTCGTAAATTACTATTGTTAAATAACATTTGAATGGTAAAAGAACGAGTTGTAATTGATTTAAATATATTATTAAAAAATAATGGTATCATTATAAATATTCAACTGAAATAGAAGGTTAATTTTAAGAACTGGAATTTTATTTAGTACTTACAGATATATATATATTTTCAAGTATTAATTTGAAAAATGCTTAGCTTCTACGAAATATTTTAAAGAAACGTATAACTTTAATATATATGTTATGGGCAAAGTGATTAATCGGGCATTATTAATAATGCCCGTATTTATCACATTGCCCGTAACATAGTATATATTAAAACGCAATTCCTCATATAAAACTTTAATAATGTTCTATTAAATTTTGCTATTAATTTCTTATACCACTTTTATAAGATCTCAAAACCTTTAAAATTTTAATTGAACTGATTAGGAGCTTCTTAAACTCCAAAGAAATTCCAATAAAACCACCTTGATAAATAAATAAAAGCAACCTGGGGTTCTAGGGGTTAAGAACCCACTTAGCCTCTTAGGATTAAAATTTTTGAAACATTGTTCCAATTTACTTTCATCCCTTTGTACTTAAAGCGGAATTATTTCTAGGCCCTTTTCTAATGAAATATCAGAGCTAAACGTTGCTGCAAAGATTAAGAATGAATTAAGACCCTGTGCTGAAAGGAAACTGGGGTTGCATTAAGGTGACAAAAATTTGACAAAGGGAGAGGGAGGAAAAAGTAAATGCTCAGGCTTTTATAGTACGAGTTCCAATTAAAATGAGATTTCGAAAGCAGAGTTTATTTATTTTTTTGTTATTATCACATAAATCCTCTTACAAGTATGGTAAGAAATGGGAATAACACTTTCGTTTAGATTAAGAGAAAATTAAAAATAAGCTGATTAGTTTTATCTTGAATTTGTTTTGTGCGGGGATATGTTATGCGGAAATGGAAAATCTTTATTGATTGGTTATTTTGCATGCGCTTTGTACACTTATGAGTTTATAAAAATGGGAAGTCATTGGTTCGTTAAAATTAAATAATGTGGGAATTGTGCGTGATTCTTATAAAGATAGTTTGAAGAAGAATAGGAACAAAAATTAAAATACTAAAAGGAAATATAACCATCGATTCTGAAACCCATAAAAAATTTCATTTCCAATTGTAGGGACTTGAGATACATCTAAATATACACGATATCATATATTTGAATGTATCCAGAAGTACTATACATTAAGTATTTTTCAATATACTGATTCGGGTGTTTCTTTTTTTATACTATATTACGTTTCCGGAAAAATCTTCCAAAAGTAAAGTTCCATTACCACTACCAGCTTACAAAAGATTTAGCGCTCCAATTTAGGAAACATCTGGCTGATACTCAAGCAATTTGAAAGGTTTTTCAGACTCCCAAGATATATACGTAGATCAGACCTATCTATGCATAGATGTATGATACATATTGAAATATTTTTCAGTAAAGAAAACATTATATAACTTTAAAATTTTCAATAATGTTCTGTTGTTTATCAAATACCCATGAATAAACTCTAATCTTATAACAGAAAATAGAAGTACTTAAGAACTGCACAGTTTATACCCACCAGTTTTTATTTCACACGATAAAAAAAGAATCCTAACTTGAACACCTACCTCACCAAGCAAAGAACGCTACCGCTACGTTCGATTACAAAAATACCCCACGTGATTACCGGATCGCATTTCAAAAACCAGAGACGATTCCGATAAAATTGCCTCCCAGGATCAACTGTCAGTCGTACCCAGGGATGAATGTATTGATTCGCCAGCAGATAGAAACAAGCGAATGGTAATCCCCCAGGGCGACTGGATAATCAGTCAGCAGCTCTGGCGTGTAGTATATGCGGAATATGCCTCCCCATGCTTTTGTTCTCACATTTTCAGCGGGATGTTGTTATTATCCCTGTCTCTGCGCGATCGATGTTTCAGGATTGGACTCGGATTGCTGATTCCACTTGTGGGGAGAAGGTCGTTCAGAGATGGAGATGGGCTATCGAAACTTCGGGAAGAGGATGGAGGATTCGTGTTTTATTGAGTTGTTGGGTCGGTAGTTTGGATGTAAATTGGGGTTGAATGCATTATGCAATGAAATTTGGGAGGTTGATGCTTATCTCTGGAGAGTTTTTGAAGTTTTCTGATCAAAGTGTTCAAAGGGGCAACTAGAATTTCCTTACTATTCTTTAGTTACGAAAATGTACTTAAGTAAGAAACATTTTCATTCATACTAACAAAACCTTCTGCAGCAATTTGAATGTTTTTAACTTGTACTCAAATTTATAGTTATTTTTAGGTTGTCGAAAAAAATAGGGGTTTAAATGTACAGAGTGTTTCAACATATCCACCCAAACTCAGTAGTACAGCCAAATTCCTTGCGTGGGGTAAATAAAAAATGTTCCTAGGGCTAAACGTCAACGACGCATAGTTTTCTAGAAAATTACGACAGAAAAAGGTATGACGTCACATCCTATTTACGTTAAAAAAGTTTATGGGAAATGTTAATATAGTTATTTTGATTTGTTTGCACACTAAGTTGCTAAAAATATTCGTTGAACATGTATTCACGCGCAGTAGAATGAAGTAATTAAGTTTTTATGGATAATATTTGTTGAACGCCCTGCATAGGGCCTTCAACACTATTTTGATTTATTTTTTGTTAATTTTTTATGATTTTTTAAAATTGTTTTCAAATTTGTAATACTAACATAAAGGTGTTTAAAAAGTGACTGAGTTTCTTTAAGAAAGTGTCACTTAGGGGTGTTAAATGTGTGTATATTTGTATGGATTTGTCTAGTTGACATTCCATACAGAAATATATTTTTATTAGATATGAAATTAAATATTTTGTATAATATTTTTTTCAATTTATGTAATAGTGATATCCAGTGTAATAAACTAACTAAAAAATAAAATTATCAAACATGATATATATTTATAATATATTTTTTGTAATATGAAAATAATATATAATATTTTAGTCATAAATTTTACAACTTAATGACTAAAATATTTTTAGAACTTTATTTTTGATTAATCACTTTTAATTTCTATACAAATTAAATTATAAAGAACTGTTTTGATTCAATCATATAAATGTCCCCACTTTTAAGTTATATACTAAAGAAATATCATCCGATTTCAGTGAAATGGAATCTTTATAAACTATAAGAATTAAAATGTGTAAAGGTACATGAAGGGAACTAAATTATAAAGGTAGAAAAAATATTTGTAATAAAACACATCTTAATTCATATTTCATGAAATCTTCTTTCACTCTTAGAAAACGTTAATATTTAAAGAAAAATCTCTACCTAGTCATTACGAAGGTATTTTCTTATATTAAAAAATGAAAGTACTTAAAATATTAATACTTCTTACTTCTCAATATAAACATGTTCGTTTTACTTAGCGTCTTTTTATTTTTGCTCAAAACTTGTTTAGTTCTGAGAAATTTCTTGAAAGGACTTAAAGTACTAAGAAATGCAGAGCTTTTCTATCTTGCTGCATAAAAACTAGCGTAACTATAAGATTCCTTTTTTTATTAGCGTTGTCTACCTTCTGTGTCTTCTACACTAAGAGTTTTTTCCTCATAAAAACGTAATTACTTTTTCCTCTAGCTCCATTAAAAAATCAACTTGCCTCGGATGCTCTTTACAATAATTTTTCCTCTGAATGAAAAGTACTCAATGAAGTTTTTGTACGGAATATTTTATGTTTAAGTCGTGAAACTAAAACAAGCCAGTGTGGCAAGGTTAAATTTATTATAAAAATCGCATTCATTTTTTTAGTTACAAGCGAGAATATTCTTGTAAAAGAGGATTCGTTTGAAATTCTAGAGGAATTTCAAATGAATAAGATTTTTCTTTGCTTCATTTAACTTTACAGGCTAAATTAATATTGACTTTAAATTGAAAAAACGGAATTCTATTAATAGCGAGTTTTTATATTTAGAGTTCAAAAAACTAAATTCGGGATACTGAAGATATATGTATATTCTGTTAGATTAACTTCAAGATTGAATGTTTACAACAATAAATTGTGAAAGAAATTACTTTGAAATGGAAAAGGGCTGTCTTTCATTACGGCAGCAGTTCTGTGCTAAATAGTCATGACTTTTAGCTTTGAGCATTTTGTAATTAATTTACATTCATAGAGCTCTTGTATTCTTTAAACTAATGCGGAAACCCTATGAAAGGAATAAATATTAGTTTCCTGCTTCCATTTTATATAATGAAAGATATTATGACGTACAAAGTGCGATTTATACCGAAATTGCTAATGCAATATTAACATCAAAACCCATTCCACTTTCGAAACAGCAACACAGCGTCGTTTAAGACACAATAACTCAACATCCAATCATAATTCCGACTTAATTATCCAAACGTTACGAGGCATTTTACCTAATGAGTCCGTCTTAAATCACAAACACAGGCCCCCTTTAAAATAATCCTCGACCAACGAGAGGCAGATCGTAAACGCTATCTGCAGTTGTCGAGGTTCGTTAGAGATAAGGCCGATACCTTGATTACCGAAACCGCGCTTTCTTCGTTGCCCGATTCCATTAAAAACAATTTAACAAAATAAACCCATCACTCGATAATTCGCGACGAGCCAATCGGAAGGCGGCTTCAAGATTCCACAGTCATTATGATTAGGCCTGTTCACTAATGACGAGTTGATGTAGCGGCATCTTCTTATCGCCAGCGGAGAAAATAGAAGCGGTACCTCAATAATCGGTTTTAGAGCAGCGCGGGGGAATACCTGTAATTAAATCCGGATACAAATTGAGCTCCCGTTGTAATTAGATGGCAGTGAAAAACTGTACTCATTAGGCGAGGGATTGCAGATGGCGACTGCCGGGAGTTGTGACTAGGGGTGACTAGCGGTTTTCCCGGAGTTTGTTTATTTGGATCAACCCCCCTTTTTTTCTTCTTTAGGGGTTGGTTTTGATGCGGGTAAATATCGGGATTTGGTCTGGGGGGATTATGGGAGGATGATTGGGTTGCGTTTCTTTCGAGTTGCGTTTTTGATGAAGAGGTTCGGCTTGGTTTGAAATTAGATGAGGAATCTTGTTTGGGTGAAGTGGTAGAGATTGGTATATGTGAATTAATTTTTGTGGAGGGATTGCAATTTTGGGAAAAAAAAAACAGTGTTTGAAAATGAGTTTGTGGGATGGAACGTTTTCTAATTTAGAATGAATCGTCTTGAGATGAAATCGAATTATTTGAAATCCAGTTTGGAAAAGTTTGCTTTTGATTTCATTTTAATTTCATATTGCTAATTGAGAATTTAAGTGGAAAAGAAACAAAGTAGCTCTTATATTTTTGTATTTAAAACTGATTAATATATTAAAATAAGTTTACTTTAAATAAAAAATCAAGATTTTATATTTTAAGTACAAACACTTGTTAATGAAATTGTTTTATGTCATGAAAGTTAAATTTAAATTTATTTTTAAAATTATTATTTGGTTTTTAAAAAAAGAAAGTTTAAGTGACCATACATACTGATAATTGGACTTGTACCACTTTCAAAGTAGTTAATGAAATTGTCCTTCAATCATTATACCTGTTTTACAATGTACTCGTCATTATCCTTGAGTTTGGTTACAAGCTTTTTGTAGGTAATTTAATCATAAAAAGGTTCTACTCTTTTAGAGTTTAATTCATACTATAAACATTCACTATAAACACAAGATTAAGATGAACTTTTAAAGATTTATTCTAGAAATTAAATATTAACAGAATTTAATCCACCAAATTATAAATATTTTTTTGGAATTCAAATCATTCTTAAACAAGAACAAAAATTCCACACCGACCCATCTCCACAATTTCTCATACATAAATTACCAAAAGTTCCACGATTCCAGCAAATTCTGCCTCATCTGAATAACTTTACACCAAACTCTCCATTTCAAACGAATTATACATTTACCCTAAATGAAATTACACCGCCCCCACTCCCACCTTCCCCAAATGCGATTCCGCACCCTCTTCCATGATATCCCCTTCTCAAGAAAGAGGAATGGCCCCCCAGCCAACAGTCATCCCTCTCATTTATCCCCACAACACTGGAGCACCCCCATCCTGCTTTGAATTTAGGGCTTGAGTGCATTTACACTCGAATGCTCGCACCAACTTTTCAAATTAGGTTCTCTTTCAACCAGCTTTTTTGCCTTTCCAGGCGATAAGGGGGAACTGGAATTTGCTAAGCATTTTTTATGCCCTATTTTAAATTTCTTAGCTGCTTTTTTTTCTTTTCGGTTTTCTTGTTCTCTTGGCACCGGTCCCGTGATCTTGCAGGGGATTACCTGGAGTGAGGCTGTCTTTTTGGAAATGTATTTTCCCTTCGTTGCGAAGATGGAGGGAAAAAAGGTTTATGAAGGTGTTTTGCTTGATCCGGGTGTTTTTTTTCCCCTCTCTTGCTTCCTTTTCCTGCTGTGTTTGTGTTTGCGCTTCGTCTGCGAATCATTCGGGTGAATGTGTGCTGAAATTATTCTGTGTTTATATTAAAGTGCAAAGATGATTTTTTTAGTTCTTCTGGTACATTGAATCAATATCCGTTGTTAAAACACAGTGCATTATGTTTACCTTTCTGTCATGTCCTGCCTGACAACCTTTGGACAAAATTTGTTTTTGTATAGTATCTATTATTATAGTAAAATTTATTTAAGAATTTCCTGAAAATATTTTAATTTTAAGAAACATTTGATTTTTGAATTACATTAAACAGCTTTGAAGCTTTTTAAAAAAATTAATTGAATGAAATATTGACTAATTAAATTTCATTTTTTCACCACGTATAATTAAATTGAATGACAAACATCCCTTGAAATCTATCGTTTGCTTCATAGAAAAATAATTTATTCGATTAAAAAAAAAAACGTTTTTAACACCCTATTTTCATTTGATGAATATTTCAATTTGAAAATAACTTGTACATTTCTAAGAATACACGCCCTTTTAATAAATTACTTAAATAAGTATATTTATTTTGAGATTTTGATTTTGATTTATATTTATTAAAAAAAATCAAAAGCACGTTTCAGAGATGATTTGTATTATAAAATTCATCAAAGAACTTCAGAATTTATCGGTACACTTAAAATTTATCCTTAAATCAAAATTCAATTATAATATATTACTTCATTAGTTATTATAATCGATCTTTTAAACTTAGATGAAGAAAACTTAAGGTGGTAAAATATTTGTAAGAATACTAAAAATTCCCTATTATTACGTGTTAATAATTTTTAAGGTTATTTGTTTTTTATAAAATCTACATGAATTTAGGGAAATAATTTTAAATCAGTAACTTTAAAATGTAATTGCATTAAGTTTAATTCAAAGTGAATATAACGTTACAATTAAAAATTACTACAAACAGTCCTTACATGGAAACTACTAGTAATTTAAAAATTTTACACCAAATTAGATTTTTCACTTAAATATAAAATACGTCCTACCTATACGTCCTACCTTATGAAAATCATAATTTTAAATGTTTTTATTCCTTGAAATACGTTCGTAAGCTCTTTTTTTTTTAGAATGATTTTAATTTCGAATAAAAGAAGCCCTTTCAAAAATAAATCGAGTAGATGTATTCAAAAAGTTCATAAACAATTTTAAATTTCATTTCTACTCAGCTATATTTTAATTTTTTACATCAAATAGTTTTTAGGAGCTCATTTGCCTTTCAAACATGAAGAAATTAAATTTTCATTTCCAATTCTCAAGGAGAACTTATTAGCGCTAAAAATCCATCCCCAACAAGAAACGAGAAAAACTAGAAGATTATTCTTTAAAGCTACTCGAAATCTCTTCTAGAAAACAAGCAGTAAGAAGGAAGCAAATATTGATTATTCAAACAGCAATCTTGGACTCAAAAAGAAGATAAGAACCTGTTAAGAAGCCTCCCCCCATAAAATTCCTTATTTTCACACCGGAGTAGAAATGGTGTCACGCCATGAAAAGAAGACAGCCAATACTATTGATCCACAAGAAATGCACTTCTGCTTTATTTTTTTTTATCCTCGCGCTTGGAAGGACCGTTGATTCGAGTCTTGAATCAAATGTACCCGATGGTGGTACAAGTATCTGGCCACCGACAAAACACTGACAGTTCTTTTCTCGTGTTGTGGGGTATATCTCGTTGTACGTGACCGAAATGTAAGAATGAAATAACACTCAGAGATGAAGGCTTTGCTTTTCACTTACTGAACGTAAATTGTGCAGTGCCGAAAACCATTTATACGCTAGATTTGAAAGGAAATTTGCGACTCGTGGTTTATTTTTTTTCTCTTTTGAAGGTTGTTCATTCGTAACTAAGGGGGTTGTTTATTTTGGAGCCCAACTCGTTGAATTTATGATTTTGTATATTTTTTATTCTAGCTTTGATGGTTTACATATTTTGTATCAGTACCAATTGGAGCCAAAGCGACTGGAATATTCTTCGGGTTGCAGATTTTGTAAGGTTTTGAAAGAGTCCGTGTTTACGTTGGGAAAATGATCCATTTTGCAACTTTTTTTTTTTTTTTTTTTAATTTTTGAAAAAGGTTATAACGACTGGATAAATTCAATTTGAACTGTTAATTTAATATGTTGGATACTTTTTAAGTTATAAGGTGCGTGCTTTTACAAGGTTGATTTATAAAATAGCTCTAAGTAATTAAATGTCATTTTTCATAAAATTTAAAGTAATAGCTTTTAGTTTGAATATTTCCTGATGAAAATATTTGTTGAACATTATAAATATTTCAGTAAATTATGTTATGCATTTAACCCATATTAACACTTTCAAACTATCTATATACCATTTTGCATGAATTATTTATTATTTGGGAACAATAGAGTTGCTTTATTCTTCACATTAAAATATGTAAGGAAGTTATATTTAGTGTATTTTTCCTTAACATGATGAAACTAATTTTTTGTTTGATTTGACTTAATCAATCTCAAAGCTATTTTTTAGTGCCTTATAATTAAATGTTAAATAACTCGTGTCTTTGAAGAATTTCATCGTTTGTGTCTTCCCACACATTCTTGTTTTTGGAACAATATTAGAGCAACGCAACGTACAATAAGAGTTTTTTCTTGTGGTGATGTTTTATTAAACTCTACCGTGCGTAGGCGTAATTGCTAAAGAAGGGAAGAATACGCCAAAGACAGGCAAACCATCAGTGTGTTTCTATGGGGAATTTAGAATGCAGCTTTTTTCTCTTGAGTTTCCTTGAAAGTTTCTTAACTATAATTTATAGAAAAAACTGTTGACTATAATTTGAACGAGGAAGTATCTTTAGCTCATCTTTTATTTCCAAAAATATCAAATGTATGTTGATAATAAATGTTTTACCTGTATAGTAATGAACTTTTTTTTACAAGTGCAAAAAATCTTTTGTCCACATTTTTTCATACTCCAGAATTTATGAAAAATGGGGTACTTCATAGGTTTATAGTTCGAATAAGAGTTTTGGTAATTTTTATGTTATATTTATTACTGAGAGAATTCACAGTAAAACAATACAATGGATTTGGAAACATTATTGATGTATTTTTATTGAATTTTTATACAAAATTATTCAAATTACAAGGCTACTATTGGAAAATGTAAGTTTCTGTGTTGGTAAAGTAGCCACCCCCCTAAATCCTCTTAACCCTCCGTCGGTCGCAATACTTTACTGACGCGTCCGGTCGCAATGCTCCAAAAGGCGCAATTAAAGGAATCACAGTTTTCTACCCTTGAATTTAAATGATGGTGTCTTAAAAGTAGTAATAGATATCCAAAATGTTATTCAGACATAAAAAATATGCAATTTATTTTTAATTATTGAGAAAAAATGTAAAAAATAACCATAATGCCATGTATCCCCGAGAATCCTCAAGAAGTAGCTAGAATCGCGTTTAACACTCTAATATATTAAAAAATTCCGGGGGAGGACCCCCAGTTTTAGCTCAAAATATATTATTATTGCTTTACATACGTTGTTACTGTATAAAAGGGGGGGGGCGCGATGAAATTTACTATTAAAAAATTGGGTCGCCAGTATTGGAAGGTTGAAAAGCACTGATTTAAAACATCCTTTAATTTAAAGAAAAATGAAATATCCTGAAAAAATGTCACCTTATGACTCTCCGTAAATACTCTAATTGCCGAAATCGAATCCATACTTTCACAGAAAACGATTTTGCCTATACCCTACCAAAATAACCCAAATCCTGGAATATATGGAAGAAAACTCTATTGTAAGTGTAGGTTCAACCGCAATTCATCATAAAATCAGCTATAAAATAAATAAATTACGTAGCGTAAATAATGTTACGTACCTTTATGGAGTGCAACGTCTCCGGTCGCAATGCTCCAAAAGTATACTGATCGTATAATTGTGTTAAAAACCAGTCCAGACATAGCCCGCGAATCCAAATAACTGTCTGGGGCCATACATCCGGTAAAGATAGTAAGCTACATGAAATTTCAGACTCCTTCCCCCCCTAATAAGGGAAAGGGAAACAAAGATGTGCGGGGTGCGCCAAAAGTTGCAGTTGCGACCGACGGAGGGTTAAAATCAAAATTGTCAAGTAAATTTTCTTCAGTACCTATCATTGTAGTTTGCACTTTACTTTATCTCAAATTGGATTTAATTTAAAAGTCAATCAAATGGTAATACGAAAAAATCAGTTTCAACATACCCGTTTCCTTACGCGATTCAATGAACAAAACCACATTTCAATCACTCGCCAGATGGTGTTATTTTCAGACGTATTTCAAAGACTTCAATATCCTTCTCATGCTGATCTGTGGTATCGGTGGAAATTTAACTGCTTACCTGATGGCATAATCTATGAATTTTATGAATGATGTCTATTAATTTTAAAATAAAAAGGTTAAATTACGTTTTATACTATAGTATAGTTAGTATAATGATAACTTAGTTCAATCAAGTTCTCTATTAACATTAGATTTTGAAGATATCCTTCATAAAATAAAAATGAAAACACTCACATTACAACAATTTAAATCCTGACTATAATAGGACTATTAAACTTGCATAAACACGTACAATAAAAATTTAACGAAAATATTTGTGTGCATAATCATTAGCGTGAATTTATGCATCTATTGATCACAATTTTGTATCTTACAGAATATCCCCTAAATCTAAATAGTAATCTAAACCTTCCATTCGAAAAGCAGGCTGTGGCAAAACACACGAACAAATCCTATCAGTCCAATTTCAGAAACTCGTTAATTCCCGCATTTAATTGAACTTCAAAAGAGATAAAGCCCACTGACCAGCAGCAATCGCGGAGGTACTCCCTTCGATTCCACAAATCGACATCGACCTTCAATCCGATACATCGCACCGGGAAACGGGGCCCCATTTACTTTCCAAAAGTCAATACAGACCCAGTGATGAGCTAATTGATTTATATGGGTCAATATCATTAAATTATGCAGCCGCAGGAAGCTACGGCCGCACCTTCCCTTCCAAGCCCTCCCCCAACTTTACGATAGAGGCTGCAATAACCATAGTTTATATTAGCAACTGGGAAACATTCGGCCCTCCTATAAATCTGTGAGATGGATACTTTAGTGGCCACTCGCCCGAAATTTGGGTAGCAGTAATGCGGCTCGCAGTCAGTTTTAATGCGGCCCGCTGTCAGTTTTAATGTGCCCTGATTCAGTGGCTGTGTGTTTGTGTTCGGGTGCTTCCGAACATAACCTTGGGACAACTTACACGCTGCTTAATGTTTTCGCAGAATTAAAATTCATGCGGAGGACACCTAAATGGCATTAATTAATGCACGCGTGTTTCGACACAGCAAATGTCCACGGCTGTTGCGGTGTCGATTTAATTAAAGACGGGGTATTTGAAATGCGTGCGTCTGGATTTGTTTATTGGAAGACCGTATTGTAGTGGGCGATGAGAGAAACCGAATTATTACAAGGAACTAATAAAGCTAATTAGCATTCATTGTCTGTGAAGTTATATTTCCGTATATTGACTACCCTTTTGTTGTGCAATGTCTGTTTGAATATGCACACTCTGTGTTTTAGAAATAGTCATCAGTATTGTCTTTCTTGATTACATTATTTAGTAAAAGAAGGGAAAAATACCAAATAAACGTTTGTTTACTAATAAGTAAAATTTCTATATCTTTAATGGAGAATAATTCTGCCCTTGTACTGGAATTTCAGGCGAAAATGCTGCGAAGAACTGGTTTCTAAGTACAACTCCTCGCTATATCAAAATTCTACTTCTAGACAAATACTAATTAACTTAAAACGGGAAAATTGTGCATTCTATAAACATTAAACTGTAAAATTCCCAAAGATTCTTTAAAATATCCCGATAATCTGCAATTAAAACATTGCGATTTCATGCATATTAAAAAGCGAACATATTTAGTTTCATGAATATTTAACCTAGACAAAACATGTCCTAGAGCGCCCTAGAGCAGTCCTAGAGCTATTGGCGACTAGAACTGAAAGGGTTAAAGTAAGTACATAAATACTTTTTTTTGTATTTCTTAAGAGCTTTTTAAAAAATTTAATCAATCTTTTATTTCTATCGAAACAAAGTATGATCATTGATCAATGTTAATATAAAAGAATATTTTCTTCACTAAATTTGTAAACAAAAGAATAATACATAGTTAAGTAACATTGAACATAGATATTAGGAGTTATTTTACTAGAGAAAAGTCTCTAGAATTATTAATATATTATGAGGAATACTTACAGTAGTTGCAGAAGTCCATAGTCACAGGCACCCATAGCTTTTATCGTATCTTCAAATTTCCTTTAAAAGTTCAGATATACAAAGCCGTTTACTACATAGTTCCCTTTACTTATATAAAATCTAAACTTTTCTACATCAGATTTTTACATTAATCTCAATACATTAACTACACTGTTGTTTCCCGAGTATTAAGCAATTTTTCTCAACTCTAAAAGTAAACAAAGTTTTTAAAAATCTCAAAGTACTTTCCATATTCTGCTTAAGAATTGAAATTCTTGAACGGTGAATAAAATATGCATAGGATTAGATAAACTTTTCCCTAAACAGATAAAAATGTTGCAGAAAATCCTTCTAGAGAAAAGAATTGCAACTATCTGTCGCACTCTTCTGAGATATTACGTTCTCTCAAGATGAATGGACCTTCATATTTTACGCTAATAACAGGATTACTTTCATAAACAATTCTTATTCCGGACTATTGTCGTAACGGCATTTGTTTCTTGTTTTCCCCGTTTACATAAAACATATCCAAGGTTTCTTGTTTTCTGGAGCGTCCTACTTGGGTGGAAATAGGAGCCTTATACAGAGACGATAATGGAATAGGGAGATGAGAGGAATATGCATCAAACTTTGCACTCAAAGAGGATATTTACGATAAAATCTCACGGGATATTTGATTTTTGCTTTCATTTCATGTCGGATGATGTTATCTGGATTTAATGAAACTCTGCAGTATTCTTCAAACGTTCAGAAAGCACATTTGAATATTAACTATTTGCAATCCACTTTCTCATCAAGCTCAACAGTTTTCTAGTTTTAATTAAAAGATGAAGGGCTCCTTCAAATAAATGGAGTATATTACAAACATAAAAGTCCTCATTTGAGGTTATGGGATACTTGGTTTTGAAGAAAACCTTTTACTCCTTATACATGCGCATTTTCACTTTGAAACACATAGGCGAAATTTTCGACCGACCTGTAACGTCACGCAACTTTGAACTCGTCTAAAAGTAATTTTTGTAGTGCTAAATACAAATATTTCATTTAATTGAAAAAATCAGATAAAAAATTCAAAAATAAGGTCATTGAAAAGTTAAAACATCGCCCTGGTTATTGTAGTTAGTATAAATGGTGTTTCAGAAATCCTGTCCACGCCCTAAATTTTTAAATTCTAACAGATTTAATTATAAAAGTGGTGCTTAGGAAAAGTGCCCATCACCTATCCAATAATTTTTTAGATGCTTTATTATTGAACATTATTAAAATATTACCTGTTTCAAATAGATCGAATTATTTTACCTGGATTTTCAATTAAGTCATGGATTAAGATATTTTCTGTTATGCAATTATATGGTTACAATATCCATTGAAAATTAACCTTGGAAAATACTTCAAATCATGTTAATAATAATTTTAAGATGAGTTTAATAAGTTTGAGGAGTTTCATAAGAGTAACAATAAGTTAAGCCTATATTGCTACTCAATATAAAATTATTTTTAATTTTTGAAAACTTTTGTTACTTATCTTGAATGTAATTTGAAGCCATCCCTAGATTTGTTTATAACTTTCATGAAAATTGGTTTCTAAAGGTACTGAAACATGGTTTTTAATTTTATGCATCAGTGAGAATTTGCCGAAAGTTATATTCATTATAATTTCTCTGACATCTAAAAATGAAAAACGTTTTCGGATTAAGGATAATGCTTTTTTAGATACATAATTTCGAAAATAATAAACGTGATATAAACATATTGGATAATAAATGAAGTTTTAAAACAGCAAGTTGTGAATAGCTTCCAGTTACCTTTATTAATGTTGCTTTCCTTTTGCACTTTTTCTTAAGAATAAAAATTTCCTTACAACGAGTAGTGAACACCAATGAAGTACGGTGTTATGAAAAGTTTAAATATTTAGAGCCCCAACCTTAGAAGGTTAAAACATATTATGTTTTATAGTTATCTTTATCTTTTTATTACAAATTTACTTTTTAGAACTATTCTTTCCTCCTTATAAAAATTATGTACATATTATTAGATAAGTTATAGGATTGCATTTGTAGCGTGGTTCTTACCTGTAAATTACCTCGATTCAGATTTTTTAAAAATACGATTTTTATAAATGATAGTCTTTTCCTCGGTAAAGAAATAATACGTTTTGGGAAAAAGAAACAAACCCGTACATTGTGAGATAGATGAAGAAAAACATCTAAACGCTTCCCAAACCCCGCCAGAAAACTACCTGCAAAAGCATCCAAGAGCGAAATCATAGACAAAGAAACCGGAGAGCACCGGTCCCTCAATTATTTCCCCAAAACATTTTATACGCATGCAAGAATAAGACTATCTCCGACCGCATTGCCAGAAGAAGAACGAACGAACTTCAGCCATTCCCGAGGAAAACCAAAGCGGCAGTCCGCCCGGAAATGGCGGAAAATTGCACGGCACGAATCGGGCCAAGAATAAGAAACACGGAGCATCCATTTGCCAAAGGCTAGGGCTCCTACAATAATTGCCGCACACGGAATTTCCAGTTATGGAAAGTTTCCCATTACTCTAAAGGTACTAGCCCCGAGCTGCAGAAGAAAAAATGAAACTTTTTATTTTCAGTAGGATGAAATCGTATCGCTTCCAGTAGAGGGGGGGGGGTAGAGAGAGAGAATGAAGAAAACTCAGGAATGATGAGCCGAGTCGGCGTTTTTTCAATGACGTGGTAAGAGAATTTCGTTTACATTTTATGAGAATTGTGATGGATAGCCCGAGTTGCGTTGCCTTCCGAGTTTTGAACTGTTATTTGATGAAACATTAGGCTCGTCTCGAAGTTTAGTGCCTGGGAATAAATTAATGTCATCTATCACGTCGTGAGTTATATTCCGAGCTAAGTGAAAACAAGAAAGATGATGGATTAAACGCCGGGATGTGTGTGTTTTGTGAGAGAGGTGGGATGTTGGTGTGGTGAATTGGGATGGAGTGGGGTAAATTAAAGTTTTTGATATTTGGAAAGGTGCTGTAGCCTTTTGATGAAGGGTATAGTGTTTCAGGTGAAATGTTGCTAAAAATTTATTTTGTCAAATCAATCACACTTTTTCTTAAACCCATATTATTCTTAAGTTGAAAACTAACTTTAAAGTGCTCTCATAATGTGGCTGATTTGTCCCTAATGGAAGAATAGAAAAGTCAAATATGTTTTTTTTTTTAAGAATTATGAAATGTGAAAATTGAAAATGTTATAATTTGGATCTTTTGAAAATGTTATTTTAAATGCAAATTATTGTAAGTAGTATAGAAAATAGTTTCAATATTTTTCATGAGATATAATTTTATTTGTTTAGTAAAATTAAGATTTATTCAACCTTTAGTGTTAGTTTTATAGATTTTTATGCAATTATATCTTATTAGACCATGTATGTTTAAATTGTAGGCACTCTTAATATTCTAAACTACTGATTTAAATATTTCGAGGTGGGATATTTTTTTTTCAACTTACAGTCTATTGTATATTAGAAATTTATCGATTAAGTAATCTCACATAGACACTCTTAAGACTACCACTAAATAAAAGTAATGGTAGAGAGGGTAACCCATTAAGATTTAGAGTTGTCTCGAAAAGAAAAATAAATACCAATGTGATAAAACTTTCATAGATAACTAACTATAATAACTAACTATACCTACAAACATTAAAGTAGAGCATTATATTTGATAAGATAAAACAAAGCTTCCATACTTCCTTTCAGTCTAAAATTCCTTACATCAAAGTAATTCATATCGTATACTGCATCATACTAAGTTTAAGATCCTTTAGAGACAACAAGCCTTATCAATATTCCCCGAAAAATAGCAGACGCCCCAAAACTCCAACCCACCGGCGATACTTCCAAACTAAATCAAGCCTCCTTCTTTTTCACGACGAAACTGATTCCATATTCGCGCCATTAAAAGCGGCGGACGGACATTAAAAATGACCGACTCAAAAATGGCTTTCAAGATTAAGGTCAACTGTATGGCGAAGCAAACAACATCAATTAGCGAGACGCCTCGGTCGCATCCTTCACATCCCTCTATGGCACTCCCTCATTAAGGTTAATGAGTGATATCCCAAGGCTGTTGCTGGAAACGATCTCCTTTTAAAGATAGCGGGTTCGCTCCTGAAATATGAGTTTGCTGCGAGGAAAGGGGAGATATCGCTGCTGCGAGAGCATATTTCAGAAAAGTAACACTTTGTCTTGGAGATATCGATTCGATTAACAATTAGTTTGACTTTCCATAAATCTTGGGGTGGTAATTATAAATAAGATCAACAGTGATTTTTGGAAGTAAGCTGGTGTGATAGGAGATATGGGAGTAGTTTCTCTATCGTCTTTTTAGTTTAAAACTGGTTTAAGTTATGGATTGAGAAATATATAGATGAAATGGTGACTTTTTATTGATACAATATACAATTTTTATCAGAAAACTTGATGGTTTTTAGTTTTATTTATTGTTTTATTTTTTAAAAAATAAATGCAATTTTATAAATAATTATTTGTATTTATAATTTTGAAAATCATAAACAAAAGGAATATTTTTATAGAAACTGTTCAAATACAATCTTTGCTTCAAATAATGTATCTGTTACGGGCAATGTGATAAATTAGGGCATTATTAATAATGCCCGGGCAATGTGATAAATTCAGTGGAATTTATGAATGAAATTTATCACTTTGCTCACCTCCACTTCGGGCATTATTAATAATGCCCGATTAATCACTTTGCCCATAACATATCTAATATATTGAAGTTGCTTCTGGAAGATAACTTAAGTTTTTAAGGCCTTAAGTTAAATAAAGGATAATTTTAGAAGAAAAAAAGAGGTAATTGAAAAATTGGAGCTGTTTAGGGTTTGTTTTATAAAAATTAAAAAGCGTCCAGATAATATGTAATAAATACTAAATTTTTACTGACATATCAATGCATTTTGAACACTGGAATTAACTAAACAAATTTAAAACTAATCTATCTTTGTAAAAATAGGGAATTTTCTCTGCAATTTATTGAAATGATAAATCAGGTAGATTTGAGTTTATAATACCCAGAGTAGAGTAGAGTGAGTATATAATATAATTTGAAAGTGACCATGTTGACACTTTCCTAACCAAACTAAATTTTAGTAACCAGTAATGACTATGCAGAACGTTTAAATCATATCAACATCTTACAACACATGCATAACTAAGTCTTTTTTGACCAAATATCTAAAAATTAATCCTAATCAATACCCACTTCACTATCTCGGCATTCCCATATGCATCAAGCATCCACCTTCATCATCATCCCCTGAAACAGTTCAGCAGCTACCTCACCAGCAAAATGGTCCGTAATGCCCCATCCCATCTCGATCACCCCCTCATTAATTAGGGGATAACACTCCAAAATTTCGCATCCAATCACCCCGTGATTAAAACTGCGCTGGAAGAATATCGAGATTCCTGGGCTAATTGAAACATTATGGATGCTGCCCCGAGCATTCCTCTGCTGGAGCCCTCTCGCTCCATTAGCCCCGTACCCACGGCCGGCTGCACTTTCCCTTTCTGCACCAAGGGGTCGGAGATCCCGGGCAGTCGCCCCCCGGATAAAACAATGCCCGGGATCAGGGTAAATAATGGACTTCTTCATGTGTTGCTTGCAGGGAACCGTCTGTGAGACGTCTGAGTTTGGATTTGATGGATGTTTGTTTAAATGGGGAGCAGTTGGTTTTCGGATCTTCGAGTGTCTCTTTTTAGATCCGTGTGTGCTGGGGGAGTTGTGTTTGATCTTTTGGGAGGTACCATTATCGAAAGTTTTATGGGGTGGTTTGTTTTATTGTGTGTTTAAATTTAAGCTGAGTGAGTAAAGCTTGCGTTAAGGATACTCTGCAGTGTAATGACTGGCGTATGTTAATGCATTGGAAACAAAGCGTTTTATGTCGTCTAGTTTCTGTTCATAATATTTATAAAATAGGTTTTTCAAATTTTTTATTACTCGATAATGGACCGAAATGCTTCTATCATAATCCAGGTCACCTAGAGAAACTTGTCAACCATTTTCATTATATGCTCAAATAAAAAAAACCACTACATTAGTTATTTCCCTCCATAGTTATTAGGGTTTAAAACAAAGGTAAATTTAACCTTTTATACCTAAACTCACTTTTGTCTCTGTGTTAGCTGTGAAATTTTCCTACCGGACACACATAATTGAATTTATGAAATACAAAATTAGGTACGAATTTCATTATGTAATGTTAATAAAGCTGAGTTTAAAATATTTAACATTATATAGCAGCTTAGAAGAGTTAAATTTATCTAAATCCAAACCACCCATAAAAGCTGGAACGCCAACTAGTGCAAGATAGTGAGTCAGTTGACTAGCACTGGTTTTAAAGTTTATTAAGCTATCAATTTCTTTCTAAAGGAAATTAAATATATCCATTAGTTTTGGTTTTAGTACTAAAATGTCACACACGATTGAAAACTTAGTTATTTGACACTATTCCTGTTGGAGTTACTTTGTAAGAAAGCATATTCGAGAAATACTCTTTTCTAGGATTACGGTCGATGCTCTTACTGCCCATTTGATTTATTCCCAGCCCCACCGTATTTCTACCTGAGCGAGATTTAAAATGTGGTCGATACATTCCTGCTGCTTTGAGATAACAGGAAAGAGACCTTTTCATCTTGAAGCAAGAAGACTGAAAAGAAAATCCGATTTCTTTTTTGAGAAGGACAAAATCTTTCATTTTTATTCCTGAAACTATAAATTATTGCAATATTAACATGGTTTTGGATAAAAAAAAACTACCTTCAAAGGATTGTGTAGGAGATGAGCAGAGTAATTGGTAGAAAGGATTAAGCATTTAGTTTTAATTATAAAGGAAACATTTATTTAACAGCGACATAGCATACATCTTCACTCAATCGAAACTACAGTTGGAATGCCGGCAGCCAAAAGAACATAAGAAACAAAATCAGAACGGCTACCGGAAGTAAATAAAAAACACAACCACGTGCTTCAGCACAAAAAGAAACAGAGGGAAAGGAAAAATATGCATTGACTCCAACAGATTGTTTTAATTGCAAGCATAAATGTCTAAATTATGTATTTCATATTATTTGTTACATAAGAGAAAATCCTTTTTACCAAAATGTCATGAAAAAATTAAATTACGAAAAATTTTTATTTTATTTATAGAGATTTTCTTGGGAAGTTAACTCAAAAGCAGTAATTTGTAAACAAACCCATTTTTTGCTTAAGTTTATACGCATACGTCGATATTTAAAATGCTTTTTTTTATCATATACTTCAAACAAACATTTCTCTCTGTTTACTCTTTCCCTCAGACAGTTAAAAATACCTATGCTAGACATGTTTTGATCGAAGTTATTTTAGTTTTTGTTTTTCTGTACTATTTAAATAGTATCAACCAAAAGTTACTTTTACTTTCAAATTATTTTCATTGAGAAGATTTGCATTAAAAATAATAACGACGCGATTCATCTATAAAAATGGTGAATGTTCTGGTTTTTAAACAAAAAAAGTCAATTAACTAATTATTTCACATTGGTCCTTATTGATATAAATGTGTGCAATGTTTTTAAAGCCCAATGAAATATAACAATCCATCAATGGAAATATTTTTCAGGCCATACAAACATGTTTTCAAAGAAGAATTTAAATAAACTAGATCGTGTATATTTTTATAAACTTCACATTATTGGTTTAAGTCACGGATAGGATACTTTAATTTCAAAAATTTTGACAGATATCTCGTAGTATTAAGGAGATAAGTGGGAGGAAAATTGCATGTGACGATCCTTGTCAATCAAATCTAAGAAACTCAGAACAGATTTCTCTGACAAGTGATTGGGCCTTCGGCGACATATGATTTGAAATGTCATCAGTTTGAATTCACTTTTAAAGCTATTTATTTTACTTATCTTTGAAGTTTACTTAGTTGATATCACAATCTTATGTTTGTTCTTTTGAAGACAATTTTGATGTTTTTCAGTTTAGTTTTAACATAATAATGAGGTTTCAAACCTTTCTCTGACATATACCGGTTAACTTCAAAACTGTTTTATATTTTTTATTTCCATTAGAAAAATATTTTATATCTGTTGCCAAATGCTTCAATTATACTATTTCTTGTATTTTCCTTCTTATAAAAGTTTCTTTCTTTTATTTATTTAAACTAGGGGGCCTGCCCCCTGCTCGCTATCGCTCACCAACCCCCGGAACTACTTCGCAGTTCTTTTTAGATCGCTTCGCGATCTCAGCGAGCAAAGCTCGCTTGTTCCATCTTACCAATCACCCCGCTGGTCGGCTTAATTAATGCTCCTTTACAACCAAAAGTACTTATCACTCTTGCTGATAAATAATTTAATCCAAATCATCCCGAAAAAAACTATTGCTGAAATATTACTTTCCTAACTTAAATTGAAAATAAAAGAAATCACACATAGTGAGCTATCGCTCACCAACCCTCTTAACTGCTTCGCAGTTCTTCTCAGATCGCTTCGCGATCTTAGCGAGCAGAGCTCACTTGTTCATCTCAACAATCCAGCAGAAGCCTTTTCTCGACTTAATTTAATTAAGCCTCTTGTAATACAGAAAATACCTCTCTTGCTTATCAATAATTTAATTGAAATGTTAAAAAATATTCAGCAAGTCTACTAATAACCATCAACCACTTTGTAGAAAAAAGCATTGTTGAAAATGAAAGAAATCAGACTCATTATAAAACACGCATAAAACTCGTCTGTTTCTCTAGTGAACGGCGAGAAAGAGAAGAAAAAATTGAAACTTTGAATCTTAATAATTCTTAAACTAATTAGAATTTTTGAAAAAACAAAAAGCCAATATTTTTATAAAAATTATTTCTATGTGTCTTTAAAATATCATAGTTCTACTGTGATTAGTTTTGCTTTTATAACGAAAAAACAGAAAAATCGTCAAAATTTTCGAAACTTTAAAACTTAATTACTCCAAAAATAATTCAAAATTCGAAAAAAGGGCGACGTGGTGCAAAACTGCACATCTAAGAGTATGTGTCTGCAAAAAATCATATTTCTGCTGCTAATAGATTTTGCTGGGGGCGAACTCGCAGCAGAAAAAAATAATTTTCGACTTTGACATTAAATAACTCTAGAACTAATTATCTCATCTATTAGCTTTTAGAACGAAAACGATCCTCATACATTTGTCTAGAAATGTTTAAAATTTCACAAATTTCCGTGGAATAGTTTTTGCGTAGTGAGAGTTTAAAGTGTTCAAAAATAAAATTTTCAAAAGCAGCGGCGGCCGCGGCGGCGGCGGCGGCGGCGGCGGTCACTGTTACTTTTTTTTAATATAGAGAGATGTTAGAGTTTGTGTTAGGAAACAAAACACATACATATAACAGTTTAGCATGGGCATGATCAATGTGTGCAAAATAACTGAAGAAATCAGCAGAAAAAAATATGAAATATTCCTAACTAATTTTAATTCAATGAAAATTTTTAACAAATTGTTAATACATGATGATAAAAATTTCTCTTAAATTTTAAAATCTTAATTTTCAACTCATAAATACATTTACATTTTAAACGTCAGCTCAAGCAACATCGAGCTATTAAAAAAACCCTTAACATTTATTCTAATGAAGTTAGAATTCTATACAAAGTCACAAATACTCTAGAAGGAATTACTTTTTTGTAGATTCTATTTTTCAAAGCAATTTGATATCTTATTGGAATCGTAACTGGAACTTCTAAATAAAGCTCAATCATTTTCTTCCGAACAGAAATAGTACTACAAATTAGAATTTCTTCTAACACGACACACATTTTGAACGGAAAACGGAAATATAGGACCCTTTTCTTTGCGTGTTACATTTAATGGATTTCCAATGTTAATACCTCAGTTTGAAGCTAAATCGCATTTACGTAATAAATGATCCATTACTAGAGAACATATTTGTTACCAGAAACACATCTTCTGATCATCTTACATATTCATTTGCAAATCGAAGCATCTTGTAAAAATTCTATTTTTATTGCCGAATTTGAAAGAGGAAAAAGGAACGTAATGATGCATAACGACTGCAAAAACACAATATGTTATCGTTAACGATGCTACTTCCGTAATGTTTTCCCATTTAGTAAGATAATAGGGTCCATGAAGGTTTGAATTTGCTCTTCATTGCTTATATGACCTATATGACATTAAGTGAATTTATCTTTCTTGTAAGAGCCAAAGTACATTTTTTTTATGTTTTAATGTCAAAATTATATTTTTGAAGGTGGAGTCAAGAGGGGAATGTGAATTACATCTAGGTTTGAAGTGTGATTTACGAAATTGAAAGAGATATTATTTCGTTTTTCGTTTCTTTCTTGAGAGTCAACCCATTAACAAATAATATAATTCTAGGGCTAATAAGATACTTCTTAAATAATAATGAACAAGTCAATTTTGTTTAATGTATGTTTATAAAGAAAAGCACCGCCTACGCTCTTTGAAGATATTACGGACATATCGTAAGCTAGTTCAAATATAGTTGGATTCAAAAATACTTTAAATATAATTCGCATGTTATTAAGATGATATTTTTAATCAATTATTTCTTATTCTAAAAATCCGAAATTTTCTGATTGATTGCACATGTTTTCCGTATTTCTTACATTGTAATTTAACTAATTCTGACCTGTTAAAGCGGGTCCAGTGAAACGAGTAAACTTTATGTTTACTGTATTTGAATATTTTGTACGTATTATTATTTAAGATCCGTTAATAAATCTAAGCAACTTCATTAAATAAAGGCTTTATTCAGTTGATTTTTTAATATTTCCATTTAAGGAGGTACATTAATTTTTACAAAAGAGTTTGATAATTTCATATTAATTTTTTCCCAATGATTTACCCATACGATTTAACGATTTTTCTGTCCCAATAATCATGCAGAAACAGTGTGAAACACTTTTAAAACATTGAAAACACGTTAGGACAGGTCTTTTAGCTGGCCATAACACTTAAAGGGTTACCTACCTGATCTTTTATTTTTTTTAACAATAATACTTGTTTATATATATATACATAACATATAAATATCTATAAAATAATTTTAAATCCTGTTACAAAATAATGTTTCTAAATAAAATATTTCAAACAACATTTTCCATACATATTTTGAACTATGACAGATTATGATTGAGTGCAATTATATCAATACTACATACTTAATTTAATGTTCCATGTACTCAAAACACCAAAACTAATTTAAACCCCCATTTTTAATATAACCTTTAAATTCCTTTCATAGGTGGAGATTCAAATAAATAAATCCCTATACCGTGATGACACAATAAAACATTACCATCAACGAATATTTCAGCATGTCGAATTATAAATGACTTATTATAAAAGCCATGTATGAAAATAGAGTTTAGTTGCGTTTGTGTGGTTGAATAAATGTATACGTATACATTGGTCCAAATGATGCTGACTGGAAGTTTTGCTAAAATCATGAAGCGCTATTAATTAGTACCTGTTGGAGAAAATTATGATTGATCTCATTTTAGCGTAATATGTGGGTTAATAATTTGCTCTCATTGGATAATATTTCATGCAATTCAAGTCATTACTTTTAGGGGATTTTCGGAAATTGAAAATGTTATCGTTCAACTTCCACATTTTGCTTTTCTGGTAAATCCTAATAAGGAATATTTGTTGGCTTCAGTAGATGTAAAAATGTATCTAGTTTTTAACAAGTAAACTGTTTCACTCTCCCAATTATCTTTTAAATTCAATTTCGAGGTACATACATTTTCGGGTTGAATCTTATTAATCCATTTAAAAATAAAACAAATACATCGTTCGAATTTTGTTTTTGCATTTTGTACTTATGTTTTCATATGACGCTTCACTTACATGAAAATAATTCAGATGTTATCCAATATTTTTAGTGTTGGTAAATGCATTTTTCCTTTGAATAAGAAAACTGTGCAGCAGTGCGCATATGGTTCCCCATTAAGATTCATGATTAATAATGTATTTTGTTTACAATTGTTTTAAGAAGGATATATACTTGTTCTCATACATGATTATTCTAATTAGCTGTAGTATTTCAGGACCAACTTTTACATTTTCTATTTCTTTCTTTTTACGCAAACAATAACTTTCATCCTTAGTAATTAGGATAAAAGGAAGGCAACCTTCATTAAATTATCTGCACTCAATTACTATTTTTACTTTGTTTTTATACTATTTAATGTTATTATTTTCATTTGTTTTTAAAGAAGTGGGGACATATTTTCTTCATTCTCTTTAAATAATTACTTTCTGATCTTTGTAAATAAGTTAGTTCAACGTACTTCTAATTATATTTTGGAAACTAAAATTTAAACTAGTTGTAATTAATAGTCTTAAACAAAATAATAGAATTTGGTTACTTACTAACAATTTTTATCGTGTATATTTCCTTACCCCAACACATGAGCACTGCTTTCCAATGGTCGAGAAATATGGAGAAAGTAAGCAAATGAATCGTTGTAAATTTTTCATTATGTAGTTTTAATAGCAACTACTAAGTATAAATCAGTTTTTCTACACAAAGTTTTAATATATATGAAGAAATGAAGAAAAGCTTGACACATTTACAGCTTTACTCTTCGTTAAACAGACTTTTGTAATTTCATAGATAATTCTTGCAAAGTTTTTCCAACCTTTACTATTTTCACCTCTAAGATAATACATTGATGTAGTACCTACTGAAATATACTTCCGATAAAACTTTTCAACGAATTGTACCGTTCAGTTTCATACACTGCCAATAAAAGGGAAATACCCTTTTGTTGTTGTACGTGATTTTATAAAACTGCCTATATCGTAAAATTTCTGAAAAAAATACCCAGTCATTCCCTTAAAAGCAACATTGGGCTTAAAAACCTCCTCTAGCCGTCGGCCTCAGTAAATAAAAGGTTTCAATATCCATCCCTCCCGAAACTATGCATTTAAAAATTCCATTTCTCGTTCCATCAGCAGTTCTTTCCTTATTTTTTATCCATCAAATGGGGAAACTATTTCTTCCCCATCAATAAAACTCATCATGGTGGCACTTTTGGGGAGAAATAACTTCAAAAACCACTTAACTTGAACAAACCATACAGGAAGAGAGAAGAAAGGTAATAAGGTCAAGGGATCAACAATAAAGGTCTCTTCGATAAAGCCTAAAGTAATTCGCATACTCAGCAAGCCGAACTGGTTCGTTTTCCTTGCGTGACCTCTTACAAACAGCAAAAGTCATAGCCCCGAAGAGGAGAAATTCCTTTTCTGCCTTATTGATTTGTTTCACCATTTTCCTTTGGTTTTTGCAGGGCTCCTTTTTGCCCCGGCTTTAATGATAACGGTGCTACGAGGTTGCTGCTGTTGTTGTTGTTGTTACTACCTTTTTTATTGTTATTATTTATGGGATTGAAGAAAGAGTGAACTGAGTCGAAGAGTTTCACAAAGTTTCTAAATGTTTCCTGCGTTCTTCGCGGCGTAGCAGAAACAATTTTTTGACTTGTTTGGGAAGAATGAATGGCCCCATTTCTCCCGCGCCGCACTTTTAAATATATCTTTTCTACTCTGATGTTAAGTTCGTTTTTTTGAATTTGGGTTGTTTCGACAAATTTCTTTTAAACCCTCGCTTAAGGGAAGATTTGCCCATTAATTCCCGAAGGTTTCAAAACCTTCTGTGTTGATACATTATCAAACTTCACATCCGGTCTCGGGAAATACGTTTTAAGTTAAATGTGAGGTTTTCTGAAACGTTGTGTAAGGGAAGTTTTAAAAATATCCGTGATACATAGGTTTTGGAAAGCCATGACTGAATGCTTTGGCTTTTAAATTAGAAATGAATGAAAAATCTGCTAATTTCCCATAAAAAACATACTTTCTTTAATAAAAGTTATTTCATTCACAACATATTTTACTGATTTTCTAAGAAAAAAATGTAGGTACTTACTCTAAATAACATTCCAATTAACCATCTAAATCATTAAAAGAATCTACATTAAAATCTTCATGTAATTAATTACTTTATACTAAAAATAGAAAAGACAACGTTTGCTTTTGCACATTTAATTAAAAGATTTAAAAATCTAAAACACAGACATGTTACTGACGAAGAAACTATGTTATCCTCGTCCATGTTAGTCCACGAAGTCAATGTTATCCTTGAAACATGTATGTGTTTTAGATTTTTAAATCTTTTAATTAAATATGCAAAAGCAAACGTTGTCTTTTCTACACTGGTGTGCAAAAATTAAGGACCGAACGGTTTTTTCAATATAACACCTAGTAGAATTATTTTTCACCCATGAAAATAATACCACAAGATGTTTAGGAGTGGGCATATAGGGCGCGAGAACAAATTTTCCTTACCAATAATTTAAGGGGGTAAATGGGCCCTCCATAGATAATGGAGTTCCATTACACATTTGGAACAGTGACAGAAACGTCTGTGTGAGAGGTATTTAACGGAAAATTTTATGTTGTTTATAAAGAATATGATAATTCCTGAACTCAACGCATGTTTTTAAATGTGTGTACTACTTTTAAATGGTATTTTTTTTAGGTTTTATTGAGAGATATCGGTCTAAGCATTATTTTTGGCAAGTTTTAGCTTCTGGGTCATTTTTGGTATATGGTATCTGACCGTCAACCATATTTTCAGTAGTTCTCACATGTGCTTGTTTGCGTTTAGGTCTGTGGACCCGGAAAGTAACTTTATTCTATCAAAATCGTGACTTCTGAAAAACTTTGAGAAAGCCAAATTGTGATTTTTCGCAGCTTTGTCATGCAAAAAGAGAAAATAAAGACCCAAAATGTCTTCTAACAGAAGCAATTAAGACATGAGAACACCGGTACACAATTACAGACATCAATGAAAATCTCTGTGTGTATAGGGGGTGCTGAAACGGCAAAAAAGAATTGTATAGTTTCACAGGAAAAATTCGATGTGAATGGGGATATTTTTACAGTTATTTGATTCTTTTCAAACATTTATAGGTCCATAAACACTAAAAAAATCCTTTTTTCGAACGTTTATAAAAGATGTCCTTCCTGTGAAACTATACAATTCTTTTGTCCCGTTTCAGCATCCCCTATACACCACAGAGATTTTCACTGATGTCTGCAATTGTGTACCTGTGTTCTCATGTCTCATTTGCTTCTGTTAGAAGACATTTTGGGTCCTTAATTTCTCTTTTTGCATGATAAAGCTGCGAAAAATCACAATTTGGCTTTCTCAAAGTTTTTCATAAGTCACGATTTTGACAGAATAAAGTTACGTTCCGGGTCCACATACCTAAACGCAATCAAGCATGTGAGAATTACTGAAAATATGGTTAATGGTCAGATACCACATACCAAAAATGACCCAGAAGCTAAAACTTGCCAAAAATAATGATTAGACCGATATCTCTCAATAAAACCTAAAAAATACCATTTAAAAGTAGTACACACATTTAAAACATGCGTTGAGTTCAGGAATTATCATATTCTTTACAAACAACATAAATTTTTCCGTTAAATACCTCTCACGTAGACGTTTCTGTCACTGCTCCAAATGTGTAATGGAACTCTATTATCTATGGAGGGCCCATTTACCCCCTTAAATTATTGGTATGGAAATTTTATTTTCGGGCCCTATATTCCCACTCCTTAAACATCTTGTGGTATTATTTTCATGGGTGAAAAATAACTCTACTAGGTGTTATATTGAAAAACAGTTCGGTCCTTAATTTTTGCACACCAGTGTATTATTATTTAGTTTGCACATGCACAGCTTGCCCTCAATACTTTATTTAGTACTAATTCCTAAAAAAAAAATTGTTTTTTTTTCTGTCATTATTTATAAAGAAATCAACGAAGCATCTTCTTCATTCATATCATCTTTATAATATAGGTACTTGAACTACTGTGATAAACATAAAATGTAGTGAGTATCGAAATAAACTTGAATAAGAAGTAAACTAAAAATAGAAACTTGAGTGAAAAATGTCTCATGAACCAGAACTATTTTTTAATTATTATATACTCTTTTGTGTGTTGATATTAGCTTAATTTAATAGGTAATAAAAATATTATATAAATATTATATACATAATATTGGATAAAACGATACATTTTGCTCAACGGAAAAAAACATTCCATGCTTGGTTGTTAATAAAATAGCATTAATAGTAATTGGAATAGTAGTATTTGAAAATATGTTTTTTGAGATGTACTAAACTAATTTATTTGGAATTCTAAAAAGCAACATCGAGAAATATCAATTAATTAGAAACGAAATGCGGTAGTATTTGATTGAAAAATAGAATCAAAATGTTAAAATGTTCAGTACAATATTTTTGAGTAATACACATAAAGTTCAGCATCATTATTTATTCAATAATATATCATATTAACTTTTTAATTAAACCAAGAATTCTCAGAAATATGTATGACAAATTTTATAAAAACGATACAACCGTTTTCGTTTTTAGAAAATATGCCATTTAGTGTGTATATTGTTTCAAAAGTAATTAAAATTTTCATTTTAGAAATGGCAATTGAATTATAATGGATTGAATTAAATATTAACAAAAATACATCAGGGGAATTTATTTCATTAAATTCTCCACGAAAAATATATTCTTCTCTGAAAAACTTCCTTTCCTTTCCTGAACTGAATTCTTCTTAAATCACATGATGAAGATCAATGTGATATTTTATGATCAATAACCGTAGAATTCTTCTCTTGGGAACGAGAAAAAAAATCAAAGATGGACGACCTTTTGAATTTTATTTGCAACGCAGAAACCCATTCGTCTGTATTAATCATAAGCAATGCATTTTTTCCGTGTAATGCTCCGAAAGAAAAGCAATGCGTCTTACGATAATGTACTTCTCTTTTTTCCTTCCTCGCCGAGAATAAGAAAATTAATGCTTAATAAAATGTAGTTAAAAAGAATTATTAAACGCTTCAAAGTAACACGTTGGACAGAGGTAATTGATATTTAATGATTATTTTTTCTCTTTAAATATAAGGTTTTTGTTCAAATCTAATTTTTCATCGAGAAAATTGTCTTTTTTATTTTAAAACTCTGTCGTGAATCGCGTAGAATTTCTTTAGATGATTGATTTAGTGCTGCATTGGAGAAAGTATTATTACATTTTTATGTTATGTAGTTTTGTAAAGAGTTTTACAATTATATGTATCATGGTATCACATATTTTGCAGTTAAAATACTAACACCCTTTAAAAAGTATTAAAATATCATTTCATACGCCGAAGGCATTCAAGTGAATATTTCCTTAAACATTTGTACCGTAATTTATTAAATTTCTGCTTTAATAGCGTGCTTAGGACGTGAGGCCAATAGTAGTACATGCCTTGAAAACTTACCATAAATCGCAAAAAAATGTACCACTGCCCACGTAATTGGAAGATTCCTCCCTTTGTCACCTTTCTTTAAGAATGATCCAAACAGGATTCAATCTTCTTGAAAAACTCATGCAAAATCACAGTGTTACTTTTCCAAGAGTTTACATGAACTAGTTTCCAGCTTCAGAAAAGTTGTAAGCTTTTAAAGTTTAAATTGAACATTTATTCATCAATTGTAGCGCATAACTCTCATGTAGTAAAGTGTAAGATGAATTATATTATTCTCGCTACAAAAATTTCAATTATCTTCTCTGTGAGTACTCTTAGACGCCGATGTATTAATTACATCAGTTTTACTTGAATCAACCGTAAAATTCATGCACTTGTTCTAAAGATGCCAAGTTATTTAAAAGGAAGTATACCTCACATTTGTATTCACTTTAAAAGCAATCATTACCTTTGCAGAATACAGAATGTATGAGAATAATGATTACAGTATTTTGGGATAGCTTATGATATATGTACATGCATTCATATGATCATACTTGCTTCCTTTTATACTGTGGAGAACAGGGAAAAAACCGCTGAATACTTTTGTAAAACTGCGCGCTCTTATCCTCCTTTCCCCTACATTACTTGAAAAAGGTTTCATGAAAATCCATATTTTATTTAAACAATCCGTGTCTACCAAATTACGAGAGAGTTTGTTACCAGAAGGGAAACTGAATTTCATATCAATATCCAAAATTTTCAAAAAAATATATGATGTCTACCAAATCTTTGTCCACTACCCTTTTTATTACCAAATGTCAATTTCAACTCCAGTTCTAAAAACGTCTGGATTGTTATACTCATGACATAATATTATGGTAAGGCCATTAGGATAGGTTAGAGATACTTATACTTTCGATTGCAACCTTCGGAAGAAAAAATACTTTTAAGCTGTTGAACACATTAAATGTCTTACATTTTTATTATTAAATTATTACTTAGCCTAATGTAACGAGAATGCACATTTTTATAAACGGAGCGTATACCACTTTATTTTTTTATTTTATTTGTCGTTCCCAGTTAGCTTTAAACTTTTAAATTTACGACAGCACTACCCTGGTATTTTCCCCATATAATTTTCTTTTTCATTTTATTTCCTGTAGTAAAATGCGATAAAATCTTCCTATTACATGACATAAAAATGGTTTTTCTATAGGTACTTTTTTGGAAGCAAAAAGAGTACATCTCGGGTATGGTAAAAATAGAAAAGGCATCTATCTTCGTATATTCGCTCTAACCATGGGGAGATAACATCTCCAAATCTGCATGTTTTTAGCAGCGATTTCATGAAAAAAGGGAGTGCTATGGGGAACTTTACATTCACGTACCTCAGAATGGCCCTAAGCATCAGGGTTTAAATCCGAAAATAGTTTTCTAAGTGAAAGGATTTTATTTTCAATGATGTCCTCTTAGAATATATTTTACATGGGGAATTATTTGTGTTTTTTTTGTATTTTCTATGATGTGAAACTGATTTTAGTACCAAGATATTTCCAATTTAGGGTGATTTAAAACTCATGGGCAAAAACAATAGGGTTGTCTACCCTAGGGTGACTACCCGAAAACAATTCAGAATCACACTGGTTTGGGTGGGTGGCAGAGCTTTCCTGAGGAGCTAGAAAGTCAGTAAATGTTGCCAAAAAGCAATAAAAATGGGTTATTGTGGGCAAACGAGCAGGGTTAGAAAAACATTTCAGTGCAAGTTTTCATGTTTTAACCCAGGAAAACCTGAATTAATGTTTTTCTCAAATTTAATTTTCCTCTTTACTGCAGGCTTTTGACGTGTTTTGGAGTAGCATAAAACTGGGTTTTTTTTTCAAAACAATTATTTTAGTCATAATAAGGCGGTACATAAGGTACCTCTAAGATTTTACACTACCATTTTGTGCATCATAATTGTTTTCAAAGTTTGGAATTTCGAAGGCAACATAAGGAAGGAATTAACACACTTTTATCACTTTGTTTATCACATTTAGCTAAAACAATAAGTAAAATTACAGTTTAGTATATGATGACTCACAAATTAATTAATGTATAGTCGATATTACTCATCAGAACACCAATTAGTAAGTATTTTTTGTACTTTAAATTATATTATCAAATTCATTTCAAGAAATACGTTTTGTACATATCCTAGTCAAAAGATAATTGACAAACTTTTCATACCGTGAGGAAAGATGGTATGATTAGGAATTGAGAGTTTCAACAATATTTTCTTCATACTGGGTGTTATAATTATATTAGGTATTTTCTTTAAAAAAAATTAGTTTTATGTTTTAAAAATTCCATAAACCATAGATTTATCTACTACATTATCTATAGTCTTCTGGTTAAAGGCTATGAACATTATATTGATGATTTGCATGAAATACTACTACTGTATTGTATACACAGAGATGCAAATTTCATTTTAAAATAATTGATTGTAAAATCTTTGATATAAAATCGATTGAATGTGTAAAACGTTTGCATTTACATTGTTCAATGATCATTACTTTTATTGAAATATATGATGATTTTATGTGAATCCATCCTAAAAGCACTTTATATCTCCTTTTCTTAATTTTCATCGTCATAGAAACACTAGGAATAAAAAAAAAATCAAACGCTACCTTTTTCACTCCGCATAATTCTTATTGGAATACCACCAGAAACTCCGATTCCAACAGTATTCGAAAATGTAACACTACTCCAAAAACTCTTATCAGCATCACAACTATCAAAATACTCGCTCAAAAAGGAAGTGTCCAATAAAATGTGGCGCGAAATAAAAAAATTTCTATCGGGAATTATTCCTCTCCCAGAAAAATAAATATTTGCCCAAACACACAACCCAGCAAAATCATTCGATTCCCTCCCTGGCAAAGATATCGAGAGAGAGACCGGTCGGCAAGAAATGTCCCGGCTAAAATCACTTTCCCGAACAGGAAAATGCGCCCGCGATGACATTTTTGCAAGTACCCCATTAAATTCGGATCCCAGATAACGACAGCGCTTTCTGGAGGACGATTTCGAAAGAGATAGCCGGCCCAGATCGCCCGCCACGGGCTCTTGACGGAAAAAGTTAGGGAGAACATTTCTCTCCGCAGCCCCATTGCTCCCGTCCGAAAATAAAATAATAATAATGATAATAATCCCCCAAAAACGGGAATAATAAAAGAAAGAACCGGGTTGAGAACAGGAGCATTACTGTTAGGAATCGTGAACTGACTGCAATGCCCACGATTTATCAACCGAAGTTGGTAACGCACTACAATTCGGACTTCTTTTGTGAAGTTCTGGGACCGTTTCTATTTAGTCGTCTGTTTTTCATCCCCGTTTTTTTTTGTATCTGCTGACAATTCATCGCGGAGCACTTAGGCTTAAAAGGTTTTTCTGAATGAGCACTTTGAAACAGATGAAGATATTTCGAACTTCCCCCATTGTGTTCTGCGCATTTGTCGTTGGGAATTTATAGGCCGTTTGGGTAACACAGTGCGCTTATTTGGCGATAGGGGCGGTGGTTAAAAAATTGGGGTGAAGCTTTTCATGATGGGGGACAAAGGTTTTTCGGGGTTCGCTGGTATTTTTGACTCATGTTAATCATGCCTTTTCATTGAGTCATTTATTATGGCTGAGTGATTCATATTTCTTGATACCATATGACAACCATTCAACTATTTTTCAATGTACTTCAAATGAATTCTTGAAGCATGCATTCATTATGGATATAAATGATAGATATATATGACAAAACGAGCGTCAGTCATAATGACGTCTTAAGACTTTCACTTAAGGCGATTCAGATTTGTAGTTTTGAAAAAAACTGATTTTTGAGTTCTAAGTTCAAACCGATTTATGAGCACTTGGATATACATTCTCGTTTTATGTTTTTCATTTTTGTTACAGTGTAATACATACAAATTTTTCAATCAAACAGCTGTTTTGTACGCAGCTCTTATATGGGTTTATTTTTTCCGTTGAAACTAGAATACGAATTAATATCATATATCTTCACAAAATATTTGTTTAAAATTTTAACTTTATTAAAAGTATAATTATATTTACATATTATAAGATTTAATGCACTATGCTTTGTTTGTAGTAATTGGAAGGAAATACATATCCTATCAAGAAGGTTTCTTATATTGCAATAATATATGACTGAATTTCCGTTAAGGAAAATAGTAAGGTTTTTCTAAAAATGTTAACTATTTATTTCAATTTATGATTAATAATTGTAGAATATGATTTTGATAGTAATTACAGGATAATGTTGTGGAATATGCTGACATAATCCTTACTCTGGTTAGGATTCCAGGTTATCTTATAACACTTCATGTGCCCCAAATCCTAAAACCGACATTCCGCTATTGCAATATCCTTTCTAACTAATAGCCACTACCTATACTGTCACTTGATAGTATTGTCTACCAGGGGTAATCAATTGATATGTTATCTATTAGTCAATGGATGTTAACCCTACCGTGGTAGCTTTTCAGTAAGTAATCAGAACAAGGAAGTGGATCTACACACTGTTCTAGTTAAACACTATACTAGTATACATCTATTAGAATCATCGGCTATATAAGTATGTATAAGTTTAAATGATAGTTGTATGTCACATTAAGCTTTGAGACACTTACTGGTAGACAAAAATGTACAAGTATGCATATATTTCACTCAAAATAAGTTCATAAACAATTCTCCAACACAAAATAAAATTATGTTTACTATATTTAAACAAGAAAAATTTAAATAAAAAAAATATAAAAATAATTTTTAATTTAAAAGGAACGAGCCAGTTTAATAAAAATTTGAAAGCAAAGAAAACTAGAAACTATTAATCTGACTATCAAACTGATAAGTCTTTGCGATGTTTAAATAAAAGATAAGGGAATTCATATTTCAAAGAAAAATAAATCATAAACTTAACTAAGACCTCATAAATAAGTTATGGGGTTCTGGTTAAAAATAATATATGTTTGAATTGATAATATTCCTCCAAAGAAAAAAAAACAGGAATACTCAGCAGGGGGACATGACATGGTCTTGTCATGTAGAAATGATTTACGACTTTGCAAATCATCTCTTCAACAAATTTTAAGGCGTTTTTTGAAATATCTTGATCTGAAAAGCGCCTGAATTTGAAAGATTTGATCTGTCATCCTCGTTCCAGCTGAATTTGATGATTAAAAAAGACGTTTTCCATTTTTCTTCCTTGGATAGCCTCTCTCAGGGAAAAACGAAGATGGATAACATTTGACACTTGTATCTCATTATTTTTCGCAGTTTTCCTTATAGTTTATGGTAAAATGTGTTAGGAAATAGCAAAAAATAACGACAGACCTTATTTCCTGACGTGTTTTATTTCTACCCGATTGTACGGCTTACAAGTAAAGGATAAAAAAAATGCAGACATAATTTTAATTAAAAGACTGAATTTTTAAGGTAAATTTTGTTTTTAATTAAAAGAACTTAACGCTTTTAATAAAATAATTAAAGGCCTTGATCATTTTTCATTATTGCACACTTTATTTAAAAATTTTATAATTCACTCAGCATCCTACATGAAAAATTGAATGAAAGTTTTTGGCATCAAATTTCCCTTGTCTCTTAAAAAGTTTGGAAGCTAATTTAATTTTATCAATTAAAACTTAAGGTAGTATTATAATTACAAGGAAAAAAATATAATTGCTGGATATATTTCTGGATATTGTTATTTTACTTGAAAGTAAAGCATAGGTTCCTTGCTTATTACGAGTAAATATGGGATATATACCTATTATCAGAACATCGACCCGACAGTCTGAACACTTTTTTCTGAACTCAATGGGCAAAATTTAAAACAAAATTAAGAATAAATAAATTTTATTTTTAATAATTTGTCTTTATATTTAATGCATTAATACCTCTTTACATTATTTAGAACCTAAAATCACTCGGTTGTGATTTTCAAATACCCTCTATTAACATTGATAAAATCAAAATATCAGTCACAAGTTTTACTGGTAACCATCAAAATATGAGTACATATTAAGTATCTTAAGAGGATATATAATGTTCTCTAATTGGGGGGACTGTTTGGTGTAACAAGATGAGCAAGTAAAATATAATTTAAAAATTAGCATTTTTTTGCAGAATTCCTCGCTACCCAACATTTGTTTATTATTCAATTTTTCTTCCAAACGAAAATAAAAATAAATTGTTATCAAACAAGACTAAACTATCTATCCAAACAAGATCACCTCTAACGATACTTTAATACAATTTAACTCTGAAACATCCCTCCTGGTTTAACCAAAATTAAAAGCCGAACACACGCAACCTACCGACTGAACCATCGATAAAAATAAATCTCCCCGGTTCCTAGAGCCATTACAAGAAACCTAGAAAATGCCTCGATAAGTGCCTAAGAGGGTTACTCCAATCTTTGAATAAGTTTAAAGGGCAGCAAATTTATTTTGAAATCTTTATTCGATGAGTGGATTACGGGATTTGGAGCATAATCACTCGTGTTAGCTGCAGAAGAATTAGCCCCTCCCCTTCAATCCATCTCTGCATTAAAGGGGGGAGGGGGCAGATGCAGGGAAGCGAAACTAAAAGCAAATTCGGGTCTTCGCTCCAGAGAAAATCCGACAGAGATTAAACCGACGCAGAATAATTGATTTAGTCTTTTCCAGAAACGGGATCCTAAACCTGTTTCCTGTCGTCTATCAGACATGAAATGGCATGGAAGGCCTCGATGTTGCCACTGAACGGTAAAATGGGGCAAGTCGGGCCTGCTGCATTGACCGATGTGTGGCTCCTTGGGAATGTTCTTTTCTTGGATGTATGGTTTAAAAATGCAAATGGTTTATC
Organism: Tetragnatha montana; assembly: GCA_963680715.1. Taxonomy (NCBI): domain Eukaryota; kingdom Metazoa; phylum Arthropoda; class Arachnida; order Araneae; family Tetragnathidae; genus Tetragnatha; species Tetragnatha montana. The sequence goes on from OY796675.1 coordinate 36,407,397, forward strand.
AAATAATCTCTATTCATGGGTGAATCGTCTATTAACGCAAATTCGATCTAAAGAATTTGTCGAAACAGAACGGGATGGAAAAATTAACTGCCTGGCAAATTGGTGGAAATAAGTTCCATAGAAGTAAATTTTCTAGCTTTTACACATGTTTCAATAATATCCTTCCAGCGGGCGCGCGTATCTGAGAAATACACTCGAGATGGATTCGGTTGTATAAACTTCGTTTAGAAGGCGATACGAACTCCTGTCCTTAGCTATTCTATGCACTCCATTTCAGCTACTTCCAGTCTTCGTCTAAAGTTCTAACAGTTAATAAGTCTCTGTAAATCTGCTGTTTGTATTTTAGAGATACGCGCGACCGTTCAAGGAAGTTTTTAGTATTTTTGAATTTTTTTAGTAATTAGAAAAAAAATATTTTTGTGTTTTGGTCCTAAACATTGTAACTTAATATATTTTCAGTTGTTTTCATATGTAGCTTCAGTAACAGTTCAGCCAAAATACCAGTAATTGATTTCACACCTTTCAGGTTACTTCATATTTTAATAGTGCTGTTATGTTGTTTTTGTGTTTTATAACTACTCTTGATCTGCTCTTTTTGAAATAATATTGATTTAAATAAGAGATACTTAATAACCATTTACTGATTAGAACTTTGTTTAAAATTACATGCTTGAAAATTTACATTTTACAATCGTGTATCTAAGAGAAACGCACGCCCTTTCGTGTTGGTATGGAGGGCGAGCCTGCTGGAAGGATATAGAAAACCATGATGCTCCATAATACAACCTATATCCCCCAAATAACAGAAATAAGTGTTTAAAGGTATAAATAAGTAAGTTACCCATACCCATGCCTCTTTCTAAAAAAATACTTGGCTAAAAAATAATATAGCTTAGGTAGTATTAAAGTTTGTATCAATAGTTTTCACAGTGAAAACATAAAAAAATATCACACCAAAATGTGCTATTCCTTTCTAAGAAATGTTTTACTTTATGATCATAATAACTGAACCCTCTTTGTTACATGTATATTGTATTGAGTGATTATGTAATTTTTTATGTTTATTAAGTATAACATTTTCAAGAAAAATTCAAACAAACTCCCAGCACATTAATTTTTAATTCCATTTAAACTAGAATGTTGCTTTAAATTTTGTGTTTGAATCTGGTTTTACAGGATTACAATCCAAACAAACATTATGTTTTTAGTTTTTCTGTTACATGCTGTCTATGTTATTAAAAATATTTCCTTTATAATCTCTATTAGAAAAATGATGAATATACTCAACTTAAACTTAATTCTAGTTAAAACGCTGAAAGAAAATTTTCAAACTTTAGACTGGGATGAAACACAGACAGCTTTGGACAATGATGTTTCTTAATAATAACAACAACATGCATGATTATCTACTCTGACATCATATTCTTTATTACTTTGAATGAAACGAGATATCCAGACATGTGTAAACAAACGGGTACAATACTCTACGCAATCTTTGTCTATTCTTTTAGATTGAAGCATCTCATCATTTAAATAAACTCTGCAACCAATTAATGCATGAAAAATAAAAACTGATATCCCATCGGGTGAACGTTATTCAACGGAAACTGCAGAGCATATTTTCCTTACAAGACGCAATACAAGAATTTGCATCAAGCAACATCTTTGTATTTTATTCTGTCCTTAATTAAAAGCAATGACTCGGAAGATGCTGAAGTCAATATTTACTCGAGATGGGAAAGCTTTATTCCTTCCTTTTGAGGAATGAATTTACATTTACTCCCGATTTTTCATTCGGATAAATTAAACGGGATCTCATCAGACTGCTCCGTTGTCCGGATTGTTCCGATTTGAAAGAAGTAAAAAGGATTGTGTAGATCCCCAGCTCAGATTGCGATCGTATTATTTACATAGGGAATTCCCAAGTGTTTAAAAGGCATTTGGAGAAGACTGTTTGGCAAAGTGAGTGTTTTTCATCGATCTCAGAACGGAACGCGATGTGCAATAAATGCAAAACACGAACAGACTGTCATGAATGATAATTTCTAAAAAAATAATATAATAATTTATCCGAATGGGATGTTTCTAAATATGAGTATTTACCTTACTCAGAAAAAAAACTTAGTTTCGTAAAATTTATTAAATGATGTTCATAAAAATCCCGTGAGAGAAATTTAACGCTTACAAGAGTTGTTTCTCTTTAATATTTAATGTTGTTAACTACATTTCCCTTTGCACAGTTATTCATCAGCAATGCTTGTTTACTAAGTAAATACTTGTTATATTGGAACCGTAAATAAACTTATCCTCCGTATTTCGTTTGAAGTATATATGTTTTTATTTTACTTGAAATTTGCTTTTATTTTTGGAAATGAGTATACTATATTCCAGATATAAAAATTAATGAAATTGCTAGCAACATCCACGTATGACTGTTTAGTGTTTGACCACATTTGATGAAGCTTTGATCATTACAATCAAACTTTTTCATTGCCTATATTCCTCCTAGGGTGGATTGGTTATGAATTTTTTGATTAATATAGATATTCTTATGTTACATAAAATAATGCATCTATAAATTAAATTTAAAGCACATCTAATAACATTCATACATGCCCTGTATACTACAAATAAATAACATTATGAAATATATTTGCTATGTATTTTATGAGAGTCAGTGCATGACCACATTTGTATTATAAAATCTCTCTACTAAATGTTTGTTCGAGACAAATTCCATTAAAAATATGGTTAATAAATGTTTGGAAATGTAAGAGATGGTCTGAGATAGAATGTTTAAAAAACAAATACGTAAAAAATAACACCACTAATGGATTTTAAGGAATATATACAGTGGAGCTAATACATAAACGCTGACCAGAAATTTATAACATAAGCAGCGCTTTGTAACTCAAATTTATATCAATAAGCACATCATAACACAAAATCTTCGCAACTTGTCCAATACAAAATCAATCTAAATGAATCCCCCAATGCATCCCATATGACGTAAAAACAAAGAGACAATCTATAAATTATACACAAAATTAAACACAGTCGAATGAAAATTCGAGATCGATCGCTCGGTTCAAATTCTCATCAACGGCAGCTGTTGGTGACGTCACAGCTGCTTCCCAAAAGAATCCGGAGTTTCATCTCCCCCAAGAATTCAGGATCAGGAGAATTTCCATGGAGCACCCTTCCCCGGGTTCCCTTTTCTTCCTTTGCTTTTCTTCGTTTTACTTATTTCCTCTCTTCAACCGCTACCTATTTTCTTTTCCTTCCACTAACAGATATCTCTTGCTCTGCGTTCTCCATTTTTCTCTCTTTTTTGCATTCCTGGGTGCAGTTCGGAAGGCGCTTGCTGATTGGACGCTGCCGAGCCCAGGGAATGAGGACATTACCCGATGGAACTACTTGACTGCTAATGCTAGGGAATGGGTTTGACAGTGACCAATGGGGGGTTCTGAAGACCCCGATCAGAGTTTTTAGAGGTTGGATATCCCTCTATTTGCGAAGAAATTATTTTTGATTGAATTAAAATTTTACTTTGGAATTTATCCGTTTTTCAGAATTCCTCTTTGAATGTTTAAAAGATAGAAACATCTCTTGTTTTATATTTTAGAACTCGAATTTATTTCTTTATTAGTTAACGCGCAGAATGTAAAATATTTTCATCAAGTAAGATTAAATTATTACTTTGAATAAAACAAGAATTTACCTTCAGTTAAAAATTAGTTTTAAGTATACAATTATTTAGAAATACTTTTAACTTACAAAATTGAATTAAAACGTGTATTTTGTCTTCGTTGTACGTACAATGTTTTTTATTGTTGTATTCAATAGTTAACTTTCTTAAAGTTACCAAAAATAAACTTTTAAAATATGTATGTATTAAGAAATTGCTTTCGAGGTTTATATTCGCTGTTGATATTAGTATTATTCCGGGAAAATGCTTTTCTCTAAATATATTCCAATAGAGTTCACTTATTTAGTAGGTACATGATTTGAAAAATTGCACACATTCTAAATTTACCCATATTAATCCTACATTTATCATAATTAATCTAATATAGGCCTTTGAACAAACGTATAATTTTAAATGAAAGAGACAGTCACCACCCAATGATCAATGTTGTTTGACCATTCATCACTAATCAAAAATGTATGTAAATGGGACCTAAACGTGTATTCGAAAACCAGAAAAATGAAAAATGAATTAACTATTACGTTAATGAGATTAGTGATTTATGACGTGAATAAAACCTAATACCTGTTAAATCAATAGCTTATGTCTGCAAAGTGTCTGGATATAATATTCAAACATGGATGCATGGTATACTATGGGATAACATTGAAAGGTCTGATTAGAATATTAATAGAGTTTACTAACTTGAAACACATATTTTTCTGTATAATTAAATTTTTTCAGACACTATAGTAAAATTATGATGGGTATTTTACTATCAATTAATTTAATGCAAAATCTTTACAGTAACGAGATTAAAAAACACTAATTTATTCATTTTTATATAAAAGGAATTGGCTAAAAAGTTTTCTTAGTAATAAAAAGGCATATAACTCTTTATTAACAATTATCTTATATTAAATTATGTATTAGATTTTATTTTTTAAATGTAGAACCAGAATGTTTGGGAAAATTTCATAATTTTATAACAAGTGAATTTCATATTTGTGAAAACATGAAAGCGTATCTCTAAAAAAGCTAAATGCAAAGGATTTGATGATAGACAATCAAATGAAAAGTTAAAAATGTACATAAAAATGTGAATCTTTTATATTTTAAGTATCAAAATAATGCATTTTCCCCCTTTTTAACATTTTTTTTACTTAAAATTTAATTGTTTTTAATCAATATTAGATTTATGAATTATTTTATATGAAGGGTTATAATTAGGTGTGTAGTTATTCTATAAAAATTACACTGAACATGGTTTCCTATAACTGAATCAGAGTATCAACTCTTAAAGTAGATGTTAAACCCACTCAATGTCTATTTACGATACTACACACTATAAGAAACTAAGCTAACGCATTCCCCAGGCTTTTCCAGGTCAGTTTGGGACAAAGTTTTATGCCTCCAACCGGTATAAAAAGAAATAACCCTCCTTAGCTGTCTCTCCCGCTTCCCTTGCTACATATCTTGGAATTCTGACCGAACTGTGGCAGATGCTACTTCAATGTGAGGGAATCCCTATTCGACTCATACATATATAAATTCGGGTAACCAACTTATCTTTCTGGGCTAAAAGCAAGAAAATAAGCCGTTGCCAAAATCATTGGTTGAAATGACTTGTGACGGCTGAGGCCGGCATCTGGAGAATTTATTCAGGACCTGGAGATAATAGAATACTTTTTCCTGTTCTGTGCCACCTCTGGTCAGAAGGTGGACGACTGTATTGGACTTCTGATGAGCTAATGCGATTTGTGATTAAACTTATTTAATGCCCAGTAGGTGAAATTGTAGAGGATGATTCTACTGATTCCGGCTGATTGGTCTGCAGCAAGAAATATAAAAAGACATGAACATAAGAATTATAAACTTAGAATATTTGAAGTTAAATAAAAATATAAGAGATAATAAAATTATACCAAGTTTATAAAACTACATTTTTTTAAAACATAAAATAGCTTTGTTTAATCGTAAAATAGGGCGTCAAGTGTATTTACCGTTTTGATTGGGCTGGTAATAATTTGTATTTTGGTTCTGGATTTAACTGCAACCGTATCCTTAATTAAAAAAATGTGTATTCATAAATATTTAAAAATCTATAACTTATAAAACACTCTAAAAGCGTACAAGGAATTCTCAATTCAATCAAAATATTTTGATGCAAAAATGTTTCTTTCGAACCAAAAAGTACAAAGGATAAGGATTCAAAAAACTAAGGATTGTACGTTAGGGTGGTCCTTATTTTTAAAGTTTGGAAATCTTTATGCGACGCCCCCCCCACATTGTTCCATCATACAAATAAATGATTTTTACAAAATTTTAGCTCAATCAAAAAATTTTAACCCGTGCCGCAAAAGCTTTAAAGTTTGAAAAAATACTGATTTTTTTACAAAACATCAAAAAAAAAACCAAAGATTAAACCCTCCCATATTATTCTTGATTTTTTTATGAAAATCTAATATAGTTATAGTTATAATGTTCCAGATTCCATTCTTCTATCACCCTTCTTTCAGTAGTAAAAATTTTTTAAAGTAAATTTAACTCTTGTAAAGTTGTTTTTCTTGCATTATAAAACAGCTAATAACTCTAGAACTATACAACTTAAAAACCTGAAATTAGTGTCATTTTGTTTGTAATTTTATTTTCTTTGATTTGATGTGCAACATAACCGCCTTTCTTAAATATTTTTTTTTTTCAAAATTTAAAAAAAATGGGAAAAAATTTAAATAAAAAAATTATGAAAAAAAATTTATTAAGTAAATTTAAAGTTTTTCAACTCCCAAAATAAACATTTCTGCCAAATTTTAAGTTGAAAATAAAATTTGATCATGTAGAAAAAAATAAAAATTCTCGAAATTTTGGCAAGTCCCTTAACATTCCATGTAATTTAACAAAAAAAGCGATTCACTCATTGGGAATTCAAAATCTCCTTTGAGGGTGTTCATACGATTTGTACCATGCAAAAAAGTTCACTTAAATTTCAGAAAATACAACTATTAGCCGTATCGGTACAAAATCTTACTAGATAATTCATTTATTACGTAAGTTTAAGTTTGAATATTGAGTCAACCTATTATTATTTGGAATTATGTTTTTATTTCATATTTTTATCCTTCAAACACTTAATACTAATTAATTTCCTTTGATTTGACACGTTGGAAGTGAAAAAATTAAGTAAAAACTTAATTCTAAGGAAAATTCAGGTGAAATAAGGCATGTTAAATTAAGTTGGAAACTAGCTTGTAAGATTTTGTACCGAATCGGTTAATAGTTGTATTTTCTAAAATTTAAGGGAATTTTTTTGCATGGTACAAATCGTATGAACACCCTCAAGGGAGTTTTTGAATTCCCCATGAGTGAATCGCTTTTTTTTTGTTAAATTACAAGGAATGTTTAGGGACTTGACAAAATTTCGAGAATTTTTATTTTTTTCTACATGATCAAATTTTATTTTCAACTTGAAATTTGGCAGAAATGTTTATTTTGGGAGTTGAAAAACTTTAAATTTACTTAATAAAATTTTTTTTTATAATTTTTTTTAATTAAATTTTTTCCCATTTTTTTAAATTTTGAAAAAAAAATTTAAGAAAGGCAGTTATGTTGCACTACAAATCAAAGATAACAGAATTACAAACAAAATAGAACTAATTTCAGGTTTTTAAGTTATATAGTTCTAGAGTTATTGGCTGTTTTAAAATGCAAGAAAAACAACTTTACAAGAGTTAAATTTATTTTAAAAAATTTTTACTACCGAAAGAGGGGTGATAGAAGAATGGAATCTATAACATTATAACTATAACCATATTAGATTTTCATAAAAAAATCAAGAAGAATATGGGAGGGTTTAATCTTTGTTTTTTTTGATGTTTTGTAAAAAAATCAGTATTTTTTTAAAACTTCAAGGCTTTTGCGGCACGCGTAATTATTATCCGAATGAGCTTAAATTTTGCATACATTATTATTTTCTGTAGTGACACAAAACTAGGGGGCGTTACCAACGGAATTCCCCCAAAAAATTTTTACAATACAAATAAGGACCACCCTATTGTACGTATAAGCTTGTTGTACAAGCGTCCAGCTGTTTTTGGTACTAAATAACAGAAATATCTTTAAAATCTGAAAATTATCTTATTGAACTTTATTTTTATATTGATAACATAAAATTCGCATTAAATCGGTTTTATGGTATACTCAAATAGTTTTTGCGATTTAAAAAGGTCAGTTAACGAAATTCAACCAAAAGGTTTACTAGAAACCGTAAATCACTATTTTTATTTTAATCTCGAGGTTATATAACTAACTATTTACATATTGTATAAAACATATATTGCTTTACGTAGTATATCTCTATATAAATAGTGCTTAGATTAGATATAGTTTGGTTATCATTACTCAGTAAAACTATAGGACACAATTCTTAGGCAATTTAAATTATCTTTCATTCTGGTTGGTTTGAATTTTGTTAAAATGTTAAGGTATACAACAAATTTTAAGGCATTGCTTTAATAAATAAAAATAAGAAAGCATCATAAGTTTCATTATGATAAACAGATGTTGGAATGAATTTACAAATGCTGCATTCCAGTGTTTAATTAGAGAGACAGTTGACTTCGTGCTCTGCATTACCATACATAGCTCTTCGGTCACCTGGATGTCCGGTTCATCCATTAAATATTTTGTAATTATTCAAAATGTGACATGCCGAATCTCCAACTATTATCATTGCTCGCGCGCTCTGTAGTTCAGCTATTAGAGTTGTAGGGATGGAGTGATATCCATTCTGGAGCTTTGAAGTCTGATTGCGTAAATGTATAATTATTTGATTTGCGTGGACTAGAATAACATTATTAGATGTGAAATAAACATGAACATGCTGTAATCATGAAAACATCTAAAAAATTTTATTATTCCTAACTTTGCACATGAAATACTTTTTAGATGGAATAATTATGTAAAATCGTTTAGTTTTTGTGTTTAAAATTGTATAATCTTAGATTAAACAAATCACTTTTAATAACTGTAATTGTAATAAACACAAAACTAATCAAGTAGAGGAGAAAGACTCCAACAAGAAAAAAGAATCCATTAGTTGTTGAAGAGTGAAACATCGTAATATCATTCCATTTTTAGCCCAATAATGCCTGACTTTTATTTTTCTTAAAAATATGTACATATATAGTAAATAGCCCTTAAACAACTGGAAAAATAGTGAAAAAAAATCCCAGGTTAAAATTTTGGTTTTTAAACGAAAATCCCGTGTTTGTTTCCATAGTAAACACATTGTAGAAAACTATTTTAATACCTCAAAAACATTTTCTACCTTATTAAATGAATCTAGCTTATTATATTTTAGAAGAATATAGTTTTGTAAAATTTTAATGAGTCAACCACATTTATTTTATTTCTAGAACAATAGCATTTGAATCAGACTGTTTAAAAAAAATCATCTTCTGTTCCTAAATAATTTTCAATCCATCTGCATTCTATTCTATCCAACCCATACAAAGGAACCACCCTACAAATCTATTACCTTTAGCATAAAAACAAGCACAGAAACAATAAAGTCAGAGCTAAACTTCTTCCACCGTTATCTGTCCCCATCCATTCCCACTCACAGACCAATACGTCCGTATTTATTTCAGCGCATTGCGCCATCAACACCCATGAATAAATTAGCATCGAAACGTCCCGGGCCTATTCCGGGGCAACAATACCAACTTTATCCCTTCTGCTCTTTTCTGCAGCAGCCAGAAAGCAAAATGATATACCGCAGCAATGTCTGCATTACCCGGCTTATCTTTTCCACGGTGTAGAAAGAAATGCTATGTACTCTGTTTTCTGGGCTTTCGATTTGTGTGGTACTGAATTTCTTATACAGTTGCGATATCATCGGGTGATATTGCCGTTGTGTGTCGCGAGGGACGCTACGGAATGGGAACTGAATACCAAAGTGCATAAAGTTTGTATTGTTTTAGAGAGGAAGGATGTGGAATGGGGAGAAATGTGTGGAGGAATCGGGGTGGGCTGGTACTTAAATGCGTGGGAATGGATAACGGGTTTTGGTTGGGTTTTTCCTTTGTATCAGTTTCTAGATGTTTTTGAAGGAAGGGTCAGTGATATCCGAGTTTCTTCGGATTTTAGTTCAGATAAACAATGGGCTTGATATATTCTTCTGAAAACATAAAGCTTGATTTGTAATTCGTGGGTTTTATTATTTAAAAAAATAAAAAAAGGAGTATGAAACATTAATATAGATACATCAAGTTAAAATATGATAATTATTTCCTGTAACGTAGTGATGTCAATCTCAATTATTACTTATATAAAAATGTTTACTTACAGAGAAAAAACACATGAAGACAATATATATATATATATACATTTTAATACAAAACTTGACAATGAAAGCTATTTTTTTTTTCAATTTATAAATGTTCAGTAAAGTTATTAAATGTACAATTGTCATTTTTGAGTACTTTTCTGTAAAAATCTTTAAAATGGTACAGAGTTAAATAGAAATTCGCAAAGATATACGTAGTCTGCTAATTCTCTGATGTAATGAAAATTATTTGTGACTTGTTTCAATTTGCATGCTAATATAGTTATTTATTTTACAGGTAGCTAAAATGAACCATAAATTAGATGGGACACCAAACAAATTCCAAGAAAAGACTGAAATAATGGTTTCTATATTATAGGTAAGTTTGCTGTTTCACAGTGTGATTCCTTAATCTTACTGGTCATTTAATTTGTAACGGATTGCGTCCTAAAATATATGTGAATCAAAGTAATGCTTCAGTGTCTTATTTTTAAAATATTGTTTTCTGATATGCCGATGATGAAACATGGCAAGTGTAGTTCAAGGATGATAAAAGAACTCAATTAATCGGCAAAATCTCCAATGAATTCTAATAAACTAATTACCTCCATTTACTATAAGATCTTGGGGATCGTTAAAAATTTACATTAAATTTTAAGGGGCAAGTAGGGGTTTCAGTATATGCAACATATTGTGGAAAATGGATGGATGTGGTCAAACTCTGAGACATCAAAACTAAAAACTGTGTGTACTGCGCTGTTGGAATTTCAAGGGACATTTCTGCCAAAGAGTTTTATTTAACAAATGTCTAACACATAACACACATTTAAAGACTGAGTTTAATCGAAACTTTTAAAGGTGTGAGACATGTAGAAACGAGGGTTACTGTAATTTTCTAACTTCTGACATAATACAGGGGGGTTATAAGTCTTTTGAAATTGGATAATTTTGTAAATGACCGTTACGATAGGGAAATTATATTTTTTTCCCAAGTAACAAGGAAAAACATTTATTCCACTTAAGTAAAAAAAAAATGTTCTGAGATGGTAAAATGCACACAGAAATATCCTAACAGAGGGTCCACAAGGCTATTTTAGGTAGAGACAGAAAGGTAGGCAGTACATTTTGGTGGTCATAGCTGTGATTGGCCTTGACGTGTTCATTCAATCTGTCCTTTCGGAGGGCTATAGGAGGATCCAGCTTTTTCTCCGCCTCTTGTGACGTGAAGCGATCCCAGCGTCAAAACAAATCCTAACTTATACAATATTCCATGCTTTTTCGATTTACATTACTGTCTAGGGCCGTGGACTGTTCTAGTACTCTATGGTAAAATGCAAATTGAATGTAGGTATGATTTGATAACTTCAATATTTTGAAAACAATTAAGATTTTTTAATCAAACAATTATATAAGATTTTTTTTTCACTTTTTTCTTAATAATTTTAAAAAAAATATGTACCGCATACAGTACATCTTTAACTAACATTATGATGTACATAAAGGGTACGGAACTATGGATAAGAGTTTCTAAGCTGTTGAATTTTGAAAAAAAAGATTCTTTAGATGGAAGCTGGTTACAGATTTTTATTGCAGATTATATGAAATGTTTAAAATATACTTCATATCCCATAAAAGTTTTATAGTTTTAGAACAACTATTTTAGTGAATAAATTACCGTTTGAAGATGATGCTGCGAGCAAAATCCTCAACATAAAGTATTGTTTTTTCAACTATGTAAGATTATTGAGGGAATATGGAGGGAAGGCTCAATATGGGGTCAGAAAATTATATTTGTTATGTGTATCGGTTACTTCCGAAGATCTACGCCAGTGGAAAGTTTGTAGCAAGTAACACAAAAATTGAAATTTTCACAGCCTCGGACGCTCTGATATAAGAACGTTAATAAAATATATGTTGGAAACAGTCACCACTAAATTGTTAATACTTTATATTAATATATAAAAATATAAATTGCAAACGGAATCTTCTTGAAATTTAGATGAAGGAAACACAAGCCAAGAAACACACAACACGCCTCACACAAGGAAACTTCTGGGGCCGCTCAAATCCCTAAATTTAAAATACTAATATCCTAGATGAGAATGGTGCGTGGGTCTAAAAATCTGAAAAAAAAATATCACAGACTATTTCTAATAAGGTAATCACTATAAGACGTATATTCCGATCCAATACACAAGTAAAATTGATGTACGATTCCTAATTCAATCATCCACTTCTTCCAAACGATTGGTTTTTGTTCCTCACAGCTCCCACTCGCCCTTGAGAGTGACTCGAAAGATTGCTCTTAGCGCTGATTGAATTTGGCGAAAGTAAACAACCCAGACCGCAGCAGAGACCACCCCATCACGTCGAGGGTGGAGATAAGAACCCGACCCCCGTCATCGAATTATCACTAGGGCGCACGAGGGGTGGGATTACTACGAAACAGCAAATAATCTGGCAGTGATAATTAAACTGCCCCGAAAGTTCTTGCGCAGAAATCAAATTAAAAGATAGCGTCCAATTGAACTCGGTTAATGAGATAATGAAGTTATGTCATTCCCTTTCTGAAGAAGGGTCTTTAATGAGGGACTTTCTTTGCCTCAAAAAGTGCTGGAGAGGAATTCTGTACATTTTAACTAGATCACGGAAATAATAGGACTTTTATTGATGTTCAGGATGAATGAAATAATTACTAGTGGGAGAGACAATGGATTGGGCTCTAACGTAATTATTTTTCCAATTTCATCTTATGCCTTTTAACGGCATGCTGTTTCTGGGGGTTTAGATGGGGTTTTGTTTGTGAAATTGTGATGATAATTCATTAAAACGTTTCAGGTTGGTTGTAAACAATGAGGATTAACTATTACCCATTCATGAGAGATTTTGCGGTTATGGAATTCTCAGTTGATCAATAATTAATTTTGTAGAGGAGCCATTTGTTTGTTTAGTACCTTGAAGTAAAATATTGAGATTTTACAAACGTAATTTTTTAGAGCAGATGTTTTTTCTAGCTGCGCTGGTGGGTTTTGAGTTATTGGAATTTTTAAGACCGCCATTTTATTTCTGCATCATCCTTAAAATTGTCCATTCACCTGAACTACAAGTTGCTCGAACTGAATAATATATGCTAGTTTTTATTTATTTTCATTTGAAATTAAGAGCTTAAGAGAAGTTTATCTACCATTAAGAAGATTCTCAAGTGAAAGGAATGCACCATTTAGGAAATTCGTTTTTGTGTCACCTGCGGTATGTAGAAACATAAAATGTCTACAATAGGGTATTGTGAATGCAACATACTGTTTGTGAAGAACATTCTTTTTGTAATCTATCCAGTTACTTCTTTTGCGAAACCATGAGGAAAGTGAAATCACTTGGGTTTTTTTTTAAATTTAATGAAGGATTAAAGTACTTAAATGCCGATTTGAAGTGTTATTTTACTTAAGTAACTCATTGTTATTATATTTAACTTAAAGCTAACCATATCATACTTTATCTTATAACCAAAAGACTTGGAATCTTATAGTGACTGTTCCCCTCGCAAAAAGTAAGGGAATAAATTTTAGTGCGACTAGATTTCGTTATTCGTTTTGAAAAACTATTTTTAAAGAATTTACTCACAAAATGCAAGTAAAAATTACTCTTCAAATAAGAAACTTTACAAATAATATCGAAATGTGATCCGTATGACCCAAATAATGAAACCATATGTGTTTTTTATTCAAATCTAGAAAAAATGCTAGCTATCAATCTTATAGTTAAATAAATCATGGAATCTACAATATCATGGTTTGAGTAATTATTTATTGAATCATTTTCTAGAATTAAAGCATACATTTCCAGGAAATAAACATAAAAATAACTTTAATAGGAAGTACGATGAGCAGTATGGCAACAGGCTCTTATAAACTGCAGTACCAAGTCATTAGAACAATGATACATCAATTTCATTTTTAATATTTCATCCACTTAAAGTGTTCAAGCATTACTTTTTGCTAATTTAATTATGTAATTTTTTACTTTTATTGTATTCGATATGGACGTTTTTTCGAGGATGCCCTCCGAAATAGAGGGCAAATCTTCTAGATGTAATATCCTAAACTAAAGATACGACGCTTTTCTCAATTACTTACAAAAGGAACTAAATTAAACTATACTACTTCCAATTGCATGTTCAGAAACTTTATAATACTAAATAAGTTCCGATAAACAACTAAAATAATAAGTTAAATAGATGCAATTAATAATTTAGGAAAGTGTTAAAATGTGCATGAAATGTATTTTTGAGATTTCATGGTATGATACTAGAGTTTATTTAAAGCATCTTGAGAAAATCTACTACACCAGCGTGTCAAACAGCAATTCCGTCTTTAGTAAAAGCGACTTGAAACCCCCATTCGTCGTGGCACAAAAGAATTCGTACTTCCTCCGTATTGCTTCTTATTAAAGTCCTGCACGGTCCTTTTTTACAGAGCGTGCAAATCCACTTGGCATGGAAATAAGTTGGAAATGTCAGTGTTATCCATGCACGAAGTAAGTCATAAAAAGGACGAAATAAAAACGCAAATGTGCCTTCCTTACTGGACGAGATTCGTGACAAGTTTTTTAAACTGAAACGCCAAGCGGAAAACGAAAAATTAGGAGAAAAAAAAGATGTTAAAGGGGCAAATATACTCGGAAAATCCAAATAAATACCTTTTTGTGCTCATTTTTACGGCAGTTTACTTTGCTTTGTTGCTACCTTCGGATTATTTAGGGTTTTTTTGTGAATGTTAATAAAGGGAAATATTTTGCTTAAGTGAAGAAAAAAACAGCTGTGTGTATCGTAAGAAAATATTTAAGGTTCCGTATTCTGTTTTTCTCTGAACAGCAAATACGAATGTTGTTTTTTTTATTCGGAATATCGGTACGTTTGTTTTTAATTAGTGATCGAACACACTGAGATTTAAATGTATTAGTGAAGAATGCAAATAAGTCATTTGTATTTCGCTAGTGTTAAGTTTCTTGAAAATATACGGTGTTTAATTTGAGTTCTAAATGTCAGTATAATAAGTAGATTGGTCGTGTATTTTACTTCAAGAAAATACAAAAAAAAGTGTGTGCATTTTATTTATTATCATGCAGATACCTTATCATTCCTTCCTATCTATTTAGATTACACACATGAAGACCCAGCAGGAATTGAACAAAAAACCCACACATAAAAAGCATCTTAAATATAAAACCCTAATGTACGTATTAGTTTCATCAACATTGTTTGCGTAATATCATTCCTTTATACAATGTATGTTATGCTACTAATGAAGTTTATTTTTAGTCTCTAAAATAATAATTTTTAGTTTATTTAAAAAAGGAGACATTAAATAGTTAGCAAAGTTTTAACTTTATTGCAGAGTTTTAAAATTGACTTAAGCAGGGAATATAAAATTTAACTTTTTATAAAAACTTTGTAACTTAGAACACTTAACAGTTTTATGAACAGTTTAATCATCTTATTCAATTTTATAGAAACCAGAAACAAATTAAACGAATTCCCTACGAATAACATCGATAAGAAAATTAAAAAAAAAAAAAATCAAAATGGTTCATTTTTCACTTCAAAACACTTTCTCCTTGAAGTATCGTTTAGATCCACTGCATTCCAGGTTCACCGCAGTACAAAAAATCAATCTCTGAAACAAAGCAAAAAATCGATCCGCACAAACGAGTTTCGGTAAGGATAGGAAATTAATTTTCGCTTTCATCCTATTAATGAGATCGATCCTCCTTAAAATGCATTCGTGATGCTGAGAGCAGAAATCTAATAAGTGCTCGACATTAGGTAAGCATCTAAGTAAACACGAGGGAATGCTGATGCAAGCATGACTGCAGTTATTTTTTATGCTTACAGTAAAGGGATTTTTGATGAGCATGGATGTTTTTATGGCATTAAAGTTATCAATATTTGGAAAATTTGCGTAAGGAGAGATATATAGGGACGTTAGGGAGGTTTATTTTGTTTATTAAATGCTTCAAACTGTTTGGTAGTGTATATGTTCAAAATAAATGAAATATTTTATTCAGATTTAATTTCTTCGTAAGAGAATGCAACAAATTTGTTCTTAAGAACTTTGATATTTACTAAAGCGTATTAAAAAGTAGGGAACGAGTAAGAGTTATTCTTTAAGAAATAATCCCGTTGCCTCTTGATCTACAGTTTTAATTTATTTTCTGCTATTTGTTTTGGTAATAAACATTGGATTATTTTTAAATTTCTGATCATTGAAACATTTTAACTGTTTAGACCAGAGCTTCTCAAACTGTGGGTCGCGACCCACTGGTGGGTCGCCTGTCAGTTTTAGGTGGGTCGCGACAAGTTTTTGAATTTAAGAATTTCCTTAGGAAATGATGTTGTAATTGCAATTTATCCCGGATTACGAAAAAAAACGAGTTAAAACCCTGTTTTTAAGAGTCAAATTTCAAAAAATTCTCAGGGGGAGGACCCCCAGACCCCTTTTTGATTGTCGACCATATTGTTGCTCCCACAATCAAACAGTTTAACACGCTTAGGTTCAAGTATTTCTTTTTAAATTATTAAAAAAGTTAATATAATATCTAATACTTACTTACATATAATTTATTATAGTAACACAATAGTTGATGACCAATTCCCACGCGCACGGAGCTAGAGGGGGTGGGAAAGTTAACTGAAGATGAGGTGGGTCGCGTTAGAGTTTGTTTATAAAAAGTGGGTCGTGATGTTGGAAAGTTTGAGAACCCCTGGTTTAGACAACTGTAAAATCATAAAAACACATATCTGTAAGCATATTTACCTGAACTTTGCATTCTGTCTGTTCTCAATTATAACGGAAGAAAGGAAATTAGGATCAATTCATGCACAAATATTGCACATCCGTGAATGTTTCATTCAAGATTGCTAAATTTAAAATAAAATTAACCTATGTTTTATTTATGCACTTCATCTTCGTAAAACTTTACATAGCGCATGGGTATATTGCAAAATATCAGACTGAATGATAATGAGCTGAAAATCACCGTACATTTGCTTCACTAAAAGAAGATATTACTAACCATACATGTTCTTGTGAATAGGGTGTTATTATTTTTATCTAAATTAAAGGTAGAAAACAATTTTCTACGTTATATTTTCTCCAAAAGGAATGTTATAAATAGCTTAAAATAGTTAAAATAGCAGTTTACGCTGCATCAGAGTACATTTTTGCAATATTCAAGGAAATAAATTAATAAATATTTTTGTTTAAAATTCCAGATATACAAAAATATTTTCTAATATTATAATATTTTTAAATACAAATCAAACATATCTTCATGGATGACATTCCTATTCTAAAACTCCTATTTAAAATAGTTATTATGTTCATTTTGGTTTATTTTTACTTTTTTTGTAATATTTATTTATTTTATTCTATCTTTTATTTCAACTAAATAGTGAGTTATTTTGTGGCTTGTATTTTCTTTGATTTCGTTTTATGTTCTTTTTTGTGAGTGTATTGATGTGTTTGCTTGTGTTAATAAATTTCAATTTGAAAAATTAATAAACGTCACGATAGTGTCACTAAAATCATCAAATCAAATGAAAATCCCACATCTAACAAACAACCCTCAACTTTAAAACAACACAAACCACGCAACTCCAGATACTACTACTTCAACAGAATCTCCCGCATATCCCCACCAAAATCATCAAGCACATTTCAATGCCCATTCACAGCGAACACGGCCCATTCAGAAGGGGCAAAAATCCTGCCCGAACCCCAGGCGCGGGTATAATGTATGCGTGTCCGGCCCGAACCTTTCCAACTTAATTTCGCATGCCCCGCTTCTGAGAGGATAAAATTAGTCAGAGTTCCCTGACGTTTGGAACAAGGACCTGCCCTTCTCATTTAAATACGATGCCCGATTTCACCCGGGGCGGGCATACTGCCACTCCATCTTTTCATGCCGGGGGGATTTTTGGAACGGACTCGCCATCGATTTCGAAGATGGTTGTATCGGTATTCATCGTGAATAGATAGTGGGATATACGGTTTGGGGTTTGTTTGTATGGGATACGTTTTGCTGCAAGAAAGGGGTAAGTTTCTGATGCTGAATTGTTTCTGCGCTTAACTGTTCTTAAGCCATAAGTCGTGTCCTTTATATAACTAAGGAATTTTCGAAAGTCGTGACATGGAATGTTCGAAAGCCGTAACTTATGACCTTTATGCAACGATAGAATGGCTTTCTGTGAAACTTTTTGAAGGGTATTACGAAAACTAACTGTGAGCTGCTAAGTTAAGAGTTATGGTAAATATGTATGAAACTTTTTATGAGAAAATATGTCGTTCATTTTAGAAAAATTAATTCAATAAATAATAACGGATTTTTAATATGTTTTAAATGAAATTACACTTAAGTTAATTAATTTACTTAAACGGGGGTCGTTTCAATTGTTTAACAAGTTTATTTCTTAATTTTTTTTTTCGAAAAATTTAATAATACCTGGGGTGTACAGATCTTGTCTAGAAATGATAGAAGCTTTTCTCATAAGATCATATTCTAATTAAACTTTAAAAGACAATTTAGAGTGAAAATTCATGTATCGAATCTTTTAACTTCTGAGAGTATTACATTTCAGAAAATAACTTGTAAATTGATATGGAGAATATAATATTGCATATTAATATAAAGAATGTAAAGTTTTGAAACTTTAAAAAAGCTTAGAATCTAAAAAGTGCTTTCTTTTGAGTTATTTAAAAAAGAATATTTCCCTACGAAAAGTGTAGGTAATATCCATACACACTGACACTGTAGCAAAGAATAAAAATATAAAATCCATCTTTATTAAGATAGCTAGAGCTATCAATTTATCTTCAAATTTTTTACCTTCATTCTTGCACAGAAAATAAGAGAAAAAACAATGGTTCCACAGAGAAAAATTACTTTTAAGCATTAAATATTACTCAATTTATGTATTTTTATACTCCCAAAAAAGCTTAATGTTTGGAGAACATTCTTAAATGAAGAAGACACTCAAGACCCATAACCTTTACATAAGGCTCTTATTCTTCGTATAATGGTTAATATGGTCTCGATTCCTCCGAAAAAAAAATAGTAAGAAGTATAATAACTTCAAAATTGAGAAACTAAAAACCTAGGTACACATTTTTTTTCTGGGTGCTCTTGAAAATGAGGACAAATGCGCTTTAAGTTTAACTAAAAGATGGAGTCTTCTGTCGTTAAAGTATATATCCCCAGGGAAAATAACGAACTGAGTAAGAGGATAGAGCGAGTGGTCCCATACATTCCACTAATACGCTTCCGACAACGAGAAAAATAAAATCTGGGAACAACGCAAGTAAAAAAAAATATCACGAGAGAAAGTTTGAACTGTTTAACGATTACTTAAAAGTGCCGTTGTTCTTTTTATGGGTGAAAAGAAATGCAAGGGTGGCAAAAAAACCTGGAGTATTCAGGTTTGTTCCAATTGGAGGCCGAGAGTTAAAGCCAACCACATGGAATGGGAGCATAGCTTCAAGAACAATTAAGCATGTGAAATGTTTTGCATTTTTCTTGATTCTCACTGGGAACTAGGTCGTGCTGTGTCGAAACATTAAAGAGGGGGATTTATACGTTTTGTCAAGGGGTAAAAAATGGCGTCACTCGGGTCTTATGCCCAAAAGGATAGTTGTTCTTTTATTTTTAGAGGAAACTATTTGATTTATTCAGCTGAACCCTCAGAAAAATTGCTAAGATTACGTATTTATCTCTTGAAAGCCTTAATATTTAAACTACAATGAATTTTCTTAAATATTTGGCCAGAGGAAACACTTAAGGTAACTTTTTTAATGAATAGTAAGCTTATGGAAACATATTTTCTTCTTTTATTAAACGTTTATAAATACTTGAGTTTCTATTTTTATCATAAATGAAGTATCAGCTCAAAATTTGTATAAAAATTGGTAGAAAAGTAGGCAAATACATGATTGCATATTCTTTACATATTACTAAAACCGTAATTAAATTTTTAAAAGATGCTTAAAAATAACTCCATAATGAAAAATAAAAACGTATTAGAAGTACATGAAAAATAAAATGTATTCATAATAGCAACCATAATATGGCATTGAGATATAGAATAAATACAAATGATTAGTGCATGCGTGGTAAATATTATTAGATCAGTTGAATTAAACTTATAATATTTTCAAAATCTTTATATAATAAGTTATTTTTAACTTCTTTACAAACATCTGATTTTTTCAATGTTTTTAATATTTATTTTCTTATTACAAACTCCTTTTTAGAACAGCTCAATATCTTAACTTATTTCAACACTTATTCGAGATTTTAATGTTTTTAGATAGCTTCAGCAACTCATACAGACATTAGGTAGCCCCAACTTCAAACAATATGTGACTAACCGCACCAAAAGTTTATTACTAAATAAAATTTTAAACGATGGAGGAAATTAAGTTGATACTTAATTTCATTTTACTGATAAGCCAAGTTACCTGGATGTTTCATTTCAACCACATTCACTACACATCTTCTCAATATGCCCTTAAACTTTACCCCGAAAAAAAACCCAAGTAATTATCGATATTTCTGAACTCCATGCTTTAAAACGCTACCCAATTTCAAAGCCCAAGCAGCGCGATAATTCCCCATCAGGCAAATTGGTTATCATCCTTAGCCAGGGAGTAAGAAAGATGAGGCTTAAACTGACATCCAAAGTGTTTGGATATGCAAGAGCGGGAGTCTGAAACACCCTAGGCAGTTCGATATCATTATATCACCTGGGAGCCAGGGGAAATCCATTGAAAGTGACAGGTAGCTAAAGCAGATTGCATTCATGGATTACCTGCCATCCTTGGAGACACGGGCCAGTAACTAGATTCCTGATTGTGCACGTCAAGAAACGATGGTGCTGAATAACTTACCTGGAGATCTTGTTTTGCATTGCATTTTAAGCATTTTCGATTTGCAAAATTAAGTAGATTACAGAGGCTTGGCCTCCCGAAGATAAATCCACTTTTAGAGCGTTGTCAATTTCCGTTTTAAATTCGTCTAGAGCCCCATGTATTCGGCGATTAGGATGAGATTTATTTGAATTGTTACGCCTGATTCCAACGGAGAAATTGTAGTTTGTAAAAATATTAGGTTTTTATAATTAAAATAATCACTGATGATTTTTCAGTGTTTACTGTGTTTAAAATATGCTTTGCGAATCAATGAAAAGTTACCTAATGTAAATGGTGTAATTGAATGTGACCACACATTGTGTGTTGTAATTGAATTGAACTTGCTGATAAAGAGCTCGAATGTAACTGAAATCAGGTTTAAGAGAGTAGAGAGGAATAAAATGGTTAATAAAATTACCTGAACAAATATAATCATTAACTTGAATTAGGAGAACTTAAAGGGGTGGTATTATTGTGTTTCTATAAGGGTTTTGAATTATATTATTAACTATAAACTCGTTTATAAACTTCCACTAAAAATGTGTTTTCAATCATTTACTTAACCTTTTTAATCCTGATCTAGCCCAATTTTTTTTAGGATTCAATGAATTTTGGGTGGTCTAGGTAGAGTTAAATACTAAAAATATTGGTTCTATTTGGTAAATGTTCTTTTAGAAAAAAAAAATCATTTTATCTCCTCAAACGAAGCTTATAAACTGTTTTTAACACTTGATCAAAGTACTTCAAGGAAATTATGCTGATTACGTAAGATGGTGCCTACCTGAAAATATTTCAGTAAACATCTCAAATGTATCTTCCACCTAAAAGGGAAACCAGTCCGTACATATTAAATGTCTAGGTAACGTTAGGAACAAAAAATAAAAACACACGGTATTGAATGATGCGGTTGCTTCAGGAAACATCTAGATAAACAGTGAAGTTCAATATTTGCCGTTGCCGAAGAGAACAACATTTGGTCCGGTTTAAATAGTTCCCTTTAAACTAGTAGTTCTTTCTGTAGAATGAACCTTTAGCCGTCCACAAAATTGAAAGAAGTGGGTAAGCCCTTGCCATTTGTTGAGTCTAGATAAAAAGTTATCCTTGTAATTCTCCTTCTGTACCCTTACTTTGCTAGTGTTTCGAATGTTTAATCTTCAAAGGGCAGCTAGAAGGTACTTCATATTATGTGTGACCACCCTCTTGATTTTATCTAATTGAATTTTTCTTTGATTGAAAAGCATATGTGCCAAAAAATACAACATAATTTAATTAGGGTTTTGTTTATTGTTTTCCTACTAAAGTAATTGGTGTATTCTTACAATCATTCTTACTGATACTTTAAAAGTGATATAGTTTTGATTAGCTTCACACATACCTACAATAGAACTGCACGGATTATGTGGAAGCTGAAATAGTCTGTGTGACACCAATATGTTTTACATGAATAATACATGGCATAAAGACAGAATATTTGAAAGGGAATTTGAAGTTTTTTAAATTTTGAAATAAAAATTACCAGTACATTTTAACGAAAAATGAAATCCCATTTTTCAGTAAAAATTACTAAATTGGTAAAAAGGATAGAGAATATTTCTGAAAAGTACTTAATTTTTATTTCTTTATTTTTGCGTAATTAGTTTAACATTTAAAAGAATTCTCCTTTTTCTTTAAAATATATAAACCTGTCTGAATATTATTAAAAGTTTCCTTTAAAATATTGAATGTTTTTTTTCTTTGTTACTGAATATAAGTATATTTTCAGAGTATTGAGAATATGGAACGTTTTAAGAATTTTCAAATATTTGAAGTTTCACTCTTTGGCTGCATTTTTTTTATCTCTGTATCTATTCATTGATATAAAATAAACTAATTTTAATGTAAAATAAAATAATTTTGTTTTGTTTTTAGATTTACATTTATTTTTGCAATAAGAGAATTTTATTAAAATTGAGTTTAACCAGTGAGTAAAAACAAACTTCCAAATCCTCATTAATGATACATTTTTCAAAACAAATGAGTTTTTCTGGTGCGCTGATTTTGTTTCACCAATTTCTCTTTTTTATACTCCAATTGGATTTAAAATGGCATCCTAATGAAGGCTTCAATGTTTAATCATTAGTACACGTTGACTTACGAGTGACCTTTAGTGTTCGAGAGAATAAACTATTGTGAAAAACTTTTAAGGATGTTTTGTAAACTAAAGAAGTGTGGAAAAAATTAAATAGGTATATTTTACTCTTAAAATATCGTAACTAATTTGTATGACATCCACAAGCCGAGTTTCTATACTTTTCCTTGTTAGTTTAATTCATCTAGAAAAACATGAGAAAACATGAGTTGTAAACATATTTATTTCTTCTTGAAAGTTTAAAAAATAACTAGGATTTCAATTATTTAAATTTTAAGTAAAAATCGTTTTTTTTAATGTATGGTAATATATGAGAGAAGAATATATAAAGCTAAATTCCTTTATATATTATTAATTATATTTGTGTGAGCTATTTTAAACATAAACCCCTTTAAAGATTCTGTGAAGATCAAAATTTTTTGGGTTTCTTAACTCACGAGTCCTGGCATTTAAAAAAAAACATACATAAAAACACTTTTTTTTTCTACATAAATGGTTAAAACTACGTAAGACTGCTCTTAATTTATTTACATAACTGCCTTAAGTTTCAAGAATGCGAACATTTTGTTTCGAGATAACTTTTATTTTTACTTTAAATTTTTTTTTTTAAAATTCAGAGCATCAAAACTTTAGGCCTGTTTTTGACCTTGCTGGGCTTACGAATTTATTAATTATATGAATCCTTATTATGTTACAACTGATTCATATTAAAATTACTTTAAGTATTTCTGGCGATTTTTAGTGGATTCTTTAAAAATTCATTCTTATATTTTCAAGTAAAATGTATTAACTCCTCCTAAAATTTTTCTGATTAAAATGTTTTGAAACCATCTTCAAATGATCGATTTATAAGTTATTTTACTAGTTTTCGTTCAGAAATTTAAATTTTGTGCGCTTTCAGGGGGAACTGCCTACTGGGCATGAGATCCCGGTGCTCGGTCATGTGTAACAGAAAGCACCACGGGTTGCCCCGGGTTAAAGTCATTGACTTATAAAAACACTAATATCTATTAATATCAAGTGATTGGTATAGAATAATTGCAAAGTTTACCATAATTTCATAAGAAGTCTATAAAGAAAAATGTTTGTAAAATATAAATTTATCTTATTAAGTTATAAAAAGTATTATTGAGTTTGTTCGAAAATAAAACGCAATAAGAATTAGAGTCACTAGTACTTGTACTACAGTAGATGCATGGTAGATGAGAAATAATTTATTCTTGAAAAGTTTATTTCAATTCTGGCAAGTAGTACTTATGGAAATAGATAATCAATTATAAAAAACAACGTTTTTAATCCACAATAAACATGATAAAAAAATGTGCACACAATTTTATCATCATGTTTATTGTAGATTAAAAACGTTTTTTTATCTTTGACTTGTGAATTTCAATAATTTATCCAAACTGAATGTAGTATTTCTATGCTTCCTCAATCTAAATTTCTCATGACTGTATCAAGTAAACAATGATAGGTTAAATACTCAAACTATTATACTTGAAATTTAAAAGTAGAATTCTAAATAGTTTCTTGAAAATTAATAGTTTAATTTCAGCTTATGAAAATAATACTATGCATTGCATATGCATAACGTCGGTAAGATAGCTTTAAAAAATATTACAGGACAATCATTCCAAGATTTATTTTCAAAGAAAAATACATTCACTTGTTACCCTTTTTTCGTTTTCTTTCTTTTACATAGAATATGCTTTCACAGAAATCAAAACCTAAGCTTGTTTAAAATGTATTTCCAGTACATTTTTTTCATCTCCAACTCCCACTCATTGCTTGATCAGAAATATTTACTGTAACTAAACCCACCTTTATCAGCCAATAAATGTAACCTTACGCGCAAAGCATCGCAAAAGCTCAGAAATCTTTATTCGATGCCTCCCAATGTTCAGAAATAATAGCGAGTCACTAAACTCATGATCCGAAATAATAGTAAATATAATCAAGAACACATTCATAGAAAGCCCCTCTATTCTCCCCATCGGCTTTCTTCCAGCAGAGCCATTTTCAATCTCCGACTCCAACAAATTCCCCTGCTGTCCAGAGTAGCCGTACTCCAAAGCGGAATTGTTTTTTCTTAATGACTGTTGGCAAGGGCTTTTCTTTTGTCCGATTCTCATTCTTACTGTGCCGGAGCTGAAATCACACGTCCGTGGGATTGATCTCATTTACTCCTGGTACGTGCCCTGACTGCCGGGGCGTAATGCGGACCGCACGCAGCCCTAAGTGCCGGGCGCCCCTCGTTTTTGCACTGTGAGCCGGGTTTCTGAGTGGGCTGGCCACCTTCATAAATAAGGCTCGGGGCTGCCTCGGATCTGCATTTGTAATTCGGGAGGGCTGCGGTCGGATTATCTGTCGGTCGTTTCTTTGTCAGGGTGTTGAAAGGTGGAGTAGCGGCTTGTTAGAGGAGCAAATCGATGATTAATGTTGGGAGTGCGGTAGATGGGTTATCGCTATAGGGATATGTGCTGTTGTCGATGTGTTTTGAAAATAGGGTTTCAAATTTTCATAATTTAAAAGTATGACTGATTTGAAAACTGATTGTTAAAATGTGCCTTAAAATGTCTGTACTTAAGTCTAGAAGTAAAGTAGGTATTCATTTCCCTTACCCATTAAAATGCCTTTTTAAAAGGTCTGAATAATATATAATTTAAAGGTTTTCGGTTAGGAAATTTTAGAAAATTTTGTAAACGAATTTTGAAAATCCCATTATTAACTATTAAACCGTTATACACACACGTATAGAAGAGAAATTAAGAAAGGTGCTTGACTTTTTACCCAAAAGCATGTCGCTAATTATTTTTTATTCTTGACAGAAAAGCTTGATTTTTTATTGTAGATCTCTTTTTTTATTGCTGTATTTGTTGCCCAAAATCAAAATTTGATTCTTCTTTGATGCAACATAAAAATGAATTATTTTAAATTTGATTGTTTTCGATCGTTAGAAAGATTTTTAGAATAAGAATATGTATTTTTATGGAATATAATAAAAATTAGATATCAGGTCCTCAATTTATAAATAAGTTTACATTATAAAGAGATATTTTCCATCAATATAACAATTGTAAAAGTAAATGAAACTAAAAAATGAATTAAAAAAATCTATTGGTTATAGTATAAAATGGCTAGTCACAAAATAAACTACTTAGATTATTTTATAGTATTATTATCCTATAACCGCTTTTATTTTAGTTATTGTCATTCAAAGATCTATATCTTCTTGAAAATTGTTAAAATTATAAGCAATATTATACATTTTCTTGAAGCCTCGATTAAAAACCACAATAAAATATTATGATTTCCCCATCCACCTAAGGAAAGTTCTAAATTTTTATTTTTTTAACCAAAAAATGTTTCCAGAACATCTGCTTTTTACACAAACACAAATTTACATAATTCAAATTTGAAATTGTGTTTACTTTTAATATTTTATCAATGGGTGGGTGAAGTTTATTTCACAATTTTAACAAACTTAAAATAAAAGTTTAGCCCTACAGTGTATTCCTCTTTGGCAACATTAAATAAAACAGACGAATACTCTTCGAATGCCTTTCATTGAATAATTTTACAAACATGAATCCTGTGAAAGCACACTCTGAATGGGACCCTAAACCCCAAAATAAGACTCTCACTCACTATATTCTCCTGGAATATATCCAGAAACCATTCACATGCAATCTCTCTTGAAGAATAAAGATTTAAGCACTGGGTTTTAAGGTCCACATGCATTAAAAGCTTCCTCTTCAGACCACACTTTATCATACAATTCTGTGATAATCTGTCCTCTTCACTTAGGACCTGCATTCACGTATGTGACAGGGGACTTCGTTATGGTGGACGTGAAATATGAAACTTGATAGTGTAGGATTTCATGAGTTCTGTTGAAAGGAACTGCATTTAAATGAGTTTTATACGAATTTATTTTGGGATAGGTACTTTTTTTGTTGTTTTAAATTCTTAACTCGGTGGTTTGAGTAAAAATATAAAGTGCGATTGATGTACTATGTGATTGTGATTGAAGTTTCGGTATCAAACGGCTGTAAAAAAGAAGCACTGGTCACAATGGCTTGATATTTCACTCGAGCATTCCTAAAGCATAAAATTCATGCCATAAAATGTCAAATGGATTTATATTTTTTCTATGTTTAGTATATTTTTGGATAACAAAGTATTTGATATATACTGTACAAAAACTGTGGCATTTGTATAAAACAATAATACTTAATTGTGTAATATATTTAATGCATAACATCTAATGTAAAATTTAATCTTAAAAAAAAAAGAGAAAATTTAATAGAATTATTCAGATTTAAGTTATTAGCGTACGAGGAATTTTAATTTAGGATTTTCGTTTAAATTGGAAGGCTTTGTCATTCTATCATAAAACACGGTTCTCAGAAGTAAAAGTAATAATTTGAATACTAATGTGTATCAAAATCTCTTCTTTGCAGATTCAAACTTACATAATCATAACAAAAAGCGCCAATTTCCATTTTAATATAATTTTAGCACGATAAATGATTTAATGAATGATTTAAATTGAAAACCTTTGCAGTGGGATTTTATCCAGGAATACTTTCCATATTCTAGTTTGCTTCCATGCAGTATTTTCCTTTTAATAACTATAAGTGTACTTTTTCTCTATGGAAATAACTAATTTCTTCGTTCTACTCTGAATGTCAAATTTTGTTTTCATGAATTTATAGATTTCATTTTTAGCTTTTTGTAAGTTTTTACAACTGAAGAATTTAATTAAATTAAAAGTACTTTAAACAAGCTACTCCTATTTTAAACTGTATGTACAAAATAAATAAAATTTTGAAAAAGTATAGATACAATTTTAAAACTTGATTTTTCAAATCCTTAGTCAATGTTAGTTCAATATCTTAACATTTTATCAGAACTTCTAATTGAATTAAAGTATCTTAAATATTGAAGTAAACAGTTTTAAAAGATTCATCTTATGGTCTTTCACTTTATACAAGTGTGGAAAGCAAATCCACGATTCAAATAGTGTTATAATTCAAATGGGGCATGAGCACCGACTGAAACAAATACATTTCTGTTTTATACTTTTGAATTGTAGGACTATCGGTTTAGTACTTCCCTTTAGGATCGCACTGGCCACACAAGATGCTAACTGAAATGCAGCTGTCAAAATGGGAATGAGTCAAAAATGTTAGAAGTTTTTGAATACATTGATAAGAACTTCACATTATTTTTCACCCAGGATGGCGCGCCCACCTTTCTGTTTCACGGCAACGCACGTGGGTACTCTAAGGCCCTGCTGACAGCTTATCTCTAAACATGTATTAAACTTATTTTCTTATATGAATCCATGTAATTCATGTATTAACTGATCATTTGAAGATGTCTTAGAACCATTAATAAGCTTCTGTTGGTACCAAAAGTAATGGAACTTATTATGTTAAAATTTCTATTATATTATTAAAAACAACATTTCAAATGAAACAGTTCGCACAAGTAAATCAAAATGTAAAGCAGAAAATAATTCAACAATCAGACACTTCTCTCTTTAACTAATCCAAAAAAGAATTAACAAGGATGGACATCCAAACAAACTCGACTCCTTTTAATTTTCTTCCTAGATTCCATTCCTTCAAAGATCACCCCCTCACAATTACACCTCCCTCTCAAAAGTGCAACTACTGCAATCTCCAAAGAATTCCATCCAAAATAAACTCCAACGACTCTTACTCATTTAACCGAGGAGGAGAGAGCACCGAAGCTAAACCCCGATTCGCGCTCACACTCTCCAAAAATGAGGGAATCCAAAACTAAAAAGAAGAAGAAGGACCCTTCGAAAGGAGGCCCGTAATTCGAGAATTCCTGAGCATTCCCATTCCCTCCAAAATGCAGCGGATTTCTTCGGTTAACGAATAGGGTGAAATGAGAGAGAAATACTCTGAGCGAAGCCCTCTCTGGCGAGAGGAGAAAAAACTCTGCAGCGAACGAAATGTAATTGCTCGTTCCCGTTAACCTAATCTTGACGAGAGCTTGGAGAGGAAGCATTTCTGCCACCCCGTACCTAAGTATCGATTGATTTCACAACACTTTCGTTCTCTCGAGAAGAAAGGAGGGGACAAAGGAAGGATAAAAATAAGGAATCAACAGCAGCTAAAAACAGGCTATAATAGAACAGCGTTTTTGTCTTCTCATCAAGCGCCGATTTTTCGTTATAGAGAGTGAGGGAAGAAATGAAACAAATAAAGAAACGCCTAACAACGTGCGTTGACTAACATGGAAGGAAGGTAAATAAAGAATGACATTCCGTTAGCTGATCATTTTCTTGATTTCCCTTCAGGGGAATATTCTTTGGGGGAAGAGGGAAAAGAAGATTTTTTTGAGGGTGAGGTTAATTATATAAATTGGGGACAGTCACATGCGGGCTTCAAAGTGTCGTGTTTCTTTAAAAACTGCTTTGACTTGACGAAGTTGAGTTAAAAAGAACAACAGGCTTAAGTTATTTTCGGTTTTAAGCTATTTTAAAACATACTTCTCCTACGGATTATTTTAAAAGAATAGATCGACGCTACAACATTTTAAATACTTAATATTTTTTATACATTGATTCAAAAGGTAAAAGTAACCAACAAGTTTTGTCATTTTTAAGGAAGCTTAGCTTGAGCTGGATTAAAGAAAACTTTAAAAAATTAAAACCAGCTGTATACAAATTTATTTGTATAATTTTGAGAGAGATTTTAAAATTTAAAACAGTTGTTTAATGTATAAAAACTAATGTATGTCGTAGATGTTAAATTGACACTTATTAAATTCTTCCGCGAACTATTATTTTTTAACAAAATTTACTATTATATATTTATGAAATTACAATTTATCTATATTTTTTCACAGCATTACAGCAGAGTGTTTTTATCCCATAAAAATAATATAAGGTAAATAAATTATCAATGGATATACATTTTTTGAAAAGGGAAACTAATAAAGCTTTTACATGACGTGTCAGTCATTTTTTTATTATTATAATATTCTTGTTTGAATGAAAAATTGAAAACTTAATGCTAATTTATTTCTTAAATTGATTTTAAACACATTTCAAAAATTTCCTAAATAAATAAATTTTATATTTATTTATTTTTATTTTCAGAATTTTTCTTGCCACATTAGGTAATAAAAAGTATAAATGCACTTCCGTCTATGAAAGTTTTGATTGAAAATGCTTACATTATTTTTTTTTCAATTCATATAAATACATGCTTATTTACGAATGCTAGAGTAATTGAAAATTCTTTACACACAAAGGACACATATAAAAACTATGAACAAGTGAAGTAGTACTTATTAATACCTTAACTCGTTTTTAACTCAGAATAAATGAAAAATGAACTTAATACCAGTGTACAGATTCATTTCATTATAGAAATAAAAAATTAACGCTAAAACACATTTAAAACAATGCTCTCGTAAAAAATATACAAGGGATAAAAGATTTACAGAATGTAAAGTGAATTTCGAAACGCATTTCATTGTTCATTTTTTATCTGAAAATAACAAAACAAAACGTCTTCTCAATGTTCATTGTTATCCATACGAACTTTTAAAAAGCTCGAAGAAAAGAAGTTCCTGTATACTTACAGGTTTCTATTATTTTATTAAATAAGTACTTTGCTACATCATTGAGATTCTTCTCTCATAATTTTTCTTCTTTTTATAACTCTAAGCAAAGCATCTTTTATTTTTTAAAACTTTTGTTTGAAACTCTATTAAGAAAACTTGGAATGATTAAGTTAATTAATGTTCATGTTTTGCGGAACCTTAACTAGAAGAGAAAATTAATAGCATTGTTTATTTATCTAATTATTTTCCGCTGCTTTTGCAAAGGAAATTCAATATTTTTTTTTGCATTAATGAGTAATTTGAATACCTTGCTTTGAAAACGTGGCTGTATAAAAATAGGATAATATAATTTGATTTGAATCAAGGAGCAACATAAGTATGAAGTCGTTTTTGAATCCAGTGAAAACTACAAGAAATAATAGTAAAATTTACTCATGAAAAGGCCACGGCTTAATCCATTAATTGAATCTGCATGGGAAAAATGTACCTTATACTCTTCTTATAAAAATGGTAAATTATTGTAATAGTGGGATCATTTGGTAAAAACTTCAATGTCATTAAATTTCATGAATTTTGTAAAGGAAAATTATAATAATTTAATAAAATTTAGTGTAAATTAATAATAAAACCTTAATGAATAAATTAAAAATAAAAGTAATAATTAGTGCTCTATCTATGTGATATTATAAATATAATACCTATTCTATTTAATTTCTCCGAACAAACATACATGCATATTTGGTAGGTTCCTCCCCTTCTTTTGTTACCCTATTCTCTCCTTATTAAAATTTGTTACCCCCTCTATATTTTCATAAAATCAAATTTTTATTCATTTTCAAACGTCAAGGTAAGCAACCTTTATAAGAAGAATAAAAATATTAGGCACAATTATTATATTTTTACATACATTTACTTGAATACATATGGGTGCTTTTATTATTTTGTCTTACTTGAGTGATTATCAAACAGATAATTAGTTTTCAAACTTCGTTTAAAAAGAAAAATAATCAATCTTAAATTTTCTCAAAAGCAATTCGAATATCACGATTTTAAAATAAAAAGTTATTCTGAAAAATAATTTGACTTAAATCACTTGAAGCTGGAAAGAATCCTACCACAAACATTATAATACAAATGTTGCAACCCACGTTTATGTAGTAGTTTTAAAAACATAATGATGTGCCTTTTCTGGAAACAAAAACCTCATGTATTTAAAATAATTAGACCCACGTTTTAATTAAAAATCATTGAATTAAGAATCTTGAACTAACTTACGAATAAACATACTTGAAGCATTCCATCTCTCATTAAATTTAACGATCTTATTTCCTAAAACTACAATAATTAATCTCGAATCTAGTTTGCGCAACACCAGTTGGATGTTAGTTGAAATATAATACACGATAAAGAAAAATACACATTAACACAACATAAAGGTGCGTAATTAAAATAGTTCTTGAGGTTTTTAATGTAAGTTTTGTTTATTAATTAGGTCCATATCTTCAAGTTACTCAATATTTTCTTGAGATACCCTTGAATACGTTCTCAAAATACATCGTATTGAATAACATTTATCAACATGTTTAATTCTTTATTCATTCATACTTTGTTTACAAAATTTATATGCTGTTTATTTAGAAAATATCAGGTGATTTTCGGAATAGATAAAACTGGCCAGATAATATTTCTCGGAAACAGTATACTTAGTATTTAGCAATTTACAAAGAATCGTTTGTTTTCCTCGATTGACCGCTTTTGTAAAAAGTACTAAAACAGCGCAATTCGAGAAGTCAGATAAACAAGTCTTACATTTGTTGGGAAAATTCAATTCAGCGTTCTGAATCCCCTCTTTACCTCTCCAGATTAGAATAAGCTCAAAGAAATTTTAGGTGCAAGTAATATTTCGCTGATTTTCAAAATATGTGTTTTAAAATATTCGTTATTGATAGTACTTTTAAAAGTACTCCGATTGGTTTTGGGGATATTTGTGTGGGTAAAGGTGGAAGGCAAATCTTGTAAAAAAACGACAAATTTTCTGTTTGGCGTCGATTAAACCCTTTTAAATCTAATTCATAAGCTTTTTACAAGGAAAAAATGATATTTTATCTAAGAAGTTCTATTGCTGAGTATACTGTTTTTACTGAATTGGAAAATATTTATTTTTGACTGAGATATGACTCCCAAAGCTTGACTGCATGTTGGCCATCTTTGATCTGCCATTTTGGAATAAAGCCCGCGGTGGATTTTACGAGACTTTTCAGGTTTGATTATAGACATAATAGAAAACTTATCCTGAAATTTTCATCGAGTTATAAATTAAAAAACCCTAAATTTACTGGGCTCTTAGTCAATGTCCGTTTATTTGTTAAAATGTTTGCTATATTTTATTTTGAAACACTTTAAAAATTCATTTTACTAACTAAATTTCAAAAGAATTGAGATAGTATGAATATTTAAATAATCTGTATAGTTATAAAATCTCTCTCTCTCTCTCTCTCTCAGCTAGTTCTGAGTAGTAAATTTGAATTGGAGAATAATATGTAGTGTCAAAAACTATAAGAAAATTAACTAACGACAATCTATTATTTGGATATTATCAGCGTTTCATTCTACTACAATGTCATGGTATATTCAATGCATACGTGAAAAAATCATCTATTCACAGATTATAATAATTTAACGCTATAAGAAACACGGTATATACATTAAAAATAATTCAAATTTACTAAAGTAATGCCAAGAATCAATATCAAAACTGATTCACTATCTGCTTTCAAAACCTTCGAAAGCTACACGGAAAACTTATGATATTTTACAGATACTTAACATAATGACTCAGTTAGTTGGAAACCATATATTGCTTTTAACGTAAAAAATAAATTATCTTACCCTAACATTTGATCATCGATTTTTCAATTAGTTGATCCCGCATCAGTGAAGACGGGGTATGTACGCTTCATTATGAAACAGGATGTGCTTGCCCACCAGTTTTTGCAATTTTATTTACATTTTATCATGATTTTCATTTTTTTTTTAAACGAGGCTTTTTAGATAAAACGCATCACTAAAAAAGACACTTCCCCGAATTTTCTACAGCTAAGTTTTATTTTTTATGAAATAAATGGATGCGTGGGAGGTGAAGTTGTTAAGAATATCTTCCTTGTTATGATAAAAACTTCAAAAATATTTTATTGCCTATATATAGCATAATTGAAACTACCTAATATTTTCATACCTAATATTTTCATACCTAATAGTGGGGTCGCTTATGTCATGTTTCGAAAAATTTTTGG
Organism: Tetragnatha montana; assembly: GCA_963680715.1. Classification (NCBI taxonomy): domain Eukaryota; kingdom Metazoa; phylum Arthropoda; class Arachnida; order Araneae; family Tetragnathidae; genus Tetragnatha; species Tetragnatha montana. The sequence goes on from OY796675.1 coordinate 36,441,403, forward strand.
CAGAAGCTTAGTGAGTGGTATCATTCGATTTGTAATGACGTCTACATTAACGTGGTACCGGGTGTTTTTTCCGAATTCCGTGCAGGGGGTTTCTCTGACGTCATGAATGCAAGATGGCCGCCGCAGGAAAAAAGCTGTAAATGGCGATCTATCAATGTTATCGGAACTATTTTTGGACAAAAAGCTCAGAAATATATATTTTTATCGAATAGCTACAAAAATAAGCTTCTAAATCGGTTAAAAATTGCGTTTATGACGTCATAACCAAAAAATGGCTATTTTCATCAAAAATACAGTATTTTGTCATGTAATACTTTAAATAGATGCTATTTTAAACGTGAATGTAATGAAAATATGTTCAGAATAAAAAAACCAACAATGAAAATTTGATTGATGGTCACAAAAGGCGGATATGACGTCAGAAATCCAAAATGGCTGTCACATAGAATAAAAATTTTTATTTTTTTATTCAAAAATTTTTTAATTGGGAATTATTACACTTATATGAATGTAATAAAGGTATTTTGAGGATAAAATTTAACAAAACAATTTAAAATTCCTGAAAATAGCATCGAAATATTAGGTGTGAAAGACAGAACTACAATATTTTGTCATGTAATACCTTAAATAGATGCTTTTTTCAACGTGAATGTAAAGAAAATATGTTCATAATTAAAATGCCAGCAATGGAAATTTCATTCTTTGTCACACAAGGCGGATATGGCGTCAGAAATCCAAGATGGCTGGCATGTAAAATGAATTTCTTTAGTTTTTTACTCCAAAAATTTTTATTTGGGAATTATTATACTTTTATTAATGTTGTAATAAAGTCATTTTAAGGATAAAATAATTCCCAATTAAAAAATTTTGGAGAAAAAAACTAAAAATTCATTTCACATGCCAGCCATCTTGGATTTCTGACGCCATATCCGCCTTGTCTGACAAAGAATGAAATTTCCATTGCTGACATTTTAATTATGAACATATTTTCTTTACATTCACGTTGAAAATAGCATCTATTTAAGGTATTACATGACAAAATACTGTAGTTCTGTCTTTCACACCTAATATTTCGATGCTATTTTCAGGAATTTTAAAATGTTTTGTTAAATTTTATCCTCAAAACAACTTTATTACATTCATATAAATGTAATAATTCCCAATTAAAAAAATTTTGAACAAAAAAATTTAAAAAAATATTCTATGTGGCAGCCATTTTGGATTTCTGACGTCATATCCGCCTTTTGTGACCACCAATGAAATTTTCATTGTTGGTTTTTTTATTATGAACAGATTTTCATTACATTCACGTTGAAAACAGCATCTATTTAAAGTATTACATGACAAAATACTGTATTTTTGGTGAAATTAGCCATTTTTTGGTTAGGACGTCATAAACGCTATTTTTAACAGATTTAGATGCTTATTTCTGTAGCTATTCGATGAAAATATATATTTCTGAGCTTTTTGTCCAAAAATAGTTCCGATAACATTGCTAGATCGCCATTTACAGCTTTTTTCCTGCGGCGGCCATCTTGCATTCATGACGTCATAGAAACCCCATGCACGGAATTCGGAAAAAACACCCGGTACCACGTTAATGTAGACGTCATTACGAATCGAATGATACCACTCACTAAGCTTCTGCCAAAAGTTTTTTTTACACCATTGGTTTTTGACACAAGCGACTCCACTATAATATTTCATACCTAATATTTTCATAGGTAAATAAATACTAGTTGATAAAAGTAATTATTACCTAACTATTAATAGATTTTACACAGCGACGAAGTTAACTTAAAATGGAAAAATTAAAACACCTATCCCCTTCAACTAAATATGGTTGGATTTTTCTCCTTTAGATTGATTCCCTATTACAGCAGTACTTGTTAAAAAGTAAAATAAAAGATTTTGTCAAAGGAACGCCAAATGTTATAGCTAGTATGGTAGTTAACTGGGTGTACGATAGTCTATCAAAAACAATAATTTAGAGAATTAGAAAGAAAAATTAAAGTTCTAGACAATAATCCTTTCTAATTATATTGTTAAAATTGTTGTTAACTATTATAAAAGTAAATATCAAAAATTGTGTGTTTTAACCATCCATTTATTTTGTTAGCTTGAAGCAAACAAACCATCAAAATCAATCGAGTATTTAGATATTTTATTAGCTTAGGTTTTTTTCATGAGAAACTTATTTGACTCCTAATTTAAATGCATTTTCCTCTCAAATACTTAGAATTCAATTGTGCTCTAAAATGACTAATTTAGCCTTTCTCTTCTAGGTTTTATGTTTGCTCAAGAAACAAAACTACTCAAGTTACTTTAAGCATGGAATCGTTGTTGATTATTCTTTTACTACTGCAGTATATATCTCAAGATGCCTTAGCAGGTAAGTAAATTTTATATTTATTACCTGGAAATTATAAACTAAAGTGCATACTCTTTGAAATCAACGAGGAAAGGTGTCTGGTTTGATGGTCATGAATTTTCCCAGAATGATTTTATTTCAGTGATAACCCACTTCCTTATAAAATATTTTCAGTTTCTAAATTGCTTTCACTACTATTGATTTAAATTAAAACAGTACATTTTCTTTCAAAGATTAGCATTCATCAGTATATGTTTAATTTATTTTCATAAAATAGGATGATTTCACAAACTAATTTAAAACCGTCAAATTATAAATTACTATTAATTAAATAAATTTTTTAAATTAACTTAAAACGTGATCAGCACTGTTTATTCGGTATTGGTATTTCATAATTGTATACATAGATAATATAGGTAACGAATTAGAGTTATAACAATTTTTAGTAAACTTTACTATTCTGAATAGCGTATATAACCTGTTTTTATAACCCATTTTTGTAGATATAAATTAGCGTAAGTGAATGAACGGCGTTTATTCACGGGAAATGTCAGTTTACCGTTTCAGTAAATAAACAACCTCTTATCTCCCCTAGTTTTAAAAATGTAGCGTTCTACAAACGAACAAAAAAAACCTCTTGAATAATTGATTAAAACATGGAAGGACATAAGCAGCACAATTAAAACTAGAAAAATGTGACTGAAACATGTCAATTTTTGACCAACAGATTTCTTTTTCCATCACACGCAGCTGGGTTTAAATGGAAGAAAAATTCACAATTACAATTCAACGATTTTACTTGAATAAACAAACGATTATTCCATATTTATGAGATCTTCCTTTAACTTGTAACTACTGAATTTTATTGGGAGACACCAGAGACTCTAAATTCCTTATTATTTGAGATTATGTAGTTGATTGCTCATTTACTGGGCAATTCACCCTAGTTCAGTTTCATATCGCATTGAGGAATATTTTAATATAGTAATCCGTTTTTGTCTTAAAATAATTGTAAATCGAAGTGGCTTCTTCTTTTCCGAACTAATGCCACAATCAATCATATCAGAAAACACCTCATTGGGACTTCTATACCTATTTTGATCCTATAAGTTACTTGCATTTATAAGGTTTGGTTTATCTCAGGTATTAAAGTTATCTCTATCTTTCAGAACTCAAACATATTGGCCAAGAGATAAGAATTCTGTTTAAGTTATTGATCACTTTTATACCTACATTTTGAACACATTCCAAATTTTGCAGCGATAACTTAAAACTTGGACGTAAATTCTGAATTATATTCCCCTATAACTGTTTGACTGAAGTATATCATACATGATCCCAGATAGCACAGAAAGATTGAAAAAAGATTGAATCAAACTTAAGCGCTCAAGCTTGATAAACCTGAATCAAACTTGAAAAATACGGTAGTGTAGCTGTATTTAATGTGTATAGTTGTACCACGGCGATCTTGAATCATATCTAAATAAGGATTGAATTTTCATGCTTAAAGGTAACATTTTTCAAGATAGAAGTTTCAATGATTTTCCAAATTTGAAATTTCGAGCGAAAACGCTGTAGTTTAGCTGTATTTAAAGTATACACGGCAAACTTGAATCCTATCTAAAAAAGGATTGAATTTTCATGCTTAAAGGTAAGCAGTATTCAAGATAGAAGTTTCAATGATTTTCCAAATTTGAAATTTCTGGTCACCTTTAAGCTTGAAAATTTAACCCATTTTTTAGCTGATTATTTCAATGATTTTCCAAGTTTGAAAATTTTGTTTCAGTTATTGCTTAGTTCAAGCCTGAACAATGCTTTAGTTTTCTTTCTTTTTTTTGTTTTACTTTTCCCTCCCGCGTTATAATGCGGGTGGTACTCAGTTTTTTTTTAAACTTTATTTTTATTGAGTACATTTTCACAACAAGCACAAGCAATTTACAATTTTTTGAAATACGTAATAGTACATTGATATCTCATAAAAAATAATTTAAAAAAATAGATAACTCATAAATTCTATAAAATTCTTTGGAAAAAAAATCAAAATATTTTAGTACTTTATAATAAGAAAATACATGATACCATAATAATTTTGTTACTTTTTTCGATCGGACCTAACTGAAAAAAATATCAATAAATTATGAAAGAATTACAATATTATTGGTACTTAAACACTGTTTTTCCTTGTATAAAGCTACCAGCTGAATCCTTACCAGTTCTACAGCCGTTCAAATACACTTCTCTGTAAAAAAAATTCTTAAAATAGTTTTTATCAAATGCAGAAGCTGAAAGAAACTTGCTTGAATATTAAAGAAAAATGGCTAAATATTCCTTTTCTTTTCACAGTCTAATCTAAAAAATAACCGAAAATTAATTAAAACATGAATTTGAAGGCTGCCAACAAATAGCATTGCGTTAAAGACGAATATACTACAACAGGGCTTCTTAACTATTGGAAGAGAAAAAAATATTAATTTAAGAAACATTAAAAAAATGAATGAAACTTTTCTTAAATGAAGCTGTATCCCTATCGGCATCAGGTACAATCTAAAAAGACATCTAAAAGAAATAACGTTTCTAAAATTACTAAAAGCAGAAAAATTGTTAATGGATTAGTAACAAATAGTATTGCGTTAATGACGAATATACTACAACAGGGCTTGTTAACTATACTGAAAGAGAAAAAAAAACATAATTTAAGAAACATTAAAAAAATTAATGAAACTTTTCTTAAATGAAGCTGTATAACTATCGCATCAGGTACAATCTAAAATGAAATCTAAAAGAAATTACGTTTCTAAAATTACTAAAAGCAGAAAAATTGTTAATGGAATATGATTCCTAGGATCCCATTTTCCATCTGAAAATTAAAATGTGAATTATATTCAAGACAAATATTACATGGCTTGTTAACTCCTGAAAGAGAAAATATAATTAGGTAAATAGGCTGCAACTAAGAAAGAGAAAACAACAGGGATAAAAAAGTACCATAGCATCATCTCGGCCAGAGAGAGACCCTTCCACCCTGGCTGCAAGCCTCCCACTGCAAGTGGATCTGAACACGAGCCACATGGAGACGCTCAGACGCCGGCCGCCGAGCGCCAAGGTGGGCTGGGGTGAGAAAGGTCAAACAGAAGGGAAGAGATGGCCTGGCCAATGACATCTTGATAGCAACACAGTGGAACGGTGGGGTAATGCTCATTGTCTGTTTTTGGGGGGTGTAGGAAAAAAATCTTAAGCCGATTGACGCAAATAGAAAAAAACACTAAATTGTGTTATTTGTTCAGTAAATTGGAATAATTTTAAAGTTAAGGGGCTCTGTTTAAAAATACTTCGTATCTAGGGATATTTTATTAATACATACTACTAACTATCTAAAGAGTAATTAAGAAGTAGGGCATAAAAGTACAGGGGTGGGTTTGAAAAGTTCCCGTCTTCTACTATAGGAAGCAAAAAATTATAATAGCTACAGATAATACGTCCGATAGATTTTATAAAACTGGGGTCCTGTAAAAAATTAAGTTGTAAAGTTTGGGAAACACCTGGTAAATAAAAATATAAATAATACATCACATTGATATCATATTTTTGAAGTGCCGTGAGAAAGTTCAATTTTTTCAATGTCCCGTGACACGGAAAAGTTAGGGAACCCCTGATTTAGAAAACTTTTAATTTAAGAAATATGTATCTTTAATGCTAAAAAGTCCATTAAAAACACCTACACAATTACCACATTTAATCGGATAAATAAACATCCTATACTGCAGGGGTACCTAAACTTTTGAACATTGTGACTACAAAATCTTCAGTTAAGGCACAAATTTTTTTCAGAAACTAAATTGACCAGCGAAAAACATTTAAATCTATGTTTCTCAATCTTTTCCACACCTTTTCTTTTTACAGGGAAGGAGCAAGGTATTTTTTTCTTATAAAATGAATTGCATGCAAAGGTTAAATGAAGCTTTTTTAGAAAATTAAGAGGTAGTACGAGAACATCATCGCATTAAAGTTTTAAATTGTGTATGGAGTTTTGAGTCTCACTCTAAAGAAAGGGGTCTGGGGTGTATTATCAGGAAATTTTTAAAATTTGACAATTAAAACAGGGCTTTTAAAAATATTAAAACATGTTGTTTTTTTTTGTAAAGTGCGGGTAATTTGCAGTTAAACATAATTTCATTAAGAAAATTACCAAAAATTTAACTGTGTGTAATAAATTATAGGTTCTTTAGGATTAGGGCGCAAGTGACAAGTGTTCTGATAAATTTCCAAAAATAACGAAATAGGGTAGTGGCATCAGTAACTGACAGGGCACCAGTAACTGAAATGATGGCCTTTCTTAATAATTTAGACATTTATTTTTAACTTTATGCAATATTTAATTTTCCATCAATTTTTAATAATTGAGAATTCCAATTTAGTGTCAAGAAACGATTATTAGTTGGCTTAATACTGAAAAGCTGAAATTAAGGAAATGCATTTTTGTTTAGTCTAAAATTAAGCAAAATTTCCTTTTGAAACCTATTTGAACTAACATGCAATTGATAATTGTACATAAATCATGCTAAATGGGTAGTTATTTTTGAAAAAAGTAATAATTTATTTATTTAAAATGGGGTGTCAGTTACTGGATCCAAACAATCAATTTCACAATTCCAAACAAACAATTTCAATCAGTTACTGGATCCAAACAACTGACACGAGTGTCAGTTACTGGTGTTTTTGTGAAATTCAAGGTAATTGTATGAATATTCTAGCAAATATGGTAAGAGCTATTTGTAGAACGTTGTGTGCAACTTAATTTTTAAAATCTAATATTTTTCCAGTAACTGACACCCTGCAGGGCCGTATCCAAGGGGGGGGGGTTAGGGGTCCAAACCCCTCCCGAAATTTTGACATAAATTTTTATAGTGTTTTTTTTTCCTTGAAAATTGTGTCTTTACAAACAACCCAAGGGGTCTAAAAATGAGTTCTCGAAATCTACTGTACTATATTTTCCCGTGAAAATTTTGTGACTTACAAGGAGTATTCCACATTGGTGTTACCTAAAGGGTCTCAAAATGAGTTCAAAACACTACTTTTAGGGGTAAATTTCCAAAACTTTTCTGGACCTCCACTATACTGTTTTATTTTAACATTCTTAACATTATGCTCTTTGAGTGCAATCCACACAAAGGGATATAGATATAGACTATAGGAAAAATCCCCCAAACAACTTGCTTTGACGAATAAATGGATGTTATTTAATTTACTCAAAATGTATGGGTTGGGTAATATAAAAAATTGTGTAGTATGGCCTCTAGACACGCTCTTACACCATACAAATCCCCCAATCAAAGCATCTTCTCCCATTGTGCTTTCGACAGTTTACTTTTTTATCAGCATAATATTCGATTGAGATGCTGGATTAATTAAATCCTATCAATTATTCATTGGTATGCTCCGACTGAAAAATTTTGTAGTTTAGCCTCTTAGATAGGCTGTTACACCATAAAAATCCTCCAAGCAATGCATTTTCTCATTCTGCTTTCAACAGTTAACTTTTCCATAAGTATAATACTCGATTAAGATGTTGGATTAATTAAATCCTATCAATTATTAATTGGTATGCTCCGACTGAAGAATTTTGTAGTTTAGTCTCTTAGACTGGCTCTTACACCATAAAATTCTCCCAATAAACGCATTTTCTCATTGTGCTTTCAACAGTTTACTTTTCTATTAGAACAATATTCGATTGAAATATTGGATTAATTAAATCCTATCAATTATTAATTGGTATGCTCCGACTGAAGAATTTTGTAGTTTAGTCTCTTAGACTGGCTCTTACACCATAAAATTCTCCCAATAAACGCATTTTCTCATTGTGCTTTCAACAGTTTACTTTTCTATTAGAACAATATTCGATTGAAATATTGGATTAATTAAATCCTATCAATTATTCTTCTTACGGACTTAATTGAAGTATTGAAATCTTTGAATTTAGGTTTTCTACACTCATCTGAGCAGAGATATTTTTAACTCCTCTGAGAGAGTATTTCACTCCTTGAAAATCGGAAATACTCTTTAAAAAGAACTAGAGAGGAGTATTTTCACTCTTTGAATTTTTCACAAAGGTTTAGCTTAAAAAATGCAACGCGGGCCCCACCGAAATCAACAAATATTTTTCTACTCAAAACACCAACAGATCTCAGCGAAGACATTTTCGCCCTACTTCTAGAAAAAGCCACTTGCCAAAAGCCACGGCACCCTATTTATACTATTTAATTGTGTTTTCATACAGCCTTAGTAATTTTATGTCATTTATTGTTCTGATGCTTAGGGAGGTTTTTGTGTCTCTGTACAATGTTCATGCTATTTCTGTATTTCACTCCTTATAATTCAATTTCACTCCTCCTAAAGAAGTTAAGGAGTATTTTTACTCCTCCAAAAAAATCCTAGGAATAACACTGCATCTGAGAATATCGTCCTATTAGACAAGATTGGTGCATACCTATGGACAAAATTCTCTTTCAAAAATTAATGCATTCGATGCAAATGTACGAATACGAATCTGTTCGTAATTATTGAATAGAGACGATTGCAAGTCTGTTCATTTTTAGTTTTCAAAATACCCCGAATTAGATAACAGATCAGTTCTTTGATTTGATATAAGATAAATTTTAACGTTTATCCTTTACAAAAACGCTTTAGAAGTGTTTTCCCTTTGTCATAAAAAAAATATAAACCGTCCGGAAATCTGTATGAAAGCTATTTCTCTTGCCTTTTGTTTATCTTAATAGTACTGTGAGTTTGGATTTTCTGCATTGAAAGATGTATAAGAGATCTATACTACACTAAAACGCTAGAAATAAAGAAAAGCCAAAAATATCCCGAATCATTCATAATATTTGACAATTTTAAATCTTTATGTCCCTGAAGCACAATGACATTTTAGATCCAGGAGGTCATATTTTGGAAATAAATTCTGATCAAAACAAATATTTATTTTGAGATACAAAAAACAATCTTGGTAATTTAAAAAACACAACTAATATTTTATTAAGTATCCCAAAATACCATGATGTCCATTTTATGATTAATTTTGTTAATAATCTTATTTCTTCATCGAGAAGATTCCCTTGAAAGAGCTGTGAGAAAACAAATTTTCGGAGACCCCCGTAATCAGTCAATCTCGAAAACGGACCTACGCGCTGGGCGAACACGGAACGCGACTCCCCACTGCCGATAACGAAACGACATTCTCTGGGAGCGCGGGGGGAAGGCAAACAGGATTTTTTCCCGCTGTTGGTGTTTTGGCCGTAAAATGGCCGAACCGTCTACATACGGTTAATCACTTGCAGAATAAAATCTTATCTCACACAAAAAATAATTATTTATTAAAGCCTATTTTGACTGTAAGATAATTATGTATAGTATTTTTCGTTTACTTCTGTGTTCATTTTCAATAAGTTTTTCTATCAATTCTAAACTAGTAACTTTTCGCTTAGAAATTCGCAAGGAAATTATTTAATACCAAAGTCTAATAGAAATCTTTTATAAATCTCGCGTGTTTCTGGGTCCCTACCTGTTTAATAAAATAAATTAAGCCCTTAAAACCACTAATAGTAAAACTGAATTTAAATGTGGAGTATATAATTGGTATAGCAGGACACAATGAAATAGAAACATTATTTAAGTTAATTAGTCAGCGATGCTTCGTTACCGTAACAAAGAAACTGATGGTACTGGGTACCGAGGACGAGCTCTGTGCTCTTTTGGTGCTCAAAACTTATTTTTTTCCATGTAAGTGTGTGTTCGTTTTTCTGCTTTTTTTTTGTCTGATTTATCTCTTGTAATTTGTTTTATTTTTTTGTTGTGTTTTTGTAATAAAAAAATTCTGTTCTATTCTAATACACGTCTTAGGCCATGCTACTGGCGATATTTTATTGAATACGTCACAGCGCTATCGAAAGCCCGTCAGGTTAGATTATTTTTCAATGCTGATTACAAATAAATTATCCAAAGCTAGTAAAAATTATGTTTCTAAATTTTTTCTCTAAAGTATTAAAAGATAAGAAAAAACTTTAAAAATACCCCAAGAGAAATAGTTTTTCAACTAGGGTTTAAAATTGATAATTATGGAAACTGAGAAAAAACTCAAAATCGGATCAAAATTTTTATTTGCTACTTTAAAAAATCAGGCCCCATTTTTCATCAACTTGTGTTTCGCTTTGGAAATTATTTTATTACCCAAGAGAAAAATTCCTTGCTGGACAAATGATTGAACTAAATTTGATAAACACAAGATTGTGATTCGCTTGGATTTTCAACCAATTTTAATGATTGAGAAATATTTTATGACCCAAGCAAGAAATTCCTTTCAGGAAAGATGACTGAACTAAATTTGATAAACTCAAGATTGTGATTCGCTTGGATTTTCAACCAATTTTAATGATTGAAAAATATTTTATTACCCAAGCAAGAAATTCCTTGCAAGAAAAATGATTGAACTAAATTTGATAAATTCAAGATTGTGATTCGCTTGGATTTTCAACCAATTTTAATGATTGAAAAATATTTTATTACCCAAGCAAGAAATTCCTTGCAGGAAAGATGATTGAACTAAATTTGATAAACTCAAGATTGTGATTCGCTTGGATTTTCAACCAATTTTAATGATTGAAAAATATTTTATGACCCAAGCAAGAAATTCCTTGCAGGAAAGATGATTGAACTAAATTTGATAAACTCAAGATTGTGATTCGCTTGGATTTTCAACCAATTTTAATGATTGAAAAATATTTTATTACCCAAGCAAGAAATTCCTTGCAAGAAAAATGATTGAACTAAATTTGATAAATTCAAGATTGTGATTCGCTTGGATTTTCAACCAATTTTAATGATTGAAAAATATTTTATTACCCAAGCAAGAAATTCCTTGCAGGAAAGATGATTGAACTAAATTTGATAAACTCAAGCTTGTGATTCGCTTGGAGTTTCAACCAATTTTAATGATTGAAAAATATTTTATTACCCAAGCAAGAAATTCCTTGCAGGAAAGATGATTGAACTAAATTTGATGAACTCAAGATTGTGATTCGCTTGGACTTTCAACCAATTTTAATGATTGAAAAATATTTTATTACCCAAGCAAGAAATCCCTTGCTTGAAAAATGATTGAACTAAGTTTGATAAACTCCAATCTTGAAACACCCAGCTTAAAAATTGATTGAAGTAAGTTTGTTTCTACAAGTTTGAAATTTCAACCATATTTACAGGAAATCTCAAACTTGAAGCAAGCATCCGTGCTATCTGGGATATTGAATTTCCAGTTTGGCTGAGTTCTTTCGATTAAATGTTGATATAACTTGGATCAAAGCTTATTTATCACTTATTACTTTTTATGAAATTATATATTTTCTGGCATTTAAAAATAAAAGTTTTTTCAGAATTAAAATATCTTTTAAACATTTACTTATTATGAAAATAGATATAAGAATATAATAATATCGTTACCACCACGCCAAAAACACGAATCTGCTATTCTTATACATAGCAGATTCGTGTTTACACCAACCATTAGTATCTTTTGAATTGATGCAGCGTTTTTTTTTTTCATAATCCTACAACGCTACTTTACATTAAAATTAATTTCAATTTATGTCCGCAAATTACAATAAATGAATAATTTAAAATAATAAATATATTCTCCCATGCATCTAATTACACTCAATTTAAAACAGAAAGGTATAATTTTGTTTGAATATAAACCGAGTAAACCGCTCTAAATGCAGTACCAAACTACATATACTACCCACCAAGACATCAAAACCCAAAACATCTTAATTTAACTTACGACGCATAAAAACCGGCCTCAAGTTCCATATCCACCGACTAATTTCCTCCAACACCGCAATTAAAACAGCCCTCCACCGAAACTTTTCAAAGGACACGTAGCATCTCCTTTCCCTACTCGCTACGACACTTTAACCAGCGTTTAGAGACAATTAGTTCCAGATACTTAACTAGTTAACTAATTCTTACGAGAAGGAAGCGTTAAAAATCGCGCTACTCAAAGAAACTCGTGTTTTGCCCCATTCCGGGGCTCTATTAAAGCTTCCTCTGGGGAGAAGGACGCTTGATCGCGGCTGCTTCTCTCTGTAACTCTTTGAAAAAGATTCCTTCCCAGCATTCCTACGTTTAACCACAGGATGATGTCCATGTTTATGGTAATTTCGCTTCTTTTTTTCGAAGTTCGTGCTGGAATCTTCTTGGTGGGTGGCTACTTTTAGTGATGGTATTCGTGTCTAAGGGGCGTGGAGTGCGGTGGAATTCTTGATGGAGGCTTTTCTTTAGACACCTAGTTGGAGGAATTTTGGAGCCGTGATGAGGTAGCTGTAGTGGTGCTGTCAGTTATTAAATGGAAGTGCTGTAATAGGTTTGATTGTGTGATGTTTTGACATGATTAATTATTTACACATGATAAACTATTGACCATAACTTAACAATTTAATTTTTTAAGACTATCTAAACGACATATTTACGAAACATAAACAATGACCTGAATTTCTTGGACAATAGGTGACATGCGTCCTTATAGGTTGCCTGATTGCATGCGTGTTCCCAATGCGTCTGAACAATTACCCAGTTATAAACTTGTTTTAAGTATTAAGTTAGAGTATTGTTTGAATTTCTCCTGGTTTTAAATAATTGATATAAAATCAGAGTTCGATTTTTATTACGCCATGTGCTTTTGACATTTTATCTAAAACATTCTATTCTGAGATTAACCGATTTCCACAAAATACAAGTTGAACCAGGATACTCTCACCCATATTTTAATGTGCATTGGGTTACCAGAAGATCCAAATGTATTTCTGTCCTGTTGCTATTCTCCTTTTTAAAACTCCCAATTCTCACTGAATAATGAAATTTATATGTTGTTGTACATCAAGGATATGAGATAAGCAAAACAACTTTTGACTCTAAAACTACTAAAATTTTTAAATGTATTTTATACATTCGCTTACTCATTTTATATAAATTAGATCATCCTTTAATTTCATCCTTTAATAATCATCTAACATTCAAAGTCCTAATTCTTTATTAAACAATAATATATTTAATTAACCTAATTACCGACTTTTATGAGTATGTTTTTGTAAATGTAAGAAGCCTAATGCGTTTATCCATTTTACTATGACTTTAAAAACACGACTACAGTTTTCACCTCTTCATTATCACTGCATAAAAAGCTTTTACGACTTTCAACCCGGCTGGACATTAAAAATAATAAACGTATCTAATAAGGCATCTCCCGAAAATTTTAATGATTTCATCCATTACGACTCAAAATAAACAAAAAATAAGCGCAATCTAAAAATACCTCACCTTTAAAAACCCACTCCACAAGAGCAAAGGCTTCCATAAAACCTGAATAAAGCACGGCATAAACGGGCCACTCGGATGTGTGTAAGAGCAGTCGGCGTCGACAAACTTCCACCATTAGCCGGGAGATCTTCACCTCATCGGGGCCACCCCCTCCACTCAAATAGCTTTTTTAACAGCTCACTTAAATTTGCAAACGCATCTCCGATGGCAGATAAAGGGCATCCCTCGCGGCCGCTAAACGGGCTAAATACACCCCTCCATTAAGCCCGTGCGTGGCATACAAATAGGCTTAATGTCGCCCCCCGAAAAAAGACATCCGCGAGTTTTAGGAATTTCCGTCACGAGGTTGCGGAGAATATCTTCCTCTCTTTTTACGATGTCCCGCAGATAATGTCCGTGTCCTGGTGGCGGGACATCAATAATGCCACGGTCGCCTGGATGATGTGCGGATCGTCGTGTGCTGCTTGCCCTTATCGCCGCTTTTTGGCCGCGGGGTAAAAATCGCTGAATGCCCTCGGGTAATTGAGGATGCGCTGGACGGGATTGATTCTGGAGAGGGGTGGAATTGGGGGTCTGGTGGAGAAGTGGTGGTTTTTGAGATTTGAGTCTGTGTTTTGGCAGTTCGAGGGTTTTGTTAAATTAATCATGGGGTATTTCTAATGAAAACTACTTCATGTGCATCTATTTCTGGATGAAAAATATTATTTAAATAATAAAATAGAATGTTTGGTCTGTATATGAAATGGGGGATATGTAATTTATCGATGAGGTCTAAACTTACAATATGTTGATAAAAATCTTTGAGGTATAGGGATCTTCAATATAATCCTCTATTTTATATTTTACGAATATATCTTTTTATATCCTTATCATCACACCAAAAAACACGAATCTACTATCATTATATATAAGAATAGCAGATTCGTGTTTTTGGCGTGGTGGGTAACGATATTATGCCAATGATTTAAATTTCATAAATAAAATCATTCGTTAATTTATTGTTTACTTTTAAATTTGGTTTTGATTTATTGATTGTAAAATAAGCTAAGAACAAGTGGCCTTCTTAAAAGTGTTCTTACTTTTTGGTCATTTTTGGTGTTGGGAAATGAAATAATGCCATAAAGAAAAAAATATGTATTCTGTATATTATTTCAAATAATATTAATCATGAAAATTGGCACATTAATTTATTTTTTTGCGTAATAATTTGTATATAATATTATTTCAATGCATTTGGTGTAACTTTAATCCAATCAATAGGACTTCTGAAATTTTCGTCTTGATAAACTCATATGAGCTTTCGATAAAACTTCAAAAAAATATGTTGTCTACCACTCAAACAAGATGCAATGAGTTTAGAATTACCTTGTTTAATTAAAATAATATGTATTTTCAAGAAATGTCAATAATTATCATGTTAATATTTCCAGGTTTAGAATTGTTAGGATTTCTTTAGGGTGTCACTTTTTTCACCAAGTTTGTGTTGATATAAATAAATGAAATTATTATTCATCACATTTCCTATAGTATAAAAATGTACAGCAGGTATAGGAATGTAACTTAGAGAATGTTGCATTTCTAGAAACCTATAAAAATATTTTGTATTGAATTCTGAAAGGAATGAAATATATATTTTATATGCAAGGCTATTTTAAGCTTTGTTAGATTTTTTTTTAAAGTAATATCCTTTTGTATACTAAACTGACTCTTTAAAATACAATTTTATACAAAGTTACATAACCCACCTAGTTTTACAAGGAACTTCAATACGTGATGGTAGAGTTCAATGTGCAATGAAACCCACTCTTACGTATTCTGCTGGTATGGGAACTTTAACTGAACCATTTCGGAGGAAAACAGCTTTCGTAGAGGATAAAACAAGTATTTAACAAATAAAACTCCCTAAAGCGGTTCAGTTCGGTTCATGTTTCGAAAGTAAACGAGTAAATAACGATTTTAGATTGCTTAGAAACTACTAGTTTAGAGTTGTAAAGGAAACACTTGTCCGTAAATAGGACGACCAACATTTATACTTGATCAAGTTTGAAAACAAGAAATATTTATAAGGTTCGTAAAACATATCAATAATAAATGTATTTTGATGCATTTTGGGACAAATTTACGAATATTTTTTTGTGTACAGACGGATTTATAAAATGTAACGTTAAATTTTACAGGAATTCCTCTAGAGGCAATATTATTTGTCTCACCAATTTAATATCCACTTAAAATAAAAAGGAGCAAAAACTTATTGCATTATAGATTTGAGATAAATTACTATAAATATTCATGTACGAATTTAATGAAGAATAAAATGTGATAAAATACTATATGAATTTATATTCTCTTCATGAAAGAAGAAAAACTAAAAATCTCTTGACAACTTGTTTAGAAATACAATGCGAATTTTAAAATGTCCTTCTGCACATAACAAACACTATCTTGTAAAAGTCGTAAATGTATCATTAAATATCACATAAATAGCTAAAAGCTCTTACGAAAAACTATTAATTAAAACACTTATATCAGACGTCATCATTACACATCCCAATGATAAAGCAAGAACACCACAAAATGAGAACATCCATTTGCATTGAATGAATATTTTGCAATGCTAAATTTATTCCCAAGATCTGTGACAATACCGGAACTAACGATACCACGTGGAATTAATAATAGGCTGAAGCCAATCACAAAGGAGTTGGGGTAGAGTACCCCGGGGAGTAATTATTTTCGCAGTCATGCCCCTTGCGCAGATGGTCTTGGCTTGTTTCTGGTCTTCTGTGATTCCGGCGAGTCTTTCGGAATTGCCTTCTTAGGCTCCTCTCAAGACATCCGGAACAACGTTATGAACATCAGGGGTTCACTGGAGTCTAATCTAATGAAATTTATGATTTGTGTTGTTGGAGATAAAATGGGCTTAATTATGGAGCTGATTTGTCTTGCGTTTTGGAAGTATTTTTATATTTGTGTTAGTATTTGGGTAATTTTCAGATAATTTGGATTATTTGTATTCGGATTATTTGGTCATTTTGCAATTGGAATTTTTGATGAAGAACAATGCTGGTTTTTGTTTTGTCAAAACTTTAATGTAGGGATCATTATAGGATGTTATTTTCAAAAGGTGATTTGTGCCCATTTCTATGAAATGTTTCCGTCAAAAATGTAAAAGTAAATATTCAATGAAATTTCTTTCCTGAGTAATTTAAATTTCACTTAAAAAAACAACAACTTTTTTAAATCTTTTTATTTAAAACTGAAAACATTGGGACCATCGTGTTATGTTGTCCAAAGTGGTAATTTTTTTAATGATTCACAACACTTAAATATCAAAATATCAATCTACTTTTTCGTAATCCCTTTAGTGTAAACAGTTATTTTCGCAGGTTCTTTTAGGAATGGAATATTATCAACGTATAATACTATTTCTGAAAAAAAAAATACATCTAAACGATGGAGTCGTCATTTTAGTTTTAAGAAGCAGAAATATAAATCTTTCATGTCATAAGTCTCGAGCTGCTTGTTTCTTGTCAAATTTTTTACAAGTGGTTCATTTTTTGTATTGAAAATCAACATTGCATAAAGACAATCACTATTAATAGAACTTAAGCATTTATTAGAACTTCTAAGAAACTATTTTATGATTAACTAATATTGCTGGTAGTTATTTTCAAAGAAAAAGCGAACACCTATGATGATGAAATCATAACTCCACGATCCCAATCTCTGAATCCAATCCACTCTCTCAATAAGAAATTCATAAACAAAGATCTCAGCGGGATTCAATTAAACTGAAAAGAAATCAATAACGAAAACCCGTTCCTTAATTACACATTCCTCCAGACGCAAAGTTGTCGCCGATACGAAGAAACGTCCGAAACAAAAGAGCCCTTCAACGCTCTCTATTATTCCATATGTACGCGTACATGTTTCCATATATCCACCATCCGAGAGTCCTTTCTAGTTAACAAAGGCCCTCGCCTCCTTTTCGAGGTTGTCGCCGTTTCGCGGGCTTTTCTTTTATTTAAATTAAATCGTGGAACTTCCTCCTCCCCCCCTCTCTAGACGTTTCCCAGATTCCACTTAATTCTCTACCCCCTCCGCAAAGAAACTCTCGCTAATTGCTTCGTCAGGAATAAAATATACTACAGCTTCGGTATGGTTGCCACCGCCTCATTATGAATGCACATAATTTGAGAGTGTGGCTGGCCTGCTAGTGACAGGGCTCAGATATGGTTATTTTTCATCATATAAAGAGTGGCGAGGATTTTTTTTTCTGAGGTTTCCATGTTTAGAATCCGCGGACTTTGCATTTGTAATAGGGTATCTGTGATAGCATTGAAAGGCTCTTATGCATTGATAATTTTGAGGGAAATTTCTGAAGATTTGTCGTGTAGCCCTGATTCGTATCTTTCGAGTGTCATTTTCTGGGAATGACAACGTTTGTTCCGTCAGTTCCTTTTGGATATATTAAACAATGGTTTTCACTTGAGACTGAAAATGCTTTCTCTTAATGGGATTGTTTTCGTTTACGTCTGACTGATATCAAATAGATTCTGAATGTAAATGTCAGAAAATGTTTTAGTTAGTTGGTAATTTTTACATACATTTAAGAACATCAAAGGTTGGTTCTTTGTGAGTTATTATGCATTATTTATTTTTAGAGCCATTACGTGAAATTTCTTTTCTTTGACATAGATCTATGATTCTATTATCTTAAATTAATATATGTACGTCTTATTTTATCTTTTATTTAAAATTTCATATCGTATAGAACAGGTATTTTGGGAATTTAAGAAGTATTGTAAGGTTTATAATCCCCCAATTCTCTATCTGAGAATGAATCAGAATGTTCGAAGTGAGGAATAGCATATTCACCCCATTTAATCTAGTGAAAACAATAATAGTTTTCTGCTGTATTTTTTAAAATTTTTTTCATTTCTGTTTACGATACTGATGGCTTAGGACACTCCAAGAAGATATAATTCATGGAATTTGATCAGCAATAAATAACATAAAAACGTCTCAAATTTTTATTTCGATCAAGATAGCCCCATTCTAAAAAGTTCCACTTAATTGTGCCTGATATGTATATCAGAGTTTCCAATTCTACATTTAAATAAATACTTTTAATCTAAAATTTGAGAGAGTTAAGAAACAAATTCCAACCATAATAATAACCATAAGACTTTTAAAGAGCATCCATTTTGTGTAAGAGTACTGCTGCTAGTTAAATTTAACTGCTTGCATTATTTCTTTTATAAATTTTATACTTAATATTGTGGGTAGAGGACCATCGTTAACATATATTGAGGGATATATTTTTAACAGTAATAGAGAAAAACCGTGATAGTGAGTATTTGTAAACATACGAAAAGTTTTTATTTTCTAAGATTTGGTTTCCTGATCATATTTAGAAATTAACATCCCATTTAACTGAGACAAATGAATAAAAGCCTCTTTATATGAATTGAAACTACTTTATTTTATTTAAAATTTTTTGAAGAAGAGAAAAAAATGCTGGAGCATTAAATGACAACCAGTTAATGGCTATTCAGGCAGTTAATGTTTTTTCTGTAGAAACAAAAGAGGAAAAAAAAATTGATTGCAAACCATCATTTATTTTTGTTAACTTGCAATTGTTTTTTTTAAAGAAATCCTTTACCAGAAAAAATCGTAATTAATACCTTACTATTTAAACGATAGTAAATACCTTCCTGGAAAAAGATAAAGGTGTATGTTTAACTTTATTTAAATAGTGGCTTTTGGACTAATATTCAATACGAAACAATGATTAGACCAATATACTGTAATGGCATATGTAATTTGACTAGTAAAGTTTTTTTTATATTTCGAGAGAAACTAAAAACAGTTAATTTATACTTGCAATTTAGCGTTTTTTTTAAAGCATATTTATAAAGAAAATCGAGTATTTCAATGAAGTAAAATTAACACAATTTTACTTCAGTGACATAAAAACTAGATGTATTTTAATTTATAGTTAGTATGAATCGATCAGTGCTACATAAATTGTTTATTTCTTACAGGTATCCCTGGAATAAAACTAAGAAGTATGACAGTAGAAGAAGATAATCAACGTAAGCTTATTTTAAACAATTCCATAATAACTATTTTATAAATGTTCCTAATTTTTTACAAAACGTTAATTATACTTGAAATATTTTTATCAAATAGAAGTACAAATCAATATTATATACCTTTAAAGCATAGTACACCCTTATATAATAAATTCTTTTCACTATCCATTATACACTTAAATTTTCTTAACTCATTCCAAAATATACTAGTTGGTATATAAAAATAATCTAAAAATTTTAACTTAAATTTTCAAATATTATGTAACAAATATCTTTCTATAAATGAATCAAAAGTAAGTATACCTTATAAGTTGTTTAAAAATTAATAGTCTCCTTATACAACATAAGTTTTATGTAATATGCCTTTCATATATTCACCATTAGGGTTTATACAGGGTGATTCGAAATTACGTGGACAAACTTCGGTTGGGGGTAGAAGGGACCTAGACAAGCATATTTTGAAAAACAAAAGGGGGCGCAGATGCACCGTTAAAGAGCTAGGACCTAATGTAGTGCGAGGGCGTTACAAAAGGTGGTTTTCCCAAGGCCCGTTTAACGAAACAAAACATAACAGAATGAAAAAAATTATTGCATGAGGTACAGCAGTACCCGTACTACATACATGATACATTTTATAAAAATTGGACCACTTGCTAAACTGTGGGGGTACTTATAAAACGTGCAATATTAATCTTTTAGCCAAAGAATGGAGTTCCCTTACATTAGTGTAATGGTATTTAAAAAATGATGATCGGGGAAGGAATTTTCAATGATCACACATTGATCATTGAAACTGTGTGATCATTGAAAATTCTTTCCCCGATCATCATTTTCCTAAATACCATTAAGGGAACTCCATTCTTTGTTTAAAAAATTAATATTGCGCACTTTAAAACTCCCCCCACGGTTTAGCAAGTGGTCCGATTTTTGTCAAATTAATGGTGGAAGTAGTACGGATACTGCTGAACCTCATGCAATAATTTTTTTTTGTGCTATTATGTTTTGTTTCGTTAAACGAACTTTGGGAAAACCGCTTTTTGTAACGTCCTCGCACTACATTAGGTCCTAGCTCTTTAGCGGTACATCTGCGCCCCCCCCATTCCTATGCTAAATATGCTTGTCTAGGTCCCCTCTACCCCCATGCGAAGTTTGTCCATGTAATTTCGAATCACCCTGTATAAGTAGTTCTACTGTGTAATAAGTTATTTTTAATCCTGTCGTATAAAAATACAATGATTGAAGCGTTTTCTCCTGATTTTTGAACCTTCACTTAAATTCTCAAACTTGTATATTTTTGAGCTTTGATGTTTATCCTTAAACACCGAGAAGCAAATTCTCTAAAATTACACTACAGTTATTACTACACTACATAATACAGTATGTTCCATGTTGAAGATACCTTAATAAACTACCTAAATAATTTCCTTTTGTGGGGATTCGATGTATGCTCTTTACATAATAATAACACCAATGGTTAAGGACTCCAATATTATTTATTATAGACTAAGAAGAATATACGTGAAGCATCTTTGAGATTTGGCTCCCGACTGGGGGTTGCTACATTTCCCCAGAAGGTGAAGACCTTTGGCTGTGGTGGGGAGGTTTTTATCTCCCTTTTGGGGATTCACCACAGAGTATCCCCCCAGTGACTGAGGGGCATTGAAGGAACGATATGACAAATTAATATTCAAAGATGCATATAAATGAAGCACAGACATAATTTAAAGAAAAGAAACACATAAAAAAATGCACTAAATTATTTTAAAATAAAAGGAATTGTTATAATATATATAAAATGAATTTAAAATGAGGTACTATTTGATTGCACATAGTATATAGTACTATATATATAGATAGTTTCAGAAATTCTGCAATATTTTAAAAAGTAATAAAAGTAGCTAGTCTTTCCGGAAATTTCACACGTCTGCCCGATCTTGTAGTCTTAATTTCCTTTTCTTTTGATGACACAGTTTTTTTATGAGTTTGATTAGCAGATACTTTATCTGGCCCATTAGTATTGGTAGGGTTCTTATTAGTTACAACACAGTCGGACAATAAATATGCTGGTTTAACCCTGTCTAGTGATACAGTGGTCTTTTTCTCATTGATCATAATGAACATGGTTTTATCCGTTCGTGAAATGACCCGATGAGGACCACTGTAAGGCTGACAAAGAGGAGCCTGGACCCTATCTATGCGGAGAAACACATGCGAACAGGTTTCCAATGCGGGGTGAATGTAAGGATTGTCCTCACAGTGGGCAGATGTACCCATGGGATTTAATTCCCGCATCATATTTCGTAACCTGTCGACAAATGGTTCGTCACACACAGTTAAGTTAGATGATTCAATAATGTCACTGGGAAGTCGCAGTGGTG
The DNA here is from genome assembly GCA_963680715.1 of Tetragnatha montana. Taxonomy (NCBI): domain Eukaryota; kingdom Metazoa; phylum Arthropoda; class Arachnida; order Araneae; family Tetragnathidae; genus Tetragnatha; species Tetragnatha montana. Next base: position 36,463,614 of record OY796675.1, read on the forward strand.
GGGAGGTTTTTATCTCCCTTTTGGGGATTCACCACACTTTCTTAAAAAAAAAGGAAATATCGTTTTAATTTTAAAAGGAATTTTTTTACTCTCCATTTGAATTTAATTTATTAGAGTCAAAATATATGAATATAAGACAAATGCGAAGTAACATAATTCGTTTTAAAAGTCAATTGTTTCCTTTATATCAAGCCCTCGTCATGAAATATAGCGATTTTTAACCGCACAGCTAATATTAAAACGATGAACTGCTAGTTACAAACCGAAGAGAGTCATTATAATCGGAATGACAAATCATTTTAAGAATGTAAATAAAACAATCAAGCTTCATTTAAAATAAATGGTTCTAAACACACTGAATACGGTAATTGAATTGAATTTAGTTTAAAAGGTCAATTTTTTTTCTAAGTTTCTTGTCAAGCTCTCCCCGTGGTCAATTCGGATCAGATCTAGCGATTTCTCGTTCACTCGGCTTTCAATAAAACGATGAAAGGCGCGGTTACCCAGTTACTCAAACTCTTTGAGCTGGGCGCACTGAACGGGAAACCATTTCCTTAAAAATTTATTGCCCTCATAAATAACAGCTTAGAAGGCAACTATAAAACCATCGCCTCTGTAAGAGAGCAGGATAAGCCGCAAATTTTGTGAGTTTAATATGGCTTTTTTCGTAGCAAAACGTGCTAAAATAAATAGGGGATCCCACTGCGTCTCTGCTTGCGTTGGCTGTAATTTGGGGATTTTTTTATACGCAATTAAAATGAAGTGTTGGTTTTTACATTAAAGGCGTAAGAGGTACCGGGTGATTTTAGAAATATCGTTCGGAACAGGACTAATGCCAGCATGGGGAAGTTTGTTTCAAATGACCAACATTAGAATTTTATGTTTTCCAAGTGCAAGCTGTAAGGTAGGGTGTCTGAAAACTCCTTAAGTAGGGAAATAGCAATATAGTTGTTCTGTGTTTGTGATATTTTGTTGAGGTTTACTTTTTAACACAAGATGAAAAGGTAGTTTTTAGAGTCATGTTTATTAAACACATTATCATTTGCGTTCATTTTAAATTTTTATTTACGTACAGAGAAGGAATGAGCTCATAAATATAGGTAAGTAATAGGGGGTTTTTTTTGCAAAAATTAGGAATGCAATATTTTAAAGAAATTTTCAACATTTAATTTCAATTTATGATAGTTGTTTATACAGTATAATCCTTTGCCTTTAAGGATAAGATACCTCTTTGTGCAACCAAAACAGCTTTTGCAGTTGTTTTTACCTTTTTATCAGTTATTTGATTTGTCTTTAGGTGATAGAATAGCAATCTCAGTTTCTGTTTCCTTACCAGATTACCCAAAAAGTATGGATATAACTTCTTCAAACTATAAAATTTTTTTTACCACTATATTTTTCTTAAATGAAAAAAATGTATCAAAAATACTTTGCTTGTTGTATGTGTGATACATTTACCAACAAAAATAACAATCCCTGTAGTCCGTAAATTATATGATATTTTTATTTTAATTAATTACTTCACGTGTCTTTTTAACCTTTAATTACTTCACATAAAAGCATTTTTAAAAATGTAAAAATCAAAAATTATAAAATTAGTTTCTGGAAAAATTTCAAATGAAAATAGTTTTAGTAGTCAACGTTACACGAGTGGACCATCGTTACTTAAAATTGTTTTCTAGCAAATCAAAAACTGGAATAAATTAAATTACTATCAAACGGCAAGTTAGCATTCTAATAGATGTATTAAGTGATTATTTGCTGTTTTACGGTTCGCCATTAAAGTGTATACTTGATAAAAATTTTCTAAAGCTTATTTTTGTAAAAATATTCTCTAAAAGATACAGAAAAACCCACTAAAAATAACAGTTCAAAATTCCTGTTGTATGGCTAAAAGACCTATCATGGAACATAAATATGATTGTATAAATTATGTTCTAAAATTTTGGTAAGCTTAGGGGATCGGGTTAACTCGATGTTCCACTTTTGGAACGTTGGGAAACAAGAGGTTAACAACCTTACAATAAATCACAACAGTATCTCTCAAAAAAACTAGTGCAAAATGTTCTCGTTATTAGTTATTCGGTGGCTCCACCATCTTTATTTTAAAAACTTCTCCTTTTTTATACTACATTCTGCCTTTAATTGCACAGCATCCCCTAATCCCGGTTACAGGGTATAAAAGAAGCTTCAAACAGATGCATTAGAAGGCAAATAAATTCCGGGATCAATAGTTTCCTTTAAGGAAGGGCGAATTTTAGCATTTCAATCGATGTAATGTTTTGTCAATAACACCGTTAGTTGCGAAGCGTGAACCCCTCTTCCGTTTGGCGATTATTCGGGCATTTTTATTTTCCAGAGGCGACAATTCATCTTGCTTTGTGCTGAAAGAACGATTAAATTGAAACTGTGCTTTGTTATGTATTTTGTCCGCCCGGTTTATTGGCACGGAGCAGAAGGAGGCAGGCTAGGGTACATGAGTAGCAATAATGTTATTGAAAAACCGATACTTTGAGAAAGGGGGGGATAGATATAAGATTTTTTTTTCATTAAAAAAAGAAGTTTGGGCATCTAGAGGGGTTCCTTTTGTGATGTTTTGTTGAAGAAGGGTTTACAATAGAGGATAAACAGGTTTCTGAAAGTAAAATGCAATATGTTATCTCTGTATTGTGTTTTGGCGTTAGTTTAAGATTTTTTTTATGGGGGATTAAACTTTTTATAAACTAAATGATTTAGACAATGAAGAGGACCTTGTTTGTTTACTTGTATATATTAGCTTACATTTTGTTAAAAAGTATACAAAACTTTGTACCACATACATAAAAATATGTGGTTTTTATCAATGTAATGCGAGAACGGATATAAATTTTTAAAAACGTTATTAGTGAAAATAATATTTTATGTAGGAATATAAGTACAAAACAATTTTTTCTGTATTAAAGAACAATACGTGTGTTTGATATAGTTTTCATTAGAAAAATTAAATTATTATATAAACCTAATAAATGCCCTGGATAAATAAATGTTTGCTTCATTAAAAATGCAATCATAAGTTTTTATACATTTCTCCACTCACTGTAATTATTAATTATAATTCGTGCAGAAGATCCGAAAACGTAACGAATATAGGAAATGGTAAATATACTCTTCCTTATGTTTAAAACTAATTTGAAATTTCATTTTTTTCATAAATTGAGAAATACGTAAATGTTTTGTTGGGTTCAATCAAAAGCAACGTTTTCAACACATATTCTTTGAATTAAAAATAAACACCACCTTTTCCATGAAGAAAGAAACGAAAAATAAAACCGCTTTCCTCAAGAACTAACTTACTTTGGAATATAAATTTTAAGTCTTACTTTCAAACTCTTCTAGAATTTAAAAATTCATCTTCCGAAAAAGTATTTTCTAAAAATCATAATGCACTCAAACTCGTTCTAAGAACATCAGCCAAACAAACTCATTAAACTTAAAAATGGCAGAAAAAATCAAAAATAGATTTCCCAGCGCATGTGAGACTGAATAAACCGAACCTTTTTTTAAAAACTATTCTACAACTAAGATTCTTACGTTAGTTGCGAGCCTTATTAGCCGGTGTAGGTAACTTCGGAATATTTGAGTCTAGAGATAAGCGGATTTGGTTTAGGGTCGACACAGTTATACCTTAGTCTCAAATTGGCTTATGACTTCACAGCATGATGAATCTGCTTTGAAGGGTCTTGTTAATCTTTCTCGTAAAAGCCCATTAAAACAGGCGAGCACACTCTAATTTAAAACCCGTCTTTTGCCTTAAAATATATCGAGCGTTAGAGCTATTATAAAGCCTCTTGTACCCACACATGAAACATTTTCATTTTAATGAATAGCTAATGTATTCATTCGCTATCGCTGACACTGCAAAGGTAGGACTTTCAAGTTTCTCAAAGGATATCTTGTAAAGATTATTTTTAATCCGGGCGTCTTCCATTCTGATGATCGCAAATGTACGTTAGCTTTCGATTTTAGCACTTGAACATTAAGATGAATCGATGATAATATTGTTTCTACTCCATTTCTTTAAACATTTATTTTTTTTAGCCTTTGAGCAAACATTTCATAATTAGTGAAACATAATACTTGGAATTTTATTAGTTAAATACCTATCCTTAATCCATATATTTAGTTTCAGTAATATGTGAATTTTAAAAATTTTCTTAGGTTAAAAAGAAGCAAAATGTTTGTATTAAAACTTGAATAAATACTATGGTTTTAGTTTTATTTAAATAAACCGTTTAATAAACACTTCCTGAATATAATCTACAGTTAAAATACTAAATTAGTGTGTCGGTACCTACGTGTTTTGAAAATATGAGCCACATTTTTACATTCAACATTGTGGTGTAAAAATACATATAAAAGTAACTTAATGATATATTTCACATTAGAACTAAGTTTTGGTTCCTGGTATAGTACTTCATATATCTGAATCCCCATCATTCTCAGAAGTTTTATTATTTTTATTTAGTGAAAACAATAAACTTGTTATTTATAAATTTTTCATAATATAAATTTTTTGGATTCTGATATCGATAAACTAATCCATATATTTTATGATGTAAGAATAAAATATTTTCTTAGATCTTATGGGTTATTTTATACTTTAAACATTTTTATAGAAATTGAATGCTTCTAGCTTATGAAATAAAAGAGCATAAATACTTTCACACGAAAAGCTTTTTATTGATTTTTACTTCTGATTAAAGTATAAGTATTAAGTAAAGGCATTAAATGATATTTTTGGAAGTTTTTATTCCCAAATCCTGAAACATAAAGCAAGTTGATGTAGAAGCAGGGTCGTTCTAGGATGCATTTTTCCATTTAAAAAGTACATTCCCTGAAAAGCTAAGCAGGGTGAAAATACCATTTCCTTTCACATTCTGAAACACATTTCACAATTTCGACACTTCAATCATCACTTGTCCTTTGACAAAAAAGGGAAATAAACTCGCTTCGAATGTTGAAACAAATAATGTATTTGTTTAGGATTTCCCTTAATCCTACTCTGCAGGATGGAAATTCTATCAAACAAAATGACAAGTATAGATATTTCCCCTAGTTTGCGTTGAATTTTAAAAGTACGCTTTTTTTCACACCCCGTCAAATATTTATCGAAAACTGGAGTTACTTCTTTCCTTGCACTCTCTAGTGCTTTAAGTGTTCTTCAAGGGCATGTTGCACCCGAAGTGCACCTTTAAAAGCTGCTAAGTGATTCTTTTGCTCAGCCTTTTTTATATAAGAGAAGGGTTCTTGGGCCGTTTTTGGTTGAAGGGAGATTATTTAAAAATCGCTCAACCTTAACGTGACTTATTTTCCCTTTTTTTGTTGGAATTGTTTTCACCAAGAAAAAGAAGGGATTTATTTTCGTTAATTTATCTTCGTGGGATAAATTCATTGGTTGACTTAAAAGCTTCGGTTCTTAGAGCTGTTTCTAGTTTTGTGTGGAATGTACCAAGTTAGTTCCGCAGAATTAAACTCAGTACACTAAGTGCATTCTTGTGTAATTATTTCAATCTGCTAAAATCTACCCTATTATAAGTTATTAATTTACTCTGCTTAATAATTCCAAATTCACAATTAACTTCTATAAATTACTTTTATCAAATTTAAGAAGATAAAAATACCTCAAGGTTTAATTCTAGGCTTAGCGTATGTTTGGGCTAGAGTTCAAAACACATAAAGGTAAATTAGCTCAAATTCTATAATCTTCATAGAAAAGTCTGATAGTTTTACTACAATGGTTAAAAGTAAAGAAACGTATCTGCATTTTTATTATTTTTAAATGGTTCCTCTGCTATTAGCCTATTAACATTTATGTCTAATACGGAAAAATATAGCATGGCTAATTCCCAATAGAAAGGCATACAGAGTTTAAATTTAACCACCCAATATATAACTTAATACTTCTTCATTAAAATAGTTTCGTGCATGATTCGTAACAACATACCATTGGTAAATACACTTTAAACAAGCTTAAATAACACTAAAATCCCCATTTTACATTATTTTTAATAAAAAAAGTACCCATTCTAATGCAGTGCAAGAACGGGTAATAAATCTGACGCTGGTTTTTAGTAAGAGCAAGGCATAAAAACAGCTCTGCCTTTTTACGTTGTAAATTTTCCGCAGAGAAGCCGTGGCTTTATCTCCCGTCACGTCCTGAGCTTTAATAACATCATTTCCTAATTAGGTTTCACAGCAGCCGTAAATTACTACATCAGCTAACGATGGCTTAATTACCAGCAGCTCCCCACTAGAGTTCAAATGCTTAGATTTCAGAAATGTAAATGCAGTTGTCAGCCGAACTGGGAACTTTGGGATCAATTATTCTTATGTTTGGAAATGCGTGGGGTTTCTAGAGTAAATAGAAAAGATGTTGGGAAAGTTTTTATTCCTCATTGTGGTCTTTCCTCTATTGTCTTCATTAAGTATACGACAGAAGCTTTATTTTAAAATTAATAAGTATTGCTATACCCATGGGTTTCTTTTAAAGTTCCATTTGGATTTTTCGCTGTTATTCTATACTTATTGTGGATAATTTAACATATGTTATAAGCTTTTACGTAATAATAAAAATATAATGTCATTTTATTTAATTATCTATATTGTATTTGCACGGAACTAACATGAATTTTAATTATTAATTAAGTAACTATTTATATAAATCTTTTTCAATTTATTCACGGTTTTTTGGTTCTAATTTATCTCAATTGGTCTAAAATTAAGAATTAAAAATGTAATTTAATATTTTCAATTTTAAGTTATAGTTGTAATACGTTCCACACTATGAACTTTAACTTATATCATAAGTTAATAAACACCAAAAAAGTAGTTTTTAATAAACCATGTTCACTCAATTGATATTAATCATTTTAAATATTTAAATATTCTTCCAGTTCGTCATCTTTTTTTCGATAAACTTTGTCTTTATTTATCCCGCGGGGACGCGCGTGGGGTCTAATAGACCCCGACGCTTAAATAAACCTTCATAAAAACTCTAATTTTTAATGAAAATGTATGAAACTCCGTGTAGCTCCCTAAAAGGTTTCAACCTATCACCTCATGAAGTTTAAATAAAGTAGGTATGTTATTTTCCGAGTTAGGTTGTTGTTTTTATTGAAATGCTTCCAAAACTGTGAGGATTAGCGCGAGTTATAACCAAAGAGATGTCCAAAAGTACCTAGTATCTATATTTTTTCTTGCTCTAAAAGGAAAATTTAAGGTAAACACCACTAAATTAAATTGTTACACAATTTTTTCACATTTCTTATGAAAAATATGTAATATCATAAGAATTCGGTATGAAATGTGAAATAGTCTAATATTATATCTCAATAAAAATCAGTCAACTTAAAAATGAGTTATTATGCACTTTGAATGATTAAATTATATGTTTAAACTTTCCGTGATAAAATTTTTGCATAAACTGAACGATTATAACGGAAAACGGTTTGCGGGGTCTGATAGACCCCGCGCGCGTTCCCGTGTAACAGAAAGTAGCGCGCGTCCTCCCGGGTTATATTCAAATCCGAATGCATGTATAAAAAGAAACAATATTAATCCACGTAGACCTAAATTATTCAATGCCTTACCTACAGAAATACAAAACAGGGCCGTTGAAATATATATTTAAGAAGAGGTTAAAGGATTTCTTGTTTTCTATTGATAACATCGAGAGTTTCTTTTCTTTGTAGATATTCATCTTTATCCTTTCAAAGTGTTTGTTTATTTACTTAAATATATGTCAATGTCTTTTTTTTTAAATTAACTTCATATATCTGCTAGTAAATATTTTATGTACAATCCTATGGCCAGCAGTAATTATAATTTATTGGCGCCCTGTTTTCCAAACCACCTCTTTATATTTCTTTGTTTTCTTTCCTTTTTTTATAAATTAATCTTATATGTGTGAAATGTCTATATGTAATAATACAGTCACCTACATGGATCGAATATGATCATAGGTGACTATAAACATTTGTTGTATTTGTTCGTAATAAATAAAAAAAAGCTACTTTAAATACTATATTGAAAAATAACCATAATAATTTTTCTTTCAGAATTGCCTGAGTACCACGCCGTCACAGGGGGTCGCGCCGAGCTGCCTTGCAACATAACTCAGCACTCCACCGAGGACAAAGTGTCCCTGGTACTGTGGTACAAAGAGGACGCCCGGGCACCCATCTACAGCGTGGATGCGAGGAACAGCCCTCTAGAAAAGGCCAAGCACTTCCCCGGAAGTACATTAGGCTCCAGGGCCTACTTCGAGACTTTCACTAAGCCCACCGTTCTCAAGATCGAGCCCATTCAGGAGAAAGATGCCGGTATTTATAGGTGTCGCGTCGACTACAGATGGGCCAGGACCTTCACGCATAGCATGATACTTAGTGTTATCGGTAAGTCCGGCTAACTGGATGGCCTCTTCTCTGTTCAATCTGGGTTTTTCGTCTGGCTCTGGATTAGCGACGGCGATTTGGGTGGGTTGTTTGCAGAAATAAGAGATTTGGAGAACTCTGATTGGGAGGTGGAGGTACCGGTATGAATAGTAGTTTTTATGAAAACAATTTATTAGGGATAGTACTTTTTTTCTGCAGTTCTTCAAGTAATAAGTAGAACATTGATGTAGCGACCCCAATGGGACCAAGAAACCACAGTCGTTTTAACGAAAGGAAGTTAAACGAATAAAGCTATCATTATGATAATACAATCGACATTTATTATAGATTGTTGTAAAGCTTTATTTACACCACCGCGTCAAAAGAGGTTAAATAAAAAAAAATGATGTCAAAATATTTCTTTCCTTAAATTTTTGGAGCAAAAAAAAAACATGGATGAAATTATACCTTTTCACCCCTGTCCCAAATTTCTAAAGGATTCAATTGCACTCTCAAGAGGTCGTACCTCAGGTAGTTAAAAATTTTATATTGCTCAGTAAGCTGTGACTGAGTTTTGGTGATAAGGATCTAACTTCAAATAATACGTAAGCCACTGTAAAAATTTAACACTAATTAATTGAAACAATAAAAACTAGAGCATTAGTAAAAATCCAAGTGAAATAAATTGGGAAACTAGGTGGAGGTGCCGCCACAAATTTGTTTCATTAAACACTTTTAAGGTTCTATCTATGTAAAACATATAATTTAAAAATCTGTTGTTTCGGTCCACATGTTAAACCGCTGGGTAATGAAAAGAAAGTAAAAAACACCGATTAGACTTGTGCTAGTACGAGCCATTAGATAAAACTATAGACTTAAAATTTACTCAATAGATGGAAAGTTTGGAAATTTTTATAGTACCTACATTCTTATGCATAATATTTGTAATTTAAATTAATTGTAACGTACTACGTAATGCCTATAGTATATAGTATGTGTTACGAGTAATGTGATAAATCTGGGCATTATTAGTAATGCCCGCGTATTCGGGCTAAGTGATAAATGTCATTAAATTTATTAAATTTCCCGCTACCCAATTCAGGCCTTATTAATAATGCCCGATTTATCACATTGCCCGTAACATATGCATTAAAGTAGTTATGGTTTGCTTACGTCCATTGATGGATAAAAAAAGAAACTAAGTTGATGTTTGTTCCCCATGTTTAAAAGCATCAGAATAATATTTTAACAAATACAACGTATTATTAAATGATTTTTAAAATTGTGATAATTATTTAGATAAGATGGGAAAATAGCAAAAAATAAATGCACATTCAAAATTAAAAAGAAATACATTTTCAAATATGTTCTGAAAAATATAAAGATGCATTAAAACATCATTTTTTTATCGGAATCTGATCGAATTAAAAACCAATTTGAAAGAAATTCTGTTTTTTGTTTCTAAAGGTATTTTATTTTCTGTATGTTTTCCTACGTTTATGGTATTTTTACTAGCGTTTCTAAGAATGAACATCTAATAACTCAAAAACGAGAAATTATTTTAATATCAAAATTCGGAGAATCAATAAAAGAATACTAAATGATACTAAAATACTAAATGAAAAACTATTTATAGTCATATACTACATCTCAAACTCATAAATACAAAATGCACTCAAGATAAATTAGTCCCAGGCTTTCATCTAAATTTTGTGAAAACACAAATAGCCATACTGCAACAGTTCTTACTGGAGAGAATAAAATTGATTCATTGAAACTCTATCAAAATGTGCTACATACTGCACTGAAGGTTTTTCCAATACTCAGCATCTACTTTAACATTCCAAGAAAATCAAAGTGACCTCCAACACTCCTTCCTGCAATCATGTTCCATCAATACAAATTTAAAGAGCGGGTTTGGATGACTTTTTAAAACTCCACCCCCCTCTCTCCCATTTGCGTTCGATATTTGTTTTTCGCATTCCGAACAACGCTGCGGCTTTTTACGCATTTTTCTCTGGCATCGGAGAAACGGAATCTTGAAATAACGGAATATGTTCTTTAAAATATGAGATGCAAATTCGAGCCCTCCAAAAGCGGCGGGTTTTCGGAGAAAAACTTTCCAACTCGACGTTTGCTAAGTGGTGTCATGGCGCGCGGTTTTTGATTCTTTTTTGATAGAATGGTTTTTTGTTGGGTTTTGCTTTGTTTAGTTTCCTTGTAGAGAGACGAGGAATAGAGTGGGCATAGAAACTCTAAATCAAATCGAAGTGACCATGCCAGCGTAGCTCGGTACCCAAGGCAACTGATTCCCGGAATTGTTGATAGAATCGACTTTTTTACAATGACGAATTTCTCATTTACGATGTTTTACATGGATAATTGGTTCAATCACCAAAAAAATAATGATACAAACAAGTGATTCTTAACTTGAAACACTAAAGTGGACCACTTAAGTCTAAAATATAATTTATGGACCACCCTAGGACAGAGTGGTTTAGAACCGTTCTCCGCCCGTGTCAAAATTTAAAGGCAGTTCTTCGTTAACCATGTTAAAATATTGTGCCAAAATTTAAGAGGTTTCATACAGTTACTTCAACAACTGTATTTTAACCATATCCCCTAAATATGTAGAGATATATTATTATTAATTAATTTTAAACATAGAAAATTAACAGTTTAATTTTCATGGTTATAGAGTGCACATTGATCGTGTATGGACATGAACTTTTCTTTAGCATCCCTTTTCTTGTGTGTCTCTTTCTGTTCTTAAACCCCTCTTTGCTCTTGATCTCTTTACAGCAGTGGTTCCCAACCGGTGGTCTGTGAGAGTCTTGGAAGTGGTCCATGAAAGAGCCCAGTAGGACACTAAAATTTTTCATTAAGTAAAAATTTAAGCTCATAAGGAGAAAAGATTGAATTATATCCTTGACGATGACTTTCGGCTGAGTAATTTGTGGGTATAATAGTCAACACTAAATAGTTAACAATACTTCCTTTGGTATAAATATTGAAATTGAAATTAAGTGCTCTAAAAAACATGAATACATTTTATGCGTTCTAAAAATTTAATTAGTATATCATAACAAAAATTACAAACTTTCGGGAGAAATAATTAAACTTTTCTTAAATAGTTATATTTTTGAGCATGACAATTATTTTGATCTTCATGCTTAATTTTAAGAAATAAACTTTCATCTAGCAATTTTATGAGAGTGAAGGATTTTAAGCCATAAAGGGTGGTCCGTCAAGGTTCCAATTTCATACTCAGTGGTCCGCGGACTAATGAGAGATGAAAACCTCTGCTTTACAGCATACCGTAGCTCTTGAGCGTCCTTTTGAGCTCGAGCCTCTCTTTCTTTATTTAAAAATTATTTTTACCTTGCGTTTTATTATCTAGCTTCTTATTGACTTTAGAATCCTTTTATTCCTGAGCCTCTTTCTGCTTTTGAAAGCCCTTTACGCTTCATCATTATTACAAATTTTTTACAAAGCATTAAAATTGAAACTTAATATTTTTTTTTTTGGAAAAAAGGACAATTTTCAGAACATTTTTTATTTGTTGGAAACTCTTACGTATATCCATATTTCCATGCATACAAGTAAAAGTATATGTTTAATTTATGTTAAAAAAATCAATTAAAAATAATATACATATATTACGGTAGGAGTATCGTTTTTAATTTCGGGCATTTTTGTAATTTTTTAATTTGCTTGTTGTGCTAAATATGAATTATTATGAAGCAAACACATAATTTACTACCCAAAAAGATAATAAAATACTGTTGATTGTAAAAAAAAATTATACTGGGTTTCTTTATCAGCCGAATCAACGGATGTCATGGACAATCATTTGGGAACCACTGTCATTAAAAATTATCGCATTAAATATAAAGAAAATCAATTTAATAGTAGTAGCTTAAAACTTATTGAACTTAATAGTGAAAAATTAGGGTCCATTTTAAAAGTTGCAAAGAGTTTTGGAAAAAAAAGTCCTTTAATTCGGTTCTTTCTGAATCTCAGGCGTAAAAATAACTGACGATAGAACAAAATGTTAAAAAGCAGGATCTCTTTGGATAGATATAGAATTTTAAAATTATCACACTTTTATGAAATTGTCATTCTCATCCTCTGATAGTTTTAAAGGTAGAAACAGTGATTTGACTTTAACTAATCTTTCAGACTGTGGGACTTTGATATCTTCTTGCCCTTGTTTCCGTATTGTCCACGGGCGATAACAGCCGATGTGGGCTCTAGTTATTTCTATCCTCACGAGTCCCCTTGCGCTGCGAGGGAATTTATAAGTTTCCCCAAAAGTAGAATCACGGAAATCGACCCATATGCCACATTTTGTTTTAGATAACAAATGTGACAATGAGTTCTCTCGAGAAGGGCTTCAGTTTAAAATTACGTTTTTTAAAAGGAGGACGAGAGTGTATTTCAAGGAGTTGAAAAGGAGAATTTTTCCTTGAAAGGGATCTGTGGTATGAAAAAAAGACGCGTCCTTTAAATTTCAGTTTGAAAGAGGAGGGGAAAAAACTTCTTCATTCAGGTTTTGTTGGATAAAAATACTCTACTTTAAAGTAAGGATCGCTGTTATTCCCAAACTCTTTCTATCAATACATTCTTAATGGCCCTTCACGTTATGAATATATTTCTTAAAAATAAGTAAACTTTTATATTCTAGGAAATGAAGAATATTCGAGGGTATTTATAAAAAGTACCCACCTAAAGAATGTTTCAATAAGTGTTTCTGGTGAGAAAAATAAAAACTTCAGAGGTTTATTTTCAAGTTTTAATGACAAACCGGAAGATTTTTTACTGCAACATCAATGAACTTTTTAAATAGAAAATAAATGTTCCAATATCAAGTATGTTAATAAATCCTATATTTAGTTTGCATCTATTTATATCTGAAGTTACGCATGCACTGTATCAAATATCGTTCGTCTTTCAAATGGAATAGATTATACATATGTTTTTTTTTAAATTTATCCAGTAGCACATTTGATTCGGTAGAGTAAGTAAAATAAAAAAATGAAAGTAAAACATTTTAAAATATCTTCTTGAAATTGGAAAGTAGGCACTGATAACAAGAAATAGTAGAATTGTAACAAAATATTTACTGTGGATGTGTTTATTGAAAACTATCAGTAAGACTGAACGATTAGAGAAAAGAATGAAAGAAAAACAATGGATAATATCAATCAAATACAAACTACCTAAATCAATCGAAATATTAACTCAGGTGTGAAACCAATAAATCAAAACATTAAACTTGGTCAGAAGTACGAAGCAATAAATAAATTCCTTTTATATCTACTTCGGATCGTTTATAGGAAGTAAATCGGGTTGAAAACTCGTATAAAATTCTTCTAAGCCGAATAAATCCATCATTTCCTCCTGTTTAACGCTATAAAACAGGAAATTCAGACTGGTACGGCCATCGATATTTATAAGACCGGGATCAGGTAAAGAAATATGGGGATTGAAGGCTCACAAAAAACTATTAGACTGTTTTGGAATAAAGAACAATGTGTTTCAAAATGTCCTAGTGGTGAAATCAAATTAGAAGGGGAGATATTTTCTACTAATTATTAGTCTCTAAAACATTCAAAAAAGAAAAAATACAGAAGTTAATTTAAAGAGTTTCTTAAGGTTCAATTAGTGTTTTTTTATTATATAAGTTATACAACGATTGGAAAAAATGATACATTAATTGTACTACATGTAAATCACAACTGGAGGCGGTACCTACATTTTGAAACCAATAAGAACACTATTTTAGGTGATGAAACAGAGCTGTATATTAAAAGACATGTTTTTGCCACGTGCCTTCATTCTTTGAAAGAATTTCGTTCTTCTCTTCATTAAAAACATGATTAAGAATATTTTAGGCTGTAAACTAGTTTTAAAAAAGAATAATTTAGAGTTTTTAATAGAAGTTTTGAACGTTACATTCACGTTTATTCATGTTTTAAAAATTATTTCTACTTACTTATGCGGTATGCGAAAATATATTCCTCGATCCAAATGTTAAATAAATGAAGTTAATAATTATTTTGGAATTCGGATTTTGTGTTTAGTACAGTTCAATTAGGAATAAATGTTGTTAAATGCATGAAGGGATATTCGTTTTTACGAGCTAAAATAATTTAAATTTTAGAAGATAAAAATAATATTCCCACTAATCTTTTGCAAACTAAGATAAAAATAATATTAATGCAAATATAATATAAGAAATGACGTTTCGTTATTCCTTCGGCAAGTAATTCTAAAGTAATTTAATGTTTTATACTCTTATTAAAATAAGAAAATTAATTCAACAAAAATTTAAAAACATCGGATGCACAATGACTGAGAAATAGTGCTCTGATTGGTTTCAAACGCAAATACCGCCCCCCCCAGTTGCGATTTGCTTGTAGATTTCTGAATCATGCGTCCCGGTAAATATCGTCAAGCTGTTTTAACTGTCAAAAATTAGAAATATTGCCAAAAACTGCAAATAATGCATTAACATACACAGTTGTATGAGTGAATACCCTAAACGTTTTACAATATTTAAACATTTGGAGTCCAAAACAGGCTGGCGATATTTAACGGGACAGTTAATTGAAATGGACCATGAAATCAGATTATTTTACTTGAAATATATAAAAAAGCAGTTCAGTATATTTTCCACCAAAATAAAAATAAAATATTTATTTAATCTTATAAAGTGCGAGAAATTATTTGAAAATGAGTGTTTTGGTTTAACATAAGATGCCATTATTATTTTTTTTTTGTTTTAGAGTAAGGTATGTACACAATGACATGACATGATGAGGTAATGAGACACAAATGGTTTTTAGTAGTCAGTGGGTTTTACGCTCTATATCTTTAAATTATAACTATTATGTAGCATATACTTATGGTTAAATTTAATATCTGAAATGGTTTTAAAACGATTAAAAGCTGCTATGAAGTTATTACCATTAATAATCAATGGCAGCATAGTTACATCAATATTTTTTCGAATGCTAAGGCAAACATTACTTTCCCTCCCAAACAATGAATATTACAATGCTCTCTACACAACAAATAAAATGTCCTCAAATCTAATGTCCAATCATTTTTCTATTGGTAATTAAATACAAAATTTCCTTAAATTGAAATAAACTACTTCTTCTTCGTCTCGAAATATTCCCCCCTATTCCCCCAATTAACACGGAGAAAAATAAGATGAAAAGACAGAGTACGGTTATTTTTTTCTCCCATCTACAGCACCACGCTCTGCATAGATAATTGATATCGAACTGGAATACTAATTCCCTCCACCTAACAGCAAGAATTAAAAAAAAATACCATCATTAAAAAACAAGAATTAAAAAACGTGTACACCCTTAATATTTATTAGCAGCAAACGCCTCCAGAATACAGAATCTGATTTATCTTCATTCCCGGTACCCTTTTCTGCCTAGGCAACAAAAAGTGCACGAAAGAAAAAAAATGATTATTTAATTTTCTAATGCATTTTCCCTTCTTTTTTTCCCCCAACAAAGACCCAATCAGCTCCGGGAATGGAATCCTTTTTCTTATTTTTATATATTGTTCAAATCTGATTGTCATTCTTCGGGTTAATTTTCACTGTCTCCCAAAAGGATCGGGAGCCCCTCAACCTTCGGTTTAAATTTCAAACAAGACTTGCTATTCCTAAAGATTTTCTTGATTATTTTCCTCTTCTTGCTTTGATTCTTGGTGTTCTTAATTCGTTTTTAGGAATCGAAAAAATACTCTTTTTTCGTCGATGATCATTATTTGGTCACGTACTCGGGTCTTTCCAAGCTTTATTATCAGCAAATGATTGCTGACAGATGAAGGAAAATTCAATTTGGTGAAGTCAAACTATTTGAACATTGTCCTGATATATTTAGCTACACGTATGGAATTGTACAATTTGTTTACGTAGTTTGTGAATAAAATCGAGGCATTGATATCAATTACATTTATCCCAGGCAAAAAAGCCTATATTAAAAGCCTTGGTAAAAATACAGTTATGTATATTTATTCAAAATAAATGAAATGTCAACTTACTTAATGAATACTTACTTGAATGGGTGAGGGAGATGCTCTCTTCAAGTAACACATCAGTTACTAATAACAAGGTCGTAGATATTGACCCACTGACTATTTTCATCAGAAATTTTTCAAAATGCTGTGGCGAAGGGTACTCTGGTTTAGACCATAGGCAAGGATCATTCAAGACAAATGCCAACTTACCTAGGAATCCTTTCTTCACTCGAACGAGAGAGATCTAACATGCATTTTAGCCGTTAGCTTGGCACATCCCCTGATTTGTGTCAAGCTAACGGCTAAGTTTTGTAAAAGACGTTCACTCAACAGTAGCGAAAGCGAAAATGATTAAAATCATTCAAATTCATTGTTTTACCATTAATTACCAAAAGTATTGTTGAAACAGTGTCTGCAACAATGGGAAGAAATTTGTTACTGAGAGATGCAAATTTTAGCCCTCCCTGCCTTGAATTCATAATTAATTGTTAGAATATTTTTTATTTACTTGATAATATATATTCTGAAGATGAACGAGCACTTCTTGATGGTTTCTTAAAATTCCTGAAAAAAAAATCTTCACGAAACAGAAAAGCTCTTGCAGCAAAAGTTGCCAGAGCTTTCTTTAACACCGCATTTCTCTGTTAACTGAACTTTTTCTGTGTGATACGATCTTTTCGCAACTATAGCCGCGTTCACAACAACCATTCTAACCGGGGAAAGGCAGAGAAAACCGGTTGTTCTTCCACCGCTCTCCCTACGCTAGGGAAAACCTCACCGGACCATCCGTTGAAAATTCTCCCCTGCGCCATAGCAGTAGGAAATGTTTTAATTGGACTAACCGCCTGTAGAGGGCGCTCTCGCTCGCTTCCCGTAATGTATTTCTACAAGCTCGCTCGCTTGTCACGTGATTCTTTCTACCGGTAGGACGAGTTAGATGAGTGCACTTGTGAACGGGCTATTCTATTTCCTCACGGTTAGTTTTCGGAGATCCCTTTTCCCCTACTTCTTTAGCTCTTTCTCCGGTTGAACAGGTTGTCTGTTGTGAACGCGACTAATATGTAACTTTTTTCAACGAAAGTGTTTTGGGACATAACCCACTAAAATTCCCCAAGTTGGGGAAAAATGAGACACCTGTATGTAGAGAGCCAATATGCAGTTCAGTAAATATAATAGTATATTCTATGTATAGGTAAGTTCCCTAAAGTTGCAAAAAGATCGTATTTACAGAAAATATTCAGTCAACAAAGAAACCCCATGTAAAAGAAAGCTCTGGCAAACTTTTGCTGAAAGACGCTTTTCTATTTCCTTACGATTATCTTTTGAAGTGTACTTTGAAACACTTTTAATTTGGCCATTGTAACATCAATCTCTGTATTTTGTTTTTAAAAAAAGTCTACATTTACGAAAAACTACCTAGTTATATATATTTTGATAAGCACAATGTTGCCGAGTGAATCCTAGAGACAAACGCTTTTGAATTTATAATTGTACAAACAGTTAAATGTACCACGCGCCATAAAACGTGTCTGTAGTTTGCCACCTCTGAAATAACTTTGCCCCATGAACCACACTTTTAAACCACCCATCCAGACAGCTATTACTAAGCTTATCCCACTTTCATTTAAGTGATTTAACAACGTTAAACTCTTATCAACACTTGACTTAACACTACACTGCCACACACACACACACACACGGATCCTTCACAGACAATCATCATCCCCACCTAGAGTATTTACCCGATCCCATGTCAGGCCAGCCAACACGATCCCAGAACCAGCCTCGTATCTACAGCCGGTCCGCATATATTTGTAAACAAAATTATCCATTACCCCTTCCGTCTATGTTCGGGTCGAGATAAGAGAAGGCAGCGAAACTCTTCCAGCGTTAATACATGGCTATTGAAGGATTTAATAACACCACGTGGGGGGCTTTATTGTCTCAACGGGGCAGATGTACCCGCTGCTGTAGTTTATAGATAGGGGTAATGAGATTTCATGCGTGGGGAAATGGGACAAAGAGCGGTCAGTGCGATTTCTATGGGAAAACTCCCGCCGGTGTGGAGATTGATAACTGGACCTTCCTTCGCAGTGCTGTGTGATGAAATGGCCATTAATGAAATTGCTTTGTACTGTTTCTCTCGCTGGAATGCCGCCCCGTCCATCAATCCGTGCGGCCGTCGCATAGATCATAATGCGGAGGATTGAAGGTAACGGATTGGTGGGGTTTAATAAGATAATTGAGTGCTGTTTGTGTTCGGAATGAATGGTTTTTGAAAGTTTGTGAGATAGCGTTGACTTTCGGAGATTGAAACATCTTGAATGAGAAGGGGGAGTAAAGATAAGAGCCAGTGGAGATTGGGATTTTTAGAAATACAACGCGTTTGTAGCAAGGGAGATATATTGCAATTCCTAAATTCCTCCTTTTTAGTACTTTATACTGGTTACCTAGAAACTATTCTTGGAGACTTTTGTTTTAAAGGAATATAAATTATAATTTGTTACCATTTGGTGTCCCTCAGAAAACGAATAAGCCGAGATCAAGTTCTCCACAGAAACAGTATATAGTGAAGAATAATTATGTTAATTTTTTAATTTAAGTATTAATAATAAAAAATCAATGCATGGTTTAAAAATTACAATTAACTAATTATGTCACACCAGATCCTTTTTTTTTTTGCAAACCTGGAAAATTCCGTAACTTTCAACCTAAATATATTCATAGAAAAATATAAATACTAGGTTAAATAAGTAAATAATTGAAACTTAATGGATTATTGTGGAGTGTGTGGAACCTTTTAAAAGTAATGTTAAAGTAACTCCAAAACAAAAGAACCATTTCTTTTTCGATAAGAGTAGAAAAATTATTTGATTTAAACTGTGCAAACTCATTCTACGAGTACTTAAACAATTTAAAACTATTTCCTCGAAAAAATATAATTGAATATTTAAGAATGTACTACATAAACTTATATTTTCCCAAATACGTAGATGACTAAATTAAAGTTTAATACTGATGTAGGTATTATTTTCTTCTATTGTTGTTTTGAAAAAATGAATTTTTTTTAAAATTTTATTAGTACCTAGTACTATATTCAATTACTACAAATTTTATCATAATTTTGAAGAATTCTTAAAATAAAAACTTTCTCTGGATCTTTATAGCATGTAATTTTAAATATATGAGGCATTGGTAGAGTGTTTACTTTAATTTTCCTTCCGTTTTCTCCTTTAAGTAAAAAATGTAATACTACAGGCCATAAATTTTAATCTCAATATAAGGAAACATAGAGAGTAAAGGCTTCGTCAAATTTAAATAATGGGAATCTTCATAGTATAAAACTTCATTCCTTGTAAATGAAGAAATATATTTAAAAAAAAAAAAACTTCGTTGCTTCTTTATAAGAATTGTATAATCGTTATCTTAAATTTAAATAAATTTACAGGAGTTTTATGAAGAGAATTTTCAAGGCACAACCAACCTTATCACTGTTTTTAGTAAAGAGTGAATTTATATTTGAAAGGATGATTGGAATAAGGATTTACCATGAAAAAAATTTGATAATTAAGTTATTAAATGAGCGTATTTATTATATAGAAAATATGTTTTTAAAACCCTTAATGTATAAACCTCATCGTATCTCGCTAATATTGATTTTAAGAAATGGAGATAAAGCTATTAATAACAATTTATTAAAAGCAAAATAAAACCTAGTGAGAAAAGTTGCGGTTTATCAGATTCGAGAACTCAAACCTAAAGTATGAAGATACACACGATAAATTAATTTATTCTTTAACTTCTTGATTAATTTAATATTCAACTTTAAAGTTTATCTCAGGATTCAGGCACAATGCAATTGAAATTGCAACTATTAGAAAAAAACTATCGCCATTTTTGAATCCAAATCTAACCCTTACTCCTAACCATGCACCCAAACGGATGTTACCTTCGTATTAGCAGAAAGGCATTTAAAGAGTAACTCAATTTATTACATTATCACGCGTTTCATTTAACATAAAAGAACCAACACACCAGTAAAATAACCCCATTACATCAAACGAGGCTTAGGCAGACTGACGTCACGCCTTCAAGTCTCTCCAGCCCGCATGCCTCCTTCGTAAACCCACCAATCGAACGGTTTTTATCGAAGTGCAGACTGGTGTCAGCTCCAATAACCGCCTCTTAACACCAACGGACAAATGAAAAACTGCAGGGCGGGGGCCCATCAGCCGAAACGCTTAACGAGGACGAGCGTTCCTGTTCGTCCGATAGATCGGAAACGTCCGAACCAATTCATAGCCGGCCCTCATCATTCCGGAGGATCAATGGAAACGTGGGACGAATTTCGGGATTGGGATTTGTAAAGGTGATGTTGGGGATGAGGGAAACATCCATCATGATGGGAATGTGCTGCTGCTCCCGGAAAAAGTGGAGATGGAAGTAGATATGTCGGAGGTAGAGGGTTTTTTTTTTCAATTTTGGTCTAGTCTTATTCGATAAAAGTTTGGTTTTTTTGAGGTGTGGGGAGAGTGTTCTTTTTTTGACTGAGACGATGGGGTGGATGTTGCAGGGTCGATACTCGTTTGGTATTTCTGGTTATCGGGAAAAATAGTTGGTTTTGAGTTTTTGAGGGGGTGTGTTTTGAGTGTAGTTGATGACGAAATCGATTTTTCAAGCGTGACTGTATATGTATATGTATGTATCCTACTAGAGTAGAACACAACTTTCTTTTTTAGATTAGTTATGGTTTTGTAGAAAATTTAAAGCTACTTTTTAATATGGGGACTCAAAAAATTATTATACATATAATGTTCCTTTCGAATCTTTTTTCAGATTAAATTTTGTTTATATTAGAATAAGTTAAATCACAATTTATTATAAAAATCTTATTTAAAAAATTAGTACTGGTTTTTAATTATGGTTCTTGTTGGTGTATAATTTACGCAATAATACAATTGAATATTTCTCAATAAGGCGTTTTATTTCCTAAATATTTGTCCATAAATTGTCATGATTATCTAAAAATACTCTTTCCTGTGTATAATAGGTTTTAGAAGTGTAAACTCTATCCAAACTCTGAACTGATATACATTTTATAGTATGAAACGTAGTAAAAAATTACTACCAAAATAATGTTTCTTTATGGAACTTTACTATACTTCATTTACACTGCAGTGAACCAATGCACATACCTTTATTAATGTAGAAATTGACCCGAATAATGCCAATTTCCCCTAAATTGGAAAATAAATTTAACATTGTTTTGTAAGTTACAATAAAAACAATAGGTAGTTCGCATTTTATATGCATGGGAAATGAACATCGTATACATTAATATTTAAAGCGCTTGCAGCAACAACAAGCTAACTCTAAGAGCTTTACATTAGAGTTAGTTTGTAGTTGCTTCAAGCCCCTCAATCATCAATTTATTAACTATTCTTCTGGTATTGAAACTTATGATAAATATCTTAAGAACTATTTTCTTTTTACAGTACCTCCTAAGGAAACAATCATTCTGGATACGGAGAACAACGAATTGTCTGGAGTGATTGGTCCTTATGATGAAGGTTCTGAGCTGAGATTGAAATGTGAAGCATTAGGAGGTAAATAGTTAATGTTGTTCTTTTCTGGATCATAGCAATCTGCATAAGATAGTTGTCAGATTACATGTATGATAAACGTGATTCCCTTTATTTAGGATTTCCCCCAGTCGAAGTGTATTTTGTGTTTAGAAAAACATAAAAAAATGTGCTGCAAATTTAAATTTATCGATACTTTATTTTATATTAATATTTAAAATTATCAGATCCCCACAAATTTATACAATTTTTGCTGACTTTCTTTTTTGTTCAAGATTTAGAGAAACAACATAGAACACGAATAAAATATTAACTTAGAAATCACTTCTTATCAAAACATACCAAATATCTGTTAATAAAATCTAAAAATTTACATGATAAAAGTTGATTTAATAGATTCGATTAAATCTTACTTTCCTTGAGAAACTTTAAGTGTAAAGAACATGTTTAATCAGATGGTATGGCAGTCATTTAATCAAATTATTTGAAAATTATCTTGATGGTACACTATTTGAGAAATAAAAATAATATATTTTAACTTATAAAAAAACAGTAGAGATTTTGTTACTAGATGAATGCACAAAAATTTTTGCATTTAGCAGCAAAATAAACCTTGGAAATTTTCCATGGTTCTTAACCATTTCCTTTCAGATAAATATTCATGTGGAAAATTGCAGAGTCGCCTTTTCAATACCTCTCATAAAGTAATCGATGATACAGTTCGTATCACTGGGGATATTTTTTAGGATTCGTAGAAAAATATTGCTCGAACACGAAATTAAACCTTAATTTGCGGACACGCCAAAGAAAATACTTTTCTCTACTCTGTGGAATTTCACGTTCCACTTCACGTTACCGTGAGTCTTTTCAACGAATCCTATCCTTCTATCTTTATTAAAAAATAAGTGTCTCCACTTTTTTTCGTCCGAGAAAGTACCTAGATTAAAATTTGCCCTCGAGATAAAATTCCTTTCAAGCATAGTCTGTAAAAGGAGAAGCCAAAACTGCGTGAGATATTTTCTGCTGATAAAATCAAAGGGGGGAGTTTGAATTTGAGGAGATAAAAAACCCTTCAACTTTCACAAAAGAAAGTTTCAATAAATCCTGATATTAAGGTCTCTATTGTTACGCTCTAGGATCCAGAATTCTTACGGTGAACTGGAGATAAGATAATTAAGCACTACACTCTGCTAATAATTCTTCTTTTGCTTGGAAAGTAATGACTCTACCTTATCTAAATACATTTTTTGATCAAACATGTATGATTTAATGAGTTAGTATCATTAAACACATTTGAGGGAGAACGGACGGTGAAAAGTTTCTGGATTTAGGGGTTAATGCTTGAACTAGTTTTAAAGAAGTAGGCTTAAGAGACATGCGCTATTATTAAACAATACTCTAGAAAATGTTTCTTTTTTCTAAAGAAAATGCTTTGTCTTCTATTCTGAAGAGATCTTATCTTTTCTCAAAATAGATCAGGCGCGTGCAAATATTGCTGTAGGGAAATTTCAATCAATAGGGAGTAAACTTCTTTTGTTGTACACTTAGGTTGGATAGTTATTTTTTATGACTGTTTTTTTTTAATATTGTTTAAATTACTCCCCAAAAAAGATAGTTTTTAATGTCTGGCTTTATTATTTTTAAGGAAAAACTTAACATGAATTTCCAAAAAATATGTTATGAAATACAAAAATGTCAAAGTATCAGTTTTAAATTTTTTTTCAACATTATCTTAAATGACTTAGTAAATTTGAAAGATCATATGACATGAACAAAAAATATTCAAGTCCAATTCTTTTTTTTAAACTGTATCTACACAACACAATAATATATTGCATATAAAGCATGACACTGTTAAATGGGGAGAAGGATACAGCTATAAGAAATGATTAATAGTGAAACAAATTTATTCAATCCAAGCACACGGAATATGGTATTGTAAATAATATAACGTAATAATAATTCGCATGGATGTTTTAATATTAATATTAATCTAATTGCTTTTCATATTCCGTCAAATATTAACAAACAATCTATGAAAAGTAAATTCTGTCACCCATTACATTCTCAAAAGCCCCAAAAGAAACTTCTGTAAATTAGCACTTTGGTCCCCGAACAAAGCCCTCAGGAAAATCACAGACTCGACACACCACCTCAATCTCTCTCGCCAATTTAAACTCCTCCTAAATAACACTCAACAACAGAAGAAAAAAAACCTCCTCTGAGCACACATCCACCTTGATTAACAGAAAAAGATTACTTCTCTTTCCAGAAAAAATCGATTCTGTCCCGGCAAATGAAAATGTCGATTCTCATGCACGGGTATTTTTCTGGTAGGGAACATCAGGGAATCTTAAGTGAAGTTGAAAGACAACTGACATGTCCCTTGTGAATAAAAGCGTTCCCCTAGCATCCTGGGAATGACAGGAGCTTGATTAGGATGGGACAACTGGTTAATAGGACATGTCTTCCCCAGATACAAGGCGACATCGACCTTCTTGGTAAAGGAGACTCGGTGACCGGGAGATAAAAAGTTGATTTCAGTTTCACGGAGTGTTATTAGGACAACAAAAGGTTCTCGTTGAGGAAAGTGTTGGCCTTTCTTGAAAGGGAAGGTTTTTTGGGGAAGTATTGGTGATTCCATTTTGGGGAATTACCGGTGGTGCTTTTTGAAAAGGTGGGGATCTTTAAGGGTAGTGGTTTTGTTGAAAATTGTGTGGTGGCTAAGGGGATTCGATTGAAATGAATTTCCAAATAATGTTACCAAAAGGAGTGAGTTGAAAAAGAAAAGTTTGAATGCAAATAAAGAAGCTACTATGTGGGGTTGTGTCGTTAAGGATATGTATTTATTTAAGCAAATTAAATTCTGTAAAAGTTATTTAAATCTTATTTTTAATCTGGACTTTTAATTTAAAATAAAATTTAAAGGATATATAACGGAAAACTATATTTCAAATTATATTTACTCAAAGGAAGGAAGGAAGGGAAGATATGTATGTGCTACGTAGTACTAAAAGAAAATCCCCGCATCCTATTAGCACACGAAGTAATGTTTTTCCAGTTTCCCTCATGGCTGTAGTAAAACTAATACCATAATTTGCGTTTCATCCTTTAGCACTAAAGAATGATGTTGATCGTCCGAACAAATGTATGCTAAGATATGAATAAATAGTTATCCTTTAGGAATGCGAAGAAAAACAATGTATTTAACAGTTCTACAATGCTTTTTCTATGTAAATATAACATGATATTATTTACAGGTATTAAAGAGTGGTTTAAAAAACTACAATATTTAATTTAAACCATATTTTATGTAAAGTAATAAAACATTACTTACCAAGATTTATGATTTGCATATTTTAAATGTTATTGCAAATGGAATCTCAAAAGTGTTATTCAATAGTTTTGACATGTTATCTACAAAAAATGGAATTCAGTTTACCTCGGTTCCTTTCGGTTCTGTACTCCTTATATAAATCCTTAATGTACTCCTTAATGTAATATTAATATTACATTAAATAGTTACCAACATAATTATTTCCTCGAAGCTTAACTAAACTTCAAACAGTATAACACGATTACTCTGAACCACACCACATAAGTTCAGAACCCAAATGGGACGCAAAGCTTCAGTTCCAAACGACATAAAAAGTGAGGTTAGAATTGAATATAAAACCTTTTACTGATAATAAATTTTGAAAATATGCAGTATAAAACTTAAATTTCTTTTCATGTCTTGCCCATTTTACAAGGTTTATAACTCCACGTAAATCACATCAGACACAGAACACCCCTCCTTCTCAACACCCCTACACGACACCCCCTCCCCACCATCGTTAAACTTGATAACGATTTTAACGATAAGAAGTACGTGCTCGAAATTCATTCAATACCAGATACGGACGTATCACTCACACGCAAAACATAATCAAAAAATTCTTCCACTCCATTTACCGTTTATTAATTTAGTTTTTCCCTTACTTTTGACCGTCTGATATTACTCAATTTAATAGCGGTGGCACAGACAGACTTCTCTCCATTTGTTTTCCAAGTCAGAGAGATCCATTAACGAGATAATATCAGCGTCCCCTTTTATTTTCCATTAGCAGCGTCCATTTGTACGGCTCGTATTTAATGCCATAGACAGTTTTGAGCACTTAAGAATTTCTACGCCCTTCCTTTTGCTTCCTGTATAAGCCTCTTAAATTTACTAATAAAAGAGCCGTATTGATACTGGTGGAGTTCTGGATTGATTTTCTTGTAGCTTGAGAAATGAGAGGCAAAGAAAACAACCGACAGCGCTTCCAAATTAATGCAAGTTTCCGTACCCTGAGGGGAAATGAAATTTTCCTTCTTTCTAATTTTAAGTCTTAAGTCATGTTAATAGGATTAAAAGGTTTTTGTAAGTTTCATTATAAATTTGTTCGGGGAAGTGTTTTTTTTTCTGATTATAAGCTAAGAAAATGATATTCCTGAGGTTTATAGTTCATTTTAAAATTAGATAGCAGTGAGAATCACTTAATAAAAATGATATCGTTGTTGTTAAATTATTTCTTACGAAGAAGTATTTTATTGTAATTATATATATAAAAAAATGATTGCAATTAAGGGCTAATAAACAGAAGATATTTCTCTGGGGTATTAACTATCATATTACAATTTAATTATTGAAGAAAATAATAGTGTTGATGAACGAAAACGCAGGGAAATTTAATAAATTGAATGAAAGTTTTGATTTTTCTTATCAAAGAAAATATTTTTATTATAAAATAGTCATTTTCACTTTTGCAAATTCCATTGCGCATATTTTATTAGAATTTTTATCAGTTACTTTATTTGTTCGTTTTTGAAGAAACTCAAAAGATGTACTAATTCTTTAATAAATAATTATGACCGTATGAATGTAATCAGCATTTATTATTTTTTTAACATCTGATTTTGGTAAGATATTACAGAAGCTAAACGTATCTGTGTATAGCGAAACTTTTGCTGAGGAATTAAATTTTAAGTATGCAAGCATTGATTTTTAAATAAATAAATACAAGAACATCAAAGGTTTTTATGAAATAAAAATCTATATAAAAAAGGAATTTTTAACCTTCAACAATTCGCGTTAGAATTTTTTTTTCACCCTTTGAGTTTAAAAGGCCGCAAATTTATTTTCTTCTTTTTTTATTTTCCTTCCAATTTATTTTATTATTTAATTTCGCCTTAAACGTTTCTTCTCATCTTATCTACGAAGGACTTGCCGAACCAAACTTGAAATCACCAAAATTGAATGAAGAGTACTGGTATATTTTGTATTTTAATACAGGACTGAATACCGTTTTTAAGCATTTTTTTTATTTATGTGGACTTTTAACCCGAAAATAATCTCTAAAAATATTAATATTTTATCTAATGTTTAAGAATCATATAATGAGCAGAATTCACCGTTGTCACAACTTGAAAGGAAAAAAGAAAGTTTCTTATACATTGGTTTATTCACACATGACGATAACACACTACAAAAACATAACGGAAACACATCAAGGTTCTTTCCGGTTCTAACAAAAAAAAGCACATTGCAAGGTTCATTTCCAATAAAGATATGCATGGTATTGAGTTCCACGTCAACGTTGCGACGCTAACGGGAAAACCCTACATCAGGGGTTCCCAACCTTTTTGCACCTGCGTACCACTTGACTTTTTGAGAAATTTTGGCGTACCACCAGACCTAAATATTTTAATAAACGTATAACATTTACTCTTCTAAAAGGGTTCAAAGGCTTTTTGAATTAAATTCCTGAGAAAACTTCATATTTAATGGTTAGATATTTGTTTATTTATAACATGCTTATAATAAAGGAGAAATAAAAAGATGAAAATGGTATTATTTTACAGTTTTATTTATTATATACCCATAGGTCTAAAAACATACAAATGAAAAATTAGTACAAACTCAGCAAAAAATTAATCATAATACATTACTGTCCTCGCTTTACATATATCACTTTGACTCAAGCGTACCACCTGAAACGTTCTCGCGTACCACCAGTGGTACGCGTACCACCGGTTGGGAACCCCTGCCCTACATCGTGCAATATCGTTACAGGGTAAATGTTCTAGTTAAAGGTAATCAAAAAGCATATCACAAATCCATTATTCAGTTACTAATAACGACTCTCGTCTTTTCTTCAGGCATCCCCCCTCCCAGCGTAACCTGGTGGAGGGGGTCCACCCTCCTGGACGACACATTCGAGACGCGGCCGGACGGGGTGGTCAAGAACGAACTGGTCATCACCACCCTGATGCGCTCCGACCTGCTCATGGTGCTCACCTGCAACGCCAACAACAACAATGCCACCGTCGCCGTTGCCACTTCGGTCAAGATAAATCTTAATCGTGAGTCCGCCGTTCATTCATCTTGATGGAGAAGAAGGGGAAGAGGCCGCCGCCTCAGACTAATTAGGTTCAAATGAGGCTCGATTATGCGAGGGGGATCGGATGATGTTTCATTAGCGTGATCACAGTCGGAGATAAATTATACTTTTGTCCTAGATTGAAAATGATATCGATGAATTTAAGATGACTGCCTTTTACTTTTTGGGAAAAGTTTTATTCGATATCATAGTTTTCCCTTTATGTATAATTTATCTATTTTAATTTTATCGTTAAGAATGTTTAGTTCGTTTGAGAAGTTGCAAAAAAATTAAACTCATGCTACCAATAAACTTTATGCTAAAAATAATACACCAAAGTGCCGCTCAACTTTTTCCCAAATTATTTAAATACAACTTTTAATCAAAAGTATTGAAAATAAGTCTTTAGATATTTGCATATGGGTAAAAACTGTAGAAAAAATGTACTTTATTGATATTTTGAGGTATTTAACGCACATTGAAGTTTTTGTAGTCTAACAATTTTAGTTATTAGGTTATTTTAACCACAAAAATCAATCAATCAATAGATTATAATAGATAGAATAATCAATAGACAGATTTATTTGATGTAATGTAAGGATAAAGGATAAAGTTTGATGAAAATTTAGGAATTTTCCCAATCAGTTTGTGGTTCAAAATTGAATGTACTAAAATTAAATTTTAAAAATACATTTTTTATTCGCGAAATGCATGAAAAGTCCAATCTATCTAAAATATGTGTAGCAGACTAATGGGATGGGTTTTTTTCAACCTATTGTAAGAGAATAGCGGTATATTTTATGGTCTCCAAGTATTTAAATGATTATACAGCAAATTCGTCTTTTGCAAACTCGTAAATTGTTCATAAAATTCAACCCAATATAATTTTTCAATATCGATCATCAGTTTAGTAGTTTAAAAACATACCAGTGTGTAAAGAAAATCGTTTTTATGAATCAATATTACCAAAGTAGGTAGTGCTTTGTTTAGATAACTGTTGTCCATGCTAGTAATAAGCTGAATTGTTTAGTCTGCATATTTTATAGACCTATGAATGCAAAGGTTTTTTTATATTTAAATTGAAGTGTACAATTTAAATTGAACATTCTGTAGTGGCCTTGGTAAAATGTCATTAAAGATATGATGAATATAAGTTCATACATTAAAAGGAATTATTAAGTCAATAATTTTAGTTATGGTAACTAGAGACACAAGAGGAGAAAACGTTTTTAAAAATTTAAAATGTTTTATTATAATTAAACAATTTTTAGCATCATATTATAATTAACTAAAGATTTTACTTAGACCCATTCCATACAAATCTGAAACATACATAAAGCTAAGTTAAAAACTATTGTCTACTGAAGCTGCTGAGAAGCTAAACCACATGTCATTCAACCGATGATTCCTTTCAGTGCGGCCGATCGAAGCCCGCATCACATCCCAGAGAAGGACACTATCAGCCGGCAGAAGATCAGAGCTGGAGTGCACGTCCTCGGGTTCGAGACCAGCAGCTCGCATTTCGTGGTGGATAGGCAAGTCTCAGCTGGCCAACACTTCGGAAAGCTTCTCCCCTGACCGGAACCGCACTACAAGCGTCCTGAACTTCTGGCCGTCCGGCGACCACAACAACAAGTACTTGAGCTGCCGGGCAGAAAACCCCATGCTTCCCGGACAGGCGGTGGAAGACGGATGGACGCTCAATGTTTCCTGTAAGTGCAATTTGTTCATTACTGTTTATTAATACATTTTCCGGGATCGTAGGCCATGGTTTTAGGACATTAAATACGTACGTTTCTACCTCTGCTTCGAAGGGCACCGCCACCGCCAATGACAACTTATATAAATAGACCAAATTTTTAAAATGTAACATTTGAATGTTATTGTTTAATTTGGTATATTTATAAGTTGTTACTGACGGTTATTTGTCACTGAGGATGCCCTGTGAATCAAAGGATGAAGCGCATGGATTGTCTTAAAACCACAGTCTACGATCCCTGAAAATTTTAAATGGAAACGTTTCGGATCGTGGAGGTTTTTAAGATTTTATTGTTGATTAAGATTGTAGTTTTATGTTATATTTTTGAAATTGGTAAATGTTACAAAGATTATACATATTCAAAGTGATTATTAATAAACACCATTTTGAAGTGGTCATAAAAAGAAAATCTATTAGGCCAATAAAAATTCTACTAGGGAGTCATGGAGTTTTATTTCCGCCCAAAAATAATGTTACGAATTTTCAACGCCCGGGGGAAAAAGATTATGCATGAAATGCGGTTGTGGAAAATAAAACAAGAGGATTCTATGTGTTAAATCATGTTTTAGACGTGTTAGTCGTTTTAACACTGGTAAAAAAAATATTCTCGAAATGCTCAAACATTTACCATTACTATTTTAAATTTTATTGATTATTTGTTGTATTATGTGTGATTTTGACAGCTTAATGTTCAAAGCAATTTTATATGGTTTTAAACTTGTGTTGGCAGGAAAATATAAAATTAGATTTTATTTCTTATCTGTAAAAAAGTTTGATAATATTTAATCCTGAAAATTCCATTTTATATTTGTTTCCAAGTTCCTTTAAGTTCCTTAACACCTTTAACATTCTTTGATGTTGTTTACTTCAATGCATATTAAAGCAATAGAAGATTTTTTTTAAAAATAGTTTCATAAAATGTCAAAATAAGTTAACTTAATTTATGCAAAGGTATGTGAGCTTTTTATACGAAACGAACTCCTTATTAGATTTATTTTTACATCATCTAAGCGTCTGGAATTATTAATGAAATTATTTGACATAATCTTTTGTTTTCAAAATAAAAGCGAATGATATAATTCTGAAACCAGTGTTTTTATCAGTATCAACAAACGTTAAAAAAATAATTTATACTGTTAAATATAAATAATGTGTTTTAATATATTCTATGATATCTTTTTATCTGCTTTCCATTTCATTTGAATTCCAAATCATAATATTCTTCTTTATTTTGTAACTAACTTTACAAAACAGTTTTGCATCAAATTAAAACTTAATCGCATGCTTTCAACCCCAAACATTTCATGAATGAAAAACTAATCTTAAACTCTTAACAATTATTGCTGCCATAATACAACAAAAACAAAGCAGGGTAAGAAAAATCGTTTATTTTCCATGAAGAAAGCCCAGTAAGAAAAGTAGCTGATTTGAATTTTCTTCATTTACTACCATTTAATTTTTAACACATTTAAGAATCCCCTCCAGAAATAGTGGATAGATGGAATCACTCAAGGGAGGAATAATTCATAAGCTCCCAAAACGATTTTATTGCCGACGCTTAAAACAGCAATAAATTACCCATTCATGAGTAAACAAAAAACCGTAAATTAATATTCATATTAAGTGAAGCTTCACCGATTATTCTCCAGCAAGGAGAAGAGCATTAACGAAATCCCAAATAACTAACATCGAGAACAACAGCAATAAACAGCACTAAAAAATAATCATCCGATTCTTTTCCGAGTTCTTCGATCGGATCGATCCAACGGGTTCTGAAACATCTGTAAAGCATAAATTTACGAGTGTGCGCCAATTTAAATTTAAACACACTTTTGTTCGCCCTGGAATCCATTAGCGATTGGGAGCACTGGCAAATCTTCTCCCAGAGAAAGGAGCGAAAAAATGGATATTTAATTAATGCCAGGTTAGTCACGTAGAAAGAAGGGGAAATTTGCAATTCATGACCAATCTGTAGCAGCTATTCCTTTTTGCGCTTTCTTCTTCTTCACCCGGGCTATCTTTTTCCTACACGATTTTCATCTCTTTTTGGGGCCTGTTTTCGTTTTCTTCCAGTTGATTGGGTAAAATATGATTACGCCGAGGCACAATTTGGAGGGATCCGGCCTCTCTACAGCTGCCGTTCATTGTTCGAAGGTCTGTCTTTAGCCCGCGCGAGTTTTAAAGAATTTTCTTATGGATTTCTCCCCGCTCTTAAGAGATGAATAATATCAATGGTGACTCTTCCTGGATGAGATATTCGCGGATCGGAAATTAGTTTTCGATTGGGGATAGCAACGATGTAATGTGTTCAGGGGATCGAATGCGTCGTTCTTTTGGTTTGTTTCGCTAATTCATGGTGAACTGGATTTTGTTTGTTGCGACTCCATCGCTGCTATAATTATCGGAAAGTAAGAAAGGAACACATGGGAAATTACGTTCCGCTCGAGATATCTTGGAACAAACATGTCAGTTTAATTAAACCGTGCACTTCGTATACGTCGAACTAAGTAAGACTAGAGATTGGAATGCGGATGTTTTTCTCCGCCTATTGTTTTCTTTAACTATTAGGTACATGATGAATTGCTTTGAGATAGTTTGTCATTTTTCTTCCCTGTAAAAATACTTTTGGTTACCATTTTGGAATTTTTTAACGATCATCATACTTAGATTAGCATTATGAAAATTGCTTTCTCTTTTACTGATAAAAAACTCTCGACACTAAGTGGACTTTGATTACTTTAAGGACATTTTTACACGAGTGTACTTGTGTATGATATCAGTATAGAAAAAAGAAATTCAGAATTTCCCTTTTTCTCTTTACATTATTTATTTTTTAAGATCCATAAAATAATTAAGATAATTTAGTTTGAACGAAATGACTAAGAGATTTCAGCTCATTATTATGAGTACTTTTGTATCTTTTAAATGTTGATTATTTAGAATGTATTGTGCATACTTGTGATAAATACATCTGGAATATATTATGAGAAATGAAAAGAATGACGCGGTACTGGTTTTCTGGTAACAAATTATTTAAAAAGTGAGAGATTGTTTTTGTCATTCCAATTTAATTTCGAGTAGTTGCAAGTTAACAAAACATGTCTTGTTCCTGTAGAGAAGGAATTTCTATTATTTTCTGTTGACTGAGAAAACTACCGAATTAACCAAAATAGCAAAACAAATCGAAATTTTCTCTAAAATGCTTAACTAAAAAAGTTAATTTCATGACTTATACACATTAAAAGTTTCACTCTAACCAGTTACATGGGAGAACTTGAACAACATTTTTCTCTAGAATGAAAACATCTTAAGCTCAATTGTTTTTAAGTTTAGCATTATAACTGTGACAAGCTTTTCATTCTAGTTCTAACTCCTTTCAATTACAATTACGCCTTTTTATTAATGCAGAGCAACTTGGATAATTCCTTGGATTAAAAGGACCACTGAAAATGTTCGAACTATCCACGATATCGAATTAAAGACGTCGATTTATCCAAGTTGCAATAGCATAATATCCTCTTTATATAAATTAATCAAAAGTAAAACATATGCCCTCTACATTATAAATAAATTACTCGAAGAAATTGATTTCTACCGAAAATTTGAATTTCTTCCTTAGAATATCTTCTTTTAACATAAACCTTACTTCATCAATTTCATACTTATATACTAAACGGCCTTTTCTCTGCTGCCTAACCAGCGGTTAACTAACATACAAAAATAAATCGCCAACTCTGATTAATTACTGGTTATTTATGCTGTGTGAACAGGGCTAAAAGAGTATATAGTAAGCAGTATCCTTTTTGCATTTTTACAGACGCTCCGAGAGTGCAGCTAAGTATCAAAATCGATCATGGAAAGCAGGCATCTGCGAGTGAAGGCAGCGACGTCCGGTTCCTGTGCGAGATTAAGGCCAACCCTTGGATAGTTGACATCGGGTGGCTGTCGGAAGACGGCCGTTTAGTCAACGAGCCCGACATGGGAGTGATAATAGCGAACAACACATTGATCATCAAAAGAGTGCAGAGAAAACACGCCGGAAACTACCAGTGTTATGCCACCAACTCCGAGGGAACGGGACACAGCGAGAAAGTTTTCCTCAAAGTGAATTGTAAGTAGCTCCTTTTAATAT
Organism: Tetragnatha montana; assembly: GCA_963680715.1. Classification (NCBI taxonomy): domain Eukaryota; kingdom Metazoa; phylum Arthropoda; class Arachnida; order Araneae; family Tetragnathidae; genus Tetragnatha; species Tetragnatha montana. The sequence continues at coordinate 36,497,948 of OY796675.1, forward strand.
TTGCAGATAGTATCTCTTTCTTTCACATTTTAATATCTATAAGGCAGGGGTTTTTTTATGAGTTTAATTGTAAAAGCATTTGGGTACTGAAATGGCTTTATTCTTCCCTTTTGGATTTTGTCATTCAAGAGACTACTTATTTAGTATGGTTCTCGAGGATAAACACTTGTAGGATTATAAATAAGAGTTAATTTTTATCACTTGTAATGATAAAAACTTTGGATTTTGTTAGTATTTATTAAATGTCAAAATATGTATTTATATTGTGCTTATGGTCAAGTATTTTTCAAGATTTGAAGTAATTAATGTTTTATAACAATAATCCCAAAGGAGTAATATTTATCAATGACTAAAATGTAGTACAATGGGTAATTAATTTTCATAGTTATTAGTAATATACAATTAATGTCTAATTTTAAATGGCTTGAAATATTAAAGGACAACGTTTTTTTTAATTACATCTGAGTTATATACAGGCATTTATTTTTGAAGTTGTAATGTATGTGTGATTCCAAAAAATCAACAGAATATATTAGCAGCAAGTTTTTAGTGTCCTTCTGTAAAGTTTTACCCTGATCAAAGAAATTCCACTTCAATGCATTCTTAGGATATTTTATTTGTTTCAGATTCTCCTGTATGTAAGCCAGGTCAGAAGATAGTGTACGGTGTTGCTAAGGGAGAACCAGCAAGAGTTGAGTGCACAGTTGATGCTGAGCCCTCTGATGTCAGTTTTAGGTGGAATTTCAACAACAGCAACGATATTCTGTCATTTACTAGTTCAGGACCAATGAGTGTAGCTACCTATATCCCTAGAACTTTAAAGGATTTCGGGAAACTATATTGTTGGGCGAAGAATAAAGTTGGCGACCAGCAAGTTCCTTGTATATTCAATATCATTCCCGCAGGTAAGAATATTTTAAAATAATTCTTATAGGTTTTACTGTTTGGTTAGAGTGTTTTGATTCTTACAAAAACTTTAATGTTTTAGATATACCTACCGATTATTTTATTATTACTTGACTATTTATTTTTTCGGATGAGATTATTTTTAGTCTAACAATTAAAGACTTTACAATCATTTCAGTGCTGTTGCTTATTGTTGAATGTATCTTTTGAAATAATTTGCTTTAAAACTGTTCCAAAACATCCATGAAGACTAATTTTTGTAACATCTTTAATGAATTAAAAAAAACAGTTTAGGTTTATAAATGCTAATATTTAAGCGTAGCTTTTAATGTTTAAATGTAGTTTTTTAAAGTAATAGTTATATATTTTTCATCTCATTTTTGTGTGTGGACTGTTTTCATTAATTCTTCCTGGGATTAAAAAAAATGAAACAAAAATTACAAAATTCAAAACAAGTTTCATAAAGATGGATATTTTCCTAAAGAAAAAATAAGATAGTACATAATAGTCGAGAAGCAAAATGCATTTAGATTGGTCACTGATAAAATTATTTGTAGTGCTTAGTTATTTTCTTACAGGCATGCAAGCATTTCCCAAAAAGAACTTATTGCGCATTTTTTATGTAATGATTCTACAGTTCTATCCTCTTCAAAATAAGCGTAATATTTGAAATCATAATATATGGCTTGATTATCTTACTATAAAGAATAACTTTCTTTTTCCTCATTTTTCAGTTAATGGCATAATTATGCCATATAATAAGTAACTTTAAGTCCCCCCCCCCATTTTCTGGTTAGTTTTCACGAAAGCTATTTGAAATTCACAACCATTCACTGTCATTTGATTACAAAATCCCATTGTCTAATGGACAAAATGTTGTAAAATGCTTTTGTAATTTTTATTCAGAATATGGTTCATTTTACATAACCATTACTTCTATGTATATTTAGATTATCATTACACAAAGTATTATAGATAAAACAAAATGTAATTGGCTCATTTTCAATTGTCAATAATAAATAATATATTTTATCAAATTTAGACTTATCATGTGATTTATATATTATATCTCTGTGATATATGATCAGTGACCAACCTGACTGCCTTTTGTCTACCCTTAGGGCCCCCAGACCAAGTCCACAATTGCTCAATCACCAATTACACGTCAGACTCGCTGCGCATAGAGTGCGAACCGGGGTACGACGGCGGGCTGCAGCAGAAGTTCTACCTTGAGGTCTATAACGAGGCTCAGGAATACCTGGAGAAGAACTTGACTCGGATTGAGCCCTCGTTTTACGTGCAGGACGTACCTCCGTCCACGGAGTACTTCCTGGTCATCTACGCGGCCAATATGAAGGGGAGGAGTCCGTCTGTCGTGATAAGAGGTTCCACTGAGGCTGCTCCTAGATCGGAACAAGGTCAATAGAATGCATTTTTAGTCGACTTAATTAGTATGTAAATAGTGTAGTGGGTATGAGAATGAATTGTAATGCTTCATGAATTGCTTTTAGTATCCCTTTAGTAGTACGGTGTAGAGTTTGTACTAGTAGATTACTTTAATGGACTCTAACAGTCTGACGTCACACGGAACCAACACGTGACCTACTGAGCTTGCAATTGGTTACCACAGATACTACACTAGTAGTGTTTGTAGTGAGATATGATGATAATGAGATATGATTTGATATTGAGAGTTTGTTTACCACCGACCAGTGGCGTATATAGGAATTTATTTCGGGAGGGGCCCAAAATTACTCCCCAGCCCCTCCTTATTCCTCCACATATTTGATAGGTCCAATGTAGCTTTTTAGGTGATAACTTAGGTTCGAAGAACTTAATATAGGAAAAATTGTTAGTAATAAAAATACAAGTACCAAGGGGGGGGTCCTCCCCCAGAAAATTTTTGGCAGTTTGACTAAAAAAACCTAGGTTTTTAACTAGTTTTGGTACACTAAGTCCGAATTTTAGATGTATACATTTTTATGAACTTAATATTTAAAAAGTTATTAAAATAGAGTTCCAAGTACAAAAGGGGATCTGGGGTCCTTCCCCAGAAAATTTTTAAACTTTACCCCAAAAAACAGGGTTTTATCTTGTGTTTGGAACACTTAGTCCGAATTTTGGACAAATATTTTTTGGTAGGATTTGGATTTTGGTGAACCCTTAAATGCAGTGTTTTAACTTGTTTTGGTGCACCTAGTCCGAAGTTCGGGGGGGCCCCGACACGTGACTTTTTATAGTCTCGAACCAGATAGGCGGTTAGAGTCCATTGTGTTCATGTGATTTATACATTTTACTGCTAATTGATCTCTCAGAATGACCGTGGTCTTAGTACTCCAAACTTAGTTTTGAGTTATTGGAGATTTTCTTTGTAACGGCACCTGTGCTGTTCCTACGGAGAAGGCATTTTTGAGGCAACTCTTAAAGGTATATTATTAACGTTTGGCTTAGACAACTACAGCTCACAATAAAGAATCGAAAGAAGACCAAAGTTCCTTCTTTTCTCAAATTTTTATTTTTTTTTTCACCTAGACCTCTGCCATTCTGAGCAGATCAATTAAAGAAGATTCTCCAGTATGAAAGCTTGGGGAAGCTAGATGCCAAAATTATTACACAAATTATTTATAACATACTACAAGTAAATAGAAAGGAACCCGGATTTCGATAAATTATTTGAACACTATTTTTTTCTAGGTCCGTATTTATATTTCATTTCATTAAACCTGACTAAATCTAGCCCCTTTAGTTATCAAGAGTAAAATGTAGAACTAATTTCAGTTTTATCAAAATTTGCGTTCCGAAACCCGTTTCTTAAAATCCTAAATGAGAAAACGTTTGTAATTCAAAGTACAATAGACGTTTTTCATCCAAACACACACCCTCACACAGCAGAGACACTTGTAGCACATAGGTAAAACAGTCAATCTTTTTGAAAGAATTTTGAGCACAGCCTCATTCAAATGGTATTATTCAAATATCAAATTTCAAACAAGTTCCGAAATTCTACATTTGCATCTCAACCTAACAGTCAACTTATTCTTATTTAACTATATAGTTACTCTAACTATATAAATTCCTTGTAATCTCGAGAAATTTCAAAGTCAGAATAAAAAGAAATAATACGTCAGTAACAAAACTCCACCTTCCATCACTACCTAAAAATACCCTCCATCCCCCCATCACATAGAAATTGGAGATCCCGGAAACGAAACTTATGCAGCATATTTGCCGGTGAAAAAGTCCTTTTTGCATTAGAGAACACAGAACTCTCTAAATTTCACTATTCCATGGATGCACGCAAAATAAAAACAAAAAATAACCGGAATCGCACGCAAGAAAAAAAAATAACGCCTTCTAAATTTACCCTTCTTCTCTACTGCAGGATTCTCCTCGGAGTCGATCAATATCATACTGGGCGTGATGATTGGAGTCGTCGCAGCATTAGTATTCGTTGCCGGAATCGCAGTGTTTATAATAAGGATGAGGGAAGAGGAGAGAGAATCCGGTATGTGTGTTTGGTTCTCCCTTTTCTCCGATAATCTTTAAATTCAAACGCGTTATCGGGACGTATGCTTGAATTAGGAGCAATTTGTGGGTGGTTGGTTTGGATTGGAAATTGAATTGAATCAATTATTGGGGTTCTTTCTCGTTAGGATGGTTAATTTTTTTATTGTCTGTTGGGATGGGAATGGGATAATGATGGGTTTTTAAACAATATGGTCGGTTAGGAAATAATTGGGTAGATGTAGGATCATTACGGGAATTTAGGATTCCTCAGTTTGTAAAGAATTAGTGTTGTCCCGTTATGTATAGAAAGGAATGATTTTGCTGTAATTTCTCAATTGTTCTTTGGGTTGACTGGTTTTATATTATTTGGGCAAGGATCAAACTGAGGTAATAATTGAGGATTTTCTCGTTAGAATTGTGTGTACTTAGAGTGGATTCAAATAATTATCTTGAGGAGATATAATGAACCTGCATACAAGGACATAAATGTATTATAGTTTCCTCAGAAAGTATAAACAAAAATTATGGATGTGGCTCAGTAAATTATAACTTATTATTATTATTATTAATTTTAATTACTAAAAGGTTAGCTGATTTTAATCTCTTAATCATCTAGTAATACCCTGTAGTTTTCGGCAAAGCCTGAGCTTCACAACCTATTAAAAAAGTGAAGTGGTTGAAAAAAGTTTTATCTTTTTTATAGCTAACAGCTCAGGCTTTTTCTTAAAAGGTGTAAAAGTAAAAAAATCTGCAAATATTATTAAGAGAGTTAATACTTTTACCCCTGCCCACTTTGTAAGCTACGCAAATCAAGCATATTTAAAAAAAAAAAGAAATATTTCCGGGAGTGGTTTTTATATAAACTGTAACTGGCTTTAAGCTTCAAAATTTGAAAGCTGTCCCATTCACATTTCAGGGACATCCTGTTGAAGCATAAATCTGTTTTCTCTGTTTGTAACTTATTTATTTCTCGTTGCTCTCAGGGTATAAAACAGCTCGCTTTGTAACACTTACTATGTAACACGAAAAAAATCCGTTCAGATACTTTTTTGAGATAAAAGTATTTTATGGGCTCACATAAATGGTTGTATCTTCTCTTTGCAGGATCAAGAGAAGGACCAGCAAGGGAAAAGTAAGTGCACTATTTCATTCTTTTCTTTTAGCTATGTTGTATCATGTAAGTATTTGAGAATATTTCATTTGGCTGTGGACTTAAGTCGCTGAGGTTCCTTAAGAATATTTATTTTATCAGAAACGAAAAGAAGATGAATGCTTTATTTTTGTAGAAGAAAACAGGATTTATATCTATATGGCTTACAAAATAGCAATTTTACTAAAACACAAAAATTAATATTGCTTTTATTTTCATGATGTCTATGTCTTGGCATGGTTTTGATATCTAAATAGCTTTTGGACATTATTGTAAGATTCAAAATAGTTTTCTCTTTAATCGAATGTTAAGAATGTTGTCCAGGTCTTGTCAACATTAAATAATTAATTAGCCATGATAATTTCATGCTCTTCGTTACTTAATTGAAGATCAGTCCTGTGTCCTAAATGTTTTTTTATAATGCAACAGAATTACTACTAGTTTAGAACAACTCAATTTTGTAGGAAAAAAATTGAGATATAGGTGTGCTCGAAGGTGGATATACGCCATTTAAGTTAGAGAGTTATAAAGCATCATATTGTCGAGCATTGACTGATTCATCTGGTCCGGGTCATGCTATTTCAATTCTTTTCGTTCAAGTTATATTTCAATAATAAGTTTAGAAGATTTCTCGTGTTCTACTTCAGATAGGCTATATTTCCATTGACAAACCGTCGCTAACTCAAAGTTGACATAAGCGAATCAGAGATTCGACCAAGAAGAACTGACGTCCATAATACTTTTTCTTTAAATCTGATTCGTCAACTTAACATTATCGGGTAATGACCAATGGAAAAACTCTAAAGGCGTTGACCATATTCTTTACATTACATTACCTAGTTCGACTGTAGGTGGATCCATAGAGCAAGAATGTATGTAGACAACTATAAAGGTTCCTTGAACTTTAGGTTCAGTTTTTTCCCTTGGAGACTTCCTTCTGTCAAAAATTTCTTAGTATTGTTCAGTTAGTAAAGTCTAATTTACACTTTTCACTTTCCATATTCATTCAAAGTGACCCTTTTTTTGTCTTGAAAATTGATGGAGCGAAGAGTGAAAATACAATTGAAATTAGTCACTTAATTTGGATGAATCCTCGAAAATGAACATAGAAAGTCAAAAGTCTAAACGAGCTTTAATGATTTTTTTTTCAATCCGCAGCAATCCCCTGTGTGTGTCATCAACTCAACATTCAATTATAGTTGTGAAACAAGAAAAATCTTCCGTACAAAACCATTTATTTTTGTAATATTATTACATCAAATGTGTTAAATAAACCCGCTAAAATAAATACTTTCATACCGATTACTGCAACAAACTCCTTTTCAAAAATAATTTGCTTCCCCCTGAGGCATTGCGAATGCTAATCCAAATCACCTATACTTGGTGTGATGATTAACCCTTTAGACCATTTTATCACTTTGATGTGAAGTTTACATTCCCCTTTATCTCTAATCAGACCCTATGAGCCCGGTGCCACTGCTGAAATTCAATCAGCCTTCCCTGTACCGAGGGATTCGGCAAACATCTTGTCTTCCAACACTGGATGAGGTTCTTTAAAGTGCTCTTCGAACGTTGATTAGAAAATAATGAAAGGTAATCCAAAGCTTGGTCGTAAAGCAGACCATAAAATGTGTTTACTTCTACAGTAATTGAATTGCAAGCATGCTCGTAAATGACCTTAATCCAATTTCTAGCTTTCCACAGCTTTTGTTTGCTTGGTAAATGAGTTAGAGGATTAAATATACCCAGGAATATTAACCGAGACTATAGAGAGTTAAGCGCCCAGTTTTAAAAATAATTCTTCCCGGAAGAGTTGGGTAGGGATTACATTGGGTTTAAATGGCTTTTATCCGTGCATCTCTGATAAACTTGGAAAAGATGGGACTTAGTTTTATGGTCCCGAAGGGTTTTGTGAATTTGAAGTTTATTCACGTTTTTCTAAGTGGTTTTATTTTAGACAACTTACCCTAAAGTGTTCAATAAGAAGTGATAATTTCCGAAGTATCAAAAAACTGTAATGTAAACATTACTAGAAAATGTAAACAATACTAGAAAATGTAAACAATACTAGAAAATGTAAACAATACTAGAAAATGTAAATAATACTAGAAAATGTAAACAATACTAGAAAATGTAAACAATACTAGAAAATGTAATGGGTAATGGGAGGATTTTTTCACGGATTTTCAAATAAAATATTAAAGTTGTTACCCTCACTCAGAAATAATCTTGATAAATTGAATCGTCCGTTTGAAAAAAGGAATAAGTCCAAAAACAAAGTTTTTAGAAAATCAAAATATCTGTTTAAGTAATGGGATTTTCATCGTATAACCGCCAAATATCAACTGTAAATTCAGGACCCTATGTAGAACACAGAACAATCATAGAAAAAATAAGTATGTTCAAAAATGTTTTACAACAATAATTAGTTTTTAAACAATTTGTAGACTTATTCTTTTTTGTCAAACTTATGAAAATTTAACTGAAATAATCTTAAAAGAACTTTCATCGACAATTAAATTATGTTTCTGCATGATTTAATCCATTTTATAAAAGTGACTTTAAGTTCAGAGCATAAAAGTGAAATACAGAAAGAATAATACAAATGAAATAAAATTACTATGAAGAAAAGGTAGTCATTAAGGGAGTAATGGATTACTATCCATTGGGTCAAATATTGCCTAGATAAAAAAAAAGATAAAAACACTTTTAAAATAAAACATATTTTATTTTGGCTTAGTTTATAGCACACAGAATACGAAAGAAAGACAAATTAACTTAAATTTCAAATTTAATAAAAAAAATGCAATGAATGGATATAGATTTCACCAAATTCAAGGAGCTATATCTGCCTATTAGGAGTAGTTATTTTTTACTTCTTTCCACTCAGGTGTAGAGCAAAGCTCGGAGTTTCTTGTGAGCACAAAAAGTTCTTTTGCCATCATTTGAACTTATTCTCTTTTTAAACTAATGATTCAATTATTATGTGTCATAACGAAAACACTTATTATAATGTATTACTTAAGGCATAAATAAAACAAATGAAAAATAAACAAATAAACAGATAAAATGTACAAACAAGCAGGAAATGTCTGATGAGTATATCTTACTAACTTATAAACTCAAAATGGTTAACAATTAAGAAATAAAAGCTTGATCTTTTGAAGAAAACATAATACTAATTTTAGGTTTGTGTGAGAAGTAGATTGTGCTATATTTAGGTACCTTAACCTTAAAGGTTATCAGAATAGGCTTCCTTAAATTTTAAAATAAAAGCATTACTTAATTAAACAAAAACAAATTTACGCATAAAAAACTAAAACCGTGCAAGATACGATAAATAACAGTAGGTACTTATCATGTAAAACTATACCTACAATAAAAATATGCTACCTCATTTCAATTTAACGAGCGGATATAATTTAACAAAAATATTCTTATATGCAAAACTTTATTAAAGATGAATTAGATTACAAACTAATATTAATTCTTTATGAATTTCAAGTGTTAAAAATTGGGATCCGTTCATTTGCCGGATAACTCTCCTTCCTTCCTTCATTAACAACGATGATGATGTACGTACTTGTAACGTACTTGTCGGGCAACTGATTGTCGGCATTTCAAACCAGATCCTAAAAAAATGAAATACAAGTTGACAGTTGGTATGTAAGCCGAACATAGAATCAATTGCTACAAATCATTAATTTTTAAACGAAACTCTTTCATTTTTTTAAATTACACTAATACACTAATACCGTAATTAAATTACAAAATCATCTGGGAACAGCCATTGTATATTGCTTAAGATATATATATGTTATGGGCAAAGTGATTAATCAGGCATTATTAATAATGCCCGAAGTGGAGGCGGGCAAAGTGATAAATTTCATTCATAAATTTCACTGAATTTATCACATTGTCCGTAACATATATATATATATATATATATATACTATATATATAGTATGATTTAAACGCGTAAAATTCTGTCGAAATCAAAGGCATCTTAAGCATGGTAAACAAGGCCTGCGTCTAATGTTACTCCGATAAATAAACTAACTCATCTATACTTTTCCACGTCAACTTCAATTCCAGTCGATATAAAAGTAGATTCTATTCGTAACTTAAGCAAGTCTCGTTTATCTTGTTATGAAAAGTTCAAACGCGGATTATATTTGCTGATTGAGATCCAACGCTTGAAATAGTTTTAGTTGACTTACATCTTAAAGAAAGCGTAGATGATTGATCAGCTTTGAGTGGGAAATGTTTCTGAATTTTTACTTTGAGATGGTTGGATAAATTTTAGTGCCGAAACAATTTTTAAAATTATATCGGGATAAGTTATAAATCAAACTAGGTTTTTAAATTACATATATGCATACGTCTGAGTGAATTTCATTCTACCTGTCAAGCCCAAGTTTAAATAGTTCGTACATAAGATTTATTAAATATATTTTCCTTTTTTTAGTGTTGGGTCATTAAGAAAGAGGAATTGCTTGTTTCTTTGATGTTTTCCTGATTAGCAAAGTTTTCGTCGTTTGATGAACTTTTATTTATGTTGTGAATAGGGTATAATGTCAATCAGTTCGCTTTATTACATTTTGAAAGAGATTAATTTATTAAATTTGCAAGTTTTAAAAGATAAAGCTTTAGAATCATTTTTTATGTTGTATTTGAACAAATTGGAACAAGTTTTGAACTATCTGGAAAGATTATGTATATTTTTTACAGTTCAATTCCAACATTTCAAGTTTAATTCAGTTTAAAAAAATAAAATATAGATATATTTTAAGGGTGCTTTGAAAAATAATTTAAAATAAAAGTAGCTGTAGAATATCACATTTTTAAAAATTATGTGAAATAAATTTAAATTAAAACTATTTTATAATTTTGAATGATAGCAAAATGAAAGAATCGAACATGGGTAACATGGGTTTATAATCACTTTTATTTTCCGTAAGAGTACATATATTTTTATAATATCTTTAAAATTTCTTAATTGAATGGAGCGATTAAGGCTCCAACTTGTTAACCGTGTAAATAACACATATTTTAACATTTCCCCCCATTTTTTAAATAAAGAATAGAGTTTTTAATAAAAAATAGAGTTTTAGAAAATATAGAGAATTAGAATAAAGAGTTTTTAACTCCAGAAATATTTATATCTAAAAAAGAATGGCGCAAATCTTTAGAAATTTAGGATATAGGGGAGAGTCGCCCAAAAGCGGGTAGGGGCTCCTATATTGCTGGATGGAACCCGAGTGTCAAAGTATGTGTATGCCGTGCTTAACCAAACACTCCCGAGTTTCGATTAACTCCGATTGAACATCAGATTTGTAATATGGGTTGACTGGGCGCAATAATAAGAAACATAGTGGTTTTGTTAAAAAAAAACTTAAAATATGTTCTTTCTGAATAGTTGAAATTTAGTATATTTACAATACTATTCATAATATTACATTAATTTGACACAATCTAACTTTAAAATACTACGAAAGAACCGGCGGTAATTTTATATTTTTAAAGTTTTAACCCCCCCTCCTTAACTTAAGAAAGGAGCTTTTGGGCAAAGCGGGTAGGTATCTGCAATGGAAAATAACATGAAAATAATTTTGTTTTATGGTATTTAGGTACGTAACTACGGTTTCAAACATTAGCGGATTTACCGGGGGTCATGGGGGTCAATGCACCCCATAACATTTTTAAGGATATTCCATTTTTTCATTGTAAGGAATGTTTTCAATTCAATCAGGGACAGAATGTCCTCAAATGCCCCTACCTCGGCCTCCAGGGTTTTCCTCCTAAATCCACCCATGTTCTCAACATTAGTTCTAAAAATTATTAATTTGTGTTGAGATTTGTCTCGTTTGTTACCCGTTTTGGGCCACCTAGTAGGGCAAAGCGGTTTTTTGACGAGTTTTTGATTTCTAGTAATAAATTATTAATCGGCACAATATGACACTATTGTATACTTTTGCTGTTAGATAACTCACCTCTGTTATATAAAATCAAAATTCTTATTCCAATCAACTAAGATTTTTGGGCTCTCGAAGTTAGCATTTCCGCTTTGAGCTACTCTCTCCTATTTCAAATGAATCTCTCACGCACGCTGTTAAAAAATTCCTTAATACCTAAGTCAAAATAATTCGATGGATAATACATATCACTTTCTGGGTCCCAAGCTTAAAAAAAATAATGTTTTCAAAAATAGCATTTAATGGCACGAGCCCCCCGAAAATCTTTCAAAACTTAGATTCGAAGAGTAGTTAAAGTAGAGACGCGTATAGATATTTCCACTAATTAGAGAACTTCTTAATGCAGATTCTCTATCGTTTCCCCTTGAGATTCTCAAAATCGATAGGAAGGTTTTTGCGGTGGATTGCTCACTTACGTGTTTTTACTTGGGTGGAGAATCTATCCAGATTTTTTTCAACGAGAAGTCTTCTTTCAACGTGCATAAAAATTTATGCTGACAAATATACCCTCTTCTGTAACTATAAAAGAAGACTAATGAAAAGTAAATGAATTTTTTTCAATGTTTAATTGATTTTTTTGGAATAGTTTTTCACTACCCTTAGAGTTTTTACGATTTCTGGGTTAAAACAAAAGACTTGATTAACTAGCTTAAATAAGTTTATAAAAAAAAAAGTTTCAATGATATCAACCCTAAGATTTTCGAAGCTTCTTTTTTTAAGGAACTCGTTTCTTAAAAAGGGTATTTCTGTTTGAAGGTTCTATTAATTTCCAATGAACTAGCTTTGTAAAACTTAATTAGATACCGATAAGGTAGAAAATATAAGAAATAAGTTAGTTTCGATAACTTTCAAAAACATTTCCATTTTATCTTCTTAACTTTAAATACTTAAAAAAGTTTAGTGGTTGCTATTTTGACATTAACTTTGAAGTTTCTTTTCGATATATTCTATACTATAAAATGTTCATATTTTTGGGGAAAAAAAACTGTAGTATCTTTGAAGCTCGCTAGAAAACTGGGGTGAAAAGTAGTGCTACGAAAATCATATAAACTGTTCTACTTATAGTATCATCAAATGCACCGCACTATTGCCACCAAGACGCAATATTTTTTTTAAACGAAAGCCTAACAAGAATGACTGCAATAAAAATAGTAGTAACGCAACGTAAAATACTACAACATTGGAAAGAAATTTAATTAAAATATAGGTATGTGATTTATATAAATTTACATGCATTTTTTATCACCCTTTTGCGTTCAGTTTTGCATAGCATCTAAAATTCATTATATATAAAATTAAAAACTATTAATATTTAATAAGTTATCAAAACTACGAACTCAGCAACATTTCTCGTTATACGCTCATTATCATTCGATTATTTTGGTTAACTTAAGTTTTTAAAATTCCCAATAGTGCCTCAGAGGATTGTAGAACTTATCTGATTCTAAGTAAATTTATGTCCATTAATGGTAAAATGGTCCAAAGCGCTTTAAGAAATTTTAAAACAAAAAGGTGCCATATAATGTGGAATTGTAAGAAAAATACGTATAAATCATCTAGGTTTGTAGATAATTATTTAAAATTCCCTCAACTGGGATAAATACCGTTATACATTGCGTTTGTCAATTTTCATGTTATGCTTCCCTGAAAAGTCAGGATTGGCTGTTTAAAAGGAAAAATTTGGAAATATTTAACCGGATGCATAAATATGTATTAGACATAAAACAAGAAATGTGTCATTCCTAAAATTTTTAAACACACATACTTAAGTGTGGCGTCCACGAAAACACTCTAGATAGCACTGAAAATAAAAAAAAAAGCCCACGATTTTTATATAGAAAATATTAATTTGTTTGGGTAACAGACAACATAATGTAAGGAATACCTTAACAAACTAAACAGAAACTATTAATCCATCAGCATAGAACTCCAAATGAAACCATGACCTACCGAAACGCAACTGCGTCATCGCGCATGCGCTGCAACGAAATAATTTCCCCGCTTCCGATCCGAACTTAGCGTTGTCTCAGAGGCCTCATAATTTCGTTTACACTCCCCTTTCCTTAAATGAGCTGCGTAATTTCGTCCCAATGTCGCGAGGAGTTACTTTCGCATCTTGCGACGCCCAAGGCGGCGATTCTCGCCCGCTGCCCCCGATAGCGCTTCCCCGCAAATGGTAATGAGCGACTCATTACCATATTTTTGCTTCGCGCTATATCGCTGGGCAAAGCGCTATCGTAGCGCTCTACTAATTGCGAAAGTGATTATTTATAATTTCAAGGGGGGGAGGCTCTTAATTTTTGAGATTTCGCCCGAGACGGATTCGATATAACCTGTTGCGTTTTGGTGAGGGGGTTAAAGTTGGTTCGGAGGTAATTTTGAAAACCATTTATCAATTGTGCTTTGTTGGTTTGTTTGGAAACGCGTTTGTTACTTCGGTTGGATTCTAAAAATTTATGTTCAGTAGGTCATAAAATCTTGTGGATTTATTTAAAACCAACACAAACAAAAAAAACCGTTCGAGTATAAGTATACCTATAACTAAAACAACATCTCATATAAATCCAAGAGGCTAGAAAATGTTTGAATAGAGTAAATAGGGCATGTAAATGAAGGATAAATTTTGGGTAATTGTGATTATAAAAACTTGAGAAAAAACTTTTCAATATTCATGCATTTTACACTAAATAAAACCAAGGTTCACATTTTTCTATAGCCATGCATGTATTTTGTTCACTTTTCTTTGTCTTATGAATTGACTTATATGTTTGCTATCAAGGATTTTAAAATACAATTTAAGTAAGGTACTACGCAATTTTTCCCAATCTAATTGTTCGTCAAATAATCTCAATTAAAAAAAAGCGTTACAATTTCTCTGCTAAGGTTCTCGAATTTATATTTCTACACTTTAGAAATTAAATTAAAGGGTTAAATTCTATTAGGAAAAATATAATGAATTTTAAAAAATGTAAATTTGTACATCTTTCTTGAAATACTCGTACTATAGATATACTATATCTATAACTATAAATATGTCTCTCTTATTAAATGACCACTAAAAGTTTACTGAGGAGACATTTTGTATAATTTTTCAAATGCATTGTTTGTATTGATTTTTATTGAGATTTGTGTTTGAAGCCCTCAGTTAAAGGTATTCTTTTTTATTGCCCTTACAAAATAATTCTGATTATACCATACATATTTTCAAGAAGTTTACTCTTTTACACATTTTTTTAGCATTATTTGCATTAGGAAGCAAATTTATTAAAGATTATACTTGGAAAACGTGTGAGTGATAGATTTTTATATTGTACGCGCAAGAGCATAAATTCCCCATTAAGTTACTGAATTTTCATGAAAATTCCATCGAAAAAATAAATCTGGGCCTAGTTTTGGTTTTTAGATTGAAAAAAAAAAACAAGACTAGTCTTTCCAAAATGCTGCAAGAATCAAGACCGCTCACGGTCGAAACAATCGTTTTCGCATTAGTTACAAAAACAACAACTAAAAAAAGTATTTTTACTTACAGAGATGAGATTCTTTTGAAGAAAAATTTAGTAGACCCATCCGAGCATGATGGGAAGGATCCAGATGTTATACCTCCTCAAAATGTATATTGTGCGGAAATGGAACAAGCGGGTGGAATACCAAATATGCTGTTGCCGCCCAACGGTAACTTTTTCTCTCATTATTCTACCATCCAATCATTTGCAGGGTAGATATTTTAGAGTCAATGCAGCTCAGTCTGGTTTCAATTACCGTGCTATTCATTCGCAACAAAGAGTTAATATATTTGCTTTTCTAGTTCATATTAAAATTAAATAGTAGAACATACAATGAAATAAATTGTAGTCGCTGTTATACAGTCAAACTGGGAATACAGTTTATTTTCTCTGTTGAATGGTTACTTGGAAATCCATTCGAATATAGTATTCGGTTAACAATTATTGTAGATTAAAATGTTCATCAGTTAAATGTGGATTATTATTATTCATCTAAATTAACTTAAAGAGTGGTGGATTAAAAGATTACTGATTTAGTCGAGCATCTGCCTGAATTACTTTGAAACATTTTAAATAATAATTAGGAATATTCTTTACGGATTAATTAATATTAGTTAGTTTGAATCAGAGAAAATAAATTTTTCTAGGAATTTCTTAAAATTAGAGTTTTAGGGAAAAGTAAAAAAGAGCATTCTTACACTTCAACGCATTGCTATAACACTTAAAATCAATAATAAACACTTATTAAAAAGATAAATGCCGCAAAATGTATAAACAATATATTTATTTTTTTTTAAATTTATGAATTGGTAGGCAATGCATTGTAAAAATATAATCCTTCCTATAGATTACATTGGGACAGAAGAACATGCCAATTATAGAATGGAAAACGTTCAAGAAATGGGGTTTGATCCTGTTCCACCAAAAAGTACACTATATGAAGCTGGATTTACTGGAAGTTTACAAAGAAATCCAAAGGTAGGAAATTAATACAAAGTAACATTCTTGTTTTAATGACATGCTTAAGAATATTATGGATACAACAAAATGTAACATTTTAAATGATTTGGCAAAAAATATTACATTGAATATCTTAAATAATAATCCTCGCAGGGTTTTTAATTATATAAATTGCATTCTATATCCATTAAAGATTGAGTAAAGGCTGAAAAGAAAAACAAAGGTTTGTACGGAAACATATAATTTCCAAAAGAATTTGAATATGCAATTTACTTATGAAATTCTTGTATAAATTAATAATTTAAAATTTGTGTTTGTTAATAACTTATACATTTTTTATAAAATATTTCAAAAGTAAATTATGTTTTAAATGGGGTATGTATAATGTACTAATAATAAAGTTATTCAAATACAATATTATTGATATTCTCTCATTAATATTTTCAAATCGTTCAAGCGTTCAATCGTGTAGCTTTAAAATGAATATTTCCAAACTAAACTTAATATTATTAAGTTTAGTTTGGAAATATTCATTTTGTAGTCTTAGTTTTGTATAATTCAGTTATTGTGACACAGTACATATTATAGAAATATTTTTACTACTTAAAAATTATATGTATTTCCAATTTACAGAGTAATAAAACATCTTCACCTTTTTAAAAGCCTGAAGCTGGAACTCTCACAGTTAAGCCCGATTCCCATGGGTTGCGTATTAAAATTCGTTGGCGAAAAACGCTTCCTTTTTTTCCCTACATTTTCTGAGGAAGAGCAATCCTTTCTTTTAAAACTTAAACTAGATTCACATGATCACATGTCATAAAGCGGCCAATCATACGCCTAGAAGAAAAAACGCTCAACTCAAAATTCGCACGACTTTTATCTTAGATTTAATTTAAGAAATTTGGGCAATTCGCTTGCGTTTTTAGTCACATGATTTTCTCCAACCAATAGAAAAGCCCTTATAAAACAAAACAGCATCCATTTTATTTAGATGGTTCAAAGCAGATCATAATCGTCTATGTCACCGAATTTAAATTGTGCATCCTAAAATTTAAACTAATTAAGACGAGTTTAACTACTCACAAAGTTAATAAAATGATAAAAGAAGCCTTTTTGTTAGAATGAGCGGCTTCTAGATTGCAGGAATATTTAAAAAAAAAATAGACGGCATGGGAAGTAGGCAGGAATTCAAGAGAAAAGCGGTGAGTTAAATGTCTTAAAATGGTATATTTAAATTCGTAAAGAGAACTGTAGTTTGAAATAATTTTTCATTATGCTTTTCTGAATTGTTAGACTCCATACAGATGTACAAAATATACAAATAAAACTTATGTAGAACAATAATAGTCATTTAAAGTAATAATACCTTATAGAGCTCATTTGTATAACTATTTCTTCCAATGCCGTCTCTATTCTGCATATTTTTGTACTTTTCTTAGTAAGTTGTCTTTTTCTGCTGTTATCCAAATCAGAAACAGCCCCAATTGATTCGAATGTTTGGAGATATATACAGTATTTAAGAAATAATACTGCATTTTAATTATGATTTGGATACATACTGTGAAGCTAATATTTTCATCAGGACATGTGAGAGAATAAAAAAGAATCGATCGGCATGTGCAATCAGAAACTATATTGATGTTCTTCCTGAAATATATCAGTGGGAAAATTATTTTTATTTAATGTTCTTAAACCAGCTTGAAATAACTTCTTTCATTTTTTTCAACAGCTTATGTATATGAAACTATATTTCCACCCCGGAGCTTCTCGATGTCTTATTTATGAATAAACTTTAAAATTTTAGCAGTGATGCTTTAAATTGATTTAATTTTAATGGATGCTACTAATTTTATGAAAAATGCATGCTTATAAAACTTAATAAAGTTACTGTAAGTTTGGCGCCAATACGATAGTAGGCAAAAGTCAGTGACCTCTAGTGAGCGTAATCAGAAACAAAACGGGCGAAAAAGCTAGAGAAAAAGATCCTTTAAAATTCACGACGAGTAAATTCGCTTGTGTATTTTCAAAAAACGCAACCCATGGGAATTGGGCTTTACGGTTAGTTAGAAAATGTATATTTTTGTGAAGACAACGCAAATTTTTTTCTCAAAAAGGTATGTCTGAAGTGAAAAAAACAGCATAATAGTTAAGCACGGTATTATTATATAAACCCAACTCACCTCCACACAAGGAAATTAAAACATTTAAAAATCATTTAGAGTACTTACATAGAATATAGGGGCTATTATTTTTTTACATACGCGCTACCATTAAGCCCTATGAGATTTCCATCTTTTTATCTGGGGATAAATTTACGGACTATAGGTATCGAGATAAAAGTAGGATTTTTCAATCTAAATTTTACAATTGTCCACTATAAAAAAAAGCTGCAAGAGTTTAATAATTATTTTCGTTAATTCCTTATTGCTTAAAAAAGTCCATTTCATTACCATTTAGTTTTTATAACGGTATAAAAGCTAGAGATTCTTTAATATGTTATGTTTTTATAATATCCCTGAGTATAGGTATATCCAAATATCTTTGCACCAAAGTTCAAATCACCAATAATGATTTTGGTTCATCTACCAAACTAGGACTTCCTGAAAATAACAGGTTCTCTGCCTCCAACTAAAAAAAAAAACAAGAAAAAATCCCCTTAATCAATTAACATCTCCGCATTCTCCACTCCCATTCAAAAAAAGCATGGATCTCCGCCAATGACGTGACCTAAATATCGGGCGGAAAGCTCCCTTTTGTTAAAGATGAATCCGCGCTGCAGTTCCAAAGGATTGATTTTGTGATTAGTAACTCGTTGATGCAGTTATTATTAGCGCATTCTTCAATGCAATCGAAGTGTCTTTTATATCAACTTCGATGACTGCGTGAGATTCCGAGCTGATTTCAATGGAAGAAAAGAACGGGATTTATCTCTTCTTTCTCCGACCTACCATTTATTGCGGCGTTATTTAAAATTCGTTTCCGTCGCACTTTGACTATTAGTGAAATCTTTTCCTCTTTCGGATCTTTAATCGGAAAGGGATAACCTTTGTTATGTTGGTTGTGATCGAATCCCGTGTAGAGTTTGTTCTTGTGTGGAGGGATATATTGTGGCGGGTGTGAGCTTTGGTGATGAGATAATTCCTGTGTTATCATTGCTGGGGTTTTTTGAAACTTATTTTTTTTTATGGGATGTGGGGTGTTTTTAGGGTTTTTTCGTCTGGAAAAATTCCCTGAATTAAAATAATTTATTATTTAATCTTTTAGCCTTTTTTTACTCAGTTACTTTTAATATTTTATATTGTTTTGAAATTTAAATTTCTATGAAACAAAAACTGATTTTAGGGCTGTTTTTATGTCCCTCGCAATGTTTATGGTTTTGCCGAATTAATGAGAATCTGTGAACAATTTAAGCCGGTTGGAAATAGAAAATTTAGATTCCAGGGGAGAATTCAGATGATTACACCATAACTAAACTCAAAATAATTTCTTAAAAATCAGTACTGCAGCAAAGTGTTCTTTATTTTTTTACAGTACGTTAGAATGTTTTTAAGATGGATTTGAGTACATAAAAACAACTTCATCTAAACAGACGTAATCACTCTGTAGCATTATAGTTCACCAGATTTTCCCTACTAAAAGATTCTATTATACTTTATATTTTGGGAATTTATTTATTCTTCCGATAAAATCTATCTGAAAAAATCTTCCTATGAACGAATATTTGACAAAACTGGTTTCACAGAATATTTTTAATTACGATATGTTACTAAAAAGTTTGAGTACGTAATGAATATTCGATGTTACTACGACCTACATTAAATGCGTGGGTAGATATGAAAAACCCCACTTTCATCAGTTAAAATGCTGTGTAGGTGTAAGTGCATGCTTACATCATGGAAGAAATGGATCATCTCAAGGCCTTTCCTTGGGATAAAATGTTTATAAGTAGGATTTTTTTAGTACAGTTCAGCAGGTTTAGTATAAACGTCACATTTACTCTCGAAAATACAAATTGAATGTCTATTAAAATATTTTTTATTGCATGAATATATATATATATATTGTATTATCTTTATATCCAACTAGTTTCCTGTGAAACAGTTAAAACCAAACTGTTTATAATTTGGGAGCAGCATGTTAGAGTCATCAATGGTTGTTCCCAATATATTAGTTGAAAAATATGCAATAAGTTTCGAATGAATGAAAAATTGCTTATTCTCACCAAATTTTGAGTGCGTTTATCTTAAATCTAGGGGGGGAAACAGATTGAAGCTCTTGGTATGGTAGTAACAATATTACCGTTGATAGGTATCAAATGATAAATGCAATTGATCCGGTTTGAAAAATAGCTATAAAGCTTGTACAAGCTCAAAGTTCTGGGGCGGTCATACTATTATCGGTTCCTACTTACTACAACCTGAGCGTAGTTAACGGAGAAGGGACCCCATATCTATCTCTATTTTGCAGTAAGGATACAAAAGGAAGGGCGGGGTGCTCCAGAAGTTTCCTTTTTGTCCTTCTCCATTTCATCCTCATGACCACCTGTAGTGCTGGTTTTAAAATAAGTCAAAGTCTGACGGGATTTCTGCCAATAATTATGTTGGCTTATACAGACTGTTTCAACATGTCCACCCGAACATAAGGAATATCCAAAAAACTATACCTCGTCCAACTACTTTTGAACCAATAACATCAACAATAAAGAAACGCAGATGGACCTGGATTGGTCACCTCTTAAGAATGTCTTCAACAGACCCTACGAGAGTCGCTTTGACCTGGGCACCTGAAGGAAGGCGAAAAAGAGGAAGACCCAGGCAGACCTGGCGCAGGATGGCCATAGCAGAGAGAAACTCCCTGGGTTGGCCCAGCTGGGGGGCTGCCAGGGCTGCGGCACTTAACCGGCGGGAGTGGAGGGCTGAGCTTGCGGCCTCATACACCACATCGGTGTGAAGAGAGTCAAGTCAAGTCAAGTCATACCTCGTCCAAGACCTTAATCTTTCTAATAATACGATGTAATTCCCGATTAAAATTTATTTCCACGGTACGCGCATGCACGATTGTTTTCACATCTTAGTTAGTGGGTGGGGGGGCAACCATATCCAAATAACTAAGTTAAATTTTTTTTCCAAAACCTTTTTAGGCGTAAGCCTGATGTTACGTCATACATTTATGTGCTGCGATTTTCTCTGAAACTATATGACGTAGAAATGTAGTTCTTGGGGTATTTTTTATGTATTCCACACTAAGAATATGGCTGTTCAGTGTTTATTGATCGAACTCATTGTAAAAGCCACCATAGATCAAATAAAACAGTTTCAGTGGTGAATGAATGATGTTCGCCGTTTCTTCCAGCACCGTCAGGAGGCGTACATCGATTTCTGCCCCAGCCAGCAGGTCGTGACCCCCAGCATGTGCCAGTACGACGGCAACGCCGTGCCCTTCGCCACCCTGGACTACCACCGGCGCCCCCTGGTGGGAGGTGTCATGGGGCACCCCTCTGAGGTGGGAGAAGACGAGCGGAGGACGCTTCCCAGGGGGAGAACAGCGATGCACAATCCCAATTTCCACGGGAGTAGGGTGAGTATCTTATAAAACAGCTTAACGATAGCCATTTATTCGTTTTGATTCGCCTATTTTTGCTCAGTTTCATGGAACTTGATTATAATATTTGCATATAACGTAGATGAGAAATAAAACTAGTTTTTGGCATGATAGAGCCTCACGTAATGTCTGACTTCACCATTCAGCTAAGTGGAGCTTAACGAAGTGTTTGTTAAATTTGTGGCAATAACGATCTAGATTCAGCACAATAGGATGGAAGTTCGCTGTTAGACACACTTGAAGTTTGAAGTTATTACCCTGAGTTGCTTGCCATAAGGGAATGTTCACAAATTACGATAGTTTGATACTCATTTACTGCTAAAACAAACGAAACATTGGGGGAAATTTCTCGAAGTTTAATCGAACCCTTCTCCTAGGTCACATTGTATTTCACAATATTAAAAACCCATCCCTCCCCCTAAATGGAATTGATTTGTGAATAGCCCCTAATCTCATTTCATATTAAATAAAAATTTGTTGCCATGATACCTGATGAGACATAAGCAGATTTCACAACATGCAATTGCGCCCCAAAATACCCTTCACACAAATAGATATACTCTACATACATTTACTAGCATTATCCTTTTTTCTGGTAAAACGATGGTATAGTATATCCACACAAAAAAGCTGAAAAGGACATACAACTTTTGAAATATTAGGAGAATGTGTTCTTTGAATAGCTGAATAATAGAATAAGTTACATAGAGCTGTAGAAATTCTATTGTGGTGTATGTTTTGAATATAAACCGTAATCCGTGAGTTGTGTGTGTATTGACTCATTCTTTATGAAAACATTTCCTTAGACATATTGTACACATTATTTTGTTATTTATGATTTATTTATGCGTTTATTTATATTATTGCTTGTTTTTTATTTTAATTATAAATATAAATTCGTGTTAACTGCTATATGTACACCTGAAACATATGCTTAATTTGATATTGAAATTAGTAATTAAAAGTTAATACGACCTCATCCGTTATTCGAAACTGAAAAATTTTGCTTTTGCTTCCTGCAGCTACTTTTCGCTTTAAAGCGGCAAAAATTTTAAATATTGCGCT
This sequence comes from Tetragnatha montana, assembly GCA_963680715.1. Lineage (NCBI taxonomy): Eukaryota > Metazoa > Arthropoda > Arachnida > Araneae > Tetragnathidae > Tetragnatha > Tetragnatha montana. The sequence continues at coordinate 36,520,615 of OY796675.1, forward strand.
TTTGAAATTGTATGCGCTTTTTTTGAGATATTTCTTTTTTCATCATTTTGATGCATTCTAATCATTTTCCATCATTTGAATATATTTTCAGTATTATATCGAAACGGAATTTCCATGAGTTCCAAGTGAAAGACTCTCATCAGGTCAGTTTTTATTGTAATATCTAGTTATTTATGAAAAATTTAGTTCAATAACTCAATATTTGTTCATTAGTTAAAAAAGATACGTTTTGGTTTTCAAAACCATTGACCTAATTATTGAAAATATATTCAATGATAAAAATATCAAAAGTATTTTTTTTTTTGTGAAATTCACTGATTTAGTTGTAATTTTTGGTTTTTTATGTTCGTACTCATTTTATTTTTGGAAAAAGAATGTTTATGAAAAGGGTAGTTATGTTTGTTGATAAAAAATAGTATCAGTTGAAAGAAGTATTGATCTTACTATAAAAACTATCTGTTAACAATAATTTATAACATATTCTAAAATAGTTACCATGTAGGATTTTTATATTTTTGGTAAATTCTTAGTTTTGAATATTATAATAATTAATTCCTTAGATTTCAATTTTTAAGAATACTTATAAACTAATTTAAGACAGTTTACATAAGTAGGTTTTTCTTTCTATCCTATACAATGCTGGAGTGTACCTTAAATAAAATGTATGACTTTAAAAAACAATAACTTAACCTTTAAAACTGGTATTGATATAGGACCATTGATAATTCTACTTAATTTGAATTAATTGAGAAAAGCCATGTTCTAGGTTTCTTGATTTAGTACTGTTATGTATGAAACTTGCCATACGTACATTTAGTTTTCTATAGTTATTTTACTATTTTACGCAAAATTTTTATTGTTTATAAAAATCAATATATTCAAACATATAAGGATTTTGTAAACTCCGCTTGTACTTTTCAGGAGGTATACACGCCCCCTCGTGGTAGAAGAACAACAATATCAACACCTGTTTGATCTGAAACTGTAAGAAATGGCAGATTTTCCCGAGAAGTACTCGACAATTTTGATCGATTGTCCTTCTGAAAGAACAGGATACTCTGACTTGTCTTCAACCCGAGACACCTTAGAGTGCTTAAGACGAGGAGAGTCGAGACTGGCAGGAAAGAGTCATTGGCATTCAAGGCGACAAAACTACTTTCACTTCTGGCTTTCAGTTCTTGATAACAATCGAAACTTTGACAAGCGTGGACGAAAACCAAGTCAGCTAAATCATCCATCATCTACTGATCATAAAAATATCCTACTATATTATTTAAAATATCGTATATTTTCAAATATAAGCCGATCTGTGTATTTAACTTGAAATTATAAGACCGTGAATGAGACTTAATTTGGCTCATTTCATTATTACGCTTGGTTCATCCACCATGCGCAAATGGGCATGCTATATATTCCAGCATATAACGTGCTTATCAATAAAATTTACAGGTACACGTTATATGCTGGTTATTAAAATTAATAGAGTTACTTTTAAAAGTTTTCATAAATGCAGTACTTTGAAATCGAAAAATTCAAGTTGAGCGCTTACGATGAGAAATCCCGTAACTAATTTACATAAATAATAATTGTATTATTGAAATTTCTACATTTTTTTATATATTTATTTTAAGAACGTCTGTTGGGTCAATGGATGCGTATTACATAGTATTTTCTGCTTATACATGAAAATATACGATAAGTGGTTTTAGTAAACGAAATGTGCCTTTATCGATAGATCATTCAATAAAAGTTTTACCCGCCATTTGTTGAAAAATACAGTAAAAGTTCTAAAATAAAATAACTTTTTAAATTCAAAATTTGTAATATTTTAGAATTAAATTTAAATAAACCTAACATAAAAACTTAACGGAGAAAAAAATAAATTGTTTTAAAAACACGAAACATAGTAAATTAATGTATTTTTTTTTTTAATTTACAACGCTATATTAGATCATTGCAATAAAATACGTTTCAAAGCTGGAAGCCGGAGTGTTCAATCTCAGTTGTGCCTTGGCTTAGATGAAAAGGTGATCGAACAATGTGAGAAGCTTTCATGGACATGAATTTATAAAATAATTATCTCCAATAAACTAAGAAGTTACATGGCTTTTTTTTTTCAAACACAGTTTCTTTTCAAGGAAAATGATAGTATACCCTCGTGTTTTTTTAAATATACGAACACAGTTAATTACAAGAAGTTAATTTTTTACTGTTGAGGTTGTTGATTAATTTTTATATCTAGCATACTAAATAGAAATGTTCACAGAACTAAAGAAAGGATACATTAAATTAGTGTATTGATAATTTAAAGATTACGAGACAAGACTATGGAATAGTACACTGAAAGAAAACTGCCCTTTGAGAATATCGGAAAATATTTTGTTTTATGAAATAGGAAAAGAATCCGAGAATATATCCCGTTAAGTTTGAAGTTTTGATGTGAAATGCAATGCAGTTGAAAATTCAACTCAAAAATTCCTTTTATTTGCGTTCTTCTGCCTAAATGTAGGCAGATTGGTGCTAAATGCATAATCTTAATATTTGTTTACATTTGGTTCTTTTAAAAGATATTTTGTTTTCTTCGTAGTGACTTGTTTAGATTACCCCATAAAGGACAAACTGAGTAACTTACATATTTCAACACAGCTGAATAAATAACGAAATTCAATTTTGTTTTATATCTTATATAAAATAGTGTTCGAAACATAAATTTGTTCATATGTTGCATTACTTATTTTAATAACTACTATAAGTAACTATGAACGTATACCGGCTTACCGAGCTTTAGCTAAAATATCTTATAGATAATTTTCTCACTATGATTGCTACGCATTCAAGACAATCAAAGTGATATTTCGTTAGCTAAAATTACAGAAGGTGTACTTGGTGTTGACGCAGTCTAATAAGTTAGCATTGACATCCAACCATGTGATTTTGGGATGGCAGATGAGAAGTCGCTTTTTTTAAGTTTATTTTTGGTTTTCTCGGTAAGCCTATGTATAATTTAGTAAGCCGTGGTTAAGTACCTCAAGAAAACACAAAATTATGTTTTTTACAAAGGCACGCAATAAAGTTATTTTGATTTATTTTGTACGGGTCAAGAAATAAACCTAATATAATCGCTAAAATGAGTTAAGTTCTTAAGTTTTGAAAAACGTGTGTGTTACTAAAAAATTCGCCATTTTTTAACGATCTTTCTAAATGTAACTAATGCAGTACAATCTTGCTGTATTAACTTTTCACTGGGTATAATTTATTATTTAGTTTACCTCGGCGGTTTGATATATTATAAAAGAATACACTGCATGTTCGGTTTACTTTAGCAAAATTTTAATACATGATTTTAATCCTTAAAATGAACTAATATACCCTACGCTACCTTTACTCCTTACGCTTATTTTTGTCCTTGGTATAATTGAATTATTATTTTTGTAATTTCATTACTTATAATGATTGTGCGTATGTATTAAAATATATTTTCTTTAAACTAAAATTAACTCCATAACAATGGATTCCAAAGGAACCACAAAAAAGCTCTAATTGACAAACAGTTCAATTACTTTGGAAAGAGTATTGAAAGATACAAAGTGATTGTAGTGAAACGGACTCTTACCAGCTGTAAAATAGTTGAAGTTCAGTTCCATAAATTTTTGCTACCATTTTGTGTGTAAATATGATGTAAAGAGATTTTTATAAACCAAATACAGATGATCAAGCTGCAACATTGAAAGAATTATCACTGGTGCTTCACTCTTGACTATTGAAAGAAATTATTAATCCGTATCGGAAAATTTCCGAAGAAGCTGTGTGAGTTCTTTCCTTATATGAACATGTCGTTATAAATCTTCCAGTTTTAAATATAATTAAAATGTATAAGAGCAATCATGTCTGTCTTGTGTTATTTCTTTAGAAATAAATAAGTTTCGTTTCCAATTTTCATACACATTTGACTAAACTAACGGAGTTTTCCTTTTGAGATAGTAATATTTTGTTTCAGATATGGTTGAGTTTGTGGTTAATCGTGCTTTTATAAAAAATTCTTCTTATAAGAATAATTATTTAAGGCATACACTCTCTTCTCAAATGTGGAATTATTCAAAATGAATTTAAGATCAAAGAGTACTAAAATTGGAAACGGAAACACATGGAATTTATTTTTAGGTTACTTTGAAGAGAATGTAGCTACCTGGTTGCTAAGTTCCACCAGAATCGGATGGAAATTTCATATACTTTTAGTAAGGAAATATGGAAGTATGGAATTCCTTTGATATTGATTTTAAATTCATTAAAAGGGTTTTCTTTGCTTTAGGGTGAATTAAAAGTTGACTTAGTGGAGTAAAGGTAAGTGATTAATAATATTACAAAATGCAGAAAATATGATTTTCACGTGTTAAAATGGGGGTAAAATAAGGGTTTCTCAAAATTTCAAATTGCGTTTTAAAAATGGGCAAAAAAAATGAATTAAGAGAACATACATAGTGTTTCAGAACTAAATGTAAATATTGATAGGGTAGGTATAGGGGACCTAGACAAGCATGTTTAAATAAGAATCAGGGGGGTGCATATGCACCGTCAAATTAGGACGTAATTTAGTACGAGGGTGTTACAAAAAGCAATGTTCACAAGGTCCGTTTTACAAAAAAAAAGCCAGTTACTTTCACTACAAGTTTGACGTGTAGAAAACTTGACAGAAAATAAAAGCTATTAAATGGGAAATCGCATACCTGAGCTAATATCATGTTTGCTTCCCTTTCTTATCTCTGAAAAACCATCTCGTTACACCAACATAACCAAGGAAAGCGTTTGTTAGGTTCTATACAAGAAATATATGCTAACTTTTACTGTGGAAGATTTAGAAACATGAAGTCTAAAATATTAGGTTTGGAAAAAATGAAATTTCCTTTATGGTGAAGGTATAGTGGTTTGTATCAATTCGAATAAAGATTTAGTTAATGATAGTTAACTATAATGATAACCGAATAAAGGTTTAGTTTAGTTTAGGAGTTAATAATATCCCAGGTTCGATAAAAATATTCCGATCCCAGAAGAAGTAGAGGAAGGTTCATACCTTTTAAAGTGTCCTAAAAGGGATTGGATGTGATGAAATCATAGAAGTCTAGTCTCGGAAAGCTTACTAATTTCTGAAATAATGTGTTCATAATGGTTTATCGGTGTAGTAATTCATAATGGTGAAATAAATCAGTTTACAAAAATAATGCATAGTTCATTTATTCCCCACTTGCATCCACTTTCACTGTTGCCGTGTTGCCGACAAAAAAAAAACCGCAGCGCACTTTTACTCGTCTTTCCCTTAAAGATAACATTCATGAAATATTTAAAATCAGCTAAATATTTTATAACTATGTATAATTTTACATTATAGCTCAAAGGAAATAATAATATTACAATAAAGAGCATTGACATGAAATATTTCTTAAAATACCCTCATTACAAATTTATAAATTGTACTGCATCACTTACTTTAATTTTTTAGGCTAACAGTTGAAAGCTTACTGCATTAAAAACATATAAATTGCTATTATTTATTCAATTTGTACTTTTTGTAAATAATTTAGCGAAAAATATCGCAGAAATAGCAGTAATTAGAAACTACTTAAAACTGATATTTCTGAAATGTTTTTAAGTGTTGAAAATAGAAAAATTCCAAAAAGAGCATAAAAAAAGTAAAATGCCTGATTTACTAAAACCTAATTTAAATACAAAATATTTAGTATAATAATAAAGAAAAATTATAATAAAATAATTTTATAATTTATGTTATTCAATAAAAATTTAATTATAGAGTGCTACAGAAAAATATCTAATAAACTACTCTGAATATAAGTGTTCTAAGCGCCAAACTTTTACCAAAACCTAAAATGTATGACTTCCTTCAACATACGAAGAGAAAATATCCAAATCATCCACATAAAGTATTCCCACAAGTAACATTAGTAGGAATATTCAACAGTTGCATAAATGGGGTCAAATTAATATTTTGAAACAGCATTAGAACTGAATATAAAATAATTAAGAAATCTCAATCAAAGGAAAGACCTCGCTGTTATAAATTGAAAATTAACTTCGTTAAAACAAACGATGTGAAACTTTCACAGTTGTGTTATTTCTCCTAATTCCGAATACCTCTCAAACGCCATTATTGAGAGCTTCCATGATGGAAACTTCAAAGAAAGATAGTGAACTCTGCTCTGCTTTGATATTCATAAATTTTCATCTGGCTTTGATTCCTATTCCATTTAACAAACTCATTCATTCTATAGATAATGAATTCGATGTTATGCAAAGCTAAGTTTTGAACCTAAATACATACGGAGAGCGTGGAAGAAACTTTTGATGTTTTCTATAGAATCTAACATTCTGTGGGGAATCTTGTTTTGAATTAAATTCTGTAAAAATAAAACTATTTTTTATTCGAATTTAAAAATAGGAAACTAATGAATGTTTTGTAGGGATGTAAGAATTTCTTTTTTAAAAAAAGGGGAATTATATTAAATTAATATAAAAATTTAATACCATATTATTTCTAAAATACTTGATATCATTTGTGAAATCATGAAATAAAGAAATCAAACAGTTTATTATTAGTACAAGTATTAAATTAAATTACAATTTCATTTTAAATTACAGAATGGAAAATAAAAAGTATTTTTCATTACAACTTTACCATTATATTATTACATTTGGATTCATACGATAAAAATACCTTATCTATAACCTACTGGTAAATTTCTTATTTAAAACCACAAAATTATTGATGATTGTTTTAACAAATATTGTAGTTTATATTTATCAATTTTGACTGTAACTGATTGTTAATAATGTATATTTTACATGTAGTACATATTTGATAATTTGCAAATTGATTTCATATGGTATTGTATTTGAATCGTACAATTACATGTACCCATTGATTTGCAAATGAAAATACGTATTACATGTAAAATAAAATTTAATATTTTAATAATTACAATTTAGATAAATTCAAAACTAAAAACCAAAGCATTTGGAAGAAAAGAAATCATACAGTTGATACAAGGAAATCTCTACATAAACATATGATCCAAATTTCAACCATTTTAAGAATTTCGATATAGCTTGTTAAATTATCAAATTCAGAATAAAACTATTAAAAACAAATTGTTCGATCAAATCAAATTTGGCTAGATCACGATCAGCTTCCAGCACTTCCCCTGTTTGCAACTCACGCTTCGCAACTGTTTCTAACTTTTAATTTATGTTGAAAAAAAGAACTTCTTCCATCTACAAATTTAATTAAATTAACAGAAAATAAATAAATTTGTGTGAGATATTTTTAAAATTAAATTTCCTTTTTTTTTTAATGGAGAATACAATACTTTTGAGAATACAATATTTATGTAGAATTGTAACTATTCAAAATCGTATTAAACACCTGGGTTTTACCTATTTATTTCATTCGTCCGATTCCATTGAGAATTTTCAGAATACATTATGAAGTCAATAACACTCCTAATGGTGTTTCCTAAAATAAACACAGCTTTTACATAAATTAGAAGGGCTAATGTTATGTATCTGTTTCATCGCGTATTCACTTCTATTAAATGCCGCATTGTGGAACCTCTAATGAATATTTACTGGATTTTAAGATTCCATTGATTTGTTAAGCCAAATCAGGTCACTACCATTTTATCTATCAAATTACATATACCCTACAAGTTTTAAAACTCGGGGTGAGCAATTTTTTTTTAATCTGAAATACTTATTTATACTCAGATATTAAAGTTAATTCATCGTTTCTTATGACTTTAATCAGCTTAAATGAAAGGACACTTAAAAAATGATTTTGTCCTAATTAAAAGGGGTAAAATCTTAAAAACTAATGTTTGTATTTTATTTAATCATTTTAATATATCTGTGATACACAGGGTGTTTCAAGAAGTCCGCCCACACTAAGCACATCCAAAATTTATGCATGAAGAAGATAAAAATTGCTCAAAGAACTATACCTCTACGACCCATTGTTTTGGAGAGAATGAGACACAAAGAGTACATATGCTAGTATCACATAGACACATATGCTTTGCGCTAAAAATGTTTATGGATATATTAAACAAAGTTATTTTAATATGTTTGCAGATCCATTGCGCGTGCATGTGCCCAACGTGAAAGGGAATTATTAAGATTTATTGTATATGACGTCCTATTTTTTGAAAAAATAAAAGTTGTCGTAGAGATATCGTAGAGGTAAAGAGAGGTAGAGTTCTCTAAGAAAATTTTATCTACTTTTTCTACCGAATTTGTATACCAGTCAATACAAATTCGGCTGATTCGCTCAGGCGAATTCGCCGTGAATACGCGATCTGAATACGGCCCTCAGTACTAATATTAAAATTCATATTTGTCTTTTAAAGATATTTGTTGAATAAGTTGAATAAGTAAGTTCATTCTTGTTTATTTAACACATATCGTGAAGCATTTTATTCCCACCCATATTTTCCCTTTACTTATAGAAAACATTTTAGTACCATTTTATTTAAAATAAATAGTGAATGTTTTATACCATAAATGTAATACACACACTAATGTCGTAAGAGAAAAAAATAATAAAATAATTTTAAAAGGATTTTTTCTGTACCTCAAAAATTCCCACTGTAAAGTAACCTGGTCGAGTAAAAACGTTCGCTGAGAATTACAAGCAATTCTATCGAATGGTAAGTGAATAACATAACATTAGTCCATTTCACGACAGATGGTCTCCTTCTATGGCCTCTTACTTTCCACAGTCGACAAGGAGGCTCAAGAAAAGTCACATCGATCGGGCAAGCCAAATGGAAATGCTTTCCAATATGTACCAAAATACCCCTTCGCTTCGCTCCGATCCGTTTTCTCGGACTTCCGTTTTAGGCAATCTCCGCAAAGTAGATGTGCCAATTGCTGGAGTAAATCTTTGCAGTACATTTTTCCCGCTAAGATCATGTATTGCAAAATAGAACCTTTCATTGAAAGTGTTAGTTTCCTATTTCGGAGAACGAAAACTGAAATCCTATTACGGTCGTTCTTCCATTTGCCGTTTTCTTATCGAAACAATAAAGGTTTTTCACGGAAAGAATTCCCCATTTCGGTGGCTCTCGCTGGGTGTCGCCAACGTGTAAAGGCCATTTTTCCACAACACACATTTATTCGAAATATTTCGCTTTGTTTTCACCCAGCCGGATTTATTCGGCATCAAAATAAAATTCCCTTATTTATCACGGGGTGAATGGCAACAAATTCCGGAAAGCGGACTTTTGATTTCGGGATGCGGTTTTCATGCTTCTGGTAGCCCAAAAGTGATGTAACTGTCCTTTGCTACCTGCGAACTCTCGTTTCTTGTCAAGATACACACAAAAAAAGTAAGAACGGGGCTGACATTTCGTTTTTGGAGGATATTCCTCGCGAAAATCTTTCGATTTCTCCCTCTCAGCCTACCGCTATTCCTCCTGTCTTGAAAAGTATTACGCTTTTATATTTTTATAGTTTCGAAGATTGGAAATAAAGTTTTACTACTTTGGTATCAACTTCTTTTTTAACGAAGTTTGAAATGAAAAATGGTTTCGTGCATTTATTTCTGGTCGTATATTTTTAAGGCGTTTTGTTAACCGTAAAATATTTTCCAGGTCGTACGTCAAAGTAAGAGGCCACGGTAAACTCGTTAATGACACGCAAGTGGCTCGTATTTCACTATTTATTTGAAATAAAAGCTGATTTTTTTTATGGTAAAAGTATTTTGGTAAAAGAAAATACCCGATTAAGAATGAAAAAATACATAGAAATAACAGTGTTAAAAATATGGATGTATTCATTAAAACATATAAATCTTTTAACAAAATGAAAAACATTATTGTCAGTAAAATTGTTACATTCAACATTTTTCAGCTTTTTGAAGTTAAAAATATTCATTGAGTTTAACTATAATTTTGATTTAAATTTTTAAAAATACATTATGTCAATACAATATGTACACCAGATAATTATATTTTATTTTTAAGCAGTTTCTTAAAATTATTGTGATGGTTTCGTTACTATGTTAAGCGTCTTTAAAATATTATATTAATTAAGAAGTAAAGTAATTTATTCTATGACTTCTTCATATTTTAAATGTAATGACATTTTCCTGAATATTTCATAATTCTTTTAATTTATTTTGCCAATTGCACTTGAGATTAACATCCTTTCGATCCATATCAAGCTGATACGTAGTACCTAATACTTAATTTGATGCAGATTAAACTAGACAACGAAAATAACTCAATTAGCATTTATTCAACAAAATTAGTAATACAAACAAATAAACAACACGATTCACGGTTTATTATACCTAACCATCAAAACTCCCTCCCATAAAATGCCAAACTCAAGCACTCTCTCCCAACATGTATCTTCAGCATCTCTCCAATTTTTAGCTCTCCCCGCTTCTTTCCAAGGAACATCTCAATAACCCCGGGAGAACAATCCCCCATTAAGACCCCAGCCAGCATGATTCCACACTCCAGCCACGTCCCCAGAATACCCGGATGTGTGAAGAGCATGTTTCCTTCCCTTACTCTCCTCACTTCAAGAAATCCTATTCTTAACAATTACCGAAACCCTGGAACTGGCTACTCCAGTTATGAAAGTCCTTGACAGAGTAATTTATTCGAGTTGTTCTCGTTCTGGATTTATTAGGCCTTCTCTCCGTCGGTTTAACGCAAAGTCAGAGCTTGAATATTAAACTTTCTCTAGCCCGGCAGACATTTTCGAGTTTTAGAGCTAGAATAGAGTAAGTCCCTGTGTAATATTTTCAGGATGTGATGTTTTGTGTTCACAATTTAGACCAAACATTTTATCTTATAAATCAAATTCTGGTAAGACCATCCCGGTAACTTTTCCCACTATAGCAGACATTCAAAAACCTAGGGTCAACGATATTTTAACTTCGTTTCTAGGAAAAATTTTTAACCTTCAAATGTAAAACATAAAACGTCTGAACATATTCTTACTTTAGAGTCAAAATAAGCTAAGTCCAACTACTATGTCTTCAAGATGTAAAAAATAGTTAATAGCAGAATTGGGGCTTCCTTACATTTGAAATTTTAACACTAAATTTATTTCAGGGATTTAAGCTTTGTTATTTTCACTTAAATATCACATTGATATTTAATTTATTGGAAGGATAAGTTATAAATCAGGCAACTTTTTTGTTTGTTGCATAAGGTGTACCTAGCTATAGATATATGTATAAATATTTTTTTGATAAACATAGGAAATTATTTGAAATTATTTATGAAATTTAAAGAAAATCTTTTTAATACATAATTACAGCAAACATACTTTCTCATAGCGATAACGTATTTTTTTTTTTCAATAAAAGTTTTACTTACTTTTCAACAAGCTGTCTGTGGATATAAAACACTTTCTTTATAATGTCTAACTGTCTATACCTTATGATTCTCTGCAACCAAGTTTTAAAAACTACCTAAATTTGATACCCCTTCTTTCCAAATCATCGCCCCAATATTTCATTTTTCAACAATAATTTCTAACTTCTTCCCAAAATAAAAGAACTAATATTTTTTCTTATTGATTTAATATTTTTATTCTTATTATTTTCTTACTTTCACCTTTAAAAATATCACAAGTATCAGAAGGAAGAAAATATATCTCATTCTAAGCAAGAAGGTAACATTTTTAAGGTTGATTCTCTCCTGAAATATTTGTAATAGGGTGTAAATCGAAAAAAAAGTATTAAAAGTAATAAAAGTAAAAAAAAAATTCTTGTTACTCACATTTTATGATATAGGTTTAAATTATATCAAAATGGAGAGTCATCTTGTATCAATTATTGTTCCATAATCTTCATAATGGCTAATTAAAACTAAAATGGACCAGAACGATTCTCTCCAAGACCTAGATTTTTGAAGAAGAATAATCTTTCTTGCAAGATTCTAAAAAGTCCGCGGTACCTTGGATTAAAACTCTCCTTGTTCACAAAACACGCAGATTTCCGAAGTACCTTTAGTGTGTAGATTCACAACTTTTAGTAAAACCTGCATTACCTAGGAAAAAGAGAATTTATGGGAAATAGTTTGAAACAAATTCAAAGCAGATTCTGTCTATTGCATTAAATAGTGCTAAAATGTATTTAAAATTTAGTATTATTGGATAATTCTAAAAATTATGAAATCCGGTATGTTTAGAATAAGATATATGGTTAAAATTTGTTTTTAAAATAAAGTATCACCCAGATCCACGTCATTAAAATTATCTTTATATAAAATGTTATACTTAAAAATCTATATTTTCGACATGATTTTTATACAAATAAGGAACCCAAAAATGTGATTTCTGTGAAGTCCTGAAAAGAGCAAAACTGACTTGAACCAGAAGGACTCTAAACATAACATTTGTAGTGCTTGCTCGTTCTCTCACGAAATTGTATTTAAAGAATACTCTGGTAATGAGTGTTCAAGGATATTTGTATTAAATCTCAATCAGGATGTAAGGTCTCTGAGGCCCGCTGTTTAATTGCTGACAACTTGTAACGGTGCGGGGTGGGAAATAATTGCTATCTCGCGATTTAGCATGTAATTGTGAGAGCAGTTTGGATCGATTTTGAAGTTTCTCTACCTGAGTAATAGGCGATCGGTAATGGGAATTTTTGAGTGCGAGGGAGATTTATGAAAGAAATATTCCGTGCGAGAGTGTATCAAATTTTTACCGTTCTGCGTGCTGTGAAAAATTTAGAAGAGTTGTCATTGTGCTTGTGATATAGGGAACTAAGTGGGATTTATTATTCTGGAAATGTGCAGTAAATAGATGTTAAGTGGGGAAGTAGCGATGGGAGGGTTCCGCTTGTTGTGATGCTTGAAATTTATCTATTGATGTGTTAGAATTTAATGATATTAGTAATGGCGTTGGATTAGAAGATTATTTTTAGAAAGGACTTTATTTGTGAGAAATGGAAACTTTGATACAAAATTCGAGCTCTTACAATAGTTTTGAAACAATAGGTGATCCATCCTTTTGTGCAAATTCAAGCCAATGTAGAGGTAATACAGTAGAAATTTGTTAGAGCAACCCTTCCTAAGAACAACAATATGCGTTTTTTTTAACAAAAAGGGCGTTATAACGAGTAAAATAATGCAGGGGTCGCTTTATAAGAGGGTCGTTGTAAAGCGGTACTACTATAATTTTCTTTAGCTGTTCAGATACACATAATGCTGATATGTTTGTTTCTTAACTAGAGCGTTTATTTCTATAACGTACTGGATTAAGGTTTCTACTTTAATCATTCCGCAAGAGCATCATTAATAAACGAAATATTTACTGATAAAAATGAAGTGTGTACTACAATCAGAACTGATTGCATCATGCTATGGATATCGGAATAACGGTCGCAAGTTAAAGAAAAATTCACCAGCGAGGATAATGTTTTCGGTTTCCAAATATATAATCATGGTAGAGATATTTACCAAGAATTCTTTGAAGAAGCTTTTAATGAATTGAATTCCATGTAGCTCTTCGAAAAAAACATACAAAAATGTACAAAATAAAACAATTAATTCTAGAATCAAAACAATACGAAACACCACGAAAGATCTTCAAACTCCGATGCATAATTCCTGCATCGTTACCATATTAAACTCACCCGTCCAATCTCAGCATCAAGTAACTACTAGTTACCGTAAACAGAGTTTCTTTGGCTTCATTACTGGATCTCCGAAAGCATATATTAACGGCGAACAAAGCCGAGTCGAGAACGAATTAGATAAATTTAATACGGGAGCTGCAGGGCTCCACAGTTTTCGGGCTTTTAATCTCCGTTAACCGACTCCAGTAATTAATCGATTCCTACTTCAGCACCTTAATTCTGAATATAGATTAAATTAAAGAATGCTGGAGTTCATTACGATCCAGAAAATGTCAGATGCATGCTTCTGAATTTCGAATCCGGATAATAAAATTACCTCATGACAAATGGCATCCGGAGAATAAATGTTGCGAAGTTCTTAGCATTTATTGACTCATTGCTCCCAGGGACATGTCTAAGAGGTGTTGGTATTAATAAAAGGCTGGAGCAGGGACGGGTCATAATTAAAGATTTGCAAAAGGAATTTTCTAAAAGGGTATCCATTTATTTTAAAGCGGTTCTGCGTTACCTTGATTCGCAAGTACTGAAACGGCTTATTTTATGTAAGGAATTAATTTTGAACTAGCAATTAATTCAGTATAGTATTATATCACTTTATCACGTATATGTGTAGTTGTTGTTGGATAGCATTTGTTTTATAACATCTTATCTGATTTAGTATGTTTATCAGAAAGACGTGCATTTGTTATATTTAATAATTATTATTAATACTAATATTTCTTCATAAGTTTTTCTTATTTTTCGAATTTATTTTAATATTTACTGTGTTTAGAGAAAATTTAGGAGACACTTTCAGTGTTTGAGGAAAGCAATAAAGTATCTGTCGAAAGAATTAAATCTGTATTTTGTATGGATGAGTCTATATTTTTTCATACATATTTTTCAAAGTAATGTTTTTTCTAAGTTTCTTCTTTTTAAGTTAAAAGCAATGTGGGAGAAAATAAGGTTCATTGTATGTTAAAAACATATAGTACAAGGTCATGTAAATAATTTATAAACTTAAAAAGAACCATCCTTACAGATTAAAACGCAGAAGAAGACTTATTTATCAAAAAAAAATAGTTTATAATGGTAGTTGAAATTATTCCAATGAATATCTTAAAACGTTGGATTTAAATTCCACTTTGCTCCTATTACTGTAATTTTAACCAAAATATAAATGAAGCAGTCAAAAATTGTAATTTTGTGAGAATATCATAATGCTTACTTTTGGTCTTGATACTTTTATATCGGCATCCATATAAATAATTAGGCTTTCCCTATAGTAAAATTTTCAGCTGAATTATTATGAATTTTCATTACTTTTAATACGCGTTTAATTAATATAACTTAATATTTGAACAATACTAGTAAAAAATGGTAATAGAGTGTTTTCAGGTGACGTCACGATCATTTATTTTCTTTTAACTGTTAACCTTTTGCAGGGCTTTTAACTGTTGTTAAGGCCATTGTTAGGAGAGGAGGTATCTGTTGCTAAGGCGGTTGTTAGGTATGGGGTCACGTGATTGCAAATGCTCCAATAGAAGAATTCCAGGACCAGTTATTTTCTGTAACTGTTAACCTTCTGTAGGGCTTTTAACTGTTGCTAAGGCCGTTGTTAGGTCCTAGTCATGTGATTGAAAATGCTCTATATCAAAAACTGGACCTCCTTCTTTGCTTAGGAAATTATTTATGTGCCTAACGTTATTACTACTACTAAATTACATTCTACAAGTTTCAATTATCCTTAAAAACTTGAATTTTAACACTAGAACCGCCAAGGGCCCTTTTTTGTCCCCTCGCAAAGTTCAAAGTTTTGCTAATTCTATATTTTTTGTCAGATCACTCTGAAACTCGGTGACTTTTATTTATTTCATGCCCTCTACATAACACAGAAAAAAAATTCCCGATCGGTTGCGAATTTTAGAAGAAAAATGCAGATTATACTAGAACCGCCAAAGGGGACATTTTTGTCCCCTACAGCAAAACTATTCTTTCAGGCGCCAGGCATGCCCATCTCTCCTCCCCTCTGCTTGCTAGACGTTGTTCCCTCGTTGAATGCAATGAAATATTCGAAGATATTTCCCCCTTGATATATTACTTCTTAAAAAATGTGATGTTATTGCTTTGCTTTGGAGGTGGCTTACTGATTCGTCTACTACACGTATATCTACATTTTACCAAGTTTCTGTGTGGTTATTTATGGAAAACTCTTCCCACACTTTAACCAGACATTCATTTGTATACCCAATATTCAAAATTTCACAAGGTTTCCCTTAAAAACACGTCTAAATCGCGAGAAGAAATGCTATCCTTTGAGTGCAAGCTGGTACAGGCTTTTCATTGCGCTAACAAAAAATTAACAGTAGAAATTTAGAAGATAATTAATTCTTAAATGTTTGTAAAAACCTGTATGTTCTTTTTATTTGCTAAGACTAGGGGGCCTGCCCCCTGCTCGCTATCGCTCACCAACCCCCGGAACTGCTTCGCAGTTCTTTTAAGATCGCTTCGCGATCTCAGCGAGCTAAGCTCGCTTGTTTCATCTTACCAATCCAGCACACCCCGCTGGACGGCTTAATTAATGTTCCTTTACAACCGAAACTGCTTATAAATCTCTCTTGCTTATAAATAATTTTATCCAAATCAAACATCCCCCCCCCAAAAAAAAACCTATTGCTGAAATATTACTTTCCTAGCTCAGGAAAAACATGCACTTCAAGAAACTTTAATTTCAAGAAAATTTTTAAAGTATACACGTGTGTATTTAGTGTGAATCGTCGAAAATAAAAGAAATCAGACACATAATGAGTATGATACATAGTGAGCTATCTCTCACCAACCCCCGTAACTGCTTCGCAGTTCTTTTCAGATCGCTTTGCGATCTTAGCGAGCAGAGCTCGCTTGTTCATCTCAACAATCCAGCACAACCCTTTTCTCGGCTTAATTAAGCCTCTTGTAAGCCTCTTGAAAATACCTATCTCTTGCTTATCAATAATTTTATTGAAATGTTAAAAAAAAATATCCAGAAAGTCTACTAATAATCATCAATTATCGTGTAGAAAAAACATATAATTAAGAAACATTTCAATTTATAATGTGCACGTGTGCTCGTAACAATCTAGTGAACCGTCAAAAATAAAACTTAAAAAATCTCCAATAAACATTAAACGTGTCTGATGAAGACCTAGTAAAACTATGGAAAAAAATGATATTTTGATGCTTAATAATTCCAAAACTAATTCGAATTTTTCAAAGAATTAAACGCTAATCTTTTTCTAAAAAATAAGAGCATAAGTGTTTAAAAAATCATACTCCTATTGTGATTAGTTTTTCTTTTAGATCGAAAAAACCGAAAAAGTAACAAAAATTTCGAAACTTTAAAAATTAATTACTCTAAAAAAAATTCGAAATTCAAAAAAAGGGCGACGTAGTGCACATCTTCAGACATCAGAGTATGAGGTTGCAAAAAATCAAAGTTCTGCTGCTAATAGTTTTCGCTGAACGCGATTACGCGGCGAAAAAACAAAAACTTTAACTTTGACCTTAAAAATACCCCAGAACTAATAATCACATCAATTAGCTTTTTATTCGAGAATGTTCTCCAAACATTCCCCTACAAACTTTTCAAATTTCATAAATTTCTGTCAAGTAGTTTTTATGTTGTGAGAGGTCAAAGAGTTCAAAAATAAAAATTTCTGAAACAGCGGCGGCGGCGGTGACCGTTACTTTTTTTAAATATAGAGAGATATACAATTTGATGGCTTTTTGTTAACTTCCGATACATAAATTGGTACATAATTGAGATACTTAGAAATTGCGCTAATTTCCAAAGATGAATTTTTTCCATTGGATAATATTAGAATTTCAACTTAAAAATTTACAGACACATTTATTAAGATATGTTTAGTTGTAATAAAATTAAAAATTTACAAAAATTTGTATTTTTAATTTTTTTAAGAATGCAGGAAAAACAACTTTAGGTAAATTTTAAAAGTTTCAAGATTTATTTCTTTTAAATATTCGGACACAAAGAAATTAAACTAGTCACATACTATTGACAATGAAGGTACACAACCATGAAAAAATTGAGGAGAATATTTGAGAACGTTATCTAGGATTTTCGGCTAATTTCCCCAAAAATGACCAAAACATCAAAACTTTGACCGCATTGCGCGACGGTCAAACGTTGACCGATTTCAAACCTTTTGTTGCATTATACTTGTACTAATGTGTTACATCTTTTCCGCACTGTTACATTTCGAATTTTTGACTTTCGTCTTTTTCGACCCTGCCTAAGCAGCATGGGGACATTTTTGTCCCCTTTGGCGGTTCTAGGTAGGTAGCAAAGTCCGGCGGTTCTAGTGTTAATCTCTCAAATTTTTCCCATAGAATTTATTGAACGCTCTTTATCATACCCAAAACCTACATGATACATCATGCCTTACAAATGGCTTTCCGAATTACCATCAGTATTATTTACTAGGTAATTCACTCGTTACCCAAGTAATGCCGTCCTCTCGCACTCCCTCATCCATCCTCCATCGCCTCGTCTAATTTCCCAAAAGCAACTATATCCGTCGCCATTACAAATGGTCAGACTGCCGCACAGCCGACTGTTTTACAAAGCGCGCACCCCAGAAATTCCTCGCACAAAAGTATGGAGGCAGCATGGAAACAATTCCCCGGCATAATTTGCGGAATGGCATCCACCAAGAAAGCGCGGGAAGTATTAACTACGGATTTCCCCCACGAAACAGGCCTTTTGTGTGTGATGCGTACCAGAATAAACTTCCTGTTCCCCTCCCCCCCCCGTCGTGGAAAGAACTCCATTGTTAACACTGACGAATAGCTGAGGTTGTTGTTGCGAAAGTTTATATTTGGAGGGCAGGGTTTACTGCTGATTCATAACGGTGAAAAGAACAGCTCGCCTTGGGATTGGATCCGCGGATCGGGTTAATGGTGGTTGAGAGATGAAGTCGAGGAAAGCATCTTGTTGTTTTTGGTTGAGGCTTACTTCTCTTAATTATTGTAATATGCATTCGGTGAGCATGGCTTGGTGAAAATATCTTTTAGCCAAGTATATGTACGATGAGGAAAGATTATTACCTAAGTTTAAATGCATTAGTGTATGTGAAGTATTATACTCCTGGTATAGGTATTTTCTTGATTTCCTACATACCTATTGTGAGTTTAAATTTTTTCTTTCCGACGCGGTGTAAAGGAAGGACTGAAGCATTATTTTGAAAGATTTTCAAAATAAGGAAATATATTATAAAAGTACTATAGATCAGGTTTTTATATTTTGAGGGTTAATGTCAAATCAAATTAAAGTAATGCAAAATTTAATAAGAATAAATATTACTCCGTTTATATATTTTAAGGGTAAATTTCACTACAACATTTTAATTTAAGTAATACGAGATTTTATAATGAAAAGTTAAAAGCAATTTCATAAGAAACCTAAAGCAAAATATTTTCCTACAAGTTTTCAAATTTATTTCATAAGGAATGTATGCAGAAACTAATGAAAATAAGTAACTTTGATATGAAGGAATTTTTTCGGTAAAAAGTTGAAAATAATATTTAGATGAAAGTTTTGTATTCGAGTAATGCATTTTTGTAGGAAATCAAGCCAGGAAACGAAAAGAAAATTCTTAATTATACACTCGCGTGAAGAAACAAAAGATACACATTCATAAAAAATAGTAATTTAGTCAAAAATTACGACCAAGAGTTAACGCTTCGATGCGGCCTCATTACAAATTCCAGACATAAATTCAAAACAGAAACGCATTCCAAACATCAACCAAACAGTATCCCGGCTGAAATAAAAAAAAAACATGGAATTTATACAGAAGCAAGAATAAAACGTCAGATGCATTAACAAAAAACAGCTCAAATTTGTTGAACCGACATTACCAGAAAGTGCAACCATGTATTCCGATCAAGCAACTTAATTCAGGGGAAAAAAACTATCCACGCGCAGTTCTTGATGTTATTCATTTGGAACAATCTAGAAACAAGGCAAAAAAAAAAATGGAAACCCGTGTCACTCTTGAGCTTAAATAAAGCAAGATAATTTTCACTTTACTCACTGGAATGGTTCCCTTGAGTGAAATTTCTAACGTCCCAATCACAACCTCTTTTCGTACCCTCATGCATTAGTTTTTCATTCTCTCTCTGCTGTGGTCTTGGAGATGCAAAGATTTGTGGCTCATTCCGAGGCAAACCGAAATGTATGGGTCATTAAGCTAAATGACCGCAATTTCGAAGAGCCTCCAAACAGTTCAGATTTGTCAAATTCCGAATATTAAGAAGAAAGTGTTTAAGCTTTCATCATTACAAACCGGATTAGGGTTTTTAATGAACCCTCTGTGATTCTAGGCGGATTCACTGGAGTGCCGTGAAAGAAAATTTTAGTGTGTCTATTTTCGATTCGGAATGAAAAATTTCATTTCTTTTATATAAGGCCTGAAAAAATCTCAAAGCGTGCTCGCCGCGCTGAGGTTAGAGATCTTGTTGGTTGATGGTTTAGTGCAGTAATGATCATTAAATTGAAGGTCATTTACGTAAGAAGTGCGTGGATGAGAGCATTAATAAGATGAAACCAGCCTTAGTCAAAAGAAATACACCTTTAATAATTATTTTTATTAAATTAAAATAAAATGACAACAACACGTGGCATGTAATTTTAATTAAATATGTTTTTGTAGACAATCTTTCAAGGGTTTTGTATCTAATCCTGGTCATTATACACCTTAAATTTACAAAGTTTTTGCGTTCTTGTTTTGATGAAAACTGTCTTTATTTGCTTACTTAAGTTTTAAAAGCATAAGCAAAAGTTTGTTACTTATTGAAAAAGCGAAGGAGCTAAACTTTCATTTGAGATTATATTTGGCACTTAATAATAATGCAATTAAAAATTCCACACAAATGCAAACATTTATCGAAGGTAGATATTTTCTTTTATTTAACTCGAGTAGACACTGTTGGCGTGTAAACCTTATTTTAAATTGATTAATGAAAATATATTCAACCATTGATTTAAATTTGGAGATATTTTAATGCTTACACGCATCAAAATATGCATTCGAAAGAAAACGAACCTTTGGTATAAATTAAAGATCATCAGGCAACCATTGCGATACTATGGTTAGTAAAACCCAAGCTACTTTTCTTTCAAATCTTTGTTTCCATTGATGGATTACCCACATGAAAAAAGGTTATGAAAAAACCTTTAAAAACAACATCTATCCACTTCCAACCCAAAGCGTGCAAGTTCTCCATAATCGCTCAAAACTCTGTGATTACCATCAGAGCCGGGCCATTTTTACCGGCTCAAAAATCCCAGCAAGCGCGCGCACTTAACGCACGAAAAAGTGTTTACTGAGCGCCCCAGCGTCGGGGCGCAGTCATTAACAAGTCGCTAATGACTGCGCCCCGCCGTCATTAAGAGGTGGCGGATCCTCAGCCCCGGTCATCAGGGCTTGTAACTGCCCTGGAATAGCCCTCGCTCCATGGCACAGGGCGCTGAGCAGATTTTTATGACCCGAGATAAAAGTTTTACAGATTTGGAAATGAATAAAACAAGGAAAAAGGAAATTAACGCAGGCTCAAAATCTGATCGCGTCGGGGCTCGATGGGAGTTTGAGAGCTGATTTAATTTTAGGTTAAGATTTGTTTATTATCTCTGCTCCACAAATGGTCCGGGAGAGAGTGACTTTGAGGGGTGTAGCGAGATTCAGATTTATGAGGGGAGATGGGTTTTCTTTTTTTGTGCAGTATAATGTGTTTTTATCGTGGCATTGGGAGGGAGTTTTTATCTTTCATTGTGCTGAAAGTGAGATTAAAGTTGGGATTGTTTGGATTTCAGATTTGATTTTGCATAGTTTTTTTTACGCTGTTCAGTGTTTTTTCTGTCGTGAAAATGGTAAGTTACATGTAACTGAGAGTTAGTTACAACATTTTTACTGATATTTAGCTAACTAAAAGTGTATTACTTATTAATACATATTTTTAACTATGTATTTTTAGCATGTAACTATGCATGTTACATTGTATCCATACATAATTCTTTTCTTCTGAAAGTATAGGGCAATAGTTTCCAAAGTGGGATGTAAAAAGTAGGAGTGGTTTCTTAAGGTCCATTAGACTCATTTTAAAATTATGCGAAATTTGAAAAAAAAAATTATCTCCAATTTTGCAAAGCAGTATACATATGTAAAATTGGTAATTATTCTATTTACAAATAAAAGCATCAAACCTGATATCTTGACTTTCTCTGGAAAAAAGGAAAGTTTTGTTTTTTAAATATGAGATCTAATATTTTCCCAAATTAACTCGAAATTATGTGAAAAGTATACATAGATAATGATTCCAACCATTCAAAAATCGATAATGCTCCTCAAAATTTTAAATTTCATGCAAAAAACTCCAGTTTCCTTTGCTGAAAAGGGATTTATATAAAGGGAAATGTCAAATTGGGCAAAAGTTCAAATTGCTTTAGGGACAACAAAAATACGTGACTCAGATGTAAGTATTTTTCCGTAACTTTTTTAATTTTTAAAAATAATTTTTTAAAGTAATCCAACTAGAAGGTTAAAAAAAGTTGTTTCTAAGATTTGATTTCAAATCATGTATTTAAAATAATTTTCGTGATAAAATTAATAATCGTGATGTTTATATATTTTTTTACATAATTTTGACTAGATTAAATAATTTTTTCTGGATTTAGGATTAAGTAAATCACTTACCTCTTACTCATTCGTAGAAAAATATTTTATAAATATTTCTTGGATTTTCTAAAGCTATTTTCATTTGTTTTCAACTTTTGCCCCAACGCGGTATGCAAAACATTATTAAAAATTCCGGCTTATAGAAAATTTTGAAAAAAAAAAACTTTACCTTTACTACCTTTACCTTTACCTTTACTTTAGTTACCTTTTACTACCACCTACCCTAAACATGACACCCAATTTCATTTCCTTCATGCAAACAACATATACTATAGGTTTCTATAAAATGTCTAATACATGCCTGCATGATGCTACTCCCCAAAGCGAAGTGTTAATACCAAGTTTTACTTTTTCCATTGCCAACTGATAGCTGTCTTCTGAATAAAATATCGACCGGTCTAAAAGCATTAGAAACTTAGTAAAATAAAAATATTCTGAAAGTTGTTTGCTTAAAATATGTTATCCTCCAAAGTAAAATAAAAGCTAATCGATAAAATGAGTTTTTCCTTCTAAAGTTCCTTATTATCGGATTATCTGCCAGACTTGATTTATTGAAAAGGATAAAAATAGAAAGTATTAAACTTCTGAACAAAAACCTCTATTAAATACTAATACGGAACATATATTTCCATCATGAAAGTAGGTAAAAAATATAATTTTTGACGACTCATTTGATAAATATTTATAATGCAAAAAATATTAATTTCATTAAATATAAAAACTAAACTTTAATAATTTTTTATATTATTCATAATTATGAATAAGTAGAAATTGAGAAATTTTGAACCAGGGAGTTTTAACTTAACTTTTATCCAGCTTTTACAAAAGTAGAATGAAATCACTTACATTACCTTTAGATTATTAGGTATTCAAAACGAAAAAATCAGTGTCTATCACAGGAAGTTTTATGAAATATATGTAAAGAAAATAAAATTATCTTATCTTCAATTATTTTGTAACAATTTTTTGGTCATTTTTATGTATTATACTCCTCTCAAGGAATCTGATTTTGTAGAACTTAGGTAGACTTGTTGAAGCACCCTGTAGGATTAGTTACATGATTATAATACTATGGTAAATAATTATTTAGATTGAACCACATACGAGATTTCTCTCTCTTCTTTTAAAACAATAACGGTTTTATCTTTGAAGCAAATGTCATTTCTTCAACCTTATGTATTTTGACTGTACTCCAACTGTACTTATCAGCTGCTATCTCACCTAATATATGACTCTTCAAATCTACTATATCAGAACTTCTATTTCCATACTCAGCATCAACTTTATTTTCAAAAATCCTATTCATGAAATATGTTTGGGTCCGAGTAACAGGAAACTGGTTTACATGACAGGTTACTTCTAAAGGCGACATAAAGTATTGATAAGTATATATTTCAGGAGAACTTAAAGCCATATATTGAGAGCTTTTTTGTGAAACATTATTACTATGGGCTTGCTCAGAAAGGATCAGCTATTGATGTAAAGAGATATTTATGTTTAAGTTTTTAGAGAGGCTGAATAGGTATAAAAATAATCCACTACTTCACAATTTCTTTCGTATATTTTCAAATATGGAAATAACAAATGAATTGACTAGACTTGTTTAAATATAATTAAAGCTTTTATTGCTAAATTCAATATTGTTTCAAAATTCTAAATATGTTCCACTACGTAATCACTAATATTATATGGTACCTGTTACTGAAGAAAAATATATTTTAAACAAAATGAAGTAGTACGTAAAACATTCAAAGACACATTATTTTAAGTAGAAATTATTTCTTCATAATTACAGATCACTACTTAACTGATTTAAATTAAATGTTTTTAATAAATTTATTAAGTTACCGACAGAATGGGCTTCGATTAGAATTCTAAAGGATTGAAGCGGTGTATGGTTGTTTGGAAAGAATACTTAGATGAGTGATTTCAGAAAGCATAGACCTTTTTGTAAGTTAAGGTCTCGACATCATTTCATCCCATTAGCTAAGTAGAATATATTAACTTAACTAGTACTTTTAACCATTTGAAATTACTAATGAGTGAAACAAAAGTTTGTTGTTTAAAAAAAAAATCAAAAGTATTTTTATAAATTTGAAAACCCTTAAGGTTAATACTACTTTATTTAATCATATATTTGTCTTTGACTTCTATATTTTTAGAGGCCCACCAGACGTTAAACCAGCTCTAAGACAGTCTGGTTTACCCTAAACCTGAAATGTTTATTCATAAAAGAAGCCTACACTGCCGTCCTTAGCAAGAAAGGCGCATCTCCGAAAATCAAGATTTTCAGTACAAGCACTTTTCGCCTAAGGATTTCAAGAAATTTCAGAGATACGCCCTTTTTCACTAGCGTTTTTGTGTACCTTTTCGTACCCATAGGTACATGAATGAGGTATCATAAGGTGCAGAAGACTCCAAAGATTCTAAATATGCAAAAACCTGAAAATCGCCAAAATCCGAGATACGCCCTTCTTGCTAAGGACGGCAGTACAGGTAAATTAAACTAAAACTCGCTATTGACCTTCAGAACTGCTTAAAAATTCCTTTTAAACCTGACTCAAGTCATTAACAGTCATTTTTCTATAAATTTTGGTAGTTTGACCCATTGAAGTCATTTTTAAGTTCATAGTATTGTAATGCATGTCTTTGTATGGACAACAGCTTATCAGGTTCTCTTTGAATAACCACTTACAGACTGTCTTTTTGAATACTTTTTTTTATTTCATTTAAATAGTCAGGAAATGCTCTTTCTATTATATTAAATCAGAAATTTATATTTTTATTACTACTACTACGGTCGGTATGAGGATAGGGAGGAATCCTTTTCAGGCCACGTTTTCTTACACTGCCTGCATTCCGAGGTTTGTTTTAATTAAATTTAGCCGTTATTCATTTAAAGAAAGATTTCAAAACATTTTCAGTAGTTATATCTCTCTGGGAGAGTGTGGAGTGAAGTGATAATGCTTATATATCACTACATTTCCTCTTGGGGAGATATCCACATTTTTGGCAATGCTAAAAATCCGATTTTATGTTTTTTCGTGGGAAAAAAATATCTCAAACAATATATTACTTTTACTTTTTATTATTTTATACAACAAACTAGAAAAAAAATATTTTGAAATATTTTAAACAAATTTTAGACAACACCAGCCATCTCGGGAGTAACTTCACTTTTTGATTAATCACTGAGCTATATAATAACTTGGAGTGCCAACTAAGCGTGCCAAAGTGAAAATTGTGTCCTTACCCAAAAGGGGCAAAGGTTCAAAATCCCCCTACTGCTTGTATGTTAACAGAATCAAACTTAACACGTTTATTTTTTTGTTGAAATGGAGCCCAAAAGCTATAGAATTATATACTTACAAAATTTCTTTTGAAAAACAACTAAGTTAAATAATTATTAGAGTTTTTTAGGGAAAAATTTTCAAGAAACGCTTACCTGGTTTTAGCATTAATGTTTTGCCCCTTTAAGCTGATTTGTATCCTTATGCGACGGAAATAGGCATGTATTTTAAAGTATAGGAAGTTTGCACTCCAGGTTTTTATATATAGCTCAGTGGGCAAAATACAGCACCGATTTATTCTGTTTCCATTAAAAAAACAAATAAAATAGTAACACTTTCAAAATAAAAAACCCTTATAAAACCCAATTTTTTTCTCATAAAATTATTTAAACTAGAAATTTCAAAAATGCGCATTGTCCCTAATACTTTAGCCAACCACTGTATTTCCTGAGATATTTGTACTTTATTACTGTATACGGTCTAATCAAACTGCCCTTAATTTCTTAAAGAGTGTTTATTTATTTATTTGAACATGAAACACAAACAAAAGATAAATCAACATAGTCGCCTGAGACATCTTGGTCCATCCATTGGTTTTCCATTAACTATTCCTTAAGATTGTTCCAGACTACAACTACTACTTCGTGTTTTCAACTGCATGAAAGAAAATATTTAACTTAAATCAAGTGAGTTGCGATTGAAGTTCTGGCATCTTAAAGAACATTTTACAACGAATGTTACTTTCCTCTGTCCAAAATAGTTTTTTCATTTCATCTTAGAATGCGTCTTTCTTTCTCAAGAAATAATGTCATGGATTTTGTCTCGACTCTTCAAATATATCATCAGATTTAGGTATAAACTTAGCTAAACAACAAAAATATAATGTTTTCCAAACAAATTTCGTTTTCCACAAATGTTCTTCATAGTCTTTCTCCAATGACGAAGTTATCCATCTCAGGTTTAGGAGATTTATAAGAAAAAGAATAAAGAGCAGTGAATGACAGATTGCGGAAATCTGCTATTCAGTTTCCTTAGAGTTCTTTTTTTTATTTAGACTAGTTTTCTGTATATCTCATGTATTAGAAATGTTGAGATCGAGGTGTACGACATTAATTTAAATTGACTGAACTAAATTATTTATAAAAAATAAAGCATATTTAAAGTAATAATTAGTATCTTTTGTTCAAAATCAATAATATGATAGCAAAATAACTAAAAAATATTTTTTTTAATACATTTATTTCATAAACGTTTGATTTATTTATTTAATTATTTGCAAAAGCATAATTATATAATCTGTTAAACTTTCCTGAATATTAAATTATGGTTCTAAAAACTATTCTTCGACACTCACCTTTCATTATCAAAAGTGTCCCAATGCTAAAATTTGAAGCAAAATTACTGGTAATTTCTCCAAAATTGGAACACCTTTAATAAATATGAAAGTTCTTATTTTCATATTCCATTTTTTATTCTTTATTCGTATTTCTTTTATTTATTTTACAGACCGAAATGATTGTTTATTATGTCCCATGTGATCTTACAAAAGGTTTTAACGTCAAACGTATAAAGACTACAAAACCCATTAAATATTTAAGATCTCTTGTTATGAATTCCTTGATATGCATTGTTCAGTCAGGGTGATGGGACAATGCTGGCAAAATGTTCAGTATGCACACCACGTTGCGTGAATTCCTAAAAGGGTTTTAAAGCATTTTCTCCGCAGACCCATTAAGTAACCAGGAAAGCACATGTTCAAAAGAGGACACAGATATATCCAGAGTATATTATTCAAAACTATGCTATTCAAGGTTCTGAAAATTCCTTAGAATATCACAACTTTCAACAAAATTTTTAGGGATAATTATATTTGCCGTCTTAACTACGTTGTAAAATCCTAGACTTTTCAAAATTAATAATTCAATAACATACTTATACTTATGTTATAATTACGCATTTTAAATTTTTGTGAGGTTAAAAAAAACTATCCTTATACTTGATATTCTGATTACTGTTATTACAGGCATTACAGACCCTTATGATCAGACTAAACTCAATAAAATCTAATCATTATAAAAATGTTACTTTCTTTTGTTAAGAAATAGAGTACACTTTTTATTCTATTTGGACACATTTCTATAGTGTCAATTATAAAAATCTGTCCTTTACACATGCTTAGGTTTATATAAAACATTGAAATAAACCGCTGCTGCAAAAGAAGTGTTTTTTATTAAAATTAAACATTCAACGCGTAACTCTGGTAGAAGAAACATGTGATATACAATTAGGCGCCAATTATCCCATTTTGGAAACATACATACTATTTCTGGTCCAAAGATATATTTTTAGAAAAAGGTTATCTGCTTAAGGTGTATTTTGAATTTTAAAACAAACAAAAAAAATTATGCTACTTTCACAGATGTGTTGTATGGGTTAGTGAAAGCTTTTGGTACTTCTAAGCAGGTATGTACCTATAACAATGCATTCATAAATATCATATGTACGTACAAAGCTAGCTTGCATTTTTTAAGTAGTATGTGTTTCATTTGCGTTTGTTTCAGGAATATAAAAGGAATGACTGTAAAACGATGTAGTTGAAGAATAAAATAATTTGATAAATTTTAAATTCCTTTTCAATTTAACGAGATTGACACCAGCATCACAAGACATCAACTCCACCCACTCTAACAATACAGCCTGTCATAAATACTGTTGACACATCGAAATCTGAACTCCCTCCTCATAACCAGCCCCCGCCTCCGCTAATAACTGCAAGCCTCGCATCGAAAGGTGAGCCAAGCCCCAGTGATAAACGACTTATTAAAAAGCCAAGCAAGGCAAGAGTGATATTCAGAAAAGGGTGAGGCGTTGAGAGGTTGGGCAATTAGCGGGAATGTTGCGGGGGGTGTTAAGAGCTCCCGAGGGACCTCTGGGGGGCGTAATCTATTTGCGAGGGGTTGTGGCAAGGAGAACCCTTTTATTCCTGTAAATGCCACCCACGGGACGCTAATTTGAAAACACTGTGTTTCCTGGAAATTGTTTTCCTTTGTGTTGAAAGCGATAAAGCTTTCACGGGAAGCACTATCTTGGGGGGGTCTGAGACGACGTAAACAAGGGTGGTGTAGGAAAAGCAACACCGCGGTGTATATCTTTGTCTGGGATAGTCTGGAGGTGTAGCTTAAGGGAATGTGCAGGTTCTTAATGTCTGTGGTTTTATTCGGGGTCATTTTCTGAGTGTGGTGTTTAGATGTTTGTTCTTGGCATTGTCTTCTTTAGCAATTATGCTTAAAATGGTACAATGTTAAAAGAGGTAGGAAATATATAACTGATTATTGTAAAATGTTGTGTTTTAATCTCATAACCGGTCAAATACTCAAAATTAAATTTAAATAAAATGTTTTTATTGAATTTAGAATATGATTGTTTTATCATTGCAGGGGTATATGTAGGCTGATAATAGTATATGCTCTATTCACATCCTGTCCAAGGTTTCAAATTGATATTAGGAATTTAAAAAAAAACCTCGAAATCGAAACAAAATTTTAATTTGCCACTTTTAAAGATCTTGTGACGTTTTTCATCATTAACGGATTATCAGTTTCGGGTCACAAGTGACAAAATCCTCTTTTAATTATTACTGTGATCATTATTTTTAATTATCTCTTCGATGATTATTCTGTGAGTAATTTTTTTTAATAAAGAAATACAAATATCATTTTAATCTCGTTAACCTTTTACCCGCCGATGTTCCCAAATGGTAACATCAATTGAGGAAATTTTTTTACCACTTAATTTTTGATGCAAGAAAATGATACTTGCTAGAGAGCTATATCAAGATATGAATTTATTTTACATGCAACTATTTTTCCCATAGTATTAAATCCTTTTTGTAGAATTTAGGTCAAATTTACGAATTTTTGGCTCTTTCAAAAGTTATACAAGTTTCAATTTCTGATAATTTTAAATAAAATTATTTTTAAATAATTTTGCTGTGTTTTAGTAGCTGCAGTACGCATCTTTCCATTTGGGGTAACATAATAATTTTGCATTTTATTTTTAGAGAGTAATTACCAATTCACTATTTATGTTCCCAAATGGGAACATCGGCGTTTGGAGTGTAGTTTTTGTGGGGATTATTTGCCATGTAAAAACTCAAGTTATTTCCTATTCTCTTTTATTTTTTTGGACTTTTTATGTCTCAAAAGATCTAAAACTAGTTTTAAATGATACTTTTAGTACCTAAATCAATAATTTTAATTTTTTACCTGAATTATGGTGGAATAATTACCGAATATTTATAGCAGATTACCACGAAAACATTACTTTTTTCACTTTTCTACCCATAAATTTTAAGTAATAATCATAAAGGGTTATACAAAGGGAATATTTGAAGCACTTCTGAAGACTTGCGTATTTATTTTGTTCAGGATCTTTTTTTAAATAAATATTTTGGATAAAATATGGAAGAATTTTGAAAATGATGAAAATTGTGTATACAGCTGAAAGATTCTTCTAACGATAAGTTGGATTCAAGAGATATATAATTCAGTTTGAAATCGTCCATGAGAAACTCAGTCATAGAATGAATGGAGATAATTATGATTATCCCTTTCGGAAGCTACTTAGATTTGAATGAAATACAGGGATTTTTTATTAGGTAGCCGTATAGAAAAGTAATTAAAAGTAATTTTTCAAGCGGGCGCAGAACTGTTGCGCTTCAAAAATCATTGGAAAACTCCTTTCGTATCTTTTATACCGAAATATTACATATAGAAGAAAATTTTAAGAAAAAGTGTCTCGCATGAAATAAAAATGTGAATTTTTTCTTATGAAAATTGCTAAAATTTTTGCCAATTATTCAACCATGGCTAATAAAGATGAAGAAACTGTTCAATATCATAAAGATGTCCCAAATTGTTAAGTAGAAACAGATTTCAATAATTTTATTTGAATAAATTGTTAAATATATGCCCTTTGGAAACCCCCCTAAAAACTTCACCCCAAACGCCGATGTTCCCAAATGGGAACATCCTCAAAATCACCCTTAGGATTTTTTTTCTGCCAAAAAAAGACAAGATTAGTTTTAATATTGATGAAACAAGCCATTTAAGCCAAAAATCAGAACATTTACTTTGAAATTTGAATTACGGCGTTTAAAAAGTTAAAGATCACCTATTCGTCAACGGAGAGATATCTCGATTATTCTGAAAACAACTGAAACCTATCCTTGGAAAATAAGATTGATGGTTTGGCTAGATATGAACGGTATATTTTGAAGCTATTTGTTTTTAATTTATGAAATTTTTTTTATATTTTGAATTAATCATTATTTGAGTAAAACCATTTCTATCAAAAGTAAATAATCGAACATTAATAGAAACCAATAAATTTCGTTTTTATACCACAAACCAGATCAATTTTTTTAAATATTACTCAAAATTAATTATTAAACATGTTTTCGCGATTGAACGTGATCATAAAATTCGAACCATGATTTTACTCATACTATTTAGATTATTTTTCTGCTTCGTTATACATTTTCTGTTTACGAACAGGACACCTCAAGGCCATGAAAAAAGTCTATTATGCAGCAAAATCTTATTGAAACAATTACAATTGACATCGTGCAGAAAAAAAACATCATTTTCCTTATAATTTAGAGGGCAAACTTCAGTCCTTATACTTATCTTATACAAAATTACCTTTTCATCAGTTTCAAATGATTTAGTGCCTTTAACTAATCTTAGTGCCTTTAGCAATTACTGATGAACTATCTTCGTTTAAAAAACTTACATTTGGAGTTAATTCCATTTAAATGCCAGATTTATGATCCGAAAACTAGTAGTGGTTACACTATATATAGGTATTTTAATTGCTATAAATTCCATTTTCATGTAACTTTTTAAGAATAAGTAATTATTACACTATATTTTTTGAAGTAAACTGTTTTCATACTAACTAAAAAAAAAACTTAATGTATTTAATATTTTATCAATTTATGTTTTATTTTGATTCAATATTAACTTACTGTAAACTAAACTAGCTTGAAATATCTCTATCCAGATTAAAACACATATACATTTTAGCTCCATGTAGGTATGTTGGAAAAATGCCAATTATTTATATTTCCTTGAAAAAAATTCTAAGAAAAGTAATTACCTAATTTTTTTTTAAGTTATTAATGTTCTAGAAAGTTTTTTTTTTATTTTAACATTTATAAAATCAAAATACATATTATATTAAAATAAGTTTTATTTTATTCTCTTATACTCGACTTTATAAATTTTTTTGAAAGCTTAATGATTTTTGTTTCTGAAAAGTAAATTTCTATCATAAAAATAGCAACTTCCCTAAATGTTGTTCTTTAAGAAGGAAAATTATCCCTTCTTTATATTCTTTAAAAAATAAAACTTAGTGGAAGAATACCTGTATTATTTATTAACAGATGGCAGCATGAAGCAATTACCCAGCAGAATTACCCAGATGTACATTTCGTAAACACATTTTAAGTTAAGAAAAAAAAAATATTACCATATTTTTTACAAGTAGAATTTCATATTTTTGCTGTTCTTCCAATGTCGTTTTTATTAAAAAACAACATCTGCTGTACTAATATATTTTTATATCTTTACTTATAAAAAACAACTTCGTATGAGCATAGTGTTAGAAAAAGATAGATATTTTTTTCGAAGAGGAAATTGGAAATATATTTATAATCCTCCTTCTTTTAAAAGACATAATTTTTTAAGTAATAAGAACCTATTTTAAAACACCTTCGCTTAGTTTTATTAGTGGTTTTGTAATCCTGTAAATTTAAGTTGAGCTTTTTTTTAAATATCCGACAATGAATCACTTTCAAAATATTCTTTTTTTTTTCACAGCATTAAATTTCGAATTATTAACTCTCGATTTCTGAACAATCGAAATTCGGAAAATTTAGATTTGTTCAAAGTCACAAAGGCCATAAGTTTACGTCCAATATTTTTATCCTAAAACTGGATGGGTTTTCTAGATATTCTAAAACAGTATCTATTATATGCTGCCCTTACACTTCTTTCGACATCAACTTTGAAAACCATGTGTTGTCAAGCAACCAGGAAAGTTATTTTTTCCTTGCGACATTGAGTCTCTGTAAAACTCTATTTACTGCAATAGTACATTTTCGGCAGTAAAGCCCTTTCTCAGTGCATTTATCTTTTTACCTTACTAATACCGTTTTATATTTTATTATTTTACCTCTTTACTGAAAAACATTGCATCAAAAATTATGTTTACGTTTTGTTTCTGGACGTTTTTTAACCATTGGAGAAAACTGTTAAGTTATTGAAACCCTTGGATAAAACATTAACTAAATATTTTACATTGATTTCATGATGTATCTATCTTATGGTAAGTTTGCTAGTTAAAATTTTCTAAATTTAATACTAATTTAATAAAGACAATTTTTTTTAAGTGCTTTATAACAAGAGTTATATTATTTTATCTTTATAATGAAAGGTTAAAAAATATATAAATTTTTAATTTAGGTTCTGCACATGATTTTAAACTATATTTATTTATACGTGGATTCTCTAAGAGAAAAGTATAATATTTTAATTTGAAACGAAAACTGCTTAATTATTTATTTTAAATGTGATTAAAAATAAGGTAATTTTATCAATGATATTAAAAAGTTGACTAAAAGGTTTTAGGTTTACCCCAAATTTAATATAATCTTCTTATTTATTACGTAGTTTGTAAAGGCGAGCTGAAGAAGCCTAATTCTTTGAAGTATAGATGGCGCCAATGATTTCAGGGTACTACAATTATTATCCCCCCCCTTTAAGAATAACTTATATTTAAAAAAAACCTAGCAGATATACATTTAATACAAAAGTGAAGAAATGGGATATCACAATAATTATTAGACATATCTTAAACTTGGAGAAAAAAATAGGTGTTTGGATATTATAAAATAGATCAGAGCTAAATATAAAATTTAAAGAATTTTTTAAAGAATTTTGAACCGCAAAAAGTAATTTATTACTATTTATTATTCAATTCTTATACAAGTCAATTTCTTTAGTTTTTATGCAACTAACAGTTTTAAACGAAATTTCGATAAAATTTATTTCAGAAAAATCCTTTTATTTAATGTATAGATGGCGTCAATGACATTTCAATAAGTACATATTAATTTCCTTTTAGAAAATAATTGGCTCAAATATCTAAACTACAATAAATTGAAATACCTATTCAATACATGTCTATGTAATTGTAAGAGTAGCCTAACCTAATTAAAAAACCTTGTTTATGATGGTACTTCACATGGAAAGAAAATTTGAGCAAATACATTTGCTCAAATTTTCTTTCAATTATAGAACTAAAAAGAAAATAATTGCAAAAGTAATTAAATTATAACAATCATAAAAGTATATAAGAAAATGAAGTAAGTCATACGTGGAAAATATTATTCAAAATCCTTTTATCATCTTTAAGTCTTTATATGTAACTTTTAACCCTTTTTTTTTGTTTCAACTATATAAAGTGGTAAACAATAATATCAACTTGAATATATGTGAAATCAAAAATAATAAAATATTTAATATTTCTTAACTGCTTCTAAGTTTGAAACTTCATCTATAAAAAAAATATTATTACAAAATAAAGACTAAAAATAAAGGCGTAAAATAAAAACTAATCGTGCAATTTTACAATCTAAAATTATAAGTAATTAACAGTTTAAACGAAATTTCGATAAAACTGATTTCATAAAAATCCTTTCATTAATGTATAGATGGCGCCAATGACATTTCAAAATGTACATATTAACTCCCTTTCAGAAAATAGATAGAACTCCCGGGAGAAATTAGAATCTTACAGAGTATTCCAATCGTGAGTAAAAAATTTTTTTTTAGTAAACATAAAATTAAGCTTTTTCTATTTTACTCTCTAATGCTTGAAAAGAAACAAAAGAATGAACTTTCTTAATCAGTTCAAATGGAACTGGTAGTAAGACGTCCAAAGCAAAAATCCCTTATTTATGTAATGAAAAATAAAAACAACAACAATTATTAAAATTATTCTTGCTTTTTCGTCTAATAAAGTTAAATTTCTCACTGATTGTATGTGTTAAATATCATAAAATGGGGATCAAATTACTCTGCTTATGGTGCGGGTATTCTACAGTACATTTTAAAAGCATATTAGGGAACACTTGGATTGTAGTGACCCCTTTGTTTTGAAAATTGAAATAATGTTTTGTATCCCTTCGTTGGAGAATGAATATTTTCATGTATTCTAAAAATGTTCAATAAATATGACATTTATGTTTTTTAAAGTTGATTATTTATGAATAAACAACTAGAAATTTTCATGAAAATCTATCAATAGGTTTTGTACCTATTCGTACCTAAATTTCCAGTTAAGTTTTGAAATTATACTATGTTTTTTTAATCTTATTATACCTCAAATTAAAAAACGTGCTCATATATTAGGGTCATTCCATTTCAAATAACCAAAAAAAATATCAACTATCAACCTCACCCTCTCGGATTTCAATGAAACTTTCAGAAATTGTTTGCTTCTATGTTATAAAATAAAAAACGCTTTTATACTTCAATTTTCTCATTATTTTTTCTTAAATTTGAAATAAAATCCAACTTTTAGCTCTTTAATCTTACATAACTCCAGAATTAACTTGATATGTATTTAACTTGAGGACTTTTATTTAAAAACCATGATATTACGGTAATTAGGTCATTATTAATTAATTAGCTATGATTCCGTTTTTTAAACTTTATTATAAAGTCGTATTGTGGGTAAAAGTTAAAATTTGACCATTTAGTTTCAAGTTACAATAAATAATAAGTTTAATGAAAAATAAAAATAATAGTTGTCCAAGGGCTGATCTTTGAAAAACTCCACAGCTAATATGTAGTATATCACTAGAACCATTATTGATTTTTAAAACTTTTATACGTGTGTTAAAGCTTTGGATTGTGTACAATTTATGTAGTACGATTTTGGATTAACACTATCAAAAGCCTTACTTATATCCAACAAGATAACAGTCGTAACTTTTCTACTGTTAATACACTGCTAACCATGGACGCCCATATGTTAGAATTCAGGAGGGGGCCCAAGAAAAATTTTTCAAGTCAAGCCCGTAACTAGACTTTTTTTTTAAAGGGGGGTTGGTTCATAATTATTCGAAAGGGGTCCCTCACGTGTTACTTAATGCAAAAAAATTTGTACAAAGTACTAGAGTTTCAAGCAAAAAAGGGGTGCCCTCCCCAGAAAAAGTTTTGAAATTTTATTTTTAAAAGTAATGTTTCCACACATTTGGGTGACTTCTAAAATAGGATCGTTCCTACGCGGAGCCGCAAAATTTCAAATTAGAAACTAGTATGTAAATAGTGGATTGATTACTTATGGAGAATTCGTAAAATAAATCACTTGAGGGTGTTCATATCATTTAAAACATGAAAACATTTCACATAAATTTCAGGAAATAGAACTATTAACAGATTCGGTACAAAATCTTACAGAGCTAGTTCAGTTCCCTACTGAAAGTTAATTCAATGCGCATTAGGGTGGTTGGTCGTTATTTTTCTAGTTGGAATTATTTTATGCGACGACCCCTCTAATTTGTTCCATCATACAAATTAATGATTTTTTCAAAATTTTAGCTCAATCTATAAATATTAACCCGTCCCGAAAGAGGGTCGAAAACCCCTGTCGTGAGGCAATTGACAGACTAGGTTATGCGTACCCACCCGGGGAGGAAGAACGGGAGAAAATATTTTCATCTACTCCTACACTGATTAAAAATCAATATTTACCTTGTATACAAAGTTAAAATCTTAAAGAGTACTTTAAGTAATGAAGGAATAGTTAGCATTTTTTGGGTATGGAGGGCAGTGAACTACATCGATTCCAGTCTTATCTCTTCTACATGACGAAGGTTTCATTTTACGGAAGCACTTGTGGCCATAGGTATGAAAACCCCGATAGGAAGAGGATGATTTTGAGACGAAAAGGGTACCCTTGGAAATGAAAAGGCGGACGAGCTAGCCAAAAAAGCCACCAAAACATGTGAACTAAATTTCTTGAAGAAACCAATCAGCTTATACAGTAAACATCTAAAGAATCAACTGCAGGAAAGGTGGAGCGAGCGTTGGAGGCTCTCAGAGAAGGGTAAAGGCACCAAGTTGTTCTTCCCCAACATCGAAGACAGATACCAAGTTGGTGAACTACCAGGCTTCGTGGCCACGCAGTTTCTTTCGGGACACGGTGGCTTTGGGGCCTACCTACGGCGATTCCACCTCAGTGACGACGTCTTGTGTCGATGCGGAGAAGTGGAGGAATCTCTGCATATCATCTGTGACTGTCCTGCCACGGAAATACCTCGACTGCAGTTGGAGATTCTGACGGGAGCAACACTGACTCGAGACAATCTTCCTTTGTTTTGCAAAGAAAAGAACTTTAATAATTTCTTAATTTACTTAGAACACTTACCCACAAGGACAAGACGAAATAGATAAACAGTCTAAATTGTAATGAACAAAATAGACCTATACTAAATAATAGATAAATAGTACAGAAAACCTAACAGTAAAATAGTAAAGATCCAATACAAAAGTTAAAGTAAACAGCATCAAACGGAAAACAAGTAGTTATAAGTTAAAATCTGAAAGAAAGTGCCCTTATTTATATGAATAGTTGTAAGGGAAAAAAAAAAAAAAAAAAAAGCCTTTCCCCCAACGCCTTCAACCTCAATGCGGATATATATATTATATATATTAGCTCAGTAGATTTTGAAATAGAACTAGCTCTGAAAGATTTTGTGCCGAATCTGTTAATAGTTCTATTTCCTAAAATTTATGTGAAATCTTTGGCATGTTCTAAATTATATAAACACCCTTAAGTGATTTTACGAATTCTCCATGAGTAAATTGCTCTTGTTACAGGAAATCAATCAATTACAGGAAATGTTTAAGGAGTTGCCAAAATTTCGAAGATTTTTATTTTTTCTGCATGATTATATTTTATTTTCAACTTGAAATTTGATAAAAATGTTTATTTTAAGAATTAAAAAACGAAGAGTTTTTTTAAAAAAGAGTTTTTAAGAGTTTTTTAATAAACAATGTTTTGAAAAATAATAATAATTTTTTTTGTGTTCAAATGTGCCCCACCTAACCATCGCAAACTTTAAGAGTAATAAATATATTTTTATCATTTAAATTTGGAGACAAAACATTTTTTTACTTAACTTTAGTGATGCCACAATATAATGCAAGGCAAAATTTCTACTTTAAAAACTTTCTTGATTGCATTTTAATACGAATAGGAGAAGAACATTTTTCAAACACTAAGGGTTCCATTGGACCCAGTGCCCGGAAAATTTAGGTAAAATATGATATTAATACAGCTATCTATTGATATTTTTTCAGAGTTTTAAATTGAATTTAACAAATAGAAATGGGTGTTGTTCTAATGTCTTCTTCCCTTCTTACCTATATTTTATATAGTTATTTCAGGAATCGATTTTAGACGTAGTTTCTGGGAAACTATCATCTTTCTAAGGGTATCAATTTCAAAAACACATTTTTCTCTATAGATGTTTTAAAAATTTAAAGCTTCACAATAACATTAAAATTTTATTTCATATAATCTATTATCTATTTTAGCTGCCAAGATAATTAATTTAGAAATCCGAGATCTCTTAACTGAATACCCTGGAACTTTTTAATCACAATGCCAAGTGATTTATTTCTTCATATTCAAAGAATATATAAGATTTGAGAATACTCAGCTGAATAATATCATTTGAAAAATTATCGCTACTGAATAATTTATTAACATCTTTTTTAGAACGAAGTAAAAAATGTAAACTTCTCACGCACTTAAGGTTTTGAACTATTATATTAATAAATTAATCAACTTCAAAATGAATACATGCCTTATATCCTTTCATTTTAACCTTCATACTTTTAGAGAAACTCTCTAAATAAATAAAGGTCCAGGTTAATCAACCTGATAACACTTAACTGATCTTTTTTTTATGCAAGGCAAAAAATATCTCTATTGACACGAATCTCCATTCGTTTTAATTAGAACCCTTGTAAAAAATAACAGGTTTGCTCATGTTAAATAACAACTTAAAACAATCAATCCCCTTTATCAAGACCTCCAATAACTCACAAATACCCACCTCTAACCTAGCCTTAAAAAATGGGCCCCATCCACTGAATAATTCAAAGAGAGTAACTAAACCAATGAAAAGACTGAGCTTCGATAAATTAAAGAGGTCCATTTGAAAATTAAATAACGCCTCTTCCCCGCTCACCTAATCAATTTTTCAGCTTCGGACTTTCACGTGTTTAACGGTTACATCCATCCAACCGTGGGAGTTACCTTAACAAGTTAAACATCGATGTAAAATTAAAACACCGCTGCGCCTATACAAACACATCATTCTTGTCCTTTCCGAAAGATGGAGTTCCATTATCGACAATTTCTACGATCTTAAGCCTCTTGTTAGTCTTGTAATCAGAGCGTGAAATTTTAATAAGTAGGGCGATTTTATGAATTACTCATAATGGTTTCCCTTGCACGTATTAATCGGTGAGGGATTTAATCGTTATGCTGCATTATGAGGTGGTTGGTTGTTTAATAGTTAACACATGTGAGGTGTTCCGGAACATGGAGTGGTGAGGAAGGGACTGTTTATGAGGGATCTATATTTATTCCTGCAAGCCATGCATTTTTGAAGGGTGACTGAGTGGAGGTGTTGCGGTTCTTCTTGAATATTAATACCGCGGTAATTAATGGTACGGTGCCGAAAAGAATATCCCCTTTTAGAGAAAAGTTAAATGCATTACTCTAATCATAGATATTATTAAGTTATTTTAAAGTAATTAATTTTTAATTCCATTTTATAACTATTGTTTTCTAACTGTGTTATTTTAAAACTTTAAGTGTGACTTGGATGGTCTATGTTGGAAAAGGGACTAGTATAATAAGAGTTTTAATACAATGAAGTAAAATAATTTGATAACGTGTCAGTGCATTTTTATTAGCATTGACTGGTTGAACTAGACCACAAAATACATAAAAAAGAATATCATTAAACCTTTGGAAATCAATTTACTATTAATTGCAATAATACATTACTTTTTACACGGTATATTTATAAATTGATGTAACTCATAGCTAAGATGGCTTAAATTAACAAGTTGTAGAATACCCTTCCAACACCCCCCCATTTAAAGGTTAAATAATAAACCTTACAATCAATTACAGTCTTAATACTTATTCATTATTACATAATACAGTGTATTAGGTTTATAAAATCTAGGTAAAACTGTGTAAATAACAAAAAAAAAGTATACAAATGATATAATACCTTATACTTTGAACGGATTGATATAAATAAAATGGTTAATGGAAGGAATATGTTAAATTAATAACTAAGTATAACAGAAATGCTTCAATCTTCAAGGCTTCAATTGTTTACCCAAACACGGGAATACTTTTGTGAGCGTTAATCCAGTTTTATTTATCGAGAATAATTAGAACACCAATTCCGGAAGATTAAAATGATGGTTTTAACCAAAATAAAAAATATCCTGAATATTTCTACATCATCATGGGATCTTGCAAACTCTATTAATGAGGGACAACTAATTAATAGGACTGATTCGCTTGAAAAGAAATGAAATCTTTGAAGACTAACTGATCCCTAGAGTCCGTTCTATTCCAGATTCATTGAATGACTCAGGAAGATCAGAGTAATAAAATGCTGCAATCTCCTTCTAACCTTCTAAATGACAAGATAGTTAATTTGGGTTTGTTTTATGAACATAATAATTACTTAGCATATATTGTATGTAAAAATAAATGGATATATGATTATCATTTAAATTTTATTTTAAATTTAGTACTATGTAATTAAACACAATTGAATTGCGAAAAAATAATATTTTATCATGGCTACCATGGTTTTAAAAATTATGTACAGTAATGTTGGTATTTCTGCCAGTTTCGGTAGCCAGGTGGCGCTCTAAATGAGGTGTTACGTCACCTGGCTATAGAGATTAAAAGCTCGAGTATTTTGTTTCTGGATTATTCGGATTCGTAATGTGATATTTCTATGTCGATATTTTGCTTAGATGGCTAAGTTATGCCATGTATTAGTTTTGATTTAATAAATCTTCTTTATTTCAAACTCTGCTGATTTATAATCTTGAAAGAGTCCCATGCAGCTTACAAGATGGTTTTGGGCCCAACAAGTAATTAGATCAAAATTTATGACCGTGTTTAAAAATATATTATCTGCTTAACCTTCCAGCAGGCGCGCCCTCTATACCAACACGAAAGGGCGCGCGTATCTCTTAGATACACGATTGTAAAATGTAAATTTTCAAGCATGTAATTTTAAAACAAAGTTCTAATCAGTAAATGGTTAATGAGTATGTCTTATTCAAATTAATATTATTTCAAAAAGAGCAGATTAAGAGTAGTTATAA
Organism: Tetragnatha montana; assembly: GCA_963680715.1. Classification (NCBI taxonomy): domain Eukaryota; kingdom Metazoa; phylum Arthropoda; class Arachnida; order Araneae; family Tetragnathidae; genus Tetragnatha; species Tetragnatha montana. The sequence goes on from OY796675.1 coordinate 36,561,800, forward strand.
AACACAAAAACAACATAACAGCACTATTAAAATATGAAGTAACCTGAAAGGTGTGAAATCAATTACTGGTATTTTGGCTGAACTATTACTGAAGCTACATATGAAAACAACTGAAAATATATTAAGGTACAATGTTTAGGACCAAAACACAAAAATATTCTTTTTCTAATTTCTAAAAAAATTCAAAAATTAAAAAACTTCCATGAACGGTCGCGCGTATCTCTAAAATACAAACAGCAGATTTACAGAGACCTATTAACTGTTAGAACTTTAGATAAAGACTGGAAGTAGCTGAAATGAAGTGCATAGAATAGCTAAGGACAGGAGTTCGTATCGCCTTCTAAACAAAATTTATACAACCAAATCCATCTCGAGTGTATTTCTCTGATACGCGCGCCCGCTGGAAGGTTAAATATCAGTTATGATGCCTTATATATGCTTTAAACTTTTACCTAAAACAAACTAAAATAACTTTAACACTAGAAGCTCTGGGGCGGTCATTTTGACAGTTTTGCATTTTTAAATCTAAATATTTTTAAAAGTATTTGAGATACGCACTTGTGCTTTTATGACTTTTCCTAACTTATGCTGTTATTCATGTCGTTCAAATTTGGTTCAGTTTGCATAACGCGTTCCGGAGATATTGAGAGAACTACCTAGAACTCTCAAAAACGTCATTTTGACGTTCAGGCGTTTTGCGCGTTTCTTTCTTTAGCAATCGCTTAAATTATGGTTTTTATGCTTTCTTAGATTTATATCACGAGTCCTTGAACAAATTCATATTATTTTTCATGGTTTGCCAGATGTAAACGATCAATATATCTTCGTATTTCACAGAAACACATACCTCTTGACTAAAAGCTTGATGTTTCCCAGGCTCTTTTTACTATTTAGTACCAGGAAAGAGATTTATTACTTCCTTCTTTTAGAGAAAAATAAAATTCATTTTAATCCAAACTACCACGATTTATCTGGTTTTTTTTTGTGTGGGAAAGATACATTTACGCAATAATTCAGTCAAGATACTTACTTCTCTTGATGATAATGTATGATAGTCGATTCATTGAAACGCGCTCAGATTGAATTTTCAGTTCATTTAGCCTACATAATTGTTCTCAATGTCTCGTAGAAGGAGATATCTTACACAAGAGGAAATTTGGCAGAATTAAATAGAATTTCTGAAAATGAATCGGAGGGTAGTATCTCAGATGCATCCATAGAGAATGCAGTAATGGATCATCCCCCAAATCAAAAACACCCTGTAAGGGAAAGTAGTGAGAGTGAAGATGATAGTCCTCAAGCAACTAATATGATAAACAATGTTCAGAATCCTACAGGTATGTAATATATTTTCTAAACGACCCCTTTTGTTCGAGCTTGACGCTGGTGGATTAATAATGTCAAAAAAACGTCGCCCATGCCAAATCACAAAGTGCGGTCAGAATAAAACATCTGATATGTGCAGTAATTGTAAAAGACGTGTGGGTGGAAAATGCGCTAAAAATGTTACAGAGGAAATAACGTATTGATTGTGAGAATGATGTAAATGAATAATCACTTTTCTTTCTTTAACAACCGATTTCAAAATATAAAATAAAAAAATTATTATAAATCACATAATTATTGTTGTTAATGTTTTCTCAATGTATCAAAAGCAACAGCAAAGTCAAAAAGAACATTTTATGCATAGAAAAGCGTAACGTCAAAATGACCGTCTTTGAGGGTTGAGGAATGAGGCACTACCCGGAGCTTCTAGTCCAGTGTTAAATGTATAAACGTCATAAAAATGTTAACGTCTTCAAAGGGTTTAAATATTTTGATATTATTTAAATGTATGCAATGAGAAAAATATTAAGTAATATATCAAGAGTAAAGTTTTAAAAATCATACGATGTATATTTGTTTTGAAAATTTGGTTAGTTAAATGACTAGTAGTGATTGATCCCTGTAAGTCAAAAACGAAGAAAAATATATTTATCGTGTTATTTAATTTATCGCATTGAACCATGGGAGACACCTATAAAATTGTACCTTTCAAAGTAACGAGAACCATATGAAATATATTCACTCCACAAAAACAGCTATTACCACATTATAATAAAGTCGCTGATATGCAAATTGGTGGTTTCAGAGGAATTGAAAAATTTGGAGCAGCACTTACCCGATTCCTTTACACGTGTAGAGAACAGGTAATAACTTAAACCGAGGGTCATCCACAGGGTGCTTCCTTATACCAAGAGCTAATTATAGTTATCTGTTACGCTAATAGATTATTTTATCTTCGTAAGTTTTATTGGTTTTCTGTCCTTAGAGAACATAAAAGTAACTGAATACATTTCGTTCCTGGCGTCCACCCAATGTTTTGGAAACAACTTCAGTCGAAGATGAATGTTCCCGAAGAGTCTCGGAGTTTTAAGTGTTTTGAGACCGAAAAGACTCTATTGGGTTTTGCTTTGCTAGTGCTTTAATCTTGGAAACAGAAGCTTTAAGAAATTGTTTCCTAAATAATAAATATTTAATGCTGCACTCTGTGTTTTTTGTCGTGAGCAATGCCCAAAGGATTGTTGGTTTGGATTTGAATGGTGTGGCAGAGTAATAGATGAAGACGGGCAGAATTTTTTTCAATAAATTGATGAATATGCTCTTCTTTAAATTTCCTTTGGAAAAAATAATCGATTTGATATCTGGAAAGCGTTAAATTAGGTAAACTAATGTTATCAGACATGTTTAGTAATGCGTTTAATAACATGATGAAGATTAAACGTACTAAAACACGTATGAGATTTAAAGGTTCCATTAGAGAAATTTATTTTTGATAAGTCATGGTTTAAATTTAGCACCTTACATTTACCATGATTTGAAACCAAAACAATAGAAAGAAGCTACTCGTAAAGTAATCTCATTGATGTAATATTTTACAAAGAACTAAAAGGGAACATAAAAAACGCCAGTTCAAATATAGTGTGTACTTCGATATTCTTGGAACCTTCTTTTTGATTATTTGATTATTTTTCTGTTTTCAGACATAGCATCAGATATTTTAATAAAAGAAACATGCATAATAGGCTGAACATAACTTTTATTCAATAATACCCCTCAATAGATTTTATTTAAAAAACGATAACTTACATTTCTGACTATAAAAATTCATTCCATAATTCGTCATTACAATTTTAAATTGATAGTTCTCAAACTTGAAACTGTAAGTATTTCCACATAAACTTTTCAAACTAATTTTCTTCCATATTTTAAAAGATAATTTATAAGAACATCTCAGATTAAACTATCTATATTATGATAGATTGTGATAGATTCTCGCAGTCAGACGTCGAAAAGCCAAGATTTCTGGCGCCATTTTGCCAGAGAACCTCTCTATCCATTACTTACAATTAAAAACCCATCGTCTTCAATGATTCAGCTAGACTAAGAACCAAGTCTTTTGGGAAATGAGTAATTAGTTTTTGACTTTTCGTTCCATCCTCACTTTATTCCCGATTGAGGTTAATGATGGTAACAGTTTTAATTCTTACTCAGGGTTCTCAGTATGCTTCTCATTTCCAAATGAAGGGCCTATTTGGTGGAATACCGAAGACGCTTAATTAATTAAAGCTATTGTTTCAATCTTAAGATTAAACGCCGTTTTTTGTAGAGTTTTAGTGTTTGAGGTTGGTGAATTCTGTGTTGATTTATGTTTTATTGGTTACAGTGTAAAAGGGTTGTAAAAATTGGCCTTTCAGTAATGATTGATTTAAACACCCAATTCATTTCGATGGTTCTCTTAACTATTTATCAAAATACTCATTAGTATGTTTCACTTTTAAGAGTAATGACTTGAATGTTTAAAAAAAATAATTTCTATTAAGAGTGAACTTTTTTGTTTAAAATTCATTATTTTTTTATCTAAACCATGAATATTTTTCAAAATATAACAAATGCTTTAAAAAATGATAAAAATTATTTAGTTAATATATTCTTTGTAGACATTAACATTAAAATAGTAAAAAATCATATTTATTAATCTTCATGTTTAGTTTTAATCTAAAAATGTACGTATTTCATGTAAATGTTACAAAATTTTATTTTAAATTGTTTCATCATAATTTCTTACGAAACAAACCAGTCACACTTTTTAATTAGTTTTGTTCTGAACTAATCTCTCATATACTTGAGTTAATTGTTTTTAAACAATGCTTCTTTTGTAACTCATGATTGGTCTCAGAGAAAAATTTCTTCGCCTTTTACTATCCAACTACACAAAAGCATAAAATTCTTCCTGTTAATTAATTGAAAGATGACGTAAATGGTCCAAGGTCTACATACATTTTTAATTTAATTTATCTTTAAAATTACACCGCTAAATTACGGACTTTATTCTACTCAAATCAAGATGCAGGTGGAGTTAAATTAATCAACAGAATTTCCACAAAAGGAAATTATAATTAAACTTCATTAGAATTTTCAATTGTTCAGGTAAATTATTATCTCGTAAAATGCATTATTAGTTTATTTTTAGGTGAAGTTTAATTTGTATAGATTTTACAATACTATAGATTGTAAAATCTACAGTATACGATAGATTTACTGCATTGGTAGTGTTCTAACTAAATGATAAAGTCGAAAGTGTCCCAATGTGAGATACCTACAACTTTTATTAACCGAATTTATTCTTTCCTGATAAATGCTATGGTATAAAACTGAAAGTGGCCCCGTATAACTTTTTCAAGACTAATTCGAAATCAAATCCATGTTGTTTTTTATGAAAAAATTAAGTAATTTAACTAAAAATGTATTTTAATTAAAATTCAAAATGTGCCTAATTTGCGATACCGGTCGCCTAATATGCAGTACTAGGTGTTTTGAATAACAGATAGTCTCGTATTGGGCATAAGCATCGAAAATCAAACGAATTCTTGAAATGAATAATTTATTATACTAGTATAATACTTACTTTTAAGCATAGAATATGACTAACAATCTCGTCACATTATAAAATTGAGCACAGGAAGTGATTTCCCGATTTGAGAACGATATTCATTTCAAGGATAAAGTGTCATTATTTGAACTAATCTATAGAGATTTTCAGAATTTTTCTGGAACTATATGCCCTATTATAAATACTAATTTATTTTCACAGAATAAATGAAATAGCTGAAGAGACTGCTTTAAAATAACAACAATTTTTGAAGGATGAATAAAATTTTAATTAATTAAGACTGTTCACTAAAGTTAATGATTAAGTGTCTTCTATCGAAAGTCTACTGGCTGTATTTTTTACATTTTTAAACCACACAGGAGTGGAATATTGTTGAAACAACTGGGACTGGTGTTAACTTTATCAGAAAGTTACTTTTTCTCTCCTCCGTGAATAATACAATTGTATGGTTTCCTTCTTTTCCTAATATTTATGACACTGATACCGGACAGTAAAAGCATTGGAAATTGCTAAATTGAATTTGAAGCAATTCTGGAAGAATGGGTTCTCAATATGAGATATCCCGTGTTAGGAAATGTGAGGATATCACCTATTAAAGAATCACCTCTCTTTTGAAACTTCAGCCAAAAAATATTTAAGGAGTCGAACAATTGAAAAAAAGTTACAAGGATATTATAATTTGGATCAATCTGAGAAGAATCAAAAAAAAAAAAAAAATAAAAGATACAGCATTTAGTTATTGCTGTACAAGGTCCTCCAAAACTTGTTAAAACTTTTCAGGTTCTACAAAGTTATTTTATGCTCATGAGACTGGAGTTAAATTTCTATTTGCCTAATTGTACTTGTGGTAGCTACTCAATCACTTCTGGATTTTAAAGATATGGGGGTCCGCCATATTAGGCATCCATCCCACATTGGGGCACTTTCCCCTATAGTTCTTGCAGATAGTTGTAAGACTATAGAAGTTATTTTACTTTAAAGTTAACTTTATAAATGTGTTTGAATTTCAGAAAAGTATTGGGTAAAGGAAGGTAAGACTAATACGCACAAAAATTATTTTGGGCTATGAAATCGGGAATTCAAAAGCCAAACATAAAAAATTTACTGAACATACGTTTATTGACTCTCAAATCAACCTACAAAAACTTGAAGTCTTAGCGTTAACAAAAATATGCTTAAAATTACAAAGAAAATAAAAATTTGAATGCGTAAAAGGAAGTGAAATTTTTCCTGCGTAAGACCAAAAGTACACGCCCAGAAACGTGGCGGAAATCGAAGGAAAAAATGCAATTCCTTCCTCATCTTATTACTCTTTTGTAAGTATAATCCATACAAGATTCTATCTTCTTGAAAAATCAATGAAAAGTCGCTCATTACTTGTTACTTTTCTAGGATTTTAAATTCACTAGTTTTCAGATTTAGAGTAGGTGTTTTAAGCTTTGAAAGGGAAAATTAAGCATTTATTCAACACTCTAGATTAGTTACAACACTTAATTCTCATGTGCTGAAGAGTAATATTAGTTATATGATTGATTCTCCCTATGAAAACTTCATCTACTTCGTCTATCCCTACTCTTAGGCGCCGATGTATTAATTCCTTATGTCATCCTTGAATCAAATTCATTCCAGTTAAATTCTATAACGATATCAAGTTGTTCAGAAGGAAGTATACCTCACATTGGTATTTACTTCGAAAGCAATCACTTTTTCTTTATTTACAAAAAATCAAGATTATTTCTTAGAAAAATTAGAAGCTGACTCATAGAAATCAAATTTTACCTGATAAATAGAATACAGAAAATATTACTTATATTTTTACATTATAACTAAACATGAAGGTTAATAAATATGATTATTAATGCTAATCTAAGGTTAATGCCCGCAAAGAATACATTAACTAAATAATTTTTTCCATTCTTTAAAGTATTTGTTATATTTTGAAATATATTCATGATTTAGATAAAAAAAATATAATGAATTTTAAACAAAAAAAAAAAAGTTCACTCATAATAAGGAATATTATATACTTTTTTCCGTAGCAGAAGGATTTGGCTTGTACTCTGAAAAAACATTGTAAATGGTCAATTTAAAATTTTATTCCCAAGATTTCTCTACATAATAGACCTTTTCTGTCAAAAATAAAAAATTGTAATTTTATTCTTCCATGCCTTATATTTACCATCACTTTGTTTAACTAGCATGCAAATATTATTTTTGTTTCCATGGATGCTTATTTAAATTATTATTCAGAGGGTTTTATTAAAAATCTAATTTATTACATTTTAATTGTGGAAAGTTATCATACAATTTTATGTTTACCTTCTTTTTCTTTAAAAAAAAAACCCTCAAGATCAGAAAAAGTTATTTTATTAAAAAAAAAAAAACGAATAATTTTGAACGAATATATTTCCTTGGATTAGCCCACAAAGAACGTCAGGAATCTTAAATTTACTCCAGTCGGGACGCCGCAATATATCTCAGCAAGCAAGGTCGGCTGACATTTAATTGGATTTGTTAACGATACATGTATGTCTCTGCTGCAATCAATCTTCCTGTCCAAGAAAATAGATTTTCCTGAAAAATGCGAGTACGACAGTTGCAGAAAAACTGGAGTGTCACAAGGAAAATAAAACGGAAAAAAGACGGATGTTTATATGTTGGGCACCTCCTACAAAGCAACATAAAAAAACCGAAGCACTGAAGTTTCCTCAAAGGTTAAGTGCCCAAAGTATAAAAAATTAGTTAAACGCAATAGGAATTTCCTAATAAATGTTACTTGTTCTTTGGTAACATGAATCTAATGAAGAAAGCAATATATAGTTGGGTGGCATTTTTTATGCCTTATTTCAAGAGCTATTACTGGTGTGTTCAACAATTTCTTAGAGAACTCACAAAAGAAAAAAAATGCATTAGAGTTGTATCTTTAAAACTTTTATTTAAAAATGAATTGACTGATAATATTGATTTATCATTAGAAGGGATTGAGTTTTGTTGTTCAACTTAGAAAATTAAAAGTGGTGATTCAGATAAGTTGTTTAAATCCTTCGTTTATTCGTTAAGAGGAATTTAGAGGAATTGTAAATTTATCTATCATTAAAAAAGTAATATAAATTTCCTGATAGCACTTTCCCCCATAAATTAAGATGTGTTTCTTTGAATTGGCCGTTATCTATTTCTAAAGACATTCTAAGCATTATATTGAAGCTGTTTGAGGTAAAATATTTCTCTAAATTCAAATTTTTCACAATGTGTTGCTTTTATGGATTAAGTAGGTATAAATAAATCAAATATTGTTAGAAAAATTTTCAAATTTCAAATTTTTACCTGAACATTATTTATTTTTACAATAGTTTTCGTTTTCAATAAACCAAAAAGGCCATTCTTCCAAATACAAAAAAAAAAACCTCCTTTCAAAAGCAGTATTTCAGGTAACATTTATGTAACTCAAAATCAACGCAGATTATTTAGAATTAGTCATTTGAACATGGTTACTGCTACTAAATGCTTAGTTTCATTTTAAATATAATTAACTTTAAAATCGATTTTTAAGTTGTAAAGTTCAAACCATATTAACCTGACAAAAACTCCATTAACTTCTCTCATTTACTGACTTTTCAGGGCCTAAATTGTGACCTCTGAATAATTGATGCTATTACGTTTAATATTTCTGAGGTTCTTAAAGTTTCTTTTTGTGAATTTTCCAATTAGAAATCATTTTTCTTACACTATTAGTCTTCCGTTTCCTTTAAGGTCGCAGAATCGTGCATCGTTAACAGGGCTGATTTATGTTGTGGCCATATTTTTCCAAAAGATTTCATTAAGAAATACGATATTCTATTCTCCTTCTTACCCAATGGTGATTACTGCAGAAACCTTAAAGTGTGGATTAAAAGAAATGATCTGGTATTCATCAAGCTACATCTTGGGGAATATTTCTTAATTTTTACTACTTAAGTAATTACTCCGGGACTTTCATTAAGAATTGCGAATGAAATATGATCCTTCTTCCAATTTCTAGTTCAATTATCGCAAGGAAAGCGGGTTCTATTGAAAAGAAAAATTAATTTGGGTAGGTAGGAAAAAGATAATGGGCGATTTATGATTCAGATTTAGGTAGAAAGTGATTTAATAATTCCCAGCTTATTTTCAGGGGTTTTTTTTCACCACAGGGTCTCCATGCTTTTATTGAACAAAACAGAAATAACCAATTAATAATGTGAAAGAAAACAATGTTGTTTGACGATAAAAGATTTTAATTACACAAGAAATTTGACTTACTAAAGAAAGAGTTATTCGTCTTGTTTTTGTGATGGTTAGTTTTCTCTTGATTTGGAAAAGTTTTCAGACTTTTCTAAAGAAGTAAATATTTTATGAATGTTTGTGATAATTAAATTAATATTCAACTAAACATACATATCTAATGACTGTTTTTATTATTCTATACTTCATAATCTTACGTGTACCAAACTCATTGGTTGAAAAAATTAATCATGAACCCCATAGATTTGGAAAAAATGAAGAACACTTTAATTAAAATATATAAATGAATAATTAGACGATATATTTTCATCATACAATGAGAACCAAATCAAGTACAGTACAAAATACAAAAAAAGCAATATTAAAGGTTAATTACTTGATAGTAATGCACATAAAAAAATATTTCTAGTCACAAATTTGTAATTATGAACTGTTATACTCCCTCCACTGCCGTCAGGGTTAGTAGAATTCACAACTATGCTGCTGTTTGATTGTTTGTTTATGGTTCATTTTCAGATTTTTAATGCCATAGGTATTCAATTCAAGAATTAAAAAGATATTTTGTTTGACTCTTCTCTGTATTTACTCTGAAGTAAAGCTGCTAAGGCATCTGTTTCCTTTCAAAGTGAGGCATGATATGAAATATCAATTGATATTTAAATTGCTATTCTTGAATACATAGTCATCACATTTGACTTAACATGACATGTGTGGCCAATTGGCTATACACTCACTGTAAGAGCAAGATAGCCGCTGTTAAAATCTAAAACACGTATGTTATTGAAAATGATTTAAGAGGTGGTAAGAGCATGAAGTTTGTTAAAGAAAATTAAAAGAAGTTAATCAGACCATAATTATTATGAAGATACATAAATTCTATATGTAAATATTAATCTTAAGTGTTTAAAAATTCTTTTAAAACTAATATAATCTTTTTAAGTCAAAATCAAATACTTGTGTACTAGCTTTTAATAAGTGTTTGGTTTTTGTTAATAAAATATTAAGAAAAAGTGATTTAAAATAAATTCCAATTGCATACTTATCTCCCAACTTACTTTCGTGTTTTATTTTAAGTTGTTTTTTCTTATTTTTTATCAGGCTTAATATGTATAATTTGCGGTTTTTCGAAACTAATTTGATACCAAACAAAAATATTTTTAATCGAAACCATTACATTTCACACATAAAAAACAGAGTATGGAAAATGTAATATTGCCAGCCTAATTGCTGATTAGTTTATTTTTGAACTTCCAGCTTTAATATGATTAGATTTCCCGAAAATTGCGATTATCTTGAAAACAATACTTTTCAAGTTAGTCCTTAGCCAAGTTATCCCACCATCTATTAACCCTTAACCGTATCCCTCAGTTTTTCAACCTCCTCAAGAAAAATAGTTACTTTGGTCAACTGATGATCAAAATCAATTTCTTTATCCAGTGAGATTTTGTTTAATTAGAATATTTCATATACTTTAATATATTGACTACATTAAAGTATCTTAGAGTATTTGAAGCGTGTAGTAAATCGATACAATCAGATTCGATACCACAAAGCATTCTACATATCTAAAGATCGATTCCTGAAAACATCGATTTTTCCCATCACCATGTCCCACAATCCCTCCTCCACACACGTCCATGCAACACGACACCCGCAATTTATTCCCTGGCGATCCGTCTCGGATAAGTCACTGCAACACCGAGTGCATTCCGAGGCCCCTAACTGCCTCATTTAATATCTGTCATAGTCCCTCGATCGCTAGGTGACGGCGCCCGCATACTAACTCGCTCGTGGCAAGTGGCTCACGTCCCAAGAAGCTTGCCTTCTCTAATGGCTGCCGATGGTTATGGTTTTGGAATTAATATGTGCGTAATTATGTCGAGAAGCAGATCGTAAAGCTTGCGGTAATGCTGTTGTAGGGTGGGGATTACATTACAATGAGGGATTGGATGATCGGATGGGTTATTGGGAGGTTATGGTTTGGGGATTATAATTGTTAGTGTTTGGCTACTTTGAGGTACTAAGTTGTTTAGGATAGAATTGGTTGATGATGATGGTATCATATTTATCCCTTGTTTCATATGTTTCACTGCAAACATAGAAACGTGCATTGCTCTTTTTTTAACGAAAACTCGTACATAATGTACGAATAATATAATGTAGAAATGAAGTATAGGAAACCGAATGTACAACTGTTTGAGGAATTCATGGATTCTCTACGTCAGCACGAATATAAAAAGCTCCCAAAGGGTTGACTTAGCAGAATACCTGAAGTGTGTGGGGGAACGGTCTTATTTGTACCTACCCACACAGGGACCAGTACCAGGCAACAACCAATCACAATCACATAATCACCACAGCGAGGATCACAAAGGCCCATAAAATCAATCCTTTAATTTTATATTTATCCTTTATGTTCAAGAAAAACCTTGAACTGCAAAAGTTAAATTAAATAACAAACACGAGTAAAAATGTTTTACTAAAAGACATACAAAACACGTGTTTTTCTACCTTCTTTAAACGTTGGAGAATGAAACAGTCTGTAGAATTGTTAAAAACTAGTTTATCTAAGAAAAAGTTCATTTAGAAAATACGTAGTACATATATCAAAATTAATTAGAGGGATTTAATGATTTACGACTCCTTAAAATATTACTTTACCTTTGTTATCTTACTCTTTCATTTTTTAAATTACTAATTAATATTTTCAAGTGACATCAAGATTTCAATCATTTAAAATAATACTAAAGTATCAATCAATTGGTATGTAATTTTTAACTGTTAAACTTTTAACTTGTTTAACACAATACAAAGTATACTTAAATATATTTTTGAATTCTAGGTAAGAAAATGAAAATTAAACGTAAACTCCATTTATGTTTAAGGTCAAATCAACAAAAAAACGTTTTGAGTTTTGAATTTTCATATAAATATGCAATATGTTTTGCGTCGTTTACTAGCTGTACTGATTCTTCTCAAATATCTTCAGATTATTTCTAAAATCTCTCGTTGCGAAACATTTTTTTTTACATCATTTTAAGTAGCAAAATGTCTCTTAATCGCATAGCTTGTATTGATATATTTAAATCCATCCAGAATACCAGGAAATCTCACTCGACTTAGTCACTAACCGTAGCACCACATCAGTACTGTATAATCTGTATCCCACGAACCTGTAAATTCGTGATAAACTGATGGTCAAGTTATACAGCCATCGGCAAATATACGAACCTCTCCAGATCATCCCTAACGTGCTCAATAGGATTTAGATATAGGCATTGAGATAATCACTTAAGTATAGAGAGAGCGATGTAGAGAGGGTATAAAATGCATTGCGGCAATGTAAGTGTAATACAAATTTATTCAACTTCATAAAAAAGGGGGGTTCTTTATATTGCGAACAAACTTTAAACTTTCATAACGCAAATAACTAATTTGGATGTTAAATAAACCCCTCTTAAGAAGTTTTTAAAATTTTAAGCAATGTAAGCCTTCTATGAGATTTTTCCACACACACACACACAATTCTCTAAACTAAACCTTACTCAATATTATTTAATTTAAATAAACAAACAGTCTCTTATATTTTAAGCATGTAACATTACAGTTAACCTTCTCTTTTTATCGTTACTTCGTTTCCCAAAACAAGTTTTGCCGAAAAACCTTTCGGCAACACTATATTACGGTTTGCACAACAAGGTTTCAGAAAAAATATGATACAAAATTCATAGAAAAACTTTCTTAAATCCCGTCATCTCAGTTTCTAACCTTGTATTAAGGTCTTTCCGTAAGGTTACTGCAAACCGCATCGGCATCAACTACCGCTGGTTTAGATCTAGACACATTACAGGTTGACAAAATAACACAATTTCTAACTGGTCATGGAGGGTTTAAGAAGTATCTTCATCGTTTTGGTTTGGATCCTTCTTCGTCTTGTGACTGTGGATTTGGTGAAGAAGATGTCCTTCATTTTTTTATGATTGCCCTAAATTTTCATCCCAAAGAAAAGTCTTAAGATTGGCCTTGGGAAAAATGCACATCTTTTGGCCCGCATCTCTTTTTGCTATGATTTCCAACAGAAAAACTTTTACATTATTTGTTAATTTTGTTGGAATTGTTTTTTGATTCTGTTGTTTTGTACTGATTACTGTTTTATTTGAGCTTGTAACTTACTTCTGTAAGCCCCATGTTATACTTTGTGAAGAGTGGGGAGATTTTAAACGTGTTTCACTAAATAAAAAAAATAATAAAAAAAAAACGTACAAAAACCTTAAATGGATTAGGTTCAGCTCACAACGTAGATAATAAAACCTTATATTGCTATCAGGGTAAATACCCCATACAAGTTGTTCTTCGGAATTTTTAAGGAACAGAAAGGCATCATTTTTTATTTCAAGTAAATTTAGAATCAAAGGAGATTCTTTTAACCCATATTGGACCACTCTTAGAAAAAATCATAGGAACAACGTAAATTTTTATAAACATGATCATTATAAGCTACTTTCACATATAAAAAAGAATTTTTTTTTTAATTATTTTTTTCTGATATATGGACTGTCCTATAAATAGGACAACGGTCCAATACACTACAAAAAGTTACATAGGTTGACTTAGCTTACAAAAAGGGTTTTTAAGAATGAAAGTCCAAAAAATAGTCCCTACATAGTCCAACATTGCTCTTTTTACAAATTGTTATTGATTTTAATTAAGATTAATTAAGATGTAACTTACTTCTGTAAGCCCCATGCTATACTTTGTGAAGAGTGGGGAGATTTTAAACGTGTTTCAATAAATAAAAAAAATTAAAAAAAAAACCGTACTTACAACCGTACCGTTCAGCTTACAACATAGATAATAAAACCTTATATTGCTATCAGGGTAAATACCCCATAAAAGGTGTTCTTCGGAATTTTTAAGGAACAGAAAGGCATCATTTTTTATTTCAAGTAAATTTAGAATCAAAGGAGATTCTTTTAAGCAATGACATCTTAATCAAATGAATATTGAAACCGTATGCCTTGATATTATTTATTAGAATAACATTCCAAATAATAATTTAAATCTACTCAATATATTCCATACATAGCATTTTATCGTCGTGCTTTCATTTCTAACTTATTAAGATTAAATAAACCACAGCATATAACAAGGGGGATTTCTTTGATCTCACCACATTCTAATCATAACAGATTAAAACGAAAAATTTTCTTAACAAGCAATGCCTTTCATTTACATAAATAAAATTATCCAAGCGGTTTTTTTCCTCAACTGCCTTTAGAAATCTTAACACGACCGAAAAAATGTCTCAAATAATATTCCTCACGAATAATCTCAATTTCTAGAAAATTTAATTTAACACTTGTGGGGCGTGAAAAGAATTATGGTTGAATTCCTAAGAGGAACTTCTTGTTTTGTCCCTAAGGCGTTCCACGAGGAATATAAAAAAGTAATTTAACAGAAAATCTATAAACATAAAGAACGAAGCATGTTCACGTTTGATCCGTTTCCTCGTGAAATTTTTCTACAATAAAATTAAGAATCGAGTGTTTGTAAAAAAATTTACCAATCAAAAAATAAATAAAAATTGCCTTTCTTGAAATAAGGGTATCGTTATTTTTGTTTTATGAGCAATCAAATAATTAAGTTCCTATTTTAGCCGAAGTTTTAATGTGACATGCTTGACTCTGAGATCTGAGCATGAAAATCGAATTAAAAAAAGGAAGAAAAAGAAATCCTCGTAGAAGCGTGTCAAGTTTTTTTTCCATCAGACTATTTAAAGAAGACACGACAGCTGTAATTGGCACCAGAGTATGATTCTGAGGTGACATTTTTTTTAACCGAAAGAAAGTAGTTTTTTATGAATGATTTGATTAGTGATTTTAAGGAAACAATGTTTACTTAGCGAGATATTTAATTTTTCAACGATTTTCTTGTAATACATTATCGGGAAATATAACATTTCGTTTAAAATAAGAAGTTCACTCTCATGAAGGTATTTTTTGAAGTACTAATACAAAGAACAGTTAATAAATAAATAAATATATATTGAGCCTACACAGTTCACAAGGTATTTAGAACAGTTAGATTAATGATCGCATTTAACACAACAAATGTTAAAAAACAGCGTATTTGTGTATACTGACATTTCATATGAAGTACTTTTGACATTGGCTGAAAAATTACTAAAACTCATCCTAAACTGTTTCTTTTATAATCTTTCGAAGCATTGTTGTCGCATAGAGTTTTGTCTTCCCAATTTCTCCTAAGCGCTTATACCACTCAAGGGTTCACTTCTTATTTACACTTCCACACATATTTCAAGGGAGTATCCAGTGACTTTCTTTTCTAATTTTAAGTAAGAGATAGGACTCATATGTCACTCCATTTTGAAATGACAAGAGTTTTTACACACGCTGTATTTTAGTGGTTTTTGGAAACTTTAAAATTTCTTTTGAAAGAGGGAACTATTCATATTTTTAATGACTATATCTGTATGTGGGTCTAGCCACGGCTTAGGCTAGATACTATACAGGCTAGCTGAGATACGAAAATCATTAAAAATCCAGATAGCAATACTTGACAAACTGACAAAGCAAATCCACAGAGTTGAAGGCGGGGCTTAATGGTTCAAAAATTCAACTCAGCCACTAATATCCAACAATCAGCAGTTTACGTCATGAAAACACGCCTTTATTTTTCCTTATTTGTCAGTGTGTTATCCTATTGGTTGGGTGATATTGGTAGGCCTAGTGGCGATCCAAGCGGGAAAAATTGTCAAATGGTTTTCATTGTTCAAAACTCGGCTAGCCTGAATAGTATCTAGTAAGCCGTGGTCTAGCATGCAACAGATAGATTTTATTGTGTGAAATTTTACTTAGGTTTTGGAATACATACTGTATAGTTGATAAATGTCATCAAAGTAATGCATTACGTATAAATTAAACCACAGAAATGTGTGTCCTGATTATGTATAGTCACATAATTATACACTACTCAGAATATAAAATGTTACATGGTTTGCTATTTGTGAAATTTTAATGCTACTTTAACATTTATTATTTATACTAAATATTAAATTTACACATTTATATTTAAATAAATCAAAAGATGCAGTTTCATATATTTAAAGCTTATTAACCGCGAAATTTTAAAATACTTCATTTCATCCCCTCTCTTGATGATAGTTAAAAAATCCAAGTCTTTGTTTTCGGAGACCTGATATGAATAATTAATGAAGTAATGAGGAAGAAATGGAAAGAAATCCTGATCTAAAATTAATTAGATTTTCCTTTTACAGTTCTGAGCCATTTCCACTGTAATCATTTTGTGAACATTAATCAAAACTGAATTTAATTAACCTTTTGAAAAATAAATGGGCACGCGAAAGGATAGATGGTTGCTATTTTTTCGCTAGGATTAAGAACAATTTGTAATTTAAATCTCTCAGGGACTTTGTTGAGATAAGATGAGGTATAATACAAATTCAATTATTTTAAAAGGGAGATTTAAATTTTAAAATAGATAAAAATGCTTTGTTATTGTACAGTTTTATGCAGTAAACAAAGGTTTATTTATCCAATTGACTTCCTTTTTAAAGTTTACATTTTTGTTTACAGTGACTTATACCATTCAAAAAGGTTTTTTAGATTGACGATGCACTTCATAAATTCAATTAAAAGAACAAACCATATTTAAGTGTTTTGAGATAATTTTTATGAAGCCGTTAATATGTAATTAAAAATCAAATCAAAGGTCTATAGTTTAAAATATTTCTAATTGACTAAAAATTACTTAATTAAAAAGTGAAATTAAACATTTGTTAAATTTATGAACTTGTAATCAATACTTGTTATACACTATATATATATTAACGTAATTGAAAATTATGATAATTACACACTTTAATCACACAATACTATGTTTGCCATTAGTTTAAATTTTAGCTTGTCAACATGGCAATAGTGTTAAATTCTTATTATAATAGCTACGAATATGTAATAGTCCTGGAGCGTAGCCGAGGGGGGGTCGCCTGGTCCGGAACCCCCCCCCACACGGGCAGACACTAAGTTTTTTTATCCTTACATAGACAAATTTTTCCTAAAACTTAAAACGATCGGGGACGGTTATCCCTCATCGGGACCACGGTGTGCGCACTACGTTCATTTGCGGCGACCCCGTTTCGATTCGGAGAAAGGAACAGATAATTCCGGTCTTCCCCCTTGACCACCACCTGCTCCCTCCGTGTCCTGCAGCCAAGTCTCGGAATGTGGGAGGGGTTGGTTCTTATCTTATCAGTGGAAAAGGTGAGAGGAGAGCTATTAGGGCACGGTCAGCCAGAAAACCAGCATGGTATCTCTTCAAAAAATCTGCCCTATCTCCCCATTCATGACCCCTCCAACAATAGCGAAGGAGTCCGAAGTCACCCCCCAGTCAATTAGCAGACACCCGATAGTGACTTCTCGCTCCTCCCCGAGGGCTGTCTTTTGTTGGAGGGACCATTGAAGGGGGTTGATTGCGGTTTTCCTATTGTCCGATAACCAGATACTGCAGATTTTTTGAACAGATACCATACTGATTTTCTGGCTGACCGCAGCCTTATAATTCGAATAGAACCAATCGGATGCAATTTTTGGGTATGGGGGTGAAATCGTTCTCTCTCCTCTTCTGTTGGTGAGATTTTGGTGGATCCACCCCTCCCCTTCAAATTTTCACTCACGTGAGATTTTCTCACACTTAAATTTCTTAAGTATGCCAACGTTCGCAAGTTTCACGGACCCCCACCCCTTCGGCCCTGACCTAAAACTTTCTAGGCCATAATTAAGGTGCTATAATTATCATTAGCCACTCAAGAGAGCGCGCGTCTATGCCCCTTAAAAGAGCCTGAAAAACACTGTTTTGCTTCTTAAACTCTTAAAATTTACCGGCCGGGAATCCCCGATACCATGGGTTTAAATGCTGTTTTAAAGGGTCAAATAATTTACAAAAACTTTCTGAGGGAGGACCCCAAGACCCCCTTTTGTTCTTAGATTTCTATAATTTTCGTTTTTACATTAAGAAGAAACACATTTTTTTGTAGGTGACTAGATATTAAAAATAAGTACTTAATCTTAACTGTTATACTAATTACTAATTAATTAATATATAGGCGTAATTCTAATAATTTGAAAATAATTAAGTTATCTAATTACGGAAAACTATTGATATTGAATTAAAAAAAATTTCACACTGGACCCCCCCAAGGGAAAATCCTGGCTACGCCCCTGTAATAGTCATTAATGAAATGTCTTTGTTTTTCTCCGTTCTAATATAAAGTTAGACGTCACCGAATGTATACTCCAGCTTAAGTAATTAAAAATTATTTACATTAAAAATTTTTATTGTAAGTTATTTTAACAATACTTGGTGGCAACCATGAAGTACCTGATTTATCATCTGAAAATCCGAGAGAATCTAATTTTTCTTATAGTCTAAAACACACTGCGCAGCTTAAACAGGTATTTTACATTCAAATGAAAGTAAAGAAAGTTTCTCATCGCCACTTACTGGATTTATAGTCTACATTGCAGATAAATACTTCTATACGCATTCCCTGTCCATTCTTCAGAAGATGAGGAGGTACAGTGACTAATTCAGCACTTAAGCACAAAAGGGTGGCTGGGTGTCCTCCCCCAGAAAATTTTTGAAATTTCCCCCTAACCCCTTTTCACTTCTTTACCCTTATCTTTTACATCTTTATCAACCCCTGACCATTTTCTGTTCTGTCCAGTGGACTTCTGTTCTTCCTGATATTTTCTCTCTCTACCGTCAGAACTTGATTAAGAATATGTTTTTGAAGTTTTTCCAGATTAATTCAAAATATGTGCCTGAAAATTAAATGAAAAACTGGGGGGCGCGACACCCTCCCCCACTCTAGAAATTGCGGGGGCGAAAAATTCCCCTGCTCCCTCTGTTGGCATACCCCCTTTTGTTCGAAAGGCAGGAAACCGAATGGGACCGAATTGACAACAAACAGGTGTGAATTTCAATAGAAAGGCCATAAACCTAGAAAATCCAAATCAAGTTCATACTCCAACATAGGGAGCGCGCTGTAAAATCGCACTAGTCACTTCACACCAAAGCTCCCATTTTGGGAACATTCTAAATAAACAGCTGTAAAATCCTTCTTAATTTTCTTTTTGACCCCCGGTTTTTTTATTTAAAGGCAAAACTATTGTTTTACATATTAACTGATTCAAAACTCTCGCATTTGAGTAGATAATTTTTAGTGAACTTATTTTGTTGTGAAGAAAAAATGCCATTTTTGTACATAAAATGAAGGTTCCGGGTTATTATGCCGTGGTCTAGTGAAAGTAAAACTCCTTCCCGACGTTTCGCCGGTATCTTTGGCAGGCATTTTCAAAGGGTATTAACTACTACTTATTTCTGGGTCGAAAGTTATAAGGCGCTGCTGAGCCACGTGGTTCATCGTCATCAACCGGCAATAAAGGGAGAGGTGATTTGGTGACGTTTGATTGGTCTCCGTGTTGATGTTTTGCCGCTGCGTCATCAAGTTGCTCCGATGGCTGTGTGTTGACGATGTTTTTTGTCAACACCGGAAACCAGGCTTTGTTTACTCGAAGAATTTCTTCCTTTTTATTAAAATTATTAGGGTGTATGAATATTTCGATGGCTTCTCTTTGAAGATGGGTGTAGTAGTGCTTGGTTGTCGTGAGTACTCTAGTTTCGTCATAATGAATTACATGGCCATGTAATTCATTATGACGAAACTAGAGTACTCATTCATGACGATGAACCACGTGGCTCAGCAGCGTCTTATAACTTTCGACCCAGGAATAAGCGGTAGTTAATACCCTTTGAAAATGCCTGCCAAACATGCCGGCGAAACGTTGGGAAGGAGTTTTACTTTCACTAGACCACGGCATAATAACCTGGAACCTTCATTTTATGTACATAGATCCGGCCGTGAAAGCCTGTCTTCTTTTAAAATGCCATTTTTGTTGAAGAATTTTTTAAAATATTAATGTGCGAACTTTTTGCAAAAATTACCAACAATTTTTCTTACTCTTGTTATTAAGAAAAAAAATATAAGTACGTATATTTCTTTCTTTTTGGTGACAAAAATCTTTTTAAAATGCTCCCAAAATGGGAGCTTTGGCACTCCGCTTAATATATTAAAATTCTAAGATTAGCAAATAGTTAGAAAAACTCTATCTTAAGCTACATTTCAAAATTACATCACTTTAACTGACTTATAACCTTTTATACTCATAAGAAGTTTTATGTTGTTATTGAAAGTACTCACCAAACTATTTTTATGCAAGGAAACACTTAAATTTATGAATATTTCCCTTAAACCCATCAAAATAAATATCCTTATTAAATCTATTTTCAACAATTGGCTTTCATAAAACAATAGTTTAAAATTCGCTGGAAAGTCCATATTAATATTCATGAGCTTTCTATCGGAATGACTCAAAAATCAATTCCAACCAAATCGAATTTCGCACCTGATAAGTGAGGGAAAAAAAGGCAAAAGATTCCGATGAATGGAATAGCAAATCGATGCTAGTCATTTAGCAAATATAAGGCAGCACGCCGCTTTAACGACCTTTTAACTTTTTATTTTCTTTCTCAAAAACAAGTTTCCAACTCCCTCCTCAGAGCTCCAAATTAGAACTGTTACGATTTGAAAAGGGGGAACAAGTTGCGGCAGTTTTCGCCGCGGCAAAATGGCGAAACTTGGGGCAAAAACGAAAAAAAGCCATTTGCCAGCGGAACGATTATTTCGGCAGAAAACATTTCCCGCTGCCAATGGAGCTCGAAGACAGAATCAGACTGATGAAGTCTTTGATACGAGATAAAAGCGGAAAAGAAATAAGAGAGCCACCGAGAATATAATCTCTAACTCAAGAATTTGAAACTTTCTGACAGAAGACAAAGTTTTCCTTCTCTGGGAACATGTTAAGTCTTTTGTTTGGGGAAGAATCCGCTTCCAATTCAGCGAATCTTTCTCATTTTACACCCCGGACCTTCCACGCCAGATTGGGCGCCATCGAAAGGGATTTGGCCTCGTTTGTGCCAGATAAAAGTAAACTTTAAAAAATGGCGCATACTAAATTTCATTTCATTCAATTTGTTTACAGACTGGGGAATTTAAAAGGAGCTTTCACTAAGTTCGTTTCAAAGTCGGATGCCGTAATCTATTTAAGGGTATTCTTGCATTGAAACGGGCTGCATTCAGTTTCACCTAGTCTTAATCCTTTAATTTTTTGAATTGTTATTTGAAAGCGCCTCCTTTATCGAACTAGTGAATGAAAGCATTGGAATGAGTGATATCATTGGAGGGTAAATATTTTGATTCGGAAGTGTTTCATTGGAAACATAAACTTAGTTTTTTTCCATTAGCATTTTCCAAGCTATAATATTTCAATGTCGTTCTAATCAAGTTCATTGACAGAAAACAATCCGCAAAATATAAATTAATATACAATAAACCAATGAGACACTTCTTTTTTGACAGAGTAACAAAAAAACACCTCACTCAATTTTGAGAAAATAATTTAATATACTTTAGGTTTAGCCGGGTGCAAATCTCGTCAATTGTTTAGTTGTTAATTTTTATTGTTTTTTTATTTCATCGTTTGACCATTTTAATCCATTTTTTTAGTAAACTTGGCACTTGCACCCGGCTAATCCTTAGGTATAAATTTTAAATTTTTATACAATTTTGCTGAAAATATGATGCAGTAGGTACATCAGGTGCTTAACAATCTCATTTATTTCAATAATTGCAAAAAAAAAAAAATATTTTTGCGTTTTTGGTATCACATAGATAATAATAATAATTATTTTTTATAAAATTTTTTTTGTTTAATATTTGTTTTTCTTTTGTGTTGTCATTTCAATGTATTTTATGTAATACTGTGTGTGACAATAAACATACATTCATTCAAAATGACATTTTTTATGTGAAAGTGTGATCACATTATTAAGTACGCTGACTGCATTTGAAAATAAGAGAGTAGTTGAAATCAAATCAATTAAAATACTGGATTTTTTCAACTCTATGTGTGCACAGTGTTAGTCAATTTTAATGGTGTGCATTTTAAAAACATAATTTTTTTCTTTTGTATAGTTGTCCTTATCTTAATCATCTTAGTTCGAGACTTAAAAAGAGGGTGGAGAGCTACGTATTTAATGACATGAAAATTAATAAGCTGTAATTAAAATGTCCGCCTTCTTATTAGAGCATACATTTATCAAAAACTTCTAATAAGGATTCGTTTTAGTTAAATAAAATTTCACTATAAAGTCTCATTAATGTGAAATGCATTTTAGATGGAAGTATGCAGAGATTCAGAAACAGTATAAAATACCAGAAACTTTACGGATAGAAACTCAATTCCATATTCCATTTCAATATTCAATATGCACTCCGAATATATAGAACTTACTAGTTTACTTGAAGCCCTACGCAGGCAGAAATTTTTCTAAAGTATATTTACCTTCAAGCAAATAGCTTCCAGGAACGAACATAATAATCACAAACTCGCATTTTTCAATTTTTTCCTATTCGTGTTTGCTGTGCTTTTTTATTTCGCGAGTGCTCCCTACTTACCCAAAAATAATTCCCTCGGAGATAAGACATATTTTACAGGCTTAGTTAGTTACATCCCCAATGTATCAGCTAACTAAAATAAACTAAAAATGTGTAGGATTTTCAAACTCGGCAGAGTATTTTAAATAACCGTGTTGACACAATGTTTAAGAAAGAGTATAAAATGGGAACTCTTAGAAATAGGTTCTTAAAAGAGCTGCTGAGATCACAATGAACAAATAAGGATCATAGATCAAGAGAGACTTCGATCCTGAAAAAATCAACCTCATCATTACAGCACTCAAAAAAGCTAACAGTTCGTTGGAGATAGGGAATGAAAAACGGCGGTTGAATGTGTTATGCGTTGGGCGTGGTAGAAAGCAAGTGAACTAGTTGGAAAATAAGGGTCGGAGAACATTCTGTTCACTTGCAAAAGAGATTACTTTTTCAGTGGCTGCAAATAAAAATCGTTCTTAAAGGCTTCTATTTTGAAAGAAACAAAGTTAAATTCTGTAATTTTAAAATTTTCTTTAGTGTTTTTTTATTAATCAATGTGCAACAAAGCCGCTTATAAAATTAGAATGTGCATGCATTTTTATAAGTGTGGTTTAAATACCAGACTTTAAAATAGTTAAATAAGAATTTAAACGAAAAATGAACAATGGGGTAGGTAGTCAAAAGAATACAGGGTGTTTCGAAAGTCGTTTTTACGGCTTTTATTTGTTACAGATGTCTTTTAGGGTACAGGCAGTAAGGTGTAGTACACCTAGGTAAGTATCCATAATGAATCCATCAAAACGGCTTACAGCGTCTCTAGCGGCGAAATAATAAAGTTAAAAAAACTAAAGAAGATAAAACAAAAACTTCAATTAAAAATTTGTTTACAAAATCATAACAAACGCCCAGAAAAAAGTTTCACGAGAATATGTAGAGACCTACTATTAGCGTGTGATTATCGCACTTTTTCAGGCCTCCAAAAAATTCGTACTATGTTTGCAAGTTTCTTTGATTTTTTAATTGAAATTTATTTTTATTTAACAAAAAAACTCAAGGTATAAACAAACGAAAATAACACAGAAAAACTTGTTATTTTGCTAACCTTTTTTTGAGACCTGAAAAAGTGCTATTTTCACATGCTAATATCTCCTCGAATACTTAAGATGGTTTCATGAAACATTGTATTGAAAACAATGTTCTCGTTAAAGTTTTTGTTCTGTCTTCATTATTACCTATTAATTTTTTAACTTTTTCATTTCGCCTGCTAAGGACGCTGTAAACCGTCTAAATGGATTCAGCATGGCCATGCACTTACCTGGGGGAATACCTTACTTCTTCAGTACTTAAGGGGGAATACCTTACTTAGATACGTCGGTTCTAAATAAAATCCGTGAATCGGACTTTCGAAACACCCTGTATAATTGAAGTTAGATTGGCACGATGAACACTTTTCAAAGATAATATTTGACAGGAAACAAAAATGTTTACTAGGTACATTTCTCACTCAGTTGAGACGTATAATCTAAATTAGTTTAGTTTCTCTTTAGAGTGTAATGAATGTAGAACCTAAACATCATTTAAACACGTTACAATAGTATTTTGAACTTCTATAATTATTTGTAACAATTTTCTCACCTGTACAAATTTCTAATCATAAAGCAGTTTTTATTCTAACAAAATAAATGAACAAAATTTTACAAAGTTTAAACGATCGAATTTGTGCTCTTCTCTTTACACAAATAATACAAAGAATAACTTTGAATCGGGTTTTGCAGTGATTCACCACAAAACTCGCGAAAGTTCCTAACCGCCAGCCAAACGTTTTTGCCTCTACGCACCCATCAATAAATTTGCTAACACCGAGCAAGTGGCGACCACTTTTTGCTGTTGCCTCTTTCTCTCGCCGATAACTTTGAAAACAAATTCAACATGGAGTAGCCAAATTGAATTTGGCCCAAAAATGCCGATCTCTGTTCATTGTTCGCCGGCTTTTGTGAATGTGGCTTCCAGGAATTCGATCCTGCAGCAACGAAGAAAAAACTTTCCTGAAATCAAATTCTTCGCTAACGCATTTTAGATGTCACTACTGCTGAAGACTAGCTGGAATTGAAATTCGAGTCCTCTTCTCTGTGAGGCAATTTTTCCTTCTCACCCACAGACCCGCGCTACTTCCTCCCGACTTTCTAATCCGACAACGGGGAAGTTGAATTTTGTTGCCGTTCCCTGCTGCTGCTGCTGGAATTCCTTTTATGCGTAGGCCTTGCAGAGATTCGTTTCTGTCTCTGATGTATGTTGGGTAGACGTGGCACCTGCATAACAATCAGTAGTCGTATTAATTAGGAAATAATATACTATTTAATTTTTAATTTTTTGAAAGAGGCAAATTAAAAGACCTTTTTTCCTCGTTATGAATGAGTGGCTGGAAAAACGTTGCATGTCTTTTTTTAACAAAGAAAAACATTTGTTAAAAAATACATGCAGCGTTTTTCCAGCCACCCATTTTTCGTTACCCACTGTTTAGTTGCTTTCCCCCTTGAAGTTCTTAGAATTCATAAATATGCTATTTTAAAAAATATATAGTCTTTAATTTAAATGAGTCTGATAAGTAATACTGTACATTTATATTATGAAATTTTAGTTTATTAGAATTTTTAAGGAGGAATAAGCAAAGCTAGTAGTAGTTTTAAGCATTTAGCTTTACCTCTGTGATTTTATGGTTAATATGGAAAGTGGAACTTTCTAGAAAATATCTTCCATGTATTAAAATAAGTTTCCGCATCTTAAAACACTGAACAAAACACATATATCTTACAAATGGACAAAATCACTAATCTATTACAATAAATACATAATTCCACTTCTTCACCTCGATGGATTTATTATACTTTTACCTTAATGTAAATTTTTAATGCATAAGGAAGAAAAGAAAGGTACTACGCTTCAAGATTATTCCATCAATATTTAAAAAAAAAACTTCTATAAAATGTATTGAAGGTACAAACATAAAATGAAAAGTTCTTCACTCTTGATGGCACTTAACCTATGGGAAGTGGGGGTTAGCAATGAAACACAAGTGGGGATGAAAAAGGTTACGTGGAAAATTTTTGAAACACAATAAAATGTGAAAAGCTCTATTGCTTCCCTTTTATATTATTGATTGTGTTCCACTCTTTAGGCCTTTTTAGAACAGATGGCTACGTCTTACTGGTGATCTTAACAGCTGTTTTCATTTTATCTGTCTAGAGGCGGGTTTAAGTCCTGTAAGTAGTACCGTTCTATGGCTAATTGTGTTTTTTTACTTCAGAGATCGCATTACAAGAAAAATGTAGGCGTCCCTTTTGAAATTTTTAATTATTTTTACTGTAACTGCTAAAATTTAACTGCTCTACTTGTCTACTTCATATCTTTCTCCTTCAAAATAACTTCCACCGATATCATCCAGTGTTTTTTTTTCATAATCACCCTGTATTTCAAAATCTAAAACTTTTTAGTGTTTTGTAGATTTTTTTACATTCATTTCAGAATTTATAACAAAAGACTATTCTAACTTTAATAAGTTAAAAGCAAGGTTAATATTCTAATTTTAGAAACCCTGAAGTCTCCTATTTCATATATTATATATAGTAGGGTGGTCCTTATTTGTATGGTAAAAATTTTTTGGGGAATTCCGTTGGTGACGCCCCCTAGTTTTGTGTCACAATAGAAAATAATAATGTACGCAAAATTTAAGCTCATTCGGATAATAATAACACGTGCCGCAAAAGCCTTGAAGTTTTAAAAAAATTACTGATTTTTTTACAAAACAACAAAAAAAACAAAGATTAAACCCTCCCATATTCTTCTTGATCTTTTTATGAAAATTTAATATGGTTATAGTTATAATGTTCCAGATTCCATTCTTCTATCACCCCTCTTTCGGTAGTAAAAATTTTTTAAAGTAAATTTAACTCTTGTAAAGTTGTTTTTCTTGCATTTTAAAACAGCTAATAACTCTAGAACTATACAACTTAAAAACCTGAAATTAGTGCCATTTTGTTTGTAATTTTATTATCTTTGATTTTATGTGCAACATAACTGCCTTTCTTAAAAAAAAAAATTTCAAAATTTAAAAAAAATGGGAAAAATTTAATAAATTTTTTTTTTATAATTTTTTCTTATTTAAGTAAATTTAAAGTTTTTCAACTCCCAAAATAAACATTTCTGCCATATTTCAAGTTGAAAATAAAATTTGATCATGTAGAAAAAAATAAAAATTCTCGAAATTTTGTCAAGTTCCTAAACATTCCATGTAATTTAACAAAAAAAGCGATTCACTCATGGGGAATTCAAAAACTCCCTTGAGGGTGTTCATACGATTTGTACCATGCAAAAAAATTCACTTAAATTTCAGAAAATACAACTATTAGCCTATTGGGTACAAAATCTTACAAAGCTAGTTTCCAACTTAATTTAACATGCCTTATTTCACCTGAATTTTCCTTGGAATTAAGTTTTTACTTAATTTTTTCACTTCCAACGTGTCAAATCAAAGGAAATTAATTAATGTTAAGTGTTTGAAGGATAAAAATATGAAATAAAATCATAATTCTAAATAATAATAGGTTGACTCAATATTCAAACTTAAACTTATACGTAACAAATGAATTATCTAGTAAGATTTTGTACCGATACGGCTAATAAATGTATTTTCTGTAATTTAAGTGAATTTTTTTGCATGGTACAAATCGTATGAACACCCTCAAGGGAGTTTTTGAATTCCCAATGAGTGAATCGCTTTTTTTGTTAAATTACATGGAATGTTAAGGGACTTGCCAAAATTTCGAGAATTTTTATTTTTTTTTCTACATGATCAAATTTTATTTTCAACTTGAAATTTGGCAGAAATGTTTATTTTGGGAGTTGAAAAACTTTAAATTTACTTAACAAAAATTTTTTCTATAATGTTTTTTTATTTAAATTTTTTTCCATTTTTTTTAAATTTTTAAACTTTTTTTTTAAGAAAGTCAGTTGTGTTGCACATCAAATCAAAGATAATAAAATTACAAACAAAATGGCACTAATTTCAGGTTTTTAAGTTGTATAGTTCTAGAGTTATTAGCTCATTTATAATGCAAGAAAAACAACTTTACAAGAGTTAAATTTACTTTAAAAAATTTTTACTACTGAAAGAAGGGTGATAGAAGAATGGAATCTGGAACATTATAACTATAACTATATTAGATTTTCATAAAAAAATCAAGAAGAATATGGGAGGGTTTAATCTTTGGTTTTTTTTATATTTTGTAAAAAATTCAGTATTTTTTTCAAACTTTAAGGCTTTTGCGGCACGGGTTAAATTTTTTTGATTGAGCTAAAATTTTGTAAAAATAATTTATTTGTATGATGGAACAATTTGGGGGGGCGTCGCATAAAGATTTCCAAACTTTAAAAATAAGGACCACCCTAATATATAGTAAATAATAAGGCCAAAAGTAATAGGCCACAGCTCAGAAAATAACGTTCCTAATAATTCTCGGTTGTAACCCCTTATACTGGCATAAAATGCATGAATTATTCATGAATGAGAAACATCTGAAACGTAAGGTGCGAGTAGTACTGCTCAAGGAAGTGTAAACATTTTATGTTAGTTATTTCATCTGTACAACGCAGTTTATATGTAAGCCAGCTCCAGACCCTATGCCCCCGTTCTTTATTCAGTGCAGACTGCTTCTCAAGATGTTTGGTCGGCGGTGTGTTAAAGGCTGCATTTACAGGGGCTTAAGTTTCATTCCATCATCTCGCAATGTAGGGCTATATTATATTGAAGTATGGGGACTATTCTCGACCTCTAAAAGATGTTATGCCAAGAGGCTTAAGAACTTTTGAATTACTTCAAAATGTGCTTTGAATTTGAATAATTTATACTAAGCTTTAAAGTTCAAATGGTGGAACTAATTTTAAATGCGTTTGAACTCGTAAATGTTTAAACTCTGTCCAAGTTGAGTATTAGGAATTAATATGCAAACATATCCTTCACCATTTCGTAGATTTTTTTTTAATTTTGGGATTTAATAATCAATATATAAAAGCATTTAATGAGTACAAATGCATGAGATACTCTATAAGAATAAAATAGAAAATTATTGTCAAAACAGAGAATTTTCGTAATTCTGGTGTGTAGAACAGGTTTTCGGTATTTAAGTGATGAATTTAACATTTAGCTGATAAAAATCTCATTAGGTAAAACTTTTTTAGCTTAAATTATAACTGATTTGAAATATAATGCAGTTTTATATCCACTAGAATAAAGGTTGGTTATGAATAACAAAAAGCGATATCTTAAGGGAAAATGTTACTTTCAATGGTAATAGTATTGAATTTTTAATATGAGATTTTTGTATTTTTCAGGTTACAAAAATTAGTTTTAAATTATTAGATTTTCTTTGCCTTGTCTTTATATTAAAACATTGAAATGACAATAATTAAAAAGTTTTGCATACCAAATCGAATTATGGTTTCATTTATGAAAAAAAAATAGCTTTCTTCTCCTATTTAGGTATAACTTTAATATTTAACACTAGAACCGCGGCATTTTCGGTATAACTAAAACCGCGGGCCTGGGTCAAATTGACCCCGGCTTATAAAACTGAGCTTTTAATGGAATATATCATATTATTTGAGGGAAATTACTTTAATTTACTTCTTTGTTCTATATTAAGGTCAATAAAGGTAGACATTATTATAATTAAAGTATTAAAATGCCAAAAACGTGTAAAAGACTTAGAACTTTTCAGGGGATGATTATATTTCTGAGGCTAAAAATTTCAGTAAACCCAGATAACAATAATTTAATATAAATTTACTGTAAACATCACCGGCATTCCA
Organism: Tetragnatha montana; assembly: GCA_963680715.1. Lineage (NCBI taxonomy): Eukaryota > Metazoa > Arthropoda > Arachnida > Araneae > Tetragnathidae > Tetragnatha > Tetragnatha montana. Next base: position 36,591,451 of record OY796675.1, read on the forward strand.
TAATTTAATGGCAAATATAGCTTTAAATTCATAATTTCAATTCAATTTTCAGGCTTTTCTGCCAAATATCGTGTAAAACTACTGCTGGTCAATTTTCAAAAAAATTCGTTTCTTTTTAAAAACTAATAAAATTACCTATACTTTTATTTTAAGTTTCAGAAATTATTAAAATAGTATCGGTTTGAGGAAATTTTTATAGTATTTATTTTTATAATTGCAAATTCTCATTTTTCCACAAAAATGCTTTTGAGCAAAGAAGCGCAATAGATCGGTGGTTCCAAAAATCATGATTACCCTGAAATTACTAAGTTCTAAATTTCTTCTGCTGTAGCTACCTCTAGATTATGAAATTGTGTGTTCAGAGCTTCAAAAAAGATAAATTTATGATTTTTTGCATTATTTTCTTCAAATAAAAAAATTAGACTGCTTTCAGGGGAAATTTGGAGGAAAACTAACAGGATATGTATCTAAATTGCATTTAAAACATATTTTACCTTTGAAAAATGAATTACCCTCAAAAAATAGGGAATGGACAGAGCTCTTCCATGATTTTTTACCGATCCACCCATGTGTATTCAGAGGAATGCAATTTGCAACTTATCTGCTCCAAAAACCTGTTTCAAGCATTCTTTATTACCCCAAACTGGTCTAGTGACCTTGACCTTTGTGAGAAAAGAGGGTAAAACTGATAAAACAAGATTCTTCAAATTTTTGAGAGCACTTTACTGTGATTTCATAAGGGTAGAACGCTTTGGGTCAGGATGACCCGCCCCGCGGTATTAGGTATACAAGTTTTTTACAAAAAAATGGTAAAAGCTAGAATCCTCATTTTTTCACAGTTTACTATTAACAATGATTCAGGAAAAGTCACAAGATTATTTAAGTCAGCGTTTGTAACTTTTTGAGAAAAACGAAATCAAAACTCGTTTTGGGTCAAATTGACCCACTCCGCGGTTCTAGTGTTAAATGTTTCTTTTTTTAATTTTCATCAATGTTCACTAATTATAAACAACCTTAATTATATTTTTCTTAGTAACAAAGCTATTAATAATAGTCCAGTAAATCTACTGAAAAAAAAGGGTCAAACCGGTAAAAAATTGATACTTTTAGTTTTTCAACGGTTTTCACTTGGGAATGACCTCAATAATAACATACTAAAAATCGGACAAAATCGGATCGCGGGAAGTTTAATTTTTTTTTAATTTTTAAAAAATGGCCGAAAAAAAATTTCAAAAAATCAATTAATAGTAATCGAGACTTATGATACATGTTTATAGGCTAGTTTTCAGTGCTGAATACGAATATTGCATTTAAAATTTTAAAAAATTAAAATATCAATTTTTAAAAATTATTTGAAAAATTGGATATTTGAAAAAAATAAAACATCCCTCAAAACCACAAAATAACTGCTAAAGAAGTAATTCAAACAGTTTTTCCTTAGAAATGACTTAAATAATGACATACTAAAATTAGAAGAAAATCGGACAATAAAAATCTTAATTTTTTTCAAAATTTCAATTTTTTTGGCCTGAAAAATCGACCTTTTTTAAAATTCTCGTTAAAAACGTTTGAGGCATTTGCAAAGGTCATTTTTCCATGGATGTTGTAGTTATATAGCTATATAACATAAAAAAGCCCAATGGATGATAAACTCATTAGTTAATTAATTAATTTATTAAAATGAACATTGAAAATACAAGTAAAATCATTCAATCAAATATAACAGAAAATATTTTAACAATATTCAGTAATTAATTATCTAAAAAATAATTAAATTTGAAAGAGACAAAATATCCTTTAAAAAAATTAAATTTTTAACAAATTTAAAAATTTTAAATTTTTTAAAATTTTTAAATTTTGCAGTATAAGCATGTGATATATGTCTATAGGCTATATTTTAGTGCTGTTTACGAATATCAGGCCAACTTTTCAATAAAATATGGAATAAGTGTAGAAAAATTGAAGCGTTTTTCTTAATACTTTTGCTTTAAATGCTTCAATTTTTCCACACTTATTCTAAATTTTATTGAGAAGTTGCCCTGATATTCGTAAACAGCACTAAAATATAGCCTTTAGACATGTATCACATTCCTATACTGCAAAATTTAAAAATTTTAAAAAATTTAAAATTTTTAAATTTGTTAAAAATTTAAATTTTTTAAAGGATATTTTGTCTCTTTCAAATTTAATTATTTTTCAGATAATTAGTCACTGAATATTGTTAAAATATTTTCTGTCATATTTGATTGAATGATTTAACCTGTATTTGTAATGTTCATTTAAATAAATTAATTAATTAACTAATGATTTTATCATCCATTGGGCTTTTTTTATGTTATATAGCTATATAACTAGAATATCCATAGAAAAATGACCTTTGCAAATGCCTCAAACGTTTTTAACGAGAATTTTAAAAAAGGTCGATTTTTGAGGCCAAAAAAATTGAAATTTTGAAAAAAATTAAACTTTTATTGTCCGATTTTCTTCCAATTTTAGTATGTCATTATTTAAGTCATTTCTAAGGGAAAACTGTTTGAATTACTTCCTTTGCAGTTATTTTGTGGTTCTGAGCGATATTTTATTTTTTTTTTTTTAATATCCAATTTTTCAAATAATTTTTAAAAATTTATATTTTAATTTTTTAAAATTGTAAATGGAATATTTGTATTCAGCATTGAAAACTAGTCTACAAACATGTATCATAAGTCTCGATTACTATTAATTGATTTTTTGAATTTTTTTTTCGGCCATTTTTTAAAAATTTAAAAAAAAAAAATAACTTCCCGCGATCCGATTTTGTCCGATTTTTAGTATGTTATTGAGGTCATTCCCATGTGAAAACCGTTGAAAAACTAAAAGTATCAATTTTTTACCGGTTAAGTCACAGATTGCCTGGACTATAACATAAAAATTATATTAAAATATATTAAATAACCTTTTTCTTAAAATCACTATTACCTTTCAGGTTGTTACCAATAAGTTTTATAAAATGAAAAATTTCGTGGTGCTCTATGAAATAGGTTGCTATAAAACAAACTTATTTCGTTATTAAATAAAGGATAAACGGGATAAACTTGTTAATCATGTATGTAAAATAAATAGTGTATCCTCCATGGCACAAGTTTATAACACTTTTCATTATTTTCATTCAGTCTCACATATTCTAAGATTTTTAACTTTCTATTAGCAAGCCTTACTCTTAGTTAACTATTCCCTCGAGTTCTAAAATTAAATGCTCTTCTCATATAAAAATAGCAATGAAGGTACTGAAACTACCTTTAGCATAGACCATTTTACATTTTTTTAAACACAAGCAATAAACTTCATTGATGTGAAATAGTTAGTCAGGGTATCCTTAGCTCTTTATTTAAAGTCTCCTATAAACTTAAGACATGGGTAGAGTAGAGGGCGGAAGATTGAAACTCGAGTGTTAGCGGTGATTATGGGAGCTAAAGACGGTGATCCCTTAGACGACAGCGGTATATTCCATTAAGTCAGTAAGCGGAATCCGGTATCTTCTTCCATGAAATAACCCTTAAATTATTATGATATGGTTAAATTTATTTTCAAAATTATACTTTTCCAGCGATGGTTAAAACAGGAACTTGAGTTGATATGTTGTTATTATTAGCTGTTCACTTAAAAGTAATAATATAAAATATAATGTAATAATATAATAAAAGTATAATGCTTTTTCATTCAGCTGATAAAAAAGAGTGAGATAAATTTATCTGAAGTTCTTTGGTACTTATTCGTTAACTTTTAGTAGAGTTTGAGATTTGAGATGTAGATTCAATTTAAAGGTTTTATAATGAATTCAATATTTAAATAGTGTTAGTTGGGGTAAAATTAGATTCTCCTCTTCCAAAAGAAAACTATGGGAACCATATTTTAAAGATTAAACCCCTTGAACGTTTAAAATTTAATTTTAACTTCTTTCTTAATGATATTTCTCTAAATGTAGGTATTTTCATTGTAAAAGAAATTATTGAAATTTAACTTTCAATTCATCCAGTTAAGGGTGTGCATTAGTAAATGTTCTTGTTGATTTTGTAATAGAAATTTTCTATTCTTTTCTGTACAAGGAAAATCTCTGTATAGTTTTGCAAGTGTATAGTGGAATAAAATAATCCCACTAAAGAAAACATTTCTGAATAAATTCGAAGTAGTTTTCAATATCCTATTCAAATCCCACGCTATGTATAAAACATCCCTATAATACTATATTCCATTAAAAGTAATTGTGAAAATGAGTTCCAAATCCATTTCCATCAGCATACATTTTTCAGACGAAATCCAACTCTGAGATTTTTCTTCCATCTCCCGCCCTCCAACAAACGCACCTTAACTTAGGAGCTTAAAATTCATAAATCACTTACTTATTCATCTCCTATTCACGAAAGACTAGCAGTTACCCTATACGCCAAAGAAATCTTAGTCTGTAGTTAAAAGTAACATTTATTTCTTCCTCATTCAGTACTGCTCAACATGATTCTCAAGCCATGATTCTTAAGCTGTTCCTTGCGTGACGAAGTGTCACTTCATTAATGGTGTTTTGACGATCACTTGTCACGTTAAGCCCCCAGTTTCGCATGTCCAAGTTTATCTTTTGTTATGAATGTAGCGTGCTTCTCTTCTATCCGAGATACGCTATTATCGTGGATTTTTTTCACTCTTATCTTAAATAAGTTATGGAGTTCCTGCCCATCATTTCCATGATGGATAAGTTTTAAGTGAGCAATCTCAGCATGTCTTACGTATCATGCAAATGAATGGATTTATGAGGCTAATTATAAGCGATAGGATAACGATGATAGTCGTTGGATAGGATGTTAAATTAGTACCAAAGCGGTAAACAAAAATGTTTTCCTTGATCTATAGCTACTAAATATTAGATTGCTACAATAAGGAACCTTCACTTTATTTTTAAACTTTTTTAAATCACCAAAAAATTAAAAAGTAGCAACGGAACAGTTATCGAAAATGTCATTTCTGAAATTCTCAAGAAAATCTAGCAAACACGGCTGTTATTATAGTACTAACAATAGCTTGTTGGTCGTGTTCTACTTATTGCAGATATTTTTATGATTTTCTTTTTCACAATGAAAGACGTATAGACCTTAATCTTCCCCAAGTTTCATCTTACCTAATATTCCCTTATTATATTCTTTAATAAGGTTCAAAAATTTACGATAACAAAACTAATATTTTGAGACTGCGATTTTACTTGGAAGCAAACTTTATATGATATGTCTCGGAAAAAGAAGTGAGTTTCCAAGAAATGGAAGAAATGGAAGCTTTAAACCTTAAAATACATGTTTATTCGAAAATTCCTATTACAAGGGTATATTAAATCAGCTTGGTATCTTGCGTATTTTAGGAGGTAAAGAAGGATATGTATTCAACATAAACAATAGTCCACTGTATTTTTTAAAAGAGTAGGTATAGATTCGACATTGTATATGATCAATCAACCAACAACTGTTGTAGAGAGATGCCAATGAATTCAGAAAGGTGAGCAGGAGACACCCGTTGTGTTAGGCAGGAGGAAATAGAGTAAGGGGCCATTCATTAATTACGTAAGGATGATTTTGGCAATTTTTGACCCCCCCTACCCCCATATAAGGGTACGTAAGATTTTTCAAACACCTCCCCCCAATTCTTACGTAAGATTCCATTTCGTTTTTCAAAATAATAAAGGAAGATAGATTCAACAGTTTTATTTTTTATCTAACTACTCCAATAAAAAAGATACATCTGATATACCTTCATTTTTTTAAAATTAAAGTTTCGGTAATACACCGAGATCTTCGGCATTTTTAAGTTTTTCTGGGATTTTTCAATAGTAATTTGGTTAGAATTTGTTTACCTTTACATTAACTTGAGAAATTTTACGTAAGAATGGGTTTGACCCCCCCCCCACCCCCCAAGTAAGGGTATGTAGAGATTTTTCCAACCCCCCCCCCCCTCCCCCTCAGGACCCTTACGTAATTAATGAATGGCCCCTAACTTAGTAGAGTATAGAGTTCAGCAACTTCTCATGTGGTAAAACAAACCAGTTTCCGCGGAAGTTTTTCAAATGGTATTTGGGCTATCCACAAATATTCTAAAACAAAAATAACTATTTTTAACTTTAATTAATGTATTTTTTTTTAAATATGCTGAGATAACATTACAGCGAATTTATATAGGACTTCCTAGTCATTTCCTAGAACAACATTCTTTTCCTACAGAGATTGAAGTATTAAATTTAAAAATTAGATAAATTTCTTTCACATACAGCCATTAAAAATACCTTTACTAAAAATGAATAGGAGAACTTCTAGAAAATGGATACTTTATAATACAATAGGGGCTTTTGTTCAAAGACGTTTAAATATTGAAGAAGCTTTTCAGAAAATTGATCTATCTTTTGTAACTTTCCGAACTCACAAACTAAGAAGAAATTATTGAGAAATATAAAACTTATTTACCTTTACGTTCTGAATTTTTTTAAGGAAAATTAGGTAAGTAAAATTAGTTATTTTATATTTTAGAGGTCAACATAGTGAAAAGTAAGTTAAAAATTTACAATTTCGTTACAATAAGATTAGACAATTTTTTAGAATACAAAGCAACATCAACGAAATTTTTTATATATTTTCTACCCCTAAAGATGACATATAAATATATTCAATTACAGTTGTGCTTTTTTATGGTGGGTTTCGTGTATTTTACTATCATTCACTGTTTTAGATATTTTCTATTTTTTATGTGTTGCTATTATATTATGTTTCTGTCATGCATTGGAAATTTTTTCGACTGACATAAAATAAATAAAACTTGCAGATTTACTTCGTTTAAAATTTAACAATACGTCATTAATAAAGATACAGTTAGTAAAATGGGGCTTATAAATATAATGAATATGGCATTAACATACCATGACAGTAATGTCTGAAAAAAAAGCTTACAATATAACAAAGCTTGCTGTAGTATTATTGATGAAATATATTGGTATCCATACTGATGATGATACTATGGGCAGAAAACACACTTTGTCGTAATTCACTGCCCACACTTGAATAATCTAGCTACTCTATTTCTTTCAAAAGCCGGGAAAAGGCCCAAAATTTACACAGAAAATGCAAAAGAATCACAGCATTCAGGAAATTCCAAGAAAAAAAGAACCTTTCATCTTATCATCTGCGTTTATTGTAATTTCCTCTATTTAAACAAGTTTGTTTCCTCCAGAAAAAGAATCGATTCAATTTTCTCTTGCTTAAGTCTTTTCTTAACTCAATAAACACTTTCTTCTTATAAGATGGATTATAAACGATGAGTTTATCGACAAGCGAATGCTCTCTGTACATTTCTCACTGTGCACCTCATCCTTAAAACGCATTTACTCTGCTGAGCAAACACAATGCTCCAAAATAAGAACAACCGTTCAGCCATTAATTTACGGTTTGGTGGAAAAATTTTCCTAATTGAAAAGAAATCCCTCCACACATAGTTTCATCGCATCGTGTTTTTGCGCGTTTCACTAAAACCATTATTCATTCTTTTGAAAATCGGAGATTAAGGTACTTCTTTTTAGTGTCAAATAATATTACCGTCTTGTCCATACAAATGACCACCACCCACCGCGTTTTGCTGAGGTAGCGGTAATATATCAAGTAAGAACAAGCTCTAATTAATGGTTGTTCGAGATTTCCCTTGTCACTTTAAGCGCATTTCCCTCTTTTTAAATATGGTGGTATACTTTTCTGAGGGAAATCCAAGGAATATTCTTCTGCGGAGGTCTTTAGTTGCTATTTAAATGAATGCTTTATAAGATATTTGTGTGTGTTTGTTTCTTTAGCTGAAGTTTCCTTTATTAAAAATAAATGTTTAATCTCGTTGAAATAAATTGTACGAAACATTTTTATGATGCATCTAACAAGCTAAACTAGAATTTAACTCTAAAGATATAAACTATATGCGAAAAATTTAAGTAATTAGTATATTTACCAAGCAATTATTTTTTCAATTAGTTTTTAGTGGTTTAAAACATTCACGTTTTTAGAAGGCTGCCCTGTCCTTTTAAAGAAAATGGCTCATTCTCATTGTTAAGATTGCTTTGTTGTAGTCTTTCCAGGATTTCATTAATCAATTATTTATTTTTTAAATAATTTAAGAACTGTATTTCAACATACATTTAAAAATATCGACCTGACTAATAAGGGAATTATCATTGTCTAAAATCAAGGACTGAAAATATACGGTAAAATACAATTTTGCATCATTTCCTTATCCATTTAATCATTTTGTATGCTTATTTTTAAAGAAATATGAAAAGAGTAGGAAATTTTATTCACGAGGAATACCTAATACTTTCTACATAAAATTAATTAAGTGATAAAAGTATAAATAGTTACGTTGATGGGTTTTTTATGGATAAATAAGTTTTAATTGCCCCTTTAATAGCTAATTAAAATATTACTTTTACAAAATTTTTCTTAGTTAAAAGTAAAGTAAGATAATAATACCTCATAGGGAAAAATATAAATTTATAATGGATGGAATATAATAGTAGAATTAGTTATACTAGCTATAACATTAGGGTAGATTGCTAGGGCTGTTATTTCTTTCCATTGCACTATTTAATTGATAGTCAAGACTCGTCGTGGACATGAAATAATCATCATAGAATATAATATAATAGAATTATGTTCATTTATGCATAATTTTAAAAATATCAAAAGAAAAGTTTATCCAAATGGCCTTTGAAGATTTTAACTGAGTAATTATCATAAAAAACACCCGAGCTTTTAAGTAAAACATTGTACTAGAAAAGATAAAAAGTTAATAACACGCATTTAATAATAGGCTTTATAATCAAAATAAGAGTTTTTTATGCGGAGTGGTATAAATAACATTGAAAGGAAACGAACACATCAGAATTCATCCCCAAACTCTTTTAAATGGAATAGCAGAATTATTTAATTTCATAAATTAATTCTTTTTCACAAGCCAAAATTGAAACAGGAAAGCAGAATAAGAACTAACCTTCCCAACCTTTGTTCGAAAGGAACTCCTTTATCAGCCAAAAAGTTTTTAGGTTATCTCCGAAACTCGGGTGAGAGGTATTTAATGGTAAAATTGTATTGAAAGAGAAGCATAGGAAAAGGAACCAAAGGAGAGAGAGAGAAGCGAAATAGCGACATATTAAACATCTCAGGTAAGGCTTGAATATGGTGCTGATAAGAATATATCTGGTGAATTTAATTTTTTATTCTAGAAGTTCTTCCATGCATGTCTTCCCTTTTTTATTCTGAAATATAGCCAGTCCCTTCGTGTTCCTTTAGTATCTGCGGATACTCGGAGCTTAATCATTTCGAACTTTTTAAGCACGGGTGTTGAAAAAAAAGATGAGTAAAAAATTATCAGAAAAAAAAAATATGAGAAAAGTAAGAATTCTTCTGGGCCCTGTGGGAGGACATCTTTTAAATTGCGAAGTGCAGAAATCTATTTCATTTTATCAGTGCTCTTTTCTTGTTTTTTTGTTGTGAGAGTACATGATTTCTCTTTTTTAATGCTCGTGTGAGTTTGGCACTTCTCTCGTATGTTAAAAAAATGTTCGTCAGGAACTGGTTTTTCGTGTTTATTTATGCGTTTTTCTACATGAGTGAAAAACAGGAGACTAAGTGAAGATAAAAAATCACGTTTAGGGTTTTTTTATTACTGCTTAAGTTATACAAAAAAATCATATAAATCCCCAATGCAAATTATGTCAGGATAGTAAGAGTATAATTCTTTATTGCGTTTAGATAGATATAACATACACACACAACATGATTTTAAAATCGTGTTTCTTTGTGATTTAAAATGTCATTAAATTATTATCTTAAAGGAAGTTAAATAATCCTTTAAAAGATGTGTGTTGGAATTCATAAAATCAATCTAAGCAATTTGATCATTTCGGTTAAGGAACATAAATAATAAAATAAAATCTGAAATCTTAGTGTTACTTGTAAAAAATAAATTATCTTTTCTATTGATTAAAGAAAATAGAAATAAATTTATAAATATTTATAACAGAAGGAACTAATTTTAAAATTTCAATATGTGCGCTGAAATAAAATTTGAAATGATAATAATACCTTAGTTTGATTGATTGATAGTAATTATTCTGGATATATCAGAAAATAATTTGCCTGGCATGAAATATGATGTTCTTCGTCCTAGAAAGAGCTCTGTAATAATATATTATCTGCTCTATTAAGTGACAAAGAATGGGGCAGCACATTATTAGCACTTACAGATGGTCTAGTAGATCGTTCAGAAGTCTCAAATCTCGTGGAAATACAGTTGACTCCGGATCACATTTGTCCAAGATCAAAATGATAACAATATCCGGTTGATAATAACAGGAGGTTCTACACTAAAAAGTGGCAAACAATGTAACACGAGGGTTTGAATTCAAATCCCGACTGTGTAGTCTATATTGAAGTATTTAAAACAATTTTCAAGTATGTATTTTGCAACTTAATTTTTTTAAGGAAAAATAGAGCGGATCAAATAATACAAATAAATAAATAATTCATGTATGTTTATGGTTAAAAAAAGGAGGTTTTTAGTGATTTCTACCAAATTTTGATAACATTAAACAATATAATGATCACATAAAACGAAACATTTTAAATTTAAAAAGGAGTGATCGGGAGCAATCAATTTTAGATAACATTATACGATTGATAAAATTAATCGTGATCACATTAAGCAAGCGGATTCGACTCACCTAATAACTCAAATGCTTAAGCGCCTTGAGCAGTTAAATAAACATTTACCAATCATTAATGTCATATTCATTTTTTAAATAAATAAAGGTAGGTTATTCATACTTATCCAATCATTTTAACTATGTACTTAAACAGAGACAAGAAAAACATGATTTTATTGTATTAGGCCGGTTCCCGTTTACAAGGTGGTACATGCATACAAAAAAGCAAGAAATACAATTTATATACAATAAAAGACAACAGAGTTGCATAACTAATAGAATCACATATAAATATAAATGAAAACATTAAAAATAAATATAGAAAATATATTATTAGATCAGTGAACTAATTAGATTCTGGTAGTAAATTTTGACGGATTTTTAAGATTGAAATTGTAAAATAATCTTGAAGGGGAGAAAGGTAACCCGGAGCATGCGAAGAAAGGAGGGTCAAGACCCCGCTTGGAGAAAAGGGGGTTGTGTTGGAGGGATGGCATTCCGGTCAGAGGACGTGAGAAGTGTGTCGACTTCCAGCCCGGCCAATGGATAGAATTTCCATGCTGCAGTTATGTACATAATTTAATCAAGTCAAACGTAATTCATCCGTAATTGCAATTAAAAGTTTAATAAATGTGTATTAGAAACAGTATGAAGATAATAAAATAGCTCCATTTTGCATTCTAATAAACTGATAAACAGATCAACTTGGGTTCTGGGGATTAAATTCCAAGAATTTGAGTTTCATTCGATTCTGAAATCGATTACACCGCAATATTAGATATATCCGTACGACGAACTTAGGCTTAGGTAGGAACTTTGCTGCCGATCATTTTCAAGTTGATAAAAAGCGGTGCGGCCAAGAAATTTGGGAACTAGTTCCCTAAGAACAGTGCAGGAGACGGCAGATTTTTATCACCTTTAATGTTTTAAATTAATTTTTAATGTTCGTACTAAGACAATGTATAAACGCCGATAAAATCAATAAGAAAAACTTCGCTCAAGCTCTTAAAATTAACTGAATAACACACCCTGCCTCCTCTGTAAAACAGCAATCAGTTTGCAACTTACTTCTAACAACAAAAAACCCTTATTTGCGAACGATGAGAAATAACTTTTGACTTCCCCATCACTGTAATTAACTCTAACCCCCTCAAAACAAACTTAGTCTACTCTGTCAATACGCATAACACAATTAACGAAAAATGAGGCTAACCCTAACCCTTCGATGCCTTCAAACGGGAATAACAACCCCTTAATTAAATGAAGTATATTTTTAACCCATTGGGGAAGCTCCGTTTAATGCCCTAACGAAAAACAATAACTCTCCTCGCAATCTTCTTTCCACGCCACAGTCAAATTGAAAATGAAAAATCAACGCTCTCTGCTTTGCTTTTTCCTCCTACCAGGATCGTAATTGTTTCCAGAAAAAAGTAATTTAGGAACAAATAGTATATTTTATCTTTTTTCTGCGTCCTAGTGGCCGGGCGTTATCAGTCACGCTTAATTAGTTACAAAACATCCCTTCCCTTCTTTTCTATTGGATCAGCAAACAGAATGCTACAGCTCATTGTTGGAGACAAAGCGAATTGTTTTCACTAGTTTCCGGAGGAAGGAATGCTCAGTTGGGCTGTAAATAAGCGTTGGGGTAAAATTTCCGAAATGATTCCCACTTTTGTGCTTAGAATTATGTGTGGAGAACAACTGTGAATACAACTCTTAAAAAGCGTTTAATGGGCCTTAAAAGCCTCTAAATATTGCAAAACCATACGAAATGGCTAAAATGAGTTATTCAATGAACGAACCTTTAATCATTTTAAATACTTGTAATGGGTCTCGTAAGAATAAAATTTAAAAACGCAGTTTAACTGCCGTGTAAGAAGTGGCCAAGAGTAGACAATACATAGATAAAGGAAAAACTACTTCAATAATTTTGATTTTGAAGAAAAGATTATAAGCAGTGATGCGTACTTTTTTTTGGAAATACTGTTAATGGAAAAGTATTAAAACCATATAAAAACCTATTTGTACAGTGTAGGTACTTATAACGTATCAAACTCCCTGTAAGATAAATACTATTGTATATTAATTCTGTATAAAATACTCTGCGAGAAAAGTTGCGTTTTCACTTCGATGGTATGATAAGTCGTGGTATGATGATACCCCATGTATTATTAATAATATTATAATTTCTACTTATAACATTTAACACAAGTTTTTATTTAAATACATTAAACTTAAAAATTTATGAATTATATTTACAAATTCCAATAGTATCTAAGTGTTTTCTTTGAACACGATTGTCTGTGAATTAGAAGGTAGAAAATCTTAACAAATACAAGAAGTGATGTTTTTTAAATTAAACTAACTTTCATTAAAGTACTTTCAACCTTGTTTTCAGCATTTTATAAGGAAATTTTGGGTAAAATGAATCATTTCTAAAACTGCATCAAATAGTCCATTTATTAATTGAAAAAAGTCTTAAAGAAATTGGTTATAAATTACGAAATACTTAAATGTTTCAGATGTATTTATACGATCACGAATTTTTATCCTTATACCTTATTTATTTTAGGTGCTATGGAAAGAATACAGATTGTTTATCATCCCAAATCAAGTATGAAAAGGAAAATATGAAGAATGTATAGATACGACGATTGAATATAATGGTTTTTGATGTATCTCAAGAAACAAAATGGTCCTTTTTTCATATCTGTAAGAGGCATGTGGTAGACACGAAGATTACATGGTTCTTATTCCATATAAAAGGGAAAAGATTGATTGTTTTGAAAATGTAATTTAAGCATTCCAATATATTTTTATGATGTTATGACACGAACAATGTTTGGAAATCTTCCAATGAGAGAAAATAGTGTAAGTTAAGAGTTTTCGTGTGATTATTTCACTTTAAATACTTCCAGTGAAAATGTGAAAAGCTATAAACACATTGATTCCTTTTAACTTAGCTTATAGTCTGTGTAAATAAAATCGGCGGTTTCACGTCATACTTTACCATGGCAACGCAGAAGAAATACATGGAGAAAAAACTCAAGGTCAACCGCCGATTCTATTTACACAGACTATAGTAGAGAATAATTTTACACAAAGCAAAAAAAAAGGGTGTTTCAAATGGGATAGAAATAAATGTCATTAAAAAAGTATCCCATGAGATTTTCTCTTGTTTTAAGTGAATAAATACATTTGAAGGAGTCCTCTGTGTAAATTGCGTGTAAAGTGAGGAATTTAAGGGGTCATAGGACTCTTACCATGCAATGCAGTGAAAACAACTTTACAAAATTTTGAAATTTAATTACTCTTGACTTGAACTAAATATTAAAATGATATTCTGCTTTCACATTTAGAAAGAACCAATCCTTATAAATATGAGGAATTTTTTAAAACTAAATACACTTAAAAAATAATTATATATAGACTGTCGAAAAAAGCATGTTTGTTGGCAGTTTTTCAGACATCATTAGCTTGCGCGCATGATTGATTCCAAACTATACAATATTAGTGAATTATTTTTACATATAATTAAAGTAGATGATTATACTATATTATTCTAGCAGCATTTAACTATATTTGAGCATATTTTATATTTTTAAAACATCATAGTTTTAGCTATACAAAAATATGCAAAATTTTCAAACTTATATCATTATTAAAAAATACAAAATTAATTAAAACTAATGAAAATGCTGGTGGAAATAAAAGATAATAGTGAAATAAACAAAATCTGAAAGTTTCATGTTTATATACATATTATTTGATGAGTTATCATGCGCGCAACACCAAAAAAACACATTCTGAGAAAAATGACTTTAAAGTTAAAAATTTGAATATTTCATCATCTACAACAAAATATTATCTGAAAAGCTTTTAAATACGAATTTATTCATAATCTTACAAATATACATAAGTTATATAAGAATACAAATATTTTAATTCAGTTTTTAGGCCCTAATACTATTATAAACAAAGTATGTCGCAATGGTTACTATATTTTTGAAACTTAAAATATAGAAAATCAGCCATACAATTACTTTAAATTTAGGTTAAGCATCAATAAAACAATATTTAAAAGATATGTACAAGTCAAAATTCATATAAAATAATTATTATATTTATAATTTACTAAAAAAACTTTAAACACACATGTCGAGAAAAATTACTTTTGACGTAAAAATTTGAATTTTTCACTTTTTTAACAATATATGGGGGGTATTAAAAATTTTTTTATAAGAAATGTATTACTTAACAACTATTTAAAAACTATATTAATCAAAATATAGTTTGATATTGGTCAAAAAGGCAATAAAAAGCCAGTCGTAGTTCTGAAGTGTGTATGTACTCGTTGACAAATTTTAACAGAATAACAACAAATATAGGTTTATATTACAAGTTTTAAGAATAAATACTACTTAAATTTATATTGCATGTGTCATAATTCATTTTAAAAGTAAGATTTAGAAAAATTAAAGAAAACAAATTTTATTTTACCTTGTAACCAGCTCCTCAGCTCCTGTACTAGTACTCATTACCAAGAGCGCGAGCTAACGTTTTATTGTCCCGTGCTCGCGTGTTTTCAGTGAGTTTTTCAAAATGTTTTAGAAAGAGAGAGATCAAAATTTGTATCAATAAAGTTTGTCCGCCTTTTTACTGGCCTGTAGTTTTATTTCGGAAAATAACCCCAAGAACCTGAGGTTAAGAGAGACGGGAGAGTTCAGGACGGAAAACTCCCGTTACAACCTCAAATAACAGGGACACTTTTTACTGTATCCAGAACACTGTCACTGAAATTTGAAGACTGTCCACTTTTTGACTTTTCAGTCAAAATTAAGAAACTATAGCAAATCTTACTAATGGTGTTTCATTAAAAAATTTAATTTAAGTTGAAATATCCATCAAACGAGACCCATAAAGTTTTTAGTGCTGTCGAAAGTAACATAGTTGAAAGCATCAACAGCGTTGACTCATGCGATTCTCCAGGGACAAATCCCTTGCAACCATCCATAATTTTTATAATAACCAAAGTACTTATTGCCCTAAAATCTTCTTTCGGTACCTTGTCTAATTGCTTTTCTTTTGTTACCGATAAAATTATCAAAAGCAAAATCACACTATTGAAACTTGCACGGTCGATCGTTTTGTAAACATAAACAATCCGTGAAGAAAGAAACAAAGAAACACGTGCGGAGAAAATTCGAAAGTTTAGTTATTTATCTCCTGATTCTAAGAAAAACCATTAAATAAAACATGAGGTAAACCAAGTAGCATAAATCCAAAACTTAGACACAGATGAGATATAAACAAACACTGGAGGGGAGTGTCAGCCACCATGTGTTTCACTTTCGCGTCCGCGTCACGCCCTCTTCTCGTGTTTTCGCAGAGTGACTCAACTTTGAAAGCCCATAACTCAGGAACTAATAGGAATATCAAGAAACCGAAGGTGTCAAATTAAGCAGAATAATCTAAATTACCCAAAAATATTATTTTTAAAAAATCGAATTTTTGAAAGTTTAAGAGTCCTATGACCCCTTAATAAGTATTGCAAGGTAAATTAAAGAATCAAGTTCCCTAATTGACATAAAGTTATCTAAATGTATAAGAGAAATTTGAATGAATGAGGCACTATCTTTATGATATTAATTTAATAGAATCGAGTGAATCATAAATTGTAGTGGAGAATACTTAAACTTCTACAACATCCTAAACATTTATATACATGTTTTATACGGTAATATGATAATCTATTTTTCCCTTAAGCCAAAAGTCATATCAAACAAACCATAAGATCTTTTATCTAAACTTCGAGCTTTTAATCTACTTGTATTTATAGCACAAGATCAAACTATATTTCCAACGAAGACATTACTATTGTATACCAGTTGTAATTCTGAGTAAAATATCTACTTCAGGGGCCAAAGCTTTCTATCGGTACAAGATTTGTTACTTACGTCTTGGTTAGAGAGGGAATTTCTTACAGCCTTCCTTTGCTTTGTAAAAAGTATTCACCTGTTCTTTAAAAAGCTTTTATTTTAGGTCTTGAGAAGAAAGATAAATGGATGAAGCTCTTCTTTTGAGAACCCCCGGCATTTTCTGAAAATTTAGAAATAAATGTTGAAATATTTCGAAAACACAAGGCCAGATACAATGAAATACCAACTATAAAATGCAGGTGTACTGGGTTTGTATATTGTCGCTCATATTTCTATCATTTCGGGCTACGTTTTTCGTAACTTAAAAGTTTAGAATAATTTTAATAAACATTTTTAAGGGTGAGATGATGTAAGAATGTGCCAATGTATTTATTTGATTATAATAATATATGGGTCATTCCATTTCAAGTGGTCCAAAAAAAGTAAAATTGGTTGCTCGACCATTTTTAAAAAATCTGAAATTTTTTGTACATCAACCCTAACCTAAAAGAAGATCAAATCAACCATTATTTTTAATTTAACCTATTTTGCTTGTCCGCAGCAGCCATGCAAATTTCGACGTTTTAGCGGTTTTTGCTAATTTAAGCGTTTACGGGATTGGAAATATCTCCCCTTTAAAATCTCCAAATCAAATGGGGTTTGAAGCAAAATTGTTTAGAATAAAACGGTCTAAAAGACTAGAGCAAGTATGTTTTTCTAAAATAAACCCTTAGGGGTGAAATTTTAGTTTAAAGTTGAAATTTTTTTAAAAATATCTGCCCACTTTAAGAAGATTTTTTTAAAAGAAGGAAACCTGTCAAGGCACCAATATTTTTTTTATTAATAGTCCAAATACATTTTAGGTCATATGCAAAGTTTTGGATCTGAGCCTCAATTTGTGTTTATTTAAAAAAATCTCAAAGTCGAAGATTTGTCAAAATTTGCAATTTTGAGGGTTAAATATCTCTGGTGGGGGACCAGTTAAAAATTTTAAAATGGTTCATTCTAGAGTACTATATATTAGTGTTAAGCTCAAGAAGTTGATAGGAGGAGATTTGACTACAAGCCGAGGTATGATTTTTACAAGGTGCCCCCAAATGTCGCAAAATTTGGAAGTTAAGGATTTCTACAAAATTTGTCTGTTTTCAAGAGAACTTTTTTATAGGAAGAAAACCATTCAACACAACACATATTTTTATACAAATAGTCCAAATGTAATTCAAGTTACACGCAAAATTTGAAACCTGAAACTTGGTTTTTCTTTGCTTAAAAAAATCCCAAAATCAACGATTTGTCAAGAATTTCACTTTTTTAGAGTGATATCTCTCTGAAGGAGCAGGAGATAAAAATTTGAAATTTTGTCATCTTAGAGTATATTATGGTAGTGTTATGCCCTAAAAGTTTCAAGATGGAGGATTATTTGGCTACAAACATAGAAATGGCAAGGATGATATTAAACTTTTTTTTTGTTGAAGTGATTTTTTTTTACTTTACAATTATTTTGTAAATATTATTAATGTTTCATTACTTTTTAATTTTAATTATACAAAATACAGCAATATAGAAAAGCTTAGCAATGAACTTTATGAATTAAAATATTTATCTCTATTTTTTACCAAACATATGTTAAAGTTGGGCTTGATATAAGTAATTATATTAACTGCTTAACCTTAGCATTCAGCCATTGACAATCTTTACAACCTGAGAGACGGAGAGGGAAGAAGAAAACCGCGATGAGAATTGTTTTATTGCATACTGCAAACAGTGGCGTATGTAAGGGGGGGCCGAGGGGGCCCTGCCCCCCCCCCGAAATTCGGACTAGGTGTACCAAAACAAGTTAAAACATTGTATTTTAGGGTTTTAAAAAATTTTCTGGGGGAGGACCCCCAAACCCCCCTTTTGTACTTGGAATTTTATTATTAAAAACTATATTACATATATAATAAGTTCATCAAAATCCAAATCCTACCAAAAAATATATGTCCAAAATTCGGACTTAGTGTTCCAAAAACAAGATAAACCCCTTTTTTTAGGGGTAAAGTTCCAAAAATTTTCTGGGGAAGGACTCCAGATCCCTTTTTGTACTTGGAACTCTATTTTATTACTTTTAAATATTAAGTTCATAAAAATGTACATCCAAAATTCGGACTTAGTGTACCAAAACTAGTTAAAAACCTGGTTTTTTTTAGTCAAACTTCCAAAAATTTTCTGGGGGAAGGCCTCCAGACCCCCCCTTTGGTACTTGTATTTTTATTACTAACACCTTTTCCTATATTAAGTTTTTAGAACCTAAGTTATAACCTTAAAAAGCTACATTGGACCTATTAAATATGTGGGGAAGGGGCTGGAGAGTAATTTTGGGCCCCTCCCGAAATTAATTCCTATATACGCCACTGACTGCAAACCTGCGCCAAGATCGGAAGAACATTTTGATTCACCAAGGTGTTTTGTTGTTGTATTTTTTATTAGTCGCAAGTTCATGTTAAAAAATGGATTGTGATGTGGGTCAACTTATCAGAGAAAATTGTCACAAGTCTGTTTAGGGGGACATCCATAAATTACATGAGGTCAAAAAGGGGGGGAGGGGTTTGGAAAAATCTCACCAAGGGGGGAGGGGGGCATCTCACGTTAACTTTTTAAGTTAGAAATTATTCGATTTTCTTTGTTTTTTAAGTATGAGAAAGGAAAATAATTTTTAAAAAGTTGTAGGTAAATCTCACGCGGGGGGGAGGGGGGGGGGGTCCAGCAAAATCTCACCAAGGGGGGAGGGGGGGATTCAGATTTTGGAAAAAACACCTCACGTAATTTATGGATGTCGCCTTATGGCCCAGTAACTCTTGAGTTTAATCGGTTAAGTGAACTAAGGGAAGATCATCAAAATTTGTTTGTTCTAAGGATCAATAAATCTGTCAAAAATACATGCAAATATCATGAGAAAAAGTATTTGTTAAAATATCATAATCTCTTTGGCAATACTTGTTCGGATCCACTAAAAATTCATAAAAAAAGTTATAACCAAAGGACTTAATGAAATTAAAATAGAGCATTTAAAAAGAGAAAAGATACCCGGATAAAGATATCCTCCATCTTGAAACTTTAAGGGCATAACACTACCATAATATACTCTAAGATGACAAAGTTTCAAATTTTTATCTCCTGCTCCTTCAGAGAGATATCACTCTAAAAAAGTGAAATTCTTGACAAATCGTTGATTTTGGGATTTTTTTAAGCAAAGAAAAACCAAGTTTCAGGTTTCAAATTTTGCGTGTAACTTGAATTACATTTGGACTATTTGTATAAAAATATGTGTTGTGTTGAATGGTTTTCTTCCTATAAAAAAGTTCTCTTGAAAACAGACAAATTTTGTAGAAATCCTTAACTTCCAAATTTTGCGACATTTGGGGGCACCTTGTAAAAATCATACCTCGGCTTGTAGTCAAATCTCCTCCTATGAACTTCTTGAGCTTAACACTAATATATAGTACTCTAGAATGAACCATTTTAAAATTTTTAACTGGTCCCCCACCAGAGATATTTAACCCTCAAAATTGCAAATTTTGACAAATCTTCGACTTTGAGGTTTTTTTAAATAAAGACAAATTGAGGCTCAGATCCAAAACTTTGCATATGACCTAAAATGTAGTTGGACTATTAATAAAAAAAATATTGGTGCCTTGACAGGTTTCCTTCTTTTAAAAAAATCTTCTTAAAGTGGGCAGATATTTTTAAAAAAATTTCAACTTTAAACTAAAATTTCACCCCTAAGGGTTTATTTTAGAAAAACATACTTGCTCTAGTCTTTTAGACCGTTTTATTCTAAACAATTTTGCTTCAAACCCCATTTGATTTGGAGATTTTAAAGGGGAGATATTTCCAATCCCGTAAACGCTTAAATTAGCAAAAACCGCTAAAACGTCGAAATTTGCATGGCTGCTGCGGACAAGCAAAATAGGTTAAATTAAAAATAATGGTTGTTTTGATCTTCTTTTAGGTTAGGGTTGATGTACAAAAAATTTCAGATTTTTTAAAAATGGTCGAGCAACCAGTGCTGGACCACTTGAAATGGAATGACCCATATGTAGAATTGGCGGTATGGCGCATCAGCAGGTAGTAGACAAACAGAAAAGGTCTGTCGCTTTGGAGAGCATTTGTGTATAATGCATTTTTGGGTACTTTTCCTCTACAGTAAGCTTTTAAGTCCTTTACCTACTATTTAAATCCAATGAGATGAGTTTGGGCTCTTTTTTGGATGGAATTTTCATAAATTCAACGATTTATAAGATTTTTGCTTATTTCTAGTTGCCAGGGTGATTAAAAAGTCGGTATGAAAAAGATGCTAGGTGAATATGACGACGTTACGATCAAGAGATATAAAAGTCTGCAAGAGAACACGGAATGAAATGAACCTAGGCTAAGTACATCTGAAGAACGTAATCATCAAGAATCACTCGTGATGATGAGAGCATGAGGGAACCTACGTTCTATCAGAGGAAATCGACGGAATTTTGCCTTATTTTGGAATCTTAGGAACAAGGAAAACGCTTGGTTGGATTTGAACCACCAGCACCTTAGCGTATGCCTGCATATCTCTGGAGAACTTTTTGAAGATAATATTCCTAATGGTTTTTTTAAACTTTTAAAGCTTTTTATGGATTTTACTTACCATTGTTTGTTACTTTTTTAATTTAAATAAATATTTTCTTGATTAATAGTCTTCCCTATTATGGGCATTGGGCATCCACCTCTACATACATTTACCGGAAATAAAAACACTACGAGTAATTAGGTTATGCAAAGTTTTTATCGATTGCAATGTAAATTTACAATTCGGTCATTTTTTGGAGAATAAATATTAATCAGGGAAGTAACTATATCATACAAACATAACTATTATTAGTGATCAGAAAGAATATCTATGCAATTGTGTCTTTCGACAATAAATCTTTAACTAACACTTAAAAACAGTGTTTTTTTATAGATGATCTTGACATTTAAATATAAACAAATATGTTAGTTATCGAGGACGAAGCAGCTTTCATCAGCATAACTCAACTCAACTCATGTTATTTATCAAGCCTAAATGTAATTATAACTAGATTATATTAAATTTTTTCAGGATAGTTGAAAAATGCTATGAAATTATTTTAGACACATTTGCATTAGGATTTTTTAAAACAAAGGTTTCATGTCAGCTAAAAATGTATTAAATTCTCAAACATTTTCAACAGAAAATAATACAAAAATATATTAAAGAAATTACTAAGTAAATATCGAAACACAATAGGATGCTAGAAATATTCAAATGCATATTTTATTACTTCTTTTGAATATTTTTGATCTATTTGACAACTCCCATAGCTTTATATATAACTCAATGTATGAATTCCAACAAAAAACAATTTAGTAATTCATTAATGATAAAGTTTTAAGTGTAAAATAATATTTATTTATTTAAAAAAAAATATTAAAAATATTTGTTTCGCTTTAATTTTTTTTAATTGTGTATTTTACTCATAAAAATATTATTGAAAAGATGGGGAAATCGTTCTCACTGTCTACGTTTTACACGGACATTTCGGATAGTTTCAAGTATAAAATCAATATTTTCTATCATTTTCCATTTTCTGTTTATTTGGAGAAGGTAACAAGCATCTTCGGAAAGGCGAAGTTTTAAAAGCTTAAAATTTCTTGGAAAATATTTTGTTTTCAAATGTTTTAATGGAAACGTAGGCTTGCGTTGGGAAATAAAAATGGAGATCCTTCTAAAAAATAGAAATGAGTTATTTCTGCTCCTAAAACTGAAAAACAAACATTTTGAATACAATACTTGGAATTTAATAATGCAAATCCTTATTTTTTATTTTCATAGATAGGAAGTCATCATTTATTTTATGTTTCATAACTTTAAAATATATTACTTAATAAATAACACTGTTTTGGTTACTGTTGAAAGCTCCCTTTCATATTGGAGTTTCAGAAAGTAAATAAATCACAAAATATGTCCATCGAGATGTGTTTTTTTAGTAAGGTGTAGAAATAAACTAGTTTTTCTTAAGTTTTAAAATTATTTTTCAAATATTAAAGAAAACATATTGCAAAGAAGTGTAACAGATTTAAAACACTATATCCCTATTCCCTATTTTTAGTTTTTTAGTAGAATAATGTCTTATAAGTTATGTGTTTAATTGTTGGTAAAATCTATTAAAGAATTCTAATTAATATTCATTCTAAAGACTAGGTTGACTCAAATTTTATTACTCTTATAATTTTTGTTACTTTATTACAAGCAGTAAATTATGTTTAAAAAATACTTAAAAACCTTTTCTAAAAGAAAATTGGTAACAACTGATAATTTTCGTAATCCGGGTATTGATTTTATTTATTATTATTGGCCATTGCAATTAGTTTGTCTATAGACAAGATAAATGTACCTGATGAGTTTAGAATAATCATTATTATTATACTTGTGCAACATTTGAGGAAGCTTTAGTGATGTAAACTTTGATACTGGGTTTTTAAGAAAAATTGCAAGGGGGGGGGATAATAATTCAGCTTTTGATTTTTAATCCTTTGAGTCTTATGCTTTAAATGGACAATGTTATATGTTTAGATAAATCATTCAAATGAAAATAAATGAAAGGGCATTTTTTCTTTGCTTTCAAGTACTTTACTTTGAGTTACTCCGATAAGTTTAAAAGAAAATGCTTAGTTTAAAATAGATAAAAACAATCAGTAACTGGTTTTGAAATAGCAAATCGAACCAATCGTTTCATCGATACACATTTCTATTCCAAGTATTTTTTAAATTTAGATCTAATGAACTAAATACATTAGCCAAACTATTCGAGAATAAAAGCTGCTCAAATTGTTGAAATCACGCGGCAATGTCGTATCATCTTGATACTATGGAAGGCTATGCTAATGTACACAAGATACTATACTCACTTGAGGCGTATTAATCAATCTGGTTGCTCCAGGCCAAGACAAGGAACATTTGGAGACTGCCTGAAGAGGACATCCATATCACGTCACACAGAGCAACCGGATCGACTTGACATTTAAATTACATGCTGATAATGGCACTACGGACGTAAATTCAGAATGAATTCAGAGATCTTAATACCATAAAACTCAGCTAACGGGGAAGAAATATTTAATAAGTTTGTAGTTGCATGATCTTTTCATGTAAGGACATTATTATTAAAAACATTTGCAATAAAAATGGCAAAGCTATTTTAGGTTTTTGTTGCTTATGTTAAATTATTACTTCATTTACGTATGCTTTACTTTATAAATTGGTTGTATGGATTTATTTTTGTGTTGCTCGTCAGCCTAAATTAATTTTCTATAATAATTTATTTAAAATAGTTATAGAATAAAAAGTCCTTCCTGCTAACAAACCATTGATTTTTTTTTATGAATTCTTTGTTTAAGAGTCTTTAAATAAAAAATAATGCACAAAAATGCGACTTAATATTTTAATTAATCATTTTATAATATTGAAGCATTCCGGACTCAAACATCTATTAAACCAAAGGATATTAACTCTTAATTATTTTAAATTTCATTTTTCTATTTATTATTATTTTCTATTTATTAATGAAAATTCCAAGTGGAGAGGATTTTTGCTATTTTTCGATCCCCTCGTTTTGCTAATAAAAATTAACTTCTTTTAAACGCTATTAGTTTCTTAAAATCTACGAGACATTTTGTTTGAAGTGCCGGGTAGTTAGCTCACTCTTGAAGAAGAGACATATTTGGAACGAAGTGGTAGGGTTTTAAATCCTTCACCGGAATTCGGTATCTACGTTCCACCCGTTCTACGTGTTGGTTATAAAAATAAATGTTACTATTTTAATAAAAACTTTAACAATAAAAAACCTCTTTTCTCAAAATTTTAATAATTTATGAAATTATTTTTAAAAGTATAAATGTTTACCATAGTGTGGAAAGCAAAAAGGAAAATAAAATTTCAAGCACGCACAAACCATGACTTTTTTAGTAGTCTTGGTCACATGCTTTTGATTTATTATCTTGGTTCAATGAACTCACGTAAAAAAGAATATTTTTGAGGAGACTGTTATTGATTTCAAACTGATGGTGGAATAACGATACAAAAGAGGGATGGTCTCTAATGCGTATATTTTAAAATGCTGATGGAATCAACAAAATGTTTAAAATTGATGAAAACCCAATTTGAAAAACAGAAAAGGTGAATTTTAATTAAGCTTCTCTTATTTCTAAAGAGAGCATAGTTTTAACTGACTAGTAATTTCCGGTTATACCAAATATCAAAACACGGTTTATGGGAGAGACTAGTGACGGCTCGTCCGTAAGAGCACATTAGTACGTGAACCCCCTGTGAAAATGAAGTAAGTCGATTAATTAAAATAAATGAAAAAGTAATAAAAATTTATTCCAACTTTCATGATACTCAGGATGAGCTTCCAAGCCCCCATTACTTTCAAAAAGTCAAAAAGAAAAATTGGTTTATTTTAAAGGGGATGTTACGTGGTTTAATTTCATACTAAATTTGACTGTCTTCGAAATAGTTTCTCTCATGCCTTTTTTATAAGAAAACTAAAAACTTCAACAGTAGTGTGACCACTCGTTTTAAAGGACATTTTACGAGCTTTACTTTCATACTGAATTTGACTATCTTCGAAATAATTTATTCCATGATATTTTTAAAACTAAAAACTACAATAATAGTGTGACCACTCGTTTTTAAAGGAAATTTTAAATGGTTTAATTTCATACTAAATTTGACAATCAGGAATACTATAATTTATATCTAGATATTTTTTATGAAACAATTTGTTGTTGTTGTTACTAATCTCCAGCGTCCAGATCCATGATATTGAAAACTCGAACATGGTCCATGACAAAAAGCGGTCTTGAACTTAAGTCCTCTCGGCTGAGTCCCAAACAGTCCAAGATGTGTTGTGGTGAGGCCTGGGCTTGATTGCAGGATGAAACAATTTAAAAATACCATATAAAGGTAACCAGAGGTTTTAAGGGGCGACATGCTATCTGGGCGTATATTTGAAGTTTGGCGCATAACTTTTCAAATATTTATCATACCTTTAAATCGATTCTGATTTCTCTTTTAATCTATCTTTATGCATAAAATAATGTATTTATGTTTTAGATTTTAAATTAATACGATGAATAACTCTTTTTCTTAATTAATAAAGCATTTATTATTCTAGAATTATTAAATAGCATGGAATTTAAATCCGACTCTGTATTTCATCAGGGAAGAAACGGAATTGTAAATCCAAATGGATTCCATTGGGATCTGCCATTAAAAACCCTCATTACATTTGCGTCAGTAATTAAGAGCTCCTTAGTGATGTAGCAAACATCATGAACTTCCATCTCGTGTTTTGTTTACGAATACATTAAAACAAAAACGCGTTTTGCGATAAGCGTCGCTCTCTGTGTGCTTACTTACACGAACCACCGCATAACTACACATTGTTACTTCAATTCCTTCCCATGCATTATTCATTTCAAAAACATTAACTGAATGACAAATTAAAACGCAGAGGAGTCAAAAGCAAATAAATTAATCCGTCTTCCGCGAAGCTCGTGAATTTACTTTTGCCCAAATCTCATTTCAAGTTCTCGACAAACTTTAATTATGTGCTTCGCGAAGTTTGCTAATACGGAGGCGACATCCTAAATGCAGTGTTGGGATCTTAACGTGGCCGATCGTCGATGTATTCCCATGCACGCTAAACTCTGAAGCACCTTGTGTAATGAAAGCCGGGATTCCTTTAAAGTTTAAACGAAGTCAAAGTAAATCCTACAAACAATTAATTATTCATGCATGGGGCTCTTTCAGAAAACCAGGTACCGGTATATGCTCTAACGCACGATGCTGTGTGTGCTAGAATCACCGCTGTTTCAAAACAAAATCCAGGGCATTCTTCGTCACATGGCAAGTAAGGGCATCAAATGCTAATCTACGCATAGTTTGGACGAGTTTTCACTTGCAGTTTGAACGATTTTTCTTGTTAGTTGTTCTTTTTTTTTAAGAAGTAAACTTCGCTTTCGTTTTATTTTAATAGAGCCGAGAGAGAACTCATTTTAAATTCATCAGTTTTCATTTCTTTTTCGTTTAAATTAACATTTTTGAAGTAATATTTGAATTACAATTGCTGTGCAAATTGAAGAGATACGTGGAAAGAAGTTGCCTCACGTGAAATCGTTTTTTTTTTAAGTCAGGATAAGCTTTACTCATCTTGAACACAAAGAAACTTGTTTACTCAAACCCATGTATGTCGTGTCTAATAAGCGGGAATTTTCCCAACTTGACTTTCCTGCCTTTGCATTGTAAAAAATTACGACCAGTTGTTGTCAGGAGAGTTCTGCTTACCGGTCGATAAATATTTAAATTTACGTTTGTGTAATGGAATGTTTCAAGTTGTGTCTTCGAAAACGTTGTCTTCATAGCTTTAGCCATCACTAAAAACAGATTAAATTTGAATGAATGAAAGGCTATTTTATTTTTGCATTTAGCATCTTACTCTTAACATAAACTCATATGTAAATTCACTTAAACATACATTCATTTTTATTTATTTTATTTATATACATTCATATTCATTATTATTTTTTTAAGGCGGAAAGATGTAGGTATTTAAAGGCTATAATAATTTGAGGATTTTTTTCCTTTTTTCTTCATTAGTATTTTATGTTGTTTATGTATTTATTTTTATTTTAAACTATCATGTTTCTCTACAACATAATGCTGTGATTTATGTATCCTACATTTCTCAGTCAATTCACTTCTTATAATTAAACACCGAGGATCCCATATAAAAACCTTAAAAAAATAGGCCCGGGGTTTTAATGGGCATTACGATTCTTCAATGTACCGAGTCCGCACACAAAAAAAAATCCACAAGTAAACACGATATTAAAGTTCTCAATCAGTATAGAACAAAAAAAGGTAGTGTCAAATTCTAATGAATATTTTGATTATTGATTATAAGATCAGACCTCGTATTGACGCACGGGGATAATAGCCTTTAATTTAAACTCTATTCCTAAATAAATTATTTAATAAAACTTTGTTGTATTCATATATTTTCTAATATTCTTTTTGGTACCGTTAATTATATATGTCATATCAATAAATTGGTGTCCCTTAAAACTGTCTAAGTAGGATTATGACAACACCTTTTTATAGTTATGTCTAAATAATAACCAACTACTCAATTTTTTTACAGTAAACTCTATTTAAAATCAAACCACACACACACACACACACACGACGTAAGCACCCCAAATCAAATCCACTCCAACATACCCTCACAAAATATCCTTCCCATCACCCACCAATTCAGCACACCTCACCCTCCATAACTCAGTAGGTAACACATCGGAATAAATATCCCTCGGCATGCCCCTCTAAAAAGAGAGATCGCTCGCACGCTCCGTAGAGAGCATATCTAAGTGATTTCGGTGCAAATCGGGAGTACCGAGTCTGCAAAATCGCATGATTTAACGGCCAGGCGTCTATCACTTCCGAGCAATCGGGTTTCATAGCGACACTATCGATTTTATTTATTTCCTCTGCCTGCTGACAGCTGCCCACGTCTTAAGCGTTTCCTCTCCGTCACTGTTCTAAAAAGTAATTGTCATCTCACCTTATCACCCTTTTTTCCCGGGATTTATTGAGTAAATATACCCGGGTATATTTTGTTGTAGTTTCATAAACGGTCGCCTTGAGATCTATTGCAACCCGTGGTCGATTTGTTTTTGCCACCTTTGAGTGAAATTTTATATGAGGTCTGGGGTATTTTGGGGGGAATATAAAAGTCAATGGATTTTGTTAAGAATTTCAGTTAGTTTGGTTAGAGATGGTTGAAGAAATTCGCGAAATTGGTAAAAAATGAAGGTTTGATGGTATAAACTCATAGTGTCTGCAAAATAAATGGTTGGAAATAATTGTGATCTTTTATTTTTTTTTTTCATTTTCTGTGTTGCATTAATCTCTATTTATACAAACGATATTCCATTTAACCAAAGCTAAATTAGCCATCATTTCTCAAATTGGAGGAACATGTGCTCTTATCCAAGAAAAAACGTACTGCCTTTGCCCTACCCTGTGTCAATATAGTTCCCGATATACTCCTACTATCCTAGTCTCGGGAAACATGCTTGCTTACTGTCCAAATAGCATACTTCACCCGCAAGCAGAAAATTACCATACTTTTTTCAATCCTCTTTATATTATGAACGACATTATTCATTAAAAGTTCCTGCAACATTTAGAGTATTTAAGCATTTAACGTTATGAATTTTAATATTTATTTTATGGTATAAAATAATTTAGTGTAAATTAATTATCGATAAAAATAAACTTATTTTAAAAATGAGAGCTACTAGTACATTTCTGTAAATCAAAGGTTATATAGAAATAAATTATTTATATTTCCTGGAATAAATTCGTTGGAATTGCTTATAAATATTTAAAAAGATGGATTTTTATACTTGTGCTATTTTAATTTTTCAAATTAGTTTTTAAACATTCATTTCAAAAATTAAAACCATTGATTCAAGAAATCTGAAAATATCAAGTAAACAAAACAGTGTATTAATTAGTCCTTCATAAATTTGTCGAATAAAAATATACCTTATTAATTCAAGATTGTAAGGATTGTCTTTAACAGGTATCTAGATAAAAAAATTAGTTTTCTTTTTTCTAGAAATAATATACATTGCCATGTTAGAAGGACTTTGCAAAATAAAAAAATAGCACTTAAGCTCTTATCTTGGAAACAAAAGTCAGTTTTTAAACAAAGGAATATTTAGTAAGATTTTATAAGCTTCTTAAGTGTATTTTTATTTTGAATAAAGAAATAAAATATTTTTAAACTAACATGAAAGATAGCATACCATGTTTTTAATAAAAAAATTGTGTGCTTGTGTTGAATTTTTAGTATTGAAGAGATTGGGGAAGGTTTGCACGGATGATTCAGAGACCAATACCAGGTAGGTGACATTTTTCATACATCAGAAAATTATGACTTCCCCATTTATGTTCCCTAGCAGTTTCCGACTTCGACTTTTGGAATGAATATTTTTGTGGAGTACAACAAAAGGAATTTAGATCACAACGTAATTGCTTATAATCACGGTTATTTCGACTCTAAAATGCCAACAGCACTAATGATTTTAAAATTTTCACTTCCTATGAACGATTTCAGTCGTAACAACTTTACTTTGACCGGAAGTTGACAACCGCCTGTTCCATAACATTGAAGTTAAATAGTAGGTACTTCCAGTTTGAAATACAAAGGTTGAAGACTTACGCCGCTTTGTGAGGTCCCACAGCTTAACTCGCCGATAGGAAATGGCCGTATCTAAATAATACGTATTTTATATTTTTATTTAAATAAACATGTATTGTACTATCAAAATATTCCACCTTGTGAATAAATTGTAGTATTTATTGCAAAAGCAACTTTCAGTGTAACAACAACTTACTACATTTTAAGGAAGGTGTTTAATAATTTTTTAAGTACACTTTAGTTAGATATTTTATAGACAAAAAAAAATTAAACTTTTTCTTCTTTCCAAAAAAAAAAAAATATTGATATTTTACACTTCAATAGTTTCAGATGAACAGAGTGTTCAAGCCTATTTTCAAATCTTAACTCACGTTTTTTAAGGGTTTAGTAATAAACATCGGGTGTTGGTTGAGAAATTTTTTTATATAGTTCTTATTTGTTTCTCTTTTCGTAGATTAGTAGAGACATAACAACTCGGTTTTATAAATGATTTCAAATCTATCACCCAGAAATATAGTGGTCAGCCAATTAAAATGTTTGTATAGAAATTTCCGTACTCAATTAGATATTGTTTAGATGTAACTTTATGGACAGTAAAACAAACAATGTTGTTTTAAAACCCTTCTAAATTATTTCAATATTCTGAAATGGGGTTACAGATTCGATAGCCCTTTTAAAATAAAGTTTAATACAAAAATAAAGCAAAATGGCTGTCACTTGAATGTAAATTTCTAATACATTGCTGTCAAAATCCCTTAATCTCATCACATGACCCCAATAGCTTATTTTTTAAAAATGTGGCGTTTAACATGTTTCTGAAATAAACGGTTTAATTATATCAAGTAGCCAATATGAAAAAAAAGTGGGAAAAAATTAAATTAAAGTTATTCATGTGATGAGTCCAAAACAAATACCGAAACAATAACATAATTATAAATACACCTTCCTAAGTTCTTAAAACCAAAGATAAATCTACACCAGAAAAACCTGCCTGCATTTTAATTTCTATATGTAAGTAAACTAAAATGCTATCCCTTTCATAAAGGAGGAGAAAGAAAGCACAATCCTCATAATATCGATAATTAGAATAAGCTAAACACGGCTAGAAAGACTTTTTTACCATCTCCTGGAAAGAGAAGAGAAAAGGAAAGAACTACACTTCATTATGAATACAAGAGCCGTTTCATATTCAAGGACCCAGAAAATTGATTATCACGCTATGAAATAATGGGAATAAGCAAGCGCATATATTTATATATCCGCGATGCTTTATATTTAATTTAATTAAGTTAACGTAACATGTCTCTAGCCTTGTAGTCAGAAGGCTTAATGTGTCCTGATTATTCTTAATTACTAAGGATTATCTTGCGGGTCGGGTCGCGGCCAAGAACTGGGAGCCGAAGACTGGGCTTGTCCCGGATTTCTTACAAGTCGCTTGATTGCACTTTTCCCTTTGAGGAAGTACTCAGGCGGAAGAATAATTTTATATTTCCAGATTTAATGCTTTTCGATGAGGTGTCTCATGATTAAAAGTTTCGGACTTCGTTTTGGTGGTGTGTAATATGGAGTCATGCATTTAACGATTGGATTTAAATTGAGTTAATTTAATACGGTATTTTCTATGAAAGTCTTATATCTCTAATTTTCATTACATTACGTCTGGTGTATAGAGCATTTTCAATCACATGACTCGGACCTAACAACGGCCTTAGCAACGTTGTTACTCGTCCAAGTGACGTCATGTGCGAATGCTTCTATTGGATGCTTCTATTTCCCGCCCCTAACAACAGCCCTAGCAACGTTGTTTATTCGTCCAAGTGACGTCATGTGCGAATGCTCTATTTTTATCCAGTAATCTGTTTATTAAAGTTGCTTTAAAAATTGAATTTTAATAAATTATAAGCTAAAAAGTTGAGCAAAGCGCTGACTATATAACACATTTAACATCTAATACAAATTTAAAAAAAAATGAAAAATGTATTAATATATTTAATCCAATTAATCTGTTTTTCATACAGTAAACTTGAATTTCATTAATCGATAAAATATTTCGCAACATATAAAAAAAACACTCTAAATGACAAAATAGATGCAAAAATTTAAACTGCCCTCTAAACTTCCTCCAAAATATTACTAAACTCAACTCAAGCTGAAAAGGATACTCCTTTTTTTCTATACCTCATCCAATTAACACATGAATAAACTCAGCTCCACCCTAAAATCTAAAACGGAATGAACACACTCAGCGAGAGAAACCTCTACTACTATTTTCGCTCCGCATCCCGGAAAAGCATCTCTCCTCCCGATTCAAACGAATAATTTCCCTCCCTCCCATTTCTTAATTTAAACGCTTCCAATTAAGCCGCAGACCGTCAAGCAATCCAAACGCAAACGCAAATGAGCGATCTTGAAAAGGCATTTATGAGCAATAGTCGGCTGCCCATCATCCTATTCAACAAGCCAAGGCCCGCATTTCCCGACAAAGATCGCCCTCCGCATTCATCGCAGGAACAATTTGGAGAGGGAAGGGGGACTAGTGGTTTAAGTCGCACTTTTGACTTAAACTTATTTAGGAGTAAAACGATACTATTTTAGTTGATCTACCGTCCAAAATAAAAATTATTTTTGTTTATTGTTATGCATATTACGCGGGTTATCATTAAAAATAATGATACAAATAAAGATTTGGACTTAAATAGTCAATTAGGGCCATTTTGGACCTTCTTAAGTAAACCTTAATAAAACCGGAGGAAAAGGTTTTTTTTTGTGCATAAAAGTTCTTTAAAGAGACGTAATCTACATTATTCCAACCATCTAAAATGCACAAGTGACAGTTTTTCCACCACCATGTACCAAGTTTCAGACGCTAGAGCAAGCTCCTGAACTGAATAAGTAGCTAATAAAACACGTATGTGTATTATTCATGCATATTCAGTAAAGATAATTTTGAAAGACCTTACTCTTCCTTTCTTCAAAGTATAAATAATTACCATTTATAAAGTTTTTTAATAGTTTATAATCTGTAATTGCTTCTCTGATGAATGTAGCGCTAAAAAATTGTGATGCATAATTACCTGTTGCCTTTTTAGACTAAACAATTTATCATTACTTATCTGCATTTGTATAATTTACATATGATGTGCACGCTTTTATCATCTATAGCTTAGAAGATATAGATAATAACTAAGCATTTATTAATTAGATTTGGAGTTAGGATAAATCTTATAATCTAAAATTTATTCTTTATACTTGGTATTATTATATTAAATTGAGATAATAATGACAAGAAATACACTCAAGAAATTCTATAGAAATCTATAGAAAATACAAGAGCTTGAAATTGTATCCCTACAGTTTAGGATTCAATATTCAAAACTACTATATCTTAAAGCGCGTCCTACTCTTAAGACCTAAGAATTTTATGACACAAATTTTCGTAAATAATTGTTCACAAATCCCCCGACAGGATATAAAAGTATCAATCTTCCTATAGGAGATAATGGAAAATAGTGGGAAAATAGTGCTGCCACCTGTCGGGGGATTTTTGAACTAAGATTTACGAACATTTGTGTCTTAAAATTATTTGGTCTTAAGAGTAAGATGCAAAAAACCGCATATTTTTATCTTTTTTAGTTTTTGAGTTATTGATTTTTAAAATGTAATGTGTTAGTCTTTTTTGGAACACCCTGTATCATTGTATACTCTCCTTAGTATTTAAAGATGTTTAAAATAATTGATTATTTACGGGGAGGTCCCCAGACCCCTTTCGGTACTTGGAATACTTCTAACTCGCAACTTTCTTACATTAAGTTCCTTAAGATGCAAATTCTGCCTAAATATGTATTAAAAAGCTACGACCTATCAAATATGCATGTGAAGTGCTGAGTAATAATTTTGACTCCTCTCCCAGTAGCAAAAACCTAGCTTTAGACCTGATAAATGACTAAATTTTTAGAGAAAATTTGAGCCCCTCCCGTCATAAATTTATAATGTCACTATTACTAAATTGGGCCGTTCAAATATTACGTAAGCAAGTTTTTGGTCATTTTTGACCCCCCCTGGTCAGCAAAAATAGGCAAGCCGCACCCCCCCTCCAATAATTACGTAAGAAAACTGACCGACCCCCCTTTTGTTCGTTTTTGTACAAAATCTTTAGTTATGCTTAGATTTCTGAAATTCATTTTGTTTTCTATGAACACTTAACCTATTGTTAAAACTATCTTTTCGAAAAATGCTTAATTTTTTCCCCCTAGTTCAGTTTTTGTTTCTTATTTATTCAGTTTTTCTTTTTTCAAACTTATTTTTGTTCAAATTTTGAAATTATTTATGCAAGAAACAAGAGATTTTCGAAAATGCAGTGTTTTTAACATCTTACGTAAGCATCACTCATACTCCCCCTCCCCCCTTGTCAGGAAAAATAAGCAAATAGCAAACCCCCTCCCCTCCTTAGGTGCTTACGTAATATTTGAACGGCCCCATGCCCTCTACGACATTTTGGACTTAGACCACTCTATTTCTCGACCCTCCACCCATAAAAGGGATCGCGCATTCCAGCAGCAAACGAATCCTTTCGCTCCGAGTGGAAAATGCTTCATAACCGTTCAGGCAAACGAATCGCAGTTCGGAATTAATTTCGGACGGTATCGCCGCTTCCCATTTAGCGCCAGTCACCGATCGTAATCGCGGCGATCGCGTGACGGGGGACAAATAGGGGTGACTTGACCACCCTGACGATCGATCGGGAACACGGTAATGAAAGGTGCGGATTAACTCCTTTTAACGCCCGGAATTGTTTCTTAAGCTCCCCTTCGCTGTGGGCGGTGTGTGAGCGTTAATTGGTGGGGCTGGTTTCGAAGGGATTGAACTTCAAAGGGGAGGTGTTGACAGAGGGGGCGATGTTTTAAAAGGTCGTACAGGGGGGGGGGTTGAGTGACAATTTTCGTTTCTCTTTGCTGTGTGGGCGAGATTTAATCTAATAAGGAAATTATGGTTTCAAGGTGCTATATTGGGACATTATTGAATTACACATTTTAATTATGTAAGCACAATTGATAATAATTTTTAATCGAACTGCACAATTAGCAAAAGCTTTTTCATAGCTTTTCATGTACAGGATGTTTCAACAAGTCGGCCCAAACTCTGCACACATTTGCGTTATCTAAAGAATTATTCTCCACTCCTGGTTTACGTAAATAAAGGTTTACAGAAATCGAGAGCATAGAGTGTTTGAATATATTTGCAGCCTAATATTTTAAAAATATCTACTGAGCATGAATGAGTGGTCCGTAGAAAGAAATAATACAGTTTTTATCATCATTTTATGACGTAGAGGTGTAGTTCTTCGGGCATTTCTTATAAACTCTACGCAAGGTATCTTTGTGTGCGGAGTTTGGTCGGATCGGACTTGATGAAACACCCGGCATGACATCAAATTTTACCCACAAGCTCCTTTTTAAAGGAACTTTGTATAAATTTAGGACAAAAATTTATTTTTTGAAACAATAAATTTTATATGTATTTTTTAAAACTTTTATCCTGTCATATATTTTTAAATTGAGAATTAAAACTAGCTTAGACAAATAAAAATAAATCAAATAAATCACACAATTGTTAAAGAATATTGTGGAACAGCAGAATTACCATGACAGTTTATGTTTCAATCTAAAATTAACAATGTGGTTGGTTATATAGTATAAATTCTTATGTGCTATCATTAGCATTTTGTGGTAAATAAACGAATGAAAATCCTTTTCAAAATGCTATGAAATAAAAAAGGGGCAAACAAGTTTGAAAATAGTGATCCAATGATTATATAGTTTCAACTGTCATGTATTAATAATATTAGACTTAATGATAGATCAAGCAAACCAGGTAAATACATGACATAAATAAATATTTAAATTTTTAAGAGAAAAAGTGAATCATATTGATTTATATTCCTACTTAATTTCTGAAATTTACGCAAAAGATTGAATTAACAACTCTTAAAATAAAACCTCTCTCGTCAGTTTTAATTTCATCCTAATTTAATGAAGCGATAATTTTTGTTTAAATTTATATTAATTAGTACGTTTAACTATTTTAGACCACATCTGTGTTCCCTTAAACTGATTCCTGAACTTAATTTAAAGTTGACAAAACACACAAATTGTGTATAAAATGTATATGCAACACGGAACAACAAAGTATCTTGTAAGTAAAAAAAAATTACTGAGATTAATGTTAAAGTATAATATTAAGTAACAGTAGTAAGCAATGGATTGAAATACTTTACCCAACTTAAAACCATTTCCAAGTTTCAAGTTTAGCCTAAGAATGGTTCGAAATCCAAATTATAATTTAAAGAGATATATCTTTAAGTAATTAAACCCAACCTTTGTTCCCCAAAGTTCGTAATTAATTACATGTCAGTATGAATTTCTCCAGAATATTAATAACTCGCATTCACTCAAGCTGTTGGAATTGAACGCATAAATCACCATGAGATTTTTAATTTATTCTGAAGGTTTGCTGAAAGAAAATGCTAAATTACCTTCTCCTCATTATATCTTACTAAGTAATGTAGTTGAAAATGATAAAGAAGATTCTTGCTCGTATTTTGAAAGCTCACTATTCTCTATTTAGTTTAAAATTACTTTGAATTTATCTCTTTAGTGTTAAATATGCTGAATAATGAAAATAAAATAGATCGCACACACAGTTAACCGGAAAAGTCTTTAGGAATTCTAAAATTATATCAGTTAATTGGCTAATAAGAAATTAAATATTAATTGTGGAAGAAGGAAATTCGAGCACTTCAAATCGTATTGGAAATCTTAAGATAAGAAACAAAACATTTAAAAAAAATTAGTTTAGCCTTCTCTAATTCGAGACGGTTGGTAGCCTAGTAGTTAGACATTAGAAAGAGCAACATGTAATTGGAAACTCACACAGAGTTCAGAAACATAGTTACTTCTGCATTGGTAATTTTAGAAGAGCACAAGTTAGTGTCTTGTTATTTAAAATGGTTGTTGATATTAAATTTTTTTATGTTTACCTATACATTCTATCAGAGACTAAATTAGGAAAAAGTACATTGGGTAAAACAAATGCTAAATGTTTTTATATAAATATACGTGAAAATTGTAGCGGACATCATATACCAATTAGAACTTTATTGTTAAAATTTATGCATAAATGACATATTTTACCAAAATTCATACTTTGAAAGAATCTTTTAAAACTACACTATGTAAGTCATAAAGGTAGGTATGTACTAATTACGCCGTGTATGTTAATAGATATTAAACTAAGTAATAGGATAAATGTTATATTATATGGAAAAAAAAATTGTATTTATTTGGTATTGATCCATATTTGGTAGAGAGAGTTATTGCATGACTCGTAAAAAATCCAAGATATGAAAAAAAAGTATATTGAAAAGGTTGTCTTTTAATATGGTTTAATAAATTTACTGAAATAACCACTAATGTTTTTCTCGGAGTTAAAACTACACTCTCACTCTAATGTATTCAAGAAAAACACACAAAAATATAAGCGGATTATTCTCACCTCATAAATTACTCTGTGAGATGATTTATCAGATGACATGAATGAATACACACAGGGCTTAAATTGCACCGGAGCGCACCGGAGCGGAGCTCCGGTACTTCTTGGTTTTCAGTAAATTTTTACATTTTAACCGGAACGCACCGGAGCGCATAAAATCGCGTTCCGAATCCTTTTCGGAAAGACCAAAATGTACCCCTCGATGTTTTTCGATTACCGAAAATTACAAACGCCTTTCACCTCACTACCCCCGGTCAACAACGACGAACGACCTTGTTTTCCTCACCCTCAAAGGGAAGGACACCCCCTTCGGTGACTAATTACGGGACAAGAGATAAGAAGCCCTCCTGAATGGAGAAGTCTCGCTTCTGTAAAATTTCGCTTTTTAACCAGATGTGTCCAGCAGTCCATTCTTCTGTAAACATTGAAAGTAGTCTTTAAGATAACAGTTCGGTCACAATAATAGGTTGAAAGGGGATGGGGCAGGTAGGGGGGATTTTAATTTGGTCAGTGAGGCATGCCTTGAAAGATTTACGAGTTTTGGTTGTGTATGTGTCCACCTGGGTCTGGGTGTGTACTTCCTGTTCTCAAAGGGAGCGTTGCTGTAATAACAAACATTTCATCTTGAAACTGTAGATTCTGTGAGGGTTCTTGACCAGAGAATTCCAGAAATTTTTGTGTGCTTTGGGGGGGGAGGGAGCCTGTCCGAAGGAGTGATTCGTAACGCATCTTCTTGAGCTCTTCATTTCATCAGCTATTGGTTCATATCATAGTGCACGGTGAATCTCCATAACAGCTCTGTTTTGCCTGAAATTTTCTTCGACAGATACGATACGACATTGAATTAAAGTTAAAGAGAATTTACTCTTTCTGGTAAGTTCCAATTTGTTTTACGTATTTTATTGTAATCAATGAATTTTAAGAAACTAATTTGATTTTTCTAAGTGAAATTTTTCTGTTCTGTAATAATTACCTTTTAGAGGTTAATTGTGAGTTGAACTTGAGCTAATATTGGGACCTTTTCCTCCAGAAATACTTTGTTTTTCTTTCGCTTCTTATTTTCTTATATCATTCCCCATTCCCTCTTATTTAAGTGAAAGAAGGTTATAAAAAAGGAGTAAATTATACATGAAAACACTGTTTATCAGATCTATGCTTTAATCATGAATTTTTGAAAATTTTCCAAATGAACTAAATGCTTATTATCGGTACTATTTAAATACGTTTCGACGTTTTAAAAATATTTAGAAAAATGCACTAGACCCTCGATTAACCCGGATTAGATTATCCAGGGTTATCCCTCATCGCAAAAAAGGACTGAAATTCTGGAGTGAGAATATGGGAAAACAATTCATATGTAATTGTCCCAAAAAGTTGTGTAGTAATTATTTCAATATTTTTTACGAAATTATTTTCAATTTCTTTTTCAAATTTTCATGAAGTTGATTATTCGAATTACATTATTTGCTACTTAAGGAAGGGGTATTTCTGTCCATCTGGGTTACTTGAGAATTTACTGTGCATTTATAAGGTAATACATAAAAGGAATTTTTTTTTAAAGCGCACTCTCAATCACTTCTTTGGGAAAATAATAAATGTACGCGCTATACCATAACCATATATTCCCTAAATGCCTATATCATGAACTTCGTTATTCCTATAACCTTCACATCTCAAAAAAAGTATTATTCCCTGGATATATTATTCTTCTTAAAGAAATTTCTATTTTTGTGTCGAAGATTTTTGGTTAAAAGCCCAAGTAAATTGAAATATTTTTAAAACAAATACGAATTTTTTCAGATATTTTTTTTTGGTCGTTATATTAAAAATGATAAAAAAAAGATTAATAGGAATTCTTTTAAAATTTTTCTTTAGAACTTTAAAAAGGAGTTAAAACACTACTTTTGAGGGTCAAATTTCAAAATTTTCTGGGGAGAACCCCAAAACTCCCTCCAGACCTTTGATATGTTTCTCCCTTGAAAATTCTGCCACTTACAAGAAGCGGTTCCCTTTGGGAACCAAAGAACATGGAAACCCCAAAGAGTTTGAAGAGGAGGTAAAAAACTGGTTTAAACCGGAATTTTCAAAAATTTTTACTGGAGGATCTCCGCCCCCCTTTGAAAATTTGATGTTTATTTATAACTTTTTTTTACCTAGAAAATTCTATGCTTTACGAGTAACTGTTATTTTTTGATGTAACCCAAATGGTCTCAAAATGAGCTGAAACATTACTTTAAGAGGCAAATTTCAAGAAATTTTCTGGGGGAGAACCCCCAGACCCCCCTTTAAAATTTTTACATATTTATGTTATACAGAGTACCTTTTTTTGGATGTACCTTAAATGTTGTAAAAAGAGGCTAAATTTCTAAATTTTTCTGGGGGTGAGCCCCAGCCCCACTTAAAACACATCCTTGCCCCCTACGACCAAAAACTGAAATGACGCCCCTGTTAAGCGGAATGTTGAAATGAAATAGTAGCGCTCCGGTACTTCTTTGGTTAGAATTTAAGCCCTGAATACACAAGCGTAAAACTCTCGATTTATCCGAATAAGCCTGAAAAATTCTGAGTCAGCATTCTTCCACAAATGCTACAAATACAAGCAACTCCAATTTCTCTCATAATGGAAGAACTAAATGCCAAACAGGAAAAGTTGGGAAAGATTAATAGCACTTTCCCATTGACTATAAATTGCGAAGAAAACTTGTTTACGGTCTAGTTCCCTTTCTTTTCAACGAGAAAGACTGACGTTTATACACTGTTCTACTCTGCCACAATTTCGTAAATTAGATTATACAGCTAATAAAGGCATACTACGCCTTATTCTCAAGGGTGTTGTTTTTCTTTTTCAAGTCGATGCTGGAGCTATAAGGTTTACCTTCTAATGCGTTACTTCGTCTAATTTACATTCGGGTAATGGAACTTAGTTCAATTTATATACTTTCCGTAAAAATTTCATTGTGTATGATAGTTTTTAATACTAAAGTAGTTTAACTACGAGTTCAATACCAATGATTGTATGTTATGATCCTTTTGTGGAAAAGGAACTTTTCAGATACATTTCAAAGTATTATAGTTGGTAAAATTTTGGTGTAAAATGACTTTAAAATATACAGGCGAATCGCAGGTAAAAAGTATAACTGATACCTATGTCGTTACCCGAAGCTTTTGATATCCCATATACAATTATCTTTTCATTACTTTAAGCTATTTATTGTGAAATATCTAAAAGTACACTTCGATAACCTTAGTATTTACATTATTTGAACACATAATTTGATAAAAAAAGTTCTTAATTCCTCAAATTTCTTCTAATTTAAGAAAATATTCAAACAAATTCCTGCTTAATAAAAATAATAAATTAAAATAAACTCTATTTTTTTATTCTCCGATTTAAGGGACTTATTTTAACGTATCCTCACTTTAATAAAAACAAATCAATTAAGGCAATCAATAAATCATTTAATGCATTATTAAATCATTATCATGAATATAATATTTCATTTCCATAACTAGAAAAAACCTCAAATGCTAAATGCATAGTTAAAAAAACTTCAAGATTTTCCTTGTTTTCAGGAGCCCTTTACTTTTCGAAATAAAAGGACCGAATTTTCACCGATCCCTTTTAATCAGTGATAAGGGCTAATGACAGAGAGAACAGTTGCACTTACACTGTCCATTTACCCCTACAAGGAACATGGTCTTAAAATGAGGATAATTTGTTCAGCTAATGGCTGTTTTGAGATGTGAAGCCGTTAGGGTCTGCCTGCTAACACGGGAAGAGTGGTTTTTACCCA
Organism: Tetragnatha montana; assembly: GCA_963680715.1. Classification (NCBI taxonomy): domain Eukaryota; kingdom Metazoa; phylum Arthropoda; class Arachnida; order Araneae; family Tetragnathidae; genus Tetragnatha; species Tetragnatha montana. The sequence goes on from OY796675.1 coordinate 36,632,762, forward strand.
TTTACGAACTGGTAGTGGGAGCGAGTTGGAGTGATTATGATTGAACGGTATTAGATAACTTAATGCTTTTAAATCAATTAAGTGTTATTGATGTTTGGGTAGAGTGATCAGATTTTGATTTGATTCAGTCATGCGGTTGAAATTAAAAGTGTAAAGATTTAAAATAAAGATAGTGGATAAAAAATACATTTGCTATTTTTACCCAATACACGATAAACACAATTTCATAAAAGTTCAATACTTTTTTTTAATTAATTAATAATAATTTATTTGCACACAATATATTACATATTAAATACAAAAAGAGAGGGTGGGAAGACCCACAAAATTGAAATTAACATGTGAGTTACCCACCCATACGGGTAACCGAAAAAACATTTCTTTTCGGATAAAAAATAATACAATTCAAATGAAATAAATTATAGTACATACTACATATTAAAAATTATAATATATTTTTAAACATATATTATCTTAAGTTTACACTATTTGCTTTCATTGCAAAGGATTATCTACTTTATATATAATTTCAAAAAATTAAAATAATTAATTACATAAATAAAGGGTAAAAACATATATTTTAGAAGTTTGATATCTAAATAATTCACAGGTTCAGTGTAAAAATAGAAAGTTATATAGTTGTTCTGAATTCATTGTAGTACTTTTAAAATACATTTTTATGAAGCAGCTAAATTTAAATTTTCGAAATACAATTTATCTTTGTTTATAATATTAAATATGTAGTATATTTAGATTTATTAAAATTTGTACTTCCTATTAGTATAAATGCATGTCGTTAGAAATGATGGTTTAGATTTGATACAGTTTTAAAAATCCATATTACGTGTTCACGTAAAACTTGTTAATTGAATTTAAAATAGATAAAATTTAATATCATTTATAAGCGCTGAGGTAGAATTTATCTTAAAAAATTACTTTGCTGAGGTTATTTTTGGGAAATATTAAGTTAGTGTTTATTTTTAATCGGCTCTCAGAATCTATGGATACCTTTAGAAAAACTATAAAACGCTTTTGGTAAAGTAGGATTTTACGAACACTAAAATATCTTTCATTTAACAACCTAAAATATTTTACACCTAAAATAATAACCATAATTCAAAAATATCGGCACGTTGAAAATGCTTTTGTTTCAACTCCATCTCATATCAAGAAATAACCGAACCGCCAGCCCGCTGAAACTCCATTGTCTTAGCGCAATCGATTTCCCATACTCAACTGCCCGACACACTCGAGCATAAAACTGTGGGTGAGATAGTTTACAATATGGATTTAAAAAGCTGATAGAAAAAAACGAAGGAAAAAGGAGAAAGCCGTGTTGAACTTAAGAAGGCTTTTTATAATAAAATATAGATAAAAATATACTCGGATGATATTAGACTTGAGAGGGAAAAAAAAAAAAAGTGCAGCTGGCGAGCAGCTAGCAGCAGGAGGCTGTCAGGACATGTTTCAAACACTCAAGGGAATGAAAACGTGGAAACTGGAAACCCAATAAAGCTGCAACTGCCAGCAAAAAGAAACAGAAGGGGGAAAAAGAACAACACCAGACAAATCTTGGTTCTGTCATCTGTACTCCCAATCGATTTATATCCTTGGGTTTTTAAAGCAATCGGCTTGAGTCAGAGATGTTGGAATGTTGGGAATAACACCGAAACTCTCATGGCGACAATTAGTCACAAAGGTACAATGATGTCGCGTTAATTGAAGCTACTGTACTGACATGAACCATTTCTGAGGAAGCGAATGAAAAGTATTTACAGCTTCCAATTTGCTGAAATTAAAATCGGAGTTTATTTTCGACTCGCACCGCTTTCCTTCAAACTATTTTTTTTTTTGTAAACTCCAAACGGGGAAATTTTTGTTAGAGACAAACAGAAAGGAAAGCACAGTCGTCGCTAGCTACAGCACAACAGCAGTTTGTAAAAGATTAGGTGCTGCGATATTTTTATGAAAATCCGGAGAAAACCGGCTGGAAAGAACGTTTTTATACTTACTAGTATTTGTTTTTATGAAAGGTTTTCCTTTCTAACTAATCTTCTAGATTTATGGTTTCTTTTCCCCAGTGCGTTTGTATGAAACCAAAGTGGTTTCGACCAACTCGGTCAAGAACAGATTTTGCGTTGTAGCTCTCGATGCTAGAGAAGAAATAAGAGTGGAGTTCTAAAGAAAATGAAAGATTTTCAATTATCGCTGTGAAATCGAATAAGGTAGAAAAAAGTTAGCTGTTATTTATTTTTACAAGCTCCTACTTGTATTTTCTCAAGCATGTTTGACTGCTGTATATAAAAATAGATCATTTTCATTTTACATAGATTCTTATTCCATTAAGTATACATACATTTCATTCTATGGATAAATAATAGAAATTTCATCAATATATATTTTTTTTTCTATAAGCCGATACTTTTAAAAATAAAAACTCGTATTTTAAAATGGTAATAAAGAAACAGAAACTACACTATTCTTCTAATTAAAAAGCGTTATAAAATACATTTTATTGACGGATACGGTACAGCCATTATGCATGAAAATTTAAAAAAAAAGCCACACACAATAAAACTTATTCAAAAGTTACTTACACGAAAGGATTAAAGAATTCAGAATGATTAACCATTATAACAGGGGTTCCAAACCTTGGGGTAATTACCCCCCGGGGGGTAAACACACTATTCTTCAGGGGTAACAGACATTAACATTATCGATGTGTCGATGTTTACACTACTCTGTGAGCAATTGGTAAATACCGAAGAAAACAAAATCACATTTGGAAATGCCGTGGATCAACATTTATCTGCAGTAATAGAGTCACTAAAGCAATACTTTCCGGATTTAGATAATCGTCAGTCCAACTCTTGGATATTAAGACCATTTTTTACTGATGATGACATTATTAAAGACGAAGATGTAGCGACCAAAGTAGAATTTCTTGGACTGCGCGAGAATAGTATTTTCAAAGTAGAATTTCAAATGTATGATCTCAGCAGATTTTGGATTAAAGCAGGTGCCGAATATCCTATTATAGCTAACAGAGCTTTAAAAATGATAGTACCTTTTGCCACCACTTACAGATGCGAGAGTGATTTTTCAACTTTAGTTTCATTGAAAACAAAGGCCAGAAACCGTCTCAATGTGGAACATGACATGAGATGTGCTTTAAGTGACACTAAACCTAACATAAAAAAACTTGTAAACGCAAAACAATTTCAACCCTCACAGTGATATTATTATTATTAATTCATAGTTAAAATATCGTAATATTGTTGTGTTTTTATGTAGCCACAATGTATCCAGTTTTCTGACTAACTGCAAGGCAATGATAACTTTGTAATTAATAAACATTAGAATTCGCTTGCATTGAGTGTTTTTATAACATTTTAAAATTGGGGTAAAATTTGATTTCCTAACAGGTTACAGGGGTAGCAGTATTATAAAGGTTAGGAACCACTGCACTATAAGTATCATTAATATTAAAATACATACTATGGAATAATTAATAATCATTATAGTTTTAATTTAGGATCTTGGTTTTAATTTTTAATCGTTATTAAAGCGTTCAAAAATTTACTTAATTTTTTATTTATTTTCTGATTGTTTTCAGATCAAATGTTCCCAATGATGATAAATTATTTCATAATTATAAGATGGCAAAAATTTAATAAAAATCAGTACTATCTTCAAACTTTTAATCATTAAGTAGGTGCTAATGTTCCTTTTTATGTCAGTAAAATTTACTGAATAAGAGACACAATGCTTACACGGCTTGTCGCGACTGAAATGCGGTGTCAGCATTTATGATTTCTGAATGCCACCAGGCGGCACCTTCTATTTCACTGTAACCGTATTTTTTATGTTTTCTATAAATACTGTGTATTTTTTAAATAAAGTTAGTTATTATTTGAAATGTCTCTAGTCACCTGAATTAGTTAAGTTAGTTACAACATAAATTAGTGGCGAGCCAGCCAGGATACGGAAGAAGTTTTTCCGAGAGACATTTTTTACGAAGAGTCTTCTAATATTTAGATTAACCAATAAGAAGGAATGGCCACGTTGCAGAGAAGAACGACCCTACGAGGAGTGTTTACGAAATGCGCCAACGCATTGGAAGAACTGGTTAAGCTAACTGAATTTACGGAAGAAGACGTCGCAGATCTAGAAATAATGTTGGAGCAACTTGCCGAAAAGTATAAGCAGTTAAGAAGAACTGAGGAAGAATATTTGAAGGAATTGCAGAAAGCTCCAAGTACCCAAGAGGCTTACGATGAAGAATACGCAGGAACTGAGAAGTATGAAGATCGGTTCATCAGCTTAAAGGTGAAGGCAAACAGAGTGTTGACGAAGCAACGAGAAACATTACGCCCTAAGAAGAATGACAACCCAGTCTCTCCTGTCAGTGAAGAAGCCAGACAAATCAGGCTACCGGAGCTCGAATTGAAGAAATTTGACGGGAACCCCCGCGACTGGCTGAGTTTTTGGGCTCAATTTGGAAAGATACACGAAGATCCGAAGATCCAAGACGGGGATAGGTTCCAATATTTAATTCAAGCCACAGTTCCTGGTTCAAAAGCAAGAGCGATCGTCGACAGTTTTCCTGCCAGCGCACAGAACTATCCGAAAGCTGTTGAGTATATCAAAGAACGCTTTGGTCAGGAAAAGGTACTGATTCAAGTCTACATCCGAGATTTGCTGCAGCTCGTGATCTCGAAGACTAAAGGGGATCTATCTACGCTTTACGACCGACTCCAAACCCAGCTGCGAGCTCTTGAATCCCTTGGCCTCACCAAGGATAGATACGCCGATATCTTATTCCCGATGGTAGAGTCCGCTTTACCTGTTGACATTATTGCCCTGTGGGAAAGGCAAAGATCCTCAGTCAATGTCAAAAGTAAGACTGATTTAGATCACCTTATTGATTTTGTTAAGAATGAAGTAGAATCTGAATTTAGAATTAAAATGGCTAAAGATTCATTTAATGTAGATAAGACTAGTTTTAAGAAAGGTAAACATGCAGATCCTAAGTCTTTTGTACCTACAGCATACGAGTTATTAAATGCTGGTTATGATAACAATAAGTTTAAAAGAATTAAGTGTGTTTTTTGTGATAACTTGCATGTATCTGAGAATTGTAATGAGGTACGCAATTTAAGCTTAGAAGGTAAAAAAGAGATTCTCAGGAAGAAAAACGCATGTTTTGTATGCTTAAAAAGGGGTAATCATAGAGCAAAAGAATGCAAATCTGGTCATAAGTGTCCTCTTTGTAAAAACCGTCATTTTGCTATTTTGTGTCCAAGTACACCCACCTCAAATAAAGAGGTTGATGAAAGTACAGTTAGTACTTTAAGTAATACTTTACTAAATCCTGATGTAATTCTTCAAACTCTAGTTGTAAGAATTTATAATGGTTCTAAGGAATTGTATGTTAGAGCTATTTTTGACTCTGGTAGTATGAAGTCATACATCAGTTCAGACCTAGCTAAAAGTCTTAACTATGATCCTATTGGTGAAGTTAAGCTAAAACAATCACTATTTGGTGGTATTGAAACTAATGAAAGTGTGTACAATAGTTATGTTATTAACTTAAGTGATGTTTCTAATACTTATAAGTGCAGATTTCAGGTGTTAGAACAGAAACGCATTTGCTCTGAGGTTAAGCAGATCCCATCTGGTCCTTGGTTAAAAGAGTTAGATAAACATGGTATTAAACTCACGGATTTAGATAAAGGTGTTTGTAATTGTCTGGTAGATAAAGAAATAAAACTATTAATTGGGACAGATGTAGGAGGAAAGTTGTTAACGGGAGGTATTGTTCCCCTTAAGTGCAATTTGACTGCAGTACACACCCGATTAGGATGGACAGTACTAGGGAAGTATATTTGTACCAAATCAAGTGTTGAAAGTAATCATGCCCTCCTAACTACTACGATGTTGACCAAAGACAAGTGTGTTAGTGATCTGTGGAAATTAGATGCTTTGGGTATCACTGATCCTGCTCAGAGTCAAACTAAATTTGAGCTAGAAGAAGCAACCTCAAAGTATTTTAACGAAACTTTGAGAGTTGATGAAGAAGGTAGGTACGAGGTTGCATTACCCTGGATTAGGGATAATTCTAATTTGCCAGAGAATAGAAAGATGGCTGAAAAGAGCCTAGTAAGTACTCGAAGAAAATTAATGAACATTGGTAAGTTAGCTGATTACGAGGCAGTTTTCGATGACTGGTTGTCTTTGGATATTATTGAGAAGGTACCAGAGGGTGGAAAAACTGGGGTGCACTATTTGCCGCACAGGCCAGTTATAAAGGAAACCAGTACTACGAGTATAAGGCCTGTTTTCAACGCAAGTTCATGCACTCTAGGTTTCCCTTCATTGAATGATTGTTTATCCACCGGTCCTAACTTAATCGAAATGATTCCTACAATTCTCAATGGATTTCGGAAGAATTTCGTAGGAGTGGTTGCTGATATTGAGAAGGCATTTTTGCAGATCTCAATTAGGGAGCAAGATCGAGATTTTGTAAGATTTCTTTGGAAAAGGAAAGAGGACCCGGATAAAACTGAAGAGTATAGGCACCGAAGAGTAGTCTTTGGTTTGACGTGTAGCCCTTATTTACTAGCTGCTACCTTAGATTATCACCTAAATCAGGCACCTGAAAGTTTAAATAACACAGCTAATAGGCTTAAGCAGTCATTCTATGTTGATAACTGTGTAACTAGTTTGGATTGTAACTACGAAGCTAGAAAGTTTATTCTAGAATCCCAAATGCTAATGACTTCGGGAAATTTTAATCTACGGGGTTGGAAGTCTAACGTGGATTTTAAGGATCATGAAGATGGTACATCTAACAGCATATCTGTTTTGGGACTTGTTTGGGATACAGATCACGATATTTTATCCTGTAAAGTGGAACTAACTAATAATTTGGAAAAACCCATCACGAAAAGATTAGTTCTAGCAATCGCCCATCAGTTATTTGACCCGATCGGTTTTACAGCACCTGTAACATTAATCCCTAAGTTGATTTTACAGGAAACGTGGAGTTTAAAGCTCAAGTGGGATGAACCTCTACCAGATGATCAGGCTATAAAATTTAAGATCTGGTACGAACAGTTAAAATTAATATCAGAAATACAGATTCCGAGATGGTTAAATATCTCCCGAGCATGTGATTCTGTAAGTTTACACGTCTTTTGTGACGCAAGCCAAAAGGCGTACGCTACTGTTGTGTATTTACGGGTAAGTAAAACCAACGAAGTTAAGGTTAATTTAGTGCAAGCTAGAGCCAGAGTCGCCCCCTTGAAACCAGTGACTATGCCTAGACTCGAGCTTCTTGCATGTTTGATAGGGACTAGATTGTTAAAATCTATAATTACAGATTTGGGTCTTGAACTAGATATTTACTGTTGGACTGACTCAACAACTGTTTTGTATTGGATATCCCAGGATAAGAATTGGGGAACATTTGTTCAAAATAGGGTACGTGAAATACGATCAACAACTACCCCAATGGTGTGGCGTCATGTCCCTGGCGGACTAAATGCTGCAGACCTAGCGTCAAGGGGATGTTCTGCTGAAAAACTCCTTTCACTTAAATGGTGGGAGGGTCCAATTTGGCTTTATGAAAGTGAGGAGAACTGGCCAAAGGTGAGGGAGGAACCCGATGAGAATTTGGTTTGTTCAGAATTACGTAAAAGTATTCTAACTACTCTGACTAAAACCAATAATGTTGATTGGTACTATAGGTATTTTTCATGTGTCAAAAGGATCATACGAATGTTGGCCTGGATTTTAAGGTTTATTTCTAAGTCACGTAAAGAAGTTAGTGAGTCTTCTAAATATTTGTCTGCATTTGAGCTTGAAAAAGCTGAAATCGCACTTTTGGGCTTGATTCAAAGAGAATCATTTGGAGGTGTAAATGAAACTAAGTTAAAGAAGCTTAGACACCTAATTGGGGAAAATGGACTTATTAGAGCTAGATCTAATGTTTCTTATAGGGAGGATACTAACGATTTTAGATTCCCTGTAATTTTACCATCTGACCATCCTGTAGTTAAATTAATTATAATGGATGCTCATGATCAGCTCCTACATGCAGGCACATCCATGTTGATGTCGCATCTGCGTGAAAGGTATTGGATTATTAAGGCCCGTAAGACTATCAGAAATTGTATTCGTAAGTGTACGAAGTGTCAACGGTTTAAAGGTAAGAGGTGTGAAGTTATACCTGGGATTTTGCCCCAAGATAGAATAAGGGACGCCTCAATTTTCGAGGTAACGGGTGTAGACCTAGCAGGACCCCTTCACCTTAAGGATGGGACAAAATCTTACATAGTTCTGTATACCTGTGCAATTTACAGAGCTATTCACCTCGAACTTATTACTTCCTTAACAACTGAATGTTTTCTGCAGTCGTTAAGACGCTTCATAGCTCGCCGAGGAAGGCCCTCAATAATATATTCGGATAATGGCACCAATTTTAGGGGTGCAGAGAGACTTTTACACTCCTTGGATTGGGAGGCCCTTCGGGGAAAAGTTACTGAGCTGGGTACAGAGGCCGGTAGAAGTTTGCCGATTCAATGGAAGTTCAGCCCCCCCTCCGCAGCATGGTGGGGAGGGTGGTGGGAACGTCTTATACAAATGGTAAAACAGATTTTACGGAAAAAGTTGGGGCGAGCGGCTTTAGATTATGAAGAATTGATTACCGTACTGTGTGACTGCGAAAGCGTCATAAACAAAAGACCCCTTACTTATGTGTCCGAGGATCTAGATGAGCCTCGATGTCTCACCCCGGAAATGTTCCTCAGAGAAATTCCCGCCTCAGAAGTCCCCGATATAGACACCATAGATAGAGAAAAGTTAAGTAAAAGAGCTAAGTATCTACAAAAGATTAAAGAGCAACTTAGAAAGAGATTTCGTTCAGAATATTTGGGACAACTACGACAACAATCCATGAAAACCTTTAAAGTAGAACCTCTCAAGTTAGGCGAGGTAGTTTTGTTGGAAAATTCAAATAAGAAGAGGGTGTTCTGGAACCTTGCTAGGGTGATGAAACTTATACCAGGTCGAGACGGCCATGCACGATTAGCCCTTGTTAAGACCGAGAACTCTGAATTCTTAAGGCCCGTTCAAAGACTATTTAAAATGGAAGTAGATAATCCATCTTTAAGTTTATAAGTTAAAATTTTTTGTATAAGAAGTAATTAATCTAATTATGTTTTGAGTGTTTTTCAGGTTTACACTCAAAAGGTGGGAGTGTGTCGCGACTGAAATGCGGTGTCAGCATTTATGATTTCTGAATGCCACCAGGCGGCACCTTCTATTTCACTGTAACCGTATTTTTTATGTTTTCTATAAATACTGTGTATTTTTTAAATAAAGTTAGTTATTATTTGAAATGTCTCTAGTCACCTGAATTAGTTAAGTTAGTTACAACACGGCTATTCACGTAAAGTTATAAATTAAACCAATTAACCAAAATACCCATATGGAAATTCTCTTTAAACCAATTTAAAATAAATTACAGTATGTATTTTTTAATTTATTTTCTGAATATTCTAAACTGCTTTAGAGAAGAAAAATACATATCAAATAAAAAAGTTTATAAAAATGACTTCTTCTATTTTCATTCATAAATGTATCCACCAAAAATAAATGCTTAAAATTCCTACCATGTCCAGAACTAACTCACATATTCCCCCTCGTGGGGTCTAAAGACCCCGTACGTAAAACTTGCATATGGCTCTGTTAATAGGGTAAATATATCTTAAATTGCAAAGTATTATAATTTTTTACTTCAAAAAAGGTGCTTCAGAATAATTTGTTTCATTTTTTTTGTATTCCCCCCCGTTGCACGGGTATGTTAGTAAATTTTTAAAGATTTATGAAGTTGCATATCTTTCTTTCTCTGTATTAGCAGCTACCTATCACCCCGGATTAATTTATTTAGTATTATTACACATGTAGAATGTGGATTCTCCTTTTAAAATCCAAGTAATACAACAAAAAATGATCGTTTCAGATATGTTTGGGAAGTAGGTGTCTCTCGTTTTATTTACGTTTCCAATGCAAAATTAGCTATTTATTCTAATAATTCTTCAAAAACACATTCTGCTCATGAATGTTTGAAAACATCCTTATTTTTTCCAAGAAAACTGACTAAAAACATTTTTACAAAGCTAACATTTATGTATTTTTTTCAACGTATTTCTATACAAAAAGTCATGATGCCAGTTGTCTGAGTGATTTCTTTTGCTTCCACTATTAGTTCCTAAAAATAATTTCATTAAAATAGTATATATTTCTCAGAATTTGAAAGACAGTTTTATGCTATTAGGAGCATTATCGCAATCTATATTTATTTATTTTTTGTAAAAAATGAAAATACCCACACATTATAGCCATTCAATTCTCATTAGAAGCTAATAACTGGGAAATACAAAATTCAGTGCTATTTTTCGTGTATTTTCTACAAAAATGAATATAGCTTAGAAGAAGAAGTTACGAGAATTTTTTACATGAGAGATAAATCGTCCAATTTTAAAGGCGGAACAACATTTAATTGATATTTCTGCTAATTTATGCGTCTGACGTAGTTTTCCCGGCATGTCGGGTAAGAGTACGCAGGAAGTTTTTATTTTAATTTTTAATATATTTTTATTAAAGCTAAAACTTTAATTTTTTGTGTCTTATTTTGTACTTCAGTGAACTTATGTTCCTCTAATTTTTGAAGCTCTGGCTTTTAAATTCTCAGTTTTTATGCCCAAAATAATTTTTTTGAGTACTTTCACCATCCTTCCCCTATATTTAATTCCTAACTCACTTCACTATACTTCCCAAGATAAACTTAGACATTTAATATTATATTAAAAAAAGTAATGTATTTGATACTCAGGATACAGCTAACAGTTTTAAGTGACATTTGTAATTCAAGGTTGAAACATTACACTTATCTTAAATAATCGCCCATAAAACACAATTATCTTAAATAATCGTCGGGTTTTGTATTAATTTATGACTACATCTATTTCGGAATTGAATATATTAAACTTTAGTTTCGTTATGTTTATTCAAACATCTCTATAAAAATAAATATATATTTTGAAAATAATTTAAACTGTTATAATTAAAAACTGGAGGTTGAAAATTCCTCTGTTTTGCTTTCTAAATAAATTATGTATAGATATACTATTAAAAAATTTCTTGGACCATGTAAATTACAGTATTTTTTATTTTCATTTGAATTAGATACTGAAGTAATTTGTTTAACTGATGGAACAAAAAATTGACATCACTATTGGTTAGTTTATTGCAAAAAAAAAATTTCGAACTTGAATAACAATCTTGAGGATAAGAACTTCTTTTATCTTCAGTAAGTCATTCCATACTTTTATATTTCAGAATTATAATGCTAACTAGTTTTCAAGAACACATGTTTAGTCTGAAAGATGAAATTAGCACCAGAAATGTAAATTAACTACTCCAAATTCACCCAATTGAAAGAAACTTACCCAGAAAATAATACTTTAAGTTAATTACTACATTTCCCATATCCCATTCATTACACAATGGATAGAATCCTCCAAACATTTGTTAACCCCTACTTAACCAATTTTCAATTCACTCGCTTCCCAAAAACACTCGCAACTAATAAATCGATTCTTTCAGACAAAAGGGCTTTATTCCCCCTTACAACAGGCATCACCTACCCAACAGAGATCTCATTAATCATAACTAAGAACAGAAAGCACTTATTCCCTCGCCATTATGCAAATGTACCCATGCCGTTTCCAACTTCTCAACTCCGTCTTCTTTGTGTGTGGGGTGAAGTCGAACGCATTTATTTCCAGGTGGGGACAACCGGCCCCCACAGAAAGAAACGAGACGACAAAAACCCCCTTTTTACTTAACGTCCTTTATCTTCTGAGAGATTACTGACGTCACGGCAATCGATACTTCAAGCCAGAGAAAGATGATTAAACGCGGAGTCGTCGGGCACTCTGGGGTGAATAGGTTATTTTCGTAATTGAGAGAATCCCTTGAAAGGGGGAAACTGTTATTTGTTTGGACCGCGCTGCTGATTGGTTTAGGCGCGTCTGTGTCACCTAATTTGCATTGGACTCGGTGTTTGGTTGGCGTAAAAATGATGCGGGAACATCAGTTTGTGTACAGGAGGAGCAGAAATTTGTATACAGCGAAGGAATGCTAAGTTGGAGTGGGTATATCTGGTCCAAAGAACAACATACATTTTTAGAAGAGTCCGTATTTTTTATGTACAAAATCAACTATTTTACACGAACTGTTTAAGAAACTTTAACTAATTTTACGAAAAAGTTGTTAGGACATGAGTATTTTTAAAATTTTTATCCATACTATAGTAAATAAAGAATCACAGATATCAACCTCAAACTTAACTCTAATTATGCTCCTCTGAAACTTGTAATCGTTACCTTACTCTTGAATGCATAATTTAATTTTTAATTAGTTTTATTTCTTAAAAAGTTGACACGATAAATAGAAACAATATTTGAATTACTCAGCGATTATAAGTAAATATTGTTTGAAATAATAACATTTTTCATTTAAAGACATTTTGGAATGATTAAAATACTTTATAGAGCGAAGGAAAACACTTCCCCATGAAAAAACACCATCTTCATCGGACACTGAATGAAGTAAAAACACTTACACGAACTTTTTGCTTAATATTAATATTTTTAAATGTAAACTTCCTTGTTATTCCTTGAAAACAAAGTTAAGCCATACAAGAAAAAGAACGTTTACTCTTTTCATTTTTACAACACGCAGTTAATTTATATATGATGATTCAAAAGTCCATTTCACGGCTTTTATTTACAAACGATGATTCTTAGGGTTATGGAAGAAGAGATTACCCGAAAACGTGAGTTAGAAGAATGAGATCAATATTATAACAAAAGCCTGAAAAGAATTTCTATGAATGTATCTTCAATGTTGTCGTTGTTACTTATCTTCCAAGTGTCTGAACCACGTATATTTACCAAGATCTTCAATGTTCCATGATAGATTCATAGCGATCAAAGTTAGCATTTTTTGAACCTTGAAAAGGTGGTCGTCCAAAATTTACACCTGTATAACTGAACAACCTTTCCATAATGTAAAAATATATCAAAGTAAGGCGATCTCTAATAATATAAGTTATACACTACACGTATCATTCAATTACTTATAAAGAAGATTCATATTTCTGAAATTTCAAAGTTTACCTGGATACAATATTTATTTCATAGTTGTGATATATTTGGCATAACCTATAATTGATAAACCCAAGTTCAACGTCTAACAAACTTCAGACTATATAATTCCCGTAGTAAATTTACTCCAACATCCTTAAAAATCTATATTTAGGCTTATCCAGGCTGCGTAAGAAAACACTACATTGTCTCAACTTGATTTCCTCACTTTTAATCATTTTTTACCAAGATAACGAGCAGTATTTTCCACCCTCCGTGCAATAAGAACTGCGTAAATCTGACACCTCACAAAAAGGTGTTACACCATCTTAGGACTTATGAGAAGCTCGGTGAAGAAGTAAAAGGCTCCTTCGAAGAGTATTATCATCATTAGTTGGGTAAAAGGAGCTTAGTAAGGGTTTCTTTTTTCGCCATTATGACTTTATTCCTTGTACAGGAGTAGAACACAATGGATTAAATATGCGGTAGTAAAGTTTTTTTCCTCACGCCACTCACGGATTATATTTTTCTATTTTTCTTCGTGAAGGGTCTTCCTGGGCTCTCGGCTAAGTACCCATTGCATTCGTAAGTCTTCTTAATCGATTGTTATTTGGCCATCCGCGGGGTGATTTTTCCCTCGGTATTCTTTGTTTTTGTAAATTTTGGCCAAGATGTCCTTTTATTAATTCTGACGCTTTCACCCTTAAAGTTGAGGTGAGAAAGCTTTATGATGAGATTTGTATGGTTAATCATTAGGGTGGGTCATTTTCCTATGGCGAAAATTTTTTTTTACAAATTCTATCGGGCACAGCAAGGAAAAGGTACCAAATGGTCTGAAACTAACATGTGTAAAATATTATTCCATTATAATAACTCTTTTTGCCTCCGGATTGGCTTCAAATGGAACAAAATGATGTAATTTTTTCATTTTTTTTAAATTTTAGAAATTTAATTTTTTTGTGTTAAAATGTTTTAGAGCTTACAAATATGGGTCTTTAAAACCAATTTGAATCATATTAGTAAAATTAAAGCATTGTTAATACAAAAACAACTTATAAAAAATCAATATAATAGGAGCATATTAACAAAACAAGCATAGAATAGGAGGTTTTTTTGCCAACAAACAATGGATGGACTTTCAGTTTCACTGGTACAGATTTTAAATATTGGTAGATCAGATATATTCTCTCTCAAGTCTTGTCATTGTAAAACGATGCTTTTAAATTTTAAAAGTAGAAAGTGAAAATAGTATATTTTTCTTAAATTATAGGATTTCAAAATTCAGCGGACTGTTATTTCACTGATTGATCAATTTTGATAGTGTGCGAAGTAACTTTCTTTAAAATACTGGATAAAATTTAGTTTAAAATTTTAAAGTTTAAAAATATTGAGTTGCAGTAATGAATCTATACATAAGGAGCGAATTTTGACTGCAATCAAATAAGTTGGACCACATGAGAACTTTCTTCCTAATAATCGATTTTTCAGAAGCAGATTCTATTGAAGGATACACAATTCTACTAGGTTTTGTTGGCACTATTCTGTTTAAATATAATTTTTGGTTTTGCTTAGGCTTTGATGAAAAAAATGTGTAATTGGCTGACATACACTTTTAAATAGGGAAGGAAAATAGAGATTTTATATTATGTTTCTAAACTTTTGCCTAAACTCCTTTAAAGTGTCTTGGGATCCAAATGTGACCACATAAATATGTGAAACAAGTGTCGGATGGATAGTTCGTTCATAGGCAATAAGCAAATATCAGTAATGTCTCTTCACATTAATGATTTACCTAATTTTTTTTTCTATAGCAAATGGCCTGAAACCCAGGGCCATGACTTTTGGAGGGATCATTTACCCAAAATAGTTCCTTACGCGTATATTGTTTAAATATAGCAAATTTAGCTGGTTAAAACAACCACAGGTATGTTTTGAAAATTACTGTAGCTAATTTCAAAATTCTGATGATAATACGGAGCTTTAAGCTGAAAACGGGGATCTACCGCTCTCCTTAAGAAAATATTTCAAAATTTGACTCTTAAAACGGGGTTTTAATTTATTTTTTGACAATAGGGATTCGTTTGGGGACACTTGTGGTGGACTGCCCTTTATATGTCACTGAAATTTCAAGGAAATCCCAAATATTTAAACTATTATAGAAATTTTAACTGGGAACGTATATGCCATAATAGATACCACCCTTCTGACACATAAATTTTTATGTGGTTTATTAAATTAAATGTTTTTACTATCCTATTCAACCGCAAATGAAGACTTCGCGCCTTTTTTTAATTCTAGCAAGCAATCCTTGATTGCCTGTTCTATTCATTGTATTTCAAAATATGTTGTGATACAACTGAAGTATTTTACCTCTGATTTCATTTTTAAGTATTTTATACCCTTCAATGATGATTTTTATACCATTCTAAACATTTACATTCGTGAAGGATTCGTGCAATCAAGGTAAAACCTCGATTTTCACTTTTCCATTTTTACGCGGAATTACTACATTGCTGGAAACTTTGAAGTCAATCCGGAGGCAAAAAGAGTTATTATAATGGAATAAAATTTTACACATGTTAGTTTGAGACCATTTGGCACCTTTTTGTCGCTGTGCCCCTGGGAAAATGTGAAAAAAAAATTTTTGACCCACCCTATTAATCATTAAAACTTTATCATGATAAGGAACACACATCTAAATTCTAAGCGAAATTCCCTTCAAACTGATTCAGAAGACTGTGATTTTTCCTGTTAACTGTTCGGTTTTATGCCTCAGAAGTAAGCAGTTTCAACTAGTCAGGTAGAAGTTGTTTCTATAAAAAATTGGGGAGGTTTTAATTTAGTGTGAAGTGCTGATTGAATGAAAAACAGTTATGAGGAACAGGATCACAATCGATCTTAATTAATATAATTTAATAAAAATTCAAGTGTTATCTTAAACATAAATTTGTCCATTTTTCTTTTTTACATTTTACAAGAAAAAGTTCAATGACAGCAAATCAAACAGTTTTGTCAAATTATTTTTTTCGTTTCCATATGCTTAAAAATAAATATTGCTATAAATGGAGTTTGGAATTATTATTAATCAATTCTAAAGAAATGGAATGAGGTATTGAATTAAAATGGGTCTGAACATGGATCTTATTTGAATTTTCTTTTGGTTACGGGGACGATATTGGGCTCTTATAAGTGGGACGATTTGCCTAATAATAAATAAGTGATTTATATCTGTAGTTCTAGCAGTGGATTAAATATTATCTACCATTTTTCTAGAAAACCTCATGCAATTTGTTTAGTATTCCATTGTTATAACACCAAATTAATTTTAAAATTAGAATTGTAAATTTCTTGAATTTGAGCATCGATAAAATGGTTTTAGTTATTTCAAAATAAGCTTTGTTGTCAGACATTTCACCAATAATATGTAAATGACCCGTATATCAAAACCATCTTCTTTACAAGATTTAATTAAAATCATGTGCTGTACAAATCCTTCAAAGAAATCCAAGGATATAAATATCAGTTCACTTACCTCATTTTAATCCCTCGAGGCATTTACATGAACTGATATTTTCCAGACGCATGAAGACACTCGACGCTTTCATCAATTGTTTTCTTATGTGTGCTCTCTATTATTCTTTATGAGGCACTCTTCTTTAGCACCTTTGTTCTTGAAAAAAAAAAGACATACAAGCGGTGTAAAAAAAATCAGTGCAATATTCTTGAGGGTGTTTACCCAGCCCTCCAGGGAAAAGATAAGAAGGAACAATGACCGGTTATGATTTATCCCAGAATCCACCTCTTTCCTAATTGAAAGTTCTCTCGTCTGTATATTCCCCTCAACCGTATTTCACTTTACCAAAGTGATCAGGGTGAACGCCTTTGACATTTAAGGTGAACGTTTAAATGTTTTGATAGTGTATAATGCTTTTACTTGAACAAATAATGGCACTAAATCTTACTGTGAGACTGAAGTTTATCTCTTGGAAAACATACGTAGGAACTGCTTTCAGAAATATGATTTGTAAAAAGGGTTTTCACCCACATTGTTATTCCACAGGATTTTTTTAAAATAAATTTCTCGCTTATTAGAACTATATATTTATATGAGTGTATTTTTTTTGTAAGCAATAATACCGTATTTTTATTACCCATTTGCGTACCTGCCTTTTTCTTGAGAACACGTGCCTAGACAGTTTGCCCTCAAAAGTGTAGTAAGCACAAACATGTTTATAAAAGCAAGTAAACAAGTTAAAAATTGATCATTTAAAGATGCTTTAGAAACAATTTCAAAACTTGAATAAAAGATTAAGGATGAGACTATTTGTCAGAAACATGAAAAAAACTAAGATAATTTGATGATAAATTAATAGTGCAATATATTATAATTAATCAGTGTAATAGTATTAATATTTATACAGTTAGACTATACTCATATGTTTGGAGAGGTTAAAAAGAGGCCAAATGATTTCTTGACCTGAGTTTTTTAAGATCGAATTCAGAAGCAAAAAAGCTTATCTTAGAAAAAAGATAACCGCATTCTTAAAATCTTAGGTGGATATAAAACCTTAAGATCAGCTACATGTGTTTCATTCATTTATGTCGGAAGAGGGGATTCTGTGAATAATATATAATTGCCCGGGCTTCCCTGATCTAGCGAGCGTATTTGTAGTTTCAGATTTTAAATTGCCCCTCTGAAGGTAAGTTACTAAAATTACAGTTCCCTATAATGATAATGGTATAGTAAGTTCCTTCTAGAACTGAATTCGTATAGAAAAATCCATTTAGGAATTCTATTGATTTGTTTAAAATATTCGTAAGTAGGTCAATGGGTCAGTGGTATTTCTATGGTTTCTGAAAATTTATTTAAAAAGAAAAACTATAGGCACAAGTGAATTGAAAATCATGTAGAAAAATACATACTTTTAGCAACTGTATTAACAGTTTGAAACATGTTATTATAATTAACAAATAATTAATATTTCTATATTTCTAAATTAATAATGTAAATACATGATACGTATGTTTGCTATTTATTTATAATTGAATTTATCTAGCTCAACGTATAGATTTTTTTTTGTAACTTAACATTTAATTTTGTATAACGCCGGCATCAACCTCCGAATTTTATGAACTGCCGAAAGTTTTACTTATCTGAATGAGTTCAGTTAATCTGAGAATTTTTTCAAATGTTTTAATCAGAGAGTTTATTGAGTATTCCTGAGATTAGGTGGCACACACTTTCCATATTATTCACCCGTTCATTCTATACAATGTAATGTGTTGTTGTAATTCAATAGCGTATATTTTGGGAAGCGTATATTTAGCACGGAAGTTGGACTAGGTGGGCAGAAACACGTTAAAACCCTGTTTTAAAAGGTCACATTAAAACAAAAAAACGTTTTGAGGAGTTCCCCCAGACCTCCTTTTTTGCATGTACTTTTAATAAGTAAAAAATTATGTAAAGAATAACGCCTATAACTTTGGAGATGAGTGAAAAAATTTCTGAATGTTTTACAGTATATATAATTTTTTTTCAGTTACTAAGTTAAAAAAGTGAATTTGAAATTTTTTCGCTTTGATTATAAAAAATATCTGGATTGAGATAAAATTAGCTACTATAAATATTAAAAATGTGTATATAATAATAAAGAGAACCTTAAGCAAATAATAGGGAAATTCCCTGATATCATAAAATATACATATATAATCTCTCAAAAACCAGCGTCTCTAAAAGTGAGTGTTACAACGCTTATGGATCCCCCATCAACTGATCAACCATTTGCACACACTAACAATCTGGAGACATTGTTTGCTCGGTCTGTGCTCTGGGAGGAAAGAACTGCGGAAGATGTCAAGTAGAGCTTACAATGATAGACACAATCCCCACGAGGCTTCTACCCAGAAAATTCCCTACTTTGACATCTGCCGATGACGGTAATACCATGTACTCAAGCTAACCTATGAACTATAAGACTGGGAAAAAGCTAGAGCTTGCCTCCTCTACATAAGCCCATATTCGCATTTTATTGTTCGCTCTGGGCATGTTCCTGCACGTTTTTTTCCTCCCCTCCCCCTTTGTAAGTATGAAAAAAGTGATAGTTTGCTTTCTATTCTGCTGGTAAATCTAGCTCGGATTCGTTTCACGGCATCTTGTCTCGCAGTGCTATTTATGGTTATTAGATGCAGAACGAAGCGTTTTCGTGAATACATTAGAAGATGGGGATTTGGCTGTGCTTTTAGGGAGGTTTGTGGGAGAGGATGACATTTGGGAAGGATTTCGATGCCAGATGGTTTTTTCTTCGAGCTATGCCTTTCAATCATAAAAATATGCTGAGGGTGTTGCTAGTGGTTTAGCGCATCTGCGACTGAATTTGCAAATTTAGAAAACGAAATGCCGCAATGCTCAATATGCCAGTTTCTTATATGTTGGAAAACTTGTAATAGTTAAACTATCCTTCTTCCGTTACATACAATTCTTAACCTAACCAGAAATAAACTGAAGTATTTAGTATTGATATATTGAAAAATATAAATTTACTACTTTACATGTTGTATTTTTAATGGTTACAAATTACTGATGTAAAAACTTGTAATTTGAAAGTTTATATATTTTTGATATCATATTATATTACTTGAAAAGGTGCTAATCCAAAGTGTAATTAAATGCTATATATATAATAAATATTTTATATTTAATAACTAATTAAATGTGTATCTTTCATTTCCTGAAATAAAAGGGAAATCAACATCAAATTTCAAACAAAAAAAAGTAACTCTACCTTAAGAAATAAAGAAATTATGAGAAAAAGCAAAAATATCAATTAATAAAAAAAAAGATTACGAGATATTTGAAGATATTGAAGTCTTAGCATGGAATCTAAGTATATAAATTAAAAAAATAATAATGGCATTCTTACAAAGATGGATAGTCTGTCAGCCACATAAACAATGTTTGCTCTCATACTTAATGATGAATAAATTATTGAAATATTTTAGTTTAATTAATTTTAAGTAAATTCTCTTAAACACTTGAATAGGGTGAACTACTGCCTTTAAAATACAATGAGTAGAATTATACACCTTTAGATAAATATATACGGAGTCAAAAAGGCACGCACTTCGATAAAAAAGTCTGCTGCGCCAATTGATCAACCCTTCTTAAATTATTCAGTGTAACACTTATAGTTTTTGTGTCACATCGTATTAAAGTAAATCTCATGAGGTGAAATTGTAAAAATAATCGTAATTACATGTAAAAATATTTTCAGTACACATTGTGTTGTGTATCTCAAACTATACTCGTTTCCTTAGTCTTTGTACTATAATAATAAGTATTAGATGCATTTAGATAGCAGTTATTGGGAAAGCCAAACTATTTTTCGCGAACAAATAACTTTTTACAAATAATAATATAAAATACTATTATGAAATATTTTCTATAAGGTCTTGAGGCAAGAAGACTTTCAAAAAACTAATATCCTCAACGAAAATTCCTCCAAAAAGCTGCACAGCTATGTAAAACCAGTGATAAAGTGAGTCTGAAACTTGTAATATATGGGTCAGAACAGTAAAGACAGAAAGTTAGCACAGAAAACGAGCATTATAAATTGCTCTCGACTCGGATTATAAAATAAAATTTCTGTGGAAAGAAGTATAAAAAATCACATATGCAAAGTTAGAGGAGATGTGCACTACGGGCAAGATGCCAGAAGAGACATGAAACATTTTCCAAGAGTTTTCTCGTTAAATTTTATAAATGCTAAAGCAAACGATGTCTGTGTTAATATCCACAGAGCAGGATGAAATATGTAGATTTATGCATTTATTTTTTGAATTAGCCGTTGAGGTTTTTTTTTCAATGTTTATCCTCCCTACAATAGATAGGAAGGCAGTCGGGAAGTTATTCATTGAGATATCCGGTTATCATTGTGTCACGTTTTGTAGCATGAGTATTTTTCAGAAGTCGAGGGAAATGGTGTATTTCTATTACTATTGTTTTCTTAATAAAATGCATTCTTTTCTCTTTAAATGTTACAGCTTTTTCTATTTATTACTTTTAAATTTGCACACACCCTTAATATTTAATCTTAAATTTTATGAAGCATGAAATCTATCCAATATCCAATCATTTATCTTTGCTAAAGGGGAAAAGGGGGTGAGAGTAAGCACAAAAATTATTTTGGGCTATAAAGTCGAGAATTTGTAAGACAGAACATCAAAAATTTACTGAAAGAAAGTTTATTGACTTTTTATTGCGTACTTATACACCCGACGTGGCGGGAAAAAGTACGCAGGATGTGAAGCTGAGAGTACGCACCCTGAAAACGTGTCATAAATTGAAAAAAAAAATTGCACCTGACTTCTCATCCCTCATTTCACCACTTTTTAAGTTTACTCCAAACAGGATGCATTCTACTTGAAAAATCGCACATTACTATTTTTTCAAGATTGTAATGACCTAGTTTTCAAAAATAGACTAAAATTCAATGCAATTAAATTATATCGATGCCAAATTGTTCAGAAGGAAGTATACATCTAACATTGGTAATCACTTTGAAAACAATAACTACTTTTTTACAACAAAAAAATTAATTAAGATTGTTTCTTAGATAGCTTAGATGCTAATTCAAAGAAACACTATTTTACTTGATGATTAAAATAAAGAATGTATGAAAATAATAATGACAGCCTTTTAAGATAGCTTATGACTTATGATACATGCTTTTATGTGATCATACTTCCCCATTATACTTTTACCAACAGGGAAAAAAAAACTGCTGCTTACTTTTACCCGATTGCGCACTCTTACCCTCCTTTCCCCTATACTCTAATCTCTAACGGTATTTACTATTATTTAAATAGTGTGGAACCTGATCTGATTTATTAACAATACATCTTTGAAAAAATGGATCCCTGAAAATACTTGTCGTGACTCTAGTAAAAGTAAAGATAAACTTTTAAAAAACGTATTTTAAAAATAGTCTAAGAACAGAAATTGCAATTGTACATCAGTAACCGAACATCTCCGAACATACATTTAAAAAACAATAGTAACTAAACAAATTTGAAGGAAAATAGATGTAGAACAGAAATGTATTCCATAAAGTATGCATAATCATTTTCTTTAATCTAAAAACCTCTCAAACACCGCACTTCTTTAAAAAAAACAGTGTTCCCTCTCAAACTCTTTTAAATATCGGTCTATGTCTATACGATTACATGAGCGTACCTTGAAACATATTATTAAATAGGAGCGTTTTTAATATTTAAGAATGAGGAATTATTTTTCTTAGGTCAATATCTTTGACATTCAATCAAATCCATTTTTTACATACTAGGTATACAATAAAACAGGCAGTATTTGAAAACAACTAAGTATGTTTTTGTCTCACTGCACCGTGTCAATTGTACTTCATGGTTTGCTTTAGACTTGGGTAAATCTTTCTCTTAAAATAATCTCAAAACTGACGATGGATTTGCATTCTCTCCTAAGTAATGGGGTGTGGCTATTACCTGACGTTTCTTTTCCTATATTTAGATATCGATCAATTTTCTAGTTAATCAATTACAAATGAATTGTGTTGAATCCAAAAAAAAGTTAATATTACAATTTTAATAAAACATTAGTAATATTAAGTAAGATATTTTGTTTTTGTAATTTTTGTAAAATATTATTTTGTTAAGTATAAAAAGTCTTAAGTTATTTTAAAATACTTATCCTAAAATGAACAATTAACAATTATTTGTTAACTGATATTGTTGTCTGTTGTATCGGCGGTTTAGGAACAAAATTACTGAAATAAAATTTAAGTTTAACAGAAACTTAAATGCTCTAAATAAAATATTTCTTAAAGTGTTACAAACAAATTGAAACAACTCTGATTTTTATTTTGGGTAAAAACAAACAAACAAACAAATATCTTATAAATAAGAAAATAATGGATAAACCTTTCAAAATTTAGAGAAACTAATTTTAATAAATCTTATCTTAGTAAATAAACATTTAAAAATAAAATCCTTCATATATATTAAGGAGATTAACACAAAAATAATGGCTCAAATCAGTGTAACTATTATCGGGATCTACCTCTTACAAGAGATAAAATAATAAATTTGGATTCAATAGTGCCAAGTATAAATTAAACTGAGGGAAAATCTAATTGAAAAACTTCATTAACTTAGTACATTGTCTTATCAAAATAACCTTCGAAAATTAAATGACAGATGCTGCGAATTTTTTAAACATTTTCAAAGAAGTATACGTATAAGAAAGTTTTTATTAAATAACATTGTTTTCCCCTAACAAAAAACACTTAAACTGTAAAACAATTTTTTCTGCCGTGCCTCGTAAAAACATGTTTTTATTTTTTAGAAGGTAAATGTGTTGTAATTCAGTATAATTTTATGCTATAAGAATAAAATTAAATTTAGGGGATAAAAGGAATTAAACCAGCAAAGCAAATATGTCCGTTAATTCTTCCTATTTAATTCTTGATTTTATAATATACCATGCTTGCAAAATTATAATTTAAACTATCGTAAGTGAAATGCTATTTAAATTAAGTGGGAGAAATTAAAAAAATATATATTTCTTTTGAACTACATTTGTTGTAATTCAATAATTGTAATACAATATTTAAAACAATAAGTATATTATTAACAATTTAAAAGGTTATGTTAGAATTATTTTATTGAGAAAGTATTTTTAAGTAAAAATTTAAAATATACAATAAAAATAATTAAAGAAAATATTCGACTAACTAGACTAGAAATTCGACTAATTTTTCAATAATAGGTTTTTAAAAACAATATTATAAATTATCTGAAAACAATATTAGGTAAAACATATTTAGAATCGTTTATAATTATTGAATAGATAAGTTCTAAAATTTTAATTCAAATGTTTAATTAACTATTTAATTAAACTATAGCTAAAATAATTTTATTAATTCCAGAAATTTTTATAGAAATTATAAAGTTTATTTTATCTTCTCTTTTGATACACTAGCGAAACGAAGAAATGGCCTTTTAGCTCTATGTTGCAGGTTTTATTTCAATTGAAAAACTTTATAAGTTCTTTATGAACTTGAGTTCGTATCAAAATGTTTTTAAATATTAAATAAAACAAATTTTAACTAATCAATATAGGAGTATAATTTCAGTCATACTTATGCAAAAAAAAATGAGATTGTGTATAATGCATATATATTTTCTATTGATTATATTTTTTCCAAAATTTATATTTCAATTCCAGCAGTTTTATGACATTTACACTGGTTAATCTGTTAATAACATTTTGTCTCTTATTTTTATTTCTTTTTGGTAAAATCACTAATCCTTTATTTTTGTGTAATGATTTAAGATATTTTAGGGATATTTTTTTGAGATTGTTGATTTCTATACGTAAATGTGTTCATAACAAGTATTTTTTTTTTACTATTTAATGTGGCAGCAAATCAAAGAAAGCTCAACAATCACAAGAATTTCAAACAGTCAATTTTTATCTGGAAGTAATTAGGGATTCCCGAGGGATCACGAGCCTCAAACATTTCCCCAACTTCCAGCAACAAACTCAAGATACAATCACAGATAATGATTCCCCCACTCAGAATTTGTACTTTTCAAAATAAAAATCATATTTCGGAGCGGAGAAAATACCCATCCCGAAAAGTGTTTCGGAATTCCAGATAGTAAATTTCGAGAGAACCTCGTTTTTCCCCTTCCCTCCCGTGCAAGATAAATGATAAAAGCGGTGTCCCGGTACAGAGCGCCACCTAGTGGAAATATCAATATCTGGGGGAAGGGACCGGCGGCAGCTGACTGATCATTCGGTTTCTTTACGGACTTTTGGACCCACGCGCTCGGAAGCGTGGTAGTACTGCGGTACTGTAGATAGGGCGGTGTCATACTCTACATTGTTCCGCGGGTATTTATAGAGGCAGATCGTTAACTTCTCTTAGAGGCTGAAATCGCTGTATTTTGTGTGTTGAAAATCGATTTTGGTGTTTCTTCGGAAGTGAGGATTTTGGACGGAGACGGGAAGATATTTATATCTGATGACCACCTGTTAAACGGTGGTCGTATTGTTCTCACTCGGGATATACTCTTTTTCGGATGTAGTTGAATGATATCTCCATGAATTATCTGAGATTGAAAAACATAAAACCAGTCAATTGAAATAAGTTTGAGGGTGAGGGAATACGAATTATTAAGGTGTGTTTTTTTAGAAGGATTGTGAAAACTAAAGAACTAATTAACTAAAACTAACACTGAGAAATATTTTCTTGGAAATATTAAAACTTGAAGTAGTCTGGTGAAGAAAATGTCGTGTTTATAAACAGAACCGCTGAACGTCGGCCTGATATCGATATGAAAAATTTGTACTTCAAGTAGAATAGGAAGAATTTATTGCTGTGCTTATTAGAAGAAGAGCGGTGCAATCCGATATGGAATTAATGAAAGTTTCTGGTGTTTTGTGGATTGTACTTTTATGCAAACAAGTATTTTCCAAAGAAACGGGTGAGTACATATTGTTTTCTCAATACCAGGGAAAGGGTTTCTTCAGATTATTTTCAAAACTTATATATTATATTGTTTTGTTTCAAAACCCTTAATTTTTATAATACAATCTCGCAAATAGGTTGTGGAACTTTATTAAAAGAATAACCACTGTTTAATTACAAAGGTATTTCGGAGAATTTACAATATTCATCTTCAATAGGGAATTAATAAATTAAAAAAGATAATTTATTAACGATACAAAAGTCGGTAATGATTGTTTTATAGAATTTACAACATTTTAATTATTATTGGGACTTTTCTCAAACTTTTTATCGACACGTTTTTCTTAAGATTGGTCCCACTGGTTTGCAGTTTAGTCAAAAGTTATTGGCATTTTATTTCATTTATTTGGCATTTTTAAACAAAAAGTAATTTGTCCAAACTAAAATTATTGATATTTTTATTTATTCTTAACTTATAAATATTTGACGCTTAGACAGCAAATATAAGAAGTTGCACTTTACCAGTATTTAATTTATGTACTAATGGGCACAGTTACGTAATCTCGACAACCGATGTTTCAAACATAATTTTGCCCGTAATATTATTGTATACTATATGAAGACTGGACTTCAAAAACGAGCTAAGTGCCAAAAAGTAAGTTTTCCGTAATTCATCATTTTAAATTTGATTCTTCATAGAAATACACATAATAAGTCATCTTTCGGGCTTTTTTTGAACTACTAATCATGATCGTGGCACTTTGCTGGATTTATTGGTTGTTGGTGATGACACTTACCTTGGCTTTTCGGGTCTAATTAATTTTTTTAAGTTTTGGCACTTAGCTCGTTTTTGAAGTCCAGTCTTCATATGTAAAAATAATAATAGTAAAAAAATAAATATGTCGTTATTTAGAACATTGGAAGATTGTTCTCCTTTTCCTATGTATTGGAAAAATAATATATTTGAAAATGGAACAGATTACGTTTCATGATCTAATTTTTAGAACTGCATTAAAAGACGCATTACAAATGTACTTTTATTTCTTTTTTTGTCACATTAAATTGCATTTTCAAATACCCTTGCTGTGCTTTTAAGTACCTGTCGAAATAATAAATCAACTTCAGCTTTTCAATTCGTTTTTTGCGTGTCTGATGAGATTCCGTGAAGGATGAAATGATTTGAAAGCACGCAAGTCTGTTTCTCAAGTTTTGTGTTGCCGTATAAAATGAAGATATTATGTAATGGTTTCACGATCTTAAATATTACTTCAACTTTTTTTTAAAGGATTGACAGTGATGACTTTTTGAAAGTGTGTTTTGTTGCATAATTGAGATGTAATGTGCATGTAAGGTAAAATGGGAACGTATTTATAGAATATTTACATATTTTTGATGGATTTAATGCGCGCTAATCAATTTAAATATATCCTTATCCATCATTTTATAGGGTGTATATGAGCAGTGAGTGTATGAAATTCTTAAAGTTAAAAAAGGTTAAAAAATTTGATAAAATTTTTGAAAACTTTTTTTTTTTTTGCTTTTTATATGAATAAAGATTTTTCCCTCAATATTGAAGTCTCTTATGTTGCTATTTTATTGTTGTACATAAAATTACACACTGAATACATTAACTAGAAAAAACTAATAATGGAGTCGCTTATGTCATTTTTCGAAAAACTTTTGGCAGAAGCTTAGTGAGTGGTATCATTCGATTCGTAATGACGTCTACATTATCGTGGTACTGGGTGTTTTTTTCCGAATTCCGTGCAGGGGGTTTGTATGACGTCATGAATGCAAGATGGCAGCCGCAGGAAAAAAGCTGTAAATGGCGGTCTAGCGATGTTATCGGAATTATTTTTGGACACAAAGCTCATTAAAATATAATTTTATCAAATAGCTACAGAGATAAGCATCTAAATCGGTTAAAAAGGGCGTTCATGACACCATAACCAAAAAATGGCTATTTTCACCAAAAATACAGTATTTTGTCATGTAATTCTTTAAATAGATGCTACTTTCAAAGTGAATGTAATGAAAAATGTTCATAATTAAAATACCAAGAATGGAAATTTCATTGGTGGTCACAAAAAGCGGATATCACGTCAGAAATACAAAATGGCTCCCAAATAAAAAAAAAATAATTTATTTTTTTTATTCAAAATTTTTTAATTGGGAATTATTACACTTATATCAATTTAATAAAGGTATTTTAAGGATAAAATTAAACAGAACATTTTAAAATTCCTGAAAATGATGGCATCGAAATATTAGCTATGAAAGACAGAACTACAGTATTTTGTCATGTAATACCTTTAAATATATGCTATTTTCATCGAGAATGTAAAGAAAATATGTTCATAATTAAAATGCCAACAACGGAAATTTCATTGCTGGTCACCAAAGGCGGATATGACGTCAGAAATCAAAGATGGCTCCCACGTAAAATACAATTTTTTTCCTTTTTTCTCCAAAATTTTTTAATTGGGAACTATTACACTTATACAAATGTTGTAATAAAGTTATTTTAAGGATACAATATTGTAGCTATTTAAGCTATCACTTAAGAAAAAAACCCTATAAAATAAGGCATAAGCCATTGTTTTCTTAATTTTTCCTGCTTTACAGACATTTAAGTTTTAATAGATATTTATTCATGCCGGTACAAAGAAATTAATTTAAGTGGTTCTTAATAAATATTCCACATCATACACGAGTTTTCTTTTGTTATTTTATATGATCCATTATAAAATTTCGTTTCTAATAGGTTGAGAAAGCTTTGGTGTTAGTGACGCATTGCAAACACAGCGGTTTGAAATAAAGGTAAAAACTGAGAAAGTCACTATTAAATTCGAAAGCATTTTATAAGTGTATAATACTATTGCTACTTATTTTCATTCAGGAGTTACTACACCCAACAACCCTTATTACTATTCGTCTGTACAATTTGGTAGCTAAGTTTTATGGACGCAATCTAAATTAAGCAACACCCAGGCCGACTCTCCATAAAACTTAAGTCCCCCCTAAACTACTATACCGTTGTGCTGGATTAAAGGAGAGAACATGTATTCCTGCTTCTCGTTTCAAGCAAACGTCCAGCGAGAAAGGCCATGTCCTTTCTGGGAGCCGACTCTGACTTGACAGCTTGGCCGTTGCGGGATTAAAGGTGCTTATTTCTGGGAATAAATTGAGACCGTTGGCTTCCGAGAGTCTATTAGATGTGACCATAATGAATGAAATCTTAGCGACCCTTAGGCTTGGCAGGGAAGAAATTAAGGGAAGGGGTTTATGGTGTACGACTGCAGTCGCGAGTTTAAATTTATTGCAGTGCGAGAGGATTGCTATTGGCATTTTGCAGTCCTGCTTTGGTATGTCAGTAGTCTCAAGAGTTGAATTTTCTTCGACTATAGAGTCTGTTACGACATACTCTAAAAAATATTTGAAAGTGTAAAAGTGTGAATAAAATCTTTTGTTCTCGAGAAACAAATTCAATACTCTAATTTTTTTTCTCATTAATTGAATCTTGACCCACAAAAGAAACTGCTGGGCCATGTGTCATATTGAGACCCGCCTTCTGCCTTTCAACGGATTTCACTGTTGAGGTTTTTTTTTTAATCTGAACTTTATAAATACATGAATTTGATTAAATAATAAAGGAATATTAAGTATTAAGTATGTGTGTGTGATTTTGATATTTCTATAAATTAAAATTTTTCAACAAAAGAAAAACCCTTCCGTATCTAACCAATTCTTAATTTTAGCATTTTGCTAAATCTTTATTCCTCATATCAGATTTTTTGCTAAAAAATGTTTTTTTCTCTAGCTTAAACCATGTTTCTTTCGCATACTAATCAGATTGTGAATCAAGATTTTGATATTCTCTTGGAATCACATAGACGAAACCTATTAGAGTTTTACTCTATTTACCGTTTGTCATGATAAACCTTGTCTTCGAAGATTTTCATATAGTTTCACTTAATTTACGACAAATTTTTTATATTTTCAAAGAAAAAAATATTACATTGAAAAACTAAATTTAACTAGTTTATGAAAATATCTTTAAATTATATGTTTCTATTCTTAAAGTTTTGGTGAATTCTAGAGAAAAACTTTTTTAATTACTTCAAATTATTTTGAGGATTCTAAAAAAAATCTCAATTTTAAAGTATTTAAATTTTATTAGATTGCCGATAATGTAACATTTACAAAGCAAGCAATGTCAAACAACTTATATTACCAATCCTATCACAACGGCAAATGGATACAATATTTTATGATGAAATAAATTAATTTCACGTTTGAAAAATGTACTTAAAAATACTATCTAAAATAAATATCTTTCAGACTGATAAAAGTGTTATAGAAAGTTACAAATATACTAATTAATACTAGAACTTTACACATTTTGCCTAAAACTTTTAAATTTTTGGTTGATAACCAAAATTAATTTTTTTGTAAACATTGAGTTCCATGTAGGTTTTGTCTCTCATTATTTTAAATGGCTAAAAAGGTATTGATTAACTTAACAAGTCAGGGTTGAAACAAAAATATGAATGAAAAAACACTAGGTGTATTGACAAGTTACAAGGCACAATGTTAAATTTAAAAGACTCATTAGTATAATTTTTTTTTCAGAATGTTGATTAACAATAGATAGTTATCGTTAGATTTGCTGGATATTTTTAAGGAAAACATTTTGATTACACAATTTATGAGTTAGAACCAATAAGTATTCTAACTTTTTAGAGAGTTCCATTCATGGATGTGACGTATTTTTGGAAAGTTGGTTGACGTTTCTTCTGCTAATTGTTATCACGAAAGTTTTATAAATTGAGTAAGTTCAGTGAGCAGCGTTTGTAAGGATTGCGAAGCGATCCAAAATGTCCTGAGTAAGCAGTTTACGGGGTTGGTGAGCGATGCGACTGCGAGCAGGGGCGGTAGCTGCATAGTTTATAGGGGTTTTTTTTTGCAATTTTTCTGTATAAAAATAATTTAAGTCATTTTCATCAATATCTTAAATTTTTCTACCACCGCATTAATAATAAAATTTGAAACAATTTTATTAATTTTAATATTTATAAGTATTAATTTTATAGAAATTATTACTTAGATATTAAAATCTACGACCATCAAAATATGTAGAAAATACCCTAAACTTATTGCTTGAATGTTTTAGGAATTCTAATATATAGACACAGGAAGGACTTAAATAGCCTTAAGTAATTCTCTTCTTAAAATATATTTGAATAGCTTTCTCTCTTGTAAACTCTTGTGAAGTTCTTTGAAATACTCATTTCTCTTTAAAACTTAGAAACTCTTAACTTTCTAAAGCTAACTTGGACAACTATTTTCTAATCATGAATAAAAAATAAGTTTCTTAAGTTAACCACTTTGTTGGAGACATTTCAAATATTAGCTTTGTTTGACTTCCTCAGACATATATATTGGCGGGTTTATTAAAGTTTCTGAACTCGAATTAAAAAGGTAGTGCAGCTAAATTTGAATTTTTGTTATGAAACTGGTTTTACTGATTAAAAAGAATACATATATACAACAATCATTTTTACTTTAATTAACTGCTCCATGACATTTTTAATAATATTTTTGAATCGAAGTTCAATTAATGTTAATAATTATATATTAAAAATCGTTAAATAGTATGTTTTTAACGATATGTGACCATTTTAAGGGTTATCGAAGGTAAATTTTATATTTTCATGAATATATTTTTTAAGCATTTAGAAAAAATATAAACTCCTGCTCTCATTTTTATAATTTTATTCAACAAAACCTGCACATAATTTGTAGCTTTCAATGCTGAATATTTTTAAAAAATTTTAAAATGTACAGCAATATATTCCAACATTTCCTTTTGCTCATATACATATTTAAAGAACCTTCAAAGCTCATTTATTGCTCTCACTTTACAATACAGGATTTCTTATACCTTTCTTTTTCAATAACTTATTACAATCGTACCTTTTGCGTAGCCTTACTTCTTACTTTTTTATCTTTGAGGTCAAATGAAAACAAACTTTTCATCTTTTCTTTACTCTGCCCAAATGATAATCAGTTAGTATATGTATACAAAGGCACTCTTGTGTCTAGACAGAGTCCATTGTTATTGAAACCAAACACAAATACACACAGTATTGTGTTATTTATCAACAAATATAAATCATTCTTAGGGTATTTATTCTTCTTATTTTTCCGCATACCCTATTACAAAAGCACAAAGAAATTAACTTTTTATAGTAAATAGGAAAATGTTACATAATTTATTATCCATGATACTTGGTAACAGTAAAAGGTTCAACAGGGAGTGTCAATAATGCTGGAAAATATTCTCAATTGGAGGATATTCGAATAAATCTTCATTTTCCAACTAGAATCTAATATACAGGGTGTTTTAACATGCCCGCCCAAACTCTGCACAGAAAAATTCCTTGCGTGGAGTAGATTTTTTTTTCAAAGAACTATACCTCAGGACCATTTTTATTTTTTCGAAAAATTTGACGTCACATCCTGTAAAAAAATAAGCATTTCATTCCATGGCACGACTGTCTTAATTTTTTTTTCATCTTAGTATTTTATTATGATTCTGAAATCTTTTTAAGTTTCATCTTATAAGAAACGAATAAAATATTTGGTCCATCTTTATATTTCAAGTCCATTTCCATCTCATTATTTTGAAATAAATTTATAATTCTGTCTCAGAATCAAGACTATTTATATTAAGGAAATTGTTAAACTGTTTTAGAAACTATTCCTATACAGAACTTTAATCTATGCAAAATAATTGTTGTTTTTAGAAAAATATGTCAGTAAGTATTTGACAGAATATTTTTCTTTGTCAATTATTTGCCCATAATTTTCAATACTAACCTCAAAATTTTACCTTTTCAAGTATTTTTATCTTAAGGAATAAAAGAAGATATTTTCTACTTATTCGTGTATCAAACTGTCGGAATTATTTTTTTTTAATTTGATGGTTGAATTAAATATTATGTCTAAAAGTGTTAAATAACTTAGCAAAGATAAAAGTATGCAAAACTGTATAACCAATTGCTTTCATTTCACCATTTGTATAAACACGTATTTTCATTTTATTTTAAAACTATTGAGTTTGAATTTTTAGAATCACTCACTAAATAAACACTTAACGGCTGTTTTCACCACCAACTTGACCCAAGGTTAACCTGGAATCAAGCTTTTTTGAAATCTCTGATTGGCTTAAAACTTGTTTCACTTTTTCAACAACCAATTAGAAATTTAGATTCCAGGTTGACCTTAGATTAGGTTAGGGGTGAATACGGCCGTTATATTTCTTAATATTATTTCTAAGGTTGTAAGGTGTCATAGCATACTATCCTGTTTTCAGTGTAAAATAATTTACAAAAATTTTTAACACTTAATTTTTAATGCATTTAAATTTTAACTATTATATCAAATAATGATATGTTTCTCATTTACATATCTTGCAATTATTAAACTTCGTTCTCGTAATTGACCACCATTTCAAAAGATATTCTGTCTACAATATATATTTTTCTCACATAATTGGTAACTACCCTAAATGTCCCTCCCAGCGAAATTTTACAATGGCTATAAGCATTCCTTACACCTTCCCATGCTTTTGAAAGGATAAGCGCTAAATGTATAGGATGTGAAAACTGTCGGGTAATAAATCGTGTATATTATACTTTGCAATGGCATTAATGTTTTGAAATGATTCATTGGCAATTTCTAGCTCTGGGTAGCCAGGTTTCCCAGCCTATCTGATTGATTTATATTGCTATTCGGCCAAGTTAAATTGCATTTTAAGGATAAAATGGGAAGGCAAAGAGATATCTAAATATTATATCTAAAGGTGAGATGGAAGTAAACATCTTTTTGTTTGGGCATTGTGAGTAGGCTTTAGCTGATGACTCTTTCAAAGAATATTTTGGATTTTGGATTTAAACGTACGTTAAGATAATTTTACGAGCTATGGAGGAGATGAACATATATGACTTGAAATAATTATTCACATTGTAAAAGATATTTATTCATAAAATTACTGCATAAAAATTATGAAAACAGAATTTGTATCTTAGTAATTTGTAAATTTTCGCATGTCTAAGTAAATCTAAGAATTTAGGAAAGAACAATTACTTGGTATGTGATTCTTATTTTCCCTTCTAAACTTTAAAAAAAAATTAAAACTAATAGGAACAAAAGACTATGAAAAGAATCATTGAAATCCATAAAGACTTAAATTAATGATCCTATTTCACTTAATTTTCTATAGTATTCATTCTTATCTAGAAGATTATTAACCAATAAAGAGCTTAGAACAAAAGATACTACACTTGAAATCATTCCTTATTCATATCTACGAATTTTTTTAAATAGTTCAACTGTGAACTAAGATAATTCCAGTAACTCGATCTTTGTCATACATTCTTTAAACATTTAAATTATTATTCTTAATCAGTTCCATACATACTTTTCACTACATAATGTAAAAATCAATGATCTTTTGATTTTATTCCAAATTCACAATAATTCACATCATTGACGGTTAAGTGAACATAAATGCCCAGATTTTTTTACGCACCATTATAATCCTTTCAGAAAATTTCTATACATTATTCTGTTTTCATACATTTGAATCATGTTGTAATGACTATTATCTTCGTATTCCAAGGGGAAACTTAGGCGTAGGCAAAACGATGAACCCGTTCAAGCGAACGCATTACTGACTTACGCTCTAATTCCCTTCGCTTAAACTCTGGCCCTTTGAGGACAGAAACACTCCTCTCATTCGGTCCAATCGATGGGTCCAATAGACAACTCAACTGTATTACTCCGGTACTAGGCCATATTTAAATGCTCCTTGCGCAAATGTTAGTGCTTCCGGTAACTGTATTGGTTTATCTTCCAATCTGTTAACAACTATTGGTGATGAACCTCTGCCTTCCTTCGGATGGTTTTTGTAGTCCAAAGCTAATAATGCCCTATATATTGAGAGAAGTATACACTATACAGTCATATAAGGTTGTGAACACTCATAAAATGTTTAAGAACCTTAAAATTTAGATTATATTTAAAAAAAAAGGGGAGGATAAGGTCAAGTACTTCGAAAAAGGATCCTTTAACAACTCTCTGACTGAACTCTCTGTCAGAAAACTCCTAAAAAATTTATTTATTTTAATTTGTCTAGAGACAGTCTTTTATTTCGATGCAAATAGTTCAGAATAGTCTGGAATCAAGACCGCAAATCAGATTTGCAGTTTACTATGAATCGATATTGGATCATTTTGTTATCTTAAACGATTGAATCGTTGATTCGTAATGTTCTTAAACTGCGGAACCCATTCATTTTTGTGAGGCTTTTATTTTAGGAGATTATCGTCAACCTTGCTTCTCTTAACAATCAAATATGAAGTAAGTATAAATGGAATATTTCCAATATAAACTATATTAAAATAAATAAAGCACTTTTATAATGAAACTTAAATATAATTTGTAATTTGCTACGACCATAATGTCTAAAGGAGAAAACATAAGAATAAAATATATAAAAAATGGGAAAACATTGATAAGCAATGTATTAAAAGTAATGGAATAAGTATACAAATTATTTCTATGACATTATAAACTTTTTAATGGGTGATTGAGAGGTTTTTCAAAATGTTGTTTATAATGTTCACCTTTTTAACGATTGTGAAAAAAATACGACAAAAACCACGATAACTCACTATTTTTATCTTTATAAATATTAGAGAACATCAAATTGTTTAAAATAAAATATTTTTATAGTATGTTAATATTGAAAACTAATTTGTCACAAACAATATTTTCTATAAAAACAAAATGTAGAAAAAAAATCATCGAATCTTATGTGCGCCATCATACCC
This sequence comes from Tetragnatha montana, assembly GCA_963680715.1. Classification (NCBI taxonomy): domain Eukaryota; kingdom Metazoa; phylum Arthropoda; class Arachnida; order Araneae; family Tetragnathidae; genus Tetragnatha; species Tetragnatha montana. The sequence goes on from OY796675.1 coordinate 36,668,384, forward strand.
GACTTTAGTCTGTATATGAACAGAAGTATTTCTATATATTTTTAAAGACAATTCGGTGATGAAAAAATATAGGTTGCTGAAAACATTTCTCCAAGTTGAACTCAGAGGGACTAAAGGAATCAAAATTCTTCACTTTTCACTTTTGAAACCTTTAATCAAGCTGATTTTAGCATTACATTATCTTTTACTCCCCATTGCGTAAATGCTAATGCATTCAGCGACAGTACCATATCGGTTTATCCGGTCATTCCGCTAACAGCTCTGGTATCGAACCTGTTTTTTTACAGGATTAAACTACCGAAATCCCCAGCTATTCTGTCGCTTTTTCGTGGGCGCTTTAACGCAAATCCAATATTCAATCTTATCCCGATAAATGGCGATTCCGTGGCGAAAAAAAAAAGCGGTGAACCCCTATCGAACGCCTTTTTACACCCACAAAAACATCACTATGACGAGAGAGAATCTTCTTGTGAAACTATTCCAGTATTCTCCCAACGTTATTCAATGAAGTGTCAATTTTAGTATAGATGGATGAAAGCTTGAACGAAGTGGCATAAATCATTCTGAAAGGCAAGGGATGTGACGGTAGCTTTCGATTTCTGAGTTTATGGTGGATTCGCTTCTCTTTTTATTTTTTGCCCGTTTGACTTGAAAATGGAACGGGCGGTAAAATTCATATCCGAACGTTTGACTTCCAGTCATGTCACTCTCTGGACAAAAGTCCGAATGGAATACTTCTGGGACACCTGAGCTGAATGGGATGCATTTGAAACAGTCTTTGAAGAAATACTTGCAGAGAATATCCGAAAATAGTTTGTTGAAAAGGATGTAGTAGGTCACTTCATAAAACAGACGATTATGTGCTTTTTTTTATATAAATTTTGCCTCTTCATTCAAGCCTCTTCATTCAAAAATAAAGTGATGTAAACTCTAATATTCAGCATTACAGTATTTTATAAAAGTTAAAAGATTTTTCGATCTTTAAAATTTTTTTCGTATTTTTATGAGAAAAGTTCACCAAAACGTAAATTTTCATATGAAGTTTAAAAATTTTGTTTTAAAGAATAAGAATATTAGGAATTAGTGAAACTTCATGTCCTATTATGATTTGGTGAACTCTTATAAAGCAAACGACTATGGTATTAAAAAAAGATGGGTACTATAAAGTCAAGACTTTTAAAGCTCAAAAAGGAATTACTGGAATACTCTGAGTAGTATGCACTTAAATATTATCGATCAAAATTTTTCATGTTCTTGAAAAAGAAAGGAGTTGCTTTCATAATTCCGTATCATTCGTTTAAATCTTATCTAATTACCTACGTAGTTACAACATGTTTTAAACACTTCAATAGTTTATTTAACAGAATAATATTCCTTAATTATTTTAATGAACATTGATTCGTGCATTGTAATAATTTGAATCAGAAACGCATTTACCATATCAGAGTCTAAAAAGATTTAAATCAATATACAACCCAAACTTCTCACCAGTTCATAAAAAAACGCTTTAAAACTAACTCCCAAATAGCAATTGAACTGAAAATTCCAAACACGCCCAGTTCTCTCCAAAATCTCTTATCATCGATCAATCAATCCATTATCAATCAAATAACCCACTTAATCATCATTTACCAGTTGACTTTAACACTCACGGGGCAGAATTTTAATGGGCAGGAAGGCTACCCCATCCCTCCACAATGCCGGACAATAACTCACATCAAAACGAATTCAAATCACCATTCACGACCATTCACTCATACACACAAAGATTCCTCGGCTCCATTGTCATTTCCACCAATCAGAGATACCCAAATCGCCAGGGAATTATCTACAGTCCGGCTCCGGAAACAACCCACCGCTATAAATCACACGCACAAACCGTGTCGCTCTTTGTTTAGAATTCAGCCCTCTCCATATAATATATGTATTTATCTGCAATCGCAGTCGTAATCAATCCTCAGATTGATAAGATGCGCTGGGAGATGCTTGTTGGGGAGATTAAATTATTTAAAATTCATGAGAAGAGATTGTTGTTAAGGGCTTGATATGTTTTCAATAATTGATTCCCGCGTTTGGGTCAACCAAGGGGTATAGTGAGCATATGAGTTCATTTGAGATGGAACTAGATATGGATGGAGGAACTGGTCTGACCCATGCGTGGAAATTCGTGTTGCAATCGGGAATAGGAGTTACCTGGGGAGAAATGTGTTCTAGCATGGTACTATGATGTCTGAGGTATGAATTATTGGTGAGTGACACATATTACTTATATGAAGATAAACAATCTGGTAGTATTATAATACACACAAGCATTGAACTTCTATGTAAAAGTTTGGAATTACATTGTCCAGTTATAGTATTACAAGTAAACGAAATTTTACGAATAAAAAGTCAGTTATCAGTAACAAATAATCTATGCTGGCTATTTCATGCGAGATAAAAGGTTGGGTTTTTTTTTCATTTTTTTTTTGGTATGCTTAAACATTATATTAATGGCAGATAGCTAAAACATTATTTTAGTGGAAAAAATGAACTTAACCAACATAACAAGTTAGCAAAGTAAAAAAATTAAAAAAGTTTACGAATATCTCTAAGATTTACTTATGTTGTATAGTATTCTTATTTTTATATTTGAAATACTGTGGCCTATTTAATGGCTATGCAGGAGGTTATATTCAACCCTTTCAGTAGTAAAATCAGTACCAAAACTGCCCTAAATTTTCCGTAGGATTCAACGGTAATCTCGATAAGCTTAGGATGGAAAGGGATAATGCTTATATGAGTAAACCTGTGGTTAATCTGAGATTTTCTAAAGTAATTCCACTTAAAAATCTTAAGAATGTACTCGAAAGAAAAAAAGGAATTAAAACTATTTGTGTGATAAAAAAACAATCATCTTAGATAATCAATTAATTAACTACTTAGACCTTCAAGTAATAATTGCTCTTTAAAAATTTCAATAAAAACAAACTAAAATTAAAACTATTGATGATAAAAGTAATAATTAGGATAACAATCTTTGAGTACAATGTTTGAATATAAATTCAGTATGATAAAAGTAATTTTAAAATAAAACAAGTATTGAAATAGTAGAAACTGGCAAGTATTCCATCAAAATCCCCTATCACAAGTTGAACGATTAACAACTTTGATAAGACAATACAATAAACTCCAACAATTAGACCTTATTCTTCAATGAACTTAACAAGATCAGGGACAGGAGAGTTAATCAACTGGAGCAATTTGAAGCGAAAATAAGCCAACACTAGGCCGACATAAAATTACTAATTGTTGAACTGTAGCTCAGGGTCTGTATTTAGGCTGCCTTTTATTTCTGGTAGACATATGGGACCTGGAAAGCACATTATGTTAACGATCTTTTCAAATTACTGTTAATTAGAAGACGAGATGATTTTCCCCTGGGTCTCCTGGCTCGTACGTGTTCGGAGAGTTAACTGTAACCGATACCACCCACCGCCGCACCTACCCCTCATTTTTAGCAACAAATTATGCCCTAATTCTTCTGGGTATATTGGCCATTTACAAAGTTTGCCTGGCTTCAGTTAATAGAGGATGTTTATTTGGATCTGGGTTTGTTTAATTTAATCCGTAGATGGGCTCAATTAATGCGCCTTTGTCATGTGTGATGATGTGCATTCTTAAATTAATTAATGTGTATTATTCTTTTAAAAATAAGGTCATTTGTGGTACTTCTTGAATTTTAAAGCAGAATAAGCAAAGTATTTTGAAGTTGAAATTTTTAATTGACCTAATTTATTATTTGAGTAATGTATTAGAGTGATTTTATTTTTATTTAAAGTTCAATGATATTTATATTTTACATCCAGTTAATAAATGGATGTAATTAAAATGAGGACATCAATTAAGAATTACGTTGCTTTAAATATATTTTAATTAAAACGTTTAATAAATTCGTTTTAAATTGGAAATTCAATACTTGATTTCCTCTAAGATTGAACTATTGCAGTTTAATTAATTAATTTTACGGCAACACACTGCATTATAATGGGCAAAATGAAGTAAAACTACTAATTCTGTACTAATTGTAATTTTTAGAAAATCAGCCTCTTGCAAGGAAATCGTAAATTTTAGTGTTTTATTTTCATCCTTCGTTACTATTGATAATACGATGTTTCGCACAAAACAATAAACTTTCATATTTCAAAATATGTTATTTATTGTGAAGCAAACTGTTTAGGACTGCATCACCAACATACCCGTTATGAAGATATCTTTCAGCAATATTTTTTATTTAAAATTATTCTCCTACCTATTGTAGCAAACCATTTTAAGTTATGCATGAAATAGTACTTTAGGTAACATTAAGGAAATTATGGGAACCATCTATTTTTCCGAGTTTAGCAAATCGTTAGAAACACTAACGCGGGCCTTTTTCTATACAAATCGATAACTTATTAAGGAACCATGGACGTAAATTCTAGCTACATACGGGAAGACTGTCTGAAATTGGAGCATTCTACTAAGTACTACTGGATATTAACTGGAAACTTTCCGCCAGTCAGACACACTACCAAATCCATCAACTTATCAAATCATAAATTTTCAATGTTTTTCTTCTTTTTTTTTTTTAAAAAAAGTCGTATCGTAAAACAAAAAACTACATGTTCTACATCCTTTGGACCGCTATAAGAAACTTGATAGCTCTTAAACGTGCATGGCATCTTATTAGCGCTTCACGAGTCCACCACTTCAGAGCATAACTATGAGCGGCCTGTGAATTTACGACCTTTACTAATGTGTACTAATTAGCAAGACTACCACGGGCGTCTCTCGGGGAATGAGCTCCCTAAGTATGTCCGTGTCACCCCCGCTCGGATATTCCGTTTCGCCTGGCTTAATTTCTTGGAAATACTGCTTGTTCCAACATTAATTCCTCGAGGAGCTTGAATGCAAAACGCGCTGTAATATCTCGCATTATCTCATAACTCTGAGAAAGTATACTGACGAATAGTTTTCTCTTTAAATACTTAACGCGGCTATTGCGACGGATGTTTTAGTAACGAGCTGTACTAAAGTTACCCTCTATTCCCGCAGACTTGGTTTTAACGATGAGTCTAATTCTCTCATGTATCATTTCGGTAGGGAAATATGGGATTTGGTGATTCTCTAAGGGATGTGAAGAGGATTACTGGTCAAATTATATATTTCCCCGAAAAGTACGGTGCATTTCATTTGAGCCATTGGTGGAGAAATGTATTCCACTTTTTAAACGAAATACAAGAATCTTTTTGAGGTACGAGGGAATAAACAAACTGTGTAAAGTAATTTTGAAAAAGCTGAAACATTTCCTCAAGACTTGAATATAAATTAAAATTTATTAAATATTCCATTATTTTAAGTCCCACAGAGAAAAAGTGCTTTTGGTACATGTAAAAAGACATTTTATGAAAATGTTGTTTTTATGTTCATTAGGGAATTTATGCAGTTTAATATTTTTTTAGATTAGGTATAATTCTTGAAAACGTACTTAAGTCGTCTTCATATTTAATGTTGGTTTCAATGTTTCTGGATTTAAAAAAATGAACACAAGATATTTTACATCTCTCTTATTTTGACCATCTATGTGATGCTATTTAAATTTTTATTAACCATTTTAACTTCATTTCGGGATCTACATGCAAAGAAAGTCAGACAAATTTAAAACTATTAATTATACTTAGAAAATTACATCTATACTTTTTTCGTTGAGAATAGCGTCAAAATGAAACAGTACGCAATTTAAGGATATATTTCTCCTATATTCTTCAGGTTTGAATAGTAGTTTGTTGAATTGAATGTTGGATATATTAGTAATATCTCTATTCTAAAAAAGTTTTTGTTGAAAGGTTTCCAGCGACAAACTTTTTAATTACTGAACCGAATGACAGATTTCTGGTATCAAAATGCAGTAAAAGAGATGTTGGATATTTTTTAAATCTCAATTTTAAAATATTTCCATATTTTTAGATTACGGATAAGGTCGCAGTTAAAAGCAAGTACTGTCAAACAACTTATCATAGATCATTTTCAATCACATGACTCGGACCTAACAACGGCCTTAGCAACAGAAGAGTTACAGTTTTTTGCCCTACAGTGGTTAACAGTTACAGAAAATGATTAGCCGTGGAATACTTCTATTGGAGCATTTGCAATCCCGTGATCCCAAACCTAAAATCCGCCTTAGCAACAGTTAAAAGCCCTACAGAAGATACACAGTTAAAAGAAAATAACCGGTTGTGACGTCACCTGAAAACACTCTATAGAGCATTCGCACATGACGTCACTTGGAGGACAAAATCAACGTTGCTAAGGCTGTTGTTAGGGGCGGGACATAGAAGTATCCAATAGCAGCATTCGCACATGATGTCACTGGAGGAATAAAACAACGTTGCTAAGGCCGTTGTTAGGCAGAGTCATGTGATTGAAAATGCTCTATATACATCCAATCCCAACGAATAATTAACGCCATATTTTATGATGAATGTACTTTAAAATACTTTCCAAATTAAACAGCATTCAAAGACTGATAAAAATAATCTAAAAACTTATGCTATTTCATACTAAAATTTCACATATGTTGTCTGAAATTTATAATTTTTAGTCTGATAATTGAAATTAATTGCTAACATTGAGTGTCATGTTGGTTTTGTCTCTATTTTCAATAGCTTAAAACGTATTGTTTAACAAGTTTGAAGTAGAGACCCTATATATAGAGAGACTGGACAATGAACTTTTCTCCGCCATTTTAGTTACAAAATGCATGGATCTCCATAGACTGTAATGCTAATTCATCCGCCTAAAACTCTTATTATTGCACAAAAATCAAAGCGAAAACTATATCAAAAATTTCAACAATTCATTCCGAACACGAATTGATGTTCTTTATTTTGTTATTAATTATTTTTATCTTAGAAAAAGCATTTTAAAAAATCAAAGTGAGTGTGAATGATTGTTGGGTTGCCATAGGCAACATTTGGCACGCTATCGCTCTTTTCGAGGAGAAATGTTATGGACTAGTAGCCAGGAAACTAGTCTCAATTCCTAGTTGTATTACTTGGTTTTTAATTTCTTATCCAAATAGATGGTTCACTAGTCTTGGTAGCCAACGGCGGATGCCAATAAAGTCGCCAACCAGTTAAACAATTAAATATTTAGTTTTTTGAATTTATTTGGCAATATTTATGAAAGAAAGTAAACAAATAAATTTTTAATAACTTATTTGTTTACATTTTAACTCTTCTTTTGGTATTTTTCAAAACTTTTAACAGCATTTTCCACGATTTTCAACATTTCGTAATGTTAAAGTATAGGAAAGTTGTAACTAAAATGGCGGAAATACCGATAATACCGGTGAGCCGTTGTCCAGTCTCTCTATATATAGGGTCTCTAGTTTGAAGGGTCTCTATAAGTTTGACAAGTTTGGATTGCAACAAACAAATGAATGACAAAATAGGTATACTAACGAGTTACTAGGTACCATATTATATTTAAAAGATTCATTGGTGTACATTTTGTTTCAGAATGTTGATTAACAATAGTTATTAATTGACGTGATAGATATTTTTAAAGAAAACATTTTGATTAAATTATTCATAATTTAGAGTTAAATTTGAAAACAAATTGGAATTTTCTACAGAAGAGTTTATTAATTCAATATTTTGAAAAGTTACAAATAATTATTATTGCTAAAATATAGATATTTATACACACAATACTTGAGTGAAAATTTCGTTTAGAATCTTTATATATTCTCTTAACGAAGAAAATGTTAATTTACATATTTATGAGAAGTCAACTATAATGTTCATATCGATTTTAAAAGAAAATAACACCCTTCCATCAAATTATCTATCAAAAAATATGCGCTGAATTTATATATACAACGTGAATAATAATTTATTCCACGTGCATTTTTTAAAATTTAAAATTAAATTAGAATAACTTAATTATTTACCATCACATGAATAGTTTTCGATGGTCTAACTTTCTAAACAAAGAAATATCCTCACCAAGGTTGCTTTAATTAAATCCAAAACGAACTTATTTCTTTTCACTTTGAGAAAATTCAATTTAAAAAATCGAAAAAGGAAATAAAACTCTTTTGTACTTTCTCAGGCGTTTTTTTTTTTTAATATCCGAAGAAAGTATCCATCGTTCAGTGTCTTAATTAAACATAGACACTGAAGCAGGAAAACCGGTTTTAATGAAACTATTGTATTTTTACGAGCACGCTTGAGTTTGTAATTGATCAGCCTTTAATTAAATCTTTAAGAAATGTACATCTCCACTTATTTCAATTCAAATATTTAACCTCAATAAATTGTTTTTGATCAAGAAACACTACTAATTGCATTCCTTCTTTCTGTTTTGACAGTTTTTTGAGTAAGGGGAAGAAAAAATATTTCTGACGTACGAAGTCAAACAATATGCTGATGTAAGATGCTTTAGTTTTTGTTTATTAAAAATGTTGAATAATCAGGTGTCATTTGCTACTACTGAAAAATATCCTATTATGCATTTATAACCCTTTTGGGACTGTTGGCTTACCGGTGGGTGTGAATCGCTTTTGCGTCGCCCTATATCTGTTATACTGAAATCAATCGAAAGAGAACACCTTGATAATGCATATATATTCAACTTCTTAGCTAATATAAACCTATACGCGTGTTCTGAAATCCTCAGAATACTCGTTTTTCATTAAATATTTGGGAGAGTTGATATGGTAGTTCTCGTTATTTATTTCTTGTAGGTTTGTATAAGTTGAAATGGAATTATTTATAGTTTTAAACATAAATAATCTATGCATTCAAATGTCTGGTTGTGAAATGGGAATTGAAATCGATAAATCATTTGGCTATTATTCTCAGAAGCTTCAACGATTTCCGAGCACCTTTACGAGTGTTACGAGTTTACAATAAAGCGGAATTAAAGTTGTTTTTGTTCCGGATATAGGTTAATAGATTTTTATGAATAAGTGACCAAGTAATATCCATCTAAGGTTAAGTGGAAATGTTTATTATTTACAAATTATTTGCTTTATAATATTTTCCAAGTGGTAAAACAGTGGTAAAATAAATGTTTCAAATTTATTCAGAATTAACTTCAAAGATGTTCCATTCAAAAATTAGACACCTTTAAAATTAGATTTTGTTTTCGAAGTTCGACTTAGAAGGGCTAAATACCCGTCCCCAGGCGGTGCCGTCCTGTGAGAGCTGTTTGTTAGTTGATGATCTCGTCGTGAAAGAGTGAAAAGTTTCTTTCAAGAAAAATAAGTTTTAAATATTCTATAACTCTACAAAGAATAAACCAACTTTAAACTTAATATTTAATATACTACTTCTCATTGTAAATAATTCAAAACTTAGAAATTTAGGGTTCATAAATAACTCTTCTTGTACACAAAACAGTTTTCATGCAGTGGCAAAACATTGTGATACATTCATTATTCAAGTCATGTAGAGAGGTCCTCTTTTCTATTCTTATTTATTATGTAGTTTGAAAAATACACCTACACAAATCAGTTATTTCTCAAATTTATATTTCATTCCATACCGCTTAACGCATTTCAGTATTTCATAAGTTGTAGATACCATTTGTAAATATTTGACTCATGCTGTTCATTATAACCGTTTTAAAATATAAAAAATATGTTGAAATGTAAAATTGATTATCTTAAAACATATAGGTATTGCACTGAGGCTTTTTTTTCCTGATTTGATATAGTTAGGTATTAAATATTTACATTAAATGATATAGTATTTAAAATTACAATTCTTAGTTAGAATTTCACGTTTCCCAGAAATATTTCATCAAGATCCCAGTCTCTGATTGCGATTTCTTGGCACTTGTTCGTCACAAAAGATAATTTTCTTTTCGGTGCAAATCTCATCCCCATTGTTACTACATCCATCCCCTTTCACATATGCAAAACTATTACTTGATACGCACATAAAGCAATTTGTGATAAACTCAATAAACCGAGAATAAAACTCCATCAGACAATAGATAACCGGAATTAACCGAGGAAATACCAAAGTGATTTATAGCATCGCCCAATGACGTGACTAAAAGAGACAGTGAATTAAGATAAATGAAATCCAATGACCAATCACTTAAGCACACTCCCCAGGTGTTACTCTATTCGGAGGGATGCCAAGGGGCATGAGATTCACCGAATTCCGATGGCACCGTGGCCTACGTGACAAGAGCGAGGATCCCTTGCATTCTTGGGGGATGAAAGGTACTTCGGAAACGGATTTTTACGTGAGCATGTAGCAGCAACTGTATTGATCAGATGAGACACGATGTAATGGCCTTTCTTTGAGGAGGTTGGGAGATATTATGAGATTGGTGGGTTGAGTGAATTTTCATAATTGAGGAGGGGTGGTGGTTTGTTTGTTTGTTTGTTGTGTTGGATCGTTGTGGGGGTAGGTATTGAGGGGTTGTTTGTTGTTGGTTTAAATTTGTGATTCAGAATAGGAGTTTATTTTATTATATATCAAACAGATATGGGGGTTCGGGGATGATTGTGATTTTCAGCGCAATTTTACCCAAAGATACACTGTATTTTTAATATCTCTGTTGTGAAAAGAGTGTTGAAATAGTTTGAAAATAGTGATAATTGAAATGTTCTATGAATGATTGGTGATTATTTTGAGCCTTCATTTTTAATGTCTGCTCCAAGAATAAATTTAATGCTTTCTATTTAGTAGTTTATTTCAGGCAATTTTTTCTTAATTAACAATTGCGTATTACTATGAAAGTATAGATCGATTAAAACACACATTCTAGATTAGATGAATGAAAAAACGTGAATTAATTGTAAAATATATCAAAACATAAAGCTAAGGAAAGTTTTTTTTTTTTTTAATTTTGAAATTTTTTTTTATAATTTCACTTAGTTGAATAAAGTAAAAGCATGCATTTCAACACATCCTGAAAAAAAAAGTTATTTTTTTTTATCTTGACATATATTTCTGCTTTCTTTCAAAAAAAACCACGCCCCAAATTTCAGACCAATTTAATTCAAACAATTTCAAAACAACCGTAAAAAAGTCGTAAACTTCAAACCAATTCAGGTCAAACGCTACAATCATAAAAACTGCATTCCTTCTGAGAATTTCTAGCTTTAGAGAGAAAGTCTTCATTAAGCCCGCTACTTTTTGCAGATAACTTAATTCAACCCGTATTTTTTTCTAGAGAAAAAAACTGTTCCCGGTTCCTTCCGACTCTTCTCTTTCTCCAGCGGAGAGTCCTTAAGATTAATTCTAAGAGAAACACTCAAGAAATTTAGCCACCTGCTAATGGGAGAACTCTTGAATTCCAGTGAGAACAACCTTACTTTAACTATGTTTAGATTCCCTGGATGACACCCAGAACGTTTTCAAGCTCTTTGCAAGTTTAAATTGTTTGCTTCAGAGGATATCCTTGAGCTGCATATCCAGATAAGAAGGGGATGGCTTAAAGTGCAAACGCTTGGCATTCCTGCTCTTTGGAACGACTCTAAGTATAAATAGAATTTATGCGATACATATTTCATATCAGAGAGTTGATAACAAAGAATATTTACTGCAAAACAGAAAAAAAAAGTTTGAATTTATTTATCGGGTTATTAAATATAGGGGACCGGGTTAGAAATATCTTGAAATCATCTACTTATTTTAGGCTTTGGTCATAACGTGATTCAGTTTATATAGCATGATTGTGTGGATTTTTAACTGCAGAATAAGGACTTGGACGATTGTTGTATGAAATCTTCTACACAGTGAGCAACTATAAATTGACAGTGTTAAGCTAATCTGCAATATTTATGCGCATTATCATATTGACGTTTCTTGTTAGATTTTTTTTTTTATACTGGTAGTATACATTTCAAAAAATAAATTCTCAGTTTTTTTTATATATTAAATCAAAATTTCCGACAGTTTTTTTTTTACAATTCTTTATAAAATATTTTGCCAACTAACTTTCGTACCATAAAGCTAACATTTAAGGTAAAGAATAAACATAAACAAAAGACTTATACTGTAATGAATACGTTGCAAGATACGTGATCACAGTACTAAAAAATATGTTGTTACTTTAAATCATGTTCTGTTCGCACGTAGGCCTAATGAACTACGAACGACATATTTTATTCATGTTTCTACTGTTTATTTCATCTTTTATTTTACTTCAAAATAAAATATTTACTCTCTTTTCTATCAGTTTTTTTTTTCAAGTTATCCCCTTCTTCCAATTCCTTTTACTTAATCCCTATTACTTTAAACGTGATTCCCTTAAGATTCAAAAATATGTTAAAACAGCTTCGACTGTTTATTTCAGTTTAACTTGGATTGTTTCAACTTTTTTTACGTATTAATGAACCTTTCTAGGAACAAGATTAAATGAACCTTTCCAGGAACAAACAAATGATTTGGAGATATTTATAAAGCAAACGTATTTTGTTTCTGTTTTTCAATAATTAATCCAGATTAAAACAAAAACATTAAGAGAGCAAGTAGGCATATCAAACATTTATAAATATAAATAAGTGGATATTTTTGAAAGTAAAGTTTAAAATAAGCAGTAATCCTCATTTTTTAAAACCTATGACAGATACCTAATCCAATAAAGTATTTCAGAACCCATTAATAACTAATTATGGCAAAAGTATAGCATTAACGCAATAATACCCTCTCCCCACTAACACCATATTAAGAGTTTGCATTACAAATAATCAAGTCTAGCTTATTGAAACAATTTCCATAAATTGAAGACAAACACCTGAAACTGAATTTCAACCTCCCTATTTGCCGATAAAAGATAACAGCTTACGCAAATTGTTCCGCACCTGTAACACCCCTAACGAACCACCCCGAAGCCTATTACTGCGGAAAAAGCAAGGGATGTTTCCGAAAGGGTCTTATAAGACGGCCAACCGACTTCTCTGGATGTAATTATAGCTAAGTAAATTAAGGGTGATAATATTTCGCAATCCATTATGCTAATTGATGGCGTGGCGTGATCGGATCCCTATTCTTTTCTATTAAGAGTTTGGTGGGGAAGAGGGCGAAAATTGAGAAAATGCCCGATGTGCTAATTAAGCGATCCAGCTGCGAGCTTCTCCAACTCAATTAGAGATTGCATAATGGGAGGCGCGTGTTGCTGTGATTAAAACCGAATTAATAATGGTGCCACCGTGTTGAGAGGGAGACTAAAAAGTGTGTGTGTATGTTTTGTCTTTGTGTGGTAATTGAGGGATGGATTTTTTGGTGGTAAAAATCACGAATGGGGTGGGGTGCTGCCCCAATGAGCCATTAGGGAAATGAATATCGCTGAGGGTGTTAGATTTGTGAGGATCGGATAGAGGAACGGGAGTAATGTGAAAGGATATTACTTACTCTTCAGAAAATTTGATTAACCAGATCCGTGTGGGGAATTAATTCTTTTTGGGGTGGATTTAATCTTATGATAAGTGATGTGGTTTTTCTGAGTAATTTTGGGTATGACACAGCATGCTATAATCGTTGAGAAAGGCAAAATAATTCCCTTTTGGGGAATTACTCCCCTAACAACGGGAGGGGGATTTAAGTTAAAACTTGCATCTGAACAATTCAATCAAAAGTACTTGCAGTTCTACAGAGCTTAGCTGAATTAATTCCCTTTTTCAAAGATATTTATGCACAGAAAAGATAGTAGACTTTGCAGAGACGGTAATTTAATTCCATGGAACCATATGACTTCGTTATAGTAGACTCTAACTAGCTAACAAGTTAACGTTTTTGATTCTTTAAGCAATGACTCAACATATCTAACTTTAGCCTTAATCGGTATGGAAGTACCACATTTTGTTGTAAAATAAAGTATTAATTCCGCCATAATTTTTGTTTGTTAAGGACATAAGTTTCCAAACTTAGAGAGTTAGTCAGTAGAGAAAATAATTCCTTCATTTTTCTTCCAGTAAAGATTTGCATATTTTTGAATAAAACTTGTAGCAGTTCAAAAGATACAATACCTATTGTTTTATTTAACCCATAGTTATTGAACTAAGATACTCGACTTTTATACATAATAGGTGTAATATCTTTTTTTATGAAAATTGAGCAATCGAAGCAATATGCTTCAACCTTGAATAAAAATAACTCTTTTTGATACAAATTAATATTAAAAATGGATTTATTAGGTCAATTTACTGCGAACATTTAACATTTTTGATGACCAAAGTGTAGCGAGATCATAACTTTTCCACTCTTTCCTTCGATTAAAACTCGTAGCTTCTTGGAAGCAAGAAACTAAAACATATTATGGCCATAAAGACAATCTACGATAATTTGATTTATTTCTCACCCGCAAGTGTGCTGGCTTTCGCAATATTGGCTTGAAGATTTAAAATTTGCAATAAAGTTTATGTCAAACGTAAATAATTTCCCGCAAGCTAACTTTGCTTTTCCAACTGCTAACTTACTTTCATGGTTGCAGTTTATGGCTACATAAACATAAAACTTTGTTCATTGCCTTAAGTGGGTTTCTTTCCTGAAATATTTAAAAGAATAGCCTTGAAACATATTTTAATTCGGTTTCCTTCGATGTCACCAAATAGATAGCTTTTCGGTTATTTTTTTTCAGTCTGCTTTATTATGAGAGTAGGATGTACAGATACATATTATATTTTCGCTGCCTTTAAGTATTTTATTAACAGCTGTTGTTATAATTTGCATTAAATTTATTTGATAAACTCCTTTCCAAATTTTTTTTTACCATTTCCCGTGTAATAAATGCAGAATTTAATATATTTTGTAAGCTTTTCACATTTTAACATAACTTTACTGCTAAAAGAAATATTTTTGAAGCAGATTACTTTATTTATTTCGTTTCACGATTATTACACTGAACCAAATTTATTTTTATTAAAACCAATAAGCGGGCTGTAAATATATTGTTAAATTGGAAAATTAAATCAAGGATTAGAGCAGGGCATACAATTACTAAGATATTGGATATTTTTTCCGAGTATGTAGCCAGAATTTGATGTAACAAAGCTTTTCTTGTTTAGTGTTATTTTTAATTAATACGTAATCTAATATATTACGTAAAAACATTGATTGATCTTAAGTTCTTCATGAATTTAGTTTATGGAGGTTCCACAATACTGCACTATAAATAAAACAACTTTCCTTGATCCCCTTTTATCAAAAAATTATTTAATCAATCAACCTTTAATACAATTCATTAAATTGGTCAATAATCTTCCCAATACTGATATATTTTTTGATAACATCCTGAAAATAAAAAGTGATCTGGCTGAATTTTATGTTCTTCTATGCATTGCTAGATATTTGTATTTTATCTGTGTTTTTGTATGTAGTATCCATAGAGATCTAATAGTATATTAGAGTGGACGTCACGTTACCCAGTAATGCTATTGCATAGGAGACTCAGTAACCAACAAGGCGCCGTATTTTCATAGGCCAGCCGTAATGTTAACTCTATGGAGCGGGGTCTCAAAATGGCACATAAATGCATTTAAAAAGTTTCCCAGCTGAAATATCCCATAAAGACCGATCAAAATGCTAATAGGACCAAAAAATGCACATTTTAACATTAAAATTACATACCTTTCGTGCAGTTTTATTGGTTTTTTGTCCCGAACACTAACATGGTTACGTTTTTGTAGAGACCCTTTATGTGTGTGGATATAATACAGTTAACAGATTCAGTTTAGCCTTGACTCATCAGAATAAGGTAGGACATGTAATAAAAATTTTAAAGAAATAATTTCAATCTTCACCGTGCAAGGCCGGGCATATTAGCAAGTAATAAATAAAGTAAAGTATACGAGTAAGTTTTAAGTATGAAATAAATGCTTATAAATAAAACGCAGCAGATGTGTATGCATGTTGTATGGCTCCTGTCATGGTGCATGCTGTATTTAATTTTCAACTGAATAAAAAAAAATAAAAATAAAACGCAAATAAAATGCTTCAACTTGTGAAGTTAAAATCCCTCGTCTTTTTTTTTAAGAAAATGGTAATTTTAAAATATATGGTTAATTATAAACTAGGATTATATAAAGAAAAATATGCATAGAAACATTTCTAAAATTACAATAAAAGAGAATTTAGAATTTTATTAGGTCAGTATTAGATTTTGTTAGTCAATAGAGCCTTATCGACGTTGGCAATGGAGTTAGTTAAATCTTTTAAAATAAAATTTAAACTCTTACACACAAAAGATACGAATATCAATTACTATTTCCTTCTTGAGAACATATATTAGCAATAAAAACTCTTCAATCCCTTTAAGAAACTCTCAACTTTAATCCAATAATTAATTTTGAAAAATGCTAACTAAAAGAAAGTATTTTTCTCCTCCTTTCAGCACTCCTAAATAATTCACATACGGGTAAAAATTTTCCCTACTTTCGAGGATAAATATTCCGAAATGGTGCATTTATAGAACGATTTCCAAAGCACACGGCTTCTTAAAAAGCTGGGAAAAACTCAGCTGTCGTTTTGGAAAGAAAGAATATGAAAGCTCCTCATCGATTTGTTCATTAAAGATGAAGTGAGGAGATGAAAGCAAAAATAGGATGAGGACTCGCGAAGAAGCTTCCTGCTCACCCAGTGTTGGAGGACTTAAAAAATTTATATTTACTCCTGAGAGCTGGCTGGGGAAAATAATGTGGAGTCTTATGCTTAAATTCATTTAATAAATTGATGGATTGCTGGGCTTTTAAGATTGAAACGTTTTAAGATGTCGTGATGCTTGGTGAATTATTCAAAAATAAGTTTTTTTATGTGTGTTGAGATAAATAATGCTTAAGAGTGTTTCACAGTTACTTTTTCTTTTTTGATGTTGTCTTGAATGTTTAATTTTAATTCAAAATTATTTTATAATAAGGCTGTTTTACTCTGAACTACTTTTTTGTCACTAGAAAGTTTCATAAAGTGTTCTTATTGCATTAAGGTCATTTTAGAAATCGTTAAACGGTTATAAGAATCAGGAAATATAACTAGTCAGCATAATTAATTTTTTTTTCTGGATCAAGGGCAAATTGGAGTGATTCTTTTGAAACTTTTTACGCTGAATTCAAGTATGGAAATGTTTTTCTCTATCACCTCTGGTTTCGTTTATGACTCACATTTTAATTTTGACAAAATGTCGTTTCACGTAAAGATCAAATTTAGTATTCGACTAAGAAACGTGAACTTTAATTTTCCTTCGGTCTTTCCATATTACTGTCCAGAAGTAATTAGCAAGAATTCCAGCACCCCATTGCTCCATGTGCCTATATTTCCTTAGCAGAAATACACTCCCCTCCAAAAATTAAGAAATGCGTGATTTTGATGATACAGCTTTAATTAAAATAATATTTATCGAAAAAAAATGTACCCTAAAATCCTTAATGATTGTTAATATAAGACGAATGATTAAATCCGTCCTAACATATTTAAAAAGTATTTTTAAAGACAGTTGACATACTGGATTAGCCTTCATTTAAGGAAAATTTTAACTCCTTGATCATCTTTGGTGTGTGGATTACGGATGGATAATCATGTTTTAGCTATCAATGCTCTGAATTGGATTATGTCTGAGTACCCTAAAATCTTCTAAAAGCAAGTGGAGGGGATAGACAAGGTACATTATGATAGATATCCATACAATGCAGCATATTCATCAACTAAACAATTTAAATTTTTATTTTAATTCATTAGTTATAGGTACTTGAAAACAGTTACTAAGTGATTCAAAGCAATATTTAAAAACTGGAATTGTGCAAAAACTGTGAATGGTGCTGGAAAATCTGATTTCATCTTTGCAAACAACGTGAAAAGTAACGTTAGCCACCGTGAAAATTTTTTGGTCGAAATACCTTGTTTAGGGGACATCCATAAATTACGTGAGGTGTTTTTTTCCAAAATTTGGACCCCCCCTCCCCACTTGGTGAGATTTTGCTGGACCCCCCTCCCCCCACATTCGGCATAAAAAGTACCATCCTGATCGCAAAATTTTGATACAAAAACACATTGAAATCGAAAACATGGTTATAACTTGTAATTATCAAGACTGACTGGCTAATGATTTGCTAGTTTGACTAATCTGAGCATTTTTTCTGAACTTGTGCTAAAAAATATTAAAGAAAATCGTATATTTTCTGAACTAAAAGTTGACGTGAGATTTGAATTGACTCCCCCCCCTCCCCCTGGTGAGATTTTCCTGGACCCCCCCTCCCCCCTTTTTACCTCACGTAATTTATGGACCCCCCTTACCAGTATGATTAAATTTACTAGTATGACTAATAATTGTTTTAATTTGAGGGCAAAAAAGTGTTCTTAAATGTGTTTCGCTTTGCGTGGAGCGTTTGCAGTCATAATACATATCAATTATGTATTTATAAACATATTTTACATCAACAACTGGGGTAAACAGGAATTTTCAATAAAGGAAATAGCTTCGTTAGATAATCAGCCCAAAATTTACATCTACACTCCTTTAGAGATTCCTGAACAAATGAGGAAATAATTAATTAGAAATATTTGCCTCTACCCAGAAAATACTTTGGGAAAGCAATTACGATTCGTGGCAACGGGGTACACTAATATGAGTTATCAAAATCTTTACTCGCATATCTTGAAGTTAGTTCTCAATAAGGAGAAAACCATCAATTCGTATTCTACTGTACGGAATTGGAAAAAAATAGCAGTAACAAATTATATTTAGATTAAATTATATCCAATTATAAACGGTTGCGTAATTTCATGAAATAATTAAGTCGATGGAAAACGATCAGAATAAATTAATTTAGTCTATTTTAATTTGAAGTCACATACTAGTTGGAATGGAATTTTTCAACCAATATAAATATTTCTTAATAATCACTAAATGCCGCAATGATATATGCCAAAACCAGGATTACTTAAGTATTCATGTAAATTAATTATTGAGAATTAATGAAATACTATCAAAGTAAAAATATTTACTCATAGCTTTCTTTGTAAATATTGTGAGCACAACCTGAATACGTGAATCATTCTTAAGATGGAGGGAATAATTAAGATTGTGAATTAAAAAGAAACATCAGTACATGAATAGGTTGCAAAATTCGAGGCACGGGTAGATACCGATCCGAAGGTCATACCACAGAGTACTAGAACAGAGAGTCCACGGCCATAGGCCATAATGGAAATCGAAAATCATGACATCTTGTTACAGGTTGGGAGAATTGTGGCGCTGAGATCGCACTAAACTCACTAGCGTCTGGATCCAGTCTGAATCGTTCGCCGGCTGCCTATGGGAGATCGAAAACACCTTTTTGCTCATGCGCTGAGTTCTAATTTGGCGAGAGATTTAAGCGGCCGGCATACGTTCCAGAATCTAGTGTGGCGCCCTCACATCAGTAACGCATTTGAAAATAGCCTCGTGGACCCTCTGTTAGGATATTTCTCTGTGGGTCATACTAGGTATACAACGGAATTATATTTGCTTGCTTCAGTAGGTATTTGTACAATATAATGAATAATCTGATTCTTTTAGTGGTGAGTAACTCGCCACAGTACTCTCCTCCAGAACGCAGCTGGGCTGGATTCGTGAGTTTCTGTTGAATCCGAGCTCTCGTGGCTAGGTGTGATGCCAAGAGTGCAGGCTATGTTTGTTTGATTAAACCGTAGCGTGATGATGAGAAGCCAAGAGCTATGGCGAAGTGCTGCGAACCCAACCACAGCGAAGAGGGTGGTTTGGAGCTGGTGTCGTTGAGAGAAGGTGGGGAAGCTGCATGCTCGTATACATCTGGTCACCAATGTGGCAAGATGCGTGCGACTAGGAGATACCGATCCGAAGGTCATACGACTCAGAAGTATATTTCAGAGTTAAATTCGCTTCAGTCAGTTTTTACCCCATCCAATAATCTGAATCCTTTAGTGGCGAGTAAGCTCGCAACATTTTTTTTTTTTTATTTCTTCCCAATGTTGGAGAAAGAGTATATGACTCTGATTTATTATTCAGAAAAATGGGAAAAGTTTCAACTTTTATGAGACATTTTTAAAGTTGAATATTTATTTAAAAGTTAATGCACCAATAACACACGTAGAAAGTGTCATGAATTTAGGAAAACTTCTTCAGGACTTTACAAGGAACTTTATATTTTCATTTTCATTGAATCTATGATAGTTTATTACCATAAATTGTTCGTTTACTTTGTAGAACCCTAATTTTGAAAGAAAGGAAATTTTAACCCAATCAATATTTAGTGTGACAAAGATCAATTTCAAAGACCTATCCAATTAAAAAATACGTTTTTTATAGCATGGATAATATTAAGGTAGATATTAAAAGACTCCTAATGGGTGTTTTTAACATTTGCATTTTTCACGTGCGTGTTCCTAAACCAATTTACTTCAAAACTATACTAAAACTTTCTGCCTCTAACAGAAATTCTACGCAAAGTGGAATTACTAACTAAAATTCTACCCAAACGCTCTATAGATAACCCATCACGTCTATCGACGAAGAAAAGCAATAAAACTTCCCCATAGAGGCCTATCGATTAGTTGATTAAGAGTTCGAACACTGCTGGAAGCTAGGCCTAATGGTGAAAGGAATATCGGGCAGAAATCGATGTAGCTGGGCTTAAAAGATATGGTCATGCACTGCTCCATTGTCATGAATGATTCAGGTCCTTCGTATTTCATATTCTTCTCGGGATATGTGAAGGATTCGAGATGCGTATTTGAAGAATGTCGGGGGTTTGTTGCGCGTTTTAGGTTTTGATGTTCCTTTGTAAATCAAACAGCGAGTTTTGTAAGCAGTCGAATTCGTCTGACTTGTTTCTGTCGATTTTCGTGGCGTAAATTAACTCCCTGTTGGAGTGTTTTTGTGTTGCGCTACCGTGGATTTTCATGGAATGTTTCTGTTTTCAGAGTTGAGTGTGCGACACATACGCATAATCAAAGTAAACTAATCCAAAAATTTATGTTCACAGATTAACCATGAAAGGATATTAAGTTAAAATGAATTTATAATATAATTTATGTAAGCAGTTAAATAATATTATAGTTTCAGTTCTTGTATACAATTAATTTTCATGAACGTTACTTATTCTCGAGTGAACATATTCCCTTCTTAAGGAACTTATTTTTTTCTAAATAGGTCACTCAAATAAAATATTTAGCAAATCGCTAAATTAGCTAGTTAAAGTAAAAGCAAAATGTGTCAAATATTGAGTAAATTATTTATTTGGATTTGTAAACAAAAGTTTAATGGAAACAGTTTAAAACTGTACATAATATTAATTTCCACTTATTTTTAACATCATATACATAGTATGTCATACGTAATAACCTTTTTACTTAAATATCTGAAAGTAAAACTATGTATGGATGGGTTTCACTAGCTTCGTTCTGCATCTGGCAGTGCTAATATATTATTTCCGGGTTACCACATTAGCGTTATTCTTGGCATTGCTTTGGCATCCTTTTCATTCTTGTTTGTTCTTTGTTTATGTTTCGAAGTCAACTTCGACCACGTAAATTCGTTTTGCTCTTTTCGTATTAATTTTTTAATGTATTATTTTTTATTCATTCAGTAATCAGCCTATTCTTGCATTCACTCTTTTATTATTATTATTTTATTAGCAAAGGGTTAGAGAGAAAAATAATATTTTTAACCTCGCCAAGTTGCCAAATGCATCTACTATGTTGAGGTTCTGTACCGGAAGTCTCTAGGACTTTGTTTTTGTTTACATTTTTCAACCCATCCATAGTTAGCATATGCCACTTTTATTCTAACCTCTTTTTATTAATCCACCATAAATATTAAAGAACTAGTCTACATAACACCACTATGAAAATTTTAAATTTAAAAAGAATTGTTTCATTAAAATATTAAATAAGACTCATATGCTTTCTTTTTGCAGTAAAAAAATCCCAAATTTTCACATATTTTCAGTGTTTTTTCCCATTTAATAATATCTTCTATACTTTTATAACTATAACATTTTTCTATTCCAAACAAAATTTTACGTTTCTTAAATCACGTTATTTTTAAATAAATCAACCAATATAGTGACGACTAAAACAATTTTTAATACGAATTTTTCTTTATACAATTACCGTTGAAATAAAAGTAAAAGGGCATCCTTTAAAATTTGAAGAGAGAGTACATCATCCACACTTCCAAAAGAAAAGTTTATAAGAGTTATTGAGATTAGATTATAAGATTCCAAAGCATTCTGCTTTTTAGAAGAAAGAATGGACTATTGTGCTAAATTTTTAAAACTGACTTTGAAAAATATGAGCAAATATGCATGCTCTTCGTTTAGATATCGAAAAATTTCAGCCAAAAAAAAGTTGAACAAATAATTAGGGACTTTTTGCCAAATGATTCCATTCTTCCAAACGCATGAACTAATTTCCTTTACCCATTTAAAATTCACGAAGAGCATGCACAAACCCCCTATTCACCTTCTTCTTTAAAACTCCAAATCGAAGAAAAGTTCCTTTTATATCCGAAAACACCCGAGTATTTGTTCTTAATCTGCAGGAAAACTTCTTCGAAGAACACAAAAAAAACAACATTATGCTTTTCAAATGAATGCATGCCCGCTTCCTTTTTGTCCGAAGAATAAATAATGCGATTAAATATATTCCCGACGTAAAATTAAATTTCTAATTAGTTTAATTTAAGGGAAGCCTGAACGAGTGTTTTTTGAACCACAAATACGTCTTCGGCTCTAAGCTCCTTTGAGGGCACAACTCTAATCCGCGAGCGAAGGTAACAGCACGGAAAATCTTTTCTCTGTTTCTTATTTACTCGGATCCAGTTTCAGAATGAGAATAATTAAGGAAAGAGAAAATCGGATATAAGTTTTCGGTAGTTGTTGTTTTTGTTTTCTGGTTATGCTCATCTTAAAACCAGTGCTGAGGGGATTGGGTTGTGTTGGGACTTCGCGTTTATAATCTTCAAAGAGGCTTTCTTAGTTTACATAAATATTGCCATTAGCTTCGTGCGAGTTTGGGATTTAATGATCTCCCAGATATAACAGTGATGTAGGATTAGATTCTTTTACGAGACATTTAAAATTGGTAATGAAAGGATGCATTTCTTATTTGAGTGAATATGGTATTTTAATTCCTTAGATCTCATTTTATATTGAAATATTTGTACATAAAATGTATATAAATATATACTCGTTTCTCCTTATTAGAAAGTAGTATGAAATGATTATTATCTCCATTTAAACTAAATTAAATGTTGTTTAAGCAGGTTTTTTTCTTTTATATAAATGATTTATTGTTGAACATTCTATTCGTAAAATGCAGTTGTAAATTTGATGGAAGGATTTAAAAATAAAATAGTTATCTGAACGTAATTATATTTAAAGAAATACACAAATTTTAATCATAATTTTTCTGTTTCTGAATTGCGATATTTTAGTTTAGTAGAAATACCATGAATTTTAATTTTTTTCTTTACTAAGCAATTAACTTTTTAAATTGCTTAAAATATTTAAAAATTATCAGTTATTTAATTATTTACTTTTACAAATGCATATGTTCCTTAACAGAAATATTCAAGGGTCTAAACTAAGGTATAAATGATTTGTGCATGTATTTAATAGATAAATATCCATAAAATTTTATGATTATCACTTTAAAATTCCGACACTGATACTCCTTGTCCTTTTATAAAGTCTGAAACAATGCTCATATAAACACATTAGGAAATAGTAAACATTTAAAGTTATGTTTATGCCATCAATTCCAGATATACTTAAAATAACTCCTCGTTATTTGACTCCCACTCTCCCCCTCTTTTCACACTACTTTCCTCTGAATAAATACCAAATCTCAAAATACCCCCTAAAGCAAATACTAAATCCCCTTCCAATCACAGAAACCTTCGCACTTAAATAATAAGCACAATTCTCTTTAAAGAACCCCATTCCTCATCGAAAACTTTAATAAAACCGTGAATACTTCGGGGTATAAAGCAAGACCCTCGCAGCCGAAAGAGTTCAAATTATTCATCGTAATGAGGTCCATTCAGAAATTTGTGTCGGGGGCAATCACCGTACGAGGTCGACCCGAATCACTCATACACATTCGTCTTATAGGAAGCCTTTTGCTGGAGTTAACGAGAACTGGGGAGATTTGAAGCATATCTCTTCTTCTAGCTGAGAATAACGTTTCCTGAAGGTCAGGGAGATCTTGGAGAAGCCTTGTTAGCTTATGTTATTCATGAGCGCATTATAACGAGCGAGGGGAAGAGTCTTGGGTAGCTAGTTTTGTATGTCTTCGTTACTGGTAATGAGTATGTAACGAAGGCAGGAGTTACACTTCCCACGATCTATGGATAGCTAACTCTATAAAATTTGGACGGTTTGAGAATATATGGAGGTGTGTATGTGTAGTTGGACCCATTAAGTATCTGTGGTGTCCTCTTAAGGTGGAGGGGAAATTTTGGACCGTTTGGCGTATCTTGGTATTTATGCCATGGCTAGGGATTTCTCTGTTGTTTTGGGGTAAAAAATAATGTTATTATTAATTTAGTGATTGCCAAATAGAATAAGAACAATACATGAGAATATTTTGTGTGGTGGATTTACCGAACATTTTGTAGGAGAATCATAGCAAAAACCATGTAGGAGTTTTGCTATATAATAGAATGAAAACAATACCACTTAAAAAAAAGTTTTTTCTTATCCTTCAAGAAATCCAACTAACTATGCTCATGATTTCCATAAATATTTTTTTTTCTTTAACCGGATTTGACTTCGTGATTTTTTCGGATACGATTTCCTCTAAAACTATGGGTCGTAGAGGTATAGTTCTTTGGGTTTTTTTTTAAGTAGGTACTTTACGCAAAAAAATAAATTATAATTCTTGATTATTTTAATGCATAAATATTCATTACATCAGTTTTAATATGTGCGAAACGATATGGATATTTTCTACAACTTTAGGATTTTTAATTATAGAATTAAAAACTTAAAACAGGAATTTAAACCAATTAGGAAATCAATTCTTGTAGTAATTTTTTGAGGATTTTAACAATATTCTTCCAAAACATAGAACTTTTATTGTTGAATAACTTTATGATTCTTTCCTTAAATTTACTTTACTTAACACTATAACTTTAACCTATTTCCTACAAAACAATTTCAGCCTCTGTAGCAATCTTTTTTTTATTTCTTTTCCTTCACAATTAGAAAAGATACCAATACATTGTTTCAAACTTCATTTTCATGAACAAAGCAACGTAGCTGCACATCTCTAGAATTTCAAAGAAGTTATTTCCGACTACATTATTTACCACATATACCTCAACATCCCTGCTAACAAAAGCATAATGGTACTCGCTATTTGGGAATGCAGGAAATATCCAGATACTTAGTTTCTTTTTGTGAAAACCAAATGAAAGATATCTTTATTTGGGATGCATATATTGCTCCCCACGAGAGTGAAAATTCCAGGGAATACATATGCAAAGAGGATGGGGATTTCTAAAGGACTTCTCATTTGTTTGTATTTCAGTGATATCTCTCAAAACTAAAGGGTAAAGTTACGAACTTAGACGATTCTCGAGGTATTTTTAAGTATTTCTCAAGGGATTAAAGCGAATTTGGTTGTAAATCTTTTTTTAAATAAAAAAGGAACAATTTCTCATTTGATGCTATTTTCTTAGTTTTCACAAAGTGGAAATTGACCGGTGACATAAAACATTGTTTATCCTCCAAATAAATATAAACCTGATATAATGAACTTTTAAGAAAGGTACTAGATATTACAACATAATAAAATGTTGTAATAGATGTTGCAACAATCGATAAGGAACAAAATGTACGATATCTTTATTGTTTTGACATAGAGG
Source organism: Tetragnatha montana (assembly GCA_963680715.1). Lineage (NCBI taxonomy): Eukaryota > Metazoa > Arthropoda > Arachnida > Araneae > Tetragnathidae > Tetragnatha > Tetragnatha montana. Next base: position 36,694,253 of record OY796675.1, read on the forward strand.
TTAGATGTAATTTAAAATGTAAGCAACTTTATTTTCAACTCGAAAATCTAAGACAGTATCTGATGAAATCATTAAAGTTACAGATAAGATAAAAAGGAAAACTTGATTGCATTGGAAATTAACTCCAGCGTAAGATTATAGTGCTATTATAAAAAAATACAACAAATAAAGGCTGTAAGCATTTTAACCAGGGTTAGATAACCTTTTATTCCTACTCTACCATTTTGTATCTCTGTTAGTTGTGAAATTTTCCGAGCTTCTACCAAATACACAGAATTGAATTTTTGATTTGAGAGAAGCAGTAATTTTTATTTGCAAATTTATAAAGGAAAATTTTCAGCATAAAATACGAAACTATGTGTAGAACTTTAGCTAAGGTTTTCGTAATAGATCATTATCAAGGTATAGTTAAATATATCTAAATAATCCCTACCGCCTACCATAAGAGCTGTGGGAGGCAGTAGGTACATTTATAAATATACCGTCCATTTATAACTATCTCTCTCTAGGTAGATTTATAAATATCTCTCTCCTTTACAATCTACGCTTAGTAAAGGTAGAAAGTTTTGGACGCGGTTGAGGTTACGTTATTTATGTTTGAAATTAATTTTAATTTTTTACGCCTGTGAGGAACATAAGTAACTAAAGTAAATGTTACTATATTATATTATGTATTCAATATTTAAGGAATAAATCCTCCTTAACTGCTTATTTTAATAATTAAATTAAAGTAATTAAATTTTAAAACGTAGGTTATTTTTAATCGAAATCGTTTAGTAATTTATCAAAATTGAAAAACAGAAGAATATTTTGAAGGAAAAAGAAAGAGATATTTTCTTTTCATTTCATTTCAAGTAGCTATGTTTCTAAAATTTCGATTCTTTATTATATTTGTAAGACACAAAATGTGGAATGAATAAAAACCAGGATTTGTTTTTCCTATTCAAAAACATGTTCTTTGAAGCACCACACATTTTCCGAAAGATGTGTTTACTGATATCGTTTTTTCTTCTAAAATCTCCGGAGCTTTTTCCCAAAGTTTTTCCCGAGTTAGTTCACCTTCAAGTAGACTTCCGCCCACAGAAAAGGCAGTGCAGATGCTAACGTTTATTACTTTTCAGACTAGGTCATGGGAGCTTTTTGGCAGCTATTCAAAAGTAAATTGGCGGTTAAGTATCATTACACATCCTGGATTTTTTGCAATACTGCCAGAATGTTCCTCTGTTTTTACGTCCAAAAGCACGTGATGTTGGAATAAGAGAAAATTCTTCAAACTGAAGATAATTTTTTGAGAAGTTTGTCGAAGAAGTATGGGATATTTTGTGATGCAAAGAAAATAGTTTTTTCAAGAACCCGAGATTAACATTTATTTAAATTAATGGTTAAAGTTTTAATATGGTCAAGTTAAAATAAAACAATTTTTCTCTGAGCAATCATAATAAGTCATTCAGTAATCTTCTGATGTGAAACGATTTCAGCAATTGTAATCACGAATATCTTACCTCAATTTCAAACTCTTATAATTAAAAAAATATTCTAACACCAGCAAATAAGTTTTATTGGAGTAGTTTGGCTTTAACTACTAACATAATTACTCTCTTAAAAGGCACTACTCTTTAAACTGCGACTTTCACTTCAATGTCGATTTGAAATGAGTTTTCCAAGAAACTATTTTCAAAAGTTCTTAAATCGTATGTTGATGTTTAAGAAGCATACTACAATTTCTTTCGAATAAATGACTAATGTCTATTGAGTGAGAGGCTTTACCAAACCCTTCATCTGCTATCGAAGTTGCACAGAAAACCAATTTATCCATCTTTCCATGCCTCAAACAGTCAATACGGAAAGTCATGATGATTTATTATGCAGATAGCCGAAATCACAGTGGCACACACTCCAAATGCATATCTTGATTTATGAGAAAAACCTCAGAATGTGTTTGTAAATAAAGGACTTGCGTTTCCAATAAAGGGATTACTTTGTAGCTCTGGAACAGTGCAAATCGATGAAAGATAGAGTATCATAATGATAGAGAAGCTTGGATTCGTATTGAGTTTGATCTTTTGGGCTAGACAGAATTATAAGCATACTTATGTACTTTTTCCCGATATTCTGTATGCATTTGGATATGAAAATAGTGCGTATAGGCAAACAGTTTAGCTAAATGGTTCATATATTCATGTGGATTTTTGTTACATATAATTTTTTTTATTTGTCAATTAGTGGTTTATACCTTTAATTCCTTTATGGTGATGAAGAAATCAGTTTCATTAAAAACATTTGTCAATATTATTATGTTTTTTTTACAAATTAAAAATGAATTATTTTACCTACAATTTATTGTTATAGTAGGAACTAAAATCTTTCTAATCTCATTCGAATTATTACATTTAATATTAGATTATTCTTCAAGAGTTTATATTCCTTGAAATATTAAAGAGGAAATCTTCGGGTTTCTATATGGTGAAAAGGAAACACTGATTTTTCATTTAAACAAGTACAGTAATTTCGTTCTTCAGAATTGATGCAAAGAATTGACCTATCTAAAAGTGTATGGATGGTACTAAATTTTACATTAGAAAAATCATTCAAATTTTATTACTAATATAATTAAATTATAAGGATAATTTTAAATGTTTTCCTTAAAAATAAATTTTATTTACTACCTTATTTAACTCAAATTGTTTTTCATATAAAAATTAATGAATATTCAGTATAAATATGATTCAAAACCGCAATAACAATTTCGTATTTTCCTTTTTACATTTTTGTATTTTTCTCTTCGATACAATGACAAAGTGAAAGTCAATTATTCCCATAACATGACAGCTGTTAATATATTTTCACATACAAACTCCGCATCTTTGAAACCATTCGAAATCCCGTTTTCAAATCCCAGTTACAATCAGGCCCCTACATGGGTGTTTAATTCCATCGAAATCGAGCCTGGAAGTATCACCATTTTTCATTTAACTGACAAGAGAAGCTCATTAGTAAAATTGCACATCTATCTATATGCAAATTTTCGACAGATTCAACGAAAACTGCTATCTGGAATTGTTTACACAGAGCTCGCTCCGTACGAAAATTCATTTCGCATTTATCCCTTCAAATTGAAGCCATTTATCCTTTGAACTTTCTAAGTTTTCGCTCGCTCCGGCCTTCCATTTTTAGCGCCAACTCGGCAATTACTTAAGTGGTTTCAGATGGAATAAATTTCACAGGGTTCACTATGGATGGGCCCTTCTGATTGTTTAAGATAAAACCTATGCATAGAAACTGAGATTTTTGATTGGGTATTCCTCGCATTTTACTATACATACTAGTTAAAGTTTAAATTAATAAACTCTATGCATTTATCAAATAATGAATAGTATTAACTATTTGCAACTTCCTTAGCTTCACTCTCACTTTCAATATTCTAGAGTATGATCCTTTGCACCGAAAATTTATTCAAAAGCTACCAGTAACACTCTCATGTAATGCACACTAAGCTAAGAAACAATGTATGGACTTGCACGGCTTGCAGCAACAACATTCTAACTCCAACATATTATACAATTACTCATTGTTACTTCAAACACCTCAATTTTGAACAATTAAGCAAGAAAGTTCCATATGCGATTATAACCCTTTTAGAGTTTAATCAAAATTAAACAAAAATTGAATATTAAAGTAGAAAATCTTCAACGTACATTTATTGTGTGTAAAAAAATGCAAGACAAACATAAGTTTTTGCTTTAATTTTATTATTTCAAATTCACTTCATAAAAAACTCACCAAAGGATCCGTAGGGGAAATGTGAACAGTAGTGCAACACAACGCCCACATCTTCTCTCGTGACCAATAGCTATCTTGTTAGCACTTGTATGAGGACTGAGGAGGTCTCCAAAAATGAGAGTTGTGGTTAATAAATGTAGTTAGGGAATATGGCGTAGTGGTACAGAAGACAACGTCTGTTGAAAAAACAAGAGAATGGATGATAAATCTAAACGAATCGTGGATTCCCAGCGGTAGGAATAACTTGTTTTATCTTTTGGTACTTTAGGATTAGCCGGGAGCAAATCTTTCCAATCGGACTATATCGGCAACTTGTCAATATTTATTTTAATCAGTAAAATGGCATGCTATTTTTTATTCAAATAGCAATGCAATTCAATTCAATGCAAATAGTCACATTTTGAAATATCGTAAAAAAACATCTATCGATTGTAACATGACCATCCATCTATTCTAAAAACCCACTACATGGACACAAACAAACCTTTAACATTTGAATTACCTCCCAACTTACACTCTAAAAATACTGTTCATAAAGAGTCAGTAAACTAGCAACACGTGCGTATATAAAAGCAACTGAGTTTGATTTTCGAAAGGTATTAAAAACCCTAACCCAACAAACATCAATGCGCCTCAACACAATTATCACCGATAACAGAACACCAATTTTCAACCACAACGCAAAACCCGAAAACTAACTCCCAGTCACACAATCACAGAAAACCCATTCTCAGGACACAATTTAACTCCACGCCCTTTAACACCCACACTACCGTCCTTAAAATCCAGCATACTGTCCATCAAAACTCAATAATACTACATCCCTCCGAAAAAGAAGAAGAAGCGATGCTACTACCCCATTCGGAATTTCAAAGCAGCTGGATTTATATACCCACGGCGACAACAAAGGATCGAGACAGGAGTCAGAGGCTTTATTATTTTACGCCGCACATCGCAGCACTTCGATTTCCAATGGTGATTTCAAGCAGATGTTTTTGGGAGGAAGGCCCCTTCCCCTCCAAATGAGTCTCGAGATTACTCTTTCGATATATATCTGGATATATATCCGGTAGTCCTCTATCACCCCTACGCAGGTGGCGTTGGGGATATAACGATCCAGACATTTCCTTTCCCACTGCATATTGGCAAATATAATACTCCATATTGGAAAATATGAGGAATGGGGATGGTTCTTTCTTTTCCTCGATACCACATCTGAGCGATGGGGGTCACGGGGAACCAATGAGGGACCCGTGATCAGTATCTTGGTTGAAGGGTCGATTAATGAGTTATTAATTCGATGTTCGTTCACGGTGAAATATTGGTAAAGCATTCGTCAATGCGTTCAAGAGGAGATAGTAAATGCAATATTTTCAAACATTCTTAAGGAATGTTACATACATTTTTATGAATTATTACGATAGAAAATCAAAATAAAAAAAAATAAGTCAAAATAAAAAATTTAAATCAAATAATGTAAAAAATAACCTTCATAATATATTTATAGATATTTATGTACTAGAAATCCTAATTGGAATGTATGTTTCGTTTCCTATAAACTAATACTTTTATGAGCCATATGAGTTTTAGAGATGTGACTCAGAATCAATATTTTGCCATCCCGATATTTATCAGTATTCTGGAATATTTTTTAGATACCTACTAGTAAGAAAATAAAGAAAAATATACTATTTTGAAATGTACAGAATAAATACAGATATTATGAGTTTATAGAACTGAATAGATTGAGGTCGTTTTCAGAGAATGAATAAGGGACGTGAGCACTGAAGTCTTTAGTCCAACTCATTTTTTGAGGTAGTATGTAGATCAAGAGAAAGGGCAAAATATAAAAAAAGAGATGGGAAGACTTCCTGGACTTGGATTTTGGACGTAAGATTAAGCTAAAAATCGTAGGTCGATTTCAAGAAAGCTGATGGACTAAAAAGGGTTTTTGAAAAGGTCACCAGGGCCTACAAAGGGATGTTGAGTCTATTCTGATAATGATGCTATTTCAGAGGCCACTAGATTTCAAATTTCAGAGGATACTAGATTTCAAAATGCCAAAGATAAATATTTAAAAGCATATTGCAAAAATTAAGTATAAAATTTATTTTATAAATTTTATTTTATTAAAATTTATTTTAAGTGCGTTAGATAATTTCTTAAATGATTATGTTAAATAAATTTAAAATTAATGTATGATGTTTTCAGCATAAGTTTGAAGTGAAAAAATTTGAACTTTTACAAAATCCCCAAATATTTGCTCTCATTTTAAAAACATGGTTATAAAGATTCTAGATTATTTTATAAAATAAAACACCGTACAGCAACTTATAGAAATCAGTTAAGTATTTCTTTCAAGTTTTTAGAAACCGTTAATAAAAAAATTATTTGTCGTTAGTAACTGTAAAACAAATCTAGGATTCGTTTAACTGATTCCCTACTCTCAAATTGAAATTCTACGATTTAGTGAATGCGCATATTACTATTATGAAATTTGTGCAAATCGTTTAAAGATGAAATGTGAGAACGTTTTCACAACCTCAACACAAGTGTTTATTTCCCGATCAATCAAATCATAAAGCAATTTAACATTCATTTCGCATACAGCACTTCCGCCAATGCATTAATAAATAAAAAAGAAAAGTCTTCCTACCCCTCCATCTTCAAGAAAATACATTTCCTGCCAAGAAAATAATTGGAAACAAAAGAGTATAAATACAACCCACGCAATAAAAAAGCCAAGAAAAATTGCTTTCTAGAAATTTACTCCTCCGCCATTAGATTCATGGGTATCTGATACCTTTTCCAAAGCAGTAATAACTAAGAATGATATTTAATAGTATCAGGAGCATTTCCTGCTTCCTTCACGAAACAGAGCTTATGGAGTGAGCTGAAAGACATTTATCTTTATTGCGTTTCGTGTTCTAAAGGAGTAATTTTGACAAAACACCGTCTCTAAACCCGAGGCTCTGAGTTTAATGCTGATGCGAAAATTGTTAAGTGATATATTATGTTTAATATCAATCATAATCTCTGGGTCATTTTCTTACCATTAATTTTCAGGGTTTTTTTAGATTTCAAGTAAAAAAAAAGGACTTTTCAAGTTGGGGAAAAAATATATTTTTTAGCATATCATGCATATTCAATTCGTCCTTGAATTCCTAAAAGATCGTGGAGAAATTTTGAGAGATGTAATTTATACAGATATAGGGTAACCATACATATTTCCTTTCAAAAAATAACTTGTGAATGGATTTACAACCTAAAATCCTGGATTTTAGTATTTTAAAACATGGTATGTGCTACTTAGATCTTTTTTCACTTTTCAATGCCATTTTCAAACTCAGGGGGGTTAGTTTTCAAACAACCTAGCTTTTGGATATTTGTAGCATAATTCAAATATTTCATTTGAATTTTTTATGACACGTTTTTTTAGAAATTGAAGGTAAACCCTTAAAATTGTCAGACACTGGCAAAAAATAATGCAATGTAAAAAAAAACGATTTACTTACACCATTTCTATATTATATTAAACTATTTTTGCAACTATTAACATTTAAACTTCTTTCTTTTTCTTCTTCAACCAGTTTTGAAAATATTTTTAAAATATAAACTATATGTTTAAGAAAAAGATGTACTTAATTTTTAAATACATAAATCGAATAAGAAATTGTTGACTTTTAAGACTGATCACTTTTATTTTTACTCGTGTACCAATCGATATCACTTTTTAAATCCTGAATAATTAGCATAGATAAATCAGTTTTGATTGATTGCAATGCCACTAAAAACATTTCACTCCGGCTTAAAGAAAACTATCAAGAACGCAATTAAGAGATAAGTTGGCACCTAATAAAACAGCTCAACTTTAAGCTCCCAGAGACTAATGGGCCAATTTATCTCGAAGAAATCAATCTTTTCTTGAAATTCCGAAGGACACTTTCTTCCCTGCACGAATCAAAAGCTAGTGCTTGATGAATAATTCATTGTTCGGTCCACATTACACAGCTACCGCCTAAACAGATTGTTTCTCTCTACTTAGACCGTTTCATCACACGATTCATTTTACAGAATTAAGGAAGGGTCGACTTCTGGAGTTCTTACTCTGTGCCTTTTTACTTGATTTAGGCCGTGTTTTACACCGGGAGTAGAACCTGTTCATTATTTACGTGGGATAGGCTGCGACGAAAACTATGAATAATTTAGTATTTTGCACGTAAACGGAATCTAATCGCATGCCATTTTAAAGCCATTAAGCTTGGATTCCTTTTAGCGTATGCGTCTGCTTGGAATGCATGGATAGCCATTAAGTGATTTGGAACATATGGGAATGCAAATGCATATGTTGGGTATCGGATAAAATACGATTAGATAGGTTTCAGGTAATTTTGTTTTTGCCTTATCAGTGATTATAAAAGTATCTGAAGATCGATGTTCTAAAGGGGTACTTATTTAATAGCTCCTACAATTAGGTACTAGTAAAAATATATGGAACTGATTTTTAAATTGGATTTTATTTATATTTTATTATATGTGGTTGGTTACACATTAAACTTAAAACCTTTTTAGTTGAAAATTTGAAATTTTTAAACATTGTAATCAAAATTTAAGTATAGATATCGTCAAAAATTATTAAATAAAAATAATAAGACCTCCCATCAAAACAATCTCTCAATTCATGTATGCATGTTTAAATGCTTTATTTAATCATTTTGTAATTCTATTACGTTATTGCTTTATTATAATTCATTCACTGAAGTTTATTTTGTAAAATGTTGTGTGAATTACTATTCAAAGTATTTTAAAATATGTATACTTTACTTATAAATTATTTGTTAAGCATTTCGAAATAATGTGAACGGAAAGCCAAAATTATAAGTTGATGACGAAGGGAATTCAAGTCAAATCGGTTTTAAATATGTTCTAAATCAGTAGGGTATATAAATATCCTTCCGTTTTTAGGTAGATCATTTGTTATAAATATGCTCCAACTCAATTATTTTGCGTCATTATGTTAAACCTGCCTTTACGATACGTATAGCATGGATGTAAAGAAAACGGTTTTTCATTTCATATAGATTATATATAACTTTTTAAAGATTTAATTGTATAGGAATTATTTTTAGAACTATAAACCTTTGACAAACATTGAACCTTTAAACTTATTAAAATAGAAAAGAAATATTTCTATTTTATTATTGTGTTATCTGCATATTTTCTTTATTGTTTTATTGATGTATGTATGAATCATTAGTTTGACCTATTGAATTAAAAGTAATTGAAAGCACCGTTGCATAATAAGTTTCAAAAATGAATTTCGAAGTTTTTTCCTTGGGATAACACTGAAAAAATGATTTTTTTTTATGAATAAATCATAATTTTTCGTTGCAAGTATAAAGTTATACTCCGACGTAAAAACTTTTACGCCAAACATAAACTAGCGAATGGAAAATTCTGATTCCGAAACTTTATGTACACCCAACTTCATGTTTTTGAATCGATGGGTATAGAAAAATTTCTCTTGCTTCAAAAAATGTTTACTTTTAATCTTTCATCACGGTTATCATTAAGTTTTACTTTTCTTTCATAAATCCCCTTTTAATTAAAAGGATTTCATATGTAAGATAATAAACTTATTCTAAAGGTTTTACGGAATAAAACTAACTTTTCTAAAACGGTTTGCTTTAAAATAACATATTTGAGCATTTTTATTCAATTTAGCACAATGCGAATAATTTAATATAAAAACATTTAGTTTATTATTTAATATGTAAATACTACATTAATTTACCTAATAGTTTTCGTTTTTGAAAAAAGTTAAATTTTAATCTGTGCAATAATTTACTCAAAAACATATTATTAGAAAATTGCTTAAGAATAAAATATGAATTAAGATTGAATTTGGTAATTCACAAGTTATTTCGCTGTAACACATTGTCTGCCGTTTCTTTAAGATTACTAGGAATGAATGTAATTTTTTACCGGTTTTAACATAATACTTTATTCTACGGGAATTTTGTTATTTGTTTGTATTATAGGTTTGTTTGTGGAATTAATTTATTTCTTTAATAGATTACGTTTGCTATTAAAGTCCTTAAAAGAAAGCTATTAGTATTATAGATACTTTTTAATTAAATACCAAGATTAGGAGTGAGTACTTTCATTATGATAACCTTATTCAAGGCATTGAATTTTTAAGGAATATTTTGTAATACTTTTCAGGGAATTTCACTTTACATTTTTATCAATCTAAAAAATAGTGTTTCATATTCTAACGAGTGCAAATACTTAATTTAGTTTTTATTATTTTTATGTAACAAAAAACTGTTTTCCAATAAACTTAATACAGAAATGTAAGATTTCCACTAAGAACATCACTGAAGACATAATAGCATAGCATTTTACTTTTTATATCCACCATTACTTTGCTTCTTTTGAAATATTTTGAAGATTTCGAACTTTTCCTTAGAAATTAGCACCAAGATTATCTCAAGAAGAACCTCTAATTCCATCCAGACTTTTCATTACTACCACATTACACCCTCACACAACTCCGCAATTCCCATCCCCGCCCATGCGTAAAAAAGCTCTCTAATTACCAGCGGAAACCCCGAAATAATTGGCCCTCCAGAACGAAGGGCCACTTCAGCAGCCAATTCCGCCAGTTGGTGGATCTCCAACTCCGCCTGATTTAAAGCCGAATCAATATCAACCGGAACGATGCTCCGGGAATTATGATCTAATTTTTCGGGCATTCGTGTCAGCCCATTATCGGGAATGTGGCGTAATAAATGGCCGCCTCGGCTAATTGAAATTTTTTTACTCGTATTTACTAGGCAAAACTTACTAGGAATAAAAACTGGCTTCTTTGTACTCGCATTGATTCGCATCGGTGTATTGGGTGCGGAATGGAGTCGTTAACAACGCGTAAAAAGCGTTTTTATTGTGGCATTGAAAAGCGTGAGGAGATAGGTGGGGAAGAGTGCTCTGTTTGGGTAATTAAAACATGGCTCTGAAGTGGTAATGGCCACTCCGGACTGTTTCTCTGGTAATGGGGGATGATTTATTTGGGTTGGGCGGTTGGAATTGCTCTGGGAGAATCGTAACGTGTTATCAATTGTTCTGTTTACTGTTTTGGGTTGACTTTATGAGTTGTTAATGGATAGTTATTTTTTAAATTTATTTCGGTTTAGTCGAACAGCTACCGGTATTGTAACATACGTTTATCTGAGCAGGTGTTAAATGTCTTTTGAGGAAATGTTTTTTTTTTTAAGTTACGGCCACAGTTAAGACAGGTGTTAAGGCCAGTCATATATTTCATTGATGATACGTGTTTTTTTAGCTATCGAACATTAATATTTTGTAGAGCAGCTTGATGTTATTAAATTTTAGGTTTTTTTGTTTATAAACATTATATGTTTTGTATATTGTATGTATTGTATAAATGTATATTGTTTTCAAAACCCTTAAAAACCATTTTTAGTAACAAAAACACTGTTTGAACACTTGTTTAAATATTTTAGCGAAGGCAAGGTTTAATCATCATTAAGTACATTATCGTTGTTGTTGATTATTTCTCTTGGTCCTAACCGCAGGTTAGACCATGAGCTCAAATTCCTCAAAAAAAAAAAAAAAAAAAAAAAATAACACAAACCAAAAGGGGATTAAAAAGGCTGCTGGTCTTTTCCCTTTATCATGAGCTTAATGAATATTTTACTTATACATTATACAATATACATACATCTATAAGATTCACTAAACATATTGCAATATATCATGAGAAAGAGTGAACAATTATTTAAACGTTTAAAGTTCAAATTGTGTGCATATCAAGTTTATTAGTAGAGGAAATTCATAAAAATATAGAATATATCATTTTAGCAAATTCAAAAACACTTTTGGACCTTTTTAATTTTTTAAGAAATAAAACACAACAGTATTTTTCTTTACTTTTGTGGATGGGTAGGAAAAGAAAGAGATCATGTCATAATTCATTTTTATGAAACTGATGCTAATCAATGTAATGAAGAATTCAATGGCTTCCATTATAAATAAATATTCAATGTTTTAAATTAGAACCTGGAACACTCTTTCATTTTAAAATGTATGTTGAATGATAAACATGTCAAAATAATTTTTCAACAACGCCCCCGATGTTTATGAACCTTATAATTTTAACACTTCATTTAGGAAACTATTTATTTTCATAAATATTGCTCTTTTTTAGTTTTCCATTAAAGGGGATATAACATTTACTTAGTTTTTTCATTACGCTACTCAAGCATATTAAACAAATATAAAAGTAATGTTTCTTTCCTTCACGAGTAATCATTTTTAAACATTACGATTTTAAACAGAGAGTGGTGGTGAATTTGACATAAAAGATCGCATACTACATATCCCGTGTTATGATCAACTGTTTGTTTTAATTGCAAATCCTGGAAGTTAATTTAAAACAGAAACCAGATGATAATGGTTTTATTTGCATATTCAAGGCAAATAGTGAATATCATAACGGTCTTTAAACACACATTAACGTCCCAGATTCCAATTTTAATTAAACCCAGAAAATATAGCTCACCCCCCTTATTTGTTCCTCACTCTCGTTTCTATCATTTATTATACACCATTTATTATTAAAAATCGCTTTAATGTATTCCGAAGAAGCTTAGAATTTTTCTCCAGATTTCATTTGCCTTAAGGGACAAAGATTTAATTTACATTCTATTATTTTTTTCAGCTACTGAAGGCTTTCCAGAGTTGAGTTGATTAGACGTCGCGGGTATTAGAAAAGTTAATTTAAATATTGCGCCGAGTAATAACGAAGAAATTAACTCGCCCAGGGAAGTGAGGCCGTCTATAATTAAGCTATAGATAAAATTTTTGTATTCGGTAATTTAATAATAAAAATTTATATGTGTTTGCTAAAGGAATGGGATAACTGAATTAAAAGAATCCTTTTGTTCGTTTCAGGCATTTTTCATACCTCGTTATAGTTACAGAAATCAAATGAAAATTGGAATTAGTACCTCAGATGATAGTTTACTTCATTTGATAAATCAAAACATGCAATTAATGACTTTATATGATGTTTTGCTAACTATTTATTGGTTGTTTTTAAAAAATATCACAGCAATTGCAGGTTGAGAATAAGCTTTAACTGTTGTTTACAAGTGGCTTTACTTTATATTTGTCTGAACTCAACTAATTTTCAATTAAACATAATGCAAAATTTGGATTTGCATATTTATAAATACTTGGCTCAACTCTTGTTCATTTAATTTAAATTATTAGGCAATGATTTTGTTTTACACCTTGTAAATGGAATTTAATTTAATTTAGATTTAAAATAAAATAATTCAATTCACTTTCCATTTAAACTGTAGGTATCATGAATAAGCACCTTTCGAATCAAGACGAAATCAACGGGCTTACCATTGCTTAACATTATGATAGTATTTTCATTCAGAATAACTTAAACTGTTATCTAATAAAAATTATCACATTGCTAGAGTAGGTAACACTAAATTTTCTTTCTAGATAAAAGTAAATAAATCGAGAGGAGCAAATAATTTAGTACCTATAGTTTTGATAATGTTAGAGTTGGTAATAAACATTTTTAATTTTATAGTAGGTTTTAAATTGTAATTACAAACATTTAAAACATCAATTTTTGCTTGGTCATAATCAAAGTAAAAAAAACAAAGTTTTGTTTTGTATTTCAGTGCTGTATGACATTAACTGCAAATATATCGATAACTTCACCGTGATTTATGGTTATCAATAAAACAACTTTCGCAAACTTAACTTAAATAATAAGCATTATCAAATTCCCATACGTGGGTGAAATTAAAGAAGCATTAAATATCCGTAAAAATAAATCATCATTCCAGATCAAATAAATCATGAATAATAATCCGCAAAAACATTTTCGTTTCACCAGCAATACACCCGTCTCAAAACTATCCCCTCATCCATTTTTCATTCCCGACCCCCAAAGAAACAATCGCTTCCGATACCCCCACTTAAAAGGCCTCTCCCTGCATCTCAAGAACCCGAACTAATTTGTCTTCATTTCACGGTACACCTCGTTACAGTTACAGACCCGACTTTTCAATTCCCGCCAGTTTTTGCCTGAATGCAAATAAACCCTGGAAGAGAGCTCGAATCCGTCTGTTTTTATGGCGCTTTAAAAGCCACTTCGTTAGAATAATCTAATAAAAAGGGCATAGACGCCTTCGAATTAACGTGCATTATTTAACCTTTCCCTTTTCCGTTTGAGTCCTTCGAGTCAGAATATGGAATCGATTTGCCCAAGGTCCGTAACCCGGTCCGTTCGTGCGTGTGGACAGCGGGTATTTATTGGGCATGTGTAACGAGCCGTGGGGGTTCTCGAGCAGAGAGGGTGATATTTATTTATTCATCTTCTTTCGTTAGTTAGGTTTCATGGAAGGCCTTTTGATGCTTATTCTTGTTTAAATGTGACCCGGAGCAGTTTCTTTCCTGGCTGTTGGTCAAATTAGTTTTGACGAGTTGCATTTGGACTGTTTATTTTAGCGATTACGTTTATATTTCTTAGTAGGAGTGTATATATATTACAAAAGAAAGAAAGCAAGGCAAAGTGTGATTCAATATACATTTATTGTAATACAACTATAGGAGGAGAGTGTCAATTACATGATTAACAATAAACTTCAAATAAAAATATGCGAAAGTAAAATTCTGTTTTTAGTTCACAGATACGGTTTATTAATTATCCACCTTTTAAATAACAGTATGCTAATTCAAGTAATTTTAATGCCTAAAAGTGAAAATGAATAAAAGCCTAAAGTGACACAGTTCACAGTGTTCAAACAAATGGTTTTTTTATTTCCCCGAATATATTTCGCAAATTTTAAATTTTAATAAATTTGATAGTAAACTGTATGGAATAAATACAATAAATGTAAAATATATCTTTCTTCATAACTGCACCAATGAAGTGTTTAAATTCAAAAAATTTTAGATTTAATAAATTTCTATATCACTACTTTTAAAACACCTAGTGTTTAACTTACAAGTAGGTATGCCATTCTAAATACTTATATGTAAATGGAAATAAAATAAATAATGTGAGTTAATAAATAATTACGCACATACGAAAGCAAAGGGTCATCTACCATAATCCAAGTATCTTTCCACTTGCAGGCTTCGTTAATGTAAATCTGGTAATTGTGAGAAATTGTATACTGAATTAATCCGATTAAACTCAAGGAATTATTTCTGGATCCCTTATTTTCTTTAAAGTCTCGGGCTCCAACTTTTACAGATTATGCAAATCTTGAGAATATTCCCAAGTTAAAATTCACTCATCCATCTCCAGTAATTTGAAAGTAATTTTGTTATCACTGCATCCACTGGTGATGAACAATGGGGTAGTTCATCCCGGGATAAAATTAAGTAACTGGATAGTTAGTTCGAAAAGTATTTGTAGTTAGATGGTGATTGGTTAAGTGAAATTGTGAGTCTGAGACGTCAGTTTAAAATGATTTAGCACTGTAGGAGGTTGGAATTTAGTTTTCTATTTAACGTATGGTTAATTGAATGGACTATTTAATGTTAAATTTTCATCTCTGTTAAGAATATAATTTGAAACCATTTAAATATTTAATCAATTTATATATGTTACGGGCAAAGTGATTAATCTGGCATTATTAATAATGCCCGACGTGGAGGCAGGCAAAGTGATAAATTTCATTCATAAATTCCATTGAATTTATCACATTGCCCGCCTCCACTGCGGGCATTATTAATAATGCTTGATTTATCTCTTTGCCTGTAACATATATAAAGCGTATATAATTTTATTTTTTGTTTTCTTTAGCATGTGCTTTGCTGTTTTTTTTGTTCTCAAATCCAATAAAAAGTATTAATAATATTTAAAGACAAACGCCTAAATTTTTCACCTTAATCATAAATAAGAGGTTATTAATATCTAAACGATCAAAATAATAAATCTATAAACCTAATAAAATTAATAATACATTGATGTTTTTACATCAAGAATACTTCAATGATTATGTTTTAATTCAATAACTTCAATGATTATATTTTAATTCAATAACTTCAATGATTATATTTTAATTCAATAACTTCAATGATTATATTTTAATTCAATAACTTCAATGATTATATTTTAATTCAATATCATATATGAAAGAGACGGTTTAAGAAATCTATGTTTGATGGTTTAATTTCTGTGTAATAAAACCTTACTGCATTAGAGTAAAAATCTTCAAAGCAGTTTAATTTGTAATTATAAATTTATACTAGATTGGATAAAGGAGTCTTTCAACTGAAGAATTTTCAAAAGAATGGAATAGTTTGTTATTTAATTTAAGTTCTTATCTCTTTACACTTTCAATAGTAGTTATATTTTGAGTTTTAAATACAACGATTTCTACTTTTGTGTTACAAATGGTGACAACTAGAAGACTACCCTTACTATATAGTAAAAGAAAAATAATTAAACTCGTAATTAATCCCCTTTACACTCTCAGTTGATGCCCTTCAGCACTCGCATTTTCGCATCAAATGTTACGAACAACTGTCAAAGAAAATGGTACAATGCCTCTTTTCAATTACAGAGTGTGAGTGAAGAAACCATTAACTTAATTCTAAGTACTTTTATTCAAAGAATTACACCCCGGAAACATGTAAGTAACGCCTCGAAAGCTTTCTGTTCTCAAACTCTCATTAAGAGAGTAAAATTGAGAGGCAGTGAGAACATTTAAGTTGTTAAGGGACAGCCGTACTATTAAGTAAGGGGTGCCAATTTTTAGGACAAAAAGGCGGTTTATTTGCAAATTCCCCCCAATTATTCCTTTAACTTCATTTTTGAATATAGTAAAAAATAATGTTTCCAGCAAAATCAGATAAACTTTAAAATCATTTATGAAAAATCATCAGAAAATTACGATAGCAAGCTATTAAAGGGGCTTGTTAAGCTAAACGTGTTAAATAATATTAATGGCAATAATTATGTGTGATAGATAGGTATTCAAATTTAAATATCTTTGTTCTCTCTCCCTCGTATGAGAAATATCATAACGACTATTTCATATGTGTTTTATTTAAAACAGAAAACGTTTAATTTGAAAGTAATTTTCATAAAATATGTTTTGCACATCCAGAAAAATTTTAGAGTATTTATAAAACCCCAAATTAAGTAATAAAACACAATGAAACCATTATAATATAAATTTTCTGCCGTTTCTATAAATATCGATAAACTTTAAAACTTTTAAGAACAATTCGGTCCAAAGCAAGTCCATCGAACACATAAACCCAAGTCTAATGTCTGAAGCTTTTAAAAGAGCTCCGTAGAAGGAAAATGGTCCAGTAGTTCAGAATTTTTAAATTGTAAGATAATCATGGATTTGGAACTCTTTTTAGATCCTCTATTCTGTGCTGTATTTTCTAAGATAAAAATTTACTTTTAAGAACTGTAAGAATTCTGCTGCAAAAATGCCTTCTCTGAAACTGGGACTGAGTGAACCACAATGCCCCATTTTTTTTCTAACGATCAATTGTCCAAATCGTGTGTTCCTGAACAAATTATCTTGTTTTAGACCAACAACTCCCGATGGTGTTCGTATTACCCATGTGCATCAATTGCTCACGCACTACATGGTACGACAAACAGTGGGCTCGTACATTCTTTTCAGATGTTCCTTAATTAAGAACTGCTACATTTTGCTGCTATATTACCAGGTTTTTTTTCACACTCAATGCAGAAAACAGTACATTTTGCTTGAACATTCATAGCTTGGTGACGACCGCATTTTGTGCGTTCAAACCTAGTCTTTTGCTTATCAATCTAGTCTTGAAACATTTTTAGCTACTACTTTAGCTTGTAAAATCGTCCCAGATACCACAATTGAAAATATCCTGAAATTATTTTTATTATCTCCGTTCTTGGTCCGTAAAATAAATATTTATCTAAAATTTGGAAAAAAAATCACCAATGCTTTTGATTTAGGAACTCAGTTTTCTTATTTTGTACTACATCCCCTCTAGTGGCAAAACTGTGACGCAATAGCTCGATTTCCTAAACTTTTCAAGTGGCCATCATATAATGACCGTTCATGGCGTTCATTGTAGAAAACCTTACGTTACTCAAAACTCGTTACTTAAACGAGCCTTACGTTACTTTTAAACCTTACGTTACTCAAAGTTTGGTGTACTTAGTCCACTATAGTTCTAAGAAGCTAACATCCCACGTGAGACCCACTCCCATCCAAACAGGACCCGTAATCTGGAGATCCGAACACCACTTTCAGCGATCCGAACAAAAAAAGAACACATACGCGAAACAAAAAACACCGATCACGTTTGAATGCGCCCCTCTCCACTCAACTCTGATCTTATTCTCCAAACAGGAGAGACCCGCGGAAAAAGCCTCCGTCTTCATTTCTTGCGACGGCAACGATTAGTCTTAATCTTCCGCTAAGCAAAAGCATCCCTTTAGGAGGGAAGAAAACCTTATAAATGGAAACAGAATTGATCGTCAAGCTACAATCTCAATTACTCTGGATGTTTGGATGGAAAAAGTAGAGAAGACTGTAAATGCCTCCTCGGTCCTGTATCTAAATCAATAGCTGCAGTCTCCGGGATCGAAAAAGGCATTATTAGTTGGGAGTGGATGCTTGAGCGACCGTTGGTGAAGGTGGCTATCGATCCGGGCTGAGCTTTCAATAAGGCTGCTGAAAGAACAAGCTTGACGAAAAAATGGTATTAAAAAAGTTCATGGAATACTTTAGGAGTTAGAGTAAGATGTTACGTAATTTCGTGGGAGAGGGAAGACGCGGAAGACCTAATCTTTTTTTTCTGGGAGAGTATATAACCAGTCCGGGAAGTAGGTCGTTATATTTTTTTGTTGCTGAGAACGCGATGGAAATGTTTTCAAGAAGTAGCTTAGTTTGGGTTTATATTTATTCAATATCTCGTTTATAGTTAAAGTAGTGGTAAAAGGAATTTTCATGGCGAAATTGCTCTCCTACCATGATATTATAGAAGTAAACCCTTATAATGTGTATCATAGGGTGGTCTGGTCAACTATATTATTTTATATTTTTCTTATCTTTTCTTTTTGTTTTCGAGTGCTCATTACGGAAACCACACTGAGGACTTTCGAAAGGTACCTAGAACCGTTTATATGTAAACGGACCAAATCGTAACTTATGGACCATGCAATAACTCATGTGTAAAACCTTAACCCTATCAAGTAATATCTTTCGTTGTGAACTTTGGCCCAAAGTTTTGACTTTTTACCAAAACTAGTACTTTGCAGCATTTGTTAGGGTTCAGAGTCCTTCTGGTGTACAATTTTTGTCAGGTGTGGGAGGGTTGGCTCCGAGGAACCCTTCTCATCTCCGATCATCCGTTCTCTATAGGGGGTGACTTCCGACCCTTTCCCCCACGCGAAGTAGCGCCAATCAGCAAAAATGACATTGGAATTTCTTAAAGTTGCCATGCGTAATTTTATAAGCAAAGTGCACATTTGAATTCAGTAACTCCCAAAGCATGTAGAACAGTACAAATAAATATTTTGAACGTTTTTGCGAGGATTCAACTAAAATACCAAAATACCGTTATCATCAGATGAACCTGCTTTCTAGAGAGAAACCGCTACACGAAAATGCATTTATTTATTACTAATGGAACGAGGAAAATGTGTGATAGCGGCAGATAGCCACAATCGGACCTAAGAATATGTTCTGAGGATGAAAGTGGAAGAAGATGAAACAGCTCTCACTTCATACCCCTTTTTATACCTAAGCAATATAAATACAGAACTGGATCATCATCCATCAAGAAAAAAGGAAGCTTATAGGGGTATTCCTTTGGGTACCTAATCTTCCAGATTTAATCCAGAGCTTCCGCAGTCTTTGATTCATAATATCTTTTAATGATTGGTACATATTAGTATGATTTCTCATTGAAATATGTGTGTAACTAAAGAAGTAATGTTTATTTAGCAGAGACAAAAACGAATATTTTAATGATATTAGTTGAAAGTTTTTTCATACATATTATATGAGTTACTTAATTTTAAAATATTTTTTAAATGTTTATTCAAAGTTCAGATTTTTTTAACATTATAATTCTGTCCATAATACGTTTTAACATCGAGACCACGGCAACCAAGCCCGGAAAGTTTTACTTCGAATGTACATCCGGCCGTGAAAGCCTTTCTGTTTTAATCATAATCCGTCAGTTACTAGTTTTGAGTATTCACTTCAGACTAATTTAGTAAATTATTTATTTATGGTTAAATTCCATGAAGTTATAAGTTATTTTGTTGGAAATATGGATTTAATTTGTGAGTTAGAAACTGCAAAAGCTAAGATCTAATCATTACTCGTTAAAGCGTTATGAATATACTAATTAAATTCAAATACCCCACTCTATTTGGATTTGGTGTGTATAAATCCTCTTTTGTGTTCCTCTAGGTCTAAACTTGATTGTATAGATACATACTAATTGTAATATTAGACCATTAACCTAGACCATTCGATTGATTTAATGATAAAATGTCGTGTATAAAAGTTATGAAGGCATAAACTTAAGCTTAACAAGGAATTTGTATTTTAATCCTTAATTTAAATTAATAATTGTGTACCTTCTTTTAAAATTTTTAAAACAATATTCTTAAGAGTAGAGTTATTTTCTAATGGTGACATAATTTTAACTATTCATAAAAATGAACCTGAATAGCATATTCGTACGCATGTGCATGTGCATAACAGTACAAATGTGATTGAAAAGAAAAATTTTGATGAAAATTGATTTTGATCATAATTTACTATAGAAAAATGATTTCGTGGTTGTTAAACCTTTATACGTTCATTTCTCTATCCTAAAATTTTAAACCTTTTAACTTAATTAGTCGAGAGTTAATGATAAAACTACGTGGGTATTATTATCCTATGTAAGTTTCTACTCTTATTTTTCAAAAGACTATTCCAAACAGGAAGCATTGTAGTTATAAAGTACGAATATGCATAATTAATCTCGATGTAGATCAAGTTTTCAAACATTATCACGAAATATAATCGTGCAGATATTTATAAGTTAGACGTATTTCATATTTCCATTATATTAAAACGCTTAGTTTTATAGCTTCTATTCATGAAACTTTAATGCAGAAAAATGAAAGTTATGGACTCAGCTTTTCGATAGCTGCATTGAGTAGTTAAAAATTTACAGATAAGGATAACCATCGTGAATTAACTATTTATAAATATTTATATTGATTAAAAGAGACCATCTATTTTAACCACATATCTCTGAAAAGTTTATAAAGTGAAATCAAACTTTATAACTTAACATACTAAATTTTTCTTCTTCATATCAGCTTAAGATTATAAAATGTTAATGATTATTAAACTAAGGTATTTTTTAAATAAAAGTATTTATATTGGTTTTATTTGTCTCATATCCTACTAATTAAATGCTACACATGTTATTTAATTTTAGTTAGTTCAATCTTCATCCATCAATGTTCTGAATTCTAAAGAAAGCTCTTAATTTAAATCAGAGTTTACTATCTTAGATTTGCAACATAGTTTTGTCTTTTGATTTTATGGTATGTTATTATAATAAATAGTTTCCAGCAAAAGTGTAGGGGAATATGGAAGTATATGTCACACAGCTCAGTGTCACATACCTCTTCCTTCCATCAAAAACACTTTTTTTTCATCGTCACATACTTATTTACTGATAATATATATAGTTCCTAGTAAGATTGTGTCTGTTAATTGAACACGTACCCTTTTAATTCAATATAATAACTCATCTTCGTGAAAATGTCACATACACCCGTCTTCTGTTCTCCCTTCAGTTGTTCAAATAGTTACATAGTTGTTTTTAATAGTTACAATTTTCATTAACATTTAGTAGAATTTTTAATCTTACTAGTTTCGTTTTACCCAGTCAGTAACCATGCTGATTTAAAGCAAAGTATAATATAAATAATAAATTAAAAATAAAAATGCCAATATTTTCAAATGAAGTTCTAAGATAAGAAAAAAATAGTAGATAAATTAATCGGCCGATCTTTAAATCAAATGATAAGAACCTAAGATTAACAAATTAGATAGTTCTAGAATTTTACAGTAGCAAACTTTACCCGTAATTACATTGAATGACCTGCCTATACAAGACGAGTGATTCGCGAAAATATGCTACTAAAAAATTTAATATTGTAAGGAAATGCATTTATTTATAACTTCTCCTCGCTGGTATTATCAATGTAACTATATTTGACTACTTGAAAATGCATAAGAAAAGACTATGGCTTAGAACGCAATCTGGAAACAATTTCGCAAGAGAAGGCAAACTGAAATGCCTCTTAGAATCTTATCTTATCCCGTCTTATGAGACCTTCTTGTTTCAAAGCAAGACACAAACTTGTGTGAGAGCATTAAACTTACTCATTGAAAAGTGAGGTACTTGCAAAACATATTGAAATTTATTCTTCTTGGCATTGGACGTAATTTGAAGCTCCTCGAGGATTTCATGCAAATTAGGGCAGTTGAAATTCCATCATTCTTCACCAGTTTTGCCAGTCCTCGACTTATGAATTTTAAATGAGATACTTGCATCCGCTGTGTCAGAAATTGAAATGTGAGTGATTAAAGTGCTTTTACACAGCTCGCGGGATTTATTCGGTTTGAGTTTTTGTGATTGTTGCATGCTGAGAAAACGGAGGTTTCCTGTCTGTGCATTATGCGTTGGATCAATTATAAAAACAGCTTATTTTCAGGAGTGATGGGGAGGGGTGGTAAATCATATCAGAATTCAAAAGGTGGAAAACATACCTCGTTCATGGCTATTTTTAAACTAATATTGCTTAAGAGGATTTAAATTACTATACTAATTTGCTTGTATGCTTTGAGAAGCTGCATTTTCTTTTGTGGATTTGATGTTGATAAGAATTTTCTCTATTCTATTTATATTTATGCAATGTTCCTTGATTTTAATGCCAATTACTTTTGGAACATCTTAGAAATCCAGATAGAAATAATATGAGAGAGAATTAATAATAGCTTTTTCATATTAGAAATTCAACTAGAAAAATCTCCAAGGAATTTCATTAAATGATATTGTGACGTAGAGTAATTTTAGGAACGAAGCCGTTCTCTTACAACAGATAAAATATTCCAACTAAAAGACAAGTATTTTCCTTATTTGAAATGTTTGGTTAAACCTTTTGGCATAATATTGAACATATCTAATAAATATAATAGAAAAAGTTAATAAAAAAAATCTGAAATCATTTTTATAACTTTGTGTTTTAAAAACTATCTGCACTAAATAAAATTCAGCAGTATGTAAAAATATTTCCTTAAAATATCATTAAGGTATAATGAAACTTAAATTAATTATAATTCAACTTCAAGCATGCTTTTAATGCTTACAAGTTCAACACAATATTGATAATAGACTTTACACTTGCCTTTCAAATGTCCTTCATTCCTTTTCATTACGTTATCATTTAATAATTTGAAACTCATATTTTTTCATATCTTCATACATAAACGTTTATTTACAGTTGAATGGGGAATTGAGTTTTCAATTTCCTTCAACCATCAAACTTATTTAAAGTGACATTCAAAACTATCTCAATTCTTTATTACATATGATTAAGACATGGGTATCAAATTAATAATGAATGTTAAGATAAGGTTGGATACTAACAAACACTTTTTTAAAGTTCTCGTACACTTTTAATTTTGAATTAAACTCTTTCCATCCATAATCAGCAAAAATTTCTTCCTCAGCTTTCGCGAGCCTTATCCCACCTTCGTTTTAGGCTTCATTTAACGAGATGCCTCCAGGGTACATTCAGGACACAATGAGTCTTATCTTTGCAACGGATAATAATCGGTTTTCAATAATCGAAACGCACCTGTTGGGATTGGAGCTGATGCTCCTAAAGCTGCTTCATTGGGGAAAAGAAGGAGAAATGGCGGACGGAGCACCTATCATTGAAAATCCAATCTGCTAAGTGTGTTGTGGAGAAAAAAAAAAGCATGATAGGTTCAAGGAGAAAAAAAAAGTTGTTTTTAACATGTATCATTGTTATTCACGAAAGCAAAAAAAATATGAAATGGACAATAAGATTTTTTTATGGAAATGTTTAGGAGTTTGTACATGAAAAGGTATAAATTAACATGTTTTGGTTATTAAATATACGACTGTATTAATTATTAAACAAGAATTTAATGGATGTTAGGCTGTAAATATTGTTGTTTAATGTTACAAAAACTCTTAAATACAATATTGTATTTTATTAAAAATGCAGTTTTCCACTTTATTTTGTTATACGAGTCACAGAAACTAGATAGTTTTATATTTTCCCCCTTCTTAGTATTGCAACTCGTAAACTTACTTTATTACAAAAACTCATAACTAATAAACTCGTTAGCTCAATTTTAAAACAAAAATCTTTATTTATTATACACCACTAAAGTTGAAGAGAAAAGTTTTAGAATTAGCAAAATGAAAATATTTCAATTCATGATGAAGAGCTATTCGAAAGAGAGAGAAATAATAAATTAATTATTAACAGAGTATTCCCTCCTACATTTATAAAGTTTTTA
Source organism: Tetragnatha montana (assembly GCA_963680715.1). Lineage (NCBI taxonomy): Eukaryota > Metazoa > Arthropoda > Arachnida > Araneae > Tetragnathidae > Tetragnatha > Tetragnatha montana. The sequence continues at coordinate 36,718,684 of OY796675.1, forward strand.
TTCAATTGTATATATCATTATTCTACTCACTCATTTTGAGTAATAAGCAACCAAGCGTAAATTTAGAAGGAAATGTGTTCATTAAGTTGAAAATATATATTATTAAAGTGGAACCGTTTCTCGGTAAAAGAGAAATAAGAACGCATAGCTAACTTAATTTGTTTTGTCTAGCCGCAGTCTAACGCCTTTGTCCTAAATTCTGAAATATGAATTTAGGGTGCTTAGTCTGGCTGTACAGAAGCTGCATTAAAAGTCATCAAAAGAAAATTATTATGCTCCTAGCAGGCACTATATAGTAGACTTGAAGTCATTACTTACTATAGCAAGTTTTTCTTAGAATTATAACATTCAAACACTTTTACAATGTATTATTATTTCAATAACAGATCGGCTAGGTTGAGAACTAAAGACATATCCATTCCATGAAAAAAATCCTTCTACCTAAGAACCTCTAAATCCATTATCAGAATTGACTTTCATATTTCGAAATTTATGGTCTCGCTGTCTTGACATAGTGTCAAAAGCTAAGAGGTATTAACAGGGTATTTTTAAAGTATTATATTTCAGAATATTCTCCTCTTATACCACCTCGGGATTATTTTTGAAAACGATAAATCTAGTTTTTTTGGGACATTCAGTTTTTTTCCCTGTGAAAAACGCCATCCAAAGTTAATTTCTCGTATGTACGTCACTTTCCCTTACGGCGCCCGTGACACTTAGTCATTAGTCTTAACTTTTTAATAACCACCTACATATGCATACTCGCAGGCTCCTCGTTTGCGAAGTATTTTAATAAAGTTGTATTTTTCGTCGGAGGAATCAGCCACTAAGGGATTGTTTGCTGTTGGAACTTATTAATGTTACGGTGTTGATTACTTTTTTGGGGAAGTTTTATCTTGATATTAGATCCTAGTAAGTAACATTTAAGTTCGATACTTTTGTGGCATACTTCGTATAATACAATCTAATATACATATAAACTTTAAGTTAAATTACAAATATTTTTTTTTCTATTTACCTGCTAAGATAATTTGAAACTAAAATTAAAAGAGTAAACTATGTATCTATTTGGTTTAAATAGTACTAGAGGCTTTTGTATAACTATTTTAACTTTTTAAACACAAAATTTTATATTTTACCTCTAAGGCTCACTAGTGTGGAAGATTGCAATTGACGTAAAAACTTATGAAAAGCTCGGAAGCAAAAGTTTTTCGGACGTTGTTCGGTTAAAGCATTAGACAGGTATTGATCTGGTGTTTCTTTGAGCTTTAGATTCAATAGTACAGTTTAAATGACAATGGATATTTTTTTCAGAACGTATCTATAACGATTATTTTTCAAACATTTTTAAAATGTGATTGAAATTTGATTTTCTTACACCAAGGTTACAATGACATAATGCATTTAAAATAAACCGATGAATCCATTTGGGATTTATTCTTATTACGGTAAAAGAAAGTCAATGCTTCTAATCTGCTTTTAGAAGAGAGATAATCTTATCTCTAATGCCTAATAGTTTCCTAATTACTGTTCTAAAGCCCATAAGATTAAATGGCTGGAAAAGGTATTAAGCCGACTATTCACAGGGGCACACCATACATCGCTATATATGTTGTATAAGATTGTTCACAAATGTAAGAGAAACATTAAATTTTATATTTTTCCTGATTTGTAAAACTGAGGATTTTTCTTAAACCTTTAATTAAACCCTTTTGTTAAAGGTTAATATAAACTTTTTCATATTCAATTTCGAGTAGCACCTATTCATCTGAGAAATTTTTGAACGTGATAGAACTACTCTTATTAAATGCAATAAATAACGCATACCTCCTAATAAAAGTTTTTATTCATGAATGTGATTCAAAAGAAATAATTAAATTAATAAATTCATAATTGAAAAAATTAAGTGTTTTTTGTACATAATCAATTTTAAAAATTAAAATTTCTGAAGAATTTTAGTGCATATGCTATCACATATTTAGATTTAACAGTTTCAAAAATGTAACTTATTCTTTAGATTTTTTTATGAAAGGATTTAGACACCTTATTATTCATCTGCATTTAACTGATATTACACATTTGAATGAAACCCTAAAATATCCTTATTTCAACAGAAATAAGAATTGAGCATCAGTTAAAACTTCTCCACGTAAATAATCGTTTTCTGAAAATAACGGTTCATTTCAATCCGTCTGCAGCAAAGGATATCCAAAAGGGGGAAAAAAGCGCATTACAACAACCTCCCAACAAAAATCACAAAACGGGGAAAACTTTGATTTCCTCTATTATTCATACACATATTATGAATCCATTCCCCCGAGTCCCCCTCCAAAACACATTACAAAACCAGCAAACTCAGGAACTTATTTGGAATGCATCACGAAGCACTAAGTAACGACATAGCTCAGAATGTCGCCCGAAGCCCAGAATTACAAATTCAGCACCACACCCTGCTCCACTGTGCCCATTGATGATCTTAGCCTCTGCGAAAGGTGAGGGAAAGAAGTAAAATAGTATTTGAAGTTTGAAATGGCTTCGATTTAAGAAAAAAAACATAGCGCGCATGATAATATTCCTACGGGGAAGTATTGATTGTAGAGAGTTTTGCTAGACCCGTTTCCACGGGCTATGATTTAATGAATTTTATTCAACCTGTTTACCTCGTTTTAGATTTATTAATGATATTTTTGAAAGGAATCTTATACTTCGTGAAGAAGTATTATTTTTGAGTTTGTTATAAGCAGATTGTATTGTCTGATTATATCGTTTATCATGTGATAATCCTTCAGCGAAATTTTGATGAGAGTTAATGCAGTATCATTAATTACAACGTTGATCACTAGAACAGCCGAGTTCTTAAGATATCCCCTCAGGGAATGTTGCTTTCAGAGATTAAAATGCTGCGATATTTGAGTACATTGTTAAAATTTTCAGATGCATTATGAAATTTTTAATTTCAAATTACTCTTTGTTTGTACAAATACTTTAAGTTAGTCTAAAATATAAGTCTCAATGAATGACTTTTTTTGGTACCTAAATAAAATCACTGATCATACAAACCAAAGTGAGCTGTTTTGCATAATTTGGTGATTAACTGAACGTTACTAAGGCCTGTGTCTTCTTCTAAATGTACAAAATGCGTCTGTGTCTACTGCAAAGTATACCCTTATTTGATATTTAATCTTTTCAACCAAACAACCAAATTCAAGTACCAGACAGTATAAATTCATTGAGATCGGTTACATTATTCTCTACTTAAACATAACTTTTTCGTTTTTCATAAACGTCATTTAAAATCAGAATAATAATAACTTGGTTTGAGTTTACCTTTCTCAGTGAAAAACTGTAACTACTCTAGTTTGGCTGAAGAGTATTTCTTTAGAAATATAAAGAAAGAAATTTCAATGTTCAATACATTGACTTCATTTACTTCTTCAAGTGAATCTTGGATTTACATAAATAGAGGCTGAAGAAAACAACTTTCATCCTTAAAACACCATAATATCCGGGAATCTAAAAATATATAGCGATAAATATTGACTATCAAAATGAAGAAACATTTTTTGAAGAGTCTGTTTTGCTACAATGATATTTTCCAACATATCAGAGAAAAAAAATCACATTTCCCGAGGCTTTGGGGCTCTAGACGAATGCTTTCGATCTTCACAAACACTCGATATACACGTCTGGGTAAACAAGGCCTCCAAACTATTAAATTCCGTACAATTTCTCCTATCCATGTTTCTTTAGTAGGCTATAAAAATCCCTCTTGATGAGCGCTGTGGAGAATTTCAATCAGTTTAAACAGCTTGTGCAAGCACTCTAATCTTTTGATCCCCAGTTGCGAGAATTGGTGTTTATTTTCCACCGCCATTGTCCCTTCATTTTTATAGTCTTGTGTAACATGTTCCCTTAAAATTTATCACTGCCAAAATCCCTTTCAAGTGAGATTACAAGGGACATACGCTGGAGGGGAAACTGGTCTATAGACATCGCTAAATTTATGTCCGTTCTCAGCTAGCGGCATTTATTGATTCAAGACTCGCCACTGTGGTGGGGGAAAATTATGTGCGTGATCTTTCATGACTTAAGGGCTCAGCCTTTTGCCTTGGGAAGCCGGTGATTCTTTGGATCTTCGTCTTGCCGAGATGTTGCTTATGTGGGCTTCGCTTTACAGACTTTTTCTGATCCTCGGCTGATAAGTTCCGTTAGATTGGACTTTTTTAAAAGACATATTGAGAAATGTTTATATTCTTTGAATGGGAAGTAAATAACGTGGGACGTCGTTAGATAATTCTTGTGTTCAACTACTCGTTTTTAAAACGTTTGTTTTATGAACTAAATGTAATAAAACAGATAAAAGATTAAGTTTTATTCATTAAATAATGTATGTTGTAAGATCTTCTTTCTATGTTTAAATTCATTAAATTTGTTAAATATATTAGAAAGAAAGGGCTATATCTTTTCAATCTCTGACTGTTTTTCCTACTTCATAGATAAGAAGATGTATGATTATAGTCACCATAGTTGACCAAAATTATTAAAGTACGATCAAGCTTCATCTCACTTCCAAGGGTTGGATGTCACATTCAACTAAATCCAGATCAGTGGGGAAGCTATTCCTCATGTCAGAAATAGCACGAGCTGCACATGATTAAACACGTTCTAATATTTTTAGATTATTGGCTCATGCACATAAATAAATTTGATAACCATACTCCGAAACGAGTCTGATTTAAGAGACCTAATGTCAACCTAAGAATGACGTCTGTTTCGTTTATTTATACTCAATACAATAATAAGTAGACTGAAATGTAAATATCCGTATTAACAATTTATAATAAAAGTTTAAATAAAGTTATATAAATAGGGTATATTTATATAAAATTTACCTGCTATATTTACTTAGAAAATACTAGGGGGAGTGAAATACCGAGTTATATTCAACGAGAAATTAAGTGAACGAAATTAAAAAGGGGAATTGAACCCCCACATATAGTAAGAGCGATAAATTCCTACAGAGGTATTCAAAAGCTTTGAGCCAACGATGCATGTCAATACGAGGCAATCTTTTAAGTTACCTCAACCAAACACTCAATACCTACTCGTTAAGTGCATCATAGATTTAAATCCAAACTCCCACAAAATCGTCCGTAAAGTCATTTCAAAACTCAAACCTACCACATCGAAGCCTGCCCGCATCTTACAACATCTTACACCCTCCAACGAGTTTAAAACGAAGAGCCCTCCACTTTCAAAATTCATATTCTGATGAAGACACTCAAACCGCCTAGAGGGAGCTGTTTATACTGCGCGCTAGGGAGTAATTGTGGCGGATACAGTATATTATTGGACCGGCCGAAGGGGAATGCTTCATTCCTAGAGTACCGCCGTATATCTATCTATATATGGCCGTCTTTACTGGAGATCTTTTAAAGGACCAGATGGAGAAGGGCGTATCATTTGGCCTAGGATCCCTTGGCTGTCTCTTCATTTCAGCATTTATCATTCCGGAGTGGAATGGTGGTATGGAGCTATAAGAGGACTTCCATTTCGTGGCGGAATCGGTTTATACTTTAGAGTAGCCGGAGTGACATTTCCTGCTTTGCTGGAGTAGTTTATGGGTAGTTTGGGGTAAATTTTGTTTTTTGTAATGCCGGGATTTTGAGAGTATGTTTCATTTATTATTTATTTCTTTTGTAAAGGTAATTTGGTAGGGAATCCACGTATTGAGCGATGCAGTCTATTTTCTTAAAAGTAGATTGTCTGTGGAATGTTTTTCTGCTGAGCTTCTGACGAAAGCATAATTGTATTTTGTTATTCAACTTACAAAATAATTCAATGTATCAAAAAAATATACCTAATTATAATTTGAATATTTTTCAAGAGTTAGTTGTATTATAGATTATTACTTTAATAGTAGTGCATTCATAATGAATGCATTCAAAATCTAATTAAGTAGAAGCTATTAATAATTCTATATTTTTATTTTCTTCTGAAATAGTCAAATGCATTGACGGTTTTATTTGCATAAATTTGATTATTTAAACGAAAATATCGACTTTTTACAATATTAATGTTTAATTTCAATTTAGGACGGTCGTATCTAATAAGGCACGATGGCAAAACTTGTCGAGACGGTTTTGGCCTGTCCTAGGCTGTAGTGCCAAAGAAGAAGAATGTTTAATTTAAAAATTATGTAATAAAAGTTTTTTTTCAATTGAGCTCTACTTGAATATTGCTTTATCAAAGACAATTTAATATTAAATTTATTTTAGTAATTTTAACTTATTTTGAAAATTTTTATTTGCAGAAAAATCAATGGGGAGTGTATAAAACTATTAACACTAGAACCGCGGCATTTTCGGTATAACTAAAACCGCGGGCCTGGGTCAAATTGACCCCGGCTTAAAAAACTGAGCTTTTAATGGAATATATCATATTATTTGAGTAAATTTCTTTAATTTACTTCTTTGCTCTATATTAAGGTCAATAAATCTAGACATTATTATAATTAAAGTATTAAAATGCCAAAAACGTGTTAAAGACTTAGAACTTTTCAGGGAATGATTAAATATTTCTGAGGCTAAAAATTTCAGTAAACCCAGATAACAATAATTTAATATATATTTACTGTAAACATCACCGGCATTCCATAATTTAATGCCAAATATAGCTTTAAATTCATAATTTTAATTCAATTTTCAGGCTTTTCCGCCAAATATCGTGTAAAACTACTGCTGGTCAATTTTCAAAAAAAATCGTTTCTTTATAAAAACTAATAAAATTCCCTATACTTTTATTTTAAGTTTCCGAAATATTAAAATAGTATCGGTCTGAGGAAATTTTTATCGTATTTATTTTTATAATTGCAAATTCTCATTTTTCCACAAAAATAGGCTTTTGAGCACAGAAGCGCAATAGATCGGTGGTTCCAAAAATCATGCTTACCCTGAAATTACTAAGTTATAAATTTCTTCTGCTGTAGCTACCTCTAGATTATGAAATTGTGTATTCAGAGCTTCAAAACAGATAAATTTATGATTTTTGCATTTTTTTCTTCAAATAAAAAAATTAAGACTGCTTTCAGGGGAAATTTGGAAGAAAATTAACAGGATATGTATCTAAATTGCATTTCAAACATATTTTACCTTTGAAAAATGAATTACCCTCAAAAAATAGGGAATGGACAGAGCTTTTCCATGATTTTTTACCGATCCACCCATGTGTATTCAGAGGAATGCAATTTGCAACTTATCTGCTCGAAAAACCTGTTTCAAGCATTCTTTATTATCCCAAACTGGTCTAGTGACCTTGACCTTTGTGGGAAAAGAGGGTAAAACTGATAAAACGAGATTCTTCAAATTTTTGACAGCACTTTACTGTGATTGCATAAGGGTAGAACGCTTTGGGTCAGGATGACCCGCCCCGCGGTATTAGGTATACAAGTTTTTTACAAAAAAATGGTAAAAGCTAGAATCCTCATTTTTTCACAGTTTACTATTAACAATGATTCAGGAAAAGTCACAAAAATTTTTAAGTCTGCGTTTGTAACTTTTTGAGAAAAACGAAATCAAAACTTGTTTTGGGTCAAATTGACCCACTCCGCGGTTCTAGTGTTAAATAATTACCTCTAAATAAAGGATCCAGAATGAAATATTTCAAATTACTTTTTAAAATACTTTGGTAAAAGTATAACATCATCAATTAATAATACCACTTTTTATTTGTGAACCATGTTCGTGGTTTTTCTATTGTTTGACTTTTTTTATTATTTCGCTTGAAATACATTTATTAAATAATATACTATGTGTTTATGTTTGTTGGAAGATAACTTGAGGTGACTTAAGAAGTCATCAAGATTGTTTTTTCTCTTCAATCTACAATGCATTTTTCTACCTGCAATCAAAAATGTATTTTAATTCAAATTTTGATGATACAAAAGTTTGAAGTTATTTAAATTAAATTAATTTAAAAAATTTAATTTATTAAACTTTAAAAAATTGATTTATAATCTAAGATTTTAGTTCTTTTCCCTATTGAAAAACTATAGTGAAACAGAGATGGATGTTTTTTTTTACTTTAAGGTAAATAATTATTACCTTGTTTATATTTAAATTATAGGGTTTTTGGCAATGGTCGTGTAAAGTTATAATTTTTACTTTACACAATTGGGAGTAATCCTTGAATCCGTGTCAGTTTGACACCTTAGGCTTATAGAGACATATTTTGTTCTCACAATTTTATTACTTTTATTTTTCCTTATGATTTTTATAAAATAAACTGCTTACACATTACTGCAAATCACACCTATTTGCAGATCATAACCTGCATTTCTCAAAAATAAGAAATCCAAACTACATCCTCTACAACACACAGCATATTGTATTTTCATTGTTGATCCAACAACACAAACAAGTAAAAGGCACCACCATAATCACATCAAAGCGGATTCGTTCAGAAGACACGACCTCCCGATTACCCCATGCTCAATATTTATTCACAGCTAATTATTAAATCCAGCGATCCCAGTTCACAAGTGCGCATTCGCCCCGGCGAGATTTCACACGTTTCAATCAAGCGACGGTAAATTAATATCAAACCCCTTTCAGTCGGATTATGACTAGATTATTAATTGCAATTTCATCGCTTAGGCCCCAAATTATTATACGAGATGGATGGAGGATTTTAAATGAAGCAGGGACTTCTGTCACGAAGCAAGGCTGCATTATCGCACTTATTCATTATCGGGAAGTCATTATTCCTGACGATATTAACCGGCCTAAAGCTGTATTGATTGCCACTTTGTTGGAGGGAAACTTTAATAAAACTTGTTAATCGAGTTATTTTTGTGTATCACAAGGCAATCGATAACAGCGATATGCTCACATAATGAGAAATGGGATTTATCTGCTTGTGAGATTCCGTGGAATGATAATTTGAATGGATTGAATATGATTCCATTGGGGGTTTGAGATCTAAGAGTTTCGTATGAACCCAAGGGTTGTTACGCAAAACACTAAAAGAAAATACATTGATCTGATATAATTTTTAAAATTCATTACTGTTATACTTTACATTACTATTTACACTGTTATTGAAAATTATGTAAAAGGTAGTAAAGCTGGTTTGAACGTAACTTGAATTTTATTAAAGCGTGTTGAAGATGGATTTCAGAAAAAACTCTGCTACGGACATATTTTTATCATTGAAATTTTTATAACCAAAATAATGCACTTTATACCTCAGAAGCTGCAAAAAAATTAGCACATTATTTATTTATTAAATGCAACGAATAGTTAATATAAATAATAATAGATAACATTGAATAAGAATATATAACACTGAATAAAAATTGTAACACTTTTCAAAGTGTCACTTATCTCTGTTCTGGGATGGTTTTTACATTACTTTCCGGTTTGTGTGCTTGATCTCAAGGATCCGCTTATAAATAAACTATCGTAGAGTAAGACAGACACAAACATAACTTTTACTGACACAGAGAGGGGAAATACACCCAGGACAAGGCCGGAATCAAACTAACATCAGATCATTGTACAGAGACTGCTAGCGTAGTTGGCTGCACATAATCCAACTAGGCCACCCTGGCTCAAAAAGTGTCACTTATTTTTATTCAAAGTTTTTGAGGTATTAAATAACGTTGAAAAATTATATTTCTTTTTTATTTTCATTTTAGTTTTCCCACTGAATTTGAGGTGTCGCGGACGTTTCGTCAACTCTGAAATTTCTTACCCCCCCCCCTGGTTTCTGTTTAATCTTCACTTTAGGGATTCGTGTTGCGTAAGGCCAAAGAGTGGGGGTAGGAAATTTCAGAGTTGCCGAAACAACCGTAGAACCGAATTTGATTCTTAAAAATTAGAAAGTTAAATCATTGTTAAAATCTATTTGAAACAAAGCTTGTATGATGATTGATCATATTAATTTATAATGCGTACTTAATACTTAAAGACTATCTGATTTTTTAAAAAAACGTAGAAAAACATTTAGACTAAATCTATGAAAAAATGAAGAAGATGAGGACAAAGCAGCTCTTAGGATCAAGCAAATGTCCCAACTCAGCCGTAACGGCTAACTATGAATGAATGAATAAATATTTAAATATTATTAATTTCCAAATTTGATGCATAAAAAGATTTTATGTTGCACATATGAGTTAGACATGCGTTTTTTTCATAGAATATTTTGTTAGACTAAACTATAAAATCCATAAGCTTATAAAATGTTATTTAAGTAAAAAAGTTTTAGATTCTATAGGGATTCAGCAAACAGGATTTCGTTTCAACAATACTCTATAAGTTATTTTAAGAAATATTCTGTTTGCAAGCTTCATTTTGCAAAGTGCGACAATAATAAAAATATTCGTGATGTCTGATAACACCGTCTGAACTTCGAAAAATGCATGTCTGAAATATATTTGGTTTCAGTGAAAGAATAGAAGAAAGAGTAAAGAATAAAATATATGTTGAAACTTAGAAGTAAAATTCATATTCATGTATTTTCCTGGAACAATTTCATCTCTGTCAAAAATCTTCCTAAAGCTTAAAGTTTGTAAGAAAATGGATTTTTCCCTTTTGTAAGGATGTCTTATAATAAGTTTCACATATTAAAAGAAAAATACTCTAACGCATATTTTCCAAAAGTTTCATAGAAATTTAGAGAAAAATCTTTTAATAAAGTTATGTTAACTACAAATTAATTGCAAATGGACAAAGAAGCCGAGAACACATTGATAAACTAAAATATTAACACAAACTAATGTGTTTACAGGCAAGTTTTGAAAGGAAACAAGTTTAGTTAGATCAAAATGTGATGGTATTTTCATTTATTATAGTTAAATGTACTTTATAATAAACATGCTTTCATCAACGCGTACTTACAAGGAGAGGATTCCAATGTGTCATCACCGATTTGGTTCATTTTTGGTGTGTAAGTAGTGCATGACTAGGACATCAATTTGTGAAAATATTAAGAAGCAACTCTCAGAAATTTTGGAGAAAATCGCGATTAAAAATTTTAACATGTACTTTTATATTTAAAAAGATTTACATGTTGCAAGCGGATTGTGGTGTAGCGGTAAGAGCAGCGATTCCCAACCCAAAGGTCCCGGGATCGAGTCTCGCTGCTTACCATAACTTTTATTTTATATTTCCACGCAATTAAGAGTACAGATATGAAGTAAAGTAGTACATACATATTTATAAATATCAATTTTAAAACATTTTTTAAATATTTTTTTTTGTGGGAAAAATCAGATTCTCTGATAATAATAAATTTTTTATAACTTGATAATATGTAATCATATTTATAAATATATTATTATATTTAAGGAAGGTATGGAATGAAAAGGGTAAACACCAGAAAAACCTACATGTTCATATTTTTAAAATAATTTTATTGAAAAATCTTTTCATTCCTTGTTTCCCCAAAAAATAATTTTTAAATCCAATTTTTTATGATCCTATTGTAAATATTATATTTACCAAAAAAATGTTTATTTTAACTATCAAATCAGACACATAACAAACCCTTTTAAATCCAATTTTTTATGATCCTATTGTAAATATTATACTACTTACCAAAATAATGTTTATTTTAACTATCAAATCAGACACATAACAAACCCTTTTAGCATAACGAAATTGCGTACTTTCTTTTGGATAGTTAGGGATAAATTAAGGTAAAACTTCATCTATAAAAATGATTTTTTTTTGTTTGAAAAAAATCTTTTCATTCCTTGTTTCCCAAAAAAAAAATGATTAAATCCAATTTTTTATGATCCTATTGTAAATATTATGTATTTACCAAAAAAATGTTTATCACAAGACAAAATACTTTAAAATTAATAAATAAATATTATTATAAGTTTATTTCATAATCTATGCTCTTAATTGTGTGGAAAATAAAAATAAATATTATGGTATGCAGCGAGACTCGATCCCGGGACCTTTGGGTTGGGAATCGCAGATCTTACTGCTACACCACAATCCGCTTGCAGAATGTGAATCTTATTAAATATATAACTACAAATTAAAATTTTTAATCGCGATTTTCTCCAAAATTTCTGAGAGTTGCTTCTTAATATTTTCACAAATTGATGTCCTAGTCATGCACTACTTGCACACCAAAAATGAACCAAATCGGTGATGACACGTTGGGATCCTCTCCTTGTTAGTATAATTAAATTTAATGTCTGAAAGAAGGAAGATCGTTAAAACACTGATGTTTACTAATAACTGGGATAATAATATAGCCGGTGGTTATTTAGTTTCGTAAGTATATCCTTGATGTTCATGAGAAAATCAAAACTTATTAGCTGCTTTGTATCACAACTGGGTATCAGAATTTGTTAAGTCCCTTTTCACTGATGGTTTTAAAACTGTATTTATTACAGAAACATAACAAAACCTTTCCTAAAGTCAATTCAAAATATTTTGAGGCTATAGTATACTATATTCATAAGAACTTTTTAAAAATTGATTATACATAATAGCATCAAAGAAGTATAAAAATGTTTTTACATAGGCCCAACAACTTATAGGTAATAAATCCATACATATATTTAAATAGCCGTATAACTACTATGTGATACAAACTCAGATGATGCATTGGTCCAAGACTTGTATAAAACATGGTTAATGCCATAACGAAAGGATTCCTGAAGTTTCGCTGTACAGTCACAAAAAATACTAAACAAAAATTACAGTCAAACTTAATAGTTAAACGACATTTGTTTATTTATTATACGGTCAATATTAGGAATTTGAGTTTAGAATTTTTAAAAAGTTATTTAATCTATTTTTTATTTCTTGCTCCAGACTTAGGTACTTTCTAGAAAACAACAAACTCCCAAGAGCACTGGTGCGCACAACCAATTTGTTTTCTCATGATTACTCACGTTGCATACATAATAACATCTTATCATCCTCATGTTTAAAAAAAAAATCTGTCAGTTATTCCTTTGAGTAGTTTCATTTGGCCCTTAAAAAAACAACACGTTTTCGTAGGCTTACTAACTGATTGCACTATCCTTCTTGGGGGTTTAGCCGATATCCCTTCTCAGTTCGCCCAATACTCAGCGTAATCAAGTTTTAAGAAAAGAAAATTACTTGAGGGAGAGCGCGAGAAAATAGAGAATCCCACTTAACTCTATTTTAGTGTTTTGTTGGATTCGTGTAATAGAGTAATTTTCATTCGAGCTGTTGTCTTCTTTATGGTGACTCCGGCCTTTATGAGACCCCAGGGAATTGCGAGTTTTTACAACACTGGGCCGCCTCAAGTGGAAATTGCAGGGACAACGACCCTCGTGACATGTTAAAGAGAGATAGAAAATGTATTACTTTCGCTCCCTGGTGACCAATCTAGGAGCTGTGCGGTCTGAAAAGCTTCCTTCTTTTATTTATAATGCTCCAGAGCAAGGTAATCCTTTTGTTGTGAAGAGAAAAATAAAGACTGGTGGCCCTTATCTCCTTACGGCTACACTGACTGTTTCTACAATACCTAGGTCTGTTCAGAGAAAGCATACGGGGAGGAGAAAGGTATGCTGCGTTTCTTTCTGGTGGAGGAGTTTGTACTATTTCTTTTGAAGTGACTCTGGAAAGAGTTTTCTTATTTGTTTTAAATCGTGTGAAGTGTCACAAAATGGCCGTTCCGTGTTTCCTAGTGTTCTTTAAAAGGATCTTGTGATTCTGAAATTTTTTAATTATATTTCAGCGTGAAAAATCGGAGTTAAATTCCATAGGTTTTTTTTTTACATATTCGAACCAAATTAAAATTAAGAAACGAGGTTACAGTGAAACTAAGGCTATAAGTATAACCGGCAAAATACATATAAAAATTGTCTCTGAAATATTCATCTATTTTTACAGTTTAATAAAAATAATTTTCTGATTCAAAAGGAAGTTACGCATATTCAACAAAAACAAAATGTCCTTAAATAAGCTTATAAAAAAGTCTCCCCCTAATTAACTTTACATATTTAGGTTACCTGAAGTTAATAAATATGTAACAATAGCAACATTTGTGATTTTTTTAAAAAATTAAATTATTTTATAGCCCATTTTGAATGGATTCCCCTAAGCACTTATTTCTAAGTAATCATAAAGTAAATTTTAAATAAAACCAAAGTAAAATACGAAATCTAGAAGAGGTGAATTGAATCTACTTTACCGTGAGGGGTTTCGACTCAAGTACAAAGTAACATATTTTTTGCAAGCATCTTCTTAAAAAAAACTCAACAATTTTCTACTCTCCCCACTTCTCCATCTTTACCTTTTTTTTCTCAAAACAACCCCGAAACCAAATTATGCAGCGGCATAACAAGCCTTTTCAAAACAAAAGTGAACCCCCCCTCCCCACTCACCCCATTCCAACCAACCTCAAAGCCAGAAGGAGAGAAGTACCATAAAAATAACCACCTCTCACAAAACCCAGAAGCCCTCACATTTAACAAAGGCAAAAGTAAATAAAAAACCTCCGCTAGCCCGAGAGCTAGAGAACAATGGCAGAGAACAGACCCGCAAAAAATAATAATAATAAGCGTGAATAGGAGAAACACGAGAGTAAAAAGAGATGATGGAGATATTACTAGAGGAATCTCTGAAGGGTCCGGGTAACGAGATTTGTTGGCAAAATGGGAAGAAGGAGCCTACTTGAAGGATAGATCATTCCTCGGTTCACTGGGGTTAATATAAATCTCTCTTGCAGATACCGATGATGGAGCCTGGTGCTATGATTGCTGGTATTAAGCTCGAATTGAGGAGGGGTTAATCCATCGATTTTCGTTCCGGTTTTCTGTGAAGTATTTTACAGACGATATTTTATTTCGCCATCAGCTGAGATGCGCTGTTTCGTCATGAGGGTGATTTTACGGGTGGGGAGTTTTCATGGAGTCTTTGTCTGAGGGGTGGGAGGGGGTTTTGATCTTCGAAATCATTAACTCCGAGTTATGGGGGGAGTGGCAGTTGTGTGGGTGGAGGGTTGTTTTCTTCTGAGTTGTAGTTATGTTGCAGTTTTTTTGTATGTTGTGTTATTTATGTGCTTCGTAGTTCGGTATTTTTTGTGTTGTTTGTAAAGATTAGTTTGTGAAAGGTGGTCTTAAAAAAACCGAAGTGTTCATTGATAATGGATAATTGTGTTTGTGTTTATTTCTAAGTAACATAATTTACTTAATGAAGATGCATGTTTAACATTCAAATAGTATTCTAAATTTTGTATCAAATTTTATTTTTCTTCGAATACTAAATAATAGTAGTTTTCAGGTAAAAGATGGTTTTAATAATAAATGTGTACTAATTTATAACAGTTTACGAATACTCCATGAACAACACATTTTTGCATTTAACAAATTCAAAGAGAGTTAAATATGTTTTTATGAACTGCATTTTTTAAACTTAATTAATTTTGAATACGTTTCTTAAAATTAATCAAGCTTTATTCTCAAAACGTGAGAAAAAGTAATTAAAACACATCTGTCTTTCACAAAGTTCATTTTTCCTTACAGAACAATCTTAAAAAAATTATAATTTCCCAAAAGGAGAAACATTCTCCCAATTTTCATGAATCACGCAACAAATAATCGCAAAAAATTCCTACCTCACTCCCGAGTGTTTTTACGAGATATAAAATCGATTAAAACGGATCGATACTTCCATCTCTTCCCCAATTATTCCGATCCAATCTCGCCCATAACAAATACACCCGAAAATTGGACCGTACGATAAAAACCGATTCCCCATCAGTGTCTAATAGCCACTTCCGACTTTTCCCTAATTTTACGAATATCTCTTCTTTCCGTTCCAAAGAGCAAAGCCTAACTCGAATCTTAAGTGCACGAAAGGCTCAATTAAACTCCATTGTTTTCTAAAACCGAGGCCGATAAGACATTCATAATGGGCTTCTTCGTCTAATCAGACCGAGTTTGGCCTTTGGAGTCGGCGGACACATGGAGTAGCCATCAGCGCCATTAAGGAATACGTCCGCTGTGGAGAAATACTCTTTAAAGATCGGAGTAATTCTGTTAGATGTTCTGGGTTGGACCGAGTTATCTCGTTTAACAGGCACGACTTACCCTTCATTCTCGGTCTCTGGAGGACAACAATCACTCGTTACCACCCCCCTAGATCGATGGGACGTTTCCGTTTCGTTTTTTATTCTTTTTCTTCTGTTGGATGTTCTAACCGTGTCATAAGGTGTCGTATGTTTTTGAGGAGTAGTGATGTAGTGGAGTGGGTACTGAATGGGAATTGTTTTCTTTTGGCGTTGGTTTTGTTTAACGTTTATGTAGTTTTATTAATGTTTTTGTTTTGTGTGAAGGATAGTAAGGAAGAATAAAACTGGTATCGTTTACACTAGAAAATTTAGGTTTGATTTCTTTACTGTACTTTTTGAGGAATAGTGGTGCAAGGTATAAAACTAATAAATTACTAATTTCCTCCATCCTATATTTATTTATTCAACAATTAATTTTATTATTCCTCCTACTTTCATTTATTTTATTTTGATATATTTGTAGATATAAAAATTGTAACAAATAACAACTTCTTTTAGACTAAAAATTAACTTGGCTGATGTAAAAATCTAATTTTAAATTATCTTCCCTCATTGTTTTCTTTTCTAGTGAATAGGAATAGTTTTTATTACCAAAGTGAATTAACTTACATAGTGTCTACTGCTTACTTCGTAATTTAGTCTACATATTTTACTTCTCAATTTCATCTCAGAAGATACTTCAGATACTCAGAGATATACAGATTCAGATATTCAGATACTCAGAGACTCTTCTAAAGTAGTTAATTTACTTGAAATATTGTAATGAACACACCAATGATATTTCGTAAAAAAAAATATTCTGTGCCGAGTATTTGTTCTTTCAATTGAAACTTTTTTAATTGTTTTTATTACAATTGATATAAATAAACAAATTGATAATAATTTTACCTAATTTATTTTTTTATCAGCTATGCAAAACAAAACATACTACACATGCCTAGGTAAATTTACTTATAAATTCAATTTATATTTTTCATATACTTATTTCATTATATTTTTATATTTTTTGTTTCAATTTTTCACCTATGGGATTAACACTGTCTCATGAAAGAGGTATCCTCATCTAATTTTTAAATTTATATATACATATAAATTCTAAACTTTTTGAGGGGAATTCACATTATTAATCTTTTGAAACGATTTCCAATGCATGCATGTTTGCTTACACAAAAGCATTAATAAACTCACCCATCATAAATATCAGTACAAAACCAGCACAACCTCACATATTTACCAAGCTCAACTATAGAACCAGAAATCGGGCGCAGTAGCCGTTATTGTCCCAGAACCCACATCTCACAATATATTCCAAACTGCGAGCCTATTCATCAATAGGATGGGGAGACAGATTACCATTCATAACAAGCGTCATGCTTCAGAATACTGCTACATGCCGTATGATTGAGAACTCTCGGTATTCCTTGCCAGGTAATTTCCTACATTCGGACCATTTTTGATTACTACAGTCATTAGGGTTCAAACACTCGAGTTGGACAAACTGAATTTCCTTCTCCTTGAAATGGACCTCATTCAGTACAAAGGGGAACTACCTCGACTTCCTTTCTTATCATACATTACTTGAGCTCATTAGTCATTTCGGAATAGTTAAGGTCTTGTTTGCACTTTTGAATGGACATGCTCTCGATTCTTTTATAAGGATGCTTTAATTGCTGTGAAATTTGAAAGCCATTAATTTTCTAGTGATTATAATTATTTTAGGTTATTTAATTACGTCTGTCAATAAATTCGAGTTAATTTTGAGGATGTGGTATTTGTTATTTGAAGCTATGTTTGTTATAAGTGCGTAAGTCAAGCTTTTGTACGAACCATTAAAATGAGAATTCCATGAATTAATTTCATTGGTAATTTGCTTTCGTTAACGTATTTAAGTTAGGTATGGTTTATTTCCGGGTACCTAGTAGTAATGATGAACATATCCGTATCAGAGAATACATTTAGTGTGACAAACTGATTAGAAATATAATTTTAATAAAGGAACCTTCGAAAGTCCTTTTGTAACATACAAGTAAATATTACGAAGGGTAGTCTTTTAATTGATAAAGTAAATTTTTATATTGTGTTTTTTGCTATAAGCACAAACCCAGTTAATGAAGAATAAGCTATTTATGCTTTCATTAATAGGTAATATTAATCATTACTACTGAAATTTTTAATTAGAACATAAAAATATATCTGCAGCGGCAAAGGTAGTAAATATTATGATTCATCAGTATTTTTCACTTTCTTCACTTCTAAGGAAATATTATGTTTATTGAGTGATAATAAAAGATGACTATTCACTTAACCCATTTTATCCTACTGTCCTATTTAGAGGACAGCTGAAAAATCACCTGTAAAAGACAGGATTTTTTTTATTGGGACAATTTTTTCTCCTGGGATAGAGAGTAATATGTACAAGATTTTGGGAACATGAATTATATGTCGATCACACAACGCCCCCTTCTGGAAATTTAGTTATTTACAGGCGTTAGTTAGCAAGATTTGCATCTTTTTTTGGAACTTCATAATTTTTATTTTCAGATCAATTTGAAAACTTGGATGGGCATTCCTTATATGAATGTACTCTTTATTTATCATATTGTTGGTTAATTAAAACTTAATTTCATTGAGGAAAGGTTTAGCTCATTAGTTTGTAACTGTCCTCTATATAGGACAGTGGGACGATATGTAAACAATAGAAGCGTTTGTCTCAATCGTATGAAAATTAGAAAAATCGGTTTTTCTCTAATTAGCGTTTCATAACTGCTGAGCTATGTCAATATAAATGTTTCTAAGGTCTGAGTAAGCTTTGAAATAATTAAATAATTTAATTCAAATAATAAATATGCTCAAATTGCTATGTTACGACCAAATCTTATGGATGGAAGGAATGAATATAAAAAGCTATACGAAATGTGTGAAACGGAAGGAAATACTAGAAGATTTATTAGAAATGTCATTTCTGGTTCTTTGGAGGTTAGAACTGGAAACAGTTTCCTGCTGCAAAGGAAAACCAAAAACGCTTTTTAGGTTAATTTTGGGATTTTTTTCACCAAGATTTAAGGAAAATTTAAATGAAAATTAAAGTTTCATATAATTCTGAAAGTATTATATCGATAAATAAATATTTTCACTCAAAAATTGCTTTTCCTTAATGAAATAAACTTAAAAATGCAATTGCAGGTTTTATCCCCTTTATCCCAGTGTCCTATTTAGAGGAAAGACCATATTTCGAATATAAAAAAATAAAAGTTTTCAAATTTTGCTATAATTAGTTTATTTATGTCAAACTAACCCTAGAAAATACAATTTCTTTTAAATTTGAACGAAATAAAAAAAATTGGGATAAAACGGGTTAATTTTGAATAAAACATAAACTCTGGCAATTTTCAATTAGCAGAAGTTTATGTCATATGGAAGTTTTAATGGTGAGACATCAAAGTTTAAATTGGTAAAAAAACTTTTATCCTAATACTTTTTCTATGGTGGTACGAATTTTTAAGGATCATATTAGTTAATGTGATTAAACAATTCCATGTCTTTCTGTGCAAGTTAAAGAATTCTGTCTTTCTCAGATAGTAATTTAATTAATCAGAAATGTGTCTTAAGAAGCGAAGAATGAGGAAAGTAGCTAAATTATGATAAAGAAATTCCAACAAATTCGCTAACATGCTAAGTGGTTTTATTATAGAAAAGTGAATTCAGAATTAGGAATAACTAATCTTAGCTCAAGAGATTAGTCCCCCAAAGTGCTCATTTATGAGACTACGCCATTTTTACTTTAAAGGAAATTTTCTCTATCTTAAGTTTAAGACAAAGTGTCTTGATCAATTAATGTTCATGAGAATTAATCGAAGAATAAACTTTTTAAGGACCGTTAATTAAAGCTTTCCAAGCGGAATTTTCTCCTAGATCTCAATGGTTTGTCTGAAGTGTTATTTTTGTCTTTTTTATGTTATTAACTTTGGTGTACTTAAAGGCTGGTGGAGTTTACATTATACTCCAAGTTTGGAGAACGGTCCAATTCTAAAGCTGAGCACTTTCATGCCAAAAAAAAAGTTTTAAATGCATTAAGCTTCTTTTTTATCAGGTTTTTAATGGGAAAAAAACTTCCAGAGAACAATTTGTCAAGATTGGGCATGGTATCTATTATTTTGAGGTGCATAAAAAATTACGCCAAAGTTACAATGTATCTTTCCCTTTGTCTCTGAATCGTTCAATCACTGTTTTATGAATATCTTCTTAGTAGCAGGTTTTATAAATAAATTTGCAGCATAAACAAAATGGGGGTACGATAATATGGGTTTAACCACGACTTACTAGATACTTATAGTTTTAAACAATGAAAACCATTTGAAAACTTTTCCCGCTTGGAGCGCAAGAAGACCTACCTATATCACCCACCGCCTTCAACACTGTGAATATGCTTTGCCAGTTTGTCCAATAATGCCATCTGGATTTGCAATGATTTCCGTACTCGGCTAGCCTGTATAAGTATCTAGTAAGCCGTGGTTTAACAATAGTAATGCATATGTTATTTTATAATCATGCAGAAAAAACAAATAACGCTGAACGTAAATCAGTAAGTCCTTAAAATATTAAAATAAAACTGCAGTTTAATTATTACTTAAAAGAAATTTATACATTTTAAAATCTATTAGTTCTACCATTTATAAAATAACCATTGAAACAAATAAAATGGTAATGATAAAACTACTACTGATACAATGTAATTAAAAAAAAAGTTTTAAAAATGAAATACAAATTGTGTAATTGTCATTCTCTTCTTGTAAATTTACTTAACATACCTACTTTGTTTACAGTAATCCTTTACACAATAGTAGGGGGAATAAGGATGATCATAATTTTAAATATGTTCCAACTTTTAAATAATTCTTCTTAAGGATTCAACGTTTATCGTTTTGAAATACGAATGAACAAATGCAAAACACATTTGAATCCTTTCAATGACATAAAATGTAAAACCATAAAAATGCAATTAATCATTTAGTTTAAAACTCGCTGTAATTGAGTCTCTCCCCTTTTAGTTGAAACTTGGGTGATTAACCTAATGCCTCGTAAACGTTATCTTCAGTGTTTAACAAAAAATCTTTGACTCCACCCTAAAAGGGGGGATAAAAAAGCAATTTCGGGAGATTTTAATCCTTCCCTTATCGCTTAATTCTGCAATTAATTAACGAATCGATTCTGAGCTTTCGATTACATGAAATGAGCTGCAGAGTAATAAAAGTTTCAGTTAAATGATCATTTCTGAATATTTTTGGAGAAAGGGAATGAGTGGGGATCCCTGTAATTCATAAATTATACATAAAATTGGAATGCTGTTTACACATTACCCTTGATAATTTATTTATTCCTTTTTTCTATGAGACGGTAGTTAAAACAAACCTGATGTTATTATCTTAAATGATTTTATATGATCCGTTGCATTACTATAAATTATATTAAAACATGTATGAATATGTCTTTTTCAGCTCATTGCATTTCATAGTTAATTGTATCACATTCAATGTTCTCAATATATCAACAATTTATTTTTCCTGGAACATATTTCCTCCCTGAAAGTTATACTATAATCCAATTGAACCAAAAAGTATATTTTATTACAAAAAGGTGTTCTCTTACAACATAACTTTTTTAAATTATTTGAAGAAAATTATCACAAAAATGTACTTACTGTTTCTTAGCTAAAAGAGTTAAAAAGATAAATTGTAATTTTCTAAAGAGTTATAGTAGGTATAATTAAAATGCATTCATTACATCCAAGTGGCCCCCGGTTTATTTCTACCCAAGTAAATCGTATTTATTAGTGAAAAAGTAATGATGAAAATATAAGTACTTTTTAGTCTTATTTTATTATTAGGGCGAGCGCGCACAGGCGACTTTTGTCACGGTGACAAAGACAAAAATAACGTTGCTAAATAACGTTGTTAGGGGCGGGACATATAAGCATCCAATAGAAGCATTCGCACATGACATCACTGGAGGATAAAAACAACGTTGCTAAGGCCGTTGTTAGATAAAGTCATGTGATTGAAAATGCTCCATTGTTTTCTAGTGATATTTTTGATACTAGTAATCCTGGTCGCCGTGACTTTAGTCACTCGTGCGCGCCCAGCCTTTGTCTACAAGCTAATTCAACTCTAACAAACTAACTCAGAGGGGGGAATGGGAAAATAGATCAATAAACCTTGCAGGAATGTATACTAGACAACTCTAAGACAATTCAGAATCACATGATAAAGAGGGATCTCAAACGCATTTCTGAAACGCTAGACGGTAGACAAAAGCACCCTGAAGCAATGAAATACGAATGGGTTATTGTGAGTAGACGGTTGGGTTAGAATGATTTCAATGCCGATTGTAGTGCAAATAAACCAACTTATAAGAATATGTAAATTGTTTTCTTTAAGTGGACGTCTTTAAAATGCGAAAAAAAAGGTTTATTGTCCGATATTTCACTGTCGATTTGTAAATGACAATATACGAGAAAATAAAACACAATTTTTAAAAATTAGGTTAAGGAAAATAATTGGTGCTGAAATTTAGTTTATTTTAACCGTTTGGGATTATTAATATTTTCTTATGGTAGTCTACACCCCCTATAAGGTATGTTTAACAACTTCAGGTATACCATGTAGGTATATATCTCCCTGGTAAGAAAAGGAGACATTTTTAAAAAAATTGACTTAACCTTCTTCTTTTAACATTACAAAATTACTTTTGTAAAGTATAAAACAGAAGAATTAATAGGTTAACAACAATTCAACAATTACATTTGTAGAATGACCGATAGAGTGTAAGGCGAAATTCTTAACAAGAGAGGGAGAGAAACGTGAATATATTAATACTACAATGTTCACAAGAAGGGAGAAAGGGAGAATGTTAGGGGTAAAAAGGTTGTAATAAGAAGATAATATGGGTGAATAAATTTAGGGGAGATGGGTAAGAATTTTAAGTAGTAAAATATCTAATATTTCCCAACGGGGGGGGGGCCGTTTCAGAGTGTTCTGGACCAACTGAATAATTTCTTTTTACTATTTTTCCAACACATACCATTTTAAAACTTGCAAACTTCTTCAGTCGCAATTACCACACATTTAAAAAAACTATCAAGAAGAAAAAAAATCCTAATACCCTATTATAGCTCGAAATCTACCTAAAGTTTTCTTTCGGATCGCCTCTACAACCGCCCGTTAAGACCATTGAAGGAACTCCAGGGTGCTTTTGATCGGCTCCATCAATCGATGGAATGGTGCAGTGGAGGGAGGTCGTTTATGACACCTGCTGCGACTGGAACATTCATAATTGCTCCTTTGGATCATTTCGAGTCTTTCGTATCCGCTCGAAGAAAAATGCGAATCAAAGGGCAAGCGTTAACTGCTTGGTCTGCGTGCTTTGTCCTTGGATGGAGGGGGAGTTTTATATTAACTTATTCAAAGCAATGATTGGTGAAATGCTGAGTCGTTACTTTTGGTTATAATGAACTATTAGGTATTGGATAAATTTGTATTATAGAATTCGCGAAACTAAACTTTAATACTAGGATTTGTTGAAAAATTATTCTTAAGCAACGGGTATCTTATCTGTGTAATTACTTCCCATGCTTAAATTAGGTTATTCTAATAAATCAGTAGACATCAAATTATATCAATGCTGATAATTCCTTGTTAAGTGCCCAGCAATAATTGCAGATTTACAAATAATTGGGTCACTTTCCTCGGAACCGAGCCTGTACGAGGACAGTATAGTGGGAGATTTCTAGGGCTGTGTTTTCTGTCCATGACACTATTTAGTCGAATAGTCAAGACTCGTAGTGGACACGACAACATCCTCATAATCATCATCAATCCCTTGTTAGGTGAGAAATTAAAACTGAAAAGTAACTTATTTTTAGCTATCATGTATATCAAGAATATTGAATGCTTATTAGTATTAAACATATTTTTTCTTCGAATGTATTGACATAATTATCTCGGAGACAAACATTCTTCTTAAACAAGTACCTACTGATAAGTATATTTAGATGCATAAAGATAATATGATTGAT
The DNA here is from genome assembly GCA_963680715.1 of Tetragnatha montana. Lineage (NCBI taxonomy): Eukaryota > Metazoa > Arthropoda > Arachnida > Araneae > Tetragnathidae > Tetragnatha > Tetragnatha montana. The sequence goes on from OY796675.1 coordinate 36,742,823, forward strand.
TAATAAATGCATCATAATAAGTAAGTGTATCAATTTCGTTTCAGTAAAAAGAGAGATTTTTATAAAAAAAATAAGGAATTCCAAGATACTGTTAGAGAATTATAATTACCAATTTTATCATTTTATTTATATTTTTTTTCATAAGAAAAAAATTATGGGTGAAAATGTGTACTTAAATATTTATTTTTATCAAAACTAATCACGGAAAGCAAGGTATAAACATGAGATTACATTCACTATCACTTATAGCTTTGAAAAACGATAGTGTATCACAAAAACAATCACGAAACAAACATACATTTGTGAGGATTAATTTTTAGATGAAACTAAACATTCCCATTGAGTATTACATTACTTATAAATAACGCATACTAATTATAAAGTGTTTAACTTTTTGAAGTATGTAGTTGTGCAGACATACCCCGTGCTAGACAAATTTCTGTCTAGACACCAGTTGTTTATTACTAAAATATGTGTGTCTAGAAGGGTTTACTGGCAAAGCAAAAAGTTATGGATAATAACTATCAGGGTACTGAATAAAGCAATAACAATTTAATTTGTGTAAAGTAATGTTTACTTTCTCTAAGCTTTCTGAAATCTTTCAGGAAATTAAGCAAAATTTTATGTAAAAAATAGAGCTTTCGTCCAAAGTACAAACAACAAAGTGTTCTTATCATGTTCACCAAGTTTGTAAACAATACAGAATCAATATTTTCATGATTTCAAAAAAATATATATATAAGTAATAATTTAATGTTAACTTAATCACATAAGTGTGCTTCAAATTTCCCCTAATCTTTTGAAAGTCTTTATTAACATCACTTATTAACAAGAATACATTATTTTGCTATAAAGTATTAAAACTGCAGAAAAAATATTTATCCTAACAGAATTTTATATCGTAGACGGTTTTATAGAACAAAGATTAAATGGATAATTTATGCATTAGTATATGTATAATATATTCTATGTGTAAACGTGCTAGGATAATAAAAATGTCACAATAATCTTTTAAGCGCATTTCCTGGGATAATATTACAGATTATTTTCTTATACTATAAATGTTTATTTTATAATTAATAAAGAAACCTTTATTAGTTATTGCGGATTAAATTTACAGTAGTAAATTTAATCTAAGTACTCACAAACAAATTACACCAACAAAATGGGGTTTTATAGTGTATAATATTTCATCCATCATACTTTATAAAAACATATCCCCTATTTCTTACAAATTTCGATACCAAAACCAAGAAATGCATTAAATAAATAGCTTGATAAAATCCGAGCTATACCGTATAATTTGCATTGTATAGAATCCTCCTGAAACCCAAAATAAGAAAAAAAACTAGCTTTGTTTGCATGATTTATCAAAAGAAATTTCTTAACTTATTTCAACCAATAACCATCCAAGTGAATGAAAAAGAATGTTTTGAGAGCCTGTCACCCCCACATTTGTCATGTATTCAACGGCTAAGCATTTCCACTTAGCCTCTGTGATTGGCGTCTAATGGTGGAGGATTTTAAGCTTTCACATATCATTATGGATTCTGACTTTTTCAGTACGACGGGAAGTAAAATGGCAATCACGACCACTTAGAGAATTTTAAATTATAATGGGACTCCGCTAAGGAATTGTATTACCTTACTTTAAGTTTTTTTTTGTCTATTTTGTGCGTGTGTTATTGCACCTGGTCAATTAAGGATCAGATTTTATTTAATGGGTAAGTAAAAATTATTTTGTCCCATAAGATAATCTTCTTTTCTTTCTTCTGCAGTTTGAAGGGAATTTGAACTATTTTTTGTGATAAAAAAGCTTGATCACTATTATTGATTTTGAATTGTTTTCTTGGAAAAATCATCATTATAATTGAACTTAAAATGTTAAAACAAAAAAACGTAAATCCCTTTAATTTAAAAAAAAAAATACTTTCTAGTTAGAATATAAAATACTTCTTGAAAATTAATGTATCGTATTAGAAAATAGAAATAACTATATTTTTTTTTGCACTTACCTGTTTTTATATGTTTAGAGTTTTCTTACAATATTTTTAACACGGAACTGTAAAACATTTTTGGCTATCGTGTCTTATCCCTTCGACTGTCAGTTTCAGGAAGATTTGAATAATGGGCTTTGGCTATGCATTTTCGTTTTCACCAGCACGGTCGACAAGATAATACTGAAATACCAAATTTATTAAAATGTATCTTTTTACAACATACTCCAAAAATAAAACTTTAGTTTCTTTTTTTTTAAATAGGTGTTGTTATTTTATTCTACAATAATGTGTTTACAAAAGAAAATAATTCCAACTTTATATTCTATATTACTAATTCACTTTTATCACAACCAAGAAACATTCCAAATATAAAAACCTATTAGTATTCTCTGTATTCTTACTTCGCGACAGAACCCCCCCCCCCAAAAAAAAAATGTCATACATCAACTTTTAATTTTGTATCTTACATTTTAGAGAAATGAACCCAAAAACTTACTTCATGTTATAAGAATTTATGACTATATTTCTTAAAAACGATGGGTGCAAATATGAACTATTATCATAGTAGAATGCACCCTTTATCTAAAAGTGAAAAACCTTCAAGAACGAAAATAAACGAGTTAACATAAAGAGAAAATGTTAAAATTCCTCTAGATTAAAAAATATATAAATAAAACCTTTCAAATGACAGCATAATTTGCTCAGCCATTATTTAAAATTAATATCCTGAAACACACACTTACTGGATAAATACCGAAACAGCCATCTTCCTACTACTAATTTCGTTAAAACAATGTAGAAGTAAATACTACCCTTCTATGTTAAATAAACCAATGAAAGAAGCTTAAATCACAGAAAAATTCAAGAGGCCCAATAAAATTAAAGCTTTATGAGTGTGATGCAGTCCTCCTTTCACCCCACAACCTAGGCATAAAGCTTTCCGAACAAACGATTATCGTTACGTATTTTATTATCATCTTCTCTTCCACCAGATGCTTTTTCTCTTTTGGGGATGGCATCAACGCTGAAAGAATACAGTCCCAAGTGAGCAATATTGGGATGTTTAATGAATGCCGTTTTTTGCACAGAGGGGGAAAGACGCTCAGAGCTAAGATATGTGTGTCACCCATAAAGCAATCTAATGGGCAATATCAAAAGCAGAATCGTATTGTTATCTCCATAGGGACTAACAGTTCTTCTGGGATGGCGTAGTTGTGATGATTATTTATGCATGGTGGTTTTCAAATGTGTTATAGTATTTTTTTTGTGGATACACGTGTGAGAAATGCGGTTCTTTTAGTTCCAGTTATCACAAGGTGTCTGTGGTCTTTTTTTGAGAAGTATGTTTTAATGGATGTATCTAAAACATCCTTGATATAGTAAAAATCATTAGGGATAACGGTAATTAGTGCAAATTACTGTAATTGATAGGATTTATTATATTTGAAAAAAAAACACCTTGTGATTAGTTGATTCATTAGTTATGCATGTAATAAAAACATAATTAATTGAATCAAAACAAAACTATCAGTTTTATTGGTGTGAGAATAATTTTTATTGAGTAAGGAACCCCGATGGCATAGTGGAAGATCTTCGCGCTTCCGCACCTAAGACCTGGGGTTATACGGTTATACTAGAGTTTGAAGATTCAACGACCTATGTACTCTGTCTAGTATTCACCTTGATTTTTTAAATTTAAATATAAAAAATTGATTTCTTTGATATACATGCTATTTGGATAAAGGTACTGTTTAAAGTGGGGAAATCTGATAAAAAAAATCCCGTAATAAAAACTTAAGAGTTCTTTGCCTGGCGGGGTTTTTTTTTCGGTATTGTTAGTTAAATTATGAAACATGGAAAGGTGGGTGCTTTATTAATTAATAAAGTGAAAACTTTTGAAAAGAAAAGTGTTATACTATGGTTTATTGATCATCAAAACTATTCTGCAAATATGTAGCAAATTATAAAACTAAAACTAAGATAAAGTTTCCTCTTGAAACATTCATCACCTAAAAATAAATAAAACAAAGAGTATCTAAAAACATTCAATGAACCCAATTACGCCTGTCCAAAACGACAAACCCATTCTTCTTATTTTTCTGAACCCACATCTCAAAACCAAACGTATACAGCTAAAGCATCTCGATCCAATACCGAAGTAATTTATTCCAAGAGTTGTCACAACGTGACAGCTCCCCCCTTCCTGATCAGCAAGCAAAACAATCCAGGGCCACGCGGCACTTAAAGTCTCTTCAATCACACTAAAGCTCGTGTCCAACGTGACATCGCAGCTGGAACGCTCCCGTGATCCGTCATAAGGACCGGACCGTTCCCTCTTCTTGTCCGGATCCCTTTAACGACACAAAGCGTTGTCATTTCGGTCACATAACCATTAGAACAGCGGAGTGGGGAACCTGTCTTTTGGAACTGGAACTTGATCTTGAGGGGAATTCTTGAAGGCGGTTTTTATGGGTCTTGTGTTATAAAAGTGCTTTGGGGTAGTTAGTTGGGTTTTATGGTGTGGCTTTAATCAATTGGAGCGAAGGTCATAGTTAACCTGTACTTTATTTCCTGCTTTGTCGTGGGTAGGTAGGTATTCCTTTATTCAAAAGTTCTATAGAAAGCTGATTCAAGGATTCAATTTAAGGAGGATAATTCTTAAACATAAGTTACATAAACTATATTCCTCATCCCCTATGAGACTAGGAATTGTCAGCAAACCCTGAAAAATCAATTATCATAAGAATAGTTTTGAAATAGATTAAAAAATTTTAATAAGCATAATTGTTAAAATTAATGTTTCTTTTCCGTACAAAATTACGTAAAAAGTTATTTTATATTTCAATCCAATCCTACGGAATGTTTCAGTATTATGTTTTCTACATTAACAAAATTTCTGGTAATTACCTTCGTGATATCTCAATAATCTAATCAGTTAATTCTACGAGGAGTTTTTCTGTTGTTTGTTTATTCACAATATTAAATTTATGTATTTTTCACGTTTCTTTTTTTATATTAAGTGTTACGACTCTTCATAACAAGCTATATTTTACTGTAGGCATTTTTATACTAAAGGATATAAGTTAGATGTAGTTATACATATAATGAACACTTCCTAAGCTTTTCTTTTAAACGTTACCTCGAAGTAAACGTAGTATGGTTTTGAAATTATTAAAATCATTATTATTTGAATAGTTATTTTTAAAAAGGGAATAAGTCAAAAAACATGTTTTGAGATAATCGAAAAAAAGTAATGGAATTTTCATTACATAACCGCCACATTTTTACTGGAAATTTAAGATCTTGTTTAAAATACAGAACAATCATCGAAAAATATACAAGTATATTCGAACACAAAAATATTTTACAGTTAGAAAAAAGTTGTCGGACTTATTCCCTTTTTCAAACTTATGAAATTTCAGCTGAAAAATCTTTAAAAACAACTTTAAGCGACAAATAAATTGTATTTCTGCTTATTTCCCTGCAAAAAGTGAGAAATAGAAATGTTAACTGGTAAAATTAAAAAATGGTTTGAAACTGAGTCATGAAGGCAGTAGAATGGATATCAATGGATTCAAACATTCACTGGATAAAAAAAAGAGTAAAAAAAATAGTTTAAAACAAATTTTATTTTGGCTCAGTTTACAGCACAAATAATAAAAAGGGAAAAAAATTAACTTAAATGTTCAAATTTAATAAAAAAATACAATGAATTGCCATATATTTCACCGAATTCAAGGTACTATATCTGATTATAGAGTTGTTGTTTTTTCCTCTTTCCTTTCTCTTTCCTTTTTGTTGTGTGTAAGAGTAAAGCTTGGAGATTTTTTTTTAGGAAAAAAAAGTCAATTTGTTATTTTATGGACTTTTCCTTTATGGAATTATTATTATATGGAATTCCCTTTTTTCAAACTGACGATTCATTTACAGTTAGCATTTTTCTTGAGAGAAATTAAACACTTGATATTAAAAAAAATTAAACAAAGAATAAATATTATTGAAATTATTATTCTTTTAGATTACATGTTTTAAATTTTTTTTCGATAAACCAGTTTGGGATAACTTTCTATAAAGTTAAAATTTTCAGAAATTTTAAAAACATTCTGATCATATTCTATCTGATTAATATTGAAAAAGAAAATAAAAATTATTTTCTATTCCAAATATAAAAATATTAAAGTTAAGTAAAAAGCAAAAATTATGCGTGTTACTAAATTATGATTATAAAAGTTGTATCCACATTAAAGAATTTTAAGAAGACGACATAATAAGCCAATTTGAAATACACTATGCCATATCATTCCAGTAACATCAAAGGAAACGCATAATGTAAATCCATTTGGTAGACCTGAAGGTTGAGCCAGTAATAGACAAAGTCTGAAACTACTCTTCGTAATTTCTAAGACTACACGCTGTGGAAAACTAGATTACTTCTTAGAAAATATATTTGATAACAGTAAAATCTTACGAAACTGGTCATGAACTTTTTTTGGATGTTAAAGTTGAAAACTCATCCCGATTTAGACATTGATGGATGAAGATAGAATATTATATATATATAGTATTTTTTACTATTTCTAGAAGCGATTATTCTTTATTATATACCTAACATTAGGATGTGAATTTAAAGTAAAGTAATTTGCATTTTATTGTATTTTTCTCTGCCATCCATGATAACGTGTAATAGAGAGTTTTCAGGTGACGTCACAACCGGTTATTTTCTTTTAACTGTGTACCTTCTGTAGGGCTTTTAACTGTTGCTAAGGTCGTTGTTTATCTGTTGCTAAGGCGGTTTTTAGGTATGGGGTCACGTGATTGCAAATGCTCCAATAGAAGAATTCCACGGCCAGTCATTTTATGTAACTTTTAACTTCTGTAGGGCAAAAAACTGTAACATTTTCTGTTGCTAAGGCCGTTGTTAGGTCCGAGTCATGTGATTGAAAATGCTCTATTACGAAACTTTATTTGTATTACATTAAAACAAACGGTTTTAAAGTTATATTAATATCATGGAACTAGAAGACTACTAGTTCCATGATTAATATCTAATAATTAACAATACTTTACTTTCACCCATAGAGCATTTTCAATCACATGACTCGGACTTAACAACAGCATTAGCAACGTTTCTTTGTCCTCCAGTGACGTCATGTGCGAATGCTTCTATTGGATGCTTCTATTTCCCGTACCTAACAACAGCCTTAGCAACGTTGTTTTTCCCCCCACGTCGTCAAGTGTGACGTCATGGGCTAATGCTCTATAATTAAAAATAGTGTTATTATTGTTGTTTTGTTATTCAACAAGGAATGATTTTTGATTAAAGTGTTTTTAAATGAAACGTTTTATTTTCGAAAAATAAGAAATTCAACAAGCCTCCAATATTTTAAGCTAAAATATAAATTCCGCTTACGATAATCAAATTAAAGCAAAATGCCAAATGCAAACACTAATATAAATTTAATTCTGTGAAAACGATTTTTGTGGCTTTAATTTTCATATTACTACCTAGTTTACAGTAATTCTGCTTTAATTTTTCTAATGCTGCTAATTTAATTCTGTTAAAAAGATATTTAAATCTTTAATGTTCATATTACTACCCAGTTAACAGTAAAGCTGCTTTAAAATACCATGTTTTAATTTTAAAACATATAGGTAATACATAAAAAATTAATGAGTTGAATTTTCTTTGTTAAAATTAACTGCATTTCACAATTGAATATGTCCTTTTTTTAGCAAAAACCTATTTACATTTCTGAAATATATTTAAATATTAAATTAATACATAAAATAATTGACAGCGAAAGAATTACCATTTCAAAAGGTTCTCCATTCTCTATTCACTTCAACTCAGTAAATATGGAATTGCAAAAATTAATACTTTATCAAAGGCCCAAACAATGCATCTTTTCAAATCAAATTCCAATTCCATCGCTGCAATAAGCTTAAACACACAAACAAACGAGAATTTTCGGACAACTCGGGAAACGTATTTCAGCCCAGCAAACGAATAACAGCTCGATAGATTTATTTCTCCCGAAAACTCCCCAAAATAAAACTTATTTGTCTCTTGTCGTTTGGATGCCGAAATGCAAAGCAACTCTGGAATTTCACACGAGTCCATAGGGAGTTCCTTCTCAATAATCTGGAGTCCTGCTAATTATTTCCATGGAGAACGGAAAATATTATTGGAAATAGGTTCTCATTCTCTGGGCATATCCATGCAACCTTATCGATACCTGCGAAATAAATTACACTCCCTGCATTCCTCCAGGTACTTAATTTTCCAGGGCCAAGAATAGATGCGATTCCACCGCTTTTGAAACATTTGCGTTTTATGTGCCATTTTGCATGCTGTATTGGACTCCGTGTTTCGGGAAATGTTAATTAAAATTTGTGGTCGGGTAGAATTATTGTGGTTCTTTCGTTGCTAATTGCATTTACTTCAATATCCAGGGCAGGTAGAAGAATTAACTGTTAGAAAAGGAACTAATGTTCAGGGGTCGGTTTTGTGTAATTGACTTCGGCATTGTACGTATCTGCCATTTCCATTACAAAAGTATCGTGCATTCATACTCTAAACAAGTCTAAACTTTAAACTTACCAGTATGGTTGTTTAAAAGAACAATATTTACTGAAAGGATATATCTACGTATAGTTAAACGATGTTTAATGTATAATGATAAAGTTGAAACAGGACAAAACATGCGACATTTGCAGTATCACGCACATACATAGAGAAAAATTTCGACACTTTTTTGCTTTCTGTTTTTTTAAACTTATTACTGTCTGTATTTTTAGATATAAATGAGCTGGTTGAAAATGAAGGTTTTCTCTAACGGCGCCTGTGTCGTTCCTATGGAGCAGGCATTTGTCAGGTAGATCTTACGGGACGCTTATTGAACTTTTTACTTAGGCGACTACCGCACTAGGTGAATGACGTTAAAAGAAATCCAAATTCACATATATGTAATTTTTTTTATTTTTGGACTTACGCCACTTTCATCCTGAGCAGCTTAAATGATATACAGTAGACATGCAAAACGTATGGTTGCCTGAAATATTCTTAATTTGTTTCTCTTTCAAAACAGTGAAAAATTTATCCCTAGTCGTTACATACCAGTATAGAAGTTACGGGCAATGTGATAAATCCGGGCATTATTAATAATGCTCGATGTGAGGCGGGCAATGTGATAAATTTATTTTTTTTTATCGTGTCCATGGACAAATATAAATTAAATGGCCTCGTGCGTCTTCAGAACTGCATCCGCTAGTTCCAATGCATCCATGCTGTAGAGGACCTCTCGGAGTTCTGAAGCCAGCGGCACCAAACCCAGATTCAAGATATAGGTTTTGGTGCTGAATGCCCGCCTCCACTTTCAGGAGTAACTTTGCCCGACTTGCCCGCCTCCACTTCGGGCAATTGATCACTTGCCCGTAACATAAATACAATGCTAGGAATAAATGATAATTAAACAAAGTTATAATATGATAACAATAAATAAATAAAATAATTTATATTGCAATCTTTTAAATAAATTCAGATACTTAATTCCAACTGAAACTTAAGAAATTCTTAATGAACTTTTCCATTTCATTTATTCATTTAAAATAAGTAACAAAACATTTATATTACATTCATAAATATGTTAAAATGGAATAACAAAGAGCCGGAAAAGAGAGAAAGAATTATTTAAATAACAAAAAATTAAGTGAACCTTTTACTAAAGAGAAATTTTCTCCAAATTTCCAGACTCTACAGTATTGTTGCTTCGGAGATTTTGTAAAGAATCAATGTGTCCTTCAAGCAGTCTTTCAGTGATTGGTGTTTGGATTTTACTTATCAATGTTTATGAGAACAAAATTCAATTTCAAAGCGAAAACTAGGTTGAATTAGTAGAAAATTAAATTGTCTTCTCGGAATGCAAATATGTACTAAAATGCGAGGCACTCGAATAAATAAAATCAGCTCGCAACTCATGAAAACTAAGCTCAAAAGTGTCGTATAATAAGTACCAAACATCCAAACAAACGTTAGTTTTCATTAAATGCCATATTTGACAAGCGACATGGAACGAGAATATAAATTAGGAAGACTCTTTGGGAGTTAAGAACAGGAAACATAGCCGAACAATTCCACGTTTCTGTTTTTATTTCTTTCGTTTTGTGTGAGTCTCATTCTTCTCAGAAAAGAGTCAATTAATGAGACTTATATCTAATGAATTCTTGGTGTCCAAATAACTACGGACTTCGAAGTAAGGTGGGCAAACGGATTTGAGCATATTTGTTTCGTTTGAATTGCAGAAGAAAACTGTATTATAAATAATTATTAATTTTAAATACTTTTCTGTGTAATTTTTTATGTATCCCCTAATTTCTTACAGGTAATAGCTGTAAGAAAGCATCACCAAAAAATGTGTTTTCTTTATTTTTTTAAAAAAAGTGTTTATCTAATATCATGAATAATAATCTAATAGTATGGAATTATGTACAAATGGTTGGTATGGTTGTACAAAGTTGCTTTCAGTATTATGTAATGCTTTAAAACACAAAAAATACTTTACTAAAAAAAATTAATTACCTCCTTTGAAACAAAAATTAAGAATTGTGGCAACTATATATAATTTTTTTATTGACTAAAGTCCTAACCTTTTTCTAAAATTGTGGATAGAAGGGAAGAAAAAATGACGGACGGAAATGCAGCTCAGTCATTCCGAGTAATTCAATATAGTTACAAAGACGTAGCAAGCAAGATATACTTTTTCTCTTTTAAAAGAAAATTTAGTTTCTGTTAACTAAGTTCAATTAGAAGTAAAAGACTACAAGACTTTAATTTAAAAATAAAGGAAGAAGAAAAAAAAATATACGTAATTAGGATTTCATGATTACAAATTTTGATGAAAGAAATACATCAGAAATAATTCGCTCTTTAATTTAACTATATTGTGCTTATCTCATTTTGATCAATTTGCGTTTGAAATGAAGATTGTATTCAAGTTTAATATAAATCTCAACATTCAACCTAATTCTAATTAGTGTACTATTTATTACTAGAGCAAATTAAAAGTTATGCTATTATATAAAACGGCATGTTTCTGATACACGAAATTAAAACTAGTTTCATTCAATTTTATATGCCTTAATTAAAACCATTGTATCTCAGAAAAATAAATTGCGAAGCACGCATGCAATAAAAGTAATTTAACACTATTCTTGTCTAACAAACAAATTAGTGGACAAAAAAATAATACCCTGAAAGAAATAAAGTTTAATCATACTTAGTCTTTGTATTCTTCTTACTTTGTGACTTCACTTTTTCACTTTCATGTTTAAATGTTTGTGATTTAGCTAAGATTTAAATTAAGATAATTTTTTTTCTTATTCATTTGCACAAAATAGATGCATATAATCCAAGAAGCCAGCCATCATTATTCATTATATAATTTTATTTCGACTACCTACACTGTGTTTAACTTTATACAACATCAATTTCCTTTAGTTGGTAAAATGAGTGCTTTAACCGGAATTACCACATCCTGCAGTTCTCTTCCCTTTCTCAAGCATCATGAGAGAAGCTATCCGGGAATAAAAAGACACCCGTACTGCACATAAGCCCTCCACAATCGAAACCCTCTTCAAGGCTTAGCTTCACATCACTTGGGCGGAACTGGAGCCATGGGGATTGAGCATCGGTCGGATCTCGGCCACCATTGCTGACTAATGAGGATTGTATAATCTCCGAGAAGCTGCCGCTTGGTAGAGGGCCTATTTCATTACCGAAATTCCGCTTCATATCCAAGGAAACTGGGATAGGGGCTCCTTGGGATTGAGTGGAGGGCCTATGGGTTGCTGAACGCCTCGTTTGTGTTGATTGCGCGATGATCTGTTTTGCGTTGTTGCGTGATTCTGATGCGGTGAATGTTTGAAGGCGAATAATGCATCATGATCAAGTGTTGAGGATTTTGTTTGAAAGGGATTTATTTCTAATGACAGGCTGCTAGGGATACAAACTAAGGATTTTGTCTGTTGCTTTGCTTTTAGATATACTAATGCACATAATGATGTTTTTTTTATTAGCAATGAAACATTTTTAGTGCAGTGTTCTCAATATCCTGACGCTTTCATGAAATTTGGAATTATAATTACAAGAAGATGTATGCGTGATAGCGTCATTTTTAGAGTTTGTTTAGTAAATTTGTATTGGAAAACTAAATCTTTCGAAATGTCTTTATGATGCAATAGTTTTGATTTTTAAAATATTTTATGTATTTATGTAGGTAATTGTAAAGAAAACCAAGAAAATGAAATTTTTGAATAACATATTTAATAAAAATCCCAAACCTCAGTATCCTGGTAATTTAATAATGACGTCAAAAATCATTAGTTGTATTAGTAAATCTAAAAAAAGTATAAAATAGGGAGTATTTTCCTCCGTTTTCATGATTTATCTATCACTATATCCACATCTCTATAAACAGTAAAAATTAATTTATTTTGATTTTGAAACGAACACTAAATCATAAGTAATTGCATCCAAAATAAAGTTAATACTCTATCGTAGTCTTCCAGTGGTGCTGTGGTAAGCAGTATCAGTACAACAAAACTATTAATCTAAATCCAAGCCACTTTGCCCCTTGTACCCAAACATAACATTTTTACTAACGACTTCCTGAATTTTCTTCTCCAAACTTCCTGTTCCGAACTCTTCTTCCAAGCTGGAAAAGTCATTAAATTACCTATTTTCTTTCTTTCCCTCCGCAGTTCTGCTCCAATGATAACTCTTATCTGGGCTTCAGAACTGTGCCCTAACTGCAGAAAAGTCTTGCATCTTTTTTTTCTTTAAGACCATAACTCCACGTGATATGCCTAGAAGTAAGAAGAAGCAATAAAGAAAAACTGTAACTATGCACTTGGGATACGCTGCTTATTTTACCTTTGAGGATGCAGGGTCATAACACATCATGAGATCCCATTAAGAAGAAATATAATTCGTGTGGTAACAAAACCCGGATCTCGGTTTTAGAGATAAGTGCATGGGATTGCTTGAGTTATTCGAATTCGGCTTTATGAATTCTTAATTGACTAAGTTGTTTGAGCAGGTAAATATTCGAAGTGCTTTGGTATTAAATATGGATTTAAACAACAGAACAGGTTGTTTGAGTTCGTTCCATTAGTGTTTATTTTATATGCAAAAGGGGGAGCAATATTCTCATTAATATTTTATCATTTTAATGCTGGGAATATTTGGTGTGATATGTTAACTTTTAGTAAAGATAATACCATATTCAGAGCAATATTTTGGGAACAAAATGTAGTATTTACTCTTAATGTAAGACAAGGATATCTCTACCAACTACCACAACAGTGTACAGTATGTTATAAAATAATGAAGTATAATAGTTATTCCATTTTAAGAAATTTATTCAACATAATGATTGTAACTAGAAGAAATATATCTAAATTTTTTATACATTCATCTCTTTTTATCAGTGATATTATTATTTCTTTAATTTACTGAAGAAAGTAAAGCAAACGGGAACGGAGCATATAGGTTTCTGTAAACAATATAAGCTAATGGTTCTAGCTATCTTTTTTAAAAATTAAATTGATCGAGTTTTATTTTTCAACCAATCAACTCTTATGAAACACCAGCTTGGCAAACAGGTTTTCAATACCATCTTTGCTTTAATTGAAAAAAGATAAATTAGTGCATTATAGATTTGACGATCAAGTAAATTTAAAAATAAAACACATTTACTTAAAAAAAAATTCACATTTTTTTTTCTGTTCCAGTAAAATTTTGTATGAATATCTTCTGATCCAAAACTCGCCAGAACGAATCTGTAAGGAAATCAAAGAAAACACAATCGTTAAAAACGTTTACCTTTTCAAAGACATGGGACATATGGTCTGAACAGGTAAAGAATTCTTAAATAAATAAATAATCATTATATTTGCATTGAATTCGCACCATCTCCAGAAGAAAGAGGTATTGTTGGTTTACATAACCCTAGGAGACTGGGTGATATATGTTATACTTTATATCTTTCCTTTTTTTAAAGGTTTTTTTCTTCTTCTTTTGTAGCGAAGTCTTACACCCAATGCTTAACAATTTATCAGTGTTTGTGAAAGAAACTCCTGTGGGGAATTGAGAACAAAACCCGGTACCTTTGAGGATTCCTTTTTGCTTTATCGACAGGGTGTTTTATTTGATGTATCACACAACGAAGTTATTTTTTTCTCCTCTTTTTTTTAGCTTCTGAGAAAACAGCTTTTAACCAGTCCTCCTGATTGTGTTATAGTTAACTAAATTGGAGATGAAATAATGGTCGGTTCAACGTGATTCTTCATCCGATTTGTGATGAAACAATATTTATCTAGCAGTTTGTAAATAATGTAATTGTAAATAAATCACACATAAAACATTTTTCAAAAGAATTAGAAATATTTCTTAAATTTTAATTGGTATAAAGAAACATAACAATATTTGTTTCTTATTGAGACTAATTTAAATCGCTTATACATTTTAGAATTAAAAAATACTTTTTCAAACTACATAATTTCTTAATGAAATGAACATAGGTTTTTTTTAAATATGTGAAAAGTATATGGAAAAGCAGTTGGTCATACACGTTTTCCTAAAATAAGGGATAAAATGATACTCTATAATACAAAAGATAATGTCCATGGTCATAATTTTCGCATCCGAAGAATAAAAAAAAGGTTAAAAGATATTTTAAGGTAAATAAACAATCGTTTGAAATGTGTTTTACCATTTGTAAAGCATAATTATCAGTATATTTTTTTAACTTATTCGAACATAACGGGAGTTGACATAAAGTAAGGGACAAAATATTTTATTGATTTGTAAAAATATAAAATTCAAGAAATAAATTTTTACTATTATCACAACCTTTAAATAGTTCATAGTTTAGATATTTATCGTTTTTTCTTTCAAAACATAAAATTAAATAACAGAAAAGTGACTTTGAATTTCATGAAACTCGTTAGGGACAAGCGTTTTTGGCTAGTTTCGTATTTTTAAGGATCTTTATCTACATAATTTTACACATTTTCTTTACTAATTAAAAGCTAGAAATATTAAATTTAGTCTATATACTTAACTCAAATCAAAGCTCAAACAGAAATTTTAATAATGATGAATTGTTTAATTTTCATGTTTTACCTTCGGGACAGTAAATGTAAGCAAATTTTGAAAATGACTCATTTAGTATATTTTACCTCCATCAGCTTTCCGTAAACCATGGTTTTTTGGTGGTTATGATAAAAATGGATATCATATCGAAAAACAATTTTTTATGCTGCAGATTTTTTATCAACTTATCAAAACTAAAAAAAAAATATTTATTTAGCTTTTAATAGTTAAAAAACATGTTTTGAATACTTCCACAAGTTTTTCCCATAAAAGACATCACTTAAAACAATTTTCAGGACTTTCATAATTATGAACTGCATTCCCTTTTGCATATTATAAAACTTCCTTAACACTCATGAGATCCAGTTTAGTAAACTGTTTTTAATGCAACTCAACTTTTAAATCCCGACGCACTTTATGTTTTAAGCCCAATAAAAAGCGCATACGCACCAGACTACTGGATTCTACAGTGATAAGCCTTTTACTAGAAAGGTTTAATGACACAGCAGCCCTTTTTCCAGCATCCGTCCTTCCAGTCCTCATAAACAACTGCTTTTATTACCATCCCCCCGAGTTTATACTCTGAGGTTTTCAAATTAAATTTACTCCCGCGCCTTCCGTAATTATTTATCAGGGTAGGTCTCAGGCGTACCTCTTTTGAATTCGTTCTTCTTGGAATTTAAATTCCTCCTATTCTCTCATAAAGGTTTCAACGGTTCTCCGAAGTACGTGCTTTGAAACGATGAGAAAGTGGTTTTTATTGAATTTTTATAGCGCGATTTTTTTTATATCTTTTTCGTTTTTCTTCAATGCACCCGCAGTTATATTTACATTTCAGATATCTCCCAAAACAAGCAGGAAAATGCGCATGTGTATGTTTGGAGGCGTGAAAACTGTAGCTTCTTCCTTCTGAAACGAATCCTTTATTTTTGGGAGTGGGGTTTTTTTTTTTCGTACTTTTTCACGGGGAAAAGGAAAACGTTTTTTGGTATCGAGCGAGTTTGAAATTTTTTCTAACACTCTCTATTTTCTGCGAGTTTTTTGGATCGTTAAACCCCATTGTTTTATTATTAAATTGTCTAGTTTGAGGGATTTGGAGTCTTTAGGTACCAAACTCAATTTTTATTCCATTTGCGCTTTTGAATCAATTTTGTGCTTTTTTATCTGCAAAACGGATCATATTCAAAAGTAAATGAAGACCCTTTTTGTTATTTTTTTTTCGGAATGTTTGAATGAAGTGTCATTTTATCTCATTCTCCGGGTTTTAGATTGATTTAGTAGAAAAATCTATTGTTTTTTTTGTCGGATGATTTAAGCTAATAACTTATGTTAATATACCTTTTCAGTTTTAAAAATTGAACTAACGACATTTTATTTTCCAAGTAGTTACTCTTCATCATAAAGTGTAATACATTTTTATGAACACCGCGTACAGGATGGGTTCAAGATAAAAACAGTAAATATTTTTTGCAATGCCATAAAACAGGAAAATATACTTTGATAGGTAATTTTGTTTGTTCTAATGAATATAAAGTATTCCTGTCATGTTGCATAAAAGTTAAGTAAAAGTAAAATGTAAAATTTATTGTTCTTTTTATTCATGGTTGACAGCCGTGCCTAATATGTATTTGTTACGGTTCCGATTTTATTCTTTTTAATTTATGAATTCACTTTTTTTTTATCTCAGTCCAAAATAATAATATCAACACCCTTCATGTTTTAAGTAAAAAAATTTTGTTTTGATTAAAATATAATGTTTACCTATTCTTTATATAAATAAATATTTATTTGAGTGATTTGGCAAATGAGGATTAATTATAATTATGTAGCGAATGCATTGCGAGGATGTTTTTTTTCGCAAATGGTTGGTTAGATAAATGTCATAGAGTGTTTTCAGGTGACGTCACAACCGGTTATTTTCTTTTAACTGTGTACCTTCTGTAGGGCTTTTAACTGTTTCTAAGGCCGTTGTTTATCTGTTGCTAAGGCGGTTTTTAAGTATGGGGTCACGTGATTGCAAATGCTCTAATAGTAGAATTTCACGGCTAGTCATTTTTTGTAACTGTTAACCTCTGTAGGACAAAAAACTGTAACAACCTCTGTTGCTATGGCCGTTGTTATGTCCGAGTCATGTGATTGAAAATGCTCTATTTTTTGTGTAATAAATTTAAAGACTTTTTTTTTATTTTAATAACATACGAATCGTTTTGGAGATCCACACGTCTCCGAAATTATGTATTATAATGAAATGATGTAAATATGTTTTTAAAACAAAACTTTTAAATGTACAAAGAAATTTACTTTGTCTTTTATTAATTAGTATTTTTGCACAGTTGGGAATTAAATTTTTACCTAAATTACTATTTCAAATTATAATAAGAATAGAAAGTTCCTATTTTTTATTTTTTGGAAGAATAAATATCATTATTAAAGATATTCCGTATACCTCAAACCAGGTACTACTGCTACATCTAAACCCCTCAAAACTTAAAACGCATTTTCTTCATCAGCGTTTCCCACTTCTAAATAATAAAGCACAAAGTATAACAGCAATGTTTAAAGAGTCATCTTTATGTTTCAAAAGTCAAACTCCTACCGCCTCTCATAAACACTTTTTGAGTGAAACAACTCATAACAGCAAACAAGCAAAAACCCAATCTTCTTATTTACCTTCTTGTACGATGTCACTAAATACCCACCTCCTCCGTGTTGATTCCTACATCCCTTTCCAACACCCCCTTCGCGAACGAAAACAGTTTCGTTTCGAAACACCCCCTCAAACCAGACGGCAGCATGCTGTACCCCTCCACGCGATTTACTCAAATTCTCTTTTTTACTTATTTACTTATTTATTTACACACTTTCATGTCAGTTTCATTCTCCCACTGGCCCCTCTGCCTCCAGGGTATTTGCATTTCAAGAAGCTCTTCCAAACGGAACCGTAGAGACGGAAACACACAGAGGTGCTATTATCGCGTTCAAACCAAGCGAGATAGAACTTGTGAATCTTCGCAATTTATTGAATCGGTAATCTAATTAATCTAGTTACGCACGCTTGTGGTGAATACAGAAACCTCAAACTAAGAAAAATTCACTAAGTACTAATCAAGGATTTTATCAATTTATGGGAAAATGGAAACTCTAAATTTGACTTGAATGTCTCGATCCAAAACACATATGATGAAATCAAAAATGTTTTACATGTAATACAGCCGAACCATATAGTAATAATAAGCAATTTTTCAGGGTGTGACATACATGCAAGTTTACTATATTAACACAATAATGTTGAATTACACAATTATATCATCAGTTTGAAAAACGGGATAGTGACTAAAAATTACAATATGACCTTTTGGGTTCAAAAGCCCCAAAATCCCCCCAATATCCCCAAGCTTCGTTCTATACGTGAGTGGGACGAGTTAAAAAATAACTACCCCTATATAGGCAGATATAGTCTCTTGAGCTTGGAGAAATCGATGTCCATTTATTGAGTTTATTTAATTTAAGTTATTAAGTTTATTATTATATGTGCTGTAAACTAAGAAAAAAAAAAACAATTTTTTTTTTTAATTTAAAAGTGCTTTCCTTTTTTTTTATCCATTGAATGTTGGACTCCGTTGATATTTTTTATACCTATTAACTGCTTTAGAGACCCATTTCCATATATCACTTCCTAATTTTATTTGTGATAGCCTTTCTATTTCTCACTTTTGTGGAGTGAACTAAGCACTAAACAATGTAATTTAATATTTTTTTCAGCTTAAATTTCATGAGTTGAAAAAGTGCATAAGTCCATTAAATTTTTGCAGGTGTACAATATTTTTTCCTGTATTATAATTGGGATCCTGAATTTCCAGTAAAAATCTGGGTGTTATACAATGAAAATTGCATCAGGTTTTTTTTCGATTTCTCTCTAAACTTGGTTTTTTGACTTATTCTCTTTTTGAAACTGACGATTCAAAAAAAGTTAATTTTTTAATTTTTCGTTTCTCACTCGTTCCTTTTTCTTCCTTTCAACCATTTAATATTTATATTTTATTATACCTCCCCAATCTATTTTGCCTACTCATTTCTTTCCATAATTCTTCTTTTTCCCTATATTTTTCTTTATTTTCGCTCAATTTTAGAACTTTGAATCCTGAGTCTCCCAATATTACCATTGGATCCTAGGGGAAGCTGGGACTGAAAGGGTTTAAAATACTAAATTCAACAAATAAATTTATTTCAATACCATTTATTTAAACCATAGCCCCTAATTGCTGGAAGTACCACTGTCGAAAAGTTGTAAAATTTATGATTTGGGACCTTAATGGCAAAAAAAAAAAATACAATTTAATACTCAGAATAGTAAGATTATAACCCTGCATTACATTCATATATTCTTCTTAACCTAGTTATCTATGAGCTATTGCGATTTTCCTACTCCACTATGGAGTCTAACGCTGAAAAAGTTATTTACAACCGGACTGATATTTGCTTCTCAGGGTAGGAATCCATACTACCTCTAGTCCTTGCTATCTCCATGAACAAAACGAGAAAGAAGAGGCATATGCAAACACACGATGCAAACTTCGAACATTCCTGAACATTCGAAGTGGCACAGCACAAGGACGAGGCCATGTTTCTCGAATTATCGATTCTGGATCTTTCTCTTTTCAACCCCTTTATTTTACATGCCTTATTCCGTGAGAAAGTCATCATATGTGCTGGAAACTAAGCCGATCTATGCCGAACTCTGCCGAACTCTGCGGAAGCGCAGTTTTAGGTTTCCGAAACGAGTTCGGGCTCTCTCGTAAAAATAAATCGGACGGTAAGGCTTAATTTATGACTTCGCCGACCAAGCGCGGGCTTTCATACATCATTGTTGATTTTACGTCCCGGTTTTTTTAGCTTCCTGCTGGTAGAAGGGCCCAGAAAATCGGTGTTTTAGCAATGTTGCGATTCATGGTCTAAAAAGTGCTCGTTTATCAAACGTCTGAAGAGGAATTACCGGAACTGTCGTTTTCAATCCATAAATGCATGCATTAGGGTTAAGTGGTTTAAAAAAAGTGTTTTATGCATGTTGACCAGGGGAGGATGTATGGAGGTGCCTAAAGCTCGTTTTGGAACTTGTCGGTGGAAAATGATTTTGCATTTTTATGGGTTTTGATTTTTCTTTTCGAAATTTTGATTGAGAAATCATTAATTTTCCTGTCTGCTGTTTTTAAAAGTCATGTTTTGCAGTCGAAAGGTCTGGAAAAATTATAAACAGAAAATGTAGTTACGACAGTTCTTTACCAGAAAAATCTTTGGTTGAAATAGTTTTCCCGTTGTAGTTAAAACATATGAACGCAAAAAAAACATTGTAATTTGTTTATAGGTACCTAAAATAATTTGGCATGATTTATTTTATTGATAAAAACTAAGTTCTATTATTTATGGATCTTATTTATATGGCTATGCAGAAGAATAACAAAAGCAGCAATTTCCCAGAAATGTCATTAACAGAGCTAACGAAACATGATACTTCGTTAATTCTTGGATATCGTAGCATGTAATAAGTTTTCTAGTTAGTTAAAAATTAAACGAAATACTTATCCCAGATTCTCTTGACATTTTAATAAACTCTAACCACTGGTAACTTGTAAATCAATATTTGTCAAGATTATTCGTCAAGAGTTCTAGTAATTGATTTGAGAAAGATCCAACCTCTCAGTAATTGACAAAAGAAAAGGGAAGTTTTCACTCTGAAGTTAATTTTGGGAATTTATTTTAGAAGTTATGGTAAAAAATGTTTCATCTGTAGATTAAATTTTTATGAATAAATTTATGTCCATGTCGAAGTATTGTATTTTAAACCTATCTAAATTATAATTTAAAAAATATACTCAGTGTATCTATTTGTAAGTAATTCTCTCCAGCAATGGTTGTATTCCATTATGCTAAAATGTCCAACATTGAGAAAGAAACCTCAGAAACAGCGAAAAGAACACATTGAGATTCACTTTCCGTTTTTCACACAGATCAAAAGCCCTACCTCCCTATTTTCTCTCTCTCCCTTCCAGACCCCCAAACTTTTTTTTCAACCCCAAAAATAACTTCTTTAAAAGCGAGCAGAATGTTTTTAATAAACTACGCAACGGAATATTCTCTCTTCTTTCCCAACGCTTTTGCTTTCTGCGAGAAGCCCAACACAACAGACCCTCTCTCTCCCTTTCACCCAACTGTCGAGTTTAGGAAACTGTCAAATGGTCTATTCCGAACCTTCTTCCAAGGCTCCGGCCCATTGTTGTGTGTAATTTTATTCAGCTTTCGTCCGTTCGCTATTGAGTCCACCTAGAGAAATGGATTCCATTCAGAGGCTCAATCCCCCCAGTGTGATGTTTGATTCTGAAAATCCAATACCTTTCAAGTCCCAGGAGATTTTCCAGCCCATTCATCGGCACTCAAAAGGCTACGGGGCTGGGGATATACGGAGAGGGGCTTCGCTGTTCCATGGCCGGTTCTTTTGGGACGTAATGTTCTGCTTTCGAACATTACCGGACTTTAAGGTATGCAGGAGAGAACGTTTGGGGTCGACAAGCTTTTGGAATCTGAAACATTCTATCATTCTTGGACTCTTCACTGTATCTACATCCAGGTTTATGTGTTTTGGTGTGGAATCGAAATACATATTTCATAGTGGTAGAGGAAATGGTTTATCTTTTCTGCGCTTTGTTTTAAGGTCTAGAACAAAAGTATAAATGCCGTTGCGGATCATTTTTTTAAAATTTATTCTCAGACATACATATAAATAAATTTATTATTAACTTATTTTCTTCTAATAGATAGTTACAGTTTTAAAATCTTTAACATGGCTTTTGATAAACAAAACCGTAAATGTTTAAGTAAAAAGTACATTTAAATGACAAGTAATATTGACATAGCTTCAGTGCTCTTGAAAACATATTCCAAATAACATAAAAATACAGAGTGTCTAGGTTAAAATAATCACAAAACTATATTCCTTAATTGACTGCAAATATATTGTAGGTAAATAAAAATATGCCTAATTAATTTTAATTATCTTTCTTAATTTAATAAGTACAATAATTTTTTTAATTAAAAGTGTTCCTTGTTAAGAGAATTAACTCTCTGGATCAAAATGCAAGCATTTAATCTTCATAAAAATATAAAACATGTTTAAATAACGTTTGAAATAGACACGTTTTATCAATAATTACTACCATTTAGATAAGTACTCTCAGCAATAATTAGTTTTGAATTACTGAAAGATTCACGAACAAAAACTATGCATTCGAGTCTTTTGAAAGTCAATTAGTCTAAGAAGTAAATATCCATAAATAAGTATCTATAAGTAGTATTGGTTTATAAATTGAAGCGTACTAAAAAGAAGAAAGTAAAAAGGACGCGGTTTTGGAAATACTTTGAAGACCTTCAAAGTGCCTGACATTTCTTAATTGCTGCAGTGCCTCATGTCCCTTGTGACTGCCAATCTTCCATTATGTGTAGTAGGCAATTTCCTTAATAGTTGCATAATGGTTGGTCGGAAACTGGGGTCGATTAGCATAATCAAAAGATTAAACTTGAAGGAAGTTGTTAATTAACGGAACTTTTCATGTGGTAAAGTAAGTTTTTATATGAGAAATTTTCGGAATATTTAACCAGAGGAAGAGGCTTGTCATATAGAGGGATCTTAGTTTGTTCTTCAAATGTTCATTTTTGAGAACGAGGGGAATGTTCAAAGTGATATACCATCAGAAATATTTACTTCAAGTTCTAGAGTTTTAGGGGTAAATGCATTCGTTTTCATAAATAAAAGGATATTATTATCCATAAATCGATACAGAGAATCAATGCGTTAAATTTTAAGAAAACTAAAGGAAAGTTCATGGGGCCTCTTGAGTTTAGCATTTGTTGTAAGAGTGAAAGTTTTACAGGAAAATCCTATATTATAAATACATGGGCATTATTTTAAATCTCTTTTGACTTTTAATCCGCTATTTTCTTTTCAGATACCTAATGTGTGTTTTTTTTTTTCAATCTTGAAAAGGACAAAAAGGAAATTTGAAAGATGCATTCTTTTATCACACACCGTATTAATTCATTCATATAGAATTTAATTAGTATATAAGATACAGTTAAAAATTAGAAAATTAATGAGTTGTAAAATATTTTCAGAAAAAAGAAGCTTAATCACTTTAGAGTAAAAAAAAAACTTCGAACATCATTCATCGTAACTCGTATAATGTATAGATTTTAGTTAATTTCACACAAAACTCCCAACAC
Organism: Tetragnatha montana; assembly: GCA_963680715.1. Taxonomy (NCBI): domain Eukaryota; kingdom Metazoa; phylum Arthropoda; class Arachnida; order Araneae; family Tetragnathidae; genus Tetragnatha; species Tetragnatha montana. Next base: position 36,766,247 of record OY796675.1, read on the forward strand.
AAAATTAAATAATCATATAACACGGTAATTCAATACATTTTCAACAAGACACTCCAAAACCCAACACTTTTTATACACCAAAAATTATTATTAATTCTCTCGAGGTTAATATTCAATTTTTCCAGCGTTATTGAACTCGCATTTCTCAACTGCGTAAAAATGGCGTAAATTATTTATCCGCCTAATATTTTACGGTCGGTTTGATCGATATACTTCCTTCACCTTCTTCCTTCGCTTCCCCTGGTTTACTTTGTAAAAATCCGGCCGCTCATTCAGCTGCACTCGCTAATTACCATTAATTGCGATCAAAAGAGCCGGATCCTGTCGGCTAATTTGGGCCATCGGAAACTTATGGATAGCTCCTCTTATGGTATTCTCTCCCTGCTCTTTTGAACTCCGCGTTTTATTATTAATGGGGATGCGAGAAGATGTTTTGCAAAAACGAAAACTTCGGTTAGAGCCTTGAGATTGTCGTTAGTTGACTGGAAAAATTACTTTGCGATAGGAGTGTTGAGTATGAAAAGAACATGAAGTTGTATTTTGATACTTGAGAATGAGTTTGTTGAGATGGTTTTGGGAAAGTTGAGGGGATTACTTCTCGAGTTGTATTCTCTAAGTTTGTGAGTTTTAAATTCTTATGACGGCCCAGAATTTTCAATATCATCAAGTAATGATACGGAATTGATTGCCTTTTCTGGTGAAATATTTCTATATTTTTTAGAGATACGCATAAAAGGAATATTTTCAGGGAAACTGTTTTAATAACCAAGCAGCATTCTTTCTATCAAGTTCTCTTATGAACTTTACTAAATTATTTTTCCAAAATACATATCGTTCCACTATATTTTATGTTGGTGCCTCCTTAAATATATCCACTTAATACTATTTTCATTTTGTATCCGAATTCTATTTAAACTTAACCCTCCCAATCTAGTTTAAATAAAAGTTACCGTTAGATATTTCATATATTCTGAAGTACAGATAAATTGCATTAAAGGAAATTTTCATAAATACCGTAAATACTATTAAAAATTATCAATTAAATTATATCCGTTTGGATTATTACTTTATGACAATATCATATGTTGACCTTCATAGCATGGTAAGGGGTTAAAACTTATAAAAGCGTTTAAAAATAACCGAGTTTAACTGAGTTTTGTTTGAATTTATATAAAAGTAATTTCTTTGCCCAATAAAGGGAGTTTTCAGTCCCCAGAGAGTTTTTATAGAAGAAATAAGCATACCCCTGTTACTTTCATATTGGAACGGTGTAAAACCAATATATTTTCATGTAGATGACTATATGTTTTTTTATTCAATCAGAGTTTAATATTGGTTTACTACTTCAGAAGTTAAAGAAAATCTGAATATTTTCCCCTATCTATTTTAATTAATTAAATTTTAACTTCTAATTAACTAAATAATATGTTTGAGAAAAAAATTCATTCTTACATGTATGAAATAAGTTATTGATTTATATACAAATGTTCAGATAGTTTCGACATGATTAATAGTAATTTTGTTTCATAAGTGAGGATTTTCGAGTATTATCTGCGCTTTTGGGTTACTATTATGGTGAAAGCACAGAAAGTTATTCAAATATGCTTTCAACCAACATTTCAACCAAAACTCTACTCCTCTCGACCACCTTTAATTTACAATTCTGATTGAATCCAATAATTCACGGCATTATTAACTCGAAAATTAACAATTCAAAGCAAACCAAAGTCTATCAATTTACATGCAGCCCAGGCACCAACCGCTCGGATTCATCAGAATGCACAGGGTCTCGTTTCTAGGGTACAACAAATGCTGCCGTAGATTAAAATGCCCCTGGGCCTTTTAATGTTAATCCTAATACTGATGTTGAAATCCCTAAACTGCATTCTGTGAATTGGGAAGACCGTCTATTAAGCGAGGTGATTCGGGATTCAGCTCTGGGATACACAGTGGTCACTAAGTGTTCCCAAGTCGATGACAAGTATTCTTCGGAAGGAGCTTCTCATATAAAATGGAAGTCTATTAAATGGATGGATCCAAAGGAATTCCCTGGGATAGGAAAAGGAGAAGCAATTTTCGTATTAATTAAGGAAAGCTTGTGGGAGGACTTTAGAAGATGATTAAATTTCGTTTGATTAAGTTTTTGATGAAGTTTTGTATGGCTGTAGTAAAAATGAAAAAGTCATTCATTAAATAAGTTGAGAATTATTATTGTTCTAGGCATTTAAAATGTAGCGTACTTTTTTGTGATTGGGAAGGGTAAGCTGTAATTTATGAAGTAATAGTTTGTTAATAAATGCATTTTTGGGTTTTGGAACAATAATTAGTTTTATTTTCTTTTGGATACTAAATGGCTAGATCTAATTTGAGTTTAAATCTTGAAATTGACAGGTAGTTAGAGGCGGAGAATAGTAAATTACATCAAATTATACTGAGATGTATCATTCTGTTTATTTAAGCACTCAACAAGTAAGTTTCAATACTTTAAAAATAATATCAATTTAATTAGTGATAAAAACTCTTAACCCTACTGTTCTGGTCGAATCTAAATTTTTTTCATTCGCTTATTAAAAAACATTGAGTAAACATATATTTTTACAAAATTTCAGACATATAAACAGGTACTCTTAGAAGAAATTTCAATTGCTCCATTTAAAAATAAAATATAGTTTTCTAAATATTCTTGATGTTACTGTTTGGGTCATTATGATGTGACACGTTTCTAAATTATTTCTCAAACACTTTCATTTTTTAGTAATTCAAAAGAAAAGAATTACAACTACCCTAACATATTTTTGAATTTTGGTGTTTTTTTTTATTACTTTTTTATTTTTTGTCTTTTAGTCACGCGACTCCACAGCACGTTTAAAGGTCAGATACAGTTGGAAAAGGGCCAAAGTAGTATTTGCAAATATTATTTTTTTGAGTTGCATTTTTGTTTCATGAAGTCCTCCCTCTTTGTTGGAATGTTAGAAATGACTAATCAAACCAAAACTCTGCTATCCGAATAAAATGTTACTGCAAATGAGAAGTTGGTGGGGTTTTCATGACTGCTGTTCTTAGAACCATCCAAGTTAACCACCGTAACTTCAGACTGTATGTGGTAGTTAAACTTCTTAAAAATGGAAACACGAAATAATACAGGAAAAGAACAAGGATAAACGCCAGAGAATATTTTGGGTATCGGAGATTAAGAAAATCCCATAATGCTTTTTCTCTGGATTTTAATACAGATTGAACAAAAATTTGACTAAATGAAGAAACACCTGCCATGATAACAGACATGGAAAAAATAAAGAAAGCTTGAAATATATCACACGGTTCCTTTAAAATCAAGGATTAAGAAAAAAAACCCTTATTTATTGCGCAGCAGCTATCGAAAACACCTGTTTAAAAATTCAATTAAAATGTCGAAAACTGTAAAATACACAAATATCCATTTCAAATATTTTTTTTACATAATTATGTTATTCTGCTTGCATTTTATTATTCTATACATTTATTCCTACTATTAATTTGCATTTAAACGTACTTTACTGTTTTTAAAACCATTTCTAATTCACCTAATAAATCATTATTTATTATTTACAACTGGAAGTTCGTACGAGAGGTCATATTGACCCGAACAGGGTGTAAATGCAAACATAACATAGGGACAGTATTTAATTAAGGAAACGCGTTAGTACTACTTATTACAGTTATTAAATTAAATAATTATCAAAGCCTCAAGTTCTATTTGATCTGCTATATATATTATCGCATATTGGTTGAAATATTGACATACCTATCTTTAAATATTTTTTAATTTCATAAATTAAAGTAAAAATAAGACAAAATTAAGAAAAAAAGATAAATTTTATCTTAGAAATTATTTTTCTTATTTGCTTTAAGAAGAGTTTATATCAAGATAGTATATACATAATGCTTCATAATTTGGAATAAAGGTAAAAATATTCAAATACAATATTCCCAATACATACAGATTTATTGATCAAAGAACCATTATTTCTGATGGAAATCCAAGAACAAAGTGAATTTCTGATGAATCGTGAAAACATCTTTTAAAATAAAAGAAAAAAATATCTCTTTATAAGAAAGAATAAAATTGTTTCTATTATTCGAACTTGTTTGGCGGATAAAGAAGTGAAAATTCAGCAGACATTTCGAAGATTCATCTCCGAGGAGTTGGAAAAAAACCCACATTCCCAATCGTGAAGGGAAATGTTTTCCACCTGAAAGGAAGGTACATTCATAAAGAATGATGAGTGTGAGAAAAGATGCAAGATCATTTCTCTTTTCAATGTTCTTCAGATCCTTTTCTGTGGAACAAATCTTTGCAGGATAAAGCTTCAACAATTTTTTTCGAGGTTGGTAATAGATTGGAAAATGATTCCCTTTTGTTTTAGTTTTTCCAGACAAACTACGAATAACTTCGTCAGCATAATGACTGACGCTTAAAATTTCGATCGACCGTTTGTCAACTGCAATATACCCACCAAATTTACAATATTGTATTTACATATTTAAGAATATATTATTCTTATTAGGACAAGCTTATTATACTCAGATTATACATAGACAATCTTTTTTTTTTTACCAAAGGTTAATACATGTTGTAAAAAATTAAAACTGCATCAACATTATCATAAATAGACTACAGCATTTCGAAAAACCTTATTTCAAGTTATAAAAAAGTTCAATTTTAGGCTTTTTAACTAGTACTAGGGGGCCTGCCCCCTGCTCGCTATCGCTCACCAACCCCCGGAACTACTTCGCAGTTCTTTTTAGATCGCTTCGCGATCTCAGCGAGCAAAGCTCGCTTGTTCCATCTTACCAATCACCCCGCTGGTCGGCTTAATTAATGCTCCTTTACAACCGAAACTACTTATCAGTCTTGCTGATAAATAATTTAATCCAAATCATCCCGAAAAAAACTATTGCTGAAATATTACTTTCCTAACTTAAATTGAAAATAAAAGAAATCACACATATTGAGCTATCGCTCACCAACCCTCTTAACTGCTTCGCAGTTCTTCTCAGATCGCTTGTTCATCTCAACAATCCAGCAAAGCCTTTTCTCGGCTTAATTAAGCCTCTTGTAATACCGAAAATACCTCTCTCTTGCTTATCAATAATTTAGTTGAAATGTTAAAAAAATATTCAGCAAGTCTACTAATAACCATCAACCACTTTGTAGAAAAAAGCATTGTTGAAAATAAAAGAAATCAGACTCATCAATAAAACACGCATAAAACTCGTCTGTTTCTCTAGTGAACGGCGAGAAAGAGAAGAAAAAATTGAAACTTTGAATCTTAATAATTCTAAAACTAATTAGAATTTTTGAAAAAACAAAAAGCCAATATTTTTATAAAAAATATTTCTATGTGTCTTTAAAATATCATAGTTCTACTGTGATTAGTTTTGCTTTTATAACGAAAAAACAGAAAAATCGTCAAAATTTTCGAAATTTTAAAACATAATTACTCCAAAACTAATTCGAAATTCGAAAAAAGGGCGACGTGGTGCAAAACTGCACATCTAAGAGTATGTGTCTGCAAAAAATCATATTTCTGCTGCTAATAGATTTTGCTGGGGGCGAACTCGCAGCAGAAAAAAATAATTTTCGACTTTGACATTAAATAACTCTAGAACTAATTATCTCATCTATTAGCTGTTAGAACGAAAACGATCCTCATCCATTTGAATAGAAATGTTTAAAATTTCACAAATTTCCGTGGAATAGTTTTTGCGTAGTGAGAGTTCAAAGTGTTCAAAAATAAAATTTTCAAAAGCAGTGGCAGCGGCAGCGGCGGCGGCGGCGGCCGCGGCGGCGGTCACTGTTACTTTTTTTTAATATAGAGAGATATAAAAACTTAAAACTGATTTCTATTTTATTTCCTTTTATTTTATTTATAATTTTATTTTATTTTAAAAATAAGCATTGTGTTACTTTTAAGAACAATTACGGAAACTAATTTTTACTTAGTTTTTTTAACTCCGGAAAGATATTTGTTTTCATACAAATCACTGAAACCACTACAATTTGATCCAATCACAAAGCAAAAACCATTTTAAAAGCGGTATATCGATTTCTTCACAATTTAAATTTTGCTCTCAATCAAAATAGTGTTGAAACTAATGAAACACTTTTTCATTAAAACTAAGTTATTTCTTTCTGAAAATGGAATGATACCATATCAACAAGACATTCTGAGATTGGAATTAAAATATATCAGTAAAAGCCCGAAGAGCGTTATTTCCCATTTTGGATTTTCCATTAAGGGATGATTGAAATTATACAAGCGAAATATGATTAGCTTTTTCATAAGGGTAGCACAAGTAAAACAAAATTTCATCATGAAAAAGTGATTTCATTAAAAAGGTACTTACAACATTAATTAATGCTTATTTACAGCTACAATGAAGAAGTTTGTTATTAAAAAAGGAATGCTTCCGAATATTTGTATTGCAATTTTAATAATAGGAAATTAGAAATGCGGTATTTCTTTATGTAAACAATATAAATTAACTTCATTTTATTTTCAAAAGTTAGCATCAAACTTTAACCCCACCATTTTCTTTCAATGGGCATTATGTCGGTTGTGTCACTTTACTTGTTTGATTATTTTTTGAGACTTGTAAAAGTAATTTTCAGGCGATAAAATCTTAGCTAGAAAAATGTCTCAATATTCATGGTTAGTTTTGTAGTAACCGTAAATTATGCTATACTTTATAACAAAATGGTACACTAATAATTAATTAATAATTATTAATTAAATACTTAAATAAAAGTGGGTCATCATCATAATTCTCTTTTACGCCAGTCTGGCGCATAAGGCCTTGAATAAAAGTGGGTACAGAAAATAAATTTCAATACTTCTTACTCTACTCATGTATTGAATACATTTGAACAAAACAATTCAATTTGAAGCAATATCTATTTCTAAAAATGAAAGGAATAAAATAATAAAATCATTGCACAGTTATGCTCCTTGATATGCATTCCATTCAATCAAAACAAGATCTGCAAGAACATGCAGTTTAGTGTTTCAGATTTGCTTATAAACCATAAAGAACACCAGGTTTTGCAAATAACCATTATTCACATCCAGCCACTATTACAACCCAATATCCATTCCTTCAATAACTACCGTTACATCACGAGTATAACTTTTAAGCTTAAGAATTTACAATGAACGGATTTCAAAAGAACCCCCATTACGACCACCGCCAGAGTTTACAAACAAAGGAAGTTCACCTTTTAAATGGAGGTGTTCTTTAAAGCCTCGTGGATTCAGTATTTATTACTGGGACTGACGGGTAAACGCATTTTCCCATTTGCGCCCTAATGCCTCTAATTTACATTCTTTGAGACTGGACTAAGCGCTTAACTCATCGTAGCGAGTGATTCCACTGTGCTTAGTGGAGCACGATTATCATCCTGATCTGGAATGTATAAGTTATAGTAGCGCTTGAATTAATAATTTATTCTTCTTCTCTCGAGTTGGAATCTGGGGTAAGTAATCACATTCCCATATCAGTTGGGTCATTATTCTTGATTAAGCCTGGATACGGAACCGGAAAGTTTAATTGTTAAGCTAGTGGGGACTGAAAGACTGATTTGAGGGTTCGGAGTCTGATTCTATTAATATCTCTTTAGCCCTGGGAAAAATGGAAGGGGATGGATTTGGGAGGGGGATAGTGATTTCTAGAATCTATTTTGAGTTTAAGCAGACCAATATTTGTTGGAAGAGTATTTCAGTCATTCATCATGTAATATTCTAGTTTTTATTTGAAAATATATTATCTTCATAAGAAAACATCTGTTTTAACTATTGGTTTTCTGATTGTTTAATTAGTTAAATTAATAAAATTTTCAGTTCAATATAAATTTATATGTTTTATAAACCCTCAATGAATTTGAATATGTAAGAATTTTATTGCAGACAAATTACAAAAATATTCTTATGTTCTAACAGGGGCGTCATTTCAGTTTTTGGTTGGGGGGGGCAAGGATTTTTTAAGTGGGGCTGAGCCACGCCGTAACCAGACTTGTTTTTTTTTTGGGGGGGGGGTGACTCAACATCATGAGCTCTAAGTAAAAATGGGGGGTCTGGGGGTCACCCCCAGAAAAATTTTGAAATTTTGCCTCATTTTTACAAAATTTAAGTTACATCCAAAGAGAACAGTCCCTTGTAAACCACATAATTTTCCAGAGAAAAAAGTTACAAATAAACGTTAAAGTCTCAAGGGGAGCCGGAGGTCTTCCCTCAGAAATTTTTTTGAAAATTTCCCTTTAACCTAGTGTTTTATCTCCTTTGCAACCTCATTGGGGAACACCCAGAGGAAACCGCTTGTTGTGAGCAGCAGAATTTTCAAGGGAAATATACTGTATCTGTATAACATAGATATTTATAAGAATATTAAAGGGGGGGTCTGGGGGTTCTCCCCCAGAAAAGTTTTAGAAATTTGCCTCTTAAAGTAGTGTTTCAGCTCATTTTGAGGCCCTTTGGGTTACATCCAAAAAGAACAGTTCCTTGTAGGTAAAGCATAGAATTTTCTAGGGAAAAAAAGTTATAAATGAACGTCAAATTTTCAAGGGGGGCGGAGATCCTCCCGAGTAAAAATTTTTAAAAATTCCCCTTTAAACCAGACTCCTAGGGGCTTCAAACTCTTTGGTTCCCAAAGGGAACTGCTTCTTGTAAGCGGCATAATTTTCAAGGGAGACACATTGCATAACAGACATCAAAGGTCAGGAGGGGGTTTGGGGGTTCTCCCCCAGAAAATTTTGAAATTTGACCTTCAAAAGACCTTTAACTCCTTTTGGGACGTTTTGAGTTAAATCTGATGCTCCTTGTGGAAGTTACAAAATTTTCAAGGGACTCTCAGCAATTTTTCACTTAAGAGTGGAAACCTTGGGGGGGGGGAATTCCCCCCCCCCTGCCCCCCCTAAATGACGCCCATGAGTTCTAAGATGTTTAGATTCCATTACAAAAAAACAATCTCAGCATTTAAAAAAATTTATTGATCGTAAAATTGTTTATTTCTCATTGGGAATATTTTTTTTAAATACAAAGAAATGAACTTGAGCATAATATTTTTAGATTTTCGCATAGCTTTCAAATTAATTTTTAATGTTTATCTATAAACAGAGTCAATGTTTAAATAGATTTAACAATTAAGACGAAACCCCAAGTATGGGGGATTCCCAATTTAAAGCTAGGCAAAAAAGTAAATAGTAGGGGTGTGTAATTTTTCACTCCGAATTTATTAAAAATTCATAAATATTTTCAGATTTTACTTAACTATTTGTAAATTACTGAATTTTTTTAAAATCAGTAATCTACCTACATTACTTGCGGTTAATCAGTACTTGCTGCCTGTATAATATAAATTTTTACGTGTTTAATTTTTTAAACATATATTTATTTACAACCATTAAGTTACACACATATTTAATGTGTATTGCACCCATTTTTCAAACACAAAATATACAGTTAATATTTATCTTAATTGCTAAGCAATAAACACCTTATTAACAAGTAACAACAAGACTCAAAACTTTTATTCAATAAACCCCCAGAATCAAATTTATATATAGATGACACTTCTACCTTCTTCTTCGACATCAGAGTTCCACCGACCTTAAGCAAATCGATACTTAATTGCAAAGGGCGTATTTACAGAGCAACACACTGTAACAGTAAATACAGCGAGATCGGAGTAAACCTAGTAACTAGAAGACAGTTAACCTCCTCAAAACCGAATTAAAATTCCGAGATGAGCAGGAAATTACCTCAAATTACAGCTATCGTGACACAGCTCCCCTACTCTTCCGCGGGTGTGGTGGTCGTTAAAGTGAAAACGAATACCCTTTTATATTCTTGGATTCTTTAAGAAGTTTCAGTGTCTGGTCCGCTCGTAAAGAATCGATATGAATATGAAGTGGGGTATTTTTGGATGGAGTATCATGTTCATTTTTTTCCTTCAAAGTTATAAAATCGGGTATAAATCGATTTTTATGGTGGATTTTTATGTTAGGTAATGGTGAGTTCGGAACTGCCTGGGAACTAAATAAAAAATGAATGAAAATATAGTATACTTTCCTTAAACTTATTTTGAGGTAAGATATTTATAGATTGTGATGTTTTTTTGAACTCTAAGAAAAGTAATTAATTTAATGTGTGTTTGAAGATCCAGGCCGTTTACTTTATAGATTGCACGTGCACCTAATGAATATCTGTAAGATTTTGATTTTTCAATTTGCCGATATATATTTAAGTAAATATAAGAAAAATAATGTAAATTGATTATCTATAATTTTTCCCTATTCACTGTGATACACATATGAATAAAATACTAATACTACAATATATTTTATATACGTGTATTACAAATTAATGTTATACATTTATAAATTATTAGCTTTTAAAAATCGGCATGCTGCATACATACAGTGTAAAAACAGATAATTGGACGCCGTTAAGTAGAGTTCGAAATTATGCAAATTCTTAAGCATAAAGTAATAACTTAGTTAAGTGTCTGAATCATGAGTTACAAATAAAAAATTACTAAAAAGTTAAGTTGAAAAATATAGGTATGTCAAAATATACCTATTTATTTTAATTTTGAAATTTCTACATGTAAAAATACTAATTATTTTTATGTAAAATACATTTACTGTGACTATATGGGAAGTACTATTAGTCCTCCTACCATTCAGTTGTATTACTGTTTTCCAAAGAAGTATTTTTTATTTTTGCAATACTTATCATTAAAGTTTTAATTCAGTTTGGTTGGATTTATATTAAAACGAATACAAGAATAAAAATATAATTGAAAGAAAAAATAAATAAATCAAAGGTGTTGTTTCACTCTCATTAAAATAAAGGTAAATAACAACTAGCGTCTATCGATTCTGTAGAATTTCCAACAAAAATCTTCTTAAACCGTGAGATACGATAACAGTTGCGTGTGTTTGAATGGCTATCGTGGGGAATAAGAGAACCGGTGACAAGGAAATTGAAATTTATTCACGTTTGATTACTGATACATGGGTTGCTGAGATTGCTTTTCTACTCCGATTTCCTCCCCATGCATAGAACAAAAGGTTCAACGGTTGCAAATGCATTTCCGCAAATAGAAACGCGCAATAAAGTTGGATCTTTATATATGAACTGGTATTCTCTTTTCTATAAGTTTATTTTGCAGTGAATGAATGACTGGGATTACTGGCATAACCAATGAAAAGTTTTCGCGTGAAAAAAAAATTGCTTTAAAAATAAAATTATATGAAGTCATATCTGAACCTTCCTTTTAACGTACCCTCTGGATTGTCTTTCATACTGAAAACTATACTGTGTCTGTGGAACAATGGAAAAATTCAGTATAATTTGGATTATAACTAGCATTGATGAAAAAAATTAACCTGTTTACGTCTAAAGTGTTTTTTAGATGGTTTCAATCCAAATTTCTTACTGTTAAGTTTTTCTGCATTTTTCTGACTCAATTAGAAAATTGTAAAACCACATACGCTGGAATACTAAATTCTCGTTGATACATTTATATTGATATAATTTTCATAATCTGCAATCAGTTTTTAATAGGTAATGGTTAGAAGACAATTTATTTTTCATAATTTTTCTCCTTAGTCTATTTGTCATTTCTCTTCGTTCCTATAGCCTGAACATGTACCATTGCTGTAAGGACTCTCTCCATTCTTATTCTTATTTTCAGCACTTAAATTTTTGTGAGTTACATTAATGGCTTGAAAATGAATGAGAATCCTGTCTACTACTGTTAATCTGTTTAATATCCAAATATTTCAAAATATTCTATCTAAACATCACCTCATCATTAAAAAAATAATATACTTTCAACACTTATTACAAATTACTTCCATTTGTATAAAGAGTGAGCCCCACTCTTGAGGGAATCAACCTCCTTGGGTGATTAATTCAAACCATCCAAATTAACACCCTTGCATACATGCATATCTGAATCGCAAAGCATCACAGACTAAATATGCGGACTTTGAAATATGACCAGACGCGTGCACCCGTGGTAATCCGTAACGCCCGCGTATCTACCACGGAGGGTATTACTTGCATGAAAACGTGACACCCGTTGTAATTTATTATTTGCAATTCATACGTCTGACTAATTCAAATTACGAAATGCAGTATTTCGTAACCTCCCTCATAATTACTCCAGTAGTCATTATTGTATCTGTAGAGAGTTGATGACGTGAGTGCTGGTGATGAATTGCCCGGTGAACATTGTTTGCAGAAACTTGCCGTTGGTTTAAAGCTGTCATTGCCTGCGTATAGGTTTTCGGCGCTGGGGAATAGGAATGTGAGAAATGGGGTGGAAGAATAGTTTATTAAGTTGGTAAACTTGGCAACAGTTGGTTAGAGTTCGCATACTTGTAGCCTGGTGATTGATGAAAGAAGCCTGAATTTGTGAAAAAAAAATATATTTCTGGCAAAGGATATGCACTCTTATTCATGTAGAGGTAGTAATACAAAATTATGAGAGATGCATATGGTAGGCTATTTATATACTAAAACAATCTTCTACCTACACTCGAAAGTTAAAAAAAATGAAAATTCTTGAAATCAATGAAATTACCGGCTTGAATTGATTACTAATTTGTTTCTTTTTCAACTTTAATACCTTTAAGAAAACTTTTTATATCATTTACGTACTAAGAAAAATAATAATTAACCTATTAGGTACTAGCGTTGTATAATTTTTGGAAGAAAAATTTTTGGAGAATAAATTCCTTTAGCTGCGTATGAAATATAAATAGGTTTCAAAAAACCTTAATACTTTAATTAACATCATTAGCAGCAGTGTAATATAAAATTCCATTTTTACTCTTCAGCTTAAAATTATATTATGTTTTGTTCCTAGGTAAAAAATGCTACGTTTAGAGTACTTAACATAAGTATAATTTCGTTTCATAAAAGTCGTTATTTAACGAAGATAATTTCGTAAGTATTTTCGGAAGCCTTAAAATTCCTTAATTTTTTCATACTAAGATTAAATTTAATAAAAAAAATAATAAATTAAAATTTTAATAAATCTTGAGTTTTTATTTATTTTATTACTTACTTATTTTTAAAGAAAACTGAGCAAAGAGTTGTAGAGAGAAAGAAGTATGTATTTTTTTACACAACTTTAATTAAACTTGTTCTTGGAAAAGATGAAAGAATAAGGCAATTATTTGTAAATTCTTATCTATATATAGACACGGATTCATTTCATAAACTCACTCATGATTAACCTATTGATTAGCATTGAATTCTCAAGCGTATTTTTAGTAACAGACCGGAAGCAGTGGTGCCAGTTGTCTCAATTGCGTCGTTGATGTTTATGTGTCCTAAGAATACTTAGAAAAAGATACCCCGCTGAAAGATATTATTTGCGTAATCATTAACTAATTACTAATTAAACAAGTTTATTTAATTCATGCATATTTTTAAACCCTGTAGTTTTTTACAAAAGAGCATCGTTCTGGTGTGTTCCGTGTCGAATCAAAATTATCTATTATATCGCTTCCTTTCAAGAGAAAGTCAGTTAGTTACTTTTGGACAATCCTTTGAAAGCGGTAGTACGACGCTAATGAGCATGTGAATTTTCAAAATACCGCCAAGCTGAAGTGATCATTGGACTGTTGGAATTACTTCATGACAAAGAAAACTAACAGATTTCTCCTTATTTTGCTTAACCTCCTATAGAGTAATTGAGCCAGAAGTTACTTAGCGTCTTACCATGGTCTTACTCCTGTAAGCTACCGATATAGTACCTACATCATACACATATACATTTTTTGTGTGTCAAAGAAATATATTTATTTAAAATTACTTTCTGTGCTTAATTCTTTCATTTCATAAGTATATTTTGATCAATAATATTTATTGGGCTAAGAACACAGTTTTTCCCTAAATTCTATTCATTCTCACACTAAAAAAACATGTTTATTTTTTTAAAGAAAACTGTCAAATTTGCTCCCAGAAATCCCATTTAATTTTTGCACAGACACTCTTTCCAATATTGGATACAATACTTACTGAAATAATTTATCAGATAAATTACTTTTATAGGATTAAATGCAGCTTAATCAGTTAGTTTTAAGCTGCAGGCAAAAAAAATGATTTATGAAACTGTAAACCAAGGCTTTTATGATTTCCGAAATTTAAAAAGAAATCAAATTTTTAAAGCATCAGTCAATTCTGGGAATCGAACTTGGGTCTAGCACGTGGTAGTCCAGTCCTAGTATGCTAATCATTGCGCAATGACATCATATATGATGTTGAGAAGTTAGGAAAGGAATTTCTTGGGGTTTGGGGGAGTTCTTGGCGTTTTCTTGGGTTTTTACTGAACGTTCAAAGTAAGAAAGATGATATGATAATAGTTTAATAATAAAAAAAAACATTAATGCATAGGTAGTAGAATAAGAAACACAACGAATAGCGGCCAGACGAACAAAATGGGAAAAAAAAAAAAAAAAAAAACCAAGGCGCCTTAGAAAGTGCACCTGAGTTGCATAGAGTCCGTAAAATTGACAAGATTACAGATGAAACTTGTATTTTACAACAAATAAAATACCCTGTTAAAAGTATGGTTGAATAGTTTTTTTACAGAGAGCATAAAAGAAAATATTTAACAACTAACTGAGCCATTCTTCGTTCCAGAATTCTTCCCCATATCCGAATTCGAAGCAGTAGCCGGAGGAGAAGCCCAGCTTCCGTGCAACTACACCCTCCCAGAAGACCCAGAGCTAGTGTCCCTGATGCTGTGGTACAGGGACCAGGAACGGGTCCCTATCTACACCGTGGACTTTCGCAAGGGCACCCGGGACAACCCCAAGCACTTCACCATCCCCGAGTACGCCGACAGGTCGTATTTCGACGTCACCAAGCCACTGCCCACCATTAGGCTGGACGGGGTGGGAGTGGAAGACGAGGGGTTCTACCGGTGTAATGTGGAGTTCAAAAGATCTAGGACTGTGACGAGAATGGTCAAGCTCAAGATTATTGGTGAGTTATTCTTTCCTATTTGGCTCGTTCGTGGGTTATTTTCGTGTTATTTATTTGGATGGATTCTAGCCCCAGTATGCTAGTTTTAGATCGATATTCTGTAAAGAATGGATTTTATATAATTTTATTCTGGATTATTAGGCAATATTTTATGAAAAAGGAATATAATATTGATGAGGTTTACCCAAATATGAAAGGATGATTTAGAAAAAAAAAGCGTCATTGTATATTGTCTCATGAGGGTAAAGTCCTTAACTTAATATCATTTTCAACACATTTTAAGGAAGAAACAAGGTCGAACTAAACATTGAAGTTACACATGTTGGGTCTGTGATGAATGTACTAGATTCTTATAGCTGCACAATATTCGACCCGACATTAATGTGTTTCTTTCTATTCGGAACTCGTCGTATAAATTACGTGCAAAACAGATTTTACGTATAGTTACGCTGGATGAGGCTTCTCAACAACAGATAAAATATTAAAAAAGAACATTAAAAAAAAAGCGATTCAAATACAAAATATTTGTGTATGTAATACCTAATCTTTAAATTTTTTTCTCAATCTAAATTTTTGGTGGGTCTATTCTCTTTCATGGAACTGTAAGTAATACCAGTATTTTAATAAATTTTTTCCCGTATTTATTTAGATCCTGTATTCTTTAAAGTAATAGCATTACAAAATATATATACATATTTTGTAAAATTAAGATGTGCACACAAAAATTTATGCTATTATATTCTAAAATTTCAGAAAATCCTACATGTTGGTGACATTCTAGTCAATATGTTTCCCAACATATGCTTTCATTTTTCAATTTTTAAATGTTCGCCTCCAACTTACATACTAAAAGCAGTTTAAAACTTTGTTAATGCTTTAAACTTTGCTGTCTTTATCACATAAAATAGCAAAAGTGAATATAAAATATTGCGTAATCTAGTTTCACAGTTTCGTAATAGGATATCTTTGAGATAGTGGCTCCACTAAAACGACCAAGATTCGCTAGTTAAGAAGTTAATACAGCTTTCCTTTATGTTAAACTCTGAACCAAGAGTGTAACTTATCAAAGTAAAGAATCACTCCTACGCTCATAAAAGTCAAATACACATAAAATTAATCGTTAATTTCATGGATAGTAAAATAGTCTCAAGAACTCTGACCATTTCCAGGCGATTTGGGAGGCTTATTTACAGAGATAGGTGTTGGCAACTGAGATTAAAGTGATTTCTTATTTATAAACTCGAGTTTTCTTCTCTGGGTTGTTTGTGATCTCCGACTTAGGGAGACGTATAGCTCCACAAAAGAGGCAATAAACTCTTTTTAGGCTCTTTTTACTGCCGATGATTAGCTATTGTAGGGTTTTATGTAGGATATTAATCTCATGAATTGTTGATTATATCTAAGAATTTTATTGGCACATAAAATGTTTAAGATTTGATTGTCTGAGCAGATTTTTGAATGCTGCGTACTTGATTTTTGAAATTATTTCATTGTAAAATTTGAAGTACTACTTAGTGTCTTTTGAAGGTTAAATTATGGAAAGTATAATAATGAAAGATATTTTAAATTCTTTTCATGAATGGAAACAATTCCCAAAATTCAAAGCTTTTAAATCCGAATAAAAATATAGATTATATATATGGATATAACAAGGAAGAATTTTCATTCATTTATAAATTTAAAGCACTGGGGGTTAATTTCAATTGTAAATGAAAATAAGGAATTGAAGTTAAATATTATGAACTAAATATGTTCAGGTTTTCTCAGTTAAATATTTTGAAAGGTTACATAGTTTAAAACACATTAAACGGCTTTATGATATACTGCATTAATATGTTTAAAACATTCTAAGATGAATTTAAGTTTTTATTTACATCTGTCCATTAACATAATATGGTTATGCTTATTATAAACCTAGTAAAAATACCCACTCACATGATACGATTAGTTTAATCAGATAAAATACTTTATTTCCAAGATAAATGCTTTTGTTACTACACATTTAAACACAAAACTTAAGCAAGACATTTCATCTGCATCAAAACAATTAGGAGAAAGAAAGACAAGACTGCACAGTTTTTTGTCCTAGTTGGCAGAAATAAAAATGGATGCGAGTGGAATAATACATATTATCACACGTATCTTAAGCTATCTTAAAAAAACTGTCATTATTATTTTCATCCTTTTTGTATTTTGTTCATCAGATATAATGTGGTTTTGTGGTGTTAGCCTCTAATTTTTCTGTGATAGAATATTTTTCTTTTTTGTTAAAAATAACTTATATTATTGTTACTGACAAACTAAATATCAATGTAAGGCATGCTTTCTTTTGAACAACGTGCATCTTTATAATTTAACTGCAGTGAATTATAGGGAATTTTATGAATGATTTAAAGAATTAGTACATCGTCAAATAAAAGTAGGCATAGAAAGGGAAGTCGATAATATTTTCGACAGAATTATAAAACTCATGTTATTCTTCCCCACATGAGAGTAATATACTATAGTTGTTAAATAAGTATTTATTTCCCTCCTTCCAAAGCTCAGTTCACCCCAGAAGCTTAAAACTGGAAAATATAAAATCTAATGCGATTTTTCCTGAATTTTTCAGGATTGTCTTCAGGATTGGATTAAAACTTGTCTAGATTTGTATCATGTTCTTCCAATTTCTGAGGATCTAGCTTTTAAATTTTCTATTATTCTGTAACCCAAAATCATTTTTGTACGTACTTACCCTCATGTCCCCTATTTGTAAAACCTTACAAATTTAACAACATAATTAATGTAAATGCATAAAACATTTTATATTCAATCTCTAAACCATTTTGTGTTAATGTTCTTTCTTTCTCTATGCAGTCCCTCCCCATTCAGTTGTGATAATGGATGACCGGGGGCAGAGGTTGAAGGGGGTGGTCGGCCCTTACGACGAAGGAGCTTATCTCACACTGCTATGCGAAGCAGAAGGAGGTAAGGGGGTTATCACAACATATTCAGATTACCTTATCTTCTCGATAACCGATGGCCAAATTGATGATGCTAATATGACTAGAGTAATGAAATTCAATACCCACTTTTCCTTAATCTCTCATAATGACTGCATGCTTAAATGCCCATTTAAATACCTCTTACCCATTCATTATTTACCGATAATACTTGCTATTGCATTAGCTGATCGTTTCTGTTGAGAGGGATTGTTATCAATAAAAACGCATGTTTATGCTTACCTGATGGATATTCGTGAAGTAGAAGATTTGATTGGGAGTTAAATGGCTTTTTAATTTGCGTTTGATATCAGGTGGATTTTAAGATTATTTTTTTATCAAGAAGGTAATAGATTTGAAATTAAGTTCAGTTTTCAAGAGAGTTTTGTTCATTTTTCCGGAAGCCAAGCTTCAATAGGAAAATAAAATGATTTGTTATATAAACAATGCATGTAAATTCTTCTTACTGAAGGTATAGTTTTTTTTTGCTTATCCCTATTTAAATCTTAAAAAACAAATTATCTTATAACATTTTAAGTTTGGTAGAAAAATATTTTCTCATAATTCTATCCTTAAGTACATTTTTATTTACCTTAATACAGGTATGAACACACTTGGGCATAAACAGAGTCCTTTAAATTTAATACATTTTCGAAAACATTAGAATATTTGATTTCTTTAATTAAATGCAAATATGACAATGTTTTTGTTTCATTAATAATTGCTTATCTGATCTATGTAAAAAATAATAAATATTTAATAGACTATCGAATATAAGGAATTCAAACAAGTTAATTAATTTATGTCCCCGTATAATCCAAAGTAAAAACAGTATTTTCATTAAAAACGACACTTTTTTTAGTTACCTTTCTCCTTTAAAAATTGATGATTTTTTTAAAGATTGTCTTACGGGGATTGAAGTATTTTTCAGTCAACAATTTCGCATCTTCATTGTGGAAAAAATGAGTTTGCTAATTAAATCCCACAAAACTCAATCTTATCAACTCAACCTTTCATCCCTTCAGTGGGTCGATAAACTAAAGACCAAGCGTGTTTGGGAACTAAAAGCTGGGGTCTCGCGTTAGGCTGACCACCTAACCGGCTAACCACTTAATATGTCTTGCACTCTAGGCCCCACGGTCATGAAAACGAAGATGGGCATCGTAGGCCTTGGCCCACTAGTGCTGTTGCGCCGATAAGTTTAGATAGTTTTATGATAAGTAAACTAAATCTCAATGCACATTACGAATAACTGAACTTATAAAATACACAATAAAATATACTCAATTACCAAACAAAAAAACCTCAACACACACAATCAATACACCCAGAAAGACAGACATCAACATGTGTTGAGACAGCACATAACAGATGCACCCATCCCCAAACAATACCCCAGCTTAACAATGCAATTATTATGAGAGCAAACAATCCCATTAAATAAATCATTCTTCTCCTTACATTCATAATTGAATGGCTGATCTGCTGTCAACCCCTCTTCTCAGGCAATCCATCTCCATCTGTGATATGGTGGCGTGACAGATCCCTGTATGACGATTCGTTCTACCGCGCCTCACACAGCTACGTCAGGAACGAGCTTTCCATTGAAGAGTTGAGGAGGACGGACCTGCTGGTGGAATACAGCTGTTTGGCCTCCAACACCAATCTCACGCAGCCAGTGGTCGAGAGGATCAAGATTGATTTGAATTGTGAGCATTGCGGTTTTTTTTTATTTTATGTGGAGTATTTGTATTGGGTAGTTGTGGTGGAGAGGAGTGGTTGTTTAGAGGAGTTGTTTATAATCTATCTATGAATATATCTATGAATTATATTCCTTTTATTTGGAATAGGGGCACCAAGGGGTATTTCAGGAAACTTTATTAGTTATAGAACTTGGTATTTATAATAGGGGTATAAATGTCGCTTATTTTACCTAGTTGCCTTGGCGACAAAAGCATTAGGGGTGTAATGACGGACTAAGACTGTACAATGAACCATTAAAAGGAAACAGTAGAGAAGGAAAACCGGAAAAGGAGAGAGTGGATAAGTCGAATAAAAACTTGATATGAATTTTCTATTTACAAGGAGTATAACTGGTTAATATACAGGATTTTTTCAGAACATTCCTTTGACTTAAATGGTGCATTTCCGCTCGAAATATTTTCGCCTAGGTCCCCTACTCACTCACCCTATTATGCCTATAATAGGGTGAGTGAATAGAGGGGACCGAATGTCAACGAAACCGAATGACCGAGGGTCAAATGATTCATTGCACAAGAAGTATTTCCAACTAGTTTAACCATTTTCTTGATCGAAATTGAAAAACTTGTCGTGCCGTGGTAAGCAAGTTATAAAAATGCAAATCCAAAAGTTCAGTCAAAAAATGGAGTGACATTTTTCTGGTGGTATTCCAATGATCAGACGGGAATATCTTTAGGTTCCAGAGCAGCTGGATTTCAATAGAAAAAAGATATTGGGACTAAAGTGTGTGGATGATCAAACAAATCCCAGCGAATAGGTTCTTAAAACACTTCCAAAAATGCGGTTAGCTTTGTTGAATTTATTTTCAAAATTTTAAAGAGTATTTACAAACTTGTAATTTTTCAGGAACTCATCCTTAGGTATCAATTTATATCTCAATAGCCAAAAAATATGAAAGAAGATTAAAAAAAAAGGCCAAAGCTCTTTTCTATAGCTTGATTTTGGATTAAAACTAAGGTAGATTTAAAAAAAAATGTTTCAGGGACGCATTTTAACTATTTCCAGTCGTATAACCAAAGTAAGTAAATTTTTGTATTTTATGACCTTAACTCAGAAATATTTGAAACTAATTCAAATATGCTTCAAATGATCATTTTTTAAGAAAACGGATAGTAGAATATCATAAAAATATTTAGATAAAATGGAAAACTTAAAAAATGGTTCAAAATAGCTGGAATTCAATAAACATTTTTGCGTGTATAAAATTTCCTTTGCTAAAACTATTTTAGCCCTGGAAATTCTTTTTTATACCTATAACAAATAGACCAGTAACTTGGAAGGAATAGTTTTCTTTAACACTGCATGGCTATGTCAGCTGTATTAAGGTGCTTATTGTGTCACTTGATAACCTATGGTGGTCAATATCAGCTGTCGACATACATTATCCAACAATGACGTTTTTTGACTTAACGTATTTTACTCTTTTCAGGTAGGGTATTGGTTTTCAATACACAGTCTGCCGCTATTTATGAAACGTAAACAAAAAGGATGAAAATGCTTCTTTTTTTAAAAAGTTTAAAGAGATAGAACAGTTTCTAGAGTCATGGTTCGATTAAAAAACAAAATATAAATAGGAACTTTTTAAAGGTTGCAATCATGAAATAAAAAATTGTTTGAAGGTACTTGATAACTTAATTTAAAAACAAACCATTGTTCTTTTTTCACTATCTACGCGTTTTGTTCACAACATTAAAAACCATTCACGAACGGTTTTTAATGTTAGGGAACTCAACCAAGGGAAGTACGAGTACTTGTTTGATTTGAATAAATTCATAAAATGTGGAAAGATAATATAATATACTTTTTGCACAATATTAATGGTGCGTAAATTTGAATTTCAAAAGCTTTTGGTTACAACACAAAACATTTGTGTACGTAATTGTCACGATATATTTGCATTATGTATAAAATTTTATCTGAACGCATTTAAGAGTATGTACTTATAAAAAGTAGTGTGCGTTTATAGTCTATTGTTTTAGATAAAATATCATGTACTACCTATATATAGTTACAATTTGTAAATACAGAACAAATTTAACTAAATAATTTAAAAATATTACCTAAATTATTTTATTCTGGTTTAATAATTTTTTTTATTTATACTCACTCACTAATTTCGGAAATAAATAAACATTTTAAAATGAACAAAGTACTAATATGCATAATGAAAGGTAGGTAAATAGTCCATCAAACCACTCTTCGTATGATTCGTATGATTTGCTTCTATTACCGTCTTACCTGTCATTTTCTTCCAGTAAAACCACTGTACGTGCGAATCACGACCCCTCACAAGACTCTCACAGTAGGCGAAGACGTCAGATTACACTGCGAAACGTCCGGCTCCCGGCCTCCGGCCAAAATATCCTGGTGGTTGGACAACACCCGGATACAGAGTGGCAAGGAGGCGATTCCAAACAATCGAAACATAACCTACAGCAGTCTGAATATTGCCTCGACCATTGACAACAACGGGAAAACCGTCTACTGTAAGGCAGAAAACACGGCTCTGGCGCATGCTCCACTGCAAGACACTTGGGTGCTGAACATAATGTGTAAGTATAAGTACGTTCTTACTTTAATCAATCTAAATTTTTACGATCACTTTTTAATAACCTTTTTTTTTTAAAAAAATGAATGTCACTTGAAAGGAGTATTCTAATACTGGTAGAGAGAGTGATCTTAAATGTAGGTCACAGTGGTATGAGAATATAAATGCATTTTTTATCACTGGAATCCCGTTTTTTTTTCAGTGTGTGTATTTTACCAAAGTTTAAGTTTTGCAATAATGAAGTTGATTGGGAGAATATAATTGTAATTTTATTCACCATTCATTGACGGTAATATAATAATGTTTCCTAATAATCCTTTTAGAGCAGGTTTCAAAAGCCATAAAGAAAAATAATATCGAAATGTTAAGAAAGCGCATGCAGTTTCTAGCAGATGGATAACTATGAATTACTTTTTAACTAACACAGATCAGGCTACTAAGTAAGCAGTGATTTTAATTAAATTTGTTGTTTCTCAAGTTATAAACTATTTATCAGAGTTCCCCAACATGAATAAAGCAAATAAATGCATGTTTGCATAAACTTTAAAAAAAATAATTATGCATAAATGGTTTGTCATCATAGTATAATTACATCGCCTTGATGGATGAGTGTAATATATGTTGTTATAAAACAAAAACTGGGCATCTTTCAATTTAATGTATCGGGTTTTTGTAAAAATGTTTACTCATAAATATAAAGCAAAGTAGTATAAACACCATCATATTGCGTTGCATACAAACAATCCATGTTTTTCGTTAATCCCTTCCTTTTCATGGTGCATCTCTTATTTTTGTGTTGTATAAATAGTTTGTAGTTAAGAGTTTTACGTTGGATGAATCTCAGAAATTCGGTATAGTTAACTAAATTAATACTTAAATATTTTAAACATTTAATAGTACATGAATTCTATCATGTTACTATAAATGTTAAAGGCTTAAAATACAACAACAAAATTTAATTAAAAGATGATTCTTTTAAATATTTTATAAATCCGTAATTGCTGTATTTTAAGATATTTACAAACGACGCCTAAATTACACTGATTATTTTTTATGTAATTCATTTTTAACATGCTTTCCGAGTTTTAAAAATAGGTTTACTTGTTTTACAGAGTTTGTCATACATAAATTACATATTTATGTTGTGAAATCAACTAGATCAGTTCAACTTAAAATTCACCATGGTTAACTATTCATGCAGAGGTTAAATGCGTCTTAATTAATAAAGTTTTACTTATGGTCTCAAAAATCTATATAGAAAATACAGAAAATTATAGGGTGATTGGAAAGGACGAACACATTTTAAAAATTATTAAAAACTAGAAAAATAAACCGGGTTTTATGAATTGGTGTGGGGGGGGATTTTTTAAGGCAATAAAAACATTTAGTTCAAAATTAAGTTAATAGATGGCTACAACATAATTCACAGGGTTATATGTTCGATTTCGAAAATATCCAACCGTGCTATTTGGCAGCATGACCCCCAAATTACATTAAAAAAATGATTGATAAACTGATTTCATTGAAAAACACTTTCACTTTTTAAAAAATGAAATATCCTGAACAATAATTTCCCTCAGGACCATCCGTTAATTCACTCATAGCCGAAATTGAAATCATACTTCCGATAAAAGCGATTTTGACTATATCCTACCATGGATGCGGTATTATGATTAACGGTTACATGATGTTATACATATTCCGTGAATTATGTTGTCACCATCTATTAACATCGTTTTTTTTTCATTGTCCGAAATTGTCCCCCAACCAACCGTTTTTTTTATCCTGTTATTTTTCTAGATTTAATGCATTTTTAAAATGTCTACGTACTTTCCGATCACCCTGTACATGATCTAAGTTCTTATTATGATCTAAGTTTTACATAACTAAGGTAATTTTAAAAAAAAATAGGAAGTGATTTGTTATAAGCAGAGTCATTTTAACCTGTTTTCGATGATACAGTGTACTACTAGACAATGTAACTGTCTATGTGCAATGTTTCACCGTAACACACAGGTCTTTCTTCAAAGGGAGTGCTATTCCCCTCGTATACCCTATTTCTGTTTCATAAATTCTTATAAATTTCTTTCAGATCATCAGTTAATGCTCTTAAAAAAATAAATAACCGTTGTTTTTTTTAATAGTTTTTCTTACAAGGTTTTATGTTTGTTTTGAAGCTCCTCTTACTTTCCTCATAACCCTTTTCGTAGAAAATTTTTCAATCAACAAAATTCTCGGAATGGGAAAATTTAATTAAAGAGAAATACCATCCCATTTTAGTTTATTTAAACTCTTCCCGCATCCTTCTAAACAACATTTCACTCACGCCTTTATTCACGAAACAATTCCTAATAGGTATTAAATTTAAATTTTCGTGTAGGTACTTTGGGGATGTTCACAATTTAGAAGTTAGGATAAAAGATTCTTAGAAGAAACAGTGAAAGACGAATATTTTTTTTTACTTTTATATACTATATATTTAAACTGATTTTATGTTTATAAGAATCTTCAGTGTAAGTTCTATAAAGTTACTGAATATCTTAGATATTTTCTTATTGGTTAATGAACTGTCAGTATATTCAGGAAAAAACACAAATCAATAATTGAAAATATAATTAGAAAATATTACGTTATCACCGCAGGTAAAATATCCGCAAGATATTTTATGCGTGATAAGATATACTGAAAATGAAAAATCTTAAGCTCAATTCAAAACTAGGTAGAAATAACTTTTAAATATATAATTTAGTTTCAAAATCAGCGGTTTATAAGCGAGTTTCTAGATTCAAAGCATTTACACAGCATTGAATTTAAAATAACTTTGATAATTTGTAAAAGTCAACTTTTAACAGAAAATTAGCAAACACTGATGTAAAATCGCTATTCCACATTCGTGTTCAGTTTCAATCGAATTGTTTACCGACCCTCATGCACTCATGGCTATACTACTATGTTATCAAGCATCTATTTATCCCAAATTAAGCAATTATACTTGCTTATTCGAAAGTTTTCGAGCATGGAATTTAAATCTGCTGAATACCTTCATTTTTACATATATATTTGGTTGCAACGTTTCTTTACTTTATAAGCTCAATACGCGGAAGGAAAAACTGAGTAAACAGAAACCCTGTTGGGTTGATAGGTGGAGTTTCGATACGCAAATCGCGAAAAAAAGACGCAATGTATATACATGTGTTTAACAAACTAATCATGTTTCTAAATTGTTAATTTCCCTCAAAATTCTGACACCACGCTGGGAACTACTTTCTTTGTTTGCTCTCAGCTTATTTTCCAAGGTCAAGTAACATCGCAGTCTAGTATAGTCTAACACTATAATAACACTCGTCTCCCACTAATGGTTTACATTATAATACACTAGTTGCATTACTCTATCATAAACTCAACTAATATCAAAATCCATTTTATCGACTGTATTAAAATTACTTCCATTGCCATGCTACATTAATCCCTTCATTTCTTTTCAGTTCCACCCGACGTAACGCTCCATTTGGGGGCCAACATTAAATACTCGACGATAAAAGAAGGCAACGACGTGTACATGGAATGCTCGATACGGGCCAATCCTCCAATATCGGAGCTGACGTGGCTGTTCGAGAACAAGCCCTTCCAAAGCAACGCTTCTGCGGGTGTCATTATATCCAACCAGTCATTAGTGCTGCAGAAAGTCAAAAAAGAAAACCGGGGGAGGTACAGATGCATCGCAACCAACTCGGAAGGAGAAGGAGAGAGCAGTGATTTGTATCTCGAAGTGAGATGTAAGTAGAGTTAATGACTTTGAAAAAACGCGCGTTCCGTTGGGTTAGTAGGGAAAGTTTGTTTGATGTTTGTTATAGTAGGGTATGTATGGTTATATATGGGGTGCAGATGCGGATTTAGAGTTGTTTCTTTGATTCTTGTTGAAAAGAGGGATTGCGAGTTTTAAAATTAGTATGGAAATAAAGAATGAGTATTTAATGGATAATAATACTTAAGTTTTCATTTGAGAAATTATATCCCAGAAATAACTCTGTAAACAACATTACGATTTTCATTTAACTAACCTTAACGGTAACCTTATTTGCCACTGGTTTATAATATTTTATTTAGCAACATACTGATGAAACTTTATAGTAAAATTTGAGATATATTATTAAATATATTTTTCCATTTGTAAAAAGTATACCTAATGAATAGAACATTACATTAATTAATGCTATGTTCTATTCATTAGGAATACTTTTTTTTGAAAGACAAAAGATATATTTACATTTATATAAGAGCATATTTAATCATAGTTTGAAATTGATAATTCTGAAGATGGAGAAAGCGGTCAAAAAAAAATGTTTGCCACTTTTAAAAATCAGACAGTATTTTTCATCAAAAACGGATTTTTGAACACAGTACTACTGAAAATTCAATCATTAAACTATGTTTTGCAGATCAAGTGAGATCATTAAATTAAAACCCTTACTCAAATTATGAATATTTCCTTACATGAATGAAGAGTGAAAATGATTTCGATAGATTCATAGCTTTTAAGGACCGAAATATAAAATATTTGAAAATTTCCTAAGGTAACTAAAACGTTGTTTATACCATTTAAATTATTCACATTTCAAAAATTAATTTCTCTAAAAGAGTCGGGTTACTCATAAAAACTCCCTCTTTCGTACTTTATATTTAAAAATGACTCTTTATACAGCTTTTAAAGATTAAATCTTTTATGTAAACACCATCAACTGTGTTGTTTAAATTCATTTCTCTCCTAAAAAATGATATCGTCCTTTTCATCATTTACCGGTTTAAATTCTTTATACTTGTTAGTACTACATGCAGCTGTTGTTTTTATAATATTTTACTTCTTTATGTCTTTATTTAGATTGAACGATAGGTAAAAATGTGTGGCATTTTGTTAAATTAGATTGTATTATTTTAAATTTATTCAAAGGATTTTCGTCTTTTCATAGGAAACAATAAAATTCTCTAAAATCTTAATTTTCTTGAGTTTGTAAAGTTCTGAGTATAAGTTATTTGTTCTTAAAAAAAGCCCAATTTATTATAGATTAAACGCATTAATTATAAGTTAAAGTTATTAGTTTTTATGGAAAACTAGCTGAAATGCCCGGCCTTGAACGGGTGGAGTGTATCAATTTATTTTTTTTAAAGTTTTCTGAAGAGTATGTCTAATTTTCTGTAACCGCAATTACCAATCACCCCGATGTTCCCAGTAGTTTTTCATATCCCGATGTTCCCGGTATTTTTTCATTTCCCTGTTTTCCCCGGTAATTTTTATATCCTGGTTCTCCTGGTATTTTTTTATATCCCGGTTATCCCGGTAATTTTTCATATCCCGGTGTTCCCGGTAACTTTTTTATCTTGGTGTTCCTAACGCCTTTTTCATCCCGGCGGTTCCAACTGTGTATATCCAACTAAACCCATCCTGTTTCGATGTTGTAAAAAATTGTAACTTTGAATCCTAATAATTCTAAAACTAATTCGAATTTAATTTTTTACAAAACGAAACGACAATCTTTTTGTAAAAAATAATTGTATATGTGTGTAAAATATTGTACTTTTACCATGATTAGTTTTTCTTTTATAACGAAAAAAGTGTTTCGATTATTTCATTGGCTGCCGCGGCACGAGTTAGATCATGAAATATTTTTTTTTTATTTGACTTCGGGCCAAAAGTTTAAAAATGGAGAAAAATAAGCGTTTTTGGCCAACGGTCAAAAGAGGGTCAAGGGGTCGTTCTAGAACTTTGAAACATCGCCTAAATTTCAAATGGGGTGTTTTTACGCATGTATACCAAGTTTGGTGCAGATCGGAAGGAAACTGTAGATTTGTACAAAGGACAAACACACCCAGCCACAGACAAGATTTGACTTTTATTATATTAGATGTTGCAAAAAGAGTTCGTATGAGAATAAACAATTTTTACTCAAAACTACATTTATAGATATAATATTTTAAACAATCGTAGTATTCTGAATTTAGAAATGTCATTTTATGGTTTTCTTGAATCTGTTTTAAATGTTAAATGTAAATTAAAAGTTACTTTTACCAAATTTTGATTTTACAAAATACAATTTAACAATATTTCTATAAACTGCTATAAAAAAGACAAAATATTATGAAATGATTGTCAACATGAGTACTGAACAATGACTTTTTGTAAATCAATATGTTTAAACCTTAAACATACATTTTCAAGCACAATAGATTAAAATGCCAAAAAGAAAACCTTCTCAAATAACAGGAATTTTACTCAAAATCTTTCTTTACTAAAATGTTGTTGAACTTATACTTTTAATACATGAAGTGAAACTGATTTTTAAAGAATTCCTTTTTCTAAATAGTAGAAAAATGTTATAAAATGAAGAACATGAAAACATTCCATTTTTTAAAAATTACATTTAAGAACAAGTACCATTTTTACAACCAATGATTATTAGATTCATTACTTTAAAGTTTTTACAAGCCTCCTTTTTACATTCACAATTTAAAATTTTTAAAATGTTTCAAAACCCAAGAAATATTTTTTCTCAGTATGTTCCTTCGAACTACAAATTACAAGAGACGATAAAAAATTCAAAAGTATCGCCAAGATAAGTTTTAGAAACGGTGATGGTTCCAGTTAGAGTCTTGCTGCAATCTATTGCTATTCTTCTTGACTTTCTTCCGTAAAAAGTATTGTTTAATTACGCTCTTTTTATAAAAATCTTTCCCATTTCTTAACACGCGTGATTAACTCAGTTAAAACTTTTTTTACTCCAAAAAGAAACCAAAGGGCAATTATCTCTTGCTTAAGAAGACTGTAAGCCAGCAAATTCGAACGGAGAAAAAAAACGCAAAAATATTTTTAATGCCCGGGTAAAAATTTTGCTACCACGAAGACGTGGGTAAAAAACAGGGACGCATGAAGTATAGTTGCACAATCTTGATGCCAGTAATTAACCTGAAAATAGCAGAGCGTCAAACTAGGTATTAACCTGATAAAAACGTCGAAAACCTTCTCTTTAAAAAATAAGAATGATGAACTTGCCTCAGAGTGCCTATCCTTAAACCTCACTTGCTTCACTTAAACTTTCCTAATTGTTTTCTCTCTTATCCTTTCAGCGAGATTATTGCTGTAATTAAAATATCATGTTTGTGTTTATTTGGATCATCGGCATCTGTCATTGTCTTGAAAATAACGCATTTAAAATAAAATAAATAGTATTGTTCTAAAATCCAGGATAGAATAATGTTCTCTTTTCAAATAGGTTAAAAATTTTGCTTAAAGCTTTTATTTCTTTCACACAGCTAAACTTTTATAACTAACTTAAATACCTAAAACTTACGTATAGATATGGAATTAAATAATTTTGTAAACTGCCATCACACAGAAAACATATTGAAATGAAGACGTAACAACCCGCACTACCATAAACAGCATGGCTAAAACCATTTCAAATTCATGCTTAGCTTAAATTTTTATTTCTGTACACGAGTCTTGTTTATTCTAAACAAATCATAGGCAAACAATTACAGGGTGAACAGAAAGTCCTTAGACATTTAAAAAATTCATAAAATTTAGAAAAATAACCGAATTAAAATACGGTCTTTACTTCCGACATAGGTTGGTCGGGGAATTAATTTAAGCATGTCTGTAAACTTAGTAATATGTATCTTCCCCGGCCTCTAACAAATAATATAAAATACTTTGATTATGAAAATAATAAAATCTCAAAACAACAAACCTATAAGGTATTAAATAATTCAACAGACACTATAATTAAAATGAAGAGTATGAATGAAGAGAAAATGCAAAAAGATTTTAGAAATGTATCTCCTTCATACTAATTAAGTTCTAGTATGTCGTTAACTACTACATACCTTAGAGTTAATATTTGCCTCAAATTTAGTAGTTAAACGTTAGCTCAAATCAAGCACAGAATTTAAATTAACTACAAATGAATATAACATGAACTTATACTATAACTATATCTACATATATGTACTATTTAAAATTTAAATACTTCAGAATAGCTGTTCTATATAAGCTGTGCTAGTTGTTTAGATTTGCGAATGTTTAGACATCGTTAGGTATGATTTTTTAATGGATTTTAAAGTAGCTGAATCTTAAGTTTTTCACAGTTGTAATGTCTAATCAGTATTTATTGAACTAAATTAAAGTAATTTCATAATGCATGCTAAGATAAAAAGTAATTGAAAGTAATTAACATATGTAAGTTTGATGGCATAATGTAGCAGAAGCGCACCTTGGGGCACTATTTACATAAAAAAAAATATTTATACTGTTATATTTATTCAAACGCAGCTAATATATTAAATATACTTCTTTTCGCATCTAATAAAAAATTTTCCGACCGATTATCTTTTTTAAGGAATTCATAATAACAGATTTAAAAAACATATTTTTATGACCCAAGGTGCCTCCACTAGTGACCCACCTTGGGACACTTCCAATAATAACATAAAAACTTATGTTATTTGGAAAAAATAAAAAAATATGTATAAAAAAAATAACACATTGAATTTTGATAAAGATATGTAAAAGAATCTTAAATTGGTCATCAATAATATTTTTTATTCAAAATATTTCACTGATTTCCTCATTTTTGTCAGGACGTAAATCACTGATTTTTTTTTCCTTCAGAAACTGTTTTGCACCGATTTCAAATTATAATCCTCTAAGTTCTTAAATTATTAATATAAGAATGAGAGTGAAGTCTATATGAGAATATAAGAAGTTTTTTAAAATTGTTTTTTTTTATGCTTGAAAATTTTGGGGTATCTTTTAACATGTCCCAAGGTGCCCCACTTGACACTTTGAATATTAAGAGCAAACAAATTGTTTTGTTCTTTTCTAAAACATTGATGGATACACATATTTTAATCTCAATATAACTATAATAACATAAATAAACCTCTTTTATTAAAAAAATTCTTTTGAAACTAAATGAACTTTGCATCACGCAAAACAAGAAAACTGATGTAAATAATGACACAGACACACAAGAGATTCCAAAACACGTTGAAGAGTAGATTTTAGGATAATTTATTAGTACCTATAACCACGAGTTCATAACTATAAAATTGCTTCTGAAAAGTGGAGTGTCCCAAGATGGGTCATGCCCCAAGTTACCCCACTCTCCCCTACTAAAGCTTGTACTGTACAGGTCATAAGATAGACCTGTATCACTCTTAACAGAATAAAGGTTCTCCGTGTATTTTTCTACATAATATATTTTTTCAAATTTCATTCACGGTATGGTAAAACATCATTCTTATTTTATCCATTTAACTTTTTCAAGCAAAAAATTTAGAAGGAATTTGGACAACCTTTTGGTATCAACGCTGCTCATCCTCTTTTATTAAATTAATAAACTTGACCAAAACACCTGGTATAAAAATTACACGAAAAACAGCAAAGATTCTCATTTCTAACTAAAGCTATAAAAGTTGCAATAACAACCTTCAGAAACAAAAATTTCAGAAAGTCCATCCAATCTCAAAACGTACACACAAAAAAATCCTTTACGAAGACCGCGCGTAAAAAAAAAAAAAAAAAAAAAAAATGTTTGTTCTTCGAGGTTCATATATAATTGGCATCGCGAAAAAAAAAAACAATGAGAATTCCTCCAGGTTTCGCCATTTTCTGCAACATCTACTCCGCACACATTTCACGGGGAAAAGTTTAAACAGCCCAAGGGGAAAGGACTCGACTTTTCCCGCACAAAAGATCCCGCGTTTCTGGAAGCAGGTCCCCCCTCTTCTTTCCTAAGAACGCGCAAAAGACAAATAACAAGCGCAGAAGCATCGATTGAGGAGCTGCGAAGCAAAAGTAATTTCAATCCAAACTTGGAATAAATCACATTCGCCACTTTTGATCTATGATATTGGAAAACTCTGGAAAAGAATTGAAAAATATTGTGTTTTCGCAACGATATTTCCCGCGCTCGGTTGAACAATTTCTCTCCCCTCCCCCCTGTGCTCGACAAAAGGCAAGCCGAGTGTGAAGCCCTTTGGTGCTATTTGGGGGGGTGGAATATTACGGGATGCTTTAATCAAAAATAGATGCTATCACACTCACCGAAACAAGATATCGGTAACACATAACTCAAATCATAGAATTCAAATAAAACCATTTGCTATTTAATGCATTCATTGTTGAAGAAATCCAGAATTATCGGAAGCCATCCATTACAAAGTAAAAAACAGCTTAGAAATTGCAACAGGGTTATCATTATTTAAGTACTATTCCCTAATGTATGTTTACATTTTAAAGTTCGAGGTATTAATTGGATTTCTAAAAAAATATTTCGGTTATAATAACTGTTCTAACTAACAATTTATTGACATAATATTTCCAGTCTGTGTAACATCAAGCAAATTATCATTAAGACCCTGTTG
The DNA here is from genome assembly GCA_963680715.1 of Tetragnatha montana. Lineage (NCBI taxonomy): Eukaryota > Metazoa > Arthropoda > Arachnida > Araneae > Tetragnathidae > Tetragnatha > Tetragnatha montana. Next base: position 36,799,000 of record OY796675.1, read on the forward strand.
TTGTGCACACAATGTTTTTACGCCAAAATATATATTTAAGAACATAAAAATTCTCTATCATTCCATTTGAATAAAAATTAAGTTATATTGCAAATACTGAAATATTAGATGTAAATAAAATAAAGTATTTACATTTACATACTGATACAACTATTTATGACATTGCGCAATGAAAGCTTAAAATATTTATCAGCTTAAATCACTAATAACAAAATACTTTTCTATAATAGTATACCTAATGCATTAGATAATATCCCAAATAAAATACAAAGGAATACCACTTTATTTGCTTTGACTGAAATAAACAGTAATCACATTTGGTAATGCTGTATTGAATAATCCTCATTAAAAGAATTTTACTCTCGATAAAATGCTTCATCAAAAATCAGTAAGTTACTGCCTAACCTTATCGAACCGGCTTTAACAACATGCTGACAGCCTTAATTCCGTATAATTACGTTACCAACTTTTCACCACCCACGTCATAATGTCATCCAATACATTTTGTATTTTTCAACAAATATGGCAGCAGTCTAGATCCTTTTGACAATGGGGTTAACGGGCTTTTTATGATTTGTTCCCTGCAGCTGTTCTCTAATAGGAAAATGCACTTCCAGAATTCACTAATGGCCCAATAAGAGGCATGAAAAGTGAAACCCGTGATTTGAAAGTTAGAGTGGATTCACTTCCTTTCGGTTTTCCATGAGCTAATAAAGGCTAATTATATGTAAAGATGAAATCAGACGGTTGTATTTTGAGTACAGATTTTTTTTTACATAAAATTTAATAAGTAGTTGGCTATTTATAGTCTGATAAATATTTTAATAATAAAATATTTGTAGCAAATATGTATAAATTAATTTTATTTTATAGATCAAGTGAAAACTAAGATGGATCTCATTTCGGTTCTTCGTAATAAAAATTACATAATAATTTTCTTACTTGCTTTCTTTTTCTTTTGATAAATATAATGAAAGGAACTAAAGAGTTTTCTTATAAAATATTTTTTATGGATGTTCGTGTTATTTGCTGTTTTTCCTTTCAAGAAGATCTCATCCCACATCTTAATTAGTATTGTGTATGAAAAGTTCATAGCATTGGAATCTTTGAAGGGGGATAATGAAAGTTACTAGTAAATAGTATATAATTATTATTGATGCAATAAACTATTTTACGATTTAAAAATTGACTCCATTGAGAAATATGAGTAATTTGGATTTAAATGGATTCAATTGCATTACATGGATAATATTTTCAATATTTATACTATAAAAATATTAAAAACATTATATATATATTTATGTTTTATACATTATCAACATTTTAATAACGACAAAGTAATTTAGTTGAAAAAATTATTTGGTCTAAAGCATTTTGTAATTTCTGTTAAAGCAAAAATTCCAAATTCAAGAATTAAAATAAAAATCCACTTTAAATTTATGAAGTGTAATTTTATATTAGTTTTATTATTTTTTCTTAGAAAAAGTAATTTATGATTATCTTTCAAAATTACATTTATATAAATACAAACTAGGGAAAAGTTCTTTAAACTACTTTACTCAATACAGCAAATCGAACTCAAATTATAGAGCAAATAAACTCAAAAATTACTCTAAAATCCATCAGTTAATAAAACTTTGAGTACAATTCAGAAATACCATCAATATGAAGCACACCCCAAGGACCCCATAACAGTGAAACTTCACAATCTGATCCCAGTGGGCGGTGCCTGCTAAAGAACTGTCAAAACACCAATTTGTGACAATTAGGGGATTGGTTGACACGCCTACCCCTCACGACAAATAGGGCCCCTTTGCTCAATATAAAGGCACCCTTCAACCCAGGCAGGCCCCGGGAGTGATTGATGGGCATGACGGGATCTTTGATGGTGCATTTTATCGAACTCTGGCAAGGTATAGGAACTCCATCGATTTTTTGCACGGAGCACATACTGAGAAAAGTTGAAGTATGGTTTTGAGAGCTGTGATATATTCAAATGGTATTGAATAGCCTTTGAAATCGATTTGAGCCTATATGCAAATAAATATAATTTTAATATGAAATGTAAGTAATGAATATTGTGACCCTGAGAGTTTCCTTTAAAGGGGATTATTTTCTGTACGTAGCTATGTAAAATCTTTCTTCAATATTCTTACACTACACCCATAACACGATGTAAATGCCGAAATATAAACGATAAATGAATTTGAAACTATTGATTTCCATCCATTGACGTTATTTAGGGTGATTTTTTAATACTTGCATCGCTACATTTTGTACAGTAAACCGATACAACAATTTTCTACCTATTTCTGATGTACATAATTTTTTTACCTACTATTATTTACTATTCGCATATATATGCATGGAGTTTACTGCAGACTATCATTACTTTTTAAAAACTTCGTGTTGAATAAAGTACTTTATAGGCATTTTATCTTTTGGGGTACCCATTTATCTATCGAAATCAATATGGAAATCAAACGTGCATGCCTTCCTCAAAAACTTAAGTTTTTGTGGCATTTTTTGAATTAGTAGAATTAGAATTAGAATTGAGAAAAGTTGTAAAGTTAGAGTTATTCCGACAAATAATCCTAGCGTGAATAATATGTTCGTATATTTTTCTGAAAATCAGGAAACGCAATCCGATAAGTTTGAACTCCAAATAAACTTCCATCGAAAAAAAATAAATAGTTTTTGAAATCTTTGATATTTCAACCCGTATTACACGAAGCCCATCTTGCACACAGACCACGATAGGCAAGTATAAAACCTTCAAAGGACGAATCTAAAAATTCAAAAACTGGAATCCGATTTCTTTGACCGTTATTTGCCAAGGCTTGTACACAATTCCCTTCAAAGCATACAAATGTGCTTACACAGGAGTCAGTCAAAAAGAGGAGGTAAAAATCCACCCAACTATGCCCATTCCCGGAAAAATACCCCTCCATCGCCTATAGATTCCGGGAGCAGCTTATGTTAGTTCTTCCAAGAGCATCCCGATCCTGGGAGAAACGGGAGATTTTTACTCAGCCTGGAGCAATCCCAACATTTGGAGCGTACTTTCCGCGTTATCTCGCAAAAAATACACGTCGTAATGGTTTGCTTTCAACTTTGCCGGCTAATGTGGTAGAATGGATGATCACTAAGGGTTCGTGTGAGGTATAGCTCTGAGTTATGAGAGTGAGATATCACCCAGCCTCCTGTAGGCATTGTTGGCAGAAAATCTATTACTGGGTCTTAACGCTGCTTACGGTATAAAGGATCTGAGAGGTATTTGTGTGGCAGAGGTTTTATGGGTTTTCTGTATTAATTGTAGCCGTGGCTAAGTGCCCGAGATAAAATAAATGGAAGGGCTGTAATGGATTAAACTGGATGGAGAGTTGTATCTTAATTACGTGACTTAAACATATTTTTTGGAGGGTTAATAATCCTCCTACAGGTAATCAAAATTGTACGCCTCTTAATTGCTGGTGATAAATAACATGGGTGTTTTTTAGGGGTGCTGTCAAATATGAGGTTTTTTTTATTGTTAGTTTCCTTAATAATTAGTGAAAGAATGTCCTTAGTTCATTTTGAGGTTTTTGTACCCATGTGTTCTTCTTTTTTGCATGTTTTGTTATGAGTTAATTTTTTGTATCGTGATAAAAAGCTTGAAGGTAATGAAGAGTATTTTATTTTTGCCTTTGCTTTTACTTTTTAAAAGGATGTATTTATGTCTAAGAAGGAATATTTTTGAGTTGGAGTTCATTGTGTTTTTGTCCAACTATACCTTACATAATCACAATAATTCTTCTAACACTCCTAAAATTATTTCTAGTTGATGAAATTCAGGAAATGTAAATGCGACTAATTTCTTTCATACAAAAATATAATTTTAAAAAATTTTATAAATTGGCAAAAACTATCCGAAATTCTGTATTACAACTTTAAACTACTTGGTATTACTACTTGGTAAACTTATTATTACTTGGTAAAAAGTTCTGCAAAAAACTTTTTCATAAACTACCAAAAAAACTACTTCTACAATCCAAAAAAGGAATAATTTCTATTTTGGAGTTTTTCAAGAAGCTTTTATTTTTAAATAAGAAATCTTATTCATTAAATAATAACTGAATGAAGGAAATGTATGGAAGTAACATTATAAAAGTTTTTAAGTTTTCCAGGTAATAAGATAAAAGAGATAGATATAAGATAATAATTATTTCTATTGGTAACTGGTAAAATTCATATTTGCAAAATTCCTACTTCTTTATAAATGTAATTACATGTAATGATAACCGATCGATTAATTCTTCTTAAATGACATAAAAACAAATAAACATTTTATGATGAATGAAATAAAGGATTAGGTATTCAATTTTTTTTGAAATATTGATAATTATCAGTTTTATATTCTTTCTAAGAAAATTAAAAAATTTTTATCATGTTTTTTTTTAATTAAGGAGATCTAAATAAACGTTTGTCTTATTCAATATGTGAAATATACACGCACTACATACACACCCATACATAAGCTACACACCTAATTGGGTTTTTTATAAATTTGATCTTTTATTCACTTTTAATTTAATATCATTTTAAACTCTATCTTTAAAAAAGCAGATTTTTACGTTCCTTTAATTCTTTCACAATTAGTTTTGGAGCGATATTTTATGAATAAAGGGAATAGTGTTGGTTGCGGTAAGTGAGGAACCTTTTAGAACACTACATTTCTGAAGCTTAGTAGATTTTTTTTAAATGGTTAAATTTGAACTGATTAATAAACAATAGGTAATTTATTATTATTTTCTAAAATAATGCTTTACACTTAACATATTTCTTAACTGTTCTTTTTGTTTTTAAAAAAATCAGATGGGGACACTTACTCCATAAGAGGGGTAAACGGATCTTACTTGATAAACAAACCATTCTGGAAATATATTTTATATTTGATCTTAAAAGAACTGAAACAGAACTCAAATATATGCAAAACCCATCAGTGTGACAAAATGTAACATGATCAATGCGAGTAAGTGTGAAATATCCTGTACATATTATAGTTTTCCACTTACCCCAACCATCCCTATAGTGTAAAGTAGTATCCACTCGTATGGTTGTAGCTTATCTCCCGATCTGCATAGGTTTTACATTCCGTTACCTAATTCCATATTCCTTCCTCAGACACTCCCTTCTGCAAGCCCAGCCAGCGCGACATCTACGGGGTGGCCCGGGACGAAGTGGTGAACATCAGCTGCGAAGTGGAGTCCGACCCGCCGGACGTCACCTTCCGCTGGACCCTCAACAACTCCCTGGAGCACACGGAGCTGCAGAACTTCGACTCCAGCGGCACCGCCAGCGTCATCACCTACTCCCCCAAGACGGTCACGGACTACGGGGCCCTCCAGTGTTGGGGGAGGAACGCGGTGGGCGAGCAGAAGGAACCCTGCGTCGTCAGGATAATACCCGCAGGTGAGTAGTATTTTGAAATTTTAATTCAAGTAAATATGGATTTGCGTTTATTTTAAAAGTGAGTGATATGCGGAGTTTAATTACTTGTTCTTATGAGCCACCCTGAAAATTGTGTTTCCTATAGGATCAACAGATGAGCGGTTAAAACATTCAATTACTCAAAACGTAGTTGTGTGGGCTTAAGTCACTATTATACTGAGCCGCTCATTTGATCGTTGATTTAAATTAATATGATTAGTTTGTGGTATTTGTTCCTTTAGTTTGTGTTTAGGGTGTGTGTTTCTGAAAGAGCATTGGATGGTTTAAGATGTTTTTCTTTCTTGCCTTGAATGCTTGGTTGTGTTCCATGGTTGTCCACTGGACAACCATGGGACCAATGACATGAATCCTGACATGTGAAATGTCCATGTCAGGATTAAATTAATGATTATGTTAATTATCTCCTTAAGCCTCTTCTTGAGTCCAGTATACTGTCTATATATCACAAAATACTAAATATACTAATGTAATCCCGTACAGTGGTGCAGTCCTTCCATCTCTGTCTCCAGGATCCGAGATGAAGACCGGGCTTGTGATGGCCAAAATTTCTGACAATAATCCTCCGTCGGCTTTAATCCCCGCCAAATCATAATAGATTTATCCCTATTTAAAATGATCCGGTCATGTTTCTATAGGAACCGCCACAACCAGACAACTAAGCGAGAGCTCGCTTAGTTGTGATAGACAGACAGCAGACTTGTGATAGAGTGACACTATCACAAGTGGGTACTATTATATAGTTCATGTCTAGTTGTTACCAACCAGTGTACCTGAGTAACCAGTGATTACCAACTATTAGTTCGTAACTATTTCAGATAGTCATATTATAGTCAATCTATATAATAAATTGTCAAGTCGTCACTGAATTTATGATTTATACCAATTCTAATTAAGTTATGTTTAAATTGTTTCTAGTTTTTATAAGTCTTTAAACATGACTGATTATAAAGTGCATTTAACAATCAACTCTAAAAACTGTTTTTGAATAATCAATGTTATATAAATAAACCACATTCCGTGTTTACCATGGAGTAAATTTTCTACATCAATCGTTTGTTTGGGTGTAAATTACAATATCCTCTTCCTTCATTACGAAAACTTTTGACAGTTTAACCTTTTTTATTCCCTTCTGTAAACTATTAGTAATACAAAATACTTTCAATGGAAAACAACATATTAATCATAATTAAAACAAATTATCTAAAACTACTTGGGAGGAAACTTGAGCCTGTGCTCTATTAATTACAGGGTTAACTGCTAAAATTTGTGTTTGTAATTTATAACTACACGTGTTTGAGTGTAATTAATTGCTTAACCTGTTGATGAACGCTTGTGAAATAAATCATTTTCGAACTCATAGATCATACTCCGGGCCAATATGTTTAGCTTAGAGTAATTTATTAGTCTTTCAGATTACAGGAAACACAAAATTAGTAAAAATATTTTAGATATAGTTAATGTTTTATAAAAATATATAAACTAAATCATGATGTATGTTGTTACGATATCTGAAACTATCTTTTTTATAGTATTTGATAAACATTTAACAAAACTAATTAATATTAATTCTTGTTTAGAGAAAATGTATTTTACACTTCCTTTTATTCATCAGAAATTAAGCTTTTACACAGTAAAAAGAAATAAATGTATATATGTAAAAATGTCCAGTACAAAGTTAATAAATTGAGTCTTTACAGTGTTCAGATATTTTTTCTATTCATAAAGGTAGTATTTAATGAGAAACCTCATTAATTAAGATCAAGGAAATATAATTTAAACTACATATTTGGATTAGAAGGTACTGCTAACTGATCATAGGTCATATAAGTCTGAATTCCTATACATTTTAAAACCAAACCTTAATTTGTAAATCCTACAATTACACCTCGACCAGAAGCTCAGAAAATTGTGCTGTAAATTCTTTGATTGGATTTAGAAGTTAATTTACTTTAGATGACAGATTCAGATTACTATATATTTTTTTTCTTTCAAATTTATCTCAAATACACTCGGAGATTTTATTCCCTAGCATTGGAAACAGAAACTGAACAGATAGATTATTCCAAAGTATGAAAGAACAGATTATCCTTTTCAAAAATCTAACAACCATATACTTTGTATCATCAAACGTTAGACTGTTAGGAATAGATACATCATATAGCGCAAGAATTCAACATTTGAAGAATCGAAAATGAGGTGAGAAAATTATAATCCAGGCAATCTCCACAGAAAAAAAACTTTCAACAACAGTTGTCCGTATAATATAATGATCAATAAAAAATTTCCTTCCTTCAACCAACAATCACTGACCCCACGGATTGCAACTCCTTTTGGACTATCCCATCAAAAATCCCGCAACTCAATTTGGTCCAAAAGTCCATCACGGAGGCGGAATGGAAATAAGGATTGCGGGCGAACAAGTGTAGGTATAGTAATGCCTTCCATCTGATCCTCCCTGATACTTACAAGGAGAACATTCGGAACTACGTGGCCTGAAATATTGGACCCACGGAATCCGTGTTCTCATTTCCTCTGGCGGGCTGCCGGCCAAGGCAATTTATACGATTCCGTTTTTCTTATGTATTCAATCGTGACTGAAAGTGATATAACGGGGAAATCGAATGCGAAATGACATTGGTCGGCTTTGTTTTCGGTGGTGGTCAGCGTACAGCGGGATTTGGTTTCTGCCGTCTGGCTACTCTGTGTCAAAGAGGTATGAAGGGGGTGAAAGGGAACGCATCTCGGAAGGTGGGTTTTAGGTTGAGGGGGTGCAATTGCATGCTTGTGTTTATATTTTCACATCAACATACATGGGGGATTGAATACAATACTGTGATGTAATCTATATCTAAATTGGAATATATATATCTTCAATTCAGTAATTTCTCCCTGTACCATCTTCTTATTCGTTTTCTTTAAACTTATAAAAAGAAGCAGAGTAAACAGGAGAACCCATGAGGTACATTAGCGTACATTTGAAATGGATAAGAACATAATATTATCTAGCGAAAACAATCTTGTGCAATTAATGAATTAATTGACAACAACGTTTATTTGCACAATTTAAAATAAACAGCACACAATTGTTTCGGGGGTCAACAGGACCCCCTTCGTCAGTGCTAAAAAGAACAATTTACAGCAATGAATCGGTATAATATAAGGGAAGGAAAAAGGTTACAGTTGAAGTGAAAAGGCAAAACCTAATGGTTAAATTACACAAAATCAATCATGGGTATCCAAATGAGTGAGAAATAAGGAACACTACTTAAATCATTGATGAGAAAATCTGAAAATTTGTTGGTATAAAAAGATTTATTATAGTGGCAGATGAAAATTTAAAGTTGTGATTGAGGTCCCAAACATGTTTAGTTATCGATGATTTTTCAAATTGCCTCGTGCTCTCTTATCCTAAATTTTAAAGCGCGTTTTGTTTAACCTATATATGTGGGAGGTTCAAAATAAGACACGAAGTTGGGTGATAAAGATATATATTAGAGTAGACTATTTACAAGAGTGGGTACATTGGTTGAGTTACACGTCGTAAGACAAGCGCGTCTCGCTCGTCTGGCTAGTCCCGTCTCCTTCTCCAATCTCCTCTGGGGAAAGCGCACGGCAGCTGGAGTGGATAAGCAGAGTGTCATGGTGGCGCCCTCTAGGTATGTACTGGTGACGCCCTCTAGGAGTTGGTGAGGCACCACAACTTCGGCCGTTCCTGACATGGATTCTGCCCTCAGGATCACGGGTAGATACAGGAAGAGTTCACAGGACACGACAGGAAAAGGAAGACAGACATCAGATAGGAGGATGGACATCAGACAGGAGGACTGCAGTTCTGAAAAGAGAACGAAAAAGCAGCAGCTCCGGCTCTAAAGAGGACAATTCCAAGGTTTAATATATTCAGAACAAGTTGTTGTATTAAGAGGCGCGTCTTCTTTTTGGAGGGGATGAAGGAAACCTTCTTTCTTTCCGCGTTTGTGGTTCACAAGAATACAGTGTACGCAATTTGAAATGACCTTTTCTATTTTTTCTCTAAGTTTGGGAATGAAATAGTAATCCTCGATGTGCTTTTCTGTGTTTTTAACCCCTGTATGTCCTTTCTCATGGGCACTTCTTATAAGGGACATCTGCATTTCTTCTGGGATAACTATTACGTCATTACTTTTTACCGTCTTGTAGAGGAGGTCACCCTTCATTATGTAATCGTCGCATGGTTTACCGCTTTTAATTAGTTCTTTAAGTACTCGGGATTTTTCATCTGTGTAATAGACTATCTTGCATTAGCATGCAAACTGGGTTCCTACTTAATGCATCTACATGCCGCATTTTCGTACCTTGACGATGTTCGATGGTATAATCGTAATCTTCTAACATAAGGGCCCACCGAGCGATTTTCGCTGAAAGGTCTCTTTTAGTCATCGTTTGTTTGAAAGCATTACAGTCTGTGATGATTTTAATGGGGATACCTAACACGTATGGTCTGAATTTTTTCAGGGCTTCAACTACAGCCATAACTTCTAGTTCGTAACTTGTTAGTTTGCGTTCTGTTTCGGACGTTTTCCTACTCATGTAGTAAACCGGATGTAGTTGGTTGTCTATCATGGATTTCTGCATTAAACAAGCACCTACACCATCTATGCTAGCGTCTGTGTGTATTTCTGTTGGGGCTTTCTGGCAGAATAGGCCAAGAACAGGGTTACTAGATAGCACCTGTTTAAGTTTCTCGAACGCAGCCTTCTGGTAAGGAGAGAATTGGAAAGGGGCATCTTTACGAAGTAGGTCGCTGAGGGGCTTCGCAATAGCAGAATAGGCTGGATTAAACTTCCTAAAATAGCCTGTTAGACCAAGAAACCGCTGTACATCTTTAGTGCTTTTCAGTTCCGGGTAGTTCAAAACAGCTTTTACTTTTGATGGGGATGGGGATAGTTTCCCGTTTTCAATGACGTGTCCCAAAAATTCTATCTTTGTTTGGAGGAACTGACACTTCTTAATGTTAAGTTCTAACCCGTGGTCGGAAGCGACTTGCAAAACACGTTTTAGGTTTTCTAATCCCTGATCTGCATCTTCTGACGGAATGATCAAATCATCCATGTAAATCTTTACGATGTTTTCTTTTAAAAGGTCACTAAAAATGTGATGAACGTAACGTTGAAAGACGCTGGGGCTATTAGCCAATCCAAAGCTCATTTTATTGAATTCATACTGTCCTGAGTGAGTTACAAAAGCTGTGTACTTTTTACTACTTTCCTCGACGTCCACATGGAAGAAACCATTCTTTAAATCCAATGTGGTAAAAACTTTAGCATCTTGCAAACTATCCAGAATGTCGTCAATTAATGGAAGGGGGAAATGTTCTCGAAAAGTTATTCTGTTTAGGCGACGATAGTCAATGCATAACCTTGCAGAGCCGTCTTTTTTCTTTACTAGCACAACTGGGGAACTGTATTCGGAAACACTTTTACGAATAATTCCTTGCTCTAACCATTGGGTTACTTGTTCGTCGACAACTTTTTTTCTCTACTAGAGGCAAACGCCTAGGATTGGAACTAATCGGTATATCACTTGAAAGGCGGATGCTCATTTTTACATCAACTGTTTTATTTTTGTTAGGCATATATTTCTGAAGAAGCGATAAAAGTTCGTCTTGGTGTTTTCTTTCTGTTATGTGTGTGAGATCGATTTCGTTTTGGGTTGCATTCGCCAAACAAAACAAGAAATTATTTTCTCCTTCTTCGGGCGGCCGGAGACAGCTTGTCTCAATGGCAGGTGTGATTTCTGCTTTTTCATCGCGAGTTTTGTTTTGTTTTTCTTCACGCGCTTCATTTATTTTGCATTCCTGAGAGTCTTGAGCGGATGTGGTTTCGGTTTCAACTACGGCATAGCCAACTTGAAAACTTTTTCTTAAGCCTAAAATCTCTATTCCTTTGTTACTGATTGAGATGTTTAATTTACTAATTACGTCCATCCCAATTACTCCTTCATAGCATAATTTTCTAAATACATAAACTTCAGTTTCCACAAAAAAGTCTTTAAATTGTAATTTAGTGTGAAAGAAACCAAGGGGAGTTACACCTTCACCAGAAATTCCCGACACAGACAAGCTGTTAAAATTTAATTTTGGGGAACCAATTTTCAGGTAGGCGTCGTAACTAATCATAGTTAAATCTGAACCAGTGTCTAATAGGAGCTTCATTTCTTTATTCTGTATCAGCACGGTTTCAACAATTTTTTTATCTGTGATAGGTTTATTTTCCACATCAGAAAGGTTTGAGGAATGTTCAATTTTAGGGGACTTCTTAACTACTACGTCACAGTCTTTGGCAATATGGTTTCCAAATTGATTACACTTAAAACATCTTTTCCCTTTGTTTTTGTTTTTACAATCTACTGACTTGTGACCAGAAATACCACAGTTAAAACATCTTTCGTTTGACTTAGGCACTTTAGAATACATCTTGTAATTCAAATTATTATGTTTTGGTTTCTCACTCTCTTTTCGGGATACTCTAATCTTTTCGTAAATCTTAAGTTTTTTCTTAAACTCTGGGAGATCATTACAACCATATAGAATGACTTTTCGGTCTACAGGATCCGAAATACCGTCAATAACATACTTAATCAAAGCCTCGTCTTCTATTTTACCTTTTTTACACAGCTGCTTCATACACAAAAAATATTCATCCAAAGTTTCATGATCTCGTAATTTTCGGTTTCTCAACATGTCGTGCAGCTCAGCAGAATTACACGACACGCCGAATTCCGTTGTTAAGAAACTTTTTAGATTTTCCCAAGTATTTAACTGAGTTTCACTTTTAACCAGTACTAGAGCATTACCACTTAAACATCTTCTGGCAAAGATTACTTTATTTAAAGCATTGAGAGCAAACATGTCGGCAACATTCTCAAAATTTTCAATCCAAAACTGGATATTTTCGTGTGATTTACCCGAAAAAGTTGACACTAAACCCTCGATATCAGTAAAACTTATACTCATTTTCATATTATTCATCAAATTAGGCATATCATTAACTAATTCAAACTTATCAGAAGTAGAATCATTTCGTTTTGCACATACAGTAGTATCTATATCTACTTTATCACTAACACTAATATTATCATGCAGATCACTATTTACTAAAGAACTTTCGCATTGCACCGTGGAAGTTTGAATGGTTTCATCTTCATTTTCGTCTTCAAGTTCCGAATCTTGGACAGCTTTCTCAAGTTCCGAAAGGTCGTCGAGGTGAATCAAAATTCTTTCAAGAACTTCCTCTTTTGATCCCTCAAAAGGAATACTCAATACACTACAAATGACAATCAGCTCATTTAGTGTGAAGTCTCTTTCTGCCTTTTTGAATTTTGTTTGATAGTCTTTTCCCTCTAACTTAAAGCCAGAAAAGTTTCGTAGTCTTTCTCGGTTATTTCTGTCACCTTCGGTTTCGAAAATGAATTTATGCAAAATTTTGATTTTTGCCTTCTTTTCTTTCGACAGTGCAGTGCTAATTATATCGTTCAGCTTCATTTTTTGTTTCAAAGGAAGCTCATCGATAATCAACAATAAGGAAATTTTTTAACTCACCGTTTTGAAGATCGCTTAGGTGAGGTCAGTGCAAGACGTCGTGTTGCAAGCTCTATACAGACTCTTTCCGTAGTCGTCGGGATGAATAGTCGTCGTTAAAAATTCGTCGTGGGAGATGGCTTTTCGTCTCCGGTGATGTCGTCTCGTCTTGGATGATGGCCGTCTTGATTTCGCGTTATTCGAGGCGTTGAAACTTCGATCCCTCTTCTGGCACCAGTTTTGTGGGAGGTTCAAAATAAGACACGAAGTTGGGTGATAAAGATATATATTAGAGTAGACTATTTACAAGAGTGGGTACATTGGTTGAGTTACACGTCGTAAGACAAGCGCGTCTCGCTCGTCTGGCTAGTCCCGTCTCCTTCTCCAATCTCCTCTGGGGAAAGCGCACGGCAGCTGGAGTGGATAAGCAGAGTGTCATGGTGGCGCCCTCTAGGTATGTACTGGTGGCGCCCTCTAGGAGTTGGTGAGGCACCACATATAAGATACACCACATTCACAAAAAATTCTGTAAATACCAGATTTGTTGAGAGTTTCAATAGAATCTTTAAGTCTTGAAAACACAATTTTGTTGTGGGGTGAAAATTAAATTATTTTAAATTGTTGGAGAGATTTTAAGTTCTAAGTGTCATATTTTCTCTTTTCAGCTATGTAATCCTAAAACACCCAAAATAGAAATTATCTCTCTCTTCTTGAAAGTATTCACTCCCGTTTATGTGTGTTTTAAAGTGTATATTCAACGGGTATCTTGAAAATATCTGTGGTAAGCACTCTATTGGTCGTGCGAACATAAAACACGATTAAACGATTAATTACTCTAGACTAATTACCATAATTGTGAAATTTCCGGGAACTGTTGCGGGGAATATTTGACTCTCAGTATTCTGTTGCATATTATAGTATAAATTATTCAAGCTGTCTGCCTCTCGAGTTGTGCCTTTAGTGAAATATGCTTTTACTAAACAAATTTTTATATACTATATGACTATTACCAAAAACTAAATCATATTTTTCAGAAATTTGAAAGGCTTGCACATCTTGAACGTCTTGTAATGCAATTTTTTTCTTGATAAATAACCCTTAAACACTCTGAATAAAAATACTAGGTCCTTAATTTTTTGCTTACCAGTGTGGTATGTGATCAAGCTATTACTATACAATATCTAACTTGGTCCTTACTGCACAATAGTGGGTAATCCAGCGTTTATAGTGGATGGTAGGAATTTAGATTAATATTTAAAAACATATAGCTGTTCTACAAGGGATTATTCTGCAAAGATTTACAAATGTCCTGCATAAAGTTTTGCTTATTATTTCATGACTTAACTCTGTTTTATAAATATAGAATAAATTAACAGTGCATCTTTCTCTACATTATATAATTCAATTATGTATCCGGTGGGCGGTTAGAAAATTTCGCAACAAACATGAAAAGAAAAGTGGACGGTAGGGATTAAAAGGTTTCCTACCACTTGCTATTCATAGTTTTCTACGCTAAATACATTTTAAAAGACCCTATGAAAAAAAATAAAAAAATATATGTTTTCGGGGGGGGGGAATAATAAAGAAGCTTATAAAACTACCCATAGTTAAATTATTCATTGGTTATTTCCTAAACCAACGATTTTTTTTAAATATGTAACTATATGTATATTTATAAACACAGGTGGAAGTAAGAATCTCAGTAAGTATGTAGGCACCTTAAATAAAATATCTAGTAGAATATTCCCTTTATATCACAACCCCAAAAATAACCCCATACATTCAGATACCTTCCGAAATGGTTTCGGATCATCCCCTACGCATCTCCTGTGAATGATGGAGGAACTTGAGATTCAAACTCCGAAATAACTGTAAAACTCCCTCCAAAACTCTTGTCTCCGGAAGAGTACATCTTCAGCATATGCCGTATTAAATGACGGGAAAAATCTCCTTTACAACTCTCCCTTCCGAGAAAAAAAATTCCCTCAAAACATCCCCTGATCAATCATCTTATTCCCGGCGAAATAGGTTCGCGGCGAAGAAAAGAGAAAACTGACCACTGGGTCGCTGAACGTAAATTTCCTGTCCGACTTCCTAGCCATAATGCGATTTGAACGGAACTACACTTTTTTTCCGTTTCTTGGCGGATTTCTGCAAAGAGGGGCATTACGGTGCGATATCTCTCTGTGCAAAATCGGGACGTGAGGAAACTGTGGGATTCGGGCCGGTGTAATCTCTTGACGTATGATTTCTGTTTCCACCTTCTCTCCGGGCTTGTTATATGATAATTCGCACTTAAATATGAATGAACGTGTTTGTGAGGGAAGAAAAAAAAACAGCGACGTGACTGATTTCTGTGAATACCGGTTTTTATGGTTTGTGATCATTTATCAGGGAAAGCAGATCTGGGAGGGATTTGCTGCTGGCAAAAATTACGCGGAAGGAATGGAATGGGCGAAGGGAGAAAACTATTTTCCTTGATGCTTTCTCTTTTATTTAAACGGAGAAAAAACTGTTTAGAATAGAAGCAAGAGGATTCGTGATCGTTTAAAGAAAATTAAAGAAGCGAAAAACATACTTAATGAAATTGGAAAATAAAAAACACCATAACATTTAAGTAAAACCCTTATTTGAAAATATAATGCTCTACAGCAGTGATTCCAAATAACTTTGTGTGCGCCCCATTTCACATGACTAAAAATTTCATGATCCCTTTGTCTTTTATGTTGAAATAAAGTTATGGAAGATATTATTGTGGTTTCTAGATGTAATTCATAATATTAGGAAATGACTGTAAAATTAATTATATTTTGTTTGTTATTTTTAGTAGAATTATGACCAATGTATATTTTTCTTTTATATCTATGTATCAAAATGAAAAGGTTTCTTAAATTTTATTTGTTCCAGAATACATTGATACTAAAAATACAGAAAACTCAAACCTTATAAACTTGTTATAAATACAGAAAACTCAAACATACTATAATTTAATGGTTTGAATTTTTAGTTAATTGTTATACCTCCATATTTTTCTTATTTTGGTATATTTTGTATCATATCCCCTGCTAATACCCCACAACCTACATTTGAGAGAAATATATAATATTTTTTAATTTAATTCTTGTATAAAATTTATTAAAATATTCATTTTAATGTATGAAACCAATAAAATAAAGATTTTAAATTAATTACTTCAACTTGAAATAGGCTTAAAATAATACAACCAATAAGAAATTTTAGGTAGATAAAATATTGGAGGGATGCATTATATGAAAAAAAGACAAACAACTGTACTTATACAAAAAAAATTCTTTTTGAACTGATAAAATGAGACGATTTCTCGCGTATCTTGTCACATCGAAACACACTATTTTACGCATGTAGTACTTATACAGTACAGTATACACACAGTGTGTTTGGCAAAAGATTTAAATTTTTGTGTACACTAAATCATATACAGGGTGTATCTGAAATTGTAACGAAGAGGTTGGCCGTGGAAAAGGTTATGATGTACCTTTGAGTATAGTGGGAAAGGAATTATGTACCTTTGAGTATAGTGGGAAAGGAATTTATGATAATTATCAATATTTGTGCCAATAACCCATGTTAAGATATTAGGTTCTTAAATGACCCCTAATATATGTGCATTCCATTAGGTAATTTAAAATAAGGAATTATATACATTATGCATTTTTAAAAGAATCGTACTTTTGGTGACATACCTTTTTGAAGGTGAAGTTCTGGTTCATTTTAAAAGAATTGAGATGAGAAATCTCACCTTTTGGATTAATCCAAAGAGTCATTAGAAGATCATTTTAGTTGGATTAAGTCGGCAATTGAAGAGAAGACAGTCCTTGAGGAGTTCATCATTAACTATTAAATAGTTCTGGAGATCACTGAAAAGGCTTGGAGGTGTTTGAGTTCAATTGAACGGAGATGTCATTTTCTTAGTGATAATAATATTTTATTCTTCATGAGTAAAGATAAATTCCATAGTTCCGTCCACTTATGCTGAAGCATCGAGATATTAAAGAGGATGTCCACTCAAAAAGAAACGCATCAAATTCAATGGAAAAAAATGCAACATCAGGATTGGATTGGTGATAATATATGAGTCCGAACGGGGTCTGATGGTGGAGAAACTGCCTATGGGACCCGCGGCGACGTAAATTTTTAAAAATCAGGAGCGAGACGTTCGTGGACCTTCCCTCAGGGTCCCATAGCCAAGATCTGCTGAGAAATCCGCCAACAATCTGTTATGTGATTGGACCCAACCAATCAAGACGTAAGGATTTAAAAAATAGGATCCCCTTTTTGGCTGTTTTCAGTTTTTGTGAGTCGCCAACTTGGCGGGGGATTTGAATTCCAAAATAGGGATGAACTACTAATTTTATCATATATCATTAATAAAAGGAGTTAGAGTCTAACTAAAAATTCCAATCAACTCCTCTTGATGAGAGGATTACAAAGAGTCTAAATACTAATATATTAATTGTTATTTTACTTTAATTAGAGAATTCGTATTTACGATTTCTTTAATTTCTATTGATTAACTTTAATTCTCAGTTTCCCAAAATTATGATCAGATGGATGATATGTTAAAACATACTATGGTAATTTTTCTTAACTATTGTTTACAGTCATTATGATTATGAGAGAAGTTATTGAGAAACATAATACCGAAAGATACAAAGGCGGGTGTTACGTCTTTTACTTATTATACTTGGGGGGCGATGAACTTCTCGCGTTGCGTCTCCCCGATCCCTGGTATGTAGAAGAAACCTATGCTTTTTTGCTTATCACACTGAACGCGGGGGTGGTGATATCTCTCACTGTAAGGTCTTAACGGTAGCCTGGGTTTTTGAATTCTGGGGGTGGTCTATGTTCTGCCTTAGGGGTAGGGCGTTGGCTCAACGGCTGCAATTGTCAACAGGAGATTTCTCCATTAAAATACATTTTCTCGGTTTTATTTCACGAATTTAGTTATATTAGAAGAAAAGTTATGTGGTGTGCCTGTTTTAACACCACATACTCTCCCCGACGACAGGAGACACAAAAAAATTAGTGCGGAGAGGAAAAATTTTGGTTCAATTATTAAGCATAACCTTAAGTGAACGGAAGTAGGATGGTATACATGGGGTTACAGAAAAATGCTCATTCGCATTTTTATGATTATTTGATGCATATTTACATGATGAGAAAGAACACGTAATATATGAGATGTGAACATAGTATATTTATCACAATGGTGATCCATCATCTTTTGTCCACTCTCATGGAATATTCAAAATTATTTTTGTGTGGGATATAAACTATATTATTAGTATTATTATTATTGTTATTATTATTACTTTTTTTTTATGAATGTCAAAATGAGAAATATTGTATGGGTTAGCTACTCCCTACAATTATAACTCGAGAGGTCATGATCCTCCAAGACAAACATATAGGACTAAAGTTTGGGAAATTTTAACTATTAGATATTTGATAACTCCATGAGAAACGACAAATAAGGACGGCAAAAGGCACTAAATTATGCCAAACTAAAATCCATAAATGAATAATATGACATGATAATATGAACGATGAAGGATTACAATAATAATGAACAGGTGCACCTTTGAAGAAATAAATGATGAATATACATTGGCCAATCTAAAGTGGGAAATTAACATCCACAAAACTTATCTAGTGGGAATTATCATCCACAAAAATATCATCTGGAGTGGGAATTAGCATCCACATCATGCAACATTAACTAAAGTGGGAATTAGCATCCACATCATGCAACATTAACTAAAGTGGGAATTAGCATCCACATCATGCAACATTAACTAAAGTGGGAATTAGCATCCACAATAACTAAATTTTCTTCCATATATTATCTTAATCATCAAAAGTTGGTATAATCATTCACCAAAAAAATGCCATAATTTTCTTCAAAAGTGGTCATAATCTATCCACAATAATAGCATTGTATTTTACTTGCAGGTGAGCATAAACCACATACATAATAACATTGTATCTTCACTCAAAAGTGGGTATAAATCATCCACATTAATAATGTTGTGTCTTAATCAAATGTGGGCATAATACTTAAAAGTGGGTATAACTCATCCAAAAAAATAAGAATCTCGACATTTTACTACGTTAGTGGGAAGTAACATCCACAAAATTATTTTAGAAATAAGAACTTTTCTTTACTCTTTAAATTTCTCCATATGATAATACATGATTGAGAAAAATGGTTATTCTCATTCACAAAATTCCCATTACTAAATAAAATTGGGTATAAATCGTCCACAAAAATATTTAATCATACAACAAAAGTGGGAATTAGCCATCCACAAAATATCCAATTATTTAATCAAAAGTGGGAATTATCCATCCACAATAACTAAAATAGCATTAACTTTTCACGTAGGAATTATCCATCTACGATATAATGTTCACTCATAATTCAATGTTTTTAAACTACATTCCTTCGTTCCATTTCTTCGTTCACAAAAAATTATACTTTCTACCATAATGTTATGAGAAAATAATGAGTTTCTCTCAATTGAAATGGTCTATACCAAAAATATGAAATTGAACTTAGCGTGGAAAGTACCATTATTATTATTTTAGACAACTTATTGCCTAGAACGTAAGTAGTAACGGGATCTCTGAATATTATTATCATTAGGTATATGGGTATTTTGTTCTTGCAAATGAGCTTTTCTAGGAGGTGCAGAAACCAATCTGTCAATATGTATCTTAAAGGGATTGTTACTCGTCTCAGGCAACCTTGATATTGAAACATTTACGGGTGAATGAATTTCTGTAATTACAAATGGTCCTTGGTAAGAAGGTTTAAATTTGTCTTTTGATTTCAAGTATACTACATCATTGACAGAAAAGTCACGAAGTTTTGCTTTAGGTAACTGTCGAGTATAGTTGCTTTCTTTACTAGTCTTATTATTTTCGAATACTTCTTTATAAACTTGTTGTAAAGAATCCAAAATGAGAGTTAAGTTATAAGATTTTGTTAGATCTTTCATAGCAATATTTTGATCATAAGTATCAGTAACTAAAGATAAGTGTCGTCCAAAATGAACTAAATTTGGTGGATAACCAATAGATTGGTGAATGGTTCCATTGTACATATTTTGATGAATTTTTAGAGCATATTTAAATGTTTGACCTTGTTTTTGCAATGCTGAAACTGTAGCTTTAATAGATGTGTTGATTCGTTCGCTTATTGCATTAGCTTGTGGATGACCAGAGGTTGTGTGTTTTAGTTTTATGCCGATGGCTGAATTAAAAGTTTCAAAGACTTCAGACGTAAATTGTGTTCCTAAATCAGTTAGTATTGTTGAAGGTCTACCATGAGTGGAGACATAATTAAATAGGGCATTTGTAACAGCATTGGAGTTGATAGCGGATAAGGGGTATAATTCTAGATGTCTTGAGAAATGGTCAATAATAGTTAACACATGACATCCATTAGAAAAGGGACCAACAATATCCATGGAAATTAGTTCACCTGGATGTTCGGGACTTGAGGTAGGCTGAAAGGGTGCTTGGGGAATGCGATGGTGTTTACTTTCTATGCATGTTCGACAAGATGAAACAAAGTTGTGGGTGTCGGCATACATACCTTCCCAAAAATATCTTTGTGAGAGCAATTCATACGTTTTAGCTATCCCAAAATGTGAAATGTGAGCAATATTCAAAATTTTATGTCTTAGTGAAGAAGGGACTACTATAGTAGAAATTACTTCTTCATTAAAGGGATTTGACTTTTTAATATGCATCAGTAATTTTGTTTCAGAATTAATGAAGTAGCTGTTTTTGTTTTTGATTGATTTTCTATTTACAAGTCTATTGTAGATAAATGATGTATTTTTGTCAGTTAATTGTTCTCTCAATAGTGTTTGATTCGATATTTCATTATGAGGGTCGATTGAGGGAGACTGTGTAATGTCCAACAGGCAACACATATGGGATTTTATTTCCTCCTGAACATCGCAATAATTAATATGAACTATTGGTAGGGGTTGATCTGAATTTATTAAATTTGGATTTGTACTGAGATCTTCCTGAATGGGAGATTCAGTAAGTCTAGAGAAGTAATCGGGCAATACATTATCTTTACCAGGTATGTGTTGGAAAGTAAAAGAATATTCACTTAACAATAAAAGCCATCTTGTAGTGATATCAGCTGGGGAAGTAACCTTTTTGTAGTGTTTCAAGGGTTTGCTGTCTGAAAGTATTACGAAATTTCGGGCGTAGAGATAGAATTTGAAAGATTCGACAGCTTTGACTATGGCCATTAACTCTAGTTTAATTGCAGGATATTTTGATTCTGAATTTGATAAAGATTTGGAAAAATAAGAAATTGGACATAGCTGTCCATCAAATTTTTGCATTAAGACTCCAGAAATAGCTTGTTTTGATGCATCAGTATTAAGATAGAATGTTTGATCCCAATTGGGTTGCTTTACAAAAGGTTTATTGAAAAAAATGTCTTGCAATTTATTGAAAGCCTCTTCACATTCAGGTGACCAACTAAATGATTGTGATGGGCAGGTTTGTTGAACTAGGGGGTGTATTAATTTAGCATAGTTAGGAATGAGGTGACGGTAAAATCCGCAAAGACCAACAAACCTTTTAACTTGCTTTTTGGTTTTAGGTGTGGGGAAAGCATTGATTTTGATTATGTTGGATTCTATTGGTGTAATGTTATGGTTATTTATGTTAAATCCAAGATAGTTTATATTAGTGTGGTGAAATGTGCACTTAGCAGCACAAAGGGTGAGGTTATTGTTTTCCAAGATTGTTAGTAATTGGTCTAATTTTTGACAGGATTCCTCAAATGAGTTTGATGCTATGACAATATCATCTTGATAAGCATAAACTCCAGGAATACATTCCAAAATAGAATCCATAAGGGCTTGAAAAATTGAGGCTGCAGTCTTTAAACCAAAAGGGAGTCTGTTTAGTTTGTATGTTCCAAAAGGGGTGGTAAATGCTAAACGATCTCTGTATTGTTTTGGAAGATCAATCTGCATGTAAGCTTGTTGCATATCTAAAGTTGTGAAATATTTATACTGTGCAATATTAGAAATTATGGTTTGAATTTTAGGTAGGGGATAGGTGGAATTATGCAAAATAGAATTTATGAGTCTTAAATCCAGGGCTAGTCTATATTTTTGGTTTCCAGATGAGTCTAATTTCTTTTTGACTAGTAACATTGGTGATGCCCATTCCGAAATGTTCCTTTCTATTAATCCAGCTTCTACCATTTCATCAATTTGAGATTTTGCAGTGTTTATTAGTGCCGAAGGGATGGGGAAAGGGAGAGTTTTTATGGGAAAGTTACTGGTGAACTGCAATCTAGGAACTACTGTATCACTGTGTCCCATGGATTTTAAAGATTTGGAAAAGCTCATTTTATGATTTGATAGTAAAGAAAGCAAACGTTTCTGGTCATCCTCGCACAAGTGATTCAAGTCAAAATCTTTGGCACTGAACTCATTTTGTCTCAAATTTTTAATGTCTTGAGAAGCTTGTATGTGATTCATGATATGACATTCGTCAGAATTTTCTTCATTTGGTTCTACATCCTCATCCTTTATATCATCAATTTCACAGATATTTCCTAATATTTGGGGTTTATTTAGGTGTATCGTTTTATTTGAGTTATTTTGGATGAAAATGTGAAAGTTATTGTTTGGATTGTTAGGGGTATCATTAACAGAGTGAATTGAATCATATATTTCCAGATCAATTTCTTGAACAGAAGGTTCAAAAACAAATTTGTCAAAATTGAGTTTGTTTTTATACGTTACTTGAGCATATACATTCTCTCCAGGTTTTAAAATAACTTTACGAGTTAGGGTTACAGGATTGGTGTAGGTTGATAAGGCATTAGATATCTGAGGAATGTCAATCATAGTTTCATGGGAAAGAAATGGGATTTCTAAATTTCTTATGTTCATAACATTTTGAGCTAAGTTTAAAGATATAGAATGCTTGCTCATGAAATCACAACCCAAGATTCCGTTGAATGTTGATTCATTATCCATGTCTATAATAAAGAAATTGTGCCTGAAATGCATGCCTTTGATTTTTAAAGAAATATCAACACATCCTCTGAAACTGACGATAGAATTTACTGTTGAAATTTGAACTTTTCTGGAGAGGTATTTAAAAGTTATTTTGTCTTTTATTTTGTCGAAATGATTGGCAGATATTAGAGATATGGATGAACCAGTATCTAAAAGAAAAATTCCAGTGTGGTCATTAAAGTTAAGTTCAATTCGAGGTAAAGTAGTTACCGCCGATGAAACAGAAAAAATATGTTGTTTTGAAGAATAATTTGGATCGTCAGTTTGAGATGATGTGTCGCATTTAGGCAAATAAGCACAGTGGTCATAATCTGTTACGAAAGTCTGTGTAGAAGAGTTTTTGTGATAGTTGTTTCTCTCTTCTAGCCGGGAGGAGGGTGGCAATGTTTGTAAACAAACCGGGGGTTGAGACGCACCCGGAGGCAATAACTCCTGCGAGCGGGGTGCCAGGGGGAGTGTCATGTCCCTGCCTTCCTCTCCGTTGGGTGTTGATGCAAAAAGTCGCTGAGAGACGCGTGCATCACGTGCATCTCTCCTTAGTAGTTTGGGTTTACCCCGTGGGATCGAAACGATCTGGATCTAGGGGTAACCCGAGAGAGAAGTCTCGCTTCACTTCTATAATTATTGTGGGGATTTTTTTTTTTTGTAACGGTAACAATTCATCATTACGTGGCCAGGCTTACCACAATAATGACAAATAATACCTTGTTTTCTATGAGTAACATTTCTATAATTTCCAAATGATGGACTACAATTATTTTTATTTTCATCTTTTAATTTTTGCAGGCTTTCTTTAAGGTGATTAACTTCAGCCAACAAATTATTATCTGTTTCATTTATTGCTATTTTATTAATAACCGTATTCTGAATAGATATATTTTGTAAGTGTTGAGCTTTCATTACAGCTTGGTCATAGTCATTTATATTGTTCTCTAAAATTTTAATTTTTAGTTCAATTGGTATAGCAGAGAGAAATTTGACTAATTTTATTTGA
Source organism: Tetragnatha montana (assembly GCA_963680715.1). Classification (NCBI taxonomy): domain Eukaryota; kingdom Metazoa; phylum Arthropoda; class Arachnida; order Araneae; family Tetragnathidae; genus Tetragnatha; species Tetragnatha montana. Next base: position 36,823,151 of record OY796675.1, read on the forward strand.
TTGAGGGCTGTTTCATCAGTTATTGTTGGATATACTTTAGATACCAATACATTTAAGCGATGTGCCAAATTCTTAATAGTTTCTGATGGTAGGAGGGAAAGTGAGTCTAATGAGTGAATTGAAGCATTAGACGTATTATTACAAAAGAATGTACCAATTTCTTTTAGAAGATTTTTGAAATTAACCTCTTTTAGATTTGGAGATTCAACATAATATTGTAGAGCTGATCCAGTTAATTTGGATTTCAATAATGTTAAGGCTTGTTCGTTTGTATATTTATTGATATTAATGATATCTTTAATCTGTTCCTCAAAAAAGGCAAATGTTGTTGGATCTCCATCATATGGGTTTATAGTAATGTTAAATGATCTATTTTGTTTCTTGTATGCCATAATTAACAATTGTATAAAATACGGAAATAACTATTGTGTTTACACAAACAGGGAAATTTCATAAATGAGAAAAGACATTCCTATTTACCTTGATTCTAACATGAAAGAAACAACAAAAATACTTTTTCAATATATGTATAAAATGGCAATATTAAAATTAAAAATAATTTGAAGAATGTCTTTTCTTTACAATATATGCAATCAAAATAAAGGCTGAGAATAAATATGTATGAAATGCATCATATAAAAGGGACTGGTTTAAGGCACCAATTGTAATGAAGAGGTTGGCCGTGGAAAAGGTTATGATGTACCTTTGAGTATAGTGGGAAAGGAATTATGTACCTTTGAGTATAGTGGGAAAGGAATTTATGATAATTATCAATATTTGTGCCAATAACCCATGTTAAGATATTAGGTTCTTAAATGACCCCTAATATATGTGCATTCCATTAGGTAATTTAAAATAAGGAATTATATACATTATGCATTTTTAAAAGAATCGTACTTTTGGTGACATACCTTTTTGAAGGTGAAGTTCTGGTTCATTTTAAAAGAATTGAGATGAGAAATCTCACCTTTTGGATTAATCCAAAGAGTCATTAGAAGATCATTTTAGTTGGATTAAGTCGGCAATTGAAGAGAAGACAGTCCTTGAGGAGTTCATCATTAACTATTAAATAGTTCTGGAGATCACTGAAAAGGCTTGGAGGTGTTTGAGTTCAATTGAACGGAGATGTCATTTTCTTAGTGATAATAATATTTTATTCTTCATGAGTAAAGATAAATTCCATAGTTCCGTCCACTTATGCTGAAGCATCGAGATATTAAAGAGGATGTCCACTCAAAAAGAAACGCATCAAATTCAATGGAAAAAAATGCAACATCAGGATTGGATTGGTGATAATATATGAGTCCGAACGGGGTCTGATGGTGGAGAAACTGCCTATGGGACCCGCGGCGACGTAAATTTTTAAAAATCAGGAGCGAGACGTTCGTGGACCTTCCCTCAGGGTCCCATAGCCAAGATCTGCTGAGAAATCCGCCAACAATCTGTTATGTGATTGGACCCAACCAATCAAGACGTAAGGATTTAAAAAATAGGATCCCCTTTTTGGCTGTTTTCAGTTTTTGTGAGTCGCCAACTTGGCGGGGGATTTGAATTCCAAAATAGGGATGAACTACTAATTTTATCATATATCATTAATAAAAGGAGTTAGAGTCTAACTAAAAATTCCAATCAACTCCTCTTGATGAGAGGATTACAAAGAGTCTAAATACTAATATATTAATTGTTATTTTACTTTAATTAGAGAATTCGTATTTACGATTTCTTTAATTTCTATTGATTAACTTTAATTCTCAGTTTCCCAAAATTATGATCAGATGGATGATATGTTAAAACATACTATGGTAATTTTTCTTAACTATTGTTTACAGTCATTATGATTATGAGAGAAGTTATTGAGAAACATAATACCGAAAGATACAAAGGCGGGTGTTACGTCTTTTACTTATTATACTTGGGGGGCGATGAACTTCTCGCGTTGCGTCTCCCCGATCCCTGGTATGTAGAAGAAACCTATGCTTTTTTGCTTATCACACTGAACGCGGGGGTGGTGATATCTCTCACTGTAAGGTCTTAACGGTAGCCTGGGTTTTTGAATTCTGGGGGTGGTCTATGTTCTGCCTTAGGGGTAGGGCGTTGGCTCAACGGCTGCAATTGTCAACAGGAGATTTCTCCATTAAAATACATTTTCTCGGTTTTATTTCACGAATTTAGTTATATTAGAAGAAAAGTTATGTGGTGTGCCTGTTTTAACACCACAGAAATGATGCGACAAACTTTGAGGGGTGATAGTACTCATCAAGACGAACAAGAATTGGTATAGAAAGGGGGTCACAGATACGCCGTTAAAGAGCTAGGACCTAATGTAGTGCGAGTGCGTTTCAAAAGGCCGTTTTTAGGAGGCCCGTGTTACGAAACAAAACATAATAAAATGAAAAACATTATTGCGTGAGGTACAGGAGTATCCGTACTACTTAAATCCTCAATGTGATAGAAATTGGACCACTTGCTAAACCGTGGGGTGAGTTTTAACACGTACAATATTCATCTTTTAGCCAAAGAATGGAGTTCCCTTACATTAGTGTAATGGTACTTAGAAAAATGATGATCGGGGAAGGAATTTTCAATGATCATACATTGATCATTGGAACTGTATGATCATTGAAAATTCCTTCCTCGATCATCATTTTTCTTACCATTAAGGGAACTCCATTCTTTGGCTAAAAAATGAATATTGCACGTTTTAAAACTCACCCCACGGTTTAGCAAGTGGTCCAATTTCTATCACATTGAGGATTTAAGTAGTACGGACACTCCTGCGCCTCATGCAATAATGTTTTTCATTTTATTATGTTTTGTTTCGTCACACGGGCCTTCTAAAAACGGCCTTTTGAAACGCACTCGCACTACATTAGGTCCTATAGCTCTTTAACGGCGTATCTGCGACCCCCTTTCTATACCATTTCTTGTTCGTCTTGATGAGTACTATCACCCCTCAAAGTTTGTCGCATCATTTCAGATACACCCTGTATAGAAATTCTATGAAGTTAACAGCGGCAAACCTAATTACTGAATAGATAGTTATGTAAACTCTCAATAAATGTATGTATAAAATTGCCTTACCATCTTATCTAAATCTAAATACAATTCAATAGCACAAAGAATATAAAAACCAAATTTGCTGTTTCGAATTTCTTAACTTTTACATCATTGTATGCATAGCGTTACTAGATGTAAAATATTGTTCACATAAAAGTATCTTAGTGGTTACTGTAATATGTAACAGCTTGAGACACGTATGATCGATGAAGGCAGCAAAAATACAGGAAATGTAAATGCTGACGTAAATGGATGACCCATATATCATCTCTTTATATCTTCTTTCTCATCTAAAAAAGGAAATTAGGTTTTAGCCAAAGAGATCATTACTGGAATCCTAGCCAATTTTGAATAGATAGATTATTGTACATTTACAATTTTGGTTAATGTAACAAATATCTATGAAAATACAAATTAACAAAATTTTATAGCACAATATAACTTTGATGAATGTAAAAGAACATAAAATATTCTATTAAGATATATTAAGTTTATTCTTATGATGTACCACCTTAAGTATTATACCTTTTGTACTGTTAAAAGTAATTAAGATTGGGATTATCGTTGTAGTTGTTATCATTATCACCATTTTAATATATTACTTATGAGAAATATTCTTCAATGATTTTATAAAACAAGGATTAAGTCGATAGCTCTATTCGAATAACTTACCATTTTAGATTAACTGCGACGAATAAGTAAAATCTAAAAAACATTTTTAGCACATAATGGAATATTGTAAATTTGCAGATCATAAATAAACTGAATTGGATATATGTAAATTTATAACTTTTGGTAAAAGTAATTTATTTCAGAAAACATTGAATATCCAATAAAAACTTACTTCCTGCTTCAAATGCACCACCTATTGTCAACAACTTAAGACATTATATAACATCAAAATATAGTTATCGGACTTCATTTTTTAGCGAATTGACTTTGTTGCTTGGAAAAAAAATACCGCTCCATACATAGAAAACGCCAACCAAAATGAACGGAAATATCTACATACCGACTTTGATCGCAAAAATATTCAAACATTCTACATGCAGGAATACATGTAGAACACACATTATCTTACTTTCCTTACTGTATAATAATCCAATTCGTGTTCAGCATTTGAATGCGTCGTTTGGGGCCCCATTCTCTTTTAAGTTCTTGTTTGGCAACGTGAATAGGATGGGTTCGTGGTATTTTAGTTCCCCATTTGTTTGAGAACGGAATACGTCTTTGTACGGTGAAAGCCATATACAGAGCATTGGGGCTAGACTAGGAATTAATGCTTTCATTTATGTATTACAAAGTCGTTTATTTCAGTGATATTGTTTAATGGACATTTTATTATTCGCGGTATTGGCAACGGGCCATAAAATAATGATCAATAATCATCACATTTGAGAAGTGCGCTTTTAGTTCAGAGTATTACGTAGTGGTAAAAGTTTCGACACAGATTAAAAAGAAAATTCTGAGCATAAAGCTGCAAAGCAATCAATTACGATCTAGGAAATTTGACATAATTCATCAGCATTTTTTTTAGAACCTAATTATTTTATACTTGAAACTTAAAAGTTTATTTTTAAAATGGTAATGCATTCAATATATGTATATTTAGGCATGTATTGGCGGTCATTACTAAAATAGCCAACACATTCTTATCACATGATGAATAATAATTAAAATTATTGAAACATGGTAAACATGTAACAGAAAAGAATCGTTTTGTTTTGTTACTTTATATAAACTACTAGCTGATATGCCCGGCCTTGCACGGGTGGAGTGTATCAATTTATTAAAATTTTCTCAAGTTACATGCCTAATTTTCTGTAACCATAATTACCAATCATCCTGGTAGTTTTTCATATCCCGGTGTTCCCAGTATTTTTTCATATCCCGGTGCCTTTTTCATCTTGGTGTCCCCGGTGCCTTTTCATCTCGGTGTTCCCGGTGCATTTTCATCACCGTGCTCCCTGTGCCTTTTCCCTCCCGGTTCCAACTGTGTAAATCTAACCTAACCATCCAGTTCCGGTGTTGCACATTTAATTACGACAGTTACCCAATTATCCATTCTAAGTGAAAAAAAATCCATTAAAATTATTACAGACTTTTGAAATCCCAAAATTTGTAAATACCCCCTGTTTAAATTGAAAAAAAAAAATCCCGTTAAACTACACCAAAGAAACAAATTATAAGGTTAAATAACAAATTGATCTAGTGTTTCTATCATCAACTTTCTAAAAAAACTGCATGATGTAATCTTTACTTTAACCAGTCTAATTCTTAAAACTTTCTATTTCAACTTAAAGTTTCATGGAAAATGAAGTTTTTAATAAGAAAATACTGTTATAAAGTTTTTTATAAGGGCCGTTTTTAATTTTTTAAATTATTAATAACCTTTTTAAAACATTTAAAACAATTTTAGCCAAGTTTTATCTTTAAATACTTTGTTTTATGTTTAAAATTGTTTTTGTTGTATTATTTGCAACAATGCGAGTTAAACAGATCTTCTTTAGTAGAGAAGTAAGGCGATTTTTACAAAAAGGCCTAAAAGGGGGTGAAGGGGTGGTTTTAGAAATTTGGAAATGATGTCATTGTCTTTCCCCCGTCCCCTTACGTATGTGTACCAAGTTTGGTTCGATTCGGACGGGTAGTTTTGGAGAAATTGAGCCAAATCTGTTCCGGACAAACCCAGGCAGGAACCCAGCCAGGCAGGAACCCAGCCAGGCAGGCAGGCAGGCAGGCAGGGACACCTTCATTATATATAGAGAGATTCTGGGCATCATATATTTGAAATTTCTTTACGCTAGTGGTGAAGCAGTGCTTTTTCATTAAGTATCATATTTTATGCAGAGTTTCTTTGTTTCAAAAGTAGTAATGCAAAACGAGAAAAGAATTTTAATTCCCTTCCTTTAGAATACATTCCAATCTTTCATTTACCCCCACACCAAATATATTCATACCAAAACCACACTTGGTTTTTTTTTCAGAGTTTCATTTCCATCTTTATGCAAATCGAGGTAAAGTAATCACGTCGGATGGGGAAGCCGTAATATCATTTTCTGAACACGATAAACAATATACATGTAATAGCAAATAAATTTATATTTTCTTCAGTTTTATTACGAATTCCTAACCAAGTCCATGAAGAAAGATTCGAAACTCACCCTTCGCATTCAAAAATTTTAATTTCTGGACGAAAACGCAATTCATATAGGACAGTGTTACGAGACGAAAAATACTTTCCGTGTGGGTTAACAATAAGTTCGGATAATATTGCGTGGGATTATTCTGCCTTCATTTCAGTCGAAACTAGTAATTCGACGACCATTTCTAAACACAGGCATTGAATAATTCGCATATTCAGCGACAAACAGTCAAAATTAGATTTCCACTCAATCAGCTTTACGCGTTGCGGGATGCTGAATTATGTGTTCGCCTCTTTGTAAACGAATATTGTGTTTACTAACGCTGTCAGAATCTTGTGAACCTCGTGTGCAATACTCGAAATTGAACCGGATATTTATAGGAAGTCAAACCCCGAACAATATCTCGCGTGAATGAATCCCCCTTTATTAAAATGTAAAATTAGAAACCTTAGTCTGAGATTCCAAAGTGTAACGAATTCATGTTTAAATAGGACCTATTGCTGCTGCATTGGTATTTGTCTCGTTGTGGTAAGGAAACATTTGTTTTAAGAAGGAAATTACAGTTAAGGGATTCAAAATATGGAAAGGGGTGATCGAAAATATGTACTCAAATTTAAAGCAATTATATTATTTCTTATTAAAGAAACTACAACTTGTACTATTTTAACTTTTTCATATTCGAGACATTGTAATTTGAATCTAACTGATCTTTAATTTAGTTAGCTCTTAAATAATTTTAACTCCTAAAGTAGTTTTTATGTAATAAATACCGAAATAAAACTACTTCGCTGGTTTTAATCCAATCTTAAAAGGTTTCGAGTCAATATCCACTGCGGATTATGCAACTTCCCATGCCCGTCCGCTTATAAAAACCCTAAGACGTTAGGGGTGCATTTCCGACCTCCTTTCCATTGTGATTCTGAGGCGTCTAGTGTGCCCTACTCCTCCCAGAAGTTCTGAAACATTTATCTGAAACACTCTGTATACAAATTCTTCAAAACCCGTACAAATATCTGCATTTCATGAGAACTTCCGAAAACAGAAGAAACAAATGAAACCTACCGAAAACAATTCTTACACCGAATACAAAAGTATATAAACCAAAACCTGCTCAACCCTCACTCTCGCAGATCTCCACCTCGGGCGGTACACCGTACTTTTCCCCGCCCGTCCTCGCCAGACATTTTCGCAGTCCTGACAGGTCGGAGCAAAAACTCCCACTGTTTAAACTCTCCCACCACACACACACATTACCCTCTTTACCGCGGAATGAAGAGACGCGTTTTTGTTTTTGTCTTACGTGCTGAAAAATTCCCTTCTCCCCTGAGAGTCGAGAGGGCATTCGTGTGAAATTTCGTCACCCGGGGAGAGTTCGGTTTTGTGCTCGAAATACCAATTACGCCCTCCCTGTGCCAGAGACGTGGTCCGGGTGGGTAAGAGCCCTCGCGCACTTGTCTATTTATAAATTGTTTTGCAGTTCGGTTCACTATTTGGTGCTATCTCTCAGTTCCATATTGCTTAGAACCATTTAGTGTGTATAGTGTTTGGTGTGTGGGGACAATAGAAATTAGAAAGAATTCCCGCCTTGTGGGAGAGGTTGTATGCAAATATTTTAGCATTTTCTGCATACTTCCGTAACTTCGGCTATTTAAAGAAATTCACCATTAGTTTTTCTAGAAGTTAAAATTTTTTACACTAACAATAGTAAGCAGGATTTTTCCGAAAACAATAATTAAATAAGTCCTTAAAATTTACATTTATGAATTGTTATTTACCACTCTAGGAGGCAACATGATTTATTAACCATTAATGTTAACAGCTAAAGATAAATTTTCACATTCTAATATAACTTCTTTTTTGCCGATCTATTCCAGTAAGAGTGCTTCTTGAAAAATAATTTGAAGACATTTATAATTAAAGTTATAAAAATAGTTTTATTTCATTATCTTCATTTGCAAGAAACAGCATTTAAATTTGAATAAAAAGAGAAAATCATCATTTTCTTCCACAAATAAGGCGAGTTTCAGCATTGTTATAAATCTTACAAAAGAAAAAGGATTCAATTTGTACTAGGCATTTTTAATTAGATAAATAATTTACTTCGTAATATTTTGATTTCTAAATGAGTTCATATAAACATTAAAAAATTGATACACTGATAATGAAATTTTAATGTTTAATGAATCATTCATGGCGATTACGTAAGGATCATTACTAGCATGCCTAACTATATAGTGAATAATTTATTCCATATCTCGAATTAAACTAAAAAATAATTAAAAATAAGTGCAGTGTAGCTTAATTACTTTGATTCACTGATGAAAAGTAAGAACAATATCACCCAATGTTAATATTTTATTATTCAATGTGTTTTATGTATGTATATTTTTTTTTACTTTTGAGAGCACTCAGAAATACTTCTGTAATATAAAATCTTTTATCATTAGAGTTAATTTAATTTTTATTCCTTCTGTATATGACTTGTTACCTGGCATACAATCGGAAACTTGTTTTACTTATGTTCTAAAAAAATTGGTAAATTAAACGTAGAAGCTTTTATGGTTGATGTGTTATCACTATATTATTATGAGAGTTATTGATAGGATTTTATCATTTTAAAAAGGATTCATAAATTAAGACAGAGAGTTTTCCTAGAGATGTCAATAACCTTAGAAGAAGACCGGCTAAATAAAAAAAAAACATTATATTTGTGTAAATTGTATTTAAAAATTATATTGTTAAGATTGAATGCCAAGTGAGTTTCAAAATACTCATTGGATAAATGTCATTGGATTTATCACATTGCCTGCCTCGGCCATTATGAATAATGCCCGATTTATCACATCATCCGTAACATTATGCATTCTTTGATATGAAATAAGTTTAAAAAATATGAAAAATACTAGTTGATATATTTGCATTTCTCAAATCAACACATGGCTAGGATCCACACAGTAGTAATATACAAGATTACGCTAAATATGTAATTTACAAGATGTTTTCTGTTTTTACATGGTTATTCTTCAGATCAACATCAACGAATGCCACAAGATTACAGAAGGGAAAAATAATTTCGTTTCAAATACGTATTATCTCGAAATTCCCCCCATAAACCAACTCCCTTTTCAATTCTTCCTGAAGGGCCACCTGATCCAGTCCGCAACTGCCTGGTTGTCAACCAATCCCACTCATGGCTGCAGGTGGAGTGTGAACCAGGCTACAGCAACGGTCTCCAGCAGAAGTTCCACCTGGACGTCTACAACTCGGCCGTGGACCACCTGCAGATCAACATGACGTCACTGACCACGCCCAAGTTCTCGGTGCACGACCTGCCTTCGGGAACGCCCTTCGTGCTGGTGGTGTACGCCTCCAACGAAAAGGGGAGGAGCAACACGCTGGCCATTGTTGGGCATACGTCACCAAGTCCTTTGGAAAGCAGCGGTAAGTTGATATTGATGCCATGGATTTTGATACTTGGATGAGCATGGGAGGAGGTATAACTATATGACATACGACAGTGGTACAGCTCCCGCAAAAAAAAATTAGTTTGGGCAAAGGAAACTGGGCAAACCGGGAGTTACCCAGTTCCCTTTGCCCCAACTGTCAATTACTCGCCAAAACTGGCATTCCCAGCCTAAGGCACCTCTTCAGTCCCAGGCATATTTTTTTTTTCAACTCATATTTTTTTTCTTAAAATAGTTCATAAAATTTTTTAATACAGGAAAATATTTTTCATTGTGCTTAAAATGTAAAGTCCACCCTGGTGGACCTCGGTACTTAATGCAGTAAAAAACTACACAATTCTCGTAACCTAAAACGTTTTTTTAATTATTATTCCAATTTTTGAATTATTTATAGTTTTGCTGTCATAATATGTTATTTGAAGGATAGGGCTCACATTTTTAAAATATATTATTTTTTAAATATTTTTTTAAGTCAAAAAGTATCATTTGTCATTAACAAGGAAATTACTGAGTAATGCAAGCTTAAATATACGTATGTTAAAGCAATACATTTGTTTAACTGACTTTTTTTTTCAAGTATTCTTTTTTCATTTATAGAATCTGCTTTATCCAAACTCAGCCCTTTGGTTGGAATACTTTTGGCAGTTCTTGGTACTCTTTTAATGATAGGAGTCGTTGGATTAGCCTTTGTGCAAATAAGAAGACGGAGACCGTTAAAAAGTAAGATTTCCTGGTCTTGTAAATTTATTTATGTGATGTTCAAAGCTCGGCTGTGTGATTACTTTATTTGTTAACATGCATGGAAATCAACTTAAAAGTAAAAATTTTGTTTCAGAATCCCCTGTAATTTTTTTTTTATGCTAAGGTATTATCATCTACTTTTGGCCGTATGTGGCCCTCAAAGAGATTTTCGTGGCACTTGGTCTTGTATATTAAAATAATTATCTATTTCCTCTCGACCGATCACAAGCCCATACCACCGAACCGATTTGGACAAACTTGCATATTCATTGTATGTAAGATACTTTGAAGACATGAAATACGTCTAGGGAATCTTCATAGTCAAAATAAATATTGCAGTGTTGAAATAAGCTTGACATTTCAGCTTTAAAATAGTAAATAGGATTTTCTCTATTTACTGTATCTGTCCCTCTCCTCCCTTAAAAAAGTATAAGTGGCCCTCGAGTTAAAGGTTGGACACACAGCTTTATGGAATCAGTCGTTCCATCGATGGATTCTGTGTATTTTAATGAATGAGAAATGGTTTACTACTTCACACCCTAGATTTTAAAATATTTAAAAACTTAAGCTCTTATAAAACTCATTATTGAAGGGGTAACAAGGAGATGGAGGTATAAGCTTGTCTTGAGGTACGAGGGTAGTTTGAAAAGTTCTCGGCCTGACTATGAAAATGACAACTTATGGTTTCAAAAATGGTTTAGTTTTCAACATTGCCTCCTTATAAGCTGCCTCACTTCTTAGAACGACAGTCCTGTCTTATTTTTCGTTCTTTTGGGGGTTGTTCTAGATTTTCGTGAAAAAAACCTATTCATCTCACAGTTACTTCTGAATTCGAAGAAAAACGGTGACCAGAGAGAAAATTTTTCACTTTGGAGGAGAGATGAAAGTTTGAAGATACCAAATCTGGGTAATAGGATAGGTGCTTTTAAAATTTTTAACCCAAATCCCTCAGTTTTCCCACCGCAAAAACACGTTTGTTAACAGAAGCACTGTTCTAATGAAAAATGGCATTTTAATCTGCTAAACGGGTCTTTTTTCTCGTAATTCTCATCAACAGTTTAGATAAATATTCAGCTATTATATTCATATCATTCTCCTTGAAATCCATTGACAAAATTTCCCTGAAATCCCAGAATTCTTACGCCATGAATTTTCCATCCGATAGCACGTTTTGGTGCTGAAAAACGGACTTTCATCCATTGCATTGATTATTATTTTACTTAAAAGTTCTAAGTTATGTCTATTTATGCATATAGACGTAAAAAACCGCTTTTATTTTGTGTAAATCGCGTCAAAAATCGCAATTAAGTCGTCATTTCAATGCATTTTTGAGCCACAATTTGGATTCGCGGCACCCATCTTGTCCAAATTGGTTTCACGCGCAATTCCTCGTGCAAAAAATAACTTATGCGCTCCTTTGAAATCCCTAGACTATTAGAAATGTCCCCACCTTCTTTCATCATTATCCATTCATCATTTCGACGATTTTCGGTATGGCGGCTCTTTTTGAACGTTTTTCACATGGTTCTTTAAGAACACTCTTGCAACCATGTTAAAGCTTCAACTCTAATTCTTTCACGGGGAAAACAAAGGTAAAGAGTCTCCTTACACATTTACGATCGTAGAATTAATTTCATTTGGTGATATCCCTTCTTTTAAAAAGAATTTTATAACAGCTCGATACTCTCTTTTCTCCATTATTGAAAATAAGCTCACCTTAACTCATTCAAAAAATTCCCGACAGCAGAATTCTGATCAGAACAACCCAAAAATTTAATTAGGCTCATTTGAAGAGTTGTTCTAACAGGAGAAAAAAATTCGTGCGAATTAGAGCGCGTGTTCTGGGTGAGGCCGAGAACTTTTCAAACTACCCTCGTATTAGGCCTCAAAATGTCTGTTTTGTTCTGGGCTTCTTTGCAACACTGATATTGCTGAGTAAAAGATAAAAACAACGTTGTAATCTAAAATAAATTTAATTACTCCTTTAATTACTAATTTAAATAATTTGTGGATTACAACGTTGTTTTTATCGTTTACTCAATCAATCTCCACAAGTAGTACTGATATTTCTGCTATAATAATGGTCTTAAAGAGATAGTGTATGTCCGATATGTATAAAATAGCTGTGTGATATAGTAGGTAATGTATCATATTGTTTTCATCTGCTACTATAACAAATATTTTTTTAAATATCACATACAAATTTTTACACTTAACTCCTATAATAAGGTAAATATAACTACTATATTTTTTATTTAATATAGAGAATGAACTACAAACTGATCCTAACTCTTTTCCATCGAGCCAAACGAAAAAAATAAATAAGCAGCACAAATAAGTTTAAAATACAAATTATCTAGGTAAAAATGTTAAATTTATCACCAAATTCAAATGTATTTAATTACCTATTTTTATTAGCTGAAAAATGGTTGAAATATAAGTCTTCTTAATTTTTTTGTTCCCTTTTTTTTTGTTGGGAATAATCAGTTTTTTATTTTATTTTTATTGGAATGAATTCAATACTTTTTGAGTAATTGAATGTAGTTACAGTAGTTTAACAAGATTTATCAAGTTGTTTTAAAAAGGCAAATAAATTGGAAATGTATTGTATTCTAAAGTTTCAAAAACAGTGCATGGGTTTAATTTTATTTTCTTTTACTATCGTATACTTAAAACCAACTACAAAAGTTATCAAAGCATCAAATAAATGTTTAATTAAGAACATTTTAATGAACTTTGCTCCATTTTTTTTTTTTTTTTTGGAATCATAAGGAATTCATTTCTATTCCGTTCGATTTATATGTGTTGAAGATTCATTTTTAAAATTACAGCAATGATGTATCTTGTATATTCTAAGAACCATAAAAAAACAAATGATTCAATTATAAACATTTAAAAAGTATGAAAAATATTTAGTTCAATTCAAATATTTGCACATATAATTTCAAAACAATTTTATCAAATATATTCTAATTATTTCATGTATTAATGGTAACAGTAATATTGGTAACTTCTAAAGTTACTTGGGAGAGTTCGTTATTTAATTTAAAAAGTAATCTTCTAAACGTAAGAATTTGAATAATTAAAAGGAAAGAGGATTTCTTCTAGTTCACATTAAAATGAACTAATATGTATTGAAGGTGTAATTCAATATCGTAACTATATCATCAGTAAATAAAAAGTTTATCCTTTATATTATAAAGGAGATAAAATATCATGGCTATATAATGACTAAGTTAATAGAATTGAGTATTGCAGCATCGTATGTGTTTCCTTACAATCAACTGCAATGACGAGAATACGTAATTATAACGCATAATGCTTGAGTGGAAATAAGAACAATAATAATTATAATTAGTTTAAAATACTTAATGGATTTAAGCCTTTTTACAAGCCAATTATTCAATCAAATAGAATGATTTAAAAAATAGCTTTACTAATATTTTGAAAATTAGTACATACATTATATCAATAACAATATCAGGAAAATATTGTCATACATATTTTTTCTTTATCTTTATATAAAAAAGCATAAAAAGTTTAGCTAAGTTTTTTTTTTAGTTGAGAATACGGGTTGAGTATACGTGTAAGGAAATAAGATGAATTATACTATATTTTAACAAATTCGGTAGGCAGCACGTATATCAGCTAATGTATAATTTTTACACAAATCCTTCAAAAACTTATAAAGGAAGAAAATACTTATTTAACCTTTTAAAATTCTCCTCACCAGCCTAATCTCTACTCTTTTTTTAAAATAATAACACTCCCCAGCAAATAATTTTACATTCATTAATCATTTCAAACCTATTATTTCAAAAAAGTTTGTAGAGTTAATGACAGTAACATGAGAGTTAAAGTGATTTATTCCGAAAACACGAGCTATTACAGTCACACTCCCAAGAAGGGCGTTTAACATGCGAGTCCAAAAAACACTTCTAACGGAAAGAATAGTTTGATGAATGCATTTTCAAGTATTCGAAATCCACCAAACAGTTCGTTAAAAATTCCATTCACACAAGCATGTCACACCAAAGTACTTAACAAAGATCTTGTTCTCCTCGAAGATCAGCACCCCAAACCCCTCTCGATCTCTCACACTCGCGACATTAATTAAAATCCTTTCCGACGCCCCGAGAGAGAATTGCAATTCAAATCCCTCTTAAAAGCTCGGATCCGATTCTTTTAAAATTGGGTCACGTCTGCTACGTGCGCTGCAAAACAAAAACTCCCGCTGATGATGAAGTCGTACCACCCAGACAATGAATTTGGAAAGTTCGGAGGGGCATTTGTTGCTGCAACACTCCCCGCGTGCTTCGATCAATAAGAACAATTACCGCGATCAAAAGCTTCTTTAAGCGAGTTTACCCGTTTGAAAGTCTGTACGGAGCATGAGTAATTACCCGGACCTGCCCCGTCACGTTCGTCGCCGACGACTTATGCGAGCAAATATGCCCCTAATAAGTGCTGACGTGTTTTGATCGGAAAAGGACCGGGACTGAAAAGTGCTTGCTTCGATGAGGTAAATTGATTTTGCAGGCTGGGATGAGTTTGCCCGGGCATGTCTGTGGGGGCGGGTGAATGCCGGGGAACGTGTTGCTTTATTGCCACCTCAAGCGGAGAGGAAAGCGTTTGGAAGACAAGTAAAATGAAATGAGTTTTGAGTAGAGGCCGGGAAATAAGCTCTTGAAGATTTTAGTATGTCAGTCAAATCCCGATTTACAAACATTTCACATTTGAAAATTCAACCATCAAGCTAAAGCGTTATGAATAAAATTTATTGAGAATTTAACCAACAAGTTTTTTCTGTTTTCCCAAACCTTTTTATTGAAATTACTATTTGACCACATCTTAAACTCAAGCATGTTATTTTATACACATTTGAAATTTCGGTGTTTATCTTCGAAGTAATGCAAAACACATGCTTCATGATGTCTAAACGATACCTCGTGTGGGGTAAAATATGCATAAGAATTTTAACAGTTTATAATTATAAAATTTAATGTTTTTGGCATGCTGGTTTTACTTGAGTCTCAATAAAAATCAGCAAGCCAAAAAAAAAACATTAAATTTTATAAATATGAACTGTTAACATCCCTATACCTATTTTACTCCACCCGACACACTGAAATAATCTCCTTGGAATGCAATACACTAATGGTATTAAAAGAGGATATGCAATCGATAATTAAATTTTTTATAAATATATTTATTTAAATAAAATGATATCTAGACTAATAGAAGTCATTGGAATGGATTGAATTGTTTTTATAATCAGATCATAAAAAAAGGCAGTTAGAACCCCTGACTTACAATATATTCCTCGCAAATTTTCAAAAATACAAAATCTACCACGTGAAAAAGGATGTCACATTTAGAAGATGACATGTTGAGATTGATATTTAATTATTTGTAAATACGTAAAATCTCATTCCAAAATGAAAAAAAAAATCCTCTTTTACATGCAGCATCAATTGAGGAAGATAAAAGCAAGTAAGTTTTTTTGGAAATCGAAATGCATTTTATAAGATTGGTTTATGGTTTGTAGTTTTTTAAGTCTTCGTATTTGCTTGCATTATAGGACGGATGTAAAGAAGTTAAGTGATGAATTTACGGAAAATGCGCCAGCTTGTCCAGATGTGGTTCCTCCAAATAACAGTAAGTTTTGTGAACATTTTATGAAAAAATATATCCAAACCTTCCATCTTGATTTGTCTTTTAGTATTTCCTAAATCTTTGTCTAAAATAAATTGCTAAATAAATAATAAATGTATTCCATAATATTGAAATCATTGCAATGTTTACAAAAGAAATGTTCCTTGTATATGCAATGGAAAAATGTGTTTATCATTAGTTTTGTCGTACTGTTTATAACATTATCGTATCGTAATATAATATGTATAAAAATCGTTAAAACAAACAATCTGATAATGGGTTTTAGTAAGCTTTAATAACTTAAATAACAGAGAAAAAGTTATCCCTTAGGATTGTTTATCATAGAAAATCATTTCAGGTAAAAATTTCGTGGTTATGCTTACAGAATTTCACAAAAAAATTCAAAGATTTGGAAAGTAATCCTTGGATTTTGGGGAAGCCCTATTTTTGGAAAGGATTTTAGTAATATTGCAAAAATTCTGTAACATTTATTAAATTAAAAGTGCCAAAAAATATCATATCTACATCACCTATTGTTTGTGATAACATTTGTTTCGACGGGATCATTCTTTAAATTTACACAGGTTCAAATGATTATTTTAGGAAACTAATCAAAACGACGAAATATTATCTTTTCACGTGTTTCTTTTTTTCAGCAATACCACTATAATATTCGAAGCCAATGTCTTTCAAAATTACTACTTCAACTAGGACTAAACAAACTAATTGCTTTGCGGAAACATAAAACTAAGGCATTAGAGACTAAAGATGAGTAAAACAACGGAAAGATACATATTTCTAATGACATTTTATTTTCTTGTTCGGATATGATGGGTAACAATTTAAGTGAGAGGAATATACTTTTTTTAAGGTAATGATGATTTGTAAGTATAATCATAGGGCTGTAATATGTGATATTTTTTTTCATTCTCAAGTACACACTGAAGATTGGATGAGCGAGATCAATGTTTCCGTGACATACGTTATTTCTGTATAAAGCCATTAAAAAAGCTTTTAGATTCCTTAATGGTGCAACAAAATTTTCATCATCATGAATTCATCTATTGCAAACTAGTGTATTAATTGGATTTTTACAAAAAGGAGGTCACCAATGTCATAAAACATGCTGTTTAATACCTATATTTCAGTTTCAATGCTATTTTGATACTTTCGGTGAATTGCTATCGTTGAAATGTTTTTTTTCCAGTTATACCCGCCCATACTAAACAAATGTTTCGTGCTTATCCATGTTTCCGAATGGTTCTGACCTGAATTTCTGTCAAAGTACCGTTTGTTTGAGGCATTTCAGTAATCCTTTCGTTTACTCAGGTTATATGATTTGCATAATTGTGGGTAATTTCAGAGAAGCTGGACTGACGAAGAAAATCGACAATAGTTTCAAGACTTTTTTTCTTTTGTGTGTGACATTTGTGAAAGGTTTTAAAATAAATGTAAACGTTCCAAGAGATAAAATTTTGAAGGTTTTGTAGAACACCTACTTAATATAATGAATCGTCTTTTGTATTTATGAGTGAGAATATTTAGTAAGAAAATCAGTTAATACTAAAAAAAGAATTTAAATAATAAGTTTAAGTTTAAAAAATGTTAGTATACTACTCCATTTATTGACAAAATACATACTTCAATTCAAAACATACAGAAGGTAGGAAAAATAAATAAATTAACGTGTTTATAAATAAGGGCTTACAATAATACTAAACCTTCTTATGAGTGATAAGCTTAAAAAATAAGAAACTTTCCTTACTACTTTGCCCTTTATTCATAGTACATCTTAATAAAAATAAAATTTAATATGGTAGAAATGATTTCTTTATCTTATAAAATATAATATTTATAAATGTTATTATGTATTGAATTTTTTAAAGTATTTAAGGAATAGAATTTTCCAGCAGTTTATCTTAGCCCTGATGGAGAAAGTATATGTGAAATTTCTAAAGACCCAGACAAGTTAAAATCTAAAGACAACTATAGAAATTGTGTTGTAGCTCTAAAGAGATCATGGAGTTTTAAGGTAAGTGAATTAACGTTGCATTTTAATTTAAATTTTAAGTACCCTAAAATCTTCATTTCACTAACTTATGACATTGTACAGTCAATATCTAGTGTATGAATACATCGTTTGTGTCTTGAAAGCTATCTTTTTAAAGAGACTATTTTGCGTACATTTTAATAGCTAGAAAATTTGTTTTTCGGAAAGTGATTCTCAAATAAGTATTTTAATTAACAAAGAATATTAGATGCTTTTTTCGCAATAGAAGATATCGATAAAATAAACACAAGTAAAATCAATTATACCTATATTATAGTATTTGCATTTTGGTTCCTATGCTTTGGTTACCTAAACAAGGTAAGTTTCAATAGCTTACTAAAGAACTCTTAAAATATACTTGTATTATTTAAAATATTTAGACACATTGGGTCCTTTCATAAAGCCTTGAAATCAGGTCTAAATCAAAATGCATAAAAGTATGGTAAAATAACTATTAAGTTTCCAAGTTAACATTTGAGCCCTGTCTTGAAAACTCCAGTGCGAAAAACCATCCACAGATCAGAATTCTCAATTTTCCATACGTCTATTACAACCTTCATCGACTCTAACAGAACCCAATCTTTCAAATAAATAAACAAAAAAAAATCCCTCAAATGACATATTAATCCAGACAAAAGAAGAAACCGACCTACATTCGGGGAGGGGGGGGGGGTCCCCGAAAGTATTCCATCAAGACCTCCCATGATATTCCAAACTCCTTAAGGAGCTCGGTAAATGTCGAGAATTTCCTCTCAATTCATTTCTTCCTCGTTAATGTGATTCCGGGTGGATAATAACACGCTTCTAATAACTTTCCAAAGAAACCAAACCCATCATGAAAGGCCGCTCTTGGCCGCATGCCAGACGCTTCCATAAGACCCTCCGTCCAGTCAATAATTTAGCACTTTACGTGATTTGAACTGGAAAATAAAAGTGGCTACGATGCGAGGAACACCTCCGAGCCCCGATTTTGCTCTCTTTGCCTTTTACTTCCTTCCATCTGAAGATAGTTTTTTTTTCGGATACTACTAGTTGGTAAAGCATGCGAGTGTGCTTCTTGGGGAAGTTGAAACTGCTTTTCTCTTGTTGTTATTATTTTGAATGGGGAAGGAATCATTTTCCGTCTGCTTTGGCGTAATTAATGATGTTTCACCGTGCATGATGGGAGTTGGTTATTCCGTGAGAGGATACTTGTTGAAGTATTTGTTTTTTGGGAGGATGTTGGAGGTTTTTTTTTGTTTTCCGATGCAAAAAAGTCGAGTGTATGCGAGGAGAATAAGACTTGGAGATTTATTGTAGAGAAATATGTGTAGGGTAATTTAACTATTGATTTTCCTTTTCTGTGTTTTTAAATGAGAAACTGAATGGAAGGAGTGAGGAACATTTTCTCTATTTCCATCATAACTAGTCTTGAAAAATGCATATCGGTAGAGAAACTTTGAGTTACTAAGGTGGAAGTGATCCGATTCAATTTCATGCTAGTTGATCAAGAACTGCCATACAGAAGTTATTTGGTTATTTTTCTTGTGTAAATTACATTTTTAAAGTAAAAAATATTTATCTTAATTTTATTTCGAACTTAAAAGTATATATCATAGAAAAAAAGTAAAAAAAAATGTATATAAAAATATATTATTCTTTTGCCAACCAATTAAAAAATATGTATAAATTAAATTTAAAAAAAAACTTATTAGATACTAAGAAAATAACTTATGATCAATTCATATACAGATATTTAACTACCTAAAAATTAAGTTAATATTCCAAAGCATGTCTCCGTTACCAAAATCATATGAATAAAAATATGTGTTAATAATTCCTTTTTAATTGTGAAAAATATTTTTATTATTATATAGCATGTGTTTTAAAAGCGTTAAATTAGTGTCACAAAATCAATGAGAATTGTGTTAATGTTTTAATTAAAGACAAACAAAAATTAATAAATAACTTTTTTTTAAATTTCTTATTAATTCTCTAAAATTCATTACATGGTTATATTATTATTAATAACATGAAATTGTCATAAAATCATGATATTATATAAATACTATATTGCATTTAAAATTGTTATCAAATTTCATGATATTACAATATCCTTTTATAATATATTATACCAAGAAATAATAATATAACATATTATTTCTATGAATTAAAAAACATCTATATATAAAATACGAACTTCTAATAGGGTATTGATATAAAATATCCAAGTTAGAAAAACAGAATTAAAATTAGATAGGTAGTAACTTTAATTTTATTTTCGAAACTAAAAGAATTTAAATTAATTTAAAAAGGACATTTTCTGATGATGATAGTTTTTATACGCCCTATTTAATGTAACCATTCTGAGGTTAAATTTCTGATGTTTTCCATACACCCGTTTAATTTCACAAATTAGAAAACAATTTTAATCGAATTAGTTTGATATTCCGATTTATCATTTAGTAGTGCTTATGAAAAACTAAATTTATATGTGATTTTGAGGACTTCTTTAAAATGCTTGTATGAAAAAATGATTCAACCTTATCAGCTCAAATGATTATTGATTGAGCTACTTCATTTTTAAGGTATATTTAAATCGATGAAAATACCGTTTCTCTTTTTAGAAGGGTCATCAGGTTAAAACGGAAGTTGAAGTAGCGCTGACGGATTTGAACAATGTGATGACAAAACAGCAGCTAGACCCATCTTCTACGACGTTGTTAGGAGATGTTACTTTAGAGGATAGTCTAACGTCTAAGAAAATTGTTGTGAAAGTGGAACCATCGCCTGAATCATTGCAGGTATTAATATGTCCTGAATCATTTGTTTAGATAATACGCCACATGTTGACATTAAGTTGAAATTTATTGTTCTGTGATTGAGCTATAAAAATTAAATTAGCCTTTAAAGGCGGAACTACAAAAGAGCCAATTACAGGTATATACAAGATGTATTTATAAATTTCTTATCTGCTCTATATATCCTCAATATAAAAACAATATACTAATGACTTGTCTTTTAAAGAGAATGAATTGAAAATTTGAGTTCTCATTTACATGACCCATACTCTATGCACAATGCACAATTCGTTTTAATAAAAATTTCGAATGAAAAATCATAAAGTTTTAGAACCAAATTAGTTATTGAATAAAGAAATAACTTAAGAATAAGAATGAAGCATTTTATTAATGACAGTGATACCCTATTCACGTAATAGGTATGCTTGAAAATAATCTCGACATGTAGTACCTATATTTTTAACATTTTAACAGATGCATTGCATTGCACAAAGATTCTATGAATATCTCAAACGAAACACAAACATCAAAACCTAAGTCTATCCAAGTTTGGTAATGTTGAAGCTAGGTTTGGGATTACAAAAACAATAGTGTATGAAATTACTATTACATTTAGACAGTCTGAAGAGTGCTTGCAAAAAAATACACTATGGTTTCGAATGTAGAATTACCTTAGGCGTCCCCAGTAGAATGTCTGCTTTTATGACCAGGGCATAAAAGAATCCCTTGGTGACTGTGAAACCGGACACCGTCGCGTGTCTGCGATTTGTGGTTTTCCTTTTATATGTCTGGTTTCTTTGAAGACTTGGTTGTGTTTTTCCTATATGCCAGCCTGTTTTTTCATCCATAGGTTTAATCCTACAGTTTCATTTTTAGCAGTAAGCAATTTTATCACTTAACAAAACATTCCTTTCCCCCCCAGTGGTTAACTTTTGAATACGTTCATTTATTGAAAACCACTTAAATAACTACAGTGGAATAGTGGGGATTACTTCCAGATCAAATGTTTTTGGCACTTAATGTTTCAAAAGAACTAAAGTCAGACATGTTATCTTTGAAACTTTTTAGAAGATAAATTATGTGTAAAAAAATAAAAGTACACATATGTATAAATATAATTTTTTAATTCAGAAAAAGTCAGTAAACATCATTCAAAGCTCTGTTTTCTCAAATTTAAGATATCATTTGCTAAATATCATAAATACTCTTTAAAATATATGTAGTAAAGATTATTTCAATTCACTATCTTCAAAAGAGTTTAAGGCTACAGTGGACACTGAAAAATTTTTTTTGCAATTTTTTTCCTACATGTTCAAAATTTTGTGTGTTTGTTCAAAAGTGTTAACAAAAATCACATATAAATTTTGGTGAAAAAACAATGAGTAGTTTTTTTGTAATTTAAATTTTTTTAAAAATTTATTAACTTTTTAAAAACGCTCCAGGCGGCTTAAATTTTTTCATAACTTCAAATTTTCACCAGATATTATATGTTTATACAATTGCAAACAAATTGTAGGGAAAACATTTCTATTTTATTTGATGATTTAAAAAATATTGACAAAAATGTATTTATTCATTGAATATTTTGAAAATTTTATGGCTTTATCAATTAAAAACTTATATTTCTTTTTAAACATAGTTGCTTTTAGATTTTTGCTCCCAAGAAAGTTTAATAACATATTAGAGGAATATGTAAAAAAAATTTGGTAAAGATTGAATAAAAATTAAGCCGTATGGAACATTTTGAATTTATGTGTCGGAGCAAATTTTTAGTTCTGAGAAAAAGGGATTTTTTCATTTTAAAAGGGTTTTAATTCTTTTTTATGAACATATTAATTCATAAAACCACACTTTATCATAAAATATCTCTATTATTAAACAAAGAAATTCTAATCAACTTTAAAAATTGAATTTAAGTTGAATTTTGAAGTATATAATGTTAATGGAAATCATGGATATGTAAGGTAAAAACCTTGTGTAAATGTCAATACTTTTAAAATTTTACTGTAATTAGGGTATCTGTGCAAAACATAATGATTATATACTTGTTAATTGTTAAAAGAAAGTTTCAAAGATGTGGCTAAAAATAAAAAGCACTACAAAATCACCGAAATTTCGATAATATCGTTAAAGGTTTCCGTTAGAGAAAACAAGAAAAATGTACTAATGATGTATAAACATAACAAAAATGTATGTAATTTATCTTATATTTATTAAAACATAAATATGAATAAATATTAAATGTTTAAACAAGGTGATCATAAGTGAAATCCCATTTATACAATTATTTTTTATGACAACGCACAGTCGTAAAATTCACTAATTTGGCTTTTATTACAATATTGTTTACTTTGAGTCTAAAAGTTTTTCAATTGTCATAGTATAGTCTATAATAACCACATTCTTGCACACAAATATAAGGAGAAATTAATAATTTTTTATGACAATCTAAAGTTTGAATAAACTTGTAAATAATTCTTGACCATTCACTCATTGGAAAAAAAGTTAGTTCTGATGATCACAGAGAGGAAATTTGTGAAAAATAGCAATATAAAAATTAACAACAGATGTCAAATGCTGCAGTTCAGTCCTATGAAATGTCACAATAATTAATTTTCAAAAAATATAATACTCTATACAGTCTATAGTTCTGTTCTATTACAGTCCCTAGTTCATTACTTTACAGTCCATAGTTCTGTGATCTGTGACACTTCCAATACAAGTGTATGAAAACAGTATTAACTTTTATTTAGATTTGAGATAAACTGTCGATTGTAAATAATGGTCAATAATTCCAATTATTTGGAAAAAAAATAGTAAACTTGGTTCTTTTTGAGAAACTCACAAAAGAAACTTTCTTCAAAGACTTTACATGATCATACCAAACACAAAGACATGAAAAAAAAGAATCAAAACAAAGTAGAAGTAGAAAACTAAGTTGAAGTGAAAGTTTAGAACGTTCACCAACGAAGAACCACTAAAAAAAATTAAGTCTGAGGCTAAGTTGATAGCATAAACACTGAAAGAGCTGTCGTATTCTGAAGCTCGAAAACGTAAACAAATGGGTGTGGCCCCATAAAAAAGCCTATATTGTACGAACCAATAAAGATATCAAAATAATTCTTTCACCAGACGATTCCTAAGGACATGTTTAGTATAAACAGATAAAAATAAAAAATTCCAAATTTTTGTCGATTTTTCAGATTTTTAGTGTCCACTGTAGCCTTAATCTTAACTCTACGAAATAAAGTGGAATATTAGTGGAAACACTTTTACTTATTGTATTTTGCTCTTCATTTTTCAAGTCTTTGGTAATTCCCAATTACTTTTTATTTTACTATGTCGCTCGAAAGTTTTTGATTTAATCGTACAGTTTTTTGTGGACCCAACTGTTGTATCAAATTCCATCCTGTGTTTGCTTCGTAAAAAATTTCGGAAGGAAATATTGGAATTTTTGCGGGATGTGGGAAAATATTAGTCAGTTTCTATATGGGAAAAATGAAAGTTACATTTTCTAACACTAGGTAATTAATTCTGTTGAAAACCTTTAATTTGGAGTAGATAATCAGCGTAAAAATCGACGTTATTTTAAAATTTGGTTAACTTAGTTCATCGAATCGGTTACTTCTTTTGCTTCAAAAATACTCTACACACTTTTTGCCTTGCACCCATTGAATAAGACTTCCCTATCCCAAACCCACATCTGCTTCTCAAATCCTACTCTCCCAAATCCGAAGATATTCAAAGAAAGAAATATCCCCTTCACCACCGGAACACAAGCGTATCCCAGACCAAAAAGACAATACCAAACCATTCCATTCTTTCATATCCATTTCCATAACAATCAAAAGCCCACTTCCGCGTATCCAAAAACCAGCACACGACATACATCGCTTAAGCCCACCCATACCTCTCCGCAACGCTACATTAAACTTTCACTACCTCTTCCCCAAAAACCCAGCGCTGTAAAACACACTCTCAGATTACATTCCTCCTCGCTGTTTTAATATTTATAAAAATATTTTTTTCTCAGGGCGATAGGATGTATCGGACAGACTCCGTCTAGGAGGGAATGATCGTCTTGTGTGTACATGACGCCATCTTGCCCAGTGTTCATAAATACAGTTTGATCGCATCGCCGCGTTCCACCTTCATTATAAAGGAGCCGACTCGGCAGAGCTGGAATAGGCGGAAAAGAAGAAGAGTTGAGAGGTTTTCCAACTGGAGCTGCGGAAACTTATGTACGCGAGGTGAGTTGTAGTGACGTTTATTGCTTTCATCGATCCGCTCGTTTTCTTAGGTATGCGAGTAGAGTTTAATTGGAAGGGAAATATTAAAGTTTTCTATCTTCTTTTATCTTAACCAGATGAAACAGGATTTTTTTACAATAGGATTTCAACGTTTAAGATGGCGGTATCCTTCATTTCGTTACTGGTCAAATCCTTCTTCAGAAGGAGTCAGTAGGTAATTGGGGCAAATTTAGGGGCATGTATGTAGGATATGACCCATAACGAAAAGTTGACGGAATTTTAAAATTAACACCATAACAGATATAAAATTAATTAAAATCAATTTTGTTACATAATTATTTTGTTACTTGACTTTTTGGTGGTTTATCAAAATAATTGCTAATGCCGAGCTAATCGAAAAACACCTAATATATTTAAACTAGTAAAGTGTTTTATGATTTTTTATAAAAAGAAATTTGTTGTATTCAACCAATTCTATTAAAAAAATTGCAACTGAAAAGTAATCGACATTCTTTTAGGCTATAAAAGTTAATAGTATTTCATGAATTTTCATAAAAAGGTTATTTCCAAACATTTTGGTGAAAACGTTTTGAAGCATTTAATTGTCTTTTCATTCATCAAACTTTAATCTTTACGATGACTATTCTTTCCTTCATTTTACACTATAGAGTAAAATTCTACTAGAATAATGTGATAAAAACTACGCAGAAATACTAATACGAATTGCTAATTTAATATATAAAAATGTCTAATCATTTAAGTGCATTATTTATTTTTCATTTTTTACAGTGAAAATTCGATATCCGTGGATATTCAATTCAGAATGCTGCATCATGAAAGGACTCGGAATCGATTTATACATAAAGTAAAACTGGTGCTCAATTTAATTTTGGATATACATCAAAACACAGCTATGAACTCATCTATTTGGTGTTGGACTCAGTGTATCGCTGTTATTCATGCTAAAGTACTAAACATATCGATGTCTCCCATTTTGGCCAGTCTTTGGAATAAAGTATATTTTGTATGTCCTTTTCACGAAAGGATCCCGGTTTCATTCTTAAAACAAAGATATTTTCAAGTTCTTATCATACACATTTTTGATTTAAAAAAAAGTAAGTAGATAATAATTAAGCTATTGATTCACCATCAAAAGTTTCATTTTTTGCAATTTTTGTACTACGTTTAGAGAGAAAAGGGGTTCTTAACAAAGTTAAAAAAAGGCAAACAAAAACTAAGATGATGCCTATCTAGTAAACAAATAAATGTTTCTTGCCTTCCTAGTACATTTTCTCAAGAGAGTACCAATAACTTTAGAGGAACAAATGGACATTATGGAGGACTCACAGAGAGAGTAACTTATTGCTATCTAGTGCCCCCTTTCAAGGGACGTTTTAAAAGGCACTCTTTTTTTCTACAAGGAACTTTTTTGTGAAAAATTGATCCGATGCATCCCCGTTAAATAGCTCAAGATAAAACACTATTGAAAAGTATAATTTTAATTTTTCATGCGTGTTGAAAATATGAAGTTTACAAAAGAAAAGAAAATGTTTTTTTTTTAATTTTTGTTGAAATTTTTAAGAGCAAATAGTAGAAAATACGTGTAATCATTGAAAAAATTTCAATTTTTACATACATAATATTACCCAATTTTTCAGTAATATTTATACAAAATATAGATCCAATATCCGTATTAAAATGTCAACTACTTTTTGAAGTATTTATTTGTAGTTGTAACCAATGAATATAAAAATGTCTAATTGAATAAAAATAAGTTTGTGGTTATAACTCATAAATCTATTAATAGCGAAATTAATTATTAGAAGTATATAATAATTATTTAATATATATTGAAGATACAAAAATGTTTTATGTTGTAGAATTTAGACGAAAAATTCAGAGGAAAGTTGTCTTTGTTCCTATAAAACTCGAGGTGTTACACAATTTCTAAGAATTACATCAGCTTAACTTTAGGGGATGCGTGGGTGAAGCAATTTTCTTTTTTTAGTCAAATATATTGTAATTTGACAAGAACTAATAAAGAATAAAATCAGGAAATCGTAAAAAAATGTATAAAGGGGTAAAAAAGGGAATAATAGTAATATAATCTTATTTGTTATTTTTTGCCAACATTACCAAAATGAATAGAATGTTTTCTATATTAAGAGAGAAATCTATAACGCTTTTATAAAAGTTGGTTTTAATGACTCTTTGGAGACTGCTTAGTATTTTTACTGACTTCAAGTTTAATTTAATCATAAATTAATTCCGTTTTATGTACTGTGTAAGGAAGTGTCTATTTGGACGGCGAAAACGGCTGTTGGCCCATGCGCCGTAGGTCTCGCGGTTACGTAGCAGTCCCGGCTCTTAGGGCGAGCGCGCACGGGCGACTTTTGTCACGGTGACAAAGACAAAATTGTCGCCATGGCTATTGAAACAAGTTAAGCAAGTTGTAGAGAGCGCGCACTAAGCGACGTGACACTTGGCCGATTGCCAAGAATTTCTTCATAGAGATCCATTGTTTTCTAGTGATATTTTTGATACTAGTAAACCTGGTCGCCGTGACTTTAGTCACTCATGCGCGCTCAGCCTTAGGGCGAGCGCGCACGGGCGACTTTTGTCACGGTGACAAAGACAAAAACAACGTTGCTAAGGCTGTTGTTAGGGGCGGGAAATAGAAGCATCCAATAGAAGCATTCGCACATGACATCACTGGAGGATAAAAACAACGTTGCTAAGGCCGTTGTTAGGTAAAGTCATGTGATTGAAAATGCTCTATTGTTTTCTAATGATATTTTTGATACTAGTAATCCTGGTCGCCGTGACTTTAGTCACTCGTGCGCGCCCAGCCTTAGTGTGATCTCCAAGCAGAACCGTGGAAATAAGAGTAGAGTTTAGTTGTATATTGATCGTCCAAATAGACAGCGCCATTGTTTAAATTACCATAGTTGCTCTGGATTCGGAATATTTCCTATACTTCATGATTTGCCTAAAAACTTTTAAAATATTTCTCAATGTCTAAAACGACAAGCAATGCAGCATACAGTCACTTCTAAGATTGCATTCCAAGTAAGTAGTATTAAACTAAATGTCCCGCTGGCAAGCTATTATCCTCATTAAGATATTACTGGGAATCAAACATAACGAGAATGCTCCGTTGTGCATTAATCAAGTGCAAAGTGACATTAAACACGTGAATCTGCATTTACTTGGATTAGATTGCGTTATTCCTTGTAAGCATTGGAGAGGGTCCTCCTCCCTTTGGCTCGCTCACTTAGTTCAACTGAGATGGCTGATGAATTAACTCGAGATATGAATGCTAATGTGATTATTATATTATTATAATTTGGAACTCTCATTTTAATAGTCATAAATTTGAGTAATGCGTTGTAAGTGGTTTCAATTCTCATTCTCCATATGAAATCGAAAAAATAACCTATGAATTAAATTTTATGCTCTTGTTAATATTAATTAATTAACATTTTAACAATAATGCTACAGTATCTATCTTAATTAAACAAGTCTATAATATACCTAACGATGAATTTTCGGTTTTCTTGATTGGAATTACTACACATAAATCTTAATATTTTTTCATAACAATGATTATAGTATCATTTTAGTGTGAAAACCAATCCTGTTTATTTTGCTTGCTATTGGATTCATTTTAGTGATACATGTTACAAAAAATGTATTTTTGGAACAATTAAAAACACATACGTCATAATGTCAAAAGTATTTTTTCAGAGCTAGCTAATAATTGTCCAGAGCAATGTGTACCTTTTTAAAACCATCAGGAAAAGAGAAAATATGTAACATGTTTGATAACTTTTTTTATTATTTTTATATCACCTCACCGAAATTTTCATTATGATTCCTCGTAAATTATCATTTTCCCGTATTAATTTTTGGAGTCATTTATATATATATAGGGGAAATAAGGCTAATACGACATACTCGGGTAAAATGACTTTTTCGATTTTCTTGAAATTTAGCAGAATGACAGCACGTGTCAGGCGCTTTTTTTCTTCTTTTATTGCTTCCAAAACGATACAAACAGACGCCATTGTTTGAAAAGCATTTCTTACCTCGTGGTGAACAAAAATAAAAAACTTGAGTGTCAAATTATTTTTTTGAGGTTTTTATAATAAGATTTCTCATATACAAATTCTTTCATTTACTTAAACTAAGATTCTTGTGTGAATGTATGTTCAATTAAGAGTATATTTCATGCGATAGGTAGTTGTTTAGACTTTTTGTTTTACGAGAAATTGAAAATAAATAAAAATAGACCTTTAAGGGTAAAATGACATAAAACTCATTAGTATAAAATGATATAGTATGTCATTTTAAACACACAATATTTTCATACATATACTGTCGATATTTAAAATACTTATTTATAATATTACCTAGTTTATAAGACCTTTTATGGGCCACTGAGAACATTCTACGACCAAGAAGTTTTGACTTGGTTAAAAGGCAACTAATTGAAAACCCACGTAATACTATATCAGAGCTTTAAAAAAAAGAAATGGAAAGGCTGCTACCATGGTTAATGTGGAGAGTGGATTCCTAAACACTGGCCTTTCTCCGGCCAACCCAATGTGTTCTCAGTTCATCTTTTTGCTCCAGCAAAAGTACTGAAGTAGCTCAATAAACATGTTTCAGAAGAAGCTTCTGACATTCTAATAACTAGTATAGACATAGACAATCCTCAGTTGCTGAAATAGGTCCTATCCCTCATGTTCCACAGAACTTAATCTTAAGCAACGATAACTTCAGAAAAAATGCATACTCTGTTAACTTTAACGTCTCCTTTATGAAAGAAAAAAACTAAAATTTTGTTTTGATAAGTACATTACAGTTGTTTTTTAAATTAGCTGGTTATCTTTCCCCAAAAAAGTAATTATAGATTATGCCAAAGTGCTTAACTACTAATATAGTTATTATTTGGGATCAAATAAAATTGCTTTTGCCAAAGAAACTACTTTTTTCCATCTAAATATTTACTATGTCATTTTATCCTTACATCGGGTAAAATGACATATTTTCTACTTTTTTAGAAAAGTAAGTTTTTGAAAAAGAAAAAAGAAATATTATGATATACCCAATTAGGGGGTGTTAGAGCGTTAAATAAACATGTCATTGGCTTTGAAAACTAGAGGAAATATATTTAATTAGTCTTTTACGGTTGCTTTGAAAAAGTGGTATGTCGTATTAGCCTGATCTCCCCTATATATTGCAAACCTTGTTGAAGCTCTTGTCCATGACTAACAAAATTCAATCGGAAATACGACAACATAAATTTATGATAGAAAGTAAATTATATCTATTATAAGTTGATTATTTATATGTAAATTATAATTTAATTACTATAGATCTAGATCAGTGCTATATCGCTCACCTCTTAGCTCAGACTTGACCCAAAGCGTAATGCAATCTTCACTTGTTAAGTACACTTAAACTATGTATATATATCTTGCAAGCAAATACTTAACTGAAAAAACGACCTTCAACATCAAGTTCTAATCTGTAGTAGACAGCTACTCAATTATGGAGTTGGGACGCTGGAAAAACCTTTGTGATTATCTCCTCAACATTTCTGGATATACTGTTAAAATATCCTTTTGAAAGTAGTTATCCAGATAAAATATGCTTTAACATTTGTAACTCACTGAAATTATTACCGACATGGACAATAACTTAAAACACATTCTCATTAATAATTGAACCAAAACTCGTTACCTTACTTTAAACGTATTAAATAACTAAGAGATACACTTATCAAACGGAACAACTCTAAATTTCCCAGTGTCTCACACAACATTGCTTCCTCACTTCCAGATTAACAGCTACATTCAACTACACTGTCGAATAAGGTGCCTTTCGAACGCATCTTCGCAAGTCAAAGGGAAACTTTCTGAGTCAGTAATTAAACGAGATGATAACGTCCTCGCCTTAACGACTCTCCAATGTGTTAACGAATGAGCACATGCGTCCCGCCGAGCTCTCAACAGCTGTTGGCTGAGGAAAGGACCAGTCATTGCTGAGGACGGGATAATTTAATTTAACGCAAAATGATTCCTTTGATCCAGCAGCAGCAAAACGGAGCAAATCATTCTCTTACAAATAATGAATTGTTTGGAAATAAGTTTGAAGTTAGGGCAAGCTGTACTTGTGTTTTCAGGTGTTGGGTGCAAAAATTAATTAATTGTTCGAGAGTGTTGTGTAAGCTGTCATTTGCTGTTTCACGAGTTATACGGATGCCTGAGTTATTGCATCTTAGAGTGAAAAGGTTTGTGCTCTCTACTTTGTCTTATTTAATGAATCACTGAATGCATATAGAAGTATTTTAAAGCGTTTTAATTAACTGTATCATGTGTTGAGTATTTTCTTAAGTGTAGAGAGCTCCAAATTTGTATACAACTAACAAAGTGCAACATTTTTTTTAAAGATATGAACAATTTATGAACGGAAAACTGTTATATGTATTAGTAAAATGATTAAACCTGGTTAAGGTTTCATAACTTAATTAAAACTTCCTAGTACAAAAGTATTATTTGTCTTACTGTGGAAAATTCTACTAAATTCATTGTGAATTTTTTCTCCAATTTTACAGATGAATTATATCTTGAATCTTTTACTGAAATGTTTAATAAGTATATGGATAGAAAACAAACAAAATTTATACACATGTCCTTCTATATTTCAATATTAAAATTTAGGCACTAAAGAATTTAGGAATTTCATACTGCAAATATTTCCCTTTAGGTAATGATTGAAAATTCAGAGAATAATAGAAGCAGCGAAAAATAAATAATTCTGCTCTGAATATCAATAACCAATTGTGGTTTTCAAAAACGTTTAAGAAAATTCAAAATATTTACAAATAAATGCATTGTGTAAAATTTTGTTTCGTTACATTGGCAGAATATCCATTTTCCAATTTTTTTCTGTGGTTAGGAACATTAATTTTAATACCAATAATATTTTTATATAAAGAAATTATACTAAAAGTAATTTAACTTAGACAAATAATGAAACATTTGTTCTAGTTTATTAAATGTTTTGAAATGTATAAATTACAATAGCGAATGACAGAGATAGTTGTTTAAAATATAAAATTGTAGTTTATCATATTCTTATTTAAAATAGAGATGAACAGATAACAATCCTTTTGTACACTTGAAAAGAACAATCTAATATATTCAGAGCAATATAATATAGCGTGACCTAAATACTTTCATCGTCACATAGAACTTAATACATTCTTTTCGTTTCCGTATTCCAATTTACATAATCCAAGCCTCCCAACATAAAACTTGGGAGGAAAAAAGGCTCACAAGAAAGCTTAATTTTTCTGACTCAGCAATTTAAAACAGAAAATAAATAATTTGCAAACTGATATCTAATAAAAAAAATCATTTATTCTTTAACCTTTAGGAAAGAAAAACAGATTTTCGTAAATTTATTCATGAGAAAGAAAAGACATAGTGTAAAAAATCAGTTTTAAATTTTGCTCATTTTTGAAAGATTACATTACGATGTTACCTAGCTCTACCTATCTATAACGCCAAGAAAACTTATTCAACTGCGAATCTCAAAGAAAAACTTTTTGCGGTTTATAGGAAATCGAACTTATCGACCGTCAGTGTCCATATACTGATTCAATAGCCGAACAAGATTTGTGAAAAAAAAATTCTAATGCTATTATTATCCCTTGGAGCCTGGTTCAATCTTAACTTCGTTTCGGCGCAAATAATAACAATGAAGAGTTCCACTTGAAGCTTCAATCGTTGGAGATTAATGGAAAACTGAAAAAGAAACGGGAAGTTCCAAGGCAGGGCTTCTTTTTGTCAACATCGTATAGATATTTTACCTTGAAGATACTCTTACAAAAGCCTTTCAGAAAGATTATTGTATTGATGGAATTAAATATATTTAGGAGGAAATGGAAGATAGGTTTCATGATGTGAACTGATATGTCGAAGGACTTTCTCTTAAAATAAAATGGATCGTGGATTTTAAGATAATAAACTTCTTCCTATAGATAGTAGATTTTTAAAAAACTTTTGAACTTATACATAAATTTATTTAAAATGATAATATTCTTATTATATAGATTTTTCACACTGCTGTCACATTCAAAAAGTTTATGTTTAAAAGGAACGAATTTTATTTTAAAACCAGGACGAAATACATACGTATATTAATTCAATCAAAACTTTCCATAATGGGTCTTCATTATGATTTCATAAACTACAGTAATTATGTATCATATTTTCTTTATTATGCAATCTTCCTGGTTATAAATAGATAAAAGCTGGCCTGGCTCAATAAAGATTCGAAACAACAGCTCTTTCAATCCTCTTTTAGAAAGTTCTTACATCTATTTCGTTGGATATATGAGCCTATCACGCAAGCTAAGAATATCATTGATGCTACTGTAAACCTTCACAATAGCACTTATAACTCTTATAAACTGATACATTATTCTTTAAAATCGTTTCCATATTCTATTTTAGCTTCCCTGAAGTATCTGATGCTGTTTTAATCCTGAATGAAGAAACGACTGTGTGTAAAAGTGGGTTTAAAAGCTATTTAGCAAGAGGGTTCAGTAATTATTTATTCACAGGCGATTTTAAAGTAACTTCAACACATTATACGCGCAATAGGCAAGTATTTTTTTAAATAACATTTTTATATAAATTTTAACATAAACATCAGCATGGAAAAATATAAACTTTTACAAATTAAGGCCTTAAAAAATGCAACAAATATGCATGCCCCTTATCTGAGGTATAATGAGAGTTTGACGAATTATTTTTTTTTTTCCTGTCGCAATATAGGGTGTTTCAGAACTATATGTAAACATTGATAGGGAGGGTAGAAGGGCTCATATTTTGACAATCATATAGGACAATCATATTTTGAATATGAATGGGGGAAGCGGAGGTGCACCGCTGAAGTACTGACGTAATGAATACCAGGGTGTTACAATAAAAACCGATTTTCCAAGTCCTCTTTAAATAAACTAAACATGATTGAGTGAAAAGATTCATTGTAGTTCAGCAGATGCCAACTAATACTTCTACCATAAACTTGATTAAAATTAAACACTTTTCAAACTGTGAGATAAGTTATGAAAGTGCAGTATCGAGAGTTAAGCTAAAGAATATCCTGTACCCACCGTATAATGAAACACTTATGTATCTACAAGAAACTCTTATACTGAAATTTTTCTTACAACAAAGTACTACACTTGGTATACCTACACATAAATATTCAAATAATTTGGTTAAAAGGAAAAAAAAAACATTCTATCAGTTTTGGTCAATATGTTAATATTTGAGAAAACAAAAATTAACAAACCAAAATGGAGAAGTTTACTACCGATCTTCATTCAGTTTTTTTTTAATTCTGTATTTAAAGTATTAAAAAACCATAAAAAACATTTTTAGAATTTTATATTTTTTTAAGACAACCACTACAATCTTCTCCAGGTGTACAAACTTAATTTTGAAAACTTCTTCCCCAGAATACTGAAAGCGTGACGCGTATTTACCTCATTCTAAAACGTACTCTGTTTCACATCGAATTATTGTCTACCATTAAGGGCTTCCCCATAAATCCCAGCGAAAGATTACATTGGTTTTTCTGCCGTTTAATACAAAAATTTCCGTCGGCATTTTATTTCGAACTTTGATGCGGAAGTCTGTCTCGGAAAGAAAAAGAGCGCTCAGATAAGAAAGGGTCGTCTGGGAAATCACGTCAACCTTCTCCAGGATGGATGACCGGAAATATTTTCAGGAAAAAACGGGATAAATCTTCCGATATCAATGTTCGCACACACTGAATCTACAGTTTAAACTTCCGGTAAATTACTCTACAGTTTATGTGCTTAATGTCACTTTGTTTCGTAGGAATGGCGTTCTTTTAAAAATGTAGTAATCGTGACAGTTATTTCGGTGACTTTTTTTTATCTAAGGATATTTTAAACTTAGAAATATACTTGAAAAAGCTCTCTACATTCTACAAGTGTTCGTTAATAGTTTAAAATATTTTATAAAGTGGAATCAGAATTAAGGGTATCTTTAATTAATAAATGTCTTGATATTTCTGAATCAGAAATAAACAAAGCAATTGAATACAATTGTGTAAAATTTTGTTCTATATGTAGATAGATTCCAATGAAAAATATTTCGGTTTTATAAATTTAAAATTTATAGAAGAATTATCTATCCCGATTTAAATCGGGGCCAATATTTATGCCAAGAAAAGGTACCCGTTATTTGTACCAATTACACCTACGGAAGATGATCTCTATCGCGTATTATAAAATAAAACCGTCAGGAACTAAAGGTGCGTTTATAAAAGTAACGAAGTACTACTGCTTCTATACAATATAACTGCTTTCTATATATCAGTGTGAAACTATTTAAAACTAACCATAAGACAGTTAAATAATTCCATTCTTCCAGTTTATATTAAAAGTTGCACATCCAACATCCCCTAGTACAACATAACCTGTGTAGAAAATAATCCATTAAAATCTATAGAAAAGGAGTAGTATTTCTATAACAATGTGATGTAACATAACTTTGTGCGAAGCATGAGTAATTTTGCTGTGTCCTTGTACTTTCGTTCTAATTTATTAAACATTTATTAATAATTCGATATAAATAATTTTCTCAAATAATTTTTCCAATCCCTCACTTTAATGCTAAGTATGTATGTTTTAGGTATGTAAAAAAATGTGTTAATTATTTTTCTTTCAAACTTTAGATGAGTGTATAGTCTCAATATTTAAGAGTGCTAATAAACATCGATTTTTTATTTGTAATCTTAAAAAAAATAAATTGAAAATATTTTTTGGAGTCCGTTAATGCATGCTGGGAAGCAACTTTAAAATCAAATTCCGTATGTTCTTTGAATAGACACAAGACCGTTAAACTCTTAAATTTACTTACATTAGAATAAAAAAAACCTGAATAAATAAAAAAAAACCTACGATCATTTAAAGGGGAGAATAAAAACTCAACATTTAAACGAATTGGATTCTATCGAAGGGAATATAATCGTATAATCATAAATTGGCACTCTCTTTATCTCGACTTAAATCTCATAGAGTGTCTCTAAAGACCCATTAAAGAGGGTTTCGAAACAGTCTCTTCGCGCTCTCTTCTTTAAATGCTAATAGAAAAGAATATTTTCCTCAAAATATTTCCCATTAACATTAGATAAGTACAAAAAAAAAGATTGTTAAACTTACGAACGACTTTATAGTCTTTAATGATCATTCAGAGATTAAACTTATGTTTACGATAGTATATTGTTTCCAACAGCTGTAATTTTTTTTTTAAATTTAAGAATTTATAGAAATTATAAAAAAAACCCTCGTTTTAATTAGGTATACATATTTTATGAATCCTGAGTTAAAAACATTACAACTAATCTAGCTTAATTAGACGTTTTTAATCAAGAAAAATGGGTTTTTGAAAATCTAGGTTTTAATTTCCAATATGTAAATATGCTTTCTACATTAATCTTAAAAGTTAGAAATTCCAAAAACATGTACGTAGTATTTATATCATTTTTTGTACCTGTTGATATTTCCACAGATGTTAGCTAATGAGAAAAGGATAAGTTTAATTAATTTCAAAGACCATTAAAAATATTGTTAATACAGCAGTTTTTCAAGATGAAACGGAGTGTCTATGATTTATCTAAAACAGGGTAAAAATGGAAATGATAGGAAAAATAAACACTCAAAATTTGATACCAAAACTATTTTTTTGTAATGACCAAAAATAATCATTACTTCACAACGGCCTGTTTACTCTATTTATCAAATTTTGTTTACTCTACTATATAAGGTTTTGTAAATTCAAAGAAATCATAAATAAAATTTTATATAAAATATCTAACATTCAGTAAGTCTTCACTTTCATAAAAGTATTTTCCGAATATTTCTTATATTTCTAAACTTTATGGATTAAAAGGATTTATAATTAAATCTGTTTTAATTTTAACTCGAAAGAAATTTAAAGTATGGATTTTTAAAAACTATGTAATATGTAAGCCTTTTTTACTAACAAAGTCTAACTTTTAAATCAGGTTTTTTATCGACTTATTGTACAAATTAACCACCACTCCTTTTACTCCTTACATTTAAACTTAAAAAATATCTTTCTTAGAAATACTTAGATATCAATAATCGTTTACTAAAATAAATAAATTACAGATGATGCAATAAAATTTTATTTTTTTTCCACAGCCGTTTTCCCACACAATCCATCTTCCATTGCTTCTTGCAAGTGTGATTAATACTCCTTCTTAAAAATGATTTTATGGTATAACTTTCTTGTGTGGTTCTGAATTATCTTTGGGTAGCCTAAACCCCATTTCAGTTTGTTGCACATTGAATAATTTCAAATACACCATGTGTGTGTGTGTATGTAACGGGCAATGTGATAAATCCGTGCATTATTAATGATACCCGTGTATGTCGGGGAAAGTGATGAATATTTATTGATAAATGTCATTAAGTTTATCACATTGCCCGCCTCACTTCGGGCATTATCCCGTAACTACATTAGGGTGGGTCAAAAATATTTACATCACATTTTCCAAGGAGCTCAGCGACACAAAAGGTGCTAAATGGTCTCAAACTAACATGTGTGAAATATTATTCCATTATAACTCTTTTTGCCTCCGGATTGATTTTAAAGTTTCCAGCAATGTAGTAATTCAATGTAAAAAAGGACAAATTAAAATCGGGCTTTTACCCCGATTGCACGAATCCTTCTTGAATGTAAATATTTACAATGGTGTAAAAATCATCATTGAAGAGTATAAAATAATTAAAAATGAAACTATAGGTGAAATACTTGAGTTGTATCACAACATATTTTGAAGTATCTCAATGAATATAATAGGGAATAGGCAATAAAGAATTTCTTGCCATTAGTATAAAAAAATTACGAAACCACAATTGTCCTAAACGAGTCCCTAATGTCCAAAAATAAATTAAAACTCTATTTTAAGAGTCAAATTTTGAAATATTTTCTGAAGTAGAGCGGTATAACCCCCATTTTAAGCTTAGAGCTCAGAGTATTGTGGTGCCTCACCAACTCCTAGAGGGCGCCACCAGGACATACCTAGAGGGCGCCACCATGACACTGCTTATCCACTCCAGCTGCCGTGGGCTTTCCCCAGAGGAGATTGGAGAAGGAGACGGGACTAGCCAGACGACCAGACGAGCGAGACGCGCTTGTCTTACGACGTGTAACTCAACCAATGTACCCACTCTTGTAAATAGTCTACTCTAATATATATCTTTATCACCCAACTCCGTGTCTTATTTTGAACCTCCCACAAAACTGGTGCCAGAAGAGGGATCGAAGTTTCAACGCCTCGAATAACGCGAAATCAAGACGGCCATCATCCAAGACGAGACGACATCACCGGAGACGAAAAGCCATCTCCCACGACGAAATTTTTAACGACGACTATTCATCCCGACGACTACGGAAAGAGTCTGTATAGAGCTTGCAACACGACGTCTTGCACTGACCTCACCTAAGCGATCTTCAAAACGGTGAGTTAAAAAATTTCCTTATTGTTGATTATCGATGAGCTTTGGAGAAAAATGAAGAAGCTCAACGATATTATACCACATGCATTGTTGAAGGAAAAAACATCCAAGATTAAACTATTACATAGATTCGTATTCGGTACAGAAGGTGATAGGAAAAACCGAGAGAGACTCAGAAATTTTGAAGGTTATCTTTTGGACCAAGCTTTTGATTTCGAAAGCAAATTTCAAAAAGTAAAGAACGAATTTTCGTTAAACGACCTGATAGTCATATGCAATGTCTTAAATATTAATTTTGATGGTTCCATCGATGAAGTTATCAAAAGAATTTTGGATAATCTAAAGGATTTAAATGAGCTCGAAAAAATTAATCTAGATCCAGAAACTGATGTCGAAGATGTTGAAGATTCCACAATGCATAACAATACCCCATCTGTGAATAATGATGATTCTGTAAGTAACAATACCCCATCTGTGAATAATGATGATTCTGAAAGTAATATAAAAGAATTTAAAAGTGGTGATATACCTGATCATCTTAAAGTTGTTGAAAAGGTGCCTAATATGTTAATGAATAACAGCATGAGTATTAGTATAAATTTTAACGACATTGAAAGTTTAGTTCCTAATTTTTCTGGTCAAGCTAATGAAAATATTCGGAATTGGTTAGATAATTTCGAAAGTGTTTCCCATATGTTTAAATTACATGAGATGCATAAGTTTATATTTGCTAGAAGATGTCTGAAAGGAAATGCTTTATTATTAATTAGAAGTGAAAAAGGACTGAATTCGTATGATAAATTGCGGGAAGTGCTTTTAACTGAATTTCCTTGTGAGTGCAATTCTGCGCAGTTACACGAAATGCTTTCGAGCCGAAAAATTAAAGAGGGAGAATCCATCCGAGAATACTATCTGGTAATGAAAGAACTATGTAGCAGAGGCAACGTAGACGATAAAGCAATAATGCATTACATAATAAACGGGATTAACGACTCACCCAATAACAAATCTATTCTGTTTGGATGCCAATCCCTATCAGAGTTCAAAAACAAATTAAAGATTTATGAAGAAATCAAATTAAGTACTCATACCCAAACTAAAACAAAATATTTCAAGACGCCTGAGAAAAGTAATCCTAATATTTCCTTTCCTGATAGAACAGAGAGAACTCAAACCACCTCTTCGAATACACGCTGTTATAACTGTGGTATCCCTGGTCACAAGTCAGTAGATTGTAAAAACAAAAACAAAGGGAAAAGATGTTTTAAGTGTAATCAATTCGGAAACCATATTGCCAAAGACTGTGACGTAGTAGTTAAGAAGTCCTCTAAAACTGAACATTCCTCAAACCTTTCTGATTTGGAAAATAAACCTATCACAGATAAAAAAATAGTTGAAACCGTGCTGATACAGAATAAAGAAATGAAGCTCCTATTAGACACTGGTTCAGATTTAACCATGATTAGTTACGACGCCTACCTGAAAATTGGTTCCCCAAAATTAAATTTTAACAGCTTGTCTGTGTCGGGAATTTCTGGTGAAGGTGTAACTCCCCTTGGTTTCTTTCACACTAAATTACAGTTGAAAGACTTTTTTGTGGAAACTGAAGTTTATGTATTTAGAAAATTATGCTATGAAGGAGTAATTGGGATGGACGTAATTAGTAAATTAAACATCTCAATCAGTAACAAAGGAATAGAGATTTTAGGCTTAAGAAAAAGTTTTCAAGTTGGCTATGCCGTAGTTGAAACCGAAACCACATCCGCTCAAGACTCCCAGGAATGCAAAATAAATGAAGCGCGTGAAGAAAAACAAAACAAAACTCGCGATGAAAAAGCAGAAATCACACCTGCCATTGAGACTAGCTGTCTCCGGCCGCCCGAAGAAAGGGAAAATAATTTTTTGTTTTGTTTGGCGAATGCAACCCAAAACGAAATCGATCTCACACACATAAAAGAAAGAAAACACCAAGACGAACTTTTATCGCTTCTTCAGAAATATATGCCTAACAAAAATAAAACAGTTGATGTAAAAATGAGCATCCGCCTTTCAAGTGATATACCGATTAGTTCCAATCCTAGGCGTTTGCCTCTAGTAGAGAAAAAAATTGTCGACGAACAAGTAACCCAATGGTTAGAGCAAGGAATTATTCGTAAAAGTGTTTCCGAATACAGTTCCCCAGTTGTGGTAGTAAAGAAAAAAGACGGCTCTGCAAGGTTATGTATTGACTATCGTCGCCTAAACAGAATAACTTTTCGAGAACATTTCCCCCTTCCATTAATTGACGACATTCTGGATAGTTTGCAAGATGCTAAAGTTTTTACCACATTGGATTTAAAGAATGGTTTCTTTCATGTGGACGTCGAGGAATGTAGTAAAAAGTACACAGCTTTTGTAACTCACTCAGGACAGTATGAATTCAATAAAATGAGCTTTGGACTGGCTAATAGCCCCAGCGTCTTTCAACGTTACGTTCATCACATTTTTAGTGACCTTTTAAAAGAAAACATCGTAAAGATTTACATGGATGATTTGATCATTCCGTCAGAAGATGCAGATCAGGGATTAGAAAACCTAAAACGTGTTTTGCGAGTCGCTTCCGACCACGGGTTAGAACTTAATATTAAGAAGTGTCAGTTCCTCCAAACAAAGATAGAATTTTTGGGACACGTCATTGAAAACGGGAAACTATCCCCATCCCCATCAAAAGTAAAAGCTGTTTTGAACTACCCTGAACTGAAAAGCACTAAAGATGTACAGCGGTTTCTTGGTCTAACAAGCTATTTTAGGAAGTTTATTCCAGCCTATTCTGCTATTGCGAAGCCCCTCAGCGACCTACTTCGTAAAGATGCCCCTTTCCAATTCTCTCCTTACCAGAAGGCTGCGTTCGAGAAACTTAAACAGGTGCTATCTAGTAACCCTTTTCTTGGCCTATTCTGCCAGAAAGCCCCAACAGAAATACACACAGACGCTAGCATAGATGGTGTGGGTGCTTGTTTAATGCAGAAATCCATGATAGACAACCAACTACATCCGGTTTACTACATGAGTAGGAAAACGTCCGAAACAGAACGCAAACTAACAAGTTACGAACTAGAAGTTATGGCTGTAGTTGAAGCCCTGAAAAAATTCAGACCATATGTGTTGGGTATCCCCATTAAAATCATCACAGACTGTAATGCTTTCAAACAAACGATGACTAAAAGAGACCTTTCAGCGAAAATCGCTCGGTGGGCCCTTATGTTAGAAGATTACGATTATACCATCGAACATCGTCAAGGTACGAAAATGCGGCATGTAGATGCATTAAGTAGGAACCCAGTTTCCATGCTAATACAAGATAGTCTATTACTACAGATAGGTAACTCCCAAAACACAGATGAAAAATCCCGAGTAATTAAAGAACTAATTAAAAGCGGTAAACAATGCGACGATTACATAATGAAGGGTGACCTCCTCTACAAGACGGTTAAAAGTAATGACGTAATAGTTATCCCAGAAGAAATGCAGATGTCCCTTATAAGAAGTGCCCATGAGAAAGGACATACAGGGGTTAAAAACACAGAAAAGCACATCGAGGATTACTATTTCATTCCCAAGCTTAGAGAAAAAATAGAAAAGGTCATTTCAAATTGCGTACACTGTATTCTTGTGAACCACAAACGCGGAAAGAAAGAAGGTTTCCTTCATCCCCTCCAAAAAGAAGACGCGCCTCTTAACACTTATCATATAGATTTTCTAGGACCCTTAGAGAGTACCAACAAAAACTACAAATATACTAACGAGCTACAGCAAACTATTAATTCAACGTATCAAAGAAGTATCGATGCTACCCCATTCGAACTACTCGTCGGAACTAAAATGAAAACAAAGACGTTAAACTTAAAAGACGCCCTTGAAGCCGAATTTCGAGAAATATTCAACCAAGATCGAGAAAAATTACGCAAAGATGCTAAAAGACAAATAATAAAAGTACAAGATCAAAATCGAAAAACCTATAATCTAAGAAGAAAACAACCTAAAGCTTAAACCAAAATATCTCGGACCTTACAAAATAACGAAAATTAAACCCAATGGCACGTATGACGTTCAGAAAGTCGGGTTTACTGAAGGACCTCTTAATACAACAACTTGTTCTGAATATATTAAACCTTGGTATTGTCCTCTTTAGAGCCGGAGCTGCTGCTTTTTCGTTCTCTTTTCAGAACTGCAGTCCTCCTATCTGATGTCTGTCTTCCTTTTCCTGTCGTGTCCTGTGAACTCTTCCTGTATCTACCCGTGATCCTGAGGGCAGAATCCATGTCAGGAACGGCCGAAGTTGTGGTGCCTCACCAACTCCTAGAGGGCGCCACCAGGACATACCTAGAGGGCGCCACCATGACACTGCTTATCCACTCCAGCTGCCGTGGGCTTTCCCCAGAGGAGATTGGAGAAGGAGACGGGACTAGCCAGACGACCAGACGAGCGAGACGCGCTTGTCTTACGACGTGTAACTCAACCAATGTACCCACTCTTGTAAATAGTCTACTCTAATATATATCTTTATCACCCAACTCCGTGTCTTATTTTGAACCTCCCACAGTATTAACATCCTCAAAATTTTGAAATTAGCTACAGTAATTTTCAAAACATTCTTGTAATTGTTTTAACTCGTTAATCCTATAGCCACTTTTTCTTACTCTACACACCCATGAATTGCACACGAAGATATCCTACACGAAGAGTCCCTAATGTCCAAAAATAAATTAAAACTCTATTTTATGAGTCAAATTTTGAAATATTTTCTGAAGTAGAGCGGTATAGATCCCCTTTTTAAGATTAGAGCTCAGAGTATTAACATCCTCAAAATTTTGAAATTAGCTACAGTAATTTTCAAAACATTCTTATAATTGTTTTAACTCGTTAATCCTATAGCCACTCTTTCTTACGCTACATACCCATGAATTGCTTCAGAAGAAGATAAGAAATAGATGCTCAGCCCCATAAAGAGACCGCCACTCGCATCCAGTATTGTAATC
This sequence comes from Tetragnatha montana, assembly GCA_963680715.1. Taxonomy (NCBI): domain Eukaryota; kingdom Metazoa; phylum Arthropoda; class Arachnida; order Araneae; family Tetragnathidae; genus Tetragnatha; species Tetragnatha montana. The sequence goes on from OY796675.1 coordinate 36,866,909, forward strand.
ACAGCCAGAAAAACCTTGTTCCAGCGTTATCGGCGCAGTTGACAAATGTTTTTTGTTGTGGTTGACAGCCGGAAGTCGGAAGTGTCGCCCCTCTGACACGGTTCCTACTTCCTGCTGCTGCATCGTCGGGTCCCCGGGGACAACTTTTTGTCTGGAGATGGGAGATTATTTTCTTTTGGTCGTCACCTGAATTTTCTCTTCGCCGGAATAAACTTCAATAATGAAAAATATAGCTTTGACGGAAATGGACGTTTTCGGGAAAGGGTTTGATGTGATAAAGGCGAAAGTTTTAAGAAGGAAATAGGTAGTTAAGATGTTCGACTGAGGTTATTTTTGTGCAAGGTTTAATAGCAAAATATAGATGGGTCTCAAATAGTGTAACTGAATCCAAATTACTTTAATTTATAATATCCTAAACAGCATCAATATTTTTTTAAATTATAGGTAGTACCTATTAGTACGTTTTAAAAGTTGTACCATTTTTCACTTGTTTGCATTTTGCATAAGTTTGTATAATGATTTTAATGGGGGAAAGGATAATTAAAGTACACACAAACATGATATTGGGCTATAAAATTCAGAATATAAAACCCAAAGTCTCAAACATTTACTGAACTTAATTGACTCACAAATAAACCTACAAAAAATTAAAGTCTTTAACAAAAATATGTTAAAAATAACAAAGAAAATAAAAAATTGAATGCGTACGTTTATGCAAAGATAAGATCGGATAAAAGTACTATGAGTACCGTGAGGCTATGAGTAGGCGCCCTGAAAGCATGGCAGAAATCGCAGAAAAATTACACAACTACCTTCGTAATGTGAAGAGTCCTCCAGCATGTCACCACTCTACTACAACCCACATTAAATTCAATCTTTTGAAATCCATGAAAAATCGCGCAGTGTTATTTTTCCAGGATTTTTTTGTTTAAACTTTTTCGAACTGAACGTTTAACTGTATAATTGTAAATTTAATTACAATTTATTTAATGTTTTTAATTTTTTTTGTATTTAGAGGGAGGGAAAACTCTATAGTAGTTAAGGGTTGAAACTCTAAAAAAAAGTTTCCTTCAAAAAGTCTCGCAGAGATAGAAAAAGGGATAATCGGAGGCTTAAAGAAATGGGAAGTATGATGGATGTCCCAGTATAGATCCTTGCACAGCTCTGATTTTTGACGTGTGTCAAAAATAGCAAGTGGTCTGCCTCAGCCATTATAACCATGACGTTTATTGCGATAACTTAGAAGTATTTCTAGACTATTAGTTCTGACTCTTAGTTCAAATAATCCATTTCCTGAATTTTATAAAATGTCTTATATTCTGAAACAGTTTCACCAAGTTTGGAAACTCTTCTGAATTATAAGCATTTTTAAATAGTAAGTGGGAAAACACACAATTGTTCTTGTATTCTAAAAAATTCTAGACTTAACCTAATATTTAAATATTTTTAAAGGGCGAAGTAAAGTTTAAGACAAAACAAAGAAGTTTTCATTTGAAAAGTTTTGGATACTTTCTAATTTTAAAATATACTACTGTAGGAAAAACATCTTTTACTCAAAAAAAACTTCCCCCGTCTTTAAATAACGCCCCCCCTTGTTTTTCATAACTATAAATCAATTCCCTGTTCTAAAAATTAAAAAAAGTGAAAATACAAAAAATTTAATGATTAAAAAGTAAATACTTTGACCTTAAAAAGTATATTTCAAGTAAACGCATTACTTCAACGGTATCCTTTAAAATGTGCAAAAGTTGTGAGTTGTTAATATTCATAGGTATTTCTTAAATCCATTGATCTGGAAAGTGACAAATTTTCATTTTTCTTAACACCTGTAACGCCTCGGTAGAACTAGAAACGCACGGAAAAATTAATCTGTCTTTTACAAATGAGCAGAGAATGTTTTTGCAGCTGCGCGTGACAGTTGTGACGGGTAAGCTTCTTCCAGCAGATTACACGTATAATAGAAAGCACTCCAATTTGTTTTTCTACAAGAGAGTGTGGTTCATCTGAGAGAAACTGGCGATGAAATCGTATATGGCCTGTGTTATTCGCAGTGAAACATTTTGTTACAAATTGAAATCATGTTGCTGCAGGAAATTTTGCAGCAACATAATGGAGAAACCTTATGCGGATTTTTAATGACATGTTTTGAATGGAGAAACATTGTTGAAAGCGTGTAGAAGACCCTATTTCATTTATGAATGTCTTTTAAATATTCGTGATTTGTTATAAGAATTGTATTGATTAATCTAAATATAAAGTAATACAAATTTGTACTTATAGAGCTTCCTATAGCACTTTGGATACATAATTTATTTATTCATATTGAAGTGATGATTGGAATTATTTTATTTAAGTCTAAAAATGTACGGGTACCAAATGCATAAGAAATTGTTTTCGTCAACTTAATGATCTGAACTCTTTCAAAAAGATTAACCACACGATACCTGGTATCTTGAGTGCCATTGTTTTTTTTTTTTAAATTGAGATTTATATTTTTTTGACAAATAAAGTTATTTTAAGCTTGAAAGTAATGCTTAAGAACAAAGTATTCCTCATATATTGCTTCTAAAGCTCAGAAACTCATAGGGAAACATTAAAATTTTATTGTAAATGTCAAGAGGTGTGTTACAATATTTGATTAAGTCTTTACTATTTATAAGCTGGATTAAGTTGCTAGACGCTTCCATAACATTCTCATATTTTATCATTTCTAATTTGTTTTTAATTTTTAAAACGATCATTTTATTTTATGCCATTGATTAATATTATAAATTTGAAACAAAAATTAAAAAAAAAATGCTTTTTAAATCCAACTATTTATTTCATGCACATAGAAATGTTGGTAGTTCCGTCGTAGCAAACAAAATAAAACCAGAAGTCTTTATTCATTTACTAGCACAAACCAGACCAATAGCAGAGCTTCACACTGAACAATTTCAGCTTGCAACCCACATCTCTGAATAGCAAAACCATACGGAGTTAACTGCAAACTCTCACAAAAGATTTCACTTTTATAGCCAAACTCTCTCCTCCACAAGCGGATTCATTCCCTGGTTATGAATTTCCTCGCCCTCCACACTGTTGAGTTCATTCGGGTTGAGTAGTCAAAGGAATGTGTTCCGGATAATCGTATCGGGTTTCTCAAAATCTCCTTCGGTTTACCCCGAGGCTTTTGCCAGCCGAACGAACCCCAGGTATGGCTCTCGGACTGGAAGTAACGCGAAAGAAGGTGGGGTAAAATTGCTTGCGTTTCGAATAGCGACTACTCGGGTTTCGGCAACTGGGAAATCTCTGCGGTGGTTGTCAACTGCGTTCAGGAATCGATGGAATTATGGGTGTCGGTTGGGTCTTTTTTTGAGTGAGGAGTGAAGTAGATTTACGATTAAAATAGCTAATTTTAATAGTAGTATTTGGTTTTTAGTATTTGGATACTAATTATTGACATTTTTATCACCCATTATATGAGTAAAATGGACTTTGACCAAAGCTGAGGAAAGTGAAATAGCCATTTTTGAACGGAAAATTCTTTGAGCCATTCTTGGTGGCGTAGAAATTAACAACGTTTGGAGAAGAATATATAATTTGGAGCTGTATAGGATTTATAAAGACCCAGATGTCATAAAATACATAAAAATTAAACTGAGCAGCACACATCTAGATGACGATTCCCGGTTAAAAGATATACTTCTTTATAAACCACTATCAAGCAGGAAAAGGGGAAGACCCAGATTAAGATGGCTTCCCCATCATTAAAATATCTAGGCATTTTATTTAATAAAAACTGGAAATTTAAAGATCATATTAACTCAATCTGTAGCAAATTAAGATATATTCTCTTCAAATTCTACCACCTAAAAAATTTTTTTGATTCTGATTTACTTCTAAAATTGTATTTTGCTTGGGTTCAATCTCGAATACAATACGGTATAATAATCTGGGGTGGAGACTACACCTCCAATATTTTACCATTAATTAACTTACAAAAGAAATTTTTACGTTATTTTCCTGAGAATAATCATCTTTTAAATGTGCATCAGTTATTTATGTTAAATAGTCTACTCTTTTTAAAAAAATTCCCATCATGGGCAACTATAAACTCTATAGTCTGTCTGTCCTCGCTTGGCACGTGTGGCAAACCTAAAATCACTACCCACGGCAGGAAAAGCAGTGGCGAGTGCAGGGTATCGGGTATCTAATAGAAGTGAGATAACCATCTTTATGGCTTTTTCACCACTGTTTTTTCTGCTGTGGGTACGGATTTTAGGTTTGCCACTTGTGCCAAGCGAGGACAGACAGACTATAACACTTCATACACTCTCCGCAGTCAAAATTATTTCTTAGTGCCTACCCCTCGTAAAGAAATATACAAAAAACATTTTCAATATCTTTCTGTTATTTTATTTAACAAACTACCAAGCCAAATTCAAACAGAATCTAATATCAGATTATTTAAAAAACTTTGTATTGCTTTTATTTTAGACCAAAATAATGTTGAAACCCTAATTTAATTTGTCAGATTTACATGCAATCTATGTTCTCTTACTCTTCCTATTATATAAATTTAATTGCCAGCCAAGCCATTCTCGTTTTATTATTTTTTTACTTTCTAAGTAAAAAGAAATAAATTCTTCTCCAATTCTTCCACTGTTTTTTTTTTTTTACCTGACTTAAATATACTAGATATGCCATTTGCCCATGGACGAGCAATTGCTCCTTTGGGATAGCCAAATATCAATGTTTATTATTATTTTCTTGTGTGTATGATTTTTTATGTGACTTTTTGAAAATAAATTTGATTGATTGATTGATTGATTGACTCTGTGGAGACTGATTTCCATGCCATTCAGGAGAGGAGTGGTGAGAAATAGAACGCTGTGGAGGACGATTCAGAAGAAGGCACTGGTCCATCCTGGGCTGTCTATCCAAATATGATGATGATATGAGTAACAACGTGTTGTTGCTACAACACTAAAACACAACCTTTTTTTCATTTTCATTAAAGTGCAGTGCAGTTTTGGAGTTCCTGGGTGTTTCTACACACCACGCCTGAACCGGCAATTTCCAATAGATATGTAGAAAACTATGCAATTCGTTGGGCGTATCTAGAAGAACGCCAATTTACTTGAACGCATTTTTCCTGAAACATCAGTTTTGCGTTTTTGGAAGGGGAGGGGGAAACTTTTTTTGGTAGTAATAGTGGTTTCCAAAAACGTTTGGAAAGTCGTATCAAGATCTTGCAATAGAGCTTTATATCGTTCAAATATTCCACAAATTAAGAGTTTTAAATAAACTCGTGGTACTCTTAAGAGTTAAAGGAAAAAAAATAAATTCAGATTCAATTGTAACATAACTAACATTTTTAAAATGTTATAAAATTCTAAATTACTTATCCTAGAAGTTTTCTTTTATGATTTTGTTTTCAAAGTAAAAAAAAATTTAAAAAATAAAAAAGAGTGTTGTTTCTTATATTTAAGCAAAAAAATATTTAAAATTGTAGTAGGATTGATATTTTTAATAGATATATATAGAAATCTCTTAAATTATTTTTTCGCTTTTTAAAACATGTACTAGTCGTATAATGCCATCGTTTCCTCTAAAATATTTTATAGGTAATACACGTAAAAATCTTTTTATTTTATTAAAGCGTCCTTTTCCATAGAGATATGATATTAATAAACCTCAAAACTATTTCAGAGGTTTCCCTTTATCCGTTAGTCAGGCGGTTATACCTTTAACATGTAGCTAGCTCCCTCAAAGATAGGGGGAAATTAATAGCAGTGAATCTATTTCTATCCTGATAAAGCGTTACATTCACCCCGTATATATTAAGTCAAGAAAGGGTATTGAGATGAAAAACAGCTCGAGGAGAGCTATGAAATATTTATGTTACTCTAAACCTGCGAAACATAAACACTAGAAAATCAAGAAAGTGAAATATAAATACCATACGGCTGAAGATATGATTTCCTTTAAAACAGCTAAAATCGCAGGGCGAAAAATTTCACAACTCCGCTATTCTACTCCAAGCTTTTTCTGAAATACCATTTCTACTTCTGGTTTCTGTGTTTGTGCGGGGCATTAGATTTTAAAGGGAATCTTCTTTGAAGGAGTACAGTGTTCAAAAGATTCAATTCTAAGGGATGTATAAATGAAAAACATTATAGGATTTTTACCGCTCCACCTCAAATACCTTTTCAGCATGCATTATTTACTAGTATAGGATTTCGTATTTTTATCTGATATAAACTATGCATCTGTCTTCTAGGACGTTGAAATAAAAAGATGACGAATAGAAGCCAATAGTATTTCAAATCCAAATATGCTATTCGGACTTGGAGACCCGTTATGTATTGGACTTTACCAGCTATTGGGTATTTATCTTTTTGAATCCTTTTCACTATAGAGAGGAGGAATTCCATGGTGGGTTTTAGAGCGTGACCAACTAAAATAATACTTGAATGGTTGGAATAGGAGCAGTTCTGTGCTTTACATTTCAGCAAAATTCTGAACAAGTTGTTATTTCAAAGTATCATTAGAAAGCAATATTAAAACTTAAGAACAATAAAAATAATTAAACCAAACTAATTTATGCATTTTCTCCAATACCTTCTTACTATCATATCATTACTATAAATTTTAATACTTAACAAAACCATTTAGAGTTCAATACATTATAATATCATCAAATTTGTATGGCTGTCATTGACCTAACTGAACATTTTTATTGGCTATTTTGCAATTTTTGGCGACGTTTCTAATTTTTGACGTCTGAAAGAGAGTAGTGGTATATAACGCGACATTTAACGAAATTGAACCCACATTGGTATACCTGAATCAACTTACTTTTAGTTTCCATAACTTCTTTTCTGATACTAAACTTAAAATGGTAAAAAAAAATTGTCTTAAAGAATTTAAATATCTTACATTTAATTCATTTTTTTAATTGATTCATAAACAATGACGCATTTAATACATATATTTTTAATTTCGAGATTTAAGTTTAACACTCAACAATGTGTGCATGTATTTATTCAATAACCTTACAAACCGCATAGGGAATTCTACTTCGTCAAAGTCTGCTTTACTCAATCATCCACATGCACCTGACCGACTAACACCTGTCCCCAAATCATTTCCAAGAAATAACAATAAAGATATAGCTACCCAACATCAATTCGAAAGATTACCCCAGGACATCTTCAGCTCAAACACATGGGCCAACAGTCATGATTTTTCTCCCACTAGGCCTCTATCGGCAGAACACAAACATATCACCGTACCCTCCCCCCATTCATACTTTCCTAGAATTCCGTGTCAGTATCAAACCGTGCCATCAGAAAGCCAACCACTTGAACATCAAAGACCAACATTACTGATGATCAGATGGGCGAGGAAGACATGTGTGCTTCCTACTTGATGGGTTTGCTGCGAAAATATTTCTTTTCATGAACAATGAGGATGGTTTCTGGGATAGACTTGTACTGTGCGAATCTTGTATTTTGAGTTTCGAAATGATATATTGAATGGATTGGCGTGTTTTAATCCAGTATCTATTATATATAATTCTCTTACGTGGCTCACGAATTTGGCGGTATTTGTTTTCTCCCGTTGGCAACGGTTGGTTTGTTTTGGTTTCGTGTTTTGTTTACGTTTTGGCGATGTTACTTAAAGGATGAGTTTGTCCTATGCTTTTTATAATTACTCTTAATTTTTCGAGTAAAACGCTACAACTATTGTAGACGTTTTTTTATAAATTAACATTATATTTTTTTAGGTTGTCGGCAAAATACTCGACCTAAAAAAGGGGGTAATAGTGTCTAAAAGATTGAGAACTCCTGTTTTAAACTAACAACCTTTTTCGGTTGGTTTCTATTGTACAAGATCATCATGCATGAAATTTAAATCGTGATCATTTATGCATAAACTTTTTATAAAAAGTTATTTTTTTATCTTGTTGATAAACATTAGCTTATTTCTAATTCTTTTAAATATAGGAGGAAAAACAAGTTATTTTGTGGACTTTCTTAAAAATTATTCATGTGAAAGTTCCTGACGAGTTCTAAAAACGATAAAAGTAAAGACTTGCATAAAAATCAATAATTTCTAGTAGTTTTATTTTATACTAAAGTTTTAAAAATATTGAAGTATTTTATAGTCTTAAAAATAAAATATATAACCTATATATTTCAAAAACAGAAAACAATTCAAAAAGAAAGTAACTATGAATACCATAATGTGAAAAGCTCTGTAAAAGCAATACCAAAACAAAACCCATATCCAATAGCTTTAGGAAATAAAAACATTCTTACTAGACAACTCCAAACACAACAATAAATTTAATATGAGAGTTGCTTTGAGGTTTGCTCTTTTATAAAAACAATACAACTTCAAAAACCTTGGGAAACCAAATTTTCCCCTTCTATTTCTCTTAGCCATTTTAACTTCACTGTTACCCGCGAGTACTTTCGATAAGTGAAGGCCTCCATTGCCCTTTAGAGAGAGCATCCGAGGGTAAAAAGGACAACTGTCTTGACCAGGGGACACGAAAAAAAAGTCAAACCCTGCCCCAATAGGCTATTATTCCGCAGATTCTAATGGTTGGTCTAAAGATATACCTGGTGTGTCGTTTCGAATCGCAACACACAAGAAAACCCTCTTGGGTGGAAAGAAAGGACATCGTTGCAAGAGAAGGTTTTGTTTTCGGGTGTAGAATTTATGTTGCTCTGTTTGTTGTCAGTTTCTTTGCTTCCAATGAGGCGAGTTTTCTTTCTTCGTGAGATATGTGCTTCGAAAGCTTCCAGGAAACGGAGAAATATCTACTATCTAGAGACCATTAAACTCCTCGAAAATGTCTGATCCTTTCAAACGGTCTCGGATAAATTATGGATATGTGTTAGTTTTTCGAAGTCTTTATCAAAAGTTTAGGGGATGATGCTCTTTGGATGAGGAAGTTTTGTTTCGCAAATATTTTTGATTCTTCTATTCTCAAAGGGGTGTATCAGGCTGTTGGACTTCTCTTTTAAGAAATTTTATGTTGAATTAATGGTAGTTTGTTTTAAATTTTGTAATAGAAGAGACCGATTAGTTTTGAAGCAAAATTTATATTTTAGTTCTTATTTTTATGTGTGTTTTAATGTTTAGTTATTATGGTTTAAAGGGACAATATAAATTCAGTCACTGTATTAAATAAGTTAAGTAATCAATTGTATTCTATCAAATGAACTTGGTAATTTTTAAAAAACTGGGGCTTATGTGCATAAAATAATATATTTATGCCCACAGTTAACTGTATTAGATCAGTTAATTATTCAATTGAATCATTCATAAAATGTACTTGGTAATTTTTAAAAGGCTATGGATTATATTGGATGAAAGAATATGTTTATGCCCAGTATCTGTTTCCATCTTCCTGATATCCATCCTCCTTTAAGTAATAAAGCATATTTTTCTTACTTGAAGTAAAACTGAACATATGAAAATATACATTACTCTTAACATAGTTATTTTTTACGCGATATACAACGATTTTTTACGCAAAATACAACGAATAAAGATTTCACATTTTCTGAAGTAAAATTTAGTAAATTTAAAGTAAAATATCAATTTTATTATGTCTGACTGTGTAAGTAACAGAATCATAATAAACATGAATTATGTTACTTGATATGCGTTATCATTATACCTTCAATATCGAAAATAGAATTTTAGCTATGTAGTAATAATAAAGTTACCAACGTAAGCAAAGCGACTTGCTTCTTACTTTATACTTTAAAGTTTCCATGAAATGTAACTCAAAAAAGAAATCTTTCATTTCTTTCTCCTGCTTTTAAAGACATTGAAAGAGGTTGTCTCGTCCTTCTCTTCAGATAAGTTAGTGAAGGATGAGGTTTATACCTTTTCTGCTGAAAATATTGACATTAAGTGGGAAGAAGGCCAAGATTGATGAAAGGAATCTCTGTACGAATTTTTGCAAGGGATTTCAGAGCTTACTATCACTTCACAAAACTACCTTTTATTCCCGAAAAAAATCTTTTTGGAAAGTAGGTCAAAAAGTTCTATTGAATGTAAATTTAAAATGCATAAATTTTCATTTATTTTTTCCACAGGTGTGTTTAAGCTCCAATTTTCCATTCTTATTACTATTTCTGGTAGAATTAAAGAATGCAAATTTCCTTTTTATTAATTTTAAAACAAATGTTTTTATTCTGCAGAATAAGAATTATTCTTATTTTAATTTATTTATGTAATTTCATGGTACAAAATAATGAAAAATGTTTAATACTTCGAGATTATGTGAAAAAATCCTAATTGATACTTTTATTCAGTAATATTTCAATTTAAGGAAAGATTCTAAAAATAAATGACTTCAGAGTTTCAATTTTTTAAGATAATTAAATTATAATCACTTTCATCTTTAAACAACTATTCCTATCAAAACAAACTATCTATTAAGAAACACAAATCACAATATATGAATAAATTATTGATTTTTCATTACCGAGATTCTAAAAATATTTCACTACTTGAACAAAGCCTTTTTCACAACATCATTAAAAAGAATATCCTTTAATCTTAAAAACATATTTGTTATATTTCTCCCTTTCTCTGCCTTATAATTAAACCTACCTGCGCATACAAACAACAAATGCAATAAGTCCAGTTACGTCCTATACGAAAAAAACAATATTCAGGTGACTGCATTACCCAGCAACTTTTTTAAAACGGTTAAGCATTTTTAATTACGCACACAATAGAAAATTTTCACCTCAAGGCGGTTTCTTCATCACACTAAACAAAAACAATACACCCAAGACCTCTCCCTTTACTGCTTCGTAAGAACATCAAAAGCTGCATTGTTATGAAACTAAGCATTCATCTTTATCAAGCAATTATTAGATTTAAGATTTTTTACGGCGAAAGGTGAGCAGATAATTCTCAAGCTTTGTATAGATCGCGGGAAAAAATATGCACAAAAACATAATTACCTTTGTGAGCTGATTATGGACATCTCATTACAAGTTAGGTGAACATTACATGGGTGAACATCTGTCGAGCTCTGGGTAGGGATAATGAGGCTTATTTGCATCGGAATTTGAACTGTGGTTTTGAGGAGGGATAAATACCCAAGGTGCAGGGGGACAAGGAAAAAGGGGAGTGATTGAGATCGGCTTCTAATTATCTTAGGGCCAAGACCAAAGGGGATCTGGGTAGAATTTTAAATGAGGCGGGGAAGATTCTGGTTACAGAGGGAGAAAATCGGTGTTTTTTTGTGAAGGGGAAACTGTTTTGAGTATCCGTGTTTTTGGATGGGAGAAAGGGGAATTATTTTCCAATCAAAAACAGGTGCTTCGCGTTAAATTGGCGCGAAGGTGGGTTATTTCCGGATTTTTATCATTATCGGGGCGTTTTCGACTAGATGGACATGTGTTTATAAATAATTATGTTCGGAAAAGAAATCAGAATATTAAAAAATAGCAAGGCTTCTCATGGATTATGCCGGAGTTTAGAGTTAATACTATGTGTAGAGAGAGCATTGAAATACAAGATGATTCAGATGGTAGTTTCATGGTAAGCTTTGTTTTACAAACGACGCATGTCGCAAAGAGTCCTAGGAGTTCATTGATAAGAGTCCATTGATACGGCTTACATCGATCCTAATGGCAAAATAAACTAAATAATAATTAAAAATTAAAGGAGGCAGAACAAAAACATCTGTTCGTAAATTGTGTGCAATATCAGGCAAATAAACTAAGTTGATTTTCTTTTTGACATTTGCAATTTCAATTTGAAGTTCGCAATTTTCACCACAAATTATAACTCTGCATTTATGAAATCAACCGACAAGTTAATTTATTATCATTTTAATTCTTTAGTAGTTAAATAATTTTATGTGGGAAATGTGTTGGGAATAAAACATCTATTCGAGGAATGTTTGAAAACAATCCTCAAAAACTAAACAAAAGAATAACTGATAAACAACTATTCCTTTTTTCTGAATCAACTATTTTTCTATATCCTCCCATTCACCGAGCTTTAACTCCAAACAATCAAAATGATTAATTATAGTTATCAGAGTTCTCAAACGGACAGTTGAAATACAAACGGTGAACTCGTTCTGTAAAGAAGAATTGCCATCACGATAAGGAATAGTTGAGCTTGCGATTTCAGTTGTTTTCCTTTCCTTATCAACGGCTTATTTCTATATTAAAAACAGATAGAAGAAAATGATAAATTACTACTTTGGGTGGAAACAAACAGTGACATTTTGAAGAGAATGGTGAAGAACCATTTATACTCACAACACATCAATTTTCACTTAGCTTCGAAATGATCAATACTAACTTTGATTAATGTTGTCCTAAAAGATGCATTATTAACTGCGACCAAGATCCATCTGAGCTTTTATTCAATACGAATACGTCATTCTTCATTTGAAAATTCTTAGACTTGAAATTTTAAAAACTTAGTAACTTTACTTTTAATATTTCTAAGGAAAAAAATTATTGGAAGATGAATCATGCGGTTGTTACATAATTTTTTTAAAAGTGTTTAAAAATTTGGGATTGAAAAGGATTGTTTCAGAGATAATTTAAAATTTATTCTATCAATCCAACGCATATTTATTTTAACTATTGTTTGAACTCATCAAAAATGTTTACTTAAATTTAAATTTTTATTTTATCAAAATACTTAAATATTAGTTCGTATTAAGCTTTTATAAACTAAAATTTTAAATATTTACTTAAGTTTATAAATTTTCCTATACTCTTGTAACTATAAAAATCTTAAACTGATTAAGTTAAATTTTTATAAGAATATTAATTTTAGAACTAAAAACATAAAGAAACATACTTAAGGATGTTAAAATACAAAATAGATTTTTGAATCCGTATAAAACAATCCGTTTGAAACAACCAGTTTTGTATGCTTATACAAAGTAAGCAAATAAAATCAAGAGATTCAAGCAAGAGATTAGTGTTCCTTTTCAACAATTAATTAAATTAATCATTTATTTGTATTACGAATGTCTTCATACCCCCTTTCTTTCCTTTGATAACAAAACACTAACAAACTCAATATTTCCCATTTGCATTTTGTATCCAATTAAAAGTTGTTGTTTTCCAAGGGATTTTTGTTTACCTAGGGACAAAAGGTAGTATTTCCCGAAACAGTGAAAACAATTACAACTTCACTTAATTTACGGCAGTGTCCCAATAGCTTTGAGTACATTAAGAAAATAAATATTGAACTTTAATGCAAAGAATAGTGAGACTGTTAGATCATCAGTTTTGTTTTCAGATCTATATTAATTCAATTTAAAGGTGTAAGGGGTGTAATTTTTTTTCGATTTATAGTTATTTATCTGGTAATTAATTTGTTAGGTTTATAGAGCATTTTCAATCACATGACTCGGACCTAACAACGGCCTTAGCAACAGAAGATGTTACAGTTTTTTGCCCTACAGAGGTTAACAGTTACAGAAAATGACTAGCCGTGGAATTCTTCTATTGGCGCATTGCAATCACGTGACCAAATACCTAAAAACCGCCTTAGCAACAGATAAACAACGGCCTTAGCAACAGATAAAAGCCCTACAGAAGGTACACAGTTAAAAGAAAATAACCGGTTGTGACGTCACCTGAAAACACTCTATTTACTTACAACAGTGTATTTTTAAAATATTATCAAATCATATTTTTTGGCAGCTTTACCTCAAATTCGCACAATTTTGTTGTTTACAACCTTTTTTTACTTTTGGAATCACTCTTGACTTCATGAAAATATTAAATTAGAAAAAGAAAGTTAAAACAGCTTTTTCTGCATTATTCCCCTTAACTAATTGAAACTAATCTAGTTTAATTCAGATATTGATGCAGAAGTTACAAAATCCAAACCAACAGTCCCTATCACCAAAAATTGTGTTTTAAAAGGGACCCTTAGTGAAAAAAAAATTGTAAGTGAATTATATATTTTTTTTGAGTAATTCAGAAAATCAACTTCCCTGAGATGTTTATTTTGTTTCGGGAATACCGGTTTTACCAATAAACAACAGGAAAAAATATTTACTTATTAGGGTCCGGGCTGCTCCTTAAGTGACAATATATATCACTAACTTAAATTACTTGTTGAATATTAATGTTCAAACGATAGTTCCTCATCATACAGTTCAGAAAATTTCACGACAAATAAATTAACCTACTTATTTCCGTCGAAATACCTATTTACGAGCACATCAATCTAAAACGAGGTGCAGAGCGATTCACTACCCAATTTGGGTGCTGGAATCTGTGAGGATATTCTAAAGCGTTGATGGCCCCGCTTACAGCCACGTTAGTACAGTTCCTCATCAATCATCCCATCAGGCCACGGTCTCTCTCTCTATACAGACCGCCTAGAGAGCAATGCGGGCCGATGTTGAATCACTGCTAACACTCCCTGAACTGTTACCATAATATTGGCAGTCTGAGCTAGCTATCCGAAACGGACAGATCACTAAGGGTCATTGGGTTAGAATGCCGGTTTAATGCTGGTGTTTAGTAGAATTAAATGAATGATGAACGTTTGTTATAATAAGAGTTTCTGTGTTTTCATTAAGTAGTTTTGAGAAGAGGTAACCTTTTTGACAATCACAAGTATGCTAAATTTTACGAGACCTGGAGTGTGTATTTCAAATTTTAAATTGTATTGCTACTACAATAATCGTGTACTATATAATAATAAATGCGATGTTTTTTATAGCTAAGAAAGGATTAGATGAAGTTAAATAATTCCATTTTGTTATTCTAAGATCCATACTTAATTTTAAAGCATTGCACGACGATCATTTATGTTCTAATGCGCGGAAAAATACGGAAGGAGCCATTCCCCCGTGTATTAAATGTATAACTGGAAACGAGGTGTTACATATAAAAGTTCGTGAAGCAAAATTATTCCAGGAACTTAAAATGCATTTTTTTTATTATCTTAATATCCTCAGTTTTTTGCACTTTTTCAGGCATGGAGTTTTTGTAGAAGAAGTTTGGATTTCATTAAATTACTGCTAATTAATTTAAAAATTAGGTTTCTATAGGATAATTGGAATGTTTCTCCCAGTTTATTTAAAAAATATTGTTGAAAAAGGTGATTTGTTGGGACAGAATTGTAATTAAGGGGGAAAAAAGAAAATAATTTAAGGTTATTATTAACTCCTTGGCCCCTCGCCCCTATAATTATAACAAATGCTAACTAAGGGGAAGAATAACAATTATAGAAGCAATACATAGGGGAGAGTGGGGAACCCTTGAGACATGGCCCACCTTTGAACACTTCACTTTTCAGACGCAATTTTATTACTGTTATGATCTTGAGCTTATAGGTACTAATAATTTTTTTACTAAACCTAAATTAGAAATTTTAACTTGTAATATCCAAAGCGTCAAATGGGGAAGCTTGGGATATACCCAAAGATACCCCAAATCTCTAATGAGTAAAAAACATGTTTTTATAACAAAATTAAGTAATTTAAGAATTTAGTGGATTATAATTTAAAACTTTGTATACCTGGACGGAAGCAAAAAAATCAGTAATTTGTCTCCTGACAAAAATGAGGACATTAGGAAAAAATGAAAAACTTTTGATGGTAATTTTAAGATTATTTAACACAGATTTTTAATTAATTAGTGTTATTTATGTATTTTCAGAATAAAATTTATATTGTGTGTGCTATTATTGAAAGTGTCTCAAAGTGGGCCACTGGGGGGAGGGCACATTGGGACCCTTAAACAGATTTTTTAATTTCTTATTATAAATTCCCTAAAATATATAATTTGCCAGAAATTTTTAATAGATCGTGTTTAAGGAGTATATTTAATATAATAGCTTTATTTGAATAAATCTAATTGTATAAAATAATCGAAAAATAATTTAATAAAACGTATCCCAAGGTGCCCCACTCTCTCCTACTATCTAACTGAACTGGTAAACAAGTAATACATAGGTAAATAGTTTACTTAAACTTAAATTTAACATTTATTTTTAAAGGTTATATCATACATTTCTAACAGCAAAGATTTTTATACCTATGCAAAATAGAATCCTCCTCCTGATAATATCTTTTCCAGGCACATTTGCGTGTTAATAAATTGAAGATGCGCCTAGGCTATTTGCAACTGAAAACTCCTCCGAAATATATTTCTTTCATACCCATTTCTCCCTAAAGAATGTGCACAAAAGCAAAAAGAGATCGTTTCCTTACAGTATTGAAATCTAGATATGAAGTCCCTTTCCAGTGAGTCCTCATACTTCAGTTTCCCTATCTCTCCTTTTCAGTGATAAGGGATGTTATGATCCTTTAGCGCTGCAAAATGTACGCAGATTAGATTTTCTCTCTCGCAGACGAGGTAGGCTTACTTCAAAAGGCTTCAGATTGAAAACATTTCATTTACCGATTGCAATTTATTTCTTCCCTCCTTTGGCACCACGTTTGAATTTTTCACGTGTACGTCCATAGTAATCAAGAAAAAAGCTGGGAGAAAGATTTTAAATCAAGTTTCCTTCCTGAACATTTGGAGGACTTATTTTTCAGGGTACCCTCAAATGGATTTCGGACAGAAAGTTTTCAGTTTTCCGTCTTGTATTACGAACTTAGTTGGGTTTAAGTCTTCAGGCCTCCAAATAATCTGAGAGATGAGACGTGTGCCAACCTTTTAGATTTTTCGTTCCAAAGAAATGTAATTTTTTGGTATTAAGCATGAGGAATTCTAACACCGGTATTCCTGAAATATAAGAACTTGTCAAAACCAAAATATTGAGGAACGCTACAGAGATTGTTCAGTTCAGTTTATCTGTCAAATTTTTTGCAAGTAATATATGAATTTTTATCTAATGAGTAAATTCTCTTGCTGCTCAAGATCTTTTAAGAGATACATTTTCTTTATCATTTTCTGTAACAAACTTACACGACATAGTAATGTATTTGTATCATCTGGCTTTATACGAGTAAAGTATATATATTTTAAATTGAATTTTGTTATTACCAAGGAGAAAAATATGTAGGATTGTATATTAAATGTTTATATTCATTCGCATCGTGTATGAAGACCCCCGCTTTAGTTTACATTATATATTATTCTAAATAAGGGAAATTACTTCATATAATTACTTTAGCTATATTCAGACGATATCTTTAAATTTATAAATTCTAGTGAATTTGAGAAACATATTGATCATAAAATATATTTTTGGAGCCATTAAACTTTCGCTGAATTTTTGGAAATACACCGGTACTCTAAATATGAAAATCTACTTCGAAATCACTTTCGAAGTATCAGGTCTATCTTGTATCATATAAACTATCATGTACAAACTATCATGTATATTTTTAATTAATGTGTTGAAGAATTTTTAAAATCTTCTTTAAATTGAAAATTACTATGTATAAAATTTATGTTTTTAAATTTATATTTTTTTAGTTTTGGAATCCATCCTTCATATTGTTACTTAGAACTTCACTTGAAATACATGGAAAGTTATTTTAATGAACCAAATTCAAATACGACTTTGCGTAAAAATTTCTTTTAAGTATTAATAATTATATAATTGGAATTCTTCTAATTTTTTTTAAATTTAAATTACCACAAGCTATAAAATGATTACTTTTTTATAAATACCTACTCAATCTTGCTAATATTCTACTAATATATTTGTTATACCTACTAAATTAAGATTCCTTTATAAATATTATAATGACTTGTTTATTATAATTTGGTTTACAACTAAGTAATAAACCAAATTAATTAACTGAAATAAATTAAATTCCATAATTTAACATAAATCGTAATACAATGAATAAATTACAATGAATAAAGCCAAAAATATATTTTTCATATTATGGAAAATTTAATAATACCTATACTTTACATGACGGGAATTTCATTTTCTTTATTAAATAGTTTTTCATATTTAGAATTAGTTCCATATTTTAAAGTACGTTTCAACCACTCGACTCTTCTAGCGAAAAATAACATATTTAAAATAGAAAAAAATAGGGACTCAAAAACTTTTCTGTGTAAAAAATATTTCAGTGCATTTGAGATAGGGTATATAACTCCAATAACCTTTATAGACTTCTGGAATATAAAAACATGTAAATAATAATAAACAATAAAGTTGAGAATTCCCTAAAGGGCTGCACTATAAATTTGTTAGCAATATTTTGTCATTGAGTGTATTCTAGAACTTATTTCTCAAGGGGATATCAAATTTATTTAATAAATAACTTAATATTTTAAAAAAACATTAATCTAAAGTTTCGAATCCTATTTATCTCTGTCTTATATCTCTCCATAATAAACATATTCTGGAAACACACTGTTTCCAGTTTTAGAGTATTTGGAAATATTTATTTCGTTTCCCCTTAGAACATTTATGTGTCTCAAAATTTTAAATCAAATTAGGGGAGATCAGGCTAATACGACATACCACTTTTTCAAAGCAACCGTAAAAGACTAATTAAATAGATTTCCTGTAGTTTTCTAAGCCAATGAAATGTTTATTTAATGCTCTAACACCCCCTAATTGGGTATATCATAATCTTTCTTTTTCCTTTTCAAACTTAGGTACTTTTCTAAAAAAGTAGAAAATATGTCATTTTACCTGGTATAAGGATAAAATGACGTAGTAAATATTTAGTAGGAAAAAAAATAGTTTCTTTGGCAAAAGCAATTTTATTTGATCCCAAATAATAACTATATTAGTAGTTAAGCACTTAAGCATAATCTATGATTAATTTTTTGGGGAAAGATAACTAGCTAATTTAAAAATACAACTGTAATGTGCTTATAAAACAAAATTTTAGTTTTTTTCTTTCATAGGAGGCGTTAAAGTTAACAGAGTATGCATTTTTTCTGAGTTAATGTCGCTTAAGATTAAGTTCTGAGGGATAGGACCTATTTCAGCAACTGAGGATTCAGAATGACATACTATGTCATACTATACCAATGAGTTTTATGTCATTTTACCCTTAAAGGTGTAATTTAATGTATTTTCAATTTTTCGTAAAACAAAAAGTAAAAGCAACTACCTACCGCATGAAATATATTCTCAATTAAACACACATTCACACAAGAATGAATCTTAGTTTAAGTAAATGAAAGGATATGTGTATAAGAGAAAGCTCATCATAAAAACACAAAAAAAAATATTTTGACACTCACGATTTTTACTTTTGTTCATCACAAGGTAAGAAATGCCTTTCAAACAATGGCGTCTGTTTGTATCATTTTGGAAGCAATAAAAGAAGAAAAAAATCGCCTGATACCTGCTGACATTCTACTAAATTTCAAGAAAATCAAAAAAGTCATTTTACCCGAGGATGTCGTATTAGCCTGATTTCCCCTACTATTGTGTATGTCTATTTGTAATTTTAAATCTTATAAATTTCCAACTATAGAGACATATTTCGGTTCAAATTTTATGTGGATTTTTAAAGGAAATAAAAATCTTAAAATAAATAAATTAAAGAAATAAAAAAGTGATTAAAATAAATAGTAGTTGAAATAAATTCTAAAAGGAGAAACATCTTATTTAAACATTTTAGGCGACTGATTTGGTTTAAAAAGATATTTTGTTTTTAAATCATAAAGAATTACTTTATTTTTAAGGTTTTTTCTTTTTTTTTTTCAAAATAATTAGTTGTTTAATTAGCAGATTTTTAATATAGTCCTTTTTAAAAAAAATCACACTGTACGTGTATGTTAATGAGAAAAGCTGAATTCTATTCTTCATGTCTTTATTTTTTACATTTTAAGTTTTACTATACTTACGTTTTTACGACGTCTTGAAGAATGAAATTCCCTATCCCTCCTCCTTATCCCTTTATTGAACAGAGAGTTTTTTTCAACGATAACAAAAAGTCTACAAACAATGATGTACTGCTGCATTATGATACTTTACAGATGAATTTAAGAACACAAAAAGTTTGTCTAAATCTTTACGTACAAGAAAATAGCAATTATCACAATATAATTTTTTAGAAATATACCAAAATAAAAAGTTTTATTCTACTGAAGTTGGAGAACCTACTTGTCAATAAATGTGATACCTCAATGGATACCTTCCTAACAAGATGAGTTTTGTGCTTCTATAATCCAAGGAATCAAAAGTATCATTTTACAATAATTAATCCCGAGATTATGTAGTATACATCATGTGAACACCCATTTATTTATTTTGTATACTACCGTATCATCTTTAATCATTCATAATCAAGACATATTTCTTTCAACATGAGTGACTGGTTAGACTGAATAGACTGCTGATAAATTGCTCGCTTCATGGCTTAGATACCAAACTGGGGCACAAGTCTATGGTAAATGACTCTGCATAAGGTTAACGTCTCATTACTACCCACTATTATATAATGTTAAATGATATACAATCCCTTCACCAATTCCATCTGCTGTATTATTTACTTCCGCATGAATGTGATAGAGATAACAGTCACACATGGTTTCTATCTTATCAATGCCCACATTTAGAATCACTCGCTAAATGCGGCTTATACATCACACACATACTATAGATTCCTTCTTTGTATGGTATAAGTGCAGAGGAGCAGAGGTACAATTTTACATTAAAACAACCTACATCCAGCCATTTAAACATCATTTTAATGACGGACGAATTTAACTTATTAAATAACATAGTTGTAAAGGCAAAATATTATAAATTAAACATGCTTAAAATACGTTATGCTCGCTTTTAACTGTCCAGTATGAGCAAGGGGATTTGCCAGTAAAGTAAAAATCCGGTTAAAATAAAAATTAATGTATAAGCGCATTTTTTTTATTAGAGAGTAGATAGTGAGAGATTAAAGAATAATATAATAATTACTTAAATTTAATTCATATGTTTGAGTAAGAAATGCTTTTATAAATTCGTAATTTTTCCTACATTCTAAAGGTTTTGTTTTAAATCAACTACCTGATGCATAATTTATCCATTTTTCCCTTTGCACTTAGAGTAATACAGCATCGGTAAAATCGGAAAATTAGTATATATGTACCAAGAAACATAGCATTAATTTCCCCTGTGCGTAATATGTTTTTATCTTTTAGTAAAACGTTATGTTCCTCTTCTTAAATCACTAATTTATTCTACAGATGCCTTTGAAACTCAAATTGTGATTGCTAAGTCACTCAGTAGATGCATAAAACCTCAGAATAAATGGTTATGCCACATAATAAGATTAATAAAGAATTTTAAAATTGAATAAATTATAAGTAAAATTTCAAGTGTGGAATTTAAAATGCTTGCATTTAAATTGCAATAATGACTGTATTTTCTATTATTCGTAATGAAATAAGAAATACTTACTAATAAGTTTTAAATTTCAAAGTAGGAAAATGAAATAATACCTATGGAAATAATAAAATAAGTAATAAAATTTACAAAATATTCAAGGAGTTTAGTTTTAGTTTATTTAATAAGTTAGTGCCATATAACTGAACAATTTTTAAAATAATGAAAGCATCTTAGAAGAATTGCGTAAATTTAGGAACTGCTACAAAGAGGGTTTTCTGTGTTTATTGACTAAAATATTTCATCGAGTGACTAGATATTTGTCTGCCTTTCCTTCTCTAGACAGGTTTAATTACAGTTTCAGCTTATTATAAATGTTCAATCCAGATTAAATGGTATAATTTTAATAATACCTTTTAAATAAAAGTCAATAAACTCATTCATCCATAAATAGTTTTAACCAAGCTTTAGATGTCTATCGAATTTCTCAGTTTTAAATTTCTTCATTGTTATAAAGTTTCTGTCTAAATTCCAAATATAGTTTAACATGGTAATAAAATAATTACATAAATGAAACCCATTTATATTAGTCATTGTACATTGTACTATGGCAGATTTTTAATTATTATAAGTAACCATTGTAACATTAAAGAACTTTACGAAGATTTTCTAAGCAGAAAACTTGGATTATTTATCTGTGTTAATAACACCCCTTCGATTAAGGGAAACTGCTTCAGAATAAATCAGTCCAAGAAAAAATCACTTATTTGGAGATTTTTATAAAAAAATACCCTCTTAAAAACTTTGCCACGTACTATTTATTCTCATATATTTCGTAAAAATCGTTACGAAATTAAAATCCATCGCACTTTTTTGCTTGACCAACAAATTTCATTGTACTGTCTCCCTAACAAACCAATACTGGAGTATCATCACGCCTCAAGTATTTTTAATCCTCGTCCTAGACGGTCGATGCCCCCTTATTTGGGATGCGCCCTGCTTTCTTAAGCCCCGACTTCTTCTTGGAGCGGCTCAATATCTGCACCGAAGTGATAGATAAACACAAAGGACTCTCCAGAGAATTCCATGCATTTACATGTGTTGATTTAGTTGCTGCTAGCCGCGGAGGGATTCGCATAAGATGATTACCTTCCAGCTTCTCTGATCTTCAAACGGAATACGAATCATCCCATGGGTAAAACAGAGGCATCGGAATCCTTCGGTCCCTACTTTATGCGTTTTCGCCCAACGCCATTTCTAATTGGCGAGTTTAATTTTGAATGGGTGTTTTGCCTTTGAAGATGCTGCAGGTTTTCATTTAAACGCGGAAGATTATTTTTCGAGTAGAGAGATCCGCTGAAATATCAATTAAGGTAGGCTAACCCTCCTGTTTGGGGAAGAGTTATCCCGCCTTTCCTTTGGAGATTTGATTCCGCGTGTGGCGCGAATTATGTGTAACTAACGAAATGGGACGACATTTAAAGAGGGATATAAATTTTACATTTAATTAGGGTAGTGAAATTAAGAGAGTATTCGTTTTAAATATTAGCCTTGCATTTTAATTATTTGGATTTGAAATTCCAATATGCCATAATGGTTCATGCAACGGCTAATTTCTAATAACTAATATGATAGTTGGTAAAAAAAAAATATTATTTTTCTACAAATAAAACAATTATTATTAATACAGTAATTATTTTCAAATTTGAGAGGAGAAAACCCGAAAAAATTAAATAAAACTACTAACACACAGTAAAAAACGTGTGCATAAAGTAATAATCATATCCGTCATAAAAAAAACACTGAATTTCAATGTGATATATAGTAATTTTTACTGCTATAAATATTAAGGATATGCTTCTTTGCCAGCATCTTTTTGTGTACTACTACTTTTCTTACGATACTACAGAAAGGACTCCAAACACTTTTTTTACTCGTTCTTGCCACTCAGCAACGTAGTCAGTGTGAATAATGTATGCGGCCGTTGAGAATAGGCTGACGTACTTAAAGTGTGAAAGAACCAAACCTGATTTACGGCTTTATGTCCACCCTTCCAGAATTAGATCAAGAACTTCTATCCCTTCAGTCCCTAAAAGCTCTTACAGCGAGAACGTATTCACATACTTGCCGGACTAAACTAAAAGGTTTGCTACCGAAACTTATGTATAGATATTCGGAAAAGACCTGGTATGGGATGCAGTGATCGATATAAAAGTTTTAAATGCAGCTAAATATATTATTTTGCACGAAGTTTGTTACACGGGATCTGTTTTATAAACTGTACTATTTTGTAATTTTTAAAACAGTTTGTTTTCCCCAAGATCTTTAGTATGTACCGTTAAAAGAAGTTTGGATTTATTAGTGTGAAAATTATATTACATAAATTATAAATATTAACTCAGATTTCATAAGTTTCTTCTTTCATTCTTACCAAATATGTAAAAAATAGTTTTTTATACCTTTTCATAGACATACCTATACTCTTCATGTTATTTACAAATTTGTCAGTAATAGTAAAAACATAAAAATCCAGTATTAAACGTTGATAAATTACAGCTAAAGCCAATCTAATTCCAAAGCATTAGAGCACGTACTTTAGTAATATTTTCGTTGCGCATCATACATTTTTATTCCAAACACATGGTGTTTTTAAATCGACCGTATAGGAATACCATAAAAAATCCATTTCATCTGAATTCGATTTTGGAAATGATCATCGCTGATATATACTTAAAATATTTCCCAGGAGATAAAGGTCATTGGCTTACATCGATAAAACAAAATAAAAACTATCTTGAAGTGTAGAACAACTGGATCATTGATTTTTCTGGCTGTCTTTATTTTCTAATCCTTATCACGGTTGTGAAAGATGTTAACCTTTTACCTGCCGATGTTCCCAAATGGGAACATCACTTTAGGGAATTTTTTCACCACTTAATTTTTCATGCAGGAATTTGATATTTGTTAGTAAGAAACTCAAAGATATGAAGTTATTTTACATGCAAAAGTTTTTCACGTGCAATTTAATCCTTTTTGTGGAATTTATATCAAAATAACAGATTTTTGGCTCTTCCAAAAGTTGCACAAGTTTCAATTTATGATAAATTTAAATAAATTTAGTTTTAAATAATTATGCTGTGTTTAGGTAGCTTAAGTACACATCTTTTCAATTGGCTTGGCAGAATAGCTTCATATTCCAATTTTGGAGAGTAATTACCAATTCAACGTATATGTTCCCAAATGGGAACATCGGCGTTTGGGGTATAGTTTTTGAGGGGATTTTTATAACATGTAAAAATTCAAGTTATTTCTTATTTTCTTTAGTTGTTTGAACCTTTTCTGTCTGAAAGGATCTAAACAGGTTAATCATGCTGTTTTAAATTCCTAAATCAATAATTTTAATTTTTTTCACCTGATTTATGGAGGAATAAATGCCAAATCTTTATAGCAATTCCTACTTTTGTATATTTTTCTAACTCCCCGACCGATTTAATTTCAGTAATTATTGTTAAGGGTTATGCAAAAGGCATATTTGGAGTGTTTCTGAGGACTTGGGTACTTATTTTGTTCAAGAGCTCTTTTTTACATAAAAATTTTAGGTATAAATTTGAAGAATTTTGAAAATAATGAAAAGTGTGTATAGCTAAAAACACTCTTCTAACGTAAGTTGGATGTAAGGGATAAGTTGTTTAGTTTGGAATCTTCCATGAGAAACGCAGATTTAACAAATTGATGGAGATAGTTATGATTATCACTTTTGAAAGCTAATTAAATTTGAATGCAATTCATGGATTTTATGCTAGATATTCGGATACAACAGTAATTAAAACTAATTTTTCACTCAGAAAGATAACTGTTTAGCTTTGAAACGCATGGGAACATTCTTTCGTATTTTTTATACCGAAAAATTACCCATTGTGCAATAAAAATGTATGGAAAAGTGTCACGACTGTAATAAATATGTAAATTTTTTCTTATGAAAATCTATAAAATTTTACCCAATCGTCCAACCATGGGAATTAAATATGAAGAAATAGTCCAAGATCATAAAAATGTTCAAAATTATTAAGTAGAAACCTATTTCAGTAGTTTTACTTGAATTAATTTTGAAATAAATGCCTTTTGGAAATCCTCCTAAAAATTTCACTCCAAACGCCGATGTTCCCAAATGGGAACATCCTCAAAATCCTACTTAGGATTTTTTTTCTGCCAAAAAACGTCAAGATTGGTTTTAGTAATGATGAAACAAGCCATTTAAGCCAAAAATCCGAACCTTTAATTTGAAATTTGAATTGCGGCGTTTAAAAGGTTAAATGAGAAGGAAATAATTTATATTTGCAATTTTATAAGTTAGAGAAAATAGAATTGCACCCAAGATTTTTTCCGATTGAATCAAATTTTTTTTAGGGTTTGCCAAATACTGGAAGCCATTAATAGTGCTCAGTGTGATGTAATAAAATGTGAACTAAATATAATTATTTAAAAAAGTTGTAAGCTCAGATCCTTACTTTAAATTACCTTATGCTTGTATCTTATACTTAAGAAACTAATGTACTATAAAATTGTTAAATTAATCCCAAGAAGATTTTTCTACTAATAAAATTATAAAATCAAGACACATATGAATGTAGTTATAACTTATTAGTCGAACAACAGAAATTAAACCCTTGTATTAAAAAATAATTATTTGCTAATAGGGTTATGCTTTCTGTTTCATTACAGAGTTTTAAAAAATTTTAAAGTATCATTCAAAAAATTCGAATTTATGGACATATCGATTGATCTTTGATGTTTTCTTGATATTTTTATAGTTCTAGATAAAAATATCAAGAACTACACAAATATCGAACTAGGTTGATAAGTTAAGGAAGTGATTATATTACAAATTAAATCAGATCAATTAGATTTTTAACTATTTGACGTTTATATATGAATATAACGACGTAAAAATGCATCATTATCAGTGGTTTCATCTTTTTAAGGAGCTGTAAATTATTCTGTTTTTTAAGATTAGTTTTTGCTATCAGTATGCTTCTCAGTCATTTTTACGCTTCATCAATTAAGCAAATCCTCCAGGGCATAGGTCCGATGCAAAGAAAACCGGCAGCACTTCATATTTATTCAAGGGACTGAAAAGCCCTTATCAATAAGCTTCAGTTAACAAGCATCATTCTTTTCCAGTCTTCGTTTGATTCAGGGGTTTTTCAGCTTCTTTTTTTTTGGCAGAGTTAGTTTTTGTCAGAAAATAACGAAACTCGTAATTAAAAACTATTGTACAGGGCGGATGTTGTAACTCGAAAAAGTCTAGCGAAATTTGCTGTTTGGAGATAACACTGACTGATGAGTTCGAAACGAAAATTAATGGCGTATTTGTTCTTTGGAAGTGATAATGTCAGTGAACTTTTGTGGAAGTTTTTTCTGTTCGTCTGGTTTTACGTCTGAATGTAATTGAATTAAAAACGTAATTTGATGCGATTTTGGTAAAAAGAGAACTTTTGAGAATAAAATAAAGCTTGTTTTCAAAATCTTTTGCTATTATTTTTTTAGTTCTCTATGTTTAAAACTATGTAAAGTTATAGTGATACTTTCAAGATGGAAACTATTCATTTTTAATTTTTTGGAATTTACTTTTTAAGTTTAATAATTAATTTTAATTTCTGTGCAGAAAAAAATGTATGCATTTTAATTTCACAAACACATGATATTTTATGAATCTGAATACACAGAAATAGATACCCCACACCTGACTACTTTTAGACACTCTAAGCATTTCAGTAAATTTGAAGATAATTTTGTCCATTGAATACTTTTAAGGAGGTCACTTGAAAACATAAAGTAATGGGATGAAATTTCAACATTTTACTTATTTTTAACTTAGTATTTTTCTTCTGAAGACTAAATTTATTTATTTTTTAGTAATTGCAAAACATAGAAAGTCAAACAAAACTTTTTAATACTGTATACAGGGTGTTTCTAAAGTCCCTTTTACGGATTTTATTTGGAAACAAGGTCTCCTAGGGTCATGGAAGTAAGATCTACTCTTAATTAAGTGACCATAGAGAATCCATTGGGATGACTTACAGAGTCCCTAGTGGTGAATTAAAAATGTTTAAAAAATTATTTAAAAAACTGAAGGACATAGAGTGAAAACTTCGGTACTAATATTAATGTCAAAATTATAAAAGACTCGCCGGAAAAAAATTTCATGAAAATATCGTGAATATTCACGGAGATATTACCATGTGAAAATAACACTTTTTCAGGCCTCTAAAAACAAAAAGTTTGCAAATTTCATTTTTTTTTAATTTTTTTATTAAATTCTGTCTACATCTAACTAAAAAACCCCACAAAAATACGTAATAGAACTGAAAGACTTGCCAATTTACGACCTTTTTTAAAGCCGTGAAAAGGACTTTTGAACACCCTGTTTATTTATGTTTTAGTAATTGTAAAAAAATAGGAAGACAAACTTAAAAATAGATGAAAATAACTTAAAAATAGATTAAATAAATACATTAAAAGAGGACACATAACTTTCCTAATAACCAAATATGAACCTTTACTTTATTAAAAGTAGAAAAATCCATTATTCGTTAATCAATCTTGACTGATTTTCTAATCACTTTTGGAAAACTGCCATACTTCTATTGAAAGTTATCAATGCCAACGGATTTATAGCACCTAGAGCTAAAAGAGATAAAAGAAAGAAGGAAATATCGTTTCTCTCACAATGACAGGTAATAAAGGGTAACTCTGAACTGTCAAGGAGAATTAACGCTTTATAAAATAGAGGAAAAATATTTTATCTAACAATTAATGTAAACCTCGAGATTTCTAACATGATCGATTCTGTGAAGATTTTATTTATATTCAGTTTTGAATGATAACAATTTAGGTTCTAATGAATTCTAATACTAACTACAAATCTTTATTATCAAGGGGAATATTATTACTTTGTGTATTGCATGGGAGTAAAAGTTAACGAATCATAAATTTACTCCTACAAGGGATATTATTGATTCTACCACTTTTTTAACTAATTAGATTTTGAACTTGTCTTTCTGTTCGGTTGGACTATGAAAATTGACTATTAAATAACATCTAGATATGCTAGAATATTGAAACTTTACACATAGTTCAAATCTGGATAAGAATGCAATACCTATTATCTTGTTGTTTTGATTAAATACAGGGTCATTGTTCGCGCTGATTTGCGAACCTTGTATATCGGTGTGGATCTTCTCTTGTATTCAGTATCTGAAGTAAAGTGAATAGACTGTAGTTATTTTGTATAAAAGTGTTGGACGGATGTTAGAGGAGGTGATACGGAGTAATGCTGGGGATTGTGTTTGTTGTCAGTGTGGATGAGTGATGTGCTGTGTGTTAAATAAAGATATTAGTTTTAAAGCTAATTGGTCCGTCGATTACTGGTAGAGTCAAAAGGTAGTGTTACCCCCACTATTTTGTGGTCAAGTCGAGAGGAGCGTATCAGTGACGTTTGGATAAAGTCTATTTGCTAGTGATCGGAATTTTTCATTCCTGTCGAGATGTTCCGAAGAGCAAAGAAGCAAGACTTAATTGAAGTCGCAAGAGAACTGAGATTGCCGGTTCAGGAAAATATGCTCAAAGCTGATCTTGAGGATCTTATCACTGATTCCGTGGAATATCTAGTTAAAAGTGTCAAGATCCTTGCTGGAAGAATTCCGACCAGAGCTGAAAACTGGGGTTTGTTCTTCTCATCTCTTGAAAGGGCCTTCATCATGAAGAACGTTCCAGATAAATTCAAGGCTGAGATACTGATCAATATTTTGGGTGAAAGAGCCTCCAGCGTGTTGATCTACGTTAAAGATTCGGATGTTTCCAAGTACGACAAAGTTAAGGAGGCTGTTTTGAAGGAATTCGAGCCATCACCTCAGATTTGCTTGGATAACTTCCGTAAAACAAGAAAAGGGCTGACAGAAACTTATGTGCAATTCGCCTCTAGATTAGCGGTGAGTTTTGGTTATTACCTAAAACTAAGAGGCGTGGATACATTCGAGTCATTGAGAGACTTGATGATATCTGATCGATTGATGGAGACTCTGAATGGCGACACTGCTAGTCATATTGCCCTCAGACAGGGAAACGAATGGTTTACCCCTGCACAACTTGCTGAGGAGTGTGATATCTTCACAACTTCTAGGCCACCAACTTCAACCCTTCCTCCACCCGGACGCAATTCAAGATTTTACGACAAGAGGAATGTTCCAAGAGTATTTTTCTCGGATAGTAGTAAGGAGTGTTTTGCTTGCCGAAGGGGAGTTCATGCTCTGAAGAAGTGCTATTACTTCTTGAAGATGAGCCCAATGGATAGAAGTGAGCTGATCAGGAAGGCGCAGCTGTGTTTTAGATGCTTTTCGTCAGATCACAGTGTTCGAGATTGCGACTCTCGCTTGAGCTGTGAAAATTGTAAGAAGAATCACAACAGTTTGCTCTGTTTTAGGTCAGCAAAAATGCCAGATAACCGATCTCGATCGATAAGGAAGGACAAGTCTTTAAAAGTGGCATCCAATGAGCAAAATAAGAGTGAAGGGAACGTCAACCAGTCAAGTGAAAATTTTGTCGGAACTTCGTGCTCTCAAGACAGGGTAAGCAAAACTACTTTACTTAGTACAGTTATATGCTTGGTTAAAGATCAGAGTGACAATTATATACCTTGTAGAGCTCTGTTAGATGTAGGATCGATGTCTCATTTTATAACGAAGGATTGTGCTGACCGTCTACAGCTTAGGAAAAAGAAAATTAATTTGGCAGTTTCTTGCCTGAATGATTCTTCCATGACTGTACCATACCAAATGAATACGATCATTTCTAATAACAGTAATTCTTTCAGGAGAAACATCGAGCTCTTTATGGTAAACAAAATAACCGAAGTTTATCCTTCAGGACGTTTGAGTGTGGAAATTCAAGATAGAAATGGTCTTCCGTTGGCTGATCCTGATTTTGACAAACCAGGTAAAATTGATCTGTTGTTGGGAGCTGAGATTTTTTATGAACTTTTAAAGCCGGGTCAATTTCACCAGAGGGAAAGTAATTTGATCCTCCAGAATACAGTGTTTGGATATGTGGTCAGTGGATCAGTACCAAGGCCCAGCACTGCTCTTCACTGTGGAGTAATCCTGGATTCGGATCTGAGTGAAACAATGGAAAAGTTTTGGAAGCTTGAAAGTGTTGCTGAGGAATCCCAGAGCGAGAGCAGCGAAGAGGTTCTGTGTGAACAACATTTTATGAAAACTCATCAGAGAAAGGCAGATGGAAAATACGTCGTCAATCTTCCCTTTAAAGAAAATTGCGAGCTGGGATCGTCGACTAGAATGGCTCATCAACGATTGCTTTCGGTGTGGAGGAAATTGGAAGCAGAACCTACCATGGCGGGGTTGTACTCTGATTTCATGAAGGAATACGAGGAGCTTGGGCATATGAAGGAAGTTTCAGGTGATGCTGTTGGATATGTTATTCCCCATTTGGGAGTTTACCGTCCCGAAAGCAGTACAACGAAGCTTCGCGTTGTCTTTGATGCTTCCGCTCCTTCCTCTTCTGGACTGTCTCTTAATGATTGCCTCATGAAGGGTGGTATCGTGCAGGAGGATCTCTTCTCCATCCTCTTGAGATTTCGCAAACACAAAGTGGCCTTTGCGGCTGATGTAAAGAAAATGTATCGTCAAATATGGGTTGAACCTACCCACTGCAAACACCAGACCATCATGTGGAAGGAGAGTCCTACAGCTTCAGTAAAATAATATGAGCTTCTTACGGTTACTTACGGTACCTCATGTACACCGTACTTGGCAACTCGAGTGCTGAAACAGCTGGCGATGGATGAGAAAGGCCGTTTCCCGTTGGCTTCTGCTGTTGCTCTCACGGACTTCTACGTTGATGATATCTTGACTGGTGCCAAGGATGTCCCTACTGCAGTGGAGATACAAAGACAGCTGATTGCGATGCTGAAATCAGGAGGAATGGATCTGCACAAGTGGTCATCCAATGAAAGGGAATTGATGGAAAATGTACCATTGTGTGAACAAGAATATCGTTTTGGAGAAGATCATCATGATTCTGTTAAGACCCTGGGATTGAAGTGGGACCCGGGGAAGGATGTTTTCAGTTTTGCGGTCTCAGTGGTGGAGGAAGGTAGACCTACAAAGCGGTCAATTCTTTCAGTTATTGCAAGACTCTTTGACCCGTTGGGTCTTTTGGGACCTTTGATTTCGGCTGCGAAGGTTCTACTACAAAAACTGTGGAGTCTTAAGATTGATTGGGATCAAGACGTTCCATCTGATGTTAGTCGCGAATGGAAGCGCTTTAGTGGATCTTTCCAGTACCTCCGGGACATCAGAATACAGCGGTTTATTGGCATTGAGGATCCAGGTATTCTGGAGATACATGGCTTCAGTGATGCTTCTAAGGATGCCTATGGTGCTGTGATTTATCTTAGATGTACAACCAGGGATGGAACTTGTGTGAGCCTATTGTGCAGCAGGTCAAGGGTGGCCCCACTGAAGTCTCTGACAATTCCCCGCCTGGAACTTTGTGGTGCTGAATTGCTCTCAAGACTCGTGGTGAGAGTATTGGACTCGCTTAAATTGCCTATTTCCAAGGTGTTCCTTTACTGCGATTCCACAATCGTACTATCTTGGATAGGTATGCAACCTTCAAAGTTAAAAGTATTTGTTGCTAATAGAATTTCTCGTATACAGGCTATTTCTGATGATTTCCAGTGGTGTCACGTGCCGTCAGAACTTAATCCTGCGGATCTCTTATCTAGAGGTTTACCCCCAGAGAAACTGCTGTGTGATCAGTTATGGTGGAAGGGACCCGATTTCCTTAGCCTGGGTAAGTACATTCCCGGGTTTCATTCGGATCCCCATGGTGATGAGGAGTTGGAACTGTTTGATCATGAGGTTAGATGCAACCTAGCTACCGATGTAGAGTTCCCAAGTTTCATGGGTAAATATTCCTCTTGGTCCAGGTTGGTCCGTGTTATGGCCTACTGTACAAGATTTCTGTATAACTGTGCTGGTTCTGGGAGATTAGGAGGTTTTTTAACTGCTACTGAACTTAAGGCGGCTGAAAATTGTGTTATTAAAGTTTTACAGGCAAGTGTATTTGGAGAGGAACTGGATTATCTTAGAAAGGGAAAATCTCTAAAAAGTAACTGTAAGCTTTTGTCACTCGATCCCTTTATCGACTGTAATGGGGTTCTTCGTGTGGGTGGTCGTTTAAAGAATGCCAATATGTACAGTGATTGTGGTACAAACTTTAAGGGTGCTTATAATGAAATTAATCGATGTATTTTTCAGACTCAGAAGGATTCTTGTTTTTCCTCTTACTTGGCCTCTGAAGGAATTAGGTGGAATTTCAATCCCCCATCAGCGCCTCATTTCGGTGGTCTCTGGGAGTCTTCGGTGAAGTCTATGAAAGTCCACCTGCGACGTGCCATTGGATCAGAATCTCTGACCTATCCAGAGTTTGTCACTCTTATCACCCAGGTGGAGGGCTGCATGAATTCCCGCCCCCTAAGCTCCATGTCTGATGATCCCATGGATTTGGGTGTCCTAACCCCAGGGCACTTCTTGATTGGGGAACCTCTGACTGCAATTCCTGAAGAGAACCTTTCTCAAGATCCATTGACCTACAGAGAGAGATGGAAGGTGAGGCAGTCAATGTTTCAGCATTTCTGGAAAAGGTGGAGCGTGGAGTATCTCACGCAGCTCCAGCAGCGGCCGAAGTGGAGAAGGCCTCAAAGGGATATTCGTGTAGATGACATGGTGCTGATCAAGGATGATAACGCCCCTCCACTTTTGTGGAAAATGGGGAGGGTTGTGAAAGTACATCCTGGTAGGGATTCTAGAGTGAGAGTGGTAACTGTACGAACTGCCAAGGGACTACTCCAGAGACCAATTGTGAAATTATGCTTGTTACCTGTAAATAATTAATTGTATTGTGTAATATGTATATATTGGGTTTTTTAGCTTAAGTGTGTAGATTAATTTTGAATTTTGAATGTAATTCAACGGGGGGAGAATGTTCGCGCTGATTTGCGAACCTTGTATATCGGTGTGGATCTTCTCTTGTATTCAGTATCTGAAGTAAAGTGAATAGACTGTAGTTATTTTGTATAAAAGTGTTGGACGGATGTTAGAGGAGGTGATACGGAGTAATGCTGGGGATTGTGTTTGTTGTCAGTGTGGATGAGTGATGTGCTGTGTGTTAAATAAAGATATTAGTTTTAAAGCTAATTGGTCCGTCGATTACTGGTAGAGTCAAAAGGTAGTGTTACCCCCACTAGTCATAAAATATCGTCAAGATCACTAGACCAGTTTGTGATAATAAGTAACGCACGCCTAAAACGGGGTTTCCAGCAGATAGGTGACAAATTGCATTCCTCTCAATACACATGGACCTTTCATAATTCAATTTATTTAAATATGAAATATACATCCGTAATAATTATACATAAATCTTCATACAGCCTAATTTTATCTCAATTAGTTTTATAAGATATTTAAGTGTTAATTGTTTTGGAAATTTAAGTAAACACAAGTTGTGTAGGTTTAAACATTATTGTCCCTTTTAAAGAGAATTTTTAAGTTTATTTAACATACTTGCCTTATTATTCTACGCATGGCTTCAAATTTATTTCAAACAAAATAAAATGTTTTTACCGCAAAATTAAAGGTTTAAAACAAAGATCAGTTTAAATTGCAATCGAACGCCGTGTACTCACGAAAGAAAACTCATGGTTCGCTGAAACCTAATTTTGTACAGGTAAAAAAAAAAAACCTAAATTACAATGTAACCCGCAAACAAATTAACAAGTCCTTTGAAAGAAAAGATTCTATCGATTTAATTTTGGCCCTAGTGAATGAAAAGAAAAAATAGCGTTTGTTTAATTAAAGACCATTTTTCATTTTGCAATTGCAATTCAAAATCTGAGGTGTATTGAAAATGGAAAACGTTTTTTAGAAGAAAGTAATTATTGACTGTTCTATCAAAAGTCAAAACTGAATCATAATTCAAAAAGAAATTATTTGAATAACTTAAAACACAAACTCATGGAATATCCTTACAGTCATTAGTTTCTTTAGCAAAGAGGAAAGGTCAATTTAATCTTGTGGGAAAAAAAACTACCGTGTTCGAGGAAAGATGTACGAGTTTCAAATTACATGTCTATTTAAAAAGTAGTTTATTCTTGTAATGAGTTGTTTATGTTCTATTTAACCTGCTTTAATTGGCAAAAGAGGTGCCAGTAAAAATATTTTCACTCATTAGAAACATGGTATGGTTGACATTAATTATGTCACTACTTATTTAAATTTACATAGTGTATTTAATGGGATGCTGTACTTCTGAGACTTATTACCTTTGTAAAAAAATAAGAAAATTTTTAATTAATATGCATAGCTTAAAAATATAGTAAATCTGCATACTTAGTTGTTTAAGAAACTCTTTCTGAATGGTTTCGCATAGAAAACAAAGAAATTGGGTTTTCTCCTAAATACTACCTTTAAGACAACTACCCTTGTAGAACACCAATTTTAATCTATTTATAGTAGTATTTTATGAATAAAATCTATTAGTATCTAATAAGTTTTGATAGTAGAATGTTATATTGTTTCAAAATATCCTCATCGTTGTGAAAAGTTTTAGAATTGTCTTAAGAAAAATTCATACATAAAATTTTTTTTCACAATATTTTTCTGAACTCTGAAAAAATTAAAATTAATCATCGAATATTGTAATTACTTCTTCGTTGTCTGGATAATTATATTCCATGACTGTATTTGTAATCCATTGCACAATATGGTGAGTAAAATTTTAGTAGCTTTGCGTAGTAGAAAATGTCATAAAATCGAGTTTCAATCAATATTCCACACGAGACAACAAACATCAGAGACAACAGGATAAAATCATATAACAAAACACATGCCTAATAGTAAATAGTTTTCTCAATATAATTTTACGAAATTTCTCTAATTACAAAAATTGTATCTGCATTGGTATTTTAACTTCCTTATCATACTTTCTTCTTTATCTTCTCACACATTTAGCCATCCCTCACTTTTACCAAACCAATCGACTATCACCGCAATAATAAATCATCCTAACTATTATAAACAAAGCCCTCAGTAAAAAAAAATCACACGAAAGGTCGAATATGCGCACAACATGCACTCAACGTTCCAGATAAGCATAATCAAGAAATACCCCCAACAACAGAAGAGGATATACGCACTCCCCCATTACCTGATTTAATTTCTCCCTCAATGAAGGATCATCGCAGGCTGTTTGCCGCGAATAATTTGGTTAAACGCACTGCTTTGTTTGCCTCGCTTCGGAATAATGACCTTTTCTCGTCACCTATTCTCCGCAGATTAGAGCCCTACTGTCATTGTTCGGAGCGGGCGATAGCGGGGTTTACACAGGGGAAAGGTCGGAGCTATGCAAACTAGCTGCTCGGTATCTGAGCTCTAGGCGAGCAGGCGTTCTAATCCTTCAGATTAGTCTGAGGAGTGATAGATGAATATCCAGGCGAGAGGAATGAATGGGTAGGAGACCCCCTGTGGGAGAGATTCGCGTGCGACTTTGGAGTGTGGAGGACCCACATTTAATTTCGGGCCTTTGTTGGGAAGTTAAGTGTATCGTCTTTTGCATATAACGAAAGGTGCTTTTGGTGCCGGGAGAGAATGGTGAGCTTTTGGACTCTGTTTATTTGCTTTGGAGGAAGTCGCGATTCAAAAGGATGGGTGGAATCGTTGCAACTTTAGAAATGATTGAAATCTAGTGAGGTCGTTAAATCCCAAGGACAATCAACATTAATAAAAATTCAGTTTAAGATACTTATATGAACTGTGCATACTTTCAGGGTATCAAATAGAATTTAATAGCTGATTTGAAATATTCTCCCTTGATTTCTATATGATAATCAAATAGATAGATTTTTCCCTAAAGTTCAATAATTCATTATCTCTCTCATTTTAATTATTACTTTAAACAAACACTAACCAAACGATATTACTTAACTCATTTGAATATTTAACCAAATTATTACTCAGATATACGGTTATTTTTTAATAGTTGAAGTATGTGAATGAACTCAGCTAATGTGAGTTTGTTTTACTTCTTTCTTTCTCTTTTACCTAGAAATAGTAAGATTAGACAAGCGTAGTGTCTTTGAAAAATGGCTATAAATACCCACTAAAGTAAACTGAAAGATATATTCTCTTCAACACAATCCCCAAATATACAACAATGAATTTTATAAATTCAACTGCACTCAATTGTAGGTTTGGTTTCATTATTCGCTGACGTTATGCCGGGATATGATCTAAAATACCATAAGTTCACTGATCCCAGAATCGTAAAATTGGAAAGTAGACTTTACAAGAACATCGGATAAAGATACACCCCAGAGACCTCGACTCGGAGTCATATTTATCGAGATGTTTTCCGCGCACGAAATGGCGGAATTGAGATTCTACAGGTACTAAGGGATAAATGTGGAGTGCGGAGAGAAACAGCAAGCAAAAATCCGTCCCCACTAGTCAATGAAAGGGTGCCGGAAATGCTATCAACTCTAGAGGAAACACTGTTTTTGTAAAAGCGGAAGCAAACAAGCTGCTTACGATTTTGTTTCGTAAGAAGCTTTCTTTAAAAAAAACGATGCACCGGCGAAATGCAACGGTAGAGCTCAGCTACCTCCTTGTTAAAAATCCCTTTTTCAAAATGGCGGAAAAAATCTGAATAGCGTTTTCAAGGGTCGTTTTTAAGATTCTATTTAACGTTAAAAATGTTCTTCGTTCTGAGTCGGTATTGAAAATGGCTGAAGGGGAGTTGTAACAATGGGCTTTTGAAATGAGGTGCCAAAGGTTTTCCATCGCCATACTTTATGGGTGTATTTTTCATAGGAGACATTTTTTAAAATCACGTGATATAAATAGCTTGAATGTGAAATCCTGATTCAAAGGAATAGCATTTCAGAACATTTAAAAAAAAATAAAGGGAGTATATATTTTTGTTAATTGAAGAAAATGAATACTTCTCATTACATTTTTAGAAGGTACTCTATACTCATTAAGTCAATATTATTTTTTTTTTCTAGATTTAGGATTGGGAACACTGGTTAATGATGTTTTTATGCTAAAAGTTTATTTTACACCTTAAAAACATCTTAATATAACTTCAAAATCGTATTTGTTAATTCATTTAAAAATGTTTTTATCCTGTAAGGTATGATCAGAATAATATAGAAGACCGATGTTATTTGAAGTATTCATTCAATTTTTTTAAATTTATTTATTTACATATTGTGATACAGATATAAACTATCCATTTACATGACAAGAGAGAATAAAAACACCAAAAGGCAAAGAGAAATACAAATACACACACAAAGTAAAAATAAATACAAATACACAAACACAAAGTAAAAATAAATACAAATACACACACAAAGTAAAAATAAATACAAATACACACACAAAGTAAAAAGAAATACAAATACACACACAAAGTAAAAAGAAAAAAAAACAAATACAGATCATAAAAAAGAAAGTATCATAGCACTTTCTGAATTTTTTTAAAAGAGTCAAAAAAAAATATCATAATTATTGGGAAGATTATTTACTATTTTTATGAACTGGTATGAATGTTTGGTTCTGAAGACATTGTTAACATAGTATAAAAAACTGTTTAGAAATTGCTACCTTAACAAGTTAAGAGTGGAAATTATATTGTATCGAAATAAACATCTGTGACAGCATTTTGAAACATAATTTGGAATGACTTGGGAAAAAACTATTCTGACATCTTAAACATAAAATTATTATATAGGACCAGTCGGTTGCTCTACTATCTTAAAAAGTAGCCTTTATACATTGTTCTATCGAGCCATTTGTACACAAATTCCAAAACAACTCTGAATAAAGTATGTACCTTCGATCTAAACTTTTCAAGTAGTTCGAGAACATACAAAAAAAACCTGGAAAACCAAACAACATTTTTATAAAACAACTAAATCTAATCTCGAGACTTTCTAAGATTCCATTTTATGGAAACCGACGGTTTTATTTTCGTTACTCAATTTTCCGATTAAAAGAATTGGAAGCATGCAACTTGAACCCATATCAATTTATTTTCTGCTTGATATTGAAATCAATAGTGTGTGAAAAACTACTCCAACCTTTCAATTTAAATCATAACGTTCACATATAGTATATTAATACAAAAAAAAGAGTTAAAAGGAATTATAGCAAGAAGTGCGGCGGTAACATTTTCTTGTTAGAAAGAAATGCCTATATCTTCTGTTATTAGAGTATATATAGGTATATTTTGGATATGCATGCAAAGAAGCATACGGATGTTTATATTAAATTTATTTCTCCATTTAATCTTAAATTCACAAAATATAAGTTTATCAATAAGTACTTGTATTTGCAGTATGCAGTAAAACCTTTCCAAAATATTTTTAGTTTCATTTCAAACATTGGGAAAAATTTAAAGCTATTTTTTTGTTTATAGAAAGTGCAAACATGATCTTTTAAAGTTTTAAACTTTATAAAAAAGGTTAGGAGTGGTTTGTTGCTGTTACCATGACAATATTAGTGCATAGTTTTTATAAGTGTGTTCAGACTTCAATTGGAGTTATCTTTATATCATAAAATAATTTAGAAGATTGATTTATCAATGAAGGGAAATATGAGTAAATGCAGTTCAATGACTGCCGAGCAGAGTTCATTCTAAATGGAATATTTTAGATTAAACCAATCTTATCCTACTTTACAGAATGTTATTTTCCAAATCGCTTGTATATGTGTTTTTAACCTGTTAACATACAATACTTAGTTTTTTCAATATCAAAACTCTAAAGATAGATGTTTTTTATTTATTAGAAAGGTAAACTTAAATGGCACTATATATATATATATTCAAAATCTGCTGTTTACATTTATTTTGGTTCTATTTCATTATATTTCCCGCTATCCACATTTCCAACAAATTTTGGAAGTCAAATATGTAGAGGAGAGTAGCTCAAAGCATGTATGCTAACTTCGAGAGAGCTCAAAAATCACAGTGATTGTTTGATTGGAATTACAAATTTGATTTTATATGATAGGCGAGTTATTGAACTATAAAATGAAAGTACACATGATAGCGTTGGATTGTGTCAAATAATTATTTATAACTGGAAATCAAAACCTCGTCAAAAATCCGCTTTGCCCTACTATGTGGCCCAAAGCGGATAACCCGTTTTACACCACTAATAACGGGACAAATCTTAACAGAAATTAATCATTTTTAGAAGTAATGTTGAGAACATGGATAGATTTAGGAGGAAGACCCTGGGGATCAAGCTAGAGACTTTAAAGGGGATTCTGTCCCTGATTGAACTGAAAACATTTCTGACATGAAAAAAAAATGGAATATCCTTAAAAAAAAGTTAGGGGGAGACATTCACCCCCTTGACCCTCGTAAATCCTCTAATGTTTGAGACCTTATTACTTACCTAACTATCTTAAAAAATATTTCATGTTATTTACCATAGCGGATACCTACCCATTTTGCCCGAAAGCTCCTTTCTTCCTTTAAGGGAGGTTAAAACCTCAAAAATATAAAAATACCGCCGGTACTTTCATAGTATTTTAAAGTTAGATTGTGTCAAATTAATATAATATTATCAATAGTAAGATAAATATACTCGTTTTCAACTATTCAGAAGGAACATATCTTAAATTATTTTAGCAAAACCACCATTTTTCTTATATTGAGCCCAGTAACCCCATATTACAAATCTGAGGTTCAATAGGAGTTGATCGAAACTCGGGAGGATTCGGTCAATCACGGTATACCATGGAGGTAGGTAGGAAGGGTGTGCATGTGCAACCATGTGTGGTGTCCCCCACCCTTCCTACATCTATGCGGTAAACACATACTTTGACACTATGGTTCCATCCCTCGATATAGGAGCCGCTACCCGCTTTGAGCTACTCTCCCCTATCTCCAAAGTTTTCTTGTTCAGTTCAATCACTAAACTGTGTATTTAAACAGCTAGTTTTTCTATTTTTCTATTTCTTATATTGACTGTCCAATACATCTTGGCAATTTTAAAAGGGATAAATGAATTTGTTTAAAGTTTGAAACACTCAAGAATCTTCCTTGAAGTTATGGAGTTGTTAATGTTACTGTGAAGAAACTACTTAAAATATACATACAATTAAAAATCAGAAAATAATACTTAATCAAGATTTAAAAATACCAATAATGAACATAATGGAAAAAGTTTGTTGTTAAACTGTAGCTTAAAAGATCATAAAAAAAGAACATTAATAAAAACATTCCATCAAGTAGATATAATCTTCTTCTTCAACCATTCGTTAAGTTTCCAAGTACTAAGAGATTAATTTTGGTCATACAATACGCTTGGCATTGCTTCGTAAAACTTAAAATTTCTCAGTAAAACTTAAAAACATATCTGGTAAAATTTTCTAATCTTAGTATAGAATTATTTCTCTGTTATATGATCGTTATATTTTTTTTTCAAAAACGTTTATTTGAGTTTGAATACTTCCAGAATAAAATGATGTAGCAGATGTTTCAGATCATACCAGAAAACCTCTTGTATAAAATTTTGTCTTTCTTCTGAATTTGATATTGGCAAATATTAGGTAATATGAACTTTTATTAGAATATGTAAAGTTCAATTAACTCATTACACAAAATTAAATATTATACAAATAGCATTTCAATTAGTTACTTATACTAATAAGAGAGAAAAGTATTTAAGTAAATATATTCTCTTTCTGTGTTTGCTAACATATTAAATACACTTGAACAATTACTTTTCTTTCAAAGGATAGGTTTGCAAGTAGATTTTTGACAACGGAATCATTAAATTTTAAAGTAAATATTAGTCTTCTAAGTTTGAGAAATAACTTTACACCAGCTTAAAAGAAAATATTTTTACATAAGAGTACAAAAGCTTTCAAAGATCCCTCATGAGGTTAACATTAATGGTTTAGTTAAACAAGCTTTCATTTTCTTCTAAGAGAAATAAAATTAGAAATATTCAGTAGCTTACTATCTAGCATCATCAAACGTGTACTAAAAACTTGTATCGTGAAACTAAGCATACGCCTATGAACATCCAAATGACTCATAGTCAAATTTTTAATTTTTAAGTAAAATTCATTAAAGGTTTAGTATTTTTTTTTCTGGTAAACCTCAAATTTTTTTGCTTATATCTAACAAGACCAATAGGATCTGCTTTTTAAAGATTATTAAACCCAATTCTTCAAAAATTACTAAAAAAAATCTAAGGGATTATATTGTTATTATATGTTATAATAATAACCATGAATAAATAACGATATACAGATACAGAGTACAGATTTGACTGTTTCTATTTCTTCCTCTTTTACATCCGAAAGTACCTACCTATATATCCTAAATCCATATACATAAAACCTTTATTTTAAATTGTCACAAAGAGAACTAGAAAATTTCTTCAAAATGTGTTTCTCAAATGACCGATTCATCCCGTTTACAGCTTCTTTTTAACCTAAATACGATATATTTCAATTGGAAGTACGCATATGGGAGCACTTTAAACAAAAATATTCTGTATTATATGAGGCTTTGGATTGTTTCCATTTATTGGGGCTCCTGACAATGATTTATAAACATTGAACGTATAGGTTTAAAGTAATTGAAGTGATTTGGTCTGTTGATTTGGATTATCTATTTCGAGTTCTATAATCAAAATTCCTTAGGGTAGGGTGGGATAAAGTGTGACACGGTGTAAAATTGACCATTTGTAATTAACTTGATGTAAATTAAATTTAAATTGAATTTTTTTCTCTACTTTTTTAGTATTACTATATATTTTAATCTGTTAAGAACATTTTCAATGTTTCAAAAATATAGATTCATGATAATCAACTTAAAAAATATTGATTTCAAACTGTGAATTTTAGTCTACAAAATACGTGGTTTACAAACTTTTGAAATTCGCTATATTTTAATAAACTAAGGTACAATGTTGAAGTATTTTCTCATAAAAGAATATTTGAAGAACATTTTAAGCCAACAAGTTAGAAAAATATCAAGATCAAGTATTTTCTGATACTTTTAGTAGGTGAGGTAAAGTGGGACAAAGTTAGGATTAGCTCTTAGGACATATCCAGAACCTATGTTAACTACAGAACTTTAAGATAAGACATTCTATCATCAGTTTAAAGAGTAAGATCGATCAATTTGTTTTGATGGAAAACAAAGGAATCATCACATAAAACTATGAAAAAAATAGGTTTGTAAACCTCCTGCTCTTAAGGTTTTGGGAAAATGGAGTGTCTTGACTCAAAGAAAAAAACACTGCTTT
Source organism: Tetragnatha montana (assembly GCA_963680715.1). Classification (NCBI taxonomy): domain Eukaryota; kingdom Metazoa; phylum Arthropoda; class Arachnida; order Araneae; family Tetragnathidae; genus Tetragnatha; species Tetragnatha montana. The sequence continues at coordinate 36,909,603 of OY796675.1, forward strand.
TTGTGGCTGTTCTAAAATTCCTTGAAGGACTGTGGCTTTCAAATCGATTTAAAAGATTTGATTAATATTACTTATCAATGAATGTCATTATAAGCAAGCTGTATGTACTAATCTTTTCACAGAATGGATATGGGGATATATTTTGAAATGAGACAAAGCAATTGGCTGATAAAACGAAATCCAGCACTCTTTCATAAACAAGTAAAAAAAATTCATAAATACATTCAAATATTATTTTAAAAATTCCATGAATTACAATAAATTATTTTCCACTTAAAACACTAGATATAAACATTATACTGTATAAACTAAGTTATATATTATTTCATTTAATAAGAACTGGAACACTTTCAACATTTTTAAGCAGTATATGGAGTCTTTTAATCCGCTATTACGGAATTGGAATTTTGCGACGACTTTGACAAAACACACACAAAAATAAAAAATATACTTTTTAAGAAAAATATTACATTAAAATGTATTAAAAAATTCAAAGCAAAATGAAAGTAATAAGTAATTAAGACTGACTTAGCATTTAGCCTGAATTTTTTTAATGGATCGTAGGTTTGATAAAACTTAAAATTAAACAATTTAACATTTAATAGTATTAACGATTACGAAATTTATTCTCTTAATAAACACTATAGATTTTAATTCTGCTATTGACATTACATGTACTATAGGATAAAATTATACATATTTTAATAAATTCAAATAGTACGAATTTTGATACATTATTGATAATTTACTACCACTCATATTTACTAAAAGGGTGTTTTCATTTAAATATTATAAATATAAACTATTCCTATTAATTCATGGTTTTACATCAAAGGAATTTAAAACCACGCTCAAAACGCATTTTAAGTTAAGAGAACTGAAACGTGACTCATACTAAGAAATCGTTTCATTTTTTTATTTTTTCTTCCCAACTTTCCTTAACTTCCAACATTTCCTCTGCTTGAATCGGTCGTATAATTTTAGAGCATTTGTGTTTTGTTTCCAGTTGAGCGTTCCTTTTAAAATCTGAATTGCAAATTGCGAGAGCGCGTTTCCTTTCTAACGGCCCCAGACTTCCTTTACGTTTCTGTTTCCTATCAAATGATATTTTCGAGGCCAATGGTGGATAATATCATCTGCGTAATATCTTTTACTTATCTCTGGCGGCGGGCTCCTCAGTTTTATGGAAAGTCACAGACGTTTCGCCTCAAATATCCATAATTGAACGGTGTGTGTATTAAAAAAAATCACAAAACCACACTGCATTTTCGATATTTTAATATATTTTCTCATAGTAATTTTGAATTTCATGATAGTTATTCATCTGCTGTTATAAAATCTGACAAGCAGTGAATTTTATACAATAAAAATAACTTTCGAGATCATCAAAAAGCTTACATACTTGTAATAATTTATTTTAGAGTTCTTGCAAAGTGTATTTCAAGACTTTAACTATTAAAATTAGTTAAGTAGTTTTTCAGTAAATATGAGTAGAGACCTTAAGTCTCCAAATGAAGGCTTAATTTAACTTAAATCAACAAATCTTGATGCTACATTATAAATTACATATACGTAAATGTATTATCACATATTGATAACATCGTTGATATATAGACAAATTTCCCTTTCTAAGGCTTTTTCCCTTTCCCAGGGACTTGCTGTGTGAGTTAAAGTTTTAAGATTATAATGTTTCGTAATATAAGTATCTCTAATAAATCTAATAAATTTCTAAATTAGAAATGTGTATTTTTAAAAATACAGTGCAGGTGTATGTTTTTGTCCTTTTATTACCCTAATTTATTACATTTATTTTATTACCCTATTTTTGAAATTGTAGGTGGTTATTGTATGTTACCTTAGGAGCAGCTATACGTGGTGTTAAAAAAGAGAGTTTTTGGGAATTATAAGTGTCCTGGCAGGTTTGGCGTGCATCCTCGGGGGTTAAATTGAATTCTGAAATCGATAGTTCCTTCTCATTTATTTAGCATTGTGGCATTGGAATGAATGTGAACTTACATTACAAAACATACATTATAAAACAGCAGGAAGTAATTTCTAGGCGAAAAATTGTAAAATCATTTGTATTTTATAACACTCAAAAATTTTTTAAAACTATAAATTTCTTTTTTGGATGGAGATTGCGATTATACTTTAAAAACGCATTGATTATTTTATCATAATACATCATTTAAATCATAATACGGAATTAAATTATTTTTTTTAATTTTATACTCTATGTGACGAAATCTAAGGGACTGGTAAAAAAATTCAAGACAAAGAGGTTTCGGCATAGCAAGTTAAATTAGAGAAATACCTAACGTCTACAGGCAAAATATTTTTTTAAAAATAGAGGTTTTACGGCATAAGTAAGTTTGTCTTATCGAGAGTAGGACTGTGGTAGGAATTAAAATATTAAGAATGGTTATTTATTCCCGTAAAATAAAATGGTATGGAAGTCCAAAACTCACGTTCTATGAAGCAAAGACTGCAAGATAGCAGAGAGAAACGCTAAAATCAATTTCAATGCCCAACAACAAATTTTCTTCACACACAATTTTTATTATGTTGTAGTTTTGATGAACAGGTGATAAAACGCCTTTCAGTCTTCTTAATAGATCGACGAAAGTTTTGAAGATTACTTTCCTTGTTCGGCTGATTCATTTGCATCTTCAATCTCTGATGTGGGCAAGGTAAAGAAAACAAAAAATTTCCCAAAAGTTTGAAAATCGTAATCAGGGAGTCTCCATAGTTCATTAATGCTGAAATGATTTTAGGAGCCTTCAAATATTATTCTAATCCATGTAATCATAAACAGTGTCCTTTTGATAGGGAAATCATTTTTGAAAAATTTTCGATGGTACTCTAGTTTTGGGGATACTGTTTTAGACTTTTTTTAAATTGATGATTTTTGTTTAAATGTTTTAAACTTATTCTGACAAAATAGAAATTTAGTTTAAAAGTATGACTTTTTTTAAGTTGAGGTAACACTTGTATTTGTTGAGACACTTTACTGACTTTATACATTTTTTTTTTCAAATTTGATTGAAAGTTAATTTCAGTATTTCATCAACAATTTGCATTTCGTCAACAATAATGAAGTATATCAGTTTTAAAAAGTTTAGAATATTCAGAAAAAAAACCTTATTACTGATTTTTAAGTGCTTTAAATTTCATAAACATTTTTATGTCTTAAATCAATTAAAGTTACAATATTTCAATATTTTTAATTTGAAAGTCACAGAAAAACCAGATAAGTATATGAAGTGATAAGTAACATTACGAATTGTTTTGAAAAATGTTAAATTTTGGGAGTATATCAGGGCTCTTTAACTGATGGAAAATTTATGATTATAAAAATTTAAATTTAAATGAAACAGCAATGAAATAGGGAGTAAATTGCACTGTGGAAGTAATCATACTAAATACTCGCAAGCAAGTTATTTAATTTAAATACTTCAATTCATGATATAGCACACTAAAATTTATTTAGATTATTAAAAGCATATTTATTATCCCTGAGAAAAAAAATATTGATTCCGTTATTAAAAATACCACTCGTATAATTTTCAATATCTTTTCTCGTGTCTTTTCTCTTATAAAAAAGTATAAGAAGTTAAGTTCCACAAAAAGCAAGAAGCATCTTCATCAAAAGTAGTGATTTAATATTCCTTAGAAATTTTTGGAAGTTAATACAGTTCTAAAGAAAAATTACGAAATATAAATACGTTGTAGGAAATTCAACAGCTTCATCTGGTAAGAAAATTCAGGTACATCGGTAGGAGAGTAGATTTCACAGATTGATCATTTCAAAGTTATTTTGACGTATCCACAAATTTCCACCACTTTCCAGGCTGCTCGCACCAGCACCTATTCACTTCCGGTCCACTCTGCCCTTCAAAGTAGTTTGAAGTGTAGCATTGGCAAGCGATTTCTTCTCCGCTAGGACCACTGCAGCAACCGTGTTTGTAATTTGTGCAGTCTTGCTCCTCGGCTAAGCACCCCTCTTCCAATCTGGAAGATATAGTAGACATTAATAGATGTGTTAGATTTATTCTGCTAACCCTTATCTAGTCGTTCTGGTGAATTTCGTACACGATTTGAGCTTTGAAGGTCGGTGTTTTATATGTTTCTGTTTCAGCCTTAAACTTTTCTTTCAGAATGTAACCTAGAACTGACTCTTCCTAAATTAAATTATTGGTTTTTTTTATTCTTTACAAATTAAGAGCTTTCAAGAACTCTTTGTGTCATTAAATATTTCTGGTGAAATAAATAAGCCACGTGGGAAATTCGGTTCTTCGTGAATGCAACTAATTGTTTGCAAAAACATAAAATAAATTTGTCATATTTATTTTTCTGCAAAATAATGAAGAAACTTAAACTCTGAACAAGGGCTTATATATTCTAATAAAGTTTTAAAACTACTTAATGCCGATTTTAGATTTTTTTAATTAGTTCACCAGATATGTAATCCTGAAGAAAAAAATATATATTAAGTAGTGAACAAAGTTCTTAATGGAATCGTTCGAATTCATTTATTAGTTACAGAATAACTGATCTAGCAAATAGTTATGGTTAAGGTATCAGAATTTCCATTATAATATCATCGAAAATAATGATATTTTGCATCAATAATAAAAATCGACGACAAATTAAGGTTGTTGATTAAAATTTTGTTACAGTTTTGAAGATAAAAGGATTCTGTGAGTCTCAAAGTTACTTTAGTTTTAAAATGAAGAAAGTATGATATAACAATCCATATGAAGGTGTAATTTTTATTAACAAAAATGCATGCTCCCGAAAATTTATTTTTATTCAACTATCCTTAGAATAATATGGTGTGGAAGTTATAATTGTTAATCAATGAAATATTTTTAGCTAACAGAACGATAAAATATATTTTACCTTTCATTTTCATATCCTTTATGCACAACTGAAAAAAAAATACAGCATTATTTTCAAAGCTATACGATACCATATTAATAAAATTAAGACCCAAAGAGTTTCCTTAAAGAGACGTAATAGATGTATTTTTTATTTTGAAAAACTAATATTACTTTTTTTACAATAATTTATATTTTGATCATTTGAATGCGATTTTCTGAATTACGGATTTTACTGTCTTTAACGATTTACTAATATTTCTACATTGGACAATTTTGATAATTTTAGGAAACTAATAATTTTAATATTACTCAAAATTATTTCTAGAGATGAAAGTGTCTTAATTTTTTTGCAATTAAGTAGGTGATTTATTTTTCTTACCTGCATCATTTCGGGCTGCATAAGCCACGCATGAGACGATTAGAAGAGCAATTATATACTTCCTTTTTACTGTGGAGAAACAAGTATGAAAATCTGCTATATTATAATATTTACCAATATTCATTTCTTTTATTTCTATACCAAAATAAGTATTTAAACAGTAATAGTTTGATATCAATCATTTGGAATCATTGTTTATAAGATCTTAAATGCCCATTTCATAAATTAAACTATGAATTTATTATGAGCATTATGTAATTGTTTTACTCTTTATAGCTTTGCAAATCTTTAATTAATTGCGATTGTTTCTTATAATCCTGAAAATACATTATATGTACTATACACATTTTTAATAACAGTTCAGTAAGAGTTTAGAACGAAAAAATAAGTTACCTTACCTTCAGAAACTAATATCACTCTAATTCTGAATTCCTATTCCTCGAGTTGTTCTCCTTATATACCAATTTGGACCTTTTTGTTTCATTCATTCGTCATTTATATTTCTTACATAGTTTTTCTTTACTTAATTATGTCATTTCTAATTTCAGAGACACATGGTTCCATTATTTGTAATCTCGAACTTACCAACCGTGACATTAAGAATGAGAATGTAACAAAGTTAAATGTATTCATAAGTCAAGAACCTACTATGTATCTTTTAAGTAAATTGTCTTGGAGGTATCTTAAAGAAGATGGAAGCGCAGGTGCCCAATCACAGTTCTCGCATTCTTTATAGTCTTGAGAAAGTAATTGACATTTGAATGAAGTTCTTGAAGGAGCTCGAGTGTATATAAAAACGGTTTCACTTATGGGTTTAATGTGTTTCTTAGTCCCGTTTGGTTTGATCATCTGAAAAAGTAAGTAGATTAAAAATACTTCTATTTCTAATAATATGATAAATACTAACTTATAAGTAATATTAAAAATATTTATGTAGTATTTTCTAGTGATAACAATATAAAATAATACAATAGTTTAAATTAACCACTTTTATAAATTGAATATTTCATTTTCATTTTACTTTATGCTAGTTAAATTTATGAGCTCTTAATTTTGTTTTTATCGTACCAAAAAGTTTATTTAACCTTTATGCATGTATACCTTATACCTACTTTTATAAATTCGTTTAATATGTCCTTTTATACCTACTTGAATGTGTGTATGAGTGTAGTGTGTAAACTCTTGCACACATTATTAATCTTAACATCCTAAAAGATAATTAATATGAACCTTGATAATAGGAAAAAAAAAATTAGTTTAATTTTTCTCTAATCAATCATTTTTTGTGTTTATTTTAAAGTAACAATGAACTTCTCTGCAATCATCATACTACTAATAATTGGCATTTCTTACGTTACTGGAATGTCAACTAATCAAGGTAAATCCTGTATTTTGTTTCAGTTGACAATTTTTTTTTGAGCATTATTAAAATATTTAATGTTTTCAAACAATATCCCATCCACAACACTACATACTAAATCTTTATAATTTAAAGTAAATAAACCTAGATCTATATTTTAGAACAAGAAGTACACTTTATATGAAATGTTTACTAAGTTTTGTATAAAGAATGGGTTAACTTGAATCAGTGTTTCTAACAGGCCTCTTACTCTCATAACTGAAAAAAAAATATTTGATGAAAAATATAAATCTTTGCACTCTTGCAATATAATATCTCTCAAATATAAATATTGTATTGTTTTGAATGAAAGTTTTTTTTAAGGTTTTTATAAACAAGTCACAAACTCGATCACGTTATAGACAAGAAGCAGTAACTTTTACAATTTAGAAAAGAAAGCAATCTGTAAAAAACCCTACTTAACCGGTTCCAGTAATAATTTAGTTAGTGAATGGTAGTAAGCCAAGTACGAGTATAATTATGTAAAGAACTTAATTTCTAGTTTATCCCCATTACAATACTTACCTTTTCTGTAAGGTCAGGATAAAAGTTCTAACTCAGAGAAAAGCTATTTTTAATGTCTCTCAAAAAAGTCTGCCTTACTCAAATAGGTTTACCATCCTTGGATACATATGGAAATAGATTGAGTTGTTTACCCACAAACCCTCTAATATAAGTAAAATTCACTAACCCAAAGAATCTTATGGAAAACATTCATAAGTGAAATAAATTCAAGTTAAAATCTTTTTATTTCAAAATTGTTCTTATTTTAGGAATTTATATTTTACTTAATTTTTTGTACATTGTTTGATAAAAAAATATTAAAATTGATTCATTGTTCTTTGATATTGATGTGCTCTTTTTTAAAACAAAGTATCTTTTTACTTAGGATCAGAAAGAAGTAAAAAAGGAACTCTTATGGAAACGGAAAGGTTTGCAGCTTTTATTTTTTATTCAAACTGAAAGGAAAGCAATTCTTAAACAAGAAAACGACATAACACTTGAAAAACATCCTATAGTAAACTTTGAATATAATGAAATGTCGGTTATAATGAGTTTTTCACTTGTTCCTACTAAACCTTTTTATGAATATCGTTGTTTATAAGATTGTATATATTAAACTGTCATAACCGAATATTATATGAAATTATAAATCACTTTACTTAAATGAAAAATACACAGGAAAAAATATCTATACATAAAATAACCTTTTGAACCTTTAAGATCTAAACTTTGATGATTAGTTTACTGCCTCATCAGTACTTAATTGGAATCAAGTAAAGCTGGCGAATGATTAATAATGATAAGCTTTCCAAATTCATATTTAAATAACAAGGAATTTTCAAGTACATTTTCATTTTACTTTTTGTATACATTTGCATTTTCCTTCATTAACTTACTATCATCGGAATTACAGTACCAGCAATAATAGTTTCTTTTTGCATGGTACCTTCTATAAAAATAAATTTAAAATTTTAAAAAAAATCTGTAAATCAAGAAAAGATACCAACGTTTCTAAGAAATTTATCTCCAACATGCGTCGTAACTGACGGTAACTGATATTTTTTGTTATAATGTTATCAAAAAGTGATTTGTGAACCAGAAGATATAAATTTCAGAAGGTGTATTGGAAGAGAACAGGAATGCACTGACAATAAAGGAGGATGCTGCGGCGATATGAAGTGCCTTTGCTACAAGAGTGCCCTTGATGAAAACGAGAAGGGATGCTGGTGCGGATCTGGAAACTACTACTTCATTGAAAAACCTTAAAGGCAGAAGATGCTGATTTACTGGATATCTTTTGGAAGAATTTTCATTACTAACAAACAACAGCAACAATTTTGATACAAAAATAGTGATTAAAACTAAAATGATTCAGTAATGACGTTGTATGGAACTTTCAACAGCTTTTGAAATAAAGAAATTAATCTATACCTGTTTTATATGTGTGAATTCAATGCAATAATGGATCTTTTAACTTCTAAATACAGTAAAATGTCGATTAAGAGTCACTATATGGACCAGGGGTTGTTCGGAACGTTAAAAAGGTGGTATATCCAAGGAGAATGAAATATGTCATTTAAAGAGTCCGAAACTATGCAATAAAACAAAATTTAGTGAAACTAGTTACATTTTCAATAAAAAGAAAGGAAAAGTTTTATAAATTTAAATTTGAATTAAAAAATTAAATGTTATGTTTCAATTTTCTGTTGTGACAGGAAATTACACTGTTAGGCTGTACGTTAAGAAGAGCTTATACAGATGGTCTGATATTCCAAAATGTCAGTTAATCCTAGGTCGAATAATCACGGCTATACTATACTATTTACTAATGAGTAGCCATTAGTGTGATAAATTCTAATAACATTAGAATTTATCACACTCATAGCTACTTCTACATAATTCATCTCTCTCTCTCTCTCTAGGAAAATTAAGCGCGATATTAACGAAATAAACTATATATATTTTTTAAATAGGTAATGTTTACATTACACTTGCTCCAAGGGAGAATAATTAGATAAATTCGGAACTATTTCTAATTAAAAAATATCGATCTTTTTGTTTGATAACATTGAGATATCGATGGAGCCCTTCTATAATACCAAGTCTAAAAAATGTGCCATCTTTACACAAACAAGAATATAGGTAAAACAAGTTCCAAACATAAATAAAATATTTATTAAAAATGGAGTGACATTTGATATTACAGAATATATTCTACTGCAATGCAAGTTTTTTCCCACGCTTTAGTGACTTCAAATTCATTTTTATCCAATCCATTAGCAGACTAATTGAACTTATTATGTTTTCTTCATTATACTATTCTATTAGTAGTTTATAAAATTAAAACCTTTCTAGATAATACAAAAAAAAGAACCAGACGCAGTCAGGCACCATACAGACGAAATTATCGAATTTAAAATATACACTCTAAAAGGGGGAAGTAAAGTAAGAAATAGCTAACAGAATCGATGCAACTCTCGTGTCTAGTTTAGTTTAAAGTTATTCATTTATTTTTGAATAGTTTCAACTTATTCACTAAATCATTAAAAGTTAAAGTTAGAGTTCTTGAAAGCAGCAATCGACATCTAGAGTCGCAACATTGTTTTTCTTAGTTTATGTTTCAAAATTTACAAAAGGTAATGGAATATATATATTTGAAGAAAGTTTAAATAAAAATTAAATTTTTATCTTATTATATTTTTTCACAATTTAAGAATTTCAAAGTTGTTTCGATATTAATAAAGTGAAAATTTTAAGAGAAACAAACCATACGTAAGCCGAATCTAATTCAAACTGATAAATCAAAAGTGTTCTTTCACTAATTTTAACGCTTTGAATAAATATACTTTCAAAGATTTTAGACTTAAGAATTTATTACATTTTTAGAATAAAATTTTAAGATATATAAGAAAAGAAATTCCCGCCTCTCCAACACGGCCAGCCACGAGTAAAATATCATGTTCTTAGTTGTTGAGTAGAATATCTGGTCATTCAGTTGGTATACTTAACTGGCTCCGGGAACTGCCTCGATAAGAAAAGGGGCTTCTTCGAACTGAAACTTGCCATTGCACGGGGAGGGGGATGATCGCTGCGTATCGCAAATCACGAGCGTTGGGGAGTGTAATTTTTGGTCTTTGGACTGCGTTCGCTCAGTTCTTATGTTGAAAGAGTAGATTTTCATTCTTTTACAATTGTGTTACATCAGCTATACGTATCATTCGCAAGAGTCAAATCCTCACTTGCTCTTGCTGGATTACTTCTAAACATCACAATCAACAATGCATACAATATTTTTTTTCTTCAGATTACAGTTACAGTTACTACGCTGGAATGCTGTGGTCACTTGAACCAAGACATGGGAGATATTCGGTTATACTAAAAAAAACTATGAAGAAACATTTCTCATGTAGGGTACATTGGATAATGGTAGTTTAAACTCCTTCAAAATGTGATTTTTGCTATCATTTCCTTTTGTCATTTATACGAATCACATTTGAAGTGCACTCTTACACTTACACAAATAAAACCATTTTGTTTAGTTTAGATTATGACAAAAGAGGAAAACACGCTTTTTAATAATAGCGGTCTTTATCCAGTGATTTTCCTTGAAGTTTAATAGAATGATATCAATTTATTAAACCTAGTATAATATTTATCAAAAGTAGATCAAACTGACCTCAATCGTGCACGCTCTAAACGCTTTGTATTGCAGCAATGATTAAAAAGGGCAGCTCCCAGAAAAGGTTGAGAAGCAATATCCTTTCAGAACTTATGACTTAACTCAATAAACTTTAGATAAATGAATTAGGCATCCTCCGAGAAAGTCACAACTGTTTTTATTTCTGCAATAGAGATTGAATAATCGATCGCAAAATTATGTCACTTTGAGTTAAGTAAAACTGTAGGAAAATAAAACCTATCTTTTCGGACAGGGTACGTTTTAATAATGAACATGCAGAATATTCCAGAAGGCAAAATTCTTCTACATCGTATAAAATGTACTGCTATTAAAGTTAATGAAGAAGGAATACATGAACTCCCCTGAATGCAAAAGAAAAGAGGGACCCAATTAGGGAAAATGACACCAACTCCTACATTTTTCCGTTTTTCCTTCCTAAATTAGAATATTCAGTGACTACTTGAAGATGCTTAATGAGCTGTTAATGCATGAGAAAGTGTTCCTTCAACTTCATGCCTTATTAACTTCAGCTTATGCGGTATTTTATAACTTCCAGTTTGGATAGAAGAAGTCAAAGAGTAATAATCCTTGAAAACCATAAGACCTATTTAAAGCTTTTTATGCTTTTTTTACTAACTGAAGGTATCTGTGAAGTAAATTACAGTATTGCTTATGAACGTTGTAAAACTATGCCAATAAAGCCATCAGATAAAAGATAAATGTTTGAGGAAAATGGTGGTAAGGCGAGGAGTTTATTTGTATTTAGGAATCATAGATTTTACTTGAAAATAGTGTTTTTTATAGGAAATAGTTATAGATTATACAAATTTATTTAATAAGATCAATTTATAATCATCTCTTAGATTCATAGATTGAGCTCAGTTATTTCATAAGAATGAAAACATTTTAAACCAAAAGTATTGATGTGACATTTTTTTATGATTTTAATATGAATACGTAAAGCAGAATTAATGTTTACCTACCTAGTATTATTTTCTATCTCCTATGTATACTAAAAAGGACATACTGACGGCATAACAAAGATAGCAACGATGATAATGCAGAGTAATAAGTAAGGTCATTACTACACTCATGGTTATCGTCACCTCTTGTTCTCGGGAAATCTCTTCTTTCAATGAGGCAACAAATAGAGAAGATTTGTGAAGGGCAAGCTGATAATATTTCTTAAGCCATTGATATTCCTGACACACTCTTTAGACACAAAACAGGAAAATATAACTTTTTTTTTAAGTTGAGTCTTTTTGAGTACTTTTACTCAAAAATTTATTTTTAATGAAGTCGTAAGCACAAATTTATTTCGAAAGTTTTGAAACATAAAATGACATAATTAGCGCGTTTAAGTTATGGTTATTTGTTCAAAATATGAATAAATAGAGCAAATACTTATTTTTTTTAGAGTGGGATCGTAGAAAAAAAGTATACTTCACAACAAAATATTTTAACAGTTACAAAAGTGTTTGAAAAAGAAGTATTTTTTGCATAAAGTGAAAATAAAGATAGTATAGGTTAATAGATTTTAACACTTATTGTATATGCTGGAGTTTTACTTATAAATGCAGAAAAATTCTGAAGACAAATTAGGTAAATATTTTAAGAGTGAAATGTTTAGTCCTTCTTTGGGGAAAGCTAAAAAAAGAATTAATTACTTATTTAGTACCCTAATAAGTAAAAGTCAGATAAACAGTGGTGAGCTGTACTTCTTTAATTATGAATGAAAAATTTTCATAAAATTCCATCTTTACTAATAAAACACTGTTTTTAAACACAAATAATGAAACTAATAGTAAACAAAATTATTTATTCATAACACCTGCATGTATCAAATAGAAATATAAAACAACGCATCCCTTCTAAAATATAATTCAAATACTCTAAGGAGATTCATCGTCATTTAGCTTTGACAAACGGGTTTGCAATCTCTGTCGGTATTCGGGACTATCGTCTCCACATATCTTTACTATGCTCACAAAAGCATTGCTCTGCCATTGAGCCGTTCCTCAGTTTAATCATGTCGGGGTAGCACCAGCAATACACTGGGCCATCCTCCGGCTGGCAGCATCCTTCTCTGTCGTGAGTGCAGTCTTCTTGCTCTTTTACACAGCATTCCCCATTCTTCCTGGAAATGTGCGAAAGAATTCAATTAATTTGTTGGGAATAAAGACTTATTTTTGAATTTCCTACATTATATAGTTCATAGATGAGCTTATGATCATGCCTTTTCAAAACCAATTTTAAATTTTATATTATAATTTTTATTGTAGTACATGCATATTGAAAAATGTGGAGTGCTAACAAAACGAAGAAAATACTGTTTTTTTTAATAAAATAATCGCACTAAAATTCGGAATTTTCTCAAATTTGTTTGGCTCTTAGATAAAAACCCTTCAAAAAATTTTATTCATAAGCAATCAGTGCAATACAATGCATGAATACAGATGTCAATAACACAGTTGTTTTCATTTTCAATATCGTTTGTAGTACAGTTTTCGTGTAAAAAATCATTTTATTAACTAACCCTTGTAATGAATGGTTTTGAAAACCATTAAGAGTTCAAAGGTATAAAAGTGATAATAAACAAAAAGTATAGCTTAAAATCAACGCACCAAGGTATTTCTGTAACTTTCAAAAGCTTTAGTTTTTTAAGGCAATATTTTATTGATATTTGTAAATAGTTCTGTAGGAACAAGACGTGTTATTTAAAAACCTCTTCTAACTCTCCTAAAATGTTAATTTCTCCTCAGATTAATTTAAATAAACATTCCGAATGAATTTTTTCAAAGTTTTAATGCAATAAAATATTTAAATTTGCCACCACAGGGGTCATTTAAGATACCAAACTTTGAAATAAAAAAATATGCTTTTAAAACTATCTTTATATTGAAAAAATTATGATACATACCTTTCTGTTTCATCCGTTTCCTTTATAATTAATTCTGAAAAAAAAGTATAATTTTAATATGTTTGTAAAATGTAAGTCTAGAAATTTTCTTGTGTTCTTTACTTTCTAGTATTTCAGTCATTTTTCATCTCTCTAAAAACTAACTTAAAAAAAATACAGTAGTACTTTATCGCTTTGCTTCTTACTAAGAAAAGTAATTCGATGTTAAATTTTCCATATTAATATCAGCATACAATAAGTCTATAAAAACCAGTTAATTTACTAATTTCTACCATAAGAGTATTTTCGTTTAAAAATGAGATAATTGTCTACTAACCATTGTCTTTAATAATAGATGCATAAGCCACGCTAACAATCACACCAACAAACAGAAATGTGTTCATTATGCCTGTAAAAAATAAAATACTACACATTTACATAAATAAATTTATTTACATTTTATTCTCTTTACAAATAAACATAAACTAATCGTGTTTGTTATTTAACTACCTGTTAAAAAACCGTTTTAAAACTTAAGTCAATTTGAAATGGAACTCAAGTCTACTTATTGGTAGTTGAGTACGCCTATTTGGCTATGATATCAAATGATACATAGAGAAGTTGTTAATTTAAAGCAATACGGCAAAAACGAAAAGACTTCAGACGAACACAAGAAAACATGGTGCCCAAAGAACGTAAAGCTGAATTACAGAAAAATAGAATTTTAAATAGAAATGGAGATTTTTGTTTCAAGTCTGATATTTCTGGGACAGAGGACTCTTGTTTTTCTAAAAGAATATCTGTAAAAATAACAGTTTTTCCTTTCAAAGTGGGCTGGATTACATAAAAAGTTGTGTTTAAAAAAGGAGCTTTGCTGATGAAAGTAATTGTTGAATATCTGTTAAAACAACATGGTTTTTAACAGTGTAGTTGTATTTTTCACAACAGTGTAAAAAACAATATAGATTCAAAGAATGATTGACGATAGAAAAACTATTGTGGGCTTAGAGAAAACTGATGATGGAAATAAGATATAATGCAGTGAACCATCAGGGGATACCTAATTGGAAAAATTAGAGAAATCTCCTCTGCATTCTCTTTTCTCTATTCTCTCTTTTCTCCACACATATCTACTTAATTAAACGCTAACTAAGACTTCAAGTTTTAAAATTAATATAGTTCTGAAAGGATTGTTTAATATCGGATTGTCAACTCCTTATTTGTTGTCTCTGTTCGTAATGAAATTTATAAAAACACACAGTCTCTTATGGTTATTTATAAAAAAGAGATGTAACTGTATTTAATAGATTTCGTAAAGAAAAATTTCTCCGATAATTTTGGAAAATAATAAAATCACTGACTTGTAGTTAAACTGATATTTTACATTTAGAAAGCAAAATGTTTGATAACATTCCATTTATTGATTAAAAAACAATGAGACCCTTGAGGATATACCGTAAACTTAAACACTCTATTTAAAATTAAATTTTTGTGAGAGCATTTTCTTTCCTTAGTAAAATATCATCAACCGTTCCGAAGCTTGATTCCCAAATACAGGTTTGGAAAAGTAAGATAATTTTCTCGTATTTAGATTAAGGTAAGGATTTATTTTTAAATGTACTGAAAATTGTCATACTCACACCACAGAATCAGAAACACCATATAGCTTTAATATCCCAAAGGATCTCTACCACCCAATATTGAAACTTTTTCCCTTATACATCACTAGTTGGTAGTAGGGTGATTGTTAACAATCACAACTCTTGCAGGAAAACAAGTTTAAATCTAACCTCCCGTGATTGTCTTAGCTAAAAATGTTCAACTAGAAAGAAAATCTGGCAAAGCTCTCCAAATTATTAAATTTATGATAAAAGGGTAAGAGACAAATAACGAATTCTGCATCAGAAAATATAAATTTATACAAGGTTTGTACTTACTCAGATACTGTACTTGAGATGCACTGATGCTATCCGTGAGTTAAAGATCCTTTTATATGGATTATGCGCTTTTCGGCTTTTTTGTGTCATTCACCCCATTGTTGAGAGATTCCCTCCTTTTTTGTAGCTTTCACTATCTTTCTTCATCCAAAAAGTAAATAAAGAAATATGGTCAATTATTTTACCTCATTGACAACCTTTCATCCTTAAAGGATGTAATGAATTGTGTTCCATTGTGTTATCATCGTACAGATGTTCCATCATTATATTTTCTTTGCGTTCAACCCGAAATTCTTCTATAAAACCGCCAAAGCAATTATTCTTTGAAAAAAAAGTTATTCCGATTTTCATTTAAAAAGGAAACTATTTTTTGTAAGGTTAAACTTCGCAAATGCCAAATATTTTATAATTTTTTTTTAATTTTGAAATTAATATCAATATATATGTATTAATAACGTTAATTAATTTAAGCCAAATCGTAAAACTTTCAAATTTATACATTTTTAAGTGTTAAATATTTGGTTGAAAATCATTAAATTTCGTCTGTATTTAATGTAACATATTTTTTACCAAAATAAATACATTTCGTCTTAATAATTTCATCTCGTCTCATTTCATGCTACATTAAGATATACCTTTCACAAAATTTCCCAAAGATATAAAATAAATAAAGAATTAACATAAATATTTAAAAATTTTGATAAATTAAATTCATCTTTAGGAAGAGAAAATATTTCTCACTTTAGGTAAATTTGTAAGTGCCATTTGCTTCCCAGTTCCTCAAATAATTAAAAGCTCATCAGTTTTAAAATACTTTTTTACTTTTAAGAGTGGCTAAAAGTATGCTACGAAATACATGTTTCAATATGCATCTTCTAT
This sequence comes from Tetragnatha montana, assembly GCA_963680715.1. Lineage (NCBI taxonomy): Eukaryota > Metazoa > Arthropoda > Arachnida > Araneae > Tetragnathidae > Tetragnatha > Tetragnatha montana. Next base: position 36,926,162 of record OY796675.1, read on the forward strand.
TCCAAAATTTAATTTTAATTTTTGTTAGTTTTTAATTATATCTACCTATAAGTAATGGAATATTTTCACATGAAATATCTACCATAAAAACAAGAAGGTTTATAAGACATATACAATGAATATATGAAATTACTTACAACTATCGGTGATATAAATCGGTATGTTAAAAAACATTTAAATAAAATCAAAATAAAATAAAATAGTTGACTTAAAAATATTAAACTGTACAAAAATAATAACAATAGCGTGTAATTTTAAAAACCAATAAATACATGCTTATCTAGAATATTTTGACCTAATTACCTATTAAAGCTTTATTAAAAGTAAAATAAATATTATTTTTACCAAAACAGAGAGCACAGTATTTATAACATCCTTCTCTCCTACTCAATTTATTCCCATGGAAAATATATACGTTCACTTAATTTAGGAATATCATCGTAAAAAAAGAAAGACGAGAAAACACAAACTGACAGGTAAGTGGCTAAAGATGATTGATTCATTGGTTTTTATGCATATCCGATAAAGCACTACGGTTCAATTACTTGCTTGAACGAGTTCTTTGCTTTTAAGAGGAACTAAAATGCCTAATATGTTGTCATATAAAGAAGTTGAAGTCATATCTTGTAAAATCCTTTCTCTTTTATGTTATTTCAAACTTTTCATGTTTTTATATCCACAACTTATATTTTGTAGAATTTGTATTTTTTTAAACATCTTTGAATCTCTGGTAGAAAAAATTTAAAAAAAAATTAACAGCTTCAGAAATAAACATTAATAAACTACCATACTTTTTGACGGGGAAAAATACAAGTTAATTAAAATTATAACTATTACCCACAATAATCCATAAATTACTGTGCATAAATACCGAACTAAATATTCTCAGGTTTGAAAGATATTCCCAAACCTCTCAAATTCATAGCATTAACTATCGTAACTCATCTTTCCTATAAAATCAATCTGTTCTGACGATGGGTGTAACTTGAGACTCAAACTGAAAAGAGGACTGCATTCAAAGAAGTATGGTAGTCACAGACACACTTAAATCAAGTTTGACACCAAATATTCAGAATTTCATCAAAGATAAAATCTTAGTAATCATTGAGATTTAAGTAACATTAAGAAATGCTGAATTTTTCTTAATGGAGTTAAAAATTTTACATTAAATTCATTGACTCATGGAAATTGTACATCTTTTATTGCATTTATAAAACTAAATAATTTCAATAATAAAAAGTACTAGAGTTAAACTTTTCTAGATATTTTTTTTTGCTATAGAATAATCCTATTAATAGTTAAAAACTTATAACTTCATCCCCAGTTGTGCTTCAATATTTAAAGTAATTTTTAATTTCGTATACATTATAAATCAAAAAGCATAAAGCATACTTAATTTTCGAATAAAAACAGAAAAATATAATTACTTGCAAATATTTTATTAAAATTTTTACAAATTTCATTCTTTTTAGAAGGTTTTCAAAAGATGTAGTTGAATATACTCCATTTCACAACACTAGCAACAGCTTCAACAAATCACAATTGAAAATTTTCTCATTCGTATTTCGAAAATTCCGAAGAAGAATCACTCTAACTTATGTCGTTGTAGGCGAAGTTCCACCAAACTCCTTTATGCTCGCACCAGCACTTCGTGACATCGGGTCTGGGCTTTCCGTCGAAGTATTTCTTTTGGTAGCAGTTGCATACTGAGTCAGACATGTCGCCGGTCGAGCAGCACCCGTCTTTGTTGTTTGTGCACTCTTGCTCTTCCGTAAGGCAGCCATCTTGACTAAAATGAAGAATGTAAAGAAGTGACAGCCTTGTGTATTCGTTGTGTTTTATATTTGTGCTTAAGACATATATTTGTAGTTGGAAGAAAATTCTCAATGCTGAACTTTTTATGGAATTGTATTTGTTTTATTTCAGGTGGCGTGATGCAAAAAAAAATATTTATGTAAGTAATTAATCAAATCCAAAACTTTTTTTTTAAAACCATGTTTTTAAAGCGGACTAAAAAGTACAAAATAAATGTTTTTGTAAAAGGAAAAACGTAGGGCTCATGTATAGAGCATTCGCACATGACGTCACTTGGAGGACATAATCAACGTTGCTAAGGCTGTTGTTAGGGGCGGGACATAGAAGTATCCAATAGCAAAATTCGCACATGACGTCACTTGGCGAATAAACAACGTTGCTAAGGCCGTTGTTAGGCAGAGTCATGTGATTGAAAATGCTCTATTAGGTAATATCACGGCTTACTAGATACTTTAAAGGCTAGCCGAGTTTTGAACAATGAAAACCATTTGACAACTTTTCCTGCTTGGATCGCCACAAGTCCTACCTATATCACCCACCGCCTTCAACACTGAGGATATGCTTTGCCAGTTTGTCCAGTATTGCCATCTGGATTTTTAATGATTTCCGTACTCGGCTAGCCAGTATAGTATCTAGTAAGCCGTGGTAATATTCATCAGTTATTTCTTGTACACTTTATATATTGTTCTCGTTATATCTTTATTTCTTGTACATTCATCTAATTTTACCGTTGACGAGGTGCTTTCTGGTCCTTAGTTGTTTTTGGATTTTCTGGGAGCGTTTGGTCTAGTGGATCTGGTTTAATTTTAATTTAAAGCTGATCGGGGGATCAGACAGAACAGAACATTCATCTATCTATTGTGCATGATCCCCACGTTTTTCCTTTCTGAAAGCGTTAGGAAAAATTACTTTATACCGACTTTTAGTTCGTTTTAAACACGTGGTCTATAAAAATTTTATTAATTGTTTTGTGCTTTTTAGTTTTGTGCGTGTTAAGCTTCATAATCGACTAAATGATTCTCGATTATTCAATTCCTTTTTCTTATTATTAAAACTTCAAAAAATAAACTTTTCTTAACATTTTTCATATTGTTTTACTCCATTTTCCATATTATAAGTTCTATTGACTCCGGAGAAAGAAAAACCAAAGAATAAAAACCTACAGATACTCATATTCAACCATTTCTGATTAGTCGATTCGTAAGAATAGTGCCGGGAGTTTAAACACAGAAAGTAGATCCTCCAACTTGAAATTTGAATACAAAAATCTGAAAACTGTTTTTCAAGATACTACATTAAATATATTTTATATAAAATTTCCCAGAATTTCGATCATTTTTAACTGCGCCAGACTTTGAAATGTGAAAACCCTTTAAGCCCCCTAGGAGTTGAGGGAAAGGAAACTTATATATTAAATTAAATTAACCAACACAAATGAAATAATAAGTCATTGTCAACCAAATTTGAGCTATGTTTAAAGTTTCAAGTCCCTAACTCTGTAGGAAGTTAATTAAAAATATATTTCTAAATTCCAACCGAACAGATAGACATATAAGAATGAAAGAGAGCTAATAAAAGCGTGGTAAAATCAGTTGTGGTTTGCCCTTTTATATCGAATATTATTTTCTATTGTGACGTTTCTTACATATTAGATAACGTTCTATACAGTTTAGGAAAAGACATCTAGAAATAAATTTATTTTTCCTCTTAGGTGATAACCTACTTTTTAGTATAGAGGGCATTGCCTAAGGTTCCTTTTTATTTTAAGTACGAAAGAGAACCTAGTTTAAATTATTTTTAAAGTCACTGGTTCTTTTGTACCAAAATATGAATAAATTATAATTAATTTATTTCAGAAACAGTTGAATATTAAAAAGATAGAATATTTCTAAAAATATATATATATATATATATATATATATATATATATATATATATATATATATATAAAGAATATTTCTAGAAGATTAAAATAAATTGAATTTATTAAAATTAATTGCTTTCCATTTTGTTAGGTAGGGATAAAAAAATATTGAAATAAAATAGTACCGTCATTTAATTAGTAATTAAAAATTTACTTACCGGAGAGATTCTGGTTGGGTTTCGTAATCAAAGTCTGAAAACAGGAAAAAAAACCCTATTAGACAACTAAAATGAAGAATACTGAATTTTAATGTATACTGTAAGGTATTATAAACGTTAATAAAGAGGTTCATTAAATATAAATGAACGATTTATTAAACAATTTCATTTAATTAGTTTTAAAATTTATATTGTTCTCTTTGAAAATGGAATAAACTTTCGATAGCTTTGAAAATTGTTTTTAACCTTATTTAATATTGAATGCAAATTCTTTAATTTACGAATAGCTATAATTGATAAGTAATATAATTTTATAAATACTATTTGAGCTATTATTAACTTACCGATTTTTTCCCACATGCCCATGGCGTAAGAAACACTAACAAAAATAACCAGTGCAAATAGAATCTGCTTCATTTTGACTGTAAATAAAAGATTATTCTGTAAGTAAATATATTTCAATTTGAAAAAAAAAATATCATTGTTTATGTAATAGTAGTACAACTGCAATCATACGGGTTCGATAGCATGTAGAAGCCCGTTTATCTAAATATTTGTTTAATTAACAAAGAAAATTAAAGAAACACTATAATTCTAGACGATCGCTATCCCTCAGAAAGTATTTTTCATAAGGACATTTAAAATGCATAATAAATATTTCATAAAACTGATACCTTAATTTATGTAGTACTATTTGTTTTAGTACAGAATAATCAGCACCATAATTGAAATGCTTGCATATACGGCCAAAGTAATAAACCAAACATTATTAATAATGCCCGAAGTGAGGCGGGAAATGTTGTAAATTCAACGGCATTTATCAATGAGTATTTATCACTTTGCCCAAAATACGTTGGCATTATTAATAATGCCCGGATTTATTATATTGCCCGAAACAATGTATATAGCACCTAATTAAATTATATTATTAATTAATTTATTATCATGCACAGAGCCATGAAAGCAGGCCGTCAAAATCGTAGTAATATTTACACAATTTGTCTTAATGAATTGTTTTAATCGAACACACTGAGCTATATATAAAAACCTGGAGTGCAAACTTCCTATACATTATAAAAATCACGCCGTTTTTGTGCGTAGTTTGCCGTGGCGTGCTATCATATACTAGGAAGAATAAAATTCATATTGAAATTCCTTTTATACTGAAGTCAAAAAATAAATAACATGATTTTTGAATGTCTTTAAAAGTATTTGAGCAACTTACCATCCGTCTTGGAACTGTTACATTGATTCCATCTTATGTGTCACCAACTCCTTATATCTGCTTACAACTCTTTTCATATGTCTTTCACATTTGATACATCTTCTACTTCTTCTACTTTACTCATATTTTTTTCCTGTCAATGTACAAAGGAAATGCTCAAGCCAATTATTTTACTGTCACAACTCTTCAAAATGACATTCAATAAATTGGTTGGGCTATGTTATGTAATGACGCATTCTAGCACCTCTCTAAACTGCGCTAATAAAAACGGAATTTTAGGGCGAAAAATTTTAAATCCCTCTTTTAAAGTCCTAAAAGTAAAAATAAAGTTCTACAAAACATTTCAATAAAGAATTAATGCTACTACTATACTTCAGAACAAACAATTCTCCAGAATTTTTTGTACAAAAAAAATATTTAATCTCCAACTACAAATTTTAGTAGGTATATCAACTTCAAGTTATTCGAAGAATAATTTTAACTTTTCAAATTTAATTTAATACAAATAAGGTAATGCTTCTACAATTTTTCTTCAAATAATTTGGGAGATTTTTTGAATAATATTTAAAATCAATTTCGAAAATTTATCTCCTCTTCATGACTTAATATAAACTGGTGTATTTGTAATTTAGTTTTGAAAAGTGACTGTTATATAAAAAAAAATGGTATTTTCGAGAAGTTAGGGAACCTGCATTGCATATTAAATTAACCAGATAAAAAATCCAAGTCAACCATTACAAATTGCGCTATTGTATGTCCTTTATTTTTTTATACTTTGAGTGATTGATTCCCACATGTCTTAAGAAATACAATAATCTTTACAATCTTCAGCGTATTAGTTGACAGGTGAATAAGTCAAAGAAAAGATATATATATAGGTAGGAAAACATCTTATCACATATATATCTCTGTTGTGTTAAGATTACGGGTAAGTAAATTTTATATACGATTTTTATATACGGGTTTCATCTTCAGTTAACTAAAATCATTATAAAATAATACATACTTTCAAAATTAAGAACTACTTACAGAGGTTCCTCTAATGGATTTTCCTCCTGTACTGCTATATTTTGATATGTATATTATTTATTAAAAATAGATCATATACACAGATTGGGTTTTATTTTATTTTAAGGTATATGAGTAAACATTTGAAAATTTTAGTTTAAGGTTTGAGGTATAAAAATTAGGAAATAAAGTTAGTAAAGTTAATAAAGTTTGAGGAAAGGAGTATTTTTCACCATCACCTTGGTTAGGGAAAAGGTTTGGAAACTCCAACCCTCAAGCGTCACCTCCAGCCATGGACCGGTTTTTCTAGTCAAGCAGACTATAGTGGAAAAAGTGGTGACCATTGATTAGTCTGCCACTATTAATAAAATTTATTAAATACAAAATTATATAAGCTTGGAAAGTAATAAATACAAGAAATACATTATTTTTGGAATTTTAAAGAGAATGATTTTTTGTACACTTTTAAAATCAACTGAAGAAGAGAAATTTATCAATAGAATACTACACATATCTGTGGAAGTAGGTATTAGTATGGTTATGTAATTAATTTTTTTTCAGTCAGAATGAAATACTCTGTATTATTCCTGTTTCTATTCATCGGAGTGACATATGTATCTGCAAAATTCGCAGGTAAAAAATATTTAAGAATGAATCTTCCATTTATGTGATCTCGTAAAATAAAAATAAATGAAAAAAAAACTTTCAATTAAAATAACTATAAACCATTTTATATTTTAAGTAATTTATAAGTAAATATATATTTTTTTCAATGAAGAAATTTCTTTTTTCAAATATTTAGCTCATTGTCTATTTGAAAGGAAATTTAGATTCTTATTTTTTCTTACTTAAGAAAAAATATTCAGTAACCAAAAAGAAGGAAGGCGTGACACACATATAGAAATAGGAACTTTTTTCAATGAACCAGAAATTATGTGTCCCGCCAAAACATAAAAAGATAATAAAATATTAAAAGTTACAAATTTAATGTTACAAATTCTTCTAAAAAGTAAAACTTACATTCCATTCGCATTTAAAGCATTCCAATTAACATTTGACTTCAAATATTTACCATTTGTTAAACATGATTACATATTAAAACATTTTTTAAATCATATTTATATGATGAATAAAAGTTTTACCTACTTAAAAAATTGAAACATGCTTTGTCTAGACAAGACTAAGTACATAATTAATACACTGTTCTAGGAATTGATAAAGATGTTGTCAAAGATTATGAATCTGAGAGGTAAGCTGAATAACTTTTCCTTACTAGAAATTACTTTCATGAACTTTATCTGAAATTATATTTGTTTGTAGAATATGTGATGAATACTTCAAAGAAAATCGTATTTCTTCTCTTTATGATAATAATATTTTCAAAACATCTGACTTTATTAAGTTCCTTGAATTTAACTGTCACTTTTGTAAATTCTAAAAGAAATAAGGTGATCCAATGATCCAATATGAAATTTCCAAATTAATGAAATCCTCATTTCTCAACACTTCTTTCACACACAGAATACTTTGCATGCAGATATAAACAAACAAACAAATTTTAAATTGTGATGAAAGTTCATCAAATTACGGTGAAGTTTCAGTTCCATATTACAAAAGGTAGGAAGAAATTCCGTCCTTTTCTATAAAAAATATACTTTTGACCTTATAATATTGTATTCAGTAAAGAAGGAATGCATTCATATCTTCTCTGAAGTTTTTGTTACAGTTATATACCGATCAATAAGTGTAAACTTGAGTTATGGTTTAGAAAGTACGTATGTTGAGCTTTTAATTTCTTATGCACGCTTTTATACCTGTGCTTATACTTTATTGAAAACGTACATGGCTAATAGAATAGTTTTCATTGTACACATAATTGAAAGACGCGAATTATCTTTCTTCTCAAAATCCATTCCTTCCTTTAAAAATGTATCCTCGACTACTTAAAGTGTATATGCTACTCTTTGAATCAAACAAAAAATAAGAATGTTCTCGTGCAAACTGCAATTTTATACAATCCATATCAGTTTTATATTCACATAATGTACTCGAAATTTAGCTTTCACACATAAATGGTTTAAGTTTCTGTACTTTGATATATTTAAATTACATGACAGAAATGATTTAGCACTCATTTAGCTAAAATAAAATTCAAAACCAAGAGTATAATATTTTTTCGATTTAAAGTATGTTTGGACTTTAGGCGAAGATAAGTAAAAATTAAATTTATGAAGTTTTAAAACTTTAAATTATATTTAAATAAATAAAATTAGGAAAAAAAATCTTTCGTTAAACGTGTTTTTACGAATTTCAAAAACTTTATTTTAGAACCGCTTGTATTGGTTTGGAGACGGAATGCACTGAAAACAAATTGGGATGCTGTGGGAGTATGAAATGCACTTGCTACACCAATTCCAAAGAACCAACTAAAGAAAGTTGTTGGTGTGCTCCTGGAGACTACTACTACAAGCATGTTGAGTAATAAGAAGGAAGATGAACTGGCAAATACAAACATTTGCTACTATTGATAAATACAAAATTCAAGTGTTTTAGGAATATCATTGATTTATGATTAAAAATGTACACGAAAAATTAATTTGGGTGGTGATGAATAAGCTATTTCCTTACACCAGCAACAGCTTTTATTAATAAAGTAATATTAGTAGCTTGACTTGTGTGCCATTCAATTAGATTAGGGTGAAAATTATATAAAAAGTAGGATTTTTGTAAAACACCTACACTTTTGTAAAAATAAAATCGACCACGCTCAAATACACACATTCGTTTTAATAAATAAGTTTTATTTTATATATTTTATAAGTTTTATATGTTTTATAAGTCTCACAATATTTTATAATCTTCATCATTTAGAAAAATCAGTGGACAGCACCAGTGAAAAAATGAGACAGTAGGTAATAAAGTTTTTATTGTTGCATTTTGAAGATGACCCTAAAAGACTAAAATTTAACACAGTTTTTATAAATAAGTAAAATCATCATAATTTACTTGGTAATTTTATTTCATCCCCTAAGCTTTTAGCCACAATATATCAACGTTTTGCATTTAGCAACATCTGTCTGCACTCAAGAGTCTCAGGATTGCTTTAAGGACACTATTTTCCAATCCGATTCTGAGTAGCCTATAGCGATAGCCTCTATTATTATTTTTGCAGATGAGGTTTGTTTTTAAATAAAATATTATTCTTTAGATTTCATTTTATATCTGGACCTGGTTAAACATGTACAGCTCGGTGAAATAAAATACGCAAGATGTAGTTCTTATGTTTCATTAACCCCATCCCTTAAGAACTACTCGACAGAATAATCGTACTTTGATAAATGAAAACCGTTCTGTGACCAACTGACACTGAGCCGCTTCAACAACATTGATAATCCTGGAAAGGAGAATGCTTTGGCGGAATAAAGAATACAACTGGGAGAAAAGAAGATTAAGTTACCGATTGTTGACCTAAGCATTGATTTCCTTTATGGCGTAGAATGATTAGATTCCTATGTGAAATAGAAGCTTTCTCAAACGTAAAGAAATAACTTCTATAAAGTCTCATTCTTTACAAAAAAGTCCATCTTAAAAGTTTACCTTACAACAAAAACTTTTTTTCTGGTATAATTGATAAAATGTTTATTGCTTTATGGATAGATCTATCCTCAAAGAGTAAAAAAAAATCATTCAGTAGTAATTTAGAATTAATACAATGTAAGTTTTAACTTATTAGTGCCTAGCGTCCATAAAAAGGGAGGTTTTCGTAAAAGCGCACCTATTTTTACAAATATGGTTCTTTTGAATTAAAATTTACTCTAATGCATCACTTATCTTTAATGAACATAAAAAAAAGATGAAAGTAGAATGAAAAATGTTTTCTAGAACTTTTTTAGAGTTAGAAGATAAAATTTTTCAATAAGGTGCTCTTTTAAATATTTTAAAAGAAAACGCTTTAAAATCCAAGTAATTAATTTTTATATTATTATTTATTATTCTTCAAAAATATTTTATTCTTACCTTGTTTTTGTCCTTTGAAAAGCATCTCTAGAAAGGGATGCTAGACAGGAATACCTCCACGTTTGTTCCTAATAGAGTAATATTATTTCCCTCCATTTGTTTCGCAAAATTAAGCTAAAAATTTAAAATAAAGCTTAACATTACAAAAAATGTATACTATTCATATTTTTTAAAAGGTATGGTTTATTTTGTAATTAGATTTCGTTATTCATTGTATTTTGCACTACAGATCTATCGTTAGCATCCGGCTTGCTAAAGCACACCCAACCTAAATGTATGATTTTCGTGGAGAAATGTGTGTTTCAATTCAATACCATTAAAACTGAGGAAGTCTAGGTGGTCCAACCTTATTTTTAAGAATTTTAAAATTCCATTAATGTATTGAGGGAATTTTAAAATAGGTAAGTCTTAAAGAATTTCTTCTACCCAAAAAATTATCAAAATAAAGAATATATCGATAATTAAATATTCATGAATCGAACCATCTGTATTATCCCTTCTAGTTTCGAAGATTCACAGAAAACACATTTTACCTAGACTCTTTCAAAGAAAATAGATCTGGATGCAAGGAATTGAAAGATTTCTATCTGAAGAAAAATCGTGTCGCTCGAGAATACTCGATTTAGAAAAATACAGGACGCACTTTCACTGAACAAGGGGTCAACAAAATGATATAAGTGAAGAAAAGAATCTTGAGTACAAATAAAAAGAAAAGTGTTAAAAAAACACGCCCTTTTGTTACGTCTGTTTTTGAATTTTTAAAGTTACTTATAAACCACTTTAAATAGAAAATTGAGTTTATGTAGTAAAAGATACATTAGATTAACTAGACATATTTCTACATTTAAATTTTACTGGTAGCTTCTCAAGTGTAAAAAATAAAGTCTGGATTAAATTATGCTCTGTGTTTTAATCGTACCAGCACATAGTGTGGACTCTTTCTGCCTCAGTGATGGAATTAAATTATGTTTTCTGCATTGTAAATACAGTATAAATAACTTAAAAACTTATTCAACTCATGACATCTTTCTTTCATCAGTAAAATCCTTTCATAGCTAAGCATCATTTTAGCAATAATAGTTTTTACTATTTGTCGGTTATGAAAGGTTTTATAAATTTTCTGTTATAAGTTGTAAGTAAAAACGGAATTTTTTAAAAATATGAATCTGTATTTTATCCATAAATAGATAACACTGAAAGTGAAATATTGCTGGAGGATTCGGTGATGATTAATTATAACAAAATTCAACAGACATTCAGGAAATTAATTTCAGTTTATTCATATTTCTTTTATATATTCTAATTAAAGTTTTCTTTAATTTTAATAAAACCTTTCCCTCATGGGATAAAGTGAGTATATCAAGTCATTGGTATACTCAGTCGGATTGTGATACTTTCTTTTAATTTATCTTTATGAGAAAGTAAAGCAACCAATTGAAGGGTTACGCTTCATTAGGAGTCCCTTCATTATGAAAACCCAATCTAAATGAAAAATGATTCAAAATTTCCATTAAAATTTATTAAATAATAATAAATTTCCTACCAATACTTGAGCCGATTGTTTATTTTTTCGTTATTTTATTCCATAACTAATTTCATTCAAATGTTTTATATACTTTTTCTAACATTAATAATTATTTTTAATATTAAAAACCTCCCAATCTCTTATTGAAAAATTCCAGTACAGCATGCCAATTATCAAGGCACTTGTTCACATTCTAATAAACTAACTTGCTATCCCATGCGCGCGCTTAATTTATTGTTTTCGATCAAATGAACCAATTATGTTATCATGAGCCCAAACTAATGAATACAGCGTTCCAAATAAGGCCCCCTATCGGATATATATTCACTTCCATTAAATTCCAATCGTTAACTAGATATGGTGATTATTGTGTTAAATGTAATAGAATTATATTACTTACCTGGGCCATATATAATTCCCTCAAAGATATACTTACGCACTTGCATCTCTAAAGTGAATTCAGCTAGATTAATCATTTAATTAAAAATCATAATAAGAAGGTATTAGTATAATTAAAACTACTTTAGATTGTCAATTAATAAGTCCATAAAGTGTAAGAGAGGGGGAAATCATAAATGAAATTAATGAGGATCAGGATTCTCAGTAACGCATAACTTCAGAAGGGGTAAAATGTGAAAGGGTGAGAACTGTTTTTGTGTGTATATGTTAATTTTTTATCTCTGTTTAAATAAGACAAAAAGGGGTTCATTTAATCTAAAATTTGCTTGCTTTTTACTTACTTTGATATAATAAAAGTGATTATGTTTCTAGATCAAGCTTAACCTTCTTATCCTGATGAAAAAAGTCACGTATTACTCTCGTTGGGTTTATAGACCCCATGCTCAACACTTGCTTATATCTCTATTAAAAGGGAAAATATGCCTTAAATTGCAAAGAATTATAATATGTTATATACTTCAAAAAACATGCTTCAGAATAATATTAATTTCTGTTGTATTTTTATCTGTGTTTGGTGCTTTATTTGGTGTTTCTGTCCCCTTCTGAACCTAATGATACTTGATTTTTTATTACGTCTTAAATTACAAACATGGACCAAATCATAAATATGGAGAAAAAAAAAGTTTAATTTTTCATAACAGCAATTCAGTTATTTTAAGGAAAATGTTTTATAAGTACACTGCTTACAATAAATATCACATGACGTATAATCCGACATTTCTATCAACTCTTCTTTTTGTTTTATTGCGCGAATCTTATAATTAGTTATCATTATTGATTTCAAATTTTATCCTGTGAAAAACATATTACGTATATAGTATTATATTGCATGTTAAATGTGGATTCTCATTTTGTATTCAAGTAATTAAGCAAACAATTATAGATTAAGAAATATAAGAAAAGTAGGAAAGTAAGTGTCTTGCTGAATTTCGACAAAAAAATTAGCTTAAAATAGCTTCTTTCAATATTTCTTCGAAATTCCATTCTGAATTTCAGTATTATGTCCTTTATTATTTTTGTAAAGTTTCTTATTTGTCTGAGAAAACTGAATAAAAACATCTTTATAAAGCCGTATATTTATATCGTTTTTCTTTTTTAAGTGAATTGAAATTAAATAAGATTCTATGCACATGCACAGGCTGTATGCTAGCATTTAGTTCAAAATATAGAGAATTTAATTTCAAGTGTTTATCATAAACACTCATTTAAATTTAATGGTTGTGTTTTTGTCTTTAAAATGTTTCTAAAAAACGTTTAGCATATGTAAATAAAAGTGAATGATTTGAAAAATAACATTACTTTGTGAAAAACTTTATTTAAAGAGAAATAAGTGATCACTTAAAAATAACATATAATATTTCTCATACTCTATCGAATCTTATAATTACATTAAGTGTTGAATTATAAATGTTTATTTGCTAATTCCAATTAAACTAATTTTAGTTGCTTGCTGCCATATTTGAGAGTGCGAATAACTCATGGCAAAATACCGGTTTAAATCTTTTGTTTCCTAAATAATAGAAAAATTTAATGTTCGTAAAAATTAAATTAATTAAGATCAGATGTTTACATTTCTTTTTGTATTCCCCAAAGCGTATGTTTTCAGAAACATTAAAGTTAATTAAGCCTGAAATCGACGCTATTTATATTTTCAAAAGTTCATAAATTCTTGAGTAAACTCTTCGAACAATAGGAGGTGGGTAATTTTAGAACCAGATCTTCTTTCAATTAATTCATCATTCTTTCAGTGATATAAATTTCTATTGTAAAAGTTAAAAACGCTGTGTCAAAACCGCAGTGGGAGGCAACTGTAAATGTGCAATTATCTTCAGGTTTTCGATGGAATAGAAAAATTTAAATAACCAAAATCCAGTACTGAAAAAGAGCTTTATTTTTCCCCTTTACGACTCGGAATGCAGATTCTATGTCGGGAAAAATGAAGGACATATTTTCTATTGTCATACTGGAAACTTCAAAGACCTAATGACGCATAAACACGATAAAACGCAAACTTTCCCAAACCCATTTTAAATCTTGTCTTTTGTGTTCTCACTGACTTGCAGCTTCTTTTGGATCATCTTCTTCCTGAATGTAGGAAACTAAGACTCTTAATTGTTTTCTCGTTCTTCTTACCATACAAGAAACGAATTAAGACGACGTTTGGTCTTCTTTCAACGAATCTTGTGAATGCCACTATTAAGTGAAATATGACAAAACCAGTAAAGAAATTCTGATAAATAGGGTATCCACAAAATGTTTTACTTTCCCGTATTTCTCAGAAATAAATGACTAAGACTCTTTTAATTTGATTGTCTGGAGATTATATTTTATAAAAAGTAGAATTTTTTAAATCTCTATTGAGTAAAGAAACTTTTTCTTTGAAGTAATTTAGTTTTGTATAGCTCGTTCACCATTTTATGTTTATTGTTAAAGTTTGATTACTTTTAAGCAAAAGTTTGTAAATATTTTTCATGCAAACTTTCTAATTATTTTAATGATATTAGTACACTAAGAGGCAGTTAACTGATTGGAAACTATTGAACTAATAGTAGGGTAGGTGGCGAAAATTGTACACAGTTTTTGGTTTTGAATTTTCGTGGTCCACAATTTGATTATTTTATCAAGTTTCTAGTATGGAATCGAAAGCTTATAATCTGACCTATCATTCCATACTTTTTCCAGCCTTGAGGTGTAATAATTTTAAGAAATATTCAACATTTTTTTTACAAAAGACGCAGTAAGGATATTGAATAAAATGAGATATTCCAATTCAATAACATCAAAATGGAGGTTTATTCACATCACTAAGACTAGATAACAATATTCGACGCTATAAAATGTCGGCTAAACGACGACGTAAGTGGTTAGGAATCTTTCATTCATTTTTCTTTTAAAAATTTTTTTTAAAAAAATAGAAGCTAAGGGAAAAATTTTAACTTTTTTTTTATAAAATTTACCTAGGAAAACCTAACTAAACTAAAAGCAGTATTTTTCTTGGAAGGGTAAAATAGAAAGAGCATAAAAAACGGGGAGAGCAGCTCAGACGTTCCGCATTTCTGAACTCCCCTACCGTTGGGAGGGTCTAATTTTGCACCTTTTCAACTGCGGACATTTAGCCCCCCCCCCAAAAAAAAAAAAAAAACTGAGGAGAATTACCCCATAACATGATGGCAGCAATAAGGTGGTACTGATTTTGGAAAATAAAAGTAAACATGGGTATTGTGATATTATTTCAAAGTTTAACAAATACCATTTCGGGAAAAACAGATAGACTGATTGAGTATCACTGTTTTACCATAATATTTAAAAAAAATGACAAAAACACTGTAACAAGGACATTAAAAACTGACTTGCCTAATTTTTGAGGACAACGGACATGCTAATCCTCTGAAGTTTTTACTACCACCTGGTGGTTGTGTAAGGTACCTTACTGTATCGGTGCCGACAGTATAATCGATTTTTATCAATGAAAAATGGCCCTGCGGACTTTTAGCCCATGCGGACAACTACCCCCACCTACCTAATACATGAACTAATAGTTTCTGTATCCATTTACGAGTAAGTATCATATTTCTTAGTTATCTAGACGCGTTCGTTCCCATTGTATTGAAGATAATTATTAATATCATTATCATTATTGTCGTATATTGTTATTATAACTAGAAATTATTAACTACATTAAACATTAACTATATAAATATTAACTAGAAAAGTTGCGAAATAATGTGTATTTACTTATTTAATAAAAACCTTTGGTCTGCACTGGTGTTATTCATTTTCCTAAAAATGCACCTGGAATAATAATACCGGCGTAATGTCTTATACTCACATAAACCAGAGATAAACTATAAATAATTCGTTAACAAACAAAGCACAGAACTTTAGATTTTATCCGGAATTTCTTAACAAAACATCAAGTCATCGCTTAAGCAATGGGAACAAACTCGTACACCAACTATGCCATTATTACCCTTAATTATATAGGGCTTAATCAAGCAACATACAGCTAACTACAAATTACCCGTTATTCGTATTTAATCTTACTAATCGATGTGTCTGCACACTTGCTGCTTAGTAATATTTGGGTACGGTAAAGTGTTATGACTACGGGGGATTAAAATGACTTATTTGAAGAGGAGAAATGCACGTAAATTCACTGTTCAGTTTAAGGGTTGACGATAAATCTCTTTGGACTGGAATAAGTAGTTAGTCTCAGAAGACGTTATGGTGAAACTTTATTTGCTTTGAGCCAGTTTGAAATCTTAAAGCATGTTATTCCAGGGTAATTACAAGTAACCATCTTTATTATCTTTTCGTTAACGTCATGAAATATGTATCTTGAGACATTTAGATTTGGGCTCATACCTTCCTAATTCTTTAAATCGTGATGCCTTATTTTGTTCAGAGATTTCTGTATTTGTATTGCTGCTGAAATAAGTTGTAGTTCCAAGAAAATCTTTCGGATTTTTAGTGTATGCCGATTTTTTTTAAATAGACAACTGCATACATAATTTAACTTTATACAGTTCGTCTTAATAGTTAATTATTTATAGAATACACATTTTGTTCATAAATGACGTGAATTAAAATTCAACTCGTGTGTATACTTTAAAGTAAGAAATATTAGCACTTGGGTTGAGACTGAAAAATTCTGTTTTCTTTGAAAATGTATGTGAAAAAAATATTTTTAAGTAGAAATTTTATGAGATCATACGTATTTTCCTACAGTAAGGCAGTAAGGTACACTTTAAAACCTCAAAATTTCACTTGTTTCGAGGAATTTCAAAAAAAAAAATATCCAACTGTTAACAAACAATCACAATTTTTTATTTCAATACCAATCAGTTAATGTACGCTAAAGAATCAACCACACCCTTCTACAAAAGAAATCTTAGAGTTTAGTGACAGTTAATAAGTAGATTTCAATCATTCAATTTTTCAAGAACCTCTCAAAACCTAAAAATAACTTACCACATCCACCTCGAAACCCCCCACATTCCATTTCGAGGGCGGATATCCCCCTTCTCTACTTCATTTACATGGGAAAACTAACTCACAAAATTTTAACTACCCAAACAACATCACACCAAATCATCCCGTCCATATCGAACTACTCAAAAAACAAACAACGACCTTCTCCCCCCCCCCAAAAAAAAGAAAACACAACAAACCCAAACACCCAGCTACACCCTCTCGAACCTCCTCCAGTATCCAATTTTTCCTGCTCCTCCCCAGGCTGATACAGGAATAATAATAAAAAAAGGGGAACGGGAGCCGGCTTATATTAGTCTCTGCAGTCACCGCGGATCTGTGTACTTTATCGGAAGATTGTTTACTGTTGAGCGAGTATTTGTCGCTCCGGGGAGTCTTGACTTCCAGAGGAGTGTAGCAGCTTCTTAGGGCCGTCTGTCATCGAGTTGACCGCCTTCGTTGCTCTGTATTGATTGGGGTGTTTGGGAATTTATTGCAGGGGGTGAACGGCATGGGGGTGCTGCTAATAGTCAACTGGTGGGGTTCTTTCAAGAATAGTTTTTGACTGAAATCTACTCCAACCACCGTCTGAGATATTTTTAGAGATGAACAGAAAATATGAGTTGATTTAACCTTTTACCTTACTTATTAACCTTTTTACTGGGCGCATCGTGTGAATACATTTTCAGACGATATCCCTTGTATTTTGATCGAAGATAAAACGATGACTCGGTATAACCTTTTCAGCCCTGTGGATGCCTAAAATTTTCTATAGGGTTTAAAAAAAATATCGAAGGTCAAGAGTTGAAAGGCTTTGAGTTGGAGGCAAAGGTTTGGTTTAAGCGAGTGAGGAGAGTAATAAAAAAATCTGTAGCAAAAGGTGCGGGTCCCTTTATCCTCGTTTAATAACTGTCCAACTGTATTTCGTTGAATATTTTGGAAAACTGGTATTACCTTAGTGTCTAAATTGCCTAAATAGTATCCTATATTTCAGAATATAAGCCCACTCTCCACCCTAGACGTGAATGTGTTTTATCATTCAATAATGTAGGGGAGACTATTGTGCCTACGTACATTGAATTTTAAAATTAGAAAATAAATGGAAATTCAAATAGGTGGGCAATATTTTATGGAAACAGATGCTATCTACTTTCTAACTGAAATCAGCTCTTCGAATAAAAAAGTTTACTAAATATCATTGTTTTTATTTGATCAAAGTTAATTTTAGTCTATCACTTCATTGATATTTTTCTTACCCTCTAATGACGATGTGATTAAATTGGATACATGTGTTAATCATCCAGGTATTTACTATTTAATTTTGATCTTCACCAGATCTCAATACTTTTTTCACCGAACCAAAGCCAAAATATTTTACAGAACCAAAGCCAAAATAATGATGATGTACCTATAGACACCAGGTGTCTTATTAACAAATACGTTATTAATGTGTATGTAGATAATCGTAGTTTTTAAACCGTATCTGTAAAAATTTCTACTGTGACTGGGTAATTTATATCTCTGAAGTACGCTGCTTACAACAAATTATTTTTCCTTGAGTACTTGTATGAAAACAGAGATCAAAATATTTTTAATGTAGAAATGTCTATGACTTTCTCCCAATACCTTAATGTTTTTTAAAAAAATGTGTAGTATTTAGATCGTTAATTTTAGTTTCAAACTACTTAAAATAATGAGGAAAAAACTAAACAGTTAAGAATACTTTTTTCACAATAACTACCAATCATGATTAAAAATTATGATTGATAAATTTTACCTTGCATTCCTGCTCGATTTTTATGAATGGGGTATGGAAAGATAAATGCTTTTATAAACAATTCATTGTAGTAGCCCACATTTTAAACTGAAAAAAATACCTTTTTTGAAAAATGATGAACTGTGAAATGTTTTAGATTCTTTCATGTTTTTCTTATCGTTCCCAAAGAAATAACGGAAATCTTTAGGGTGGAATTTATTACATTGAAATGTTGCCATTAATCATCGCTTAAAATGGCAAGAATAATAAACTTGTCCAGAACATTTGTCAGTTTCGATGATTTTATTTAAACATTTACTAAATTTTGAGGAAAGCGGTGACATGTTTATTTTGCATAATCAATCAGTTTCTTCTGTTCATAGAAAAACCTTGTTGCACGGCTTATTTAAGGAATAGTATTTAAACCTGTCAAAAATCTAAAAGTAGTACTATTGGTTTAGGAGACAAATGACATATAGCTGATGTTATGAATCTTTTGGTAACACCTATTTAAAATTGCATATACCTATGGTTTTTGTAAGTAATACAAATACTAAAGATGTGTAAGCTGAGAAATAAACACTCGTGCTGCAACCACAGAGAAATATCCTAACAGAGGGTCCACGAGGCTATTTTCAAATGCGTTACTGATGTGAGGGCGCCACACTAGAGTTTGGAACGTATGCCGGCCGCTTAAATCTCTCGCCAAATTAGAACTCAGCGCATGCGCAGAAAGGTGTTTTCGATCTTCCATAGGCAGCCGGCGAACGATTCAGACTGGATCCAGACGCTAGTGAGTTTAGTGCGATCCCAGCGCCACAATTCTCCCAACCTGTAACAAGATGTCATGATTTTCGATTTCCATTATGGCCTATGGCCGTGGACTCTCTGTTCTAGTACTCTGTGGCTGCAACGTATAGAAATAAATAAAATGTCACTTTAAAAATTATGATTTTTAAATTAGGGCAACTTATTCAATATACCTATCCTTCCATAAATCACCATGGTGTCTTACAGAATTCTTTCTAAACTGATTAAGATGAATAAAATTCAGAACCAACATAAAAAGTCTAAAAATTGATTGAAAACGAAAACAAAGTATTTAAACTAAATTATTCTACTAGGAAAATCAAACAAAAAATCCAAATCTAGTCATAAATTCTTATATGTGACTTCATATGGCAAGCAATTAATTATACATTTAATCCTTAACACTGTGGTAAAGAAATCTATGTTACCCCTGTTAGGTGCCCATTCTCCCATTTTGTGAACATATATAATATCTCTGGTTAAAATAAAAGATTTTTTTGAAAATTTAAAATGTATATTATCAGAGACACATTCTAAATCTTAAACCACACAAAAATTTAATGTTTTTTTCTGAGTGGTTCTTAAAGCGGCTTTTAATGAGTTAAAGAACTGAAAAAGTATGACAAAATTCATAACATATATTCTGATTTGATTTTATTGTTTCTTTTTATATAAAATCCAATACCTCACAAGATTTTAACTATGAACTAAGCGCTCCTAAAAAAATTTTATTCAATATTTTGAAACTGGAAGGACCTAGTTTATAACAGACCCTATTTATTTCGAAAACTACTAGACTATACTAGCGTAAGCTGATAACCATCTTGAGAAACAGACTAGCTAATAAGCTTACATAACATTTACATATTCAAAAGGGTATAGCTGATGCTTCCTGCCTCGGGCTTCATTTTATGGGAATCTAAAATTATTTACTCAGACTTTTAGGTTCTAAGTTTACAGAGGAAAGGAATGTAGGAGTAACATCAAAACAGATAGTTGATAGTGTTTAAGACATTTTCCTGGTCAAGGAGCTGCTACTTTGTCGCCTTCTTCCTCCATCAAAGAAGATAAGTCAATAGTATAAATTTACTGATAAAGTTTTAACTGCAGAAATTTTATGTACTTTAAACATTTTAGTTTTTTCTAAAACAAAAAAATTTAAACAACATTGTTTTAAATGAGTTAAATGTGTAATTTTAATTCATGTTTGAAAGCCAGTAACAGCATACTTAAAATTTAAATGAAATTATCATTGTATAAATAATCAGACTGATTATTATCTTAAATGATAAGAAATTATACTAAATTTTATCTTTAGATGTAAAAACCATATAAAACAATTAAATCAAATTATTAAACTACATTCTTAAATTTACTCAGCCTTTCGGTTTATTTACGGAAAAAGTAAGATGTATTTTTAGTAACCCCATATTTAAGTGAATTATTTTCAAATAATTTCATGAACATATCAAAATTCTTTTGAAGAATATGATAATAGTTGAAGTAGCTGAGCATAACATAGACATATGCTGACTATGAGAAGTCGCCTTGTCTTATTCTTCCGTAAGATTTTTTAAATAGTATTCTTTTCATTGAACAGTCAATGACAAAATAAAACCTATGTCGTTGCCAATTTCAAAGAACTAAAGGATATTTTCCGTGTAACCTGAGTAACAAGAAAAGGGAGATAGAACATTCTCTCCTTAATTAGAATTTTTCTACTGTAAGCCTGACCAGACTAGATCCAATTTTTGAGAAACACCTTAAGTTATTTCTTTCTCTTTACTCCATTTCTACGCTAATAAGGTATAGTCCCATTCGTTAGTTTATTTTAAAAACAGAATTGTGTCGAAAAATGAACATCCGGATAGTTTTCAAAAAGAATCAACGCAAAAAGCTCAAATCTGAAATCCTACCACCTAAAAGAGTTATCCAGATCCTCATCCTTTTAACTCGTTGGGTTTTTTTTTCTCATTGAGGTAGATTTTTATTTTAAAACGAATCATACCCAGACTATGTAAATCCTTTTCCTTGAGGGATGTTCAATTCAAAATGTGTATTTTTTTTTTTACAAAAACCGGATATTCTTTTCTTCCTAAACCGTGTATTCTCTTTTACGAAATTTTGCTTTTACACTTCCAGTGAATGCACTTTGATTACTGTAAGGGTTGTTTACGCCTATTTCCTCTTTTTACAGAGTTTTTCCATGCGCCGCGTTTCCTCAGGGGTTTCTCCTTTGATACTTTCACGATAAACTCGACACATGTTTTTTTCTTTCTTTTAAGCCATCCAGTAAAGAAATATTTTACACTTAAGATGGGTTACATTACGTGGACAATTCCAATTGCTTTAAAAGCTTGTTGAAAATGTACCTAGAAATTAGAAAGAAAAAAAATCTTCTGAGTAGAGACTAACAGGGATTTAGTGGATTAAATTTATGCGTTTGTTACTTGAAAAATAACTAAATTTAATGCATCTCTAAATAGCTCAAACTTTATCTATATACTATGTATGTTAATAAAGTTTTCTTCGAAATGGAGATAAAAATATGTTTTCCTGAGTAAGGAAATGTTTTATTGATAAATTTTGCAGGAATTTATCCATCTAAGGAAGTAAGTGGAATAAATAAAGAACAATAACTATGGTCGAGTTTAGCGTTGTTCTATTTATTTTAAATGTAAAATTTTACATCATAAAATTTAAGCTTTTAAGTATGTTTACGTTGCGAGAGTGTTGTTTTTTAAAATATTTCGTAAAACAAATATGGAATTAATTGATTTTTAAATCTCATAAAAAGCATTCGCAAGTTGTGTAGATCCTGTTGAAAAGATTGCACTGTTCAATTCAACAATGAAAATATTTCTTTGATGAAAATAGTCATTTCTTACAGATTTTGGATCGCTGAACACGAAAATCACCATCGAAATTCTCATCGAATTTTTGGGGAAAGGCCCTCCCCTTTTTTACGCTTTTTGATGACTTATGACTTTGAATTCTATTACCAGGGTCAAAAGCAGAAAGTCTTCCGAACCCTTCCGCGGGTGCTTCGGGGACGCTAACACCTCAACCGCTTTTAGTAAAAATAATTGCTGCATATTGTCATCAAATTTGGGTCCTTGGGGAAAGGTTAGGACCCTTCAAAGGTGAAATGCTTTTACGGAAAAAATATCGTATAAAAACCTCTATAATCATTAGCTATTTTTTGCCTTTTTAGGGGGGTAATAAACCTATTAAAACCTATCCATTTGCTACAAAATTTCATATTTTAGAAATTTCAACCTTCTTTGTCCCTTTGAGAGTAATTTAAAGACTTAAGTAATGCTTTTTGACCCTGAAAATCGAATTCAAAGTCATTAAGCCATCAAAAAGGGGGAGGAGCCGTTCCCCGAAAATCCCGAGCCAATTGGGAATTTTGATGGTGATTTTCGTGTTCAGTGACCCAAAATCTATATAAGAAATGACTATTTTCATAAAGGAAAAAATTTTGAAGGTACAATTTGTTGAACAGTGCAGTCAATATGTAGAGCACACGTATTCGCTCACTTCCCCATTTAGTCTTAATAGTTACGATAGGAAAAAGTATAAGATATTTTTTTTTCTAAAATTAAAACTGAGTACGCATTCGTATACAAAATTGAAATGGAATTTATTCTTAAATAAATCGAAATACAGTTCGTGTTTAAGATATCAACATTAGAGAGAGTTAATTTGGTCAAATAAAAAGCCGTTTTTAGCCATTTTTAATAATAAACTATTGAGTTTAATAATTCATTTTAGAAGACGTTTTTAGAATTTATAAAAGTTTTATGATGTAAGAGTTATATCATATGTAAAAGATATATTAAAATTTCCTACTACAGTATCTATTCAAATATTTGCCCTACGAAAATCCTAAATGCATTTCAAGTTTTATATATGAATGTAGATATTTGATAACAAAAAAACACGAAATATCCTTTTCAATAATATTGTAAGTTATACAGGAAATTTCCATAACCCTTCAGTATCTATCTGTATTAACTGGATTTCATGCTTAAAACATTCATTTAACTGTTCCCGTGATTGCGATTTTCGGGGTAAGCTATTGTGGGAATGTTTACAGATTACAGTTAACGCAGACATGTCTAGAGTTTCCATGGGATTACCATATGGTTAAAGCTTAAAAATATATTAATCCCCTTACCATCATCTGATGAGTGATAAAGCTTTTAACAAGTAATAAATTCCCTTAAAACACCTTTTTTTATTTGTTATAAAAGCTTGTAAAACGTTTTTGAAATGACTGAATTGTGTATATATAAAGTAGTCCCTTTTTATAGTTAATCTTCTACATATGTGTACATTATCAAGTAGATTAATAATTAGGTAAATCCGAAAAAGTCTGCAAAAGATGGTAATTAAAAGACCGGAAGGACTTATTTTATAAAATTATCACATTATTTTTAAAGAAGAAAATTGGATAAAACTATACTAATCTGCTAACACTATAAAATTTTAAGTACTACAGGGACCAAAAATAATAATTACGATGAAGGTTTTCAAAATTTAAATAATTCATTCTATAGCAGTCAGAAATTTTTAAAATTCCTAATTAAATCAACAATTTGTTTTCAATTTAAAAATTGCAGCATTCATTTTTAGTAAATACAAGAATTTAAGGAAATGTCACATAGTATATAAAGAGTTAGTATAGTATTTTAGCTGTTTAAAAACCATATTTATGTCTTAACTTTTAAAATTATTTTATAAATACTTTGTTTGTTTTTTTGTCCCTATTTTAAAAAGACTACACTTAAATTTATTGAACCTAAATGTGAAATATATTCTATGATCTAAACTCTGTGTATTAAAAGTTTAAATCAAGAAAAAAACTTTAAAGGTTTGTTTAAGAGTTTTACTTAAGGTATTGTCTGAGTTCTTCCTACAATTTGTTAATATTATGCATGACATCTTTTAAACAAAGTCGATATTTCACATAAAAATTTAGGTCGTTAACTATTATTTTAATATTCAGCAATTAGAAATCTGTATAGAAGTAACGGGAAAAAGTAAACACTTTAAAATAAATATTGCTCAAAATAATTAGGATGGCAAAAATATAATAGCAAAGAAATTACCTAAAATAATCCTTAAAGAAGGCGTTATTTTCAAAATAACTATCACAAATTTACTAAACATCATCCAAATAGGTAGAAATAAGAGCGAAGGACATAAACTGTGTCTCTTTATTCCAGTTAACATCTGAAGAATGAAATGAGCTAGCTTATCCTAAAAGCCTGATCCTCTTCCAAATCAAAGTTTATGGACAAAGGGACACAGTTATCCCCAACACGTAGGCGTATCATTATTTCGGCCAAAAACTTTTTTCGGACAAAGTTGACGTTCATTACCTTCTTTCAGCTAGCCGAAAATCATAATGAAACAAGGCCAAAGTCACTCTTTCCGATACATCCAATAATAAGGAGAAGTTTGATCGACTAATTGGCAACCAATGCACAAATTTCGACGCCGTCGATAAGACGTAAAAAAAAATGTAGCTTATCGTCGCATGTTCATTTTTGTCCTTAAAGAGAAACTGCTCAAGGCTTTTCTAGTTAAGAAATGTTGGTTAAGGAAAAGACGGTGAAGTTTCTTTGAGATTATAAGTTGAGAATAAATTCTTATTTCTTTCTTGCATTAAACACTGCACGTGAAACTATTTTGAAACAGTGGGGTTTTATCTCATTGGAAATACTTCAATTAATTTTTAGTTTGAAAATATGTTTTTGAGTTTGATGTTTGATTTTAACAAATTACCTTTCTATTTTTTTAGTTTTGTTTTTCTTTATGACAACCCATACGTATGGTGTATTAATCATAAAACATAGCTAATTAAAACATAATATGAGCATGTAACATTTATTAGAAAATATTTTTCATAAATTATGTGATCATAATTATATATTTGCGTTTGCAATCCATTTATATTTCAATGATGTTAATTCTTGATTATAGAGTAATTTTTTAACAAATTAAATATCCATTGTACCTCTTTGTAATTTTCGTAAAAGTGAACAAGCTTTAATTTATATTATGTTTAATTTATTCTTAAATTAATTTGAGGGAAACTAATGTAAAGCTGTTTCATATGTGAATTACAAAATTTAATTTTTTGCTGAAAAAATATTTTATAACGTATAATCCATTTATATGACCAACTTCGATGTCATGAAGTAAGAATGAAATGGTAAGCAACACATTTAAAAATCAATTTTTTATTTTTTATCTAGATAAAATAAATCAGTACAACTAAATTAAAATTAAATCAACTTTCTAAAAGATTAATTTAAAAGCAGTGCTTCTCATTTATAATTCCATCGTTTATGTTTCAAAATATTGCATTAAATGCTGATAGCAGATTCAGTTTTATCATTAATTACTAATCTGTTAAACGTAATCTTTTAATCTTCATAAAAAAGTTCTCTTTTAGAATGGAGAAAAATAATTCTAAATCATGTCTGAAGAAAAAAAAGTATAATACTTTGAACTAACACACAATTAAGGGCTTTTTTGTTCATCATACTTTAATTAATAAAAAATGATTCTCTACATGCTTTCAAATCTTCTTTACAATGAAGCTCTTCTCTCTTAACTCTTAATTATTTCGAATTTTATAATATGTTAATCCCCATTAATTGCTTTTTCAATAACTCATCAAACAATAGCTTATTTTTAATAGAAAGATATGCATTTTGAAAGAGCTTAAGATGACATTTTTTAAAGAAGATGTAAAAAGTAAGCTAAGCTATTTTGAAAACATATTGTAACCTTTTTGGTTTTTTATTTCTTATATATAGAAGTTATATTAAATTTAACCTTTTTATTACATTATCAGTCGTAAATATAAACTTGTTTGCTAATAATGTGCGTTTTTACATTTAATTTTGTTTTGTTTTGTTTCATTTACAACTTCATAACTTCTTATTAAAAAAACATAATTAAATTAAATATTTTGTTGTTAATTAATTTAAAATAGGAAATATCTCATAATCATGAGTAGATAATGAAACTAACTAGAATTAAAAATAGTTTTCTTCATTACATAAATGGAAACTATCTTTAATCCCTTCCTCTACCTTTAATTTTTTAATGGCTGAAAATTCAAATATTTTTTATCTTGATACAGAAAAGTGCAAAAATTTTGGTCTTTAAGCAATGTTTGCCTTTTTTTGGTCTCAATTTGATAGTTTTATCACTGATCTCCAGTTTTCCCCGCAATACATCTTCTCAAAAATCATTATTTTTTCTGCAGTTACTTCTAGTAAAATGTACCTAATAAATTTATGTAAAATAAATTATGTTCATTGACTGCTTGAGCAGTTTAAAACAGTTATCTGTAAAAAAACAATAAATAAATGTAATTTAAACTATTTGATGTTCCGCTTAGTGATCTAATGTTTTTCTGCAATACACCTAACCATATATCTGCCTTAGTTAATTTTCCCTTGACCTCCAAACTTTTTTTTACCTTCATAGTACATATCATTGATATGGGACCAACGCATGTGTAAACAAAATTTCACTGGTAAGGAACTGGTAAGGAGTTAATATTACATGGAGAATGAATATAAAGACAGCTTACCTACATAAAAGACATTTTAAGAAATAAATCAATTGAGCTGTTCAGGATCAAAGTGATGTAAGTCCAAAAATGCAAAATTCGAGAAAAGTATGGATTGGAATTTATTCTATGTTCTTTTACCAAGTGTGGTAATCGCCTAAGTCAAAATCTCAATGATTGGCCCGTAAGAGCTGCCTAAAAAGTGTCGTCTCCATAGAAACATCACAGGTGTCGTTAGAGAAAACCTTCGATTACTCAAAATTACATTCAGTAGACTTACACCACTTTCTTTGTAACAGCTCAATTATTCAAGTATCTACCTATAATAAAGCATCTTTAGTCTCTTTAAAATTATGCGACTTTTGTATGCAATATTGGAACAGTAGAACTAATTTATCAATAATTTTTATTTATTATAATTTTTATACTATAGAATATAGTTATAAATCAAACTGATTGTACGTGATAATTAGAAGTACTTTTTTTTACTAATAATGTTAGTCATATTAGTAAATTAGCTCAATAATTTAATAAAAAAAATGGGTTATTCATTTACATCTTTAAAAGCATCACCTGTTTAATATTTTTTCAAATTGGCTCTGGAGAAGTATTATGAGTGAGAATAAAAAAAAAATACAGCAGTCTCGTAAAGGTGTTGAAAAATTCAAACAGAGTAGAAACTGAAACAAAAACAAGGCCAATGTTGTATTTTTTTTTAGAAAAATCCTAGTGAAAGCATTGCATTGTTTTTTTCTGTTAGACTTTATATGTAATGAAGCAAATAACAAGTATTTGTTGGGCCCATTTCTTTTATAACCCGCTGAAGAAAGAGATATTTCTTCAGCTTGGCCGAGTGTATTCGAAACGGAGACTTTACACTTCGGCAAAAAGTTTTATTCGATAAAAAAAACGCTCAGTATTTTCTTACTAACAGATATTTTCTCACTGTCTTGGTAAAACAATGAACAAACCTGAAAACAAAAGAAAAGCCTTCTCTGTAAAACAATGCGGACACAAAAAGAGAAACTGTATTCCGAAAAAAACCTTCTCCCAAGGAGCACAGTCCCTTAAGGATCCTATTTCCAATTCACCAGTCCATTAAAACAGCTCAGTATTTGTACAAGAAAAGGATTTTCTGGATCCAAAACAACATTTCTGTGTACATACGGATATAAAAACGCATCTCATTTGGAAATAAAGAAAAAGCAGCACCTGCACCCATGTCTTGGTGAACAAATATCAAACAGAATCCAGGATAGAAAAGAAATGACTTCTTCTCACACAATACAATACAAAGCATAATGAATAACAATCAGAGAATCTATTTTTTGGGAATACAGTAAAGGCATACCTACTCGTTTGAAATACATGATCAATATTGGGTAACATCGTAAGCTCCAAGAATAGCGCATAAAATAACTGAGAATATATTTCGAGAAATATTCCCCCTTCACCATTAGTTTAATACTCTTTGATGTTAGACGCCAAACATGGTGATGAGAATAAAGAACCTAGAAACCTAATAGCGATGCTTTCCTGGTAAGAAGACTATCGCCTAACTTGGTTTCCAATGGAACAAGAAATATTCCGTTTTGTAACTGCTGTAGAATGGCTTTAGCCCATAGGGTTTCACAACATGTACTAAAAATCCCAGCTTCCTTTTTGAGAATAGGGAATTGATATGATTTAGTTTTACGTAAGACATCTTCAAAAATAAGTTACCGATTTTAATATTTTAGTAAAAAAAAAAGAGATAATATTTGTATTTTGTTCTGGTGCTTCCTGGTATGGATCTAGTAAAACGTAGATATGATTTCACATTATTTTATTATTTTTAACAGTTACGTAAAACACAACTTATCGATGATTTTCCTTTTATCAAATCTTAAATTTACACCTCATTTTAACATGCTGATATTTCAACGCTTTTTTTCTTTACTCTAAAAAGCTGATATATAAATTCTCTAGTTTTTTAAATATAAGGTTTAAAAATTAACACCAGGTTTTAACCACTACTTGCGGCGTCAAAAACCGTATCTATCAAAAAAAAAGGTTATCTATCCCGTATTCCCTCTTTCCAGATTTCTTCCAGTTTTCTTCTAAAACTTTCAAAAATAATAATAATAAAAAAAACATACACCTGAATTTTCTTTAAAGTAATCCAATCGATCAAAGAAAACCACATGCCCTACATACCTTATTTACCTGTTTGACCTTTTTCTCTATCCTCATCCGTCTTATTTCCTCCAACGACCTCCTTGTTCTTCCTCATCCACCACCATCAGACACACAAAAAAACCCTAATCCTCTCCAATCCGCTCAAAATACCTGAAACGAGCACAAGCACCGATAAAAAAAATACCTCTCCAAACAGTCTCTCCATCTCTCCCCATTCTTTAAACAACTGCATTCACCCCACATAGCATACCGGGGCATTCTGCTAAAACCCTCCCAATTTGTCGCGCAGGGTCCGAGAGTTTTAATACCGTTTAATTCAGCCGACCAGACCTCGGCGAATCAGTTCCCCATTGTAGGAGTATGCGGCGAAACTCTGCTGGTAATCCATTTAAGAGGATTAAAGCCAATCCCTCCAATCTCGGTCGAAACTTGGATGCGTTTTAATCTTTCTGGAGCGGACTCTGCATGCGGCGCAGGGTAGATTATTTACGGCCCGGTATTAGAACCACACATCCAATACTGACGGTGTTACCCGCTAATTACGATATACAGAGCACGGGTAGGCTGCTGATTTCGTTTAGGGAACGATGCTACGGCGTATTCATGTTTGTTCGATGGTGTGTGTGTTTTGGTCGTTCCAAATTTTAAGTGTAGTTCTTGTGGAGTGGTAATTTGAGCTCTTTAGGTGAAACACAATGAAGTTTCAGAGCTTCAAGTTCTTTAGAAGGAGTAGACTTAAGGATAAGCTTAAATAGGGTTGTTTTATGCCAGAGAGTGGTGGTGAAAAAAGTTTTATTAATCATGTCACACAAAAGCAAAATAATTGAGGGTAGTAAAACTTTTTTTATTGTATTTCAGTTATTGTTTGAGTAAGATTTGGTTGTTAGATAAGTTTTAGAATTTTTTGCTAGTTGAAGTAACAGAAGCAATTTTTTAAATATGGTGTTATAGGTAACTTTGATGGATACAGAATGGTACACAAACATTTGAATTGATATTTCAAAGAACTGTAAAAGGTATACGCATCTACTTTTACTCTCTTTAGACATTTATTTCTTAGAATGTAAGAAACATAAAGGACACAATAGTAAATATTAATACCGCGTATGAGCCAACTGATTTAATTACGGGATTATAGAAAAGCTTCCACAGCTTTAAACACAAGAAAAAGTAAACCAAAAGTCTTAAAAATGAAATATGTATATAGATATGTAAAAATATTGAATTTATGACTCAGTTCTATGTAATTCTAGAGAAAATAAATGTGCTACAATAACGGTAAAACAGTCTATTACTAAGAAATGGTTTGAGAATTCTATACAATTTGAAGAAATGTATCATAATTTCGTAGAATGATTGCATATTTAGAATGTCGATGAAATTCTTTTTTTTTTCACCTATTTTTTTTTAAAGTTAAGTATTAGCTTTCAGTTAAAAAGATCGTTCCTTATCAATGTAGTTTTCCTGGGAAAAAAAACGATAGTTTTCGAGTCTTTTAAAAACAAATGCAAGTGTTGTGTTTAACCGAACAGTAATGGCCTTAATTTTTATTAAAAATTATAAAAAATAGCCTTAAGTTTTAAAAGACCTTGTCACAACATATATTGACTTTTAATAGGAAAAAAGTCAAAAATGGTATGTAAAAAACCTACACTCTGTTCTTTTTATTTTTAAATGCTCAAAAGTGAAGAGGGTGCATAGTTTTTTCTAACTTCAAATTATTTTGACTATCCCCACCCTGTACAAGGTTCCAACATCACTAAGATTCTATTTCGATTCTCTATTCGATTTCTATTAAAAATCGAACCCTAATTGTAACTAAAAAAGTTTTAAGTTTATAAATCACATATCACATCCACCCGTATAACGTCAAACACTTCTCACACCGTTGTCTCCTCAATTTCAGAACCCAACTGTTGATTAATCCATTTACCAGGAAATTGCTCCCTAAACAAAACAAAGAGCCAATTCCCCAGGAAAGGGGGAATCCCTTTATATCACTCAACTCTCCATCCTTCGACTTAATTGTTTTAGAGGGAACGCATCGAAGACATAGTAAGGAATTATCAACGTAATGCTAACTGTCCAAGGTAATTCTATTACGGGTGAACTGTGCCTCGAAGACAGCGAGGGTTCAGCGTTTGATGGATAACTAAGGATGAGGGGGTTTGACGTGGAAAAAACAAAAGGCAGAGGCTATCTTTACTTTCTCCCTTGGATTTTTCATCGCCGGAAAGCTATCGCTTTGATCGATGACGTATCTCGAGGCTCTGACACTTCTATTAGATGCACCAAGAAACTGGAACAGTTGTAATGAAACACTGAACAAAGAGAGCTGGCGAAAAAAAAAAGAAATGGGAATGTCATGGGAAAATAGTTCGCCCCCTTGGAAGGGTTTTCGGAAGACGAAATGTTGAACTGGAAATATATCGCGTTATTTTTAACGCCGATTGGTCCTGGGGGCTGTGTCTGGGGAAATGTAAAGGTAGTCTTAGACTCCGGTTGTTTTAGTTTTTTTTTTGTTGGATGGGGAACAGTCTGTTGTTTTGAAAGTATTAATATCGTTGCTGTTCAGATGTACAGTGTACTTTGTTTATTCTAAAATCGAGGGAACTGGGAAAAGTAAATTTGAGTTAACAAGGCAAAAGGGAAACCCCGAAAACTAAAAAAAAAGTTATGAAATGGAATGAAATATTTGACTACAACTAGGTATTAAGTAGTATAAATCTTTGAGGTCAGCATAGTTGAGTATAAATTTGATTAATAAATACTCAATATTGTTTTATTCAAAAGGTGTTTGTTAAAAATATCAATAATTTTTTATTGGAAATCCTGCAAACTGTCATCTAGTGACATCGTGATATAGACCAATATTGATGCATATCTGATGATTGTTCCTGTTCTAGCAGGGTACTTGATGAAGGAAGTATTAAATGGGTGTTATGGAGGAAACTGATTCTTACGGATAACGATGAATGGAAAGCACTTTTTAAAGACTAAAAATATAACTCCAAAAATTATCTGAAACTATATTTTTCTTTCTATGTTTCCCTTTTTATACAAAAAGAAGTCAATGCTGTTAGTGAACATGATAATTGTGTTGTTTATAACATAAAAATTTAAAAAAACTAGATATTTAAAAATTAGTTTTTTGTGAAACTTATTCTTTTATACTTTGAATATTCCCTATCCAACTTCAAAAAGGCACAATGAAAGTATTATCGCAAGCAAAAATATTTTTGTGACCTCTTCAGAAAAACATTAATCTTTAGAGTGGTTTATTACTTCCTATTTACGTTCAAACTCAAAAAATGAAACTTTTAAAGTCCTCAGACTGAGGAAATAAAATCGTTAAAACACACACACGATATTGAAAAATCGAGCCCTCTCCTAAAAGCCATTTTCATCTCTGTTTATACAAAGAGTTCCAAATAAATAAATAAATATATTTCTGCATCGGACACACAGCTTGGAAACAGTGAAAAAAAAATCAGAACTTGCCGTAATCCATCTTCCAAGAGATCGAAATCTCACGATTCATATTTTCTTCTAGTCCTGTGAGTGGTCAGATTTTCTTTTATTCCATCGGGATAGAGACCCATTGGAACTATAATCCTAAATTACTTCTTAAAATCGAAAAACTCCTACATCACCGAGAGTAAAAAGAATAAAAGAAGCGGAAATAAATATCACTGATGCCAAAAGGTTTCTATTATTCCAAAGAGTTTGGGAGAAAAAAAAACCTGCATAAAAACTAACTTAATGATTTTCCGTTCTAAGAGGGGCTTACTGCTGTTGCCAAAAGGGGAAGAGGAAAAGAATTTAAGATTTCATATAATTTTTATGGAAAAAAAATCCGGTGACATCCAGTAGAGGCCAGAACTTTTTTCCTCAGCAGTCATGATCCCGAGGTCTTTATTCTGTCTTTATTGTTTAACTTTAATGACTTTAAAGTTTGATTAATACTCGCTTCCTGGTTTTGGGATCAAAGTGGTTTTTATGATGAATTACTTTTTTATCCTTTCATCGATGGGATATAAAGAAATTCATAAATTGTTCAATGCATCCATTAAAATCTAAGCTAAATGAATGGAAAAACGATACTGAGTATTTAGTTCCTTTAAAAGATGTTTTTTCTATGGATAAAAATTCAGGTTATGATTTTGTTAAGTGTTTCCAGAATGGGTTCTGTAGTTGATTTAAATGGTTTCTTGGGATAATTATTTTACATTTCTTTTCAGAAGTTTATGCTAAATCTATTTGTAGCATTTAATTATTTCGAAAACCTTTTTTCCCTTAAAGTAAAATATACTTTGATGAATATCAAATGACAAACTTTACTAAAAGTCAACCAATGTAAATTTTTGAAAGTTTATTTCTCCTCAGTACAGTTTAATTTCACATTAATTTTTTTAAATTATAATTTCACATTAATTTTTTAAATTATAATTTCACATTAATTTTTTAAATTATAATTTCACATTCGTTTTTTAAATTATAAATTTACTCAACCATTCGTTTTTTAAATTATAAATTTACTCAACCCATTTCTAAATGATAAATTCATTAGCTGAAAAGATAGATATAAGAACAAATTTATAATTATCAAACGTTTTAATTACTTATCCAATAACAATTCTCTTCAACATTTAAGTATTTTCCTCATAAAATTTCCGTTGGTTATAAAGACTTTAAATTGCAATTATTCCTGTTCAATGACATCGGCTTAATTTTTTTCATGAAGCAAAACCAATTTCAGTTTAAATTAAAATGACTTTTTAAGCTTTCTATTTAACTTAAAACAATACATTTTGTTTCAGATATTATGGGAGGAATTTCTGTCACAAACTAACTTTTCCGGTAGGTCAATAATTCTTGTGATATTCAATTTTAGAGCGCATAACGTTTACCTTGGAAGAGAAAACAACATTCCCATTGATCAATAATTGCTTACACTAGAAGTCTTGATGGATTGGGTTCTTTTTGTTTTCCTAACATACGTTCCATACAACTTAAATGGTGCCATATTTATAATGAAATTAAATTTATATTATGCATTTAGATCATAGACCGCAACATTGTTTGTGGAAAATATAAGACGGTCACTTTCTAGTAAACCACACATTTTAAAATATCAAAAATTGATATGCAGACCATTAATTCGAAATTAATAAGATATATTCAATTGATTAATTCTCCAGTCCCACACCCTCATTAGAACAAAGGCAGTGTCTAACAATCCAAGAAACCTTGCCGAGCCTTCAACCACACAAGGAGCTCCGCTGAAGCATCTTGGAATAAACCAAGATCTAACTTTTTAATAATCAATCACTCTTGCCTCCCAGATGACTCTTTAAACACTTTTGAAGGGTTAAATTAGTCCACGTTATGTGCAGCTGCCCTGAGACACCACTTGAATGCCTAATTTATGATCCCTTTTGTCTAGTCATGCATTAACAAAATCTTTTCGAATAAGTCATGTCACTTTCATTGTTCCCGATACGATGTAAGTCAGAGGATTCATCCATTCTCGCTGATACCTACCTAGTAACACTATACTTCTTTCGCGTATATATCCCTTTATCTTGGGCTGTTATGATGGTTTTTCTTGATGGATAACAGATAAAAAATGGCTAGCGTTAAAGCATAAGAGTACATCAGGGAGTTGTTCATAAATCTGCATTAGAGAAACTCTCCACAGGACATAGAATATGTTCTTATTATTTTTGATGGCGTTTAAAATATCAAATGAAAATTTTGTAACCACTTTCATGAAAACGCTTCTTATAAAAAAATATAAAATATGATGACACTCAGTGATGACTCCCAGTAAATGTTATAGATTCTTCTTTTTTTTAATCATATTCCATCATAACAAGATATGCATTGCGATCAGAAAAGTCCTATGCAGATATTTATTATTTATAAATATATGTACAGAACTTTTCTGAAAATGGTTTTGTACTAGTCAAGGATATAATAAAATACAGACGCTGTAGTAAAATGACCTGGCTGAATTCATCAAAACTTCTTTACTTATATGTGACTTCAATAACCTCATAAAATAATAAAGGAGAATAAAAAAATGTTGGATTATAAAATGTAATGGTAATAAAAGCAGAGAAACCGTTTATGTATAATTTATGTCTATTGCCATTAAGTTAAAAACAAAAACTGCATCATAGAGTCAGAGAATATTGTAAATTCGTGGGCGACTATTTTGAATCACAAATATATATCCGCAAATATTAAGGATTAATTAATAAATATACCAATCCTTTACAATATTTACTTACACTAGGATTGGGATAAATCCCATAGATTTTCCGGCTTGTGTGCTGGATTTCAAGGATTCGCTTTTACCTTCGTCAAGTAAGGTAGACAGATAAAAAGTATTCTAATTGACAATTATTATGAAATATAATACAAATGTTGCTTCCTTGTGATTCCCCAGAATTAATAAAATGCATGTCAAAAATATGGATTAACACCTAACCTTATCATTTCGAATAAAACTTATTATCTGATTTTCTTAAAATTTAGCACTTACTGCATACAACTCCAATTTTCTACTATGAAAGGAAAGCATTTCTTTGTTTTTGTACCTACTTATACACCTTCTTTAAAAAGTGTAGTCTGACTTTGAAATATAGATAACTACTCTTTGCAGCTTCAAAACAACATATCCTAGAGCTTCAAGTATACTTCTTTTGTTTATACTACACATTTTTTCTCAAAACAAGATAAATGACTCCAAAAACCTCCTTTCCCAAAACTCGAAAGGATGAGCTTGCAATGCATATTTTAGAAATGCTTTGACTTTGAGATTTTTCCGTAGGAAAAGGAACATATTTCGTAAGCTTCAAACTTTAAAGATGTTTAAACTAGTTCACATTGATTTATTTGAATCAAGACCATCAAAGGTTATTATTTTAATAAAATAACCTCTAATTCCGTATCATATAAATTCAGAAATTTAACTTTACATCATTTTTTAAGGGTTACCTTTTTTTCAAAAATTATGATTTAAACTACTCATGCAAATCAAATTAAAATTAAAATGATTTGGTTGTTTTTAAACCATAACAGTATTTTTATAATAATCCAAATACTTTAGACAATTATATTTTAAGATCTCTTTGAGGAATCTTACCCGTTTTGACCACTGACATGTAATTTAAGTGTCTTTCGAATAAAATCACATTCATTAAAAGATGTTAAAATACTTTCTGGCAGCAACAGTAAAGTGATAGGTATAAGCAACATTTAAGTAATATCACGGACTTTTCTGCTGCTATTTTTTTTCCTCGAATAGATTAATTTTAGTTTTGAAAATTTCAACAAAATTTTAATTATTTTATTTTTTTGTGTTTTTCAAGATCAGTTTCATATGATTTTATCATAACCCACCAAAATCTTTACGGAACGTTTTCCTGATAAAATGGTATTCCAGTATAAAGAAAAGAATAACCCATATGTGCTTATTACAAAATTTATAGTTTCTTTGCTTAATAAAAGCTCTACAAATAATAACCTAAATAAATTCAGCGCTTACTGTTTTTTTTTTAGCATTTAGTGTTAATGACATTTTAGTGTTCATTAAGTAATAAATGTAGACGTAAAAGTATATTTCCCCTAAAGAAAGCTTAAATATTTTCTTTTTTTCTGATCATACAAAACCCTTTAATGTATTTCACATAGCCAATCAAAAATTTCAATAACCCTCGACGAATTGTTTTCTGATCATTGTTTGTTAAGGTCTTTAAGCTAATTTTATGGAATTCAGTCATGGTTCAATGGACTCTAACCGTCTGACGTCACACGGAACCAACACGTGACCTACTGAGCTTGCGATTGGTTACCACAGATACTACACTAGTAGATCTACTAGTGTAGTATCTGTGGTAACCAATCGCAAGCTCAGTTGTAGGTCACGTGTTGGTTCCGTGAAGTCTCGAACCAGATAGGCGGTTAGAGTCCATTTAATAAGAATTACCAGTCAATGGAACATTTTGTAAAGTTCAATTAAGTTTTGTATGAAAATTTATCTTAATATATTTCACTATCCTTTTTAAAAAGTATAAAATTTTAAATTGGATTTTTCACATAATTTCATTGTTCTTCGTTATAAATATTGATATACAGAGTGGGGCCAACTCAGCTACTACATATAAATTAGGTTAATAATTTAAAAAAAAACCTCTTTGATTAACTAGAGACAGAGAACGAGAGATAAATGAATCAACGTGTATTATGTGATATGCTGGCGTAAAGATGGCAGCATGATGTACGTTAAATTGCAATGATTTAGAAAAGGAAATTATATGAAGATTTCCTCTGTAGATTAGGCGTTTGCTCATTGTATCCCAAACAAAACATACTTTTCTTATGGCTACCATAACCCACAGGGTGTAGGGGGTGGAGAGACATGGGCTACCTCAAAAATTTGGATTAGGAGAATAAAAAACAAGTTAAGATGATGTTTTTAAAGTTCCCTCAGACCTCCGTTTCATACTTTGAATTCTATATCATACATACATTTTTTACATTTAGCTAGAAAGGAAAAAGGGATAGGAGAGCAAAAAAGTTTGTGAATCCCTCATCTATGCTATTCAATACTTAACAAAAACTGTTTTGAGATGGCAGCACCAAGAAAAGTGGTTTTCTTCATCTTTTTCATATAAAAAGAGATCAAATAGTTTTAGATAAACATAAAAAGTGGAAATTTTATATTGAAGGTCATTAAAACCGTAATTAACTATTACCATTTACTTAAACAACACTATTTTTGCTTCGAACTTAAAAAAATAATTACATGGATAAAAATTAATCAATTTAACAAATATTAATTTTTAAAATTATCCAACGTCGGAAAAAAACAATAACTATTAAAACTCTCTACAGCTCTACACTAACATTTTTCTGATATTTCCGTAATATGATTCGAAAAACTTTGAATATGAAATGAATACTTTTTTTAAATCGCTGTATGGTTTTGCAGTTGGCCAATATATTCCTGTTAAATTTCATATTATTGCAGATAAAATATGCGCATTCATAAATGTTAAGCTTTATTAGTGGTGGTAATTATAATATATGACCCACTTAAAATAACAGCAAAATACATTTACTAGAAACAAATTCCGAAATAGAAATAAATGAAGAATTTTATTACATAATTTTCAAAATAAAATAGTATGCAAAACATTTTATGTGTAAAACCTAAAAGAAAATATACATGCAACTAAATATTTGAAACTTTAACCAAGAATCGAAAAAAACCTTTTAAGGCTTCTTACTCTTTAAACAATTATAATTCTTGTGCATAAAAAATATAAGGAAATAATCTAGAGTATTTACAAATTTTCACACAATGACAATTCTTAGAAAATAATTTACTGAGCAAATTGCACTTACTGCAGAAAAATTGAACTAATTATGATGTAAAGATATTGGTTGGAGTTAGCTCGTTGCTCTAACCAGCGCCTTAATTGTAAATCTCTTTTTGCATCAAAAACACGATTTGAAAATTTTAAGGCAGATTTTCATATATTTCTATTTTCATGCACCTTTGAATATCATCCATTTACTCATAAACACCTATATTGATAACAGTCAACAAATAAATACAACACATGTTTAATAAACTTATGAGCATGTATCTACCTCACTGCATGCTTTTTTACGCGACAAAAACTCTCAAGAACTTATTTTTCAGAAAAAAAAGCTTTGATGTATTTCCTTTTAACGACTCACAAAAAAGACAGTGAAAATAGAAACTGTAATTTAAAAAATAAAACCAGGCATTTAAATTCAAACAACCCTAATTATAATATTCTTTACGATAGAGAACCATAAATATTAATCAAACTCCAAAATAACTCAAACTAATAAGAAATACCTTTCACATCACAATTTCCCCAAAGCCTAAGAAGGCTAAAATGTCGATCTTAAACTAAAAAAAAAACTTCAATAGAAGAAACAAGACACCATATCTTTTTAACTCATTTAACTTGAGTATCCGAATAAACGTGCACAGGAATCTGAAACCCATTGACTTCATCGCACGATCCAACCAGCCTCACCACAGGGGTGTTGTTGGCCAGCAGGTACCTCACTTTACCCACATGCTGGTTGTCATCTGCAGAGGTCCCTCTCCCCCCTTGACAGTGAATGGAATGCCGGAGGGCGAGTCCAAACCAGGACCCAGAGTCGCCGTCGTCCTTGAAGGCCTTCGAGCTGATGTCGCTGTGAACGTGGTTCATGCCTTGGATCCTGGGTTCGAGTCTGGGCTCGTCGTGACCCCACGGGATGCAGATCTGGAGGTCCAGGACAAAGAAAGAGTTCCACCGGAGGAAGTGCGCGTTCTGACGGGGGAATTTTTCGTCGTGGGTCATGATTGGTTTGTGGAGGCCGAAATCTATGGTGAACCTGGGGAAAAAAGTGTTGTTGTTTTTACTGTCAATTAAATTAAAAATAATCAACCATATGTGAGCTGTTCTGAAAAAAGGGTTTATTTAATTTCTTTAAAAAGATTTAATCAGATTCTTGTATTTACCAAGGTATGCTGAAATGACATAGTTCTCAATTCTCAAATTAATGAATGGTACTCGAAGGTGGGTCTATGAGCTTATTGGGTTAATTAGACAAGATATCATATAGGATATTTCTCAAGTCAAGCAGTATCCACCTGATGAGCATGTATGATGCATGTATGATGAGCATGTATGCATATACTTTTAGATCCCTATGGGTTTTGAGGTTTTAACAAACCCTCTACTGCAGGCAATATTTTAAAAAATATTTTACTATAACCAGAGACTTGGAGACTTGGGTCTTGGACAGCGTAAGCATTAAGTTTCACATTTCTTTTGAGTAAAACATCCTCATGGAATTCATCAGTCTGACGTTAGGCATGGAATATATGCAATATAAAACAAATGTTTTAGCTCTTATGTGTACCATACCCAGATGGGCAACTTCCAGACTCTTGAAAAAAAGAAATTCATATTCTCCCGAGTTAATAATTAATTTATTGAGCCCTAGAAACTCTTCATATATTTACCAAG
Source organism: Tetragnatha montana (assembly GCA_963680715.1). Taxonomy (NCBI): domain Eukaryota; kingdom Metazoa; phylum Arthropoda; class Arachnida; order Araneae; family Tetragnathidae; genus Tetragnatha; species Tetragnatha montana. The sequence continues at coordinate 36,966,677 of OY796675.1, forward strand.
AAACTCCGTGCTCCATTAAAGTATTTTTTATTACATATTTTCATTTATAAAATGTCTAACCAGCTCAACGTGTAATTATACCAACGATATTGAGAACACCAGATTAAGTTAAAAATTTCTTTTTGTACGTCCATATAGAATATAGCTTGAACTTAATGCAAGACTATTTGGATAGTACTTGTCTCGTTTCATTTTATAATACCATGGAATTTTTCTAGGAGTACACAATTTATTTTCAAATGATTAATTAATCACAGGGGAGTATAGAATCAGACTTTTGATATTACACTTTAATACCATTGTAAACGTTAATAAGCTTTAATATGCAAGAGCGGTTTACTGATTTTTCAGATAAGATTCTCGAGAGAAAACTTTAAAAGGTTAACTATTATAATATTATAGTTATTGAAATTAAAAGTACTCTCTGTTACGGGAGGATGAAAACAATCTTTTAAGTCAAACTGAGTCTTTCAATGGTTAATTTTAATAAATTAATGTAATGTAGGAAAATTTGTAATAGATAACTGTGTTATGAGTTTTTTAAACTGAAGCAAAACTTTAAATGAGGTCGGATGTATTATCAATTCAGCAGCATGCTATTTCAAAATATTATTTGACAAAAGGTCACTAAGTTATATCAATATCCTTATCAATTTTAATGCAACAAAACTTCAGCAATACAAAATTACTTTTGTGAACCATGTTTGTCTCATAACTTCATAACCAATGAAAGATGAGATGGAGATAAGCGGACAATAATATTTTGTAGTGGCTCAAGAAATAAAACTTTTAATCACGTTCAATGAATATTAGCTCATAACTATAATTCTGTATTTTTAAATGGAATGCTGGGAATGGAAATGAAATGTATGATTTTTTTAATCACTTATACTTATTACAAAAGTAATTGTGATTGAACAAATGTGTCTTGGATATGTGGCAAGTGCGAGCCACTGGCCGATCTGAAGGTCATACGACTCAAAAGTATACTCCAGAGTTATAATCGCTTCAGTCGGTATTTATAACCCATTTGAATTATCTGACTCTTATAGTGGTGAGTAAGCTCGCCACAGTACTCCCCCTCCAGAATGCAGCTGGGCTGGATTCGTGAACCAAGCTCTCGTGGCTAGGTGAGGGTGAGACACCGGGAGTGCGGAGCCTATGGCCCATGTTTGAAACTCCCGAGGCGTGAGGTTGCGAAGCCGAGAGCGATGGCGAAGCGCTGCGAACCCAACCACAGCGAAGAGGGTGGTTTGGAGCTGGTGACCGTAAGTGGAGGTGGTGAAGGTGCGTGTTCGTTTGCCGGGTCACCAATGTGGCAAGTGCGAGCCACTGGGAGATACCGATCTGAAGGTCATACGACTCAAAAGTATACTCCAGAGTTATAATCGCTTCAGTCGGTATTTATAACCCATTTGAATTATCTGACTCTTATAGTGGTGAGTAAGCTCGTCACAGATACATTGACCACGTTGGATATAAAATATGTTTTAAATAACATAAGAACACAAATACGAAGAGACAACTCGCATACACGCAATCATAAAGCATGTCCTATCAAAGGTTCAAAAACAGTTTATGACAAACCCTGAATGATTTACCCAAAACATTTCATAAACAGCAATATAATTACCTGTAGAGATACTTCTGACTACACAGTTGATAAGCCATTTCACTTATGCTTTCACCACTTCTTGAGGCGATATCTTCGAAAAGCAGAACTTCGATGAAGAACCAAACTCCTTTCACCTGTGCAGTAGGCACTCTGAGACAATATTCCACGGACCCGGGTTTGAAGAACTGGTGCATCGGAAACTTCCTCTGAAGATTCACAAAGACCCCGTACATCCTGGAGTAGTCCAGGAACCGGGTACAGATGCATCTTACATCAAAAGCCGTCAAAGGGACATAGTAATGGTCCAGTGGTCGAACTCTTATTGGTCCTAGCAGTACTGGACTTCCATTCTCACTGAAAAAAATAAACTGTTTTCAATTGATTAGTTTGATTTTTCTTTTGTGGTGCAAAAATCAGTTTTTAATTGAAAGGAAGCAATTGGATTTACGGAGTACCTGTATTCTCGGTTGATTATAATTATAAGGTGACTTTTTTAGACACCACATTTAAAATTTTAAGTTCCTAATTAGCATTTAAAGTATACTTTAAATGCTAATTTACGAGAATTGTATTCATAAATTCTCAAGAATGGTAAATAATAAGTTAAAACATCTTAATCAGGGTCTTTCAAAAGCCCCTTTCACGGCTTTGAAAGGATATAGAGTGAAAACTTCATTACGAATATTGTTACAAATATTAGGAAAAACTCACTGGAAAAAAATTCATGAAAATATCGTGAAAATTCGAGGTGATAATAACGTATGAAAATAGCACTTATTCAGACCTCAAAAAATGTTTTATTAAATTTTGTCTTTCATTAAAAACTACATAATAACACTGCCAAACTTGCAAATTTGCGAATTTTTTTTCTTTTTTGAGGCCTGAAAAAAGTGCTATTTTCATATGCTAATTAGTGTTGCAAAGGCTGGAAAAAACCCGGTTTAAACCCGGGAATAAACCGGGTTTTTTGGGAAGGGAATTTTGAAAATTTCCGGGAGTTTTCGGGAATTTTGACCTTTGACACAGGAGAAGGAAAAAACATCTCACCTCGGTTAAGAAATCTTATTTATGTTGAAATTAATAAGTAATAATAACATAATTAATAATGGGTACATTCGTAAAATCGAACTCGTTTAACCAGTTAAACGAATTATGCGAATTGAGCGTTCCTAAAGTCAACCGGTTATTTCCATGAGGATAACTCGCCGTTCCTAAATTCGCTGTAACCGAAAAAAGTTCGTAACTCAAATAACTCAAAAATTTCTCAGAGGGTTGCCAATTTGGCTTTTTTAAGGCCAAATTCGAGAAATTTGGCTTTTTTCAAACTCGTTTGGCTTCGAAATTTTCGTTTGGCTTTTTTTGTTAAATCTGAAAATTTGACTTTTTTTTTAGCAGTTTTCCCCATTTTTCTCTGTAGTTCATAGGCATTAGTAGTTCAAAATAAACGCTTCTATTAATTTCCTGAGAAACGTTTTGGTACTTTGGTTCCTAATTCCCTTTGTGAGGGCTTCAAGTGAATTTCAGATTCAGAACAAGCATGGAAATTTTTATTTTTTTAATAAATATTTTCATTTTTTTGAGCTCAGAGAACGTTTGATTACGGTCTTATAATACCACCGCATGTTTAATAGGCTCGTTTAGCATTTTGTTTTGAAATTTCAGCTTGTATTTAATATAAATTAATAATGAAAACTAAAAAACTTTTCTGGATTTAAAAGAGTGTTTAGGGCATCTGGATTCTCGAAAAAAAACAGATTGCAACTTGGGCAAACATTTCACAATGTCTTGGTAATCCATTTCTTTTTTAAAACAGAATCACGCGATGTCAAGCTGAAGGGAAAAGCCCGCCAAGCCAACGCCAAGCAAGCCACGTGACCATAATTTTTTTCGGTTTTCACCGTTTAACTGGTTAAACGAGTTCGCTTTTACGAATGTACCCAATAAGACAAACATTAATAAGTTTAAAAATAACAAGTGTTGAGAAAAGAAATGAAAATTTTAACCTTAAGCCTAATAAGATGGCCGTCTTTGTTTATGTTCAAAACTTCCTCAAAATTCCCAATATTCCCCAAAATTCCCGGGTTTTTTCCCATGTTTCAAAAACTGCGGGAATTTTGCATCTCTAATGCTAATTTCTGTACGAATATTCAAGATACTTTCATAAATTTTTCCAGTGAGTTTTTCATACTATTTTCAACAATGTTCATATTAAAGTTTTCACTCTATCTTCTTTAGTTTTTTTAATTATTTATTTAACCTTTTCATTTTGCCCCTAAGGGCGCTGCAAGTCATCTAAATGGATTTTCTATGTTCCCTTACCTAGGGGGTAGATCTTACTTCCATGACCCTAGGAGACGTTGTTTCCAAATAAAAGCTGTCAAAGCCCTATTATTATTATTATTATTATTAATACCCTATTATATATTGTTTCATATTACCCAGAAATTCTACGGACTTTCAATTACAAATTTAGCACTGTCTTTCAAGTACTCGTCATTCATTAGAAATCAATAAGAAAAAATATAGTTGTGCATTTGTAAGCGATTAGAAAACATAAATCAAAAGACTTGAATAAATGGTTTCTAAGACTAGTGTTGATATACTCTTCTTATAAGCGGAGTTTCTAATTAATCCAATTTTAATCTTCGACAGAACTACTCTTATGAAACTTATATTAACCAGTCAAAATGATTAAAATCCAGAAATTTGATAAAATGAGTACTTATGCGTGTAAAAGACACATAAAAATGTCTGTAATAATTTCGACATAGTTCTGTAGGCAGATTTTATATCTAAGCTGACCATCACTTTCTGCTTTTCATCACCCATAACTGAACGAAAACGCGTGTTTATAAATTCCCTCTGAAAGAATAAATGAGTGTAATGAATGATTGGATGAGTATTTTGCTCATTACGAGTTCTCTATATCATTTTAGATTTAACTGACCTCGAACTTACAAGCAGTTCGTGTAGCTGCGAAATTTCGCGTGTTTCAACACAATGACTTATTTCATGAAAATCAGATCATGTGAATGCATTTAAATCTGTGGTTATTTCCCAAAATAGATTCCAAAGCAAATGTCCGTGTGTGACTTGGGAAGATTACGTGAGATGACTCAATCAAATATTGTTAAAATATCGCTACATAATTGTGATTTTCATAAATAAATCATCAGAAACCTTAGTTGTTTGTACATTTTGAATTATATTTATCAATTAATAAATGACTGAATATTATTTATATAAAATATAAATGAACTATTAACAAATTACTTCACATTTAAAAATATTTTCAAGCGGAAAAACAAGTAATAGCTTTGCTAGGCAAAAAAAAAAAACCCACATTCTTCAAATTTCAGGTGATGTTTTAGTGTAACCTTAGTATCAGCTACTCGTGGTTTCATCTAAAAAGGGAGGTAATTCATTAGGGTGTTTCAAAAAATTTTTTTTTTGAATTTCCCAGATGCCCCCCCCCCCCCTCAAGTTGTTAAAAATACTAAAACATTATTACCTGCAAATTTTCAGGTCTCTAGGACGATTTTTGACCCCCGCGCCCTTCAAAAGTAGGTTTCCCATGTTAAAGTATAGGAAAAATATTGAAAATATCGTCATTTTTGGTTCTTTTCAATTTTACGAGCCTGAACGCAGTCAATATCGAAATAAAACCTATACATCATCTTTGGGACATCATTGCCTCAAGATCCTATCGGAATAATATTCCATGGCACCTACTGTGGGGGGTAGTTACACGGGGGTGAAAAGCGAGCATTCACCGAAAAACGAGGATGCTTGCCGGCGCTAGCGGCGGGAGCTAGCTAACGAGTTTTTTCTTATAGAAACAGAATAGAACGAGGTACCTTAGGAAAAAGGTTCAATAAACACTCAAATATGCTTTTATCCAGGTCCCTCCGCAAACGCCGGCGTGCATATACCAGCACCCGCGGCAAGCATCCTCTTTTTTCGGTGAAAGCTCGCTTTTCACCCCCGTGTAACTACCCCCCAGTAGGTACCATGGAATGTTTTTCCGATAGGATCTTGAGGCAATGATGTCCCAAAGATGATGTATAGGTTTTATTTCGATATTGACTGCGTTCAGGCTCGTAAAATTGAAAAGAACCAAAAATGACGATATTTTCAATATTTTCCCTATACTTTAACATGGGAAACCTACTTTTGAAGGGCGCGGGGGTCAAAAATCGTCCTAGAGATGCAGGTAATAATGTTTTAGTATTTGTAACAACTTGAGGGGGGGCATCTGGGAAATTCGAAAAAAAAAATTACCATAGACTTTCGAAACACCCTAGTAATGCATGGCCATCTAGACATAAAATGCAAGAGAATCTCGAAATCTTGAGTGACGTTTGGCCTACTATTTTGCGTCATTATTGCTTTTTGGACAACAGCGCAACTCCAATCTAAAGGGAGCGAGCAAGATTTCAGACTGGAGCTGCACTGTTGTCCATAAAGCGATGATGACGCGAAATAGTAGGCAGAACGTCACTCAAGATTTAGAGCTTCTCTGTCCTTATGTGTCTAGATGGCCATGGTTTATGCGAGTCTCGGGCAGGCCCTTAACGCGTCCTCACGGGTTAACTCAATGTTATGAGTGAGAGTGCCAAAAACCGCAGTCACGTGACGGCGGTCTTACTAGAAGCTGTTTTCACAGCCAAATTTTATGCCATGCAGAGTTGCTCATGCGTGCATTCCGTTTGGAGTCACGTTTGGACGCCAATCTTCAGCGTATGCCTGAGTTTTAAAAATTCTAAGCAAGCAATGACGTACCAACTCACAGCCAAAAGCCCTGTTAATGTCCGGAACTCATTTTTCGGAGACGATTCAATGGAGTGAGGGAATTCATATTCAGAAACTCAAACATGTAGAAGAAACGAGACGAGATGAGATGAAAACGATACGGAAACTGGAGATTTCACTTTTACTTTCAGGGGAGTGATTTCACTTTCTTTCTCTCATTCTCTGTTTCTCTCTCACGTGTGTTGCTGGCAGCTCCTGTCGGAAAGCCTTTCAAGAAATTATACACTGATGAAACAAAATTCTGCTAACACTAGATGTCCATTACTTTCGTAATATATTATTGTCTGGGGACTTTTTTTGGTAATTAGTAACTGTTCTAGATTTTTTGGAACTATATAACGGACCACAAAAAAGCGTAAAAGCAATCCGCATACGATTCGAATCTCGGAACAATATGTCGGACGAGAGCTCCGGAGTTTGAAACCTCTCGTTTCGTGAGTTTTTTCACCGTTTCCGTACCGTTCTCGTTTCTTCTACGTGTTTCTGAATATGACCCTATTTCTCCTGTGTGGTGTGTGTACCTGTATCCGAGCATGAGGGCGGCGTTGCTGGTGGTACTGTTGCGCAGGCAGTAGGTGGCGACTGCGGCGGCGAGGGCGCTGCGGAAGACGACGTAGGCGAAGGCACCCTGCTCCTGCGGCTGCACGCGCACGCTCTCCACTGCGCCGTAGCGGTCGCACTTCCAGCGGATGGCCTCCTCGGTGATGGAGCGCGGCAGCTGCCCTACGCACACCACCCGCTTCTCGGCGCACTCGCGGAACGAGCGAGACACGCTCGTCGTGATCGAGCCGATGTTCTCGTACGGCCCGTTCCACAGCAGGTTCACGATCAGGTTGCTGCTGCGGACCTATGCAAGGAGGAAAACATGAGGTGGACCTCACTGTGGAAGGCTGGGTTCAGAAGGATGCTTTAAATGCCGATTTCACGATTTGAGTTTGTATTCACCACTAAGCCCGGTGGCATAGTGGTAGAGCATCTTGCTGCAACGAAACAAGACAAGACTCAGTCTTTCATCCCTCCGGGGTCGATAAAATGAGGACCAAGTTCATTTAGGGAAACAAAAGGTGCTTAGCCTCAGCTGACTGACTGTGACTTCAGTCATATGTTCTGTAACAGTTCTGCTTATGACCTCATCCAATAAATCCGGTTATATGTACTGCAGTTTAAAGGTCTAAATACTTTACTTTCCCTCCACTTTACTTTAACTTTTTACTTTAAAACTCCCTCAAGTACACCTTGCTTTTTTTAAACTACCAATTGCTACAGGTAATTCCAGGTAATTTGATTCTAGGTCTAAATTTAACACAGAACGTGAAAAAAATGTTCATTTTCGGGAACCTAGGGGATTCAAACGGAACACCATTTTATTTTTACATTTACTATGATTTTTTCCTATAAGACTCATTCCGGTACATACGTATTATCCCGTCGACCGTACAGCGATCGTCAAGTTCAGCAGCACAGCTATAGATAGAACATTCAATGGGCTTTGATAACGTTTTCGGATTCAGCGGCAAGGTCGAGGGAATAATACACAAGAACCGTCATTCCTCTTATATGATGTCTTAGGAAAATGTCACTTGGTGTCGGGGTATTTTCCGATTTGCTCTTTCAGAATAGGATGCGGATCAGAGAAAAACAACAATACATGAAAGAACTAGTCATGAAAGTTGGTGTTTAAGGTATCATTCAAACCCCAGCAGTTCACCCCCAATATATAAAAGTTATAATTCTATTGTAACTTTTTCCAAATAACCTTATAAAACTGTTTCTAGAAAACTTTGTTTGTACTATAATATCCGTACAGGTTTATATTACAGGTCCGTACAGGTTATACGAGACCTATTTCCAAGCAACTAAACTCACCTGGCAGCTGGACATAGCGAGCATGGCGTCGGCAGCGGATCGTTTGAACTTATACTGCACCACGGCCAGTGCGGAGGGGATGTCATCCTTGAAGAGCTCGCAGATCTCCACGATCCCGAACATGGCCACGAAGCTTCGGACGTGCACCTCGGCCTCGGGAACGAAGTTCTGCACCACGATCGTCCGAGAAGGGTGCAAGGGGCTGGCATTCTTGGCTGCAACTGTTTCGGGAGGGGCTGAAAAGAATTTCATGGAAAATCCAGAATCTTCAGGCTTATTTAGACTTTTTTTTACTTTCGATCTTCATTTTAGAGGAATCGTTCAAAATGACAAGTGCAAATTGTTATTTCACTTTTCGGATTTCCTATGCAAATGTGCGATTCCTCGGTGAGGATCACTCATGCTGGACATTGACAGTGAAACATTGTAATTCAGCCTTTAGTTCAAAATGTCAATATTTGTTAAGAAGGTAAGGGTTAGCATGAAATTTCCTATATAGTACTTCAGCCATGTTTTATGGAAACAACTTGATATCAGGCTTTTGCTACATCAAACGTGTATTATAAATTGTTAAAATGCCTACTTCCCATTTTATATTTAACAGTTTTAAATAAAATGTATTATTGGATTATAGATGAGTATATTTAAGTTACAGTTAGTTCCCTCGAAAGGCAAAACAAGCAACTTTTCTTTTTTATTAATATATTTAAATTTCTTTGTATTCTTCTACTGATACTGCAAATTAAGAAAAAAAATATTTTCAGATTTGAGGACTGGGTTCATCCAAGAACGCTGGGCCTGCCGCCAAAAATGGCGATATAATAGTGAATTCTGCCACCCCAGTTCTATAGGAGTTGAATTTGAATTGCTTACTCGCCAATAAACGGCATTGGCAACACCAAATTTCACCGAAAATGTCGCCCCGACCAGGCGTTTTTGGATTTACCGAGGACTGAAGCAAATTAACATACTATTTTTCAACAAAATATAATCACAAGTTACCTTTTTCATGATTGGGCGATTTTAAAATTTACAAACGTCAAATAAATTTAGACATTTCAGAGGTTTGATAGGCAAAAACTCTGATGACCCCGTACTGAAACTTCAAGGGTAAAATCCTAGTATACGTTACACGCTTGGCGCGATTTTGAAAAATGTTGCCGAATCACACCATGAACTCCAAAATGCAAATTCAAAGCATCTAAAAGCAATAATAACCCACTGATTCTCGCCAAATCTATCAACTACATACTGCATTGAACAAGCACATTTATGTCGCAAATCCACCGTGTAACGTATATATATATACAAGGTTTAAGGCTTATACAATTATAGTCAAATCTATAACATCAAGACATTATCTCTAAGAACATGCTCTTTAAAGACATCAAAAACATTACCATATTTGTCAACAGAATGGAAGGCTTGCACTTTTGAAACATCTGTTTTAGACAGATCGCTACTTCTTGGGAATGTAGTAGATCGCAGCATCCTGTCACACATCTGGATACATTCTGTCAAATCATTATAATGCTGCATAGCAGTTCCACCATCAAACTTTCTCGTAAACCCTTCACTATTCATTAGTAATTTCATAAAAATTAACAGTATTCGCTATGAAGGTGGTAAACACACGTATTTCGCACTGCAATTGCAACGGTTAGCGAAAATGAAGTGATCTGAGTTAATAAGATTATTGTGGGGACGGTGCGGCTTAGTAGGTTTACGAGTTGCCCCAAACAACACAAACGTTCAAGATTCGTCCAGTTTTTTTCACGGATGACAAAATTTCGTTTACTTCTATAGTTGCAGTTACGTAAACTTGACATATTTTGTATTAGTTGTGCTATTAGGGGCTAGCAGTCTACGCACTGTACCTGTCGTAGAGTTCGATTCTCGGGGCCTTGCTCTGGGGTCGGGGCCTTGCCCTGGGTGCATTTACTTTCTCTATCTGTGCCAGTAAAAATTCTGTTTGTGTCTCTTACTTGACGAAGGTTTATAATCGGATCCTAGAGATCAAGCACACAGACCGGAAAATATATGTGACAGATTCATCCATCCATCCAAAAGATTATACTGTTGCCACTATGGAAGTGTCTATTTGGACGGCAAAACCGGCAGTTGGCGCATGCGCTGTAGGTCTCGCGGTGACGTAGCAGTCCCTGCGCTCCAATCAAAACCGTTGCCAGGCAGTTGACGGGTAGAAAAGAGTAGAGTTTAGTTGTATATTTGCCTGCTAAATAGACAGTGCCTTAAACTGTTATTACTAAATCTTAGCAAATTATCGTGAATCAGAATAATTTATAATTAAAATTGTTTTGCTGTATCCGCATATTATAACTCAAAATTTGGTATTTAAACCCAGATTAATTTATTTATAGCTGGTCTTTAACAAACGTCAATAGCATGGCTGACTTGAGATATCTCAGGTTGTGTTTTCTTGGTACCGAACTCAATCACGACTCCCTAGATTTTTCCAATCCTACTTCGTAGGATGTGAGCGAGAGTCCGATTGGTTTGTCAGATGGTTTTCATTAGGACGAGCGCTTAGAAACTAAATACTTTGATCCAATGAGCATGCGTGTGGACTTGATTTTTGCTGTTTTTTTTTTTTTTAATTTTATGTAAATAATAACTGGGCATAGAACCCAGGAAACTGCCGCATACTACGTAAGCATCCTACCAATGCTCCAGCGAGTATTCATTATTTTAAAAACTTATTATAACATCATATTCTTTTGATGCATGGGGATTGCGAGACCAAAATATTTCGTTTCTAAGCGCTATAGTCATAGGTCATTAATCATTAAATACCAATAGGATTGCTATTTTACTGATTTGTCCTCAAATGGTGGTAGAAATCTTAAAATTATTGTGGGATTAGAAAATCTGCGACGCGTTGAACCAATAAGAAGGTTTCATTGCATAGGGTCTGGTGGGGTAAAATGGATCATTTTTTAGCTATTTTCACATTCTAAGTGTTATTTCATAAAAACTTTTATTTTTAAATGATTTCTTTCAATTGGATATTGACATTACAATCCTGTAGAACATTTTAATCCAATTTAATTTAACATTTTTCAATTATAAGTTGGTCAAACTTAGCATTAAAAGTAATGACCCATTTTACCCCAGGTTGGGGTAAAATGGATCATTACTCTTGGATGGATCATTACTTGAAAAATGTTAAATTAAATAGGATTAAAAAGTTCTACAAGATTGTAATGTCACTATCCAATTGAAAGAAATCATTTAAAAATAATAGTTTTGGTGAAATAACACTTAGAATGTGAAAATAGCTAAAAGGTGATCCATTTTACCCCACCAGACCCTATAGAATCAAAATACTTCATTTAAAGAAAAAAAAAAATAAAACTGCTTGACAATTCAATTCATATTTCAAGGAAATAAGTTAAAAACATTTATTAAACTTAATACAGAAAGACTCCTCCAAAAAGAAAAGAATGGATCAGCTCTGATCCACTTTACCCCAAGTACGAAATATTGATATAAAACAGAAAATATTTTATATTTTTCTTACCCGTTTGGATTAAAATGTCTTTCGGACTTTCTTTTGTTGAAAAATACTTCAAAGGTCTACTGCAATTAATTACACGATATAAATATTCCGAAGTTGGTAGACTGTTTTTTTGTCATGGCCATACACGGTTCAAAATCAATACTTTTTTGTTAACCAGATTTATGAGTAAACATTTGATGATCGGAAAATGTTGTCAAAAAATTAAATAATTCCATACAAAAAAATGGGCGAAAATAGTTCAATTTAAACTTGATTTATATCGAGTTAATTAAAACTGGTCCACTTTACCCCAAGATCCACTTTACCCCAACCCACCCTACTCGAGAAAGCTCAACAACTTTTTCATTTCGGAATCTTTAGACATAGTTTTGACTACAGAAGAAATTATTGACTTTTGAGTGATCTGCCCATATTATTACGCTGGTTATGCCTATTTTGCCAAATGTACTAATGTTTCTCGTTTGGTTATAGCAATGGTCCACTCCCGAGTTCGTGACTTAAATTTCACACCTGTTCGTAAAGCTTTTATTATGCATATGAAAAAGTACAACTCTTAATTGTGAATGATTATAATTTCTAGAAAATAAAATCACCTAAAAACCAGGGTAATATTTGTTTGATTGTAGAATAGACTAGAATGTTATAACCTTTGATTTATCAAAAATTTACAGCTTCTCTAATTAAAGTACTGAATAAAATAACCGCTAACAGCCTTAGTCACTGTAATAACCAGCGGTTAACCAGCAGATGAAAAATGATATTTTACTACTACTACCTCCCATCATTACCCTAAAAATCAAATTACAAATTCAGATTGATTATCTGAACCTCAGCTTGTACAAATACTGGAAAAGTACCTATAAGAAACATACATTAAACAAGGAGACAGAATCAGTAATATTTAGGATTTTTTTTGGTAAACTTACAAATCAATGTTCGGCACAGATTCAATAAGACTCCTCCAGCCGCCATTGTTTACCCAGAAGATCAAAAGGAAATAACACTTTAGCATATTGGAGCATTGTGGGAGCTGTGGATAAACATGGCGGCTGGAAGACTCTTATCGAAGCTGTACCTAATGTTTTTAACATTAATAAACAGTTTTAAACACAGGAAGAATTATTTAAAAGGAAATAATGTTTCTATTGCTTTGATCCAAAAGGGGAAAAGTAATGTCCTTTTCAAACTTGAGGCATTTTAAACTTAAATGCTACTTAATTTTACACTCTAATTTACTTGACTTGCAATCACATTATGAATAATTTCAAAGAAGTCAATAGTTTTTAGATCAAACAATCATAACAATTTGAAACTAAAATATGTTACTTTATTTTGATATTCAACCGTATAAAATCATCACACCAAAAAAATTTACAAACACGTTTGCTTATTAAAAGTACTATTAAAATAGATAAAAGATCACAATTAACAAAGTTAATATATTAAAAAATGAACAAAGAATGCTCCCTCATTAATATTCAGAAAAATTTCATGAATAATCATCGGTCTTTTCACCTTCACACCGATTCTGGACATCGCGTTCCTAGTTACCAGATTCCAGCTCTTCAAGAATATTACCAGTTACCAGCGTAAAATCTCGGCAAGTCGTCAGATTTCAATTATTTACCTTAATATCCACTTTCTTTTTCATCTTTCACCAATTCAAAAAACTACTCTAATAATCCTTTACCATTGCAACAAAAAAAAATAGTGATTTCTGATAATCACTATTAAATCCATATTATTCCACCTCTTGGTTAACCTCTTCATCTTCACTGTGGTCCTTGTCTAACGTCAATTCAGAAAATCATCTGATGTTCCATCAGTCTCTTCACCATAAGAACAAGATTGCAATGTTTGGTTATCACTGTGAAGACTTTCCGTATTGTCAGATCCCACTCCTTGAAGATTCTCTCCACCGCCTCCCGCTCCACTATTTTCCTCTTCTTCCATGGATTGAAAAGAATCACCTGAATGTTCCTCCGTCTGTTCCTGTTCTGTCTATGTTCCTCCGACATTCAGCACGAGATGGAAGTGCTTGGTCATAATTGTGAAAACTTTCCGAGTTATCAGGTACCACCTCTAGAATCTTTCCATCATCTTCACAGATATCCTCCACTTTCGCCGATTCAGAAGAACCACTTGAATGTCCATCCGTCTTTTCACCTTCAGACCAAGATTATCCCAAATGGCTGCCACATAAAATAAAATTTTTTATTTTTTTATTCAAAAATTTTTTTAATTGGGAATTATTACACTTAACTTATATGAATGGAATAAAGGTATTTTGAGGATAAAATTATACAAAACATTTTGAAATTCCTGAAAATAGCATCGAAATATTAGTTGTGAAAGACAGAACCACAGTATTTTGTCATGTAATACCTTAAATAAATGCTATTTTCAACTTGAATGTAAAGAAAATATGTTCATAATTAAAATGCCAACAATTGAAATTTCATTGGTGGACACAAAAGGCGGATATGACGTCAGAAATCCCAAATGGCTGCCACATAAAATAAATTTTTTTATTTTTTTATTCAAAAATTTTTTTAATTGGGAATTATTACACTTAACTTATATGAATGGAATAAAGGTATTTTGAGGATAAAATTATACAAAACATTTTGAAATTCCTGAAAATAGCATCGAAATATTAGTTGTGAAAGACAGAACCACAGTATTTTGTCATGTAATACCTTAAATAAATGCTATTTTCAACTTGAATGTAAAGAAAATATGTTCATAATTAAAATGCCAACAATTGAAATTTCATTGGTGGACACAAAAGGCGGATATGACGTCAGAAATCCCAAATGGCTGCCACATAAAATAAATTTTTTTATTTTTTTATTCAAAAATTTTTTAATTGGGAATTATTACACTTTATATGAATGGAATAAATGTATTTTGAGGATAAAATTATACAAAACATTTTAAAATTCCTGAAAATAGCATCGAAATATTAGTTGTGAAAGACAGAACTACAGTATTTTGTCATGTAATACCTTAAAATAGATGCTATTTTCAACGTGATTGTAAAGAAAATATGGTCATAATTAAAATGCCAACAATGGAAATTTCATTGGTGGTCACAAAAGGCGGATATGGCGTCAGAAATCCAAGATGGCTGACATGTAAAATAATTGTTTTTTAGTTTTTTTACTCAAAAATTTTTTAATTGGGAATTATTTTATCCTTACAATATTTTTATTACAACATTTATATAGTGTTTTAATTTAATTATTTTACAATTAATTTTGAATATCAGACTAAAAATTATAAATTTCAGACAAAATGTGTGAAGTGCTATAGTATGAAATAACAATCTGTAAGTTTTTAGAATAGTGATTAGATTTTCATACTTTTTCAGTCTTTGAATAATATTTAATTTAGAAAGTACATTTTTAGAACGTAGAAAAAACTTGTTTCATCATTGGTTGTTGTGATTGGTTGCATAATAAGCTATTTGACAGAAGTTTAGTTGGTTTGGTTTTGGTTTTTTGGTACATATATTTTCCGGTCTGTGTGCTTGATCTCAAGGATCCGCTTATACCAAGGTTTGTAGAGAGAGAAGGTTGGCTCATCCGTGACGTCACCTAATGGAAAGAGGGGTCTCTGCCAATGGCAATGCGCGTACCAAACGGTACGAGCATTGCCATTGGCAGAGACCCCTCGCAGAGTCCCCTCGCCCTTGCGCTTATACACCTTCGTCAAGTAAGACAGACACAACATAATTTTTACTGACACAAAGAAGGAAAATACACCCCCAGGGGCGAGGTGAGAATCGAACTCACGACGGAGCAGTGCGCAGACTGTTGGCGTGAATGGTAGAGAGCAAACCGAACAGGCCATCCGTCCCCCTGAGAGATTATGATTTTTTACTATATTTGTGTGTGTGAAAATAAAAAAAAAACTTTCTTTCTGAAAATAATGAAGTTATTTTAAAATTGCAAATAAAGAAAATTAGATCGCATTGTATGTTTTATCAAATCTTGGTAAAAAAATCACAAATTGTTATTTCCTTTTCTTACAAGTCTTTTAAGTAAAAACGCTTTAAAATGATACTTAAAATTTTTTTTAGTTATTTTTAATAATTAAAAATACTTTTTAGTTATCCTTTATGGCCGATTTTTACTATATGTTAATGTTTGAATCTCAAAGCAAAAATCTGCTGAAAAATTTTAAAATTTGTTTGAGATTTAGACAACAGTTTCAAAAATATGAATTGGAAATCACACAAACAAATAGAAAGAAACCAATATGATTACAGAAATATAATTTATTGAAATTTCATGAACATTGTGATATGATATTTGATTATTAATCGCTTATTTTTTTTTGTTTGAAACCGCGGGTACTCAAATTAAGAAATTTTTAGATGGTATCGATACAAATTTCGGAAACCAAGTAAGCTTTACTGAGATTAATCTTCTCAAGCAGCTCCTCGCCTCTTAATCTAAATCCTCTTCACGCTCTATGAAAGCTTCCATACTTATAGCATCCTTCTTCAGAATTTCTTTCAATCTTTTCAATGCAAACGCAGTTCCTCTTGCAGTAGCGATGACTTTCCTTTTTTGTACGCGTTCCCTCAAAGAAACATATTGCACTTCTGAATGTTGCTTCATACGGTCTTCTGCTCTTTTCAGTTTGTTTGGGTCCACTGGATATCTTCCGAACACCGAAGAATCGATTGTCATTTCCCTCATGTCAACTAACTCTGGCACAGGAGTCATATACTCTTGATTACACAGTGTTTGGAAAGCGCCACTCACGGCTATGCTGTGAAAAGCAATTATGGCCATTTTTGCCAAAAAATTGAGTTTGTAGACACGAAACGGCAAGAGAGCGGCTATTTCTTCCTTGCTTGCGAATCTGAGCTTTACACAAAACTTAAAAAACGATAAACACAAAGCAGCTGAACAAGGAGACTCTTTAACTTTTCCTTTGCTATTGGCTATGTATCCTTCCTCTCCAGCAACATAGATTATGAGCTTTACAAAAGTATTGTAGAAAAGTAGCTTTTTACTTCCATCACGCGTAGTTGTGGTAATACGCTCCTCTTCGGCCCATTTAGAAAGAACGCGGACAGCGCTTTCGACGATTTGTTTGTCGCAGGTGAACCTCAAGGGTCTGAGCAAATGTGCAGCTTCTGATGGCAAATCGCACAGGAAACCATTCGATACATTTTTAAGAATAGACATTTCTAATTTCGACTCCAAGGACACGGGAAATAGCGGAGGAATACTGTTTAGTTTCAAGAATCGAATGTTCGATAAAATATCAGATACTACCCAAGGGAAGCTTAAAAACTCGGAGCTTTCTTCTCGGTAGGTCACAATGTACCAGGCAGAAGCTTTACGTTGTAGATCACGATTTACTTCGTCCATATCACCTGATATAGGGTTGCTGAAGAACTCGTTTCTGGTTTTCTCCAGCAACATTTTTAACCACGAATGAATCAACTCCACTATCTGTTGTCTGTCCCGTCTATCTAAGAATCGAGAATGGAGTTTTAAAAATGCTCCACCAAAGGCTTCTGCCTCGTGTCCTATGCCATAAGTCTGCAAAACAGTTTTGATTGTGCTGTTGTATTCGTTTCTGCTGGCTATAGCCGATTCTTCAAACTTTTCCCAGCCTTCAACAACCAGAGCTTCGTCTAACTGAAAAATAGGTATTGAACAATCAGATAATTATAAGAAGTGGGAGTGCATAAATTTTGAACACAGATCAAATGAAAAGCATCGGTCTAAAAGTTTGTGGCAACTACATTCACTATTACTAGACTGCAATGTTACAGACCCAGGAGAAACAAAACAAAGAAAGTAGTTCCCAGCGCATTGTCTGAATTTTTAGTGAACTTTAGAACTTATATTTACAAATATGTTTAGTTTATTAAACCTAAGTACTATGTTACGGGCTAAGTGATAAATCGGGCATAATTAATAATGCCCGGATTTATCACATTGCCCGTAACATATAGATAGCGTCTTTGAATCATGATTGCGAACCGAAACTCCTCCTAGCAACCCAACAGGCTTTCTGTTTCCTCAATTCTTCCTACTTCAAGCATCTCAATTATTTTTATAAAAAAATAATTAAATTTATGGTGTATAAAAGTGGAAAAAAGAATTCGGGATTAAATTTCACCTTTTTGTTATGGTTGAATGTTCGTATTTTTCCTACCATAGAATGGAGTAACTTTGGCCCTTAAGGGACACTCTGGGCCAACAATCGAAAAGAGTGATGTGATTATCACCACTTATTCCCTGCTGGGGTAAACAGGTAAAATTGTTGGGATGAAATCCTAAATGCGACCAAGAACATGATTTGAAACTTCTAGGTTATATTTGAACCATTTATAGTCTTCTAACTGTTCTCAATGTCATTATTTTGTTTCACTTTGTGGTTTGATTAATGACTCTTAATGAAATTTTATTTCGTTGGGGTAACTTTGGCCCACGTTTTGGTATAACTGATGGTCCAATGGTATCTGGTGAAATAATCATTGAGTTTTAAGAAAACTAACTAATATTGATGAGAAATTAATTTTTAACACAAAAAATATCCAAATTTTAAGTGAATAAATCTTAAATACCTATAGTATGGTGCAGATGTTATTATTATAGTGAAATTGATGGAACCAAAGAAATATCCGTTTTTTGTTGCAAAATTGTATTTTCTCATTAATTTAGTCAATTAATGCATCAAAATACGTGTTATATCAATGATGTTAAGATACTGTTTAGGGTTCATTTATGTGTTTTCTTCCAAAATTTCTTTTGGTTACTCTAAAATAAAATGGGTTTCGTATAAGAAAACAGCTTTATTGTTTAAAATTTTAATAAATTAATCTTGAAATGAACTGATTTGAGATTACTGCTATTTATAGATAACTTAGCTAACTAACTCCCTGGCATTGCAGCCCGTGCTGGAGTATGGCCTCTCTAACAATCTTCCTCTTGCTTCCTCTTGCTGTCTCTTGCCTTTTATAGATAACTTAGCAACATATTTAAAAATAGTATAGCGCTAGCAAAAGCTATCACAACATAAAATTTTAGTTTATGATATCTGAGCCAAAGTTACACCAATTCAAGGCAACGTTGGCCCAAAATTTCAAAACAATCTTAAAATATATTTAAAATTTAAATACACACTTTGAAAACGGTTTATATTAAATTTGAACATGTTAAAAATTACATAAACCACTGACCTAGTCAAATTTGATTCGGGTAACAATTTTTATTCGTTTTTAATGTGAAAACAAACACTCCATTTGGACCAAAGTTACCCCATTTTGCGGTATATATTAGGGTGGGTCATTTTCCTATGGCGAAATTTTTTTTTTACAAATTCTATCGGGCACAGCAAGAAAAAGGTGCCAAATGGTCTGAAACTAACATGTGTAAAATATTATTCCATTATAATAACTCTTTTTGCCTCCAGATTGGCCTCAAATGGAACAAAATGATGTAATTTTTTCATTTTTTTTAAATTTTAGAAATTTAATTTTTTTGTGCTAAAAATGTTTTAGAGCTTACAAATATGGGTCTTTAAAACCAATTTGAATCATATTAGTAACATTAAAGCATTATTAATGCAAAAACAACTTATAAAAAGGCAATATAATATGAGCATATTAACAAAACAAGCATAGAATAGGAGGCTTTTTTGCCAACAAACAATGGAGGGACTGTCAGTGTCACTGGTACAGATTTTAAATATTGGGTAGATCAGATATATTCTCTCTCAAGTCTTGTCATTGTAAAACGATGCTTTTAAATTTTAAAAGTAGAAAGTGAAAATAGTATATTTTTCTTAAATTATAGGATTTCAAAATTCAGCGGACTGTTATTTCACTGGTTGATCAATTTTAATTGTGTGCGAAGTAACTGTTTCTTTAAAATACTGGATAAAGTTTAGCTTCCACCTCTGGGTGGCAAAAAATATCGAGTTGCATAATCAATCTTTACATAAAGAGCTAATTTTGACTGCAATCTACTAAGTTGTCCCACACGAGAACTTTCTTCCTAATAATCGATTTTTCAGAAGCAGATTCTATTGAAGCATACACAATTCTACTAGGTTTTGTTGGCACTATTCTGTTTAAATATAATTTTTGTTTGTGCTTAGGCTTTGATGAAAAAAATGTGTAATTGGCTGACATACACTTTTAATTAGGAAAGGAAAATAGAGATTTTATATTATGTTTCTAAACTTTTGCCTAAACTCCTTTAAAGTGTCTTGGGATCCAAATATGTGACCACATAAATATGTGAAACAAGTGTCGGATAGATAGTTCGTTCATAGGCAATGAGCAAATATCAGTAATGTCTCTTCACATTAATGATTTACCTAATTTTTTTTCTGTAGCAATGACCTGAAACCCAGGGCCATGATTTTTGGAGGGATCATTTACCCAAAATAGTTCCTTACGCGTATATTGTTTAAATATAGCAAATTTAGCTGGTTAAAACAACCACAGGTATGTTTTGAAAATTACTTTAGCTAATTTCAAAATTCTGATGATAATAATACGGAGCTTTAAGCTGCAAACGGGGGTCTACCGCTCTCCTTAAGAAAATATTTCAAAATTTGACTCTTAAAACAGGGTTTTAATTTATTTTTTGACAGTAGGGATTCGTTTGGGGACACTTGTGGTGGACTGCCCCTTATATGTCACTGAAATTTCAAGGGAATCCCAAATATTTGAACTATTATAGAAATTTTAACTGGGAACGTATATGCCATAATAGATATACCACCCTTCTGACACATAAATTTGTATGTGGTTTATTAAATTAAATGTTTTTACTATCCTATTCAACCGCAAATAAAGACTTCGTGCCTTTTTTTAATTCTAGCAAGCAATCCTTGATTGCCTGTTCTATTCATTGAGATATTTCAAAATATGTTGTGATACAACTGAAGTATTTCACCTCTGATTTCATTTTTAAGTATTTTATACCCTTCAATGATGATTTTTATACCATTCTAAACATTTACATTCGTGAAGGATTCATGCAATCAAGGTAAAACCTCGATTTTTATTTTTCCATTTTTACACGGAATTACTACATTGCTGAAAACTTTGAAGTCAATCCGGAGGCAAAAAGAGTTATTATAATGGAATAAAATTTTACACATGTTAGTTTGAGACCATTTGGCACCTTTTTGTCGCTGTGCCCCTGGGAAAATGTGAAAAAAATATTTTTGACCCACCCTAGTATTATATACGTATTTAGCCGCTTTATGAAATCCTTATTTGACTAAATAAGTATGCACATGCAGTGTGATATTGCTTATAGCTAATAAATGAAAAATACATCCGACCGTTACCTGGACATTCTTGTAATGGAGGAAGGATGAGCGATTTTCACTCTCAAAATCTTTGCTAACTCTGTACATTTTGCCGAGGGATTTCTTGGATTTGTATTTCTTCTTCCACATCTTATCCATGAAATCTGGGTACTCTTTTGGATATTCTTTAGGATCAAGACGTGATGAGGCACCAGTTTTTGAAAAGTCTACAGCAATAGCATGTTTTTTTGCAATGTTTAAAGCCTCCTTATCGTATATGCTAAGTTTATCTGCTACCGCTAAATGAGCAGATGCAATCGCTCCTATTTGATCGTTCTCGATGTAGTGAACCAGGAAATCTGCCACATCTTCGGTTTTTGAAGTGGATAAAAAGTCCAATACCTATAATATTTTTTTTCATTATTTTCCTATAATTAAACGTTATTTTTCAGTGAATACTTTTTTATTTAATTATAAGTTAAGAAATATGTATAGTATAGCCTTTCTCTAGGTAAAAGTTAATGTTTTTGAATGTGTGTAAACATATCCTCACTTAACAACTGGAATAGTGCTTCTCAAACTGTGGGGAGCACCTCCTATAGTGCGCGATAATCCCAAAAGTGGCGTGCGAGCCAGTGCCCGTGTTCAACCCAAAATTTGGGCTAAGTAAGTGGATGAAAACGAGTTACATAAAACCTTGTTTTTAGAGGGTGAAACTTTAAAAAATTTCCATTTGAAAGTTATTTCCACTTTTGGAAAGTTTCTTTTAGATAGCAGTATCTGCTCTCGAGTTGTTTTAGGACCCCAATCAACTTTATATACAGCACTATCTCACTTACAGTTCAGTTTTCAAAGATATTGTTTCTTTATGCTGAAAGCGGTACAAAACTGTCCATCTTTAAAAAAAAGTTTTAATTTGATTTCGAAATGAATGTTTTTTCTTACGTTTTCAAACTGATCTCCGACTGGCTTGGGATAGTGTGCGGGATGTTTATTTTCACCTTCGAAGATTAGTTCTTTCATCCAAATAACAGCGTATTGATCTCCATCTAAGTCGGAACCTGAGGATTTAAATACACTGTTAAATTAAAATCAATGTAGGAAGCAAAGGTAATCCTCGTTTAACCGAAACAACTATCGCAGTATATAGTGTATCGTTTTCAGCGCTCCCTTAAGAGTGCGTCCCTTCAATGTGCACCAATGGCCATGCACGGGCAATTTGGTCCTCGAACAGATCAAACGTGTCTCGATAGACTTTGATGGCTAACCATTCGAACATGCAATTTTGTTTTTTCTGTTTTTAGAACTAGAACTGTACTAACCGACTTGGATCTTCACGCTCTCCTCAGTTGTGTTTTTCCAAAGCTACTTCATGATCTAGGGATGTCTCGCCTGTAGTTTTGATAAATTAGTTTTAGAAACTAAAGTATCTAAATTATACATTTAATATAATTTTTTATACTATAATACATTTAATTATACATTTATTATACTTTTAATCTCTTTGCCATCCTAATCCATGAAATATCCAAAATTGTATCTTTTGAGCCATTTTAATACCATCGATATATTGTATAAAAATATCATTTTAAAATCTTAGTATTTTGCATTAAACAACAACCATTTCTTAACCAATCCTAAATATAATTTATTTGAGTGAGATCGCACCATATTTTCCTTTAGGATGGAATTTTTAAGCATACCTCTCTAAAATATAAAAAAACTTCCCGTTGAATTCGCATTGACTTTTCAGTAGGAACTATCTATATGTATAATGATACAGCACCGAATTACGGGTTATAAAAAGAAGGTTGCAAACCAAGGCATCCTGAAGAACATTTTGTTTTTTAAGATTTAAAAACAACGAACTCAAGATTCCAACATTTTCCCTTTGGCATGCTTACCTGCCATTTCATCCGGATGTGGTCTAGGTCCCTTTCTGGGGAAAACGATGCAATCAACAATGTGGTGTAGCTTTGGAACATCAACTGCAGTAAACTTTCTCACATCGCCAGGATGCACGCAAGGGAATTTCGACACCATAACGGTTCCTTTATGGAAGAGGTATCTAATTGTAAATTTTCAGTAAGATTTTAACACAGATACTTTTTAATCTGGTAAGAAAGACGTTCTTTCCGATACTAGAAATAACAAGACCAGCTTCTCAGATTTCAAAATTTACATTTTCCTTCTAACGTTCAGAACATTAAAAAATCACAAGTAATTTATCAAAAGAAAGCTTTATAAGCAATTCATAAAAATATGTTTAATATGGAGTAAAAGTTTTAGACTTCCAAATAATTGTGAAAATTTAAGTTTAAAATCCAAATAGCAACGATATACAGGGTGTTGATAAAAGTTTCACTCTTAAAAGGTTGTAAAAAGAGCTATTGTTAAGAATAACTTCACATTTCTTCTGATTTTCCTGAAGAAATTTCCTTATGCGTATATTATGAATACGAATACCTTTAAGAACCACAGTATCTTCAGGAGTTGATACACCTAAAGAGGCATCTCTGGAGTATTGTACGAACACTTGTCCGTATTCCAAGCTTCCAGTTTCATCCACAACACCGAACATATTTCTTGCTAGTTCTGGATCTAGATCAATGTTAGCTCTACTTTTGATTATGTCTGAAAAAAAAATTGTTTTTCTTAAACTCCATAAAAATTGATTCCCGAGACTGATGGAATCTATAGGAAGATTCCTACATACCTATGTAGTACCTGTGTAACGCCACGAGGAGGTTCCGAAAGAATGGCTCCATGATCAAAGAAATCCCTGATCTATTCAAATCTTTAAACTTGTAGTTTGAAAAAGGAGTTCGAGAGTTTAAATAATCAGATGCTTTCTCCTCGTCCATCAGCATATCAGTTAAACTTTGAAGCATGTCTTCTTGAAGCCGAAGAAAAATTCGTGGATTTATCTTCAAATCATGCAATATAGCAATGAATGGTCTGTTAAGCCGCATAGTAACTGAAAAAAAATATAGTAAAGCACTTTTTACATTTCTTTCAAGGGAAAACGACGTAATATAAATGAAGAAAAAAACGTCCCACGTTAATTCTCACACAAGCGTATTTTCTTCTCTAAAGAACTTACTTGGGGCACTCTTGTTGGCGATTTCTAGTTTCGTATGGCTTGATCCCCTGCAATCGAATTTTCTCATGCTCTTTCTAATCACGATGTCAGCATTCCGTAGCGTTGGGTCCACAACCAGCATTCCTTTGCAACCGCTATACCGTATCTGGAAAGCACTGCATGTTGCAGTGTTTCGTAAGGAACTGGACACCTATAAAAATAAAAAAATACGATTAATAACACTTAAAAAACTGGTTTTCACCAATTGAGTAAAAACCAGAATTTTTATATCCTGCACATAAGTCTCTAACTACCTGTTTCAATGTGCGGATATTGAATTAAAGATGAAATACTAATTATAGTTAAAAATTCAAGCATATTTTATAAAATAATATTGATTTGGAACATTTGTGAAGTACAAACTGATTTCATGAAAATTAAATAATTTAACGAACAAAGATGGTGTTTAAAGTAGAATTTTATGCTTTTGGATCTTTATTTTATTTGAAAATACAAGAATAAAAATGAGATAAAATTCTCACTTTCTACTATATAGTTAGGTAATGTGGTTTATAAAGACAATTTTTTTTTTGTTTCCAATAATGTCATGAATGAAGTAGAAATATTTTTACCAATTTTTTCACCCATTTTCTTATAACTGAACAGGGATAAATACAAAAAAGGATAAAACTTACTCGTTTAGCAAGAGCTTTAGAAATTTTTCCTACACCATCAGAAAAAATGTAGGGTTCAAATGTAAGAGGATTGTATCCACCTTCTATATCATCTTCAAATCTGACATGCATGTCATCCAATGGGACGTTCACAGTATCTTCAGTTTGTGAAAAACACTGACCAATTCTTGCAAGGCATTTTGGAATATTCATATTTGTTCGGGGATCAATTTCAGTCCACCTTCGGATATCGGCCGCGGTACGGTTCCTAGTGTCCCTAGCGTACATTGAAACACCGTGCTCTTTGAGCTGAGAGCTGGACCAAGCGAGCATTTCATAGTGTCTTCCACCGATGGTAATACCTTCATTCATAGGTATTGTTATTACTTTACGGAATACAGTGCGATCGAAAAGCAAGCCATTTAAAGTTGAAAAGTTATCGTCTCGAAACGTCGCCCTGATTAAAAAATCAGAATCAAAATTTCTCAAAACTCTGTTTTCAGTCATTAAATCTGGAGGCCACATAAGAATCCTGGTTGGAGTAATGGTGATTCGGCGTATCAATCGGCATTTCTTGGGTATGCACAAACTGTCTTGCTCTTTGCCCTTCAACTTGGTCGAATACGCGACATAAAGTTTATCCAGCACATCCCAATAATTGACTAAACGTCCGGAGTCAATGATGAATGTTGTGTCTGTCAATGCTTTTTCCAGACTCAACGGGCTTTCCACGCTATATTTGCGTAGTTTAGCAAGGTCTGTTTGGATATTCTCAGATTGTTCTACGAAAGTGAAACATCGATTGATAATCGCATTAAACATGTAGGAGCAACCAAAATGGGAGAATTGAGTCTCTGGGCAGATAGGGGGTGTTTTACGCCGTAGAGTTACTGCGACAAAGTTGACGGGTATTTTGTGAGCGCGATTGCGCAAACAGCTGATGGTTTCAAAAGCTTGGTTAGAATCGGTAAATCTCAAGCGTATCACATTAGATTTTCCAGCTATCGTAATGTCTATACCTTCGGGAAGGATGCGCGTGATCCTGGTTCGTTTTGAAAATATCGACTCTTGAGTTTTTCTGAAAAATAGAGGGCATGTCAAAACATCCAAGTACAAATCAAAATGGGTATCGCATAGTGATATAAAAATATTCCTTATGCTTCTATAAGACAAAGTGAAATATATGTGTTCAATATCAAGAAAATCTGCTCTAGTTGATATATTAACATCCAGTTCTCTCAAATCGTGACTAAAACGTACATCTGGATTTTGACTTTGTACTGTTGCGTATTCCAGAAATTCACCAAATCTAGGCATAGATCCGAAAGACACACTTAAAAGAGAGACAGCTTCGTAACTTTTAAACCTCATACCTAAATAACATTCGTCCAAGTGTGGTTGTAAAAGTGGACGCTTCCCAATTTCTATATTCTCGGTGATTCTATTCCATTTACGATAAAAATCTCTGTACACCGTTATTTTTTTCTTATTTGAAATAGTAAATTGATCTTCAGCTTGAACGTCGTATATGTATTCGAAAATTTCAGGTTCATTTAATCCTTTGTCTTTTTGCAATTCAATTCTATTAATAGAATGTACAACAATGTCACATTGCTCAACATAATGTTTTAGCAAGTCAATGTCTGGATCTTCATTGGACTTTGGAAGCATTACCAATCTAAAGTTTAATTGTGTCATGGTTAAAACTGAACAACCTGAAAAAAAAAACAAGATTAATGTATCACGTAGGAGGAAAGAAATATGTAAGAAAAAGTGATAAAATAAAGAATAAAAATTATGTTTTACTTTTAAATGTATTAAAAGTTAAAATTTCAATTGTTAATGAATCCTTTCAAATCATAGTGATCCAAAAGGCGCATGGATAAATAAAAAACCATCATTATAAACTAAAACTTATCATCATGCACTTTTGTAATTGAATCAAAAGTTTCTGAAGCAAAAATAAATATAACACTCTACAAGGATGGTAAAAACAATAAGCTTATTTATAAAAAAAATATATCCCCTTTCTTATAGATGGTCGTTTGAGGAAAGATGGTAAATATAATTAAATTTTAAGTATAATTTAAAAATTTGAGACTAAAAACTTTGATAGGTAGAACATTATTTTCCTAAATAATGTGGCAAATATTGTTGTTTGGAATTGTTAGTAAAACACTTTAAAACATCAAAATTGAATTGCCAGTTTTTTAAAAAATAAATAGTTGTACGTCTAAAAACTAAGTTTTGAGAAAATTGAAACAAAGCCACACTTTTTAATTAATGGAATTTTCATTGTATAACCACAAAATCTTACAGGAAGTTCAGGACCATATTTAGAATGCAGAAAAATTGTATAAAAATATATAAGTTCAGATGATTCCGCTTATAGACATGCCAGTTGGTTAACAAATCTGCTTGACAGACTCAAATCCCTAAGAAAGGAAACCAAAATATTCAAATGTGCATTTATCTTATTCGGTTAATAGTTACAAAAATGAATGGAATTGAATGAAATTGGCACAAAATGAAACGTATCTGAATAGAAAATTCTAAGAAAAACAATAAACCTATGTAGGTAGTTATAATGATACCCTGTTTGTGTTTGAACCCTCTTAGCTCTGATTCTACTGGTCAGAAGATGTCGATGAAATTTGGTTTATTTTTAATACGAACCATGGGAAATCGAAATACGAAAGAAAAAATTAATTTAAATTTTGACCGATAAGTGGCGTATTTTCATTAAAACATTTTTTCATTGCTAGAAAAGTTGTTAAGGATTAATTTTTAGCCCATAGGAAAAAAATTGGGTGTAAAGATTTAATTTTCAGAATAATTTCCTTTTATATTAAACTCCTAGTAGGAAGATATGTTAACATTAAAAATAAATTTATTTAAAATTTTAGTGTACTTGTATGAACTCTAAAGCAGTAGTTAAGCTGTATTTAATAAATTATCCATATTTTGTTTTAAAATCTCAAATAATATTCGTGCATTTTATTTTCATATTAAATTTAAAATAATGTAAGTGCGATGCTGCCATCGTTAATATTGTCACTCTAATTGACTCGCTGTTAATGTAAGTTTGACACGCCTCTGTACGGTATCCAGATACACTCTTTTAGCCGCTCCTGAGCTATAAAACATATCAAAATAAACTTACGCGTTCACGATACTTGTGGATTCTCTTCTCCTGTTATCTGAAATGGTACGAATATCTAATTCGGAATTTAACGTTCGGTTTGCCCACGAGAAAAGTTTCAGTTCGTTATCACCATAGCGACACCACTTAGGTATAGACCGAACATCAGTTGTAACCCCACGTTGCAAAATAAAATCAGTAACAAAGGCATGATTTTAAAACGGTGCATTTGTTTAGAGGTTTTGGATTTCGGACATATATTTTGGAACTGCTGTGTTTGGCAGTTGAACTAAACGAACGATGTTAGGTTTTAGTGCTTTTTTTTCTTGTGGCCAACTTATTGCATACCATACCCAATAGAGCATTTTCAATCACATGACTCGGACCTAACAACGGCCTTAGCAACAGAAAATGTTACAGTTTTTTGCCCTACAGAGGTTAACAGTTACAGAAAATGACTGGCCGTGGAATTCTTCTATTGGAGCATTTGCAATCACGTGACCCCATACCTAAAAACCGCCTTAGCAACAGATAAACAACGGCCTTAGCAACAGTTAAAAGCCCTACAGAAGGCACACAGTTAAAAGAAAATAACCGGTTGTGACGTCACCTGAAAACACTCTATAATTTGACAGACGAGTTCAGATGCGGCTTATTACTCCAGCATTTATCCTGGTAAGTTCCGTGTCCACTTGCTTATTGTTGGTAAGATATATTCCCAACAATTTTCTTTGGTGTTACAAGTTTTCCCATTTCGAACACTCCCGTCACTGTTCCTTGTCACAAGCGTAAAATTTGAAATTGTTTCCAAAATATTAAATTTTATCAATTTAGGGACATTTAGTGGTTTCAAACAAAAATGGGTGGTCTAGGGTTCTCCCAGATTTTTTTTTTTTTGACCCTTTGTAAGTGTGCTTTAACTCATTTTAAGACATTTGGGATCTCTTGCCCCAGGAAAACGCCTATCCATAAAAAACAGTTAGTAATGAATACTAGTCATCAAAACTTAAGCGGGTTAAATATTTAAGGAATTTTATTCTTTGCCCAAATCCTGGAAATGGCTTTTAAATGTATTACATTATTTAATTGTTTGAATAAATTTAATTAAATGTCCTCTATTCGTAACACATGTAGGCATCTAAAGGCATAGTATTTGGCTCAAATAATCATTTTCTAACTGATAGATGAACCATTTTAATTTAATTTCGCATGAATTTATGAAATTAGTTAACTGACTGATGCGCCACTACTGTTGGCCACGTTTTTAGCCATCCCTGACTTAAAATGAATGAAGAATTTATGCACATTCAATTTATTCTTACTCTCTGGTTATCACGTGTCTCACTTCCTCGTGTGAAGGACAGAGTGCACGATCAACACAAGTAACGTTAGCGGAGCATTAATTAATGTTACATATCTCGTCTGACTCATTTTATGAGGTTATTCCTAGAAATGGTTAGAGCTATTCAGCTAGGTCTGAAAAATTCTGGTAGTGTTCGGCAACTAGTGGTCAAAAAATAGTTAACTACCAACTACTAACTAGTCTTGGAAAATCTAGTTGCAACTAGTAGTTAACTATTTTTTCCTGGGACTAGTTACAACTAGTAGTTAACTGTTTTTCAAAGTAGTTAACTAGTCTATTTAATTTCATAACCTATTTTTTGCCCAAATTCTAATACATCTTTCTTATCTATATCACTAAAAACGCACAAAAAAGGGCCTTTAATTTTGGTTATGGTATTTTGAGTACTCTACCATCTTAATTAAATTTGTTACAGTACAATTTTTTCTATATTTTGAAAAAAATTTTAATAATATTTTTTTTGAAAGTAGTTGAAATTTTGAA
Source organism: Tetragnatha montana (assembly GCA_963680715.1). Classification (NCBI taxonomy): domain Eukaryota; kingdom Metazoa; phylum Arthropoda; class Arachnida; order Araneae; family Tetragnathidae; genus Tetragnatha; species Tetragnatha montana. The sequence continues at coordinate 36,996,555 of OY796675.1, forward strand.
AGTAGTTTCAACTAGTAGTTATTGAAAAAAGTAGTTCAACTAATAGTTGAACTAGTTTAAACCAAAAGTAGTTAAACTACTAGTTAACTACTAGTTGATCAGTAGTTAACTACTAGTTGCAACTAGTTCTAGTTAACTAGTGCCGAACATTAAATTCAGGGTCATAAGTTTTAAACTTCTTTGTTTTTCAAACCAACTTTCCTCGATCTGCCCAGGTTAAGCAGGAATTTGCCGTTGCAGGAATAATACTAAGTAAAGGTTTTTCTTTAATTCCGAACAATGTTGTTAGGCAGGGTCGTATATAAGGAGAAGCTAGAAATTCGGACTGGTACCAAAACGAGTTAAAAACCTGTTTTAGAGTCAAATTTTCAAAAATATATTTGGGGAAGTACCACCAGAGACCTCCCTAATGTACTTGGAGCTCATATTATTTACGATTTCCTGCCCCTGCTATTATGTGTCATCATTTACACATTTTAGAATAAGAAAATAAGAGAGAAATATTTAATAGAAAATTCATGTAAATGTCACACCGTAGTTGCCAAAGTCGTATGTACGGGTGTGCATTTCGTGAAAAAGTAATTCCCAGTTACTGTTTGATCAGGTTTTTCTCCCTCTAATTCATACTTTTTATTTTCTTATGAATGAGTCTTGCAAATGACCTCATTTGACAAAGTTGTCATCAGATATTCCATTTTATTCCAAGCGAATTTATTTCAGAAAACCTTCAATGGTAGAATAGGATTTTAAAAATTGTTTAATAGTAATTTAAATACCTAAATCAGTTCCGAATGAAAAAAAAGCCGTTTTACCAATATAAAGCAAAATACAATTTATTTTATGGGACCCGATGTCCCAACAAAGTTTGTACAACAATGGGTTTCCAAATTTTAATAAGGTTTAACAAAGTTCTTTTACGTAATACGCGGTGTTTGTAGCTTCGGACAGTAAAACGATTTATGGTATGAAGATTGAAGAACTTCGTACTGATATAGAAAGATATTTTACTTCGTATTTTTTTTTTCGCAAGAGAGGGCACTTAAATAGGAGAAAATATTATGTATAGAGAAATATTTTTAACATCATGTGTTTCCAATAAAAATAATGCTGTAATATATGTGCACCTTTTTTGATTAATGCACCTTTTTCTAAGTCTCAGTATATTAATTAAGTACGATACGACATGTAACTAGCAGGTTTATCCTATATGTTTCTACCAGTGTTCTAAAAGGCTACTTTTAAACTATAGGTAATTCAAGCTTGAGGGGGCCATAAAATAATTTTGTGAGTTAACCCCTCAAAAGAAGTATTGATACGCTACTGCGACAGAATTGTCCCTCCCAAATCGAGTGTCTGCACTAACTACATCGAGTAGAAGTGTAGAAGTGAAGCAGGATTTCTACCCAAGGTAAAACGAAAAGGTCTCTTGTCTTAAGCTTCTAACAAAAGAAAGAAAGAAAGAGGAAAATAATTTTGCAATGGGAACCACGTGGTTAATGCATACCACTCATCATTAATTAACTACTTTTGAAACTATGAAATATACTTACTTTAGAAATTAGTAATAATTTATAACTAAAAATTTTGGTACAAAGCTTTAAAAGAAGAAAATTAAAGTCAGAATAGAATGTGAAAATGTCTCTCTTAAATAGGCGAAGTATCGGTGTTATTTTTAAAAGAGAGATTGAACCGGATACAAACAGTTCAAGGTTTCAACACAACTAAAACCAAAATCGGAATGATAGCGTGGCGTGTACGTGGTGCCATCTTGGTACTTTACTTTGTACTATATGAAGGTTCTGAGAAATCAAATTCAGTCCGTCTTTTAATGCTTGCCTCGAGATGATGAGTTCCTAAATCTCACAGCTCTAAAATTATAAAATTTGAATATTGTTCTCCATAAATTTTCTTTTTATGTTATTTTACTTCATCAATTATAGAAATTTTTAAAAACTGCAATTTTTTCACAGAAAATATTTAGAAACAATATATAAGTTAATATTAAATAGTAAATTATACAATTATAAGTAAAAAATTCTTGCCATAAGTTAGATGTATTTCGGAAAAATTGTACATTCTTTGTCAAAATTGATGAAAGTTGCTTTCTATCTATTGGCTTAGGGGGTGCCGGGGGGTCCTCCCCCAGAAAAATTTAAGAATTTAACTGCTTACTTTTAATTTTAAAATTAAGCACCTTACAGTTGAGAACAGCTGAATTACCCTGTTTGAAACGACATAACTTGATCGGAAGATCTTCAGATCGCGCTTTCAGTCTAAGTTTGAAAATTTTATGAAAAATATCAAAAATTTGAAAAAAGATTCCTGATAATTTCTAAATGGTCCTAAAGTTATTTTTTTATTAATTTTCCGTAATTTTATGGCTATAAAATCGATTTTTATTAGTAATTCGGGATAGTTTTACCTTGGGCAAAAAAGGTTAGCTATATATTAAAACATGAATATTTTTAACAAAGTGAAAAATTTAGGGAGTTATTTCTCCACATTTATTGTAAAAACATAATTAACTAGTAGAAAAATAACATTTCTGAGATAATTAAGTTTTTCTCTAGTTTTGCTTAGTAAACTGGAAGGCAGACTCAGCTCAGCCCTCCATCCTTCCGGGATTAATAAAGTGAATACCAAGTTTATTTGGGGAAAAAAAGGGGGTAGAAGTAACAGAAATCATACGAAAAGACGCTTACAGATGTAATCACCAAGCATTATCGTTTCTTTTTTACTTCTTTATTCACAAGATCAAAATCACACTTTCTTTTAATTACTCTATTTTCGATATTTTGAAATTAAAATTCACAACAGATGCTCTAAAAGAACAGAACATCCCTTTTACTAAATAAAACTTTAAAATTAAAATCTTACACATTATACCATCCTTATACGATGAGTTCCTCTCTTGCACGCTACTAGAATGGCTGAAAAATTGCATTTTCCAAAATCAAATTTGAAGTGAAAAAGAATAACATTCGTGATTAAAAAAAGGAGGAAAAAAATAAAATATAATAATGATATGTCAAATTAGCTGAATAGAATTATTTACTACTGTTTGAAAAAAAAAGTTATAAATAAAAAATGGCAAATAACTCTATGTTTAAGTAAGAAAAGCTAAAAATCCAATATGATTTATTAGTAGTAGAAATCGGATATTTTTCTTCTTACTTCGTTTTCACTCGCTCGCAAAGAAGAAACTATCATTATTTTGCTCGGCGCCAGGGTCAGGGCTGTTGACACATGAGCACCTCTCCTACAGATTCGCGTGCTAAATTCTTGATATTTTGATTTCATATGATAGAGCAAAGTTTTGATACCTCGTTCGGTATATTTCCGGGTGCTGATCGACCCGGAAAAAAGTGTTTGGCGAGACGGCGGAGTGTTTTGACTGCTGTGCTTAAAGAGAAATTATTGCTACAGCATTATGACTAATAACAGAGAATTATAAATTGAAAAGGGATAATAAGGAAGAATAAAGGGAAAAAATGTATCCTTTTTGAAGTATTTTAAAGCTAATGAAAATTGGAATTTGGGGAAATTTTGGTTGGGGGTGCTGCAGCTCCGCAGCCCCTATGGACGAACCGCCACTGAAAGTAGTATTAGTTGAGCCAATCTTCACACATTTAAAACGCTCTCTTTTTTATTACGTTTCTGTTCATAAACTATTTTTCATTTGGTTTAACTTCCAAAACTTCTCTGGAACCCCCCCTAAATTTCCGATTTCTTAAGGTATTTTAATTTATTCTGATTGTTTAATTATAGTGATGTCTTTTTTAAAAAGAAAACTAAACCAAAATGTATCATAAAAACAACCCTTTTTTAAATAAATAAGACAAATAATTTTAACTTTTCATAATATATCCTGTCTCTCTATGTCATTTAAAGTGACATGGATGTAAAAACAAGTCAAACAATATGTTTATTTTTTTTTTTTTTAAATAAGTAGATTATGTAAATTTTTGACAAAAATTATCTTAATAGTTTTGCAGATTTTGACGTTGCAAAACTATATGTTGTCAGGACTTTAAAGTATTTTCACGTGTTTTTATGTTATTTTTATATGTATTGGTATGTTAAACCAATACATATAAAAATAAAATGTTAAAATTTTAGCTCAGTCCGCTATTTAGAATCCTTACTGTTGTCTTTGAAATCAGAGGCAATAAAAACACCATGCAGGAGTTAAAAAACTTATAATTTTCTTATTTTTTATAAGTACAAAATAAACAAAGAAATTAAGAGAAATATTTAATATTATATATATATATATATATATATTTATATTTAGTGATTCTCAGATTTTTTTAAGCTTTTAATAAAATGTCACTGATACCAAAAAATACCCATTTTCCATGCAAAGATTTTACTGGAATTTCACTTAAAAATGAGTTATTGAGAGTTATTAGAAATAGGGGTTAAAATAAAATAACCCCTCATCAGCACGGCATGGAAGGTAACGCAAGAGAGTGGAGGAGAGATGAGTTTCCAAACCTTACCCGCATAGGCGTAACGAGGGGGGGGGTTATTGGGGATGTAACCCCCCCCATTGAAAATCAGCTCAAAAACGAGTTAAAACCCCTGTTTTTAAGGGTCAAATTTCAAAATTTTCCTGGGGGACCCCCAGACCCTCGTTTTGTACTTGCAACTCTGTATCACCAACAATTTTTCATATATCAAGTTATAAGGACGCAAATCCTACTTTACGATTTCATAAAAAGCTACATAAGGTTTAAGGACATTCATAGGCGTAACGAGGGGGGGTTATTGGGGATGTAACCCCCCCATTACATCAACGGTTTCTAAAACATGAAAACTGAAAAATTTTCTCTTTACAAGGAAGGTCCACTTGCTATCCACCAGTCCACCCCCCAACTATTTCCACCCAATCGCCGCTGAGGGCATCACAGGTATAGGAAAAAGCAGGTGGTTCACAAGGAACTGTTCTTTTAGGAACTAACCCAAAGGTCCTTAAAATGAATTTAAACACTACATTAAGCGACAAATATTTAAAAATTTCTTGGGGAGAACCCCCAAACCCCCCTCAAAAATTTTTACGTCTGTTATACTGTGTTTTTCCCTTGAAAGTTAAGCCTCTTAAATAAAGTTTTCCCATCGGAAGTTCTGCAAAAAAAAAGAAAAAAAAATTATACCTACATTATGAGAATTTTTTTAAAGGGAGTAATATGTTGGAGTGGTTGGCTGGTCGGAGTAACACCCCCCATTAGTCAACTCTAGTTACGCCACTGCTTACCCGAACCAGTGGTTATGGTGAAAAATTACTCCCTTTCTCACACTTGCCTATGGAAATTAAATCTGTCCTGGGAATGCGCAGTTCATTCCAGCAGATGGTGGTAGACTACTCAATGGTCACCACTTTTTTTCCATTATAGTCTGACTAAAAGCCTTCCTCCACTCTCTTGCGTTACCTTCCTATGCCGTGCTGATGAGTCCTAACAAGAACGAAACCGGTCCATGGCTGGAGGTGACGCTTGAGAGTTGGAGTTTCCAAACCTTACCCGAATCCGAACCAGTGGTTATGGTGAAAAATTACTCCCTTTCTATTGAAGTTAATGTTTAGAAAATTGTAGAACTGGAAATTTAATGTAGTTAAGTTTGTTTTTTAATTTTTTTTAATTAGAATCCAGGTAAAGATTTTAATTTCATAAGTGAAACTTTATACAACATCAATTACTAAACTTATTATTCATACTTTTTATTTTCTATTAAAACATACATTTTCTGTAAAAAATAGCATGATATCTTTATAGTGCTTATAAACATCAATGTAGTAAGAACATTTAGAAGACAGTATTTTCAACAACATATAAAATTGTTTATCGCCCATAGAACTCCAAACATGACTTACGAATTTTGTCTCCCTTAAAAAGTACCAACACATTAGGTTTTTCCCGTTAAAATATAGCGCACAATATGTTCAGAAATCTGTGTAAAACACACAAATTAGAAATATCACTTAATTTTATAAGATTATGTTATTAATACATGTACGATAATATTCAATCAAAAATTATAATCAATATCAACATTGTGTGTAAATGTGAATGTTGTCTGAACTTGTAAAATAAAGTTTTAAAAACTCATATTGCGATTATACCTCACTTAAATTTCTTTTAGATTTTAAGTGATGAAATGATATGCTTGTATCGATATGTTTAATTGATATTTTTTTAATAGTTGATATGTATTTAATTAATAAGTGATATTGTAAAAACTTACAAAGAGCTAAAATCTAATAAACAAAACCCAATTTGATAAACATTAGAAAAATAAAGTTGCATTGAAATTAAGTATTTTTACGTTAATTAATGTTACTTTTATGTAATAAATTAATTTTTTCTTTATAATTTGATATTTAAAAGTTAGCCATCACAATGTGGGTCATAAAAATATGGCGAACTTGTATTTTTCCTTTTAATTTTAAATTTCAAATTAAAACTTTTTCCTACTGCATACTTTTTTAAGTAAATAAATTACATTACAAGGAAAAGTACTATTTTTCAATTATTATATAAATTATTTTTGTTGCGATATATCCTTAGTACTGTAAAACCAATAATTCCTACTTAAAAATTTAGACAAATTTTAAAGACGTTCTTTTTTATTACTGTTTAAAAATGAAAGTCAACAATAAACTAACATTGATATTCATTATGTATTTAAAAATATGATTATGAATGATAACTAATAATAAGAGTAGGTATGTGCCAAGTAACAATTGTCGCAGATAAAGTTTACATTTCAAATATTTTAGGAACATTCTAATCAATAATGATTCAACAACCTGAGTAGAAGCAACCATCAATTTAGATCTCCAGAAACAAAGGAAGAACTCGAAAAAAAGGGGATTAGAAAAACATTAAAAAGTTTCACCATAAAGGAAACTCAATAGCAAGGTATCGTTCATAGAGAATTCTTAGAAAGGAAAATTAGGCTGTTCTCCACACGAAAAATATACCTGTAGACTCTCAACAAGAGGTCTAGATTTAAATGGAGAAAATCCGAAGAACAGATATCGAGTTCTCCCTTCGTATGTTGAAGGCATGCATCAGTTGCTAGTCATTTTGGGATTCATTTGCTTTTCTGTAGTTCTGACAACTCTTCAAATACTTCAGACTGAGTTAACTCATGTTTCAGTCACACAATTCATAGGGTTTTAATCCTATCAAATTATGTGACAGAATCTAAATTTGTAAAACGTATAAAAATGCTGGCAGCTTATCAATTGGAAATTAAACATCTTTAGCAGTGTCTCATATTCCGTGGAAGCTTGGAGAAGGACTGAAACACGAATACACACATTTGATCTTCGAAACAATTTGTAGCTATGCCATTGGACACCAAAATTCTGAAATGAGAGAAATAGATAGAGTTAAAATATATTTACAGTTAATGCTTATCCCTAATGCAAAAAAATGATAGATTTTTACGACTATGGACTGAAAGGTCAAAAACTTTCTAAAGTATTATACTAATTCCTTTTTCTTTTAGGTATTCATCAAACAAACATAGGATCTGGTGCACTTCACGTGTTAGAACTTGAACAAAAAATTATTGCATTAAGTTTAATATCAGTCATTTTGTTTCCTAATTTTTTGTTACTTAAAAATAATTTATTCGTATAAAATTAAGTAAACATTAAGCATAAAACTATCATTTAGTTAACTTCCAAGACATTTTGTTAATATTTCCTTTTATATTAACATTTGTAAAGCCAACCTTTTTCAATACGAAGGCATCTGCAACTTCATAACTTAGCATAAAAACTGACTCTCTTATTAATACTACCCCCAGATGTTTTATGAAATAGCAGAGCAATTTTTATTTGTTCCTTGCAACTGTTTTTCTAGTCTAGCGTGTCAGAGTTGCGTTTAGGACTACAAGTTCTCTTCAAATAATTTACCTTGATCTAAGCTGCCACGGAATTATTCTTCATATCACGTTCTCACAGCCATCTTTCAGTAAAATATCATATTTAAAATTTGTTGCTGTTACAGAGTCCAAAACATGTCAGAACGGCGTAGTTGTTTGTTGTGGAACCTAGATAAAATAAAGAAGTGGTGAATTACAGAATTTCATTTTTATATTTTACCCTTATAATCCTAATTCTGACCCCACCAAATTTTCGAAAAGATTCAATAACAAATTTGAGCTGTCGTGGATTGAAAAGGATAAAAAATGCATGCTTTGATAAATTTTTAGTACAGGTTTGTTAGAGTAAAACTACATACAATATTTACATAACTTAAGGTCAAAGAATTAATTAGGGTGAAAATTAAGTGAAAGTTTAATTTCAAATGAAAATTAGGAATGAAATTTAGGTTAACAAGAATTACATAAAAGATGCAAAATTAAGAGAAATTAGTATATATGTAAATACAGTTGACCCCAAGGACACTCATACAAGCGTTTCACTTAAGACCTAACCCTAAAAAAACAGTGATCTATTGAGAAACATTAGCTTTTTTAACAGTCTTACAAGTTTTTACGTTAAAATATGGATATAGTTAGAAAAGTCAGGCATTATTAATAAAGCCGAAAGGAATTGGGTAATGTGATAAATTCAATGACATTCATCACTTTATTTCTTTTTGGGCATTATTTGTCAACGTTATCCGTGAACAAGAAAAGTGATTTATTGTTTGTCTGAAATACCAGGGAAATTTTAATAATTCCCGGATTAATCACAATTCCCGTAACAAATTCACAAAAGATAACACTTGAACAAGATAACTGACCCCAAATGTTGCTATTTTTCATTCCTTACCACCTATAACTCAAATTATTAGATATTCCCTCATTATACACTTTTAATAAGTGTGCAAACCGCATAATAGCTGCTTTTTTACCGTTTTGTGCGTCGTGCCACCATCCCCGGTGTCCTCGACTATCAAGATGGCGGCGCCCTTCGTCGAAGGCTTGCCGTCGTCGTCGAACCACTGGCTCTGGTGCACTATCGTCGTCGGAGACAGCGGTATCCTCGTCAGCTCGTCTTGATAGTTGAGCTCGGCTAAGCTCACTTCGATTTCTGCCTTCTCTTGACACCTCTTCTGAACAAAAGGATAGATGGGATTAATTTATGAATATTTATAAAATATTTTAAAGTGTTTTCCCAATATTTTCACTTTTTTAGACCCTATTGAGGCATACCCTCTAAAAATCTCCATAGTTTTAATTTTACAGGGTTTTTTTAAATTGTAAAACGTGTAACTTGACCCAATAGATTTTCAAAGAGAAGAAGAGGAAAAATACCTTTTTAATCTCACGTTTGACATTTGTACTATACATGATAGGCGTATACAAGGTGTATCTGAAATGATGCGACAAACTTTGAGGGGTGATTTTACTCATCAAGACGAACAAGAATTGGTATAGAAAGGGGGGTCGCAGATACGCCGTTAAAGAGCTAGGACTTAATGTAGTGCGAGTGCGTTTCAAAAGGCCGTTTTTAGAAGGCCTGTGTGACGAAACAAAACATAATAAAATGGAAAACATTATTGCGTGAGGTACAGGAGTATCCGTACTACTTAAATCCTCAATGTGATAGAAACTGGACCACTTGCTAAACCGTGGGGTGAATTTTAAAACGTGCAATATTCATCTTTTAGTAATGGAATAATGGAATTTAGTAATAAATAATGGAGTTCCCTTACATAGGAATTTTCAATGATCATACATTGATCATTGGAACTGTATGATCATTGAAAATTCCTTCCCCGATCATCATTTTTCTAAGTACCATTAAGGGAACTCCATTCTTTGGCTAAAAGATGAATATTGCACGTTTTAAAACTCACCCCACGGTTTAGCAAGTGGTCCAATTTCTATCACATTGAGGATTTAAGTAGTACGGATATTCCTGTGCCTCATGCAATAATGTTTTTCATTTTATTATGTTTTGTTTCATCACACGGGCCTTCTTAAAACGGCCTTTTGAAACGCACTCGCACTACATTAGGTCCTAGCTCTTTAACGGCGTATCTGCGACCCCTTTCTATACCAATTCTTGTTCGTCTTGATGAGTACTATCACCCCTCAAAGTTTGTCGCATCATTTCAGATACACCCTGTATTATGTTTCATAAATATTCATTAACGAGCACGCAAATAACTAAGATTAAAGTATGTGCTGCTTTAAATTTTTAAAAATGTTAATGGGATAAAGGAGAGAAATTGTATCCTTTACTGTAATTAATTATAGATTTTAAGCTACCTATGTGCAAGTGCATAAATTTAACTTCTTTTAATAAGTGAAATTTACATTAAGAAAAACTAAGCTTGTTAATTTGATTAAAATAACTAAATATTTTCATCTTACCGATGATATTTAAACTTAGTTAATTCATAAAAAATGTTCATAATTACACATGTTTGCATTCAAAACAAGCATAAAAGTTTCATATTGTTCCAGAAAACTACTCATTTAAAATTCAATAACTCAGTCTTATTAATTATAATATTGATAATAAATAATGTTAATATTTATTAGGTATTTTACACTACAGATGGTTCTTTGCTTTATTATTTCTATTTCTTATTTTTATACTCACTTTTAAGCTCCAAGACCTTTTCAAGGCTACAACACAATTTCTATAATTTTTACTACATTTTGCACTATCTGGTGACTGTCCATCCTTTATTATGGCACTTTCTAAGCTCTCACTGTCACACACTAGAAATAAAGAAACATTAGTCAATACCTATGTTAAATTCATATTATTGATAGCTTGTTTAGAGTTACAATGAACCAGAGTATAGTTCCTAAATTAAAACACAACTTTATATACCTCATTGTTATTATTTTTTCTACGATACTTAAACAGTTTTTTAGTTTGCATGTGGGACGTATAAAACTTTTGAATAATGCATAATAACCATACTAAGTTGAAAACAGCTGAAAAATCATTAAAGTAATTACCATTATTTGGAGGAACAACATCTGGACATGCTGTAGGGTTTTCAGCTAATTCATCTGATGCTTTCTTTGTTATTTTGTTTATTCTAAAAAAATTCACTCGCTTTTATTTAATCACATATTTCATGAAAAGAAAACGTTACTGTACAATATATGTATTTTAAATACTTTTACTAAATATGGTGGTTCTTTTTCAAAGTATTTTATAAGGGAATCATTATTTATTTTGTGTGCTTTCAGTATTACCATTAAATTATTAAATTATCTATATTAAAAAATATTATATTTTTTACAAAGTAAAATTGTAGATACGGCTTGTGATTAATCTGGAATTTTTCTTTTAGGAGGTTTATTCCATCACCACCCAATAAAATTCCACAATTAAACAATTGTACTTCTTACTTATAAACAGAACCAATTATAGAATTTGAAAATGATAAGGAGTTCAAATTAGACTTTTTTTACACTTTTATGTTTACATACATTTATTTTTCATTAAGGTAATAAAATAGAATTACTTACTTAACTTTATCTTCTTCTATAGATGGGGGAGCTTAAAAAAGAAATATATTGTATCAAAAATAAGCTATTAAAAATTAAGATAAAATTTTAAATATCTTTTTAAACCATTGCAATCCTAGCCAGCCTACCCTAGCTAGATTCCCATCTAATCCTATAAAAAATGGGATAACCAGGATGGAAAGAATTATCAAGGTAATATAATATCTATCCATAATTACGTTTTGTCATAAAATCATATCATTTTGACCCCGGATAAGATGTCACTTCTCTCCTTTGGAAAGTAAGTTAAGTATCTTAAAATGATTCGAAATAAATTAAAGCTATAATTAAATCCATTCGCTATATTTCTGACTTATTGTAGAGTTCATAACATTGTTATACGTTATGGAATTTTTATAATTAAGTTCTTCAAACCTTCTCTACTTCATGAATATGCGTGCGCCGGTTATTTTATAAGCAGATGTTTTTTTTTTTTACTTTCCATAGCTATAAGGCATTTTAAGTAATTATTAATTAATTTATTAGAATACTAGAAAATGTCTTAATACTAGAAAGGTTACTTAACAAGAGTGATGTCTTACAATAGTTCCATTAAAGTAGAACTTTTTAAAACTCGTATACAGGAGTTTTCACAAAAAGTATGTACTTGAATTACTAGAGAGGAGTTCTCTCAATAATTATATTTTACGATAAAAATGAAATCACAATACCCAACTCTTTACCCATTCATTTCCTACCAAACTCAACTAATGATCCCGATCCATCATAACTCAAAACCAAAGCAAGCGTTAATAAACACACACTCAGATAAAAACACACACACTTAACTCCACTTCGCAACTCGAAGCCCCCTTTTTACATTTCATTCCACCAGACACCATAAATCAAATTAAAACAGCAGAAACCACAGACAGCGACGTGAATTTTTAACCCCGACAAAAAGAGATCCATTAGTTTCCGAGAGCCCTGCAATATTCAGTACGTGTGAGTTTCGTATTCCAAAATGGATGATATAAAAACCTTTTCGTGGTCGCTTCCTCCTTCGTATTTGAACCAGCGCCAATGCGACTACGCCTATGACCAGCAGAGTGCCGAGAGCTGCCAGCAGTATAGCCACCAAGGGACTGAGGCCGCTCATGAGGGCTGCTTCTGAAACAATAACAGAGATCGATATGTACAGGGTGCTGCTGCTGGTAATTGGAATAATCATCATCGACGGGAAGGGTTTTCGATTTCCGAAATCGGGTTTTTCGTCGGAATTATCTGGTTTAGGTGTTTGGGTAGAAGCTTGTGTGGTGGAAAGTAGTTGGCTGTGGTTGCAGTTCAGAGAAATGAAAAATTGACTTTAGTTAGTGTTAGGACATGATGTCATTGAATTTGATATAGTCGGTATATTTCAGTGTACATGATAAATGGGAGAGGCTTTTTACATACAGGCTTTAACACTAACTGCTTTAAGAAAATATATCAATAACATATTATATCATTGCTTAACCCTTAACTGCTATCATACATGTTACAGATTCCGCGTAATTTTCGATGGTTTTTTTCCACTCCTAAAAACGAATAGTGCTCCCTGTTCACCTGTTCTTATTAATACCTTCCTAGAGTTGTTAACCAGAGCCACATTCCAAGAATGGTTTTTGTTACTGAAACCATTCCCTGTTTTAATACAAAACTCGCATTTCCAACGGGATCTACCCGACTGCTTTAGAGTAATTGTGTTATCCTTATCTTTGAAAATTGGCATTTAGAATTTCCTTAGTGTGATCCTGACAATAAATATGATAGGAAATATTGATAATTGGTCGGACGGAGTACTATGTAGAACTGTGTTGTGATGTGCGAGCTTTTGCGACCCTATTATACCTTAACATCTGAAATATGAATTAAATAGTCACTAAAACCAATATCAACGATAAGTTAACAATATAAAAAACAAATTTTGTATAGTACAAAATTTGCTGTCGCCAGACATTGACCAATTTGTAATAGTTATATTTTAAGAAGTTGCGATATAACAAAATTATGTAATAGAATCAACCTTTAATAAATAAATTTCATATATGTGGGATGTAGAGACACCCACATCGAATTATTATTTTTATAATTCTAGTTTGCTGTTCAATTTTATATAATGTCTCAGATCTTCCTCCGATGATTTAATTTTAGCAGTGATAAGTGTTACAAAAATTAATACATTGTCACTACCTTCCTTGATAAGAAGGTTTCTATTTTTCATTAGATAAGTGGTGGTTCTATAGAAATATATAGAATCTATAAAATAGATTTCAAACACAATTAATTAGTAGTGATAAAAATGCAACAATAGCATTTAAGCTTCATTAGTTCAAAAAATATCGAAGGTAAATATGATATTTAGTGATATTATTAATGTAACACTAAGAAACTGCTATAAATTTTTAAAGGTTATATAAATATAGTAAGTTGAAAATATGCATTGAATTTCAACAACAAAAATTTACATTATTTGTGATTTTAAGAAATACCATTTCATTGAAGCATTTATTAATTTTTTAAACTTTATCGCTGAAACACCTTATTAGAATGTCATTAGAGAAAATGCTTAAATAATATTTTATGTAAACATTCAACCGATTATTAATTAGAGTGGTTTCCCTTTAATGAATCAAAGTACTCTGGAAGCATGTATTTAGTGAATTATTGATTACCTTAACTAAATCAAACGCAATCATGCTGCCCTGTGTCCAATTAATATCATATGCCATACTCAATATTCAATCAAAAGCTTATCATGTGTGGCATTTGTATTCTATTAATGGATTATTTCACATATCATCAGTAACTGCTTGCATAATCAAATACTAGTTAAACTAAGGTTAAGTATCCTGTTCCCAGATATATTTAAAATGTGCTCAAATAGTAAATGTTTTTGAAGTAAGGGAATTAACATAAGGTTTTTTGCTTTCAAAATTTGCAAATTAAAATTTTATAATTAAATTACTACATTGAGATAATATGTTAAGCTGAATATTTTTACTGTTAATTTAATTTTAGTATGATTTTATTCTGATTTAATCATAGATAATTGAAGTAGAAAAGTATGAAAATGTCTAATTTACATTAATCAGTTCATGACTTAAACATCAAATTAAAAATAAGTCGATGCACTTTTAGACTTAGCTTAACAATCATTCTATTGTACTGTTTACACCTAAATGTAAATGAAAAATGATATAACATTGATATGTTAAGCTAAAAATGCTCCTTTGTGATTATTTTAATAAGCTTAATGAAATATGCAATGAAGTATAACCCAATTAATTACCTATCCTTAATTCCTTTAGCAGTTATTAAAACAAAGATTCAGATAACATGAATTCGTTTTATCTTGTTGCTCATGAATTAACTACACAAACTTAGTAAGAAAGTATCTATGACGTGCATATCGATCAATTTGTCTTCTGTCATTATTGTTCCATGGTAAATACTTCCTTATCCCTTTCAGCACAACTTCTTGACTTCTTAGGAACTAAAGAAAACTTCCGTTTATAATAACCTATACATACTAGGTTGCCTCTCCGAAGTTATACAACAAAGAACTTATCCATCTTTTGAAAAGACTTTTTAAGAATAATTGATTGGAAACAATTTCCCCCGAACTTAATACATTGGTTTATTAAGTTATTGTTTGTTTTAAAGGACACAATAACTATTGTTGAATGTAACACTGATAACTTGTAAAGAAACATACTACACTTGTATGTATTCTTGTTACCTTGTATATCTTTACCTTTTCTTCTACCTTGTATATCTTTAATGTTAATTCTGATTACAATTGTTTCAAAACCAAAATTAAAGAAATTTTGAGCCTTGGCATATTGGTTTTTAACGGAACATTTCATATTCAAGAGTGTTTTTCGGATTAGGCTGATCTGAACACATAAGCTGAATTTTTCAAAATACACAGTTTTCATAATTCCAAGAATTCAATAGGTTCAATGAAGAAATTTTTATTTATACTATATTATATTGCATATCAGACACTTATGAAAATGGAAGAGTTCGACAAGTTTTGTACTTGTCCAAAATAATATTTGTGAATAAATTTAATAGCACGATAGATTTAATTTTGAAACGGTTATGTATAAATAGTTCTTACAATTAGAACATGAAGAAAAGGGATGTTTCATAAGAATATACTTAATAGTAGTATAAAACTTATCAATATAGTTCACTTTTATTTTAAAGTACTAACGTCAAATACAAACAAGAAAAATACCGTAAAACGGGGTGAATCGGATCAGTGGGGTGAATCGGATCAATGTTGAAAAAAAATTTTTAAACCATCATAACTCCGGTTGTGTTAGAGTTATGGAATCAGGATGAAAACTGACTGATTCTACACATTCTTTAGAAGTTATTTCAGTCATTGAAACATATTTTACGACAGTATCTTGGGTCATACACGGCTTTGAAGTTGAATACAAAAAATGTCACAAAAACTTGACTGTCAAAACTTTGCTAATTTCACCTAAAAAATAACTTCTTTATCACAATTTTTGGTGCCTCCAGTGTGCTACCAATCTTTGCAAGGACACCTTTTCAATTGAATTTTTAATAAGTGCTAATTACTATTTTTAATGAATTTTTTAGTAAAAGAATTCCATTCCGACTACTAATGCGGGGTGAATCGGATCAGTCATAAAAATGCTTTGTTTTCTTCCTTTAGTCCCTTTTTCTGGATTTATCAGTTATTATCAACTCCTACAGTCATGGACCGATATAATAAGGGTCATGAGGGAAGAAAATAGCCCCTTATTGTTAAGAAAAAGTCGATTTTTTGAACCTTTCGAATGTGGTAAATGATTTTTTAGAGCAATAGGGACATTTTACTACCTAATATGTAATGGTATCTCCAAAAGGGTTTGTCAAAGCTTATAGAATTAAAAAAATATTCATAAAAAAAATTACAGACTAGCACATCGTTTTGATAAAAGATAATATCTTTTCCAAATTCATTTCGCAATTTGTATAGGAAAACCATCATTCTTATGATGTATGTATTTTATGAAAAAATTATTTATTGATATAAATAAAAGTTATCCATTTCACCTTAGTAAACTATAAAAAACCCCATTTTTTGATCCTATGTAATTTAAAAGCGTTAAAATTGCTTTTTTTGGACAAAAACTGACAGTGATCCGATTCACCCCGCATTACGGGTGAATCGGATCACTGCACTTAAAAATAAGTTTAAAATCAACCGTTCATAGTAGAGTAATTTTTTAACGGATTTTTAAAACATAGCATGGGACTCGAAATATGTTTTTTACAGCATTCTAAAATCTTTATATGAAAATTTTTGTCAGCAGCTCAAAGTTCAAAAGTGATCCGATTCACCCCGTTTTACGGTACCAACCTATTGAATCGTATCCCTTTTTGTAAGTAATTACCTAAAACGTTATTTTTTATTTACATCTATTTATCAAGATAAAATCGTCCTTAAAAAACTTAAGAGTTTGACAAAACATTCACAAATTTCAATGAATCAAATAAAAAGTCAGATAACAAAGAGAGATTATGTGCTTTTCAGATCGAATATTTTTCATAAACTGGTTTTACGTTATTAGGTTTCCTTTAATTTGACTTTTACTCGTACAATTCACAAAACATTTAATTATGATTAATTGTCTAACTTGTTTTTGTGTAGTAAATGAACTTTACGTTAAACCTAAATTACCCTAATGAATAATGAAAACCATTTAACTGAATGTGCTTCAATGATTGTCTTTCAATCCAAATGAATGAATGAAACTGTGGTTTATCTTTCTTCCAACGTAGAATTACAGCGAATCGATCACTGTATGTCATGCAAGGGAGTATTCTAATCTCCTTATATGAGACTATCTAATGATTCGCGTAATTGTCTGGAGTTAATTTCCGAACCTTTACGTGAGGAGAATTCTGCATTAGAATTTCCATGCTGTACTTTGAACTTTATAGTATGGTCGTAGAGGTGAATTCAGTACTTGTATGACTGTGAGAAAATAAATTTTAATGAAACTAAATTAGGAGATTTATCAAGAGGATAATTGGTTGAGTGTTAGCTCACTCTTAATTTGAAATTAATGCAAATTTTTAAATAAATTTCTCTCGTAAGCTTTTTTTTGTGACTATAACATATCAAATTTAGGAAATTGATTTTCTTTTCTCATTAGTCAGAGATGATGCGGAGATCAAGCCGGTCGCACCAGTTACGACACCAGTTTATCCCATCTTTAAAAGGATTTCTGACTGCGCCGAAGTCAGGCATAGTGTGTAGCCAGGCTAAAAGCGAAAACACACTACGTCTCACTACGGACGCCACCTGTCAAATTTCTTGATGAGACCAACTCCTAACAAAGCGGGCCTTGAGCGGCCGTTTACAATGATTGGGTTTTTAGAAGCGCTCATTTGCTACTTTGTGGAAGCGACTATTTTGTATGAATGACCCCGGCTTAACAAACCGAGTAATTCCATGGCCATCTAGACTCATAAGGCCATAGAAGCTCGACATCGTGACGCGAAATAGTAGGCAAGACGTCAATTTTTTACAGTGCAATGTATAAGATTTCAGACTGGAGATGCGCTATTGTCTAAAAAGGCTATGAAGAGCCACGTCTTGCCTACTATTTCACGTCACGATTTGGAGCTTCTCTGGCCTTATGAGTCTAGGTGGCCATGGTAATTTCCGAATCATACAGATTACGTCCGACTGCGGACTTGGGACATAATGAGTTTTCGCCTTAATAATATGTCGCATCCCTCACCTTCCTCTCCGCTCCTCGCGGCCAGCGTGTTGCCGACGAGCGCGACCGAGTTGCTGCGCCCCTTCTCGTTGGAGGCGTAGATGACGAGGACGAACTGCGTGCCCGGGGCCAGCCTGGGCACGGTGAAGGCTGGCGACTCGGACGACGACAGGTTCAGGAAGAGCACGTCCACGGCCGAGTTGTAAACGTCCATGTGGAAGCGCTGCGGCAGACCGCCGTTGTAGCCCGGCTCGCACTCCACCTGCAGCCAGCTGTGAGAGCGGTTGGAGACCACGCAGTTGCGGACGGGGTCCGGGGAACCTGCGGATATTGAACACGATTGAAATAGTACAAAGATTTTGATTTGTGTTTATGACTGCACCGAAGGTCATCCACGATGTTTGACCCCCCATATACCTAACACAAGGTTGGAAAGAACCTTGGATACCATATTTATTATATATATGTGGGGTTACCATAATGCCGCACGCGTGCCGTATGGAGAAGGAGGAAACTCCTCAACTCTTCTCCGAAGAAGCGGGAAAGCAGAAGGAGAAATATGACGGAAGAGCCAATAACGTGAGCATGTCGCTCCTTTTGTTTTAAACCCCTATTTTTATATAAACCCCTGTAAGTATCCCCTTAAGCTCTTATCATCATTATGATTGACTTTTCACTGGATAACACCCCTACACATATGCTTATGCAAATATATACTTTGTGTTCATTATGTATTGCTTTAGACATTTATTCCATCGCCTTTTAACATATTACTTTGATCTAAACTTTTGTTTTGAAAAGGTCACAAATTAAAATTAAACTAATTAATGAGCAATAAAAATATTTTACGAATGTAATAATTTTGTTTCTATATGAAAAAATATATTCA
Organism: Tetragnatha montana; assembly: GCA_963680715.1. Taxonomy (NCBI): domain Eukaryota; kingdom Metazoa; phylum Arthropoda; class Arachnida; order Araneae; family Tetragnathidae; genus Tetragnatha; species Tetragnatha montana. The sequence continues at coordinate 37,015,677 of OY796675.1, forward strand.
TAACTAAAAACACTTTCTATTTGAAAAGAAAGATTTGATACATCTGTGTCGTATTTAAATTTATAAAGATTAACAGTTACACAAGTATGCAGTTTATGTATTTATTCTTCCTTTAAATGCTATTTTGGATTTAAACAAGTAAAGTTAATAGAAAATCTCACGCGAAATTTAAGTTAGATAATGGAAGAATGGATTTAAATTTACCATTGTAAGTTCTAAAATGTGTAGAATCAGTTTTGAGCGCTCTAAATAATATTTTCAGCATACGTTTGTTTAAATATCCGAGTTCTGTTTCGTATATTACTCAAGAGATTTAGAAAGAGTATCTGATCAACATTCAAATTATACATTCGTTTATTGTAACAATGTCATTTGTTTATTTTGAGGATTTTTTTTCTGAAGAAATTTTTAAATTAACTTGTTTTTGTATAGAAAATAATGTTGCTTGTTTGTGTTGAGCTATTTATTCTACTGTAAGTTATTTTTATATAACACTGCAGAGATGCACAAGATGAGAATTAATGCTTTAAAAGTAGTACTGAAAATTCTGTTCTAAAAATATTCAATCATTTCTAGAAAAACACTAAATAAACGGTTTTTGAAAAGAAAAAAGCTTATGATCAAAATATTCAAAATTTAGGGAAAATGTCATTGTAACCATAACTATAATATTTAGGAAGTAGTATTGCATGTTTTGTCCCAAATAACTTTACAGAAATAAAAAAATACTTTGGTGATTTTGAATTTAAATAAATAGAAATATGGTAATATAAAGATGAAGGCAAATTTAAAAATATAAAACATATGTGTTTTAAAAGATAAAGTAATGAAATCGAGTACTAAATTAGGATTTTTATTATTTCTCTGTAGTAGTATAATTATACTAATTTTCAAACACTTGTTTTTGCTTATACCATATGCCATAGTGCATATGTGTGTCGTATGTAATATGTTTTCTTTATTCTATTTTCATCCATCAAAGTTTTCACCTTTTGCACTTTTGCATTGAAAGCGACTCTTAATGAAAACAATTTTATGCATTTGTATGTTTACATTTAATGTATCTGAAAACTACGTCTAAAACCTTTTACTGTCTCAAATTTTTGTATGATGTATAAAAATATCACATTGTATGCTTCAAATAAATATAGGTATAACAGAAATACAGACAAGTTTTCAGAGTACATCATCGCTTTAAAGTTTTATAGGATTTGATGTTGTGAAAATATGACATAAAATATCAGAATATCAGCAGCAGTATGGAACAGGAATCATAGTATTTTTCCAGTGTGCATTCAGAAGTCATTTTAAAAAACTACCTATTTAAAAATAAGAAGTTGTATGATTTAAAAATAAAATCATTAAATAAATGATGGTTTTGCAGTGAACGTCTGCAGGAGCCATTTGGTTTTATAATGCCTATTTTTATGTTATTGTAATTCTGATAGTATCAATTAGGAATAATATTCTAAAAAAATTCTGTACTTTAAAGTATTCTTTATTTTATTTGGTTTTATGTTGTCTAATTTTTATGTAATTGTAGTTCTCATAGTATTAAATAGGAAGAGTATTCAAAAAAATACTGTACTTGAAAGTGTGCCTTATTTTTTATCTTTTAAATGACATAATATCAGGTAAAAAGACCGTAAATTTTACATTTAATTAAGTTTCATGAACGTAAAATTTCTTTTTGGAATCACTTTAAATATTTATGATAAATTGTATATAAATTAAAATAAAGGATGAAATAGTAATTATTTTAGAATAGAAAGTCATAAATTCTATATTTTACCTTTTATTAGGTCTAGATAATTCGTAATATAACTAAACATTCTGTAGATAACGAAATTATGATATTTTGTTCATTTTCTGTCAATCATCTGAAGTGGATTGATCGTAATTAAAGTTCTTGGGCGTTCCTATTCGGGCAAGCTGTTTATCGCTACAGCAAATTCTGTCTAATCTCCCCTAAGTTTATTGGTACGTGTCAACTAACGTCACGTTCAACCATGAAATGAAGATTGACAGGTTTGTGAGACCGAAGATGAGACGCAATTTTAGGAAATCCTGCTTTATACGTATATACGCGAGACTTGGCATTTCTCTCAATAAGAGTATTAATTATAGTATTAATTTTTTTAAACGAGATTTGAATTCTCAGAGAGAAAAAAGAGAACGATGATGAAATTTTATTATTACATGAAAGCAAATAAATACAAAATATGAAAACTTTTTTACTTTTATAACAAATTTAATTAAAGAAATAAGTGGACTTCCTCGTTCACTTACTTAGGTTCATTTAATAACATGTAACTAATTAACTAGTGGGAAAACTTGAACTAACGAGATGCAAGTAATGGGTTCATGATTATTTTATTATCGGAAAATGTATATGACTAGGGAGGAAACCGCCCTCTACTTGCTATTGTTCCTAAAGATTGCTTCGCAATCCATGCTTATTTCACTCCCTCACTCTTTGCTAAAATACTTAGGACCTATCTAAAATGTCCTAAATGGTATCAACAAATTTTGCACTTGGATATTGAGGTATCAAATTTTTTTTTAACTACATTAATGAAGCGTATGAAATAATTTGGAGCATAAATGCAACCCAATTTAATCTATCTTAACTTAGAATGAAATAAGTTTTCACATTATTATATTATACAGTCTATTATTACATCCTTATACAAATTACGTTGATTGATTCATAACCCAGTTCAATTGACAACAGCAATAGACTCAATCGTAATTTTTAGCTGCAATCTATTTACCACACATAATATCACGAAAAACGACAAAATATTAATAAAATTACATAAAAACTGTGAATTAATCCTTTTAAATTTTTTTCGATGTACACAAACTGATTATTGTCAACGGAAGAAAAGAAATACAGCCAAATAAGGAAATTATTACAAAGATTTTATTAATGAAAAAGTTATAAGCAGCCATATGTTCTGAAAACAAAAATAAACTAGTGTTTTTCGGACTCTTAAAACATACATGTAGAATGAGTCATAGAATTATAAATTTCTTTGCTGCATATTATCGTATAGAAAAAAAAAACATATTTATTTTGAAGTTAATTTGGTTAAATTTACTTAAAAAAATAATTTCTTTATGAAAACATAATTTGTTTTGTTCAATCTAAAAATGAGTCGGATCAAAAAGATGCTTGTAAGCGAATGTAATTAAAAAATTATTTCGTTCCAATGTGAGTTTATATTCCCTTTTAATCATAATTTTTATTCTGAAATTCCTGCTTTTCCTATGTTTTTATTTTATGAGACACCATTAAGGAATCAACATTATTCAAGGGGGTATACATTATTCCTTTGATTAGCTAAGGTACTTCATTGACTAAAACAACAGTCATTTATGTATGTTTTGCTTGATTTAAACTTTATACAAGTTCGTAGTTCATTTAACAAGTGTTCCTAAATAAAATTAATAGTACCTACTAGTAAATAATTTTTACTTCAGAAAACGTATTTTCTGCTGTTACTTACTTTATCATGACAATTTTTTAAGTTTTAACAGAATTGCAAACACTTAAGCCAACACTTCATTTAGTAACTAATAAGCCATGTAATCAAATACCCACAGTACTATATCAATATTAAAAAAATAAATAAGAGTAATACATTTTGCTGATGAATAAGAAAAGTCACGCTTCGCTCAAGCCAACTTGACACTTGATTTGGATACAAACATATGTTGCCAAACTAAACCACTAAATAAAAATCACCACTTTTCGTATTCATGTTCGAGTGAACACATTGCTCCAGACGCATCACATCAGACGACATTTTGAATCTCTCCCCACGACAGCTGGCTTAAATGACCAATGTTGAATCCAACGGCCTACTTGGCGACATATGGGCACAGGTCGCCAAAGAAGGAAGAGGGCAAATGCTCACAAAACTACCCTTGGGCTGAAATTCACGCGAAAAACAACAAAATAAGCGTCATCTGAAAAGGGTGACTTACTGTTAGTCTTATTTCGTAAGTATTGTTGGCATATTCTCCTCTCAACAGGGTTGCTCCTCTATTTTGTGTATGGACCGTTTTCTCTCTTACAGAATGGACTCGTTTTCTCAATCTTTCAATATATATACATAAAAACACACAGACAGCAGATGGACAACGGGAAAAAGTAATACTGGATTTTATACAGAAAAACGATTTCGAGTTACATTCCGATAGTTTTTCTCATTTCTATCTAGCCTCGATGTCATTTCTTTCTCGTTTTCTTTATTTTTTTCTGCTTTCGTTCTCTTCCAAAACATTGTCGTCTAGAAAAGACGTGAATAAAAGCAGAAGTTTAAACTCAGTTGAGTGACGCGTAAGTCGGCTGAAAATTCCTTTTCTGACACGCAGTATGGGAAATATTTCGCTTCCGATTTCTGGAAGCTGTTAACGGAAGCGGTTTTTTGCATTCATTTTGGAAGGGGTTTTTTAAGAAGCTTTTTTGTAATAACATTTTTCTATGTTTGGAGTGAAATTTAAAGTGAATGTAGGTTATTCAGACTGGCGGACCGCGGTCCGCATCCAGACCGCGTGAGGTTATTTCTTGGACCACCAAAATATTTTGAAAATCATTCTTATGTATCCTAATATGTATTCTTAAACCCTAAAAATTAGCTTGACCTTCCTTTTAAAGGTCAAATTTCTAAAAATTTCCTGGGAGAAACCTGCAGACTCCCCCTTTATAATATAAAGGTATTAATAATTTACAAGTTTTTAAGACAAAAGTTAATTCAATGGTTTTCATTTTTTAATTTAAGAACTGTGCTGGAATGTAAAGAAGTTTATTTCTTTGTAATTAATTAATTAAGTTTTTGCAAACCTTCCAGGGAGAAATATTAAATTCCTGGACCAGCCCTCTCAACATTCCCTAGTGACGACGCCCATTCGTTTGAACAATAGCTTTATCAATGCTTCTTTTTTGATATTTTATAAGTAAATTCGAATTTTAAATACTGTTTCTGTAATGTGAAAAGGTTTTAATGACAATTAACAACAATTTTTTAATGTAACAATTTAACTATTAACTATGGTATTAACGTAAACTAAGTACTCGAATTAAATCTAGAAATATGTCTATCTGAAGATGAGAATTTATAAGTAATTAACTACCTTTTGTTTTCTCTAGACCTCGATAAAGATATTTACATAAGATTATTTAAAATTATTTTGACCCCCCGTGAAATTACTTGCCGACCTCTGGTGTAAACTACTGATATCAATAGTGGCCAGTAAGACTGAGAAGTTAACACAGCGCGTATTAAAATCTGGATAGTTATATAATTTGATAAAGAGAGTTAATTAATATTGGAATAATGAACACTTTATTCACATTTTCTTTCTTTTCACTCTATCATCTCATATTCTATTTAATTTATTTTTCTATGATTCTTTCCTATTTTGTCTATACCTTTTCTTAATTCTGTTTTCTTGCTTTAACCTAATTTTAAAGCTTTTCTCTTAAATTCTATATTCCTCTTATTGTTTTATCTTTTTTGTCCTATTTTCTTCTGTTCAATTATTATGTATTTTTGCTAACTTCCTCATACATTTCTCCTTTCGATCCCTCTAGTTTCCCATTTCTATTGTCCTTCAATATTTTACAAACACATTATCCTACTGTTTCTTAAAAGAAGCAATATTTTTCCCAACACATTTTATCAACTTATAGCATACATTTCATACGTAAATAATCCAAGTTCTTCAGTAATTGATAAATTATAGCAAAACTAGGATTCTAAACAAAAGCAATATAAAAATAAGCCATAATAACGCAGTATCTTACGAAATTTGTTGCAAGAAAAGTGAAGTAATTCTTTTAGTTATTAAATGTGTAATATTGCATACTTCCTAGATACTCTCTTTATATAATACTAATTGGACTGGATTATAAGATCAACAACAGAGTATCATGACGACATCATTATCGACCATTTTAGCTTTTATTCAACAAACTTAAAGTAAATCAAACCGTGATTCAATATAAATATTTTTCTATTTATACTAAGAATTCTAACCTATTGCTATCACACATCACGCACAGTTCAAACATAAAACTCAGGGCGCAAAAAAAAAAAAAAAAAAAAAAAAAAAAAAATCCCAATAGTTCGAATGCCTCCACCACCTGCCATAATACCGACCGTTACTTCAAGTCAATGCAAAGGAAAATTTCAATGGAAAACTCAAAATTTCACCCAAAGAAATAATATTGATTTTCAAGGAGAAAACACATTTCTTTCCCTTGCATATTTCTGGCTCTTTTATGAACCAGGGAAGATTCGGGTTCGACAGATATACCAGGGAAGCGTTTAGTAGGCCATGCACTTTCTACCCAATAACCGCCATAAAAAATTCAAGGTAAATTTATGCCGTTACTCTCCTTTTGAATCGGACTTTGGGAAAATATTTTTACGACCAAATAAGGGCTTGAATAAAATATCAAATCCAATGGCAGCGGTTCACTTGTTTATTATTATTATTATTTTCTTCACCGCTGGAAATAAAAAAAAAACTCCGAGTTGGTGTTCGTTACTGCAGATGCTTTCTGGTGGGAAAGAATAATAATAATGTTTATTGGACATGTTCTCCAGGCGACTTGGGAAAACGTTGCACAAGAAAAGCAATAAGGAATGGACGTATTGAAGGAAGAAAAATATTGAATGACCGAATGGTATTAGTATGTTTCACTCCGGTTTTTGGATTCTTTATCTTGTCTTTTGTTTCGGCGCAGAGTGCTTGTTCTATATTTTATACTTCGGTGTTACTTTATTTTAGATGTATTTTAGCTTTTACGCCCACTTCACTTCAATTCTGTATGCGCAGGGAAATAAATGATGAGGAGTTTGACACGTGATATTAATAGTTTTCAAATGTCTCGTTCCTTTTCTTGGAGGAGAAAATATCATTAATACTTTAAGGGAATGGAGAAAATGGCACATGTGATGGGAGGAGTATAGATATTTCTTCTTTACTTGAGAGATGGAGGCACAAAATATATCAATGCTATTATGAAGCTTTAAAATAGATTATATTTTTGGTCCGCAAAAATTGAAAGTAAGATGTTTGAAGAGGCAGTTTAGAAACTTATCTATCATTTTACGTTTTTGTAGCCGTAGATTGATTTATAAAATCAATATTAAGAAGATCATAAATTTCCGTATAAGATCTATCACACGGGCAGCTATCTACAGTTTAAGAGACACTTATTTTTGGTTTTAGATTAACAACGAATGTAATATTTTCGCTTATTAATTTATTCCATAATTTGTGGCTTTCAAATAAAAAGAATTCTACATTCATTAAAATTCGTTTTTGTAACAAGTATGAGTAATTTATGAACGCTTTATAGAACTTTTAAATATACGTACATTTTATTTTTCTTGAGAAAAGTTTTAAGCATTTTCTGATTGCTAGTAACTTTTTGTTACTTTCTACGGTATACTTGCAGTATGCAAAAATACTGAACAATTTTGGCGTGTGATAGATACTACTAATAATATAATTAAATAATTGTAGATCTATACGGTCATAAAAATAAGTTACCTTACATAAATAAAAATATTTAAAAAGTCTTACTTTAAATTATTTTGAATATTTTAATGAACTCGCTGCATGAATTTGTATAAAGATTGAGAATTCCATGGAAATATTTTAAATTAACTTAATAAAAACGCATACACAATTTATGAAGTGTTAGAACACATATTGCATGTGTACATTAAATCTCGAATAAGTGTTATACAGGTTTCAATATTTTTAAATATCACTAAAACTATATATGCGACATCTGTAGGGGTGATGCTTAGTCCCGCTCTTCCTTTTGAGTCATCAACCACCACGTTAAATGCTGTCCTTTTACATTCTTAAACTGCCCCTTGTAAAATATCCCCCTAGAACCTTTATTAAACTACTTGTATAACTTTAAATACTTGTTTATTTAATGTGAACCCCTTTTTAAATATACGGAACTAATTAAAATATAATTATTGTAATTTATTAAGTTTAAGGGTGAAAAATGTAAGGGCTTAATATTAATTATGTGCTTTTAATTTTATTAGTAAACTCATTCTATACAAAACAAATGAATAATGAACTTTTACATCGGCGTTGTATAAATTTGAATGTATATTTTTTTACAAAAAAAAAATAGTCAACAACTACTCTTACAAGTTTCTACTATAATTTTAACAAAAGGAAAGGTGATGTTTTTTTATTTTAATTTCAGATAGTGTGTTTGTGATTTTTTATTATTAACCTTTTAAACGCCGCAATTCAAATTTCAAATTAAAGGTTCTGATTTTTGGCTTAAATGGCTTCTTTCATCATTACTAAAACCAATCTTGACATTTTTTGGCAGAAAAAAAATCCTAAGTAGGATTTTGAGGATGTTCCCATTTGGGAACATCGGCGTTTGGAGTGAAGTTTTTGGGGGGATTTCCAAAAGGCATATATTTCAAAATTAATTCAAGTAAAACTACTGAAATAGGTTTCTACTCAATAATTTTGAACTTTTTTAAGATATTGGACTGTTTCTTCATATTTAATTCCCATGGTTGGACGATTGGGTAAAATTTTATAGATTTTCATAAGAAAAAATTTACATATTTATTACATGCGTGACACTTTTCCGTACATTTTTACTGCACAATGGGTAATTTTTCGGTATAAAAAATACGAAAGAAAGTTCCCATGCGTTTCAAAGCTAAACAGTTATCTTTCTGCGTGAAAAATTAGTTTTAATTACTCTTTTATCCAGATATCTAGCATAAAATCTATGAATTGCATTCAAATTTAATTAGCTTTCAAAAGTGATAATCAAAACTATCTCCATTGATTTGTTAAAGCTGTGTTTCTCATGGAAGATTCCAAACTAAACAACATATCTCTTACATCCAACTTAAGTTAGAAGAATGTTTTTAGATGTACACACTTTTCATTATTTTCAAAATTCTTCAAATTTATACCTAAAACTTTTATGTAAAAAAGAGCACTTGAACAAAATAAGTACCCAAGTCCTCAGAAGTACTCTAAATATGCCCTTTGCATAACCCATAATAATAATTACTGAAAATTAATCGGTCAGAGAGTTAGAAAAATATACAAAAGTAGGAATCTGCTATAAAGATTTGGCATTTATTCCTCCATAAATCAGGTGAAAAAAATTAAAATTATAGATTTAGAAATTTAAAACATCATTATTAACCTGTTTAGATCCTTTGAGACAGAAAAGGTTCAAAAAATTAAAGAAAATAAGAAATAGCTTGAATTTTTACATGTTATAAAAATCCCCTCAAAAACTATACCCCAAACGCCGATGTTCCCATTTGGGAACATATATGTTGAACTGGTAATTACACTCCAAAATTAAAATATGGAGCTATTCTGCCAAGCCAATTGAAAAGATGTGTACTTAAGCTATCTAAACACAGCATAATTATTTAAAACAAAATTTATTTAAATTTATCATAAATTGAAACTTGTGCAACTTTTGGAAGAGCCAAAAATCTGTTATTTTGATATAAATTCCACAAAAAGGATTAAATTGCACGTGAAAAACTTTTGCATGTAAAATAACTTCATATCTTTGAGTTTCTTACTACCAAGTATCAAATTCCTGCATGAAAATTTAAGTGGTGAAAAAATTCCCTAAAGTGATGTTCCCATTTGGGAACATCGGCAGGTAAAAGGTTAACATATATGCTATGTATGATGGAATGATTAAAAGAAAACTATCTTAACCAATATGATGTTCAAGAAATCTATAGCCGTGTTCAAGTATATTATAAAAGACATATTTTCCTTAGGCTAATAAAACATTAGAAACTAGTAAAATTTCTAGCATTAATGGGATGCATAGTATATAAATGTATACTTAGCTTAATTGAGAAAAATTGCAATCTTTTAAAGCAAACTACAAAATTTCCTTTTCCAGACGCTTCCATCGGACAACCATTCAGTTCTATTAGTTTTTAATTAACATTTACGTTACTCTTCTCTCCAGCAGCTTTGATCTCAAAGGTTCGTTAACACCCTAAAACACACGCCAAACGACCGAACGAGTTTTTAATAACTTTGTATCAACCCAAATGGAGACGAATTAAGCAAAGCGAGAGACACTTTTTAACCAGAATGCTTTTAACCATCGAAAAATGCATTGGAACCACTCGAGAGCGTGAATTAGCAATAAGCTTCAACACAGAAAAACCGCTTTGTGCACTTTTACCTTTTTTTTTTCTTCTTCCATCCCCATCATTATTTCGCCGGCTGTGTTCCGAGGCTTAAAAGTGTTCCGTTTGTCGGCTGAATAATCTCCCGAACGGTAATTTTGTGCTGAGTTGTGAAGGTTAAGACCTCCACTTTCCTGATTATTGCTTCCTAAGCACTTTTCGAGCGATGGAAAAACCGAGTATTTGAGTTGGATTCGTGGGCTTAGCTTTTCATAAAGATTACTCTGGAAAGCTAGGAATTGAAAGAAGATTGTCTGAGGGAAATATCGCCATCGCGTCTTCTTCTTCTTTTGTGAATATTTATTCCGATTTGGATGGGTCTGGAGTCATCCGGGGATTCGTTTTTCGAAATGAAATCTGCCAATAGCCCTGCCGTTTTGTAATGTAGCGCACGTTGCGTAATGTTCGTGAAATAGCTGGAAATGTGCAATATGGCGTGCTTGGAAACAAAACCAAGATATATTTAATTTACCGACCCACGTTATTTTAAAACAGTATTTGGATTTCCTTTGGGATATTTTTCCTATTAGTGCATGTGCCTCCTATATACGATAAAAATATTTGCTTAGAATTTCAAACGTAAAATTGCATTGAGCGTTTAATTTAAGTTGTAAAGATATAGCACAATAAATACCCCTGAATAGTTTCACTAACGATAAGACATGCTTAAAAAATGACTTTAACATATGATATGTACTTTAAAGAATATCAATATTTTAAAAAAATCAAACGTATTTAATATAAAAATTGGTTATTTGGTTGATAGAAAATTTTAATTTTAAAAGCACTACTATCATCTTTGTTTGATAGGGGATTTCAATGACGGAAAAGAAGAGTTATGGAAAGTGTTATAAATTTATAAAAGCAGTTCTAAAACACAATATTAATATTATTTGTAATTTTTAACATTTTTTTAGCTTTTAATTTGCTATCCAGGAAATAGACTGGCTCACAAGTGCCAAACCTTTTTGAGGACTAACGACTCCAATGCAGAAGACTAGGGGGGCACTTTCCCACCCTGGCCTGCATGGTCAACTATGATGATGATGATTGTGGATATTTTCAAAACTATTGATTTTTAAATATTTCAAGAATATCTTTTTAAATTATACACAATTTTAAACATTGATACATTCTAACTAAAAGAATCCAATAGTTATAGTATTTCAAGAAAATTATAATTACGACAAAATCTACCATTAGTGTTCATCAATCACAAAGAATAATAATAATAAAAATGTTGGTCTGTGCCAAATCTTTCGTATGGTATTCCATTTCATGTACTCTAAAAACTTTTTCACTTCCTCAAAACATTGATAAAATGTTTATGCATGGTTGTTTCTAGTAATGCATAAATCGGTCGTTAGTCCCCGATGGTTACAAAAATTTTCATCTTTTTATCATTAACGTCCTAAAAATATCCTATCAGGAAGATGATGATGTTAATGCCTCTTTACTGCGTGTACTGAATAATTTTCCCATACACTTTCCTAAAACTTCGAAGCGTTTATTGGGATATTAATGGTAAGTTCTTCAGCCTATTTCATCTTTTAACTTTTTATTAAGAAGTAGCTAAGAGAAGGCAAGTGATTTATATATTCCTAATGCATTAAAGTTTAAGAGCTTCTACTAGCTTTACTAGAGAAAGTAAATTTCTTTTTTATCAAAGATGTTACATAAAAGAAAATCGAGCTGTTAATTGTATCATTATAATTAAATTCTGATTTTTCAGCCGTTAATCACGCTTAAGAAATCAATGAAATTGAATTTTGGATGATATACAGATTATATATTTATCAAATTTAGGGGTGTGTTACCGCAACCTACCTTCTATATATAAATTATTCAAATCAGATTTCGGTGAAAACTTTAAACGGTAACCACTCTTTTAACGTAATAACTCATAACGTCATGATTGTTTTCTTTTAGGATTATCAACATTAAATTACAATCTAAATATTTACGTTTCAAATCTTTACATTTATTTTACAACACGGATTTTTAAAATTTAATCTATCTAAAACAAAACAAAAAAAACACCTTCACATGACATTCTTTGTTTGCAAAGTATGACCCTGTTAGAATTAAGTTTATATTATGTTATATGTATTTCGAATTTTTTGACAATATACTGATAACCCTGCTTTTGAATTGTTTGCACGCACAGATGCAATAAAATTAAGTCTCCATCCTTCAAATATTTTTCTTGGTTTCTTGTTAAAAATGATAGTGACTTTGGTGTGTTTAGTTTAGAACGCAAGTTTTCCTCCTTAAATTTCTAACGGTACCTAAAAATCAAATGCCGTGTCGCAGCATCCAATGGAATCGTCGGAAATATCACAGTCTTTCCGGAATATTGTTTTACCAACTTGCATTTTTGCGTTGTTTCTTATTGTTGAGAAAGATGAGGCGAAAGTTTCATCTATTAGAAAAATTGTTTTTCCAATAGACGACATTAGTGTGACGTCACTTGCTTGTTTGGAAACGTTGATTCTATCCGTGATTGGTTCCGTGATTGGAAGTAAATCAGTACGGATCTGTACGGAACCAATCACGGATGGAATCAACGTTTCCAAACAAGCAAATGACGTAATGACTAATGTCGTCTATTGTTCTGTAAGGTGAGCGCAGCGTGCTGGGGGTTGTAAGGATCGCAAAGCGATCTGTGATGATCGATAGCTAGGAGGGGGCGGCAGCCCCCTAGTATTTGTTTAAATGTTTCTTTTTTCTAAATAAAATCGAAATTGACATCAGATTTGGTTAACATTTGATTACATTAGAATATATACAGGGTGTCCCACGAAAAGTGGCCCAACCCCTATAACTTTTGAACCCCTACAGATATAGTCATGAAAGTGGGGTCTAGGTATAGTAAAGTGACCATGCCCTATCCGATGAGACAAGTTTCAACACCCTCTAGCGGAAACTTTAGGAGTTATAATTTTTATTTTAAAAACTATGTGGGGTATGTGGAAAAAGTCAATGACTAAGTTGTAGAGCAGCATCGATTCATTATTAATCGACACCTCCACCACAAAAATGCCTACAGTAAAACTCATTAAACGCCCGTTTATTTAATTGTGATTTGGAACACTCAACCTCACGAAGAGTTTAAAACGCTTTCTTGTTTATTTGAGGCCTCGAACACTTAACCTCATGAAAATAAACTTTTTACATTTACCGCTGATGCTGTATATGTGCTTCCCGTCCGCGACAATGCACATTTGGACTCTAGATTTGAATATCGAGTTGCACATTTTACACCTCACACACAATTACGCATAATTAAACAATAATACCCAAAATTCAATAGCCTCTTAATTAGTATATCCAACAAGACAGAGCGTTTCAAGCACCAAGTTACTACATGCAAAAGCGTTTTGTGAGGTTAAGTGTTCGAGACCTCAAATGAACAAGCAAACGTTTTAAGCGTTTCGTGAGGTTGAGTGTTCCAAACCACAATAAAATAAACGGGCGTTTAATGAGTTTTATTGTAGGCATTTTTGTGGTAGAGGTGTCGATTAATAATGAATCGATGCTGCTCTACAACTTAGTCATTGACTTTTTCCACATACCCCACATAGTTTTTAAAGTAAAAATTATAACTCCTAAAGTTTCCGCTAGAGGGCGTCGAAAGTTGTCTCATCGGATAGGGCATGGTCACTTTACTGTACCTAATGACTATATCTGTAGGGGTTCAAAAGTTATAGGGGTTGGGCCACTTTTCGTGGGACACCCTGTATATATATAATTTATTTAGGGGGAAAACACCCATGATTCACTCTAAATATCAATTGAAACTAATCTATTACATTTGTAGTTATTTATAGATACTATGCGATTGTGTATATTCACTCAAACCTGTTAAAAAAAACTCTAAACTAAGGTGAATTCAATCTTCATACACATATTTTATCACCAAAGCCCACATAAACAATCACCAAGAAATACTTATAAACGTTAATACCATTTCACCGGTATACATCAATCGTTTTTCCTTATAAAGCTAAAACCAAGTACCGCAAATCCCCTTTGTTCCCCCCATTTTTCACCATTTGAAATGTAATCAAGAGAAATTCAAGTGTGCTTTCAAACCCAACTTACCTCCACTTAACTCTCCCAACCAATGATGGAGTAAGAAGATAAAGGAACACAGCACTCTCGGATTACACTCGCATAACTCGAGAGTCAGCCGCGATAAGAATAAGGTGAGTGAGACCCAGCGATGAATAATGAACCAAAGTGATGAAAAGATGGCGCGTGACAGTTACTTGATTCATGATACACAGGCTACGGCAATAAAGAGTGAGATATTGATTGATGGCAGACGCGCTTTTAAACCTCGAGCCTATTTTTGCCTCGCGATAAGGAGGAAGCAAAAAGAAGCAAAGACTTTATTTGAGGAGCGGCTGAGTCGCATTTTTAGGGTGTTAACAACGGCCGATAGCCTGGATAATGGGGATTTTATTTTGGGAGGTGGAGTGATGCTCTTTTAATGGTCGATATCTTATCGAACACGTGTTTTAGGAATTAGTTTCGGATTATGGTTAAGGGAGAGAGACAAGGTTTCGTTATTCTCGAGCGAAATGAAAGAAAGGTGTCGAATTCGAACTTTGGAAGAGATCGTATAATTCTGGAGGAGTTTATTCAAAGGCGAGTTTTTGAAAGCAAGTTTAAACTTTAAAGAGAATTTCTTATTAGTGTTTGCAGAATGAAATATAGTTCCTCCAACTTCGAAAGGAACTTCTTTATATGCAGGGTGTTTCAAAAGTATCTTTCACGGCTTTTATTTGGAAACAACGTCTTCTATGATCACTGAAAAGTAAGGTCTACCCCAAGGTAAGTGGCCATGGAGAATCCATTGAGATGACTTACAGCGCCCCTAGCGATGAAACAAAAAGGTTACAAAATTTAATTTAAAAACTAAAGAAAATAGAGTTTAAACTTCAATAAAAATATTGACTTTTGATTTTTTGATTAAATTTTGCCTTTAACTAAAAAACACAAAACTACATAATAACACTTAAACACTTGCAAATTTTCCAATTTTCTTTTTTGAGGTCTGAAAAAGTGTTATTTTCACATGCTAATATCTACGCGAATATTCACGATATTTTCAAGTTTTTACTCTATCTCCTTTAGTTTTTTAAATTAATTTTTTAAACTTTTTTTACATCGCCGCTAGGAGCGCAGTAAGCCATCTCATATGGATTCTCTATGGTCACTTACCTTGGGGTAGACTTCACTTCCATGACCCTAGGACCAGTTGTTTCCAGATAAAAGCCGTGAAAGGGACTTTTGATATTAGGTATTTAAACACGTCCACCCAAACTCGGCACATCCAAATTTCTTACAGCGCGGAGTGCATAAAAATGCCGAAACTGTACCTCTACGATCTATGATTTTTCGAGAAATATGCGCAGCAAAATTATGACGTCATATTTGGGTCACAAAATAATTTCATGGGAAAACTACAAGATTGATATTAATTTGCATATGTTTTCAGATTAAGATTTAAAAATATGATCTACAGATATTAAAGCATGCATGCGTGCGAAAGGGAATAAAATAATACAAATTTTATCAGATGTGACCTCACATTTTTCTAAAAAATAGAGTTCGTAGAAGTACAGTTTTTCAAGAATTTGTTTATGCACTCTATTTAAGGAATCTGAGGTGCACTGTTGAAATACCTTTTAGAATTTCAACTCAATTTAGAGTTCAAAGAAATAAATTTCATTCGACACACACGTGTATAAATATTTAAAGTTTAACGGCCATATTCACCACTAACCTAACATAAAGTTAACCTGGAATCAAAACTTCTAATTGGTAGTTGAAAAAGGGAAACAAGTTTTAAGCCAATCAGAGTGCTTGATTCCAGGTTAACCTTAGGTCAAGTTAGTGGTGAATACAGCCGTAAGTGTTTTTAAAGTTTTATTTTTATTTAATATTATTTTGTATTGTAATTTTAAACAATTTCATTGAATAAACTGCTCTAATTTCCTAAAAGCGGATATTTAATAAAATTAAATCATGGTGAAGGGAATAAAGAACAAATTTTAATTCCCAAGAAAAAAAAATTTTATATTTATACTCGTAGGCGTCTATTAGAGAAAATCAATTAAAAAATTTCTAGAGATTAAAATTTAATTACCATTTTCGTTTCATCCTTTTTATTTTACACTATTATTAATACCAGTATACTTTAAGTTTCGGTAAGTAATGACCAAACAAATTAAAAGTTGTTTTTTAATTATTAAAATTCTAGATGTTTTAAAAAATATGTACATTTTAGTTTGAATTTCCCTTAATATCTTAAAATAAAAATTCCATTTATGTCTTGAATATTCATAAATATGTTAAATTGTTAAGGAAATTTGTTCATAGTTAATATGTTTCTAGTAGTTAATTATCTAAGAAAACTTCTTTTAAGAGGGAGTGAAACTCATTAAACTTTAGGTGAATTGCTCAATGTTAAATAACACTAATCTTTTCGAAAGCATGTAATTAGCCGTGTACATTTAAAGAGTTAAAAACATATTTATTGGTAGAAGGTAACTAAATGCTTACATTAAAGTAATATTTAAACGATACATTAAGTTTTCATGATTTCCCTTTGAGTAGGTATAGTTAGTTAATATGCTTTAATAGTATCAATGCAGTAAATGCTTACTTACGTAGTAGGATTTTGGAAAATTGGTTTTGTTAAGTCATATATTCTAGTAAGGATTAAGAGATGAGTAAGGGTATGACAATACATAATGGGAATGTAAGCGCATAAAGATTATTTTATTCATACTTCTTTTGTTTTCAATAATCATGACGTAATTTTGTTTTAAAGCACTCAGAATAAAATATTACATAAATACTTGTTCTTGTAAAGTAGAGTATAAAACCTTTAATCTTGTGTTTTTGTATGATTTTAAGAGAAAAGTACCTTAAAGGTGGTTCAGGGACTCTTTCAGAATTTTTTTTTTAGTAACAAAACCTTTTAAGACGGGTTTTTAACACATTTCTGAAAAAAATCCTGGAAATTGAATTCGATTTAGAGAAAAATATTTTTTGACTGAGGGCCACATGAAAAATATCTTCAAGGGCGTGTGTTGGACCACACTGACTTAAATTATACAATAAATATGCACTAACAGTTAAAATGTTCCAAAGGTCGCGCTTTATTTATAGTATACTCCTTCATGAAATTTGTTTTGATAATACCGATGAAACCCTACCTGCCGGGATGATCCTCACGACACACGGGTCCTTCTGCTGCCCCACTGAGTTCCTTGCCCAGCAGAGCACGGCTCCGAACTCCAGCATGGTCCTGGGGGTGAATGCGAGCACGCTGCGGGTGCCCTGGGACGTGAAGTTGTGGAGCTCCACGTTCTCCATGGAGTTGTTGAGCGCCCAGCGGAATGTCAGGTCCTTAGGGTCCGCGTCCACTTCGCACGTGATGTTCACGTCTTCACCGCGTCCCACGCCGTACATCGTCTTCTGGTTGGCTCTGCAGGTAGGTGCGTCTGAAAAGGGGGAGAGGCTGTTAGGAAGTTGGTGATGAAATGCTAAGAGGTTTACACTTGTTGTTTTAGATTTCAGTGTTAAAAAAGTACAAAGTTTTTCCTTAAAATTATTTATGTAACGAAGTAATTCAAATTATGTAAAATGTAAAAATCTGCTTTTACTCATTACTGCAAAAAATATTAATTTACTTTTTCTAACAACATTTCAGAAAGTAATAGGATTCTTCCTTTAAGTATATTTTTTTTTTTGCTTAAAAATAAGTTTTTTTTACGAACATCTAAATTGGAATAAGAAATTTTCAATGTACCCTATTAGTATTAAATAAATAAAGCATAATTATTAAAAAACACAATTGGGTAGGAATTTGTTAAATTAGCAAAACGCGCAATTTACAAAGACTGGATTGCTTATATTGATTAGCCATTTAATAATGATTTTTTTAAAAGCCAGGATAGAAAATTATATCAATAGTAAAGTAGAAATTTAAAACAATATATAAAAATAGAAATCATTTGGGACTATTGTGAACACAATTACGTTGATTCTTATAATTAAGATATTTTAATAGTCTCTTAAAACTATTTGTTTTCCTTTATCATTAAAAAAGATCATAATTTTATTTTTGTTTCGCATCTCAATTTTCATGCAGAGTATATGTTTTAAAAATTTAATGGCAAAGTGTTTTCCCATTTAAACGAGATTCTCCAGTAACAATGTAAAATAATGTTCTATCTTTTAGTTTGAAATTTAAACTTCACCTTACCTAACAATGTTTAATTAAAAGCATATTTTTCTTTCAGAAACTAAGTTCATCACGTTTCAGACAGTGTTGTTTTATTTTAGAATTATCTAAATAGTTTTTTTTTGTTGTTTTGCTTACGTGTTATGTTCTTTAATTTTAAATGAGGGTTTGTTTCACTTTCAAAACAAAAATGAAGGCTATTAGAAATTCTGTAAGCTTCTTTATTATGATTTTCTGTTGCAAAACAGAAAAGAATAGATTACAGGAACTAAAAAAAATATTCCTCCGTGATATAATAGTATGAGATCGAAAATATGCTAAGGAATAGGCAAAATATGTGATGCTGGCATCATTTTCCGAGTCACAGAGGATTTAAGTTACATTGTATATTTTTCTCTATACATAAGAAATACCTTCTAACATGGGTAAGACTTTTTTGCCGCCCAAATGTGTATTTCAAAACACAAGCTAAATTTTAAACAATTTTATTATTTGTGGTTTAAGGTGCAGCGATATAATCTAAAACAAGATGGAAACTACAATTCATGTTTTTTAAATCAGAGTACAACCCAAAGATATATAAATTTTCCTCCAAAACATGCATAAAATATTTTTAAAATAAGGAAATATCTTTTACTTAGACATATACTATATTGTTCATTTGATGTAATATTTACTGAAAATTGTTTGGTTTTCATCCTTTAGTTTTTATTCGAATTCTCTTTTTGATAAAAGGTGATCTGTGGGAGGAGGAACTAAAATAAATTAGGTGGCTTTACATTATTTTAACAATAAAGCCGTAAACATTTTTATCATCTAGCTCCTAAATTATTCAATTCCTTACCTTTTGATTTGCAAAACATTCCACTTAAGCAAAAATTCAAGAACTTATTATTTAATTTTTCTTCTTGAAATTGAAGATTTAGATGACTTTTTCTTTTTTTTTAAATTAAAGAAGCAAAGAGAGTAATTTTTACGCCTAGCTGCTATGCCAATTTTTTTTTTTCAATTTCGAAAAAAAAAAGGGAAAAATCGTGTACGTTTTGTGTTCTATCTATTTTGTGTGTACGTGTGTATTTTTTTTCCTTCTTGTTTTGTTATCCCCTTGTCAATTTTATCATCAATATCAGAAAAACTTTTTTTGTCATCTAAATTGGTTTTAACCCCCACATGATTCATATGTTTTGTTATTTTCAAATTTTCCCATATGTACCGTCAAAATTGAAATAAATAAATAAATTATTATTATTAATATTATTATTATAAAGGTAAAATAATAACTCGACATTAAATGGTCACCTGCTCTTCATAGTTTAGGTTTAGTGTCTTCTGAATGTGCATTTGTCGTTTTTACTAAATTTATTAATGAAACGTATGAACCTACTGTCATACGTTTAAATCCTTTGTTAGTACCTTGTAGTTTTACTATGTATTTTTACTTACTTCTGTAAGTCCCGTATAATAATTGGTGATATACGGGGAACCTTTTGTGTGTTTAATAAAAAAAAAGTAAAATAATATACGAGTACAATATAAAATCAAAGTTAATTATCATTAGTTACATTTTCAAAATAATCTGTTATCAGAGTTACCTCAATATAATTTTTAAAGCCTTTACTTTTTAAGGGTTTAAGGTATACTACATACAAGAATGTCGCTTTTATTAAAAAAATACTTCAAAACTGTAAAATTTCAACAACTGGGTTTCAATTTGTTATTTTGCACACAATACTCTTGAATTACCTTAATTGGAAGTGTCAAGTGTCTTAGTTTTTATAAGACAACTAAATGTAATACCTGATTAAGGTATTACTCTATTTATAGTAGAACCTCGATATCTTGAAATCAAAAGGACCCAGAAATAACTTCGATACATCGAGTTTTTGAGATAACAAGGTTACTCCAAATATAAATTAATTAATACTTTATTTCAAGATAAAAATATATTTTCAAGATATAAAGGTTTTCGATACATAAAATTTCAAGATAACGAGGGTATATGCTGTATTTGGTAAACTACCGCATAACGATGATAATACACACTCACATCTCACTTCTAACAAAAGCTCCTCACTGCTCCCTCGCCCCTCCGTATTGGCCGCAGAACACCTGTAGTTCCCCCTGTTCTCCTTCCTCACCTTCTGCAGCACGAGGGACTGGTTGGAGATGATGACCCCCATCGAGGAGTTGCCGTAAAAAACCTCCCCCTCGAAGAACCAAATCAGCTCGGTGACGGGTGGGTTGGCTTTTATGACACACTCCAGGTATACGTCGTTGCCTTCTCTGATGGCCGAGTACTTGATGCTAGCCCCGAATTGGAGAGACACTTCTGGGGAAACTGAAAGAAGGAGAGAGGTTAATTCGTCCGGAAAAGGAGAAGATTTCGGGTTGTAAAAGGGACTGTTTGGTGGGTTTTATTTGATTGAAAATATTTACGGCTGGAAACGGTGGAAATGAAATGTAATGAAAGCGATTGGAAGAGGGGAATGCGTGAGAGGGTTGTGTGATGTTTCTGGTGGTTTGGAATTGGTTTATCTTTTTATTACAGTCTAAATAATGCTCTTGGAATTAGGAAAAAGAGATGATTAACTATGAATGGCGTCTTATATGAATTACTTCTGATTCCAATAGTCACATTTTTTATTACGACTGGAATCTTTTTAAGGCATTAAAATAATTTTATTAAATCGCCATTAAAGTTTTTAATTAAAAGTTGGTTGTTTTCGCTATCAGTGTAGTATTATTTTTATTAGTAGTATTTTAAAATGTAATGTATTTTTCATCCATTAATTTTGAAGATTGTTTCATTAAATGATGATCGTCTTTGTCGATGAAATTAATAAATTTTGCTAAGTAAGGATTTCAATCGGAAATTTTGCTTTTGTCTGGCCAATCTACATCGACATTGATAGTCATCATTTATCTTTGCTAAACCTAAAAACTGAATGGATGAAAATACCATTCTATATACTTTTTATAGTTATAAAATATTTTCCCCTCTATATTACATCGTATTTATTAATTTATTGACATTCCAAATCTGAAAGCTATTTTTTCTCGCACCCTGTATCAAACCGAAAATAGCATTTCCATGTCATAAATTAATCGATTATTCTACTTACAGAGTATATTGAGATACCACGAGTCCTGCATGTCACTGTTCGGCAAAGCCGGATTCTGGGCTCTGCAAATGACAACCTTTCCATTGTCCTCTATAGAAGGGGTTAGGTTTATGTTGCTGAAGCTGACATTCCTGTTGTTGAAGAAGGACTGTTTTTCTTTCTTCAGGGCCTTGTTGTCCATCCACCAGGTGACCTTGGCTGTCGGATGAGACCCCGAAGTCTCGCATTCCAGTCGCAGGTCGGCTCCCACTCTCAGTGGCTTTTGTGGGGTGGTGATGCGGACGTACAGAGGTTTCACTGAATGGAACTCATTTTGCAATTACAAATTTTATAAATATATCGATGAAATTCACTCAAGAAAAGTTATGCTGTTTTTTCTTATTTCATTAAGTTTACATTATTAGAGAAAGATAGGAATACAAAAAAGGGAAAATTGAAAGTTATAATTAATGCATAAAAGAAAGGAGGGTAAGAGTATGCAAAAAATTCATTTATGACTACAAAATCAAGAATTAAAAAGTTAGAACCTAAAAAGGTTACTGAATATAAGTTTATTGACTGACAAATCCTCCTACTACAAAAAACTAAAGTCTTAGCTTTAAAGAACATTTGTTAAAAATCCCAAAAAAATATAAATTCAATGTGTTCTTTTACCCGACGTGAAGGATAAAAGTACGCAAGATGTTAAGCCAAAAGTACGCACCCTGAAAACTTGTTTGCTAAAAAAAAAAATGCACCCCTGCCTGCTTAATTGGAAGATTTCTTCCTCATGTAATCACTCTTAAAATTACTTTTATCGAAATATAAAGTTAATATTTATCATATAGTTTAGTGTAGGAAAAAAAATCTCTTAAAACTAGAAATTCATAAAATATTTCCATTTTAATTTTGTAATTAATTTGGAGATTAAAGTGTGTAATTTATAAACCTTTTTCTTCCAACCCTTCTTTTAGGAGAGATTAACGTGCATATATACATACATTCCAGAAGATATTTGAAGCTAGCTAAGTATTTACTTCACGTTCGATAAATTCAAAGATATTAAAAAATATTCCCAGAAAATTAATTGCACACCATCCGGTCCACTGATCTAAATTATTTCGCGAACATCAAACCATTTCATCTTGCATTCATTTTTAAATCATAGAATAACCCACAAAGCACAAATAATTAAACATTCTAACCGTCCACTACACTCAGCTACATTCATATTTTTCGCTACAAACTTTACAACCTCTCAGATTTAATTACATTGAAAGGATCATCTACGAGGATAACAAACCGAAACTTATCAAAGGCGAGCATATTTGTTATACCTCGAATAATGGCTCCATTAAATCCAGCAATACCTGCGTTAAAGTATTCGTAAAGAAACAGAAAGAAGACTTCATCCCTTTTCAAACCTCTAATATCCCGAGTTTAGCTCCTGAATAATTGGCTTAGGAACGTGGGACAAAGTTAAGAAGCTCCTTAGTGGGAACTGTTACCAAACGGAAACTGAATTAAGAATCTGAGAAGAGTCAAATTCTAAGACCTTGGTAATTAGGTTAAGTAAGATGGTCGACAGACCCTCATATGCGCCTCTTTTCTTGTTGGGAAATTCTTAGGAGAGATATACCGAGGAAAATGGAGCTTGAAAAAGTTTTGATACGAAAAAAGGACTAAAGACAACCAGCCATACTCTAGTTATTAGATTAGGAATTTATTATCATTATTATTAAGGAAGAATGGCAGCCTTTTAAAGGTATTGCGGATAGTATTTGGGTTTATTAGTAACCTATATTGTTAATTAAATTTTTGGTTATTTTACTTGGGGGTTATTATTAGTTTATAAAGTTTTTTTTCCCCATTGTGTTGTTTAGCGATTGATTGGCTGAGTGTTAGATTTATAATATTTATGAGCTAACAAAATATATTTAGCACGATAAATGTTATTAATTACTTTCTTAGTTTGTATTATTATGAAGAAAAGTGATTAACTAATATTCTTATCTATTCCTAAATTACATTATAAATAAAATGAGAAGTTTAATTTACTCTCGCAACAATTTTATATTTATCTTCTTGTAACGAATAAAAGAATTATTGTGGAAGTAATTAAAACAAAGGTTTTAGGGGTAAATAAAACTACATGATAGCTTTCTATATTTTTGTAATATGGTGTTTAAAGAATAATAGAAACATTTTATCATCATACTATTTCATTTTTAAAGTAGGTAATTTTAAATAGGGAAGAGGTTATTATGGTGGAAAATGAGCTTTTCATTCTTTTCTCAAGATAATCAATTTCTAGTAGCGAATTTCCCTTTTAATACTTTGTTTCATTTTTATTATTTTTTTAATTAACAATTTAAAACCGTTATTGAACATATAATATTCCAGTTTATGCTATTTTTAAAAAAGTTATTTTTCAAGGTAGTTTTAAGAAATTAAATTGAGATAATCTAAAGCTCATCTGTTTTAAGGAATAATTTCATATCTGAAAAGTAAAACCATGCAAGGAAAGCTTCCCCTAACAACCAACTCACCCTATTTTTCTCCCTAAACCTTTCTTAAAAAACGCAGGCATTTCCCACAAAGCGTCCCTGCATATAACACCACCTCTTAAGCTCCGAAACGCAGGCATTGAAAGCCTCGAAGACTACCTTTCGAGATGCTCTTTTTCGAAAATAATCCTCCGCATTGTTAGGGCACGCAGCGCGCCGTAAACACCCTGCCCGTTATTCAAAGCTGCTACCTACTGTTCAGATCGATCTTTACGGATGCGTTCATTGGCTGAGTGAGATTTGTGTTGGAAGCTTGGCAGGTGAATTCCACCATGTAATCAGACCGCCGGAGCTCCTTTATAACGAGATCGTTCCTCACAAAGCCTTGCGAAGTGCGGAAGT
This sequence comes from Tetragnatha montana, assembly GCA_963680715.1. NCBI lineage: Eukaryota > Metazoa > Arthropoda > Arachnida > Araneae > Tetragnathidae > Tetragnatha > Tetragnatha montana. The sequence continues at coordinate 37,040,206 of OY796675.1, forward strand.
ATGTGTCGTCCCATTGCGACCCGTCGCGCCACCAGGTCACTATGGGGGCGGGGTTACCTGAAAAGACGCCCTGTTGTTAGAACATGATTTAACGAACATACACTGCAAATGAATGAAATGTTTTTGCAATGCTAAGTAAAGACAATAACGAACATTTCAAACAAAAAGTTTTGATTGTTTTGTGTGAGAAAAGGGTAGTTTTTGTAGTAGTGAGAAAAGGGTAGTAGAAAGGGGGTTTTTAATAACTATACTAAGACATGAAATCAGAATGAATAATCAGTAAGATACTTAGATGGGTGTGGTTTCTTTAAATCAATTTCTTTAAAAGAAACATATTGGTAATAAAATCACATAAGATGAAAACATTTCTTAGCATAATATACTTTTATATATTAGAATTTTGTATTAACCGTATGTATTTTTGAATATTACAATATTTGAATATAAGTCACAAAAATACGACCAAACCATTACGATCCAAAAACCAATATATGTCTGCCATACTAAAAGTCCAAGTTTAATATGGAACATGGCCATTTCAGTATTTTGATCATATTATATTTAAAATAGAAAAGCGTACCAAGGGAATTGAAAATTCAGATCACATTTAAAGAAAGAGACCATCGTAAAGAACTCGGAAAATTGCTTCGATTTTATTCAAAGCACAGTCCTCATCAGCATACCACGTGTATAGGCAGTTCCATCATTTATTGAATCATCCATGTCACAACATGGTCACTGGAGTTAAAGGAAAACAGTTTGAAAAAGAGAAATGGTCTCTGAAAATAATTTGAAATTTCGACGTGGATGGAATTTTTAATGCTCATTCTTTTCACTGACTATTTGTGCAATGTGAATGGTATGATTTATTACATTTCATCACAAACAAAAAAAAATGTCATTGTGATTCTTCCAAGTTCTGTAGTTGAATTTCTTATGTTTTTTTTTTTCATAAAAAATTGTCATTGTCCCTTCTTACCTCCTTCCGCCTCACAGAGCAAAGATAGAGATGCCCCTTCGTCATAAGGTCCTGCCAGTCTCTTAAGCTTTTGACCTCGATCATCCGTTATGGTAACAGCTTGGGGAGGAACTGTCAGAAAATTTCTCATCAATACAGGGTGAAAAATATATCAGAGATATAAAGCTCAAGTAAACAAGTTTGTATGTACAGGGTGTTTCAAAAGGATCTGAAGGTTTTCAGGATGTGCTTATATGAAAATGATGACGGATATGTAATTATTGTGGAATATGAATTTGGGAAATCAGATATTTGTTTTAGAGATTACGGGTACACTGGTACAGTCTTCAAAGTATTTAAAGGATTATTTCTTATACATTGCATTTGACCCTTGTAACATCAGAAATCACAGTTTAACTTTCTCATATTTTTGGTGAACACATAAGAGAAAAATTAAATTGTAAGTCAAGTAAGTATGGAAGCCAAAGTTACCTACTTTGCTGTATCACCATTTTTTTTTGTTAAATGATGTTCTAGTTGTATCCCAAAATTTATCAACAGAAATCTTAAATGTATTCCCTGATTTTATATGTTAATTATCAAGAAAAGATTTATAATTTACTTGATTAGAATGAAAGCGGCGTACTTTGCTGCAACATTATTTCGGGTAGTTTAATGTTTTTGAATCGGTACATGTGTGTTTTTCATATAGAGAAAACATTTTTGTACGTTTCTTACATTTCCGTAATTTTCTGCAGAATTAAGGTTAATTTACTACTGCACAAAATATAATGAACATAAAGTTCAAAATTCATGCTTATGTACTTTTATTCTAACTAGCCCATTTTCACTTCTTTTTTGTTAGACTTCTTATTTTAAAACTCTAATATCATTCCGGATCACACTTTAGCAAAAAATATCACAGTATAAATGTAGAAATATGTTAAATTACAAATTTAAACAAAGTAAGTCTAAATAAAATTAATTCCACAATCTATTTTATGAAAATAATATAAAATGTATAATCTTAAAATAAATTTAAAAAAAAAGCTAGTAAGATGTCTGTTAATCTATTTATGATTTTATTTACTAAAAATACTATTACCAGATTCCACTAAATTCTTCTGCAAGTTGTTTTTTTTCACTAACAAATGTTATCTGTAAAACCCGTTTTTCTGCACATGCACTTACTTCAGAGGAAAACAACTTTTAGATGTGTAATGTCTTCTTTATGTGGCATTTGTAAATAATGTAATGATCAATTTATTAAAAGTCTAGAATTGCAAAACATTTATCCTAACTCTACAAAATATTATTATTTAACAAATCATTATTTTTTCATAAAGAAAATTGCAAAATAAGTATATTCTGAGGTTTACCTTAACTTACATTATCAAAAAATATAATTTACTCAATCCTTGTTTTTTTTTGGTTGATTGATTGGTGTTTTATGGCGCATGGTCCATATCAGGACACTAAGCGGTATTTTTAGTTGGGTAAAACTGTATTTCAAAGCCAATTAAAGTTTATCGATATTATGAAATTATGAATATTTTAAAAATTATTTAGATCAATTTGAATATTTTTTTAGTTATCTACTTTATTTTACTTGAACCTAAGATTCGAACATTACATTAGTTTAACTGTTCAACCAGTATTCTTTGCTCACTTCTATTAGGCTTACCATATTTTCTTGAGCTCAACCCAGGACACTTTGTCGACCTATCGGTCCATCAAAGATTAAAAACTAAATAAACACCCAAACTAAAAAAAAATTAAACATTTAAACTGAAATAACATACTTTATTTAATCATTTGTACTTTTCACTTGACATCACTTTCTTCAAAAATTCTTTGTTTGATTTCATTAAATCATAAAATTCACAACAATTAAGTTCAGAGTTAATTTTCACATTTAAAAGGTGTTTGACCGTACAAATAGAGAGTCTATGCCCCTTTCAGCAGTCTAAATACGAGTAAAGTGAAGCCGTAGAAGTAGGTAAAAAAATGCAGTTCGAAAATTTTTATCGAAAATTTCACAAAAATTTTTGTCCAGTCTTAAAATTACAAAAACCCAGGACATTTCGGGACCCAGGACATTTCCCAGGACAGCCTCCGAAACCCAGGACTGTCCTGGGTAAACCAGGACGTATGGTAAGCCTAACTTCTATCCTAAATTCATTTAATGCCAACTTTCTTTTTTTACCCAAACGATTTTTTTATATTTAAATGCACTCCAGTTATATAATTCTCAGAATGAGAATCGCAAGTGATAGTTCATGTAGAACAAGAATATTATTTGTAAAAAAAGCGAAAAATAACCCCCCATCAAATTTAACATGATCTGACTCGAGCACCACACACATATCATCCCACATATTACCAGCTCTAAAACAATACGAAATATGATCTATCCCAAAACAATAAATGAGAGGTGCCCCTGAAAAGCTAGCAAAAACGCTTTCAAAAACGAAAAGGCGAACGTTGCAGGAATCCTTTCTCTTCAGTTGAGATTTGTATCCCTACAAGAGACTGACAGCAAAGATGGATAACATTCTTAAAAGATTTGTGAGACAGTTTTATACCGAGGAAAAATATATCGGAAGAGCTTTTTTGTGTGTGTTTGCGGATGCGAGGTTTGAAGAGAACCCCTTCGCATTTGTAGAGATCAACTGATATGGGACCCTGAGGAACAGCAAAAACATTTCTTCCCTTTTAGAGCTTAAGTGTGTTGAGTTTTTTTGTACCGCACTAAGCCTAATTTGATGTAGTTTTTGCGCTCGGAGTTGTTTAATATTCCAAAAGTGTGTCGGAACGTTTCTCTCGCCATTAACGCTCCGGTAATCACCCGATGCGAGAAAATTAAGATGGAAACAACTTTATAAATCAGTGGCGTTGTCAGATGGGAATTGGAGGATTTATTACATGCTTTAGCTCGCTGAGCCCCTGTGGCTGAAAAATGCCGTGTCTCTCTCCGAGTTGCTTTGTTGTTTGTTTCTGGTTAGGACGTGTGCTTTATTGGATTCTTAATTATGATTAACCGGTTTCATTAAAAATAAGAGGTTAACAGGGAATGTTTTGTTAATTAAGTGGAATAAATGGTGCGGTGAAGCAATATATTGGGAATTAAAGTTATTTTTAATTAATGATAATTAAGAGAGGCTAAAAATGAAGAATTGTTTAATCCTTTTATGTGAAGAAAACTCATTACATTTGAATTCTCGAAAGAAGTTCACATTGTCTCAATTAATTTTGAATTGAAAATGTTATTTGATTAAATACATAGATGACTAGATTTAGTTTTTAAAACCCTATCAATGTTTCGAACCCAGATAGAATTTCTAGATATGGTTTAAACATAGTATTATATAAATGATGGTGCTTTTGAGGTTTAATTAGTAACTGAGTAATTTTAACTTATTTTTTGTTTTTTTAATTATGTAATTACTTTCTATTCTAAGAGTTCTTTATGTTCAATACGTTTCAAATACTGATTCAATTTTAAGCGAAGGGTAAAACTAATGCAAAACCAACCACTTTTAGAAGTTACATAACTGCATTAAATCTAATAATGGGTCTTAAGATTTTATTTTTAGCAGGTCTCTTTAGCTTAAAAATAACAATTGAAGTAATAGAACATTTTACAGAAGAAACTTATAAAAAAAAAATTACACTACTGAGACTTACCAATTATAACCAGCTTAACCGGCCTCGTCACAGTTCTCGCTCTTTTATACTCTATTCTACACTTGTACACCCCCTCGTCTTCCACCTGAACGGGTTTGATCTTGAGCGTGGGCGGGTACTCTGTCGTCTCGAAATGGGCCCGCCCTGTGAGAGACTTCCCTGGGAAGTGCTTGGCGTCTTCCGGCGACCCTTTCCGGAAGTCCAGGGTGTAGACGGGGGACTTGGGGGCCTCGCGGTACCACAGCACCAGAGATAGGATGTCACGTTCTTTCGGGATGGCGATGTTGCATGGTAAAAGGGCTTCACCGCCAGCCACTGCTTGGAACTCCCGTATAGGAACTGAAAAAAAAATGATTAAGATAATGGATGATATTCAAAAAAGTTGAGTAAAGGTAGTATTGTAGGATGAGAACATGGGGTAGGATATTCACCGTCTTTTACGTAAAATAAACCACAGAAATAGTTGCATAGTGACGACCAAATAAACATTTGTACATCCACTCCTCAATTCCCAGTAAATGTCAGTTTTTTCCCTTAAAATCATTCACTACTCACAATCAATATCTCACATTCGATACACTCGTATTCAAAATTTTCTTGATATCTACCTAACGTTAGTAGTATAACTTCTCCTGATTTTGAAATTTCAGGAAATGAATCTATGCTCTTTTATTATACATTCACTAAAGTTTGAGTGTAAGTTATTTTAACCGAAATATAAAATCACACTCCTTTTCCAACTACCTACTATCCTGTTAAAAATATTCTCTCTGAATTTCAAACCGTTAACTTATACCCAAAATTGTAAATAAAAAGGATTAAAGCATTAATGACTTCCCACTAAACTTCTTTCTTACAAAAATAATATTAACATCTATTTCACTACGAAACTTTGAGTGAGACTCAAATATAATTTTAATTCCCTATGATATTATAAAATTGACAAATGCAATATACATTTTATGTACTACCTTTAAATTTAATTTTCCTATCAAGTAAAGGTCCATCGAAACGATTTTATGAAGTGATTGAATCTGGTTCACGTTAACATTAAAGGGCACTATCTCAATCCCGAACACAAAAATCAATTTATTCTTTCATAAGTAATGCCTTCTCCCGTCGAAATGCATCATTTTTTATCTTCAGCATTCGACCTTCCCTTAACTCAAACTCTTTCAAAAGGCCTATATAAAATCGGCTAGAATCGGGAAAAAATCATCTAGAACTCTAAGATGAAATTGAGAAGATGGAAGCTATGATTAATTCCGTCTATCGATTCCAGAATTCGACATTTTCTTGATATCTACCTAATGTATAACCTAGTCCTGGGTTTGACATTTTTGGAAGGGAACCTCTGCTCATTTATTATACTCCGTGATAGAATGCAAAAACGCTAGGTTTAAGTAAGAGGAGTTTTTTTATGACCAATTCCTATGCAAATGCTATCCATAGAGGAATATAACATATCATTTCACATTAACATACGTTTTAAGAACATTTCATTTCCATACAAAGATTTTAAAATACTAACAAAACAAGAAAAAAACAAACAAATAGATTTATTATTATCATAAATCATAATTTCATAACTAACTAGGGAGAGAAAAAGAACGAAAACAAATCAAATTAGGGAGGAGGAGGGATATGGCAAGGATAAACATTTTTGGGAAAAGGTTTTCAGAATTTATTCTAAAAATACTTAGTAAGTTTATGAGGAACTAAGTTCTATGTATTTATTATTCTATAACTTCTTTAATAAAATTTTAAATAAGAAGAATGATAAAAACTTGTGAACTGCTAAAAATAAACTTGAAGTCTGCCAAACAAAGTTTGAAGTAATTGATGGTGTTTTATTCGTTACAATGCCAGAGTGGTTTTTTTTTATCATGGATAATATCTTTTGCAGCTGCTCTCAAAGGCTGATTGTCTCAAGGTTAATTGGCTCAAATTCTCAATTGAAATTTTTACTAATACTATGTCATGCTAAACAAAGGAACTAAGTAGAAAAAAAAGAAACTCCTTGCTCAAATCAAGTGAAAACATTTTTTACACCATAGTCATTATTAGCATTTCATGTACCTACTAAACATGGAATGATTCTTACAAGGTCAATACATTCCCCATTTTAGTTCAGAGGGAAAAATCATAAAATCATAGGAAGAATTAAAATTTTCAAATGGTTTGATTCATGTGGTCACCCTTTCCTATAAGATCAACCTCTGTAGATTTCTTTGAAAAGATATAGCTGCATACATATCCCTCAACTTTAAAGATATATTACCATAGTGTCGTTCTCATGCACAGTTAAGTGTTTATATGAAAGATGAAATGCGGTCTAATTTTTTTTCCAGACTTGCAGTTTTAATGTCTACCCAAGTAGACGAATGACGTGATTTATGACGTCATTTTTTCGTCAAAATATGCCTTAAAATTGACGTCATGTTTTGCGTCTTATGTCCAATCTTTCATCGTCATTTTCGACGTCATAAATGACGTGAATTTGACGACATATGTGACGTCAACTTGGACGTGATTTTATGCCTTAAAATTGACGTCATGTTTCGCGTCGGATGTCCAACCTTTCGACGTCATAAATGACGTGAGTTTGACAACATATGTGACGTTAACTTTGACGTGACACGTCATGTTTTGCGTCGAATGTCCAACCTTTCGTCGTCATTTTCGACGTCATAAATGACGTGAATTTGACGACATATGTGACGTCAATTTGGACGTGATCAAATTTACGTGATTATCACGTGATTTAATGACGTTCTTTATACGTGGTTAAAGGACGTGATTTTCACGTAATTGTATGTCGTGAATTATTAGTGATAGAATGACATGTTTGTTTTGTCCTAGCCACTGGTTAGTCATAAATAGTTAAAATATGCTAATAAAAAATAAAAAAAATAAAAAAGCTTTGCATTTTAATGCAACAATAATTTTCAGTGTTCCTTTAATTGGTAAATAAACTTAGAAGGAAACTTTTATCCATGGTGTTATAAATGGTCCTTGTACCAAAGTCTCCGATTCGTTTACTTCCAAGTCTATTTTTTATAATCTGAGGTTTTTAAAGAACTAATCAAAATACTATTCTTTCTATTAATGATATTAGCATGGAGTTCTCTTAAAAATGTAAAATTAAGTATTCATCGTCAATAAGATTAAAAACTACATGTATTAAACATGAAATCTCTTTTACCTTATACAGGCGAAAAAGAAGAGAAATCGTTTACGAAAATAAACAATTGTCTCTAAATGCAAATAAAGAAAACTCAAATCCCACTTCTTTCACTAAAGTCCATTTTGTATCATTGAATTAGAGAAGCTCTCTTTTTTGCCTCGAGCACCCCTTTAAACGTATTCCAACACTGAGACTCCTTTCTCACGAAGGTACTTACGCGACCCGGTAGATTAGAATCAATAGAATTGGACGCAATTTGTGAAATTCCTCAAGAAAAGGCAATCGTTTCCTCACCCCCCCATCAATTGTTGTTGCTTCCATTAAGCAAAATGGGTGTTCTTTCACCTTTACCATCGGCGACCCGACATCACGTACATTTTATATAGCAATTCATTTGATTGAACTCCTTTTCTCCTTTTAGCGGTGCTCCCAGTGGATTTATTCCCGTGTCTCTAAGTGTTGGTGCGGCGAAAGTAATGTGATGAGTTCAGGGCGAGGGTAATAGTGATGGGTAATATTAATATTTTATTCCCGATCAATGGGCTTTATGGCTTGAATACGCAAATCTGTGTGAGCGTTTTTCTTTCGGCTGAAGTATCAGCCATTATTATGATTAAATTTTAATATGCGTTTAATAACGTTTTTCATTTTGTGCTGGTGATGGTGTAATTAAACTGTCATAAATATTTTGCAAGTATCCTTATTAAGTTTCATTCGATGGTTAAGTTATATACACTCAATTTTAAAGCACCAAAGCTCAATTTTATAGCGCAACATATAATTTTGTAGATAATGTATTGATTTTCTATGGTATATACTATATATATATATATATATTTTATTTCATAATTCAGTGTACTAAAATATCTACTCTTTTAGATAATGAATTGATCAAATTTTGATTTTTTGGGTACTACTAATTCCTTATTTATAACATAAATACTAAAATTTCGGGAATGTTTCGTAGTTTAACCTTACGAAACTTAAGGTTCTAGTTAATACATACATTTAAATAAGTGCATTTATTATTTTTCCAATGCTACTTACACAGAGTTTTAATGTCATAACTACGCTTCAAACTCTCCACACAAAAATAAACACATTTAAGAACACTTTTCTTTTGTCCTCAAGTTAACAACTACTTTAGTTGTGTTGTCTTAGTAGTTTTTGAATATGTTTGAAAAGTGTTAAAAATATGTTCTAAAATAAGTGTTGCAAAATATGCTTAGAATTTGAAAGTGTTCGTAAATTCGGATCAAAAACACTGTAAGAACACATTTTTTGTGTCTGTAATATTTTGGCAAAGTTTTGACAGCACTATCTTTTTAGTACACAACACAATCGCAACATAATTGTAACACAATCAAAACGCTTTTGATTAAAAGTGTTTATTATTTTGTTTACTTAACGTTTCAAAAGTGTTTCACGCATTTGCAGGGTAAGCATTTAGATTGATCTTATGAATTTGAAATATAAGACAAGAAACTTTTCTATCGCAAACAACAATTCCCATTTCTTTCAATCACTGCTATTCTAAACCACGTAGAGAAAAAGTTCATTACAGTTTTTTAGTAACAATTAAAGTACTCGTTGAAACAACAATTAAATGGAAAATCTTTCGAAATAAAAAACACAATTGTATTTAACCAAGAAGAAAGCCACGGAAGACCCAATTTATACCGAGAGACAATTACATTAAAAACGAAATTAGAATCTAGTAAAAGAACAAATTATCTCTAAGAAGCACAAGGGGTAATCAAGTGGTTTTAATTTTTTCTTTTCAAAGAAAACCCATAAAAATCCTACCGAATCGGTTCTTTTTTTTACTTTATCTGAAGTACGTAAAACAAATACATTACAAAGAACCTTATTTTAAAAAAGAAATTTGACGTTTGTGGAATTCTAGAGAGCTGTATTGATTGAATAATAAGACACGAATTGTAATTATAAAGCATACAAGTTTTAATTACAAGATAGGGTTTTTAAAGAAATATTTCTTATGGATTTAAATATAAAGTAATAATTATATAAATGAATTTAATGAATTTAAAAAAAAATGTAGAAAGGAAGTATACTTAAATAACAAACAAGGATTTCCAAACCTTTATAAAGAAAATGTTACATTAATTTGTACATTAATTTAAATTTATATTATTATCTATGATATAAGAAGTATACCTCAAAATAAATAAACGTTATGAATGTTTAATAGAAAATAGTTTAGTTTTAATATATACTAAGTATTTTTAAAAGTAATAAAGATAATTTATTATTTACCCCACAAAATGTAAAGGAAATAAAAGAATTTATGTAAATAATCTACTAGTCATCAAAATAAATGAATTGCTATTAGAAAGATGAAACTTTTTTAAACTTATAAATATTCGTGGAATTAAAAATTATAATTATTCGTGGAATTGATACTGATAGTTCTGTACTGTAAGTGATACTGAGTAGTAAGATAATTTCCAACAATAACATGTATAAATAATTAAAAATTGGGAAAACATATAGCTACAATTATTTCAGAGATGTGCTAGAAGATTCAGAAATTTTTTTCTGACGTTGTAAAACTACAAAGCAGTTTGAAAACGTTTTTATAATTCTTAGCATGCGGATTAAAAGTACATTAAAGTCAACTTATTTTTCTCTTACACAGAAAAAAAGGAAAAAGAAAACCCTGCTAAGTCATTATAGATTCCCGCTAATAGTCTAAGTCATTATCTTGATAGCTTTGTTTCTATTATGTTTACGAATCCACGGTTTTAATTACAAAAAGTATTTTCCCTATTCATGATTACTTTTTTTTAGATTTTAGTTATTCTTTTTGTTTATTTCAAAAAACAGTAGTAATTATTTGTCTTTCGGGAACATACTACTATCTGTATTTTGATTAAAATTTGTGTATTTAGTTCCTCTTCGAATTTTTAGAAACTCTTGTCATGTAAATAGATCAATGCTAATAAATTTAAATTTTTGATTAATTTATTTGTATACTGCATGATTTAGAAAACTATTAATTTTAGAATAATATTGAAAGCATTAATATTTTTTTATTCACTTACGAATACTCTCATGATGTTCAAGAGCTCATATTTCTGACTTTTACCATCTTAATCGCATTAAAACGTAAAGAAACAATAAGTTTTAATGTTTTATAATATTTATGATATAAATTAATATATGTTTAATTTTATTTCAATGATAAATGTTTTTGTAAAGAATTATAAATATAAGTGTCATAAATCCAATAATTTCAAGTCAAAAATACAGAGAGAATTCATTGAAATTGAATTTTACATGCATTTTGTTAAACTTTTAGTTCTATGTTTTTTACTTTAATATTGTTACATACATTTGCATATGAGACTGGAAGGATAGCCTACATACTCACGGGTATAGAGATGCTGCTATAGCTTTTCCACAGCTCAGCCACCAGAAAGTGCCCTGTTCTAACTGTTGAATTTTATTTAATATGTTTTAAAATACGATTTTGGGTTTTGCGTAAGCTAAATTTGAGTGCAAATAGAGCATAAAAATTTTTGTAAAAATTTCTATTAGTTTTACAATCATAGTAATATACAATGTATTGGATATTAAGATGTCCGTTGATTTTGCATTACTGTAATCAAAGTATGCGAAATTACTCCGTAATAACAATGCAGTGATCATTAATAAACTCTGAAAGGATTTCTTAATAGCCATCAATGACTGCATCAAAGGAAATATTCCCGCAATTATAACAACAGCCACCTTAACCATTTCACCAAAACGGGAACATCCCGACCACCATCAAAGCTTCACACCACCAATACCATAAACGCAGTTATGGCCGCAATATCTCCAACAGAGGAATGTCGAACACCAATAAAATTAAAGAATACAAGCAATTCTCCGCTCAGGCCGGAACGTGTAATTTCTGGAGAACGCACGCGTCGTTTTACGCCTGATGAACCTCTCCGAGGATAATTATCCCTCTGCTAGGGAAAAAAAACTTGCAATTGTGTGTTTTCTTTTACGTAACTGCGTCTTTCCGCGAGAATTGCCGCGAAACGCGGGCATGAATAATAGCTTTGATTTACTGCGCGACTGGCATGAAGAATTGAGTTTTTGTGGTCATAAATCTAGCGTAATTATATAAATGATCACTGCTGCGTTTATGTGTTGGAGGTAACACGTTTACCGTGGAAATGCCTATCCTGTGAAGCGCGTAATCTTTTTCACGGGATCAATTCCGATTTAAAATTACATCATTCTTAAGTAAGTTAGAGTCTACTAGAAGATACATTTGATAAATGACAGCTTCTGTTTAGTTATTTGTCTCGATGGTGTAGAAATTTATTGAAAAGAGTGCTAATAAGTAACGATTTCACTAAATATATAACTTATTTTTATATTTAGAAAATCTATTGAGGTAACAGTGACATAGATCAATGAATTTAACTGGAGTTGTACGGATTGTAATAAGCGTATGACGTAAAATTTTCAATTCATTAAACTAAACTCATTGGTGCAACAGCTCTATAGTGGGTCAAGGTCACGGGGGGCCCATCTGACACTGCTACCAGTGACGTCACTGGCAGCGGAAGTGACGAGCCAAAGCTTACACTGGCCAATCAGGCTTGTTAAGGCGGAGCGTAAAGTTTCCATGCCACCAGTATCTTTCCCTTATTCCGCTCAAACTGAAAGTGATTGGTTGTTCAAACAGTTAGGAGGCGTTACAAATGACGTCACTGGCAGCGGAAACGAGACGTCACGAGATTTTTCCATGTCTATGTGAAGAGCCAACCTTATATTCTATAAACCTTGGGTCAAGGTCTACTATGCCCATCTTCGTTCTCAAGACCGTCCGGAGTGCAAGGCATATATCCTGGTTAGCGCTAGCCTAGCGCGAGACCCCTAGTGTTTAGTTCCCAAGCACGCTTGGTCCTCAGTTTATCGACCCGAAAGGTTGAGTGGCCCTTGCTCAGCCCGGGACCCGGGAATCGAACCCCGGACCAGTCTCACGGAAGAGCTATGCGCTACCTATGCGCCACCGGTATTCTTTTCAATTTATTATCATGTTTTTATTTGTATGATGTTTTTTGAATGCACTCAAAACGTTTCTCGTTAAAATTAAAACACGTTTATAAAAAGTTCTCCTTGAGTTTTAGGCTGATTAGTTATTTAATGGCCAAAATCTGGGATACACACAATTTAAAGTGTGATTATTTTAGCTGAACTATATATATGAGGGTTTCAACCTGACATTTTCTTCGTAAATAAATCACTGTAAAAAACACACAAGATTTTATCTTTATTAAATAAAACGAAAAAAAAAATGTTACTTAATATTAAAAAAGTTGAACATGCCTTTATCAATCACTTTCTTTAGCTTCCTTCCCAAAAAAAAAAAAAAACTTAAAAATCTGCTTATTGAAGATAAATTAGGGCCAGACCGCTTTCTTTCAGCTGTCTTATTTCATGCATGACCATGTGATAAATTTACGACAAATAGAAAACACGATAAACTTTGCAGCCTACGGTAATAAAAATTTATGGGGAATGCACAAAAAAAAGCCTTGAGTTTTTCATCATGTTTTGACAGATATTGGAAATTTCTAACTCAGCAAACGCTAAGGTAGAAACCGTTTTCCATACTCCTAGGGGTAATTCTGAACGGCAGCTGAAGTTTCCAACAGGTTTTTTTTAGAAGTCTTTCTCTTTTTGAAACGTTTTTTGGTGCTCAGCGTCAGGTCTTCCACTAAAAGTAAATATTCCTATCCAAGAAAAGGAAAACTTTTTCCTTTTCAAGATGGTAAGTAACCCATAGAAAAGAGCAGTCGAGTTTTTTTATTATTTTGAGGATTGGATTCCAGCTCATAGTCTTGGTGGTTGGGAATAAAAAGATTCTTCTTTGAAGTTCTGTTTAAAAAATAGGGAGGAAAGTCTTACTAGGTATTTTTACAACAATTATTTTATTTTTTTATAAATGGCGCCTATTCCATGCTCTAAAGAGAAATAAGAAGTTCACATTATGTGAAAAAGAAATTATGGTAAGATTAAATTTAAAACTGTCGTAGTAATTTTTTTATTTAAGAATACTTTGTAAAAGATATATAGATGCTTTTGAAGAAGTATTTTGTTTACAAGGTTGCTAAATTTATCGTTACTTTATTATTTAAGTTTTTTTTTATTTCCAGATTTTCTTTGAATATTTACTAAATAAATATTGGAGAAATTCGTAGATACATTTAAAAATAATTGATTTAATTCTACATATTTTCAATACTTGAATCTAGAAACTTCATAGAATAGGAATGTGTATTTAAATTTTATACAGACATTTTCACCTTTAAAATACAAAGAAATTATCGATCGATAAAGAAAGCTTTTTTAAGAACATTTCCAAGTAAATTTTTCTTAATGATTTTACCACTTTCTACTATTTGCCTTTCAGTCCACAGGTGCCCACTGGGTAACGTGAAGAAAGTACTGATATCGGCATGACATGGGTTAATGAACTTAGTTCAAATTACCTGCCATTAAAAAAAAAACTATTTGCCTTTCATGCCAGTTCTTGTTAGGTTATAAAAAACATTAAGGATAAAAGTCTTCAAAAATACTATGAACTCAGTAGCTTTTTGGGGATGCATTTGCACACTGATTCCTAATATACGAGTACTAGAACCGGAAGATAATTGAAAAATATGTTTTAAAAGGATTGGATGTAGTCAGTTTGTTACTTTTCTCAGTTATTAATACCAAATTTAAACAATATTATTAGAATGTTTGAAAAGTATCATACATGAATAGATTAAACATACAGCCAAAGCCAAAATTTGTAGAACACAATATTAAAAGCATCGGTTGCATAAATTGAAAACCTTACGAATCCAGTGTCCATAAATACTTCCACGAATTGAAAACGAAAAAAAAAATCCCCATATCACAGGATTCAAACTGGCAACCTACCAGCATGAAAGTATTATTTCCGTCGCTTTTAAAACGCTTCTCCCAGTTTTCTTTTCTACTCTAAACGCCTCTTCCATTCTAACGCTTTTAATTCCCGTAAGTGGGATAGTAGGTGGTGAAGAATCGGCCCGTTATCAATCTTATTCCAATCTAGCGTAATAAAACTTTACGCCACTTTGAATATATTTGACAGCTAGCATTATACTGCACTTTAGCGAGGAGGGCCGTTTCCGCTCTGAAGCTTAATTTTTAATGGCTTCCCCATTCGTTACAGGCATTGGACAGTATTCAGAGTTCTCCGAAATCTTGCTGAAAATTCAGCCAACCAGAGAACGTCTCTCTTGGTACGGTCTTTGGACTAAAACAAGGGATGGTGATCAGGATTCCGTTTTTGAGTCAATATAGTCGAGTGTTTTTAGTCGTGGAATTTCTATTTCTAGTTGGTATATTGTCTCGAAAATGCATTAACGCTTTGATACTTCTGAGTTAAAATAAATATTCTTTTTTTTAGGTTCAATGACTGTTAACAGGGACAAACTAAGCTGGATGACGTTTCGTTCTTTAAACAGGATGGAATATTCGATTTAATGACGAAAATTGTTAACTTTCCTGAATGCTATAGGTTATGATATAAGTTATATTAGCTAGTATTATTTATATAGTTTTGGTAGATCGAAAATAAATTTTCGTTTATTTATTACGTAATTAAATTTTTTTATATTTCCATAAATTTTGATACATTCGAAATAATTGAGCTAACTTTTAAAAGTAGTTGTTGCAATTGCGCAACGCAATTGCGTTTATTCATAATACAAAACGCAAAGTATTTTAATAATCTCAGTTGATTGAACATGGTTTAGATAACACGTATTTTACATGTTGTGTAAGTCATCTGTATTGTGTGAATTATGTCCTAAATGTGTATCAATTAAAGGAATATGATTTAAATTCGCAATATTAGACTATAAACTTAATATTACTTTAATGCATTAAAAATTCAATGTATAAATTAAAAAAAGTCATCAAATTATTTTCCTATCTTTCAATTCAATTCAAAAGTTCTCATATGTGAAAAAATAGTTTTTCAATTACAGGTTGGATTTTCTTTACTTTATACTTATTTTACTTATTTTCTTTACTTTAAAACCCTCAATGGCCTTAAATTAAATAAAGTAATAAAAATGAATGAAACGTTTTAAATTGAAATAAAATTTATGTATGTATATATTTTAGATTAACTTGCTTGTTCTATCCAAACAGTTAATTAAATTTACATACTTTTGCAAATAATAAATATACCATGAGTCAGTAAGAATCATATCCTGGAATTCGTAATAAAATATTCTTATTCTTATTTCCCTTGACTCTCAGAAAAGCTTTTTGTACCAATTACAAATTGTTATTTGATATTACCCTCAAAAAAAGGTTTGGACGTGTTCCATTTTTTGCACTTTTTGATTGCATCAACATCGTTTCATTTTACTGCGCAGTTTTTGTGTGATTATTGTAGATCCTTTTTTTGAAATTCTCTAGATTAAATATGTATAAAAACCCATAAAAATTGTTACTATGCACAGAGTAAAAAATATTGAACATTTTGAGAAGAAAATGAAAAGAAAAACACTCTAAATTATTTTAATAAGAAGAGTTACATAAGATATTTTGAAGAAAATAGTTTATCTTCTCCAAAAAATATAACTACCTGATATAGTAACAGTAGTTTGTACTTAGTGTGAACAAATTATTCTGTGTATGGAATACATACATAATATTTTTATACTGGAATTTTTATTCAAAGTTTTGTACGGGTGGTTTAACATTCAAGTTATATTTGAATTCAATTGTAATTACACAATAACATTATAAGAACAAAATAATATATTTATAGATTTATTTAAAATGAGATAAAATATTTTAAAGAGAAAATCTGCATTATTTGTTTGATTTCTGAAATAATACTATATGTCTATTAAAAAATGCAAAGGCATCTAGAATAGGTACCCCAGAAATCTAGTAAGAAAGGCCAGTTTTAATTGCGTATTACCCCTTAAATAATTCCCATAAGAATAACCACTTCTCTGAATGATACAAACTTTCCTCACAATAATCAACCAAGACAGAATAGCTATGCTTTCAAATTTCATTATCCAGCAGTGGCGGGCTGAAAATGTGACCAATGAACCTAATGCCTCGTTATACGTACTCTTATTCTAACTCGAAACAGCCAAGTTCTTTGATAAGGAAATAGCAGCGGTACTTAATTTGAGGAAGAAAGTACTTTCGGGCCCTGGAAAACTTCCCAACGTGATTTTTATTTGCGAAACAGGGAGAGGATTACGCTCTTTCTCAGTACTGCAGTATACTTGGAAATGGAAAAGTATTTCCACCTTGATAGCTTCTTTCTAACCAAGAAGGATACTTCCTGGCAAGTAATTACTGGTGAAATTTCATCGAAAACTTCCGGGTCACAGGGTTTTAAGAACGGTAATGAGACGGAAGAATATGAGGGAACTGGTAAGAAAATTTAGGCAGAGTCAAAATGTGTGGAATAATTATTATGAGGGTGTTATGTTACGCTAATATTAAATCTTGAAGGTAGTAACACTCTAATTGTAAAAATTTAAAACTTTTTGCGGTTTTAAAAGTAAGGAAAGTAATTAATTTTTTAAGTTTATAATTTCTAGTGTTTCCTCTTTTGAAATGTTAATAAGTCATCAAACAAAGTAAAATTCCTTAAAATTAATATAGTTTGGCACTAAGAACGTTAAGTATTCAAACGCAAGCTCCAATATTTCAATAATAATAGTATAATGCATCATGAATTTTAACCTAATACTATAGTATATGAATTTTCAAAATATGGTTAAATATTGAAATATTCTATAGTTTAAAAGTATGCAATAATAATGAAACATAGTGAATAACGATTAAACAAGACTGTAATATTGAATGCTTGAACTTTAAAAGCAAAGATTTATCTAAATACGGCACTGCAATATATTAAATTACAAGATACAAAACTTATTCCCTCATGCAATCGTCTTGTTTACAGTTCACAAACCATGTAATTTTAAATAGTAAGTACAATATACTTTAAAATTTATTTGATAATTTAACCGGTGTATATTTCCTACTAAAACTAATTTCATCTCTCAAGTTTACAGAACTGCCTTCAACAATATTAATGCAGAGAAGAATGTATCGATTTCACATTCATTTTAAATAATTTTCCTCTAGACGAAAACGAGCTTTGGATTTTGTAATTAAAAGTTCCATTTCTTTAATTAATTCCTCAAAGAGAAAAATAAAACTCTTTCGAATGCCATATACATTCTTAATTATACTTGAAAAGACATTACTCATTTTCTTGAAATGCCCTAAATTATAAGTTTTAAACGAGTATTTCTCGTTCTTTTTTATGCATAAAAATATGTGTTTTTTTTTTAAATGGATGGAGCGAGTATAGTGAAAGAAATTAATGGTGTCAGTTGCAGATAATGCTGGTTTTGTCTCAAGATTAATTTAGGAAAACTGTATACTTCTGAATAAATGAGTAGATAAGATATATGCTACTAAACTGAGTTTGAATTGAAAATCGTAGATTTTAATTTCATTAGTTTTTATAACTCAAGTAAGTTGAAACCATCTGTAAGAAAACATCATAAATATATTTGTAAACTTATTTGGTTTATCAATCTATCACTGTCTTAGCATATCAAGACTGCATTCCAGTTTTTTTTCTGATTCTATATGAAAAATATTAATATTACTTTTCGTTTTGTTGGAGTAAGATTTCTAGTTACTTAAAAAAAAGTTTTTTCTACACATTTTATTGTTTAATTTTTAAATTCTAACTCAAAAATCTAGGCATCTGTAGTAATATGGCTTTGATAGAAAGGTAAAAACAGGTAAATCTTATTAATTGAAGAACACGTATTTTTTACCAAAATTCTTACTCTTTTAAGTAGGTGTAATGGATAATTCGTAGATACAATAGTAAGTAGGAATAACAAAAATTTTATTATATATCAATACCGAATTTTTACTTGCTTGTAAATTAGTAGTTTTTGTTAAGATAGTGAATTTCGAGAAAAAAAATTAAGTTTTACTTCAAAAGAATATACAATAAAAAAAGAATTAAAATTTCAAAAATTTAATTAACTTTATTTTTTTGAAATTTCAAATAAAAATTTAAATAATCTGAATTACCAATTACCTATATCCTTGGATAATTCTACGTGGTTGAGTACCTTCTACGCCTAGACGGGGCACTTTCAGAGAATATATAATCTGTACCAGACGATTAACATATAATATTTATTTTTAAAATGGGAAAATCATAATATGTTTTCTGCTCAACTCCATTTCTTATTCTTTCAGTAATAACTCAAACAACATGATAATATTTTTACTTACTTTATAAGCTATTATACTCACTAATACTTCGAAACGGTTACATCCATTATCTAAAAAAAAGTTCAGTGTCGTTTTATTTACTGTATACTCCAGTTTGGAAGTAAATAATTTTGTAAATTAATAGTTTGAATTTAAAAATACTACTACTTCAACTAGGAAAATGAATAAACGTGTTTACTGTCTTAAACAGAATTCAGCACAGCTCTTACTTTACATTAGTACCTAAATTCCAAACTGTGACATCCTTGTTGACCAAGTTACATAAAGGCCTGCCAAACACACCTCACCCCTGTTATAGACCGGAATCCTATTACGAAAGGGGCTTTGCACAGCACACACAGATACAGTCGGCGTCGCAAATCAGGTTAGTCTCTGACAACCTATTGATGTCACCATTCTGAATGAACCCGACACCAGATAGCTTCTCGTCTATCTTTGACGCAGTCGCGACAGAGGCCACTGCGCTGATAATCAAATCGATTTCCATAATGCGTTTGATCCGAGGGTTGACCAGGACTTCAATCCACGGTTAAGATCGCCGGCCTGTTTATCGCCGGGTTTGCTTATCAAGAAATGTACGGTTGGGCTAAAGCGTGGAAGGTTGGGGTAGACTACTTGGCGTCTGCTGTTTGGCTTCGAGGGCATTTTGAATGGTTTCAGGGGTTTGAGAGGAAGATAGGGAAGTATAGAGTTTGAATAGGAATATGCATATTAAGGTTCCAAAATGTGCGCTGTAATAATTCTGGTCTGACTGTTTTCTATAGAGGAATTAATGGCAATCTTGGTTGGTCTAGGATTGGTATTAATATTTGGTGAGTGCTTATGGACAAAAAGTGCAATATAATTAAGAATTTCTTTTCTTATGACGTTTACTGGACTAATATTGTAAACATACATTTATTATTTTAAAACGATTTAGTGAAATGTGAAATAAGTACTGAATTTCAAATGCAGAAAAGGACTAAAAATAAGTACATAATAAGTAATAAATAAGGTATGTACATTTATACTATCTGGCATTGATTTAGCCGAGTATATTTAACTAGACTTCCGAAATATTCATTTAATAAGGGGACGTCCATAAATTACGTGAGGTGTTTTTTTTTTTTTTTTTAATTTTGGACCCCTCCCTCCCTCTTTGTGAGATTTTACTGGACACTCCCCCCCTCCCCCCACGTGAGATTTTCTCACTAGTTTTAGTAGTTTTGTTTTATCGGCATAAAAATTACCATCCAGATTGCAAAATTTTGATACAAAAACACATTTGAAATCAAAAACATGATTCTAACTTGTGATTATCACGACTGACTGGCTAATGATTTGCTGTTTTGACTAATCTGAGCATTTTTTCTAAACTTGTGCTAAAAAATAAAAAGCGTATATTTTCTAAACTAAAAGCTGATGTGAAATTTAATTGACTCCCCTCTCCCCCTGGTAAGATTTTCCTGGACCCCTCTCCGCCCCCCTTTTGACCTCACGTAATTTATGGATGTCCCCTAATAGTGAAAAATTCGAGTTACTCTGCAAACTTTTGGGCATTAAGAGGGATATCACTCATGAATATTTTTGGGTTATCCGTTTTATCAAGTATTGTAACTGGGTTTGAAAGGAAATAGGTTACCTGAAATAATAATTTAAAATTTAAAAAAAAATTAAACAAAATTATCAATCTTTATTTCTTACATTTCAGTAGTCCAGCTTTTAAAATCATGCATTTGAACATCAATTGCCTACATATGCATGTTTTTAATACACTTCTTAAAATTAAGTTGAAAGAAATATACAATAAGTTAAACCACACAAAACGTTAACCGAGGAAGTTCCCGAAGATATATTTTGCGAACATAAATTCTCTAAATTTGTAGTTCCTACTCTTAAAATCTTTCCGAATAGACATTTATTCTTTGAGATAAAAATAATCAAATTGCTTGAAACAAAGTAAAAATACGTAAATCCCTTCACTGTAGGCATTTTCTAAAACACAAAACTCCTTTAATCCCCATTCAAAAATTAGAAATCTAAACACCCCACCATTGTATCAGCTCTCACTACTCCATTTATTCCCGCCCCAAATACCTGGGAACCAAACGACAAAACCTCCTAATCCCCATCCTTATCATCCTGCCTACATCGGCAGTTAATTAACCGCACAATCCAGCTTTGCGAAGTATTGAATTATTCAACAAAGTAACCCACCTGGAATCTCCATATGATTCCTGAATAGTCGATAATGTTCTTTACATACGCTATGCAAATGAGGCCCTCAATACTTCTCGGAGTCAAGTCCAATGTTGGTAAAAGCCTTATTTGTCGGATTTTCCAGGTTCTCTAATCATGGTTTTGCGAGAAAATACCTCAAGGCTCCTGGAGTGTGTGTTCTTTCCTCCTTATTTTCAAACATCCGGGCTGTTGGAGGGGAAGGTTTAGGGTTCATTTGCACATGATTTATCTTTTGTGAGTAAAGTCTGTCTACAGGCGAATTCGCAGTAGCTAATAAAGAGGGTTAGCTACCTATGGCGCCGCGTAGTTATTCAGGATATTAGTTTCAAGCTGTGTGTTCGCTGGAATTGTGAAATATTTGTTTTTAATTAGGGAATTGGACGGTGCGCTTTGCGTGTTAAGTTTTCAGCATGCAATGGAAATGAATGAATGTAGAGATGAGATAGGTTGGAGTTTCAAAGCAGTTTTACATGTTGAATCGTTGCATAAAATTCATAATGGTATAATGTCATGTGTGGAAAATGCTCTACTATTATCTTTGCATGATATTTTAAATAATTTTTCAATGTCAGCTCTCCTTATAAAATTGGAGTTTCCAATGAGCATTTCCTTAATTGAGTGCTAAAAGTTTTAAATGTTATCAAATAATTTTTCTTATAAAATATTATTACGTATTTTTTCTAAATATTTAACTTCATAGAATATTAATTCAATTTGTTTTCAATACTATGATTATTTTATATAGGTTCAACAGATATTGGTACATCTAAATGAGTAGTAAATATGTACTAATCACAGCAAAAATGTTATTTAAATAATTTATTAATAGTGATCTAATTCCATATTGATGATTTATAAACTATCTTTTCTTTCAAATACAGACTTTGGAATTGTAAAACGTCATCAAGTAAATTCCGTTATGCACTAAGATTTCATTCTTTTCATTCTTATTTTTTTATAAATGATCCTATATTTTGAAAATTAAAATTTTCTTGTATGGGTTAACCAAATATAAAAATATAAACTTTTTTATCAATATGAATTTTGGAACTGCTTCCATTTTCATAGAAAAAAAAGCTAAGAACGCAATAAGCACCTTGAACTTGAAGTGATTTTAAACAATTTATATTTTTTATAATTATTATATATTCTTTATTTTTAACAATTTATATTCTTTTCTTGATGTAAACAAACTGAAAAGTTGTAATTTAAGTTACACAAATATAAGATATTAAAAATGCTGTATTCTGTATTTCCAAAACAATTTTTGATACATTGTAGGGCAGCAAGAAATACTTGTGGAAAATAATGATAATGAAAAAAATCCAATGTATTTTATAGCAAAATAAAAAGTTTATAAACAGAACTATTTGGGGATAACGGGATTAATTTTGACAAATAACGTGTTTGTTTTCAATTAAAATTTGCTTCCATTTTAGCAGTCTCGGTTTTGATTCTATTTGACTTACTTTGTGATCGCTCGGTAGTTTCCTCTATTTTGCTCCACTTCCTCCGTATAATATCAACTGTATAAATATCGATATCACGTCTTGTGTTGGATTTTTAGCTCTGACGAAGGGGATCCCGTGACCCTCAAAACAATTGTATGTTCTTCAAGTTTTTTTTGTGCAATAAACTACGTCGGAAGTACTTTTTGATCATATAGTAAGGATTTTTGAAATCTGTACAAAAATCCGATGTATTTTCTTTCCTAAAGCTAAATAACAATCTAATAACAAACTTATCAAACGAGCAAACCACTCGAATCCTCCCTAACAGTGCACACAGCACACAGACCCATCATCCAGCACGAGACATAAACATTTGCGCCTCGGACCTCCCTTAAGATGTCCAAACAGCGGCGGGGCGTTAAACGCGTTCTGCCGTAGAGGCACAAACCCGATGAGCCGTTTGCCCGTCTGATAGTCATCCGAAGGGAATTTAGGCGAATTCGGAGGCTAATGTTGACTAATGGGATCAATCGAAGCGGAAGGTAAGACCGCAGCGGCGTTTTCGATTATCCCCCTCCTTTCTGTTGTTGTGCTAATCCCCCCTGGTGCAGGTAGATGGACTGCCCAATAGATGGCTGTTTTATCTTTAATTGGGGCGGTTGATTGTGTGTGGAGGGGTGTAAGCAGGTTCCATTGGAGTAAGAAAGGGATGTTGCGGGAGATTGAGTTTCAATACTCGATGCTGGGGTTTTCGGATTTTTTTTTCAAGAAATGGTTGTTTTTGTACTAAATATATTTATCGGTTTATTGTATGGTTGAAATAGGTAATAAAGGATAATTTTCATAACATATAATATGAAGACTTTTAATGATGTGAAAGTTTTAAAATAAAACTAGGTTTGTGATTTTACTTATTATTCTGTGTTGTTTAGAAAACGCCACATTTTGCGTTCACAAAATTAAAGTGTCAAGATAATTTACAAAACAGTTAACTTCCATGTTAATGTTGATATTTTCAATACTGCCTCGAAAATGGAAGAGTTTTTCCATCTACATAGGTCTTAAAATTAGCTAAAGAAAAAGTCAACAGTATACACATACTGAATTTCCAGGCACTTTTAAGTATCAAATAAAGCAAAAAGAAAATATATCAAAGTGATAAAATCTAAAATGTTTCTAAGCATGTATTTATTACTTTTGATTTCAAAAGTATTTCTTTTGTAAAGTGTCGATAGCTAAAAATGCCACCCACAATATTTACGTCTAGCCATAAGTTCTCCCACATTTCAATTTTTAAGTATTATTTGTCAATTGCATATTAAAAATGAATTGGTCCTGTTTGAAAGTATATTTAAACGTTCAAAACTACTTATCACTATATTTAGATAACTCATAAAACTTCCATACTAAATCTCCAGCATAAATAAAATAAAACTTACCTCCGCTACTAGCGCAGAAAACACCATCCTTCACAGAATTAATTCCATCCCGTTCCATCTACTTGTCAGTTTCTTCCCATGCATTAATAATAAACTTCAATTCTAATCCCCGGTTTCATTTTACCCCACGGAAACTCTCCTGACTTTCCAACAAAAAGGAAGGAACTGTATCACTCCTATCTTTCGCATCCACCGAATAATTAATTCATTTTACTCAAACCTTGATCACGTGAGGAATCCCTATTCAATAATTCATATTCATGCTACAGCCATCGCCCCATCTCGGGAAGTAATCCACATGCTCGGAATCGCCTGTTGTGTACATGTATGTGTTCCTCTACATGCTCTACAGTGGATTTCTGAGCGAGTTTACTGATAAACTGCGTGTGATTCGTCACGAAAAATGTCTCAGTGAAATGGGGTTCGAAAACCTGGTGTATTGTCTCTTCCGTATGTTTTGAGGAACATGTTTGTAGTTCTAGGGTTGAGTATCAGAAATTTATAATCATAGGATATGTGATTTTAGGCAACGTATGCGTATTGCAGATTCAGAAATGTGTGCTGCGGTTATAATTATAAGGTTTGTTACTTTGATGAGGAATTTGCATGCAATGTGGTGATTTGTAAGGACCTGTGCAACTAATTGTAGTGCCTAATTTGGTTTAATGTATAGATAAATTTTAAGGTTGTGTGGATATCGTGGTCTAACACAGTAATTGTAGATCGATCCTATGTGGTTAAAGAAGACTAAAATTTAAATACTCTGGATTAATTTTAAAAGTATTCTTAGTTTTTAATAAGTAAAAGAATCGTGTTCTTTAACTTGTTCATTGAAATTTAAGGGCACGATTCCGTTATTTGTCATTGACATGATCAAGCGGTTAAGGGAACCGATTAAACAGAAATAATGTGAGGACATTCAAACCAACTTATAAAAATTATGTTACATTTGATATTGATAATAACAAGTAGAGAAAAAAATTGTCATATGAGCTTGGCGATTTTTAACGGGAGAAGTACTGACTGAAAATTAACCCAGGAAAATTTATCTTAAGTAATTTGCTCCCATTATACTTTGCTTACATTACATTTGTAGATTTAAAACAAAAACCGTAAGTATCAGATAAACAGATAAATAACAGATAAATATGTAAGTAACAGATAAATATCGAAATTAGCATTTAATGTATTTTTAAAAATAAATCTGTAACAAAATACCAGTGGAATTTTCTACTTTAATACAGATTATAAATATTGACTGCATAATCAATCGTAAACAATACTTACTTCACCCAAATAAAATATTATCTAATATAAATAACTTACATCCAGATTTAGGAAGAAATATTTGTTTTCCTTAGGATAGAGAAATTTGAAATACATGAGTTGAATAAACTCTTTATATTTATTAGAAGCTTATTTAATAACACCATCTATATGTTAATATCTCTTTATTTGAAAAGTAAGATTGGGTTCAAAGAAAATTTCATCAAATTCACTTAAGATATAGGTTAACGAACTTAATCATTGCTTTAATGTAAATAAGAGTTGATTCTTTCATTAGAAAAGTGCTTGTTTTTCTCTTGGGAGCCCCATAATCTTGAAATTTCACTCCTGTTGAGAGTAAAAACCACTCTCCACAATATATTTACAGTGTAACCGGAACCCCATTCTTGTTGTGATCACGTAGTTCCAAATTGCCGAGAAAGAACCCACAGAATGTTCCCTTTGGGTAATATAAATGTTTTTTTTTCGTATTTACCCAATATTCAGCACATTTAGGATAACGTTTCAAAATAAACTCAGCATAAACGAATGTAAACACATTTTTCAGTTAATTGAAAATTTCATCATCCTTTGAGCAAAGTACTCAAATGGATGGTAAGATCCATTGACGAAGAGATTGCTTTTGTAAATTTGCATTTATTTAAGTATCTTGTACCAGAGGATGATAAATTTACTTTCGGAAATTTGCAACCTAAAGAAAGATTAGATAAGTGTAATATATCGTTCTTTCTAACTTAGTTTCTTTTTAATGAACAGAATAATTAAATTTACTCTTAAGATAATTTTGAAAAGAAAGATGTCTTGTCGATTTTAATTAAAAGGAAAGCTTCATTTCAATTACTGAAAAGAATTTTTTGCCGAAGAGAACACATCGAAAAAAGCAGAAGAAATTAGTTCCCAGGCATTTCCTTTTGATGATCTGTTTTTTACAACTTGAAGTTTCAATTATAAATTTGATCCCGGTAGGAATATGCACATAAATGAAAAATGTATATGTGATATTTTAACAATCTTGAACTTCATACAGTTGTATTTATAGTTGGGTTTCTACTTGCTAAATTAAATGTATAAAATAAGGTCTATAAATCAATTGGCCCTTTATTCATATTTTTATTTCAAATTTTGTTTCGATGGATGAAATTAAAACTTTATTTAAAATCAAACAGCTATTTATTTACATTTTTAGAACTATATCTATGAATACTCTATTATAAAATCCCATTTTAGATAAATTTACAACCATTTCACAAATAAGCAAATAATATAATATGAAACGTACGATATGTAGATTATGAATGTGATACGAATAAGCAGATATATTAGTATATTTTTTGTCTAGTCTTAGTAATTTAAGTTACTTTTACTCAACAGCCCTTTATTCAATAAATATTTTTTTTTGCCTGAAAACTAGGTGGAAATATCATCAAAAACGACTGCAAACAATTTTAAATAAGTCAAAAGTACTCTATATTGAAATAACAGATATGGAGAAACGTTTTTCTAAAAATAGTCAGTAATCATGTTTTTGTTCCATTTTCTCGGGATATTTTCTTAGAGGGAATATAAAGTCTAAAAGATGGCTATCGGTGCACCGTATCCGTATTAACTGACTCACACTCTATTGTTTTCCTTTTATTCGATGGAAAGGGAAGTGAAAAAAATTCTAAAATCAAAGAAAATCGATTTTTTCCGTGCCTGTGAAATATATCACATTTTTTCTAACATCCAAAGAACACGGGAAACTTGTTTCATAGTAGAGTTAGACATTTAAAGGGAGCGAAAGGGTGTGAGAGGAAAAAATGTGATTGCTCTTGTAAAAGTCACATCGAAAACTCAATTTTGTTTATTACAGTTCTTTCCTTTTCAAATAAAATGGGGTTGAATTTTTTTTCGGTTGGAAATTGCGAAATAATGCTGTCATTGAATCGTATGTTCCGTTTTTCCCGTTTATGTTTCGGAATTGATCAAAAAAAGATATTTTGAGTTTTATTTCCTCATTCCTAACTATAAAACTATTTTACAATAAATAATACATTACTTTTGTATTTTAAGCGAATGCTTAGATACCAGAAGTTATGCGGTAAGAATAAATGCAAGGAAATATGTCGAAATTACTTTAAGTTAAATGTGGATGTGTATTTTAATTTACCATAAATATTTACCAACCATAAAAAGGAAAAAAAAATCGTTGAACAAGAAGGTCTACTTTTCTACTTGACTTTATAAATTCTTTCAAACTGAAAAATATAAAAGTGAATTGTTTTCTCAAGATATTCTGGTACAAATATTTAAACTCACAAAAATAAATGAAGTCTAGTTTTTCTATACATTATATGAATAGAGTAGTATAATATTTTTCTAAATTTTTCAAGTCTCCAATTTAATTTAAATGTCTTATACTTTCGACTCTTAGTTTTTTATAAAGTTGTTCAGTCAAACTTCTTACATAATTTACCTTATTTAAAGAAAAAAAAATATAAAATTTAAACTTTTTTGAAGATTTAAATTAAGAAATTAATGAAACTACCTGTTTTCTCTATGATGTTCTTCTTTCCATTTGTGTTAAAAAATGGATTAGAAATTGTACTTAATTCCAATCTATAATATTATTTTGAAATTTTATTATGAGTTTTAGATTTTTTATATATTTTTTTTAATTTCTGGAACAGTAAGCTATAAAGAGAACACAAGATCTAGAGGTAAATTTACTTAAAGAGGAATCTAATTAGTGAAATATTTTTACAGTAATAAAAACTAGCTCACTCAGAATTGTAAGGGAATATCAAATTAAGGTAGAACATTTTAAGTACAACACACAAAACTTTAACTAATCCAAACATAAAACTCTCCGCACACAATATTTTCTAAATGATCATTTACAGTCACATTATTTACCTAGGTACTGTGATAATGCTTCTTAAGCTACGACATTAAGACAAAATATTTTTTTTTTAATAAAACTTAAATTATATAAAATGATTTTCTGCAAAATCCTAAAATTTTCTTCACTTGACGTGTGCGTGTGAGTCTTTATTATCCAAGTATAGTTGTATTTATTAGTTTTAAATAATTAAATATTTCTCTCAATCTTAATATTCTTTAACAAATCCTTCATGAAGACAATCCTCCATTGCCAATATCAATAAAAAGCAGAAAATTTCAATCCTCACTTAACTCAGATAAACAACTGTACCCTTGAAATCGTAGATCTACATTCTTCCCCGAGAATTTATTCAGAACTTTCCAAGAATCCTCCACTACAACTTATCGACCAATCCCATCTCCTAACGCATTAGATAACTCCTTCCTCCAAACCAAACTTTAATCATCAGAAACAGTGGTCTTTCTCTGCGGCATTTTTTTCATTACGCGATCAGCATTTGATACACACACTCAGGTAGCTTTGAAGTCCGCATTTTAAATGAACTTCCTGATGAAGTAGGCTTACGGGAGTGTAGAACCACGTCAATATTCACGGTACTTAATGAGAAAACAGGAAATTGTTTGGAGGCCAGAGGGAAGAATCTCTTTTCTTCTTTGTTAGATGGGATCATTCCATTTCTTTTGATCAGTTGTTTCGGGCTTATGAAGTGATATCTACTTTGGAGGTACAGAAATGAATATTGTATGAATGAAATCCCTTTATAAAAATAATATATTCTTTGGAATGCAGTGCATTTTTTAAATAAATGTGACCAGTTATATATTTTTCATAATTTGACCTTTCAAATACATTGGCGGAATCATAATTATTTAAATAACAACAGAAAATGTTTTATGAGCTAATACATTTTGATATTATTTAACTATAAACAATATTTATTATAGAGAGTACTACCAGTAAACCTATAGCATAGTTCTTGGTGTAAAAATTAAAATTATTTATGATTTTTAAATGCATGCATATTTATGCAATATTTCTATGAATCCAGTCTGTTACTTTCACATTTTATCTTATTATCATAGCCCAATTTTTAAGGATACGTTTCAAACAAAAATGAAATTATTTAAACATCTATAAAATAAACAAAAAATTCTTGTAAGCCTTACTTTTAATTTATTTTCTTTTGTTCTCTCTTCTGTTGGTTTTAGTAAGTCAAGCGGTTTTCTAAGAGTAAAGCACTTAAGCACAGTCATTTTCGCTCTTTTAACATAAATAAATTTCCAGATTGAGAAGTTCAGTATCAAACTCAAAAGGAGACATCAGAATGTCCAACAATACGTGTCCGTTTTTCTCTTGCAAAAACACCCCGCGTCATAACCATTAATATAAAATATTTATGCTAAAATCTGTCTCAAATTATTAGGGAGTTATTAGCCTAGCAAATGATGACTCATAACGTGGTCGGTGGTAACCTCTAATACCCACTTTTCCAGAAAACTTTTTATGCTTAATAGAGCATTTTCAATCACATGACTCTGCCTAACAACGGCCTTAGCAACGTTGTTTATTCGCCAAGTGACGTCATGTGCGAATGCTGCTATTGGATACTTCTATGTCCCGCCCCTAACAACAGCCTTAGCAACGTTGATTTTGTCCTCCAAGTGACGTCATGTGCGAATGCTCTATAACATTGTCAGATTAAATCACTAGGAAAAAAGTGTCAAAATTTATAAGTCACGGCACGACGTGCCCTCAGCATTACAGCTGTTATGGCTTCTTCGTGACTCGAATACATTTCTTGCAGCTTGGCTTTTTCAAACACTTGCTTCTTCTCCCGAAAAAAGTTCTGGTTTTTTAATTTGATTTCGAGATTACGTTTTCCTCCTCCTCAAAATGAATATTCTAGAAGAATTGAACGATTCCTGTAATGGGCTCTCGTGGAAAAAAATGAGGGTAAATAAATATTAAAAAAGTAACAAGGGGCAAAATCCATTCCTTTTTTCAGAGTACACCTCGAGCTTGTAATAAAATAAATTCCGAGCAATGGTAACGTGAAGTCTCGTTTCTCGCGTGATTCTGCGAGACGTGAGGAATATGTTGATCGCCCATGCTTTCCGTCCATGGAGTAAGTGCTTGGATGTGAGGCGAGGTAAAAAAAATATATAACGAGGCATTTTAAGTGCGTTTTTTATCTTCCAACTTCCCATGCTTTTTTAAGGATTTTTTTAGTTTTTTTTTTCCTTTGTGAAGAATATTTTCTGTCACGCAATCGTGTGACCGCTATGCGAGTAATGTTAATTAATGGTAGGACCCGTTTTTGTAAAGAGAGGTAGTCGAGAATGAGAGAGGATTCACAAATGTGTGGAAAAAGGATGAGTGTGTGGAAAAACTACAGAAATGTAGAGTAGTTTAATGTAAAGGACAATTACGATTTCAGAGAAAATAATTAAGACACATGTTCACTCTGTGTAACCTTCGTTTTACTGATTATTTTTTAAATT
The DNA here is from genome assembly GCA_963680715.1 of Tetragnatha montana. Lineage (NCBI taxonomy): Eukaryota > Metazoa > Arthropoda > Arachnida > Araneae > Tetragnathidae > Tetragnatha > Tetragnatha montana. The sequence continues at coordinate 37,071,190 of OY796675.1, forward strand.
CAGAATTTTTTTTATCAATTTCCATAAGTCTATCTGTTTACACACATTCTATTAATTTATTTGATGAGTTAAGGAACTAAATAATGTTGTTGATGGAGAAATAAGTATTTTTAGCAACCGTTACAATACTACCAATAAATATTTATGCATATTTTGTAATTGTACTTTACGGATTTAGAAAATGCTCATTAACTCCAAACGTAACTTAATTTTTCTAAAAAGCTATTTCATTGAATTTAAATGATACTTTTTAGAACCATTGCTGAATTAAAAATAGAAGTAGCATTCCCATTCATTATTAGCAGTTCACTGTACAAGAGTTGAACCTATAATTGCTTTCATTTATTCATTCTGTAACTTATTAACAACCAGATAGAATATTCTCTGTTGCATGCTTCATTATTATCAGCTATATTTAAAAAGTATTTTTTATATAAAATCTATATATCTTTTAAATTAAAACCAAACAACTATATTTTTATTCTGTCGTTTTTCTGTTTTTATTCTCTTATATTGTCATTGAAACAGTTACTGAAAGTTCTTATAAGAAAACATTTTGATGAGTCTTATAAACATAGCAACTTCTATAGATCGTTTACATATATAAAGGCGGAATCACTGTATGTGCGATGGTGGAAATAGGCAGTCAAATTTTCTGATAAGATCAACTCCTGTCAAAGTGAGCATTGAGGGACCATATACGGCTAGAAGGAGTGGGGTTTTAAGAAGCACCCACTTGCAGCTTTGTGCGAGTGATTATATTAGAAACGACCTCTGTCATAAATCACACCAAATTCCCCAAACCGGACACTCCCGAATGTCTGACTGCTGCCACAGGGCTCCACCAGTGTGTTTCCGCTTTAACGTCTTAGTCAATTATGATTGATCCGATAGATCAAATCAAATCAAATCAATCAAATCAAATTTATTAACAAGAAAGAAACAATAGAACAAAACAAAACTAATACATAAATAATATAACACAATAGATGTCCCAAATTATTAATGAATTTTATTTCCCAAAGGGGCCAACACCCGTCCATGGGGTCACAGAATATCAAATAATAAAAATATAAGATGGGACAAAAAAAGAGATAGTGGAAGAAAAAAAAACAAAAATATGTACTATTTAATATTAAATAAAAAAAAATAATAATAATAATGGCTTGGCTGGCAATTAAGTACTAGTTTAAGATAATAAAAGTATGTGTATACCTGACAAATTTAAAGTAGAGACTCGATATTATTAATATCCAAGATAAATGCAATGCAAAGCTTTTTAAAGTGGTTAATATTAGTTTCTGATTGTATTTCATTAGGCAGATTGTTAAAAAAAGTGACGGAGAGATACTGAAAGTGTTTTTTATAGATTTCTTTGTGAGGGATAGGCACGTGATAATCTTAAGATTTGACAAGACGTGATAATCTTAAGAGATTAATTCTTAAGTATGTCAGTTCCACATCGAAAAACATTTCACCACACACATATTTATCAATTGAAATGTTTCGATTCCTCCGCGAAGTGGCAAGCCCAAACACCCGCAACTAAACCCATTTCATTAAACTCCCACATCCCAGCCACCAAGTTTTGACGCGAAAGCAATTTAATAACGTCTTCTCTCTCCCTCTCCCCTTCCAGCGATATATACAATTGGGGGACAAACGAAAGGCAGCAAGACGATTATTCAGACTCGAGGAAATATTGGAAATTGTATTTTCTCTGTGCGGCACCTGATCCAGGTCCCGCTGATCGAAGAATTCGAACGAGGGAACTGGGCCCCGATACAAGCCCCGGTAATTGGTTTAGCCAACTACTGCTGAGGAGAGATGGGTTCTTCAGAGAAAATGATGAGAAGGGTTTTTTTTTTAGAATTAGAAAGGAAGTGAGGGAAAACATATTTTATGCATTCGTTTGGAATCATGTTTGCTTATTGCCAGTGTAAACTATTAGAGGCTATTTTGTTCGAATGTCATTTTCTTTATGGTATGAAACTTCATTTTATAATTTTATTATTGGAATTGCTTAAGGGTTTGTCCAATATTCGCCTCATAAAATAATGTGTGTAATGAATTTTAACGCACAATTTCGATAAGAAGCAGGTATTGTTATTACTTATTTATAGGTAAGTGACATCAGAGGAATTATCCGATATGTGATGATGAGAGTCATGAATTTCGTGATTATCAACAGGTATGTATAAATACGTATTCTTATCTTATACATTTGATCCAATATATAATAAAAGTACTTTCAGTCTCTAACGGTTCATTTTACAAAATAAAAATATACTGTTTGTATAACAGCTGTATTCTCCGCTAACCTAACCGGGGGTGAAATGCAGTAAATTCTCTTATTTACAGTTGAAAAAGAAAAACAAGTTAGGCATCAATCAGGGTTGGTGAAAAGTTTAATTGCTGTCAACTTTCAGTCAAGTTAGCTGTGAATACAGCTGTAATTGCTTTTGTTGAAATTTATCTTCGAAACCAATAACTTTTGTTAAGATTTTAAGTAAAAAAATTGAAAGGGTGATAAACAAAAACAAGAAATTTCTAAAACACCTACCTTTCCATTTTCCTGGAAGCAATTCGTCATTTTCCCCCAATAAATGTTCAGGTTCTGAAAAAGTGGAAAAAAACATGAATAACATAATCACATTATTGCAATCACTCAAAAACTAAACGAAATAATAAAAGTTTCACTTATGTAGATTGGTCAAAAAACCATGATACCCAACACATTAAACGGTATATTGTAAAAATGTGTATTATGAAATGTCCCTTTCATAGATCCATAAATGTGTCAAACAAAGAAATATGGCATTGATTGAATCAACAGATCTTTCTGAAATAACATTTGCTTTTTTCTTGAATCGGTTTTTAACTCAATTCTTCATACAGAACCGAAATGTTGAGTTTTCCCACTTTCCTAAAAAAAAAAGAAATATCCGGTTTCGCTGACCAGACATTTTGAGTTCCCAAGGGGAATTCAGTCCAGTGTTTCAAATCTTTACTTTTACCAATTGCTCGGGTGGGTTGAGAGGAAAAAAGCTGCAATCGATGAGGATGCATTTCAATTTATATAGAAGCAGCGGGAGAAAGGAACTGAAGAAGGACGAGTGTGCTTTTAGTGAAACTCATTTTTGTGCGTCGTTTTTTAGTAAGCAATAAATAACGTCTACACTATGTATAGTACGATATTATTCGGCCATTAAAGTAAATACATCAATGTGAGAGCGGATTTTATTACACTTTTAACAAAAAAAGATTATTTTTTTACATTGTTAAGAACGCTGCAAAGCAAAACACTTGATAACCACTATCATAGTTCAATAATTAATCCATCTATAGAATCTTATATTAAGGGAAAATAACGCATATAGTAGAAAGAAAAATGTATCATTATATGTAAATAATATAAACATCAGTAATTGGTAACTTTATATCATCAACTCATCATGAATCAACGATTGGAAAGACGTATAAAAATATATAAGATTTAATACATTCGAGAAACATTCTTCAAGCATAGTTAGTGTTTTGTTAGTTCTAAAATATTCAAGTTTTTCTTACAATATGAAAAAAATATTTTAACCGTTAAAATTAGAATCATTAAATAAATGTTTTAATCCATCTAAGCAATTTTACACACAACATTTTTGTAAACATTTCTCAGGAAATGTCTAGTTAATTTTAAATGTTTGTTACATTGAAAGAGTTATGTTGCAAAAAAAAAATCATTTTATTTATCGTGTTTAGTTTGTGGGATTTAATTTATAACAGTTAAATTCAATAAACTTACTTTCTAAATTTGAAAACAACTGACAATTATGTTTAGCTTAAAATATAAATTCTTATAAAAAGACTCCCACTTCTTAGAATTACATTTTTGAAGTAAATAAGAGACACCGTTTATAAAATTTAACTTAACTATGCATAAAGTTTTATAAGAAACTATTTTGTTTTATGTCAGCTAAATTTTGTTTGACAAAAAACTGTTTATTTGACTTCTTTTCCCGCATTAACGCATAATCAAAATATAAAAAAAGTGGTTTTTTTTCTATACACCCTATATGTACTACATACATACACTATAACACCCAAAACCATTTCATGTATACTTTAGAATAATAACTTCAAAACCAGCCATATTTTCAATACTTAAAATAACAGGAATAAAAGCGGCAAGAACACCCGGTTGCATGATATAACATACACGTTCTTTGTGCCTAATCTTTCGCCCGAAGGTTCCGGAAGACTTTTGAAAACGTCCAGACCACGTAGCTAAGAACCGTAAAACTGCCTCTCGTAAAAATATGAGACAGAACTCTGACAGGAAGTGTCCCGGGAAAACGTGTGACAGGCAGCCGCAAATGATGCTCTAGTGGTCAGGATCTGAAAGCGTGACAAAAAGAATATTCAATGTTCTTTGGAAAGATTTATAATGAAGAAAATTTTCGATGTTTGCCAACTTGTTTTACAAAATACCGAAATTTGATTTAAATCACTATTAGAATAAGTGAGTTTTTCAAATTAACTAATCACATTAAAATATTAATAAGGTAATATATTTACTTAAAAAACCTGTCATGTAGGTATTTCGAATCAATATAAAAATGTGTATTAAAAGCTGATTGCAGATTCTATAATAAGTTAAGCAATTAGAAAATTACTTATGTAACTCTTTTTGCCTTAGCATCAAATATTGTTTCTTTTTTCATTTTACAAAACTACTAGGTTTGAACATCATATTTCAAATCGTTATGTTTTCATCATCAGGCATCAACGTAATTCCATTTACAATCATGTATGTCTAAAATTAGAATGTATCTAAGTAGTAGTATAAATACGAAATTAAATTACTATTCCGTACTTAAATTTTTAAACATCCTTTTTTCCAAATTAAATGACGATCCAATGATCCAGCGACTCTCTTTAAAGCTTTTTTTGTGCACGGCACTTTAAGCTATTTTTACATTTACATCTATTTACTTAACGAAATGTTTTTGTTTTCAATATCATGACACTTAAATTTGTAATAGTAATTTAGATAAGTGGTAAAAAGTTATCTGGTTCTATTTTAATAAAACATTGTTCTTTTAAAATTTAAGAATTACACCATACTTATTTATGCGAGCTTATTTATATTTATTAATAGTATATAGGTTATAGTTTATACATCATTCATACGAATTATGCAATGGTTCTCTAAACTGCGTGCCCGCCTATCAAGATGCATAATGTATGTTTAAAAAACATCTTAATGTAAAATTTAAAATGTTTTAACTTAACTGAATTTTATTTACTTCGCTTCTATTCTTTGTAAATGAGAGTTATTCATTAAAGTGTTCAGCAAACATTTAATCTCTTCGCACAGTTACTCAAGGGAAATCATTTTGTGTACAGTGAATGCATTTCCTCAACTGAATACCTTAATGCTGATACTACTTTCATAAAAACGATTGCTAGGGCTAGGTGTGGGTGTGAAAAAAGAAGAAAAGGTTCTTACAGAATCCCATGCTAAATGTTTCTTTCAACATCTTAGTAACATTCTCATAAATTTTTATTAGGGATGGAAAATTCTGAAGTTAATTAGCAGCGAAAAAAACCTTAAAAGGCAAGCTTAAAAATGTAATAAAAACAGATACAGTGTAGAGAGTTTAACAGGATAAATTTTCAGTGTAAATTTAACAAATTAGAACTGGAAAACAATTCATTCGTAAAAAGCTTACTCATGTGGTACCTACTTGTAAGATTTAAGATATACATAAGTTAAAAACAAAGAAAGTTAAAAATATACATAAGTTAAAAACAAAGAAAGTTAAAAATATACATAAGTTAAAAACAAAGAAAGTTAAAAATATACATAAGTTAAAAACAAAGAAAGTTAAAAATATACATAAGTTAAAAACAAAGAAAGTTAAAAATATACATAAGTTAAAATCAAAACATGAAAGAACGTCTTTTTACCCGGGATATAAAAATATTAATATTACTTTCTCGTATAATTTTCCTAATCCTTTTCAACTGACTAAAAATATGATTATTTACCATAATGGGTGAAAAAATTTTAAAACAAGTTAACAAGTTTTTAAGTTTCATCATAAACATATGATTGAAATGGTTGAAATACTGATAAAATCCCTTCGGTCTCTACTATAATACTATTCAAATAAGTTTTCAGTCATTCACCCCCATCTAACCAGAAACGTGCTCGATTGTCCGATACTTTCACCCCTTACGTGCAATTTCTCTCCACTCAACCCTTCTTCTAATTTCCTCCCAAAACTTACTCAACCTCGAACCTCTCATTATCCTCAAGACTATTCTGACCACCCTCAAAACTTCAACTTCCGACTTAAGCCCTGCCCTTTCACGCAAGCTCGTATATTTATGTCCGTTCCTGACTTTGGCCCGGTGATAATGCCCTACCGAGTCTTCTTTATATTCTTAGAAAGAGTTTTGAACTTTTAATTTTTCTGGGTTGTGTTATCAATCTTAAATTTCCTCAAAGAATTAGATGGGTGAGTTTGTGTGTTTAATAAGTGTTTATTTCAGGTATAGGTTTCTTATTTTTTAGTGAAAAGAAACCAAATAAATCTTAATTAATGAGTGATTTAAGTTTTAGTATGATTAATTAACTTATTATCCTAGAATTTAAGAATAATAACATTTAAGCTTCTTTTCTACCAACTCTAAATTAAGGGGATATCAGTACATGAATTCAATTATAATTAATTACAACTATTCGAAGAATCATTCTAAATTAGTGTTCAGATAAGTGGACCAAAATGTTAAATCAATTGTAAGTTACTTGAAGTGAATTGAAGTTAGTGTCTGAATAAAGATGAAAGACGAGTAGATTCTATTAAAAAAAAGTGGGTCGCGATGTTCAAAAGTTTGGGACCCCCTTGGTTAATAGAGCACCAAGATTCAAATCCTGACTGTAAACGTTCTAATAAACATGCACATAAATAAACGTAATAAGCACGCAGTAATAAAGTTCTAACAAGCACGCATACGTTCTAATAAGAATTCTCTACATAAAATGTAATAAACGTGCATAATAAACGTAATAAGCACGTATATGTTCGCGTGAAGGAAGAACGTATAAATAATTTTGAGCAAAACATCCTACCTACAACAAAAAAAAAAGCCGATTACATTCCCCAATAATTAAAATAACATAATTTAATTCTGCTTTCCGTTTTTAAGTGCATGCATCCAAAAGCAATAGTCGTTCTCTCTCAAATAATGAGCGCTGTTCATATTTACACTCGTTTCTCTTTCAGGCGCAATCCGCAACTATAACGCAGCGGAGTCCTGATAGAGTTTTGGAAAACGCGTTTCTTGGGCTGCAGTGTGTCATCTTTTCCGGAATTTGATGGTGATGGAGCACCTTGATTCTGGTGACGGATGATCTTGAGGAAATGACTTCGCGTACTACAAGGGGCCGAGTAGAACTGCAGGGAAGAGATTGCTGCTGTATAAGCTGAGGCCGAATCCCTTTTTGATAACTCGGAGAATAGTCTTCGCAAAAGAGCTTTCGCTATGATTTTTCTTTTCCAACAAAGGGGGAATTTTTATGTGTCTGCGGAGGTAGGGGAGAATGAGTAAGGTTTTTCTAAGATTGGATATTTTTGACTTTTATCATGCTTTGTTGGTTGAAGCAAATGAATTAAGCGGTAAAATTCCGTTAGAGTCCCCGCTAAATATCGCCAATATCCAAATCGCTAAATATATCCAAATATCAACAAATTTTTCTGACTTTTATTAATAAACTAAATAGTTATTGATATAACTAAACATTTTAATTCAGGAGTTTGAAATTATTTATGAATATTTCTACTTTTTGTTGTCAAAAAGAACCGGGCGATATTTAGCGGGGACTCTAACGGAATTGAACCAATTAAGCTACGTCAGAGATTGATTTTATAACTAATATTTCATAAAATAAGAGAGCTCTTCCCCTGCTAGCTATCGCTCACCAATCCCCGGAAAAGCTAATACACTTTTTTAACAGACCGCTTTGCGATCTGAGTGAACGAATTTAACTTGTTGTACCTCACATTGTTGTAAGTCCTTGTTGTTCACTGTTGTTTTGTTTTTTGACTTTCTTGAGGTATTTAACTTTATGGAGGTGGTTTAGCATTGATAAACCACCTGGAATAAGAAACAACTTTTAACCTAAAAGCTATGCTTCTTAGGCGTATGTAATACAGGGTATTTTAGATAAATGTTTCAGAACTTCTAAGAGGGGTAAGGCGCACCTAGAGGACTCAGAATCACCACCTAGGAAGGGGGAAGTAACCTTTTAAGATTGGATTAAAATCTGCAAAATCGTTTGATTCAGTTAGATTTACATAAAAACTAATTTAAAACTAGTACGACGGGATGGGCTTTTTTGGCCCATCGCGCTGTTTGCGGCTTAATCATTTCAACTCTAATCAACCGAATGGCTTGAAATTTTCTGACTTTTCCTTATTTGGTTCAATTAAAGTGCATACCAAACCGTTTTCATTTTAGTCTCATAGGAGCAAAGATAGCGAACCGTATACCTAGAAAGACGGAGCGGGCTTTTTTGGACCGTACCACCTCTGCTGTTGTTTTCCTTGCTTCGTTGGTTTGGGATTTGGGAAAATTGGTTTGTGGAAAATTCGCATTTAGAGAAATGCTTTGTATCCATTGCTCCAAATGTGCAAAATACGAATAAACAGGTCAGTTTTAAAAACTTTGCTTTATTTATTGAATGGGTTTTATTAATTATTCCTACCAGTCTCATTTATCTAGAGTAGCAACTCATTTATCAGATCTATGGATAAAAATATAGCCAAAGCACTTTTCATGCCGATAATTACAATTTATTTTAATAATTAAAAATTATAAAATCCTATAGTTACAGTTATTTACATGATATTATTACATTTTAGATGTATAATTATCTCCGTATGCAAAAAATAAGAGATGGGCCAAAAAGGCCCACTCAGCCTTTCTAGGTATACAGCATAGTGCCGTCTTTCTAGTGTTAAGACCTTATTGTAAATATTATAGACTAATTTTATGCTGAAGAACTGAGAAATTACGATTGGAATTTTAACTCTTAAATTGATTTTATAAAATGCCTGAATCGAACGATTTTGTACATTTAAACCAATCTTAAAATATATTACGTGTATTGGGGATCCACTGAGGATTGTGTAACCTCCCATGCCCGCTAATGAAAATTCCTTATGAAATTCCCCTCCCCTATAGGTGTACCCTACCGCTCCTTAAAGTTCTGATACATTTATCAGAAATGCCCTTTATATAATTTATTCCAAATATATATTTTCCCTCTCAGTTAAAAAAAACCCTGTCCTGTAAGTAAAAATCTCAGACTTCCATATAATTGTTAAAAAATCAAAGAAACTTTAATATCTATTTATATAGTAACACCGAAGCTATAGACAAAACAGCTTAATATTAAGCAAAAGAAACGTTAATCAACTTTCTTAAAATACGTCACAGCTCCAACTACATGATTTTTTTGTAGCAGCTAAAATATTATTTATTAACTCTGTTATCAATAATTTAGTCAAAATGTTTTCCTTATAAAGGTTCAATTCCGTTAACGGTCCCGCTACATACCGCCAAGCTCTTTTGGACACCAAAAATATAGAAATGATGCTAAATAGTTTTAAACTCTTGGATTAAATGTTCTTCCAATAAGAGTAAAAACCATAAAAAATGTGTCGATATTTGAATAAGCGTTCAAAAGAGCTTGACGATATTAAGTATGACCGATTGAACCCTTGTAAAATATCCAGCTTGTCTACTATAGTACTATAGCTATAGAGCATTTGTACATGACGTCACGACCAGTTATTTATTTTCTTTTAACTGTTAACTGCTGGAGGATTCGCACCTGTTGCTAGGTGGGGGTCACGTGATTGCAAATGCTCTATTGAAATCGTGGCGATCGCCTTTCTGCACAATCTTCAGCGCAATCCATCTAATGGTACTGGCGATAGAAAATGATAACATATTATAAGGTTGTCATTAAGGAATATTTTACAAGTGCATTTTTCTCCAAACACTTTTTTAAAGTTTGCTTTTCATGTACTGGAGGTGGTGAGTTAATAGCTGACTTGAGGAATAGGAAACAAAGCAATAGGAAGAAAACTCTTAACATATAATTTAGGTAAGTATTTGTATTATCGGATGAAAAATGATTCTAACCGTTTAAGATAATGGTTTTGGAGTCAAATGTAACTCATCAGTCTTGTCTGTAGGATATGTATGTTGGTAACTCGTTATTAAGTATGACGACACGCTTTCGTTTTAGGTTTTTATGGTGTTTTGAAGGAAAAATCAATTTATTGGTTATTTTCATTCCTTTTTCAACTAAGTCCATGCTTACGATCAATGAAAGTTAAACCGATTCCACTGACTAGAATTGAATATTTAGTCCATTGATTTGTTGAGCAAAACAATTTTTTTTTTGGAAAGATGTGGATGGATATTTCCTTGAAGATGGATGCAAATTTTGAGTAGAATATACTTCTTTCGCAAGGAACATATATTACACGCTCAAATTATAAAAACCGAATGTTTATGTTAAAAATATCAAGAAAAATTGTACCCTTGAAAAAAAAGAAAAATATATGTTGAGGGAAACGACCAGAAAACTAAAAGAAAAAAAATAATTTATTTAACTCGGTAATTGATATTTTTCATAAAATATTTAGCTATGTTATCTCTTGTTTGAAGATAATATTGTTACCTTTACTAAGTTTTACGTCACAACAAATGGAGGGCTCAGAATAAAAATGGACTAAGTCCACTTTTTGTCATTTTTGAGTTGGCAACGCTATAACATGCTCCAACTATGTAAAATTTCAGTGCAATAAAGAACCAAGTCCTATTTCTGATAATATCCGCAAAAAACGTTAATTTTAAAAACTGTTAACATTAATTTTCCTATGTAGCTTGAACTTTAAACCTCTGTAGCTCAAAAGTAGCTAAAGTGGACTTGGTTCACTTCTATTCTGAACCCTCCAAATATTAATAAAAAGTGCTTATAGAACTATTATTACATTCTTCTTTAAATGTAAATTTACTGCTGAAACTACAATCATATGTGGATCCATGAACAACAGTCACAATTTCACAGTTAAATACCCTGCAATTCAATATAATGAGGTTGTAGTTTTACTAATGTATGACAGTTTTACGTTTAAATTTATGGTTGAACATTTCAAGAGAAAACGACTTACATTTATTTCAAAGTTATATGAATAGTTCATGGTTGAGGAGAAACTAAGAATATCTGAATAGAATAAACACTCAGAGAAATTCAGAGTTTTAGAAACTGGGAGATTTATCTCGATATTCTCCTTGCGACCATTTATAAAGATTTATACAGAAGGCTAGAAATCTTAAACACTACAAGAATTTAATACGAGTTCATAAAATTTTATTTTATGGTGATAAATACTTAAAAATTAATTTGAAGTATGAAATAGAAGTGTTTAGCTCTTACTTTTAATTTTCGTGAGTCATTTCGTTATGAAATAAAGTGGACGGAAATTTATCTTTAGTTTTAGTATGATTAATATTTGGAAGTACTATTTTAAGGTTAGAAAAATAACCTGAAGCTGACGATATTTATACAGTCCATCGAAGTTACAGTTACAAAATAATGGATAAATATGTGTGAATATACTTACTTACAATGTTTTTAATCTATTTATAAAATTTTCGGATGATATTTCAACAAGTTTTTTATTTTACAAGGCGAAAAAACAGCTATTGTGATTTTGAAGTAACACTACAAAAAGTAGTGTTATCCACTGTAATACTCGCATTACCATCGAAATTGACTGACACCAAAATTCTGAAAGGAACAGAAAAGCGTTTTACGATAGAAATAAACACCGGGCGTTTTCCAAACACCTTTTCTTTCGCAATCTCAACTCCCTTCTCCGAAATCCCTTTCTCTAATCCCATGCAATGTTTACGATAGGAATGTTTATCAATGAGGCAGGGACCGAAAAACTTAGCCGCTGGTGCATAAGCAAAATCTATCAGCCTCCGTGTGTTGATGGCGAACGCTTATTTCCCTTACACATATGGCCAAGAAAAGAAAATGTTTGCTTAAGGGATAGTAAACTTTCATCAGGGCTTAGGGTAAGGGTATCTTAATGCATACAAATCACGGGTAGTATAGAGGGAGGCCCTGAGGGCAATGCTTCCTAGCTCGTTTCGGTGTTCAGGGCTACTCTTCTGAAAGACAGACACATAAGTACACCAGTAATGGACCTCAGATCTTTCGGGATAATATTTAATAAGTTAGCAGCTTTAATGGAATTGAGATGTAGTGCCTCTTGAATATTTTTTCTTGGATTTTTTCTATGAAGGGTGGATTGCTAATGGTGTTGTTTCGGCTTTATAAAGTGGGGATTTTTTATGAGTTAGAAAAAAGCGATTGGATTTTTTTTTGCGCGTGTGTTGGAATATGTAAATGTTTTTGAAGAGAAGAAACGATTAAAATGTCATGCAAGTAATTTTTTTTCGTTGGTGACAGGTTTTTGAATTAAATTTGTCTTTTTAGGTTCAGGTCGTCAAACGTAATTTACAAAGGGTAGTTTTAAGAATGATTTAAATAAGTTATGTAAATTGCATTGTGTTGGGATGTTTGAAGAATCCAAGATGTTAGGCGGTTTTTCGAAAATGAAAACATTATTTTATTTCGAACAAAGAGAAATCTGAATTATCTTTGTGACACTTAGAAGAGAATAACTGTTTATTTGATTTTCATGACTTACAACGGTGCTCGAAATATAACTTGACAACTTAAAGGAATTGTTTTTAAATTGTATCATTAGTTCCCTCATTTCTCTTTGTTTCATGGAAGAGCAAAGTGAAATATTACTTAATCATTACAAATAATTCTTAATTGATGTCTTAATAGAAATCTTTTACAAAATGAGTTTTAAAATATCGATAATATGCTTGATGCAGACAAGGTAAAGCGTTTTTAAGTTAAATGTATAACAAAACTAAAAAAAAAAAATATTTTATTTTTTAGTTTCACCTGTTTTTGTGAGGTTATAGTTCACAAGTTTTTTGAAAATTTTCCAGATAATATGTCAAAATATATCCCACTTTTTAGCATGGGATTTGCTGTATTTAATGTTCCATACATTGATTTTATAACTTAGAAAACACATATTACATGAAACTAATAAAATACACACAAAAACCTACCTCTAAAAATTTTTACACTGATTTTATAGATTTTGATTTTAACTTTCGTTTGCACTTTCATTAAATGTTTCATCATGTTTTTGATTAACTGATATTTCCTTCTTTCCAACCCACTTCTTTCCTTTAATATACTCTTATAATTCACACAAAGCTCCTCAAAAGGTTCCATTTTCTTCAAAGCAAACCTCCCCAAAGTATTAAAAAGAGAACTTAATCTATTCTGTCTCCCATCATCCCCCAAAACCATAATGACTTCACCGAGGCTTCTGAAGTCACATTATTCTTTTGTTCTGCCTCAAAAAAAGGAGGCGGTGAATTAAACTGTCCTTAACGCAGTGCTTACTCATCAGCGCTTTATCGACGATAAAAATTTCCCTTCAAATATGGCATATTTCCACCTTTTTGCTTTGATATCTCACCTTATAATTCCAGATCGATACCACTTCAGTCAATTATGACTCCATTTGTCTGCCCATTCCCCTCCCACCTCATTTAACTAAAGAGGAAATTACGGGAAAAGTCCCTAACCCCACCCAGGGATCTTCTATTCAGAAAAAAAAAGATTATCCTATGCAGAAGGGAATAGATCTGTTGAAGATCTGAGCAAGCGTTATCGGATTGCTTTGGAATCTCTTCTGAGCTAACTTTAAGGGGAAGAAGAGGGTAAGTCACGTGTGGCATGGGGTGATGTAAAATATACTTTACCAAAGTTATACTAGCGAATTCTAAAAGTAATAGTTAAGATAGTGGGTTGAGCTAGGTATAATACGCAGTGAAATTATTTATTCAGAATGTTGCTTCTCTAGCTTGGAATCAGAATATCGTTACATAAAATCGCTTGGGATATTTTTATAGTTTAAGGCTCTAGCTAACTATAAAGTGGATTTATAAAAAAGAGCAAAAATATAATATATGATATTAGCAATCAATAAAAATTAAACTGATGGAAATAGGAAAGACTTCCTCATTAAATTAATTCCCTCAGAAAATTTAATGATAAGTTTATTTGGATTATATTTAATTTTTATCTTTGGATGGTCACAGCTAATTTATACCTTTTTGCATTTTTAATAAATAATTATGAATCCTAAAAAAAATTATAAAAAATAAATTTTTTGTTTATAACATTGACTTGATTTTTTTTTATATTTACTGAAGTACTAAACACTTTTATGAATATTAAAATAGGGAAGGATCAAAGTAATTTTATAAATATTCGTGTCTGAATTATACAGTGAAATTAATTAATTTAGCTGCATAAAATGATTTCATAAATTAACGAAAAAAAAGTAATTAGAATTTTTACTTAATCATATATCCTAGCTTAATATTTGTCATTTAAGGTTACATGAATTCTTTCTAAAAGAATCTAAATGTAAGGGGTAACATTAATAAATAATGTTTTAACGTAATTGTGCGTTACAGTTTGAAAACTCTCCTTGAAATTTGTAGACGTTTCAACGTGACAACGCCTCATTTAGAGCGTATTTTGATTGATCGAAGTGAAAAAGAATTACGATTAAGAAATTTTTGTGAATGAGAGTAGAAAAGAATTTGATGAATGGCTCATGAAATTAATTCATTGCTTCTGTAATTTACAACTCAGCTCCCAGAGCAAAGCAGATGTTTGTATTTAACCTTTGAATTTAATGGAAGAAAGAATAATCAGTAATGCGGTGTTAACTATATGTTACTATGATTTATGGTTAGAATGAAAAATGATTATGATAGAAAAACTTTTGTACATGATTCATTATTTATGATATAAAAGAAGGGGGTTTTTAATAGAAAGGTTGGTTATAATCAAATTACATTAAAATATAAAGCAAAATTTGAACTGAGAAACTATTCCACGGAAACTATTTCATTTTTCGTCACTAAAAACGTATATATATATAATTTCAGTTACTTAAAGTACCTTCATTTTTTTATGTGCCTCATAGTATCAATAAATATTGATAGAGGTACAAACTTCTGGTTGCAAATATTTTGGTTTGTTATTCTATTATACAATCTTCACTTACTTTTACATACCCGAAAAACACTATCGGTATTCGAAAGCAATATTAAACAAAGGGCTAGCCGTGTTGGGCTTTGAGCCTGTATAATAGCTGGTCGACAATATATGTATTTGTATTTTCAATAGAGGATACTTTATAAACTAAAAAAAAATAAGATTACAAAGATATGAAAGAACAAACTACTTCAGTGCTTTTACATTATTTATAGGTATTGTCAATTTTATTAAAACCAACAAATAAAGATTATATTTTAAAAATTATTTCAAAATTATCAAAAAATTTTCTATAACAAAATTTAGCTATAATTATTCTAGTTTAAATATGGATAAATGAAAAGAAATGTAGAAAAAAAGAACTCAAGGAAAGTCTGGGTTTCAACAAAAATATGAATGATAAAATACTAGGTATACTATAACGAGTTACTAGGTACCATATTGAATTAACTTATTCGAAGCTATTATTGGAAATCTTTATGGAAAATACAAGAGGTTTCAGCTCTTTGGTTAAAAATGAGAGTTTCTGTGAAAGTTTATTTAAGCCCTAGGGTTTGGGATACCCCACGCTCGTCCTCGCGGGTTAAGATATTCATTGGCGTACATTTTTTTTTAGAATGTTGATTAATAACAGTTATTAATAGACGTGCTGGATATTTTTTAAGGAAACATTTTGATTAAATTATTAATAAGTTAGAGTAAATAAATATTCAAATTTTTAAAAGAGTGCTATTCATGGAGATAGCATATGTTTGAAAAGTTGGTTGAAGTTGTTTCTGCTAATTGTTTTTATTGTTTTAAAAAGTGAGTAACGTTCAGTGAGCTGGATTTTATGAGGAAGCAATTCAAAAGGTACTGTGTAAGCAGTTTGTTGGGTTTGGAGAGTATTGAGGAAGGGGCGGTAGCTCCCTAGTGAACTATAAAAATATGTTTAGCATTTAAAAATATTTTTTACTCTTGTATAAAATAGAATTTTTTCAGGTGACGTCACAACCGGTTATTTTCTTTCAACTGTGTACCTTCTGTAGGGCTTTTAACTGTTGCTAAGGCCATTGTTTATCTGTTGCTAAGGTGGTTTTTAGGTATGGGGTCACGTGATTGCAAATGCTCCAATAGAAGAATTCCACGGCTAGTCATTTTTTGTAACTGCTAACTTCTGTGGGGCAAAAAACTGTAACAACCTTCTGTTGCTATGGCCGTTGTTATGTCCGAGTCATGTGATTGAAAATGCTCTATTAGTCCCTATATCAATGAAAGTGTGACATGATGTTTTGAAAATGTCGAGTATAAAAATAGGAAAATAAAAGGAAGATTTTAAGAAAAGTATTATATTAAATGTCAAACTAACTAACTACAATTCAAATTAATACGAAATTGTTTAACCTGTAAAAAATTAAACATTGAAAGAGTTGAAAAAATTGGGTAAACTGAAATAAATAAAAAAAGTTAAGTTTTAAAAAACTAAAAGTATTAATTTTTAAATATACTAAATTATTTGAAGTTAAACTACTGATTATTCAAACATATAATGAGTTCGGAATAAGGAAATAATGAATAACTCGGAATTTTCTATGCACGTTACCCTGTGCAAATTGCCTCACAACATTTTTTTCCGCAAACCACAATTATTTTTTAATAACCTCATCCACACTTTTAAGCAAAGTCTCTCATATCCCATTCATATCCTTTTAAAAGAAAGACGAGTCCGACAAACAACATTTATAAAAATTCCAAGCACTTTCTGCGAAATTAGGCTCTATACGTCCAAAAACAATTCCTCAAAAAGGGAGCTCTCACGCAAAGGCTCAAAGACGACCCCTAACAGAAAACGAGGGGAACTTGGCTCCGGTCCAAGCCGAAATTCTTGAGCGCGAGAAAATAAACTCCGCTTGAATATTAATGCACCAATTAGGACAGCACACGTAAGTTTCTTCAAGGGGTTTGTTTTACCCGCCCGGAGCTTTGTCATTAAACAATTTCGGCAAAACTGTCAGTGCATTTCGTTTCAGAAGTGCTTCTTCTTTTCTGATTCGTCTATGAGGAAACTTCCAGCTTTGAAGCCCTCTTCCTCTCTAAAAGGAAAGGGGTTCGGTTCCTGAATGGGCCTGCTTTCGTTTCTGCTAATTACTAACTTAATTAAACAAATTAATGAAATGTGCGACGAAATAAGTTGTCGTAGAGGGTTCCGTTTTCGAGTGAGAATAGATAATTTATGTAGATTTAACTAGGAATGTTTATTTGTTTCTTAATCATATTATTTTTTTAATTACAGATAAAATAATTATTAATTACCAAAACTTGGAGATGTTTAGGAAAGTAATTACTTTGGTATAAGGATAAACTAACATTTACTTTCAAGTTTCAAAAAGTGGAATTTGTTGAAAGTAAAAGGAATTACCAGTAGGACTTCGATCATACATTTACAAAGTCTTAACTTTCAATTATTAATTTGAGATTAGGTAGCTTAACGATATATATTGTGTTTAATTTGGAAAAAATAATAAATCCTCGGTCATATGTACTTTAATGTATTAAATACATGTTCAGGAAAATAAAGTAATTTAACATTAATAAAAATTCCTTTACTATACACATCACTCCTTCCGACATGGAAATTTATAGGACTTTTTTCATTGTTTTAGAAAACAGCAATATTTCTTCCATAAATAATAACCAGCTATTTTCAAACTGTGGGTAGCGCCTCCCTAGGAGGGGTAATGACACTAAATGGGGCTGGGCAAAGGAATATCAGAAAGGGGCAAAATAATATGTTTTTTAGCCTCAAGATATAGTATTATTATTATTGCATTCGATACATTTTTATTGTAGGAGAGGGATAGTGCTGTAAAGTGAAAGTTTGAGCAGCACTGCCTTACACAATAAACGAGTTCAACCACGCAACTTCACAAAGCCCACCAAATACACTTCGAAACATGTAGTTCTTGTTGAACTCGTCTACAGAAACCGCTTATGTACAATTGATTAAAGTATATTTATCTATTTTGAAATAAAAAGGTAATAAAATCCAATAAATAGAACACAATTTAAAATGCAAAGATCCATGTATGTTCTATTTCTAAAATTTTGGATTAGATATTTATTTTATAAATTTATATTTGAAGTAGATAAATTTGTTGTTGATTTCAACAACATTAACAAGTAATGCAACTTAATGTGTTATAATAATAATTGGTAAAAAATGGATTTTGAACTTGAATATCTAAAAATCTAATTACACACAATACTAACGATTTAGCGGTATTGATCTTGAATAGCGCTAAAGTATGTATAAGTTCTTATACAAGTAATTGTCTTTACTTACATATTATGCATAAAATGCATTGCCTGAAAACGACGAAATTTATTTGTTGAATAACTGAGCATAAGATGTCTTTCTAACAGGGAAATGTCTATATCTATTACAGAGAATTTTCACCCAGAGAAAGCTTAACTTCTTAACTTTCCATTAATCATAAAGAAATCCCCGAAACCTCAGCATCAATCTTTCAAACATTTGTTACAAGAGCAAACACTAATTACACAGAGTTCGTGCTCTTTAGATCAAAGTACTCGGCAAACATCGTCCACAACTTTCTTCGAAAACCAACCCTTATGGAAAGTTAATGGAGAGGCCTCCTTCTCACTATGGTAAAATATGGCCGTATGAATCATTTTTTGTCAAGCTTCATTAGTGTCAGGTTGGAACACACCCCGTATTGATTGCATGTGTCTCATACGCCCACCATCTTGGGTCTTATTTGATGGCAAAGGAAGAGTATTGTATTCTATGGTCTTATAGTTAAGTAGATAAATGTACTGAGATTCAAAAACAGCATAAACGATTCTTGAACAACAAAGAGTGCTTAGCTTTAGTAAGATTTCATTAAAATGATTAGATTTAATTTTGGAAATTTGTAGAAATATAACAGTTAGTTTCATCCTCTAAGTAATGCATAGATTAATTTGTGTTAGCCCTCATTTTAGTCAGGAACCGTTTAGAAATATTGAAATCAGATAATTTTTAAAACAACCATTTATATGGTCTCTAAAAACTTTTAAATTACGTTAAATAATTCATTTCTTTTAACATACCTTTGCTTTTGTTAGTGTTAAA
Organism: Tetragnatha montana; assembly: GCA_963680715.1. Classification (NCBI taxonomy): domain Eukaryota; kingdom Metazoa; phylum Arthropoda; class Arachnida; order Araneae; family Tetragnathidae; genus Tetragnatha; species Tetragnatha montana. The sequence goes on from OY796675.1 coordinate 37,090,563, forward strand.
TATAGTTTACTAATTACTTTTAATAGTTTAAAACAATTAGCAAATATTGGATCTGAGATATTTTCCCTTAAAATATGGAATTTTTGTTTTCCTCCATTCGATCAATCAGCACGTTGATTTTTAAAGCAGCCATAATAATTTCATTCTTAAAATCATTTATTTATAAAATATGTGTACTAATGGATTAAAATGTGCTTCTTTTTCGAAAAAAGGAAAATAAAATATTACATGTGATAAAATAATTGGAATACTTTTGAACATAAACCTTGATAATATATTTATGACATATTTATACATGGTATCATATATATCATAAATGACTTTTTTGACATATATCTTGAAAAATATACAAGAAATAATAATCAAAACTAAAAATATAATACATATAATGTAATGTACAAAATAATGTTTGTAAAATAATGTAATAATGTACAAATTAGTGACAATTTAATCGTTTTATAATTAACTGGAAAATTTAACTATTATAATCAATTACATGCTCATCAAAATGAGTTAATAATCAAAATATTAACGCAAAACAGCTTCTTTCAATCTTAAAATACAAGCATAGAAATTGTCGAGAATTTAATTTGAATTAACTTAACATCAACATCACATTGTATCGTTTCTACCGAGACAAATTTACACAATCCTCAACAGCCATCTTTCCCGACAGGGAAAATCCCACTAATGCTGACACCGAACCCGAATGAAACGACCGAATTCACAACACGAACAGAACCAAACACAATGGGGTATCTCACTTCAACCGGCTCCCGAAGATATTTGAAACAATCCAAGGGGAAACGCTGATTTGATTAATAAACCAGGGGAGGGACTTTTCCCCTCGTCTCAATTTATGCGCATACACTTGCACAATTTATGTATCTGTCCACACGCCTATCAGACCCGGGTTCGCGTCTTGCATAGATTCCGAAACAAATCTGCTGATACCGACGACTTCGGCGGTTCTGCAGCCAACGAACCGTTTCATTTACTCGACTCGGTCCGATATTTGCCCAGCTAATCGTTGAGAGCTCGACCCGTTCAGAGGGAAACTGGGTCAAAACTTTCGGCCCTGAATCGATTGATCAGATTTGGCGGCGGACCTGAATCATTCAAACTGTGGTAGAGTCTTAAGGAACAGAGGGAGAATCGAGATTCATAAGAAGTTGAAAAGAAGCAGTGTCAATGTCTCGTACTATACAAAGTACTGCTTGAAGTAATGTCTTCTGAGGATGATTGTTAAGGGTCCTTAATCAGTTACACCAAGCAGGTTACGGGTGTTTGCGATAAAACCAACTTATTTGCATTACTTTTAAAACTCTCATTAACATGGAGGGAAAGAGATAGAGAAGCAGAATCTCTATTTCGAGACATAGATAATAGAGAATGAGGAGGAGAATTGAACAGTGAAAGGGGGTAAATCAAGTAAAAGTGATAAGAGTATAGATGGAGAAATAAAGATAAATATAGGTTAGCATAACCATATAATAACGTTTATGATAGAAGTACAAATACTTTAGTAATATTGGTTCTTTGATGGTAGGATTTTTGTATTAATGCATAATTAGTTTTGAAATCTAACAAAGGTATAAACAACAGTATATAGTATATTTGCGCTTTTTTTTTTCATTGCGTTTCAATCCTTAAAAATAAAAATCTTCAGTCAAGAGAAATGTTTCCACAAACGTTATTATTCATCACCATATTTAATGATTAACGATATACGTTCGTATGAAAGGCATGGCTACTTTTGTTGACCAAATTTTTCCCCATATCGCTAGCTTCTTTTTTGGGATTATTTAAATGCTTCAGATACAGAAGGCGGGCTTAGTATCGGGTAAAACAATTTTTTTTCACCATTTAGATTTAGACCTACAGGCATTTACATTAGTAAATTAGTAGTAGGCATTATATAAACTACCTTTTATTGAGATTTCTCACATCTTTTCCACAACGCACTATATGGTTTGCAGACAGTGTTCCCCCTAGACACCCTTTATCCGATGTTCAAACCCGCCGCGGAGGGGTCGAAAGCGCTGTTTGGTCTGTGGTTTTCGGTTCCGCAGTGGATTTTAAAGTTTCCGGGCGATTTTTCTCTCTGTTCGAGCAGCAGAATTGGGTTTTTGGGGATCGATGTGTTTTTGGATTCTTGAGGTGGAATTCCATGCAAACTAGACTTGGGTTTTTCGACCCTCGGGGCTTCTATTTTCAGGTAGATGTTCACAGAGGTAGAAGTCACCTTGGGGGGCGTTGGAATAAAATATCTTCAGCTGCTCTATAAGGATTAAATATGGTTTTTATATGTTTTGCGAAGGAAAGGAATTATTTTGAGTTTTTTTTAAATGAGTTATAGGGTATTTTGAATGCGAGAATTAGTTCTAAATTTCGGAATTTATCGAAAGGTTTTGCGATTAATAGTATACCTATTATTCCTTAAAGTAAAATTGAAATATTACATTCCCAGAGAAATTTAGAAATCTAAAGTAGAGAAAAATTATTTTGAATATCGTAAACTCAAATATTAATATAAGTTATAGTCACTTCAGCCAGTTACAATTTAGAAGGGATGTCTTCTCCAATAATTTTTAAATGCTTTTTTTTAATTAACTAATACATTCAAATGATAATTATATTTTACAAGGGAATGTTTTATTTATTTTCATAAAACTGTGACTAATGGTTCAAAGTTTAGTCTGAAACTAAATATGGAGTGAATTAGGATTGCATGTGGCTTTTGAAATGCGATCAGAAAATATTAAAATGCTTCAAATATAGAGAGACTTGAAATAACATAGATTTATTATATAGATGCAGGATTACATGTAATTTCCTTGTACTTTGGAACAAAAAAATATAATTCAGTAACGAGGTATATGGCTTAAAATTTACGTAAAAGGTTAACTTAAACATGCCTTTTTACACGAAATTAATATTTTACAAAAAAAAATTAATATAACTTAAAATATGTTAATTAAATAGGGCTCATTTGTGTAAAATCCCATTATAACTTATTTATTTCATGAGCAATATTTTCCCACTCCTATACATTTTTCAGTGAAGTTGTGATAATTGATTAAAATATTCCTGAACTTCATAATACTTAATAAAATGTTTCCAGTTTATCATGAAAAACGTTTTAACACGAAAATATAGCACCGAAAAAACATTTAAACTCTTCTTGACATACGAATGAGGTTGTGTGAAGGAATATTCAAGCATATTTACTTATTAATCATTATAGGAGTTGTTTAAAAAGAGCATGGTTAATATTTCAGAGCAAATGAGGCAGATAATACTCTCCACGTCTTACATTACGAAAGGAATTACATTTCTTTGAGTCTAGTTTCTATTCAATTTACTTATCCAATTCCACTACGCCCTAGGAAAAAAAAGGCTAAACTACTTTTATGGAGGGTAAACTTTTCCAAAAGCAATTCCGTACTGAATATGATGAATATTTAAAAAGAACACTGATGTGTGATAAGGGAGAATGAGAGACAAGTTAATTGTACCAGCTGATGTATATACCCAGTTAATAGTGTCTGCCTGTTAGCGTGTGGATAGCAGCCAATGGAGGAGAAAAGAGGTTATAACCGTAGGATATTATACGAAAAAAAATTGTTTCAAGAACCGGGGGAAAAAACGAAGAATGTTGTAAGGAGAGATAATGGAATGTGATAGTTTCTTTTACTTCTGCTTCAGAGAATGTTGGAATTGCTTGTTATACAGTGAAAAATTCTTTGGCAAAACCTGAATTGCTGAAACGGGGAGAACAAGCATAAAACACTAGTCTGAAGCCAGACTTTGGCTATTAGGTGAACAAATTTTGGATACAAACAACACCATAAGAAGTTTCTGTAGAAACGAAATCGATATTTGTTAACTTCCTTGTTTCTAATGGCCAAAGGTAGCAGGTTAAATGGAAACTATTTGTGTATATGTTTGTGTAAATGTTTATCAAAATTACCAATAATAAAAAGAAATTGTCTTGGTTCTTAATATTGGGCAAAGATGTAAAGAGTCAAGTCACTTATACTGAATAAAATGTGTTTTTTTACAAAAAATTTAAGAGAATATTGGTGGGTTTTTAATTATATGATTTTAAGTACTTAAATGTGAGTCAGTGTAGTGGCGAAGTACTTTACAGATAAAGACTTTTTGTATGTAAGCAAAACAATCTTAAAAATCTTCGATTAAAAGCAAATAAAAATTTTAACAATCAGGATTTCTTGACAATGCAGTTAAGTTGGCCTTAAATAAAGCTATGGTGACATATCTTCTACTGGAAATCTGGTATACATTGGTTTAATGAAGCTAAACTCAAAATTTTTGTGTGTGATTCATTTACAACAGATATTTTAAATAAGTTATGAAATATATATTATTGTGTAACCTAGCTTATGCTCAACACTTACGAGGGAAAAAATTATTCTTCTGAGTAATGAACAATTGAGATAGCACGTTGAGATTTTATAAATATTAATAGTTATTGCAGGATGGAATTCGTTTAATTATAGTTTATTATTAAATAATAGTTTATTTGTAATAAAATAAGTTATAAGGGATTTATCATGTAATAGAGCTTGGAAACTATAATTATTGAAATGAAATGATAGACTACATAACATTCTGGTATAAAATCTACATAATTGGTTAACTTAGTTCATCTGTTTAAATTACATCTTCGGAAACTGCTTTAGAACATATTTGTTAAATACCTACATTACCTTCAACGAATAATCAATAAGATAACTATACATACAAACTAGTGTTGTAAAAATCTATGGATTTTATATGGTAAGGAAACGAAAACAAATATTTGAAACTGGGGAAACTCAGATGTTTCCGAATTGAATTATTTATATATCCTTTCTTTAAAACAAAACTTAATCTAAAGCCTTTAAATGTAAATAAGATCAATTATTTTATTCATATGAATGTGGTACAAGGTATTTAATTATTAATTTGTGTCAGTGTTACTGCGTCAAACTTATTTATTGAAAATATATGAATACCTTTGTTAATATTGGAAATTAAAATTCCATGCATAAAAGGTAAATGCTCTCAAGCATAAAAGGTAAATCGGAATACACTCATTCAGTTTACTGAATTCATATTATGGAAATAATATAAATTTAGTAAAATGAAATGAATAGAATTGAATGGAAAATAAATATTTAACATAATGAATTCTACCTTTCTTTTAGTTTTAATAATCGCAAACATTATTCATACTGCTTAAGAAAATTTTTACAGTATGAAATTTTACGGGTTTTTTTAAAACAATTTCGAAATAATTTAAGAATTTCCTATGAGTTATTTTAAACGTGTAACATAAAAGAATAATTATTATTTTAGTATTCTTTTAATAATTATTTTAATGGAATCAGTTATTTGTATGAAAGTCTAAATATATAGTTTGAAGCTTAACATATATAGTGGAGTTTTTAGAATTTCTAATTATAGTATTACTACGTACCTACATAAAAATAAAGATTATAATTATTTTGATATTGAAACCAAACGTAGCCGAAAGTTATTAAATCAAACATATTAAGTTAATTTATATTTCGATTTCAACTAAAGAGTCTTTGGTTAACGAAACCTTGATTTACATTTGAAATGTGTTTTTATACAAAATATTGTTTTATTTAGTAAACTAAAAAACACCTAGAAAATTCTTATATAGAGCCCTTTATTTAAAGCTAACTTATACGACTTAATAGTTTCCCTACAGGTCTGACCTAACAACCATTCCAAAACTTAAACACCCCTTTAAAAACAACCTGTTATCTCTGAAAACCAAACTTGGCACGGCTTCAAACCCACCCGCTTCAATTTTAATCACGTCAAAAAAAGCAGTCGTGCAAAATGCCACCTCCCTCCCCCGCAGAATCATACACTATATATAGGTAGATGTAACACAGAAGACGAACACAAAAAACGGGGACCCTGAGATAGGGTCGCGTGCAGAAAGAAATTAAAATTCCTTCCCTGTTCCTGGATACAGGGTTTCTTTGGAATACCTCCAAAAATGTCCTCCTAGAAGACAGAGGAAGGGAGGGATTGGGGGATGTTTGGTGTTTTGTGTGTCTCGCAGAATAACACTGCTTCGGAAAGGAAGATGGAAGGGGGAGTGACTGGGGCAGTCATAAGAAGACGCTTCGTTTAATTAACTTCCTGTGTTTTTTCTATGGTGTCGTTGTTGTTTTGGGGTATAGGAAGATACCGATGTGCGTTTCTAGGATAAGCGATACATTGTTTCAAGGATGGGGATATTTTGGTTACGATGTTTGTTGGTAGGATATAAGTTGAGTTGTTTTTATGTTGTTGGAATTGAAATGCTTTTGTATTGTTATATCTTTCTTGTATAGTGCTAGTTTCGAAGTTGTTTTAGTACAAGATATCCTTTGCATCAATCTCGCTGACACAGTTAACGCATATATCGTTATAAAAATATATTTTTCTTTCTCACAAAGAAATAATTCTGGATATTTAACCTTGATTTCATCGTAAAAATGTTGGTTTTATCTATTTTGATTTTTAAACTTTAAGAAAAAAAATTTCGACATATTTTTCTTAGGTGTTTTTGTTTTAGATACACTGAGGTTACAATCTTGTGTCTATTCTCAAAAATAAATGTATTAAGAAGAGCTTCTCTGGGAAGAAAAGTTGATATTAGCATGGGTCCTTCTCTTCTTTTTACTTTTCTTTTTTTAGCAAAATGCAGTCTTATTTACTTAAGATGTCAAATAATATGATGTTTTAGGACACATTTTTTTCTTGAAATATTTGTCTTATTTACTTAAACTATTAGGAAACGTGGGTCCTAGATCAAATCAAAGGTCTTTTGGGGATTCAGGGGGAAATAATTTTAAGGATAAATTTTAATTATATTCTATACTTTAAAAATTTAGAGCTATTTTCCAAAATAAAATATAAAAAACTTAATTTTCAGGAAACATAACGTTTCAGAACAAAAAGGCTTCAGATTCAGCCCACCAAAAACATAAAAGATCAAGTGGACTACCTCAAACAGCTTGGAGAGTGTTTCATTTCAAATCTGTGTAAATTTCATCTTTAGTACTCTTAAACTTATTTTTTGATTAAACGTATATTTTATCACAGTCCTATTATAAAATGTACAATTATTTTAAGTTTTAATAAAAATAAGAAAACGCCTAAATATACAAAACATAATTAAGCACCCTGAATGGTTTCAGACATATAAATACTTTCTGAATCATTTAGACATAAACAAACATGCATCTCAAATCAGTTCGCAGCATGTAAATTTAAGAAAACTGCCGCACCACAACTTTTATTTTAAATATTTTATGCTACTTTTACGTTATCCAAATCACATTTTCAGCCAATTTTCAACCGAAAGATATTATTATTTAAATAATGCTTAGCTGTTTTCCAATCTTACAAATAACTCTTAAAAGTAATAGAAAACAACTCCTTTTTTGGCAAATTTCTAAATTTATAAAGGCGTTTAAAACAAAAAAAATCGTAAAGATCAATCGGCATTAAAATAACATTACAAAGAAAGTATATACATTTCAGAAACAAAATCCGAAAAGACCATCTATAGAGTATTCATAAAGATAAAACAAAAAGCGCTATCCAGAGCTTACTTTAAACATGCTTTTTATTTAAAAGTGTATCATTTCAGACCGAAAAAAAAATTAAGTTCTGTTAAATAGAGATCCTGATTTGCATCGTAAGTCAAGGCAAATGTTTTAACTAAATTAACACCCCTATTATTCTAAAGATAAGAAGAAAGACAAAGACCGCGTTAATTATCTGAAATATCTTGATTTTGATGATAAAGACTCTACTTTTTGAGGTTTAATCTCCTAAAAACATTATCGTAGCAATTTCTTTCCGCCGTCCAAACTTAAAGTTGCTTTTGATGTATAGGAGAAATAAGATGATCTTTTTTGCAAAGGCATTCAATAGTACGGTTTTTCTGCAATTCTTTTCAAAATAAATGAAGTGATAGAGCTTCTCATTAAGTAAAGTCTTAATTGAGTTAAAAGTTTTTATTGTATGTAGTTTTTGTTGTTTACTACATCTTAAAACATTTATTTGGTGTTCTTCAATCTTTTGCTCACTCTTACTCTTTTTAATGACAGTTATACCTTATGGGTTGGTTATATAAAAGAAAAGCCAGAAATACTGCAAATATATTTAACAAATGGAACTTAATATTTTAATATTTATTTTAATGGTTTAAAATTTAGTGCATGATGTTAATAATTCTAATCATTTGAATCAATTAACATTACCATAATTATAACAAAAAGGGTTTAAGTTTTATCTAAATGTATGTACTTAACCTTGAGGGTACATTTTGTTCCTATTCAAGTAACTTTACTTTACCATCTTGCTAAAATTTTGTTGTCATTGATTTAAAGCATTAAATGGAGGGAATTATTATTTTTACTATAAAGCTATACAACATAAATTTAAGCATTTATTATAAAGTCAAACAGGAATGGAAGTATCAACCAAAATCAAAGTTTAGCTACTTGAAATCACATCCCTTTGCTAAAGTTGTTCTCTAAAACCCATACTTTGAATCCTTTCTAAACATAAAACGTGTTTGAGTTCGGAAAAACCTTTAAGAGTGTGTAAACAGATTTTAATGCAAATCAATATTTTCCTCTCTTTATCAGGACACGATTTATGGCATATAAATTATACTTTCTTCCAAATAAAACAAGAATCTATTACTCGACGGGTTTAAAAGCTCGTAAAATAGAGAAAAACTGAGGTAGACTGCGAGGCCTTTATCATTAGCTTTATACGGTCTAGAAACTCTTTAAGTATATTAAATACATAAAAACAGAATTTTGAATACCTTTAACGCTTAAATATTTGCGCTCAGGATAATCTCACGCGAAATAATTGTTTTATTTTCCCACTAAATTTCAAAAGTGGTGAAAGGTAAAAACAATTAAATTTTCAGGGGGTATAGATATATATCTGAATGCGGGTAGACCCAAATAGGTTTGAATAAACATTTATTGACAAAAGGATTGAAGTACCTGCATATAAACACATATAATTGGAAAACGACCTAAGCAGGGCAAAGCTGTGGAGCATTGTTCATTTAATTTTTATTTGTATTGCTATGATTGTCCTTTAAATGGTTTTGAATAGCATTTCAGTTAAATTTATCTTGTGAATTTATCGAAATGGTGAAACTAACACGATAAAAATAGTTTAAGGATATTTTTGAAAAGTAAAACATCACACATGTATACACTAATGCTTCCACGCATTAAAATGGGAATTTTTTAAAAATATATCTTGATTTTTATTAATTTCAATGCATAGTCTGTGTTAGTTTAAAACTTACCCATAAAACTACATAATATTGTTTCTCTGTTATATTTTGCTGGTTGTGAATCTCCGCCATTTTAATATTTAAATTCAACTAACTTTAAAACAAATTTATACATTTTATACGAATCGTATTCTACACCAAAACACACACAAAAAGTATCAGTAATACTTCAAAACACAATGATTCCATTCATTAGACCTTAGTGCTGCATAAAATTTCCATAAAATGATTTAAACCCATTCAAGCATTTTATTTAAATAAATAGTTTCACATTCAAAAACAAAATTTCAATCAGAAAATAAATTCAGAGTCTATTAAAAACTAAATAATTTATGAACCTGAAGAAATATGAATCATTCCACATGACAACATGTCAATACGGACCATATGTTTAACAAATCTATTCACTTATCAGCCTAAATTTCTCTTTCAAGAAACTATAGTATTATAAATTCAAGTTTCTATTATATTAGTACCCAGTCTATTACATACTTATTCTTCTATCTATCATTAGTTGTTCTTGTTTACGAAGAAAAATTCATCCACCAGTGCTTACTCTATGGATTTCCTTAGCCATTCTGTATTGACTGATGATGTAAGAAGATCATTTGTTATACGTGCTAAAGCCGCGTTGTGTTTGAGATCTTACGGAAGCGTACTTTTCTTTAAATTCCAGAGGGAAATTCAGAGTTCTAATCATGATAGCTGAGTAGGGTCCCAGCGTTATTGATTAATATGTTGCCATTCGAACACTCTGAAGAATTCAAACTATTTTTCTTTTTTATGGAGTAGGGGAAACTCTGAGGAATTTGTTCCGTTATTCTCAGTGATTGCAGAGGTACTGGTGTGATTAACGATGTGATGTATGGAAAAAGAAAAGGGAGCTTATGCAGGTTTGAAACTGCAGCATTAGAAATCAAAAGCATCACTACGTTAAATGTTATGAGCATGAAATAAAAAAGGATATGTTTTGATCGGGTTACTTAAAAGTTTTCCTTTTACTACAAAAAGATGCTCTTTTATTTGAAATGACAACGTTCTTTTATAAAATACATTTATTTGGTTACTTTATTATAATATTCAGAGTTATGGAATTCTATGTACATTATTTTATTTATTTTATTGGTACACTGCAAACAATCATATACTATTTATACGATTGTGAAATATATTTAATGCACTGTTTCCTTAAACTGTTTATTTTGAAGAAGATTAGAAGTAAAAAAGATTATTTTCGTTATTTATTATATTTTAAAGCAAACTACTTATTCAAATACATAATATATTGACTGCATAACTTCTGTACAACTTTAAAACAGATTTATGGATGGAATACATTTTTAACATTTTTCAAATATAGTCAGAACACTATCAAAACTATTTTTGTGTATAGCGTTCGCAGTGTGCATAAAATGAAAAGCTAGAGCCAAGTTTGAAAAAAAATAGTCTTCTTTACGATTTAAACAGATATTCATGTGTCATAAAGACAGACTGCGATTGATTCAGGATTTAGACATACCATAAAAATAAACAAGTAATTTGAAATAGACCATTTTCAATCACATGACTCGGACCCAACAACGGCCTTAGCAACAGAAATGTTACAGTTTTTTGCCCTACAGAGGTTAACAGTTACAGAAAATGACCAGCCGTTGAATTCTTCTATTGGAGCATTTGCAATCACGTGATCCCATACCTGTAAACCGCCTTAGCAACAGATAAACAAAGGCCTTAGCAACAGTTAAAAGCCCTACAGAAGATACACAGTTAAAAGAAAATAACCGGTTGTGACGTCACCTGAAAACACTCTATTATTTTTTCAGAGTGATCATTTACAAAATTACATGTTTATATTTACAAAATTTACCATAATTTTTAGCATATAAGTTCTTATTTCTTTAATATGTTAATTTAATTATTTTAAATAAAGAAATCTACATTTTTAAGAAAGTAAGTTTTAATCTTTTGTTTCATTCAAAGAACATCTTTGAACATTGCACTTTGGAATGAAAATCTAATTTTCCGAATCGCATTCAAATTACCAAAAATACCGATACCTTTCCTCTCTAGAGCTAACTCCAAAAAATGCTGTAACCATGTGTTTGTTTGTAATTTTCGATACATTGTGCAATGTGCATAATATTTTCCACATAAGCATTATCTAAAAACAATTGAATATTCCGAAGTATATGAAGCGAACATTATCTGGGGCATGTATAGTATGTATGGATAGTAAATGTATTGAATATTTCTACAAAAATCTGAAGTTTGCTGAGTGTTGTTAAACTCTGGAAAATATTCAATCTTCAAACATAACTTCAAAATATTGATGCAGCATTTTCTTAAGCTATGCTTTTGTTTGAACTCATCAATCACCAATACATTTTCTAACAAACAATTTTGAACGTATTGAAGAATTTAAGGGTCTCTTAGAAATATTTCCCCCTTTTCTTAGAGACATTTATCATAATTTTCTTTTAAACTCCTAATGCAATGTACAAACGATACGACGGAAATATTACCCTTTATGTCACGAGAAAAATATTACATCCTGCAGGTAGATGTAAAAATTCCTTTAGTTTCAGAATAGATATACAGATTTTGTTTTCGATAAAAAAAAGTAACCATAGAAACAGCACATTTAGTCGCAATTTATAGACAGCCGTTGGTTATAAATTACACTAATTCACGGAAAAGTTCGATATTTTTTAATCAGGCACAAGCAAATCACCCTAACATATGTTCTATTATTAGGAATGTAGGGTAATGAGGATTCCCTTAAAAATGTCTGTTAAAATAAAATAAAAACTAATATAACCTAATTAACATTTTAATAAATGAAAAGAAATATGCGTTAGTAATTGAGAATGAGTTGCTTTGGTGATTACTAATTTATTGTGTCGTATTTCAAAACGTGTTCCTGTTGAAATGTAGCTAAGTTTACCACTCTCTTTGTTGTTATACTATTTAAATTATGAATTTAAGAGATATATATGCTATAAAATATCTTGATTTCAAGTAACTAACCCTATCGGTTATCAATTTCGTTGTATTTTTTAAGGGTTATAACATTATGCATTCAATTAATAAAATCGGTGTCAAATAAGAAAAATATGCATCTCTAATAAGTCCATATGTAGTATGTATCACTGTATTTTGTTAAATTTCTATTTTGTTTTAATTCTATTTCTATTCTCAAAGAGAAATAATTTTATACTCAATAAAGCATACTATATTTGTTCTAGTGTTTGTAGAATAGATTTTCAATTTTTCATTTCACTTTTATGTATGTGTACTTTATGAAGTTGCAAAAGTCACATTTATTAAAAATTATCGAAATCCCACACAGTTTAGAAGTTGATGGATATTTGTTTTCTCAATATAAACAAAATGGGTAAAAAATATCGTTTAGGAAAGCCATTTGGAAACACTTATTGATTCGATCGCCAAGCATTAATGTTCGTATTACGTGAAACACATTATCTAAGTTTTGAAGCAAAGGTCATTTATCATAGAAAACTGGTAACTAAAACTATTTTTAGCATCCATACTTATAGCAACTCCATATAGATAACTTCGATCTGCCTATTTAATTAAACATGTGGTAAAATAAACAAAACCGATTATTGAAAATCAATTTCTTCTTTTAAAAAATGAATAAATATCTCAACCTTTTCAAAAAAACATTTACATACAAGTTAATTTAACAAAATTACGATCTTTTACTATGATTGAACGTTATTGACTGTCCTCGGATAGTTTATCGATAAAATTTAAATTAAACTACCTAATTTATATCATCTCAAAAAGATAATTGCATTGTTTAGTCTATAAATTAAATTTCTGCATATGAAAAGAGGTCATTCCCCAAAACTTTTAACATAGATTACAGTTGGTACCACGTAAATGATGCAATTCATCTCTAAAGCATCCTTCAGAAAACAATATGAAGGCATACTAATGTTAGGGATACAGTTTCACAGTTTTTGTTACCCATTACTCTTATTCTTCCCCAGTACCAATAAAACACTCACATCAATATTGCTAGCAGAACCAAATTTTCGTTTGATCCTTTATAACGATAAAATTTACAGTATTATTTAAAACGTGATCAGATACGCTATAGACGAGTTTAACTGCTGTTACGGCAAGAATCCCTTGAACTCTACCGATTGAATTGAGCGTAACGTTATGGAATACGCCGGAAGTATGCTAGAGACTTCCTGTCGAAGTAAAAAAAAATGTTCTGGTTGGACTCTTCAGAACGAAGTTTACTTTTTTCTTTAAGCTGTTGTAACCTTAAGCCTACAAAGGCCCTAGGTATTGTGAAAAACAACTGCCACAAACTTGTTTTTCTCGTATTATATCAATACAGTAAAAATGAGAAAACATTAAAATATAGGTACATAATATTTAAATTATAAACTTTTTTTAAAGCACTATTTATTTTAATTTCAGTAAAAATTTCAACCGTGAATAATTTAAGTAATATTCTAATTAGTATTCATAATTTTAAAACTACAGAATAAGGACTTTATGAACAGTTCATTTCGTTGTGCAAATTGATGGCATCGCAAAAGGATCTACCAAATAAAGATAATTAATCTTATCATACTTTTTATTTGAAATATTTTGGGTACAATAGTAAAATGAGGTTGAGTTAGCATAAAATATAGGTAGAAAGTGATACAAATTCAGCATAAAACCCATCATTTCGGAGGTAGTCATATGGTTTAATGATGTTAAGTCCCCTAGACTTTTGCCTCTAAAACAATCCATCACCATTTTTCTAACTTAACTATTCCATATTTCACAGTACACACTTCAAACACTAGTTACAAACAATTTATTACGGGATGATATCCTTTCAAACCCTTTCCAAATCAGCAACACAAGCGTTTTCGGGGCGGTACGGTTAATTGGTTACCTCCGGATCCGTCCCTGCTTTGTACCCCTCGCCACAGATAAGACGCATTGTGGTCGCCTGAGCTCGAAATTGTCACTCACAGGTGCGTGGTAAGCTCCAGCATAATAATTCATCAGACGTATCGGGTAATTTGTGGTCTTTGACGACAGTTCACTCCGGCCAAACAATGAAGATGAGTTACTCCTGATGCATAATGTATTAATGGCGGAGGCACGCTTCAGGTAGACTATGTATTAGGAGAGGGTAGTATTTGATTTTTCGTTGTTAGTGGGTTGACGTTTCGGGTTTCTAGAGGAAATTGAAAGTTTAGTGATAAATCAATAGAATATATACCAGATTGTTCCGCTGGAAGCTACGACAGAAAGCTAATGACTCTGGTGTTTTGTACTGAAGACCGAGAATTTTAAAAGGAATATAAGATTTTTTAAATAATTTAATCTGATAATGCAATGTTTTAAATGGTTGATTTTTAAACACAGTATTGAATGATGATGGACAATTCTAAACTTAATAGTGAAATATTGATAACAGGTAAGAAATTAATTAAGTCCTGCTTTTACTGCTACCGACAGTTTTTTTTAGGTGTCTACTTGGCCCTTAAAAGTTTTAAATTATGTGCTATTAATAATTCATAAGTATTTTTTGTCCAAAAAAAAAAATGTTACGAAGCTTTAAATTTAAAGAGAAGAGTTTGGTAAAAGGGACTTGTGTGTGGATCTAAAAATTATCTAGAACGTATTCCAGTCCAAATATAGAATTTAATACAAAATCATTCCATAATCCTAATTTGAGATTTTAATTTAATGTCAATATACACTTTCTTAGAATTCATATCAACAACGGATATTACTCTTCAAATGATGTAATTTTATCCCCAGCATATTAGTATCTCCAAAATACATCATGCACTTCTCTGACAGGTTGACGTCTTAAACGTGCTTTCAAAAATGAACTTTAAGTCAACTTAAGAAAATATTATTTTGAGGAAGAAAATACTGAGAATATGTCAGTTCTAAAATGTTTGTTATCAGAAAGCAGAAGTTATGAAAATCAATAACGGAACTACGCAATATGCTAGAAATGAGAAATTCGCTATAAATATATTGTATTGTATAATCCATGAATTCAGAGTTACCAAAAGGATAAGTATTATTTTATGTTTTTGAAAACTTTTAATAAAAATATGGTATCATTATTTTAAATTTTGATACATTCCTAATTTTATTACATACGAAAATATACCCACACGACCATTACTTCTAATAGACTAAAATTTTATTTAATATACCTCATTTCAATTAAATTATGTTATTATTACTATTATTATTATTGAGGCTGTTCATACCACTGAATCTCTTATGTTCTCTATTATTATTAAAATTTGACAACACATAGTAATTAATTTTACAGCCAACATAATATTACCGAAACCTTCTAAATAAAATATTAATCATGTTTAAAACTTACGACTACCTTTTCAAAGAAAGTCACGGAATTTCAGAGTAAATAAAGTACAAAGCAATTCCTCTTTTGAAATATTAACCACATCCATTCATCATGGGGATTACAAAGAAGGAGTTTCATGCCGAAAAGGAAGTTTCAAGTTGCTTTAAATGTTTATTTATAATTTTAAGGGTTTTTAAAGCTCAAACTCAATTTTACCTGGGTTCCACAAATCTAACAAAATTATAAATAGTAACCCACTACGCAAACACTTTTATTTACTTAAAATTATTTTCTTGGCATTTAACTAACTGAGAGATATAATAGTTTTGTTTAACTCTTTCCATACGGGAACGGCAGCAACCGTACAGCAAATGCACCACCGTTCCTTACGGGGCCCTTCCGAAAACCTGTTCTCCAAACTCCTGGTCGGCCGGGCTTTTCTCGACCCCCCGGTTCAAACCCTCCTTCTTTTATTACCCTTTTTGTCGCGGTGGTCACTATCTCAGAACGGGATCACTTTTCCCCGTGGGGTGGGCCAGTTGGCTCTGTTTTGACTGTGGAGTGTTTTCGGATTCTATAGTAAGATGAGATCGTTTATGAAGATTTTAATTTCATAAAACTTAAGAAATTATAGTGATCTTATTTTATTGCAGGAAATTAGTTTATTTCTAAATACAACAAAAAAAGAGAAGAAATCAATAAAACCTCTAAGAATAAAATCAAAGCAATCGTTTTAATCAGATTTTTAAATGGATAATAATACAACAAAAAAATTAAAATCTATTAAAATTATTTCTACTTGTTAAAAGAGTAAATGATTTTTATTAGCAACAAACTACAATTGTTTTCACTTAGAATCATTACTAACCCAATTACCCATTACCTAAACAAGGTTTTGGGAACATAATTACATAAACTTTTGTTCTAAAATTATCTAAAACTTTCCTTACAGTTTTTAATACTTTGTAAAGAATTTTTTATCAGGTTTTTAAAAATCCGATTTTTTTAGGTCTTAATAAACCTTTCTTTATCTACTTTGGTTAATGGCTAATATATTCTATAAATATTCTACAAATATATTCGTATTTATTATAAAAACTATTAAAAATAAAATTATAATTAATTTCTTAAAAACATTATTTACGAAATGTACTTTTAGAAAGCTCTTGAGTTTTTTTTTCAAACGCGTTATAATTTTATTTGTTTTAAATTGCCACAAACAAGTTACCATTCATAGTTTATATTCAAAAGTCCTTCTCGCTCGCTATTTGAACTTTCTTTCTGTAAATTTTAAAAATCTAAATTAATCAAATTTTAATTTAAAAAAAGATTTTAATTTAAAAAAAAAAGATTTTTCAATCGGAAAATTTTTAGTACCTCAAAGCAATACATAATTTTTTTATATCATTTCAAATTCGTTGTCTTTCAAACTGTGATAAAGTTAGTCGAAAAGTTCAAATTAGTCGAGTAAACTTGTATTTTTCACATGAATTTTTCTATTTCATAAGTACTAATATTAAATAAATTATAATTATCAATTTGCAAAGTAAAAGTGTGAACGTGAACGAAACTTGACAAAACCATGCGGCCGAGCAAAACATAAACACCAGAAGCCCACACCGACCGCTGCCCACCCAAGCCGGAGGAGTCCAGATAAAAAAGTCATTAGGGGCGCCATAAATCCGAAGGGGAGCTCCCGCTCAAAAGGGGGAGTGTCGGGCCGGGTCAGGTCTCGGACGACTGCTTTCCCAACCGTTAAAATGCCGTTCCCGTATGATGCTCGAGAAGTGGTTTTCAGAGCCCCCGTATGGAAAGAGTTAAAAAATTAAAAAGTTTAATTCGGAACATCACCAGTGTCGTTTAAAAATTATTTTTGTTAAGGGTGACCTTCACTTAAAATTTATATTTTGGAACAGAAAAATTAGTAATCAAAAACATGTATAGATTTGTAATTAATTACCTATAGCTTTAAAAAATACTATAACCCCATTTCATTTAAAATAATGTATAATAGTTCCTGTACAAGAGATCTTTATCAAATACAATTTAAGATTATTAGGGGATAGGAGGGTAAAAGTACGCACAAGGGCTAAATCGACCATAAATTAGCCTGAAGTTCAGTGCAGTTCTGCAGTTAATGATACGATGTTACGTTATTTAGCAGGAAGCATAACCCACAATGATATTTAAAGAAATAATTAGCTCTTCATTAACAAAAAACATTAATATCCCTCACAGAAAATAAGATGCAAACACAACGAAAGCATATTTTATCTCATAAAAAACACAGAAAGAGAAAAAAAAGAAGGTATTTTAATATAGTCCAAAGTACAACATGTGTTCATATGATCACACTCCCTTCCATTTACACTTTTTTTATGGGGTATTTTTTTTATTCACAGTATTTTTATTATTGTATATTCACATATACAATATATACAATATCACTAACAGCAAGTAGAGAAAAAAAATTTAATTATTCACTTAGGAGATTTTCATCCCTTACAAGTGTATTTTGAAACAAATTAAATAATACATATATATAGAAGAAGAAAAATCAAGAAAAAAAATAAAAGTGTTTACAAATAAAAAAAATGTATTACAAGAAAATAAAAAATATATATAAAAAAAAAAAAAACAATTATCAAGACTGGCAAAGGTGTCGATTGCAATTATATATGAATAAAGGCTATATTGATAGTATTAAAGAAATCCAATTAAATATAAATGAAGTATTTGTAACAAAATTATATGAAAAGCAATAAGTTTAAAGAATAAGTAAAATTTCTGAATTAAATAAAAAATGCTTTAGGGGTTTTTTTTTTTTAATAAAGTAATTTTAGGCGTTGGCGTTATCAATTGGCAAACTATTGCAGTGTTTGGGTGCTAAGTAAAAAAAAAAACATTTGTGAAAAATCTCTTTGTTTGCTTTAGGAACACAGTAAATCATACCTGGGCGTCTAGGATTAGCAGTTGTTCTTTTTATACATATATCCGGATTTAAAAAAAGAAATGCAATGATAATTTTGTCTAGTGCGTGAAAAACTGCAGCATACTTTTACCCGACTGCGCACTCTTACCCTCCTTTCATATAATTTTTTTAAAGTATTATGCAACCACTACTAACAAGTAACTTTTAATAATTAATATTTCAGTGATAAATGTCCTACCTACAACATTTTTGGTCATATTTAAAAAAAGTATTGACAAGGCAAATAAAATTAGTACAGAAATTATTTAATCGAAGCTGAAAGCTTTAAATAAAATATTGGTCACTTCACTCTTTTTAAAATTTATCTTTTAGAAGTAATAAACTATATACTTAAAATTAAACAAAATACAGACGATTATTCCATCAAAAGTAAAATTTTAAAATCACAAATTACCCCCTTTCTGTAAAATTAATTTTATATTCAACCTATAGTTTAAGTTTTCGTCAACGGTAACTTACTGAAATAAATATTTATAAAGAGGTACAAATATAAGTTTTATGGAAATATATTTGAGTAATATATTTAAATTCAAATATTCTGTATAAACTTTTAGAAACTATAGCCATCCATGCATATTTATTATTTGCCTTACGTTTCCATGCATATATGGATGATAAATTTTATTGCCCAGAAACCGAAGTACACATAGAGAAATCGAGTAATATACCTACTCATCAACAGTTTGACTATGCTTCAAACTAAGAAATTCGACCGTAAGTAAACAATTAAATGTAAGTATCACTTTCGAAACCAAGTTTCTATTGTGAAATTATAATAAATACAGAAATGTACTCGATATTTGAAAGTCTTAGGATACATATTCAATCATTCGAAAGGAATTTCACTTGAAAAATTGTCATGGTCAGTGGTTTATATAATATCTAACATGTTCATTTGCAATACAAACCGTTATCAATGTGAGGATAGACGTTTTAGGTAAATAAAAACATTTTTTAAATTTGGGAAACTTTCACCTAGATCTAAAAACCAAATATTTAAGATGTTGAGTTAGCTTTATTTAAAGCTATAGCAAGTAAATGATTTGTTAAATTACCTATCAATAACAATCAATGATCCATTCCAAGTTCAGTTTGATTGATAAGAAAATCAATATTCTATAAAGTTACCTAGTGAGATTTTCAAAGAAAAGCCATATATGAACAATATCTAGCATTCTAACACCCTTAATATGTACTTTGACCATTAGATTATTAAACCATGAAGACCACTTTTGGAACAGTAAACTTATTTTTTATTGAACACCATCTCGTATAGTTGTATCAATAATAGCCATTGTATCAATAATGTTTCAAACTACATCATACAGTCTTGATGTTTTTTTTTACTTATAGTTTGTACATTTTTTGAGCTAACAGTTAATTTTTCCACCAGATTCTTCCCTTTTATCTTCAAATTCAAAGAGTGCTTACATATTTCATAAGATACCATTGGCCCAAAGTTACCCCAACGTAATAAATATTCTTTAATAGTCAAACCACTTCAAACATTTTTCTAGTAACAGATTATGAATTTCTAGAAAATATCATTTTTATTCATGTTTGACTTTTAAATATTCTGAGTCAAAAGTAAATCGGATTAAATCAGAAATCTGTGAGTATCTAATATTATTCGATTTTATTAATTAAAAGGTTTTAGGCATTTTTCAAAACAATATTCTAAATTAATTATATTTTTCAGTCGAAAAACAATAATGATTTATATGTTGACATTCAGAACTAAGTATTAAACCGTTTTGGATATGTATCTATTTCGGTATTGAAGGTAACCAACGGGATAAAGCAAAAGAAAAAAGGCAATTAATTATTTCTACTCTCGCACTAAACGTCTCGCTTTAACCGTACCCTCCTAAAGTAATGGTCTTCAATCCATGTCTTAAAATTAATGATACGTGGTGGTTTTGAGTGAAAAATGACTGAAAGGAGAAACGGTAAAAAAAAACTTTTCCTGCTCTTCAAAAAATTACCAGTAATAGGAGAAATTAGAATCCCTCCTTCCATTTGCAACTATGACAAACGATACGTCAAAAAGAGACCAGGTGCATCCAAGCGGTACATTTTTCTCACTCTCCGAGTAATTTTAAACTTCATTTCTAAAAAGCCAGGCACTAAACTTTCGCAGAGCTTCGACTTGGGTAATCTCTATGCACGCTCGGGGTACTCCCCTAGTATTAAGAATATTCTATTTCTTTCCTGAAAGTGGACCATTCTTCACTGGAAATTTGTACTGAAGTTCATCGTTTGAAGCTTCTCGAGTACCATATACGTGTGGATTGTGTTTCGAGTACCCTCAGGGATTCCAGATAATGCTGTTAAAATGCAAATATATGAAAACGGCTGGTATTGTCTGTCTGTTTGGAAGTTAGTTAAATTGTTTTTGTGAGGATCCCCTTTCTTGGAGAGGATCTAAATCTTGAGGTATTGTCACACATTCACTCTTTCTGAAATATTTTCACCTCGTTTTTCTGGTTTGTGTTATGTCTAGAGCCATGACAATGCGTCTGATTTCATTGATAAGCGAAGATTCAATTTTTCTTTTTTTTTTCAATGGGGATTGGAATTTATCACTTCATGTTTTGAAATAATATGTAGCTCTAGAGTAACATTGCAAGAGTATTGGAAAATGCAATACCCAAATGTAGTTTTGAATGGTTTGTTTTGTTTTGGCCTCTTTATATAGTTCTCAATTTTACTCTTTTTGCGTGTGTTTTTTAAGATTGCATTTTGTAAGTAGCTTTTTATTGAAGAAACGTTAAATTATTTTATTTTGAATAATTTATTTACTTTCTGATAAACACTTAAGTATTTAAAATTTGTGTTTTTACCTAAGTATTTCTGAACGTAACGATAAATCATTGCCTTTTTAAAGTTAAATGATTTCAAACTCTTGTGCAGTTAAGTTTTGCAACAGTATTGACTTTTAAATATTTTTTAAGAGTGTTGAAGTAATTAAATGTTTTTTGGTACAACATTAAAAACATCCTAAAATCATTTGGTTAAATAATGGAAATAATATTACATGTTATTGTGAAATATGTGGCCGCGGTGGTGTAGTGGTCAGTGTGCCTGGCCACGAGCATTACCGACCCAAGTTCGAAGCTTGCGGCTTCTGCTGGGGTAGCTGGTCATTGGTCAAGTCAGACCTTCATCCTCCCAGGGTCGATAAAATGAGCACCAAGCTCGCTTGGGGAATCCACTGGGGGTCCAGCGTCGGCCTAGCCACTCGGCCTGGACAAAAGATAAGTAATTAGCACCCCAGGCCCAAAGGCTAATGAAACGGAGATGGGCACCGCCTGATGGGCCACTAGGCCCGGGAAGAATTTGATTTGATTGATTGTGAAATATATGGCCAAAAATAGCATTGATAAAGGTAGTAATCATAAATAGAAAATAAGAAAATTGCATGTATGCATGTAAACAAAACATATTACTAATGAAATGTACGCATCAAACACTGACAAATTAGTAGTCTAGACAAATTAATGTATTCAGAGAACTAACACGTATCACAACCCCGTAATTGAATAGGACGCCTAATTCAACATGAATCTCACTCAGCCATCCACCCCTAATCCCTCATCAAAATTCCCACCACGCAACAAATCGTTTAATTGCCAAGAGAACCGAGGTTGCAATAAAGCTCCAAGCACCATCCATAACAATGCCACAGACCTCATTGCCATGCTTTTCCTAGCGGGATTGCGCAGTTCCGAAAAAGACAAACAAAGGACATTATATCATATCTACACGTCGAAGGAAAAGCCAATCAAGCCACGGTTCCTGCCATGTTAGGGCTCGGGCGTAAGCACTTCTTGAAGGCTGGTAACACCTCAGGAAAAAAGCTGCGCTTCCTTCGGCTCGCGGAACCCAATTAGTCAGCGTGGCAGAATGCCAGCTATATCGTATCGCTGGCGTTTCTTTTCCATTTATGAAGGTGCGTTTCCCTGTGGATCCAAAAGGGTTCACCAGACGGGAAACTGGAGTAGTTTTCGATAATGGAGTAATTTTGTTTCGTTATGCATTAGTTCACAATTATGCATTAAAATGCAGTTTGCGGAATCATTTGAGGGCTTGAAAAAGCACTGTCTCTTTAAGTGCTCTCTCGTACACAAGTTTGCTCTCAGGTATTTTGAGGAGGGAATAAAGGAATAATGTTAGGGGAAAACTCAATTTGGAAAATCAGTTTTAGTCCGTAAACTCAATTTGGTAGGTTGGTTGACTACTTTGCTACAGATTTTATGCATGTTGTTATTGGTTAGATGTAAGGTATTATGCTTAAATAAAATAGTTCTTTGGATGTTTATACATGTGTACAACATTTATCAGGATAATTTTCGACACACGCAAACCACTCACACAATCACACACCATACAAAGAAAATTTCCAGTAAGTGAAATAGTCTCAACACTTTGAATGTATCTATCTAATTTGAATAAGAGTTGATTTGAATACACTTTGGAATATTACTTCTAACTATTATGCAAAAAGATATAAATAATATTTTTAAATTCGAAGTGTTTTCACAAATTCATAAATGCATTTCATCATGTTTTACTCTTTATCATTTTTTAATACTGTACTATACCAAAACATCACAAATTATAGTTATCTTCTTTATGTATCACTCTTTTTATAATATTTAACTGATTTATAATGATATATATTGATAAAATACAAACTACTAATAATTTAGAGAGACAAAATGTATACTACGTATAGAGGGGAGTTTTCAAAATGTTTTACCTAATAAATAGTAATTTTAATGAATATGTTACTGTTCGTTGTTATTATATGCCCTGTATGCCCTACAAAGAACATAAAACATGCAAAAAATGCATTCATTCTATCTGAAAGAAATTTTAATAATAGTGCTTATAGAGCATTTTCAACCACATGACTCATCACATGACCTTAGCAGCGGCCTTAGCAACAGACGCGTCGACCTACAGAAGGTTAATAGTAAAAAGAAAATAGCTGGTCGTGAAATGCTTCTATTGGAGCATTTGCAATCACGTGATCCAACACCTAGCAACCGCCGTAGCAAAATATACCACCGCACCTTAAAAAGCATACCTTGTGACATTAAATACCTTAGTGCAATCTGAATTAGATGTAAAACCCAACGTATATTATGCACATTTGAAATGAATGTTAAAAATAGCATATACAGCTTAGCTTACAAACAGTTTTAAAAGTAACATACAGTGTGGTTTTTATATATTTAACCTTATAACATTGTTTAAGAGAAATGCACATCCTTTTTTTTATGTTACCGATTTTTACAACCAAACTGTAAAATAAAACCTGCATCCAAAATCAAATACTATAAAACAGTCACAGGATAAAAAGGTTTCTTTCTATAAAGAAAATAGAGGAATAAAAGTCCAAACTGACGACACATGTTTCTTGATTCGGAACAAAAATAGTTCCTATTCTCAATTTATTAAGCTCATTCAAAGACGAACATAGGTATTAAAATCACGGTATCCTCCCTCATTATCCTATCTCCATTTCTAACAGAAACTTCAATTCGTTTTACCAGACCGAAACCTTCTGATATGACAATAAGCCAGCTCTGTATGAAATGTCCGAACACAAAGGCGAACCACGAGCGCCATTGTTTGAGCCGAAAGAGCCATCTCCCCCCCTCCTTGACGAGCCCTGACAGTGTGATTCCCGCTGGGGAGACACAACTTCAGGTTGTCCAAATCAGGGACATGGTCTTATTAGGGGAGACTCGCTGACTGTTCGTATTAGGGGCGAGTCGCTGGCGGTAATTTTGCTTTCTCCTGCATAAACGTTGGGAAGAAGTTTCAATCAGTGGTTGTGCACTTTGTGGCTGGTTTGTGATGGAAATGTAGCAATTACTTCCTATGTATACGTTTCGGTTTGTCAGATGTTGTTGAAGTTAATCGCAAGTTTTCTAGTTAGTGGAGTGATTTTATTGGAAAAGTTGAGGGATTGTGTTGTTGAATGTAAGAGCAATGCTAGATTAAAATTGTTGGATTGGTTGCAATTCATATGGTTAGGAATGTAATAATATGATGTTAAAAACTTTAAGTACGCAATGTAACCTCCACCTAAAGGAAAAATCTAAAATTAAAGCCTTTTGTGCGTGAATGCGAAACTCTTTGTTCTAATGTTACTATAGTTCACTAATTTAAATTTGCTACTTTTTTTTTTTGTAATTTCATTTCACGTAAAGGTTATTTTATTTATGACTTGTTTTAATTCATTCTAAAGAGGGGCAGAAAAACTTTAAATCTGAGGCTGTCATGCCAAATAAATGCTAAAAATGTGGGGGATACGAGAAATATTTACTTACTGTGCAATTATTTTGAGAAAAGGTTAACTGTAATTAGTTAAAAAAGGGAAAATCCCACTTAATTAAATAAAGTATAATGAAAAAGCCTATTAAAATGCTAAGAATATATTTCAATAACAATAACCGGTGAATTTATTCGCGTCATGAATGCTAACGTAACCATAAAATACCCTTCTGCGACGCTAGGAATTCCAAATCTAAATTCATCATTTGTAAAATTATCCATTTAATACCAGCATCAACAGTTAATTGGCAATCAGCAGTTTCTAACCAGAGGGTGGACACTAAAATCCATTAATGAGCACATATCTATTGATGGCCAGATACCATTACCGGTCTTGGGTGTCGGGTCCAATAATCGATTATATACTGAAGAAGCTTCCTGGAGGGGATGTCTGAATTGTACTGCAGGGGAGGCCCATATATAATCCGGTTTTATTTCTGAAGGTTTGCTTGGACTCTTGCTTCGATATTTCATTAGAAATGTTGGGATTTCTTGATTAAAGTTGAATAGTTTGCAGTAAAAATATATAAAAGGAGATAAAAAGAGTTAAAAAAGGGATATTGAAGCAACTTCGTTGGAGAGGATGTATTATACATTTATTAAATATTTAAGTTCTTATGAAGAAAGTATTCAGCATTGGAAATTATTTCAGAATATTTTTGGTTACTAATCAGTTAAAAACAGAAAGATAATCTAAGTAACTCTTGTTCATATTCAAAAAATAACGTTTTAACGTTGATGTTATGAATTTATATTTTTGAAACACCCCAGCTTTGTCATACTATGGTTTCCTGATCGCAAACTAATGGATATTTATGACATAGAATATTTGAATCCATAATACATATTATTTCTTTACTATTATAACTGATTGTGATTCATTACAGTTTTAAATAACATGAAGTTATTAATAGCTCTTAACTAATTCTTCTCCCTTTATTATGATTTGAGTACCCCTATTGATTGTCAATAACCTAACTTCAAGTATACATTGAATTTCAAAAACAATACATCCCTGTGTGATTAAATATCCCAATGTAATGCATTCCTCTCGAATATTCAATAAACGTAAGGAAAATTCTGCAATATTGAATAAAGTCAGTTTAAAACATTTTTAACACCAGCCAATAATTAATAAACCATTGTTGAAACTTCAAAACCAACCCCCAAGCATCATGATTGAAAGAAGTATCTCCCTCATTGAAACATTTTACCAAAACAACACCTATTCTTAACACGGACGCGCCATTTTCAGAATGCCGTCATCTTTTCGCAAATATTTTTAAGATGGCTGGTGGACAGCCAATAAAGTTTAGTTTGTAGGGCCCTCTTACAGAAGACTCAAAACAAAAGATTGCCTCAGACGAGACCAAACCAGACATCACAAAGCTGGCTTCAATACCATATGGCACATTACCGTTTCGCATAATAATCATAGTCCCGAACAATTTATCTTTCATTAACACAACGTAGCTTGTTTGTGCGAGGTTTCAACCGCAGCTGGTTTGAAACATTTCGGGCTATTTTTAACACCAGCTTAATACGGATATTGAAACGTGTCTTTTATTTTTTCAGCGTTTATCTGTGTGGTTGGTTCACTGTTAATTACTGGAGGAAACTAGGTCATTTTAGGCGGTTTTAAGTTTTTGTTACTTACCCAGGTGTTTTGTAAAAGGGAGAACTCATTTTTACGGGGTTCTTTCTTTCTCATCATCCAGCCCAGTAATTCATTTATGTTTGCCAAAGAGACGATGTTTGCTTTCGATAAAGTTTGGGAAACTCTAATATTTTGTGTCAAAAGTTTTTTCTATTTTTGTTGTCGATATAATTACTCCGATAAGAACCTTTTACTTCCTAATGCGGAGGGTAAAGTGGAAGAACACAAAATCTAATTTGCTTTCGAAACTAGGAAGAACCCCTGCTTAATTGATGTTAGTGAAGATAGTCATTTTTAAACACGCGATGGCTAAAAGTTACGAAAGCTTTTTACCCGTAATTATTCCCAAATGCGTTCCCTTTTCTAGGATTTATTCTTACTTTTTATTCTATTTAAGTTTCGAAAAATCATAATTATTTACTTTTTATGAAGTAGCCTTTATGTTTTTCTATTTAGCCGGTCTAATGAAAGAATATGCAACCTAACAATAATAAAAAATGTAAGTTTTGCAACATTATGCGTGGAACTCTAAACATCCTAGATTACACAAGCACATTTTACGTGAAGAAATCGTGATATTTAACATGCTAAAAGTTAATAATTTTAATTAATAATTTAAACATTATTAAATTTAATAATTTACTTAATTTAATAATTTAATCATTATTAAGGGGTTATAAAATACCATTGTAAAAATGGTAAAAAAAATAACGGAATACATTCGTTAAGAAAAATGACAGAAAATCAGTCAATAGATTATTTGAATTGACGTAAATAAATATTACATAGACTTTTATATTAATACATAAATAATTAATATGTACACATTATGTATTACATTGTACATCCATCTCCCGAGGCCACTATAAAGTCATAAAGAGGCCCGGCTTTCACTGCTAAATCATGCATAACTCCTGGAGTTACATATTGATAGACCTTTAAATCCATGTCGAGATTTAATTCGATATAGGTTAGGCAAAGTGAGCTTGCTGAGCATTACAGTTTATAGATGCGAACCGTATATATTTCCTTAAATGGTAGACCTATATCGCAATATAAAGCCTCGATTATATGTGCACGATATAATGAACGGCATCCTCACTAAGATATTCATCTTATTCAGCAAGGAGTATAATATGATGAAAAGCTTCAGTTACATATAACTACCCTTATTAAAATAGATTACTCTGTAGTTTAATAAATTTAATCAATATGTAAACTAAAATGCATTTTGAGATATATGGAAATCTCAATTTTACACCTGTTTAACTTTTATTATATAAGTTCTAAAGTTTCTTAGAAGTATAATTATTTTGTTACTATAGATTTTAAAGTTGACTAATTGTACTTCATTAACCAAATTTGGGTTAAATGTAAATGTATAAATAAATACTAAGAATGAAATTCACTGCAAATTTGCAATTTCCCAAAAACAACTTTAATACCATTTGATAAATTAAAATTTTAAGAAAATATGATACGTTCGTTTTTGTTCCTTAAAATTAACGAATGAGTTTATATTTTAAAATAGTATAAATAGTATTTGAAAAGAAACTTGTATTTTTAAGCAATGCATCACATATTTTGGTGGTAAAACCCCGCGGAGGTTAATTTACCTCCATAACTCTATGCTATACATACAAATATCCCACAAACTTACAACGAGTTAAATATCACTGCATGTAAAGAGACTAGGGATATAAATTTAAAAATATTTTTTTAACAAAGTTTATATATAATGATAAAATACTGCATC
Organism: Tetragnatha montana; assembly: GCA_963680715.1. Taxonomy (NCBI): domain Eukaryota; kingdom Metazoa; phylum Arthropoda; class Arachnida; order Araneae; family Tetragnathidae; genus Tetragnatha; species Tetragnatha montana. The sequence continues at coordinate 37,119,053 of OY796675.1, forward strand.
TTATAAGATTAAATAACCTACACATGCACGAAAAACATCATAAACAAATCATTGTTTTCTAGTTACATGTAGAATGAGAAATAATACTAAATAATCTCAATAATATATTTATTCATTCAAACTTGAATAACCTTTTGAATATAACAAATTCTTATTCAAAAAAATTTTATTTCAATTCAAATAAATTTTTACGCGTAATTATAAATTAATCGTTTTACTTTTTCCAAAATTTTTACACAGCATTGTGTGGGTGCGTCTAAAGCTATAAAGTAAATTTTACAGTTCATTCCACTTTATGAAAACATTAAAATTACATTTCTTAAAACTTAAAAGAAAAGAATAGGTAGCCAATCTTAGAAAATAAAAAAGCAGATTAAAATGTTTGAAACATGCATTTTTGTATCACAAAATCGATCACTCCTTAAGAAACGAACAAATTTGCCTTTCCCCCCCCCCAAATGTACTTTTCTTGACGCATTGAGACGTGTTCAAATTTCCCCTCCACGAATTCTCAAGACATTCCTAAGTATTCCAGATGAGGACTAGCTATGTTTCGATCCTTCCTCAATCGATGCCACCTCCGAAACTGCCCTCTTTTCCCTCATTTAGAATGTATTTCCTCTTCCACATCCCGATATTTTCATTTCTTCCGCAAATGTCGAAAACTTTTGAGAGGAACAAGCAGTCGGAAATGCGACTGGAGTTGAGATTAAGCCCCCAAAGTAGCGGAAAGGGACCCGGAATTTTATCAATTAAGAACCGAGTGGTAGGGGGAGGTTAACTGCAACTGTAACGGTGCTCCTGGCTGCTGAAACCCATCCGGGCGGAAATTAAAATATTATTTAGATTTTTAATGGCAACTTCATTTGGTTACAAAGCTTCCGGAATACAAGGTTGGGTTGCCATGGAGACAAAACTGTTTCGCTACTGTGTGTCGGCATTTAATATTTCTACTTTTTTTTTACGGAAATAAGCGAGGAGTTTAACAATGCCCTGGTATTCGGATAATATTTTTTCTTTCTGATGGAGACGGTAATGCTAATCGATAAGCTTAACTCAAAGAACTTTTAATAGCTGGGTTCTTATCAAAGTCTGCGCAAATTATGAATAAAGGTTAGAAATCAATGAAAATGTAGAATTTCAATACGATACTTTTCTCTTAAAATGTGTCCTACTTACTTTGATAAGGCTAAATCGTCATTTGTGTAAGAAAATCACCAATAACATTCAAAATATTTCCTTGGAATATGAAAAATTTATGTTTCACTACAGCTTTCGTTAAATTTATCTTTTCATCTGCATTAAATATGATTCATTGGAAAAAATATTTTCGTTTGTGCTTTTATTAGCTATTACAAAATATCTTGAAGGCTGCTATAGAATATGAAAAAATATATAACATTATATTATTCAGTGCAAATCTTTCTTCCTAAGATATATAAGAAAAGCATTAAGATAAGTAATGGTATAAAGAGCGTTACTTTCACCTGACATCAATTTTATGTTCCATGAAAAATTTCTTGGCTTTAACTGTTCTATATATGGATCAGTTAAAAATAAATAAATAATAAAATCAAATTTTTTATAGTAATAAATTTGGAGTAAAATATGCAATTTAAAATTAGTTGTTTTTCTGTATTGTTTATTTTATTTTAAAGTACATAAAATTTAAATAGTTTAATTATTTCATAGGACACAAATATTCTGAAATATTTTGGAGTTTTGGGCTTCCTCTATGCCTAAGGTGTTTTTACAAAACACATTTAGTTTGGCATTTCATAAAATATTAATTTTAAAAATTTAATAAATTAAGTTTCAGCACATTTTAACTCGGAGACAAACAACAAGTAGCATGCATTTAAAGTTTAACGTGAGTTTTTCTTCCTTAACTGTTACAACCCACCCAAACATAAAATAAAAATCCCCTGAATCTGCGAACCAGAACATGCATTAAATTAGATCTCATCCTACAATTAGTATTCCTCTACTATCAATGCTCAAATAAATACAAGCTGCAAAAAACGCATTTCTGTATTTAACGTAATTAAAGTTCACCTTCCTCTTGAATTATTCTCCCAATTATTTTTCAACTCGGATAGCGGCGCATCTCTCTTTTTTTATCCAACTTACTCTAATCAGAAGGTTCTTCCATTACTCATACGTAATTAGTTTCACAAGCAACTTCTTTCTCTACGAAACAAACAAGCCAGCCCGCCTCAAAAGTGCCGGAACCTGCGATTCCCCCAAAATGTGCTGAATAAATTGTTCCGCCTTTTAGCGAGTACATCCTCTCCTGCATCTGTATAAATATATATAAATCACGAGGAACGCGGGGAGAAAGCAGCAGGCCCCTTAAACCATAACTTCGAACTAAAGGATAAATAAAAGATGGGATTTCAGGCTTGTAGAGATAAAGTTTGAAGTCAAGAATGAAAGTTTTATTTGCCTTCGGCTCTGCAAGGACAGATATTCGGGGAATGTGTTTATCCGCAAATACCCGGCGGTCACAGTGAACATTTGATAAAGAAATATATTGCAGAAATGTACTGTCTACGCAGATGGACTTATCTGGAATTGAAGTTATTTTTCTTCGAGATTACCGAATACATTTTTTAAGCATACCTGAATTTTTATCACAGGGCGATATCGCATAATGGGGAGATGGAGCTTCGCAGGGGGAGATGTGTCGATAAAGTTTGCTCAGTGGTAAAAAAATTTATGCCGCATTTAATATTAAGAGGGGTTTGATATATTGTATCAGGGAAATTTTATCAGAAAGGATGGTGTTCTGTATATTTTTATGAATCTTTGAGAACCGTCTGGACAAATAGTAATAGTTAAGTGTTTTTTCACCAAGATATAAACTGAATCGTGGATTGAATATTCTGCCCTTGTCTATCAAATAAGAATAATATATCAAAACTGAAAACTAAAGTTTGTTGTCTCTCGTTATATTTTTATTTCTCATGAATTTTTATAATACACTACATATCACAACAATATGAATATTACATTCCTTTATCCTTTATTTCATTTTATGGTTTTGATTGAAAACTAAGTAATTGTATTGAAAATATTTAATGGATAGGAATGTTAATGTATTTTTTTTCAAAGCTCGGACAACTGATTAAAAGATAATTTTATTTAATTAATTCCATGCAAAAAATACCTTAATATAGTTTATTTCTACACAAACAGGAATGCACCCATGACAGGTAATTGATAAGATTCTAATAAAATTAAGAGAAAACGAAAGTATAAGGTACGAAAGTATAATATTATATTTATATAAGGCTTTTTTTTTTTCACTACGTAGCTTTGCTTTAAAATCACTAAAATAACCGTATTTTTTTTTCTAATTTTATTTAATCCAAATATTTTACAAAATGTTTTGAAGCATAAAATATTTAATAGGATCGCATTCTTTGATATTTTTTTGGATGATATTTAAGAGTACTTATTTAACAATTTTGTAGTAATCTTTTAAACTACATAGTTCAAAAACATATTTTTATTAAAATTTCTAGATAATGTTCAATATTTTAATTATGTTCTATTAAGCATATAAAACATAAAAGATAATTAAACATTGTTTAGCACCATGCATGGTTTTTTTTTTTAATTTTGGATTTCTCTATTCTAAAAAAAAAGGTTTTAGGTGAACGGTTTCAAGAGAAAATGAATTATAAAATTTTAATGAATGAATTTTAATTACTCATCTAAACGATACATTTCTAGTATCAAAATGTCCAGATTCTTTCGAGGATGTGCAGTGAACTATTGGATTTTTTTTTTTAAATCTCAATTTTAAAATATTCCCATTTTTTTAGATTGATTACGGATAAGGTCGCAGTTACAAAGCAAGTATTTTCGAGGCACTTATTATGCAACCAATTACAACTACCAATTGACACCATATTTTATGATGAAACAATTTTTTTCACGTTTTAAAGAAGTATTTTATAAATTAAATATCATTCACAGACTAATAAAAGTATTCAAAAATCGTACAGGTATGGTATTTCATACTAAAATTTCACACATTTTGTCAGAAATTTATAAGTTTTAGTCTGATAATCGAAATTAATTATAAATATTGTTAGTCATTAGTTTTTTTCGCCTTAATATTTTCAATGGCTTTCAATGGAATTGTTTAACAAGTCTGGGTGAAAAAAATATGAATGATAAAGTACTAGGTATACTAACGAGTCAATAGAGAATTTTCAATCACATGACTTGGACCTAACAACGGCCTTAGCAACAGAAAATGTTACAGTTTTTTGCCCTACAGAGGTTAACTGTTACAGAAAATGACTAGCCGTGGAATTCTTCTATTGGAGCATTTGCAATCACGTGATCCCATACCTAAAGACCGCCTTAGCAACAGATAAACAACGGCCTTAGCAACAGTTAAAAGCCCTACAGAAGGTACACAAAAAAATAACCGGTTGTGACGTCACCTGAAACCACTCTATAGGTAGGCGGTTAGAGTCCATTGTTGATGTTTTGTTCAGAATATCTATACTATTAAAATCCGAGAGTAAACAAACGTATGTCCGTTTGTATGTCCTTCTATCTCCTCCGAAACCACTGAACGCAGAAGGGCGCCCGAGGTACCAAAAGACGGCAAATGACCCAGGGACGCCGAGTTGCCCATTTTCATTCCGAAATTCGAAATACTTTTCGAGATATTTGCGTTTTTCTGCTCTTTTACGCTTATTTCTCCATTTCTCTACTAGAGTAGATCTGCTTGACTCACTGTTGTAAAAATGAGATGAAAACCACTAAATTAAATATTTTTAACAGGAAAAACTCGATAATTGTCGATTTAAAAACTCCATCAGCTATGAAAACGCCAAAATAAATTCAAATAATTTATTTTCAAGCGTTATTTTCCTTAATTTTAAGATTTTTTCCTTTAAAATAAAAATATTTATGGAATAACTTCCATAAATTGTGACTGGAGATATGGAAATTGGAAAGATACGGTTTACTAGACTTAAAAATTTACTAGGGCTTTTTATTATATATTATTTTTACTCTACTAAAGTAGATCTGCTTCACTCACTGTTGTAAATGAGATGAAAACCTCAAAACTAATTATTTTAATGGGAAAAATCATATAAATGTCTACTAAAACTATTTTCAGTTATGAAAACACCATAATAAATTAAAATAATTGTTTTAACATTATTTACCTTTATTTATGATTTTTCCTTAAAATTAAAATAATTGTTTTAACATTATTTAAGATTTTTCCTTAAAATTAAAATATATGTTACGGGCAATGTGATAAATTCAGTGGAATTTATGAATGAAATTTATCACTTTGCCCACCTCTACTTCCGGCATTATTAATAATGCCCGATTAATCACTTTGCCCCCATAACATATGTACTATATGAAAAAGGGAAAATTTCATAAATACAAGGAATACTGGGATAAGAAAGATTACCGGGAACACCGGGACAGGAAATACATATAGGAAACACCGGGATAGGATCTTAAAAACCTGTGTAGGAAAAATTACCGGGAGCACCGGAATATGAAAAAGGCGCCTGGTATACCGGGAGGATTGTAATTGCTGATATACAAAATTAGAAATGTATTTTGAGAAAACTTTTTTGAATTTTTTTTATTTATAAATAAAAAAAAATTCAAAAAATTTTTTGGAGTATACTCCACAAGTGCAAGGCTGGAAAAGGTGGCAAAAGTGGGTACAGAATTTTTATTGAATTTCTCTTTCTCATATCGTTTTCTTCTCTAAAAATATAATATTACAGTATGCATCGTGAAAACTAGAATTAAAACTTAACTCGCAGCAACGCATCGGGTTGCTGTTCAGCTAGTTGATTAATAAAATATGTTTTAAGGAAAACATTTTGATTTAATTATTGATTAGTTGGAGTTAATAAATATTCAAACTTTCAAGAGAGTTTTATTCATGGAGATAAACTGTGATGGTACGTTTGGAAAGTTGGTTGATGTTGTTTCGTTTGCTAATTTTATAATAATATGTTTTACAAAGTGAGTTAAGTTCTGTGAGCCGGGTTTGCGAGGACTAGCTGAACAGCAACCCGATGCGTTGCTGCGAGTTAAGTTTTAATTCTAGTTTTCACGATGCATACTGTAATATTATATTTTTAGAGAAGAAAACGATATGAGAAAGAGAAATTCAATAAAAATTCTGTACCCACTTTTGCCACCTTTTCCAGCCTTGCACTTGTGGAGTATACTCCAAAAACGTTTTTGAATTTTTTTTTATTTATAAATAAAAAAAATTCAAAAAAGTTTTCTCAAAATACATTTCTAATTTTGTATATCAGCAATTACAATCCTCCCGGTATACCAGGCGCCTTTTTCATATTCCGGTGCTCCCGGTAATTTTTCCTACACAGGTTTTTAAGATCCTATCCCGGTGTTTCCTATATGTATTTCCTGTCCCGGTGTTCCCGGTAATCTTTCTTATCCCAGTATTCCTTGTATTTATGAAATTTTCCCTTTTTCATATAGTACATATGTTATGGGGGCAAAGTGATTAATCGGGCATTATTAATAATGCCGGAAGTAGAGGTGGGCAAAGTGATAAATTTCATTCATAAATTCCACTGAATTTATCACATTGCCCGTAACATATATTTTAATTTTAAGGAAAAATCTTAAATAATGTTAAAACAATTATTTTAATTTTAAGGAAAAATCATAAATAAAGGTAAATAATGTTAAAACAATTATTTTAATTTATTATGGTGTTTTCATAACTGAAAATAGTTTTAGTAGACATTTATATGATTTTTCCCATTAAAATAATTAGTTTTGAGGTTTTCATCTCATTTACAACAGTGAGTGAAGCAGATCTACTTTAGTAGAGTAAAAATAATATATAATAAAAAGCCCTAGTAAATTTTTAAGTCTAGTAAACCGTATCTTTCCAATTTCCATATCTCCAGTCACAATTTATGGAAGTTATTCCATAAATATTTTTATTTTAAAGGAAAAAATCTTAAAATTAAGGAAAATAACGCTTGAAAATAAATTATTTGAATTTATTTTGGCGTTTTCATAGCTGATGGAGTTTTTAAATCGACAATTATCGAGTTTTTCCTGTTAAAAATATTTAATTTAGTGGTTTTCATCTCATTTTTACAACAGTGAGTCAAGCAGATCTACTCTAGTAGAGAAATGGAGAAATAAGCGTAAAAGAGCAGAAAAACGCAAATATCTCGAAAAGTATTTCGAATTTCGGAATGAAAATGGGCAACTCGGCGTCCCTGGGTCATTTGCCGTCTTTTGGTACCTCGGGCGCCCTTCTGCGTTCAGTGGTTTCGGAGGAGATAGAAGGACATACAAACGGACATACGTTTGTTTACTTGTAATCAAGAACAAGATTAATAAAATATGTTTTAAGGAAAACATTTTGATTTAATTATTGATTAGTTGGAGTTAATAAATATTCAAACTTTCAAGAGAGTTTTATTCATGGAGATAAACTGTGATGGTACGTTTGGAAAGTTGGTTGATGTTGTTTCGTTTGCTAATTTTATAATAATATGTTTTACAAAGTGAGTTAATTTCTGTGAGCCGGGTTTGCGAGGATTGCGAAGCAATCCAAAAGGTCCTGCTAAGCAGTTTACTGGGGTTGGTGAGCGATAATGAAAAGGGGACGGTAGCCCCCGATTATCTCAGTTGTTCATTTATCTATCTGTGCATAATGTTAAAGAAATAAATAGATTGAACTAAACATGTTCCAAAATTTGTCCCTTACGTTTTCTAACTTTTAATAAAAGGTGTTTTTTCCATCACAAAATAAAAACATACATCTTACTTTTTAAAAATTTCTTAAAACATTAAAAGTTTAATATAATTATTTTAAAATTACTTTATCTAATAAAATGTTCCACGCATCCATAAAAATTTATCACAATTATTATTAATTCCAAATTAAATTCTAAAAATGTATCATTTAATAAATGCCTTAAAATGCTGATTATTTTGAACAATAAGTTTTCTATTTTATTTTGACACTGTTTAATTTTTTTTTATCTATTACATACTTTATAGAAGCCAATAGAAAGTCTTATTTCAATCATAATTCTTTATCAAAACATAACACACATAAACATAATTATTATAAGTATTTTGATTTAGTGAAATATAAATTGCAATAAATGTCGATATCAGCTCCCCACATTAAAATCTTATTAATGGCTCAGTATCCAATACCCTAATCATTCGAAACATCTGCTTAAGAAAAAAAAAGTTTCTTTCTCAAAAAGAACAAACATTCCTGAAGACACTCTTTATCTTCAAACCGCCCAGGCTGCGACAGACACACCAGAGACATATTTTCAACATCTGCGTTGCCAAAACGCAACAAAAAACTTTCGTAATTATCTTAAGACGTTTTGATTCATGATAGTGTCGTTGAGAGTGTTTGGAGCTGCGAATAAAAAGAGATCCCGATTTTGTTTTACGATTTCAGAATGAAATATAACGCATCTGGGGAGGAGGAGAAGGATTGGATATGGCCGCGCAACAAAAATGTTGAAAGTAAAACAGCAAATAAGTAGAATTAAAGAGTGGAAGAAGACGAACATCTTCTGAGAATTTCGTCGACGTAAGAAATCGAAAGAGAAGTTCCGTTACGCCTTGCTTATCAGGAAAGAGCAAAAATTGCTTTTATCTCAATTCTATACTTTTTTTCTCACGTTGGCATCACAGGAATAAATCTGCTTTTTTACGAGAGATATCGCAATGAGAGTGTTGTTGTTTGTGTAGTTTTATTGCTATAAAGATTAGAGTTGGAAGTATGATGGTGTAATGAAAAGGCTCTTTCTGTAATTCCCAGAAATTATACATTTATCAAATCAATACCACTTCATACAGTTAAAAGATAGAAATAATAATTTAATTGTAGCTTGTAATAATATAGTAAAATACAACCAGAAAATAAATGAATTAATGTAACAACAGCGTAGAATATTGAATATTATTCAAAATACCATTAACATAATACATTGTTTGCTACTTTATATACTATACAAGTAGCATAAAACTTAAATTTTAATATATACGTGGATGTGACAATCCAACATCTGTGGTAAGTCACACAAAATCTCCCATTACAATCGGAGCATCTAAAGAACAAAAGTGTATATCAGGATGAGGATTTAGATTTGTTCAAATATACCTATCATTTATGTTCTTTTATACTGGTATAATGTATTTATTGATCATGTACTTATATACACTTGTTTATAAGCTATTGGGCCATCTATGAAGCTTATTAGGGTTTGTTTTCATAATGGTCCCACGCATAATTATTTTCAATACCAAAAATTAAACTAGGTAGGTAATTGACTTTTGTATTCTTGTCATAAAAATTCTTAAATTTTACTTTAACAGTATATTAAAGGTATTTTCCCAATTCAGAAGTAGATAATAAAATCTTTAGCATTGATAAAAATGAGAGACACAATACTTTCTCAATAAACCTAATAAAACATCATACGTGAATTTAAATAGTAAGGATAGCATTACCCCATATGTTTTCGAACAGTTGAAAGATTAACAAATTTTGAAAAACATGCAAATCACGCTGTGGATTTGCATATTAGACGTTTGTTGAAAAATTAAATTGTATTAATTTCTATTCGTGTGATACGTTAGCTAACTGTACATAAATTATTATCAAAATAACACATGGAATTAATTATGCATGATGTAAAACACATAAAATATAAATAATGCATTGATGGAAATACTTGATATTATTTCTTCAATATCTCTCCCCATAACCCCAACTAATGAAATGTTATGAATATTCTCATCCAAAACAACATTCATCAAATCCCCTTCATCAATACTTATTTTCCTTCATGAATACAAACATGGTTTTGCTTCAGAAAAAAGGGGAAAGAGCCACTATGAATTTAATCACCCCAAATACTCCACCTCTCAAATTAGCTTCCATATTTGCAGTAATTAAATTCCCCTCGTGGGCGGAATCGGCAACATCTCCATCGTCTAAAACACAACCCCGCAATCTTAACTCATTTCTACTTGATCAGGGCACGACTTACGTCACTATACCTCACATCCGCATCAGGTGAAGGTTATTAAAGGGTACAATCAATCACTACATTAGGAGATTATACGCTTTCAGGGTCTTCCATCCCCTCTCTTCTTCTTCTTCCGAAGATTTTTTTTCCCCCGTGCACTTCGTTTTTCATTCGGTACTAATTTTCCAGATGGGGGCCCGGCGCCTTTTTTCCCTACCCGTCATAATCCCGAATTTAACTGCAGGTAGAAAAAAAAAGCACGGGAAAAAATATAAATGGAAGGAAAAATCGAAAAAGACATGACGGGTCTTAAAATTACGTTCTTTTTATTTCCTTTTTTTGTCGCCAAGCCCATAGCCGGTAATGTGATTAGTTGGCTCCATATGAGTTGGATTTAATTATGGTTATTGAGGAAGAGGCTCTCTAACTCAAATCAGGTGAATGAATTGGGAGTTACCGGGGAAAGCCAGTTCGTTTCCTATGGGGCTTAAGGCCGTTGCCATTAGGGTTAAAAAGTGGCAGCGCAATACGACTAATTAAATATTTTTAATTAAAACTTTGGCGAGCGATTTCTGGGCGGAGTTGTTTTTTAGGGAGGTTTCGGGATTGTAATCTGTATCCACTTAGTTAACTCGGCGTGAAGTTAAAAAGAGGTCAACGCCTAAAAAAACTGTTAGTATAACTAATTAATTTAAGTTAATTTACCGTATTTTTTTCAAGGTGTGTTAGTGCTGATGTAAAACTCGTTAAGGATTTTTTTTGCGAACCCCGCCTCCTGGAAACAGTTGTAAAATTTTCAAACGTTTGATGTATTAGTGATTTGCATGTTATATCTATTACGCTTATTTAATTATCAATTGGAATTTACGAATTAAATTTTTTAAGCCTCATTAAAAAGTATCATTTCAAAATATTTTAGTTACATAAATTATATAAAAAATTGACTAGTATTGGTGAATTTCGGAAAATGCGTAATAGTCATTCTTGGCACCTGTTTCAAGTAAAATTCCCTTCAAACGTATATTTTCACATTATTTGTAAATAATTCAGCGCGGTCTACTGTAAAACCATATGAATTGTATTCTGCTAAAATATTCTAGTAGAAAGTACATCAAAGATATTGACATGTTAACAAATATTTCAATTAGAGTAGAAAACATAGCGCATGCTAAAGTATGTATTTATATAAATACTCAAGTATATAAAAATGAATGCTTTCAAGGCCGGAGTTAGAATAATGAAAAAGCCGTGGTCGAATGGATGATGGTAAAATCTACTACTATTAGATGGTACTATTAAGTATGTTTATATGTTACGGGCAAAGTGATAAACCAGGCGTTGTTAATAATGCCCGAAATTGAGGCGGGCAATGATATAAATTTAATACTATTCCATCATTGAGTTATTTATACCTTTGCTCGAAATACGCGGGCATTATAGCATTTATATTTATTGGAATATTTATGAAAAATAAATTAAGTACATTAAATCAATGACTTGTAAGATTTAAACAGTTAGAGTAGTATTGTTTTGGAGTTAATGCCCACTTTAAACACTAAAATATTTGACAACTTTCCTTCTCGCATAATCCTCCCTAAAAATATTTATTCCCTGAATTCACTTTAAGAAAATGATGTGACTGATAGTAAATATAGTTCTTAACTCCATGAATAAACTCCAAACTGTCTTTCTACCGAAACGTTTGACAAACTATTCTTTCTCTGCCAACCCGAAACTATTTGCCTTTCATGACTGTCTTCCTGATGAACCGTGAGCACATAAGAGCGTCACCACCGTCTACAGACGCACGCAGAGGGGAGCACAAACTGCCTTAAAGAAAATAATACCGGTCGAGTTCCTTCAACAAAATAGCGATCAAGCTACACACCGGAATATTCCATCGCATGTAAAATCAGACGACAGGCAAAACTTTGCGTGACTTTGAAGCTGAATCTATCCTCGGGTTTTGTTGTTGGTGAAGAAAATGAGGTCTTTTGAATCGTCTTTTTGGGCAGGTCTACTCGGAAAAGGCATCCTAGCTTTCTTTTGTAGCATTTGTTTCGTGGGATCATGTCTGTATTTTTTATGAGGCAGAAAGTAAACTGAAAAAGTCCTGAGAAAAACTTTTTTCCAGAGAGAGAAATTTTATAAGGAATACTTTTCTTTGCCAGCGAGGCATGTGATCTCCCCATAAGGTAAAGGCGGAAATACCGATATGCCGTCTTGGATCTTAAATAAAACATGCTTCAGATTATGCGGTAAGAGTTCAAGCAATATAAAATACGTCTTGGTCGAAAATATATCTGAAGTCGGTTTTTGAGAGTTTTTTGTATTTCCGTTCCAAGAGCGAAAGGTAGATACTGTGTAGATGGAATTTCTTACATATCCACCTAAGGGACTGTGTTTTGAGTTATCATTGAAATACTGTGTATGTACTAAAGAGAATTGAATAGTTTAGAGAATTCCATCATTCTGTTACATCTATAAAGTTAGGAAATAAATAAACAATTTAATAGTACATAGATACTACGGTAGTAGGTTTTAGCTTAGACTTTTAAGTGTTTGATACCTATCAAAAATACATATAGTATATATAAGTCTTTAAAATATAAAAAGCGTTTTACAGTTTGAAAGTTCTTTTGGAACTTTAAAACATAATTGATTTTAGTATCTAATAAAATTTTCCCATTTTTCAATCTCGATTCAAATTTAAAATATAGAAACTAAAAAAAACGCGATTTTTACTTACTAAAACATATTTATAAACTATTTTAAATTAAAATCAGCTTTAAAACTTTAAATTACACACTTATGATGTTTTACAGAAAACCCTTTATTTTAAGGCTTTTCGTATTTCCCAGTAAATTAAAAAAAAAGATATTTTTATTAAAACCAAAGCGGTTTTTTACAAAAATGTGTAAAGAATAAAATACATAGAACTTTAAAATTCCCTTGGTCTGTTCGAAAACGAGTTTTATGGAACACTCTATCACTCTTAGTGTCAAGTCCAAATGGAAAAGTCATCCGGAATTTCGGGATTGATTTCTGGATTTAGAAGTAGATAATGAAAGCCTTTTTTTGACGTTCAAGATCTTTGATATACAGGTACAGAAAGTTATAAATCTTGTATTCAAATATGCATTTTTAAAGAGTAAGGTTAGCGTATTGTTTTGACGTTTTTGAGCTAGTTTCATTATAGTACGGGAGCCAGTGATATATTTTTGTGTTCCATTTTCGTCTCAAGCGATAATTGGTGGAATGCTTCATGGAGTTGTATCATAAAGCCTGGTGAACGTCAGCTGCTTGTCCGTGGGTGGGTTGAGCGGTGGTGGCCCCCCAAACACGTAAAAAAAATAAAATTTTCAGTCATTTCGTCCCGGCTAAAAATTTGATACATTATAATACACCCAATATCTAGAAGAAGTGATTATTTTTTATTATAATTTTGCCATTCTACGATACCTTAAAAATAAATATTTTTCAAGGAACTCAAATTAGGGTATTCATCCTCCATTGAAATGGAACCTATTAAAAACAATCATTTAAAAAAAAAAACATATTTCAAAACACAATTAAATGAATAGATGCAAAGAACACTGAATGAGTATCCAATTCAGAAGCTATGGACTACAGCTACTTCAAAGCATTCTGCTAATAAATCATTTTCTAAACAGTCACATTTAACAAATAACTCTCATTTCCAGACTGAGTTCCAACAAAATCATTAAAACACATCCAAGGCAGCTAGCTGATGAAGAATACGTGCGATTCATCTAACTTTTTGTCACCCCGCCAGCGCTAATCGATCTCGGCTCCCCCGTCATGTCCTGGGCATAACTCAACGCAAATAATATCGAATCGGGAAATCGCGCTGAATTATTTCACCCTTTGTTTTGATGGCCGTAGCTCATTCCTGCTGCCATCGATTGCAAAATCGACCGAGACCAACAGTCCATTACTTTCGGCCTGGCGATTACTACCTTCTGCATCGGCAGCCGATTGATGTCTCTTTCATTAACCCCCTTCTCGCCCACGAATTACGGCCGGGGGAGCAGCTCGCCCCACAGTCACTCGCATCTCTTTCTCAGGTGAGACAACATGGGATGAAGCATGGGAAGAACTAGAGGGAACGTGCGACTGCAAAACTGTGAAACTTTTAGGGGAGTCCAGGGTTAGTTGGCATAGTTTTTGTTTCTGATGTATAACTATTTGTCTGTAATACTTGGAGAAAAACTCCTTTATGCAATGGTTAGGTTAACCTTTGGAATAAAAATAAATAAAAAATAACCAAAAAATTAGTTCAAATTTAGCTCTCGACATTGCCAATTCGCCCCACGCCTCACTATCGGACCCTTCTTGATTCCTCTATGTAGCTTTTAAAGAAATTTATTTAAAATTTTCCGGGAAGTTCCAGATATTGTTCGATTATGTGGTGGTCTTTTATTTCTTTTCAGCAGCACTTTCGTTCTTTGATAGAGATTTGTATCTCCGTAATGTTAAAAATGGGCAATTTAAGGAACATTTATAAAAAAATCTATTGAGTGAAACATTCCAATTTTTTTACTGAATATTCCTTAATCTATATTACATACTTTGACCAGAGTTTGTGTTATTCTGATGCCTAGTTAGTTTTTAAAAAAATGTTATCTGCATGTCTGTGTGATTTTTTTTAAAAACACTAAAATTTCACTACATTTATAGCCATAATTTAAGTTCAAATGTTTTGTTTGAAAAAATCCTTGGTCAAAGTATGTATTAGAGTATCAATAATAAGTGTACAAAATTTCAAGTAATTCTATACAGTAGTTTAAGAGAAAATGTTCCTTATAGAGCAAAAAATACAGTTTGGAGAAAAATGGATTTTTGTAAAAAAAAAAAAAAACGCGCTTTGACAGAGGAGGGAAGCTATTTTCAAAAAACAATTAAAAATACTTCCACAACTGGTAGAAACATAATTTTCACATCATTGGAAGCGTAAAAATTCATATTTTAAGAAAATGTAAAAACTGAAAAATTGATTTTTTGGTCAAAAAACGTGAGCCTACCCCCTTAAGAGAAGTACACCTTCTTTTTGGTGCCGGTCGATATTGATGTCGCTCTAATATCTATGCCAACTGACCTCATACCAAACTGGGCCAACCAGCCCCACGGCTATATCTAAAACCAAATTGATTTCCCACAATCCGAAGCATTTTAAACTTAAGGTTATGATTCTTTCGAAAACTATCACAAGCAATGTTTTAATGCAATTTACGGGTTCACCAGATGAAAAAAAAAAAACCTAAGGTTGAAAAAGTTCGCTCATCAATGAGAAAAACAAATAAATTGGGGTTTTACTGCGTAAAATTTCGACAGAATTCAATTTTAGAGGAAATTGTATTTTTATGCACTTTTCATCGAAATTGCAGTGCGCGCTAGCTTCTTTGAAGAAGTAAATAAAGGCAGATTTATAACTAGTGCCGGCCTTCCCTACAAGAGTGCGAGGTATAATGAAGACAATTATACAGTGGTATATGAAGCCTCCTTCATTATTTAAGACCTCTGCTACTTGTTATCACGTTTCCCTTTAAATTTATGTTCAACACGTTTTTTTTCTTTAGATTATCAATTCTTTCCTCGTTAGTTTTTACTTTATTCTTATTTTATCTTAACTCAAGTTACCAACCAAGAGTAGATATGCTTGCTAAAATACCATAGAAAGGTTGATTTCAAAGTAAAGCAGCTGTAAGTATCAAACTATTGATAAGGAAAAACAAAAGACGTGTCCATAATTTGACCACTAAAAATTTGGAGGAAAAATGGCGATTGCCTTTGTAAATATAACTTTTGAAATATGGTTATTTAAATAAAAAAAAGTGATAGAGATGTAATAAACCTTATTAAAATGCATTAGATGCATATTCATTGAACAGTTGAATGTGATTTGTACCTAATCATAAAAATTCAGATTCTATGTTTGGAGGAGAACCTTTTATGTTAGCTCCGACGAACGAATAGTATAACTTCATTTGTAATTTGAGCTTGGAGCTCAGCTCAATGTTACACTTAATGATGTAAAAAGCCAGTACTTTCAGGTATAAAGCACCTTGAAATATTCGAATAATCCAAACAGCATTTTTCACACGACCAAGTTTTGAGTATTCCCAGACACCTAAACATATAATCTGCATAATATAGTACCTATAATAAGCTTGTGATATTTTCCAATACTCAAAACACGAACATTTTCCCCATTACTTGGTAGTTATACTGTGCCTATAATCTTTATTTTGTTAACTTTAATAGCCCAGAAAATTTAGGATGAATTAGAGGTAAGTACCTACCTCATTAATTATACCATCCACTGAAAATTTCAGAATAAGATCAATATGAAATCGAGAATTTCGAATTTTATCATTAAGGATTTTGTAAAATGTCCCGAAAGTTTCACCGAAGCTTCTTTCAAAATGGCGATGCTGATCTCCGCATACTTTTTCAAAGAAAATCTATAAATTTTGAGTACAAAGGTAATTGAAACTGAAGAACTTATGTTCCTTTTCACCTGTTTTACCTCACTATTGTAGTGTCCAAATGAAAATACTCAAAACTAATTAGAATGTTTTTAGAAGTTCTAGTAATAAAAATTTTTTCACAAAATGTTTTTTGAGAATTTGCTCTGTTACAAAATTACCAAAATAATTTATTTTAAGAGAATTTGCATTTAATGTAAACGGGTATTGGGTAGATAGCTCGGTCAGTGTGGAGCAGCTAATATTTTCAATACAAATTGCTAGTCGACTTGTTTTTATGTTTTTTTTTTGGGGGGCGCGGATTCCGAATATTAAAATATTAAATTTAATTCAATGTGGAAACCCGGCCTCATATTAAAAATTGAAAAACATCGCAAAGTTTTTTGTTTTTGAGAATTTTTTTTCTTTTTCTCGAAAACTACAAAAGTTTCTTCAAGAAACTCCAGAAGCTGAACCAAATTCGTAAAAAACTGCACTGGACAAGTTTGATTACCAGACGAGAAGTTTTGGCATTCTAAATAATAACTTTTTGCACGTCCTTCATAAAAGTGAAGAGCGTCCGTTTTCACCCACTTTATAACATAAAAAAAAATATACGTTTTACAGACTAGCTTTTTATAACTAATTTTCTGTAAAAATTTATTTCAAGAAACGTCTTAAACATATTATGTTATCTTATAAAGGAAGAACGAACAAAGACTTACAGCCATATTCACAGCCATCAACATCGGTGTTAGCAGCTTTTCAATCAGCTTTTCGACGACTCTGATTGGTGGAATCCTTCTTTGACCAAGTATTTAACACAGACGCTGATGGCTGGGAATACGACTATAAGAACATAAATGTGTATGGGGACAAAGTGAAAACAATAAAAATTTCATCCTGGACCTTATAATCAAAACGAACACCCCCACCCCTATAGATGTGTTACCCGTATTTACATTACTAAGGCATTTTAACGCAATAAAAAACTAAACTACAAAATAATAATATTGACGCGCAATACAGCTCGAGAAAGCACTGATCTCCATCTCTCCTCTTCGGTCTGAACATAACGTCCTCCCTATGTATTTGTATCTCCACGGGAAAAAGCGAGTGTGTGCCGTTTGATGGGATTTAAATGGTTGAACAATCGCTTTGATGATAAGGAATCGCTGTTGTTTTTGCAGCAGCGGATTGGGTTTCAATAGGACTCCTGATCAATGAGAGTTGGGAACAATGGGGCTTGAAAGTTATTTTGATGATCCCGAATTCCTGGGCCGAAGGAGGTGCAATGAGCGTTAGGAGGGAAGGTGGGGCTAAATGATGCGGATAAGAGAGGCTGAAATGCAGTTTCTGGAGTGGGGTGTTACGAGATCCTTTTAATGTCGTTGACGAAACCCATAAGAAGATATTCGGGTTCTGTAGTGCTACAGATTTTGGGTGGTATTAAAATTATAGTACACTGGATGCTTCAATGATGTTATTTGATGGCTAAGAGTGTACTGAATATTTATCTAGATTTCTGTTTAGTTGGGTTTTAGAAAAATGTTTCATTGAAGTATAAAGTATTCTCGTTGTTAAAGTATTTTAAATTTAAACACAAAGAATAAAAATTCGCCTACTTTTAGTTATGTAAGTGAATTATTACTTTGTTTGTAAATTAAATATAAGATTTAAATTAATTATCTGAATTATAATTAAATATAATACAGTTTGTTAAGGCACATAAGCATGCTGGTTTCTGATTGGTTTCCGAAATTGTCCAATCAGGATTGGCACGTGGCGACTGTCCCGCAGCGGCTCTGCGCCTATATATTAATGATCATGATTGTTACCTTTTCTGCTGCTGTTACATTGTAAATCGACAGTGACTTTATTATTCTTTACAAGAAATCAATTTAATTTTACAAATCGACTTTTCATTTCAACATAGTGAACAAATGTTCGTGTTTTGCTGTCGTTCACTGAAATTCTATTTGAGTTCTTTTTCCCATACTAAAACTCGGTTTATGTACTTAATTTGAAAATTAAACATTATTTATTTCTTTACGAGTAAATTCTCAAGTTTATTTTTTCTTAAATTAATAATAAAAATTTAAATTTTAAGCATTTAACTAGATTCAGAATCCATTTAATATTTAAAAAATCTACGACGTTAAATGTTCTTATTTCTTTCCACTAAGGATATATATATATATATATATTTTTATTGAGGTGTACTTGCTTTTGTGAGTCCCATTAAAGAGTAGTTTCTTGTTCTAACTTTTATTTTTAAATATTAATATTTTCATTAGGTTATAAAAAATTGGGTATTTACGTATTATACCGTCAACCGTTCAGCGACTGTTTAATTCAGCGGCACTGTAATAGTAAAGTCAATGGGATTTGATAACGTTTTCGGGTTAAGCGCGACGGGATAATACGTAAGTACTAAAAATTGTATTATATTACATTATTCATAAAAATATAGTCTTTTTCAAACAAATTTAAGAAAACCAATAGTTTTTAATATTTAGTTTTTCTTTTCTTTTCAACTCTTTAAACTCTAACCGTAAAACGAATAAATGAACCTTAAAGAAAAGAAAACCCCGTCGTCAATTTCGTCATCATCTCTTTTTCACCCAACCCTTCCAAAAAATCATTTCAACCCATTCATCCTCGAGAACAATCCCCGATAGAAAAAAAAAGAACCATCCAACAAAATACAACAGAACCGTCAAATTTCCAGCAGTCAGATCGAAATTTTCCCCAATTCCTTCCCTTCATCGCGAAAGAAAAATGATTCCCCGAAGAAACCCCGGTTCTCGGGCAAAGTGTTACCCTTCCCTTCCCCAATGCAAATGGATATATACCCGGGTCGCCATTTCCTCTGCCCGAGATAAGTTAAGTACTCGTCCCCTCTGCTTGAGCAGGCAAGTGTCAGGGTGGTTTCTGAGGGATCTCTCATGAATAATAGACCGTGAGTGGATCATGCGAGGGCAGTTTCTACCCGGGCGCAACAATGTGAAGGGGGATGAATATAGGGCTGCTGCGTGCCTGGAATGAGAGGAATAAATTTTTGGTGTCGTTCGGGGGTTGTTGTGTGTTTCAGGATTGAAGGGTGAAGGATTGGATTTTTGATATCGCGATGTCTATGTGATTGAGAGAGATGTCCTTCGTTTTTCATGCATCACAGTGATGCTAGGTAATTTGTTAATGTATACCAGTTATTATCAAATAATATTAGCGAATGTAAAATGTGTTTCTGATGCATTTGCTTATGAAACATCAGTGAGCCATTGTTTTCTGAACTGTTAACCCTAAAAAAGCGCCTAATATTTACACACTGGACACAAAGCTACCAAATTTTTAAAATGTGTTTCTTAGAACATCAGAAAAGATGTTAGATGAGGATGAGGATCCATATGAATTAGCAGCCATCTTGTATTTCATGCGGACCATCAGACCTTTCTATATCTCAAGATTCATTGGACATGTAATCATAAACTGAGTATCGAAATATATATTTTTTGCGTCTACAAAACCAACCATGAGATTTTTGAACCATCAAAAGATCAATTTAAATAAAAAAAAAATTACGCCCTCTATAGTTTTCTTCGTGTACATTTAACTTGAATAGCTCAGTTCAATATTTTAAAAGCTGACAAAAAAATGCCAAACTTATAAAATATGTTTTTGATACCATAAGAAGTAATTTTTTAGGGTATATTTAATAATTTTAGGGGATTAAATTAAAAGGGGATTTAGAAGGGGATAATTTAAAATATGAATAGTTTATTTATATATAATTTTAAAAATTGATTTTTAAATTTATATATAGAGCATTTTCAATCACATGACTTGGACCTAACAACGGCCTTAGCAACAGAAGATGTTACAGTTTTTTGCCCTACAGAGGTTAACAGTTACAGAACATGACTAGCCGTGGAATTCTTCTATTGGAGCATTTGCAATCACGTGATCCCATACCTAAAAACCGCCTTAGCAACAGATAAACAACGGCCTTAGCAACAGTTAAAAGCCCTACAGAAGGTACACAGTTAAAAGAAAATAACCGGTTGTGACGTCACCTGAAAACACTCTATTAAAAAGAATAATTTCAACAAAAATTATAAATTGATACTTCTTATAGATTATCTTCTTGACCGGTAATGTGTTATGTCAAAACGATTTCTCGAACCTATTACAACTGCCAGGGAAGTAAATGTAACCCCTTCCGGCTCTTTATAAAACTGTACTTAGATGGTAAAAAATAGCGACCATATTTTTAATTAGCACATTTCAATATATTAATTGTACCCAAAACATTCCCATTCACAATTTTTATGCTGATTTTAAAATCTGGGTATTATTTTGTTTTGTCTACATGGGTCTGGTTTGGTCCAGAAGAATAACAATTCAACCGGAACCACAAAGCCAACATCCTGGCCATTGTTTTAAAATCAGCGTCATTTCCTCCAACGGCAAAGGTTTAAATAATAAAATTATGTATTAATCAGACTGATATTATGCTTGGTTACATTTGACACTCCCTGTCAAGAATACTTATACTTAAACAAAAGTATCCGCTTAAAGGTATCTCCACTTAATCACTGAATACCCAATTTATACGTTTCGTAGAAACTGAAGTTGCTTCCCTACTCGTTTGATACCCAATTAGATGCATTTCAAAGACTTTAGAATAGATCATGAATAACTCATAGAATGCAAAGAGAATAATGAGAAGCCTTAACGAGATCCCGTTTTGAAAGATACAGATTGCATCTAATCAAAATGTTTAAAATAGATGCGTTACGAGAGGTAATTATAAAAGAGTACTACTTTAACGGATGGAATCCAGCTTTTTGGCATGTATTTATTCACTCAATTATCATTTCAAAAACAGTATAAATAAGAATCGAGCTTTAATGCTTCAATGCATGCTAATACTGTTGATAAAAAGCTATTAATTTTGATTATAACGCTATTTCATGGGCGATTTACCTGGCAATGCAATAGGAAATAAAAGACGAGGTAATGGGTTATGCTACTGGGAATTGCTGCATTGATTTCCAATACCATTCGTGAAGCAAGAAAATTTTCTTGGTTTTCACCTTTTGCTTTTTTGCGTTTCTTGGGATTTTCTTGGATAAACGAAACGAAAGCCTTTCAATGATGATTTTTTTTCTTTAAAAACTTCTTGAAACCATAAGCCGTCATTCGAAATCTAGTTTTGAGTTTTTCATTTGCTTTGTTCTTAAGACCTATGTGCTTTGGAAATCCATATAATCCCGAATGTATTTTGAAAAACTATAAAACCTCACATATTTTCACACACAAGAAAATACAATTCCTTGAAAATATGCCTTACTCGATTTAAATGCCGCTACATTGCTCACAGCAATTAGTTAAGAAATACTAACGTAAAAAGAATTTGAATGAAACACAAGTACTATCATACTTAAAGAATGACTGAAATTACTAACTAGTTTTCTAGGATAAAGAAACACTGCAAATATTTAAATTTCTTGGATACTTTTCGTACTTTGCGTTTGAAGTAAGATGTAAAATGCACTAAGATAAACGACAAATGTATATTGACAATTGACTTTCAAAAACCTACTTTCTCCGAGGTGTGTTTAAAGCAATATTATAGTAAGTGTTTTCTTACCCCTTCAAAATAAATGTGTACTCTAACCTTCATCATCATTGTCTTCAGTCAACATCGTGGTCATGGCTTTAGGATGAAACAGAAGAAAGTTTAAGCCCAGTTTATATGTGTGTTACAGTTATTTAAATTAAGTCTGAGTTAGGAGTTTAAACAAGTTTAAATAAAACAAGTAGTTTTATTTTGTTCTTGAACTTTAAAAAATGTAGCTTGTTTGCTAAAATATCTAATACTTGGATGCTAAATTTACCATACCATATAAAAAACACCTTTCTACTGCATTGGCAAATGTACTTGGAAATAAATATTATTTTTTACTATTGTAATAGTTTCACTGCAACAATTTCTAATACATGTGAACAGATTTGAAGTTTTCAAAACATAAGTAGTTAATTTTAACTGGCTATCAAAAATAATGCAATAAAATATATATTTAATATTATTCCAGTTCAATATTTTTCGCTATTATTCTTACTTAAAAACACGATTACTTTCAGATTCAGATAATAAAATTTTTAAGCTACATTATATTTTAAATAGCTAATATTTCAATTAGTATTGAAATTGCTTAAAATTATGTGTTTTAATAATTTTATTAGGTTTAAGTTAGGACATTGATATTATTAGTTAAGTGGTCCAATGAACCACCTATACAAGGTGATTACATCTCAACTGACGATACTCAAATGCTTATAGCTCCGGTTCTACTGAACGGATCCGAATGACAAATATATGTTATGTAGATCATGTGCTGAAAGTTTTTTGCAATAACATAATATTTGCCAAAAGATGGCGCTGATAAGCTTAAATGCCTATTGGGCTGATAGGGTAATTTTTATTAAAAGTAGAACGTATCTTTCAAAACAATCATTGGTACACAAGAAATATGCCTCTGAACAAAAAAAAGTAAAGAATGAAAGTAATACTTATCGGCAGCCTCATTTGTTTATGGAAAGCAAAGAATATGCATAAGAAATTTAGGGCCATCTCTAGGCATCTAACATTTTATAGCAAAAACATCGAGAGCACGACCTAAATATCGTATATTTAAAGTTTCACACTGATCCGTTTAGTAGAAACGGAGATATGAGCCACTGAATACTCATAGTTTATATTATAAGCACCCCGTACCTTTAGAAAAACTTGAAATAAGTTATTATATTTATTGTTTGTAATACTTATAGCTTCTAGTTTTAACCAATGTTTGAAGAGGGAAATTTAAAATAGGTTCCACATAATTAACCTTACAATAAATTACAAGCAAGTTTACTTTTCATGTATTCATCACTTTCGGGTCACTAGTTTTACTTTCATGGATACAACGAGAACAAATTACAAGTAATGGAACAAAAACCTATCGTGCCACACGTTAGGTTAATAGCTCAACCATGAAACCAATCACGCTATCTCCCGTACAGACTAGTTATAAAACAATATTTTGAGGCAAAAAGAGATAAGCGTATCGAAAGCTTGATTAATTATCATCGTCCTCTAGAACTTTCTGGAATGTTCGATATTTTCCTTAAGAACTCCACCGACTCGGCCACGACAAAGGATCACTTAGCAAAACTTTTTAAACTAAACGAACTCACGGAGTAAGTGTGGAACTTTTTTTTTCTCCACCATCGAAAGATCAATAATGGTTTACGAGGGCGAACGTAAAGGAAACTAAAAGATCTGTTAAAGTCTTGGGGAAAATGGCGTCAGATAATTAAAGTAAGAGAAAATAGTGCTGATGCAACTGCCCAATATTGTCCATTGGGAAGACTATTCCTGCTTCCGCAAGTAGCTTTCTTTTAGTCGAATAGTTTGTTTCTTATAGTCCGTGACTCGATAATTATGTTAAGGGAATTAAACAACGATTTTCTTTCCTTTAGAACCTCTTTTTCAGTTGGCGGATGTTCCTTCAATCAGCCCAATAGAAAAAAAAAAGATTTTGTAGTCGTCTCAAAGTTGGAGGGCAATTTCTTTGACTGGCTTATATGTAATTGCTGACTTTATTGTTCTGGTCAGACAACACGGCTTAAAGTAAATCGCTTTAACTACTTTGGTTAATAAGAATGAAGATTATATCGTTGCTTTATTCTCCAGTTCTTTTGGGCACTCTATCAACAAATAAAACCGAAGGATGTTGACTCTAGTACCTTATGAAATTAAGTTATAGACTTAGGAAGATAAAAATTGAGTCATTTGTTTCTGTATAGTGCTTAATCTATTAGTGTGCTTTAAAGAATTATCCCAATAACTAAATTAGTTGCAAGTATTATTTTACTTTTAAAAATTAGAAGCCTTTGAATAAAGGTTGGAATTTATGGTAGAGAAAAGTTTAACTTAAACAGACGGAAGTATATAAAATGTTTAATTAAGTCATAAACATGGATTTCTCATTAAGGCTAGTTAAACGAATCATTTTTAAACTATTTTTCTAAACTTTTCTATCAGGAATAGTTCAAATAAACCTTGCATAGATATTTTGACTGTTATTGTCATACATAAGCTACTAATATTATATTTTGTAATATTTTTTATTTTGGAGGCATTTTTAACAATGGAATAATAGAATACCACTTTGTTTATGATTACTTGCTTAAAAAAGTAAACTGTTTTTAAAAAACACGAAGCCCTGGAAACACGAATCCAAGTTGCACAGCTTATATAAAAACTAAATTAACCTTTTAAGAATGATGTATAACTGCTTTTAGTCTAAAATGGTTTAAAAATTATAAATTCTTAAATTTTAGCCTCTACGGCATTGTTACTATTTGTACAAACAAACAAGAACTTCTTTAAAGGTAACACAAAAACTAGATAAGAATATAAAACTACTTTAAACTTTTACTACATCTGATAAATGTTATGCTCGGATTTATCACCAATGTTTAGTTTAGAGAACAAACTAAATGTTATGTTTCGAGAACAAACTATATGCTCATTTAATAGGGACATTTTCATAGTATGTATGTATCTAGCTCGGAGTCTATTCCAAACCTAACAAAATAGCACACTTCTTTTATTCTGAACCATATAGTAAGTATGAATCAGATCATTCTTACACATTTCTAAAAGTTTCTTTCTTTCTGTAATACTGTTTCTATGGAAACTTTTATAATAATATCCAATCATTTTTATAGGAAGCAAAGAATTAAACATGAAAATAAAGCATGAAGATGACAATTTTTTTTCGATGAATAAACTAATTTAAAAATGTAGTTATATTGTGTTTTATTATGTAATGATCACTTTAAAACTCTTAAATAACCGTTTTGCTCGTTTTCTGAAGCAAAAAATGTGGTGTCATTATTTTATCAAAGATATCTTTTATAAATTATACAGAATAAAAACTCCATCTAAAAGTTAGAGGATGATATATCGTTTGAAAGCAACTCGGGAATTGGTTCTCGTATCATACGTCTAAATAAATACCCACTGAAATAAGTACCGCTCCGTACGGGGAAAATAAGTTACCAATAGAGTGGAGTTAAGAACGTGCCAGGCATAGCAAGTGAAAAGTGAATTAGAGGGACGACTTTGTGCATACAAGATAAAATTTTCAGGCACAAAGAGCTCATATATTTCTGATGCTTTTATTTCAAATTCCAATCGATTTCAAAGGTAGTGTCAGTAATGTGTATCCAAATTCGGTTTGGCAAGTTCAAGAAATGTTTCAATTTTTATTTTCATGTCTACGTTGCCGGAACTCTCTGAGAATAGTAACATCTGGGGATGCATCAAAACAGATTAAGACTTCAGACGCTATACATTTTAAATTCCTTACAGAGTAAGGTGCTTACTTAGGAAAGAATTTGAAGTACAGAGAGAATCACATTCCTTTTACACTATATTTATTTAGTATTAATATTTTCTTCAATTTTAAAATATTGTTCTTACATAGAAAATTTCAGCAATTGTAATTCCGGAATGTATAAAAATCAGATGTCATGAATCTTACTGGTATTAAACGTTATATAAATGTACAATGAAGTACCAAACACAAATTCATAAAAAAATAATAAAATAATTTACACTTTACATGCATGACATACATAAATATGTATGTGAGTTAATTAATATTATTAGTAGCATTAAACAATTACTAAATCGGTCTTGGATAAAATCTGCTTAATATTTTACGAATGTTTGATTTTAATAAAAATGTTTAATATACGCTTTTAATATGAATGTAATGTAATCAAATTATATTTTCGGTGTTATCAAAGCTGCATACAATATTATCATTTTATATTTCTTTAATACATAATTTTAATTAATTTTATTTTTATGTATTTTATCAAAAAACACATAAATATGAATTAATTGTATTAAATAAATAGCAACATAATTATCACTATTAATAAATACCTACTATAAATACAATAAATTATTATTCCCATAAATTTATTATTAAATAATAGGTAATACTATTATTTATTTCATATAGAAAATATAGGTTTCTATAGCTATGTATAAAAATTACAACGATCTGCACTATTGTTTTTGACAATCCCAACTTTGAGCGCCCCACCTTATAAAATCGCTTGATTCCTAAGATCAAACATTTTTCTGGACACTCGTTTTGTTTGAATATGCTCAACTACACTTTATATGAAGGAAATAAAACCATGCCAAATTAATGGAACAAGGATATAGAATTAGTTATTTTCAATCTAATTCAAAAACATAGTTCGTAATATAAGAATATTCCTCACTTTTATTTTGAATCTTTAATAACCTTTCACATTTTCAGTCATTATTACAATTATGTATTATTTTTTACAATCATTAGCCCTCTCTTAATGTTATTTGAAATTATTCCTACAGACACAAACTTGTCTAACATTCTTTACAGCATAAGAGTATAAAATATTTATTATCTATTCCAACAGAAAAGCCCACACGCATTTCCTTTAAGAATTCCGTCAGGATCAATTCATTTCCAACGAAACATTCTCAAACCGCTTTTATATGAAGCGATCATTATTTTTCCAGGAGCATTCTCGTGGCTGGCCATTAGCCAAGACACTTGACCTGTTTTAAACTCTATAAGCCAGGTAGGGAGTTTAGTGCTTTGCAAACTTTGAAGAGATTTAATGACCATTTTTCTTCACTCTCCAGAACACAACGTGGTTTTTGCCACTTATCTCAAAGCTCCTGCTTACATTTTTTTTTCCATTCCGAAAGAAAAATTCCGCAGGGATTTGATAATTATGTTCGAAATATTTCCTGAAAGGTACATCGTGCTTTGCTTCAGTGTCATTCTTATGGAGATGCATATTGAACAGCTGTCTAAATTTTGACTAATTTTGAAATGAAAGAAGGAAAATTTACGGTTTTGATTGATGGGTTATTTAGAATGTGGCTTAGATTAAAAAGACGAGAAATAAATTGTTTTTACAAATATTTTACACCAGAATAAACGGTTAGAGTGATATTTTGCTGAAGCATACATATTTCCATATCAAGTTAGACCTTAAACTGTATGACTGTTGCGGGCAATGTGATAAATCCGGGCATTATTAATTTTGCCAGGTCATTATAAATAATGCCCTGGAATTTCGGGCCGCCATTATTAATACTGCCCGGATATGCCTCCGGCAATATTGATAATACATAGTATATCACTTTGCCCGTAACATGGATATTAGTTTAGAAATTATGGATTTAATCCTTATAAGTTTATTTTTTTTTTTAATTTTTTCAAAAGTTTAATATATATTACGTGTAGTAGTATAGTACACTGATATATATAACTTGGAATTTTCACCTCAGATGTACAAATGAAAAAAATTATCAATACAAATCAGGTGTTAAATTCAAGTTGTATGACTTATGTTATTCAAGATAATTAAATTATAATTATTTGAATTATAACAATTTATGTTATTCATGTTATTTTATTAATTGAATAATACCGTATTAGTCATATTCTGGTATACATTTATTTTTGGTGTTGGACTCATTTCTTAAAATGAAATTACTTTAAGGAAATAATAGACCAGTTCAAAAGAAATTACGTCAGCCATCTCTGTTTTTTAAATAAATTTATAATATGGAAAAAAAATTTTTAATCAAAGTTAAAAGTACGTAAAAATAAATTTTTACGTACGAGAAGAAAAATATATGCTAAAAAATGAAATCACAAAAATTAGCCGTTGCAGGCTAGTCGTCAACCCTTTGTTACTACGTAAAGAGAAATACAATTTGCTATTCCCAATCAGAAATAAAACTAACTTCTCTAATTAGAGAATTTCAGAACATAACTATTTCTCCTCAATCGGTTCAATGTCCTACTAAACAATCTAAGTAGAAATAAGTAGCCTCTATGTATCACAAGATACTTAAGATAATCTTGTTTTTAATCCTTCCCCCATTAAGACTAAAATAAATCCTCCTAAATCTGTTTTAAGTACGGAAATCCAATTACAGCAATACATCAAGCACTTCAAAACACATTTTTCTTATGTCATCGCGACCCATTCTACACCAGACAAAAAACACATCTCAATTAGAAATTTATGGGACCTTATTTTTAGGCACGACACATGGGATGTATTTTTTACGGCCATATATATTTCAGTCCTAACAAGCCACGAATTTCGTTGGAATAAAAGGTAATTTCGGCCGAGGCAGGAGAGAAAAGGATTTTCTCTTGGCCATGTCTGGTACAAGGAGTGATGAATTACCGGTCCTATGTCTGTGGCATTCGAATTGAATCCCGATTGGAGGTAGAACATACAACGCCGTTGCCATTCCACCTCACGCAATACAAAAATCACGCATTCTGCCGCCGCTGCCATGCGCCGAAGAAATGCTTAACGATTTCGTCTGTTCCGTACAACCATTCTATTCCTCCAAATATACGGGGCTTGCTTCACGCTGTTGATGGATTTTCTGGCACGACATATACGACTGTGACTGCAACAGCTACGC
Source organism: Tetragnatha montana (assembly GCA_963680715.1). Taxonomy (NCBI): domain Eukaryota; kingdom Metazoa; phylum Arthropoda; class Arachnida; order Araneae; family Tetragnathidae; genus Tetragnatha; species Tetragnatha montana. The sequence continues at coordinate 37,148,179 of OY796675.1, forward strand.
TGCTTATTTTATTAATGCAAACAAGCAGCAGATGATTGGATCATTCAACTTTTAACAAATAATCGACCTGTGCGGACGAAGCTTTAATATATTTCCATGAGAATAAGGAGATGCATAATTTATGTAGCCAATAGCCATTCAGTTATACGATTCTATTACAAAGATAAGCACTTAAGCAGCAGTTTTAGATAGCACATTAAAATCTTGTTTGACAAGCTACTCTATTATTATTACATCGACTTATCTGAACAGTCAACTTAAACGCGAGTTTTTATGGTTTCATAATAAGACTATTAAAGTATTCTATGGTGAAAACAATATACATAATTTTAAAAATTAATTAAGTTTGATCCAATTGCTTTTTTCATATTTTTGAAGATTTTTTCTCTATTTGCTATATATTAAGTTATTTTAGTGTGGGGAAATAGAATATAATTATGAATAGTTAATATTAACCAGATATGTATCTGAGACAAATTTTCAGAATCATTGCCAACCTTTGCAGGATTTTTTGTAAAGTACATAATTATAGTTTGAAATTTTAGTAAATAGGTAAATAACTTACAAAGCCCGTACAAAATAAAAGTGATACAAAGAAAATTTATATTTTAAAGCATAATTGAACTTAGTTGTCCCTTAATTAGGATAAATTTTACAAGTTAAAATCAGTTAAAAATTGAAAAAAAAAATAAAAAAAATTGACACGAAAGTGGTAGGGTGGTTGTGTTTAATTGTACTGAAAACATTCGAAAGTTTCTTGAATAAATTAAAATTAGTACTTTAGTAATCATGTTTCAAACATCAAAAATTGACATTTAGAGATAAATTACTTTTTGTTTATATTGGTCACTGAGAACAGTTTTGGCTATAATTTCAATTTGGAATTTTTATATGCTTTTTGTTTTGTAGTAAACAGGAAAACTTATAGTTTAACATATGATTTTATTTCAAAATTCTTTCAATTTTAACAGTCCTGTGACCCCTTAACTAAGGCAATATTTCAAAGACCCCCTTAAAATGTATTGCATCAAAACATGGATTGTGAAAGCGTACGTAGTAATTTATAACATATATTTCAAACAATATTCCATATTGTCTAATCTTGATCTTTCAAATTATTTTAATATATATAACCTTTATTATGGTTTTAGAATTTTGCCTCCGATTAGTAATGGAAAATCTATTAAGGGAATATTAGTTTATATTTCATTTTTACCCATATTTATATACAACCATGTTTCGATATTATAATAGAAGTTTAAATATTAAAACCATGTAAAAACAACGTATTTTCACAAGGATTAATTACCCTAATAAAGATGAAGAGCAAATTCTCCACTTCGATATAATATTTAAAAGTATCAGGTAGTTTTATTAACGGGTCACCCATTAAAAATTTAATAAAAGAGCACAGCTTTTTCTTTATTTTAGGCTGTAAGTATTACCCAGAGTGTTTTTTTTTCTCTTTAGATTAAACGAAAGTTGAAAAAAAAAACTTCCCCAACCCATTGAATGATGACAAGGACTGAGAGTGAAGAGCATACAAGGAGAAGGGAATTATCAGTTATTCAACTAACTGTCACCTAGTTAAAATAGTTAAGGTAAGGGTAAAGGTGGAGTAGTCCTACATAACAGTTGTTAATTCAAATTTTCATTCCAACATTATATCCATTTTCTATCTTTTCTGAAGTATGACTGCTAATGAATCTTGCAACAAATGTTTATGCTCACTAATTTTACAACAACTTCTTGTCCATACCTTGTTTTTTCGGAGGACGAGTATATTCAATATTCATGCAATATTTTGATTTAACATACAGGTATACTACACTAAAGTTTTAAATTTTTTTAAAGCTTTCAATTGGCTTGATTATTTTAAATTCATTCAAATTTTCATTAACGAATAGGGTTCTATATTTTTTAATCAAAATTTATTTTTTAAAAGTACCTTTAATGGATTTATTGTTTATTTTTTAAAAAACATTACTATATTTTGAAAATTTTTGAGATAATGAAAATAAATTTATGTATAAAATCCATCAAATTCTGTAGGCTGCATTTTTTAACTATGAGGAAATTGTGTATGTTTTATTGTGTACGGAATATATAACATTGATTTTATCTAAATTCTTAGGTTTTATTGTGTTGAAAGTTTCAATTAATTATGTAAGAATAGCTCATTCAAAAAAGTATTCATAACTTAAAATTTTATAAATTTTTCTTCAACGAGCATTTATCTAATAAATTAGGTTTGGTTCCAATAAAAACAACTGTTGATATATTTTTTATTGAACCAGAAAAGTACTATATGCGATTCTCTAAATAGCATTCCATACTGCAAAAATGTTTTTTCTTTGTATACTTAATTTTTCATTGCATAATTTTTTTTTGTTGTATATATATGAAAATTTTCCGTTTGCTCCAAAAAAGTTGAAAATTCTTCCTCAAAGGAATTTAGATTTTAAAAAGTCACCACTAAACGAATGAATTTTAATAAACACTATTTACAAGTTAAATTATTTTTGATGCTTACGTTCAAGCCAATTTTCCACTCTAGCTACTATATTTGCCTGTGACATGACAATGGTTGTTCGGATATATAAGTTTATTTTTTTAACAGTTATTGTTATAAAAGCTTTTCATAGAAATGAGTATAAAAAAACCCTCTAAAGTTTCTTAAAATAATGGAAAGTTTCTCTCCTTCGAAAAATAGAAAAGCAAAGAAAAATTATTTTCCGTCAAAGTACCGAAATTTACGGCAACAAAGCTTTCAATTTATTTCTATTACCTATGAAGAAAGAACGTTTTACACTGAACCTAAAAAAATATCCCAATTTCATTCAATAATGTATTTAAAGTTCTCCCTATTACGGTATAAAGCAATTCTCCTTTAAAACAAGAGAAACATCCAAGACAGAGAGATAAACGATTTTTTAAGTATTCACCTATCAGTCTTCTCTTAATTCTGTTGTCAATTTATCAGGATAATTGACATTTCGCAGACCGAAAATTGCTATCGGATAAGGCCCAATTACATCGATCCAAAAGGGGTGGGGTTCTTCATTTGCCAAGACACCAGAGGGTTCCCAGAAAGACACTGCGGGAACTGAGATTGAAACAAAATTGCAAGGTTTCCCTGTCGTTTTAATCTATACGTTGCTAATGGTTTTCTACTAGGTGAAATGCCTTCAACCCTTTTGTAAAGTCTTAAGGCTCCGAAAGTGACTCACTTTCTTTTGGTATCATGATTTTTTATGTAACGGAGAAACAAGGTATAAATTTATACGATTTATGTGCAATTCATACGTTGGTTCTCCGTTACATTTAGTTTGCACAAAGTACTACTTTATCTTTATCATGATTTTTACTTTATACTTTTTCAAAGGGATAATGCCTGGTGTAAATATAGGTATAGTTCATAAAAATAAGAGTACAGCACTGATGCTGCACACTTTGGGACCCATTCATGATTCCCCCATCCCATTATGACCCATTTATGATGTTTTATTCGAGCATCTTCCAAATTATAGATCGTAATATTAATAATTAAATATACTTAAAAATGGGGTAATATATAAGCATAAGCTTGTTTTATGGATAATATTGAAGTTAATCACTAAACTTCTTTAATTTTTCTTAACCTATGAAAAATATATAATATAGTAATCAAATGAAAAACAAACACACAGTAACAATCCCCTATTTATTGACTTCACAATTTTATCACCGTTAAATAACTTTTTTTGCAATACTTAAAATCATATAGATGACTTAAGAATATTTATTTGAATTAAATATTACTGTATGATCTGTATGAACTGTACTTTGAAGGTTAAAAAAAATTATTATGAACTATGAACAAATAAATAAAAATATAATTTATTTATATTTTATACTAGAACTAGCTTCGAAAAATATTTTATAATTATTTTTAATTTACTGGTATACGATATTTGATAATTATATCTATTTATTTTCATATGTAAATGGGTAAAGTTTTGATTTTAACACTATAAAATAAAATCCTCTCAACAGATTATATTCTTTTCACCGAGAATTGCATAAAATATACAAAACCTTCTTTAAAACATACACCGTCCCAGATTGCTTTTTACTAATGCAGAAATATTTTCCCCTGGAGCAAATTAAGTAGTTTGTTGTAGTTTTTCCTTTTTCAATTAATGCTTTCTTTTCATAGATAGCTTAATAAACCCGATTGTTCTTGCTAGAAATTCTTTGGATAGTGATATTTTATTACATAGCTCTTGTTTTTCTTCAACGCACTAGAAAAAAGTGAGATAATTGTGCTTCTAGAAATATCAGAAGACTCAGTTAATGCTTTAGAAATTTTAATTATAAAATCTCAACTACCAAAGAACTTTTTTTGTAGTTTATTTTTTACCCTATTAGATGGTATCCCAGGAGTGAGTTTTCGTTTTATTAATTGCGTCCTTTCTTAAAATTAACCAATTTAAAAGGAAAAGCATTTCTTACACTTTTCATTTAAGCGTAACAGAAAATTAAATAGTTTAGTAAAATAAGGTATTAGTCCTTAGGTGACAGAGATATTTTTTTTCAAGTAGGTCTTTTAGAAGGGTGTTTTGTTATAATAATACAAAATTTCGTAGAAAGAGTTTTGAAGAGGTTGAAACTTTTTTTCGTTATATACAAGCATATTGAAGAAGTATATTATACACAAACAGCTTTTTGCCTGCATATAATAGTGTTGAATTCAATAAACTGAGTGTGGTAAAAATTAAGAAAATCTATGAAAATCAGTTTTTAATAGATCCATAACATGAATTATTTTGTACGTACTTTCAATAGTTAGATTATAATTAACACTTTTTAAATTTAAAAACGTTTTCCCTAAGTGAAGTTTCACAATAAAATTAAACCTTTGAAATATTCTTATATTTTTAATTTTACATGTTCCTTTTCTTTTAAATAAACTTTTCATTAGCAATGAAAAACATAAAATGGGTACCGCATGGTACACCGCATATTTCTTTAAAGTATGATAAATATCACAGTTTGAGTATTTATTAGGGTATTTATTTTTTATATCTTTCATCAAAGAAATGCCTTAACCTCTTATTCTATCCTCTGAGGTTCCTTTCTCTTTCAAAGTACTTGCGTGATAAAATGTAATAAAGAAAACATCTATCATGTCCAAAACATCTGCAAAGACAGGTGGAGTGAAAGAAAAAGAAAGTTAGAAACAAGCACTGAACCTGGAATTCAACTGTTTTTTATAATAAAAAAAAAAGATTGCAGGTATTCTCAGAAAAAGAATTATCAGTGATTTCAGTAGTACAAGGTATTAGAGTTCATTGGCTAAGCACAAAATTATCTTTAAAATATCATATAGTTTTGATATTCTTTTATAATTTATATTTAAAGAAGTATATATTATTTCATTCTGAGTATTACAATAAACATGAAAAATTTCTCTAAAATTTTGTTTTATTGGATCTAACTTCGTTAGTTTATATTTTTGAAAGAAATATTTTTTTTTCAACCTAATAATAAGATAAATAAATAATTTCTTTTAACCTAATAATGAAGAATTTCTTTTAAACTTTCCAGTCCTAGACCACCCGAGTTTGCCATTGAATCCTATTGAAAATTCGAGGACGGTAAGGACTGAAAGAGTTAACCGCTGAGTTGTTTTAAAATTTAAAACCGTACTGACTTAAAGTCAAACCACATAAACGAGAAAAATACATATTTTTACCCGTAAATAAATCTATACAGGTACAATTTTAACAACTTATTTTATCTCTCTAATAATCGTTAGTTGTTTTTTGTTATCCCTTTCAAAATCTCCTTTTTGTTAAACATATATTTTTAGCATCGGAGAACAAAAAATACAGATTAATTAAACAAGAAAATGATCTATTTAATTTTATACTAAAATTGAGTACACTATTTTAAAAACTATTTTTAAAGAATATTCTTCTAATTATTATCCATTTTTTAACCTATCTTTTTAAAATGGTTTTATAAATTTTGTATCTTTGTTATTATTATTTTTTCAAATATAAAGTTTGACAACTAATAAAAAGTAATGTTGCTATAGATTAAACTTGGAATCCAATTATAGTGAAGTTGTAAACTCGTAATGTTTTTAAAGACTTTTCCTTTAAAGAAAATTTGAACTTACCTTGTGATTGACATGTTGTCAAACTCAGCAGAAATATAAGAATGACAACCATTCTTGTCAAGCCCATTTTCTTCCGTCTTATAATGTAAGTAAAAACTTCCAAACATGCATAGTAGTTCAAAACTTTTTTAAGTTTCTGACACTAATCTCACTGAAAATCCACTTTAGAAAGTTTTCGATCTTCAGCAAGTTTCAAGGTAACGAAACATACACACTTATAAGCTAATGTTCCACTGAGAACTATTAACACCGCATATAATACACATAGTTTACATCTAGAAAAAAAAAACGCGCATGAACAATCACTAACCACTAGTGTGAAGAGTTTGTCTATTATTCTGTATCCCAAGTCTCACCAACAATGCAAAAACACTACAAGGCCAGCCACCGCAAGGCGAACATTGATTTCTAGTTTGCGGGTGGCATCAGTTCAGCGAAGGGGTTGCGATCCAGTTCCGGCCGGGGTGAGAGAGAGACTGGAGAGGGGGCCTGTCCGGAGTCGTTCCGGCGACTCCAGCGCCCTCAGGTGGGGTGCGAGGCTTCTCTTGTTCTTCTCGCGAGTCCGATGATTTCTTCTTTTTTGGGTGGCCGCTAGGTAATGAGACGGGGACTTTTCTGAAGCGGGAGGGTGCCGAGGATATTTATTATTTGTCGCGCGTTATTTACGGCGCGTTAAGTGTGCTCCCGGAAAGTTGGGAGAGTTGAGAGAATTAAGCTCGAGAGGATTTTGTTGCATGCCTCGGATTGTTTTCTCTGTGGAGTGGGGTTTGGGGGATGTGAAGTGTCTGATTAGCCGAGAGTTCTAGCCTCCCGTTTGGAGTTGTTTCGGATGGGTTGTGTCTGTGGAGAGCTTTAAATGTGAGTCATAAGTGTGCTGTGAATTTCAGTTAAAGGGGGAAGGTCAGAGTCAAGGTCAAGAGGTCTTGTTGAACGCCGTGTGCCACTTAAAATCAATTTCTAATTCGGAATTCACGTTGTTCAAAATTGCCTGTGAAGTATTTAAACTGTTTCAAAATAGGAGTAAAGGCTACGTTTTCATAGAAACTAATAAAATATAGTTCGGTTTCAATTGATTCGGATAATTGGAGTTCTACTGTATGTGAATAGTTAGAATCAATGTCATGAAGCTATTTTTCCATAGCGTGTGCTGTCGCTGTGACAATGGAATGGAAAACTCTGTTAACATTTAAAAAAAAACAGGTCTATTTCATTGTAACCGCAGTGTATTTGATGATGAATTAAGTTAAGACCGTGAAGAAAATTTAGATGATCAATAGTATTCAGATTCTGAAGCATCCTTTGAACCAGCAAGGATTTCTGCGATACATCAGATATTAGCCCTGTCCCTCTAAGGCCAAGTGAACCTTGTTTTTTTCTCAAGCAGGTTAAGCAACATTCCTGACTGCTACATCAAATCTCTATTAGAAAAAATGTAAGAAAAACAAAGAAAGGAAACAAAGGAAAACAATCCAGTAAAATATTAAAATAAAGATAAATTTCAAGCTGTGATGAAGGGCCTTTTCTAGATTCCGACCATATTAAAAGCATCTTCTGGACCTTCAGGGGTATTTGTAAAACCATTAGCTATTAACCCTCACCCCCTAATGCCAATTGGACCCTGCTTTTCTCGGCCACCAACATCAGCAACATTGTGCTGACTGCACCTCCATATAGAAATTTACTTTCAGTACAGGAAAAACAAATTCAGACGAAGAATCTCCGATCCATAAAAAAGTAACAAGATCGGGATATTTCTAGCAGTGATGAAGAACCACTTCAGGATTTTTCCAAATTATCAAAAGAAGATCCAAAATGCCGTTTCTGCTCTTCGCGGTTTTCTGAAGATCCTTATGGAGAGAAATAGCCGAGTGGTAATAAACTTTCTTGATGGTGCCACAAAGATTGCGGGCATATTAGGAATTATTTTTTTGTTGCAATTTTTGCTTTTTATACAGCTTAATTATTTTTTTTGTAAAAAATCACTTTACTTTTATTTTTTGTGGAAAAAATCACTTCCTGTGCTCAATTTTAAAATGTGACAAGATTGTTAGTAATATTCTATGCTCAAAAGGACCTACTTTGTATATTTTGCATGATAAATTAATTCATTTCAAGAATTCGTTTGATTTTCGATGCGTATGCCCAATACGAGACTATCTCTTAGGCTGATCGCGCACGAGCAACTTTTGTCAAGGTGCCAAAGACAAAATTGTTGCCTTGGCTATTGTAACAAGTTCAAGTATTGGTAGAGTGCGCGCACTAGGCGACGTGACACTTGGTCGATTGCCAAGAATTTCTTCATAGAGAGATCCATTGTTTTCTAGTGATATTTTTGATACTAGTAATCCTGGTCGCCGTGACTTTAGTCACTCGTGCTCGCCCAGCCTTAGGGCGAGCGCGCACGGGCGACTTTTGTCACGGTGACAAAAACAACGTTGCTAAGGCTGTTGTTAGGGGCGGGAAATAGAAGCATCCAATAGAAGCATTCGCACATGACATCACTGGAGGATAAAAACAACGTTGCTAAGGCCGTTGTTAGGTAAAGTCATGTGATTGAAAATGCTCTATTGTTTTCTAGCGATATTTTTGATACTAGTGATACTGGTCGCCGTGACTTTAGTCACTCGTGCGCGCTCAGCCTTATTGAGAACACCTAGTATCGCATATTAGGCGACCGGTATCGCAAAATAGGCAAATTTTGAATTTTAATTAAAATACACTTTTAGTTTAATTACTTAAGTTTTTCCTAAAAAAATAACCTGGATTTCGAATCAGTCTTAAAAAAGTTATACGGGGCCATATATTTAGTTTTACTGTATCATTTATTAGGTAAGAAAAAACCGGTCAATAAAAGGTAAGCCCCTTAAATCTGGTTTTTTAACAGCACAAATCCCATAATTCCTGGTTTTATAGAAATTTGTGAAAATCTCTAGTTTAGCAAAAAAGCGCAAAATTGGGTCCTATAAAAAATAAGTGCATGACTGCAGCGTTAACAACTTCTTTTATGAAGAATCTGGTCCTATAGTAGAAATTACATGTGTAGCTACGTCATTCTGAAGGACATTTTTCGTCCGCAATAGCTACGATAGAGTCGTGTTTACATACAACTATAGTTAAAATATTCACACGACCGTTCTACGTATATCATCGGTTCATCGGGCGTGCCTTAGGTTTTGTGAGAAAAAAATACCTTCAGATCAAGAAATCTTTTTAAAATCTGTAAATGTTCCAGATTTTAGAGCATTTAGGAATTTGGGATTCCGGATAAAAGGTGAGTGGAGATAGGTTCTAATAGGTTTCCAGGATTTTGAGTTGAATTCAATAGCACCCCTGATGCTTGTTAGAATTACAACTAAAAGTATAATTAATCAAAATTTTTCATTTTTGCTTTTTAAAGATATATTTTATATCACCTGTTATTTTTAATACACACATTAGTTCTAAAGAGTAAAATAAAAAAAAAATATTAAATTAATTTTGGTACGATATTTACTGAATTCAAATTTTTCAACATACAAGCAAACCATCCTCACTATTTATAGACAGTTGAAAAGAATACATTTATACAACTCCAACAATAAAACTAACCATACAAAACGTAACCAAAACTTGAGACACCATTTTCCTTCATTTCTCATGGCCACCAAAACGGAACACAATCGCAGCAATCACGATAAGTAGCTTTGACACACAGAACAAACCGAATCGAGTACTGCCTATACGGGAGAATCACGGCAGATGTTACAGCCTTCTCATACCGAGTTTTTCGAAACGAATAAGCTTTATTTCATCTTGTCTTGTGCATGATTGCATGCGTGAGCTTCTGCATTACCAGGGGTAAATGGAACCCCGAGGAACATTCTTTTCCCAGATTCAGCCAGGTAGATCCACTTGGTGATTCCCGTTTCGATCCGGGATTTGTTCCCGGATTCGGCGATTCGTGCTCGTCTGAGAGCTGGCTGATCTGATGTTCTTTTCCGCAGTTTGGGTGGATGGATGTGGGATCGCTCTCCATCGAAGAGACTTATTTTTCTTAATATTTTCAGCGGTATATTTCGGGAATTTCCTTTTTAATGTTTGGGTTTTGAATGTAAAATGATGGGGAGCACGTAATGCTTATTGCTTTTGAATAAAGTTTTATAGGGAATAGATACATGGTTAAATGTATTTCTATACCTTCATAATATTAGTCTTCGCAAAAGGTTTTATTATTTTCGATGGATTCAAGTTTCTATCACGAGAATTTAATTTTATTACTTGCTAGGGTTACATACCAGGAAATTTAATTTCAAAGATTATAAAATGCGAATGGCGTGTATAATATGTTTTAACATTCGAAAGAAAGAAAAATGCTTAGTTGTGTAATTTCAAGGAAACTATTTTTATCTTGATACTAAATGTTTGAAATAACCTAGAATAACAGCGTATTTTAGTTACAATTCTATGACTTGGAAAAATGATCTTGATTTCAAAATGCTGTTTGCATTTAATTTGTGATATTATTTTAAACCATATAAATGTAATGATAAGAAATAAAAGCAGTTAAATTTCTTTGAAAGGTCTCTCAGTACTGTGAAAAAATATAAAATAACCATATTATGGAAAGTATATACTTTAAGATTTCATGACGAGTTATTGTGTACTGTGTAGTCATTATTGTGTATTATGATTTTAGATATTTTAAAGCTAATTATTTAAAAAATTTAATAAAAACTACAATTTTTCATTTTGTCATATACTAACTTACATTTTAAAATTTTAAATCATGCTTCCATCAGTTTCTCGCTTTCGTTACTTATTATATAGGTACCCGCTGAAGTATAAAGTGAATATCGGGTTGTGTCTTGAACAATGATTTCAGTCATACTGATCTACCCTACCATCAAGGAAAAATAAACCGTGCTTCTCCTTAAAAAAATATTTTTTTTCAAATTACGCATTCAACGTAACTTTTTTAATTCCTTGCGATTCACTTAAGGAATTTGAAAACGAGTCTTAAGGAGGGGAAATCATCTTTTTCGCTTGTAGCAAAATTCCCCTATCACAAAATTTTTCCCATCAACCTCAACTAAATCCTTTAGCAATTCCAGAACTTAATTCACACCCACATAAGCGCCTAAACGTAATTCAAGTTAAAAGCGAGAAAACCAATTTTTATCCCCTTTGGAATCCAACTTCCAAATTTAAAATCTCTGAAACGAATTCCGGAAAAGAAAAAAAAATCATCTTCCCACCACATGCACTTCCAAACGATACCTTCTTTTGCGAATGACAAGCGAGCATTTTAAATCTGACAGCACCATCCCCAGGCTGTGAAACAAAGCTCGCCCGCGTTAGAAAATATCGCGAAACTCGTCTTTCGTTCTCGTCCTTCAACAAAGCGATTTCTTCAGTTCTCGTCTAAATTTGGGCGTATATGTATGGCGATGACAGCAGACGTATACCAGTTCGTTATTTGCAACGCAAATGAAGTGACACGTGCCGAAACATGAATGGGATTTGGAATGAAGGAATAAATGAGCAAGGCGTAAATGCCGGTGAGACGGCGATACCTGAAATGAGACGAAAGAAGAGATACTTTTTCGGCATTAGCAGCTGCATTACTCCCTCTGAGTTGCTTGTTTCACAGAGTGATAAGATGGCGTTCTCGTCTCTGAATAGTTACTGTTTTTTGATGTTGCAAGTCAACTGCTTGCATAAATTTTTAGTGGGTAGTCGGAATTTATGTAAGGAGGAGTTGGAAAGAAAGAATTGTTTTAGGATTTTACATTCTCGTATGAGGGGGAGGAAAGAATGTATTACAATACGTTTTTGAATTTTGCATTTTAGATAAGCTGCATGTGTTGAAATTTGTTTCATGTTCTCGACTGAAGTAGGTAATAATAAATGTTTTTATTCTTTGCAGAAGAGTGATTTTGTATTTGAAATTAGAGAACATTCTTTAGGGAATGCATCGTACATATGTTGTAACTACTATAATAATACTCAGAGATTTATAAAAGCAAGAATGTTGGTTGAGTTTTGATTGAGTATTTCAGAATTATCAATATAACTCTTTGAAAATCCTCAGCATTAATGCTAACATATGGAATACTTAATGATTCAATCTAAAATTTTGATTAGATAACATATTTGCATGGAAACAATATAAACTTGATTTTAAACCATCCAGAATTCTATTTAAACAATTGCATCAAATCATATTCATGACATAACTGATGCATAATTTGTATTGAACTGCAACATAAAACCACCAATGCTGTACTCCGTTTTTTTTCTTTTGAGTAACGCAAAACCCTAAACATGATTACCCAACAGATTGAAAAATATGTAACTCTCTGCAATACAAATATTTCTTTAAAGGAGCTTGTTTACTCGGTTTTTCAGTTTAAAAGATCAACAACTACAAATTTAGTTTTATACTTATGTTTACAGCAGACAAAATTGAAACGCTACTGCTCTATGTATATTTGAAATCGTAATGCGTAATTAAATTCTAAAAGAAATGGTTTTGTATAAAAATAAAAATATATCCTACATTTCAACTTTCTATAATATCTTCTAAAAATAAATGTAAAAACAAATTCAAATGCAAAAAATAAATAACTCTCGTACACATTTAGTTTTCATTTTGGAGGAATTATTCAAATTGAAAAGTATGAATTGGCGTTTCACTCTTAATTCCTTCACTTTTCTATGGAAACTAGGGATTCACACGAGTGAATCACTCAGGATGAAAGTGAAACAGTTTGAATGAGCCCTAAAGGAACCAACACCGCTTCAAATGATTTGTTGACAAGAATACTGTATTAAATATTACCTCAAGTCCTCTCAATACATTTATGTCACTACATTCACACTATACCATACAACATCTGCCACCCAAGAAGCCCTTTCATAAACCAGCATCCTTACAAACACATCCCTCCACGAGCAATCTCTTCCCTTCATAATAGAATCGCCGAGATGAATCTGCACCTCTTTTGTTCTAAGGCAGACTCTCACCGGATTTGCTTTGAATATCGGAATCCGGTGTCCGGGATCTTCCCCTTCCTTTGTAGAATCCGAGAGTGGGAAAAAGGGAAAAAATTAGCCCCATTGTCTTAGTCACGTCCTTCATTTTTCATGCGACGGTGCCTTTGAGAGGAATAAATGATCGGGTACTTTTTTTCACTCCTCTATGAATAATAGAGCTTCCTTTTTTAGGAGAGATGACTACGTTTCTCCTTTTGGCAATTTCGGTGAGAATTTGAATTGATTTTGAATAGAGATTATTATGAATTGGGAGATGTTAGATTTTGAATGGGGTAATGGAATGATTTTATAGGCAGTGTTAAAATGAACTTGAAATTCCCAAATTGTTATTTTAATTAAATTTACTTAAAATTGAAGAAATATCGTCAATTAGTTTGAAAATATCCAGTTTTTCCTTAATAAACTCATTGTTTTAGAAGCTTTATTGTTAGAAGTTTTTTGTCAGGCTCTTTATTTAAAACGTACGAAATCAAATCATACATAATTTACTGTAGTTTAAGAAATTCACCTCGTGTTATTCTAAGAATATTGATGAAACAGAACTAATGCATATAAATCACCCTTTCTGTAATCTGTTCACAAGCTTATGACTCATCTATATCCACTTGATAAGGGTTCTCATTGGGTGACAGGCAGAGGTCCTTATGGTGGTAATATGTACTCCAAAGTGTTAGGCACACATATATCCCCAACAACACATTATGTTTATTGTAAGAAGCATTTAGGGAAGTTTAGTGATGTACTTTAATGTGTTCCCTGTAATTTTCATATAAAATTAAAGACTTTTATAAGCTATTAAAGTTTATTGCATGCTTCATTAATAACTGATAATAATTTATTCTTGAAATCAACAACTGGAAAATGATAGAATTGAGTCATTAATGACTGTATCATTTCTTTATTCCGATCCAATCCTTCCCAATTTTGGTTTTTACGAAGTAAACATGCATTTAGCAATTGCCCCTCAAATTCATTGAACAATTTCAAGTTTTCTTTCATTTTGAAATTGTGACCTTCAAATACATAATTTTAGATTAAAAATCTGCACAAACACTTTTTTATAGGAGACTGTCCTCTTCCTTGATGTCAGATTCATCGAACAGAGAAGCTTTAAAATAAATTCCAATTTTTTTTTTTATCAAAATCTTCTCAAACTAAAATTTCAACCAACTTTACCTAAAATGGAACATTAAAACAAATTCAAATGCAAAAATTGAATAACCTAAACTCATCAATAAAATTTATGTTCCAATAAAATTAAAATATTGGCTTAAAGTTAAAAAATTTTTCTAAGGAATCTAAACAGCTTCAAATAATAAGATAATGTTGATAAGAGTACTATATTAAATGTAATAATTAATATAACATGTAATAACATTGACTATCCTTCATATAGTTTTCTAAAACACATAACCACACTAACATTCCTTTCAACACGAACCCACCCCAAACCTTCATAACCAGAATTTCATCAGAAGTCATTTCATGAACCCGAATAACCCTACCACGATCATTAACCCGAACCATTTCCCAACACTAATAGACTCCACTCCAAACTCTTCACCCCGATGTTAGCCCCGACTTTGCCGGAATCCAATTCATCACCGAAATTTCAGTATCGTTTGGGAAACAAACTAAAGGGAGGGGATTGCCCAGGGGGCTTTCGGACGACCCCTGGGCATCCCTCGGACGCGGTGTCAGCAGAAGGACCCCGAAAGAGGAAGAGCTTTATGCAAACGAGAAGCGGTGCGTTAAGTGAAAGGATTTCGCTAGCGAGTGTCTCTCTCTTTCCTTCGCCATATTGGATTCACATTACCCTAATGGACTATTTATTTGCATTTTCACGGAGGTGCGCGAAGAAGTGCTTGTATTTAAAGTTCCGTCTTTTTCGTCGTTGCGAAAGGGGGGACGGTTGTTGTAATTTAATGAACTCGGAGAGATAGCGAAGGGGTCGTTTTAAGAAGATATAGTTTGATGGAGTGAATTGAAATCGGCTGTGTGTAGTAGGTACATGTGAAGCAGACGTGTTTCAGGGATCGTTCAAGCCTTCAAAGTGTAATGAAAGAATCATTGGGATATTTTAGTTGCATTCACAAAACCGGTGTTGAGAATTTGACACTTATTTTTGAATATAATTTACTATACAGGGTGTTGTAATAGTCCGCCTGCTCGAAGTCTCTACACTAAAAGATTTCTTGAGTGGAGTACCACTTTCCCGTAGAACCCTATCTCTACGTTGCAATATTTTATAAATATCCAATAAAAGCTTTATTCCATTCTACGGCATGCCCAGTTTTCTTTAACACCTTAATACAGAAACATATCAAAATAGCTAAGTTCAAATTTTCCGTGTAAACTTTTACAGTCTCAACTGGATATGACGCCATACCTATTTCTCACGCAATTTTCTCGAAAAGTATGGGTAGTAGAGACATTAGTTCTTTGAGCATTTTTTATGTTCTGCCCGCAAGAAATCTGGATGTGCAGAATTTGGGCGGCCTTGTTGAAACACCCAATATCTTAAACACACCGCGAATTAGTTAACTTGGACATATTTAAATACTATAATAATTTGAAAATTCGAACTTTTCTCTTGGATCCTTGGAATTTATTTTAAATCGTCGATGATTTGAAGTTAAAAGTTTTAAATTCAAATTTTTCTTTTAAAACCTTCAAATGCTTGTTACAAAAGCATCACTGAAATCACGATTGGGATAACTCGACTTTTCAATTTATTTCGGTATGATGTCAAGAATTTCTCTAAAAACTGTGTATTTAGTGTTACAAATATTTTTCTGTTGAGTGCTATGCTAATTAACACTCACCATGTCAATGTGTAAACCACACGTTTAAAACAAGAATTTAACGACTTCTGAAAAGAAAGGGATCATGATTGGTCTAGGATATATTAAGTAATATTTCAATTATTCAATGGATCTGGAATTAAAGGTAAAAGAGGAAACTTCTTTAATTAGAAGTCTTGTATTTTTTTTACTGCTCCATTCAGTTCCAAATTATTCAAGATGCACTCTACCACTTAAATTTTCCTCACGTACGATATATAACCAATACAGTATCGTCGGGCGACAGGAGAATTCAATTTATTTTTTTACAGTGAAACAGGGAATATATTCCGAGCTGACTTCCAAAATAACAATATAGATAAAAAAAACCATACGATTATATTAATTAGTCACCCCTTTCCTAGAAAACTTCAATTCTAAGAATTAAGTATTGTTTCGTCACATTCTAGAATTGAGAGGCGGCCCTTTAAAAATTACTTTGGGCCAGTTACATCTTCCTTTATATGTATCATAAGATGAAATAAGCCTCTTAAATAACAATTATGCATTTCATAATTCTCATTTCTAATACGACTTAAAACTAGTAGTTATATTTCAAACTTGTTCCATATTGTTTTATTCAGAATAAGTTGTTGACGTTTAACTACTATATAAAGTAAAAATTTATAGGGAATATCATGATTAAATAAAAGTTTAATATTTCTATTCTATCTATAAACCCCTACACATTTTTATTCCTATTATCCAGGATGAAAAATCAATTCGATAATTCTAGAGATAAAATTTAAGTCTGTCTTGTTCAGTATTATTTTAAGAAAATTAATACTTTTGATAAAAAATAAAAGTGAATATTCAGTATAGAAGTAATTTGGACAAAAACTAATTTAAATTATTATCTACAAAATCCACAAAAAAAAGTGTGAGATGTTTTTACTATACATGGAACATAAGTTTGATATGGGATTACTTGCATGATTACCAACTGTTACTTTCTTTTGAACAAATAAAATTAATATGTCAATATTTCCACCCAAATAATATCGATCTAAAACATTAATTTGATTAAGTAGGAAGCTACCGCTCCCTCCTCGCTATCGCTCGCCAACCCCCGTAGGATTGCCTCTCAAAACCCAGCTCACTAATCTTAACTCACTTTATAAAACACTAAAAACAATGGACTCTAACCGCCTATCTGGTTCGAGACTTCACGGAACCAACACGTGACCTACAACTGAGCTTGCGATTGGTTACCACAGATACTACACTAGTAGATCTACTAGTGTAGTATCTGTGGTAACCAATCGCAAGCTCAGTAGGTCACGTGTTGGTTCCGTGTGACGTCAGACGGTTAGAGTCCATTAGCAGAAGAAATGTCAACCAACTTTCCAAACGTACGTCATCTTCTTGAATAACACTCTCTAGTTTCCAAACATTTTCCCGAACCAGTGGTCATGGTGAAAAATACTCCTTTTCTCACTCTCTTAAAAGTTTGAATATTTATTAATTCTCAAAATGT
Source organism: Tetragnatha montana (assembly GCA_963680715.1). Lineage (NCBI taxonomy): Eukaryota > Metazoa > Arthropoda > Arachnida > Araneae > Tetragnathidae > Tetragnatha > Tetragnatha montana. The sequence continues at coordinate 37,165,700 of OY796675.1, forward strand.
TTTCCTAAAAAATATCCAGCAAGTCTATTAATAACTATTTTTAATCAACATTCTGGAAAAAACATACACCAATGAATATTGTACCACCTAGTAACTCGTTAGTATACCTGGTGTTTTATTTTGGGATTTTATATTCATATTTTTCATTCATATTTTTGTTTAAACCCTTAATTGTTATACGGATTAGTAATTAAAAAGTTTTTCTCTGTAAACCGTTCACCAAAAACTTTTTTTAGAATAGAGAGAAACTTCAATTTATTACTAAAACATTACACACTTTTTATTTTAGCATTTTATTATATTGTTTTCTTCTGTAAGTTTATTTAGTAAAGAAACGTAATGTGCTATTTACTTATTTTTAAGTGGTATTTGTGAAATATAAAATGCTTAAATAGTTTTGAAAAGTTCACACAAGTATAAAATAGTGAAAACATTATTATTATTACATAGTATAACTATAAATTATTTATTTGTTAAACCTAAACGTACTATAAGCCTGAAGCCTGAATATAAATTTACAATAACTTTATTTACCTAAAATATAAAGTATGCACTTTAAAATGTAGTAACATATCACATATTCGAATAAATGTAAAATACCAATACATAATATTCATCAAATACCATAATTAATTTATGAAGACTATTTTCTTTTGATTAATAATAGTTTTCATTCCTTCTGGATGAATCACTATTTTAATTAAGGATCTAAAAGATATCTAAAATGATCAATGAATTAAAAGAATTCTATAATGCATTTTTAAATAAGTTTTCCTAAGCAATCACTCCACTTCTTTTCTTATCGGGAAATAGATCTAGGATCTATTTAAGAGAATATCTTACTTAAATAAAGTGGAATGTTAAATGAATTAAAAATTAAAGGATAGAGTTCAAAGAAAAGTTAGAATCAAGAGTGCCAGCTCCAATGGTAATCAATTCGCAGTGTTATTGAAAATCGACGAAACGGCTTGAGGTACTACTCTATAGAAGTTACAGTTAAGGTTTTAAATATATTCAACTTGAGGTGATTGGGGCGAATGAATTTCCTTAATTCTTTTTTTTTTAATTTAATGCAATCGTACAAGTTCTGCTTAGATAAGGAAAGTGAGAATCACGAATAAAATTATTTTAACATTAGGGTAGGTTAATTTTAAAAGATATGAAATTTTAAATACTTTTTTACTATTCGTGTTGGAAAATTTTCGTACTCGTCCCGTTAAAAATCATGAAGATAATTTAGTTGCAAAGTAACCGAAATACCACAAAAAGTGTAAACCAAGATATTGAAATATGTTCCTTGTATTGATTAAAATAATAAAAATTAGGATATTTCTGTTATTTGGCACTTAAAACAACTTTTAACGGGACAAATAACGGTATTGTAACTTAATATGTATTAGATACTAAAATAGAAACATAGTTATAATTTTTAAATTTTGAAAGAACAGTTTACCATTATAATTTAGAGTAAAGACCAAAGTGTATAGCTTTGTTAAAAAAAACATTTATCAGTACACAAATTCAAAAATTGTATTGATTATGATATTGTAATGTTTTACACATTGAAATTCTTATCGAACAGTTCCTCTATATACGTATATACAGGGTGTTTCAAAATTGCGTTGCACGGCTTTTATTCGGAACCAGCGCCTCCTAGGGTCATGGAAGTAAGGTCTACCCCTAGGTTAGTGACCCTGGAGAATCTAATGAGATGACTTACAGCGCTCCTAGCGGCGAAATTAAAAAGTTAAAAAAATTAATTTAAAAACTAAAAGAGATAGAGTAAAAAGTTCAGTACAAAAGTTGTTGCCAAGATCATAACGAACTCAAGTAAAAAAAATTCATCAAAATAGCTTAATTATTCGAGGAGATATTCACTGTTGAAAATGGCACTTTTTTGAGTGGCGAAAAAGGGCCCGGCCACAAATTTAGAAACGCTTTCTCCGTCATTATCGTGCGGGAGTTTTAAGCTTGACAGTGACTGATTTGATGGATCAATCGAAAATAATGCTTCAAATTTTTTTAAAAAGGAAAGTCCAAGCTTGGACATTTAAGAACTACCACGATCAGAAATCGTTACTTTTGCGAGATAAATGTTTACTAAAACGGGTATTAACGATCAATCGCTAATCGAAGATTAATTAGAAATAAATATTTCGAAAACAGTTGACTTTTTAATGTTTTGCATATTGGTAGGACACAAAGTAGGAGAAAAGGAAGAAATTCACAGTGCAAAATTATAATTTATTGAGCTTGCTCAAAAAGATTACCATGGGCAACAATACACTTTTGTGTCCTTTCAACCATGTTAGAAAGCACATTTTGGACCATATGGGGTGTGACAGTTGCGCAACTGTCGATGATGCGGTTTTTTAAGTCCTGGAGACTCGTAGATGGCGTTTCGTAAACTTGATTTTTCAAGTGACCCCAAAGGAAAAAGTCGAGTGGATTAAGATCAGGAGATCTTGGAGGCCATTCAATACTCCCACCATACCCAATTATCTTATTGCCAAATGTGTCTTTGAGGAACTTTTGAACCAGATGTGGCTTGTGCGGTGGAGCGCCGTCATGTTGGAACCAAAGTGATGGTAACAGTGAGAGAGGAATGTCTTCCAAGAAATCAGGCAAGATATCCTGCAAATTCTGAAGGTACTTGTTTCCATCCAGCGAACCAACGAAGAAAATTGGTCCAACTAGACGGTCCCTCCAAACACCGCACCACACATTTACTGACCACTGTACTTGATGTCTAACACTAACTCCCCATGCAGGATTTTGAAGAGCCCAAACATGAGTGTTATGCCTGTTAAAGATTCCATTGCGATGAAATTTTGCCTCATCGGACCAAATGATATTTTTAAAAAAGTTTGGGTCACTTTCCAATTCATTAAGTGCCCAATTGCACCAATCGAAACGTCGTTCCTCATCTCCTTGTAGCAATCCTTGCTGTGGTGTAACATGGTAAGGATGCGCTCCATTCTTGTTCAAAACCCTCCAAATTCGACTTACTGGTAAGCCAGTCAGATCGCTCATTTCTCTAATACTGGTGTGAGGATGGGATAAAGCGTATGCCAGTAAGTCTTCATCTGGTATGCGATTAGTAGAACGTTGTCTCATCGAATAGTGTCTCCTAAGAACGCTTCCTGTATCTTTAAGGCGCTGCACAACTTTCCTGATAGTCGCTGATGTAGGATGAGGATCATTTGGAAAGCGATCAGCAAATACACGTGCAGCTCGAACCGAATTCCGTAGAGTTTCTCCATAGATGAGAACCATTTCTAAATACTGAGATTTACTAAAAGTCGTCATGTTTGAAAAATAAATGACGTGAAATTGCTTTATAATTGAGAAAGAAATCAACTTCAGATTTAAGAACTATAATTTCCTTTCTCTCATCTGAAATAATCAGCACGCTTGTCAAATTCAAGTGACGTTTTCCCCTCAGGCCAATCTAAGCGCTCGCTGACTGAATAACCATATTCGAAATTATACTACCTTGCGGCAAACAAATCAGATCCCTCAACGACAATCCCTATCAATATGCAAAACATTAAAAAGTCAACAGATTTCGAAATATTTAATTCTAATTAACCTTCGATTAGCCATTGATCGTTAATACTTTTTTTATTAAAAATAATTTTCGATTGATCCATCAAATCAGTCACTGTAAAGCTTAAAACTCCCGCACGATAATGACGAGAAAGCGTTTCTAAATTTGTGGCCGGGCCCTTTTTCGCCACTCAAAAAAGTGCCATTTTCAACAGTGAATATCTCCTCGAATAATTAAGCTATTTTGATGAATTTTTTTTACTTGAGTTCGTTATGATCTTGGCAACAACTTTTGTACTGAACTTTTTACTCTATCTCTTTTAGTTTTTAAATTAATTTTTTTAACTTTTTAATTTCGCCGCTAGGAGCGCTGTAAGTCATCTCATTAGATTCTCCAGGGTCACTAACCTAGGGGTAGACCTTACTTCCATGACCCTAGGAGGCGCTGGTTCCGAATAAAAGCCGTGCAACGCAATTTTGAAACACCCTGTATGTATGGATTATTGGAGAAGTAAATCAATATAAATTCCCATCAGGGAAATGATTAATATTTCTAGCTATTACTGAGTATATGATGCGTTAAAACCACACGCAAAATAATCATCTGCTTGCAGAAAACATCCTTATTACAAGCATCTTTTATTCAAAAGAGTCACGCACAAAATTGGATAATCCTGTTCATGAAAAACGTATGAATTGTCTGAAATATTACATCCAAGTGCTACATAGTATCAAGTGCTAATGGTTGGTTAACCAATTGTGTTTCCTCTCCTAAGGTTTTATGATAAAAACATCCTAAACTCACTTAAAAGTTTAGCCAAAATATCCTACTTGTTTTAGATAGTTATCAAGGTTAATTTTTCCCCACGCAGTTAGTGTGAATTTCACCGTGGTTTCCTATATAATTCACTGTTTGCTTACTTTATGTCTTGAAGTAATAAAAATTGAATTTTTCTTTAAACTAAAAAAAAAATAAAAATATTAATTTTTTCCACGCAGTAAGTGTGAATTTCACCGCGGTGTTCAATATATAGTTCACGTTAGGTTATTAATAAGAATGAGATTTTTCTTTAAACAGATTAGCTATATCCATTGCGAGGAAAAAAAATTTTAATTCATTGAACTTTATTATATGGTGCATAAAACATTTTATTCTTTGTAATGTTGTAAAATGATAAGTGTGTATGTAACTGAAGTTTCTATAGTTACAAAGAAATTCACAAATGCTCTAAGCTCTGAATTTAGTTTTAAATTTATGATGCTTAACTTTATCCTTATCCATATTCAAAATAATATCACTTTATTAATACCGCGATATCTTTTACTTTTTGAAGCAATTTATGTAGTTATGGTACATTACTTTTTGAAAAAAAAGTAAATATATTTTATATTATTAAAGTAATTAAGAAATTAACTATCTTTTCTTTTTGGTATCAGCCCAATTAGGGTTAACGGCAATACTCATAAGTATATCCGATCCCATCATCTAAATAAACTTTTAACAAAAAAATTTACTATTAATAAAAGCTACATAATGTAGAGGACTATTATTCCTCATAACAAGAAAAGGCTTCCAAACTATCTCCTCCCTAATGTTCAACCTTTCCAGCACCATTCCGGTTCACTTCACCTGTGTAAAAGAAAGCCATATCTACCCTTGTCACGTTCAGGGGACGACACAACGCTGTTTCTGGCCTCGTCAATTTCCGGGCGAATAAGTGGAATAATTATATTCCATTGCGGTTGTTTAGTCTACCTTTTAACATGTGAATTGTGTCCTTGTGGAATCATCTCCCGCCTCACAAAGTGTCTGAATAAATGAAGCGGTTTTGGAATCTTCATTGGCTACTTTTACGATGTAATCGTCGAGTTACACTTGTTAGCTTTTGCTCTTTACTGATTTTGACTTGATTTGAAGGTTCTACTGGGATTATCTTAATTGATTTGATGTGCTTTCAGTAAAAAATAGTGCTTCAAAGAACTCAATAAATGATGCATAAACCAATTCCCCTTTTCTCTTTGGTGACGAATTTGATTTTTCACAGTTTTTGTCGTTAATTACGATACGTTGATGAAGTTTAAGTCATAAAATGTTTATCTTAAAGTAATGTAATTCTTGATAATTTTCTGCGATGAGCAAGCTTAGAACCACCATGAAAATGTACACCATACATAAAATAAAAAAATATTTTCTAAATTAGAAATCATTTTAATCCGAACTTAATGTATTAGTATTTTCGTCAATAACGTTCGGTTGGTTTTTGAGAATATTTGTATAGGGAACAGTAAAGAGGAAAATGCTACGAAAGCAGAACATTTGCTTTTAAAATTTAACAAATCTATTACTATTTCCATAACAATTTCTTTTTCGAACTGTTTTGTAGCCAAAAGCAAGTATTACTACTAAATTCATACATAAACTGACTATTAAAATAGCATGTTTTCGGTTATGCATGAATTTTATAACGATACGACCATAAGAAATACACGTCACTGTTGTCTTTCCCCCTATCAAGGGTTTTACAGAACATAAATATTTACGTTCACTCAAAACCATGTTCCCTCAAAATTAATCCTGCAAGAAGCAACAATCTCTTTCTAGAATTCCTAGCCAGACACTTCTGTACATATTAGAAAAGATTTAAGGATCTAACTATGGCTTCTATTTCTTAACGATGAGGAGTACTTAAGTTTATGCTGATCAGTTGCGTTTTCTTCTCTTAATAAGCTTAGCCAGACTTAACAGTGTTTCGCAACATAATCCTGATGACAAGAAAGAACTTTCAACATTTGTTTGGAGCGAAAATATTTCTTTGCTTTAAGTTTTTAGTTAATAAGATAAAGGTAGTAGCTTTCATCACATAATATAGTTTTCAGCAATATTTATATAGGTAAATTTAAAAATACAACATGTCTCGTTCTTCCTTTCTGTTTTTAATGTCTGTTAATATTTCCTTTTAGATGGAAGGATAAATGTTGGATAGGTTTTTTTTGGAAATAGGTTATGTACTATTAAATTGCTTTCGATTACAGATATTACTTTATTTTGTTAAAATGTATTGTGAATAATAGAACATGTCATACCATAGGGTTAAAATTTTAAGTAGGATACATATACATAACCACCCACAATACTCCTGAATAAAAGTAATAAGAATAATTCTCACCCAATAGATTTTTATGAATTAACTGGTGTTTGCAGAAGTATTAAAATGTTTTCTTCATAGTATTTTTTAATTTTCAAGGGGATATATAAAATACACCTGATTTAATTTAGTATGAATAAAATGTACTTTTTTTCACTGAAATAAATATATGTTTTTTTTTAACTTTTACAAATTACAATATGAAATGCAAATTTAGTGAAATTAATAAACACCTTCTTATGTATATATGAAAATATCTTGACAATTTGATCTCTTATTGTCAGACATATTATTATATTAATCAAACAGAAACAACGGATATTTCAACACCTTCATTAGAAGACTTCGCACTGATTTCTCTTAACGTGAGCTCTCCCTTGCCCATACATGTTATAACCACAAAAGATTCCTAAACAACTAGCAATTACCTTTACATATCTCGTAACAACCAGACTAAGGAAACGAAACAAGGTTAAACATATTTTATGCATTGCGTCAATTACGAACATAGACTACAACAGTAATTACAACTCTGTTTGCAGTTAATCGAAAAATTACGTGATGGTAATGCGCGTCTCCTTGTATATTTAACGAGCGTCTATTCAGTTAATGACATGAATAATGTAAATTTGTTTTGGAATTTCAGTTAGCACATTACTCCTGTGTATTAAATGTTGACATATTTCTGCATATTATAGTATATCCAACCTTTTCTGTATGGGAATGTATAATTCGATGTCAGAAAGAGATGACTCCCACAGGGCTAGGTACACTTAGGGGATTCATTACTTGAATTGACAAATACCAGTTAAGTGAAAATTTATTAAGATACATGAATTATCATGTAATTCCATTAATTAATTTTATTAATTTAAGAAACTAAATTACAGTTGTTACATAGCTTAGAAAGAAAAACAATTGTCGTTAATATTATTAAATAATGTGTGTATTACTTACTTCAGCCGTAATAAACCCGGGGCATTAGCTCCTAACAGAAGAACGTGGAAAATCACAGAGTGTTATATTAAGCACAAATACAAAATCTCAGATAGAAATTTACGCTTATACACTAATTCTTGATTTTACTAATTTTGTAAATTTAGATTAAATGTTAATCAAATGATATAATTTGAGGAGGATTTTAAGTAAGAAATGCCACTTTCATGATAAAGTGTTGCAAACGGATGTAATGTGTAACCAACCATCCAATTAACTTTTCCACAAATGTTTCCTACCAAAAACAAAATATGTAAAAATTGAATTCCATACTTCTCAGCTGAATATCGTAATCTCTTCTAGTACTCTTTTTCCTCAAATGACCAAGTTTCTATAGTAAAATTCGATTGGTGTGATTTGAGACCAGCTATAATCCTAAGGTACCTTCTATTTTGAATACTTTTTGGTACTTTTTCGCTTTCATATTGGAAGAATTAACATGATATATTCTTAAAATTCATTATAACTTGTTTACTATTTAAAAAAAAAAGATCTTAGATACCTTCACAAATAAAACATACAACCGCCGTACCGTTTTAACCTATATCACTCGAAAATATACAGCAATAAATTACTCTTCTCAGGCATGTGCGGACCGGAAAATTTGGATTCCGAGAAAAAGCGACATCTAGAATCCTTATCTGACCTTTCAACTTTAAGTATGTGACCTTGAAATCAGCTACAGAAACCTCCAAGCATTTTCGCATAAAAGGGGTGAAAAATATATGTGACTGGTAATTCGGGTAAGAGCATGTGGATACCCTATGCGAGTATCTAATATTGTGATAATTATGCAATTTAATAATTTTTAATTGATTGTTAGTTGACATAATAATCATCCAATTCAGTTGATTTTTGTAAAAATTGCACCTCGACGGTAGAATTATAAGACAATTCTTTTGTTTCCTGTTTTTTTAAAACTATGTACATGGCAATAGTTTAATTTTTTTACTTCTTTAATGCATTTTTACCAGATATTATTCAAATAACCTCACATAATCATTTGAAAAACCTATTATTACATTATATACACTAGAAAAGATTTAATATAAATGTATCGACTTACTCACACCTAAGCACAACTTAATCCATCTAAACACTGTTTAAAGAAACATGAAGCCATTATTCATTTTAACGAAACCAAAAGAACCTAAAAACCCTTCCAGTTATTATTACCAGAGATACTCTCCAGATCGAAACAACAAGCGCAAAACTCGAATCCCCCCAGATCGAAACAAACGATACTTTAGGCCACCCCTTCCACGCGTAGCCCCACGTTCATCGTTCCACCATAAATAACTCCGCGAATTTAATCATTATGGGCAAGGCGAGGCGGCTTAAATAAGAGTCCTCGCTTTATCTTAGTCTCCCAGGAGTATTATCGAGATCGTGATTAATTAATTTCAATCAACATCTTATTCACCTACGTGCAGCAACTTGTATAATCGAAAGGCCATCGATAATGTCTTTCTCGCGATACGATTACAAACTGTTATGGAAGATTAAAAATCTTGTTCCTTTTTGGACTTCGGCGCAGCTTTTAACCTAATAATGGAAGAGGTTATCTGATATTGACATGCCGGTTCTCATTAATTTGCACTTAGCAGTGATTGTAGATGGGGGAGGATTTTTCTGAAACAGAGCGGTAGGTCGGTAATTAATAGGGAAGGGGTTGTTCAGTAAGTAGTTTGCTTCTGTTTGATGCTGTATGATAACTTCTGAGTCCTTTTACTGTGTATAGTATTCGTTCTTTTTAAACATATGAAATCAAGTAAGGGGATTACTTTTAATTTAAACATGAAATGAAGTCCTAATATTTGGCATATTAAAGTCTAAGCGTTATTAATTAATTTTAGATATTTAATATGTGTTTCATGTTATTTCTCTTCTACCCTATAAATTTTCTTCTGGTTATATAAAGCACTAGCGCAAGCGCCATCCCGGCGTTGCTCGGATGTTATTGACGGGCTGCGCCCGTACTAAGATCCTTTGACTGAATCTCATAACTTTGAAATAGTTGGAAAGTGATATTTGTTAAAATTATTAAAACAGCTTCAATAAGAGTAATTTGATTAAAACTATTATTAAAACATCAGCTGCAGCAGATTTGGCATAACCCAGACTGCACCACGTGGAGGCCTGCTGCATTACAGTCCATAGAAAAGGGGGAAATATGATTTTCTCCCCCATTTCTACCCCTGTTTAGCATTAATACATTGCTAAACAGGGACATGAATATTTTAAGTGTTATTGAAAATGTTTGAGATTAAATGAAAATTACTTATTAAATTGCAGCACATAATAAACAAACAGATAAGCCTGAATTAAGCACAAAGAAATTGAACAATAAATATGAAGTGCTTAAATTTAAATTAGATTTGCAACTAAATTTTGTCTTTAAGACATACAGAAATAAAAATTAAAAATGTTTACTTCAAAATTTAATGGACTTCACTAAAAAAATGAAGAAAAAAGAGCATACAACATGAAGTTAAAATAACAGATGATGCAACAGTAAATATATGTTTTTCTCCCCCTGATTTTAGCATAATACATTGCTAAACAGGGACAAATTCAATAGACTTCACTAAAAAAGTGAAGAAAAAAAAGAGCATTCTCCCCCATTAATGAATATCACTATATTGAATGTAGCGCAAAAGTATATGAAAAACAACTAAACTAATCTTAGTTGTACGTGAAAACAAAACGCTGAATATCACTCAGCGCAAATATATAGGTATTGTAATGCGAAAACAAAACACGGGTAATCAGTAAGTTTTAACAAAATAAAAAAAGAACTGAAAAAAAAACTAAACTGATCTTAGTTGTACGTGAAATCAAAATGCTGAAAATCACTCAGCGCAAAACTATAGGTATAATGTGAAAACAAAACACGGGAAACAGATTATGCAACAGTAAATATATGTTTTTCTCCCCCTGATTTTAGCATAATACATTGCTAAACAGGAACAAATTCAATAGACTTCACTAAAAAAGTGAAGAAAAAAAAAGAGCATTCTCCCCCAATAATGAATATCACTTATTGAATGTAGCGCAAAAGCTAAGCTGCTCTTAGTTGTATGTGAAAACAAAACGCTGAAAATCACTCAGCGCAAAACTATAGGTATTGTAACGTGAAAACAAAACACGGGAAACGGATGATGCAACAGTAAATATAAGTTTTTCTCCCCCTGATTTTAGCATAATACATTGCTAAACAGGAACAAATTCAATAGACTTCACAAAAAAGTGAAGAAAAAAAAAGAGCATTCTCCCCCAATAATGAATATCACTTATTGAATGTAGCGCAAAAGTATATGAAAAACAACTAAGCTGATCTTAGTTGTACGTGAAAACAAAACGCTTAAGACAAAACTTGCTTGCAAATATTGATATAATCAATACCTGACAAAAGAGAGAACGTCAAAAAGAATGAAAATAAAATCAATGAAAGAAAATGGAATAAAAATATACTTAAAACAGGTAAGTAGCAATCCGAATATCGTAGTTCGAGTCTGCCGCTTAAACGATACGATGTAGGTGTAAACCGGATGTAAACATAAACAGTATTGCCAGGTTTCAAAGAGAAGACAGGTTTGCTATCAGCAGGATTATTCTTAACATAAGGAAATTCTGAGAGGACAAATCTTTCAAGGAACAACCAATCGCGGGAAGTGGGAAAGAGAGCTTTCGACCAATCAAATGCTCAAACGATAGACCGCCGTCGTATTTCAAATTTCACGATTTCCGGTGTTTCTATTTTATATATTAAGATTATAATAAACCTATTTTCTTTAAATCTGTTTACTCGAGAAAATATGCAGACAAATTTGTTTAAAAGTTTTAAGTTTCAGTGTTCTATTCATTAATAATTACAGCTTTTCCTTCAAAAGCGTTCTTTAGAAATTGAAAAAATAACTACTTGGCATTCTGTATTTTCTTATACAAATTTATCTTCTGTAATATTATTTTCTGTAAATTGTAAAAACAAATAATAGTAATTCTGAAGCTTGCCTTGCGATGCCACTATATTATATATTGTATGTGTATTATCTAATGTGTATGTGTACTATCTATATGTATATGTATATATGTATGTTTTTTCATTTTTATTGTTTTCAAATACTACTGCTTTTGGTTGCCCATAAGGGTTTCTGACCCCTTGGCAACTCATATGTCTTCCTGTTGTTTTTTTCTTATATATGTGTCTGTTTGTTTCAATTATTAATGTGTATGTTGTTGTTGTTGTAAAATAATAAAAATGTTAGTTAGTTAGTTAAAACCGAGATAATTAAATTTTACTGGTTATATAAAGAAAATAAATGAAAAAGAACATTTTAAAAGGAAATGTTTTTTTTTCTTTCTCTTCTGATATTTCTGATATTTCACGGACACCCTCACAATTCTTTAAATTGCGTAGAATGTTATAAATGTACAGTTAGTTACTTCAATTGATTACCTATATTATGACCATTAGCATTGAAATTACCATTGAAATAAGTTGTAACCTTTTTTGAAATCATCTGATGTAAAGCAATCAAACATGTATTCTGTAATATAGAACCTTCTCTGTTTTGATGAAATACACTAAAAATGCATAAACGAAAGCAACGAAAAGTTAAAAAGTAACAGTTACATAAAATCAATACACTAATATTAATAGTTACGTGTTCCTCAAAGACCTTTCCTTTCCTCACTATTCATCCGTTACTTATTGAGATAAAAACAACGCACTATTTTTAGCACTTAGTGCACTTAGCACTTTAAAATCATAGGTATGAAGTAAATTTTATTTAGATTATTTATAAATTTAGTGAGACAAATTTACTGTTTTATCATTAAAAAGAAATATAAGAAAATTCATTTTATGCATTCAATTTAAAGTGTATATGTATTTTTATAAATAAACGTTTGAACTTTTTTACACGCTACAATTTTTATTTAATTTACATTTGAATAGAATAAAATATGTTCAAAAGCAAATATATTAATGAATTTTTTGTTCGTAACGATAATTTCTTATGGAATAAAAAATATCAATATCAATACTTTCAATGCATTTGAGTAAAACTGTCAAATTACAAAAAATAAAATAAATAAACCAAGCATTTATGAATCTGCATTTACTCAGCCGATTTAAAATACTTAACACACTTTTTTTTTAAGGCAAACAAAACTCCACATATCTAAATGCCACTTACTCAAGAACCAAAACTTTCAGCTCTTTGCAATATTTCTTAAAAAGAACAACCATTTGACTAAGACCTCTTTAGATTCAGTTAAAAAAAAAACTTGAAAAGATTTTGAGAAGAGGTTGCTGGACGATTGTTTATTAAAATTAATCACTAGGGAACTTGTTTTCAGAAAATCTTACGAAAAACCGTCGATACGCTTACAATTCCCGTCAAATTTCCTTCCACTTTTTCCTCAAGAAAATCGATGTTTTTGAGTATTCTTCCTTCGGTTTGTATTCGACTTTTCGCTCAAAAACTCGATGGATGTTATGCTCCTTGTTTTTTATGTTTCCTTCCAGCTGAGATACGCGAACATGAATTAAATATTGCCCGGGCTTCCCGATTCTTCCTTCTCTGAGGACGGTTATCCCAGTGGAGGCAATTTCATTGAATATATCTGACGGCCTTTGTTTTTTTCTCTGCGCGTCTGCGGAAGAAATTTGACTAACCGAAAGGGATTGTCTGAGGGTGTTTCATCGAAAACAGTCTCGCGTAATTTCTTAAAAGTTTGATCTCAGTTCTAAGAAATTTTGGATAAGTGTTTGATTGCATTTAGGATAGATTTAATTTTGATGCAAGACTGCCTTTATAGCAACACATTTATTGAATTTAAGATTTAAATTCTAAGTTACTACAGTGGAAGCTCTTATAGCGTAATTAATCCGTACCGAGTTTTTTGTCTTTATAAGAGCAAACTTCGAGTGATACACTCGAGTGTAGAATATCACTCGTTTAAAAGTAATAAACTCGTTAAACTAAACTATCAATTTTGATGCTTTTCGGGAAGGTGGACTCGATTCTCTCAAAGATATATTTTTAGTAGATTAGTTTATAAAGTTTAGAGGAAATCTAAACCTGAAAACGATCACCAACCCTCAATCGTCAAAGGCAAAGGGATGGATTATGGAAATTGCAGTTACCCGTAATACGTTTTTTTAATCAACAAACTGAAACCCTTGTTTGTATATTTTAACTTTATATCCAAACAGTAGGATACTAGATAGTTGGGATTTAGAACACAATTGATTTTTCCTCATTTTAAGCAGTTATTTATTATTTTATGAATTCTTGATACCTTCAATTTGATGTTATATTACCTTATTTTTTGCTATGAAATTTAAGATCAATATTTTACAAAGTATAAATATTTGCGTTTGTTATTAAATTTTTATTTTGATATTAATTTATTGCGTAGCTTAGCTTCCTTAGAATGTTCGGATGCTTACATAAAACTAAAACGCTAATAAATTTAAAGTTTCAAATCAACAAAGGCATTGGGTAGCGCAAGGTTTCGTTTTGGGATTGTAGCCGGTTACCCCGGGCGAAAGCAAGCGAGAAGAAGATGCGATGGTTACTTGGTGCTGTTTGTCATACTCTGATATTCGTTTATTGGCTAATTCATGTGTGACGCAAACAAACCGATCCTTAAAAGTATTCGATAAGCTGAATCGATTCGAAGATTAGTCTTTATAAGAGAGTATTTTTATAAGAGCTTCCACTGTATCTCGAAAATAAAAAATAGCACATTTTTAGAGATTTAAAAACAAACAAGGTGTATGGAAACTCCAACTCTCAAGCGTCACCTCCAGCCATGGACCGGTTTCGTCCTTGTTGGACTCATCAGCACGGCATAGGAAGGTAACGCAAGATCGTCATCGTCATCGTCATCGATGTTGTGGTCTGCCAGCGCCGCAAGGCGCTTTTTACCGCTGGAAATAGATACATGATTGAAAAAGACATAAAGAAAAATTTGCAAGAGCGAGTTGAAATACTGAGTTGGTTTTTCAAAAGGAAAGGGAAAAACCATGTTGCAGCGCGTCCGCGACAGCAACGCCTAAATAATATAATTTGTATTTTACACAAATGAATAAACATGATAAATTTGCAGTTAAAACATGAAACTGGGGCACAATAAGGAATATGTGAAGAAAATCAATGTAGTAATGGGAGAGAATAGATCGGCTGAGTCTTTAGGAAGCTCGTGCTGTGATTGGTGCTCGTAGAACGGTGTTGAACGGGGGCGGAGCTATGGAGATCACGGTGGATGGAATCTTTGGGTTATTGCGGTGGTCGAAAAAGGATATTTGTTGGAGTGACAAGGGTCAGCAAAGATAGATTGGACACTAATTAGAGAATTTGGATGGTTGGCTATTTGTTGGAAGAAGTTCACTGCAGAATTTTCGATGAATTTGGTGAGGGCTTCGGTTTTTAAGGTAACGCAAGAGTGTGGAGGAAGGCTTTTAGTCAAGCCGACTATAATGGAAAAAGTGGTGACCATGATTAGTCTACCACTATCTGCCGGAATGAACTGCGCATTCCCTGGACAGATTTAATTTCCATATTGGCAAGTGTGAGAAAAGGAGTATTTTTCACCATAACCACTGGTTCGGGAAAGGTTTGGAAACTCCAACTCTCAAGCGTCACCTCCAGCCATGGACCGGTTTCCCGAACCAGTGGTTATGGTGAAAAATACTCCTTTTCTCAAACAAGGTGTATCATTGAGTGAGTACTTAGGTTTTGTTGTACCTTCAAACTCATGTACTATAACCAGCCTCACTGGGTGAAGCTATGAGGGGAGCTGTAACCGACCGTGTGAATGAAAGTCATGGTAAGCTGAGTGGCTAGCTTGATGCTGACCCACTCGATTTCCCCAAGTTAACTTGGTACTCATTTTATTGAACCCAGTTGGAAGAAGAATTGAGTCTCCTTTTCCCGCAGACCATCAAAGATTTTATTTTTTTTACTGGAATAATTGATCAATTAAATAAGATCTACAACTTTTATTGATATTATATGTATAGAACTTTTCATATCAGGTCTCTGTCGTTTTACTTGATTAATCTCAGATAGCGTTTTACTTTTAAAAAACGGTAGTTTTTTTTTACATAACTTTTGATCTCACTCCATATAAATGTTTTTTTTTTTTTAGTTTGAGATCAAACACTTTCATAATGTGAACAAAATACACTAAACACAATCACGTTCATTAAAGAAAAAACTACTTACTATCTTGAAAGTGGTTAGCTTCAAATACTCTTTATAAACTTAGTAGCAAGGTTTTCTCTTGTAAAGTTTAGTTAAGTCAAGTGATAGTGATATAAAAAGATCAGTAATCTTAAAATAGACCAACCTTTATCCTTTCGAAGCATTGATTAATGGGGTTTACGAATTTCTTTGAGAGTAAGCCTATGTCTCAATCAAAATCAATAAAACCAAACCTTCCTTCCAAAACCATTAAACCTATTAAATCACAATAAAATATTTACTATTTATCCCTAGAAAATTACAGTAAAAACAAACTTTAAAAAGATTAAGAGAAACTTTATGTCGTAATAAATTTCAATTCAATTCACTTATTACTTTAAATCAATTGTTTTATGGGGTTTTTTCGTGCGCTGAGTCCAAAATGTGTCTATGTTTTATCTTATGACATCACGCTTATTAACATGTTAAGTAAATAAGGCAGTATTTAACACTAGAAAGACGGCAGTATGCTGTATACCTAGAAAGACTGAGTGGGCCTTTTTGGCCCCTCCTTGATTTTTTGCATACGGAGCTAATTATACATCTAAAATATAATAATACTATATAAATAACTGTTAGAGTATAAGATAGAGACTCAATCTTCAGATTTCTATAGGATTTTAGAATTTTTAACTATTAAAATAAATTGTAATTATGGCCCTCAAAAGTGCTTTGACTATATTTTTATCCATAGATATGATAAATGAGTTGCTACTCTAGATAAATGACACTGATACGAAAAATTAATAAAACCCATTCAATAAATAAAGCAAAGTTTTTAAAACTGATCTGTTTATTAGTGTTTTTGCACATTTGGAGCAATGGTTACAAAGCACTTCTCTAAATTCGCATTTTCCACAAACCGATTTCTTACTGTCTAAACATGTCTTTAATGTATGTTTTCCTTTACAGGATACTATAATTCTACATAATATAACCCTTTTTGTCACTGCTTTCTTCTCTGTTTATGCTTTTTTCCCCTTTTATAGTAGAAATGGTTGTTTCTTTGGTAGACACGAAAGGGGCACGGAGCTCTTCACAAAATCTCAAGATGAAATTTCTACGACTTAATTTCTTTTTTCCCGGTTTTTTCCTTGTATAAGATTCATACATTTACAGCAGAGATATCTAATATGTAATAGAAAACATGCATAGGCCAACGGCTAGAGCCTGATTTGGAGTTATACTGCCGTATCATTTGATCCACAATGATGTCAACTCCATACTTAGTTTTGTTGTAGTAAGCTATAGTATTCGGCTTTTTCTTTTCCTTATAGTTGTCGATAACTACGTTGTGTTGCAGTTAAGGTTATGTCTTTATTTTTTTAAATAAACAATTGTTGAATATAGATTTTTTTTTCCTAATTTTGCAGTTGGCCGAACCCCTCTACGGTCTTTTCTAAGTGTTCCAACCAGGCTAGTTTTGCTTGGGATTTTAGTTTTTCACACAGTTTTACTATTGTAAAATAGCTGTCAGTTGTTATGTTCCTTTCTTTTCCCAAGTATGGCTGAGTACACTTCACAACGCATCATTTTCAATGCCTCAACCGGTAATGAAGGTTAGCAGTTTCCCCATACAAAGAAAACAGCTGTTACAGTTCAAGTTGTAAAATGTATTTCTTTTATGAGAAACAAACCCTATTGGTCACCTTGTAGGCCAAAATTCAATGGTGAGAACCGTTATCTTTATGGTGGGCACCATAAATTCATCCTTTGAAATGTCCTCCCCTCGACCACCACCCCTACTGAGAAAGGGGCGTTCTAAACCGAACCGAATCGAATTGAATGGAACTTGTAAGAGATAACAAACAAAAGAAGATCCCCTCCCCTTTCTATAAAAAAATTTCATGGAAATACGAGCGGAACGAAGCAAGGAAAACACAGCAGAGGTGGTACGGTCCAAAAAAGCCCGCTCCGTCTTTCTAGGTATTCGGTTCGCTATCTTTGCTCCTATGGGACTAAAATGAAAACGGTTTGGTATGCACTTTAATAGAACCAAATAAGGAAAAGTCAGAAAATTTCAAGCCATTCGGTTGATTAGTGTTGAAATTATTAAGCCGCAAACAGCGCGATGGGCCAAAAAAGCCCATCCCGTCTTTCTAGTGTTAAAAAATTAAAAGCATGAATGCAGGACTTTTGTTGATCTATGTTTTGTCCTATACCACTTTTTTTATTGATATTGGCAATTGAAGTACATAAGGTGATATGTTAAAAAAGTATACTTAAAAAAATAATTTTTTACACATTTTTCATTAAGGCTAATTATGTAATATTTTAGTACCCTGAGTTCATAACATACATAAATTTTCCATAGTACGTCATGTTTCCCGAAATTCAGATAATTATGTAAAATAAGTCGATACCTCAATATAAATTAAATATTAATTTGTAAAATTAATTTTTTTTAATATTTATTTTTCATGAACATCATCCCTGAAATGGGCTTACTTACACATTCTAAAATATATTTTTCTTCCCCGTACTCTTGGTATATTTATCCTTGTGAGCAGCAACAAAAATGTCTCCTTAAAGTACACATCAATACTCTATCATAAGTGTACTATTAGATCTTTCTAGGTATTTTCTTTCAGTTTATATAATATCGTGGTGTAGTGTAGTAGATCACCATGTTCTTTACTCACAGCTCCTAGTTTTATAAAAATGTTTAAGTTAAATTTACAAAAACTGCAAAAAAATTTGCTAATTTCAAAGTAATTTTGTAATTTGTGTCAAATCCTGACGTAAAGAACACAATTCAATACTTTCCTCATTATCAGCACAACAAAATACATGGGAATTTAACAAATCTTTTGAACACCATTTTTTACAAAACCTGTGTTTTGAGATTAATTTTTTAAATTTATATTTCATTTTTTCTTCTCTAAATAAAGGACAAATTCAACCTCAAAAAAAGAGTCTAGAAACATTTATCACATGTCTTGATCATAACTATGGGTATTATAAAAATATTTTTGGACATTTAAAAAAATTACCATGGACCGATTTTGCTTGAAATTTGCATGTTATTATTTAGGCAATTTCTATGTGAATATAAGAAAACCGTTGAAAAAGCTTTTATTGCAATTCGCCAGGGTTCGGCTTTTTTTCTATCTTAAGTGGACTATCCGGCTTTTCAATGCGGCAAATATAAAATTAAATAAGAACTGATATAAAAGTGGAATAGAATGTTGGAGTTGAAATATTTTTTAATAAAATTTTGCTTATGAAGTGTGTTCATAAATGTTATCCATAAAATTTTGAAGTAATATAAAAATTAATTTACATTATTTTAATAAATATACTCACAGCGTATGATATTAACAGTAAAGTGCATTAGTCATTTTTTGTTGTATTCCATTTTGTTGTGGTCCCATGAAATGAAAAGTAATTGGTGGTTTACCCATCTTATAACCATTACTTAGGCATCTGCTTTATTACTTCAAAGAATCTTTAAGAAAACTCAAGCAATTATCTTTTCAAAAAAGAGACCATTAAACTCTGAACATCTCCCCAAATCCAAAAACGAATAGCTCAAATACATCCAAATAAGATAAGACGCATTAACAAAAATAACGAGCCTGCCCCGATCAAAATAATCATAATCCCCTTTAACACCGAACAAAAAATAATCCCACGAAAGCATCAGAGAGACCATGAACACTGGTGATAAGAAGTAATCCTATTATCTCTCAATCCGAGGCATTCCCTAGTTATTAAACAGCAATCAAACCAGCATAAAGAAATCCCCGCTCCCAGAGTTAATGAATAAACACCTCCTATCAGAAATCTGGAATAAGATCTGGAGATTATTTATTGCTTCCTTCTCCCGGAAACGGGACCAGGCGACATTAATTAGCATGGAAAACGGGAAAGGCCGGAGTTAAGCGCTGGTCCTTCTGTTTCGTAGATACGGGACTAGTAGATCGATCGTGTAGAATACCGCACCTGCGGATGGATTTTGTTTGCTTTCACCTTTGTTTTCACGTTTAGGGTTTTGTATTTATTTGCTGGTTGGATTGAAAATTCGCTTCACAGATTGGGTAATAAGTATAAGAGTGAGTTTTGGCTTAATATGAGGTGTGTGCATTATCTGTTTGGAAAAATGGGGGAGGGGGAAAGAGGTGTTATGAATTAGTTGATTCATTATTACATTACGCACGGAGGAGGAGCTTTGTATTACGTTCAGGATTAATTTGAATGTTCTGCGGATTCCTGATATTTGTTAGGAGAGTAAAGAAAGAAAGTAAATGTTTGATAAATAACCAAATTAGAGTTTAGGGGATTATTCTTCTTGGTTGGAAGAACATAATAATTACTTTCTCATTAAGAGTAAATGATACATTGTTATAAACAGGCTACATTTGTATAAAAATAATTATGTACTTTTCACACGGAGAGGTGACAGTATTGGCTCTATAAATTTTTACATGAAAGGATTTTGAGTGGAATAATGTAAATATTTCAACAAAAAACCTATTATTGATTTCTATTCCTTAACAAAAAAAATCTTATGACAAAATTGAATAACTTTTAAGAACGAACATCTCGAAAAAAAATTGTCTAGAAAAAACTTCAAACACTATTTTTATGTATTTTTATTTTAATACAAATAGCACGTATTAGATGCTAAAATATAGAATATATAGTTTTATTATGTCAACCCATCCGCAGTTTCCGAATATTTTAATGATGAGGTCTCAATAACAATCTCTACATAAAGCAGTTTCAAACAATTATCCCCCTGTTTGAAAAAAAAAAACCATGAAAACCCCCGAATTCAGATTTTTTACACAGGCTATTAAATAAGTAAGTGTCCACCATGGTTTGCGAATGAGGAAGTAATTCAATATCAAATTTAGTAAAAAAACAGACAAAACATGTTGAAAGGAATATAAACAACTGTTAATAGTAGCCTTTTATTGTTTAGTTTTCGTTGGAATGTTTTCCTTACCAGCAGCTTAAAGAGTGTAAATTAGAATATTTATATTTTCCTTCTGATTATAAGCTCTCATTTTGTACTGGCCCTCAAAAACGTTATACCTAATCCAAAACAAACGGTTACGTATTGAGAGTTATTAGAACAAAGCTGAATGTTTTCTTCGGCAACTTTTATCTTCCCAAAACAATACAGGTTACTTCTCGTGTTTCCCCGAACTGCTTTCAGCCATAATACAGCTGAACAGCCCTTGAAACTGAAGTCCTTCCACAGCCTTTTGTCTTTGAAGATATGGGATTCGAGAAATGATCCACTTGATATCATTGAGAAGAAACCCTGGATACAGAATCCGAAAGCAAAACTCTTTGACTCATGTCACTCGTACGAAGAGTATCGACTTTTTGTGTAGATGATCAATTTTCGGGAACTGTGTATCCCAGGGCAAAAAACTTATCATCAAGACTTTTTGTTCGGCGATTTGGTGAAAGAACTTCACAAAAGGAAGTAACATTGGTTTTTGATAAAAGTGAACAATAAAACATAGAGCAAACAGTATCCTATTGAAGAAAGTATCAATTGAAATATTAATCCAGATGTCTATATGGAGAACAATACGGTATTAAAAGGTTTTTGATAGCTTTCTGATGAAAATGGATTTGGAAAACATGATACCCTTGAGGAAAAGTTCTATAATTGATTCTTAATCCATTATAAGAATTGGTATTAATAGATGTGGCTGGTTTCTTATTTGTAAATGTCCGAATTAGAAAGTGTAAAAACCGAATTGTTGTTGTTGCTAAACATAATTCAGTAATCAATTTTATTAGGAAATAATCATTTCTTCTAGTGATTCTATTTATATTTTAGTAGTATCTAGTAACCATTGTTTTATCTAAAAATGGGATTGAGATAACATTATTATTTTTACTAGAAATCGTTCTGTTTGAAAACAGCAATAATTATAAAATATTAAAATTATATTTTTATACTGAATAACTTAAGAGACAGAATGTTTAAATCACAGTCTATTCCGCTTATTGTGATCACGGTTAATGTTATCAGTCGGATAATGTTATCAAAATTGACCGGTAATGTACATTGCGCCGTTTAATGTGATAAAAATTTCGATTAATGCTATTAAAATTTGGTGAAATCACCTTAAACTACCTTTTTTCCCGTTTGAAGGCCAATTTTCATAAAAACTTATAATTTTAAATTAACTTATAATTAAAAACTTATAAAATTTTGTACAAAAGGAGTCATTAATTTATTAGAGTTATATGTTCCACTCTCATATTTTTCTTTAATAACATTCGAGTTGCAAAATACAACCTATAAGGAATCATATAAAGGAAACAACGGAGTTTTTTTTGCACGTAAAAGTTTAAAATGTACAATTTTTAGGGGATCAATGTATCCCCGAAACATTGTACATTTTAAACTTTTACGTGAAAAATAAAACCGTTGTTTCCTTTATATGTTATCAGTCTTGCAAGGTTGGATTTTATTCCTATAAGGAATCGTTTAAATACTTCAATTAGGAACAAAGTTGTGATTTAAAGCTGACGCTCTAGTTACACTGTTTGAAACTTTAGCTTATTATTATATCAATCTGATATTGTTATCATTCTACTCTTGGACAAAAGTGATCACATTAAGTGGAGTCGACAGTAGTAGTTTTTAATGTGGCATTCTTTTAAAAGTTACTTTAAGACTTTACAACAGAGCTTTTTAAAATGTCTCAATGCATCATCGCGAATAATAGAATTCATACTAAATAGTAAAAATGTCATGAAATATGCCATAAATTAATCCAATTTTATTTTTATAGTTGCAGAAATAAATTGAAAACATTAAGAAAATATTAAATTAGATTTTAACTACTCTCCAAATTAAAATACTCAACAAAACTAAAAGAAAAACTTCAATTATAATTGAAAAGAAATTAGTTTTCTAACCATTCCAATATTATAATGAAAGAAGCATTTAGCAATGCCAAAATTCCATTTCCATTGCTTGAGACAAAGCCCAAGAGAATATTTTAAATAATGGAACGATTCAGTTTTCGAAATCATTGAATAAATTACTGCATTCAAAGTAATAACTTTGAAGCAAAACACGCGAAGTCGCGTGATTTTTATGAAGTTTCAGAAGAATGGATTAATATGTTAAATCGGAAATCGCACGTAATTAATTACGAATGCATCATTTAACAGCTCGTTACCATGTGGAATATTCAATTAACTTTTAATATGATAAGCAATTTAAACTTTGGAAACATGTTTCAAAATTTAACAGATATTCCCTACAGTCTTTGTTAACACAGGCTTTTCTAAACACATGCCTAATTTGGCAATAAATTGAGTTTTAAATTATTCAACTGTGCTGCAAAAAATACATATTTATCAATTTCAGAATTGTATAATCTCTTATTGCATTTGAATCTTGAAGTATATTTCTCATTAGGGAAGCGAAACGTTCTAAATAATTCTACTTTTGGATTGTATGTTATTTTAATTAATCTCCGATGAAAAATAGAAAATGAAAACATTTGGTTTATGCAGTTAAAGTCATAAATTTGTTCTTTTATTTATTACTTAATTACTATATTTATTTCCTACAGTTTGTTGCCCACGCAAATATTTTACTTATTTTTGTCCTCTCATAGTATTCTTCTCAAATGTATTAGGTTCTTCAATGTTGACAGTGCATTTAATACATCAAATTATTAATATTGCGAACCGATTTCAAAGAAATTTATCTAAGATTATGTTCAACCCTTTGTACTAATACTAAAATGTCTTCCTCTCATGTAACATGCCCTTTAAATATTCAACAAGTTTCAATTTTAAAAAAAATATTCCTTTGAACCGATACAGCCTTAAACTAGTAGGACCTCATAGAGTGTAATAGGGTATGAATACGACGAACGGACGTTCTAAAATCTAAATCTAATAAAATATAGGGCTACCGACACTTGGATTCCAAACCTTTGCAAATCAAAGCGAATTCTAGATAAACGGCCCATCGAGACAGCAGAAGAACCCAGACTGCTTCGAAACGGTCCGTCCGAGCCATTTGGCCGCTCAATGGTTTTCATATTGGCAGGCCATATCCAGCGAGTCGTTAACGCGGAGCAATGGCTCTAAAGAACCGGAACGCACAGATAAAGCGGAATATTCCTTTCGGATTAAAGCGTCAGCGCCGGAATAAATCAGCAAAAGGCGCTTTTCAGCATTTTGGAACAGATCACCCATTTATAACTCCAGAGCCGAAACCATTTATTCCAGAACATTAATTAATGAGAAAGGACCCGCTCGAAACCATTGCAAAATCGGCGAAATAAATTGTTCCGCCCCGACTATGGAAAATCGATGCTTCTTTACCATGCCCGGAGACGGGGTGACAGAGGAACACTAAAGTTCTTTTCCTGTTTGCGAAGAACGATTTCCCTTCGCTTTTGTTGATCATCGATAGGGCCCGAGTGAACGGGGTTTCCGCCATTAAAAAAGAGGAGGGATTTCCTCTGGTTTTTACGGGCCTGCTGATATTAAAATATTGATTCAGGAGAACTCGGAAGTTTAAACGGATTAAGCCGTGTTGGAGGAAAGGCCCTGGCACAAAGTAAAGAGATTTTAAAGGGAAGCTAAATGGTTTTTATAGCCCTGTCAGGTGGATACAGGGTGAAAGAATAAGGTCAGGGATACTTTAGTTTAATAAGATTTAAACTCAAGATGGATGTAAATTTAGCTCCGATTACATCGAGTTAGATTTTTTTTCTTGTGAAAATTTGATTGGTTATTATTACTTTTTATTTTTGTGGTTCTTATTTTAGAGAAATGCATCCATAATACCACAATTTTTAAAGGCTCGTCTTTCCTTTTTTTTATAATATTCATATATTCATATAATAGCTTTCGGAATAGAATTCATTAGTAATTAGAATGGAATAGAAAATCATTAATAACTTTATACTGGTTGAATTTTAGTGAAAATTATGAATATCTTTTTAAATTTTCAAATAAGACTGTTGGGAATATTTTATATTCGTTCCTCAATGATCAAACAATTTCTAAATCAAATCATGTTTGTTTGTAATTTTCATTGTTTTTCATAACTTCGGGATCGATAATGATTCTTAGAAAATTATTTTTGATTAGTGGAAATGCAATACTATAATACAACTAATAATAATTAAAATAATAATATTAATATTGTATCATTTAGGATTTAAATGTTTTTCATTAACAAGTATTTTAACAATATGCATATGAAATTACATAAATATGGTAGTAAAGTCACTGATAAAGAACACGAATCCTTTAGAGACTAGTAAATAATTGGGTTTTTTTTGTTTGGATGTTCTAAATAATTATTTTATGGTCATTTTGCAGACAATAATAGGGTTATTTATGCAAGTAAGATAAGGTTAAAAAGTATGATAATTATTTGGCCATTCCCTTTTCATGTCCATTGAAAAAGGTTCTTAGTTTAATTTGCTCAGATTCCAGAACATTAACTGGGGCATTTAGGTTCTTATCGAAAGGAAATCCTTTTATAGCTCCACTTACAATATCAGCATTCAGACTCTAAAAAGCAAAAATGAAGCTATTCTATGGAATTGAAAAATAACAACAGGATAATTAGAAATGCGTGTTTTAAGGGTATAAAAATTGATATTATTCCCTGAAAAAAAGTTCTTTGAAAGAGCACAGTTTTTCTTAGTTGTATTTCTGATTTCGAAAGAGCTTGTAAAGATTGCAGCGATCACTAATTAGCAAGATTAATATGAATTTCCAAATGATGAGTAAAAATATTGCTTCAAAAATTACTTGATAATGTCATTAAAAAGTTTGTGCATCCAATTATCTGGGATATACTAAAGTTTATGCGCGTAGAAAAAACTAAGATCCAATTATGAGAAAATAAATAAGTCTTACAAAGATTTTTTAAAAATTGTTTTGAGAACAAACGTGCCTTTCTAAACTAAAGAATATTTAATTTTTAAGTTATCATTTATCTCATCTTGATTTCCTCTTTTGCTATTAATTCTTATGTAAAGGTTAAGACACGTTAACTAAAAAGAAATTTTAAAATATTGATTATAATCACTAATTATATTCAATATATAATAGGTAAGATTAAATACATATAGACATAAATTATATAATTATATACTATATTACAGATATTGTATTAGGTATTGTATAACTAATAATAGCAGTAAAACTAATTCAGTTATTTTAATAATGTGAGTAAATATTATGTTAACTCACTGAGTTATTTTCACTACTCAATAATTCCTACTAAAGTTACAATAACCATACTTTCTTACATCAATTTTTTTATTTCTTTTTAAATTCAGACTATTAATATTTATTGAATAAGTACAAATAAGACATAAATTAAATACAAAATTTATGCAACGGCAGTATTAAAAAATTTCTCCTTTGAAAGCAACAAAAAATATCAGGGATACAAAAAGTGATGCGAGTATAGAAGGAAATTATACCAGATCATGTTAGGTCTCACGCCCTGTTTGTGTATCAAATAATTGTTATATTTTAAATTACTGAAATTTTGGATAAATTTACCATTATTTTAATACAGATTTTTTAATGCGTCTTTATAAAAAGCAAATAAAAATGCAATTTCAAAAGTTTTTATTTTTTTGCTTGTTTAATTTTAAAATCCATCTAATACTTTGAATTTGGTAAGTTCATGATCATAGATTGAAATAAAATAAAAATCCTACGTAAACTCTCCTTAAGCTACATAATAAATAATTTATTTTTAAGAATTTAAAAACTTAAAACCTTTGAGAAACTTTGTAAGGTAATTACTAAAAATATTATTTATATATTTCATTTTTATTTTTATATTTTATTAAAAATATAAAGAAAAAATTATCTAGAATGTTAGAAAGTAGTTAATATAGACTATTTCTGTATAACTCTCTCACCATAGTTAATAGTTAAATTGGGTTTATTATAAATATTCATGTAAAATTTAGTAAATAAATTTGTAAATGAAATATATGAATAAATATTAATTACTTACATTAAATTAAATCTTACATTTTAAGAAGAAAATTTTAATTTTAAAATTATTTTAAGTGGAAATAAGTTTGCAAAACACTGATTTTCCCCCATTTATTTTATCCCGCTTAAGCCGTATCAGTTAACCTATTTAACTATGAATACATAGTGCTAAAAGTGTTACGTAGGGATCTTCACCTTGATCAGAATCATTTTGATATACGAATGCCACTCAAGATAATACTTATCCAAGAAAGACATCTCACATTAAACTTGGCCAAAAGTATTCTCATAAAATAAATTAGGGCGACCAAGGCGCCATCATTTCCAGAGGAATGCAACATTTCCAATAGCACCTCATTATTCCATGCAGTATTACTCTGAAAATTCAAAAGAAATATATTTCATCCCCTCTGTGGAAGATATGACAAGATACCTATCTCCCTTCCCCACATAATTAGGAGAATATCTGCCTTAGAGTCCTGTTTAATTTATGCACGAACTTTCGCTGAAATATTCCAGATTGCAGTCGTTTCCTTCTAATCTAATTTATTGCTACTAGAAACAGATTCTTGAATTTGCAATTTGTTGTTTGCTGTTTTGTAGGGGGTTTCGTGTTTCTAGCGCTCAGTTTCATCATTTTTAGATTGATTAGGTAATATAATAGGTTGTTTTTTAACTTTTGGAAGAGAACTAGGATATTATTTTGTTTTACAGAGTGTGGGCACTTTTTTTATTGCTTTTTACTTGGAAATTAAAATTGCGTGTAACAAAAAACCGCAGTTCTATGATTGTACCTTTGTGATACACGCAAATACATTGAATAAATCTGGAAATTGAATCACATTATTTTGCCTTACATAGTATCTGTTGTATATCTTAATAACAAACAAGATTAGGTTCATAAAAAGGTTTTAATTTTACCTTTCAAATAAAGGGAATTAGTTTTATGGGTCTTACAGGCAAAGAAGTCAAGTAATTATTGGAAACTCTGACGACTGTTTGGGACGCTACATAAAGATACATTTCTGATGACAGAACTATGAAAAGACATGAAAAAAATCATTGATGATGATGATGCTTGAAAAGTTAAAGTTTTTGAATTAAAAATGTAAACCAAATTATAAATGGTAAGCTAGAGGTATAAACTTTTTATAATCATTAATTTTCAATAGGGTTTATTACAAAGACACAAGACATTGTCAGAATTTAAAAGCCTTGTATTGTTTTTAAAAAGGCAAACTTCAAAGAGGTAAGAAAGGTAAGCTTATTTTATAGCCTTTTATGTACAAGTATTTTTTTATTATGTGCTCATAAGAAGAAACTAATTTTGTTAACATAGCAATCCTCAAACTAACACTACATCATTAGAGTCATAAATGTTGTTATAATAAAAATGATCCAACTCAAGAGTTCCGCGATGATTTTCGGAACTTTTAAGCACCGATAATTAAAATTAAAAAATTATATCAAGACATTGATGAATCGAAAAGATTTATGAGAGTTTCGTAGAAAAGTTTGCCCACACTAAATTGAAATAAACTCACCAAAAATTAATCCTAACAACAAACCTTACTCCACAAAGTACAAAAATCCACTAAAAAGTACTTTTTCGGACGTTTACCAAAACACAATAAAGAAAACAATTAGGTTTATCCAGGCCATGATTAATTAGTCAATTCACTTTCCTATTAATAGCACTTTAATCAAAATAAATTCATCGCTGTCAAGGCTTTGAAATTGAACTCCGAAGAATTTTTCTTCTCAGCAAACTAACTCAATACGCTCAGTTAAGTGATAATTCTCCCAGTGTTTCTGTTAAAAAATGCTAAGTTTCGGCCATTAATTATCATAATCTTTGACAGCAAATTCCCTCTTAAGTGACAGTTGAAACTCATAAAGTGATCGTTGGTTCATTCTCTCACTGGTGAATTTTACCTTTCCATTAAAAGGGAATTAGTCTTTCGGGTTTTAAAAGCAAAGAAGGGAAGTAATGACGAGAAGCTCAGAAGACAGTTTGGGAGGCTACATAAAGATAAATTTCCGCTGACAGAACTACGGAAATGCGTCAAAGATTATTGATGATGCTTGGAAGTTTAACTTATTGAATCTATTGGGAATTTGGCGTATTAATTCGATTCTTAATTTTAACTCAAATAAAGTTTCTATTTATTTAAAATGGATGTATCTTCAAAACAGTACATGTTATTATGTAGGTGATATGAATTGTATTTTAACTAATAAATAATGCGGAAATCGTGTCTGAATCTCTCCAAAGTATTCCCATAGACAATAACGACATCCAAAGCAATCTGCACCGTATTCTTCTCGTAAAGAGTTATGTTTGTAAATATTACCCTACCCAATTTTTAGTAATTAAGCAAGGATCCCTGATGCCAGGGCAATCAAAATATATAAGATCGATCCTGATATGTTTAACCATTAGTAAATTTTGCCTGACTAAGGATTTAGCTGTAATACTATATATCTATTAATAAAATTAACTAGAAAATGTTTCTTGAATATTATACAACGTAAGTTCATAGATATGTTAGAAAACATCCTACCAAAAATAATTGTGTGCTTATAATAGTACATTATCTACACTTAGTATCACTGGTATTTTTATGCATCCCATGAGTTCTGGTTAAGTAATACCCTTCATAAAATCTTAACCCATTAGCTCCCAGCCATTTATTTTTAGATAGCAAGACATAAGTGTCAGAAATATTGTTCTTGAATTCACCCAACAAGAACTAAACTGCACATGTGACAAGAAAAAAAAACCTTCCTTAGTCCTAAGGTTATTTTTTTTTCGTTTGCTTCATTTATTTTGTAACAGTGACAGGGCAAAGTTTGTTTCGGGATTTCGTTTTGCAGTTTTTCGTCTTCATTCATGTTTTCCCAGAAGCAGTAAAGTGATACCACCATAGAGGATACCGCTAAATGAATCTTTGTTTTGTTTAATTTTATCGTTATAACTATTGGAAAATAATACGGTGATTTATCAAAACGAATTTACTTAGGGAGAATTCGAATGTTGATTATCAAAAAATAGATCGCTGGGCATTCGAACGTTCTTTTTTTATGAGCTGCGTACAGTATGATATTTTTTTTCCACTTCAGACTGAAAAAACAATAGCAGAATATTCATTAATGTTCAGGATGCGTTCGTTTGTTGGCGTCGTTCTACCGCTTTCAAAAATTATCAAAAAGTGACTTTGTGCCTTTCTCCTGCAAGTCGACGAAATGATGTTTTTACAGTATGATAAGAGCTTAAATTTCAATTATTTTTTTATTCAGAAAACTAGTGTTAGTTCTTTATATTTTGGAAACTCTTTAGCTTAATAAGCTCCTCAGTGGTTACTGCGTTTAAAAAAATGCATGTAATATTTTTAAAAGGTTGGTTAAATAGCTGAATAAACATGTATGGCAGATTTTATTTCACATTTTGCATGATAATTTCAATAATTACATCCCTTGACATTATATTCATTTTGAGCTTAAATTTATTTTGTTTTAACGTTTCCTATCCCCCCCTCTTCGAAATACTATATTATAGTTTCCGTTTTTAAAATTATACTTTTATTTAATGGTTTACTTTAGAAAAGATTAGAAATCTTCAATCCTCTTGGAATGGTTTAATTCCCAACTTGGTTGCAATTTGAGTAATCTTTTATAATTCGATTTAAAGAAAATTGGTTTTCTTAAATCTAAAATAACAGGGGAAGATATTTTGCCGATAATAAAAGTATATTTTTTTTTATTTCCAATGTCGGGGAATACATACAGATAACAAAGAACAATAAAAGTATATAAATACGTAGAAATATTTTGTTTTAAGTAAGCTTATATTTCAAGACTTTTCAATGTTATATAAGTTTTAACTGCTATTTAAATTTGATGTAGTCATTTATTAAGTTTAGTTTTTGCTATTATAAAGCTTAAAGATACAATTAAAGAAGAGTTAGTTTAGATTTTGAAAAATCTTTAATGGTGTTGATCAATAGTTAAATTCTTTAAGTAGAATTTTTACCCATCTTTAGTTATATTTCGAGTAATAAAAGTTAATAGAGAAATTAGATGTACTTCTTCTAATTATTTTCTGGTTAATGAAATTTGTACTCAAGAAAAAACATTAATTTTTAGATTTTAAACTTACTACCTAAGAGAAATAAGGTGTTCGATGAAACATCGTTATGCTAGCTACTGAAGTGTGAATTTTAATCTTTTACAAATGACTAGAATAAATTTTTTGAGTGAACGGATTCAGTGAAATATACATGCAAATCTCATGAGCCACTCTTCACTATAACATGGAAAATACCAGGATTACTAACAGCATCGGTTAAATGTTGAAAAAGCTCTTGTTAAAAGTATAAAGAAGCATCTCAGAATGCAGCTCTAAACCTTACTTAAATACTTACCGTCCCTGGAGTTCTTGTCTTCGATCTCCATTTTTTTCCCAGTGAAATCAGAAAATAAAGCGGTTATGATGGCACTGTCTCGGGACTCTTTGCCTTGTTGAGGGATTTTAAGTGTCGAAATATTTCTGGTCTCGGATGCGCATCCATCAAAAAAGGATCAATTTGTCATTTCGCCATCATTAAAAATGCATTAATACTTTTACTGATCGATTGGTAGAAGCTCAGGAGAACGGATATATATGCATATAAACCTATTTACCATGCCAAAGAAGTTGGGGAAAAGCCTTGCAAAAGATTAGCGTTAGGAAAGAAAATGTGACGGAGAATAGTCTTGATTGCATAGTTCAAAATGGGGGTCATCCCTTCAGCATTAGGGAGTTCCCCTGCCGGAATACTAAGCACTTGTTTATGGAATTCAATTCTGGACTTTTTTTTGTAGCTAAGTTACGATTGACATCACACTTCCGTTTCTGCTAGTTAAAGGAATAGTTTATTTGAGATTGTTTATTTTGTTTAAGTGATTTTACTAAGCATCTAGAGGTGGAGTTAAGGTGAGTGTGTTTACGACTTCCATTAAAGGGACATAAAGTAAGCAAATTGACTGAAATAAAATGGTGCTTGGGTTCCACAACCGTACGTGCCTAAGTTAACCTTAAAAAGGGAACTTCTCGTGACAGGTCAATTGTGACCATAAGAGATCTTGATTTTTTTAAAAACTTTTAGGAATGGTGAATTTGAATTTTCTCTTAATTTAATTGAGAGTTTCAAAGAGCGTTTGAGGACGTTTTAACTTAGAAGCTTTTGTAGGTTTAAATAATTTAGATGTTTTTAAGTAAGGTAGTTTATTTGCAAGGCCCGTTTTGGCTACTTCTTCAAGAATTCTATTAAAAGTAGGAAGGTGTATGAACTCATTTATAAATTTTAATTAAGGAACTATATAATCTCGAAAGTTCCAGATAGTAAAAAAGGAAATGCATATTTATGAGGACATCATTTGGAAAGTAAAAAAAGCAAACATCAATGACACATTTAGTATTTTAGCAATGAACGCTCACTGTTGCACTTTTAATAAGTCATCCCACGGTTTGACAAGGGTTTATATTTGATCAAATTTATGGTGAAAGAAGCTGGAATACTACTGGTATGCCCTATGCAATGAATCTTTTCAAACAGTTGTGTTTTCTTTAATTTAAAAAAGGCTTTGGTGAAATCGCCTTTTGTAATGCCCTCAAACTACATTGCGTCCAAGCACTCTAAACATTAATATTCCCCTCCGTTTCGATACATGATGGTCTAGGTCCCTCGTCCCTCCTACGCACCCTATCATTTTTGGCAGAAAGTTCTGAAACACCCTGAATAAGAGGTCCACATAGGGTTCTGTTATTTACACCATTGGATGTTTTAAAATTTTTTTTTTTCATTTTCCCTTTAAATCATTTTACAAGACGAGACCCATCTTAAAAAATATTTCTTTTATTTCTTATAACTTTTCAAGTTACAGTTTCAAACACCTTAAATGCACTTCTAAAATATTTTACTTAACATTAGTAAATCAATTAAAATTAAAGTTTAGAGCATTCAGATTGAAAAACAAACATTATAAGTAAATCCCAATTTCGTAAAAAAAACCCCTAAAACTTCAAAACTTTAGAGTAAGAGAAGTTTTAAGAAGTATTTTTTTTTTCATTTCAAACAATTACCCCCATTAAACACACACCTATCCAGGAAAGTAATTAATGTACAGTAAAGCAGAAGTTTTGAAATTTCCATGTTTTCATTGCTATTAAAGATGTATAATTAATTTTATGCAATAAAAGTAGAATTTTTTAGAGCAGTTATAAGATTTTTTTCATCTATTTTACTCAGTAAAAGAATATAACTACTGAAAAATGCAGAAATTCTTATTCACAACACTTACATAAAGTGAACTCAAAATAATTTAATTAGAGTGAAATTCTTTGCCAATTATTTCTTTTGTCCCAACTAAAGTATTTTTCTTCCGAGGTAATTATTTTATTTAAGAGTCCTTAAGATTTATGTAAACTTTTTCAGGTCTTAAAAACAAGAATTAATGATTCAAAAACATGGAAGCGAACCTAAATTTTAGGAGAAACATTTTTCAGGACCTTAAGAAGACAAATAATATTAATCTATTTATTATTCCTTAAAGCAAAAACAAATTATTGAATGAATTTTAATCAAATAAAGCTAATTAAAATTTTCTTTTAAACTTATTTTGTTTGAAATATAAGAATGTAATAGTATTTTAATTTAACATTTTTAGAATGTTTTTCAGACTCGAATGTCAGATAATTTAAAAATTTGATCCCTAAATAAAAAAAAATATTACATTCAAGAAAGCTGCTTTCCTAAGTTTTCCATTATGGTGGTTTATTTAGTACAATGCGAAAGAAGCCTCAGAATGCTAAAATATTTTATGCCATTTTCGCAAAAGTTCGAACAAAAAATATTAACGTTTTAAATACTTGGAGTTGTTTAAATATATAATGCAAAGATTTCAAAGGAAAATTCACCATTGAGTTTAGCTTGTTTTTTTTTTTGGGTAGTTTCAAGTAATTAACTTTTTCCAGCTAATAAATAAAACTGTTGTACATATTAGATTGATTGCTAAATGATTTTTACTCTAGCTTAAAAACTGTGGTTCGAAGCAATGAATATATCAAATCAGTGTACTATTTTTGTTCGTGAAGTAGAGAAATGTCATAACAACATTTTTATAATATTTTTAGACATGCATAAATGCATAACTTTGCTACATAACTTGAGATCTCAATAAAAATAAGTCTTAAACTCAAAAAAGTTGTCATGATATGCCCAAAACAATGAATATATAACAAGAAACAGCCAGTGAACCAGTTCCTGAGCGTAGTATATTAGATATTAGTGCTGAATAAATATACAGCACGAAATAAAGTTTTCACACAGCCTAATTTAAGTTGATCTTAATACTGGCTTCCCTTATCAAATACCTTGTGAAACAAATAAAATTTTAATTTTACGTAAGATTTTATCACGAAACCAGTTAACGTTTTTCAATCGAACTATCGTATTCAAAAATTCAATGAAGTTTCAATAATATATCAAGAGGCAGTTTGCATCCAACCAAAAGGACCTTCCCTACAATTATTTTCAAGACTCGCTCACTACATTAGATAACTTGTGGATTTAATAAAAAATCTTAATTTCTGGAAAGATTTTATCATGAAACCAGTGAGCCTATCTCAATTGAGGTATCGCAAATGGAGTTTCAATACATGAAGAGGCAGTTTTCAGCCACCCAAATGGGCCCAACCGAAGATGATCTGGAGAAGCCGAGAACCATTTATCGCTGCTTGTAAAGACTCGTGGTCTCAGGAATTTTCCCATTTCAGGGTCCCTTCAGTCGTAACGGTGTTCAAATGGACTGTGAATATGGGATTATTAACGAGAAATTAACGAGCTGGCTTCTCGCGGCCATTGTGCGGCACATTCTGCTTTGCATAATGGAGTAAGTTTCCTCTCCTAGACTGACAAAGACTTTTGTCGACTGACAAAGAAGCGTTTGGGCTGATCAGTTAATGGACAGAGGGGGAGGAGAGTGAAAAGGAGACTTAGGATTTGCATGGGCTGTAAATGAAATAAAGAGGAGGCTTCGATGAAGAGAAGTCAATTAATTTTATTCGCTGAGGGTTTTTTTTCTACTTTTTGAAAGTAAATGGAGTTCGGTTGCCGGAAACTTTGTGACTTTATTCCAAAATACTTCTTTAGTGGAATAGTTCTTAAAATATTTCGGATGAAACGCATATGGTTCGAGTATGTTGTGAATAATTACGATTTTAAGGATATGTTTTATCGACCACTTTATCAATGGACTCTAACCGCCTATCTGGTTCGAGACTTCACGGAACCAACACGTGACCTACAACTGAGCTTGCGATTGGTTACCACAGATACTACACTAGTAGATCTACTAGTGCAGTATCTGTGGTAACCAATCGCAAGCTCAGTAGGTCACGTGTTGGTTCCGTGTGACGTCAGACGGTTAGAGTCCATTGATGATTAAATATTTTCTTGTATGAAACCAAGTGAAGAAGAAATTCAAGAGATGTAAATGCACGTTTTTACTTAGATGTGGTTGCGTGATTTTTTATCAACGCTCCTTATTTAGAGATAAATGAACCCTGGATTACCAAAACAATATTTTAATTTTATACCTAGTATTTTTAAGATGCAACAATCATAGATGCAAATAAATAAAATTTCAAAGAACAATTAGCTTAACTTCTGCTTAGAGTGCCTACGAGTATTAAAATTCTTGAGGAAAAACTATAGTTAACCATTAAGAAATTTATGATGAAAAAAGATGTTAACTAAAAATGACATTTATTATGTGCTTACATATACAACTGACAGAAAAAATTGTTACTTCTTTATCCTAACCCAGCATACGGTGCCTCTTCATCAATCTTTTTTTATCAAGAACTCGGTTAAATATCCCGCACCCAATCACCGCTAAATCTAAAAAAAATATATATTTTACTACAACATATTTTTCAGGAAGTTATGAACTCTCAGAACCCACTTCACTCCTCTTTACATCATCAACATGGACTCACAATTACACATACAAAAACAAACAAATCATTATCCAGTACCCCCACTCCTACTTAAGAATAAAAAAAAGATGTGTTCCGAGTAGCAAAACACTCAAAACCGTTTCAATTCCCACGCCCATATAAATCGAGCCGAGACTTTCCTCTCAATTGAGCAACAAGGAAACCCACTCCCCTCACTTCCCTACACTTCTCACTGTCCCGGGTAGCACGCTGATTGTGATAGATGCCCTCAGTCGCCTGATAGATAACACACGGCGAGAATGTCACGTACACTCAGGAGGACGATTGCAGGGGGATATATCCGCACTTTTTTATGCCCCTCTCACCCCCTGCAAGTAATTTAGGGACGGTCCTTAAAGGGGAGGTGTTCTTCATTGTCACTGGCTTTTGTTTTGAGAGGGGGGTGGTGGAAGGATGCAAGGGTTTTGTGCCGAGCTGCAAGGGGTTAATAATTAATTTGGAGGGTTTTCGGTGGGTGTTTTAATTTTTGATGCGAGTTCGGAATGTTTTATGAGGTTTTATTCAATTTGGTGTTGGGTTTGAAGCGCTGTGTCGGCGGTATGTGATGTAGTTGTGTAAGTTGGAGTAAGGTTCTTTTTGTTTAAGGTCGGATTGAATTGAAGAGGAGCTTTATTTTGCTTCACTTGTTGGGTTCTACCTTTTAACTTTTCATTACAACCCTAAAAACAATTGTATGGAGTTGTACCTGAAATGTATACCCTAATCTGTAACAAACTTACTTTAATTACTATGGGGTTTTTTTTTCAAAGTTTTACAAAACTTTCGGTATAAAGAGCTCTTGCTGCATAACAAATTTGTTCAGCTTAACAGAGAGAACGTTTAAGAAACTCACATGGCAACATGCACAAATTTCCAAAAAAACTTCAAACTCTATAATATCAATACTGAAAACCAAGTAAATAACAGAAAAAGTTTCATGAATTGGCAGTTATAACAACGAAGAAAACTGTCAGTCAGTAAAATATGTGTATAGCCTATATTAAAAGAGTAGTTTTCTATACAAGGAAAAGGTTGAGTTGCATATAATCCCGTTGATTCCATATAAGTAATCCATTCTAAAAATGAGAACTAAATTAAAATTTCATTCAAGTGTGAGATGAACTATTTATCGTAAAATAAGAAATATGCTATCTTGAAAAAACTAAAACGTACCTAATGAAAAACTACCAAAAAAGATGTTTAAAAATTTTAAACTCTGTTCTCATCCGGCCATGGTTTTTTTTTACAAAACTAAATCAAGTATATACTATTTAAAATTTTTGTCAAATGGATACCCCAACCATTTCCAGTTTACTGACTACATGATAGCATAATAAGCACGTGATAAGATACTAATTTAGAGAATAATTTTAAAAAAGATTAATTTTAATAAAGCCATGTCTGATTATCATATAAGAATTAAACTTTAAATGTCATTTTGACTTTTGACATGTTTATACAGTAAGTAAACGTAAAGGAACGTGTTTTGTTTTGTTGTCTAAAAAGTGTTGGAAATGAATAATACTCTTAATTACAATAAGGTTGAGAAGCGTTATCTACAGTTATTTCAGCTTTCGAGACTATGATTGTCTAAATGATTACTATGTAGGAAATTTCAATACTACCAACTGTGGGTGTGTGAAATTCTGTCAGTGTATAATAATGCAGATTTGCATTACAGCTATAAATTATCAACTGTTATGAATTTGTGTGGGTCACTTATAATAAACGTATGCGGTTATAGTACTGTGTATGTGTATATGGTTTCCAAAATAAGTCCTCATAATGTTGTAAAGAAAATATTATTTTTCTAAGATGAAGACAAATAAAATGCTTTACGAAAACGCAACAAATTTTCGATGTATTACTGAATTAACAATTTTGATAAGGCTTACCCATTCAATTAATTCAATACTACATGGGAATTGCCATTAAGTTCTATTATTCGATCCTTCAAATATTTGATTTCTTATAAATATTTCACCATATCATACGTGACATAAATGACTTACTCAGCATATATCGAGTTTCCACAATATAAAAAAAAGTTAGAACTAGTATTTAAAGCATAAAAAGTCGCAAAGAAAAATGAATAACCAAGAATTTGGCACATTACATCACGAACATGATGTTTATGTTGCCTTTGACACATATTTTCTATTTAACACTATTCATTCCAACTCGTGCTAAAAGCTCGAGTTCATCTTTTCCGAATTACACTGCTTCGTGACACCACACAGCCTAAAAATAGTGATACACCCTTCCGTCCTAATACTCGCGTTCCATCACCCTTCAGCCCATCTCCCTCCCGCTAAACAAGCAAAAGCCCTGATCCCCTTTTAGCACGTCCCATCTCCAGCAGAAGTCTAGTTTATGTCAGAAGTCAGCGGCGCAACTAACCGCAAAATGCCCGGGCGTAGACGAGCGAGACTAACACAATAAAAACAGCCGCCACTTTCCCTGCTGATGCCAAAATAAGAAACGAAACTGCGCGTATAAAAGCGGAGATCTCTCGTGAGGAGGGGCGAAAACTGTAAAATATGTCATCAATTCATGAGAAATCTTAACTCATGCGATTCGTGGGTTTCGCTCCTATCTTTCTGCCTGTGCCTCGGATTCAATGGCCAATGCTTTTTATGGTGGTGTTGAGGATGGAATTGGTTCGGTTGCTTTTGTGTGAGGAGTAATATCACTCATGGTGGTTGGATTTTGCAACGTTGTAACTAGATGCCTCTTTTTTTTTTGGAAGGGAGGGATAGCGGGGGTAAGGTTTGGAGTGAACGGGGAAATGGGTTTCACCTTTTTGCAAGGAAAGCCAAAATCTTTGGAAGGTAATATGGTTTTCCAATAATGTAAACGTATGCCTCTTCTAGAACGAGCAAGGTTTTTTCTCTATCTGCACTACACTAATTTTTTTTTTGTCTTTCGTGAAATATATTAATCATAGCTGTTAATTTATTGATAATGTTTTTAAAAAGGTAAGACTATCATTAGCTATGATAACACATGTCTCATGATTTTATAATTTTTTCTCTTACAGCTCTATTCGCCACCAACCTTAATCTATATAATTTTTATCTTAATATTATAAAGTTAATCTGGAATCACAACTTCTAATTGATAGATGTAGCAAGGAAACACGTTTTAGCCAATCAGAGTAGTCATAAAAGCTTGATTTCAATAGGTTACGTTAGTGGTGAATACAGCTGTTATCCTCGATTTTTTTCTGTTTGGTTGCTTGTAAAAAGTAAAAAAAAAATTCTGCTAACGGAGAAGGTACTTTTTGGCAGCTCTTAGAAACCACTTATTGAACTTTTGACTCAGGCGTTTACCATGCTAAATAAAGGTCCAAAAACAAAATCCAAATCCATGCTTTTCTTAAATTTTGTAATTTTAGGGTTCTTCCTAACTTTCTCGATATGATTGGATTCAACGGGAACTGCTTTTTTAGAGGTTTAATTAAAAATAGTTGTAGAAAATTATTCGTTAAAATAAAATTACGCCAAAATATTCAATGCAAAAGTAATACGTCACGCAATTTTGAACTTACGATTTCAATAGATTTAACAACTATAGCTCATTCTAACTAGAGTAATACGACTTTTGTATGACTTTATAATACATCCAAGCAACGTTTATCTTACCAAAGACAACATATTTTTAACTTATCATTTATCACAATTAGAACATGTTAATTTTCCTGGTATTTTAATCTAGAAAATATGTGTCTCTAAATCAATATTCATCCATCATAATTATTCAAACGACTTGCAACGTTCATTTTAAACTCAGTTATCCAAAATATAATTTTTAAACCGATGCGTGATAAATCCCGAAATTAGCCGAGTCAGCAATCAATATCTCAACGGAAACGTCCGAGATCCCCCGATTGAATTTACTCAATTCAACTCCCTTGTCAATGTAGCCTGGAGCAAGTCATTTGCGAATCCATCAACCTAAACACTCGTTAATACCGGCATTCTTGCCTAATAACCGAAAATACCCTCAGATCACACACATCCATGCACCCGAAAAGGTTTTTTTCTGTCGAATCAAAGCCAAAACAAAATGTCAAACTGTCACTCTGCCTCGGGAGCGATGGATACGGAAAGCCGTTGAGAGGGGCAAAAAACGCATCATTCGTCATCCCATTCGAAATGCATTAGCCGCGTAAAATTGTGTAGCTCTGCCTTGCGATGTTCCACTTAATTAAGAGCTAATTACGTCTAATTATGCTCTTTTGTTCCGGCTCGGTTTGATTAATCTTGCGAAGCAGGGTTAACCCACGAGAGCATCAAAATTTTATGAGACCGTTCAAAAATGCAGGAGATAAAAATCTGCCTGAAGAAGGATGGTAAAAAGGGTTTGGATAACTCAATGTCCTGGGCGTATTATAGCTTATGTAATTAATGGTGATGGTACTTTTTGGGGAAATAGTTAGTGCCTAATGCATTAATTTTGCAGCCGTAGAAATGATAACATTTATTTTGACTAGAACTGTTAATATAAAACAGTTGTGCTTCAGTGTATAATTTGGCTTGATGGATATGAAATTGTTTTTAGCAGTTTAGTTTGGTGTTTAATCAAGCTAGATCTAAGAAATATTACTTTAAGAAGTCAACTTTTAACTTCATTCGGCTGCTTAAAAAATAGTTATGCGAAGAAATCAGTAAGTTAATGCTTTATAGTTGAAAAATGAGTATGAAGAGTAATTTCTTCTATCTTAAATACATTTATCTTCTAAAGAGGCTTCAAAAATTTATCTCCTTTGCTTCAAACCGTCATTGTTGGTTCGAAAATTTTTCTAATTATAATAAGCATAGGAAAAAAATTGTTTTCCTGAAATTAAAAAAATATATGCATTTTAGTTAGAATTCTTGTAAATTGTGCCTAATTTATCTAGTGTTGATAAGCAGTTTGAGGCTCACTCGTTTAATTTTTTAATCTTATAAAGAACCAACGAGGCTTATCATCATGTAGAAGTTTGAATACCTTTACTACCTCTTTCTAAAGGAACTACCTTTTTTAAAGGTAAGTAAAATAATAATCTAAGTAAAGCTAATTAGTGTCTTTTAAAAATATTTTGTAGAAATATTAAGAAGGTAACTTTTGTAATTATACACTGTTTGCTTTTTAATATGCCACATCTAATGTTTCTAGAAACTAGAAAATCAGGAGCTAACCGTAATCGTATTAACAGGAAGTAAAAGCAAATAAATTTTAAAAAAACTTTTTTTTTCATCATACCTTAACATTTATTTTGGGATGAGTACAAGAATTTCTTTCTGTACGGAATAATAAACGATGTCTAGTAGTGACAGTGTTAAAATAAATACTATATCAGCTAAATGAGAGAAAGTCACAGGTAATCTAATAGTATTATCCAAAACAAGAATGCAGTATTCGAATGCAATATTGCATCATAAAATTTAAATTATATTATTTTTATATTTTGAATATTAGAAATTTCCCCAAAAAATGACAATTGTGACAAAAATATATCCAATTCTATATCCAGCAATAATTCTTTTTGAACTCAAATCTCAGAATTGTAGTGAGCTTTGGAATCCTGGTGAGACATATCTCAGAAGGCATAACAATATTTCTGGATAAAAATGTAATCGTGGTTTTGTAAACAACAAATGTTCATCGCAAAAATTCAAGATATATTCTTTTATGTCCTTCGAAGAAATAAATCCCTTTATTTTTTACAAAGGAATAAATCATTTTTGAAAATCGAAGGTTTCTTGGTGAAAATAACAAAATAATATTCGTTATATGCATACAAAAAGAGACTTCAGAAATAATATTTTTCCTTTCTTTTTACCAGATTGCAATGAAGGTTTTTCTTACATTTTTTACATAAATGATCTATGTAATTTACTCTTTGTGCATGTATAAGTTATATTACGCTTTATAACTTTACATCATAGTTTTATTATCATCAAAATGTTATAAAGTTATTATTAGTAATAAAAACGTTATATTAGTCGTACTTTTTAAAACAAAAATTTAAATTTTAAATTCTATTAGCCATAGAATAGGTGTTCTATACGGTCATCTAGATTTAAAGAAAAATATCAAAACTTTAAGAAACGTAGTGAATTTTTTCTAAGTAAAATTTCACAATAATTACCGTTTATTGTTTATTCCATTTGAAAAGTGCAATTTCATGTAACCGAATATAATTTAGTAGTTTCACAAAATACTTCTAATATGAAACATAATTTTAATTGAATTACCATAAAATGCTGCTTGAATACAATATACAAATAAGTTATAAAATTGAAAGTACCCTATCCGTATAAAAGTTTGAACCCTCGCCGCATGAAAGTCACAAAAGCAAATAATGTAGACAAACGTGTAGTTTCTAAATTTCATACGTTTTTCCCCATCCAAACCATTTTGAGCACATGTCCGCATCACTCATATATCTCCATACAGCATCTCCCCATCTCTAAAAAAACCAGCTCGTTTATCAAAATGCCTGATACTGCTCCCCAAAAGAACATCTCATGACAAAGGTGGAGCGAAAAAAGCCCCAGAGGTGGCAAAACACATAAAAAAACAAGAAAAAGAAAAGAACGAGGGTGCATTTTTAAGTCCTTTGGCGGAAGCGACTCGATTCGATAGTGGGAAAAAATAAGTGCTAAGCCTAACATGTTACCGGGCCTCAAAAGGCAAGGCGTATAAAAAGGCACCGCATCATTTCAATCTAAAAAAGGCGCTCTTAGCAACAAGTTGCTTTAAGTATGCATGAAAGATAACAGCGAAAAGCCTAACTTTTCGGGAGAGAGATAGAATCCCTTCTCTACATAGAAGAAAGAGAGAGTAAGGAAAAGAGCAAGAAGCGGTTTCGGGGGTTGATAGAAGAACGTGCTAGATGCCCGTGAAAGCGCGTTTGGGCAGGCGGGTTTAAATTCCTATGCGGGGAGTGGGTTTTATGGCAAATTGGATGGAACCGGTTTTTTCTTTTTAAGGGTTGTTTTGTTGGGTGGTGGTGAAGTGACCGGGGAGTTTATTGGGGTAGTAAATGTTGGAGGGAGGTACTGAGAAGGGGGTATTGGGATTTAATTTATGTAGGATGAAATGCTTATGAAAGGATGAATGAAGTATCGTGTGTTTTCTTGAGTGATTTGAATGTATGTGAAAGGATGTGGTAAAGCATTTTTGAAGTTCTTTTTGGTTGTTTGAAAGTGGAAAGGTGTTTTTTTTTAGTTAAAATACCTTTATAAGCTGAAGAAGAAAACTAGAAAAGGTTTTCTCCATCAGAAAAATCACTTCATGTTTTTCATAGGGATTCAAGGACGACGTTTGATTAATTAGTTTTGTTTTCGATTTAGAATAGTTAAACTTACCTGTTTACTGTCAGCTAATTAAATATTTGTTTAGAGAATATTTCAGAAAATTAAATTAGTTTTAATATTAATAATTTTGTTGGAAATGCAATTCTTATAAACTGAATGGGATGGTTAAATATTTTTTAAGACATTTTTTTTTAAAAGCGTAATTAATTGCAGTTAATTATTAAAATTATTTTACAATGGAATCAATTTTTAATTATGTAGCTTGTTTTCACAAGATGTTTAAACTTATGAAAATGAAAAGGTTTTCAATTTTTCAGCCCTCATACTTGAAAGAATTTTTAGCAACAGTCGTGTCTTGCTTTCACTGCAACACATTGACACAATTATTCCCTGTAAAACGATTTCTCCTTCATAACAGATAGTATGCAGTAAAAACAACGCAAAGAAATCAACTGTGAAATATCAGTTTACTCTGAAAAGAGAAATCTAATTGATTTTTAGTTGGCTTTCATGTTTGTTCACTCCTAATTATACATTATTATGTCATGTTTTAATAAAACAATCTATATACAATGCTCAATATCAAGGGGTTTTTTTCTCTAACAATTAAGTTGAAATAATCCTTTAAAAAATAAGATACTATTATAAGATACTAAAGCTTTGTATAAAATACTAAATAGGTGCAGTGCAATACAAATTTAAAAGGAATTAGCTGGCGTTTTTTTACCCATTTTTAAACCTTAAGATTCAAATTTTTAAAAATATTGTTGTTAATAATTGAATTAATAAATAGTTCCTTTGAATTATAGGTATTATTTTACGCAGAAAACTATTTTTAATTTATAATTTTAGTAGATTTATTTTTACTCGTAAATATTTTAATCATTATTAATCGGAATACTTTAAGGAACATAGACAGTTAAATAAGTCCCTTTTTT
Source organism: Tetragnatha montana (assembly GCA_963680715.1). Classification (NCBI taxonomy): domain Eukaryota; kingdom Metazoa; phylum Arthropoda; class Arachnida; order Araneae; family Tetragnathidae; genus Tetragnatha; species Tetragnatha montana. The sequence continues at coordinate 37,209,911 of OY796675.1, forward strand.
AAATTAAAAAATATATGTATAAAACATTTTGTTTTTAACATTTGTAATAAAACAAGTGTTTTAAAAATATTGAATTAGTACTCTTAGAGATGATAATATGAATTATAATAAGGAAAAATTTCTTTTTGTTTATTTAAAGTTCAAAAAAATACGATATTGAATAGAAATAAGTCACTCCACCGCTATATTATTTTTCATGAAATAAAGCTACGCAAGCAAAGAAAGTTTGTTAACAGAACATTCTAAACATCCAACAGTGAAAATATTTCCTCTCGTCCCAAAATAAACATTTAGATTCCTAAGTGCATTCCATAACAGTAACTTCCCTCTGCATTCCCCGTAGCTGCGCATGCAAACAAAACCATCCTAACTGCAACCGTCACCATACTACAGATAAACAATGCCTCTGGCACTATATCTCTAGGGAAAAACCTATCAACACCTCTTAGCCCAACACGTGAGTTGCAAAGCACGGCACTTATAAATCTCCGTACACCCTGAAAGAAAGAAAAATGATTGGTTATCTTTCCCTACACCCTTGCTTTGATTCTATTTCTCTCGCAGAGAGAAAGCCTATCCTCGCTTTCATATGCAAATGGCGGTTTCTCTTTCAAATCTGTTCAAGAACCCGAGATTCGAAAGCACGTTTTTTACCCTTTCCAGGGAATAGAAGGGGCGGGAAAAAATGTATGTATCCGTAAGAAAAAACTTCCCTGAAGGTCCATTAGGTACTCGCAGGACTAAAAACCATCTGGAAGAAAAAACGCGGAAAAATATTTGGCGGATATCACGTTTTTCCTGCGGAAGACACAAGGGCGAAAACTCTTGCGCAGAATGGTGGAGGAAATGTTAGATTTGCGTAGAGAGTGAGATCCAAGCTGTGACCGAGAGGATAAATTGTGAGCTATATTTTACAGTTGTGCAACTCATCTTGTGGTGCGGTGGAGTGAAAAGTGAGGGAAATACGAGTAAGTCATTAAACAGGTGAAATCGAGCTAAGTGAATTATGGCATACAATATGTTTACTTAGATAGTATTTACTATAAAAAATCATATAAAGCATTACGATGTGGTGGTAAATTATTTTATATAACATCATGATTAAATTTGCGCTTTTTTCAAAAAATGTTTTTAAAAATTAAAGTTCTCAAAAACAAAAAAATTGCTGATACCTTGTATCTTATCTAAGAATCTTGACTGATGTCATGATAAATAAAAAAAAATGTTTTCAAAATTATCTTGAAAAGAGAAACTTTCTAAAGAAAAATGTGATGGCTTATTTATGACAAGGGCTTCACACTTTTACGCGGCTTTTTGCCTCGTTTACCTTTTGTTAATCTTACCAAAAATCTAACCAAAGTAGTTTCTCTTCTTTTATGTTCAAAACTCCTTTTAGCTGATTATGCAGGTGGTTTGAAGTCCTTGGGTAGGAAAACTTATGGTGTTTAACTTTCTTTTGTTTATATAACTGAAATATATTTAACTATCCACAGATAATCAATCTCATTTCCAAGTTCCGAAGCTTACCTAAGATTTAAAATTCAATCATAGAAAACTAAAGTCCCTCACAGGTACAATCTTAACTACGGAAGTCCTAATGACTTCCTGGTTCACCGTCACCTGCATAATCCCAGACGCAATCTCCCACAAGCGTGAAATTAGATTATACCAATTATTCGGTAAAATTTCCTCACTTCTATTGGGACGTGGGGATTACCATTCAACGCTCACTCCCAGAAAGGAACTAACAAGGCTCTGCACAAACGCACTGATTTTACCTCGATAAAATCTCCCTCTCGACAAAAACAGACATGTTAGAACGAAAGAATCGCATCCGTCAGGCTTCCTTGTAATTAGGAGTCGGGCATTCAGAGGATTTTCTTCACAATCAAAGCGACAGTTCTAGTGCCATGCAGATGGGAGAACCACCTCCCTTGTAATCAGGGTAAAGGTTTCGGCGGGGGGTTCTTTTCTGCCGAGGAGGGGTCGGGAATGTTCCTTTCTACCCCCTTTTTGCGCCCCCGAGGGCTGGAGTCACGTTTGTTGTGGGTCATATTCTTCGTTATTCCTCGTCGCACGAAGAATACGAACTGAGTGGAATGATAAGTGAGGTGGAAATTCGGGAGTTTTGTTAGAGGATTTGGATAATTAACGTTGTGGAGAAGCATGGGATGCTTTCGAATTTAGTTTTTATAAATTAAAGAATCTGGTGTTACTTTTGTTTCCATGGTGCTACTTTTAGATTGATCAGGATTTAATTCTAACTTCTTGGGATGGGATTCGTCAGCTTAGTTGCTACAAAAAAAAACTCTGTGGGTTGAGAAAAATAAACTAAATGTGAAAAGACGAATTTGTTATGATTTAAATTGAGCTATTCAAATCTGAAATCGTGTTACTTACTAGACTGTGGATAACACTTGTATATTATCACCCATTTTAAATTATTAAAAATTTAATTCGAGCAACCTGATAAAATATTGATAATATTCTACACATTTCAATTTTAGGTTCCTCTCTATATTGGACTTATAAATGTTTCACCAATTATGTTTCTTAATTACATTGTCAAAATTGCACTCTTAAGAATTTGTTTTGGAACGACTAATACAGCGGTTTTCACTTGAAAAGTTCAAATATGTATTAGCATAAAAACTTTTCTTATATCGAAATGGACCACTTATATATAAGAACATGGTGGAATAGTAAGTTTTGTAAACATGTAAGTATTTTTAGCCTTAAACAGTAGAAACAAAATTTTACCACAGCATAAATACACTTATAAATGCATAAACCCTTGTTATTTTTTTTTTCTAAATAAGCAAGCAGAACAAGTAACACTGTATAAAAATTCGCCTTGTTTAATTTCAATGAATGTTTATAAAGCATAAAAATATTAACGTAACTTAATGAGGTACCAAGTTCAAACTTCTGTGAAAACTACTTTTTTAATTTCAGAAGTCCAGTTTACTTCTTTGCTCGAGTGTTTCTAAAAAGCAAAATAAGATTTGAAGTACGTGAGAATACCCTCAAAAGTATTCAAATTCTTTGAGAAAAAACAACCCCTTAAACATTACTTCCAGTCTTTCACCTTCATAAATCATAACTCTCAAGTTAAAAATCACACTCTTCTGAATTTTTAAGCGTCAGTTCCAAATTGCCATTTCTTTGCAAAAATGTTTTTGTTTGAAGGTTTAATTAATATTTTTATTCCGGCTGTCTTTATGAGGGGAAAACTAAATTCGAGCATTAAAGATAAAACCCTCCCCCATTTAATTACGCAAAGCCGGGATAATTTTTAAATCAAATTTAATTGCATCACTTTCTTTCATTTCTCGGAAAAATTCGATTAATACTTTTGAATAGACTTTAAAGTATTATTCTCAAATGGAATGTTGCCAAATTCAACTGGTAAGAAATGAAATATATGGTGCTTTAATTTAAAAATATGTCTTTAAGCTTAGTAACATCTAGTAATATTCCTATAAAATCATCACTTTTATAAAACGCTAAGTTAACTCACTGAAATTACTAAATAATTTGAAATTGTTTATTTACGTTACATCTGTATATTATTGCCACAGAAGGGTCAGATTTCCATGATAGGTTGTCTGGGTCCTAACATAGAGTAGCCTCATTTTCTAATAAGAAAACTTAATGCACAGGTAGGTTACAAGTATATGATGCAGTATACTATAAACATATTTATGAGCTTTAGATAGAAAAAAAACAACCTGCAGACTGTTTACCACAGTGTTGTGAAAGCAACATCATAGAAATCACGAATATCCTAGGTAGTCCCAATCTTAACTTCAAGAGTAATTTAGGTCTTCTGAGATTTAAGCAGTTTGGATTGATGAGTTCTAGAATGGGCTTTTCTCTCTGATTACACCCTGCAGAGCTAACGTAACAAATGTTTAGTCCCTAAGTCTTCTAATCTCACTCTTAGTTAATTTTTCCAAAACACCAGCAGTGTACAAAGCCTTCTGTAAGAGCCTTAGGGAACACCCAAGCACATTTGCGCATTGATTTTATGAAGTAGTCAGTTGTAAGGAATTTTCTCTATAAACTAAAGAAAAGTTTGGCTGTTAATAATAAATCAGGTTATTATCACAGTTCTCTTTATTTTTTGTAGACACCATTTTCACAACAAAATACTTGGTAGTATTTATAGTTATTCTTGGAGAAACTTTTTTGAGATATTATTATCTCAATTATACTATAGTCTAGATTATATATAATATCAAATATTATATAGTCTAGATATTTGGAATCGAAATTTTTTAAAAGGGATGAATTTAATAGTGTTAATTAAAATCACTTCTTTTCAAAGAGTGTCTTTGACTTCCACGAGCGTTCTTTTCTTTTTTCATGTACCGACGTGACGATTATAAGAGTTCTTCTGCATAACTTTGTTAAAAGTATCTCACATAACAAAAAGTGGGTGGATTTCCTTTATGCTTACAACCCAGTTGTCTGTCTTATACCAACTAAATTGTCCAGATCTTGTGTACGAAAGAGGAAAGTAAACAAAACGAAAACTAATATCGTCCTTTCAAATAACTTGTCATGACGTACAAGCCAATATAGTGTTTTCCTTCTTCTGTCATCTGTCAATGAACTCTGATGTAATATCCGTGTTTTCCTTATTACTTTATTATGTTTTGTAGTTATTTTATTTCAAAAAGATATAGTGTGATTTATGTATTTTCTTACACGTCAAGTGATTAAACTAAATAGACATCAATAACAATAAGGCACTCTAAATTGTATTATAAACACAACTGTAATATGTAATGTATACTAAACCAACCTAACGCAATCTATTCTGTCCTATAAAAGAAGCTGCAGCAATGAAATTCATGCACTGTTTTATGAATATTCAGGGAACATAATTTCAAATCTTACTCTGATGTTCTTTTCGAAAATTTTAAATATCGCAGCAAGAATTTATTTTCACAACTCAGCTGTAGATTCCTTGTTTCTCAGTTTGTAAAATTTCATGTAATGAAATTTAGGATATGGTTGCAAAATTTAAAAAATCTCAAAAGTTTAACTTTTTAAAGGAAGTTAGTTGACTTTATTGATACAGGGTGTCCATAAATTAACTTCCCTATTCAAGGGCCTCTAGCAACCAAACGGTTCATCGGAATTGAATGAAATTTTGGTGGAAGACGTTTTGAGGGATGCGGACAAGAATGGTATGGGTTGGGGAAGTTAAACTTTATCAGTTACTCTTAAGATGAAAAAGAAATCATTCTAATTCCCAATCCAACCCTCCCCCCTCTTTTTTATTCTCGTAATTTCTGATGAAAAAAAAAACTCAAATAAAGTTGGAACGGTACCTCTAAGTTGTAAACCCTCCCCTAGGAGACAAATGAAAACAGCTTAGAATCGTTGGTTTTGTGGGTTCTAATCTAGTCATATTTTCTTAACAATTCACTAGTCCAGCTCCTACAGAACCAGCGATTCCCAATAGGTTCAAAATATTTGCAATCGTTTCATACATCAAAAATTGACATTTAGAGATAAATTACTTTTAAAGTTCCAAGAGACATTTTGTTTACATTGGTCATTAAAGGCAGTTTTGGCCATAACTTGTTTAATATTTATAATTTTTTAATGGGGTTCGTTTTGTAGTAAGCAAAAAAGAAATATTTATTTGGTACACTAAAATATCTTTATCGCCAAGTTTTTAAAAACCTGAAGCTTGTCTACATTAAATTGATTTATGTTGTGATATATTAAATGATGAATTTACTTCTTATAGGAACAAAATTACAGGATGAATTAGATTTAACATCTTAAAGATATCTCAGATATCAATGTTCTATCTATTTATTCTCATAAGTTTTTATTTAGTACAAAAACCCTATCACTTAATCTCAACTCTCTATTTATCCATAAAAAAGCAAACGCGGATATATCACAACACTCCAGGAAAGTTCCTCAATCAATATACACTTCCAACACTGCTATTCTGTCAGCAATTCTCAATCTTTCACCCTAAGAATATCCCAAGAAAGCCAACTCTAGCCAACAACTCGCGAGGAAATCAATCACCCCATTATTCAATTATTCCCGGGTCGATGAAGATGATGACATTGCACACTGGAGGGTGTTCCCGAGATATTTATCACAGCCGCCAACCCCATGCCGATGACAACCAACAACGGCTGCCCTAGTTAAGATGGACTCTACTCCCCCCCATACATATTCAATCGAGTTCTATGGGACGAAAGAAATGCACAAGTCAAACGTACTCCGAAATTACACAGTATCGTGTCGGGTTATATGCAGCAAAGGAAATTCTTAACCTTTTGAGGGGTGGTGAGTGATAAACAACGCAAAAACAAACTTTGCTGGTATACAAATACCCCAATTTTTCACCCCAATGAATGGGTTCGGGGTGAAAAATGTTTCAGATCAGCCGGGCAATTAGTACCCTTTTTGAAAAGACTGGAAGAAAAACCACCTGCGATTCATCATGCTTTCTAATTGGCGATGTATCTTAAGAGATAGTGGGTCTTTAGATAAAGAAATTATGCCAGCTGCTCTTGAGTCTATCGGAAAACAGATGAATCTCGGTGCCTTTCTTCAGCGGGATCGGGGTCTTGTTCTCGCTTTTATAAATGCCCCGAATTAAACTTCACTGACACGTCGATTAGTTAGGCGAGAGCTATTTTGGGATCCAGGCCCCCGCCCGTCGCTGGGGGTGCTGCTGCTGTCAAACTCCTCTCTCTTTTGAAAACCGTCATCGAAAATATCTCTTATATGGGGTTTAGTCTGAAGTGCTGAATAATTCATGGAGGTTACACGAGCTGTCGAACCTGCGTTTAATTGAAGAGTTTAAGAGTTCTGGGAGTTGGTAATCGAGTAATTAATAAGCGTGTGGAATCGGTTATTTGTGAAACTCATTTTGACATTATGGGATGCGCATAATATTGTTTTACATTAATACTATTTCTATCATGGCTCTATACATTTAACTGGTATACATTTGATCTTCTGAGAAGTACAGTAGAATATTAATTTTATATATGAATGGAGTTGGGTTTTTCACATATTTTATTTTATGTGGTAGTTGCCTAATTATGTAAAATTATAATAAGCTAAGCTGTAAGATAAGCCTCAAAAGTACCTTTATAAAGCAGCAACCTAGGAGCCGTCATACATGTGGGGTTGCCATAATTCTCCCCCCCCCTCGTGCCGTAGGGAAAAGCTAGCAACTTCTCAACTCTTCTCTGAAGAGGCGGGAATAGAGAAGGAAAATGACGGACGAGCCAACGACGCGTGAGCAGGGGGACGGATGGCCTGTTCGGTTTACTCCTCTGCCTTTCACGCCAACAGTCTGCGCACTGCTCCGTCGTGAGTTCGATTCTCACCTCGCCCCTGGGTGTATTTTCCTTCTTTGTGCCAGTAAAAATTCTGTTGTGTCTGTCTTACTTGACGAAGGTGTATAAGCGGATCCTTGAGATCAAGCACACATACCGGAAAATATATAAAACCAAACCAGACGCGTGAGCATGTCGATCCTTTTGTTTATACCCCTTTTTGTATATAAACCTGTAAATATCCCCTTGAGCTCTGATTAAATTATCCTTATGATTGTTCTTCGCTGGTAACTCCCTTCACATACATAAAATATCCAATTACAAAAATGCTTAGTGGTCTTACACTAGTCTTTAGAAGCATCTCGATTATGAAGCTTGTATACTATATATACTCTTAAATGGGAAATTTCTAGAAAACTTAACTTAATTCTGCAACTTTATGGACGTTGGTATGTTTCAAGAAGATAATCTCATAATGGATATTCAATTATTATCATTTTAATTCACAATATTTTTTTTTAGTTTTGCAAAATATACATATTTAGGTAGTACTTGTTTGTATAAACTAACCAAATTAAGGTGGTTTTTTTTTAAATATTTTAAGATCGCTAAATTATGATGATAAATTAATGATAACTTCCCCAAAGTACAAAATGTTTGAAAAAATGTAAATATTATTTAAATTTAATCTTAAATTTGTTTGGTTTATTTTCTTAATTTTCGAAATAACGACTCTTAATAAAAAAAAATTAGAATTGGCTTCATAAATATTAATAGTTTTAATTAAAAATCCCCAAAACAAGAAAATATTTTCAAAATTTCACTACTTATAAACTCCTTATAAGCTCCGAACCCATGAAACCACCCACGAATTTATTGTAGGGAAAATTAAACATTACTTTTAATCAAGAAGCAAAGCTCCTTGAGTGAATTGAATATTTAATTTATATAATCTAGAAAATTATAAGCATTCATTTTAAATAAGTTTATTAAAATCGGTGTATAGGTTTGGCCACTAAATGGGAATTGACCTCGTTTTGTTCAAACAAATATTTATTGATTTAATGTATCCTAAAAGCAATTCCTAGAATTGCTGCTTAACTTGCACTTAAATTTTCAAATGATTAAATTGCAATAACGGTTAGAAACAAATGTTAAAGATTTATTTCATTTAATTTATCCAATTTAGCTCACAATCAAAAATACTCTCTTAATCGAAAATACCTTTCATTTCAAAAGCATTTTAAGCATTTTTCCAGGAACGTAATTCCCTGTGCTTTCGGTTGAACTGAACTTGATAAATACGCTTCACAATAGAAATATCCCGATCTATACCCTCCAACAGCTAAACACCCGGCAACAAATCGTTCGTATCTCATTGTATCCCGAATTCAACTCACAAAAGAACGCTCGAAATCAATGCACAAACGAATCCAAATCGAATTAGTCACCCAACAACAACAAAACATAATTACTTTCTTGAAATTCAAACACAATGGGACAACTCGCAGGTCAATTAATCAATTGTTCATACCCAGCCCGCACTCGAACGCTGCAATGATTGAAATAAAATAATATCGGATGCGAATGAATTTAAATCGCATTCCTACGTCCTCCCGATTCCAGCCTAGACAACGGGGCTAGGCAATAACCGCAAACTTTATACGGTGTGTCTAGGCAACTGGAGTGCAAATAATTAGATTAGTCGCCGATCGCCCGATAGAAATTAGCTACAAAATAGAGCTCTACGCCCTTAATGTTGATAGGGAGTAGTAATTACTGAAAGAGCACATTAGCGCTGGTATATTTGTCTCGATTCCTACACCCGTCTGGAGCTAGGTATTGAATTAACGTGAACTTGGATTTTAAGAATAGTCGGTAATGGGGAGGCTAAGTTCTCGCATTCCAGGATTCGCGAATCAATCCGGTTTTCCCTCCCGGATAATCTAATGCGGGTTGTGTTGATTACGCCGGCCTGTGGTGTTGGAATTTATTGCGTTACATCTGAGTCTGTTAGGAATAGTTACCGAGAAATTAGTGAGGGGATTTGCATGCGTCAGGAAGAATTTGCTGCGTTTGATGTCTACTGTTTTGTTGGGAAAATGGAATGGTTTTTGTTGGAAGACAAATATGGTTATGTTCCAGATAAGTAAGTTTGGGACCATGATATGTGTATAATTTGCTGCATAAAGCGTTGTCCGTCTGTGATGTTTATTAGTAGGAATGATAAATACATTTTTGAACTAATAAGTAAGGATTTATTCATCTTTTTAAAAGTATTCTGATACTGTTATTTTTATACATTGATAAAATAATCGACTACATCTAGTTTAAAATAGTTTTAACTTTAGAAAAAAAATGTTTAAAAAATTAAATTAGGATTCAATTAATAGTAGCAGTTATTCGTTAGATAGTTTTAAATAGGTATATTGTTGTTATTCACGATCACAATTATTTGAAACTATGAAGGAGAAAATGTGGATTATATAATGAAAAAGTAAAGAAGATGTTAAGAAGTAAAGAAGAAGAAGAAGAATGGGTTTGGAAATGTGGTACTAGGTCCTATTCTTTTAATTCATTTTGCTATAGACTTAAATTAATTAATAGTAGGTATTTCAGTTAAAAAAATTAATTTAATTTGTTGTTTTCGAAATTATACCTAAAAGAGGCATCCCTAAAAGAGGTTATCCAAAATAATTTTTATTAGATTTCTTAGTATTTGAGTAAACATTTCAAAGGCTTATAAATGTATTAATCACATATCAATATATAATGGAATTTTTAATAGTTTTTAAAACGTGTTCTATAAAACTATTTTTAGTTTCTGGAAGTGCCTTCTGTTGTTCGTACACTAAGTGATAATTTACGTAAGTGGATCAAAATATACACCTACTGTTATTAGATCTTTTCAGGTTTTATTGATCACATGCATTCTAGTTTAGGATGATAAAACCCTTCAAAATGTCCTCTATAACTTTTCAAAGCATAATTTTTATAAGAACTTATTCTAAAAAACTGTGTACCAAAATATATTTAAAATCACTCAATAAATTACAAAAAAAAAAATATTTTATACGTGGTATAACAGCTAAGATTAATTTTTAGAGCGATTTATGACACCTAAAAACTGATTTCTTCATTCCATTCAGCTTAACCTTCAATAAGAAAGTGTGTGGACTCGAAATTTTTCTCCACATACATCAAAGTTTTCCTTCCATGTGAGAAAAATTTCATTTTATTCCAGAAGGATTTAGCTTCAGTAAAACCAAACAAAGCATCACAATCCCTACGGTTTGGTTGTCCATAGTGCTGTTCTACGAGAAGAAAGCTTCAGAAATGTTAAGCCTGGGGCAAAATCGATTTCCGGCTTCCCGTAGATAATCCATTTCTCACATTTTTCATCTACAACATTTTATACCCTTCCGTATAGCTCTCGCATTCTACAATGAAAACAGTATTTCAACATTTTTTACTGCAGCACACACCTTGGAAATGTTTGCAAAACCGATGGTCATAAAGACCTGGTTGGGGAAACGCATGATATTCCTTAAACTGCCATTAACTTGGTTTTTATTCTTTTTCAGACTCTTATAAGAATAAAAGATGCTCTTTATATCTGTTTTAAGACTTTTGAGATAGTTGAGAAATCTTAAAAGGGTACGTAAACTAACATTTTTGAAATTGAGTGGGATAACCTTTTGGCATTTTACAACTGTGAAGGTTAGCTGTAACATAAAAAATATTGATTAATTTTTAAAAAAAATTTAAATAAAATATCTTTACTTTTTTAATCTTATTTTTACTTTTGTTTTCTAATTGTAAGAAAATCCATTCGGCCTATTTATTAGGGCGAATGAACTACGCACATTAAGAGTTTATTTTTTGTTTTACGGGGAGCATTTATAAAATTAAATAGTAGTAATTTTGAAACACCTGTATCAGCAAAAAAAATCTCTTTATATTAAAATTTTTCTACTTGAGAAAAATAGTTCATACTTAGATTTGTACATTTCGTACATTAAACTTTTTATTAAAAACTCGATTTTTTTTGGACTTGAATAATAGAGTATTGTTAAACTTTTCTTAACTGCCCATACCCTTAGTTTGATTATCTATTTTATCATTCCTAATACCAATAAAGTAATCAAGTTTTGTCATTTATTGAACAGAATTACTTAGAAAAGATTCAAAAAATAAACAATGTCGTTGAAATACCATCAAGTTAGGCAATCTCCATATTCCTTAGGTTTTGAAACTTCCTTGCTCCATGAAAAATGAGTCTCCGAATTCTTTTACGAGCCAAACATAATTCTTTTGGATGTGTACCGTTACTGCACTCAGGAGGGAACTAAAACTTCTTTTTGGTGGTTTCACTACTTTTATCGATATTGGTTTTACCATAGCTTAATGCTTAATCTTTTGAACAGCAAATAATGCATAATCTCGGTATTACGCCGAAAATGTTTATGTGTCTCTGAGGTTGATGGTAATATTGAAATGGGAATTGGCTCACGTTTAAAAATATATATATATATTTAAGTGTTGTAATTTTTGAGAATGAACTGAATTCTTGAGCAGCTTGAAGTATGTATTTTGGGATTAGCTTAAAACTAACATGGCATTCAGTTCTTACGCTTTGACTTCAATATAAAATAGCCACTAATAGTTTACATTTTAAAATTCAGTTTAAAAAGTTATAAACATTACTGAAAATATTAATATTTCATCATGCATTCCTTAAATTTAACTGAAAGATATATATTCTCACTTCATACAAACTATCTTTTAATCAAAACTTCAGAATATACAGACACACCCACGATGTATGTACTGTTGAAAAAAGATTAGTCTTGTAATTTGAGTTTTCCTGTATAAAAATAAGTAGACTTCTTTAAATCCCACCTACGATATCCACGTTCTTCTATCCTGTAGTTCAAATATCACTTTATTTAGGAAGCTTTAACAAAGTTTTATGTAAACGCTGTGCTATAATTACGTATTTGTGATTTAAGAATAATGGATCTTTGAATCCATTACAAAGTTTGATCCCCAGAGGAAGGGTTGCTATGAATATTAAACTATCACTATAATTGAAGTTAATGAAAAAGATAAAGTATCTAAGTAAGTTATAATGCTTAAAATAGCGAAACAATGAGGTTCAAGAAACTGAAAAAGTAAATGAAATGCGTCGATTTTATAACCTACTGAACCCAAATTAAAGAATACTATTTCACAAACAATAAACATCATTTTCTCATAACTATGAGACAAAAACTAACAAACAAAGGATAGATGCTAATCTTTAAAAGCGTTATTAATTACGGAAATTTACATAAAAACTCCCACGACGCGTACTCCTTCAATATCGTTTTACATTACTCGCTTTTTCCCCCATGACGACTGGCTCCCATTAACGAGCAGCTCTCTCAGAAGCGATACCTAAAACCATAAATAAGCAGAGAGATGCTACAAGACTCCGTCCGATTCATTTTCCGAACTTTTAAATTACCCAACTAACGATCCAGAGACGCCAAGTTTTGTTATTATTCCGGTATCGAGTTCTCAAATAAAATATCATCCGGGAATTTAATGACTTTCTCCCGAAAGGTGATATGAATAACCATGCATTTCGGGGGAGTTCCTCTTTCGCTGATTGCTGGGACCGTCTTATCTTCGAGGGGGGAGTAGGGGAAAATCGGATAAGCTGGCTATGAGTTGATACTGCAGTTGTCGTGTGTAGGTAGGTTTTATGGTGCAATAGAAACAAATGTAATATCATCTAGAATACGTAGAGGAGATATCCGAATTTTTTTTTAAATGAAAATGGTTTTCTTAGCTTCCAGCTTGAATCATTTGTAGAAAGGGATATGGGGTAATATATAACATGACAGGAAACCCGTGTTTTTTTTCAGTTCTTACTCTCACGTCGCTTTTATGAGACCAATGATATATTTATGTACTTTATCGTTAAAATGTGCACGGATTATTTTTAGTACCTAAAGTGTTCATCACATCGTGACAATAAATAAAAGTGGTTCATAAAAATTATTTCGGTGATATCAATGCTTTATAAATTAAAAAAAAAAAAAAAAAACTTTAGAAGTAGTGCGCACCAAAATGAAATTTCAGTTGAGATTTTAAAACTAGATCCTCAAATATTTAGTGAACGTAGTTTTATTGACTCTCAAATCAACCAACAAAAAAAGTCTTATCATTAACGAAAATATGTTAAAAATCACAGAGAAAATGAAAAATTGAATACGTACTTTTACCTGATCTGGCGGCTAAAAGTACGCAGGACAGAAGGGTAAGAGAAACTTGGCAGAAATTTCCTTGTATTTTTTTAAATTTTACTATACTTTACAACTTTGGATAAAATAATTTTAAAACAACCCAATATCACTACGTCATGAGACTATGTACTTTTTTATTCTACCTATTTTGATTTCAGTTTTAAATAATGAATTATAAGAAATAGTTTAGAAAATAAATAACTGTACTCGCAATTTTTTAATTAATGAGTTTTTTAGAATATCTTTAGTTTCATTCATATTGAATGTAATTCCCAGAATTGTAACATCATTTTAATTGTAATAAGATTATATATTTTAATGACCATATAATTATTTTTTTTTCATCTCTCGAAATATTAAGTACGTATATTTTAAGTGGATACACAATTAATTATGTGTTATATTAATGAAAGGAAACGGTACTGCATAACGAAGGTCTGGAATTATTCAATTCTAAGAATTTTATCAAAATTTCGTATCCAATTACATAATTATTGAGTTCCATCCAGAAAGTTTCTTATTCTTAATATTTTCTATGCAAAACTAATTTCACTTTGAATGCATCCAGAATGTATATTTCTTGGCTTCCATATATCCTCATTCCCTTCCTTTCTCTTTGTTGGTGCTTCCATGGCGAATTGATTCTATAAGGCAGCACAAAGCAAAGATTCTTCATTAGATTATGCAAATTACATAAATCAGAACAGCATGCATAATTAAATGCTTCCAAGAGCGTAGACTAACGCTTCAACTGCCAAAAATTGTTCATTGACGGAGGATGAAGTTTTAGATGGGAGACTTTGCGATTAATTTGTTATTCTGTTTGCACACGGTGATTCAACTAATTCAAGAGCATTAGTGCGTATTTAACGAAGTGTAAAAACAAGGAAATGTTTGGGTGTTTATCTAAAGTTGCTGGATTAATACATTGTTGGGCATTTGTATATGCAGATACATTGTATTGGTAACGTATAATGGTAGTTAAGCTGAAGTAAAGTAAAATATAAAAATTTCAAATTCAGCTTACTTAAATTACAACATACCATATAAAAGCTAAATTTACAAGTTTCACAATTATTTTCATAACTGTTTTTTAACATTCGCAATGCGGCATGAAGTGTGAAATGAAGTGTGTTTAAAATTATTTTGTATAATTAAGGTTTCCAACCATTAGGTGTAAACATATAAATTTGTACGTATTTGTGTGGGGGTGCACCATAGAAAAAAATCTGTATTTGGTATTGAATTTAATATGTAGACGACCCCCTAAGAACAAATTTTCATATTCAATTATAAAGAACTAGCTGATATGCCCGCCGTTGCTCGGGAGATAAAAGGCTTATCAAACTGTGTATTAAAATAAATAAGCATTATCGTTTACATGCAATGTCAACAGTCTTCCCGCTAGGATTCTTTTTTGATGCCATACCACTTCGTTAAGATGTTAAAAAAAACCTTTAAAAATGCCACCTGTTTAGATTTAATGTGTGAAATCCCCTTCCCCGTTTTTAAAGAGTAATTTTTCAAAATAGAAAAAAAGTCAGGGGACCTTCTGAACCCCATTATTTTTTTCTCTTTTGTCCTTTTCTCCCTCCATCCATTTCTGCATTTGGTATAAATGTATATTTGAGGCAAATTTCTCCGCCTTGGCTTCACAATAAAGATATATTATTGAACATCAATGTCTACAGATAAAACTTATTTCCCCCTCATCCCGCTAAATTTTTATATAATACAAAACAAATTAATATACTTCATACTTTTATACTTTTTTAAGATGTTATAAAAATCTTAAAAAACCGGTTTAGAATTAGTGTTTATAACCATTTTTTAATAATGATAATTTTTTTTTAAATCAGGGGGAGACCCCCTGAACCCCCCTTTGCTGATTGATCACCAAATCATTCATTGAAAGAAATTTCAAACATGAAATATAAGTAAACATCATTTGAATCGACACTGAAAATGCCTGTGATAAAATATTGTTTAATTTGAACTTTGCTGGAAATACTTAAATTTAATTAAATGGAAAAAAGAATAAAATTTTTCAGTGGAACGGTTTTTGGTTATCATAAAAAAAAATTATTTAATCATTAAAAATTGTTTCTTTATCATATTTTTTAAAAATTCACCTGTTATAAAACATTTCAAAATAAATATTTCCAACAATAGAGTTTTTGCGTGTCCTGGAAAGAGCAATAATCGCAATAAATTTAACATTGAAGGCTAAGCATAAGAATTTAGAAAAGGGACAAAAAAGGCTCCTTGGAATGCTTTGATTCAGAAAATTCTTTTTCGCAAACCTTCCTGGTTGTGTGAGGAACAACATGCTAAAATTTCATAACAATCACATTAATAATGTGGGTGCTAGGATCCAAAAACTAAAAACGGGAGTGAATATTCAAACCCCCGTGCACCCCCTCCAGAATGGAATATCGAAAAATCCAGAAATTACTTTCTTTGAAATTCTCTCAAGAAGGTATCAACAACAGTTCAATTCGTAATATCGATTTCTCGGTATTGTTTTCTTCGAAAATATAAAACTTGATTTATGCTCAGCAAAAACGGGTTTTTGGAATATTCAGACCTCTTAAAATTCGAATATCTAAAATCTGAAAAATGCCTTTCTAGAAATTGTTGCTAGGTACCTTCCTGCGAAATAACAAAGATTTGGGGTCATTTGGGACGCTGATGGGCTCGAAAACGTCAAAAACGCTCCAAACCCCCCTGTGGGTCAGAAAAAAGAAATTTCGAAAAATCCCTTCTTAGTGCGCGTATACACCGTAAGATCTTCGACCCTACCAAGTTTCGAGTCTTTATCCCCGGTAGATTTTGCTGTGCGTTGCTGAGTGAGTGAGTGAGTGAGTGAGTGAGTGGTAAAGCTCTTTTATTATTATAGATTCGTTAAACTTTAGAAAACGGTATACCTTGATTGTCATGGGCCGTTACAAAAATAAACTTTTTATTACGAAATAAAGTAAAAAATCTTGATAAGATGTCAATTTCATGCTTAAAAAAGCTAGCGAAGGATAGAAACACTTAACTATATTTAGATATTTTTTACATTTTTTTTTTTTTTTTGGAATTTAAATGTCCCCAAAAAATAAATCCTCTATTAATCAAAATTTTAAGTTTTTTAATCGAATAGAAGGAATTTCAGTTTATCTAATTTAAAAGAAACTGAAAGTCCTTCTATTTGGAAACACTTAACAAACTTATCTTATTTCTTTCATAGGAAATTTTCTTAGCAGAAGACAGCGTAATTCACTGAAAAATTCTTAATGGTCTTTGCTCACTTTCTTATAAGAAATTAATTATTTTCCGGTAGAAAAAAATCTTTAATAAGATACCATCCATATATTAAGAAACGAAACAAAAAAATGCAAAATTTAAACTTTTCCCTTTACAAGCATTTTTTGCGAGATGCATCGCAGTTTTTGCTCCAAGTATTTTTTGAATCGGTTAGATGCTCCAGATGGAATGATTAAATTATACGAGTTGAGAAATATTAAGAAACTAGCGGTTTAAATCTGCCAGTGTGTCCACATTTAATTGGTAAACTCATGGTTTGTTTAAAATGTGTTGCCCATTTTCTTCTAAAATTGTAGGTTAAAATTTATTTTATGAAAATAAGTAATATTATACCTATTATTATATTTCATATATAATGAGAAAGAACGACTAATTTTAAAACTTAAACTAGTAATTTTGTATGTAACTTAAAAGACCGAATAAAAATGTTTCAAAAAATATATTTTATAACGGACAAAAAAACAATATTTTTTCCTAACTCCGTGAATCGAAAGACATGGTGATCATGCAATAGATAATTTATGCACAAATATTTCACCTATATCGCTATCAATACAGTAGCACTTGAAATGGTATGAACATTTTCTATACGGCTCTTCGCTCTCTATTTACAGTTCTGCCTTGTACGTTTTTATTTCCTACAATGAGTTTAAAAATATACTTTTTAGTAAGCCTTAAAACCACGGTTTTTAAAGTATTTTATTTAATTAATTAATTTTTGCTTTTTAGTCCTGTACGCAAAAAATTTCACGATCGCAGATTCTTTGGTTTGGAAGGAAGTTAAATCAGAAAAAGTCCAATGAAGAATTTAATATGACTTGAAGAATTTTATGCTTAAATCTGAAGGGATTCTGCAATACAGTTTATATCAGGTGTCTTCTATTCATATCAAAGAGGGTGCAATCTTTACTCAACCAAAATGACCAAATGCAGAGGTTATTAATCAGGCCGTTTGCTCAGGGATTCATTGGTCCTAGAACCATTGGCAACTCTGGAATACAATTGGCTAATAGATTGGATCACGAATTCAAGCCTGCATGCCAACATGGCTTTGAAGGAATAGGCTAATTCGATTTAACTACTAGACCAATGGTAAGTTCAAAGAGTAAGTTTCAGGTCAAAATAAAAGTGTGAATAAAAATATTTCTGGGAAAAGTATAGCGAAAAATATATATCCATGTAATTTATATTCAAATATTTTAAATTCCTCTACATCTTACAAAAATGTTTTCATTGGGGGTTATTTTGCATAGAAATTTAATAACAAAGCTAATAATCGATTGATGTTTCATCAAAAAAATAGTGGCTTATCTTTTTTAAATAACACAATAGAATAAGGACTAATAACATTCATGACCAAAATTTATACTTATTTAACTTACTTCCTTAATCCCATTTAATTCTTTCTGACAAGTGCTTTCTTTTTTTTCTTATCAGCGCCTTTCAATTTTTTTCCTTTAGAATTTACATTTGAAAAATAGCAGTTCCTAGAAGTAATAGGTGGATAGAGAAACAATTCTATAAAACAAATAACAAGTAGAAAACGAAACCTGGATGAAAGAAAGAAAAGATTAAAGCGCATTACGTGTTTCCTGTCAACGCCAGAGTTTTTCTACTGATTTTTACTTAGAGGATCACTGGGAGTTCATTAGAGCCTTAAGACCTCTCAATTGGTGAAGATTGATAAGATTTTTTTTCGGAGAAATTTGTTCTTCTAAATGAAGTCTTTTAGCTCATAAAATGGGTGATTTTAAAGATTTTTAATTCAATCCTCCATCATCCAAGAGGAAAGCAATGTATGAATGACAATTACATAATCGATAACTTATATCTCAAATTAATAGTGTCTTAACAATATATAAATAAAGCCTCTAAGGTTTTTAATTTAATCTATATGGCATTTTTAATTATCTATCCTAAGTTAAGTCAGTGGTAATGTGAAATACAAAAAAATATGGAAACCAATCAGTATTAAACTGACAGGCAGGTATCCATACGTCATACTATTTACACATATCGTTTTTAATCGATATTTATATATTAGTGTTTATACTTTATTGAACTTAGAGGTGCACTGAAACGACACTAGAAAGGGGGACGGGTGGCCGGTTGGGTCTGCTCACTGCCCTTCACGCCAGCAGTTTGCGCACTGCTCCGTCGTCTGTTCGATTCTGACCTCGCCCCTGGGTGTAATTTCCTTCTTTGTGTCAGTAAAAATTCTCTTGTGGCTGTCTTACTTGACGAAGGTGTATAAGCGGATCCTTGAGATCAAGCACACATACCGAAAAATATATGTAACCAAAACCCAGAACGACACTAGCAACGAAATAAAATTAAACGTAGTAATTTTACACCCCGTTGCATGGTCCACATATCCACATTTCCGGAAATGGTACACCCTGTACCTATGAGATGCAATAATAAATAAATAATATAATAATAATAATAATAATAATGTAATAATAATAATATAATAATAATATTATAATAATAATAATAATAATATAATAATAATATAATAATAATATTATAATAATAATATAATAATAATATAATAATAATATAATAATATAATAATAATAATATAATAATAATAATAATATAATAATAATAATAATAATATGATAATAATAATATAATAATAATAATATAATAATAATAAATTAATTTTATTCTTAAATTTCTAAAAAGTTCTTGGGCTAAAAATTATTAATGCGATATTTTTCGTAGGTATTTCATGAACGAAAAGCTTGACCGGTATACTAAGTCTTACTACATAAACACATCCTTGTGTTCGTTGGCTTTCTGTTATTTATAACCTTGATAGTCAACTTGTGAAATCTTGATTATAGAAAATTTCAGGCTGACTTTTGATACAAGAAATCGCTTCACCATGACCGAAAGCGATACTATAAAGTGCATCGAATATTATGACAATACTTATATCGGGATGTATATTTTTCCTATTGTTCACATTTCACAGAAGAAACAATGATTCCAACTGTTTTCAGTGCACTTCCCTATAGAATGATTGTTTATAAAAGTACTAAACTCGACTTTGGAATGTCTCCTCCCTCAAGGGAAAAAAGCTTTGTTTCACGTTATAATAGAGAAAGAGCGCCTTGATCTGTTGCACCGGAATTATTATTTTCAAACAAACAAGGCCAACAAATCTATTGAGACGCGTCTGTCACATTTCCCCATATCTCACCCCACAAAAAACCCGAGATAAATTGGGAAAAGGATTTCGCAGAGATTACAGAACTATTCACAATCCCATCACAAAAGACAAATGAAAAGTTTCCCCGCCATTTTTTACACTGCCCACAACACCGCTCGGATCAATTTCTATTTCACCTTCGCGTTTTTTATCTTCCAAACGTGAAATAAATAAATGCTTAAATGTACAGGGACGGATACAGTGAGCACCCACCTTCCGAGAAAGGGGTGGGGTTTTGGCTTTGTCTTCTATAAATCGAATTTCTGTCACCCTGGGTCATTTATCAAAACGTTTCCCTTCTGACATTCGGAGAAAAAGGAAGACGAGTACGAACTATGTATAAGTCCGAAGGAGGGCTGAAAAAGCTGTGAAAGATGGCCATGGAGAGGAAATGGTGGTTCGTTTTATCAATCTTTTGTCCCAGATCGTCTGCAAAAAGTGCCTGTAAAAGTTCCAACGTACCTCTTGGCCGTGGAAAAGAAGCGCCGAGAACCTGTGAAAGGGGCATTCGATTTTTCATTCGGGGGTGTGATTTTTTACCCCGGTTTTGGGGTGGCAGTATGCATGACAGTCGTGGATTTCTCTTTTCATATGCATGGGCGGAACGGAGATTTCATTTGGAAAGATGGACTTGGACTGAGATTTATTTTTTTGGAAAGAATTACGTGTCAAGCTACTGCTTTGAACTCGATATTTCGTTCAGAATATCTACCGTTGAGAAAAATACAAACCATGTATCAGTTTGCAGTGTAAATGTTACGGGAAATGTGATAAATCCGGGCATTATTAATACTGCCTGCGTATTTCGGGCAAAGTGATAAATACTCATTTGTAAATGCCATTGAATTTTTCACATTGCCCGCTTCCAACTACAAGCATTATTAATAATGCCGGTTTATCACTTTGCCAGTAACATACCTACATATAAAAAAAGAAAAAATTCTTTATAACTAAAATACATTAAATGATATATTATTTTGCATTATGAAATTTTGTTACGTGGTTGGAGTCGAAGCTAAAATTTCATTTTCATAACGAAAGCTGCTGAAGGCTCTTTTACACTGTTTCATTTTAAGTGTTTATCATAAGTGAATCTCGCTGATGAATCACTTATTCGTGTAGTAAATCGGAGGTTTGAAGAGTAAAACACCAATTGATGCTTGTCAATTTGGATAATTGATTACTCCAAGATAAACACTGTTGGTGAAAAGTCTAAATGAAACTTTAGGTAGTTGCAACAAAATAACAATGAAAATAGCACGCTTCTACTTCAATTTCTATTGAAAGATAGCCATTCTATGTGTGCTCTTTTATTCAGAGGTATGACGATTCAGCTTTCAAAATTAGTTCTCTAATCACTGAGGAAAAGCGGTGATTGAGTTACATTCTATAATTTTTTTTTCTCTATTTGAATAACTTATTTTCTACTTTATCCTTTGAAACCAAAGAATGTAAAAAATTGTGTCGTACGCCTGTCTTCAGAAGAAAACTAATAGTAGGGGTTTTTTGAATCTATATTTCTTATTTTTGAAGGAAATATTTCGATTTTAGGCAACCATAACAAATATTTTTTAATAATATCATTAACTATGCTGATTTATTAAAGAAAAAATACATTTTTAATTATACTTATTCTTTCCTAGTCGTTTCCTTTAAATAGATTTAATTATACTCAGGAATTTTGCTCGGCATTTTATACTATTTATTAGCCTGTCATTCAAAAGAGATGCTTATAATATATTTTTACTTTTTTAATATGACAATCTTTTAACTATTTTAACTAATGCAAAAAAAATCTATTACTAGTTAGATCTTTTAAAGCGCTTAATAAGGGTTAAAAAAATATGTTTTTGTTGTGCTAATAGCTAATCGATTTTAAGGCCATAAAACATAGTGCGTAACAGGGAAGAACCATTTACGGGAAAAAATAAAACCAGCTGAGAGAGATGCAGTAAAAGTGCAACGTAGAAACATGTTTAGTTTCCAGCACCCTACCTCAATCACTTGCTTCCGTGCTCAGCTAGACACAAGATGGGCGGCCACAGTCATCAGTTGATGTTTTACAACCATTTTGCTCCCGTACTTTCGTTTCGATTCCAATATTTTAGACTTGCTTACCCCAGTAAGTAATAAAATTGGGAGATATGTCTGCCGCGAAGAAAAGACGGGATAGTAATAAAAATTTTTACGTTTTCTTACACAGATGGCATCTATCTTTCTCATAGTGGAATAAAAGGTGATATCCGCCATCATAGGATCTCTGCTTTCCCGTCGTAAGGGAGATTCTTTGGTGATATTCGCTGTGATTGAAGTTTATTGTTACCATTTTTGGCATAGGGGAATGTTTTAAAATCTTTTAGATAAATAGTTTTGTTTTGAACTATTTTGGGGGGCAAAATTACATTGAATTGGGAAATCTTTGGTCTAGGTCTCAAAACCAAAAACATAAGGTGATCGAGATAATCTTAACCAATGCTATACCACGTTACATTAAGCTTGGTCGAAAAAAAATCAGATATCAATACGCTTGGAGAATTCTTGAAAGTTGCGTCTAGGCTAGCTGATAACTGTAAAAATAATCAAAACTTCCCGAAAATAAACCATAAATACGCATCGAGCCTAGTGTTTGAGACGACCATCGACCAAAATCATCATGCATTGAAAAAAAATCCAAAATTGGAAGATTTGCTCATAAATTTAAAACTAGATGTAAATGCATCAGTTTAGTTGTTCAAAGTCAAATGAAGATATTTGAAAAGTCTTACCTCATTTTTAGAATCCGGGCAGGAGGCCTAAACTTAGGTGAATTTCTGTGTGAAATCTAAAATTTAGCATTTACAAATCATCTTGAAATACTGCATTATACATAATGCACAAACAATTTTTTATGAACCTTACAACAGAAATGTCAAGTTGTTTACTTTTCCTCCCCTTTTATGAAAAATAATGAACTTTTACCATTTTTCTTCTCGTTATTTGAAAACTCGCAATTTAACTATTCTGAGTATAATAAAATAAAGTTATTTTAAATTGATTCAGAATTGTGTTTCTAAGGTTTTACATTTTATTATACGCAGAACTTTAAAACTGATAAAGAAAATAATATTTTCTAAAGAAGCGTTTATATTAGTCAGACCCTACGGGTTGGAAAACAATATCTCTAAAGCTATTTTAAATATCAGTGTACAAAATCAAATTATTTTGGATGTAGGATATTTTTTGTTTCCCTCAAGCGAACAACCCATATACAGTACTTTTTATTGGAAACTTTAGAGGCAGTTTTTTTATTTAGTGCTTAAATTCACAGCAGGAATATTATTGATATTTTCCATTTGGTTAGAAATATCGTTTCAATTTTTTTCTTCCTCTGTTTTTACAATCTTATATTTTATTTCAATTCAAATACTTTTTTGAACTTTAAACTGTATGAATATACGATATTTAATATATTTATGACACACACGCATTTCATACAATTGAAGAAAAGACTAGTTGGGACCAAGAACTATATTAAATCATACTGACCAGAAGTGAGAAAACATATTTGCATGTGAAAAATACAGAATTGTTAACATCAGCATGAGGAAAGTCAATAGTTTCTTAGATATATCAAATCATCTAACATACTTAGAAACAATAAACGCAAAATGGTAAGGGATATCTTTCTTAAATTGAAAATAATATTAAGCTGCATTTATACATCTCCTATTGAAATATTTACTAAGAAATCGAGGGAAAAGAAAAATTCTGACCTCAAGTCACATAACCTTTAAAAAAAGCATGACATCGTTCAAGTATATTCACAAAATTCCCCATAGCATTGTGTTCGTACCCTGTGGCTACAAGCGGGTGATTTCTTCGGCACTACGTAGAATTGAAAAATGATTCTTTTTTTTCCTAAAATATACAATAGGGAGAAGTCTAGATTATACATATATGTATGCATTTTTGAAGAACAAGAACCTTTCTGTGTATTTTAGACGCATTCAAAATTTATACATGCAATGTGGAAAATTCTATGCAGTCAAAGTAAAACTGAAAATGCTTTCCTTTTTTAAGTCAAGGTTTTATAGATTATTATTCAATACAGTGTTCAAATAACTAGCAAATAATGAAATATCATGTGGATACAGATAAATTGGAGTATTAGAAAAGGTAATTTTGCCCTGTTGGACATGTTTCAAGTAATGAATAATTAAGTTCATAAACATTTTTTAAATTAAATATAGTTATTATAATGGCTGAAAAATAATAATTAATTGATTTTCTATTAATTGATGGTAATCGCACCTCATAGATCAGTAAAATGAAATTACAGGGGAAGTTTCTTTCAAGGAAATTTCATTTTATAGGGTTGGGGAGTGTTTTTACGAAGCAAGAGGTTATTTCTAATCATTTAGTAATTTAAAAACGTTAACTAATCAATAAAAAATAAAATATAAAGTTGAAAATAAGTCTGAACAAATAATAATCTAAGTCAAATCGAACACTTTTAAATTAAAGCTCCAAACGAGACAGCTCCACATGTAACAAAAAACTTTAACACCGTTAATTAAAAGAAATATCAATTTTCTAAATCCTTTTTTGATAGTATACTGGAAAGTAACATATATTCAATAACTACCACAAAAAAAACGCACCTTACAACATAAAAAAACATCCATCAATTAGCAAACCTCTCACCTCAGCAACAACAAAAACTTTAATCACTTAATAATGTATCAATTAACCCTAATCTATGTCCAATAAATCCGTAACCATACCCCTCCCTAAAAAAACAGGGGCTATCATAAATTCCCAACCCAGCATAAAACGTTCAATATCGATTCCCCTTTCTGGTAATAGAGTGGCCAAAAAAACTAACTGCGGAAAACAAGTATAGGCACCTGATAAGGCCGCTGAGTAATTTCTACACCTTAAGGAAGCCCTTCTCGGAGTCATGATATGAAGAAGAAGAGAAAAACATAAAATTGCCTCCTTCATCCTCATAGACACCCATAGGCACTCTTTGGAAGCCATTGGGTAATTACCCAGCTATCTCCGTGCGGATGTTTTAACAACTATTCCGGATGGCCTCCCTTTTTTCTGCCTGCAATAATCTTTTCTTAAGGGGCACCGCGGCCTCTGAAGTCTACTTTATTAAGGCCTGTCTGCTGTGTTATTATTATTTTCCGGGTGTAAAAAGGATTTTTTTGATTGTCGTAAGGGTGGATAATTAAGTGTTGGCCGAGCGGAGGTTTTTTTTTTCCTGATGAGAAAAGTATTTAGGTGTTTTTAGGAATAGGTGGGACGGAGATGGTTTTACCGTGGGTTCTTATTTATTTGGAAGTAGTTAAGGACTATTTATTTAACCATTCTGTTTAGAATTATTATTTTGGAGGTTTGCAAGGAATGAACTGGTAGTTTTATGTTATAGAGCATTTTCAATCACATGACTCGGACCTAACAACGGCCTTAGCAACAGAAGGTTACAGTTTTTTGCCCTACAGAAGGTTAACAGTTACAGAAAATGACTGGCCGTAGAATTCTTCTATTGGAGCTTAGCAACAGATACCTCGTTACCTAGCAACCACCTCAGCAACACAGTTAAGAGCCCTACAAAAGGTTAACAGTTAAAAGAAAATAGCTGGTCGTGACACCACCTGAAAATACTCTATTTTTTTTTTAATGAATTTTATCCAACGTCGTGATTGACAGTTCAATTTGATTGCCAGTATAAAAGTAATACCAAACATATAAGTGAAAAAATTGGTCCGTTTGTATAACAAATAATCTTTTGGAATTAGAAGCTATTACATCTCAATTCTCACTATTACATCTTTACCTTAGAGAACGTTTAATTTTTTTTTGTTTGGAATCAAATATTTATTTTTTCAGTTTCAATAGAAAAAACGTAATATTTAAAAGTAACAAAAGGAAAAGAGGGTATTATTGGTAATCACAGATCAGCATAAAATTTTATACATTAAATTAAAATAGTTCAAAATAATTTATTACCTAAAATACATTTCTACATATCAAATATATTGTTTTCTAAATCCAACTTCATTTTTATTTATTGTTAATAACTTATTACTTATTCACACAATATTATTCATTAGAAAGTCAACTAATACTGAACACAAACCTTATTTCTCACCAAAATCTTTTAATAAAATACTCATCAACCTTCCAAACTGAAAACAAAATCCCCAAGACACAAATAAATAAACTAAGAGCATCCTGATAAAATAAATAAAACAAAAAACATTCGTATAATCACTAGATGCGAATGGCAATAAAGAAATTATTCCACACTTTCTTTCATTTCATCAATTACACACGTTCCTGCACCCGGTAGTTATACGGAGAGGCCAATAACGTGAGCTGAAGCTTCTTTAACACTTTTCTTGCCACAATAATCACTCTCCATTTATCCACAATTAGATGATGCTGAACATTCACGAATTTCTTTGGTGTTTCAGGACTCTGATATGTGACTTTAGGAAGCATTATCTTCACCGACTATCCATCTCAGAGTCATTCTCTCAACTAATGGCCAAGTGTTATTCTACTGCAACAGCTCTTAGGTTCCTGCGTGGTCCCAATACTTAATTCACAATTAGGGTTTCAGATACGTGTGTTATTATTGTTCGTAACAAATCATGTTTCTGAAGCAATTCGCTAAATTTATAACTTCACTATGAGTTCTGAAATTCATAAAAATGTATAACAGAAGCAAAAGTAGTGTACGATGATTTTTATCAATACTATCTGCAGCAATCAAGTTCATTTAAGACACGGGTCAAGCATTAAGGAAAAAAATAGTTTATTAAAACGACTTAGTCGGATTTTAAGTGTTATCAATCGGAAGAAATGAACTGGTGAGAGGCAATCAGCATGAGCTTAAATCGAATCCTTGCACCTTCAGGTGCGTTTAAGACCTCATTAAATACGTCATATTTTTTTTCTTAAATTTTCACTTAAATATGTTGACTATTATTAATTCCAATTAATGGCACTTTTTTATGAAGTAAATGGAATTAAATGAAATCGTGAAAGATCTCTCTGAAAGTAAATAAAAATGTATCCTTAACGAATTATGAGCATTGAAAAATAATTCAGTATTTTATCTAAAAATATTTAAGTAAACTAATTTAGATTATTTTACTGCAATATTTTTTTTTAAATCACGTCTACAATTCAGTATTTTAAGATGATTCTCTTACTATAGTAAGAGAATCATCTTACACATACATCATAGTGAACATAGATTACAAAAATATTTTCTTCAGTGACTATTGTTTATGGGAACATTTTACTTATGTTAGCTTAACTCATGAAACCTACGCCTTTTTGAAACTACCTCGGTAGAAGAAAACACCTTTCAAAACTTTTCATTTCAGATGTTTACTGACACCTAAAATCTACAATAAACCATTGCATTTAAATCATCTATACCATCAACACCTTTGTAAGTTTTTGTAAACATTTCTCGCCTTACATTTTATTTAGAACAACATTTTATGAAAAGAGTGATCGATTATATTGATACAAAAATCTCCGAAATGTAGTATAAGCAAAGTAAAACTAACTTTTTCAAAACACCTTAGAGTTCTGTACTGATTCTTCAACGCATAAAGAGACTGCATTAGGATAAGTTATTTGCATATTTTATAAGGAAAGTTCCAAAAATAACTCTGTATGTCTGCAAATGAGGTTCATTCAATTCGAACTTAAATTTTTGCTGTTTTTTTCCCCTCCCAATCCTTTATTTCCCTCCCTTTTGCTTACTGTGAATAGGCTACGAAATTCCGCCATTTGTTGAGAACTTCGCTAAGAATCTCTCCTGATCATAATGGGGCTCAAGTGAGAAGCTGAAATGGAACCGGGAGAGAAAAGGAAGAGACAGGAACCATTACTTGCATCTTGAATTCAGTAAACTTAGCTTTTATTTCGGAGCATTTTTTTAGCCGAATTCAATCCATTCTTTCAGCTGATAGAGTGAATGAATATCGTCTCTGTGCTTCAAGGTTTCATTCGTTAAGTTCGAGCTTCGAAGCACTTTATGTGTTAGATGAGATGCGATGGAATCACTAAGCACAGTTTTCTGAGAAGGCTATTACGCTGTTTTGTTAAGCTTCATTTTTCCTCGAAGGCAATTTAAAGGGTTGAAGATTTTGAATATCAACATTTGACACTTTATAAAGGGTTGTATAATGTATGGGAAGTCAACCTTAATATTGAGACGCAATAATTCTAAAAAGAGATGTTGAATTTAATTAAAATTACGGATTTAGCTTTAAAATGAATATTTTCTTTTCAATAAATTATACATCCATAAATTACGTGAGGTGTTTTTTCCAAAATCTGGACCCCCCCTCCCCCCCACGTGAGATTTACCTACAACTTTTTAAAAATTATTTTCCTTTCTCATACATAAAAAACAAAGAAAATCGTCTAATTTCTAACTTAAAAAGTTGACGTGAGATTTTAATCGACCCCCCCCTCCCCCCTTGGTGAGATTTGGTGAGATTTTTCCAAACCCCTCCCCCCTTTTTTGACCTCACGTAATTTATGGATGCCCCCTAATTAACTTCAGATAATATTTTTGTTACATTAATTCCCTTTGAACACAATATTTTCTAGTAAAATTTTCGTGTAAACCTTTGTATTCCATCTTCGTATTTTAATTTAAAGAATTTAATACTTAGTTAAAACAACTGTGCGTATTTTCTAGGTTTTTTAGTGTTTTTAGAAAAACAATTATGTTTGATTTTTATAATTTTCATGCGCTTCAACCTTTTTTATTTGGAAGATTAGATCAATTTTGTTTAAATTTAAAGAGCTATTGAGCCTGTAACGGTGCTATATAAAATGTTATCAATCATCTATCGTTTACGTTTACACTAAAGAATTTAAACAAATTCAAACTTTAAAAAAAGCCGAGTTTTCATATTTTAAGCCTATACAATACACATTAATGCAAACGAGTACATAGAATGTAAAATATATTACCTATTTGGTTCGGAAAACTATTAAATTATTCCATTAAATTTAATTGAGTATTGATAACTTAATAAATAATATTTTTTACTCAAGCCTAGTTAAAAATCAGTAAATTTATTTTTATTTAACAACTATAATTTAATTTTTTACTACGAAATCCTTCCAGAAATTTCTTTATTTACTTATTTTATGTAAACGATTAATGTTCCAGAAGTAATGTATGTATTAGTTTTCCTTCATAAATATAAGGCCCTGTAAAATTTTTTAGAAATGTGGTACCTTCTAATGTGCCAGTTTTATGGTACTTTTAAAATAGCATAATAAAAGGACAATTTTTTTTGAAAACTTTCATCAGATCAAAGTTTCAAACTAGTCTCCATTTAAAAGCCCAGTCTTACAGTTCC
This sequence comes from Tetragnatha montana, assembly GCA_963680715.1. Lineage (NCBI taxonomy): Eukaryota > Metazoa > Arthropoda > Arachnida > Araneae > Tetragnathidae > Tetragnatha > Tetragnatha montana. Next base: position 37,239,459 of record OY796675.1, read on the forward strand.
CCCATTGAATAAGATGAACTGCTCTTCCATCTGAAGATCTCGTTTTGTGTTTGCTCTGCAGAATAATTGCTTTCAGCTTGGCGGAGAATTAACTCTACTTCAAAAGAGAAATACTCAAGTTCAATGCAGCTCTTAGAAAAGTGAAATCAAATTAAATGCTTTAATTCACTCTAAAGCATTCTCGCATGGTTGGACGAAGAATTCGCTTTAAAGCGTCATGCAGTACATTTACGAGGATAATCAATCTTTCTTGCTCTTTATAAAACGCGCGAGTGTCTCACGTTAAGGATTCTAGTTTCTGCACCTTTGTATTCAACCAATCTGTTTTATTTACACTGAGGTGATATTTAAAGTCTGCTTTAATTCTTTCTATCGGATAATTACATTTGGGAATGGAGAAATATAAATGCACTATAGCTGAGTTTTTATTTAAGAGCTAAGTTTTATTTAGTAATGTAGGTTTAAAAGTCTATTGGGAAATTATGAAATTCGAAAAGTTTGCTTCGAAATTTTCAGGATTTAAGATTATGTTACAGTTCCCTCATTGACTCAACTATATTTTCAGAAGGTTAGTTTAATTTAGCTAATAAAGATTCATAAGTGTTTGAATTATTTAATAAAAAGTATATATTTTACTGGAAAAAAAACATTTAAAAATGTCCTTGCATAACGTTATCATCCACCATTTTTAAGAAAGAACGCATGGCATTTTTCCCATTTATTTAAATTTTATGTCATGCGAAACGGATTTCATTACAAATATCAATGAATAAAACGAAAATAATTTTTTCTTCGAAACTAGAAAATTCGAAAACATCCAGAATTTGACGAATAATTTTCTCTCGATAGCTAACTTCTTTATTTACCAAACCATAGGGAAAATATGAATTTTTTAGCTATAGGAGGGGTTGAAGTTTGTATTTGGTATACCTTTCTCCTCCATTAGGAAATACCTTTGCATTTTAGATAGAGAAAACGTTTCCAGAATAAATTTGATTTAAATTAGATGCAAATATTTTAAACGTTTAAGACAACCATAAAGAAAAATAATAGCTTAAAAATACTCTAATTTTTCTTTACCTTAACTTCTAAAGATTATTAAAGTTGTAAACTGCCTGAAATCTTCTGGATGTGTTGAAAAAAAAATTCATTTCCAATGGCTAAAATCACTTTAAATATTCATGGGCAAAGTGTGAGCTTTATGCGTGCAAATGTAAAATTATGAATTCGCGTTTTATTCTGAAATTTATTAGAATCTACATTAAATTATAAATGAAAGCATTTACCTTTTTCTCAAATTAGTTTATACAGGCAAACATTTATATTTATGTACATAAATATAAATGTTATGTTATATAACCAAAATGCTAACATTGTTTGCCATCTTAATCAAAATACGTTTCATGACTTCGTAATTTCATATGCTTAGTATTAGATATTTTTTTTACTTTTTTAGTTTTATGGCATCCCTTTAATGTGCTAATAGTAGGTAGTCATGGTAAAGTAGAAAGAAATAGCAAGTTGTCAAATCGAGTTAATTAGTTAACCAATTATTATCCATTGATTCTTAGTAAGAAACATCTTGTGACTTAAAAATATTCAAAAATGTCATAATTAACGTTAAGAATTATTTGTAAATTTTTGAAAATTTAAATATGTTTACCATTTAAATTTTGATATAAGTAAAATTTCCAGGAATACTATATTAAGTTACACGGTATAATTATTTATCGTACTATAATTTATCCTCTAATATCCACTCACCAAGTTTGACAAGAAATAAACTACAGTAAAAGTCTTACAGCAAACCTAATTATTCCTTGCTACGAATATACCCTAAAAATGTTCTGAAACTATCAAGTTTTCATAAAGTTAAACCTGCTAAGCCCGAACCATTACTCAACCTCTCCAAATACCTCCCTAACTATATTTCCCCTCAACACTCCAACATATTAAAAAAAACCTCCCTGTTCTCATCTCATCCTAATGAACCCCAGCTGTTGGTCAGATGACATCTTCTCACTCGGAGTGACTCTCGTTACTCTGTCAAAAAACTCCCCCCACCTCAGCCAATCGCCTTACAAGGAAAGGGAGTTACCCGCCTATCGACTTTTTACAGCCCCTATGACTGCATGCCTCCGCATAATGCGATGGCAATCCTATAATTTGCGAGACATAGGACGAAACAGTGCAAAAAAGTGTGATGAACTGCTTCATAGCACGTCATGCGAATGGACACGGCTAATTATCGGATTCATGAAGGATTTCGTGGAATTTTCGTTCTTTTCGTAGTAGTTGGGGTTTATTGAGGTAAAAATATTAGGTGAGTTTTGACACGATTGATGTATTTCTTGCTAATGATGAAGTAATTATTGGGTTTTGATGTCGAAAGGTGGATGAGGGCTTGCGGTTCTGTGCTACCGTTTTCGATTGATTCGTTCGTAAGATTTTTCTAATTACAATACTTGGTTGAGAAAGTGGTCAGTAGTTTTGATGTTGTTTCGATATTCCCCCTTTATAACGTACCGGTAACTGGTAAAAGTTGTAAATGTGTCGTAGGAGTAATTTATTGAAGTTTTTCCTTCAACGATATGTCTTTCAGTTAGAAAGTAATTATAGTTTTTGTCATTTTGAACATTTTCAACAGTAATTATACGAACGGAACTGACATATATTTTTGTTTCTCAACATTTATGGTGTAAAAAAGGTAACTTTTAACCAGTGTATAATTTTAAGGTTTAAATATGTCTCAATAATCTAGAAATTAAACTACTTTAATCCTGATTGACTTAATCTAATTTCAGAAACAAAACATTGATGACTGTATATACATCTATAAGTATCCTTAGGCAAATAAAAGAAACCTCAGATGTCAGATTGATATATTTGTCAAGCTCATTCATTTTCTACATTTCTGTACAGTAAAATCATACACTTTTGTACAGTGGGAGGTTAAACAAAAGATGCAGATGTCTGTAACAATTTCAAAGATCCTCTTTTGAAGATAGTATTTTCTTTTTTAAAAAGATGATATTAGCTTGTAACTAATTTATACTATCAGTATTTATGAAAATGTGTGTGAAATTGTATAAAATGTAAGCAAAAAAAGTAAATTTAAAGGATCATAGTAGAGAAACGTTCAATAGGGTATACCGAAAAAAACTTTTTTTCGATTTTCATCACGCCTTAGCAAAAAAAAAGTTGTCTAAGGTGACACATAATACCTGTGAATTTTTTCAGAATTTTGGGGGGGGGTGTCTTTAGGCGGCGCCAAGCCCCTGAAGGTTTTTAGTAACGGCGGCTGCACATTGTTCAATATATTGTTCGCAATAGAATATCGAAAATATAAAGTTATCAGAACATTTTGAAGAAGAACCTTAGACAACTGTTAAAAATGAAAATAAAAACCACATGAACTTGTATAAAAGTAATTTTAAAAAGGAAATTTTTATAAAACCTTATTTTTTATACTCCAAAATCTATATCATCAGAATTTATTCTCTAAGGGAAAACAATTTTCTAAAAACTTACATACATTAAACTTTATTTTTAAAACCGAATCCTTATTTTCTATGTATTAAAACATACGGTTCTGGCTTTAAAATTTAAACCGGAACGGAAAAGTCCAAAAACTTTCTCTCTGTGTGTGCACCACCATTTTGTGGTCTCATATATTTAATTTTTTTTTTCTTTGAAGTCCCAGGATGATTTTATAAACACTGTTGTTTTTGTTTCCTCTTCTCCTGTCTGTGTCCAACGTGTCGAAAGATAACTTTGTTCTTGTTTCCATCCCCTTCACTTGCGTGTGCTAGACTCGGAAGTATTTTCACTTCCGTGCATCTCTTCATATATAGTCTCTACTTCGGTATATTTCCATATATCTGGAAATGTTCTCAAAAGAAATCAGTGATAGGAAACCTGAAAGTTTATTTTTAGAGAACCTACGAAAAGTGTGTGGAGCTTAGAATATTTTTAGTACGATTGAGTTTCTGTATTATTATTTTATATTAGGGTAGGAATTATAAAATATTTTAATCATACCATGATGGTTATTAAAAATTATTGAACAAAGGGGTTAAATTTAAAAACATATTTTGGTATAGTTGTAATAAAAACAATTCACAATAATCTTAACTTTTATGGGCTTTTTTGTAAAGAAAATGTAGTTTTTGCTGAATTTAATTTATTAATTATAGTTTTTCCTTTATAGGTACAATGAGTAGTAAATACAATATATTTTTTTAAATTTAGTATATAACGCTCTAATACAAAATTTTAATAACTTTTAAAGGTGAAAAATTTTGAAAAACTGATTAAAATACAAATATAATTTAGGGTTTAAAATGAAGTAATTTTCTCGAATAAAACTACAATGAAATTCAATGATAGAATTTTATTTAAAAGAATATTTGTAGGTCACGTATACCTTTCGCTTAAATTATAATAAGACTTCTCTAAACTACTACTCTTAAAAGAGAGTCTTCTACTCTTAAAAGTGAAATCAGGCAAACTTTTTGTTGTTGGTAAATTAACTTTTTGGAAGTACCTAATGTTGTTCTTAAAATACACCTCATTTCATAATAAAATATCCAAAACAAATATTTCATTACTATAAAGTGTTAAGGGACTGAAAAAATGTAAATACTTTGTTTACAGAACACGATCTTAAGAAATGGAACTAAAAGTTATATATGAATTAAAAATCATAAAGAGCAATTTATTAGCTTTTGAACAGATCGTTATTTTTTTACTTTCATCTCTGATTTAATTGCATAAATTGGAATCACCTCATTCAAATAAATCTCATCACTGTAGATTTTTGAAAAAAAAAAAAACTCAAATCTTTATACTTAAACAAAATATAACTAAACAAACTGTTCTGAAAAATCATAGATTTCAATCAAAGAAGCTTTCAGTTAATAAGAGTCATTCATCATAGGTAAAACAGAAATTATCATCAACATTTTTTTAACAGATATATTTGTTCGCTAATAAATATAAATTAAATGAACTCCAGTTAGGCTTGAACTAATTTTTATTAAAGAAAAATGAAAACTAAATATGAAGGACGTAAAATGTTTGCTGTTCTCATTTAAAAAATTATTTTCCACTCTATCGAGCCTTTTCTTTCTGGAAAAAAGGATCGAGATGAACATTTTTAAAAAGAGTTTTTCCGGTTCTGCCGAAGATATATCAAATATTAAACCGAGAAGGAAGCTTAGCTTTTAAGCGCACTTTTAATCTCCTGATCCTTTTTCTATGTACCCGTTCCAAGGTTTTTTTTTATGATTTCACTAATTAGGGATCAAAGAACGTTTAATTGCTTCATGTTTACCTTCATTAGTTGGAATGGGAAAAACTCTAATGAAATTTAAAGCCCTCAAACAATAAATTTTAAGAGAGATTCACCTGAACGTCCTTATGGCAGACAGTATTTTTTTCAAAAATGCGATTCATCTCAGATAATGTTTAAATACAATTATATGTGCATTTCTCAATTCCTAATTACTTAGGCAGATGCACGAACCTTATCAGTTTTGTGGAGTAGAAGAACTAAGAGCACATAAATCTTAATTAAATAGTTACTTGGTTTTTTGTTTTAATTAATGAAGAAAGGGGTTTAATTTTTGTAGAGTAGGTTCCTTAATTGCGGTTATTTTCCAGTAATAAGTATCAATTACGCCCAATTCACCCTCATTTATTTGACCATTTATTCTTCTTACACTATTTTTCACAAGCTCAAAAAACTTTCAAAAAGCAGTTTAAGTTTGATTTGCTTGACAGTTCAGCAAACAAATATAATCGTAACACTAATGTATATTTGTGTACAATATTAATGTCGTACATTTATTTTAATTGTAACGAAGTTAATACATTGACTTTCAATCCATAATTTAATATTATTTAAAATCATTCCTGTTCCTTTGTAATATAATTGTTAACGTTAATAAATACAGTGTAAGAACTCACAACATTGTAGCTAATTAGAATGATTTTATCTACCAAATTTTCTTCATAAAGATCTGAATTGAAATTAATGTAGGAATATCTCCTGTGATTTTTTTTTATGAGTGCTCGAACTCAAATTAATTGAAGTTGGTCCTCAAAGTAAAAATATTTTTATAGAGCATTCACACATGACGTCACACTTGACGACGTGGAGGACAAGAACAACGTTGCTAAGGCTGTTTTTCACCTGTTGCTACAGAGGTTGTTAGGGGCGGAGTCTTGTGATCGCAAATGCTCCAGTAGAAGCATTTGCACACTTGATGACGCGCGTGGAGGACAGGAACAAAGTTGCTAAGGCTATTTTTAAGACCCAAGTAGCATAAGCGTTCAATTATTCTCATATTATTCCCTATTCAAATTATTCCCTATAACAAACAGTTGTGCGGGAGAATATGTGTGAGGTTGAGGAGCAGGTAACAGTATAATTCATCGCCTATAATTCCGATTCATCCGTGCTGTCTGGAAAATGTTAACTTACGAGGAACTGCGCCGAGCCTGTGAGGCTTGAACGTTGAAACAAACATTCACAGAAACTCAACTTTTCAACATAAATGGATGAGCCTCGTGTGTCTGCTCTTGAAGTTACCTTCAATAATCACTAAAATTCAGGTATTTGGTCAGGTTGTATTGCAGAAAAAACTTTATATCAGTCATCCAATTGTTTTCATTCGGCAGATAATTATCTAAACACCTCAGGGTATTGTTCATGTCATTTAAAAAAAACGACACCAAAATGTGCCCTAAAAATGACCCATAGAGATATTTTAATTAACGGTTCAGTTCCGTTAGAGTCCCCGCTAAATATCGCCCAGTTCTTTTAGACAACAAAAAGTAGAAATATTCATAAAGATTTTAAACTCCTAAATTAAAATGTTTAATTAGATCAATAACTTTTCAGTTTATTAATAAAAGTCAGAATAATTTGTCGATATTTGGATATATTTAGCGATTTGGATATTGGCGATATTTAGCGGGGACTCTAACGGAATTGAACCTAAATAACTAACCCAAATGACTTCGCATATACCATGTATCTCTATGCCATTTAAAGTTAACAGGGGTGTTAAATCAAATAAGAGTAATCTTTATTTATTTATTTTTTAATTCAGCAGATAATGTACATTTTTGGGAAAAAAATGTGCTTTACTTTCATAGATTTTGATAACGTAAAACTGTATGTTATAAAGACTTAAAGCATTTTCATATGTTTTTATGTTAAATGAGAAAAAATATTAAAATTTTAGCTCAGTCCGCCATTTAGAGTCCCTACTGTAGTTTTTGAGTTTTTGAAATCGGAGATAAAAAAGAAACATGCGGGAGTTTAAAAAGTCCATTTTTTTTTTCATTTTTATTAATGGCAAAATAAAAAACTATTTATGAAAAATATTCAATATTACCCATGACATACAACCAATTACACAAATTTAATGCTTGCCTCAGCGATTCTGATATTTCTTCATTATTTTAATAAAAACTCAATGTACCAAAAAACAAATTTCCCTTGCAAAGATAACACTTCACTAGAATTGAAAATAAGTTATTTTGGGAGTTAAAAAAACGGTTGGGGGTTAAAATAAAATATAAGTAGTATTTATCATGTTAGCTTTTATTTATAAAAAAACCTTTTATGTTTATGGATTTAAAAGATCGTGTATAAAGGAAATAAAAATGTGCAGCAGCTAAAAAGCTATTACCGTTGTGTTATGATAAGAACGTTTTACCAATTTAAGAGAGGTAACAACGTAGACAAGATCAACGTTTGAGGGGAAATATAGCTAATTCCTCTTCAAAATTATATACTGTTTTAAAATAAATTACGTTAAGTTTGTGTTAAAATTTGAAATTTCTTTCTCCTAAGACCCTATCAAACTGGAGACTAAACTTTACTGAATTTTACCATAAGAAAAAATTAAACTTCTCGCTCAGAATAACTTAAAATCACCCCCCCCCCCAAAGGCAATTCAATTTTCATTCTCAAGTTTCATTTTCACAAATTTAACATCCAACCGATAAGAAGTGCCAAAAAATCACACACTCTCCACCTCTAAGGCCCCAGGGAACACCAATTCCACACCCCGAAAGAATCCTGACATGCACACAAAAAAAGAAGTCCCCTCCTTCCGAAACTGAAAGCTTAAAAATGAAGCAATTAACAAGCTTTTCCCAAAAGCATCGGAAGTTATCAGCCCTTCAGTCTCGCCATCACCTCACCCCGTTTAATTAAACGCCGAAAGGACCCGTCGCCATTGTTCTCTGACCCGGACATCGGGAAAAGCGCGGGAAATCGCAAGAAATTGAAATTATCTCGTAAGTGAAACGGATGCCGCTATCTTTCTCTTGGAGTTTTAATTAACAGGGAGCCTTATCTTTCAAATGAATTAAAATCTCGAGAAGAAGGTTAAGGCGGTGATTACGGTTAAATTAATTTCGACCAAACTGTTCCTTCCATATTCCTGTTTCAATTTCGATTCTGTTCTCTGAGGATTCGAATTTTTCTTCTTGAGAAAAATGGCAACTTTGACATGCTGGAGGGAATGCGCGATGTTAATTTTGTAATTTTTTGCGAGGTTCTTTATTTTTATGGTGGTATTTTTTCTGTTGAATAGTTTTTTTAATAAGGAAATTGAAAGTTTATTTAATGAATATTTTTTTAGAATTATTATGAGTATTTGACTCATTTTCCAAATAAATTAAGTTCCATTCTTTATCATAATTTTCAGTTTTAAAGATTTGACATTTAAATTGTTGTATTTGCCAATTTTCCTACACATTTTTCCTGCAATTTTCTACATAATAACGTATAATGTTTAAGACGCTTGTTATAAATGCTGATGAAATCGTTTTTTATTAATAACATACATTAAATAATTCATTCGCTAGTGGTAGAGTTTTTCTTAACATTTGTTGAACAGAAGTTTATTCAAAAAAACAGTACATATGTACAGTAATTATCTAATTCCGATTTGCACTTTCTTATTTCATAGAAAAATTCAAATTAAAAACATAGTGTAGTGATAAACTAAATAATTTGTAATTCTTATTTCCTTCTAACCATGTATTGATACTAAACCACAAAAAAAATCTTTACTTAGAATAAATTGAAATATTATTTTCATTTCGTATTTTTGGTCCAATTATCCCCCCTATAAAAAGAGTAAAGAACACAAATTTTTGCAGCAACTAATTGAGACGATTCTCACTGATACAAAATCAATGCCACTGGCACATTGCTGACATGTCCAATTCACAGACAAATATACCTCACACTTTTATCCAATAACAAGCGGCACCATCCCAAGATCATTAACAAACCCGAATAGAAATACATCGAAATATTTTTAATTCCTCCTTTTCCTTTTCATCGAGAGTTGTTAACCGATATTGACAGCGGCACTTACAATATATATTGGACGCAACTTCGATTCAGTAAGTTACTCTTACTAATGAGGAGATGCTAATGACGAGATGCCTGTAACCGCTAATACTACATAAATCACACTTGCACTGCGGGTATTATTTAACGGGAATTGAGGTGAGAACATGAAAAACACCAGAAACACAGTAGAATGTGTGGAGTTGCCAACGAATCATTTGAAACTTTCCTTCCAACAACAAAAACACGGATGCTTGGATTCATGAGTCAGGGTAATTAACTGTTAATTGCCGCTAATTAGGTTTTGACTTTAATACAGTGTTGATTAATCCCTGGAGTACTTTAAGGGACATGAGTTGAACATTTTTGGGAGTTATTAACGGTTCAGAAATTTTGAGGAGGTTTAAAAAGTTTTCATTATATTTCCCCCTAATCTAATGTAAAAAGTAATTATTTTTGTTTCTTTTCGGTAACAAAACGTTTAAAATCATTAAAAAGAAGTTAAGTATTATTGATTATTTTAAATGACTATAACCGGCTAATAGTTTAAACTTTTTGTGTAGTTTTAGCGTACTGTTTCTAATATTTATTTTTTTTGTAACACGGGATTTCCAGAGGTTTTATTGTTATTTTTTATTTCAAATATAAGTATTACCTACAAGGTGTGTCAATATTAAATAACGAGACTGATGCTGTAAATCATGTATTATTACTGATGATGTATTATTTTTAATTTATCTATTAAATAACTATCATCACCTTTACTTTACATCCGTCCTCTACCCCTGGACCACTTTTTATGAATTTTCTGTTGTTTGAAAAATATTTGGAAGCCTTCGTGTAGGAACTCTTTTATAACTGTTGCCGGATTATTTTTATTAAACTGTAAGTGAAAGTTTCGTGTGAAATTTAACGATAATTTGTTGCCGCATTAATGTGCACTTACAACTTTTTTTCCGACAAAATGGAACAATATATGCTTTTATAGTATAAACATTCACTACAGCCATACGGATTTGTTTACAAACACGGGAGTTGTTGCATTTAAAGAAGAAAGTTCCATACTAAACAATGCTCAAATTTTTCACATGCTTATTTATTCTGTAGGAGCATCAGTCTCGTTTTTCCTTGCATATTTAAATGTGTTTCTTAAGAAATGTAAGTAGCATCTTCCTACCCTGTTCGAAATTTCAAAACTTTCAGGGAATAACAAAAAATAACCACAAGCTACACATTGTAATACTTTCTGCATCCTATAAATGATAATCAGAAGCTTTATAATAATCATAATTCCTTTGCCATCTAGTTCTGATCAGTTAATACTGATCTAAAGACAAATATCCAGTAATTCTGGGGCTTCTCTTTTGTAACACTCACACTGCGTTATAGACTCTGAAAAGTAACTAAACAAAGTAAGCGTCTAAAATGTTGAAATATGTATTTGTAATCAACACGAGCGCTTTATTTATGAAACATTTCGATCCAATGTGAATGCGCATGGAATTATTTGCTGTTTTTTGGAAATTTTAAAAAATAAGAACTGGGGATAAAATGCAGGAACTGACGCATGCTCCGCTAGCATCCAACCACAGCTCCAGCGTGGATTTAATAACTTTAAAACTTATTATAACATCTTTCTTTTGACGCATGCGCATAGTGAGACCAAAATATTTCACTTCTAAGCGCTATAGTAATCAAACATTGTGTGTGTTTATTAATGAAGTATTATGAGTCTGTCATACTTGTATATCTTTTACGTAAGGAATTTCATGAAAAAAAACTTGCAGTCATTTTAAGCTATGCTCAAAATTCCTTAAATGAAGAAAAAATGTCTAAACTATTCATCATAGTATGGTTTTACAAAATTTATTATAAATAAACCTTTTTTCCAAAACATTTTATTTACTTAAATTAGCTATAGTGAAGAAAACCTTCCAAACCACAGTTACTCAATGTTTATAAAGAAGTCATTTGAACCCCTTAAGAATAACTTCAACCGAAAGTAACTTAATTAATCCTAATTAACTAACTGAAGCCACAGGATGTAAAGAGGTGCAAAATTATTTCAGTGAAACTATTTATTACTCAACGTTATATTCCGATTTGGTTGGAGCAAAAAGACATCTTAGTCCCTAGATACCGTATGATAACAGTAGTAATATTTTCCTAGAGTAAAAATAATGTTTTTCTACGAAAGGAAGGAAATTAGAGGGTGTTTTCATTCTTTGCGAATTATTAGATTTGCAGCCAGAAAATTTAGAGACTTAAAGAGAATTTTAGATAAAATGTTAGTTAAAGAAGCTTGTTTGTCTCTCTTAATATAACAAATCTTTCGGAAAAAATTTGTCTTCAGAAAACTACAAATTATGTGTTGTCTACATATAGGAAGAGATGAAATTAGTATTAATTAGAAAGAATCTTTCATATCTTTCATCTAATTAGTTTCTATCATCATTTGGGAAAAATGGGAAAGATAAATTAATTTAAAACCAAAGATGATTTTTTTAATCAGTTGTTAATTTTAAGGGATATGTATTTTATAACTTAAAAATATTTATTGAAGATACAAAATACTTTTATTTTTTAAATACTTAATCAAAAAATAAATAATGAATAGAATATATTACAGTTGAATACAAAGTTCAAGAAAATGCTTTTTTTGGCAAATTTAGAGTAATTTAGTAATAGACTATTTAGTAATACTAATCAGGTAATTTAGTAATAAACTATTCAAAAAATTATAAATATACAAGTACATGCTTTAGAAGATTTTAGTTACTCTGGTATGAAATGGAGCTGATATAAGAAATTAAAATTGTATTCTTAGAAGCTTTTATTATCCTATAGTTGGGTGGCTTAGGACAAAAAAACTGCAAATTGTGATAATTTTATTAATTTTATGAAACTTTCAGGTATACAGAAAGACATATAAAAACTCTAAAATCGATGGAACCTCAAAATTTTAGGGCGTGGTTTGACCGCTATGACATCATGACAAGATAGCACCCTTAGGGCTCCAAAAACGATGCCGTGATAGTTGTTTTGAAGCTAAACACATTTAAGCTCTACATATCCATAAACGTATCCTAAAAATAAATTTATTTAGAGTTCTTAAATGTTGGTCTATCATTCCAGAAAGTTTCATAAAATTATCACAATTAGCAGTATTCGGTAATTTTTTATTTTATCTAAGCCACCCAACTACTATGCCACATTTAAATATTTAGATAAATAGCAGTTTTCAGATTTTTTGTTACATAAATGACAACACAGTATACTAATGATGGAATTTACACAGGTTTTAAATGAAAAACTCTCCAAGCTGTTTGAGTTAGTCCACTTGATCTTTGTGTTTTATGGTGGACTGAATCCGAAACTTTTTTGTGCCCCACTTTCCCCTATAAGAAATAAATAAGGTGTAAGTATGTTTATAATTAAAAAATTACATCTGTTGATGAAAGTACTTTAAAAAATTCAAGTATTTGAGACACATTATATTGAACTCATTTTTACATTTTAATCATCATTATTTCGCTATTCATTTTTCATCTAAGAATAATATAATTAATATTGATCTTAATTAAAGTCTTTTAAAAAAGGTAAAAGATTTAGTTTAGTTTAGTAAAAGTTTTTTTTTAAAGTTAATTTGATTAAATCCTTTTAAAAGTACCAGAAGAATGTACAACTTATTTGTTAATTATTTTAAAAGTCTAATTATAATATTTCATTTTTTATCTCTTAACTAATCCATACGCTCAAAAATTACTTGTATAATGAAAACTTTACTCCAAAGTGAACACATTTCTTTATTGTGTCTAGGAAAATAGTAAATAAAATAACAACTTGGATAAGTACTTGACTCCAGGAAGCTATGGTAAAATATCTTATCTCTATGAACATGTCGGAAAGTATTAACTTGAAGCAAGAAGACAGTCCTGTCCCTTGATAGGGAAAGTAGAACAAGGAAGTGACCCGTACATAAGTGTTATGACTCTTCAGATAGGATTTCTTTTGTCCCTGAAACTAATGGTCCCAGGCTTCCCCTTGTGTTTTTTCTGGTCCCTCTACCATCTGGTAGGTACTTAGAAATGATTAGAAACAATCTTGTTAGTGGTAGCCAAATTGATAAGAAATGAAGTTACTTGGTTGTTTTTTAATTACGAAGCAAGTTATGATATTATTTGAACTTTATTCTGTGTGAGATTGTATATATTCAAACACTTATTATACTTTAGTTTTAATCTTAAGTAAGTTGATGTTATGACATAAACTTTAGAAATTTATGTACTTATTACATAGAAATATTTGTAATGTGTATTGCGTATGTATTTGTCATTATTGGTTTAAAATGAAGTTATATGAGGTTACGTTTATTACATTACCTAAATTCCAATTAGACTTTATTTGTTTTCTCGTAAGGCTCTTAAAACTGTTCTAGTATTTTAACAAGCTTTTTTTCTCGCACATTTCAAAAATTTTGAAATTACAGTGTATTGCATAATGGTAGCATGAAATGTTTTTACATGGATAATTGAATTTACAACAATTCATTTTTCCTTTTATCTTTGAACATTAACTTCGTTTTTTTTTAATATTTGGTTAAAAGCTGATACATGTTTGGGAGTGAGCAGAAGCTGATTTCAAGTCTGAAAATGAAGCGCATACTTTCAATATTTGTATCAAAAATGATCCAATCATCCACGCACGCCATTTCGTTAACAATGGATTCCATTTCATCCCGTCTTCATCGTACGAAATGATTTATTCGTTTCATTACGAAAACTCCCTTCAGACGATATCATCAGCCCTCTTCGGAACGCTTCAATATTCAAAACCGGCAGCAAAATGACAATCCCCACCGAAGCTGAATCAGAACTCGAGAAGAAGAAAAAAAGTTTTCTAGAGAGGAGAAACCTGTTTGCTTTTAGACTCTCCAAACAAGAGACAGTTTTATCAGCTCAATTGGATTCAAAGGCTTTCCAATCTCCAAGCGAAGAGGTAGTAAAATCTTTACATTACCTTTAAAGTGAATGATTCGGATTGAATTTCAATCAGGGCTGCGTAAAAAAAAGCAGGAAAAGTGGGAGGAGAAACATTGTACCGAAGGGAAATGAAAGAAAAGCGCGGAGTAGCTTCCTACACCAGAGTGTTGCGGCGACACTTTGAATTATTCATACGTAAAAATGCATAAAAATGTCTCGGCATTCAGCGGAACGGGTGAAATTCCATGAATTTTAAATAGCCGCCACTTTAAATCGCCCCTCTTCGTTCTTGTTGTTCATTATTGTGAATTCACTTCGAAACAAAACAGAGGCTCGAAAATGATGGCGGACGATTTTTCTGCGGGAAGTTAATTCTCTTTTATTTTTTCAGTTCCATGTCCCCCGAAACTCCCTGAAGTAGCGGCGCGTGCAATCTACGCAAATAAAGATAGCTTTTGAGATATGTTCCGCAAAAAAAATGCCTCGTTTTGTTTCTTGTTTGTTTGCGGATGCTGTTTGTTTTGTGCTGCCTGCTTTTTTGCGGAAAGTATAGCGATTGTTTTGGTGAATTTTCCGAAAGCTTTACTTGGCTGCGGGCGAGGAACGCGAGGAATATTAATTTCGGAATGAAGGTAACTTTAGAGGGAATCGGAGGTGATTCAGGTATATGTGGCTTCACCGCGCTTCATTTATTTCTGATTCAAAGTATAGGTACGGAACAAATCACCCAGTAAACAACGTTGAAATGATGAGTGTTTGAGAAAACTAGCTTGTTTATTTATGAAAAATCCACCCACGCTCTTTGTGAATGTACTGTTGAGATTAAATATCTTCCAACTGAACTATAAATCCACTCATAATAAATCCATGATTATATTTCTATTTATAAAAAACTTTTCACTTTTATTATTTCGTTTGGACTACTTGCTAAACAACATAAACAAAAACAATCTCGAGTTGTTTTCAAATTCATAAGCCAACCCCTATATGAGCTGGTTAGAAGGAAAGTGGTATAAGTCCACTGAACGTAGTTTTGAGTAATTGATGGTTTTCTCTAACTGCGCCTGTGTTAACCCTATGGAGAAGGCATTTTTAGGCAGCTCTTGCGAGTCAATCATTGAGCTTTTGACTTGGGTGACAACAACACTAGGTAAAAGATCTTAAAAGGAATCCAAATCCATGCTTTTCTCAAATTTTGTATTTTTGGACTTAAAGCCACTTTCATCCCAAGATGCTCATATAGTACAAGTTATAAATAATTAAAAACATTATTAGTAATTAGTAATTATAGTAATTTACCTAAAGAGTAGTACAAGAGAAAAAATACCACTCTTTTTTAAGTAAAAATGCATAAACATTTTTGGGTAAACTGATTACTTTCGTATATAGCATAAAGTTTTCATTACTAAATTGTTGAAGTTTAATACCCCATTTTCAACAAAAATGGAAGTGAAAAATACAAATAAATACTGTTTTGAAAAAAAGGAAAAATTTTTTCTTAAATAAACAATGCCAACCATACCATAAATTATGGTTTGCACTAATGTTTCAAACAGTCTGATCAAGTGATTATTTGCATTTTACTATATTACAAATCCATTACCTTAAGTGAATTTTATACTTTACTAAATGATGAAAGATTAAATTGAAATGAAAGGAAATATTTATAAACTGATCCATTAATCTTTTCAATTTGCTGAACAAATGGTTTATTTTTATCGTACATGCATCAATCCATAGGAGCTTTATGAAGTGATAAAAAAAATGAATGTATCAGAATCATTATTTGATAATACGTCATATATATTCACGCTGGTATTAAATAATTTTATTTTGGCATCCTGATTTTTCAAAAAAGTATTATTTACAAAATGCTTGTAAAACTTTTTTATGATATAAATAATAGGTGATTAGAAAATTAGATGCCTTAAAAGTCATATAAGTTAACAAATATTAGAATAAACTATCTTTTCGAAACCAAAAATAAGGGTATTAAGTAGTTACGGGTAAAGGGCAGTATCGCATATGCCAGAACTAAAAACAGTTTCAAAAAAGATTCATTTACCCTTACATTTCAAAATTATGCAGTGATGTTACTGAAATAAGAGCTGAAAATGGTTATATTAATCTAATATGTGTATATAACTTATAATATAAATTATATATATAAAAAAATTGAAAATTTTCAATTGAAAAATTGAAATAAGCGTGTTGTTTGGCAGAATGGATAAAAATTTTTTTCTTAAGAACCGTAAAATAATATCATAATACTAGTATACAGTTTGTTAAATTATAACGTGATTTAAAGTAAATAATTTTTATTCATCCATCCACCGTATATTAAATCAAACTTGCGGTGTATATTTTCCTATATTTCTTACTATAGAGCATTTTCAATCACATGACTCTGCCTAACAACGGCCTTAGCAACGTTGTTTTATTCCTCCAATGACATCATGAGCGAATGCTGCTATTGGATACTTCTATGTCCCGCCCCTAACAACAGCCTTAGCAACGTTGATTTTGTCCTCCAAGTGACGTCATGTGCGAATGCTCTATAGAGTGTTTTCAGGAGACGTCACAACCGGTTATTTTCTTTTAACTGTGTACCTTCTGTAGGGCTTTTAACTGTTGCTAAGGCCGTTGTTTATCTGTTGCTAAGGCTATTTATAAGTATGGGGTCACCTGATTGCAAATGCTCCAATAGAAGAATTACACGGCCAGTCAATTTCTGTAACTGTTAACCTCTGTAGGGCAAAAAACTGTAACATTTCTGTTGCTAAGGCCGTTGTTAGGTCCAAGTCATGTGATTGAAAATACTCTATACGTTAACATTTTAATAAAAGTTTCTTCCAATTCACCCTTGAAGACTAGAAATCCGAGAATTGTTTACCGTATTTTAAATGTAAATTTTACCTAACGAGTCTTTGAATTTTGATAATTTATTTATTTTAATAAGATTTTTTGATAAGTTTCTTATTTTGATCAAACTGTTCTATCAAATATTATTCAATGTAATTAAAATTCATGCAAATCCTTTACAAGTGTTTAGCCTGAAAAGACATACTACCTACTGCCATTGTACCATTTTGATTTCTAACTAAGCCTATGAGCTTCATGCTTAGCTCCCAATGTCTTTTATGCATTATGCAAGGATTTAAGGAAATAGTTTTTATGCAGTTTGTCTTCAGTCTCAAAAGATTCACATTTCTAGATTTAACTTTCGAGGCTCTGGGTTTAAATAATTTTCCTCTGATCCCAGCAATCTTTTCCACGCATAATTCAGAGCGTTTCCCAGAACATGCACATGGCTAATGGGCCTATTAACATAAATCACCAACAAATGGGATTTACCTAAGGAAAAGCCTTTCGCGGCAAACGCCACGATAAATCGTAGGATTGTTTTCTCAGGAATCAAATGTTTGTTTCTTAAGTGTAAAAGCTGGTTCTGCATAAATGATTACCAGAATGGGCGATTCTGTCTCCCAAGACGTTAAGGTAAACGCAAAGAGATAGAATTTCTCAAATACCTATGTTTCTCTATGAAACTTGCTCCATGGACCCCAGAAGATAGGGAAATACACAAGAAGAAACTTGTGACTGAAGTTGAAGCTAACCATAGTGTGTATATCTTGAAATGTAAAGATTGCTTTTATGTACAGTTAATAAGATAATCTCAGAATTTTTTTTAAGATGTCTAGTAGCACAACTCATACCACATATGTTAAGTTTAATTAACTGCTACTGGAATAAACGAAATTTGGTAAACGTTATGCTGCTTGGGTGGTAAAATTAATCCTTACCTAAGTCAATAGGATGGTTTGTTGTGTATTGGTCATGCAAACGCTTCAATCTTATTTTTCTTAATACAAAGTTGTATTAGGAATATGAACGTAATACATAAAAATTTACTGATGTGTTAATTTATGTGCAAACTTTTTTTCATAAAGCTTGTTTTATACTTCAGTTATTATATTTAAAAATACTTATTTTATTCTTTTTCATATAGTTTATTTTAAGAATGAGCCTACAATACATAAAATCATTATACGGAAATTCCTTGAACAATTTCAAGTGTTTTCTTTTTTATCACTTTACTTAACTATTTCAATACTTAACACGGTTAATTTGGAACGAATTTGAACTTTAACCGTTTTAGTCCTAAAGGGTGAAAATTTTCCATAGGATTCAATGACAATATCTTGCTGATTAGGACTGAAAGGTTTAAAGTTACATATCTGCTATCATTTTTCAGATTCTGATGCTACCAAAAATTTGGCGTTGGAAGCAAATTTCTTTCACAACAGCTTCTAATAATTGACCAAAATAATTTCAATACATCATTCCTCTCAGTTACCTTTACATAATATGAAAACCTTAATACCCTTGTTCACTAAAATCTCATTGTTTCATTTTGAAATACGTATAACTTTGTTCTGTGGCATATGAAATCAAATAAAAAAAGCTTGAATATTTAATACCATTCCACGAATGATTCAATTTATTCCTCTTCTTCCATTTCTCCGAACTATTTTCTGTTGCAATCTAACAATTCCCAAGGATCAGGCTTAGTTTACATACTCTATTAAAAGTCAAAAGTTGAGTGCCGAAGCTTTAATCAACTGCTATTGTTCCCATTTGAGTGTGATGTCCAAAGGTTCTCTCTCTTGCACATCCAACCATGACTAGGAGGCTTAATCGTCTTTGCAAGCTAGTGCCGAGGTTCCAAATTAAACATTTATATCAGGAGATTCCTAACTTTTGATTTATATTCTCAATAATCGGAAAGAAAAGGGATTGTTTTCGTACCTTTCAGCATTTGTTATGCAGATTTAAATTAAGAGAGTGGAGTTGTAATCTCACTGGCTTTGTCGGTGGAGAATACCGCGTTTTTAATTTCTCTCCAAGACATATATTTTCGTTAGGTTATGTAGTGGTTTGCAAGTTTTTTCTATTATAGTTTGATTCTAAATGCAAATTTGAATTCTTTGTGATTTTTTCTAACTAATATAGTATATTATGGTATTGTTGTATTTTACATTTTATTTACAAAGGGAAAGTTCGGAAAACTATTTTTCAAGCTGCTCAAAAATAAGAATTTATATATGTTGTAAGCCTAGAAAGATAATTATTATTTCTAATCAGCTATAGAAGAGTACCTTTTCTCTTATTCTTATTTTTATGTTAAATTTTAGATTCTATTTATATTTGAGTGAAGAATTTTAATTTAATTAATGAATCCCTATTTCTTCGCTAAAAGTAGATGGTAGACTCTAAAAAAAACTTCACATTAAGTGTGGCCTTCTGCTCTTCATAGTTTAATGTCTTCTAAATGTACATTTGTCTTTTTTACTTAATTTATTAATGAAATGTATATACTTGTATAGCATTTTAAACATACTGTCAACTTTTTAATCCTTTGTAAGTACCTTCTAGTTTACTATGTATTTTTACTTACTGTAAGCTCCGTATAATACTTAGTTGTATACGGGGAACTTTTTGTGTGTTTAATAAAAAAAAAAGTAGATGTAGCCATTATAACCTTTTTATTCATTTTCCTCCTTAAACAAACCGCCATTTCATTCTTTCAAATAAATAAGAAAGAGAAAAAATTGGTTAAATACCTAAGGCTGATAAAACCTTTAAACTCTGTATGTTGAAAAATGTTAGTAGTTAAACAATTGGAATTGTAAGTAAAGTTACGTTAGCAGAGCAGGAAAAATATCAAACCAAAGAATGTTGACTTTTAGATTCGCTTAAAAACATTCGAATTCAATTCTACTCAACATCTCAAGAGATTTGAAGCTTTAAAATAGGATTGTCAGAAGACATTAATCAATACGCAACCAGCTTTTATCTTTCTAAGGAATTTCATTTATACATATAAGAATGAAAAATGTATAGGATTTGTATTGTTACATATAATAGTTAAAATAGCAATTTTCAACTTGGTTAAAATTATATTCTTTGATGCCTAATATTTTATGTGCCTAATATTATCATATTTTAAGTGTGATATTTATAATGTTTGGAGAAAATTTACATAAATTTTATATATTATTATAATTAATTTATTGTTTTTGTTTTGATTATTATATGAATTATAAAATCAAAGATGGCTCATAAGGAAAAAAACACGATAGCTTTATTTTTTTTTTCACAAATCTACGTTTTATCTATATTTATGTTATTTATTTGAGCTTTTGAATTATTGGAACATTTGTCCGATATACATGTAATTTCATAGAAACTATTGTAAATGGACGTCTACAAAACCTTATTTATTTATCTTGCGTTCTCCATACTTAAAATAAAAGCTTAACAATTACATTTTTTGATCGTTTTTGTTTTGCACCATTGCATTTTTCATATTGAGGAGAAATCTCTCTTACCCCAAAAAACAACGTGTTACATTCTTTTTTAATGAAAACTTCATCCACCTTGAAATTAACGTTACAATCCAAAACTCGAGTACAAAATCTGATTAAGTCACTCAAAAACCCAACATATTCACCAACTTAAAAAAAGGCAAGTTACTTCATTCGAAGAAGTAAAAAAAAAATCCCTCGCATATTAGGGTATTAGGGAAACTCTTGACTTTGACAACTCTATCAACAGACTAATACGAGTGGAATCATTGCTCAAAGTCCGAGAAAACTGTCGAATCTCTATCCTCTTGGAGAACATGTCCCCAGTTTCCTACCGCTTTTTCACTCCCACCACGCTTTATTAACCGCGTTTTTTTTTCTCGATCGGCCATTTTCCTCAGCTTCTTCACGCAGTGTTTAACTTTCAAGTGACCATCCAGCAGAAAACATCCGGAGGCTGCTGGACTTTCAGTGACGGATCTAGGGGAGCGAAAAGGCTAAACCAAAAAGAGAATTTTCTTCCAAATTGCTTATTTTTTGCTCGGTTGGAAGTCTTCGGAATTTGTGTCGGAATTTTTTTTTCTCTCGGTCTTCTTCCTTTCATTCGGACTGAAGAAAATCTCGACTTGCTGAATAAGTACGGACTTGTTAGTTTATTAGGGAAGAAGATTAAGGCTGTATTGAGAATGCTGCTGAATCTTAAGGTCGATTGATCAATATCATTCGGAGTGTGAAGTTTCTTTGTTTTCTTTATAAAAAATATCACTGCAAGAAATGATTACTTCATTATAGTTCAATTTGCATGAAATATTTAATACAGACAAGAACTCTTAAAATGCTGCCAGATGTTTTCTACTTTTAATGCCTAAGTGGATTTTTTGTTTCTTCTTCGTGTTCATGAAAAAATTGGAACTTAATTACGTTTCTTCCAGTTAATTGTCATCATTTATTCATATCTAACACCAATTTATCTTCCTTCAAGTAATTCAAGCATGCATTTTTACTAACACTTTTTATATGCTCTAAAAACTGTCTATATTCTAAAAGTAATGTAGAACATTACAAATAATAGTATGAGTAACATATGCCATTTCGCGTCATTGTAAAATATAACTTACTCAAAAAATGTTTTTAAAATTTTATTTTTCTACAATTATCTTTTCAATTATAATTTATACTCAACAGCCAACGTTTTCTGAACCCAGTACGTCACTACGCGGAAGGAGAAAATGGGTAAACACAAAGCCTGTTGGTTTGCTAGGAGGAGTTTCGGTACGAAAATCGTGATAAAAAGACACTGTATACATGAGTTTAACAAAATAATCATATTTTTAAATTGGTGTTCTTCATTTCACTCAAAACTCAGACAACGCGATGGGAACTACTTTATTTTTTAGTTTAGATATAGGGTCAACTATCGTTGCTGTCTATTATACTAGTAATATTGTTTCTTGATGTAATTAAATAAGGTATTGTATTTATTTTTCCTACATAATATATGAATATGGGGGCTCCTTTATTTGTAGTCAAAAAAACTTTACAGAAGAAAAAGTATTATAAACATAATTTATTGAAGAAGCATAATTTATTGAATGAAAAGTCAGACTAACCATTTTGTTTAGAATGGTTAATGTATGTAAGATTGCACTTTGACTTTTATCTACCATGTAATTAAATCACATTCATTTTAGATTTTGAAGAAATTGAAGAAATACACAAGAACCCTTAGAAATATGAAAAGCCCTCAGAAATATCGATCAACAAACCACGGTGTCTAGACTGACTAAATCTGGTTTATATAACCAGTTTTCAATCTGAGATGCACAATTTAATTATAAATTGAAAGAACGGTATTCATACGAAGGAATTTCTATTGGAAAGGCTTGTCCAAAAAATGTAATTGATTTCACGGTAGTTAAGATATTAAAGAATAATTAATATGAGCCAAAAATTGCGTTGTGATTTATCAAATAAATTTTTTTTGATATCTTTTGGATTTCATTTTGGAATAATTTTAAATATGAATTAAATTCAAATATTTAAGTTTGGTTTGGTTCCGCTTTACGAATTAACGTCATATAATTTCACTTCAGCAACACATTTCTTTATTTATTGACAGAAAGAAAAGAGAATTTACAAGTTGGACATAACCAGGCGGAAATGATTCTATACAGGTACTAATACTATCACAGTGAATAATATACCATAAAAATAGAAGAACTAGTGAGAACAAAATACATAGAAATGAAAGTAGATGAAAAAAGAAAATTTAAAAGAAACGAATAAAGAAAGACAAATAACTTAACTTAAATTTCAAATTTAATCAAAAAAATACAATGTATGGACATTGATTTTTCAATTTCAAGGGGCTATATATCTACCGATAGGGGGAAGTTATTGTTTCCCTCTTTACACTCAAGTGTAGAGCAAAACTTGGAGATTTTTAACGCACAAAAAACAGTAAATATCCCTATTTTTTGGACTTCTTCCCTCTTTCAAACTGGCGATTCAAATGTTTTTAAAAGGTTTTACTGGTTATACTGTTTTGAATATTTAGTGGTAAGCTATTGTGAATCTTTGGGTGAAGACGAAAATATTTTGGCCATGATTATCAGAAAATGCTTTTTAAAGAAACTCATAATTTTAAACCTCATAAGATACAATTTTGCGTACATGATAATCCAATACAATCATGAAAGCATTTCGGTTCATATATTAGTGTTTAGTTTGTAAATAAAAATGGCATTCAATGAGATTATTTCTATTAATTTAAAAAAAAATACATCTATCTTTAATACACGTCAGGAAGTATCAATTATGAAAGATTTAATTTAGAAATACTAGTGGTACTGACTTGTTCAATTTAATGAAACTTCAGAAATCTTAAAAATTTCCAATTCAGGAGGATACCAGAATCTTGAAAGTACATGGGTGATTCTCTAGAAATGTGAAAAATTGAGAGCATAAAGTTTGGAAAATTAAAAGTCTTTTAAAACTTCTGATTTTTTTTTAAATGTTAGTTGAAGAGCTCCTAGTTGATATCCAATGACCAGCAGTGAAGTTTAAAAACATTTAGATGGAAAAAAAAAATTTTTTTTAAGGGGACTCAGTACCAAAATTTTTTTTTCTCAAATAACAGAATTTACTATCTTTTTAGGTTTTAAATTATGTATTTACTTCATGCTAATTCATATTTCGTATAAAAAGCAAATTCAAAAATTTATTTTTTAAAAAATTACAAGAAACTTCAAAAAAAATACACCCAAAATTATCCTAACTTAAAAACGCTAAACCTCCCTTTTAACATATTCTCTTTTACATTTGTTTTTATTCTCAACATAAATCAAACATATTTTGTTACTTGTGCTACCGTATGGAAATTTTAATATCTACAAAAAATTCAAAAAAATTAAGAAAAAAAATTTTTTTTTCTTTAAAAAAAAAATATTTTCTAATTTCACATTTACTTTGAAATCATGATACCTCTAACATATCCAAATTTCAATTTTTTACACCGTTTCATTTAAGAGATATGGATGCCAGGATAATGACGTGCCAGTAAAATGTTGTTTTTCAGTACTTATCCATT
The DNA here is from genome assembly GCA_963680715.1 of Tetragnatha montana. Lineage (NCBI taxonomy): Eukaryota > Metazoa > Arthropoda > Arachnida > Araneae > Tetragnathidae > Tetragnatha > Tetragnatha montana. The sequence goes on from OY796675.1 coordinate 37,263,780, forward strand.
TTTTTATTTTTCCATATTTTGGGCTACAAACTTCACGTTCACCATAAAATCCCAATACCTCTAACATATCCAAATTTCAATTTTTTACTCCGTTTCGTTTAGGAGATATGGATGCCAGGATAATGACGTGCCAGTAAAATGTTGTTTTTCAGTACTACGCCATTTTTTTATTTTTTCATATTTTGGGCTACAAACTTCACGTTCACCATAGAATCCCAATACCTCTAACATATCCAAATTTCAATTTTTAAGACCGTTTCGTTTAGGAGATATGGATGCCAGGATAATGACGTGCCAGTAAAATGCTGTTTTTCAGTACTTCGCCATTTTTTTATTTTTTCATATTTTGGGCTACAAACTTCACGTTCACCATAAAATCACGATATCTCTAACATATCCAAATTTCAATTTTTTACTTCGTTTTGTTTAGGAAATATGGATGCCAGGATAATGACGCGCCAGGAAAATGGCGTTTTTATAATAATTCTCTCGCCATTTTTTTATTTTTTCATATTTTGGGCTACAAACTTCACGTTCACCATAAAATCCCAATACCTCTAACATATCCAAATTTCAATTTTTAACTCCGTTTAGTTTAGGAGATATGGATGCCAGGATAATGACTTTTTAAAAGCATACGCTCTGTAATGAACAGTTCAAACTCAAAATTTTCTAAGTAAAACACTTTATAATTGCACTAAAAGTGAATATTCACTTATTCTGATTGTAATTAATTAATAACAAGAAGAATTGCGTTATTCTGTCATTTTTATATGCCTCATAATGAACTAAAACGTTCATGTTAGGAGAATAACGATATTTCCTGGGACAACCATGTTTCACTTCTAAAATGTTATTTAAAAATTTCAAAAAAATATTTATCCACAAATACATATACTATAAGATAAGATTAATAATATTAGGTAAAAAAATCTTTAAAAAATATGCTTTTAGTGTACTAAAAAGCCCGCTATTTGAGCTTATGTCAGTAGTGGGACAAGCCAAAATGATGAAATTTTGAACTTTGAAGTTTTTTAATTCCTTAATTTTTGCTTCTAAAAATCGTTATAACTATGAGCAATACTTATCATAAGGCTATTTATCAGAATATTGGAAAGAAAAATTAATTTTATGGCATTTCAAGGTTTTCTGAGCCGTGGACAGCAAATTTTCACATTTCTAGAGAATCACCCACATGATTAAATCCTCCACTAACTTTTAAAAGTTTCTTATTTGTATAGTTCACAATTAATATTTTTGGATGTTTCTTAACTTTTAAAGGTAAACCACAATTCTGCCATAAATTTGTTTAAAATAAAATTATAAAACCAATTAATTTCATTAGAAGACTAGTTTTAGATGTATGTTTGAAATCCGGGTTAGATGCTTTGCATTCAGTACAATACTAATCAAGAAATGAATACATGAAAGCAAGAGTTATCCCTTTCACAAAGGAATTTGTTGCTTACCTCAATGATCAACTATCACTAAGCCTAAATTAACAAACTGTAGAACTGTTTACATTCCCCATTTTACATAAATGAATCACTCCCTCCCAAAAACAAATTAATCCTCCTCGAAAATTAACTCAAAACAAACTTAACCACTCCACCAAAAATCCATCCCTTAATGAATTCTTCATTAAACATCATAAATCAGTGCATGAATATTCACGCAAGGCTCCCATCGAATCCTGCGCTGCGATTGGACAGGTCACGGCTCTTCCGTCCTGTCGTAATTGAACTAACATGTCGTCATCGATCTGCTCGTTAACTGTAACTGCAGGCCGTCCGCACAGGTAGCGTGCGTTAGAATGAATGCAGAAGGTTATCTCGTTCGGTATTTGTTAAACAGGGTTGGATAAACGTTGTATAATTAGTGAGAACCTTTGAACGGGGCAAATGGGTTTAAAGGGGTTGAAAGGTTTTAACTAAATTCGATTACGATTAACAGTTGATTAGTTTGATGATGAAACAACGAAGTTTGATTTCGTAATTAAAAACTGTCCCTGTACTGTTCTGTAATAATAGTTAGTTGTTGAACTACAATAGGTCTTAAAAGGTGGATAATAAGAGGGCGTGTTTTAATATACTAACATATTGTATCTTTTTCTTTTATATGATCCGAAAACTTAAAAACGTGTAAAATCATTAACATAAACGCCATTATATATTAGCTGGTAGACATGTTAAAAAACACATTTAATATAACCTTATTTTTAACGAACTGTTTGGTATAATCATGGCCGTTATTTTATGTTTTGTGAATTAGGCCTTTTTACCAGTAAAACATATAACAACCTTATTTCAGTTGATAGGGGATGGTGTTTGGATTTTTATGGCGCAAGGCCCATAGAAGGACAATCTGCGCTAAACAAGTTTAGATTTATAGCTTTGGAAATTTAAATTTAAGTTTTAAACAATGTCTACCACTAAACCCCCGAGAGATCATTTATAAACTAGAAATAATTTTCATATTTTTATGCTTTTGTTTCTGTATGTGGAAATCGTTTTATCTTTATAAATAAAAAACACATATCCGTGTATAGTTAAACTTTTTCAAATACTTATGATTCAGGGTTTCTTTAAAGAGAGAAAAAGCTCTATCCACTTAATCCTTTCTTCATATAAAAGTTGTACATAAAACAAAGTTCTTCAATACCCTTTTGTATCCATTTAATTCATCAAATATTTGCTTCTAATATTGCTTCAATAGAAAGTACAACACAAAGAAAGTTATTATTTTATGAAGATCCTTAAGTTGTATAAATGAAACTAAAGCAAAAGAAATACGAACAAACTTATAGATTTATCGAACTGTGAAAAACTAGTTTGACTTTTTTCTATCATCGAGCATTTCTTATTATCTACAATCAGTCACCCTTTCCATCTGTTTCATTTCAGTTTTCAAAAAACCCCGGAAAAAAACTCCTTTCTTTCCGTCCTCTTACGCTTACACAAAAACTCTCAAAGAATAAAATTAAACCTCTAATTCCTCTCCCGAAAAGAAGAAATAACATTCTACGTTTTTTTTTCTTCAGAATTTTCCAACGAGATTAAACCTTTATACACAACACAGGAGAGCTCAAAAATAAACAAAAGAAGGGAAATAATTCTGCAAAAAGCATTGCCATTCAAAGAACTGAAACTTTGGTCATGGGAAAAGTATAAAGTATCAGGTCTGAAATGAATCCTACCGGAAGGAACCTAGAGGTTTTTGCCTTACTGTCGCGCAGTTTGAAATGTTCGATATCAGTTGAAAGTGGCCTCATTTTTTCCTCTGGTGACAAGGAAAAAAAATACCGATTTGTCCAAAAATATAATGGATAAAAAATATCCCCGCTTTTGTGGGTTAGGCTTCTTTTCATCAAGAAGATTTTTACGTCCCAGACGATGTCTAATAGAATTTCGGTTCCGCAAGTGAAAAATTTTCTCTTGTTGGATCGTGTTATCAGATACCTCTTGTGCGATCGTGAACGAGATTTCAGAAAACATTTTCATTATCAAAATTGATCTGATCTGAGCTTGTTTCTTATGAAAAGGCATCCAGTTTTTTCTCTGGAAAGTTTCTCACGTAGTTGTTTTCTTTTTTAAAAAGAGCATTTTAAATGTTAATCTAATCATATATTTATTTAAACATTTATTTCAAAAATAAACTTATTTTTGATTTTTGGTATAAGTAGTGTTTGTAAAATATTGTAAAATTTCGATTTTGATTTTTAAAACTGCTCTAAACTGTTAAAATGTACACAAAAAGAAGATGAAACGATTGCGATAATTTATTAATTTGTTTTTATTTAGACTTTCAATCTGCACTGCAGAAAAATTACGTACTTTAAAATATTTTAGAAAATATGTAAAGGCATTTGTTATTTGGTTTTCAAAAGCTAAAAGCAATATGTATTTCTTTACTCCCATTTTATAATAAAAGCTCAAAATAAGGTACACATACAAATTTATTTACTTAATTTGAGAGTAAATAATCCTGCTAATTAGCGAGGTATGATAAATATAATTCAAATTCTTCCTTTATTAAATTGTTAGTAAAAATGTTTTGTTATCACTGTTCCATAAAATTTTAAATACGCTTCAGTTTTTTAAAAATTTCTCATCTATTATATATTTACAAAATACTTCATTAAAATATTCATATCATGTATTTTAATTAAATCATACCATGAAATTGATTGGTTGACTTTACAGAACTTCCAAATGAATAAATCTGATGACGCAACACCATCTCATCCCATTACTTTTAAAACTGAAGACACACTATAAATTACTTCCCTTCTCAAATCCAGACATGTCTCACCAAAGTCTACGTGATACAGAAACCAATTTGACTCCAAATAAGCAGTTGCAGAACCCCTCAACAGTTTCCAGATTTTTATAACTACAAGACTGAGATAGTCTCGAATCTTTAATTAGCTTTCCTCAATCTCGAAGGACTAAGCCAGTGACAGGGTGACAAAACAAAAAAAATTACTGTCGACACTGCAAAGACACCATTGCGCCTTATAGAGACAGAAAAAGATTCAGTTAACCCCCAAAGTGCTATCGCATCCACTGTCTTCTCGCTTGGCTAACCGATGAAAAGCAACGTTAGAGTTAGCCTTCTATTTCACCTTTGAGGATTTTATTCCCTGTGCATTTAGCCTATGGGATAAGGTTTGGAGGAGGCAATCGAGGTACAAAAGAACCGATATCCTTTACGGAGTTCCTTTGGTTTTTGTCATTAGTTTAGGCATTTGCGTAAATCACTGCTTTCTTTAGTTGATACTAAAATAGAAGGGAATACAGAGGAGAAACAGATTCAGTTATTCACTATTATAGGATTTCTTATTGGAAGTACCTACTTTAAAATTTATAAAATATGCATAAAATACTGGTACTGTGAATAATTACTCAATTACTATTTTTTTGCTTTTTGACAGAGTTTGTTAAATAGGTGTTAAAGTTATATGGTTCATTACATTATGCTTTCATGGAGATACTTAATAAGATTTCTATGCAGCTAATGTTAAATGCAATACTATAACTGCTAAAAACTATAAAAACTGCATAAAAGGATATGGAGAAATTTACATGGAACATATTGGAAATTATACACACAATACATGGAAATTATGGAACATAATTATGTATTTAAAATTAAACACACTCTTTTTAAGTCTTTAAGTAAAAAATAATACAAAAAAAATATTTTCACCAATGGCAAAGTATGTTACAAAGTACTTCTAATAATTATAACTCACTTTATCAAATATTATTTAAACCCACAGAGTGGGAGAAATGAAAGTCCTTTAAGATAAAAATTAAAAGTAAAGACTGTATTGCTCATTTCTCATTTTCCTTGATGATTAAGTATTCACGAAGCAGTATTCCTAAGAGCATTTATCTTAAAAGCCCCTTCACGATTTTAAAGGCCTTCCCTCACACGTACGACTTTCTAAATGAGCCTAAACTTTTATGAGGGGTATACATTTCTAATATCATGTAAAACATTTTTAACGATCCTCGAAGAACATAAATCGCCTTAAACATCCAACCACTGCATTTCATTTTATCTCCAAATTAAAGTAAGAATGACTTTTGTAATTAATTCCGTCGTTTGCTGGGAACTTAATTAAAGTTACTCGAAAGAGGCTGGCAACACAGTGATTCAAATTATCCCCAAGAAACATATGAAAAGAGAGGAAAAAGAAAGGAATGAAAATCATCCAATTACGGAAAGAATAGCAGCAATTATTTTAAACATTACACGCTTCTTCTAATTTTCTAACATACACTTCATTTTGTTTTAATGCAACCATTGAATGGGGGCTCCAAGGTGAAGTTGAAGTCCTACTTCCTGAAGAGTTTCGTCTTTTTACCCATTCATTATAGGAGACCGAAAAGTAAAAGCATGTCTGGTATATTAGTTTAATTACTCAACAAACAGAAAATTAACGCTCTCTGCGAGTAACCTTGCCTTTCAAATGAAGCTAATTCATTTTTGACCAGTAATTATTTGGTATTTAATGGGGGTCATGCTTCTTTTGGAGTCAGCTAATGCAGTAAAGGTTCTTGATGGTTTTGTTTGCAGTCTATAATTGCTTCGGGGTTTAATTTGTTCTTTTTTTTCTTCATTATCTGAATCTCTGGAAGTATTGATTACATTGGAATTTAAAAAAGGTATTTATATTTGTAATAGTTAACTGTCAGTTCGTCTGTTTACTAAACAGTTTATATTTAATGTCATGTTATTGTTTTCATAACATATTAGGATTTTTAAATTTAAAATAAACGTATAGTTTTACGATGGTATGATTATAAAGTTATATTTAGCTTTTGAAATTCCATCAAATGATGCTAATTTTTATAGATTTTATAGCAATTTATACGTATTTTTAAAATTAAAATCTATTTCAAAAAGTGAGCACATACGGTATAACTTACACACTTAAACGACAAGGTTTACATTTCATCAGCATATTTCTTATTTTCATGATGCTAGACTCGGGTTCCTTTTATTCAAATAAGTGTAGTATTTTTGTTTAAATTGATAATAAAATCTTCATTCCGCTACCCCTTTTAAACAAAATTCTTGAATAAAAAAGCTATGAAATGTGAAAATTATAATTCTTGAGAAACACTTAGAAAGTAATATGGAAAACTTTAGGAACTAAATGTATTTAAAAAAAAAACTCCGACGTCATTGCTATTTGAGTAAAAGCTTCTTGACCATATGTAGTTTATTCTTATAACTTGAACTTACTCCATTCCACCTTACTGACCTATTTACCCACAAAATATCAGTACCTTAATTTTCACAGTATCTGACTACGCAGTAAATATTTTAGTATTAACACAATTTAGACAAACTTTTCGAGGAAACTCCATCCCATAGTTTCTACTTTGGGCTGTGAAAGTGTTAATATATATCTCTCCTTCTCAGCAAGTAACAGCTGGTGATCTCTTGGCAAGAGGTTGACTTTTCATCGACCTTAAACTGTTGCTTGAAATCTGAGGTTAAAAGCAGAACTTTATCTCTCCCAAAAGAAGTTCGGTTAAGGTAATTTAATTTTGTAGAATCTACTGCTAGTTTTACAAAATGATGGTTATAGACTAAGATACAATATTTTAAACGATATAAATCCGTGTAAACCCTGGAGGAGGCACTTACCTTTTTGTTACACGGGAGAGGCGCCTGAATTATCAAACATGTCACACAGTCCCCCCTAAAAATGTTATAAAAGCAATTAAACAAATAAAATATTGGTCATTTAAAGATGCTTTAGAAGCATTTTTAAAAAAGAATATAAAATTGACTTAAAGTAAATAATTTATTAATATTAGATGGTATTTTTGGAGAATCACTAAACATCGACAGAAACGTCAAATTAGACATTTTATGGTAATTTTACAATATATTTTGTTTATTAGTATAAATATTTGATGGTAAAACCAAATTAATTCATATGCCTGGCAAGGCCAATTGGTTTCAAGGTCGAGTTATTTAGCTTGCAATGTAGAAGCAAAATCGTTTACCTTAAAAATAAATGATCGCATTCATGAACTTTTATGAGGTTATTCAGTGTAACCTTGCTTTACGTGGTTTCATCCTATTATGTTGAAAAAGAAAGTTTCTAAATGCCTTCAGGCCTTGCAGGCTCAGAGCGGGTCTTAAAGGGTTAAGTAATTTTTATTACATGACATCTTCTTTATAAAAACAAATAGAATGGTTGAAAAAATCGTATCCAATTATTTTTGTCTAATTCACACAAATTATATTTAAATAGATTTAACAAATACTCTATCATTCTAGTTTTTTTTAAATAATTTCTTTAATTTATTAGTGTCAGAGGGGGATGCACTCTTTGCATTTCCAAAGTACTATTTTTTTGACTCAACATATTTTGAATCTTCAGAGTATTTTTTTAATTTAACGTATTTGACTGTTTTGGATCTAGTTTTTAGCATTTAAGTCATAAATTTATACTGAACTTCAATTTACTGAAAGATGTTTAGTCAATTCACTTTCAGTATTTTATTTTATACCATAAATATCACCAGTTTATAAATTTTATCAAATCAATTAATTAATAACTATATTTCCCTAAAGAATTAACACCATTTCATCCATTAAATTATTCTTTTGAAATATTCATCAACTATAAATTCCATTAAATAGTTAAAATATATTAAATCAATCTATATATGAATATATTTCTTTCAAACAATTTTAAACCCTTACATTTGATGGAGTGTTATGATTCATCCATTGTATCAATTTGATTCTTCGTACACTCCATCCATGATTTCCAACACAGTTTTGAACAGGATTTCGATGCGACCGTTTGACATCCCCATCTATATCATCCAACCATCCCCACAAACCATCTCGTCCCACCCAAAACGCGTTTCAAAAACCTTTGTTTATCGCCCTCTCGCAGCTGTTCCAATCGAACTCCGAAGCACGCTACCTTTGATTTGGGAAGGAAATCAATATTCCCTTTCTCTTTGTTTCACTGATTGAAATGATCCGTCACGGGACCAGACACCCTGGGACCTTTCCACGAAAACTGGCGTGCTGAGAGGAAATGAGATTCATAATTGGTGCTGAATGGGTATTCTCCTGCTCCAGTTTACAAGGGAGGAGGTCCCTTTCCTCTCTCTCGGAATTTCATTATATTCAATTCATTATCGACTAATGACTCATTTCGATGGTGGAGATGTAAGAACGCATACAGTAGAGGGGGTATCCATGCCTGTTGTGTGTTTAGAACAGTTACAGTGGATGGGGTATCCATGCATGTGTGTTCAAGTTACAGTGGATTGGGTTTCGCTATTTGGACATGTAGTGAATCTTGCTTTGTAGTTGAACTGACTGCTTTAAAATTTTCTGGCGTAAGAGCCTTTAATTAGGCTATAACGCTTTATAGTCATGCTCACTACACAATATCCCGTTCAAGGGACTCTGAATGTATTCTTATATTGTTCGTAGGCCATGTTTTATAAACCTACAAACCAAACCTCGTGCTGACCGAAGCTTAAGGTCGTGTAATTAAAATACAGATCTTTTCACAAAAAGTGAAACCCTAGCCACCCAGTATTGTATATTATAGAAATTATGCACTTTTCAGTGATTAGTGTGGATAAATGATTTCTGGAAATTTTTCTGTTTGATCTCTTTTTTCATATCAGTGCTCTGAATTCATTTGATCTTTTCAATATCACATTTATTCATTTGGCTCTTCAACTTAACCCCAACCATCTCATCGTAGTCATCTTCTTCATCCACTGGCGTAGCCAGAAAAAAAAATGGAATTTTGGAGTTTTTTGATAATCTAAAAAGAAATTTTTCTGACTTTCAAAAAGATTTATTCTCAATTTCCCCTATTAGGTACGCCCCGGTCTTTATATCACTCATCTTCATCCTTTTCATCTTCTTTACATCAGTTATCTTTGTTTTTCTCATCATCTTCCTTGCTCAACTTTTTATCTCATTTTCATCCCTCTCATTCATTTCATCATCTCGCAACTCTTCATCTTATTCATCTCACCTCCTCCATTCCTCTCCTCATTTGAATTCATCTTCATTTATTACGCTCATCTTCATAAAAACCATCTTTTTTATCTCTACTCATCATCTTTTCCCCTCTCCATCCTCTTCATCTCTTACAACCTCTTCCCTTTCATCATCTTCACCCTTATCATACTCTTCCACGATCTTATTGTCTTGGACCCTCTCTTTAACTCCATTCTCATCTCCATCCTATCATCCTTATTAATCTCCTTGTTATCTCTTTAATTCTTCACATCCTCAAAATCGTCTCATCATTTTAATCGTTTATCCTCTTTATTACCTCTCGTCCTCGGCACCCCTCTCCTCTTTTCCTCTCACACTCTTCATCCGTCTTATTCCTTTAACTCCAGAACAAAAAACTCTGTCAAGATAGTGGATATTTTCCAGGGATTTTATCCCCTTTTTAAATACGTGATCCCAAAAGTGTATCTATTTTCAAGATAATTTCCCTTAATGCACATTAACATTATGAAGAATGGTGACTGGTGTCAAACGAACTAATTTAGTATATTTGAAAGGTTCTACGGATTAAAAGGTAAGGAATACCCTTAATGATTCAATTTAAGGCTAAGGGTTCCACGAAAATTTAAGAAATGTAAACCACTGATATATAGGCGTTAAATTTACGATTATCTTCGGGACTCAGTTAAAATCTCCTGACAGATTATTAGTATATCTAATTTACACTTTATCTGCAAAACACCTTGCTTACACCTTCACAAAGACTTGTCAGGACTTTTCATTTCCATAAAGCACCAGAATAAATCTACGACGACAACTAAGAATTTCCCGTCATACAATCTCGCTTACCGGCATTTTTCTGAGCAGGAAATAAAAAAAAAACACCCTCGACACACATTGATCTCTCTGATACTCAGGTACAATAAATGCGTCACTCCGATCCGTAATTTCACTTTTTCATCTCGCATTATTCCTCCAAGCGAAAACAATTTACTTATGGAAGCATGAAGCATTTCTCCTCAGCAAAGCACATACATCTTTCAGACAAAGTAAGTGGTGATCCCCCGCCGCGTTATGTGATGTAATCCGCTCTAACATAATGTCGACCATTTGTTAGCACGTGATTATTTCTTTCAACAACATTTCAGGGAAAAAATGGTTCCTTTTTTTGTGTTTCGTACATTTATAAAATTGGGAGTTTTCTCTCTCCTGAGAACCTTCATCCTGGGAGTAAATCATATCTGAATGGATGTGGTGAAAGAGATGATGTAATAAAGAATGGTATTTTTTTTGTCTCGAATAGGTATCTTTATGTAGGTTTTGTTCCTGTCTATCAAGCCTTTCTTGTTGGAGCCGATGAAATAAATCCTGTAATGCACCCGTTTATTTCTTTATCTCAAAGTGTAAAATGTTCTGATTTAGTAAAGACTGTTTGAAAATAAAATAAAAATGTCTGCCTTGTACTGTATCTTAAATGCGTTCATCTATTGAATGAATGGGATAATTTCACTTCTGCTTCATTATTTTGTTTTAATTATATTTAATAATAATGTGTAAAATGTTTTGTCTGTAAAGAAATTTAGCATTGCGATACAACACTCCGGGTGATGTCATTACTATCAAACTCAATTATTTCGTTATCTAATAATAAAGAAAAATCAGATAGATCCATTCAAAATACTTTTACATACAGAACTAGGTTCGTTACTTACATCATAAGACCGCAAATTAGCAACAGATTTTTCAACAAAAGTAAAACTTTCAATACCATGGAATTCAGTTAGGTTTACATCAGGGTCAATACCAGTGAAAAGGCGTAGCCTTTTATGGTTAATTCTATAACCATTATTTATTTTTAAAAGAATTTGATCAGTAATCTAATAGACATAATGGAACCATATTTCAAAATAGCTAACTTTAATATAAGGGATATCATAAATGCCTTCATGGAGTAGGGTTCCATTTTATAAATAAAACACTGAATACACTTATTATATTTTTAATTCTGATGTACACAAAATACTGAATTCACTTTTTACTACTTTTTGCAATACTAAAAGAGAAAAGACCCACTCACAGGTAAACGTTGACTAATTACATACCTACCAAAACTATTCAGGATGCCTCCTCATACCGGAATTGAAACAAGCCATTCTTGCCGGGCCGGTAGGATAGATGCATTTTTTCTGACAGCACTTTTATGGGAAACAGTAAGTATAAGTAAACGAGTTGAATGAATACAATTAGTTTATTACAGCACAGCATTTTAAATTACACAAAGGAGACACAAGTTCACCGTTCCCCATGGTCTCCGTTCGCTCACTAGGTTTTAACCATGAGCAAGTCTGCCTTCTTCAAGCAGGGTGCCTTTGTAGAAACCCTCTTATATGAGTGCTTATGAGTAAGTATTATCTTCCTCACAAAAATATAGTTTTTGTAGTTAAAATATAATTATTTATAAAGAAAGAACAAATTTGTATTTTAATTGCCGTTTTAGTGATATTTTTCTAATTAAAGTTCATTTTTATTCAATTACAATTATTTTTCTCATCTACGTTTATTTTCTTTTAAAACTTTTTCTCAAAACAATATTTACATATTTAGTAGGATATAATATGTTAAACCTAAAATTATAGGTATACTTTATAATCATTCCATCCAAGTTGTCATTTGAAGATATATTATTAAATTTTGTTGTTTGTTTTCTATGTTGTGTCTGTCAAAAAACATGCCATTTATTCATAACAAATCTCTAAAACATAAAAATACATTCAATTTCTCTAATGATACACGTTTTTCTACCTTCTTCATTTCGGTTAGCCATAAATCTATAATAACAACTTTAAGTTATATTACACTGTAACCATTAAAAGAAGATTAGCACATATTTTCGAATCAATAGAATGAAAGAGTAATATTATTTTAGAAAAAACTAGTATTTTTCATTAAAAGGATTTTATCCATGTTTATAGAAAATGGAGAAATTTCGCAATAAGACGCAAATATACAAAACACCGAACAAGACAATTTAAATTATCACTTTCTTTCAAGTTTCCAGACGCATAATTTACAATGTAAAAGCCAACTTTGTAGCAAAACAAAATCATGAAGAATGTGATATTCTTTCGACGAAAATCCCTTAAATCTCCTAAAACAGACAATCCCAAGACCTTGCGATGACGAAGTATCGAATTTGAATAAACAGAACAAAAAAAAAAAACTCATTTTCCTGACTCAGCCGTTGGCAACAAACGACTGGCAATCAACTTGGACTGTTCTATAAAATCTCTAGCAGAACAGCACAACAGTGGAGAGAAGTAAAAGATGGAGTAAAAGCGTTCTTTCTGCATTTTACAGTTGATTTGCTTCTCGGAAAACAGTCTCCGTATCGTTCAATTTCGCTGGAAATGATTGCTTTTTATTACTCCTGTCGATTGTAAAATCATTCATATTTTTTTAGATCGATTCATTTACCGAAAAATCGCATAAGCTCGTTTTCCAAAGTTATCAAAATGAGAAACCATATTTTATTCCTTGAGACCGATTTGGAAGAAATACTAGATAATCAATACGTTGATCCCAAAATAGCTATGGTTTAAATTATGTATTGCTATGCATTAGAAAAGTATTTTCAATTTCAATTTGATGGCAGTCCTTATGGTTGCGTTGAGTTAATTGAAACTTACATTTGCCGCACAATCATATTTCATGTAATGAATGTGAAATGTTTAGCAAAAGACGAACGAAATTTATATTACATTAATTATTCAATCATTTATTTCATTTCAATATTCTTTGTTAGTATAGTTTCCATCCATACCAATATAGTATTATATTTTTTCTTCCTTTCCTTCAACAAATTTTCAATCATTCTACGTATTAGTAATGCATCGCTTCGAAGAGAGTTTCCACCTCACATGCATTTTCATAAATTAATTTAAATATTTAAGGTCTTGAAATTAAATTTATATGAAAAATTATTCGAAATATCTAGGAGTAATAAAGATTATACAAAGCTGAAAAGGTTGCTGCACTTTGATAGAGCTTTTTTCTACAAATCAAATTTATTTGATCAAAAAACAAAACAAAAACCCTTTTTTTTTCGAATTTGAGTAGCACTCAATATGCATACACAAAACTAATAGAATAATATAAAACAAGTCTTTATACATCTATTTTAAGGAAACTGCAGCTCGTCTATGGTGAAAATGGGAAAACTTAACACAGATGTGAAAAATAATAAAATCAAACCATAGATTTTAAGACTAGTACATACATTGTCAATAACAGTGTAATTTATTGGTCAAATACTGAGCAGTGTTTTCTTTCATCAAACACTTTACATTAAGGATTACTCAAATGAAATATAACGTCACTCTTACCAATGATTTTTTACAGCTTTTTGAAATGGCAGCCTTAACTAATAATCGCCCTGTTGTATAATAAATTACCCCACACATTTTCAACACATACTTGAGTTCATAGAACATTTATTAAAACAATGCACACTATCCTGGAAATTACCATTTACAAACCCTTCATAATTTGTCATAGAGTTGTAAACCGCAATTTCAACAATTTCAACCGCAACACCAGTCCGTAACGGCGTCACGTATTTCAGCCGCTTTATTGCCCTTCCCTCCATCCGCAATTTCCCTCCACAATTCCCTTAAAATTCCCTTCCGATCCCCTCGCACAATGTCGTCGTCTCGACCTCATAAGAACTTAACGGCACTTTACTGTCACCGGGTGCACGGAAAATCTGCGTGGGAACAGAGAGCGCAACGCTTAAAACGGGGGATGGTAATAATACAATTTAATGTTCAGCGGCCTGCTCCCCCTGTGTGTTCCTTTTATGAGCAGAGAGAGAGGGCAGGAGTTAAAAGAAAATCGAAGGTTTCGTTTTATATTCTGTTTTAAAGCGAGCATTTGAATTCTCCCGAAATGTAACCTACCTGCTGGTTATATTCGGGCAGATTCTTCTCCGCGTTTCATACAATATGCATGAGAAGAGTGGAAGGGCTTATGCTAAAGGTTGGGTGGTACATACAATAGAACGGGTTCCATACGTTTCGACTTTCCTTCTAACTAGTTCCTGGCTCAGGTTATTAATGCGCATGGAGATGTGTTTTACCTCGAAAAAATGGTGGCTATTGTGAGTGGTGAATCTTTGGAAGGCAGCACGCGGAAATATCTCAACTTCTGGGATTAATGTATGCAGAAAGTTATGGTTCAACATGTTTGTTAAGATTTTTTGAGCTGTTTTTTTGCTTTTTACTTCGAAATCTGTGGATGATTCTCTGTAATATTTTGGAATAAAGCGATCTTTATATTTCAAAGAAAACTAAGAAAATAAATATATGGTTATCTTAATTTTATTTATAATTAATTTTAAGAAAAACCCATAATGGGTTTAGAAGTTTAATTTCAAACTCAATTAACGAATTAAGACCAAGTGCAAAATAAATGTGTAGTAGGTACATTACAGAAACTATCTTGTTTGCACTTTGGTAACTTCATATCATATGCCGATATTCGAAACTAATGGAAAAATGAAATATTTAATACTTTCAGATAAATGAATGAAATTTGCTCAATGTTCATTGTACGGTTATTGTATTTAAAGATTTATTATGGTTAAAAAGGAGTTACTTCCAGGTTTGTTTGCATTAGTTAATTTATCTTTGAGACCGTTCCAAAAATTCGTCTTTACTTGTATTAAGTTAATTTTTTGCTTTACACGACCCGTAACTTAAACTATTAAAATATATTTTTCTGAGTTAGCTTTACTAATTACATACGAACAGCATTACTTTTTATTTTGAAATTAATTACAATTAAGGGTTTAAATAATTATATGTGAGAGATAAGTATTTCCACAGATGATGAAAAGGATTTGCTATTTTTTACAGACACTCAGCTTTAAAAGTTTCAAATTCCCTGAACATATTTCTAAATGCTAATTACAACGTCTAATAGAATCTTTGAATTTCCTCTTGGGAATAATCATGTATGAATAGTTAAATCTTCATCTATTTTCAAAGATGTTATGTAACTTTTATTCACATAATAGTAATTAACTATCATGTCCAAACTGTAGATGGCACAATAAAGTCCCTTCAGTGTCTTTCAGAGATATTATTTGTGTACGCAATGAGACATAATAGAATAGTCTCAATAGTGTCAAAATTTGTTTGGGGATGAGAAAAATCTAACATATTATAAGGAAGAAACTAAGCCTCATCAGATAACAAATTTCTAAACAGAATTAGTGACTGTTCCGGACTCCACTATATACTAGAACTAGACTGCAACGTTTTTGACCCTATGACGTCACTACGCGTAATGAAAAACTGAGTAAACAGAGAGGTTGGGTTGCTAGGAGGAGTTTTGATACGCAAATTGGGACAAAAAAAGAAGCTATATATAAATGGGTTTAATAAACTAATAATATTTCTAAATTGAAGTTCTTAATTTCCCTCAAAATTCAGACATTGCGCTGGGAACTACTTTCTTTGTTTTGTTTCTCCAGGGTCAAGTAACGCTGCAGTCTAGAATAGTTTCAACCTTGTTATTAGCACAGTGTCATATTGGCGCTAGGTATATCGTCCGCTTACAGGAGAGTCACGTCACTTCTGGCTCAATTACTGTGTACGTCAAATGTTAAATTTGGTGATATCAGATCGTTTTCTTTGGCGCCATACAATTTCCCCAACATCCTACTTACCGTTTTTCAGTTTGGTGATATTTTGGGAATGCCCTAGTAAGCTGACGATTATGAGACCTAATTTGGGTCTAGTACCATAAAAATCAAAATAACCAACCATCCAATCAACTCTGTAGTTGATTCATAGTGAAGTAAAAAAAAAATCTTGCAAAATTTTTAAATGTTTGTTTGAAGTTCTGATGTTCTCATTGAGGTTAACATAAGATTTTATTTCAAACAAAATTATGCTGCAATTAATAATTTTTAATGTTATTGGTTTTGGTCAGACCTCAAACCCCAAGTTAAATAATCCCGTTCCTCCTGATTGGAATTTAAGATTATTTTACCAAGATACTTGATTCTTATTCAGTTTTAGATCAAACTACGTATGTATCAAAATTCGAGTTCTCTGCGACGAAGCACTGCACTAACCTGAAGGATTTATTTCCCTAGATTACTGAAAAGTTTTAGTAGGGTCATGTGTCCCTAACTTTTCGTACACAATTTTTTTTAAATTTTGATTCGGAAAATTTAAAAAAAAAATACGTAAGATACAGCAAACAACATCTTTTTTTATCTCTTTTCATTCTTTATTTTTTTTAAGTATTCCAGTCATTAGGACCTAAGACACCCAGTACCAAATTGTAGGGTATCTTCAGTATTGTCAATCAAACCAACAATAAAATTCAAGTATGCAATCTGACACAAAGTAATTTGGCAGTTGAAAACAATCATAATATTTCATTTTCATGTTGGTAAAAAGGTAAACATTTTATTACAGAACGAGTCCAAGCAAACGCATAAACTTTGGTTAAACAATTTAAAACACCAAGCGCATAAGGTGAAAGCTTTTTAGTACATCTTCAAAAACTTTTGGTTGAATCTTTTCAAGCTTAAGTCACGCTATCCATTTATCATGGCTTCTTCTGAAAAAGAAACCATCTTTGCTTTTTCGATGTTTACAGTTGTTGAGAGAAGCATGGAAGCATAAAAGGTTGGACCCACACGAACTTCTTGCATTTGATGATGTGGTCACAATACACTTCGTGAGGAATTTCATTAGTTTTTAAATGCATCTCCTTTTGGATGAGAAAACTTTGTTTCTTCAAAGTTATTCTTTGTGCAAGTGGGACATTGTTCAAGAGGATGATACCTTTTGTCTTGTTTTGAAGTGTTCACCATTTTTGCTTAACTAGACTTATAGCTATATACTGGTTCTCTGAATATGCTGTAGTACTCTCATAATGGTTTTGTATTGTTTTCCAGATATTTCTTTAATGGAAATAAAGGCATAAAACGTTTTTAACAACTACGTATCTCTCTATTCTTATAAACTTACTAGCTGTTACGACCCGGCAAAGCCGGGTCTTACAGCTAGGCTAGCCTTTTATGCGAGCTTCGCTCGTTACTACTTCAAGTTCCTATTAATTATACATTAAATAAGAAGTTTAACTTTAATAATTTATTATTGTTGAATTAGAAACCAACTTCCCTAAAAGTAACTTTTTAACCTTTATTAAGTAAACCAACTTTCTTGAAAGATATTTATTTAAAAGCTATAGAGCATTCGCACATGACGTCACTTGGAGGACAAAATCAACGTTGCTAAGGCTGTTGTTAGGGGCGGGACATAGAAGTATCCAATAGCAGCATTCGCACATGATGTCACTGGAGGAATAAAACAACGTTGCTAAGGCCGTTGTTAGGCAGAGTCATGTGATTGAAAATGCTCTATTATATTATTTTAAAATTTTAATTACTTTTATTTATTTATTTTTCTGATTATTGCGAGATGGCATCGAGTCAGTGAGTGACGTGGGCTTTTATATTTTTCTGATGATTATGATTATTATTGCGAGATGGCATCATAGTGTGCGAGCGTTCCAGAATCAGTGAGTGACGTGGGCTTTTATATGAGAGATTATTATTTTGACAATATTTAATATAAGATTCATTATTCATTAGCGTACGTGTTTTTCAGAATATTGATTAAGAATAGTTATTAGTATTTGGATACTGGATATTTTTAAGAAAAACATTTTGGTTAAATTATTCTTATACCATTTTTACCACTTAAAGTCATAAGTAAGCAACAATTTTCTCATTAATCTTTATCGCTCTGGGGTACAATCGCGGATTTACTACGGTCTAACAATTTTTTCGGAGGAGACAATAAAGTAGATTTAAAAAGAATCTGTAAACTCCAAGTAGGATTTGTAAGATTTTTATCACCACCAGTATACTCTATTAATATAAATAATTTCAAACTGCTAAACATTTTTCCTGTTAGCTACCTTTTTTATTATAAGACAAGTCTTTACCTTTATTTAAATCCAAATACATCCAAATACTTGTACGAAGCGTAACGTAATTAATCCGTGAATACCCAGTGTAACTTACATTGTACCTAAACCTGAAAAAAAATTTGTAAACAGTACTTTTATTTAGCTCCTAAACTCTTTAATATACTACCTATAGATGTTCAAATAGCCTATCAAAACATATATTTAAAAAGAAATTAAGAAAGTTTCTTTTTTAAATTAATGAAATAGAGATTTTTTTTTTTTTTTGATACTGTATTTGGTCACTTGTAGTTAGTTGATGACAGAAAAAGAAAATATTTTATGACACCCTGTTTGCCGCTATATTATTTGATTCCTTATTTACTGCTATATGGCTTTGTTCATTGTTGTATATTGTGTATTTTATTGTTTATGTATTTGATTTTGTATTTATTGTATTACCTTACATATTTGTTCACCTATATGGATCAACTGATCCCAGGTGGTATTTATATTTTATTTCAAGTTCACGTGCTGTACTTTTATTTGTATAAATAAATTGTGTAAATAAATAAAACATTTCCAAAAAAAAAGATTCAGCATCAAGGGGCTATAAATAAAGTTTTGGAGGTAAAATTTGGAATACCCCCAACCCTTACGATGTTACCGTTTCAACAAATCTCTTTCTAAAAATCAAGCCCTGTATGTTACAATTTTGGTATTTTTTTTTTGTATGTAATAAACATTATGATTAACTCGGTTAACTTTTAATATGCTTTTTTTTATTTTATTTATGTTGAAATAAAAATTATGTTGAAACTAGATGAAGGGTAATTTTTTTTATGCAGAATACTTCCAAATTCCTTATAAAAGTGGTATTCTTTCAAATTAGGGAAAAAAAATATTATTTAGGGATACATAATTTGAAAAAGGTAGATATTTTTTATGAAGTAATGGAAATTGTATGTTCCAATAAGGACTTTTTTGAAGCTTATTTAATGTGTTTAAAATCAAAAACAAACCATTCTTTGCAATTTTTAATTCAAATTTAATGTAATTTTAATTTAAAACACTTTTGTTTATTTGACTGAGATATTATAAAATGTATTGTGAATATTTCAAAATTCCATTACAGATCTCAAATAAATGAACATTCATGATAAAAATTTAAACGAAAGAAGTAAATTGCAGGAAAATATCTCTTGAATATCTCTTTTAGTTGATTTCTTATTCAAACTCAAACTTAAATTAACCCCGCACACAAATGTATCCTCCAAATACTTCCTGATCTGAACTGGATTTCTAAATGAACAACCATGCTCTCATGCTGTCAATCTATGCTCCAACACTGGCGACATTTCTCCATATTAGTTCGTAAACATTAGTTCGTCAGCATAAACACGTGTCAGGGGCTTAATGTGCATTTCAAATTAATTTCTCGTTCCCAATTCCTTCCGCGGTAGTGCCCTCTGTTATTAAGTCAAAGACCAACTAACAGTAGCAAGATTAGTTCGGATCAGGCTTAGTCAGTTGGGCGAGCAATTTTAGGATATCAAATGAGAATGAAGTGTTATTAGGCAGGTAGGGAACAGGTGGTGGAGCACAAAGCTTTATGGAAGCGTTTAGTAGATAGAAGCTAGTTGGGATCTTGGTCAGAAGCATTTATGCGATGTTTACTATGGAAATTGTTAGATTTCCATCATGGTGTTGGAGTAATATTGTGCTTAAGAAGGGATCGAATAGCTGTTTGCTCAGGTTTGCAAATTGTATTATCCATCAGTACAGAAATATCCAGTATATTAATATTAGAAGTGTCCTAAACTCAATTATGCATAAGACATATGTTATATTTTTATTCGTATCCTACTTTTTTGTAGTTCAGGTACAAAAGGGTATTAATGAAAGATATTAGTAGGTGATAAAATAATTTAGTGATATATCAAAGATGTATGGGTGTAGTGGTTACTGACCTAATAGTGGCCACCTAGATTATTTGTTTTCAATCATACGAGTTAGAGGCATCAAGTAACGTTACAATTCATTGACATGAGATTATGCTATCAGGTAAGCAGTTAAATAACCATCGATACCACAGATCAGATTTGGAAGTTTTTAATTTATCACCATCGGCCCGAGAGATTTGATTCCGCTTATTAAGGCTACTGCGATAGTAACTAATGGAAACATGTATAATTTTTAATTTGTATCAGTTTTCTTTATAAATTGTTGATTTAAAATAGGTGTTGTATAAATTTGGTTTCATTCTGGCTTTGGGAACCAGTGTTTGTAAAACGGGATAAATATGCAAAATGTCTCTCAAATCAGCTACAGCGATGGCTTCGGGGCATAAAATCTCAAATCTGTTATAATAAGTCAAATAAAATCATATTTTCTTCTAAAAATGTATTTCTCTCCGAAGGATGACTTTTAAGAACTAAACGACCATATTGTCAACTTGATTTCATGCATAAACTAAGAAAATGAGAGGTTGCCACTATAGCAACCGTTTGGAGTACTTTTCAAGAATTAATTAAAATTACTTCCCCGATCTAATTAGGACACTGGTAAAATAGAAAGAAAAGATACAGTTAACCTAAACATAGGAAAATAACCGCTTCCAAGCAAATCGATTTATATTTTTAAGAATTTGAGCAGCAAATTTCCTTAAAATGGCCACAATATACCCACATTTACCTTATATTATAATGTTTTACATAAAAAAGGCATTAAAAAATTTAAGACCTACTCGGTAGTGTTGTTGTTTCTTACGCCACTTGGAATATCCAAGCTCCCTCCGCAAAGCTTACAGGTGGCCTTACTCGTTAACCCTTTCAATCCTAAGTAGTCCTAGATTGCCATTGAATCCTATGGAAAATTTGAGGCGGCTAGGACTAAAAGGGTTAAAACCGTATTTAGCTTTACATTATAAACGTAGAGTAGAAAGCATTGATTCGCCCATTTTTCAGAGAACTATTCGCACACGCATTACCGTTAACAGAGCTAACAATGCACCCAATCTCCCCGAACAAATATTTTGTCGTGCAAAATAATCTCACTTCAAGAGTTCACGACGTAAACAAGTGAGAGCTGTGAAAACAATGTGCACAGAAACCCTAAAAAGCATGAATAAAATAACAGTATTTTCCCGCCTTAGTTAAAGTTATATCCGCAAACCCTAGAAACTGCTACAAAACAGCATCTCTAGCACAGCATTCTCTTTACAGAAAAAAAAAAGGTGAGGTGAGAAAGAAAAATCAGAAAGCGAAGCATGCTTTCACAAACCCCTTTGATAGCTTTCCCAGGTGAGAAAGTATACGTCAAAGGACCCCTCTGGGCAATTTATGAAACAAACGTCTCAAAAACATGCTCCCCTCAAATAAAATATTGACGGGTATTTACGCACACAGTGTTGTACTTCCCACGCTATATCTCAAAAGGATGCTTTAAGTGAAATCTCAAGATCTTGGAAGAAGTCTTCTTTACTCCTTTTTCCAGCATCTTCGCCAAGTCTCAAGGGGAGCCCTTGGCAGGGGTACCTTACTTAGGCATAATGCTTTGATACAATTTCCAATATACGTTTTCTTAAAAGGCGTGGCAAGGAAAATTAAATATAGAAATATGAGTTCGGTAGATGTTGAAAGGTAGGTTTGTGAGTCACGTATTCAAATATCGAAGGCTAGTTTATTTTCCATAAAAATATATAACATGAGTATAAAGCTTTTAAAAGGGACTAAAAGTGTTCACTACCAAGAAAAAAATTTTTTTTTCAATCCTTATGGAAATATTTATGTATTTTGATACTCCTATTTTTTTTTCTTTCTAAGAGCATTTATAGATACTTAAATATGCAGGGAAATAGGAACTAAAATCCTATGAGTTTATGGGTAAATAAATATACTTGCCTTAGTTTAATCAGAAAATAAGATAATTCTAAAATAGTGCTTATAAGAAAACTTCATATTTCTTAATTTAACGTAAAGGATTTTGCAATTGAGATAAAAAGACATTTTCAAGTAAAAACTACATAATATTTACACATTTTAACTTCAGTGTCTGTATTACAAACTCTTTCCTGTCTACTTCTCAATACTCTCTCTCAATTTACTTTTAAAATTTCTTTTTTCGTTCATCTTTTTTAAATTTTTATAAATTTGAATAACGTACTCTCATAATTGCCTCTTCGTCACGACGTTCTCTGAATTGTAGTATGTAATCTGCAACATAAATATCGATGTTTTTAAAGTTTTGAAATAGCAATATAACTAGTAAAAATAAATAACATATGAATAGTTTCAAGGATGTTTTTAAAGAATTTCCTTCATTGATAACTTTTCTGTCACTTTCTAATGACCATTTCGTTCAATCTTCACTAAGATAAGACCAGTTACAATTACAGTGAAATTATTCATCTGAAAGGAAAAATTATATAGGACATAGCTCGTAAAAAATATTTCAATTTAAAGGCTCTTTAAAACGCTCTAATGTCAATTGGCTGTCAGCGGCCTTTTATTGACTTTTTTGTCTTCACTGAGGATTGTTTAAACCTCATATTTTTCTCGTTTTACCATCATATCAATAAAATGGCAAAAATGTGTTAAATTTAAATATGCAAATTCTCATATTAAAAGTTTTTGATTAACTCTCACGTTTAGACACCCCTTAATTAAAAATTAAAAGTTTGTTCCTAGCTATTCAAAAATACAGAGGGTGGTCCTTAATTCATGGTACAAACTTCTAGGGGTGTTAGAGTACACCTAGACGAACAAGAATTGGTATAGGAAGGGGGGTCGCAGATACGCCGTTAAAGAGCTAGGACCTAATGTAGTGCAAGTGCGTTTCAAAAGGTCGTTTTTAGAAGGCCCGTGTGACGAAACAAATCATAATAAAATGAAAAACATTATTGCATGAGGCACAGGAATATCCGTACTACTTAAATCCTCAATGTGATAGAAATTGGACCACTTGCTAAACCGTGGGGTGAGTTTTAAAACGTGCAATATTCATCTTTTAGCCAAAGAATGGAGTTCCCTTACATTAGTGTAAGAAAAATGATGATCGGGGAAGGAATTTTCAATGATCATACATTGATCATTGGAACTGTATGATCATTGAAAATTCCTTCCCCGATCATCATTTTTCTAAGTAACATTAAGGGAACTCCATTCTTTGGCTAAAAGATGAATATTGCACGTTTTAAAACTCACCCCACGGTTTAGCAAGTGGTCCAATTTCTATCACATTGAGGATTTAAGTAGTACGGATATTCCTGTGCCTCATGCAATAATGTTTTTCATTTTATTATGATTTGTTTCGTCACACGGGCCTTCTAAAAACGACCTTTTGAAACGCACTTGCACTACATTAGGTCCTAGCTCTTTAACGGCGTATCTGCGACCCCCCTTCCTATACCAATTCTTGTTCGTCTAGGTGTACTCTAACACCCCTAGAAGTTTGTACCATGAATTAAGGACCACCCTATATATATTCCCTGAAACTTCTACTACGAAAAAAGAAGAAACAGTCATAAAACACTGTAGTCAAAATATTGAAATACCACTATTTCAGTATTTTTATCCGCACTTAAAAGTAGTATTTGCTAATTAATCTATAAAAATTTAGAGAAAAGTTTAATAAATAAAGAGCGAAAACTGAGACCCTATAAAATTTCATCACACTGCTTATCCGAAATTTTAAAATTTTGTTATATTAAAAGAAAATTTCATTTCAAAAAACCTAATTTTCTAAAACTTTTACTACTGGAAGCATTATGCTTCCAAGGAGATTTTGAAAGTTCAAAAACATCATGGAGTAAATTAATAGTCTTTATCTTTTCCGAAAAATGAAGAGATGTATGATCATCCACATGAAAGCGCTTTGATAATAATGCCAGAAGTTTGCTTACGCCAAAGAATCCTATAAGCAGCTTATAGGTTGAGTTTTTTCATTAACAAATAACCGGAAATAAATATTTAGGATTTGTAAAAGCCTTTTCTTTTAGCTCGTCTAGTACTTCTTTGATTTCAGGCTTCATATCAGTTGGAATTTCGAAGGATTAGTCTGGCAGACACTTCAGAGTCAGTTTCGAATGGCTGGTGAAAGAAGCTTTTACCTGATTTAGATCAGAAGTTAATTGAAGCTTATTTAAAATTTTCCAGTCACTTCATTTAGGTTGAAATATTAAAGTTCATGGCATGTTTGTTTAATTAATTATCTCTACATATCGAAGCTCTTTTTAAATCAAAATTAATGTGAAATGAGAATTATTGGTGTTAAGTTTTTGACAAACAAACGTTATATAAGAATAGGCGAGAACTAAATCTTTTAAGGGAAATATACTCAATTTATAATCTTATTTCAGAAAGTCTTGTTAGAATAAAGAATTTTCATACTATGCGAAAATGTGGGAAATATTTAAAGAAGGACTTGTATGAATTAAAACTACTCTTTCCATATTCATTTTTAATCTATGATATTCAACTATCATATTTTATGAACTGAAAATTTTAAATATGATCATAAGGTACCTATAATAAAATAATACTTTTTGTTTGTCATGCTTATGTTAAACTAATTTTATTGCCAAACCAATTGTTTATTTCAAAAAATCCAAAGAATATTTCTTGAAATAAGTTTTGCATATGAGTGTATAAAATAACTATTGCATCCCAAAGATACATTTGCAAAAATTTACTCTTTCAATAAACACACTTTTCAAAAGATCGACGCATAGATTTTCTTCTTTTGTTATTGTAGATGTAATTAAATATAATTTAATTAGCAAATTTAAATGTGTTGAACAAATAAGCTAATTATGATTCCATTACAAGGCTAAAATAACATAAATAAAGATATTTTCCGTTTACATATGAATAGACACATTAATTTGTCCATTACTAAACAAAGAAGTTAGAAGAACAACAAATCAATGAAAGGTATCGAAGAAAGGTATCAAACAACACAAAGCATCTTTCAAAATAACTCTACAGAAAAGAAAGTTCTGGAACAAACTTCACTAGAAGATAAACTTCGAGAAGTACAGTGATAGAAAGATTCGGAAAATCAACGCAATTCAGGCACGAACAAGTTAGATTTGTTTCCGATTCCTATTTCCCAAGAAAACACAACAAACACAATTGGAAAGTGCTAGTTTCAAGAGCTATATTATTGAATAGAATTGGCGGAATTCTTTGAGAAATTGAAGTAAATTTCAAATGAGGGAGAAAGTATTTGCAAAGGCAATTACAATTTCATTTAAAGCCCTCCTTTGTGTAAAAATATACTAAACTGCGCTTTGCGATTCTGGTATAAAAATAATTTGGCATTCTCCAACATAGAACATAGAAGATGTAACTGTAGGGAGAATAAAAACAAGGTCTAGTATGTCATTCTAATATGCCAACTCTATAGTCATGGAACTCTGAAAATCTTCTATTGAGAAACAAACTAAAATTTTTAATTTGATCTAAAGTGTTTGGAAATTTACCAAAACCTCGGTTTTCAATTAAAGACTGTTTAATTACTGATTCATTCTAAAAAAAATTTTAATTTTAAAATATTTCAATTTTTTTAGATTACAGATAAGGTCGCAGTTACAAAGCAAGTACTGTCAAACACCTTATTATGAAACCAATCACAAGGACGCGCCATATTTTATTATAAACAAGGTTTTTTCCAGTTTTAAAAAAGTACTGTACTTTCTAAATTATTTATCATTCAAAGACTGATAAAAGTGTTCTAAAAACTTACAGATATGCTACTTCATACTAAAACTTCACAAGTTTTGTTTGAAATTTATAATGTTTAGTCTGATAATTGAAATTAATTGTAAACATTGAACGTCATGTTGTTTATGTCTCTTATTATATTTTCAATGGTAAGTTATGAGTAATGGTAAGTAATAAGTAAATATGAGTAATGGTAAGTAATAAGTAAATATGAGTAATGGTAAGTAATAAGTAAATATGAGTAATGGTAAGTAATAAGTAAATATGAGTAACGGTAAGTAATAAGTAAATATGAGTAATGGTAAGTAATAAGTAAATATGAGTAATGGTAAGTAATAAGTAAATATGAGTAATGGTAAGTAATAAGTAAATATGAGTAATGGTAAGTAATAAGTAAATATGAGTAATGGTAATAAGTAAGTTTTTAATTTTAAAAGGTATTGTTTAACAAGTCTGGGTTTAAAAAAAATATGACTGATAAAACACTAACGAGTTACTAGGTAGTAAAATATTAAATTTAAAAGGTTCATTTGGTGCACGTTTTTTTTCCCAGAATGTTGATAAACAATAGTTATTAATAGACGTGCTGGATATTTTCTAAGGAAAACATTTTGATTAAATTATTGATATGTTGGAGTTAATAAATATTCAACTTTTAGTGTTATTCATAAAGATGACGTATGTTTGGAAAGTTGGTTGACGTTTCTTTTGCTAATTGTTCGCTTTGTTTTATAAAGTGAGTTAAGTTCAATGAGCTGGATTTTGTGAGGAAGCAATCAAAATGTCCGGCGTAAGCAGTTTACGGGGGATGGTGAGCGTTAGCGAGCAGGGGGCGGCAGCTCCCTTGTATACAAAGAAATACTTAATAATCCTACATTTTAGTTAAATTATGTTTGGAAATAGAGGTCATTATTTAAAATTTAAGTAGCTATTAAATTTTCGAATGACCGGGATTTTATCCGTGAAGAGAAAAAATAGTATCTTTAAAAATTATTAGTGAAAAAAATAATGCTCAGTAATAAATATAATCTAAATCCATTATGGTTGAATAAAATTATGTCTATTTAAGAAGGACATTTTATTTTTATGTATTAGGTATATATTGTGACTCAACACTAAGTGTTTGCAATCCTTATCCAAATTTTAACTCAAAGTTCCTTACCGAAACTTACCTTAATGGTAGTCTTTAAATTTGACGAAATAAAAACTTTAAAACCATTCAAAATTGACGATTGAGGAACCGATTGAGGAAAATTTCATTTAGTTAAAATTAGTACCAGTAAATCTATTTCGCTTTACCTATTTTTAACTTTTCTGAGTATCATTAAATCTATCAAATATATATTTAAAAAACATTCATAAGTGATTGCTTATAATGTAGATAAATGTTTGAACATGGTTTTTTTTTTGGTAATGAACATGATAATTTTAATAAAATTTATGAAATTTTAAATTAAAGTTAAAATTAATCTCAAAACTCATGAAGTAAATTCGTTCCCCAACTTTGCAAAAATAGTTCGCAAATTAAATCCTTCTTCGCCGTTGAAGACCTCCCTGCAAAATATCCTTCAAGAGTTCGCCCGGTATCTAATCACCCCTTCTTATAAGATAAACTCACCGAGGCGAAAAATTAAGAAATTACTCGTAAATATAAAACAAGTTAACCCGAGACTAAATAGTTTTAAAAAGTTATGGATTGGAGCTCAAGCATTAAATGACAGCAGCTAAAAATACTATCCTAGATTATTCATGATATTCTTACTCCAAGGGAATGTGGAGTACTTATAAGAGCTCTAATCCTTTGTCATTAAATTTAAGCTGATTAGTTTCGGTTTTAATGGACGAGTGAACGAAAGGTCAAAATCTGTGCTAATCTTTATGAATTTTAAGTGATTTTCTGACCTGAGACTTTATAAGGGTGTTCTGAATCAATTAATTCCTTCCCAAATTAAACGATTAGATTCGGGAATCCAATTATAAATATGGTTTGAATTTCGGGAATGTTTAATGCGGTTTGAATTTAGTTGCTCGTTAGGCTAAAGAAATGGGGGAAAACTGTTCTTGCTTTCACCATGATTATTATTTTCTTTTTTAAATATTTTTCGCAATTCAAAATCATACTGAATGAATCCGCATCGTACTTTAATGTTTGGATTCTTTGAAAAAATAAAACTTTAAAAATTCAATAGTCTAAGTTCAGTATTTCTCGTATACTTAGTGCACACAATTTTATTCATTTCACAAAAGCATAATAAAACATTAACAGAGGTTTCTTTTCATATTGTAAGAATCCGGAAATAATTATTAACAAAAATTTTCGGGTATTTCTTTAGTCTACATCTCTGAGAAGCCTAACAACTAGAAAACATGTTTTAGGTCTACATTTTAATGTCATCTCTTTTTATAAAGTCGGGGATAGTTTTAAATTTCCAATTATAATTCCATATAATTATTTTAACAATTACGATGATTGAAATTTTATTTTCGATCTAATTTCTGTAATACCTTAAGGGTTTTAAACTTTAAATTGCATGGAATATTGATAATTCTTTAATACACTATTCCATTTTAAGCATCCACTTTCCTCCAGTCATTATTGTAATTACTTTGCTTTCAAGTCTTAACGTTTGGGTAAAGATTTTAATTAAAGCTGTCCTTCATATTTCGGAATAGTTAAAATCTTAATTAAAATTTCCTTGTCCTGATATGGCACCAATACAACACACACTTTAATCACCAAGAAAAGTTTTAAAAATTGTGACACTCTTTAAACTGAATTAAAAATAATTGAAGCATATCATTCGAAGAGAACTTAATCTTGAAGAAACATCATTCCTTGATATTATACAAGGTAATAGAAAGTGAAAAGGTTCACACTGTTAAAACTTTTTAGAATGAATTTTTGATGGTGTAGAATTCAATTATCTTTAAAATCTTCAGCATAAGGAAAAATCATCTGTGGGTAAACTTTTGATGTTTAGTTTTATAATAATGTGCTCATTGCACGAAATTTATGAATGAATAAATATCCTACTGCAAAGTTTAATTTAATGCTATAGTCTTACTACCACAATAGTTATTTCAATAATTTTGACTTCAAATTTTTCGGCGGCGGTGTAAGTTTTACATATCATTCACTTTCCTTTGAAATACACTTTAAGAGCTTATGTGTAGAAACAGGAAAAGTCGGAAAATTTTACAAATTTTGTAATTGCCCTTCATATTTATAATAGTCGCGGCTCGTGCTCTGTTCAAATAAGGGTTCACAATTATGCTTTGAAAATGTAATTAAGTAACAATTCCGCAATTGAATCTTAATTATAATCATTTATATTAATTGTTATAAATTCCACAGGAAGCCCAATTAACTCATTCAAACGAGATGTAGCATTTCATTTTGCTGACCAAATACAAACAAATAAATACTTCTTAGTTTATTTGGATATACTAGTATACCGATTTACAATGAAAATCTAATTCAAATATCAAGATTAAAATACAAAAAGTTAAATTCTTTAAATTAATTTTATGTATCTAAAACCCCTTAAAATCACATAAAGTTAATAGTTTAGGAAAAATAACCAACAAAAAAATTACACGCAAATAAAGCTAGAACGAAGAAATGCATGCTGCGGCACACTTAAACTGTGCGATCGGGAAGTCGAGAGCGGCCTCCGAAGGAATGAATTTTCTCCGAGAGCCAGCTCGGCGAGGACTATCCTAATAATCCTATAATTATCCTAATAATCCTATCCTAATAATCCTAATAATCCTATCTTAATAATCCCTAATAATCCTATCCTATAATTTTTCGATCGCACGTGCCGTCGAAGGCGAAAAATTCGTAAAGCACCAACTCTTTCATCTATTTTGACACATTTCATTTTCACTGGGGATTCACGTGCTCATGTGCTCTTATGGACTAGCTTCCACTGTTTATTAATAAAAAAATTTCTTCCAAGATAGCTACAAGATTCTTCTGAATAACATTAGACATCACAGGGGGTTTGCAAGCATATAAGAATGTATAAGAAATTCCTTCTCCTAACAGAGTACCACCTCAAACAAGTTTATGTACCACGTCACTTTTTTAAGACAGAAATCTGCACTAAACATCCGACCACAGGCTAACGGCCAATAAATTCTTCGTCACTGCGACCCGCCTGAAATGCACCCCAATAAAGCACTTAACACCACTTTAGGGCCAGAAAGGTCCACACTAGAAGCGATCCGCCTGGGGGGGAGGAAAAAGTGCCCCAAGAAAACAAAACACTTCCCGAATGGATCTAAGCCATACCCGGGCACTACAAAGACAAAATACAAAAACAACCACGGAGAAGTTTGTAGAGAAAAAACCTTATCCCATTTAGTAGTAGTGATGGATGGTCATCATTTCGATTTCTTCGATCTTCGTATCTTCGGGAAATTTCGGACAGGAATTTCTAGCCTATCGATCTTGCAACATTTTGTTCCTACCATTTTTTACCCGTAGTTTGTTTCCTCTTTCCGAGTTTTTAGTTCGTGTCCGAAAACAGATTTTAATGGAAAGTTTCGAGATTCCTTCGCGTTAAGGCGTATGAACTCCGATCGTTGGAGCTGGAAAATATTCTTCTTTTGATCGATAGGTCAGTGTGCTACCTTATGGTCAGTTTATACTTTCTTTTTGTAATAATACTGTTTCTTTAGTTGATAAAATTTGTGTTAGGTTTGAAAGAGATGCAAAATGCCGCAACTTGTTTAAAGTAAATGTGTCTAAATTTAAAGATTGATTCAAGGTTTTTTTAAAGAATGATTTAATCAGAAATCCTTGATTTCGGGTATTGTTATATGAAATAAGTTCATGGGATAAATTAAAGTATCAGTTGTTAAACATTAAAACACGTAAATTAAAAGTTCTCTTAGTGTTTTTGAACGATAAGAATTTATCAAAAGAAAAGCAGCTCCCAAAAACCAATTCTTACGGTAGTTAAAATCACCTTTCTCAATAAAATAGCAGCGGCTAATTAAAACTTATTATAACCCCATTATTAAATAATTTTTACCACTTGTAACTTGAGCTAGGGGTAAAAGGTATTCTTTAACCATTTAGATTGATAGATGTTGTCAATAAGGACTAATCTTATTTAATATATACCAGTTAAAAGTGTTCCATCCATGTAAGTATCTTATTTTTGTTAACTACACTTGAATTTGTGTGAAACTAGTAGTATTACTATTCACAGAATATATTATCATGAAAAAAACTGGTTGGTTAAAACAAGTCACTAGTTTATTTTAAATGTGATTAGTACAAAATGAAACGTCCTACGATGATCTTTGGTAACTGCTTAACACAAATGTATACTCCCATCTTGACGCCCTTATAAGAGCCTGCAATGGAACCGGGATAGACCAGCTACCCCGATAAATTGCTATAGAAGCGAGGTGCGAAGCTGACATAAGTGGCAGTGAAAGTCTAGACGTGGTGCCGTTCCTGTCAGAATGACGACCAAAACAAATAATTTCAATAAGGAGTGTGAGATCCGAGTTATTGCTACTATCTGGATATACTCTCGCTCTCTCTTTTATAAAGCATATGCCAGTCTTTTCTGGTTATATTCAGAATATATGGTGTTGGGGTTCTCCTTTTCCGAATAAAATTAGAATTCTAAATTTATATTTTCCTACTATATATTTGGTTTTATTTATTTTGATTCATATTCGTCAGATTTGTGATTGCATATTAAACAAAATTTTTGTACTTTGTAATGAAACAGTTAATGCACATTTGTAATAAATAGTAGATGTTTCATAATTTAATAGGTATATTTAATATTGAATAATAATTACACATGAAGTAACTAAGTTAGTTACTAAGTTACACATGAAATAAAATAATGTAATATTATCAATATTTTATAACTTTTATGTTACGAGAAAAGGGATGAACCAGACATTATTAACAATGCCATGATATTGCTCGGACATTATTAATAATAATGCCCGGATTTATCACATTGCCCGTAACATATGTAAATGAAGTAAAACGACATTTTCTGTAATACTTTTTTATTAAACATTTTCAATGATATTTCTGAAAATATTTGTGTTTTTTTACAAAAATTAATATAAACTCGTGAGGACGTGAGGGCCGGCAGGCTGTTTACCCACCCCATAAAAATGTAGTGAATGTAAAAACTTTCATTTAGGTAAGTAAACATCGTGTACTTTTACATAATAACTTACTTAATATAATTAAATGAGACTTTTAAATAAAAAAAGTAAATAGTAGACTGCACTTTTCGAGAATCACTAAAAATCGTCAAAAACATGAAATTAAGATTTGAAGGTATTTTTACTATGGAAATTGCGTAATGGCATAAATATTTATGATATCAAATTATAAAACTCCTATGCCTGAAAAGGTCAAATAGGTGCTAAACACAATTAAGGGTTAAACAGTCCTTCTTTAGCGGAGAAGTAAGGCGATTTAAGCAAAAAGAACTAAACGAGAGAAAGGAATGGGATGGTTTTAGAAAAATTGATACCGGTGCTATTTTCTCCCGATCCGATATGTAGTCCTATACCAAGTTTGATATGAGAAAATGCGCCACACTTACAAACCCAGGAACCCAACAGGCATATATTTCATATATTAGATTTATCGTGAATTATTCTATTTTTTGTTTAAACTTCACTATATTTTAATCATTAATAAACTTTTAGTGTACCATTTGCAAGTTAGTTTACCTAAAGAAGATCGTAAAACTCTTAGTCCCAGTTGGTATTACCCGAACGGATTACGACGAGGTTTATTCTTAGATCCGCCCACCATTGCTGATAAATCCGATTTATTTCGAAAGATTAGGGGTTGTTGGGCAACTGTGGGAAATGAGCATTTAGTTATTAAGATTAGACCCTAGATATTTGAAAGAAGGATACTTCCTTTTAAGCGTTTAATTTATTCTTATTTAGCATTTAAATGATAACACGATTTATTGATTTAAATGGTAACACGAAGTAACTTATAATAAACCAGCTCTAAAGAATTAGTCTGACAAATAATATCAATATATAAATCCTACTGCTAAAGAGAAATTAGTAAAAGTTTGAAAATAACCCTAAATAGACGAGATTATTTCTATTACAAATCATATTAACTTTAATCTAAATTTGTTTTTATACATACTATCTTTCTATAGGATACTTGGGGGACGGTTTTCAATTTGAAGCAAATTTAAAACTACTATCTAATAGTATAATAATCTTATAA
The DNA here is from genome assembly GCA_963680715.1 of Tetragnatha montana. Classification (NCBI taxonomy): domain Eukaryota; kingdom Metazoa; phylum Arthropoda; class Arachnida; order Araneae; family Tetragnathidae; genus Tetragnatha; species Tetragnatha montana. Next base: position 37,297,272 of record OY796675.1, read on the forward strand.
TTATGTAATCAAGTTATACAAGCTAAACATGAGTCGTGTATTCCTTCTTAATGAAAAGTGTGTCGCATCATTGCATGGCTCCAATTTATGTTTTTAATTGAAGAGTCTTCTTGTTTATTTCTATACCCACTTACATAAACAACGTGTTAAATAATAAGCTATAGACCAATATAGTTTTAGAGACGGACACCCTCACTTTGCTCCGTTAGCATAGTAGTAGCGGGTAGTAGTTAGTATAGATAGCTATCACAATAAAAAAATTATATTTTAACGCATCCATCGAGTTAATTATTTTTAATTTCTACCCAACGCAAAGTATTTTCGAATGAACTCGAGTCACTTAATCTTTTGACCTTTCAAAGAACTAAGTAGGGCAACAAGCGACGCCTTTAATGTTGATGAAACAGGGGACTGTCGGAGTGGAAATAAAGAGACTGTTTCAGGAACTCTTTCAGCAGCCAGGGGAAAGCATCATTTTTAATGAGATAATTTGCTACGGCAAATGGCGCCCGGAATTGTTTTAACACTTCGGCCATTTCCCTCGCTAAACGCGTCTCACATTTAAATGCAATTCGGAGAAACCTTGAATGTCATTGCAGGAAGTTCTTCAACCATAATTAAGGATCAAAAAGTAATTTAAGATTGCTCTCGAAAGAAGGGTATCGCCGAGAAAAATTGTTATTTCCGGAACATTCTTCGGAATGAATTTTTTTTTACCTCCGTTAAATTCGAGAAGCATGATCACTCGATTTTTACGCCGTTCCAACTTTTGAAGGGAAGACGGGCGTTTGTAATTAGCACCGTCATAAAGAGTGGTAAACAACTGCTAAAAACTTCGAATAAATTAGATGTTGCTTGGCGGATGTGGGTAATTTAAGATCCGGGACTTCTAGTTAGCATTGATGGCAGTCGTTAAACGAATGAACCGAAAAGAAAAATTGAGATTACGGATCTATCAGACCGTAGATGGTTGGATTTTCTATTTGAATTAAAGAAATGATATAAATTAGAACGAAGAGTTTAAACTATTCAATCAGAAAGCTTAACAATTGCAGAAAGAAAACATTATAACAACATGCATACAATAACGGAAATAGTTTTGTTAAGCATTGAAGAAAGATTAAAAGGCACTATTTAAAATAAATTATTAATAGTACCTTAATAACAAATTAAATGAGAATTCTATAAGTTTGAATCATCAGAACAAGATATAAGTCGATAATTCTAATAAGGTAGGTATCGCAATTATATTCAGGTAATCAATTGATTTAAAAAACTGAGATACGAGTGAAATCTTGTATAATTTTTGCTTCTAACTGCTTCAATTAATTTTTGCTATTAAAACAATTCGTTGGAGTTTAAAACTAACTGTAACTTAATTTTTATGAGATGGGTTTACGTAATTAATATTTCATAATAAATATTTTAATTAAAAACTCAAATTCGAAAATGTTAAAATAATGCAAATTTTTCAAAAACCTAAAAATATACTACCTCAAAATGTAAATTATTTAAAAAAAAAAATTCCAAATTTTTTAAAATTATTAAAGTTTTAAACTGCACAGATAAAGATAATACAATAACTTTTTCCGGTGTTATATTATTTCTTTTAGTATAATAATTGTTCACTACATATAACCTCTTTTTTAAATGAATTGAATAAACAGAATAAAAATTTTATGTAACAGAAATTTCATTTCTTAAACTACTAGCTAAAATGTATACCGGTTAAAAATAATAAATCCATTCATAATATGTGGTGAAGAAAAAAAAACTTATTAACTTAAAAGTTTAACATAAATTATCCTCTTTTGTAAGAAGTCAGAAAATATTTAACTTTTTTATTTCATAAAGGCTTCTAGGCATTTTCTCTTTCATAACTTCATTATCTACTTTAAATATGTTATTTCTTCATGTAACTTTTATTAAAAGGTTTTCTAACGTAATTTATCTTATTAAACATATCAATTTGATTTTAATTAGGATTTTCAAAAAATGTTCGTTAAATTAGTATTGTTTATGTTTTTTATTAAACGTGAGTAAATTATAAACATTATTATTAAATCTTTATTGTTACTTTCATTTTATGTTTGATTTCAGAAATTCTTATTTTCTAACAAAAATTTATCATTTTTAATCCCATCTCCTCAAAATAAGTTATTACATTTACTTTTATAGTCAACTGCAACGTTTCTTGAACCCAGTACATCACAAATGCGGAAGGAGAAATCGGTAAACACGAAGCCTGTGGTGTTGATAGGAGGAGTTTCGGTACGCAAATCGTGATTGAAAAGCACTGTATATACATAAGTTTAACAAAATAATCATAGTTTCAAATTGATGTTCTTCATTTCACTCAAAATTCAGACAACGCGATGAGAACTACTGTGTTTGTTAGTGACGTCGTAGGGTCAACTTAAGTTGCTGTCTAGTATAGAGTTCACTTTTATAATTTGTTTACTACATAAAATATAAAACTTTCCTCTCTAACCTTAATTAAAACATTATAACTCCTTAAAATTGCTAGAATATAAGCCGAGCTGGGTTTTTTTTATTTAAAAATTTTGTTAATTGTTCTTGTAGAAATTTCTCTTATCGAATTTTGCACACTTACACATGTTTTTTTTTTATAAATATGTTGATTTAAAAATAAGTTGATAGCTTAAACTCGAGTGAATATAAGGAAAACTTTCGCCTCTCGACCTTCAAAGGCTTCAATTGAACCATTTTTTTTTCATAAATATTAAACACCACTTTTTTCAAAAATGAGTTACATAGTGTCGTGGAATTCTGTAGGGGTAAAAGCACATTTTAGTGTAGAAACAATAAAAATAACGTGGTTTTAAAGTGATTTTTTCAACATGTTAAATATTAGCTTTAATCCAGAAACAAGTCAAGTGACGTCGCTTGACTGGTTTCTGCACTTTGAAACTGTGGAGAATTTCGTTCATGCTGTCTCCTCTGCAGCTTGTTTGGGACTGCTGTTTTTTGTATTTAACTACATACAAATAATATGTGTGATCGGAGAAGCTCATTCTTTAGAGGTTTGATCCATCAGGCCATCGTAAAAACCATATTTTTAAAGGTTTTGTCCGAATCTCAAGACTAAGGACGTTTTGGTAGTGATAAATTAAAAACTTCCATACTTGTGGTCATTTATTGCATCCATGTGATTGGGACTTTGGATCTATTTATCCCTTTATTAAACTCGGGCATCAAATCCATACCCCAGATCATAATATTGAACTGATTTTGTAGGTAAGTTTTTAAAGAAAAATCGTTTTAGTGTCCACAAAGTTACATCTAAACACTATCTAATTGACTTTGGAGATTTTTATATTAACATTTTGAATTGGCTGACCACTATTTTTGAGTGTAAATTTTAAATCATTTATAAAAATAAGTATTTATAATCTACTAAACAAACAGAAAAAATGAGATCTCCATAATAATTTTGCTGGTTAGTATTTATGAAGGAAATATTATTTTCAACTAATGTTTCCATATTACCAAATCCTTAAAAAAAGTTAGTTAAGCTATGAAAATAGGCTTTAAAACACTCTGTTTATTGCAAAAACCTGTCAAGTACAAAAATTTGAATAGTTTTTTTGCAAAAAAAATTGTTTTGAAAACATTTTTATCTGTAAAATATCCAAATGAGGTCTACTTAAAAAAAAAATTACTTTAACACCTTCAAAAAAAAATGTAGTGAGTTTCTATATACAGTTTTCTCATTTTTCTCAAAACAAGAAAGGTGGTGTTTGACACGTTTCTGAAATAAACGATTCAATTAATGATTCTAAAAAATATAAGAGAAAAAATCAAAAAATCGCATCCTTCTGAGAGAATAATTTTGCAGTAACATCCAACAATCGTGTACCGATTTATCATACTTGGAAACCTTGTTTGCCTAAAACCTTTCACTCAAAAATCCTTTTGTTACTTTAAATCACAACAGAATATTCGCATCCAATTCTGTCACCCCCTATTCCAACCCAACCGCATTTCCCCAGATAAGCTCGGTCCATCTACATCCCGCACAATCCGTCTTCCCGCGCATCGGTGACGTCTCTCCCTCATCCGTCATAGGGTCCTCTGATGAATTGACCTCTCTCCTTATCCGGCGGTTTATAAAACAAGTCGTTACTCACCACTCTAAAAAAAAAAACCCTCGCTTTCCCATTGTGAAACTTCGCCACAATGGCGAATATCTCCATTGCAATATTTGTCAATAAAGTGCCGGATCGGGTGGGTTGATAGTGACGGTGTTGTAAATAATCACGTGGGGTGGCTGATGGATGAAGAGGGGAGTTTTCGGTTCCGGGTCTTCATAACTTAGGAGGGTTGGGTGGAGCAACAGTTGGCTGTTATTGATGGGAGATTAGAGGGAAGTTCATAACTTTGGATGAGTTCATTGGGTTGGGATAGAGGGGTGTAAGTCTGGGTTTTATGGTACGACATACCAACCTATGGCATAGAGAGATCCTTAGAGCTCAATCAGTGTAGAGAGTCAATGTGGTTTTTGATGGTTTGATATATCTTAAAAATGGGGAATTAGCTTTAAAAAATATTTCATTACATGTAATTCACAAGTTGATTATACAGGATGTTTCAAATGTCTGTTTCACAGTTTTTATTTGGAATCAAGCTCTTCATGGAAGTAACCCTAGGTGCTAGACCATGCTAAATCCATTCAAATGGCTTTCAGAGCCCCTAATGACGAAATAATAAAGTTGAAAAATAAAAGAATTAGGACAAAATCTTTTGTGAGAAAATTGTTTTCAATACCATAAAAAACGTGCAGAAAAGGTTTAATGAACATGTCTTAAATATTTTAGGAGATATTGGCGAGTGAAAATAGCACTTTTCACGCGTCAAAAAAAATCGCAAACTTTCAAGTTTCTTTGATATTTTAATTAAAATGTGTCTTTATGTAACTAAAAAAACAAAAAATTATATGATAATGCTGAAAAACTTTTTATATTTTTAAGCCCTTAAAAGTACCATTTCTTTCGAATAGATGAGATATTTTCATGAAACTTATTTTCTGCGTGTTTGTTATGATATTGCAAATAACTTTCTCATAGAAGTTTTTGTTCTATCTCCTTTAGGTTTTTTTTATTAATTTTTAAATTTTCCTATTTAGCCCCTAGGAGCGCTGTAAGTCATCTCAATGGATTCCTCATGATCCCTTACCTAGTACGACACCTTACTTCCATGAACCCAGGAGACGTTGGTTCCAAATAAAAACCGTTAAACTACTTTTGAAACATCACTCTGTATTTTTAAGGAGTAATAAACGCAGTTATTATTTTTCACAGAATTTCTAAGGAATTACTGTTCTTTTTACACTTACAAAAAGCTTGCGAGGTTTTTTTTCTTTTCAAAAAACATTCATGGTATTTTATTAAAAATGACGTTACCATGAATGTCAGAAGATGAATTAAATGGGGAAAATGTTTACTTAAGCACAATTTTTGCTCCTTTGAGAACTTTAAGTATTTAAATCACTATCTATTTTACCCCACCTGACCTAATGAAATTTTTCATCCTTTTTAATACTAAAATGGTTTGGAAGATATCTAACTTACTATCTTTTTTTTTTCGATTTAGTTGTAAATTAAGTAACAGTGTAACATAATTTAGTATGTCAAACCGAAACTAAATATTTAAATGAAGTTAACTTGCAACTCGTACAAATTTAAATACGCATCTCGTATTAGAATTTCATTTGAAAGGGTAATCCTAATACCTGCTTCCTTAACAGTTCAGTAACTTTATATACAACCGACTCTTATAATGACGAATACTTAAAATTCACATACGAAGCACGCTTACAAAAGACTTCACAATTTTAATTCAAATTAAATGAGTATAATCTTTCACATCTCAATAAATACATGTGTGAATCTAAATATTCCCGGCATATTAATTACATGAGAAGTTGTTTTATTATTTCCTGCACAGTCACACTCTATTTGGACTTTGGTGAAGACCAAACTATCTTTTTAATGATGGAACTCTGGAAAGTGGTCACGTAATCTCATTAGGAAAATCACGAAGATTGCACATGAGTTTTATACCCTGCGCTATCTAATTAGTGCTGGATTGGCAAGTCCTTAATACACAAATACGTGGTACTTTGCTTTTGTTGAATAGATGTTATCAGAAGATAGTTTCTTTCTGCCCTTGAACGTACAAAGCCATTTTCTTCTACTCAATTAACAAAATATGGTAGCTTGCATTATCTAGCTATTTTGATATCCTGAGAGCTTTTATGCATGACAACAACTTTTAATAGTATTGTTCCTCTTCGTAGTTGAGCCAGAAGTGACTTAGTGCCTTTCTCATGTACGTCGACTAAATTATTGCAATATTAACCTGTAACTATTAATTTTGTATACCAAGTTATATAGTTAATATTGTTTTGATAAATAACAATATGGAAAACCTCTCTATAATCAATATAGTCTCTGATTTTATAAATTAAAATGTTATAGCAAATATTTTTAAAATATTCTTAGAAAAGTGTATTTTTTACTTTAAAAGGGGATTTTTAAGATTATTGCTGTATTTCTTTGAACAGAATTCATCATTAACCATCAAAATATCCTAAACGAGCGAATGGTTATGTCCTGTAATCATCTCGTTACTTCTACACTCGGATATACTTAAGTCACACGCCTGTTATGAATGTTATGAATTTTGATCCTTTAAAAGGAACATAAAAATACATGTAAAAAATTGTAAAAATGGTATCCTATCCGGTCTGGTATAAAAAATTAATACGTTAAAAATTTAAATTCATCATAGATTACTTTTCTTTTTAGTTCTAAGAATATTTTCATAGGATTTCTCTAATTTTCACAACGTTGTATAGAGTGTTTTCAGGTGACGTCACAACCGGTTATTTTCTTTTAACTGTGTACCTTCTGTAGGGCTTTTAACTGTTGCTAAGGGCGTTGTTTATCTGTTGCTAAGGCGGTTTTTAGGTATGGGATCACGTGATTGCAAATGATCCAATAGAAGAATTCTACGGCTAGTCATTTTCTGTAACTGTTAAACTCTGTAGGGCAAAAAACTGTAACATCTTCTGTTGCTAAGGTCGTTGTTAGGTCCGAGTCATGTGATTGAAAATGCTCTATAAACAGTAAACTACTAGTATAACTTTTTAGAGCCTAGTAGATGCAATAAACTTATGATAAACTTCTATCGTGGTCCAATATATATCCCTAGATATGCCATACAGCCCATATTATATGGACTTATAATTAAGCAGTTTGTGTCCATCCAGTGACAGCAACATCACTACTGCTATGATAGTCGATCCGCTGTCATGAATATTGTAGATCTTAGATTTTCAGTCATCTCTCATAGCCATAGCGTCATTGGTAAGCTAGTCCTTCATATGCCAACATTGATTTGAATGTTCTGGAATTAGTCTTTGTGAACATGATAGTGCGACATTCTAATCAGTCATGCCATGTCAGAATATGCTATCAGGCGTAATACCAGTACCTTCGATTTTGAACTAACCATTTAATCAATCGACAGTACTATATTTGTGTAAGGTTAAATCCGTAGTTTTCCTATCTGGTTGTTTTGAAATAAATTAAACAAGATTTCTAAAACGAAAAATTAAATAAATACTCAATAATTTAATACTATAAATTGGCAACATTTATTATAAACTATATGCAGGGTGTTTCATAAGTCAGTTTAACGACTTTTATTTGGAACAAACGTCTCCTATGGTCGTGGAAGTAAGGTCTAACCTCTATGTAAGTGACCGTGGAGAATCCATTGAGACGACTTACAGCGCCCCTAGCGGCGAAATAAAAAGCTTAAAAAATTAATTAAAAAACTAAAGGAGATAGATCATTGACAAATTTCAACGGTTTTGGATTCAAAAATTTAAAAAAATTCAATTTTTGAACTGAAGATTATTTTAATTTTAAACGGTCCCTTTTTCAAGGTTCAAAAACTTAGATCGTTAATATCTCCTCGAATAATTAAGATATTTTCATGAGGATTTTTTTCAGTGTATTCTTTATGATTTTACATACTCATTTTGTATAAAAGTTTTCGTTCGATCTCCTGCAGTATTTTAATTAATTTTTTAACTTTTTTATTTTGCCACTAGAGGCAATGTAAGTCATCTCAATGAATTCTTCATGGCAATGAGATAAATTCAATGACATTTATCAATCAGTATATTGTTTATCACTTTGTCCAAAATACGCGGGCATTACTAATTATGATGCCCGGATTTATCTCATTGCCTGTAACATATGCATAGCCATTTAGCTTTTTCCCCAATAAAAATTAAATATACCTCTTACTTTATTTAGTTTTAGTGTTTTTCACACATAAAGCTGAAAATTTAATTGAATAATCAAGTGTTTTGTATAATTTTCATGCAAGTTCTATAATGAATCATAAAACAGTCTAAATAATTTTATATAATAATTTATTTCTTCTTCAACAGCTTTTGACACAGTACCAAATAAATTAATTCTTAACTTTTATTTGCCGATTCATTCTATAATTCCTAATTTGCTTTTTGATTCTATTATTCTCTATTAGTTCAACAAAAGGCGTTTTCCTAAAACTGTGTAACATAATAGGACTCAAATGTCAAAAAAAAACAAAAATTACCATTCCCTTCTTTTGTTAAGAAAATAAAAAGTAATAAGCTCAATCATGACAAACGAAATTATAAAGCAAATAAAATCAGTTATACTGTACCAAACTCTATCGTTTAAACTTATTAGCATAAAAATTATTATGTTGTACAAATATATTAGTTCTAAAATATGTTTGTTCATCGAGCAATTAATATAACATCCTTTGTCCTCTATTTCAATTCAATGAGTATCAAATTAAAACTCATAAGAACTTAAATTAGAATATACCCTCTAGGGAGCACCTTATACCATAAAGAACTGAATTTGAAATTACATTTTGGTAAATTAATCCTTGCTATTGGAAGGTTAAAATAATGTTTACGCTCCGCATCACGAGCCCTCTCAAAACTTCCGATCTACCAAATAGCTAATTAAATTAAATCGTAAGGGATATGCTTGGTTGTAAAAGGTTTAATTAGTAACTCGGGTTTATTTATCTGGTACAATCACAAAAGATATGCTTGAATAAACCTATAGTTTCAAGGAGTTATATGCTTTCAGGTTGGAAAGTTTATATCTCCCTTGCATCTAATCAATGAAGTTTTATGATATTATTTGCTTCCAAAGATATTTTGACTTCCTTTGCTCTCAACCTTATCCTGTTGAAGAGTTGAATTGTTTATTTAATGAATTTAGAAATGAAAGAGACGTAAATTCATTTAAGTTTCACCTCGTGAGTAATGATACTAGAAGAATTCCTTATGTGTAAATACATTTAATTCCTTTCTACTGTGTGGTGTGTTAGAATCACCTCAAAAATTGAGATTGTGTTGGTTTTAGAAACATATTCCAATTAATTTCAAGAAACCCGTGTTTCAATATTTTTTCTAGATTATTAAATTATTTCACAATTAAAAAACACATTTAGTAACATTAGAAATACTTTTTTACCAGTTCCATTTCATGGATTTTTTTTATTATTTTTATAAAAAAATAATACGAAAAGTACTGTTGTTTTAAATAACTAAGATAAGATGAAAAAAAAAGAATAATTCTGTTAGTTTTAAGGAGATGTGGGAAAAGGCCCATTTGAATTTTTGAGTCTGTGATGTTCATAAATAATTAAGTAAAACTGTTTTGGGTGTGTCTTTATTAAAATTGTAATAATATAAGTTGACATTTTTCATTGTAAATATGATGTGTCTTAAAGAATTTTCTAAAATTTTACGCAAACGAAATGTTTGTATTAGAATTACGATAAAATGGTCTTTGTTAGTAATTATTCAAAAGTTTTAAATTATTTGTGCTTGAATTAATTATCTCTTACATTATCAAAATTAATCTAAAATTATAAATCATTTTTTTTTCTAAATTAAGAATTGCATCATGTAAAAGTGTATTGCATAACAAAATATCCTAGACTATGTTATTTCAGTTTATCTTCCAAAAGAGAAATTATTAATTGAAATTAGTGTTTAACATACAAAAATTGGGTTTTGGAAAAGCTAATGTTTATTAAGGGAGAATAAATAGTCGCTTTTCAGAAAATGAACAAAACATTGGAATTTAACGATGAAATGTTAATTATTAGAACGAATTCCATTATTCGTTCGTATCTTAAGTCAGCTTCACTAATTAAACTAAATTTATTATTAAAATATGTTAATTTAAAACTTTGTTTTCTGCTCATTTATTAGATTTAAGTAAACAGTTTATTGATCAATACTACCTTAAGGGATTAATAAGTTTTGTTGATAAAAATATATTTATATTTAAAATATATACTTATATTCAATAAAAAGTGCAAAGTTGTCATTTATATCATCTATGGATAACTAATGGTGATAAATAAAGCTTTTTTTTTAATATTCTTAGAATTAGAGGATTTAAAAATTCAAGCAAGTAATATAAGTATTTCCAAAATAAATATGTTATTGATTCCCTTATTCCCACACCATATTATCATGTTGTAAATATTGTATATTAAGCAGTAAATTCAATTTTCCCTTAGAAAAGTATTATTAATATACTAGCTGGTTTGACCCGGCAAAGCCGCGTCTTACCAGCTAGATTACGCGCCTTTGGCGCTGATGCGAGCTTCGCTCGTTACTATTTATTACTTTTTTTAAGCTGCATCGTCAGCGCTAAACTGTTCAATATATTCAATCAGATTATAGGTTTTTCTAACCACAACTAATTTATTCTTATGCGTCATCTGAAGAGAAAGAAGTAATACTTTAATTAAACCTGTACCAGTAATTTTTTTTTATAAATCCAATATGCCTAGTATCCTGCTGCGATAAATCTAGTAAAACGTCAAAAAATTGAAGTTTGATAATTTCAAAGTAGATTTTCTCCATGCTCTTTAAAAGACGTTTTACCTGTGTTGGTAAAAACATTAACTGAAAATAATGGGGCAAATTGAAATAAATTTATAATTTAAAAATGGAATGCTTTGAATGAACGTGACATATTATTGGCTCCTCTAGGGTTGGAAATCTTTCGATCAAGACCGAGTTTGTCCAAATCGGTTCTGGGGTTCGGGCTGGTGGCCGGCCGAACGGAACCTCCCCATAGAGTTAACATGGGGGTAAAACGAAAAAAACGCATAATTTAAAAATGGAAGGTTTTGGAGGAACGTGTTATATTATTGGCTCATCTAGGGGTGGAGAGCTTTCGATCAAGACCGAGTTTGTCCAAATCGGAACGGGGGTGCGGCCTGGCGGCCGGCCGAAAGAAAAACCAAATTATTTTAATATATAAGATGTAAGTGGTGGAGTTAGGTACTAGTTTTCTTTTAAGTGGTTTTAAGACATTTTTAGCTTAATTTTCATCAATTTGTTTAACTGTACAATCGAATATATTTTTTTCGATGGTTGTTCCGTTTTCTAATAAGGGTCCTGAGTTTCCAGTGAAATAATATGGTGGCTATATAATGCAAGTACCATTACTTAATACAGAGGGTTTTTTCGATTTCCTCCAAATTTTGTTTTTTTATTTATACTCTTCTTCAAACTGACAATTTAAATAGAAATGCAAATTAAAAATTCCTTAAGCAAAATAGTGTGTTCAGATTATACTGTTTACTTAGGATTTAACCATTTTAATATCCAACTGATCAAAATTTGTCGAGTTCAAACATTTTTTCTCTGTTCATAAATGTTTAATATTAAATCATAACTTTTGCTTCAGAACTAATTTTAAAAGTCATTATCCTAGCAGAATGATTTCAATATTTTATTTACCTTACTTTCACCCACTTCTACATTTTCTAATTAGGATCTTTTTTTTTTTTAGATCAGAAACTTCATCAGTTCGCTCAAAGTACAATTAGCTGCATAGGGTCGATCGAATACCCGTTCGATATTTATATCGCTGCAGTGCAGAGATTAAACGTTATTGGCACGAAAGGATGAATAATGACAATGGCATTTCAAAGTCAAGTGGCCCGCCATCCAACTTTAGTGACAGCCCTACACAAAGACCGAGTGATTGCACAGTGCACTGAGCTGAATTATGGTTATTGACAGATTGAGTTATCTTCTCTCCTGATAGCATTACACACACGCTTTGCTCTTACCAGTGATCCTCTCCTCTCCTACTGCGTTTGATTGGCTTGAAACAGCATTTACTGCAAGGCAATCGGTTCCTAGTGGAGGTTTGGCTATTTCGTGGTGAACAAGCTGATTCTGATCGTGGACTAGTTGGGTTTTGATAGCTTATATCATTATCATACTGAAAGTAACATACTTATTTCGTGTGAAATTATATTATCCATTCTTTTATTACAAAATGCCCAAAGGAGGACACTCTCTCTGATAACAGTATCGAAAATCCTAAAAACTTAAGATTGTCTGAGTAAAAAATTACTATTGTGTAAGATCTTAAAACGCTTTTACAATTAACACATTTCATTTAGCTTCCTATCTTTATCAGTTTTTCTGTTAATATTATTTTTTTTAATTTAAGGCCATGTCTTTGTGATTGATCTTCCAATGTTTGATTATATTGGCTTTTAGAAAAAAAATACTTTCGATAAGAGAATTCAAAATTTTCATTTTAATATTGATAAATAAGTAGTTAATAAGAGATCTCGTTAATAATTTTCCAATAGGTCAGTTTTGTTTCGAAAGTATTCAAGCTAGGAAGTTTAACGAGATAAAGGTAAAAAAATGAAGCAATCGGGAATTTATATAGAATTTAAATAGAAACATCGAAATATTTAAACCTTTTATCCAAATTGTTTGAGATAACTGAAGCAATTAAACTGGTCCCAATCAAAAAAAAATTTTGCAAAATTGCTTCAAAAGACATCTAAAGCAGTGGCGTAACTAGAGTTGACTAATGGGGGGGGGGGTGTTACTCCGACCAGCCAACCACTCCAACATATTACTCCTTTTAAAAAAATTCTCATAATGTAGGTATAATTTTTTTTTTTTTTTTTTTTTTTTTTTTTTTTGCAGAACTTCCGATGGGAAAACTTTATTTAAGAGGCTTAACTATCAAGGGAAAAACACAGTATAACAGACGTTAAAATTTTTGAGGGGGGTTTGGGGGTTCTCCCCAAGAAATTTTTAAATATTTGTCGCTTAATGTAGTGTTTAAATTCATTTTGAGTACCTTTGGGTTAGTTCCTAAAAGAACAGTTCCTTGTGAACCACCTGCTTTTTCCTATACCTGTGATGCCCTCATCGGCGATTGGGTGGAAATAGTTGGGGGGTGGACTGGTGGATAGCAAGTGGACCTTCCTTGTAAAGAGAAAATTTTTCAGTTTTCATGTTTTAGAAACCGTTGATGTAATGGGGGGGTTACCCCAATAACCCCCCCTCGTTACGCCTATGAATGTCCTTAAACCTTATGTAGCTTTTTATGAAATCGTAAAGTAGGATTTGCGTCCATATAACTTGATACATGAAAAATTGTTGGTGATACAGAGTTGCAAGTACAAAACGGGGGTCTGGGGGTCCCCCAGGAAAATTTTGAAATTTGACCCTTAAAAACAGGGGTTTTAACTCGTTTTTGAGCTGATTTTCAATGGGGGGGGTTACACCCCCAATAACCCCCCCCCCCCTCGTTACGCCTATGATCTAAAGTGCAGTTTTCTTAAAGAAGTATGCAATTATTTTTTATCAATCGAAACATTTATCAACCATTATTATATATCAACCATTTCGAAGCCTTTCAGCATGTCTGTTGTTATTCTACAGCAATTTTACAACCATTCTAAAGACATGTCAGCGGTCTCAAAAAAAAAAAAAAAAAAGCAGTTTTTTGAAAGAAACTTCAGACAAAGTGTTTCAATTCCCTTCACTTTTTTAAGCAATTTCGCAGAAATTAGGCTGGAGTAACTTTAATAATAAATTAAAACTGACAATACAAAAAAAATCATTGAATATATATTTCTAAAACAATCATCACTATTGACTATACAAATAATTTTGAAGATCCCATTTGGCACAACATATTGTTAAAATATTTTTCCTCGTTTAAATATGAGTCTCGAATTATTTTTGAAGTGCACAGAATCACTAGTGTACTACGTACAGTAAAAAATATAGATATCTCATCAAAAGGAAGTCTTATCTTAAAGGAGGTGTTCATAATGGACCTTCTCTCTTACTTCCAATCCCTTAATCTTCTCCCTTCTTCAAACTAAGTCACTTTCACGGTGAACAAAAGAAACGCCATCATAAGCCGTCAACTTGAAACTTTAATCACTTTTCCGGTATATTTAATACCAAAAGAGGACCCACTCAAACCTCCTTTCCTTTAAAGATTAAAAAATAACAATAATTGCCCTTTCCAAAGAAATCGCCTACTTCCAAAGTAGTTAAGCAAAGTTGGCTAATTTAGTGCCGGCCACCACATTAACTCCTAACGGGATTTTTTTGAAAGGGGAGGGAAATTAGCCCGATCCCCTTTCAGATTCCCCTGTCATTTTCCCCTCGAATGAGCTTCTTTTAAGCCAATAACCTGACAACATCGCGGAAAAAACCAACGGATTTCGTCAAGGCGAGAAAAACATTGAATAACGACGACCCACAACACCTGAAGTTTAGGAAAAGGAAGATAAGGGGAAGAAAACTTCCTCTTCTGACAAGAGATTTGGTGAAAAAGGGACCTCTTTTGCCGCCCTAAGTATAATTAGGGAGGCAGCGGTCGTGTCATATCCAACCATTAACGATCTAAGTTCTGGCTGCTCCATCCCTTCTTTTCCAAGTAATGGGGGTGATGCCCTATCACTCCCCGCTTCCCTGATAAGATGGGATGGGACTGGGTTTTCGTCCTTTTTTTTCGTCACTTTCTTCTTCTTCCTTGTCGTCTGCTTGGGTTTTTGGTCAAGAGGGTGAAGCCTCGATCGAAGGGAGGATGAGATGTGTTATGCATGGAATATCTGCTTATGGAAATTGATCTGTTCCTTTTCCCACTTTTGGTGTTTTTTTTTCTGCTGGGGCTGTGTGTATTGTGGTCTTGAAGGGGAAGCTTCAGAAAGTATGTGTGGAAATAGTAGATCCTTTTATTTCATCTAAGGTAATCTCTAGCCTTTTTTTATTGGTTTAGTAACTAACATTTGAAAAATGTTTTATTCAAAGGTACTTTCGTGAATTTTAATAATTCTACTGAAATCCTAGATGCTTTACTATCATTTAAAAAAAAGCTACCCACATTAAGGGTCAAACCTCCCCATCGGTGCAGCCATGACCACTAAATAACATTTTATAACTTTTTTCAAATAAATTAAATTAATTTAACAAGAAATATCTTATCGACGTTCTTTGTTCATAATCAAAAATTTTGAATGAACCTCAAAATACTATTTTATATTAGTAATTGATCATATTAAAGCTTCAAGCTTTGGTAGTTTTTTTTTCAGAACGTGGATGTTGAATTTATTATTTAAAAAAATTAAATAATAATTAATTGATTAAATAATTAATTAAAAAATTAAGTATTAAAATGGTTTTCTATTTTCCCCATACATGTAACTTTTATAAATAACCCCTAAAACACTGATAAATGAATTAATGAAGATTATCTGTGTGTTTTTCTTTTATCATTATAATTACAAAAATTTTTGCAATTTATATTTAGGAATAAATAGTTTTTCCTTTTTAATTTCCTTTTTATATTAATTCTAACTCTATGCTTATTCTTAAAGAGAAAACGTTTTCTACCTATTGTGTCTAAAAATTTAAAACCCACATTCTAAGATATGTTATAAAAACAATTCTATGTGTTGAAGTTGCAACACAACTTTCATGAATAAATTCTTCAAGAAGAGAGCATTCAAAGTCAGAAATTCATTTCACACTTTTTCTCATTGTTACAATAAAAGGAAATGAAATTTTTAGACAAGATGTTCAAAAGGAGAAATAAATGGAAATCCTTTTATTTACACTCTATTAAATTGTCAGTTTGGAAAATAAAAATTTTTCTTTTAAAGGAAGGTTTTAGAAAAAGAATCTTGCATTAAATTCGTTAGAATAAGCTTAAATTTAGGATTATTTTGAACGTGGTGAAAAAGAAAAGAAGATACATAGAGACCTCTTAAAAGATTCTTCAGTTCCTTCTTTTTGAGATGTAAACCAATAAAAAGATAAAATGAGATTATTTACTCATTGAGAGTTTCAAATATCCTTTATTCAAACAATGAAATGCATAACGTTGAAGGCGGCTTTAAACTTGAAATCTCATAAGTAAAGACAGCTACAAATAAAAACCCATTGGACAGTAAAATAAAAATTTGATCAATCAAATTTAACATAATTTTTTTATTATTTAATACTACACTTGAAAAAGCATGAATATTTTTATTATAATAAAAGTTTTGATTCAATCATCACATAGTATATTTTGGGCAAAGTATAAAAATTGTTCAAAACTTGTATATAATTTTTCCTATATCCGGTGAGGAATAATCAAGAGGTGGTGCTTTAGAGCTGAAATTATCCCCCCCTCTTCCTAATATAGAATTATTTTTTTTTCTAAATCACTTACCCTGTTTTTCCTTTATTTTTTTAGAGTAGTGACAAAAATACTAGGTTTTAAAGAACATATTCCTTCAGGGAAATTTGAGATCTAAAGAAATTTTCTTATATTTACCACCATTCGCTTCCAACCAAATTTTCATATTGGAAACTACATCAAGGAAAATTATACTGAAATTGATATTTATTGTCCTCTTTATTTTACAATC
Source organism: Tetragnatha montana (assembly GCA_963680715.1). Classification (NCBI taxonomy): domain Eukaryota; kingdom Metazoa; phylum Arthropoda; class Arachnida; order Araneae; family Tetragnathidae; genus Tetragnatha; species Tetragnatha montana. Next base: position 37,314,096 of record OY796675.1, read on the forward strand.
GTGAAAAAAATCATCATCAAAATACAATCATACTTTTAAGGTATCACCTATTTGTCGGTCTTATTAAAATGTATCACAAAGACAAGTGTTTTTGTACGAATTTCACAGGGGGTGTATTTTCTTCTATTTTTTTATGAGAGTTGAAGAAATTTCTACACAATAATGCTCTCTTTTCAGAAGTTCTCCATCACTTAATGAAACATATTTTACTCAGAAAACTAAAAGTTACTTGAAAAGTAAAACTAACCTTCCCAAGATGAAACACCTTAACTTTAAGTACAAAACGACACAAAAAAGGGGTAGTAAACACGTGTCATTCTTTTTCTAAAATTCTAAACTGAACCAAAACGACCCTGAGTATTACTTTGTCTAAATTTCCACTGTTAACAAATGTGTTCCCCGGATCTTAAAGCAGTAATTACATTTTTACTAAGTAAATATCTTTGAAATTAAAATTTCTCTTCCCATCTCCACTAATTTCCAAAGAGAATTGCTGCATTGTTGTTTTAAGAGATCCACTTATTTTTTCTCATAATTGTTTTTATGGCGTCCTTTCTTCTTCAAAGGTAGAACCCAGCAATTGTTGCATTTCCCGAGAGTCCAAAGAATGCAAGGCATTGTTTTGTTAAATTATTTTTCTTGAGATAATAGATTCCCTAGAAAACTCGCCGTTCTATTTTAAACCTCTCAAAGATTTCCTTGCCTTGGAAAGCAATGTTCTGTAATTGGATATTTACCTCAACCACAGTAAAGGATTGTGGAAAAACAATTTTGATTAAACTTGGGTCAAAGCAGAATGAATTGCAAGCAACCGAAGAGGCTCGAATAGCTTAAATTTCGATTCAGATAGAAATTATCGTAATACTTTTTCCAGATTTGTCTCACATTTGTTTTAGTTTATTTAAATAATGAAAAGCGGACTGATAATAGAAGGGGATTAAATAATTAAATCCCATGTAGAAATTTGTTTGAAATTTGTATATGAAACCATTGTAAGTTTATATCGAAACTTTATACTGCATGTAGTTATTGATAAGCATCAGAGAAAAATACGATCAGTTAGTTAATTATTTAAATGGAACACTTTATGAAATTAATTTTTATTTAAAAAATATTTCTTTTTAAATATTTGTAGATAATTGGGGTTGTTGAAAGTTTAAGGAAGTACCTATCTCTTATTTTTTTCCGAATTAAGGAGAAAAAAAAATTAAACCAGCTATTAACCACTTAACTGTTACTTTATTTTGGCGTAGTAGGTCTAAAAAAAGCATATTTTTCAAAACAATATTCGAATAAATGGTTGCTTTTTGCACCTCGTTAAAGCTTGTATTACCACCCTGAGTAACACGAAGTTTTCTCAAGTATATGTCTAATTTTCTGTAACCGAAATTACTAATCATCCCAATGTTTCCAGTAGTTTTTCATTTCCCGGTGGTCCCGGTATTTTTTATATCCTGGTTCTCTCGGTATTTTTTTATATCCCGGTTCTCCCGGTAATAATTTTCATATCCCGGTGTTCCCGGTAACTTTTTTTATCTTGGTGTTCCTAACGCCTTTTTCATCCCGGTCCCTGTGTATATCCAAGGTTGACGGTAGCCATGTTTGACCAGGGAAAAAATTGAAACTTTGAATCTTAATAATTCTAAAACTAATTCGAAATTTTTAAAAAACAAAACGACAGTGTTTTTGTAAAAAATAATTGTATATGTGTGTAAAATATTGTTCTTCTACCATGATTAGTTTTTCTTTGGGACGCGCGGGGTCATTTTATAACCCCACTCGTTGACATTCGTTTTTACGGAAAACTACCCACCTGTGCATTCCTTTCTTATCAGTAGCTGAGTTTCTGATCCTGATCTACATGCTTGAGTGGTTTCTTGGAATTTCATTCATTCTTCCGCCCCCCAGGCCCACTTTGTTTGTTACTGGGGCTATGGAATGACCCCCGCGATGCTTTTCGCTAGTCCTGCAGATCATTTCTTTCGCGTGTGAGATGCAGTGTCAGGGCTCGATTTGAGGTGGTTTTTCTACGTTTTTATAATTTTTTATGTATTTTTTGGAAGTGTATAAAAAAGATAAAGTACATAAGACAATTGGCGCTAAGGCTTTCGGGTTTTTTTTATTCAAAAGAGACTTAGAATTTAATACTACTCAAAGAAATTCATGAGTTCGTGGAATTATTTAGATTTAGGCTAATTTGTTTTTCTTTTCCAAGAACACTTTGATTTCAGACAAAAAAAATTACAGTTTTCTCATTGACTTTTATGTAATTTTCTTAGAACAATATCAGTTTTTGAGTGTTAGGATTATAAAACGCAAGTGTTATTTTTTATTCTACTACGCGTAAACTAAATATAGTACAACCACTTGTCAACTTTTATTCCATTCTAAATGTTGCTGCGAGAAATTCAAGAAAAACATTTGAATTTAATGAATATCTGGTTTAAAAATAGACAACGTTTCATCAAAGACTTGACCTTTCCACTTATGAGTGACTGATTACATAACAAATGAGTGAATAAACATAGTTTATACAATGAACTTTGAGTGGGAATAGAAAAATATCGTGGCGGTTCTGTTAAAGAACCCCAAAAAAGAAATCAAGATTTGAAAACGTAATATTTGTGTGAGGAATAAGGATATAAAAACTTCTAGAATCTGAAATTTGTGCTCAAGTTTTGTTTTTAAGAATCACTTTAATTCCATATGTCACGATTATCTTTATCAAACCAAACTATAAAGAAAACGGGTATATACTTTTAAAAAGTAATTAAAATTATTATCACAGTGAAATTATTATGTTATTCGGTTATACATGCACTTATTGTGCAATGAGAAAAATTACTATCAAACTTAACACATTATTAATTAAGCGTATAAATGCTATAGAATATGTGTTTTCTTCAATCAGTTCAGTTCAAGCGTCTAAAAATTTATGGTTCCAATTAAAAAAAATATTTTTATCTATGTAGAAAAGAGCTAAAAGGGTTGGGGTTATTCCATTACCCCCGCGAGTCTCAACGTTCGTCCGGTAGGTGCGAGTCCCACCGGAATAACGAAAAAAGTGTTTCGATTATTTTATTGGCTGCCGCGACAAGAGTTAGATCATGAAATAATTTTTTTTGATTTAGTGACGGTATTTAATTGGCTTCGGGCCAAAAGTTTAAAAATGGAGAAATAAAGCGTTTTAACAACATACAAACGGTCAAAAGAGGGTCAAGGGGTCGTTCTAGAACTTCGATACATTGCCTAAATTTCAAATGGGGTGTTTTTACGTATGTATACCAAGTTTGGTGCAGATCGGAAGGAAACTAGATTTGTATAAAGGACAAACACACCCATCCACCCACAAGATTTGACTTTAATTACATTAGATGTCATTCATGACTTTTCTTTGCTGTATGGAATCTAAAATAAACAAGGTTTATCGAATCCACCTCATTCAATAATTTTTCAATTCAATTAATTTTTTTCTGTATTTAACATGCTTAGATGTTATTTATTCTCATGAAGAACAAGTAAGTTTAAAAATTATAAAAAAAAAAACAATAAACATTTATTTTACCATAAAATACTAAATTTAGAAAACGAAGAAAAAATTTCCCCCAGCAAACTATTTAAATTTAAAATGAATTTAATAATTTCGAAGATAAATTACGTTTTTTAAATAGAGTTACAACATTGTTTTCCTACATCAGGCAGTTGCGAGCAGCCATGAGCTTTCGAGCAGACCAATAGTAAATATTTCTTTTTGTGAAGATAAAAATTATAGAAGACTCGAAATTATAATAAAAAAAAGAAAATAATCCATAGAAAAAATATACAGTAAAGGAAATAATAAAATATAACAATCCAAAGTAAGTTTAAGCCACTTATATACTTTTTTTCTAATTTTTCGTTACAGAGAAAATATTATAATATGTGCATTCAATGATCTCAAACAAATGTCAAAAGAAAATAAATTTCATTTAAGTTATCTTCAAAAAGATTTTTTCAAACCTAATTAGTTTTATTACAACTACTCTGCACTTTAGTTTTTCAATCTCATCTTCATGAAGGTTTATTTTTATAAATTTTCAAAAGATTGTAGTCTTTTCGAAACAAAAGAACCTTAAATTGAGAAGCCTTATCACATCCTCACAGGTTTTAAGACTCGTCAATGTTAAAAAGACCAGAAAATATGACCCTTGAGACCCAGGCTTATTTAAAAATGGTTGATGAGCTTTCTTTTTAATAAGTATTAGTTTGATAATGAACGTCCTTTCACTTTTATATTTTTATGGACGGTAATTTACAGAATTTTTGTCGAAAGATTTGAATGTTACTTTTAATAAAGAACCGAATCTTCAGAATTGTTTTTAATGGTAAAAACTTATTGTACTTTTTGTTAAAGAGTGCACTGTAGGTGAACATTGATTTTTTAAAAAGAAATCATAACTCTCTTTTAAACATAAAAGAAGTTAAACATTAAACAACCATCTCTCTCTTTTAAACAAACAACAATTACTTAACTTGTAATTTGAAACGTAGTAATAAAATCCATAATCATATAATTCGGAAAATGAGTCCTCAAATAAATGTCTATTGCAAATAAAATATCTAAACATTTCGCTTTCAAAAAGAATTAGATAAACATGCAACAATTATATGAATTCAGTATATTGAATTCACTTCTTTACTATTAGAATGTGAAGAAGAATTTTAAGAAAAGCCTTAAAGTTACGATATAGGTTTTTAAAATTAACTCACAATACTTAAGTATCATTTATTGAATTTTTAGCCGTCCCAACCACTGAACAAAAAAAAATCTATTCAAAGTTCCTTTAGACGCTTTTATTTACCCATGTGATTATTTTAATTTTTCAATGAGACCCAGTAGTGATACAGAGTTGCGTTCTAAAATAACTGCCCCATAAAAATTTATCTTAACTGCTTAAAGATACACAAAAATACATTACTTGACGCTTTTAAACCTTGAAAGTTTTCCCTTTTTCCGCTCGTTCTTTTCTTTCTCGTTAAGTTTTTTCTGAGTAGTAAGGCAAGTTTTCATTAAGATTTCGATTTAAAAATGTGTACTGGATTTAAAAAACTTTTAGATGCGTTTTCATGAATACTGTATGATTCATCATAAAAAATATCATAAATGTATAAAAAAAATGCTTAAAATATTCTTTTCCATTAGGATGTATTATTATATCAGTGGTTTAAAAACATAGATTGAACTTTTTTTAAACTAATAGATTATACTACATCATTATATGTATACGCAAAAAATAGTTTTTTCTATATGGCGTTCTTTCATTATTTCTAAAGTAGTAATGCTGAATTATAAATTAACTAAGGCACAACTTTTTTCTCACTGAAATATCTGAAACTGTAAAAAAAATTGCAGTTTTCAATATTTTTTTTCATTTGGAGTGTAATTTATTTGAAATGTGTTCAATTTTATTTCGTACTTTTTGTAAGCTATTTTTACTCTAAATGTATCTAATTTTGGTTTCCTAAAAGAAGCTTTTCTGGAAATAATCTAGTCAAAAAACTTGATTAGTCGTTTAGTAAATATGAGGTCGGTTAATTCATCTACTGCTAGTCATTCTTTCTCTCACTAGAATTGAAATGGATGGAAATTATTCCTTTGAATACATAATAGAACCTAACGTCATATTATTATATTCTTTTTTGTGAATCTTGTCAGTAACACGTGACGTTTTCTATTCGTATTCCGAAAATCAGAGGTTTACGTGATCTCTCCGTGATCGAAAAACTTCTAGAGAGACTTGGATTGAATACCTTATAAAGCAAAGTTCCAAAAACTAATTTGCAATGCAGAGATAATTTCTCTGCACAATATTTTTAGATGTTAATATGGGAAAAAAACTGAAAAGTATTGGAAGGCAAATGAAAATTCAGACTCTGCTAAGGCCAATAGTAAAGAAATTCTTAACTAGTAGGTAGATGGGAAGGATTTTTATGGGAGAGCAATTCAAAAGCAAAAAACATTCCCCAGTTAGTTAAGAATTTGCTTTTGGAATTAAAGGAATATATCTAGGAAGAACTATAAAAACCACAGTTTTAGAATTATAATATAGATATTTAATTTCATAATCCTTCATTTAATGATTTAAAAACTCAGTAAAGAGAAATTTATTGAAAACCAGTATAGTTTGAAGGTTTTATAATGTCTTAGCAATGAAAAGAGCACTTTACATTCTCTATAATGAAGGAACCATACCTACATTTCTATAAGCTTTTTTTTTTCTATATAATGTTTGATAGCGTTCCGACCCTTTGTACTTTGTTTTACATCAAATTGAATATTCGGTCAAACCTTAAATTTTTTTCAATGTATTTTTTTTTGGACAATTCCTATATTTTTAAAGTAGAAATAAAGCCCTTTTTGGTAAAACAAACTGTTCTAATTTCAAAAATCAGCATTGAAAGCTTAAAAAAAATGATTTAATTAGATATTTGAAAATAAAATTAGCTAAATTTGAGTTGGCCTCAAAACGCTCATGACGTAATTTGATACAAACAAACACTACTAGCAACTAGTAACAGCCAATCAAGAATGTTCTTGATTGGCTGTTTTACTAGTGCTTATTGTACCAAATGACGTCACACAACTATTTGTGACGTAGCAGCTGTTTTCGCACCCTTTTTAAAAGACGAACTTTGAAACTAAATAAAAAATAATTAATCATCAGAATCAAAAAAACTTTTGCGATAAAATTTCTTTTTCAATCATCTCTATCAAATAAAACAATAATAATCAAATGCGGGAATTATCCATTGTAAACATCAAACCATAAAGTTTTAAAAAGTGTAAAAATAGTGTTTAGATAAAAAAACAGTCAAAACAAATACAATGTGATTAGATTTTCTGTATTTAAAATTTTACCTACTTACTACCACTATCAAATCTAATAATTCTTTGAGTGAAAATAATTCAAGCTGTGATAACGAAAATTTATGGGAAGGAAAATTCAATTCACATTTTATAATATGTTTACTTGGAATTCTCTCATGCAAATTGTTGATACTCGTTGCAAGCTTTATTCAAATGATATTTGCACAGAGATTACTATAGTAATTGCCTCAGTAGCTCTAAAAGGAACTCTCTAACGTTTCAATCCCCCTTCTCAGAAAAAAATCAATCCCAGTTATTATTTCTTGCATTAATTATCCACTCAAAATGAATTTACGAAGATTCCTCTCAAATTAATGTTATCACAATGAATAGGAAGAATATGCAAATAACTTGACATAATACTCCGAGAATAAATTTGTTTAAGAAACCTAGATGAAAGAAAAAGGCAAATTTACTAACAGCTGTCCATTTCTTTAAGTAGCTATTCTCTTTCCTTGCAAGAACCTGTCAAGTATGTGAAAGGAATTTTTCATGCTTAGATTGCCTTAGCAGTTTGGGTTCTTTTAATTCGAAGAGTACACATCAACGGTTTTATTTGAGATAAATATCATTTTGTCGGTATGAATGAAGAGGTAGCATATTAACTTGTGAATTTTACGCAGGTTTTTTTTTTTCAATTGATAAGAAAATCGTTGCGGATGAACACGAACAAGTTCAGTTAGCGTGATTGTAAACAATTCAGAAAAGTATTCAAAAGTAACAATTTTTAATATGTAGATAGTACTAATACTTAATAATAAACTGATCTTGTCAAATAAGATACCTACTTATTGCTTGTAATTTTTTGCATCTTCTCCCGTCAACAATGACAATGGATTGTGGAATTATTTTATTAAATACAAACAGTTATTTGTTCTTCCTTTCATACTACGTACCATTCTTATGCAAAATACTTTATTTTGTAGTGTACATGAATTGAGAAATACAAGTAGATTAAATAATACAGCTCTTCATACTTTTAAGTTTTCTATGTATTGTTCTGCTTGGAATATAATTCCTGATACCTTAATAGGCATTGGATAATATCTACATAAATGTGACTTTCGTAATTTTAAAAATAATAAATTGCAGTGCTCTCTTTTAAAGTTGAATATGAAATAACAAGCATGGTTTAAGGGTCGTTCATAAAAAAATTTAGTCCTGCTTAAAAGTTTAAAATAAACAACACATATACTCCAAACAATCCTTTCAAAAGGATCCATTCAATACACTAAGCTGAAGGTGTATTAACCGAAATTCCTCTATTTATTCAGCACTGCTAAACATGCTTTGTTTCAAATACAGTCAAATCACGCCATGTGAACTCCCACACAGCACTTAATCGTCTCTCTCTTCTCCCACAGAGGCATTATTTTCAAAATGCAGATCGCTTTTTGGCCATCCCAGCTAACGATCTCGAACCAATCATTCCGAAAGATGACCACTTGACCATCGCCATGAACCGACCCAGGTGCCGTTTAGTGTATCAGGCGGACATGGAAGGTTCCAACTCCGTAATTTGAGCCATAAATTGCCCCAGCCGAAGGAAGCCCAGATTTCTACGCGTTAATGGAAATGTTTGATGGAATGTGATGGCCCAGAATTCCGTATCCCATCATATGGGATATTCATTTTCGCCTAGCAATTCCCACCATTGCTATCTATACACCAGACTTCGGAAACTGGATATGCGCATTAATTCGAATGCCTCTCTATCTCCGTGAATGTAACAGGGTTTAAATAAAAGACATGTCGGGTCTGTGCCGTGTAATTTGCCTTTTCGCCCCCTACAGCCATTTTGAAGGGATGGTAGTTTGCAGACGTTGTGAACTAGGGCTCGAAATATTTAGAACGGGCATTAGGGACGTTTTCTCGGATTCTGAGTCGTACCGTATATATTTTAGAATAATGTTTCAAACTTCGATTTGGCGCGTTACATGGAAGCGAAGTAGTTAGGGCACAACTTTAATTGTCTTAAAACTAGTATGTTTGAATTTTATGAGGAAGGTCCTTAGCTAGTACATGATAGTAGAACTATGTTGCTGTCTGTATTGCGGTAAGGATGTGTATTCTGGATGTGTATTCAGAATATATAATGATTGAAATGGAAACGCGAAGTGATCAAAGTAACATTTGTTCTAAAGCCTTTTATGATTCAGGGTAAATATTCATGGGATCAAAATAGAAGCTCGATAAAAAGTGAAGGAAAAGCAACTACTCTGTTTAGGTATAGGAATAACATTTCAGATATAATTAGTTTTAAAATTTTCATGTTCAACTATAAACATTTTCATAAAATCGAAATAGCTTTAGAATTTTATACCATCCGAAACTCTCCTATCAAAACCTTGTAAAGAAATTTAAAATTTTTCTCCACTTTATTTATGCTTTTTGTTGCTTATTTATGAAAATATTGAATTTGAAACCGGATAATTTATTTCGAATATAACCAAATAATACAATCCAAATTCCATACTTCTTCTGCAATTCAAGATAGGGAAGTAATGTTTACTACTACTTTTCAACAGTTGTAAGAAGCAACAAAGCTCCCAACAGTTTTACACATTCCCATCTCAACATTCACTCCAATAAAACACATAAGTAAGGACTTCCACAGATCTTCGTAAAAAATAAATAAAAGCGACTGATAAATTTCGGGCATAAAAAAATAAACAATCTTGGTCACGTATTCGGAAACTTCGTTGTTACAGCATACAGTCGTTAAAATAAGGAAAATGTCGTAGGCAGGACAGAACGTGAGAGAAATATAGTACAGATTCAATAAAGAAAAAAGTATTTCTTCTTTATTATTTTATTTACAGGGAGACAATCGCCTTTGCCAGAGATGCCAACTCCATAAATTGGTCGTTTAAATCTACTGGAAGAAATCAGTGGCATACAAGACGAAGTCTACTCACAGAATACAAATTCAACTTCTAAAGTAATGTAGGTGAATATGTGTATCCAAGATACTGGGAACAGGTCTTGATTCGCTTCTACAAAAAAAAGAGATTAGATTTTACAAAAAAGTTGAGGGATTTATTTTTTAAAAGAAAGGTACATAAGACCGACATACAAGTATAACAGAAAGAAGTTTTCCGTTACATACGTAAAAAATTCCGTTTATAACAAAAAAAATGTTCAGTTTTTTTGTGATTGTAAATGCTTCAAACAGAAAAATTAAATCGTCTTTTATGAATAAAGTCGTTCTGGGGAATATAATGACTCTTATTTCATCTTTTTTTTATCCGCATAAAACAAAGTGATGTGAATAAATACTTCACTTAAGTACATTGCATAGTGCAAAAAAATATTTAATGATCGTCTTGAGAGCGATATTTTTAATGCTCCGCGAGATTAAAAAGGGCGTGTCTAAAAAAGAATGTGACAAAATAAAATGGCTTTTATTAAAAATATGAATATTTTTTAACCGTTTATAAAAAGCTCTAATTGCATCTCAAAAGTTATTTATAATGACCCGAATTAATAATATTTTTTGTGTTAATGTCTTATGTTGCTGGTAGGCTGGAAACAATTTCGTGGGGATTTTTCTACAATACTGCAATTTTGTGAAATTGTCACCATCTAAAACTGTAACTTAATTATTGTGGATTTTTTATAATTGTTGAACAAATAAAAGATATTAATTTCCATACTTTTACCAGGAACTGTAATTAATTAATGACTTACTTTTCGTCTGCTTTACTGCTTTAACGCTGTTTTCCATGTTTAACATTTTCTGAAAATATTTATTGGATTAAAACTTTAAAGTTTCTTGAATTTTTTAGAAAAATTACTAATGACTTCTCAGATGTTCACTCAGTGTGCTGAACAATTTTCCTCAATTTTACTTTTCTAAAAAGAATATTTATAAAAAATTTGAAAGAAGTCTTTTATGAGAAGTAACAATTCCTAGCCTATTAAATATTTTATTTTTGTTTTACTTGTTTATGTGCTACTTTTTATGAATTAAATTGCCGTGCACATGGAGTTTATTTTACTAAGTAGTAATATTGTACAAAGAGAACCAAAATTAAAAGTATTTTTTAACATTCGTTATCATTTAAAAATTCATGGTTAAAATTCAATAACACAAGCTGTCCGTATTTAAAGTACTTGTTATGAAGTTTTTTATTAATCTAATATTATATTTATCAATATCATTTTGTGTTTTTTCCCTATTATAATCCCTTAGGTCAGATATTTTTTTTTATTAAATAAGCCTCTTATCTTACTTTTTATGAAGTACTACTTCTACCTGAATGTTTGCTTGTAATTTCAATAACATTGAAAATACTTGGATACAAGCCTTAGGTTTTACAAAAGAGTGATAAAAAAAGATTATTTGATTGTTTTCTTTAAGAGTAGGTTTAAAAAAAGCTTAACGTTTACTCAACTCAAATGAACTTATATATACCATTGGGTAAAAACTGGTAGAACTTCAAACGTTTGATAAAAAAAGAAAACATGTGAAATTTAGTTACTAAGACGTAAAAGCAGCCATTCTCAAAATTTCGTATGAAAAGCTTTTCAATATACATGATTGAATTTAACTCTAAAGGGAATTAAAAATTAAGTATGGAAAGCAAGTTAGGGGAACAAAATAGGATTACTTCAGAAGAGTTTGAATAAAAAGAGAAAGTTACTAAGATCGGCATTAAAGATTATTTTTTGCGATTGAAGTTCCAAGACAATTCCATGGGCTTTTATTTTAGGAAACAAAAGTTTTTTTCTGCCAGCTGAAAGCTTTAGCATCAAAGAATAATAAAAATTAGTTGCTTTTACAGAATTAATAATGTAGCCAACATATTTAATTTGCTGTTGCTCAAACGTATAGGGTCAAGAAGGGCAATTATGATATTTAAAAAAAATTGAATGTTCTTTCTCTATCATAAATGTTGCAAGAAGAAAACAATTACGTCAAATAAAAAAAAATATATATGCGAAATTTTTTTTACCAAAGAATAAATACACTTTTTTTCAGAGAAAACAAAAATTCGCGTTTCATAATTTAGCCTCAGTATTAAGTTGTTTTGTATTAGGGTTTTTAGGGACAGGTGATAATTTTAAATGAAAACAAATTATTCAGTTAAAGATTTTAAAGAAGCAAGAAGTTCTTGAAACAAAAATTCGCGTTCCATAAATTGACTGTCTGAGTATTAAGTTGTTTTTTAATAGGGTTTTTAGGGAGAGGTGATAATTTTAAGGGGACGCGGTACCTTTTTGGAAATTTTTTTTAAATTTATTGTTATTTAATAATTTTTGCTGGTAATATATGTATTTTCCTTATATAAAATATATTATGAATTTAAAATATATAAAAATTCAAATTTTATGAGTTTTTTTTTTTAAAAACTTAAAATTTAAGAGGTGTTTTTAAAATGCTACTCCTCCTAATAATTGACCTACACTCATAAAATTTTGTATTCAAAGACATTAAATTGTGTACAACAAAATTTTGTATTGGTTTAAGGTTCTTACCATTTTAAGTATTGAAAATGATTTTTACCCTGAATCAAAGCCAAAAAAGACCTAAAAATGCTAAAATTCAAAATTCAGCAATTGTTTTAAAAAAAATCCAAGATGAATATCCCAAAACCCATACAAATTCTTGTTAAGCATGCTCCCAACAATAGCCAGAAAAAATTTCAAGAGATTTGGTCCAATAGATAAAAAGCCTTAGCATTTTAAACACTGAAATTGTGGTTCTGAGTAAAGCGACCTTGAAGTTCCCATAGCCATAGAGAAGTGTATACTCTCAAACATGAAATTCACTACAATTGGAATAATTTTCAATGAAAAGTTTTGAAAATTCGTAGGGTGATAGAGAAATGCATATAGTAGATTAGTTTCGATTAAATTTTTTTTTTCGATTTTTGTCCAAAAAAAGGTACCGCGTCCCCTTAAATGAAAACACAAATTATTCAGTTAAAGATTTTAAAAAAGTTCACTACAGATTATAGCCCGGAAAAGTAAATTATTGTGAATATTTGATGATACTTCCAAGCTGTTGCCCTAAAAGATAAACAAAAAAAATATCAAAATAAAAAATCTGTGTAATACCCTTTTATTATGTTGTACCTACAACCAAAGTGGTTATTAAAGGAAAAATACATAAATACTAAAAATGGTTAATAAAATGAAGTTGTCTTGGGAGGATTCCTTCAAACTAAAGGTACAAAACCTTTCATATACGTCATTTATTCTCAAGAAATATTTAAGAATCTTTTTGACAGGGGTATCTAAGTTCCTTTTATCTAAGCAGGATTCAGTATTTGAGAAAAATGGCTCATGACTTTCGAATGTTTGCGCATTATTTTTTCTAGACACCTTTTACACTCTGCTTTTTCCTCTAAGGCTTTTAGCGAACCAGAGTAAAGATTCCACTTTTTGGAAAAGTAAAAGTCAATTTTGTTTTTCAGAGGGTTTGCCCATATTTTACTGCAAACGGATACTTTGTTGCCATTTTAAAAGAAGGAAATGAACGTTTAAAACAAAGTTTCTACGAAACAAATGAAATAAAATTTGAAGCTCTTCTAAAAGGTTTAATCATTAGTGGTTTGGTTGTTTTTGTTACTTTTTTATGTTAGTTAATCAATTAAATATGTTTTCATTTTCCCTTATTTCTTTTTGATCACGTATGACATTTAAGATTTCTGTAGTAAATGTCGTGGGCGTGTTGTTTATTAATATTTCAAATAATCATCTCTTTTACGAAAAATGCATATTTTTTGTAGAATGAGATTTTAGCTTTAATAGTACCTAGTCTTTTTTAGATCATACACGTAATATAAACCTAATTACTAAACTAACTCAGGTAAAGATACTGTTACAGTTTACTTCGTCATGAAATGGTTTCTAATACTGGTGTGTTGCATTAAAGAAATAATTAGTTGGGTTTACTCCTTACTTACTTTGCAGAAATACCAGTAAAAAGGAGAATTTTAACAATGTAACACATCGAAAACTTCATATGCTGTAAACTTTCACCGATCTCTAAACTAAAGCCTTCTTAAGCTTAATATTCTTTATTATGCACTTTGAAAGCACATTTAAAGCACCCATCTCCAATAATCTTTGAACTATTGGAATCATCTTAAAAATCTTACAAAAGTTAATTCAAAGCTATCAGAAAAGATTAACATTTACCGAAACTCGGTCTAATTTTACTACGAAACTGCAAATTGCTTAATTTGTTTGCCCATATTTCCTCGAAGTAAAATATTTCCCAGGGATATTTAATATTTATTCATGAGCTTCTGATAAGGTAATGCGTTTCCTTTCGATGCTCATTACCTTTTAGCACGGGATTTCAGCCTCTTTCACCTGGGAATGCCTCTCAATAGAAATGTAAAGCCGTGTAGTGCATATGCAATGAAGGCTCCTTTCTTTCCTATTCTATTACGCAAGTAAACGGTGTACCGCGATTCCGTAAAACCATCCCGGGTTCAATATTCGGGTTCCTTATTTGCATCTTGTAGGAAAAGAATCTAACGACCCGCCCAAGAAAAGCTTTCGGGAAGAAGACAATTTTAAGACCTTTTTCCCCTTCTGTGGAATGTGAAATTCCATTTAAGGTAAAAAGGAAAGATTTTTCATCTTCATTCGGGTTGGGGAGAATAAAAGAGGGGGGCTTTTGCGAGATGTATAAGTACCTCTCTCTCTCTCCCCTTGACTTTCAATTTAAAAATTCTGTTGATGGGGAAGTTTGATTAAAGTTTTAATTTAGAGCGTATATGAGAGTGGAATTTTACGCTTGAGTTGCTGAAGAAGGGCAATATTTGAAGCGTGTATGATTTTGAAAGAGATGATACTTTCCTGAAAAGCAATGATTTAAAGTAATTCAGTTTGACTAGAACAATTATTTTTGTTCTCGTTTATATACCTTTACGAAATTAATATTGTAATCAGACATTATGGTTCCAGATCCATTTGTAAACCAATGTCATTTAAAAGTAAACAGTTCTTATATGATTTTTATAATCACTTTTTACCATAATAAACGTTTCGAAGTGTCTAATATTAGTACTAATATAAAATAAGCAAAAATAAGTGATACTGCTCATAAAGCGGTTATAATGGTTCGTATACAAAGAAGTCTTTAAATTCACCAAGACAGTGTATGTGATTGCACTTTTTTGTCATATTTTCTTGATATCGTTTTTTCTAAACTACCTAAATTGTTGTATTATTTTTACTCATACAAAGTATAATAACCTTGTCAGACAAAACGTCAATTATCATACAAAGTGAAAAAAAGTATTTAAGTTTTTAAGTTCCCAATACCATCTGATAGGCAAAATTTCCATTATACTTTTATCGTTCAAAGGAGAGAGCAGAAACTGCATTGAGTTTACAACAGTAACTGGCCATTGCAATGATGTGTTTTAATTAGATTGGCAATCCCTTTGTATCCGTTTAACTCGGCTTATAGCAACCACCTAATTACCTATACGGATGACAAAGCTTCACATAATAAATATCAAAGAAATACAATAGAGAGGAAGTCCATTTGATGCTTAGTGAATTTATCATATTTAAATGAAATAGTTTATTAAAAACTAAAGTAAAATCTTTTGAGTGTAAATTTCAAAATTAGTATACCTACTAATAATATAATCCGATTCATAATGTTAAATTATATTTTGTATGAATGTACAAAAAGTGAGACATTAAGAAATGAACCGAAAACTCATTATAGTAGTTAGGTAAATTTATTTTAGATATAATCAACGATAGTTTCGAGATAATATAATTTAATTGTACACGTTTTTGTTAGAATTATAATAAACCATCTAAAGTTATTCGAGTGGGTAGAAAGCTGTAGATTTAAATAAACAAAGTTGTGTTATACTTGATTGTATAATTCTAAAACTAAGTTAAAATCATTGAAAACTATAAGAATTAAAACAAATAAGGATACTAAAGCTTGAAAAGTACGGCTATTTTATTTTCCAAGAAATACTTGCTCCATACCTTCTAAAAATTTGTAGTTGCCTTTGTAAACAAAAATATGCTTAGGATATTCTAGTAAAGCACTGTATGCATCATATTATAGTATAAACACTCTGCAACATTTTATAGATAACCGTATAACCAGCACTTTTATACCGTAAACTACCATCGTTACCCGAAACTACCCTACTTCAAAAGCCTCTTTAAGTGCCCGAACATCGTGACACTACACCAAAAAATTTATCTTAGACCACACTGACCACAGTCCAGAACCCGGTCGCCACACACACCATTCCCTCGTAAAGAACCGGAAGAAACGTAAAAAAATAACTTGAGTGCACAACAGTTGCTATCCCGTGATGCCCATACGGAAAAGTGGCCAAAAAGCAATGCACGAAAAGTCACCCTTTTTAGTTAATTAAGGAAAATAAATCGTTTCTTCTCAAGGAAAAGTAGGTAATTAAAATAAAATACATTTTCTTACATGAGAGAGAAATTATGAACACATGGGAATCATCAACTACTACAACTTTTTTATCCAAGTTTTTTTTTTCTGTTTACGATTATTTAATCCGTGAGGACGCGCGTGGGGTCTATCAGACCCCAGCATTCAAATACTCTCAACAACACACTTTCTTTCAACAACAACTCTTTCACAAAAACTCTCATTTTCAACCAAAAGAGCTGAAACCCCCTGTAGCTACCTAAAATACTTCCACCAATAACCTCCTGAAGTTTAAATAAAGTAGCTGCATTGTCTTCCGTGTTTGGAAGTTGTTTTTATTAAAGCTTTCCTCAAACTGAGGGTATGAGCGCTAGTTTTGAAAAAAACTTATCATTCTTTCTTCACACAAAATTGAAAAAACTTGTTACCCATTTTTATTCATGAAAATTTATAAAAAAGGTTGTATACAATTTTGCCATGTGAAAACAGTTCAATATTCTACTTTTACAAAATCTGTCAACTTAAAAGTAAGTTTTTATACAATTTAAATGATTACATGATGTATTTAAACATTCCGTGATAAAGGTTTTAAATATACTGAATGTTTAGAACAAAAACGATGCTTGAGGTCTGTCGGACCCCATTCGTGTCCCTGTGTAACAGAAAGGTGTGCGCGTCCTCTAAGTTAAGAACACAATGAATTAGGAGATTATACTGTCTCAAAATAACCAAGGCTTTATGGACTAAGCTTGGTGTCATATAAACTGTCCATTGACGCATTTAACAGCTGGGATGTAACCATTTTAAAAGCAGTAATTTATCCATTTTTAAACAACGTATTAAAAATTGTCTTTTACTTAGAGTGAACTTTTTCGCTTTTGATTAAAAAAATTAATGACCATTGTACTCTTTCGTGAAGAAAATCTTATTTTTTTTTTTTACAAACTATTGCAAATGATTCTATATGCATTTTAGCTTCCCTCTTCATAACCTTGTGAGAATTTTCCTTTTAATTTAAATAGCAGGAAGAAATCTTTTACCAAGATATCTTCAAGTATCACCTTACTCTCACGCCCACCTCCGAAATTCAAGAACCCTGCCCACTCAAAATACGAGACGCAATTTTCTAAGAATCCCCGCTTTATAAACATGTTTATACTAAGCCTCTGTAAACAAATCCCAAGAAACAACTGCTTAATTAGTAAGGAGAATATTCCACAGTTAGATTTGGTTAGTGATATTGGCGAATTGAGGATTAACAAGATCCTCGAAAGGTTTATAGAATTTACAACTATGAATATCAAAGTGCCGTATTTAACATATTTCTATGCATTTCCATATTCGACCACTTTCATGAAATTGGCTAACTAGGCAATCTGTCCCGTATAAGAACCCCCGCCTTAAGAAGCGTTTCAACATATGAGCTCTGTTGCGGTACTACGACAATCTGTCGATACCAAAATTGGACGAACCACGTGTGAGACAGCTCAAGATGACGTCACTTTTCTTTCTCTGCGATTCGTTCAATTTTTCTACCGAGCAACATAAGTGGAATCTCTCCTTTGAAGTAACATTTTTGCGTCCACGGAATTCTATTCCCACTCTATTCCCGCAGTTACTCTACGGTAGCAACAACAACTTCTCCCGTCTGGGGCATATCTCACGGAATGCCCCATGTCCATTATGTTCCCCGGTGGAAAGAGGGCGGACATATTTTAAACTTCGGCCGTAGACTGACCTCTCCGGGTTATTGCTGTCCGGCCTAACCTCTCCAAACTGCTCCCTGATTTAATGCGGCGTTCGACGTTGAGCGAAACACAAGATAAAGGTTTTAAATCTCCCTCCCTCTCCGCCTTAATACGATGGAGAGGACTGAGAAGTGGGATCGTTGCCGAGGTTATGGCTGGCATAAATTCAAAAGGGAATGTCAAAGAAGGGAATTGAGTCTTTTATCTTTTTTTCTCTCTTGTGTGAGGGTGGAAAAGGGTGAGTTTTTCTCCTTTTCTCGCGCAAACACGCGTTTTGCAAATGCTGGGAATTCGGATTTTTATGTGTGGGAATGACGTTATTTTGACACATGCTGCCAACATTGGGTGGTGTAAATTTGTGTTTTTATGGTCTGGAGAAGGTTTGCAATTTATTTGCAAATTTCTATGTTGTCATTTTAAAACAGAAATATTTAAAAAAAAAAAATTTGCTACACATTGCACAAAAAATCTCTAAACCTATTACAGTCTTAAATGTTCCAGTAATGATTTGCTATTTTTCAGTTGTGGATGACTTAATAAATTGCAAAACTACTTGTACCTCATGTCCTAAAGTAATGGAAGCGACATACAACCCTATCTTTTCTAAAGGCACTAGTTAGTACAGCCGTTTTCAAACCTTTTTTTGCTTCACTCCCCCAATTTGTAGAAAGTGGAATTTTTCGCGCCCATTTGATAGAGTACTTCTTAGTCTTTATTAACGTAATTTTGAACTACATATTTGTTGATTAGTATGATTATATAAAATTAGTTACCTACTAGTTCATTACAGAATTAAACAATGATGGTATATTTTAGTTCCTTAAATATATCGTATTTATTTTGAAATTCTTGTTAACTCACGTATTTTATAGACAGAATTGCATAAAAGTATGTCGAATCTATATTCAAAACATTCTTGATCAAAGTTAACCGATTAACATAAACCTATCAAAGTTAACCGATAACATAAACCTTAATTAAACTTATTAATCATTTGTAAGTATATTCCAATATAAACATATCCTTATATATTCCAATATAAACGTATCCAATATAAACGTAAGTATATTCCAATATAAACATATCGAACCTATTCTTGGCTTCAGGAAAGTATAAAGAATAAGAATTGGAGTGAGGTGGAGCTTGTGGCAATTCCAGATAAGCCTCGTCGAGATGCTGTAGCCCTCTTTCGTCTCCTGGTAGGCCACGACTTCCTGGGCGAACACTTGTATCGTCTACACATTTATGACCATCCTGACTGTATAATATGTGACGCAAAGGAACCAATGAACAGAAAGCATCTTCATCGCTGCAAGATGCTCCACACTCTTAAGTCCGAGACCGCAAGATATTGGAGTGCGAGAGAGCTCATGGGAAGATGACCTCGGTCTCTTTGTTTAATTCACCTTTTGGTGTTTTATGTTCTTGGTTATCTGTATGTATTCCCTGTCATTGGAAATAAAAAAAAACCACCATATCCTTGATATGCTTTCAGATTTTAATAAGCATTCATGATATCGTTTGCAACTTTAATTGGCTCTGAAAAAACTTAAATATTTACTCTTCATAGTAAAGTGTTATATTAACTTTCATAAACAAAAACCCTTTGAATAATGACCCCTTAATAACAAGCTGTTATTCAAGATAACAATTTCTAAATAGCATATTATTCTCCCATTAAAATGCCATTCATTGCTCAAAATTAAAAAAAAACATCCTGAAACACAACAAGAACAAAAACTTTACCCATCTCCTCAAACTTAACACCCTGTCTCATTTATGCATCATCTGCCCGTGACACCAAGACAAGCAGAATCAAAAACACCAAAAACAAACTTTGAATTCCAGACTCACGTAAAACACTTTTCTCTTCAAAAACATGCCTTCGAGACGAGTTGAGTAATCGAGGAAGGGTTTTGGAACTTAATTTCCTAAAAATCAACTGACTTCTAATCAAACTGTCTCCAGACCACTATCCATTAAAGTGAATACCTCGACATTGCCGGAAGCTCTAGCCTTCTACTTGAGCTGTGAACTTAAATGTCACTTTATAAATTATCCATTATGTTGGATTCATAAAAACCGCTCAGACTGAAGACTTTACTTCTCTCAATCATTTTTCTTTCTTTTCACATGCCCTGTGGCGATTTTTAGCGCGAGATTATTATTTTATTATTTTTGGCTCTTTGTTTTGGCAGCACCTAGTGAGAGAAATGGGTGGAGAGGGGATGAGGTGGGGGAAGGTTTTTTGGTCACTGCCTTTCTTTTCCATTTGATAAATAATGTAAGGATTTTAGAAATGTTTGTATGGAGGAATAATTTTAGCTTATGAAGTAAGAAATAGTATATAGTTACGGCTGGAATATCTTTTTGAATGTGAGTTATGTTTTTTCCAATAGTTTTTTGTGAGTGTACCCAGCTTAATATGTAATTAGTTTGAAGCGAATAAACTGTTTCTAAAACTGGAGAGAAAGATTTGTTTGATGATGATATGAACAAAAAATCATTTCAAAATCAACGCCTTTTCTGTCTTTATGATAATCGTCTTTTTTGTAAAAATTGTTTTTTGCTTAGTTTTAAGTAAAATTATATGTTACTCTTTTGATTTTATGTCACAAAATAAATTAGTTTATATTTGGAAATCGTAGTGCTACGGTCGTTCCGCCCACACGAAAATTTCCTTCCCCCATTCGTTGGACTTACACTCACTAATCCCTAAAGCGAAGATTAAACAGGAAACCCGGGGGGAGGAAATATTTTGTGGGCGAAACGTCCGACACACCGAAATAGTGCATATTTTCTAAATTTTATTTCGATTAATACCCCCGCAAATATTTAATAAAATATAGCCAAAGAAGTAATTACTATTTCGATATAAGGATCAATTATAAATTTAATCAAACTTTCTAAGATCGAAACTTCTATTCCGTTTTAGATAATTTTCGGGTGAATATTCATAGAAATTTTACAGATTTAAATTAAATGTATAAATCATCTAGAAAATTACTCTCTTTTGTTATAGAAGCCATCAAAATTTTAATAAATTCATTTAAATTAAAAGTGAACTTAATACGCTAATAAATTGCTTTAAAAAAGCAACTTAAATATGAAAAGTCATCTCTAAGAAAAGTTCTAAGAATTAATATATTCTTGTTTTATTTTTCATTCCTTTAACAGGGATATAACTTCAGGTACAAGTTTGAGAGAACAAGATAGAGTAGTAAAACCTTACCAATTATAAACATTTTCAAAACGTAATAATAAGACGTCTTTGAAAGAAGAATGTTGTCTGGCAAGTACTACATTAAAAGCATACTTATTAAACCTTTCCTGAAACGAATCTGCCTTCACAGTACTTCAATTACCCTCATACCTCCTTAAAGACGATATCCTCTATCCATACAAACATCAAGACTTCGATCAAAACTTCCATTAAAGATTCTAATAAAAGTTCCGTGAAGCTTCTTTTCGTACTCTTCGAAGATAAAATTTAAGTGCCAATCAACGTTTCCCTTCGAAATTATTTTCATCTCGCTGAATTTTTCACGTTCTCATTTATTTCTTCACAAGTATGATATCATTGATCCGAATTTTTATTTTATGTCAGTGCAATGTGTTACTTTTTAAGGGAAGTAATTGTTTGGCGATGAAGTATGGGAATAAATGTTGAAGAGTAGAATAGCTTTGCAATAGAGGGTGCTGGCTGTTTTGTGTAGCTAATTTCAATCTTTTAGTTGTATTTATTTATTCACAGTGATAATAGATGCATAGAAGTTAGAGCTTTAAGACTCATGTTATTGATATTTTCTCAATTCACAGAGTTCTCATTTTAATGTCAATTTTATAAAGTAAGTCTGAGCAACATACGGCTTCTCAAACGGCGGGTCACATGCGGCCTCGAGTCCTCTTTTTGTGGCCCGATAAGTTCTAAATGAGCACTAAATTTTAAAATTATTAAGAACAATTTGTTAAAAAAGATTTTTTTGCATACATTTTTAAGGTAATGCAGGCAAATTCTTCTGTATAGTTTATCAATAACAAATACAAATTATTGAAAAGTCAGCTTAAAAATTTTATCATGACAGTCAAAAATATAGAATTTTCATTGAAATTTGTTATGAATAAACTTGAAGTAGTATATATGTTGCACTACATAATATAAAATCGTGTGTCTTTGTTATTCTGCTGTTTATAATTTTTTCTCGATGTAATGAGAAGATAATAAGGAGATATCGATTGATCTTTTGGCCCGAGGGATAAATTAAGATATTTTTTTTGGCCCGTGGTATAATTTGGTCCACGCAACCTTTAAAGCTGTACAGGCCTGTTATAAAGTATACGTTTGATACGACAGTATAACGTAAGTTTCAATTTCGAAACATAATTATTTTAACTCCTTACTTATCCTGAACACATTTTTACCTAATTCGAATAAATAGAATTTCCATTAAGACAAGCATTTTACTCTTCACATGATTAATTTATTATGATTAACGGCAGTAGGATTTCTTAAAAAATATGAAAAAAATTAACATCCTAACAGTGTCACTTAGCTGGATAATCTAGCATCTTATTTCGATGGACTAATCCCACAGATGCGAGTTCCGTTCAGAGTAAGATTGTAATTCCTATCAACAATCCTTCGAAACAATCCATCCATCGTATAGTAGATCCTTTGCGCAAACCGTGTCGGGCCTATTGACCGAGAGCTCTCAAAACATCACTCCTGGGATTTCATGATTAACGGAAACAAGTTATTAATTAAAGCACAAATTAGGTCTAGGTCGGACTGGTTGACTAATGTCGAAGGAAAGCGGTTTAACTATCTGGGCTTAGTTACCTTAACAATTGATGTGCACCTGCTGCTGCCTATATACTTACGACGGGGGTATAATTTTGCTCTTTTGAAGTTTCCGGGTGAAATATGATGCAGTAAGTGTTTTCTCCTAATACTCTTTACTCCCTTTAACCTTAACTATGATTTACAGAGTATGAGTTGGTCCATGAGTCAAGAGATACAAATGTATTTTTGCAACGAGAGTTTTGAGAATCATTAACTGTTGAGAGGTTTTGAGAGGTTTTGAGAGGTTTACTGTTCCGAAACAAATGAATTTGTAACGGCGTAGAGGTATGTCAGTGGAAAATAATCAGCCATACACCAATATTCTATTATTTGATTAAAATAATTCCTGTGATACTTTTAAGGATAGGGTAAATAATGATATTTAATAAATCTAGGTAAATATTCCAAATATCATTACAAATATTTACATGTATGCGTTATAACTTTTCTAAATGTATTTCCATGTAATAGATATTTTATAATTGAGTAGAAAGTAATTTATAAATTATAGGAGTGAAAGAGTTTTCGATTTAATTTCTACAGAAAAGGGGGTTACAAAGTACTAATAAATTTATGGCTAGCTATATTTCAGGTTAAATCAAAGTTATATATAAAGATGGCATTTCTATTTCACACATGAGGGATATTTCAACAGAATTTAGTTTAGTAAATTATATTACATTAGTTAAACTCCTTAAAGGGGTAAATTATACTCGAATATTTAACTTCAATATACGTAAATTAAAAGATATATTCGAAAATATTAGGTAAGAGATTTGATTCAACAAATATCTGTTTGAAAGTTTGCAACATAGTGTACTGTTTTACTTAGAACTGATACTATTCAAAATATTTTAGGAATGCCATACTAATTATTCATTTCGTGTTATAAAAGCAGACCCTTTTTTAAGCATATGTTTTGGAAAGTTCCCTTTATATTCCTAGATTTAATTAAAAAAAAACATTTTAATTATACATTTTCTGTATAATTAAATTTTTTTCATGTTTTGTTTATAAGCTCGCTGTGGTAAAACAGATTAGATATAATTTAGTCCTCTATAATAACACAAGAGTTTCCATATTTAATTGGCCCTATTTAAAACCCTCTATAGTGGAAACTATTGCTTAAAAAGTCTGAATTTTTAAAAGAACTTAATGAATGAATGTAAGTTTTTTTAAACAAAACTGAAGAAAAACTATTTTTTCCAACAGATAAAGCAATTGCAAAAATGCATATACTTTTTCTCTTAATTTTTGGACCGTCAACCGTAGCCCAATAGTTAATTAGTTTGCCAAATGTTACACTGTGTAAAAAAGACATGGCATTTTTTCTAGTAAAAATTATTTTTCCTTTATGTTTTTAATCAAAAAAAAAATCTTTATTTATTTTGATAAACAGTTCCTTTGGCTATTGGTGGAGGTCTGTAAACCGAATAAAATTTTATTGTAAAGCGCTATCTGTGAGAAAGGAACTGAACTACTTTATTTTTTGGCCAATAGTTTCGTCTGAATATAATTTTAAAATAGTGACTTCGAACTCGTAAGTATATACCCACATTTATGAAAATGAATTAAGTACTCTTGGAAATATCCTACAAGTGCCAAATTGAACTATCAACAATAATGTTGAAATAAACCTGAAATATTTATATATCTTATTGCTCTAAATATGAATTTCTCAAGAAAATACTAACTACCTAATGAAATAATTAATGAAATAATTATATACCTAATGAATATACCTAATGAAATAATTCATCACTTTTTCTTAAAATTTCATAACCATATTATGTTTTTCATCCAAATTAACACTTAATAACCAGCTAGAAATCAAAATACCCTTGAGTTATTTGAGAGTAAATACCTTTCCTATAGTTGCTTAATTTTATCCATTTACCAAGAAACATTTTCACACCCATAATACTCAAATCCAGCTGTGCTTTGCGAATCAACATCCACTTCAATTTGCAATTCTGTCCCATTTAGAAACAGCGTTAGACCATAGAGGGAATAATTTTGAGTCTGTAATTGGTCTTGAAAGCGGTTTTGTGCAAATGAGAAGATTATCTTTCGTCATTTTACTTTCTAATTCTTCTGTATGCATTACTTCCTACATTTCCTGCTCATTTGTTCAGTTGTGGGTATTTAAATGAACCTATCATTCACCAAATGGGAGCCTGGTGGGAATATATTATTTGATTTTTGTGCATTTCCCAACTTTGGTTTAGTTTTACTGATATTTTTACTTAAAACGTAATACTATAGTATATAAATCCGCATATTCTTTAACATCATTCATCAATAATGAAACTTATAGATAAACATAATGAATAGTTAATCTCAAAAGGTTTGCTTCTATATTTTATCAAGAGCGTGTCGCCTCTTGAGAGAAAGAGAGAGAGAGCCTGTGAGTATAACAATAAATTCATAAAACTCCTGCCATCAATCCCTATTAGTATACCAAATGGTTCCTATATTACATTTTCAGCCTGAGTGGAGAAATTTGTTATAGCTCAGTGAATTTGATATTTAAAAGATTTTAAAGTACTTTCTAAGAAGAGGAAAACCTCTTATCACTGTTAAAAATAATCTGGTGTTAAAAATTGAGATCTATTGAAAATACTGTTAATTTTTACTTTTATGGTTTAAATTAAATTATTAATAAAATAATTTCTTAAAGGAGGAATTACTTTTTTTACTTCCCAAACGATACTGAAGAAAAGGGGCATGTTTTTCAAAAAAAAAAATATTACATCACGCGAAAAGTGTTTGAAATTAAATTTGACAAGCAATGTAATAAAAACTTTGGATTCAATATTTGTTTTACGGTATGAAAATACACCAATAACCATCTTAAATTCATGAATCTTATATATGTGTGCATGAGAAAAGCACTCCAATTCCTGTCACTCATTTAAAATGACATGGAAGAAATTATTCATACGAAACCTCAATCTGAATTGTTAGTTAGATTTTATCATTACGAAAATCCCATCTACCTGTCAATTTAATTCTCATAAAGCTAATAACATTTTCCCCGCCAAATGCTGCCAGACTGCAAAAATCCCAAACTGTTTGCCAGCGGAGACAGACAACCTCCTTTTCCATCTTTCCATGATAAACACATTTCGGATTTGATGTGTCCCGGTCTCATTGAAAAGTCAACAGAGTCAACTCCGATTTATCGCCAGAAACGTATCCCAGAGTAAACAGGCTTATAAACGTCATAAAGCATATCTCCGAGCAATTCATTTCAACGTTTCACGCATGTTTAGCATTTGCGTAAGACAAGCCACTGCTGCGAGCGTAATGGATCAGAACTCTTTGATGGCTGCTACCGAGAAAGGTTTTGATTGCCCACCCAACTATTGGGAAAGAGACGTAAAATGACGCGTTGGTAAGTTTTATCAAAGGCGATGGTAGAAAAAAAAAGATGTTTGATGTAAATTCATGTTTTATGTAGGAGGAGAAGTGGTTAAATGTACGAGATAAAATAGGGGGGGTTTTTTAGTTTGATTTATAAAGGTTGAAGAAAAAATGCTGTTCAAATTATTGTAGGGTAAATGGAAATGAAGATACTTTTTGTACAATTTCACAGCATATTTAATATTTTAATATTAAAAAATCTGTCAAAGAAAGTACACTATGAAATAAATGAATAATTAGTGTTTGAAATGCTGCTAAATAATATTTAGTTCATTTCGATTAAATGTAATTAAATTATATACATTTGCAGCAAAATATAAAATAAAGAGGTCATCTAGTATAAATACGTTAATTAAACAGTTTTTGAAAGCCTGCATAAAATGGTTAAATTTATTTGTTTATTATTTATCATAAATTATTTTCAGCTGCAAAAGGAATCATATTCAGAAGGCGGGAACTAATTATAAATGAAATTATTATGTACTAATTAACTACTTAGATAAATTACATTTAAAAATAGTTAAAAGTAATGTATAACTAAGTAATGCTTTTAACAATTAGTTTTATTAACAGAATAACTAATTAGGTAAATTGTTTAAGAAAATAAAAAAAAGTGCTAAAATTTAAGCACAAAAGTATAATAATTTAAGCTTATTCTTTTACTGTAAATTATGTTAAGCACTTTAATTTCAACTTAACGTAATCTCACAATTTATCACTTTCAAAATGCTTAGAATCCTATAATTGATTGTATAACACTGAAATGGGAATAAGTTGGAAAGATAGAATAGAATAGAAGTTGGAAAGTTTTTCCAATTAAAATCTTGGTCTGAGAGAAAAACTATACATTAAGATAATGTATGATATTTGCTTTCAATAACGAATTAAAGGGTAGTAAATATAAAAACTACAGCATTATAGTTTCAATACTAAAATGTTATATGAAAAACAATTGATTTTCAAAACAAAATCCAACACAAAAGATGCAAACTTTTTCTTTCCTTCTTTGTAAACTTTTCTTTTTTCACTTCCTTTCACCTTTGTCATACGTATCAAAATTTATTTCAATCTTGAAATCATATCCTTTGTTTCAGTCCCCTGACATAAACCCCAAACACTAGCAAAAATCTGTGACGTTGACCCTGGAGGCAATTTCTACACCCCTCAAAATGATTTGTTGGTCCTTCAGATAAAGAAATAACCTCCATGTGTCTTTCTTACCTCCCTCTGCTCCGATAAAATATGTAAACTGTGAATTCTCTACTTCACACCCTCGTGCCCAATTTTCCGCGCCTTCGATCAAAACAATGAAGCGACGGAATATAATTTATTTCAATGAGAAACAGTAGGAAGAAAACAACTCAAAAACTGAAAGAATTTCCATAGCAGCGCAGTGATCTGAGCCCAGGAAGAATGCGGAAATTTTATCGTTTTTGTTTCGGTTTCGCTGCGACAGATGTCATTTATTTTTCAACGTTTTTTTATTCTCCCGCCTGTTTTTTCTTCTTCTGTTTGAGAATTGAATCTACTTTTGCATATTTACGGTCAAAAGTCAAGAATACTTTTTGCTTAGCTTATAAACAATGCTGAAAAGTTTCGAAAAAAAATTTGGAATCTCTAAGTATTGAATGCCGTTAAAATAAAATCTTGATATAATGAGTTAGAAAACACAATGAAAATTTCCTCGAATAAATCTATTTTATTATAATACTAGCTGATATGCCCGGCCTTGCACGGGTAGAGTGTATAAATTAATTTTTTTAAACTTTTTCTCAAGTTACATGTCTAATTTTTCTGTAACCTCAATTACCAATCATCCCGATGCTCCCGGTAATTTTTTATATCCCGGTGTTCCCGGTAATTTTTCATGTTCCAGTATAGAGCATTTTCAATCACGTGTCTCCGATCACGTGATCAAGCTGGCTTGGAGGATAGACAACTTTTCTTTAACATTAGGCTCCCATAGAGAATACGCGCTGCATTTAGTTTTTATAAAATAATTTCATTAAAAAAGATTCTTTAGGCTCGGTTAAAGACCGGAACGAAAGAATAATAGTTATTGAAGGTAAGTGCATAAGTTTTTGTGTTTTAGTGGTAAGCTAAATTTAGAAAAAGACTTATTACGAGGTGACATGTTTTTGTTTACATTTGTTAGAACAATATGCGAGTCCGATACATCTGTAAAATATTTATAATATGCTACTGAAACTAAATATTGAATAATTAATAAATAATTAAGAATTTTAAAATATGTTAGTAGCATTGCGAATGGTACTTGCAATAAGAACATTGGGAGAAATGGTTTCAGCAATTAGAACACTGCTAAATATAAAATGTAGTATTATTGAATGACTTATAATATGCAGGGATGCCATTTTAGAGTAAATAAAGGTTACTTTAAAGTTAACTTTGGAGAAAAACATAAAACATCCTTATTTTTCAAAATTCACATCAAAAGTAAACAAATAAACGATGTGCATCCTATAGTTTTCCATCATACTGTCTGTCATCCAAGCCTCTGACGTCACAAGCCTGTGACGTCATGTGCGAATGCTCTATTCTTGGTAATTTTTTATATCCCGGCATTCCCGGTGTCTTTTTTCATGTTTGTGTTCCCGGCGCCTTTTTCATCCCGGTTCCAACTGTTTATATTTACTCAAATCCATCCAGTTCCTACGTTGCACATTTATAGTTTCCCCTAGTAAAATATTTAATTTTAAGGTTTTCATCTCATTAACAATAGTGAGTCAAGCAGATCTACTCTAGTAGAAAAATAAGCATTAACAATAGTGAGTCAAGCAGATCTACTGTTGTAGAAAAATAAGCATTTTTAACCATAAAAATTTTAAATTACAGGTTAATATTCGATTTTCGAACTTGGAAAACTTTGTATTTATAACCCACGTCTCTAGATACGTCTATATACCGAGTTTTGTCCACGCCTGCGGCGTAGTTTGAGAGGAGATGTAATTTTCATGTTTTAATCCCATTTGTTACAATAGTGAGTCAAGCGGATCTACTCTAGTAGAGAAATAGAGAAATAAGCGTTTTTGACCATAAAATCGTTAATTACTCGTAAATATTCGATTTTCGAACTTGGAAAAGTTTGTGTTGATAATCCTCGCCTCAGAATACGTCTATATACCGAGTTTTGTGTACGCCTGCGGCGTAATTTGGGAGGAGATGTAACACATACCCACACACACAGCCACAAACAGTTTTAGTTATATACTAGCTGATATGCCCGGCCTTGCACGGGTGTAGTGTATTAATTTATTTTTTTTAAAGTTTTCTCAAGTTACATGTCTAATTTTTCTGTAACTTCAATTACCAATCATCCCGATGTTCCCGGTAGTTTTTCATATCCCGGTGTTCCCGGTAGTTTTTCTTATCCCGGCGTTCCCGGTGTCTTTTTTCATGGTGGTGTTCCCGGCGCCTTTTTCATCCCGGTTCCAACTGTTTATATTTACTCAAACCCATCCAGTTCCTATGTTGCACATTTATAGTTTCCCCTAGTAAAATATTTAATTTTAAGGTTTTCCTCTCATAACAATAGTGAGTCAAGCAGATCCATTCTAGTAGAAAAATAAGCATTTACAATAGTGAGTCAAGCAGATCTACTGTTGTAGAAAAATAAGCATTTTTAACCAAAAAAATGTTAAATTACAGGTTAATATTCGATTTTCGAACTTGGAAAGCTTTGTATTTTTGACCCACGTCTCTAGATACGTCTATATACCGAGTTTCGTCCTCGCCTGCGGCGTAGTTTGAGAGGAGATGTAATTTTCATGTTTTAATCTCATTTATTACAATAGTGAGTCAAGCAGGTCTACTCTAGTAGAGAAATGGAGAAATAAGCGTTTTTGGCCATAAAATCGTTAATTACTCGTAAATATTCGATTTTCGAACTTGGAAAAGTTCGTGTTGATAATCCTCGCCTCAGAATACGTCTATATACCGAGTTTTGTGTACGCCTGCGGCGTATTTTGGGAGGAGATGTAACACATACATACACACATAGCCACAAAAGGTTTTAGTTATATATAGATTTGTAAAAAGTTCAGCAATAATAGAAAGAAAGTCTGCACAAAAGTAGAAACAGCAAATAATTCTGCAATATTTTATTTTCCATAAGTTTAGGAACTTTTTTTTACTTATTTACACTTTAAATTATATTTATTTATGGTAGGTACTTCATTTTAATTCAAAGCGAACAAAAACTGTGATTACCAAGTAAAAATATTTTTAAGAAGTAAAAACATTCATAATTATAATAGTTAAAGAATGCCTATGCCACTTAATTTTTTTTCTGGAAATTAAATGTATAATTGCAAGTATATAAGGTTTGTGTGGGATTTATTTTTTTAGTTTTTAAAACTTAGCTTAATACAACCGCTTTATTTAATCTTCATATTAGTTATACTTTTCACCTCTCTTTACTTCTATAATTGAATAATGCGTGATCTTTTATTTCATTATTTGACATTAAACAAATAATTAAATACCATATAAATTTCATCTATTAATTTTAATGCCTCACAATCACGTTGAAAAACCGTATAATGTAACTCCTTATTTCTTGTTTGCTTGAAGAAAAACAAATCTAAACCTCCCCATATCCTGCTTTATACTACATCTTTTAGTGAAAGAGATGGTTTATTCTTTCAAAACATGCCACACTTTGACACCCTATTTGTCTGAACTCACCACACGTTCACGCATTTCTTCTTACTTTAGAATCCCCTTGTTTTGTTTTATCCCAAACCCATTCAGAAGAGAGCTAGAAAAAAAGCAACACATTTGATGCATTCGTCCCATTTATGCGCTCTTATGTGTTCTCACGTAAAAAGGAGTGATGAAAAAGAAGGTTCAACTACCATAACAGTCCTAAAAATATTTACTTCTTTTAAGAACAACATCTAGGTATTTGTTTCCGGCTTTTTTCTCGAGTCATAACAGTAAACATGGGAAAGTGCCAGTTTTGGTTTATATATCATCAACATAAATAGCAGATGAATGTAAGAAAAAATAATAAAATACTATAAAACAATTTATTGGTATCTATCTACTGTGCACTATTAAGTTTATTTAAGGAGTAAAACTTAATATAAAGTCAGTTTCATACAAGTTAATGTAAAAGTCAAAGTTAAGGAAAGTTATGAAAATAGTTGTATCGAGATAAATATTTTATAGAGAGAAGAGTTGTGTGGAAATTCACTTATTTTTCAGATTTTTTTATGCAATTATATTTTTTCAAACACAAAGCAGATATTAAATGCACATATTCATTTGCGCATCAATTAAAAAAAATTTCTAAGCAATAATCTCTTTCAGGGAATTCATAATAACAAATATAATAACATAATAACATTTTAAAGTGTTCCAAGATGCACCACATGGGCCTGCCTTAGGACACTTTTAAATCTAGCATAAAAGTTATGTTATTGTGAGAAACACAAAAATAACAAATTTAAGCTGTTAATAATTAGCTATTAATTATTTTAAATTGGACATGAAACATATTTTACATTTAAAATTCTTCACTGATTTCCTCACTTCTGTGATAGCATGTATCACTTCATTTTGATGAGTTATTTAATTACTTGTTTTTAATCAAAACTATTTTTTTTACTTATGTGAAGGGCCTACACCTGACACTTTGGATACTAAACTTAATAGGTTTAAAAAAATATTATTTTTCTGCTCTAAAAATGACAATAAATCCATGCATTTTAATCTCAACATAATTATAATAACAAAAATACACTTACAAATTTTAAAAAAGCTTTTTAAACTGCACATGAATTGATGTAAATAATTATATAGAAGCACCAAACATTCTAAAACACGTTGAAGAGTTGATTTTCATGGGAAATTCAGTTAAGTTATAACCATTTAAAACATATTAATTAATTAAAACAAATATTACACATCTTTAAAAATACTTAAATTCAAATTTCTTGTGTATTTTGTCACTTCCTTAACGAAACAATATGCATAAATATTTTATTCAAGAAATAGTCTTAGGTACATCACATTTTGTTAGAATAAATAACTAGCATAAGAAACGTTTTGAAATAAATAATCCCTCATGTTTTCCAATACCAATTTGACTAGATTATCACAAGACTTGAAAAACATAATTTATAACGTTTCTTAGGTAAACAAAATACCTATAAATATTTCAAGAAACAAAATAATGCTTTTAAACTGTGTTCTACATTTTGCCTCAAATATATTATGTACCTAATTCTACATCGCATTGCAAGAGTTAAATTTTCTTTAGTTTTGTGGAACGAGTTTCCATGTGCAACTATGTATGTATAAATTTTTTTTTCTCACATTGAGATTTCTATATTTCCATCTGAGTGTCGACTAAATACTCTCTGAAAGACAAAATTTAAGAAACATGTTTGGAGATTTATTTTAAAATAATAAAACAAATAACTCTTTTGATTATTTCAGAGTTAAACAGTCTTACTCCTCGGACATTCTTTCAAAGATATATTTAATAGTTCGTTGGGATTTGAAAAATTGTAGATGTAGCATTTCAAATTCGTATTATATGCAAGGATTTGTTGTAAAAAGGAGAGATAAACTGTCGACTTTGTTGTGAATTTGTTTTAAAAATTGATTCAAAGGTATTCTTCAGAAAGTCAACCTTATAATGAATTGGGTTAAAATTATAATATATATGGTAACTTTTTTTGTTCGACTCACTTTTATAACATGATTCCAACATTTTTTCCTTCGAAAAATTTTTGAGCCTTTACAATCACAAGTTTTCGAAATCTGAAAAGTTCATTTGATACTTCATATCATTAGTTCCAAATGTTATATTTCAGGAAACATCATTTCGAGCACATGCTAGTATCACATTGTCTGCCAAAATCAGCCTTAAAAAATATTCTAATTCCAGCAGTCTTTTTAAGGTTTGTTTCCATATCTTAATGCGATTTTAACAGCGGAAGTGAACGGTTTCTTTTGTTAACTCTATTCAGGAAAGAAAAACGTTCTGCATCGTTAGAAACATTTTCAGTGTACCAGAACTGAGTTGTGAAAGAACGGGCGGCGAACAAAAGAAATTTTTCTTTATCTGGTACCGGCAGATGGAAATAGCTTTCATAATACTTCTCTTTTAAACTCTATTCAAATTATGTGCAAGAAAATCTGGAACTTTTATTTTGGAACAGAATTTTACATCAATCTGTTAGGTCTGGAATTATCCTTCTTATCTTAAAGTAAAATGTACCCGAGGAATATATTTCTTTGCAGCTTTATACCTGACAGGTAGAATAATTTTGAGCTGAATTCAGAAAGTATGTTTTACTTTTGAAAATGTGGGCTGATCATTTATACGGCGTTATTATTTGGCACAGACTAACTTTAAGAAACTCAAAATCATATCTTAGAGGTATTTCCTTGGAAGGCGATATTATAACAATAACATTTATTATTCGAATATTTTTATGCACTAAACTTTACAAATGGTATTTTTGCTATTTCTTTTGCACAAACGAATTATACCTATTGCCAGTTTAGTTTGATTTCTCGTGCTCGCTTCTCGTTTGAAGTTAGATACCATCTGTTTACATATAATATATCATCCAACAATTTGAATTTCCGTTTATTTTTTAATTAAAGATGCTCTTTTTACCATTTGAATTTGTAATTAAGTTTCCGTTGGTACAACCGTACTTAGATACAACAGTCTCCCCCTAGAAAAAATTTAAAAAGAAAGAAAGAAGTTAAAAGAGGATTTAAATGTTGACAAATAATAAGCATCTTTTATTAGCAAGCATTAAAAGTTATGTCATCAAATCACAAAGCAAAGAACTAAATTTCAATCTACAATACCTCATGAAAAATGCGTTATGGATTGACAGACCCATCTCCGGTAAACGATATAAAAGTAAGCTGTAACAATATCTTCCCAATCTAACTTTTTCCCATTTTTCAAAAGCTCCAATAATATAGGTCATTATTCCAAAGAAAAAAATGTCACTAATAAAATTCCAGGGCCTCCCTCGACAAAGAACGTACGCTGAATAAATTTGTCGTGCGGAGGGCAAAACTGGATTTTTTGGGCCCTCCTCAATCCCAGCAAGTTGCTAATTAGTCTTATCAGCAGCCTTTGCAATGGCAGGGCTCGTTACTGGATCCACTGCTATAAAAAGAGACTGTTGCCAAAAGCCCACATTGTATGGCACAAAGAAAATTTTATTCGTCGATAACATGGGAGTCATCTCGTTAAAATGAATGCATTTTTTTCGTGCACTTTGAAGAATTCATGCTTTTAATTTGGATTAAAAAAAATTCTGTCAGAGATAAAAAGGTTTT
This sequence comes from Tetragnatha montana, assembly GCA_963680715.1. Classification (NCBI taxonomy): domain Eukaryota; kingdom Metazoa; phylum Arthropoda; class Arachnida; order Araneae; family Tetragnathidae; genus Tetragnatha; species Tetragnatha montana. The sequence continues at coordinate 37,348,760 of OY796675.1, forward strand.
GTTCTATATTGCTCTCAAAGGAGATATTTCTTACCGAGGTCGTAGATTTTTATCTCTCTCATTACTACTATGAAGTATTGTGTCAGACGGATGGTACGTGATTAAGTTATTAGAAGTTTTTGACTCTGAGGAACGAAATGCAGAAAGAAAATTAGACTTCAAAGTGTTCAAAAACTTTCAATCTACATGCATTCTGTATAATGCTTAAAATTGTTCCTTTAATTACCTTGCCTTACTTTTTTATTTGAAAACTCTGAGACCGTTACAACTAATACATGGGAAGTAACAAGAACCACCTCACGTTAAAAATTTGAAAACTGAGTTTTGACGCGAAATATTTATTTTAAATTTTTATGGTTATCCTTAATGTGCTGAAAATAGTATATTTTTTTATCACTTTTACTAATCTGTGTTTGAAAATTTTTACTATTCCATATAATCTGTGATGTTATTTTTAGTGGGATAGGCAACGGAAAACCCTATTGACGAAACCATAAACATGAAATTAATAAAACTGTGTTCAATTGATTAATGAAACGTTAAATGAATAAAATGTTACAACACAATAACCGATCCTTAATGTATTGAATATCATTTTTTTAGTTTTTTTATTTACAAAAATCCTTATCTTTCGATCTCACATACGTACAATACAATCTATATATATTTTAGTTAAAAATAAAAGTATGAAAAATTTACGAATACTTCAGTCTATCTATCTAACTAAATATTTCTTAAAACTGAACTCACTCAAACTTTCCAACTAAAAAAAGACTATTTAATAAATTTTTCGAAATAGTATTTGAAATTTAATATTTTAACTTTAATAACCTTCCTTTCACACGAAAACTGTTTCAGGAAAGATTTTTTCATTCATAGAAAGCTAATCAACGATAGCAAAAAAAAAACTTAATCTAAATACACTTTAGAAAACGTAAAACGAGGACTTGAACTGAACTCATTTTGCTTATTATTCAAATGATGTGTTAAAGAATAAAAGGATGAAATAAATTTCCAAAACTCATTACCTTAACGACTTCAGCCATAAACTTTCATCCATTACGAATCATTAGAGAATTAATGATGATATTGACTGTTAATGTGAGTCAAGTGCATCAGATAAAAATGAATGGTAATTTCTTAATAGAATTCTGCCAAATACTTACTCTCGGAATGAAAACTATTACTATAATTAAAATACTCTTGCCAACTTCTAGCTGCGTAGTTTCATAGGGCTAACATCATTTTTAGAACTATTAGAAAACTTCTTTATCAATGGATAACTTGTTACTATATTTATTAAATTAATAAGTAAACTCTTAAAAGTATCAAGTTAAGAAGATATTTTTTACGATTTTACTTATTTGAACCTTTAATAGCGATGACTCAGAAAATCTTACTTTACTTCTTCCACTAATCTACTATTGATTGGTTCAGGAATTCAATGATATCATTTCAAATATATTAAATCAAATGAATGAAGTTAAAGTACAATGTATGTTTTTATCTATCCTCGTATTCAAACATCAATATTAAATTCAAAAACAATGGCTTCACAAAACCGAATTTTTATACAATAAAGATAATAATAATTGCTCTAGCAGTTTGAACAATTTGATATAAAATAAAAATGTTCAAATATTAGGTATAGTTTGAAAATCAAATAAAATTCCGTTATGTCCTTATGATAATTGCTTTCATCTTTGCTCTTTTAATATATTTTCTCACAGATTAAAAAATTTTTAAAAACATCATTTTTTGTCTAAAGTTGGTATGAATTAAAACTGCATATAAAGTTAAAAGGGCTGATACACTCTCGGATATTTTCTTTAAGAAAAATTTTTTTTAAGAGATTTATAGTTTTAAATAGAAAAAAAATAATCACACAACCAGTTCATTATTTCTAGAAGAACTCTACTACTAAACCTTATAAAAACATACGCACATTGGATTATCTTAAGGTAAGATAATAATTAAAAAATATTACTCAGATACTTGAATTATTGAATTTTAAAAGGGGTTCTAGTTCCAGTTCTGACCCTTAAAGTTTCAAGGGGTCCTCTTCTTTTTTTGAATCTACCCATGCAATAGACATAAAAACCCAAAATAAGAATGGCTTCCTATTAGCATTTTAGGATTATAATTTCTTTTCATAAAATGCTAAGTGCATTGAAGTTATAAGCAAGTTTCTCAGTTAGCCTAGTATGTGTGACACCTAGAATAAATATTCAAAAGAGACATTAAATATTTTTTTTAAATAAGTGATGAGATAATTAAGTAAATTAAGTATTGAGATTTAAAATAAGTATTTTTTTTTCAAATCCATGGTAGATTCTGACGACCTTTTTATTGCTGAGTTATAAATTCTCCACTTCTCTACAAATCTACAGCGGAAAACATCGAAAGCTCTATCTTCTATTTTCGCAAAGACACCCAATCCCATTTCTACCCTAAGAGCCATTTCTATTTCCCATTAAACAAAAAAATACCCAGCCCAACCTTGTACCAATCCATAATCACGTTCAAAACTCTGGATAAATGTGGCATTACACTGCAGGAAATATTTGAGCTATGCATTGTGCTGGAAGCATCTTCTGTAATTCCATTCCTGCTCGTCTCAGGGTATACATTATGGAATGGGAAGGGTGTTCGAAAATTCTATTTTCGAACGAACTAACAGCGATAGTTCTATTCCGCTCAAAACGCCTGGGAGCGAACAGTGGGTGTAAGAAGGGATGTAAAAAGGTATTAAGAAAGCGGTTTTAGCGATTCTGCGGAGGCTTTCCTTTCTCCTGACATCGATTTCCTGGAAAGAAAGTTGACGAATTCAATGGCTCTTACCTTCGATAATCTGGGAATCTGAAGTCTTTTGACAGCTTCTTTTCATCTGATGTTCTTCGGGGGAGGCTCCAAAAGGTGTACAAACGTTTATTGTCGCATTTTCTGAGGGATTTTGAAAAAATGAAAAGGGAAATGTTTAAAAATTTGACAAGTTGCAGAGCTTATAAGTTTTAAGGAAAACACAAAAACACTCAAGACATTTTTTTACTATAATATATTTTTAAAGAATGGCAAAATACTTGATCTTTTTTGGACTCATTGAAAGAAAAGACATAAATCATTGAGTTTTGACCATTCTTCATACCTTACTTAATTTCAAATCATTTACCATATAGAATATGATCAATTTTAATTAAAAATTTGTTTTGTCACATGTAAGTGGCGTAAAGTAATATTAAATATATCTGAGTAAAGGTTCGTGCATTTAAAGTGCGTGGCAAGAAGTTCGTCAGCTGAGTAGAATTAACTTTTCTAGGACTATTATTTACTTCTTTTATACACAGCGCATTCTTTGGTCTAAAAGTCTACAAATCGCAGCTTAAAATACTTGTCATGCATTTCAAAGTTTCAATTGTTTTAGTAGAGAAATATTGTGAAGCTGGAATCTAAGGCTAAGGCCTGTAAGAAGGCTAATGATATAAAGTCTATCGGACATTTATTTTCCATTAAAATATGTAAATTTCACGCATTTTGTAGAAACGAAGTAAAACATACAATGTTTCTCCAATGATGGTCACCTCTATAATATTTTGTTTAGACTAGGGGTAAGAGCAAAACTAGACAAGAGATTGCATATAGTGTTGTATAAATGTAAGTGATTATATCACCAAGTCGAGAAGTGTGAACTTTGTTTCATTCCCTACATACGCTCATACAATCAGCTATAAAATTAGAAAACCCCCCATTACCCTACCATATCTCCATTCTTCTTAACGAACATCTGGATCAGAAAGCGACAAAAAAAAAACCGGCCCTCGAAACACACCCATTCTAGCATCCGCCGAATCAGAAACAACACCGAATCCCCTGGCCCCAGCAATCCCTTCTGCTTAATATTCTTTCATACTCCCTCATAATTGTTCGGGACGTAATTGTTGTTGCGGTGGGCTCGTCCCCTCGCAGCCGAGAGTGGAGTTGACAGCGATATCCGCTCCCTCCCTCGCAGTGGTTTCGCTCCCTGGAATAATGTATTTCCCTGGAGTTTCGCCCCTTCCATTTGGGTTCTTGTGATTCGGTCCCTGGTGTTTTGTCGGGCTGCTCGAATCGGCGTTTTACAACTGGAAGAGGTGTTGCTTATCTGTCTGATCGGTCTTGACGTTTCGGCTTGTTAGATTCATACTTTATGATGAAAAGGTTTGCGGGAATTTAAACTGGTGGGTGGACTGCAATAATAACTTTATTGTATAGATATTTAATGCTGTGAACATTCAATTTGATGTGGTTTAATGGCGGGGTAATTAAAATAAATGAATATGGAATAATAAAAAGAATCTTTGGAGCCATACTATACGAATATAACTCATAGAGAGAAAGGTACAACCATGAAATAGAAAGACTGATAAAAGGAAAAAGTATTATATATGATATATTAAAGCTAAGATAATACAGTGGATAGGACTTATAGAAAGAATGAAGGCAACGGGCATGTGCAAAAAAATTATGAGTGAAAAGTTGTATAGCAATAGGAAACGAGGATGACCTAAACTAAGATGGTTGGACCAAGTTGATGAAGACCTAGACAAAATGAAAATAAAAAATTGAAAAAGGAAATCAGGAGAGAGAGCAACGTGGCATTCTATTGTCGAGAAAGCCAAAGCCTAACGAGGGCTGTTGGAGAGAAAGATAGAATTAAAATAAATGTACGTTAATTTTATTAATGCAAGTGCAATTTATACATTAGTAGAAGCATCATTTATTTATTGTTTTGAAATGAAGTATACAGAAGAATGTAATGAAAGTACTACTTCTTTTCAGCTACGTTATTTGCTTTAAAAATAAAATATTAAAAGACTTTCAAAGTTATTAAATCCAAATACATATTGTTTTATATAGTCTCAATAATCTATAATTACTTTTTTCGGCTAAATAAATAGTAATCTACTAAAATAAATTCTTGTAAGTTATCTTAGTAATTGAAAAGCATTCTGTTAAATAATTTCAAGTGTGTGGAAAAATCTATCCGAATAAAGCTGCCTGATTTTTAGTTCTGAGTCTTAATTAAAATACTTAATGGAAATCATTTACTTTTTGTCTCATTTTAATACAAGCCAAAATATTCATACCCATTAAACAAAACTTTTATGTTTAAAATGAATAAAGATGGATAATTAAGTCAATATTTTCTTTCGTTTTCCCATGAACATTACTTTTTCTCTAAATCTCCTATCATATAATACTTTATTTCAAATTTTACTATAAAAAACAGTTTGCAACTCTTTTTCTTTTATATTATTGATTTTAACACAAACCAAAAGCATGTAACTTTCTGTTTCAACAACTGAGATTCTGCAACACTAAAAACATGGGATCAAAGGCAAGGTAAAAGTATGAGTTCTAACTAATAAATGTAATAAATTTAAAACATTCCTTACTTAAAAATTACTGAGCTTTCTTTTAGAATTATTCTATAAGTAGAACTTCAATGAAACACCACAACCACGCTTTTTTACGCTTTTTAAGATATTATATAAGGAACAAAATTCTTCTTTCAGAGATCTTATAAAGCGCAGTACCCAGTCTTTAATACCACCTACGAACCATTTATACTTTACTTTGACAGACAGGGCAACACATTGAAGCGACACTCCTGCTTTTAGCTTCTTGAAAAAGAGAGGAAAAGCTGAAAAATAAATCTGTGAAATGCGTCAGAAAAGGTGTATTTGCTTACACCATCAAATTCTAGGTTTCTTGTCAGAGTAGAAAAGGAAGATGGACTAATTCTAAGCTGTGATAAACAAACATTCTCTTTTAACTTCCATAAACTCAAAAAGCTTCTTATAAACCTTTATGTTTCTCTTTTATATGTATCACAATGGAAATGGTGTGATTATTTAAAGGTGTTTACTTAGGATAAAATTTAGTTAAAATATTTCTCTTTTATATTTTAGTTACCTAAATATATTTTAAAATTGCCAATTCAAAATTTTTTAAAGTGATTTAATATTAGGTACTAACTACTACTAGTTTTAAGTATGCCTTTTAATAACTAGATAACTTTTTTTAAGTTTTCTATAAATTTGACTTTTAAATGTCATTACATTAATTTTAATTTAACTAATTTAAGTAGCGTAACCAAAATATTTATAATTAAATCTGAATTTTTACAAATTAATATCCTAAACTAATTGTAAAATAACTTTCAGTGCATTTACAAGTTAAAATCTTTTCTTATAAATGCTTAGTTACTAAAAAAAGGTATCAGCAATAAAAAATCTCAAGAATAGTTTGGATTTTAATGCATTTTTATCTGAAAAAGTATTTATGCAAGTAATGGTTAAAGTTTTGTAGCTTTTATAATTGAATTACGTTTCATTATTATACAGTAATTAACAAAATGAACTTTTCCTTAGAAAATCTTTAATTTTTTAGTTTAAAGCAAGTGTTCTAAATTATTTTTAAGGTATATGCATATGTGGATATATTGCAAATAAAACTTCGTTTAAGACCTGCAACACGAATTGTAAAGAAATGTTTCAAAAGTTGTTAAACAGACAAAGCGTGATCATTTTCAGTCCTTCTAAAGTACCCAAGCCCTTCTCGTTCGGCATTTTTCTTCCCTAAATCCTTAAAACATTTTCTATCCCAGAATACGAGTTTTCAAGAAAGTGGGGTGTTTTGAAAAGAGTTTTGCAACTACACCATTTAAAAAAAAAACGGAACACAAAACAGAAAAAAATTCTCAGGACATTAGCTTCAAATTGCGTCGAAAATGTGGATCTCAGGGCTGTTGGAGAAGGTATGCAGTCGGAAAAGGAAAAAGACCTTTCGAAAAATCGATACATTAAATGGAGGATTAAATTGAAAAGGTTAGGTGATGTTTTCTTGCTCAGCTTGTTTCATGGCACTTTCTGAAACAGAACTATTAATCTGCGACCAATATGCATCAAGTTCAGAAATGGTCCTTTATGCTTTCTGCTTCTTTAGAATTGGAGGAAGAATATTTTTTATTTGTTAACGGTTATATTTAGTACTAAATGTAGCTTGAAGTTTTTCAGAAATCTTTACACTGAGTTTATTGGTTTCCGGGTTCTGAAAGAAAAAAGGTGTTTTGAGTGGATGGGTATTAAATGTTAACCGATACTGATTATCCATCTCAATATGGTACTCCATTTTTACGTGTAGCTGTCTTTTTCTCCTCCATTAGAGTCTAGTTTCAACTATAACAACTTTGTAACAAATTTCTATGCATAGCTACAGTTCTCATTTAACACAATGGAATTCCTTTTTAAATAGCTTGCTTAACTTTAACTTTCAAATAACCCAATTAAAACTAGTACGTTCCTCGTTATAATCATTATTTAGTTGCTACGTATATAGATTATTTATTTATTTATTAAACGTAAGTTGCTTTAAGTTTAGAAATTTTAAATTGCATGAAATTATGGGAAATTCTCATAAACATTATTTTTCAGCAGTTTTCGAAATAATAAAGGTTAAATTATAATATATATATAAAGCTCTTATGTAATAAGAATGTTGGATAAAAAGTAAGAAAGGTTTGTTATTATTAATAAAAGGAAAAACTTTTGAATGTTGCTATATTCGATAAATATAGTGAAGAGTGAAGATTTTGAATTGAATAGATTGTCTTTTAATAAAAAAAGGTTATAAAATCATTGAAAGGGTTATCACAAATTAAAGTTCATTAATTTCATTCATTCTAGTAGTTAATTAGTTAATAATATTCGTTTCTAAGAAGTATCTTAGATAAGTTAATAGACAATCTCATAAATCTTCAATCCTAATGAAAAAAAAATCACTGATATTCGTTTGATACACTCAAAATGTAACACTAAATTAAATACCTAAATATACGGAAGTTACCTACACTAAGATGGGCGGGAAGGAAGATCAAAAAGATGTTTTCAGTAAGAAGCTTACGTTTTATTAAATTTCAATTGAGTTTTTTTGTGAAAGTTAATTTGAATAAAACAACTCGGTGTCTATTGTGCTGCGCTTTTATGATAATCTTTAATTAGGAAGACTTCCTCCTTGATAATCAAGGGTGTATATAGTAGACTTATTAAGTATGTGTGCTGAAAGTTTGAGAGTTGAATAATTTATTTTATGTGTTTGAAAGCTCAATCTTCTTGTGATTCTCTCTTCAATCAATTATGTAAACATTTTCTGAGATTTCACTCATCTTCACACGTTAAATTTTCAAAGAATACTAATTGCTTCATTTGCACTTACTTAAACTTGTCTGAGTTTAGATCCCTTTTATGTCAATTTATAACATTCCGAAATTGAGATCAAAGTATTAAAGTACCTTATTATAGACTCTGATGTATTTATTACTGGTGCATATGCACTTAAAGACTTAACTGATCTTGATTTGCTAGAAAGTTGAATGAATAAGTTAATTAAATGTATTACTGAGCCATAAATAGAATGTTTCAATGTGTTATACGTATGTAATTTCAGATAATATTCCTCTTATGCATGTGTTTTATGCCTAGAAAAAATACTCACAGTTCACTAACAGGTGTAGGAAAAATCAAGATTCCTAAGTGTATATTAAAATATTTCGGAATATTTCATGTATTAATACTTAAAAAAATATAGGTATTTTATTATTTTTGAGTTGTCAATCTTTATCTTTCATCATCTACAACTTTATTAATTAAGTACCTAAATATTAAAATTAACTATTTAATTCACGTTAATAATTGACATACTTTAAACCCCAACAAGAAAATGCATATTTTAATGCAGAATTGTACAATAAATTTGAGAAAAATAAAAGAAAAGAAATTTTAAACATCCTGCATTTTAACCATCCAAAATCTTAGTTTAAAAGAGACACGCTTTCTCTTTCGGTACAGACTGTATTTCTATTTTATAATCTTGAGTAAGAACTTACTTCATCTGTTGCAATACCTATATTTCCCAAGAAAAGGGACCTAATATTCCAGCATAGATATTTTTGGATTAAAATCTGCAACTGCTCGTTTCTCCGAATTTACCCTACATTTTCAGAGGCGCCTACAAAATATTATATTACTAAAGAATCGCAGAAAAGAATCTGCGCTTCCAGAGCTCCCGGTACTTTTAAATGTAGAAAATCCCTTCAATAGAAAAGGAAAACAACTCGTGCGATATTCGCTTTGAAGTTTTTATAAGTGCGCGCAGTTTTAGAATCGAAATGCACACCCTACCCTTTACCACAAAAGAATTTTGCTTCGAAAGAAGTAAATATTTCTTCAAAGCTATCGAAGTTTGTTCAGATATTACCTCCCTGCGTAAGAAAATTTTTCAATTACTTCCATTCTTTCTTTTTTTATTATTTGAACGCATGAAATGCAAATAAAAAGATGTCTGCAGCTTTCTCGAAGAAAATTATACCTAGCTACTGCCAAAAATGTTTTCTTAAAATGTGAATATCACATAAAGGTTTTGTTGGGGTTTTATCAGTTTTTGATCCTTTGGGGCAATATAGACTTATTAGCAAACAAATAAACTTACACCATCAAAGGGATATTTTATCCGACATTAAAAGTTTTTAAAAGCATTGAAATATCTGTTTGGGGAATTGGGTAAGTTTAATATCTTAAAATGTGTCTGATTTCCATTTAAAACGAGGCTCATTATTTATTTCGGTTACTATCAATTTTAAAAATCATATGTTTCGAAGTTGCTTCAAATAAGCATCTAATTGGTCTTTTGAGATTTAAAATTGAAAGAGAGTTTTCTAACAAGTTTAGAATATGAATGTTTACCTCGAAGTTTTCATTTTCAAGTTTTTGAAACAAAGTGATCAAATAATAAAAGAATTCTAAAGCAAATTAATTAATTAAAAATTATTTTTACATAGCATAAGGTTGTTTATGTACGCGTTAAATAATTTGGAAATTCCATTTTTATCATAAGAATTTATTTTATAAGAGTTCATCTTTTGATGTTAATTCATTTGCTAAACCTTAAAAATTTATGAAATTATAACTAGTGCGTTTGAAGGTTAAATACATATAGAACCTTTAAATTATTTCAGCTATCTCTGAACTCAAAATCAAAGACTTCACGTAGTATTTTACAAAAATAATAAATCAAATCTATGTAGAAATGTTTATATTGGCCTATAAAATATTCCTAAAAATAAACACCCTATATACAACATTTAACTGGCGTACTATCTTAACAAAAGAAATTAGAGTAAGAGTCAGTTATTATGCGAAACAAAATATAATTCATAACTTATTTGTTTGATAATACATATGAAGACATTGTCTATATACTGTGTCATATTATTAAACTTTTCAACCCTCGCGAAAAGCAATCGGTTACTAAAAGAAGTCACTCTATTCTATTTTTAAATTCCAGTATAATTTAAAATATAAAATAGATGAAATAGAATAAAATAGGACAGAAAAAGAATAGAATCGGAAACATCATAAATCTCGATATGCTAAGTAAAGCAACATTCGGATACAACTAAATAATGTAGTACATAATGGAAAGGGGAAACAGTGTTATGATGAAATGAAATGAGGTTAAATTACTATACTGAAGATTGGAGAACTCAAATGAAAAAAAATTCCAATATCTACTATAACAATGTTCATAAGTCATAGAAAAAAAATGTTCCATTTCAACTAACACCAAAAAGCTGTAAGTTCGTACACGAGTAACATGCGTGGGAAACTTTCTCACAAACATAGCACTCTGAAAATTCCACGAACGAACGAAATAAATCCTTATCCTCCACTCCAACCAAAACCCCTAATTTAATTCCAAACTAACTCTGAATAAATTCCCTGACCACCCCAATCCAATACACCATCGACCGTATACATTAATAGCCCAAATGACCCCTCAAAATTCTATTTCACCAGACAAGCATAAACTCCACGTGCCATCTGAGGTTGAAATCCAAAACTCCCCATTAGATGTGGATGACATCCAAGGCCTCAACCAGCATGTTTATACAGGTACTAAATCCCATTGGTAATTGAGTAAGTTCTACGACATAACAAACTCTTCCCTAAATTTTCCATTAGGAATGAGGGGAAATTTGCATACTCCGTTGTCTCTAACACCCTCGGAATTTTCGTCCCCCGTCATCTCGTTCTAATCTCCAGGACGTGGTAATGGTCCCTCGGAGCAAGGGACCCTAGACCTTACTTCAAGTTCACCTTCCGCGGTGCAATCAGATGCTAATTGGGGCACGTATAATATCGTCTTTCGAATAATTGAGGCAATTAAAATTTCCGGATTTCTCCGGGCGTTGCCCCGTTCCCGGAGCCACAGGTTTTGAGAGGACGGATTTAGCGTTATTCTTATGGGGTGGCTGGGCTATCGAGTTTCGTTTAAGCTTGGGGGTGACAGTTATTCGCGAGGATTTTGAATGAGGGGATAATGAAAGGTTTAATTGCGAAGAAGAGGGAAATCGATTGAAAGGAGAAATATTCGAATGGATAATTTTAGTTCAATTTAAAGTTGAGAAATAAATCGATAGTTCTTTTTTAATTCGAGTCATTCTCTTAGTGGATTAACAGACATATTCCCAGCCGTCAATGTCAACCAGCAGCTAAAAAAAGATAAATTAGCTCTTTGCTGATTTTAATTGGTGGAATCCTTTTAAGATTTTTTTTAGAGCTAAAAGTTGTTATTTTAATAGAGCTTTTTAGGCTGAATTCTTCAAATGTATCCTACATTACAGAAATAGATTTTTTCCATCACCTATGATTCTATTTTGACACGCATGTAAATTGGGATAATTTAATTACTTGGTATATTTACTAATTTATAAACACATACAGAAAAGATAGGTGTAGTTTTTATGTACACTCATACTAACTATGTAAAAATATAAACATAAAACTCATTCAAAATATTTCATAAACATCACTAATCCCTAAACAAATCTATAAACATTTTATTAAGCAATTATTAAAATTTGTAATTTTTTTTTCAAAACTCTTGGCAATAGAAATATTCTGATTTCAGATTTGATTTAGCCGTGAAAAATAGTTTTGGAAACACAACACAGGTCCTATGGGTAAAAGATTGTTTACCAGAGTTTTAATAAATTTAACCGTCTATTTTTTAACAGTCTCAGGCTTTATTTTTAAGGATATGTGTCGGGAAGCATGAAGAATTGAGGTTTCTCAGTTGTACTTCCTTATTTTAAAAAAGATTACTTATAAATTTTATCACAAAAAGAATGAAAGACTTGAAAGGTTTTATAACATTCTTAAAAAAGATTTTAGCTAATTAAGTTTTTATTAGAAATTTAAAACTAAAAAAATATTTAATTATATTAAATGGATAACAGCAACCAAAATACTAGATATTTTGAAATACTAACTAACATTTTTGATAACAGAAATGACATAATTTTTTGCTTATTTATCTCCGTTTTAATTTAATTTGTAAAGAATGGAATAACATCTTAATATAAATATTTCAACCCTCAAACATAAAAATATTTTACATAACTCACTCAATGAAGGAACCAATTTAAACCTGTCGTTAACACAGTCCTTGTTATTAATTATTTTCCGTTAGCTTTGGTACTTAAAGTTAATTGAAGTACCATCGTTATTACACAAACATATGCATTAAAAATGCGTAACTATTAATGAAACAATCCGAAAACTAACTCAAACTGACTCCCAGCAATTTTTTAAGCATCCTACAATCTATTAAAACAGCTCACTCTATCCACACTTCTAAATAAGGCTCATTTAAAAAGGTGGCTTATTACGACTTACACAGTTTTAATTTGCTGCATAAATTATAAAATTTCCTAATCTCAGAAACCCATAAAAACATCTTTGTCGTAATTTCTAAAGCCTGCACTTATAGTTGAACACCCATTAATCAGACAAAAGGAAGCATTTGGGCAAAAGGACAAGATTCTAGAAATTCATTTCCCGTGGTAATTGGTTTCCTTTGGCAAATTTTTGTATTCAGTTGGGCTTTCATTTGCTTTCATTAACGATCTAATGAACACGGAATCCACCTTCCAAATTTGAGGCTTTCATATGAACCAACGTTGAAAAAAAAATCTCGCCTAAATTAGAAAAATATTCTTAATGAGACAGAGAATTCCGACTGTGGACTGAGTCGGAATGACTTTTTAAAATAAGAGCGGTTCTGGAGATGTACACTTAACTAATTAGAGAAATCAATGAATAAATTCCAGAGCAGGAAACAAAGCTGAGTAATGAATTATCCTCTTTCAAACGTATCCGAAAGAGGTTTATGGTTCTTTGGGTGGATGGCTCTTCTCTCTATTGAGTGATATGCTTCGATCATATCCTTTTAAGCTATTCACTCTTTTTCTAATGCGGGAAGATAAATAATTTCAAAACTATGGAAGGACATTTTTAATCAATCAACTATTCTTTTTAAACAATGTACAAATTGAATATTTATCGACAAAGTAAAGATTCTTTAGCAAAGTGAAGTTCTCGACAAAGTAAAGAACCTTTTATGTTATATAATTCTAAAAAAATTTTTGTTTCTATATAAATTGGTGATACTTAAAGTTATCGTTGAGTTATTCATGTTTTCATAAGCATTACTCATGTTTTAAGTTACTAAAAATCTATCATTAGGCTGGGCGCGCACGAGTGACTAAAGTCACGGCGACCAGGATTACTAGTATCAAAAATATCATTAGAAAACAATAGAGCATTTTCAATCACAAGACTTTACCTAACAACAGCCTTAGCAACGTTGTTTTTATCCTCCAGTGATGTCATGTGCGAATGCTTCTATTGGATGCTTCTATTTCCCGCCCCTAACAACAGCCTTAGCAACGTTGTTTTTGTCTTTGTCACCGTGACAAAAGTCGCCCGTGCGCGCTCGCCCTTATAGATAAAAAGAAGGAAAACCACTCGTCTAGATGAATCCAAGCTAAGAATATGTTTTACACAATAGTTCGCATTAACAAATTTGGATAACATAAAACAATAAAAAGCGATAAATAAAATAAAATAACAAATAAATACGGATTTGAAATGCTATATCTATTAAGCCTTCTAGATATAAAAAGCTAATAACTTAATTAATAATTGATTAATAACTAGTGCCTCCAGAATGGATAAATAATATAAAGCTAACTTTTTTTTACCTGTGCTACAATGAATATCTTTAGGTAAAATTAATTCATTCATTTCGATTATCCAAACGGTTTATCATTGGTTTTATCAGTTACTCGGAATATTACTCAATTAATATAACATTCCTAAGAAAGAAATAAAAGTATAATTTATCGTGATATTCCTTATTCTTGAGACCCCTTCATAAAAAAAGGAGTAAAACCCTTTCTCCTTGTTTTCACGAGGTATTTAGTACCCAAGTCATATAAATTTAATTTGCATTCTTTGCAGAAATTTCATTTCCTCAACAGAACTTTGCGGAAAAGAGAATAGAGTGCGTCAGTGGTAGAGCCTTATTTCAATATTTTATTTCTCAACTTAATTTGGAAAGACTATACTATCGACTTTTACGATCCTGAGGTGGATATATGTCATCGGGCTTTCTGAATTTATGACTGGAAACAGAGAGTAAAAAAGAAAGCTCGTGACAAAGAGTAAACCTTTTGATTCAGCAGTAAATCATATAAAAAAAAGTTAAGAGACGTTTGTATTCTTGAATATTTTTGGGTTAACGCTAACTTTATTAAATATTCTTTAGGGTGTTAGCTCTTGGTTTTAAAGAGAAAATTGTACATATAAAAATATTCTATATATTTCTACTATAAAAATTTTCTCTTTTATGTAAACTATTCTAAACTTAGTTTATTTTGTTTTCAAAAAAAAAAAATGAAGCAGTTTTTGGCATCTGTTCAGGTGAGAAAATCCGCTTGGAATATAATGATTCGATAAAAGTTTTGAACATCCTGTGTGGATATAGTTGGTTACAGGAGATAAATTTTTAGTAAAGTATTAAATATTTACTAAAGTTTGTAGTACTACGTTGTAAAATATGTAACTTACTCGTTTAAAAAACACAATCATAAATTATAAAGTCGATATTGCTATTCCAGGTAAGGGGGAAACGGGGCGATTTGATAAAAGAGGAACATTGATACACTTTTCAATACTTCAAAAAGAATTATTGAAAGAAAAAGCTAAATTTGCGTTGAAAACTTAAATAAACTAAGCGAGAAACTTAATTCACTGAGTCTAAACCGATCATTTTTGTTTTATTATTTGAATTTTAAAAAGGTGAATCTACATTTCACATGTTTTATAATACAGAACCAATAATTCAGAGTGATAGGGAGTTGCTGATACAGAAAAGTAAATATATTTAACTTCATAGAACTTTAAAAATAAACTAATAAGCTCTACACGTGAAAGACCGGGTATATCAGCTAGTGTGCTTTAAGCAGTGTAATTATATAACATTTAAAGTAAAACAACCTGTTATGGTTTAATATTTCCGTAATTTAATTCTTTTTTGACATTTCTGACGGTATAAAGTATCTTAAAATTCAAAAGAAGACAAAAAAACGACAAAAAGGATAAAAAAAAAACAGAAAAATGCAACAAAAATTAACCAAATTATTCTGAAGCTTGTTTTTTTAAAGTAAAAAATGATAGTTCTTTGCAATTTAAAATATATTTACCCTATTATAAGAGCAATAGGCAAGTTTTACGCATGGGGTCTATTAGACCCCAAGAGGGGGAATATGTGAAAAAAAAATTAACTTGGTAGGAAGGTTAAAATAAATGTGTTTGAGGAAAAATATCCAATCGGGCAAATTGATTCACTTAATACCACCAAAAATCCATTTTATCTTCCTTTCACAGATCCTCGCCAAAACAGTTTAAAACTCTTAATTCTGACATTCTAACTTCGAAAACTCCCCTCTACATTGCACGAGACAATCCCGATAAATACCCGAAGACACCTCCTCGAGATCATTGACGCAATAAACTGAGTGAACACTTCCCCCCAGAGTCGCCAAACTATCATATTCTGGCGGAAAGATCATTAGAACGACCCATTCCTTCCCGATCCACTTTAAGATCGGCCTTCCACGGGACAGAAATTGCGCGAGATCCGCGCTTCCTGTGGATTTTCCTCGAGTCATTCCACCCGCACTTATCTTCCCTTCTAGGTAAATAAACAGTGCGTGTTATGGGGGGAGTCTTGCTGGGGCCACTCAATGCTCGTTCAATCGAAAGGGGTAATTTTAAATAGTGTCTGTGGATTGGGGGGTCCGGTTTTCGTAGTCGTGGTGGGTTGGAAACCTGTGGAAAGATGTCATCTAGAATTCTCCCAAATTATGAGAAGCTCCCTTGCCCTTGTGCGACATTGCACCAAAACTCAATGAAGCTAATCGTTGGATTTTTTTTTATAGATTATATGATATACTTGACATAGTTTTATACCTATAAATGAAAATACTCCCTAACTTTAATACATAGTCACTCCAGAAAGTATTCGTACATCCAACAAATTTGCACTGGTACATTGTCTGTCTATCACAAGATGAGCTCTGGCCTAGTTGCCTAGTTGTGGTAGTTGCTATAGAAACAATGTTAAACGAATGGATGTAAGAAATGTAACGAAAACTATCAGCAGTAGAATTAAGTCCTTTTTCAACTACATTTTTACGTATGAGATTTTGTACAGCTCCCGCAACAAAAAACGTTACAGTGGACTTGGCGGGTGAACCACTTGGGTTATGAAGATAAGTAAGTGTCATTTTTCATGTTAAGAAGTATTCTTTAAACGATAAAAATTTCGAGTTCATAGGGGTCGTCTTCATATTAAACGAAACACTAATTTTTTATTTTCCTATGGGTGACCCTCAATTATTATGCGTTTTTCTGAAAGAGCATCCCCATAAACCCCCAAATACCAAGTTTCATCCACATCGGACGGTAAATTAAGCTTTTACGTTTTGGGGGTCGTCTCCAGAGTCAGAAGGATAAATTTTCTGTCTCTGTTTTAAGACACTTTTACTCATCACTTTAATATTTATTGAAAAATTTATAAGTAATTTTTTGAAATTTAATATCAAATTTGCGTTTTAATTTAAGTTATGGTGATTAAAATAAGACGACTGTTTCCAGAAAGAGCATTCGCCGGTTTGCATTTGGCAGTGGTATACGGTCCCTTAAAGAGTGGGAATTTAGTTTAATTCGGTTTTTTCCAAAACTATTAAATGAAATCGACTGAAATTTTGGTTTTCCCTCATAAAATTACTACCAGAATCGATTACCATAAAAATATTACAAGATTTTAAAATTTTATTTTTGGGTCAAAATTAGATGTTAATTATCTATCTATTAACCATTAAATATCGCTACAAAAGCATAATTATTTTGTTTGGGGTCACAAATTTTATCGAAATTCAAAGTTTCATATTTTTACGCCGAAAACATTTTGACAAATTTCACATTGAATGGTTGACATTTTAAAAATATTTTATGCTTCTATTTGGATACTTAGATGGATGAAACTTGGTATTTGGGGGTTTATGGGGATGCTCTTTCAGAAAAACGCATAATAATTGGGGGTCCCCATAGGAAAAACAAAAATTAGTGTTTAGTTTAATATGAAGACGACCCCTTAAGGACTCGAAATTATTTTCATTTAAAGAATATTTCATGACCAGAAAAATGACACCTTATTTGTCTTCCTAACCCAAGTGGTTCGCCCGCAGAGTCCACTGTAACGTTTTTTGTTGCGGGAGCTGTACCTCGTCACCCTTCTTTCGAATTACGAATTAGCTTTAAAGAAATTAAATTTAAAATTTTCGATTTTTTTGGGGAAAAAAATTTGTTTTTGTTTATATAAAAGAATAACTAAGGCCAGGTGGAGTAAAATGGACATAGCGGGCTAAAATGGATGTAAGTATTTTGACAGTTTATATTCATTTTTAATGGCTTGCTGATTTATCCTTGAGCCTCAATAAAAATCAGCATACCAAAAACCATTAAATTTATATAAACATAAACTGTTTAAATTCCCTGTATTCATTTTACCCCGCTATAACACTTTTACCCCACCTGATCCTATTCTTGCTAGAATTGCGAATTTACACTCCATACATACTACTCTTATTTTTTTTTACAAAAAAAGAACACAATTAGTTTTAGAATAATTTATTTTCATAGTTTAAATTATTTCTTCTTGATCAGGCTATTCACCTGATAATTATTTACGATAAAAGACAAGTTTTGTGGGCATTGGGAATTTGAGTTTTCGGACAAATGAACAGATCTCAAAATACCCAAGTGATCATTCATGAATGCACTATATAGTTATAGAAGAAAATAAACAAATCTATCTATGCAAACATATCAGATAACTCAGAGAAACAATCTTAAGAGAGATAAAAATGCATTTAAAGCCCTTTATGGCCACTATCGTAAAAGAAAGGGCGTTATACGATTTATGTCTCATTTTGCTGTTTATGGTTATATCTTGCTTATGCTTATTATTTGCTTTATGTAACATCGATATTTATGATAATTTGTGTTGTTTTCATGAACTAGGTTTTTTTTTTATTGTGTTACTATGTATCAATGGTTTGAAGAAAAAATATTTTTGCAGTTCTTGACAGAGATTTGTCTCTTATATTGGTGTAAATCATATTAACAAGCAAATTTGAATGAAATGTAAATTTTAGTTGAATATGTTTACTAAAATTGTATCAGTCAAATTCCATACACCTTTTGTTTTAAAAAGTAAAGTGAAATATTATTATATTGTTTAAATTTTGTTCATGTTGGAAAGTAAACCATTTTTACAAGTTATGCATAACTTTTCTAAATTATCAACCCTCCTATATTAATTGTGGTTTTTAAAGACATAGGGAAGACTGGGGACAATAGTAACATGGGGCAATTGTAACACTTCGAATTCCTAGAAAAGTGTAGATGCCAAGCTGCTACAATGATTACAGTGTGTGCAGGGCTTGTAAACAAATAATGTCCGAGAGTGCCAAGACTGGCAGTTGAGGTATAGCAGTGTACTTGAGAAAAGAGTGTTTTTCGAGCATAAAAGTAAATTTTTACTTTTGAGTTAAATTCTTTCTCCTGCACTACAGGTATGTAGCACAAAATAACTTTTTTTACAAAATGAACCTACATTTATCATAGTTATATTCTGTTTAGTTTTATATTGTTTTTAGTTTCTTTGAAAACGAGGGTTGAATTAAAAATGGACACTTGGGGTCAAATGTAACACTAATTCGGGGACGATTGTAACATGTGAAAATTGACTTTTGGATGCCGAGATCTCGTACAAGGACAACTAAAGGAGTCAGATTAGTCAGGAGAGAATGGAGTCAGCGGCTGCTGAGGTTTGGGAGTCTGGAAAGTCAGTGAAGTGTTTGTGAGCACGGTATTTGTTATGGGCCGTTATACAGATTCTGTCAGAAAAAATGAAATCCCTAAAGTGGGTTATAATTAATTTATAAATTGTCACCAGCAATCACCTGTATCACCTACACAATCTCTTAATAAAAGAGAACCAAATTCACTGCCATCACCACAAATATCAAAATGCTCACCACAGGCTGTTCAGCCAACACCAAAAGGTGGTACAAAATCACAATTCAACTATAAAAAAAGGAAACTCAAGGAGAAAGAGACCCATCTGCACCTATAAACCCAGTGTAAAAGAGAAGAAGTCTACACAAAAAAGAAATTTAAATATTCAGACTGTGAAACCTCATCAGACGATGAATATTTGTGTGTTGTTTCCATGGATAATTTCAAAAACAATCGCCCCAGTGAAAAAGGGGTCAGTGTGTTTCGTACAAAATATATTGTTAATAAATTTGTATAATTTTCCGTATTTCTTATGAAAATGTGTAGTGTTACAATTGACCCTTATATGTGTTACAATCGACCCCACTTCAAGGGTCGATTGTAACAATATTCTTTGGCATATTTTTTATTTACTATATTGTAATGCATGTTCACAGGACAGTTTTCATAACGCAATTGTAATTGGGATGTTTCAACCTATGTTCATACCAATTTTCATAACTCTAACATAAAAAATGGCTTGGCTGGAGATCAATTTGTAAATATTGTTACAATTGTCCCCAGTCTCCCCAACATTCTATGAAATGTGAGAAATATTACGTAAAATTGAAATTAATAAATTTTAGAACCATGAATATTTTTAAGAGTAGATTTGAAAATTTGATTTGATTTTTGATTTTGAGTAGTCTTCTTTATGAAATTTCCCCCTTTATTAAAATGAAATATGATTAAAGTTTAAAACATAATTATTTTTTGTATTTTTACTCTTATTTCGGTTATTTTGAATTAACACTTTCTCAATAATAGGTACAATACGCTGGAAGATTTCCATTCAAAGAGCTGATTTTCCTTTCTATAACTATTTTGAAATATGAAATTACATTTTGTAATCTATCTCTCTATATATAATGAAGGTGTGCCTGCCTGCCTGCCTGGCTGCCTGGGTTTGTCCGGATCAGATGTGGCGCAATTTCTCCAAAACTACCCGTCCGAATCGAACCAAACTTGGTACACATACGTATGGGGACGGGGGAAAGACAATGACATCATTTCCAAATTTCTAAAACCACCCCTTCACCCCCTAAAAGGCCTTTTTGTAAAATTCACCTTACTTCTCCGCTAAAGAAGATCTGTTTAACTCGCATTGTTGCAAATAATACAACAAAAACAATTTTAAACATAAAACAAAGTATTTAAAGATAAAACTTGGCTAAAATTGTTTTAAAAAGGTTATTAATAATTTAAAAAATTAAAAACGGCCCTTATAAAAAACTTTATAACAGTATTTTCTTATTAAAAACTTCATTTTCCATGAAACTTTAAGTTGAAATAGAAAGTTTTAAGAATTAGACTGGTTAAAGTAAAGATTACATCATGCAGTTTTTTTAGAAAGTTGATGATAGAAACACTAGATCAATTTGTTATTTAACCTTATAATTTGTTTCTTTGGTGTAGTTTAACGGGATTTTTTTTTTCAATTTAAACAGGGGGTATTTACAAATTTTGGGATTTCAAAAGTCTGTAATAATTTTAATGGATTTTTTTCACTTAGAATGGATAATTGGGTAACTGTCGTAATTAAATGTGCAACATCGGAACTGGATGGTTAGGTTAGATTTACACAGTTGGAACCGGGAGGGAAAAGGCACTGGGAGCACGGTGATGAAAATGCACCGGGAACACCGAGATGAAAAGGCACCGGGGACACCAAGATGAAAAAGGCACCGGGATATGAAAAAATACTGGGAACACCGGATATGAAAAACTACCAGGATGATTGGTAATTATGGTTACAGAAAATTAGGCATGTAACTTGAGAAAATTTTAATAAATTGATACACTCCACCCGTGCAAGGCCGGGCATATCAGCTAGTTGTAATATAATCTAATACAAACTTAAATGTTACTATATTACATTATTCCCTTTTTTCTAGTTTTATACGGTGTTTATTTATAAAGACTGAACGCGTTTCTTGACTTTGAACCTTATGGGATTTATATTACTTGATTTTGAAAAAAAAAAAAAAAAAACGCTTTTTTTTTATGAGATAGCTAACTTATTTCAGTAAAGAAATAAATATTAGTACTAAGAAGATAGTTTTTAAATATGTTATATATTTTAAATTAATCAACTTTTTGAAATTAACGAAACTTTTTTACAGAAGAGTAATAAATGCTAAAAAAATGTAGAGTTATATATAAAAGAACTAAGTTTCAAATTGAACTTTTCAGTTTTAAAAAAGTATAAAACAGTTATTCATTCCAAATTTAGCTCTAAAACAAATGTATTCAACAATTTAAGAATGTATTAAACGTTGTGTGACCTATTTTAATTCTTTTAATTACACTTTCAAAAGAAATTATCCAGTAATCCTTGGTGGGTTTTTCTTATTATTACTTAAATTATTAAAACAATAGATTAGTTACTACTTTCATAGTGTATGCAAAAATTTGAGCAAAAGCGTCATGAAAATCGAACAAAATATATTAGGCCGTTCAACAACCCGTGTAAAGTTTCTTAAATGCATCCAATCAAAGCAAACTACCTCCCACATCTATCGGGAGAATCCCGAAGTTATATTAACAGAAAATTTGAAATATTACGCCACGTCAAATACACGCGGTGCCCTGCATATCTTCCATGCGTCTAAAATTAACTTTTGCCTCAGCTGTTTTCACACGCTGTATACAAAACAAGCAAAACGTTTTCGGTAATTTGTAATCACCACATGGCCAGGTTTATTCAAGATTCAATTTATTTTTGCGCCCGGATTTTGGATAGTTCCCGCGAATATTATTTCCCTTTTTTATGCTCAAGAAGAAGAAGAAGAAACTTTCGCGGCTGAAGAACCAAAGGATCGATGTCGGTAAAGGTAGAAATTAGCATTCATGAGGGAATAGCGAAATGAGTTTAGCGAAAAATGGTTAAAAACTGTAGCGGGTAATAGATCAAAACCAAATCTTTAATCTAGAGCACTCTGCATTTTTTAAAATGTGGTTTCAGAACAGCAAAATTTTCGTTTAGTGTAGGTAAGAATATGTAAAACTTTAAAGCGCCCAGGAATTTTTATACTTAACCTCATTTATACCATATATTCTTTTCACCAGTTGTTTCCCGATCGTTAAAAAGATTTATCGGACACTAATTATGGTAACCATTAATCTCTTTTCTAAACGCAACGCTCAATAAGCTTCTATTACCCAATCAACGCAATATTGATGAATGTGCTAAGTAAAATTAGTTTGTAATCAACGCTCTCTTGATTCTCATTCCAGTTACTTTGTTTATTAGAGGTTATTGCATTAAATATTCATGTTGTAGGGAATGGCTTCCCATGGAGCTATTATAGCACTATTCATTTATAATGCTGATGCATTCTTGGTACAGGTAATTTCTACCCCATGATATCGTTACATAAATACATTTGCAGGAAAAACATCCTGTCTCTCTCTAACTATTCAAATTATTAGTGGAAGTTTTCATGTTGCATAAAAATACATATTTTCACACTTATACTCGAAGTATCAGAAGAAGAATGTTTAGATATGCAGTTATTTATCACTCATGTTGTAAGATAAAATATTCAGTAAATGGATGTAAAAAATAAACTAAAAAATGGATTGGTATTAAAATCGTTTTTAAAAATCTTGTAAACCAAAATATTTATTGAAATGGTGCTTTTTTTGTATTTAAATATATTATGAAATAGTTTTCATTTATTTAAAAGCTTAAACTTTATGAAACCTAGGTGCTATTGATAAGTAGATATTACCATACTTTAACCATTTTGTTATGACCACCTTCTCATTAATACTAATGGAATTTGTCTGCGACGATGTAAAGTATTATATCCTATGCTGACTATCATGCACTGCATATGAAATGAAAGTCCAAAAGCATACCAGTAAAATATTCACCAAATCACCCAGACTGGAGTTGCGCTGTTGTCCAAAAAGCGATGATGACGCGAAGTAGTAGGCAGAACGTCACTCAAGATTTCGAGCTTCTCTGGTCTGATGTTTGTGTCTAGTTGGCCGTTGTATTATACGTTCAATTCCTGGGTTCAAATTGGAGACGAATGATATTGGTACTACCCTTTGACCCCCATAGCTCTTACAATGCATTGTGAAAGATCTTCAGTGATATGCTGCTATGTTACACCGTTTTCCCTCGAACCAATGCAGGAGATTCTTCATTTCGCTTGAGCATTCATCGCTTGGTGACAAGC
Source organism: Tetragnatha montana (assembly GCA_963680715.1). Classification (NCBI taxonomy): domain Eukaryota; kingdom Metazoa; phylum Arthropoda; class Arachnida; order Araneae; family Tetragnathidae; genus Tetragnatha; species Tetragnatha montana. Next base: position 37,372,515 of record OY796675.1, read on the forward strand.
ACAATTTGTCCATTCACGCCAAGTTCTTTAACTTATATATTTGATACACTTTCTCTAAGTCTGCTCATTAAATTTTCCCTAATACGGCAAGTTCAAAAAGTCCCACGTTCTAAGTCCACCAAACCATATTTTTTCAAGTAATGTGAAAAAAATTCTGAGCAACTCACCTATTCTGCTGTCTCAAGAAGTTTCTGCTTCTTATTTTATACTACACCGCCCCTATAATGACAATACTGTTACGCAATTGTACATTTTTACTTGATAGTTTGTTATTAACTTCTTTCTGACACGTGTAGCTAATTAAATTTATAAGTATAAATTTCGTGAGAAGTTTTAAGGTGTAAGATTTTTAACCAAGTAAAATTTTCACAATTAATATCAATACTTGTTTACGCTTCGAGATCTTTAATTAGCATAGCACATTTCTTTTGAAACATCTCTAATCATACCTACCTACTGTTATCATAGTAGTACCATCCGCCCTAGCACTTTTGTGATAAGTTAATCTCCAAATCCCGCCAAACTCTTCAAGATGCAACTGCATCATCGACAGATAATAAGCCATCCCTTGGTTAATTTCAAATGACACTGTTGAGCAATAAGCATTTTCATCTCTAACAGAACACTGATTAGGAATTTGTGTAGCCTCAGGTTATAATCGAGTACTCGTGAATGTGATTATATATCGGAACAGGGAATTATCCCTTAATGAAGTTGAGTAACTTGGGGAGATAAGGACACTAAGCACCTTTCTCGGATTAATCAAGTTGGTTGACTGATTTCATAATGATGAAATTGGAAGCACGTTTAAGTTATTGAGAAAGCTTTTAACCATTTACTTAGTCCTGTTTATAAGCACCAGGGGTACTTGAAGTACTATTCGATCCTACTAAAACTGCATCATATTTAAATACATACTAAGAATATCTATAAAATATACTGTCTTAATCTTCAAAAAACATTGAGGTCGAAAGAAATTCTTTTGAACTCATGGTAAATCTTCCAAGTAGCTTTCCTTTCTTATGTCAAAGGAACTTACAACAAATCCTTGTTGCATTGAACTGTCCTCGAAGTCAAAAATTTAAAATACACACTGACTTGACTATTAATAAGACATATAAAAGACATTTTAGAAATACGAATTCCTTTACTTATAATCAACAGAAATTTAGGTAGTTCAATATTTTTTTGAAATTTTAAATTTTGCTTCATAACTTTTAATTATTGAAGTTTTTAGACACCGGGGAAGGGAGGGTAAATATTTTTGGCAATAAAATTGAGAATTTAAAAGCCAGATCCTTAAAAATTTATTGAAAGTAAGCTACCTACAAGAAATGAAAGTCTTAGCTTCAACAAAATTTTGTTAAAAGTAAAAAAAAACTGGATGCTACTTTCAGCCCACTGCGAACTCTTACCCTCCTTTCTCCAAATATTCTTATTCTTCACAACAACATCGATTTCAGTATTAAAGGTTAGTTTGGTTTTTATATTATACTTAAAAGTAACCTTATTTCGTATATTTTTTTACATCTCATTGACTTTGAGGTATTTAGAGAACATTGTTTTAATTTAAACCAGTGGGACCAAACTTTTGAGTGGCAGAGCAGAAAGGTTCCTCACAGAGCACATTTAAGAAAAAATGTTTATATTTGAAAAGTCAATTTCATTTTTCTAGTAGTTCTCTATTAATAATAATATTCAAGTTATATATTTTAATGGTCCTTTAAAGTAGATTTAATGTTCAAAAACTTGCAATGGTTTTTCGTGAAATGATGTGCAATTTTTATTCTAATATTTTTCCGAAAACTAAAGTTCAGTTTTTCAGGATGTTTATCGTATTTCCTTAATAACCTACTACTATATATTCATACCTCTTTACAATAAAAAACGGGTGAATGCACCTATATATTATTTATATTATTGTGAGCTTTTTTTTTCTTGGAAACTTTGAAAGATTGAAACTACTCTTTTGGTTAGCACCTTAAATTCTAATATAAAACAAAATAATTCCTTTCCTTAAAGCATCTTTATACTTGAAAAATAGGTAAAAATAAGTGCTTCTAATATTCTTTTAAACTTCAATTAAACTGTTCTACTTAATTCCATTCTTATTAAATGATACATATATTTGAAAATTACTTTCTTAGCATATGCTATTAACTTACTTACAGATTACTAATTCAAATGAAGGATTAGAGTAAGAAAATTAACTCTCATTCTGAAATATATGACGGAATTATAAATTCAGTCTCTTCCATCTTAGAGCTGCCAAGCACTTCACTTCAGTTTGCATAATCAGTAAAAGCGTGCAGCTTTTAGATAATTGGGCCATGCTTCACGTTGCCAGATGCCAGTAGATCAATATGGATGAGAATCTTCCGATATTTTCTGGAGAGTTTCAGGAGTTGAAAAGACTGCTGTAGAACTAATGAAGGCAACGAATTATTAAACACGAAAGTAGGCGATGCAAGTTAGTCAAGTTCTTTAACTTAAGGGGCCATGTATAAAGTAAATCAATAAAGAGTATTTCCATTAAAATGAAACTAATATATCTTCCCTTTCGAAAATTCTCTCGTGGAGGAGTCTTTCACCCAAAACAGAAGATCTAACTCCCTGCTATATATTCATAGTTAAGGAAGCGTTTTTAAAGCAAACACTGGTTTAAAACTCGTTTTTGGTCTATTAGTTTCGTTAGTTAAAAGTTGAACTTTACCAAAGTCCAACAACTAACTTTAAAGAAACTTCTTAAGTTTAGTTGACCTAAGACTAAGACTACCTAAGACTTTGAATCGATATCTCTATAACCAGGACACTAAACTAGCTTCTGCAATTTTCTAATAGAATATCGAAATATAATAAGTATCTAATTTGTAAAAAAAAAATATGGAATACCGTACTGATAATATAATATTCTAAAATTAACTCATATCAATTTAAAAACTAAAAATTATGGATTGCATTCAAAAGAAGTTAGGTTAAAAAACTCTAGCATTAATCAACTTTTTACATTTTTTAGTAATTTCCATAAACATCGCAAAATTATTCCATTTATAAGAAATAACTTGTCGATTCTCAGTTAAATCATTCAAATATTTTTTTATTTTAAAATAATATTGAAATTTCAGGATTTTCATTAAAAATTTTAATTCACGGGTCAGTGTAATGGCTAAAGGGTAATAAAAAACACTCCGACTCTTTTGTTCTTTTATACCATTACAGAGAGGGAAATCTTCTTCACAAGCTTTCTTAAAAAAACACAAACAATAAAGTTTTATTTCAGTTTAAAATAAATAACTTTACCAATTATATTATCTATTTTAAAAATAAACATGACACATCTTGTTATTGAAGTTTTATTATTACCTTGGTATATTTAACTATCGATAAAACATGGTATAGGAGTATTACTTTTCAGTCTTTCAAGACCAAAAATAAATCCATTTAGCTTTAAAAAGTACGCTGACAAATATGGACACTCTGGAAAATAAAATCCTTAAAGGTTTTTAACAAGGTTTACTTAAGATCATTATAATTATCTTTATTTTAAAGGAAACGAGGAAAAGCTTTCTTGCTTTAAATCTAACACAGCCAATAAAATACTGAAACAAAGATGTAAGTAAGTGAAAAGAAAAGAAGCTTCAAGCTGTTATTAATCCATGACGTACTTCTCCAATAAAACAATGAATTATTTCCCGCACAGTAAACAAACAACAGCGTCAGAAATGGATTTTTGTCCTTCAAAATTCAGTCCAGCACTCAGCCCAAAAATCATTTGAGATTCTTCAACAAAAAAAATTAGCCGGGGCCCTTACACGAAAACAAGTTCCACCGACTCTGCGAAAACCTAATGATTTTTCATTAGTCGCATAATGAAAATCAATGTGCTTTCCGAAGACAAAACAGGATTCTGCAGAAACGTGAACTTTGGGGAATCCTCGCATGGCTTGGCGCACTGCCAGCCTTGAAGAGATCTCTCAACGGCCATAACATCCAGGTTAGCAAAAAATGGCAAGGGAGGGAGAAGAATTTTCGGCCCTTTAACTCCAAATTTTTTCGCAGTGGAAAGGCAAAACAAGCTCTTCAAGCATTTCGTTCTTTTCTTTCAAGTGTTTGTCGTACTTTATTATCGGAGCGAGAGCTTTCACGGGTTCCATAGCGAAAGAATGAGGACTATTTTAAACATTCCTCAACTTCGAACAAGCCTTTTAGCTGTTCGCTCTCTCTGGGGACGACGAGTGGGGAGAGGGACGGATTTATTCGGTAGTTGGCTTTTTCTTTCTTCAAATCATTGCGCCTTTTCTGTTTTAATTGGAGAACGGCAATAGTGACACAAAGATTTTTTTTTAATTTTCATTCTTAAAAATGTATGCAATAACTCTACAGTTGTCATATCCCCTAAATATAAGCACTGATATTCTAACAATTAGTTTTAGATATTATTCCAACAGATTTTTATGCGCTTATAAAATTCTTTTAAATACTTCACTATAGAAATAATGAAAACATATTCTTATTTAACATATTTGAACAAATATTAGTCTTGACAATAACCCAGGTATAAGGTATAGGAAAAAAAAGACCATAGATGACTTTAAATGGTCTAGAATGTTTTACAGCTTATAATCTAAAAACGAGCCATTACAGTAGCTTTCTACAGTGGCGCTTTTTTTTTATTAAACAAAGATGTAATCAAAACTGTCGGAAAATGTATGTCTCTATCTTTTTGACATAGGCACCCTAAAGAGTTAGAATATTATTTATCAAGCCATTATTTTACATTTTGTTAGTTTTCAAAGTGAGTAACTTGGAATAGGGGAGAGTTGCCCAAAGCGGGTAGGGGCTCATATATTGCTGGATGGAACCCGAGTGTCAATATACGTGTGTGTCCTTTCATTAATCGTCTCTCAATCGAATTCTCTCTTTAGTTTTCTAAACAAATTAAAAGATTATGTACCAAATATATGGAGTGCTATTAATTTTATGCAGTTTTCTTGCAAAAATATACTATAGTTTACAAGCTGATGTAGATGTATTAGAAAAAGCGATTGTTTGAAAAATTAGAAATTTGTTCAGAAATTTTAGTATCTAAATATATATAAATTACATTTTATATATACACTAAAAAACACTGTGAATGCAATGTGTAGTACAAAATATTTATTTCATTAAGTACATATAGTATATTAACTTGTATTTATTCACATTACATTATGCAATTTCTTTATTACTTCCATACTTATATTATAGTATATTTTACTGAACTATAAAAGGAATAACTTTGCATAAAAATTTATTTCCCTAAGATATTAACAAACTGATGTAGTTCTAGATTATACAAATATTTCATGATAGGATACATACTTTCAATGAGTTTCCAATTTCATTCCCCTAGATTTCTAGTTGTGTAAGACTGAGTTTCTGTCTATGTAAATTAATATGAAAATTGAACTGCGTAGCATGGAGTTTTTAGAGTTTTATTTAGTTAATCTAATTAATAAAATTAGGTTAACTGAAGAATGATTCAAAATTTATTAACCAATGGAACCGTCAATGTCTTAATTAATTGTGTAATCTTAAACAAGTCTCCCTATCCATTAGTTACATTCCTAATTTTTAATTTCCATTAAGTTACATGGAATTGGATGCATGAAAATGTATTCATATGAGAAACTAAGTAAAATGCGATATCTTCAGTAACCTTAATTGAGATGACATTGTATGAAACCAAAATTACATGAATGCTATTTGCTAAAATTATTACGCCGTTTACAAGCCTGTTATTAGCACCATAATGAGTATGTGCTTTACACTACTACTTTAATGGCCTCGTAAATAGCAATTTTTACCAGCTTCTGCAATTAGGAAGTAATAACGATCTGTATAAACTACTGCAAAGAAGACGCTGAGCTCTAATTAGCGAAGATGAAAGGATAACTTCTAAGTGAAATATATGCATGATCTTTTATATAATTTACCGTATTGAATATACCGTAGCTTAATGAGGTTTACAATTATAGTAATTATTTGGTTAGGCAAAGCTAAGGACTCCTGGCATGCATTTTTATAGGTTCTAGAAAGTTATGGTCACTTAAATATATTCAGGTGATTTGAATAATACTTTATATTTAAATTCTTTTTTATCAATTTTTGAATATTTTCCTTTAAAACTCTTACAGCTCTACTCACCACTAACCTGACCTAAAGTTCACCTGGAATACAACATTTTCACCAACTCTTAATTGGCTTAAAACTTAATTTTCTTCTAGCTACCAATTGGAGGTTTTGATTCCAGGTTAACCTTAGGTTATGTTACTGGTTAATGCGCCCGTTATATTGCAGAAATTTTTATGTTCAACTACTATTTAATTCAAAACTCCCCGTTTTAAACCTTTCTAAATGTATAAAGATGTTTCAACAAGTCCGCTCAAGCTCTGTCCAGTCAAATTCGTTGAGTAGAGTACAAATCCACATATAGTTTTAGAGAAAATTGCCACAGAAAAAGCTATGACGTCATATCCGATTTCGTGTAAATCGTGTATGTAAAACATTATTTGGATATGTTTACAGATAAAGGTAATAAGATAAAAGGTAAGGGCGCCGTTTTTATCGGATATGCCGTCACATTTTTCGAAAAGAAGAGGTCGTCGTAGAGATATACTAGTTATTACGATATTTTTAATGTACTCCATGCAAGGAATCTTTTTGTGCTGAGCTTAGGCGGATTTGTTGAAACACACTGTATAAAGGTCAAAAAAAGGCACCGAAATATTTAAAAATCAAGGCAACTGATAAATCAAGGTAGTACTTATCTTCTGTCCTCTCTGTGGCAGGATCTGACTGATTTTAAATGTAAATTTTCTGGCGTATTAGCCTTTATTAGGCTATAACAGGCCAAAAAAATATATTATTAAAAATATATAAAAGAGAAAGAAACACTTTCTAGTGTCTTTCTCTTTCCGATCTTAATTTTCAAGTATTCATTCTTTTTCAGGCCTTCACCTTTTGACCATCAGTCCTCTTGAGGCAGAGACTGATGTCTAAGCTGAGAACATAGTTCGTTCTTCCGTGGTTGATATCCCCCCTTATTTCTGTCCTCCTGGGCCCTGAAAGAGAAAGAAACACTTTCGTGACTTTCTCTTTCAGCTCTTTTTCATTCATTATGTCTTTATCTCTTTGGATCAGTCCTCTCTGAGGCAGAGGTTATTAATAAAAAAGAAAGAAGCAATATAGATTGTCTTTCTCTTTTATCTCTTTATCTTGATCTCTTATTTCTTCTTTAGGTCATTATCTCTTTTGACCAGTCCTCTCTGAGGTAGAGAGTTATATTAAAGTGGGTAACATTACCCATTCGTCTCTCTACCTCCTCCTGGTCCTGAAAGAGAAAGAAACACCCTCGTGTCTTTCTCTTTCAGTTCTTCATCTTCAGGCTTCCTTTTTTCTCCAGTTTTTATATTTTTTTGACCATTCCTCTCTGCGCAGAGACTTACGTCAAAGCTGGGAACATATTCCACTGATCTGTATACGAGATCCATGACTCCCTCAGTCCTCTTAGTAGCTCTTTATCTTCAAGAAATACCCTAAAAGAGAAAAAAAAAACATTATTTTTAGGTCTTTAGCTATTTTTTTGTCTAATAGTTTTTTAATCTAATATTTTTGCTAGTCTTTTTGGAAAAAGAAAATATCGTGCAATCAAATAAAATATGTATGCTGTTGTTGTTTGAATAGTTTGAAATTGAATTTCTGTTTTTAAAATAAAAAGAAATTCATTAATTTATTTTTTTGAAATTGAAATGTTTTCTGGTGATTGGTAGTAAATATGTTTGCTCTTCATAAGATAATATCTCTACTCCCAATTTAGATTCATTCGAACATTCGTTCTAACATCACTAAGGACATTCGAACTAATTTTTCTAATCCAAATTATATCTTGATAAAATAAATATATTATATCCTTATTAACTATGTTTTAACAGCCGACGTACTGGCCTAGTGGTTAGAGCATCTGACTGCGAAGCCGTACGTCTGGGGTTCGAATCCCCGTTTGGCATGGATGTTAGTTTCTGTCCTTGTGTGTGTGTGTGATGAATGAATGTGGCCCCCCTGTAAAAAGGGGTTGTGCCTGCGAATGTGTGTGTGGCGTGGGCAACAGTACTTCACCTCCGTGGCTTCGGTCCACAGGTGCCCACTGGGTAACGAGAAGTAAGTACTGATTTCGGCATGTCTGGAGCGATGACCCCGGTCATAGTGTGTGTGTGTTGTGCTCTGCCATTGGAAATAAAAAAAAAAAAAAAAAAAAAAAAAAAACTATGTTTTAACATAAGGATTTTGTTTTGGCAAACTAATTTGGACTTCACGTTACGTGTTATAAAAAATAAAAACTTTATCTTTTGAAAATAATTTAATCAATATTTTATTTGATGTTTTACTTTATCTTTTTTGGATTAAATCAATTCACTTAAATTAAGATTATATAAATGTATCAAGTATTTAACAATAATCTATTAGGTAATAGGTAATAGGTAATCTATTAAGTTTAGTCTATTAGGTAATAGGTAATCTATTAGGTAATAGGTAATCTATTAAGTTTTTAACGTAGAAAATAATCGTTCTACCTCATTGAAAGTAGCGTAATTTTTAAAATCGTATAACTTTGATGAAATATTGTTTCACAAGAAATTTTAATTTATTTATTATATCTGCTACTGTTCCTTTATTAGAAATATTTTACCGAAGCGAGGGATAAAACAAATAGCCAAAAATAAAGTTTACCTGAAAGTTAAAAATTAAAATTAAACTGCCAAACCAAGACCCTCTATATAATGGCCTCACAACTCGGACGGGTGACGTCACACTTTCCGCCACCTTTGACGTCACATGCAAAACGACGCCATGTTTTATATTTTTTGACTTCTTAACACTGAACAAGGAATATTCGTGTTTTTGTTATTAACATTAATGTATCGATGTAAAAACATACGCCGTGATATTAATTTTTAATGGCTATCGCTATTCAAACCAGAGTTTAATAAGTAGAAATCTGAAATAAGCATAAAGTATCAAAAATGTCTTTTAATTTAACAAAATTGATGGAACAACAAACAAAAACGTGATGCCATCTGAGAAAAATGTAAAAATACAAATCAGAAGAATATAACTAGAACTTAGTGCTACTAGTGCATTTTCCGCAACAATAAATATAATGCTTGATTCTCATCAGTTTAATCTTATAATAAATTAAAGAATTTAGTGTAATTAAATAAATTGTTTACTGTTGGAAGAATTCGAAAATTCAATGATTTGCTTTAATTTTTAATAGATTTTACTTTTTATTTTACTAGTGATTTTTTTTTAATTTCCTGGATAAACTTAATATTGTGAGAAAAACCTACATGACATGCATTCATTATTTGCAAACTGAACTAAAAGCCATGTTAGTCCTAAGGCTAAAAAACTGAATGAAAATACAAAAAAACTGTACAAAAGGGACAAAATTTTGATTCTAAACGAAAGATTTTGTGTTTCCAGAACAGTATTATCAGCCTTGAAGGCATACATAACGCGAGGAGTTAAGAAAGTAAGTTTTTATGCTCCATAGACTTAACATGGGAAATTTAGCGATTTTCCGCCACCTTTGACGTCACAGTGACGTAGTTGTCAGGCTTTGTATATAGAGGGTTTTGGCCAAACCCATTCGCTAACACTAGTTAGCCTAAAAATGTAATTTCATCCATATAGTTATATTGTTGGAAAAGAAGAAAGGCACTAAGTCACTTTTGGTGAACTTTTAAAAAAGGTAGAACGCCTCCAATGAAGAAGCGATGACTTGACGCACTTCGAAATCTCGCCAAGTTAAAATGCAATCGGTTGGTTTGTTAATTTGCCTGGTGCTAAAGAATGTGATCGGATATCGCCCAATCGGGCGTAATCTCTTACAGAGTACTTGAACCATAAGTGACTTAGTGCATTTCTCTTGTAAAAGGATTTATAATATTTATTCCAGATTAATAAATAAAATCCATGGGTTTTCATATTACCCTTTCATCTATGTAGTATCCAAAACAGAAATAATTTTTCTGAGTGATGTGGGTAGCATGTTATTTCAATGATATTCATATCAAATAACAATATTATTAAAGAATAATAATACCTTAAAAATTCTATAAATACTTATAAATACTTTCAAAAATTAATTTTTTTAATCAAATTGGTTTCAAAAATTAATATTTTGAATTAAACTGGTTTCAAAAATTAATATTTTAAATTAAACTGGTTTCAAATAATACTTTTAAAATAGCTAGAAATACATTACTTTTTATGTTCTTGTCTGAATGTTATTACATTTAATTTGTTTCCAGCGTTTGTTGTCATATAGAAATTTCAGATAGATAATGCTCAGAGATGTTTCATGTTTCTAAGTGAAGTCAGAACTAACAAAAACCTCTGTTGCATTAATGGGTTATGTTTTAAACTCATTGTTGTCATATAAAATCAAGTAATTTGTTCCCAACAATACCGTACATTTCCATTGTTGATAATGATGATTTTTCGAAGAATCATTATTGTTAATAACTTATTAATGAAAATTAGATTCAATTTATGAGATATCTTTTATTTTAATTCAAAAAGATTGCTCTGAAAAAATTTAAAATCTCTCAAACTTGTGTCACTGGTACTTCTAAAGAAAGGGTTTTTTTGAAAGCAGATAGTTATAAACGAGAAAGTTTATTTTTTGGGGGAATACATTATTTACCTATATTGAACAAATTTAATTCAATAGTTTCTTTTGGGGGATTATGTAACTAGTGTTAAAACAAAAAGCCAGAAATGGCTTCTCACCCGAATCCGAGATTTTTCAATTTAAAATAAAGCCACAGAACAAGGTCGTATAAAGGGGTTGGTAGGGAATTATTAAACTGTGGTTCTCCAGCCGTTTCTTTTTTTTTTGTACCTAATAATAATGTAATATCAACATCACATTAAGGTTTAGTACACTCTATTGTTTTAAATTTTCCCTTTTCTAGACTCAATTAGAGAAAAAAAATATAGAATACCATATCATTTCAAATATCAAATTCAAATACCAATTTTATTAATGAGCATCTACTTAATATTGTTGAATACACATGTATTTTAACATTAAAGATGTGGCCAAAATTGGTAACAATAATTAATTACATTGATAACTCTGTCATAGGAAGGAGATAGACTTAAATAATAACTTTAATCACTATGATTTTTAAATTTACAAAAATATATACTATTTACATTCTAAAGTTCTTTTCTGAGTGGTAACTCTATTTTTCATCGTTTCTTGTGTAATAAAACAGATATTTTGAAAAGATGGTGTTTCACAAGCAGTTTCTCTTTTCTATGTTGGGTCAGAACTGAAACAAAAATCTCCTTTAGTGAATTTCTTGTCGTTTTTCTTTTTTTTTTTTTTCAATTTATAAGCGTTGCCTGTTGTCGCAACAATACGTATAGATGTTAAACAGTCAGAAAATATTTTTATTATTTTGAAAGTTTTTATTCTTATGATTGGAAAAACCTATTTCAAATTGGATTCCGTTTTTAAGCAATGTATAACTTGACTTTATAATAAAAAAAATATCTCGAAAATATACATGCTTCTAGATGGTGGCTAGACATACGTAGAACTTAAGAACCAATTAATAAAGAAATTGCTTGTGGTCACTTACAGAAAATAGCATGCTGTTTTTTAAAGTTGTTTTAGGTTATTTAAGTTTTAAACAACAACTATAGTTGTTGTTGTTAACTGGTTAAAACCTCATTACAAAGAGTAAGACGTTTAAGAATCTACATTCAAATAATTCCCTGATGTTGTTAATTTTTTGACAAGACAAGAAAATGGGGTTTTTTTTACCGTCATTAGTTTGGTTACATCCCATCCTTTCTAAACCAAAATTTACGAAATTAAAATACATTTGTACGATTCATAAATCTAGAAGTTAAGTGAATAAGACGAATAAAATGGTAATATATCAGCTATCTTTAGAGATATTTTTAATTTACATCTTACAGACTAAGATTCATATATGTTAAGTTTCAACTACTTTCAACTAACATTGTATGATTTTAATTGCTATTTATATTTGTTTTTACCAGGCTAGAAGATCAGAAGAAAATAATTATTTCTGAACAAAAGTTTCAGTAATTTTACAGAAAACTACTAATATATATGTACAAAGAAATGGCGTCCCGTATTTAAATAACATTTTTTTTTTTTTTTGGTACTCAGAAAATTAAACAAAGATATATCCACGGTTTTCTTTTTATCCTCCTCGGAACATAATATTTCGCATAAAAAGAAACAACTTCACTAAATGAAACAAACCCCTTGTTCCTAACTTTTACTCAGATGGTAAAGAACAAACCATAACTAATAACTAACCAAAAACTCTCTTGAGTCTTGTGTTAGTAGGAAAGGTCTTGCTTTGTTTCTGAAAAGGATAAACTAAACACCATAATAATACCAAACGGGTGTTCATTGTTGTTTGCTTCATTGCAGAAGAACTTTTACAGCAGTGAAAATGATTTCACATATTTTGTGTACTTAATATTTGTTTCACTGCATACTCACTTTTCCCGTAACAAAACAAGTTCTACAAAATCATGGCCACCTAAACTAATAAGGCCGTAGAAGCTTGAAATATGAGTGATGTCATGCCTTTTCTTTCACGTCATCGACGCGTTTAAGACAACAGCGTAACTCCAGTCTGGAATCTTGATCGCCCCACCCTTTACAGCCTGATTGGTCTCCACAACTACGGTGAAAACGTCACTTGAATTAGCCACACCGACACACGTGTCGAATATTTCAAAAGTGAGAAAGTGAATTAGAGATCGCGAACCTCAAGTTGATTCCGTGCTCTATTATAAACAATTTTATGTTGTGTAGTTTCGTTTTGCAGAACTAAAAAGAGGTTTCCCTTAAGACCTGAAAATGGTTTTATGCAGAGTTAATTTTAATGATCTTATTTGATCAGTGATTACTAAAATCTGGTTTAATGATTAAATTTTAAATAAAATTGTAAAAATCGGGCCTGGTTTAAAACTCATGATCGGACATATTTTAAGCCTTCAAATTTACGATTACAATGGAGGGGGGGGTTAAATATTAACTGATGTTTCCTCTTTTCGATCAGTTTTACAATGTTATCATCAACAGAAAGATTTTGCTGGTTTTAGATCTAAGGTGTCCAATCCAAGGATTGTGTGCAAATTTCAGATCAGGATTGTTCTGCTCTTTAACCCCATCTGTCATTAGGAGAGTAATTCTTAGCAATCCTAAGTCAAATCAATCCTAATTCAGATCAAACTTTCTCCCATCTGAAATATTCGGCACGTGTGTCGGTGTGGCTAATTCAAGTGACGTTTTCACCGTAGTTGTGGTTTGTGGAGACCAATCAGGCTGTAAAGGGTGGGGCGATGAAGATTCCAGACTGGAGTTGCGCTGTTGTCTTAAACGCGTCGATTACGTGGAAGAGAAGGCATGACATCACTCAGATTTCAAGCTTCTACGGCCTTATTAGTTTAGGTGGCCATGACAAAATACCATTGTTTGTTTCACTGCATTAGAACTCTTACCGTAGTGAAACGGGTTTTACAGATTTTTTGTACTTAAAATTTGTTTCCCTGCGTACCTATTCTTATTGGAACAAAAATTCTATAAAGTTTCCTTTATAGTTGCATATCATTAAATTTTCAACTGTAGAGTTTTCAAATATTTCTAAACATAGAATTTTTTTTAATCTGCATATCTTTATGAATTTTAAATGTAAGAAGTTTTTACTTGTATCATTATCTTTATTATACTTTATGGTTTAGTATAAAAATTAAATAGGTTAAAAAGGATTATTAAACTTATTTTGCAATGATGATTCAATGTTTTTTTCATATTGAGTAAAAACACTTTTTGGAGGAGCAGTCAAAATATATATATTTATTGAACCCTTTTCCAGGATTGTATCATTATATTTATTTGTGTCAAAATGCCCAGAGTCAATCGTCAAACTCATTTTACTTAAGATTTTATTTTTGAAAAAAATCTTATTTTTAAATGTCATATTAGTTTTTATATTTTAGAGAGAAAATAATTATTAAATATTCGTCTTAATTTTAAATACAGGAAAGTTTTACTTGAATGTTTTTACTTGATACAGTTTTCGTATACTCAAAAAATAATTTCGTCTTTGTAAATATCCAGAGAATAAAAACAACTAATTTAACTTTCAAAAAATGACAAAAGCAAAATCCTTCCTTTACCTTAGTTTATATTTTATTCAATATCATGTCATACTTTGCCCTACTCGTTTATCTTTTATTACTTACTGCAGGTTATGTTCATTAGCATAAGCAATTTTTTTAAAACGTTAACGCCAAAAAAAAACTTGTTTAGGGGGAAAAAACCTGGTAGTGAAAGATTCTGCATGAAGGAAAAAGAACTTAAAACAAAAAAGAAGAAGAATTAAGGAATGAAAAGGCTTCTTTATAATTTTTTATTTACTCACACGTTTAGGTGTGAGTACATTAAAAAAAAAATTCTCAAGAGTAGTATTGTGCAATTTTTAGAGGTGAAATTTTGTTTATCTTACATCTTACCTCCTACTTTCATTTTGAATTGGAAGATAAGTCTCGTTTTCTGAATTAATTAACACAGATAGTTTAATTAAGACTTAAATAAGAAAAATATTTTCAAAAGTCTTAGTGAAAAAGGGTGAAGGTTAAACTAAATTAATTTTGAGTGATACTCCGTGCTATCCTTCCACTAAAAATGAGTGTTTGACCACTCGATGAGTGAGAAAGTTACTTGAAGTTTGAATTAACTCGAAAGCCTACATATAAGATCATAACGGCTATGCAGAGGGGAATTAAAACCCATAACAACAAAGATTGATTCTCAAGACAGAGAGAGATATGTAAATATTCATTTTTTAAAGAAGGTTGCATTTATAATCCTATAAAAAACAAAACAAACTTAATTCAAACTATAAATAATCCCTAAAAGCAGAAGACCTTCCTAAGGAGACATCCATAAATTACGTGAGGTGTTTTTTCCAAAATCTGGACCCCCCCCTCCCCCCTTGGTGAGATTTAGTGAGATTTTGCTGGACCCCCCCCCATCCCCCCCACGTGAGATTTACCTACAACTTTTTAAAAATTATTTTCCTTTCTCATACTTAAAAAACAAAGAAAATCGTATAATTTCTAACTTAAAAAGCTGACGTGAGATTTTAATCGACCCCCCCCCCCTCCCCCCTTGGTGAGATTTGGTGAGATTTTTCCAAACCCCTCCCCCCCTTTTTGACCTCACGTAATTTATGGATGTCCCCCTAAAGAATATAACAACCAGTTAAATTTAAAGTACCTAATAGCTTTAAATTATTTTTAACAAGCAATACTCTTAATTTCTGTTATTGCCTCCATTAAAGAATGTTGTATTTTAAAGACTAATTCCTTATTAAACATTCAAGTTTTTTTTTCTCTTTAAAATGCAGTAAAGGGCATGTTTAATTTTCTTGAACCCCATTTATTTATTTCGTTTGGAAAGAACGTCCTTTCAAGAAAAGGCATCAATTATCTGTTCTACAATAATTTACCCTTTCTCCTACCTCCACACGCATGCAAATCTAATTTAAATTTCTTGCATTCGTTCAACGGTTATTCTCCTAACGCCTTTACTAGTAAACACAATAGACCTCGCTCTATTCCTCCGAATCTTCTCAAAAATAACATTCGAAACCCTCCCCTTGTTTCCCCCTTTCTATCTACCCGGGTAATCTGTATAATTCAGCGTCCAACATTAGCGCATCTCACTTCTAATCCCTGCAACTGCATTACTCAGGGCGCTAAATGAAGCCTGGACAGCCAAGCGTGTGTTTATTAGATCATAAGCTGACTTGGCGAAGTAATTGCTTCAAAATTAAATTAGGGGCCAGACAACACATCTTGCCGTAAATTATCATGTCGGTTTGAACCAATAAGAGGAACGTACTATTTAACACTCCTAGCTTCCCGACTGGGTATCCAAGTGTTAATGAAATGTCGCCGGCATCTGAAGGAGCCTTTCTTTATGAGGAAGAATGGGGGAGGGAATGATTCCTTAACGAACTTTCTGGACATTTTTCTTCCGGCGTAAGTAAATCAGGGTGATTAGTTATTATGTTTCTAAGCGAGAGAAAGTTTATCCATAAAAACACAACACAAGTTCCTGAAGAAGACTTTACATCGTTTATTTTAATATGTATCAAACGAGGATTTGTTACTTAGGTTAACCTGTTGGAGTCGGCTTAAATGGTGCGGCTCTCTCCAATCCTCGATTTTATTTAGTTTATGAAATAAAATAAAGTAGTATATTAAACAGAGTATTTTTTTTCGCTTTTTTTTATTTATTTAATTTCCTATACCTTTTTAGCTTTTATCTAAATTCATATAAGTTTGAATCGCTTTTGTCCACGAATGAATCCACGACACTATTTTACATGACAATACATTTTTAGTTTTAATGCTACATTAAACTACTATTTAAAAAAACTTTTCAATAGAATATCGTTAAATTTTAAAGTTTAAAACCCTAAATTTGCTGATTAGAAATTTACATGCACATTAAATCAAAACAGAATCCTCTGAAACTAAATTATAGGTTTTTAAGCATTTTGCTTTATTTTCCAATAGTGGGTTAATATAAATGTCATCCTTGTTCCTATCCGTGTTTTAATGAAATTATTCCACCATCCACGCTTTAAACATGCATTCAGTTATTCAAAAATTTCTTCTTGAGGCATGAATACCCCAAAGAATAGAAACATTTAATTCTGTCAGTTTCGTATAAAGAAAGGCCTTTACAGAGTTTAATAAAACATCCAACTAAAAGCATTCATAAAAGTTGTAATGTTTTTTAGTCAAAAATGCTCAAAAACCATTTAGAAACTATACCATATTTATTATCATTAGACAAAAATGTTTCCAGACATATGTGATAAGCTTTCATACGTATACCTAGAACCTATTCAACTCACAAACGTCAACTAATTCTAACCATAAAAACACGGTAATACTTTTTTTCAGAATGTCAGAAAAAAACTACCAAGATAATGCTTCTTTTCATCAGATAATTCTGACGGTTTTGATAGACATCTTAACCAGCATCTGATGTTTACTACTGGAGATTACTTTCCTTGTTTTCCTTTCCCTCCTGATAGATATGAAGTTTCATTGTAATAAAAACTACCTAATCTTCCTCATCCGTCAACTGACAAATTCTTGTGTGCTCCTCTATACCACTATTATGACTCTCAGTAATATATCTCATTTTGTCAGGGTTTTTCTATCTGATCCATTTCGGAAGCAGTGGCTTTACTGTACTCAATAAGAAAACTAAAGCTATAGATTTTGTGTTCGATGGTCAGACAGAGAAACAACCATTTTCTAACGTAAAAAATACAATTGAAACATTTCTTGGTGACATTTGGTATACTTTGAGATTGAGGTCAAGTAAAATTATATGTTAAAGTATAAATAAACTTTGATCAAAGGTATATATAATAGTGTCCTAAGCAGAGCCCTGCATGCGCTCGATTTAGCGCGCCAAGCGCGTCTCTTTAAAATCAGATCGTCATACAAACTTTCAGCGCGCCGAGGCAACACGCTCTCCTTAAGATCGTGCCGATTTGAAGCTAATCGCCGATTTGAAAAAAACGCGCCGCGCTATGAAAAACGCGCCGCGCAATCAAAAACGCGACGCTCTCCACATAACCCGCCGATTTGAAGCTTGCGCGCTACACTTAAGTAGGAATCGCATGATATCATTGCATTACACCTTCATGAAACGAGAAAATATCGTGAATGAAATGAAAAATCATTTTGATAAAATTATCACTGATTTATAGATAAGTATACATTTCCAGATTCATCAGATTGAGAAGTTTCTTGATCTTGAATAAATCTTAGAATAAGAATTAATTAAAAAATTTATAAAAAAGTGCATCCCTTAAATTAAATTTAAATCCTTTTAAGTTGTAATGATCTTTGTAAATAGTTTTTTCTCCTCTTCTGTAGCTGTTAGTTTGGTTTATAAGGATAAATGAACTTTGAATTAAGATTTATATAACCAGTTGTATCAACTCAGCCAAGCTGTGTTATTTCGTAAATAGTATTCCTTTCGAACATTAAAGTTGTATTTTCTAACTTTTTTTTTATCATTTCTACACATTGAAAAATTTCATAACTTTTAACTTAAATATGATTGGACTTGTGCTTAGAATGAAAGTGATCAAGTCTATACCAAATTCTGATGTAAATAAATGAGGGTTATCTATACAGGTCCAAAAATTAGGACTACATATACTATCGTGAGGGATAATTTTCGCCGTGGATAAACTTTTACCAAAACTTAGCTAAAACGGGGATACAATTTACATGTGAACAATGATATCCTCAGATATTGATACTTAATTGCAGGAACGTGGTTTGGTTTCAACTTATAGCATGAACGTATATAAGGGGGGGTTAGGGGGTCCAGACACCCCCCTTAGCCTAGACCTAATGTCAGCCAAACAGAAAGGTTCCTGTCCCAAATATTAAAAGAATGAGTGAAAATACAACTTTTTCGGGTCCAATTTCACAAAAATTTCTGGGGGAGGACCCCCCAGATCCCCCTGTTTTGCTTGAGGGCATGTATTAACCACAAGAATTCACATTTGCCCTACATTTTACTCAGAATGGGAAACTATTAGAAACATTTGGGGGGCCAGAACCCCTTCGAAACAGTCTAGTAACGGCTCCCTTGGTCCTGAGGTCTTATGGCGGCTTTACACCACGCGGTTTGCGGGACGCGATTTGCGGCGAAAACGGGAACTGCAGAAACTCAGCGACCGCTCGAAAGAGGGCGCTAGAATCGATTTACGACACTAGCGGCTACCGCTAATGCCACCGCGGAAGTTTTGGTTCCCGCGCGGCAGCCGCTAGTGTCGTAAATCGATTCTAGCGCCCTCTTTCGAGCGGTCGCTGAGTTTCTGCGGTTCCCGTTTTCGCCTCAAATCGCAAATCGCGTCCCACAAACCGCGTTGTGTAAAGCCGCCATTACAGGTTCTGCCCCCCCCCTAGTCAAAAGTTGACCCTATGCCTATGATATTCCACTTTGTCCCTCCTCATGATAAAGGTTAACCTAAGCCTTTATAACCCCTTGCTACGCTCAGAGGGAAATTCAAGGTATACAACCTCTCTTTCGAAACCTCAATTTTTCTCCATAGAAAACGACCGACCAAAGCAAAGCTACTCCTTAATTTAATAAGGTATATATGGGGGTTCGGGGGTCCTCCCTCAAAAATGTTTAAATTTTAGTATGCTAAAATGTCTTCTAAAGCTACTTTTTAGGGAGGTTTCAGGGAGCTTCGCGGGCCGCATGCGTCCCGCCAGTTGGAAAACCCTGTTTTAGTTAAACTTTCAGTGTCCACTGTGACCCAAAGTTTCTTGAACACCCCCATATAAAATCTATAGCTACGTCCGTGACTTATAGAGAAAAATACTATTTACAAAACGTTCGGCAAAACCCCTATAGGTTATTATATAATTTGGTTGAAGACAAGTGGTTAATATATGATACCATAATCGTCTATTAATCCAGATCCTTAATTGAGCATGATCTCCTGTTTGATTATCTCAGAATTTTTCCATAGAGAAACTATTTTTACCTGTTAAAACATTCTAAACAGTACTAGCTTACATATCCTTTAAAAATGTTAAATATATGCGTATGATTAAGTTTGTAAAAATTTATATTAGTGTTTACTTTGACTAAGAAATTAGAGTGGAACCCTTCATCAATCCTTTGACCACTTCAATCCCAAATTAACATAAAATATTAGATACACTGGTGTAAAATCATTTCGAGTTAAATATCTGACTATTGAGAGCTAACATTTACTGCACGTTGACGATTCAAGAAAAAGTCGCCGCGCTTTTCACAGCGCGCCGAATTTTTCTCAGCGCGGCGCTTTTTTCCAAGCGCGCCGCTTTTTCACCAGCGCGTGCGATTCTAAAGTAAATCGCCGCGTAAACAGAAGCCTGCCGATTTTTTCACGACTTGATCAAAATCGTACGCGCAAAATCTTAAGGACGCGCTTTTTTTTTAAATGGCGAGTTAGACGCGCTATAGCGAGCGCGTGCAGGGCTCTGGTCCTAAGAGCGTATAACTGTTCAAGTAACATAAATTAAAATAATGAAAACTTTCTTTTATGAGTTGGTTTTAAACAAGTTACCACAGTTTTTAAATACATACTATTCTATAAAATACATACACAATTACACATACTATAAAATACACCCCTTTTAAAATAGTTCGCAGGTTGCACTGTTCATTTAATGAAATACTAGTTGATTGATTTTCATCCTAAACACGTTTCTTTTGAATAATTTGTTTTGCACATCAATGTGTTTAGTTTGAAATCTAACTAACCGTTTTTGAATTAAACTAACCGTTTTCATGATATTAGAATAAGATATGTTTTTATTTGATTTTTTTCTATTTTTATGTTTAAATTAGTAGTCATGAACTCATTTAATAAATAATCATTTGAAAAATTTAGAAGTGTAGTGATTTTCAAAAATACATTTAACCCTTTTAATCCTAGACAACCTGAGATTGCTATTAAATACTATAGATGGAAAATCTGGGGAGGCTGTGACTGAAAGGGTTAATAAGAGAACACAACCAGTAGAATTTGAGAATCCAAAGTGTAAAATTTTAAAAGTTTTCAAGGAAAGCAAGTGGTAAGTCTTGTTTCACTCCCTAATTTAACAACGCCTACAAGATATTGATCCCACACTAAGTGGTAAAAATTATTTTAAAAATGACTTAAAAGGCATTTTTATTTAAGGCACTGGTTTTACTTCGCTTTTTTAATACTAGTAGTTCTTCTAAAAGAATTCTTGAGCATATATCCATCCGTACATTCAGCCTATTACATCCGAAAATGGATTCTTTTCCACAGCTTCTATTTTGAGTATAATGAGATTTTCTGCATCCTTCTATTCCTAAAAAAAGAATGAAGCATACTTGAAATGTCTGGTTTCTTCTCTCTGCATGCAGTCCAATTTTTCTCAGACGCCACCTGAAATAATTCACACGAGATGCAGTTTTATTTTTCGTTATGATATGGTGACTCCTTTCAGAAAATATATCAGTATAGTTGCGCACCGTTGCTGTGCCCAAAGAGATCTGTCGACATCAAATTTTATTATTAAAGCTAACTATATGCTTTTTTAAGCTTTGGTGTAGATTTAGAAAACATCTAAAACTTAAGGTAAACACCAACGTTCATGTTACTTTTTTCAGGTAAATTTTTACACTTTAAAAATCAAATCGGCTATAATTGTTTCACGATAAGTATTGAGGAGATTTGGCAAAAAGCAGTTATTTAAAAAAGAAAAGACTAAAATAAAATAAATAAGTTTGTAATCCGTTTTAAAAGATATTGAAAAAATTCTCAACAAAATTTAAGTTTGCTGGTGTTCCGGTTTTAGGTTGGGTGTTATTTTGTCAAATGAATATGAGTACACGGGAATGTTTTTGGTCTCGAATGGTTACTGACAGTCCAAAAATATTCGGCTCAATTTCTTTGTTGGAAAAGTAATTTGAGGGTCCATAAACACATAAAGAATATTAACATTTAATCGGATGAATAAATATTTTGGCCCTTGGAGTGATAACTAAACCTCCATTAAGACGATAATCTCAATAAATAGAAACATTTTTATCCACAAACACTACAATGAACTTTTCAGTCCGCTTTTACAAAAAACTAGTATTTTGCAGGCAATATGGTCCTATTGCCTTTAAATTTTTTGTTCAGAATGAAAGTATTAAAAATAACACTTTACATTACAAAAACCTAGTTTAAAAAGTGTCCTATATGCTCCCATGGTTTCTTTACGTTTAGATTAGCAGAGACTGGTTGAATTCCGAATTTCACACCGTAAGAAGTAAGTCGTAACCTAAGTTATTTATCTAACAAGCACTTTTTTTCTTTCATTTCTCTTTCTCACGTATACTATTATACCTCCAACTTAAGTTCAAAAACAATATGCTAATTTTTTTATGATTCACGGGTGTTCTCCAAGCATTAAAAGAGAAGAGATGGCTGAAAATTCATTGATTTTATTTTGAGGAGCATGGCAAGAAAGCATTTCCTCTTCTTCCCACAACTTGGTTTGAATTATGCCAGACAGTGGAATTTTATTGGTTTGTTACATCTGTGGATAAATAGATTTTCTTCTTTCAATAACCGACGAATGTTCTTTAGTTTTCTTTCGTAAGGGAAAAAAATAATTTTCATTTATTTTCCCACCCAAAATCATTTTTTGTCTCCGAGCGAAACTAACAGAAAAATTGAATGTTTGATAAAACTGGAATTCTTTCGTTCTGAGAAGACTAGTTTGCAAAATGAAAAAAAAGGAAATCGATACAACTGTGACAAACGATATAGTCATCGATTTTTATATTCTTTTGAATTAATTTTTTGCGGTAAAACATAAATAAAAAACGAGCTGAGAAAAGCTGCTGCGGGGTTGTGTATTTATTCTAATGATTTAATTCTTTCTTATTTTCATATCATCCCGTATTGCTTTTTATGGGTAATTTTTTTTTCATTCTTTCCCAAAATCATTACATATCATTTATTTTGCGGTTTTTATACTTAAAGCAATAAGATTAATGTCTGGATAATATTAATTTATTTATCTTTTGAAAAAATGCGTTGAGGTTAAACCCTATGTAATGAGGCGAAGGTAAAGAATTTATTCCCCGTCTCTTGCATTCGCAAATACAGAAAGAAAATTTTTAACGCTAATTTATTAGAACAATTTATCACCCCAGATAAGTTTAATGAAACGAAGCATCTTCAATCACATCGTTCAAAAAACTTACTTTAAATATTGATAGTTTATTATAATAAAAAACTTTAACATTTTTTAAAGAACTTTTAATTCTATAGAAATGTTTTTAGCAAAAATCAATTCATTAGTTCTTTGGAAGTCATAAAAAGTTCAAATGCAGCTTTTTATCATTCATTTACCCACCTACAGTCTAAAAACTCATTTCTTTTTCATATAGTAGAATTAAAATCCCCTTTCAAAATATCTTTTTAAAAATGTTTTTTAATTAATGGTATGGTTTGGTTTTTAATCGCGTTTTACACTTTTTACTATAGTAAACTGGATTTTTTTAAATGCTTGCCGTTAAAGGGTTAATCAGTCAATTTTAAGTTATTCAAATAAGGTTGATTTGAGAACGCACATTTTAACAACGAACTACCTTAATCATTAATTACACATTCCTTCAGTAATTTTTTACGTGAGCATTTTTATTTTAAAGAATTATCAAATAAAGCTGGAATAAATTTGAGAGTCTCTAGTACATCATTTGATTAGGGAATGTACTCCATACTATGTGACCTGTTTAGGGGGGAGGTCTTCAAAATACCATAGTCAATAAATAAAGAAAAAAGACTTGTTTTTGTAAATTAAGTTCCTGTTACAATAACTTTTAGATAAGGTTTTTCTTTTTGATAATATATTTTCCACTTGTTACTATAAGAATGCACACACTCTTGCCGTTACGCGGCAAGCCTATATTAATAAAGACAAACTAAGCAAAATTATTTTTTTTAACTTTCTGTTTGCTAAAAATGATTAAAAACCGTATTTATGAATTACTACGTGAAAACTAGAGGGGGAGGGGGGTTGGCAAATACTACGGGTGGTCACCAAGGGGGAGGGGGGTCAAAAATAGTAAAAAATGGGTCACGTATTATGGGTACATTCCCTTTCTTACATTTAGAAAAATGGATTTCATGTTGGATCCATGAAGTTGAAGTGTGAATTTTCTTTTAATTTAATGCTTGCTAAAAGATTTATGTAATAAATGGTTAAAACATAAATAATGCATACCCATGAGAAAACCCTTACCAGCATTAAGATAAGAATTCTAACCGAATGGGATGTCAAGACATGCTAAAATTCATTCTAGGTGCTAAGAAAAATTGTATATCATTTTGTATCTCCAAATGTGTCAAAAGTTTGGCAGCAGCAACTTCAAAGTACCCTTTTGATTTACTGTAGGTGAAAATTCTAATTTCCTTTTCCTTTGTCTAAGTTTTTGGGGTTTCTGAAGCCAGGCAAGCATGCCAGAAATATAAGCTTTACCCCAAAAATATTCAGTTTGCATGAACACATGACGGACAGAAATGAAATTTTAGAAGTTCTGACGCGTGAAAACTAATCCTCAGCCAGAAACCGGAAATTATGTTTGCCTTCTTCGAGTTCTGGTTCTATTTTGGCCCATGTTCCTATGTATGAGGAAAACGTTGAAGAACAGAGTTCGATTTTCTGTTTTTTCTAATAATATTGTTCTATGCGTTCATTTTGGGTTTTAGTTGACTTAACATCACTCTGAAAATTCCCAAATGGTACTTTTAACTAAACCTAAATCTGTTCACATTAATTTCCATTAACTTATTTTTCTTAGAAAATATTTATTTCCTTTGCGAGAATTTAGAGACTTAATTCATATGCGTGGCATGTTTTTTTGAAGAGAAACACATTATAAAATATTTTTTTTATTTAAATTTCTAATGCATCTATTATTCTGTAATTGATGTTTTTGGAGAATTTTCAATAAATAAGTTCTGATAAAATCTCGTTGATGCTTTACATTATTTCTAGAATAAAATGGCATTTTTGTTTTCATACATTCAAAAATTTGATGAATAAAGGGAACACAATACAGACATTGTTTTCTTACTCAAGCTCTATTTTCATTGAATTGAAAACACCTTTGAATAAAAAAATTGTTTATTAATTAATGAAGAAATTAAATTTTCAAGAAATATAAAACCACAAAAACTTGCAAAACTCGACTTTTGTTAAAAGGCTTAAAAAACCAGGTACTTGGTATAGATTATTTACCTATTTATTTTTAGAAGTATTGAGCATAGTTTTGTTCTTGGGTTTTCTTGTAAGCTGAAGTTTAATTTTTATATGAAACAATAATTAATTTTTCTTATATTTTTATTATAAAATAAAATATTTTTTTTTTAATTAGTGAAAAAATTAGTATTTAAAATTCTATAAAATTTGACATTCAGCTATGAAACTCCCGTGGTATAAGAGCAATCTTTGCCCATTCAAATATTTCCAAACTAGTTCTTTGGGGGGGGGGGGGTTTACCAATGGTTTTCAATTTTTTTTTTTTTTTTTTTTTTTTTTTTGCCTTTAAGCAAAATTTTTCCAAACTATTGGGTTTTTATAAATATCCTTGACATTTACGTTTTATCCATAATCTCAATTTCATTTTAAAAGACCGAATACCTCTGGTCTTCATACTTTTAATGTGCCTAGAAACAAAACGTAGTTGTTTCCATTGAGAATAATGAAACCAAACTTACTTGAAATTTCAAAACTGGAAAATCCTCCGAGTAAATATTTAAAATCAATCAGTTGTTTTTAGAGTAACTTGGTGAAATTAGATATTGATTGAAGTTCTGACCTTTTTGAAAGTTAACTCTCAGTCAGAGTTCGTGGGCTGAAAGTTAACAATGAAACGGCAACACAATGAATTATTTTGAAACAGAGTCAAAAGCCACCCAATACTTGTTCGGAAAATGCGGCTTAAGCTCTTGGGGATATCGGAAAAATAAGTCCCTCACTACTTCATGTCGTAACCCCTTTTCCAGGGGAGGAAAAAAGCTCATAAAGCCGACGTTTATGGACTTTTTGAGAGCTTAAAATTTTATGTAGCCATGTTCTCTTTCAGATAAATGAATGAGATGTTTTATAGGAAAGGGTGGTATATCTTCTCTTTTAACGTTTATAGAACGTAACTTTTGAGAGTAACATTCGGATGTAAAACACAGAGATGAAGTTTTTTTAGCACGTTGCAATCAAAAAGGTTCGGATATAAAGTCGTCTTTTTTTTCCTAAAGGTTATGAACTACGTTTGGTGATATGTTTGGGTAGGTGCTTGCAGGTATTTAATTATATATGTGGCTTGAAATTACTCTATATCTCGTGAGGTAATTCATTTCAGGTGATAAAGTTTTTTAAGTTATAGTTATCACCAATGCAATTTTCCTAGATTAAGAAGAAATATTTCGGTACTTATCGGTTAGGTGGGATTAAATCTTATGATACAAAAAAACGTTAAGGTTATGACTAATTTTTACTATGTTTCTTAGTTTAGTTTTGTACCTTCAATTGAAGTATCTAATTCTTTTAGAGTAGATTTTTTCGATCAGAAACAATAAGCTTTAATATTTATTTCATCGCAAGTTATGAGAGTGAAAAAAAACTTAAATTAAATAATTTTGTGTAAGTTATATATAAAATAAAACACATTATTAGACAACAAGTTACAATTTTGAAAACTCACTGAAACTTTTTGATGATTCTTCGGACTACAAAAATTCACGCTGTGAGTTAATAGAAAATTGGAAGTATTGTATAATTAAAAGGTGGACTTTTAATTCTTTTAATCAATTAAAAACTTCAGGGATTTCAAAAAAATCATTCAAAAGAAGGAAAAAAAATCCGAGGAGAATAGAAGAATACTTTCTTCTCCAAATTGAATTCAGATTAGTTAAAACTGAATTTGTACCTTTAGTCATTTACCCTAAAAAATGTTGAATCAGTTTTTCATGTATTCAGAATTCATATAAATTTATACGTTTATAAAACTTTTTTAAAAAAAATTAATTTTCAGTCGTTTGAGGAAATAAATTTTTAAATCTACATATTTTGAAATAGTTTCTGGACCTAAGTTTAAGAAACATAATATACAAATTATTTCTACTTAGATTTTAAGGTTGTGTTCAAAACATGTATTTTTAAGTATTATTAACACATCTGAATGTTACAAGGTTTTTACATACGTTGTTATAAAAATATAATACCAAAATTGTTAAAATTAAAGTAAATTAATTTCAATAACTCATAAACGGGAAAATGGAAAATTTCTACTTGAAGAGAAGTAGAAATTTAAGTAAAATTTTAGTATAACCTCTTTCTTTCCTGGTCATCTGTAAATACCAGAGATTTTTCATTACTTCACTTATGAGTTACTTTATTTATCCGCTAACAGTTTATGTGTCATTTAATGCATCGCTTTTTATGTAACATTAGTTCAAATAATAAATTCTTAGGTATCAAGTATTTATTAAAATAATAAAAGATAATGCTATATTGTGTCACCTAGCTTCTAAATTTAACTTGAATTTACAGCATTCTGTTTTAATAAATCATAAACTTGAAACATTTGAATAAAATCCTGAAGTACTTTCTTAAATTTCTTAATAACATGCATTCAAACATCAAACTTTTACCTTTCTAATAGAGTAATTGAATTCTTTAAACCCTTTTTAAGAAAAGTAAACCTTTTAACCTAAAGTATTAAGATTTTTTAAGCCTCTTAATAATAATTATCTACAAATTTAAGAATCTTTCTATTTAGTTAAGAACTTTGAACAAATAAATTAATAAATTTATTAGTACAAGCATTAAAAATCCTTTTAAATAAATACCTTGTTCCCAAATATCGAATCAAATATCATAAAACCCCATTAAATTTTTCATTGATTTATTCGATAATGAGCTAATAAAGCCATTTAATTTTAATTAGAGCTCCTATAAACTTTTTAATAAGTCAATTTACAATGAAATTGCTTAGTTTTAGACAATATAATATTCTATCGTCTATATACTGCATACGCTGTACAAAAGCGTTTTCGCTAACTATAAATTATAATTTGAAATAGTAGAATAAACTGCTCGTAGAAAGATAAAAAAAAACTATTTCCTTTGATTTTTTTTTCCTCTATATTTCAGTTTAGAATATACTAAAAAATTTATTTGTAATTTTTTTTTTTGGCTAAAATATTTGTATTCTTTTTAGAAAAGTTATTCATGTTCCTTATGAGTTACATGTGAGTATGACCTATGCTCTTTAACCACACCTCTTGATTCGAAAATACAGCCCGATTTTCCAAAAGTAAAGTATTTTTAAAGTGGGATGCCTTTTAAATTTTTAACCCTATTTGTTTATTTTCAATCTTAACGGGGGAAAATCGAACTTTCTTCAAAAGTAACGAAAAATTACTTCCATTTATCTTAAAAAAAAACATATAAATAAAAAGTTAGGGTTTGTTTTTTCAGTATAAATAAATGACATTCAAAGATAAATGCAACTATTTATTTCCTAGTAAAGAAATTATACGAACGCAGAAATTCGAATAAGGGGTAATATGTCCCTTCAGGCATTTGCATCAATTTTGAGACCCCGATGTATGGAATTCGCTTCAACACCCGCTTATTAATATATTCATTAAGACACATTAAGCCCTTGAAAGGGAAGCAATAAACTTTGTTAAGCCGACAGGAATCAGATGGGGGAGTTTTCTAAGTCAAAATGAAACATTCCTTCTAAACCTTCAATGCTGGTTAATACATATCACATTTTCTGCTCAGAATCAAACATGCATTACCTTGTTAATTGTAAATAATCTCCTCAATAAGTCTTTCTGCTGCAGTTGCTTGTCCATAGATATTCACGTTGCAACTTTCAGATTTCCTGTAATCTGTTCACGTGATACGTTGTTAATATCATAATCGATCTTCCTACGATGTGTGGTTTTGGTTTTGAAGATAACTCATTCCTGCAATACTTCACCACATCACACGCAATAAAGATCGATGCTTGGTTTGAACTAAGGTTGGTAAATATTGAACAACAATATTCTCAGAAGTGTTGATATTTCTTGTTCCTTTAACCTGAAATGTTTAGTTTTCGTCAATACAGCTCGTATTTTTCAACAAGTTTATCACGCAAGCTTGAAATAACAAAGATCGTCTAATCATAACGCTAAATTCCATGCCTCCTCTGGATCCATTAGGAGCCTCTGTTAGAAATCCAATAACTGAAAATGTATATTATGTTCATTCCCCTTTATGAATTCTTTTATTCCTAATGTTCCTTGAAAAAAGTCATAAAAGCTCAATTATGAGCCAATAGAGAATAAAGTAGAGCTTTTATAAAGCAAACCCTTTAGTAGTTCTAATAAAAATTCATTAATTTCATAAATAACGTGTTTAAAGAAACTCTTAGTTAATTTTTCCAACACTTGAAAAACTTAGGAAGGTTTTAAAATGCGACCGTTCAACTACTTTAAGTTCATAAAAAAATTATAAACAAAATAAGCAATGAATTGACTAATAGAATTAAAAAAAGGAGATATTTTTTTTATTCTTCCCAATTTAAATTACCTTAAGAATGACGCTTACAAAGAAGGTTTCTTCTTACGCTCTCTTTCAAGCTGAATTTTTACACGGAAAAGTTGCAAAGGAGGATATCTTGTATACAACCAATTGGAAAGAACATCAAATTGTATTTTCTCACCAAATTATGTAGTTAAAATTTTAATTTTAGTTTATATTTAGTTAAAAATACATAATCAAATTATACAGTTTTCTAAAAATGAAAAAAACAGCAAAATATTGTGTTTAAAATCTTGAAAAAAATATAAATTATACCAATCCTAAAAACCTACTCAAAATTTAATAACAGGTATTTAAAGAAGACTTTTAGTATATGGACCTTAGATATAATGTGTTTTTTAATCTTATGAAAAATCTAACAAAACAAGAAAAAAAATACAAGAAAAAAGAACTTATGAATCACCAAGGGAGAGAAACAAATCCCGTAGAGACGAAAAAATTACATCAAAAATAAAATTTAACTCAAAGTATACATATGAAGTAAAACTCAATAACGTTAATGTAAAAGGACAACAAAATAAAATAAATGAACAAACACAGCTTTGGAAAAAATTTTATTGCTTTTATTATAATAAGAATACTTATATTCCTGCATCATAATATTTATAAACATCAAAACTTTTAAAAATTTATAACAAAAACCAAGAATGAAGTAGGGGAAGGTTGTGTACCTTGAACCTATGTTCACCTTCGTCCTACGTTGTTTTTGGCTTAACTTTTAGTTGAATGGCAAAACTACACATGTAGTTAGAATCTTTATAACCTGAGCTCTCAGTCTAGCTAACTTACCTTTAAAAAAGTCAACAACTTGAGAAAATATAGGTTGAAGGTTGAAAACTGATTTCACTCATCAAAAGTAATTTTATTAAGTTAGGTTTCTAAATCATAGTTAAAAAAACGATTCCGCTTAACAGCTAATTTTATATCTTAAAATGTATTGTTTCAGCTGTAATACATAGTTGTGTTTAAAATGGGTCTGGGGGTAAAATGAACAAGGGGATTAGATATTTTTCAGTAAATGATCAAGTAGTGCATACCTTGAACACACATAAGGAAAGTATAGTACCTTGGACCTGCTTAACTAAGGTACACTTTGCACCTAGATTTACTAAAAAATCACTATGCTTATTTTTGTTACATTAGTGTTTTGATTTTAAAGCAGGGTAGTGTTTAGTTTCATTCACGTATATAACACGTTATAAGTAGCAATTACTTTACAACCTTCGTGCTAAAGAAGGCCATAATGAGAATTAATAAACAAGTACCACCTGGCACTGCATTTCCTCAAAAAAAAATAATAATAACTTACTTATACCCTACACATGCCGCCATATTTTCTATATATATTCTTACAAGGCTAATCTTGCGTAATGTAACATTACAAACGCGGTCATCTCACAACCGAAATAGCTCCCTGGGAATATTGACGACGCCGCCTCCGGAACATAACGGAAACCCGAGATCACTCCCACGATTCTTCCCATCCACCAAATGGCACGTCCGAGGCCTTATAAATCGACTCTGTATTGATATATAAAAGATTTCGGGGAAGGATTGTCCCACCAAATGGTGTTGTACTTGTACTAACTCATGTCACATTCGTTGAATTTAGCCCTCGGTCGATTTGGAGTTCATTAATCGTTTGGCCAGACGCGACGTCGACGAATTCGCTGATGGCCGTTCGTTCGATGATCGCGATAAGTTGGTTAAGTGACTTTCGGCAGATAAACTCCACTTATCTGGATGATTAATCATGGCCGAATCCGCCAATTGAAGAAAGGGTGTCTGCTGCATGCGGCACTTGATAGGTTTTGTGTGAGGGGTGTCGGGCTTGAAAGAAATGCCCGGACAAATGAGCTGATTTGGTTGATTTTGGAAATGTAGTCTTGGAAATTCAATCTCTATATGTTTGTTTTAAAGCGAAGATGGTGAAACTCTGACTGATGAAATCAAATGTACTAATTATATCACTCGGGAAAAATGGGTGGTTAAAAACAAAACTGGGTCAAATGTCGATTAAAATATTTACAGTAACTTAAGGAAAATTTCATTTTTACTAATTTTTGCATCAAACATAAAGTTGTTTTCTAGAATTGAATTAGTAACATTATTGAAAGAACACTTTGGGTGTTTTTGCATTTTAATTGAAATTAGTCTTACCGTTAGTTAAAAATGTCCTACAAAAAATATCCTGTCTTAATATTTGTTAGACCAAGCTCACACTTCTCGTACAAGTTTTTACCTCTTCCCACAACTAAATACAATACATAAGAACTTATAATGCACGTATTATCATGAACATATTATTCTGATACTATCTCTAGAGCCATTATTCCTCTCGAATTCCTGGCTACATTATATCGTCTTTTTCCTCATTATTATTTTTACCAAGAACGAAATTTCATGAAACTAAGCCAGACAGTTTAGTTCTATCTTTTCATCAAGATATCTTACATTTTTAATTTCTTTTTACTATTACAGAAAAACATAAAAAAAAATACATTATACTATCTAAATTATAATCTCCTATTTTCAGAATAGTTATTAAACCCCTTTTAAAAACAGCTAGAAAACAGTTTTTTAATTACTTGAAGATTTGGATCTCCTTAGTTGTATTTTTTATTGCTGACAAACTTGTTAGCTGTATAATAAACTAAACAAGTTTTTCTTGTGTTGACTTTGTGTAATAAGTTTATCTGTTAAAAGAATGAACTTAATCCCAAACTTACACAAAAAGTTTTTTGTTTATTTTGTGTTCACCATGCTATACCTTTCAAAACCCCATTCTTCAACCCCATAAAACATAACCCTGGCCCTCTCTCACAAAGCATCCTATCAGCAAGTCTAATACCTATCAATCATTTGCTAAACAAACAAGCTTTGGAAAAGAATTCCAAAATGAGTTTTCGAACGATTGGAGTTCTTAAAAAAGTTTGAACAGAGAATCGAGAGAAAGTTTGAAGAAAATTGTATTATTCCTCCTCACAAAAAAAAAGACGATCGATAGTAATGATTCGCCTCATAAAAAAACTCCCCCCTGGTGATCTTGACATCACAATTGACACCTGCATCTTAACAACTTCCCTCCCTACAGGAAGTTCTGCTAGTCTCATCTCTGTTTACACAGCCATCAGTCATCACCTTTCTTGAAGAAAGTCGTGTCGATCTTTTTCTTGAACACATCGATTTGCCACCTCCCAGGTTCGGCTAGAAACTAGATAGGAGGAGCAGGCAATTTTTTTGCATTTCATCTCCACTTAAATCGATATTTCAGAAATCTAAGAATCGAATACTCTGAAAGATTGCACCTTTTTATGTAGTGCCATAGTATTTCCAATAGCTATAGCTTTCCTATGTTTCCTATTATATTATGCACTGTTGATTGTGGTTAGTCCAAAAATGAGGTTTTTGTCTATAATGACTAATATTGACCTAAACTAAAAAAAACTTTCACTTTTATCCTTTAATTTTCAGTTTATGGTTTCAATGTAACCGAACCTAAACTTATGATTGGGACTCACGGAAGAGGTCTAATAAAACTTTCAAAATTATCGGTCCATATTGCGCCCCCAACGTTATAATTCAGGATATTTAAACCTTAGTGGAGGTTTCTCTAAATATTTTTCCAAACATATAAGTATCTTAAATCTCAGTTATTCATTTGCAAATGTTTCAATGTACTAAGTTAGTATTTTACAAGCTTATTATCGTGGTATTGTTAATGAAGTTTCTTTAGAAGTTAGTAAAACATAAAATCAGTTACCTAAAGCAATAAAGTTAAAATTAAAGCAATAAAGATTAATAAATATAAAAATAATACATGAAGTTCTTTCAAAAATAATTTTAATCAAGATAGAAACTCGACGAACAAATTATTACTTTCTTCTTATTAATTTTTAAAATATTTTGTGGTTGCTTTCTTGATTTCTCTTAAAAGCGCTATTCAAATTTTAATTGAAACCGCTGATTTTCTGTAGTGGTTAATAATTAGTAATAGTAATGAATTAATCTTAAAACACATTTTAAATTATTATAACAAGCTATTTAAGTTATTTAAGTCATTTTTTACGTTGAAACCAGTGAAGTCTTTTTGTTAGACAATCGTGGGGAATGTTTTGATACTGTTTTATTAGACCAAATTATTATAAAATCTGTAAGGGTCGATGGTCATCGGCAGTGGTCGATGGTTAAAATTAAAGCTAAAACCAGACGTTTCGTCCGTTTCTGTGACAGACATCTTCAGTGATTTTCAGCACACAGCGGTTCAAAAACACTGAAGATGTCTGTCACAGAAATGGACGAAACGTCTGGTTTTAATTTAACCATCGACCACGGCCAGAAATCCTTGACAAATTTTATAATATTGATTCCCGCCGTAAATGACTTGGTATTTTTATCAAATCAAGAAGAAAAAAAACTACAATTCCCAATAGGAAATTCAAATACTCGTCGATGAATCGATCTTTTATCATTCGATTCCTGTATCGATTCTTGCGGGGACCAAACACATAAGTACGTCTCGATCCCTCTTTCCAGGGAGGATCAATGTGACGGCCTCCTTTGTTCTCTGTTATTGGAGCTGACAATCAAACTCGACCGAGGAATGATTAATGATGTGGCCACCAGCGGAAGGACGCCGAGATAATCCGGGTGCTTTTTGCCAGGCACTCGGAAACTATCGGGATCACTCGGGGGAGCAATAATCCCCTCGCGTGTCCGAGGGTAGCCGAGTCGAACAATGGGATGAGGGGCGATTGAGAGGAAGACGTAGATTTCTTTTCCGGGTGGCACGTAAGAAAGTAGAGAGTGGTGCTAACACTATTCCTGGGGACATTAGGGAAGATTTGATATTCTTGGATGAAAATTTCCTGGGTTTCTTTTCTCGGTATTGTTTGCGACTTTCTTTTATGTGGATTTGTGGGAAGATTACAATAACTTGTACAGGACAGGGTGATTCAAAATTTATAGGCAAATCTGCTAATAGTAGAATACCTAAAGACCATACAGAATCTCCCATGGAAAGGGGATCCCCAAAGCAATCCTAAGGCGCTGTAGAATTCGAACAAAAGTTGCCAAAATCAATTAAAAATGGGTTGTTGTGGGCAAATGGTGAGGTAGAAATAAAATTGCAATGCCAATTATCATGTTGGAACTTATCTCTAAAAACTGTGTAAGATTTTTGTCCAAAAGAGGTCATTTTCCAAATCCGACAGTAAAAAGTGCATTATTTTCGCACTTTGAAGACAACCTCTTAAAAATAAAAGCTTTAGGCAGTTTTTATAAATAGTCAAAACTTGATAATCAACCCCCAACCGTTTGTACACAGTTTTTATTTATTCAACCCATTTTTAGTTGATGTTGGCAATTTTGGTACTTTTTTTATCGCCTCAGGATTGCTTCATTCACCCTTTCCAGGGTGATTCTGAATCATCTTTGGTTAGACTACACCCCCTAGCATTTTTGACCATGAGTTTAGAAACAGCCTGCATATGGAACTCTACTCCTTACGTTTACTCATATAGCTAACTTCTTATCAGTTCAAAATTGATGTTACTTTGCATTTTAATGCGGTTAATTATGAAAAAAAATTAATAAGGTAGAGAATTGGTATAACAGCTGTTTTTAATGAAACAAAAAGTTGTGAGAATACTATTCGCCAATACTATGTCAATACTATTTCATTCCAGTATGCATATTTATAAAAGTAATACGTTTTCAACTACATAAATTAATTATAAGTACTAATACATAAATTTTGGGATTTTGGTGCATTTTGAAAAATTTTAAATCTTGTTTGAAGAACTATGTGAACCAGAAATTATACTTCTTTCTTCTATTTCCATGTATCTATGGGAGAAGCAAGTTAAAGAATTATGTCCCCTATTCATTGGTTCCCGTATATATGTTACGGGCAAAGTGATTAATCGGGCATTATTAATAATGCCCGAAGTGAAGGCGGGCAAAGTGATAAATTTCATTGATAAATTCCATTGAATTTATCACATTGCCCGGGCATTATTAATAATGCCCGGATTTATCACATTGCCCGTAACATATACATTGTAAATTCTTTCAAAATTAAATGTACATTTAAATTTTACTTTCAGAAAATTTTCTTCAATAAAGTCGATTACTCAATTTAAAGAAGCTAATAATCACTACATATTTTTTTTTGTATTAACGAACAAGTGTTACATTTCAGTTCAGTGACTCTAGGAATTAGTGGGTGGTAGTACTTAATTTACCCTCCCTTTCTCACTCTTTAACAGGTTGTCACTTCATGTATATAAAACCAAAATTTATCCAACTTTAAAAATGATCAAAAAGCATGTAACTGGTGTTTTAGCTCATACTTTATTAGTAATTTTTGTACAATTTTAGTCTTTATTTCTCATTCTTTTCTCTCATACAAATGGTAGCTGCGTAGAAAAGGAGCAGAATGGAAAAACAAAATCTACTAATATCGAGTTATCTAATCTACGTACAAATAAGATTGTGTAATAAGATTTGTTAACTCCAAACAAACCTCAATCTTAACAAGTTGATGAAAAAAAACTATAAAATATTCCCCTAAAAATCCTCTACCCCACGCAACAAACGACTTCCTTAAAGCAATCATTGGAACGTACCCCGAAATCCGCCAAATCGGGATTGGTTACCCATCAGTAAAGGCTTTAACGTTCGCCGGGGTTTCTCCGGTTAAACCGACAATACTTCACTAAACAAGACTCCCCCTACCTTCGGATGAAAAAAAAAATACGAATCATTCTCTTCTATAAATCACGCACTTATCGGAACAAGCCAGCGCATGATGCGGTGTATTTTTTAAGTTGCAGCTGCGAACGCTTTTGTGTTTCGCGGTGGGTAAAAGTCATCGTTCACCCGACCGAAAGGCGGGAAGAGAGAGGAGGAATGCGGCATCGAAATGAAATGCTTTGTAAGCAGCCGGTGTGCGCTGCTGAGCGGTTTTTAAGTTCCTCTTTGATATATTGCACTGAACATTGGGAGTCGGGTGTTTTTATTTTTGGAATACGGTGTGATTTAAATCTGTTGAGAACAACTGTTGAGGATTTTTTTTTCAGTGCGAAAATCCCTTTATTTGTGAAAACATCTTTGTAAAGGAAGCAAGCAATTAAGAAGGTATATTTTTATTTCAATTTCTTATACTAGCATGAGAAAAGATTTGATGAAAGGTAATTCCTATAATTCGATGCTTTTCGGCTAGTTGCTAATATAGTGCAAATAAGAGTGGTTAGTCTGAAATTTAGTATGGATCAGTCTCAGTCTACAAAAACAATACTTAATAATACATTTATTGCTTACCATAGCGACCATCAAATTTTCTTCAAAATTATCCATCAAAAGATAAACATGAAGGAGTCCCACTCAGCAAAACAAGATCAAATTGTGTAAAGTTAAACCCTTATGCAACTTACCAAAATATAAGAAATTGGATTTATGTTCAGATTTTAATATTATTCAATTTTAAATTTTTCGTGCTATATGATTACCAAAATATACATATTTTCTTGTAATGGTGAATCTAGGAATGGTGTCACTTCCTAGATTTTAAGAATTTTTTTTTCTCCACTAATTTGATTTGATCAACTTATTTTCATGAGAAACGGGTAATAATAAAAAACTTGTATTGAAAATTGAAATAAAATATTTAAAAGTTTGAAAAGTTATGGAACACTAACACTTTTTTCCAGACCACCTAAACAAGGACCCTGGATTCGCTACTGGTTCTTTCCCTTATTATTCCTAGACACAAACCCTAACCATTCATTAAACTTGTTTTAAATCAAAATCAATAAAATAAACATTAATCCACTTATCAATATTAATCATCATCAAAAAAGGGAATAATTTTTACTCGATTCTTCCTTCATTAAAACTTTTAATTTCATTTCGCTGATTCACAAAGGTATGACGAATCTGGTTCTAAACTTCATAGCGAATTGCATGTTTACCACTAATCTTCTTCACCTTAAACTCCCTTTATGAGAAAATCGAATTCGATACTTAAACATGTCGATACAGCGTCAAGACTTCCAAAACTATCGGGCCGAGAGAATCCCAGTGCCAATCTTTCAATTTTCTTCCACAAACCCCCCTCTAATGACAACAGCCTGCCTAATCTCTCGTGTGGCCAAGAGAATTATCAATTCCCCCTCCAATGTGCGTCATTTATCATGCCCCATAAACGAAATCAGTCCAGCCCTTCAGCCAGCACGCAATAATCTCCGGTCCCGAAGTTTTAAACCCCCCTCTTATGAAGGGCCGATGACAACCGTCTTTAATAATGGATTAAAATAGCAGCTGCCATCTCCGGATAGAGGGAACCATTATCCCTTTTAGCAGTGAACAAAAGACTCGGACTATCAAGGCCAAGATGAAAGGAAGACTAGCGAGCGTCTTCCATGCTATTTCCGTATATGAAAATCCCTCGTTCCTCGGGTATAAATGTGGGATGTTTCAGAGCTCAAGAGAGCCAAGTCCTTTTCGATACAACTCTTATATGAAGAAATAGTTTAGGGTTGCATTTTTTGAATGATAATGGCGCCAAACTGCTCTGTTGGTTTGACGTAGTTCTATGAGCAGGTTTACATGCAGCAATTTGAGAGATGCGACCATCACGATTGGTCGAAACTTCCCTATAAATTACCTATAAAATGATGACGTAACTAATACGTCATAGCGCTAAGAACCAATGGCAGGACAAGATTCTAAATCGATGAGGAAAATTATAGGACATTTAGGAACGATAGGAACGTCCCGGTCGCATCGCTCCAATCGCTGCATCCTACTCCCTAACTCAGATTGGCAACTTAAACTGACAGTTCCACAGATATGTATTAACAATGTTTATTTGACGTTTAAAAAGCGTCCATATTCAGATAGTTCAACATTGGGTACCGTGCAATTAAAAATGCACTTCAAAATGTGGTTACTGAAATGAAAAAGAGAGATAAAGAGGGAAGAAAATATAATGGAAAGGCAAAGCAGAATAAATAAGAGATGTAAAAATAGATAAAGAGAAAAAGAACAGATATAGAAATAGAGCTTTACTTAGTATATTGATAACCTATTTTCACATTAAAGTACTAATAATTTTAAAAAGTTCTAAGAATTTGTTATTGTGTCTGTTTATGTTACGTCTAGTAACATTAGTTACGTTATGTAAGTCCAAAATGTGGCTAGGAAAAGAAAAAGTGAGAAATGAGGTAGCATAACAAATTAGAGATAGAAAAAATGCGATAAAGAGAAAATAAAGAGTAAAAATGTATAAAACGGGAAAGAAAAATAGAGATAATGAGATAGAAAAAAAGAGAATTCACCAATATATTCCTCACACAAAAGCAGTTCAGAAATCGACTTGTTCCCCTTCTGCTCTCAACGATCCATCTTCTCTTTACTCGGACGTTATTAGTCACTTGTTCAAAGAGAGTAAGTTTAAAGGCCATGAGACCGAATTTAAGTTGAAGCATGTGTAAGCAGTTGGTGGTTAGGAATTACAAGAGGCACGATTCGGTAAGAGATTTATGATGGAAGGGTGTTCGGAAGCAGTAAATCAAGGTAAGTGATAACTTTAGAGCGATTAGTTACAGGTACAGTTTTAGATTTAATAACCTCTGTAACAGGCAGGATCTTCGAACCTAAAAGGAATACATAATATTTTCTTTAAACAAGTTTGTTGTCTTATATGGTATTATCATGTACTGCTATAGTATAATTTTTAATTTGGAGAAATTCTGCATTTCCCATGAACTGAAAGAGTAAAATAAATATGTTTTCTATTTCTAATAATAAAAATTTTTAAAGTATGAAAGTTTCATGAGATAGTTTTTGACGATGTTTGCAGAAAAATTGGAGGCTTTTTTTCTGAAGAGTAGAATAATCTTTAAAAACCCTTTCGGAATAAGATTCTGCGACGAGAATTCTGATACGAGAATTATTCTTTACTTTAAATTTTAACTTCTTAAAGAGGGTAAACTATACTCTCTTTACCATTATTCTTATAATAGATTAAACAACAGTATGATAAAGTTTTCATATGTCAATTATACAGACACTAAATTGTTTCTATTAGTAATGATGATATTGTAATTTTTAAAACAAAGATTTAGCTAAAGGAGATTTTAAGAAACCAAGATACAAGAAAAGAGTTATTAAAGGTTTGAAATGCATCCACATCTAAATCGATTTGGACTGAAATATTATTGAAATGTCAGCCATTCTGAGAGAGTGCTAACAAAACAGGACCTTAATGAGAAGCAGTCATATCCACATTTCATCTTTAAGTAGTTTTTTTATATATTTTTCTTTACTTATCACATCTTTTCACCTTTAAGCGTTCGAAGAGAATAATATCATTAACTGGGACCGAAAAAATGTTTTCAAAAAGTAACAAAAGATATCCTTATGATTCTGAAGAATTTTTTTTTAACGCTAACAGAAACCATTCTCTTTGTAATTAAGAATTTGGAGTTGAAAGATTTTGACTGAATTAGAAATGTGATGGCTCTTTTTCTTAGAGCGAAATGTATAGGAAATCAATGTCTGCCATTGGTTGAAAAAACCGATATCAGAGATGTTAATAAGAGTAGTATTGCTTTTCAGTTAAAAAAATATTGGGGGGAAATGGTAATATATTCAAAATTGCTTTGCTCACCTGCTCTATAATACGGGGAATATATTATTCACGTATGTAAGGGAAGGGCCACGCAAATTTAGACTTAAAGAGTAAAATTATCATTCCTACAGAATTAAAAAACCTTATTAAGTTTGAAAAATTCAAAAAAAGTAAGATTTGATTATTTTTGCTCTATGGAGTAAATAGGTATATTTATTAGATTTATGTAAACACAAGAAAACGCATCTCTTTGTGGAAAAATTAATTAATTCGTTTCGAAAATCCAAATTATAAAAACCCACATTAGTATTTAATAAAATTCATGGAATTCATTAGAATGTCACATTTCTTTCATTTCAAAGAACCAAAAAATATTTGAAATATTTAATAGTAATTAATTTCAATTCAGAAACATATTAAAAAAAGTGTGTCGGTCTACCTTACGTATATGAATGCCATTTTTGAAATATTTAACAATCAATATATCCACTGATATTTGAAACTCTATAACCAGTCAGAAAGTTATAAAAGTAGTAATTATATCGAATAAAATTTCTTTTCTTGAATCTATGCCTACGAGAACATTACACTGTATCTTAATACAATTGTAATAAATCATTGTATAGTAAATATTGAATTT
Source organism: Tetragnatha montana (assembly GCA_963680715.1). Taxonomy (NCBI): domain Eukaryota; kingdom Metazoa; phylum Arthropoda; class Arachnida; order Araneae; family Tetragnathidae; genus Tetragnatha; species Tetragnatha montana. The sequence continues at coordinate 37,413,131 of OY796675.1, forward strand.
TTAATTAATGTCTAAGGTCATATGTACAGAAAATTGAAAATTAAACTTATTTTTATGCGTGATTCTCTCCATGTTTCTATAATCTATAATCAGTAGTATCTAGCATTCTAGATTCAAGTCACGTATCATTTTTATGATAATTAACTAATAAAAATATTTTAAACTAATAACAATGTAATAATAATTTACTAACAAAAGCGGAAATTTTTGCGGAAGCAATTTTGTTCCCTGAGACAGTGATTCTCAACCTGTAGTCCATAGAACATTTTCAGGTGGTCCGCGACATTATTAGCTATCTGTCATAAAAACTTGATGAAAGTCTAAAACGTCTTTCACTTAAAATATAAAATTATACGAACTATCTTCTTCGAATTACCCTTTTCAACATAGAATGTTATTAAGAACAAAGTGTCAAAACCGTTTATTGAATTTGGGTCTCTTCTTCTAAGGTTTTTGGTTTTAGGAAACTAAAGTGATGTTATGGTAAGTATACCACCATCTATCGGTTATTTGGTGAAAACTTATATTTTTTTTGCAAACCATTTCCATTGCCTCAGGTGTATAGTTTCGGGCAAAGTGATTTATTAATAATGCCCGGAGTGGAGGCGGGAAGTCAAAATTTTATTGATAAATGTCATTGAATTTATCACACTGCCCGCCTCCACTACGGGCATTGTTAATAATGCCCAACCTATCACATTGTCCGTAACATATATATACTCAAGTGAAATATCAGATCATTCTAACCAGCAGTGGCTCCTTTTACAGCCTTTTGAAAGAACAACATAATATTATTATAAACCACCTCTAATCTAATTATTTAATCTTATAATGTTATGAAAAGAAACATGTTTTTTTACTTTCTTTGCAATGTTTTTCACAGAGAGAGGAATCTAATTAAAAAAAACTTTCTTCCATAAAGGATGGAGCTTAGCATTATTATACCATAAGAAATAAAATTGAAAAATTACTGAACATATCATAACTTATTTTATTGATTAACTTTGTATAACTTAAGTTTAGAAATTACATAATTACACCCATTTATTGAGAAGCAACTTTCACTTTCACAACATGTGCTCTGAAGAATTCCGTATTTTATTACTATACGTGTCATTTTTAAAAATAAATTAATTGATTATTTATTGTGAGTACAAAGGTCATAAAAATATTTACGGTGCATCTTTAAAAGTGTCAATGGAAAAATAGTGGGAAGCATTTTGGGTTTTTTTCTCCACAGAGTTTCTAGGAACAAAATTTGATTGATTCTCGGAAAGGACGACATATTTTATAGTTTCCCTCAAAATAACTCTCCATTCTGAGCAAGACCTCAACGAACGTGAAACCCCAAAGAAATCTGAACTTTTCAGCCAAATAGCCGCCGTTATAAAGGCGGGAACCACTTCAGCAGAAAATCGGTTTTCAGACCGGAACAAGAAGCTAAAATTAAACACCCGAGATTTAACGCTTGGCCATAGAATCCAGAAATTACTGGCACTCCAGCTGTTGCCCTTCCGAAACTCTCAAAACTCGTCGTAAAATCTCCTCTCGCCTCGTCATCTCTAATAGATGGTCGCGGAAACCAGCGCTGAATGGAAAATATTTGGCTTCGCCTCTTGCAAATCTATCACCGTTGATTGAAGTATACAACCTAGACTAGTATACAAGACTAGATTTTTCATCTCCATCTCAGAGTCTGAGCATCGTCGATTAAGAGCATAGGCATAAGACCCAAAGGAAAGTTTACTGTTTTTGAATAACAAAATTTGGAAGACTTTTAAAAGGAGTCTAACGCTGATTTAAAGAGAATGGTTACGGAACCTAAAATATTCTTGTTTACTATATTAATGGTATTTGCGGTATTTTGGAGGTTATGTACCATGTATTTTTTTCGTCTGATAATATTGCATAAATTTGAAGTTTTAGTATCATGTTAACTGATTAAAAATCATTGGCATACAAAACAGAAAAAAAGCACAGTCACTTTTTATCGACTTCAAAAAGAAGGAGGTTATAAATTCTTCGAATATATGAATGTTGTATCTTTAGAATCCTATTGGTATGTTCTGAAGATTACTTTTGTATAAATATTCCGGAGGGATAGCGACTAAATAGCCGCCGAAGGCGTCGCCCATTTAGCCCTTTACACAATACCCTGACATCCCTAGGATTTTGGAAATCATCGAAACGTTTTCACTTTAGATCTTACAAAAACATAATTCTCAAAATTTTTTTACAAAATAAAAGCAGGAAGCGGCGCCAGTCTAGATAGGGGAAAACAATATTCTACTTGGTTAACATTATTGAGTTAAAGACCCACCAGTTGGTCGATAGGTTAGAATATAAAACCCATAAAAAGAAAGTTTAGAGGTAAAACGCCACCGAAGGCGGTGTGAGTTGGGCTGGAGCCGAGCCGATATAAAAAATTAAAATTAAAAATTAAAAATCCATTTTATAAAAAATAATCAAAGATGTTCGAAGGAAAAACACTCCCGAAGGCGGCGTGAGTCAAGTAGGAGAAAAAGATTATATTGGAAGTAAGCTTTTTGAAGCCTCTGGCGAGTTGATAAGTTAAAATTTAAAATACCTTGTATAAAAAATCCAAAAAAGTTTGTGGAGAAATGGCCGCCGAAGGCGTCAACGCAGAGTATAACTGGAGAAAAAAATTATATTGGTAGTAGGTGTTCATTGGTAATAGAGATAATTAAGGTTTTTTAAAAATAAGGATAGAGAAATTGAAAAATCAATTCAGAGTAAACGACAAGTCCGTAGATATTTTTAAAATTCATGAAATCTAGAAAAATAACCGAATTAAAAAAAAAAACGGTTTTCAGTGTCGGCATCGGTTGGTCAGGGGATTTTTTCAGGACATTAAAAAATTAAATCTAAATTATGTTTATAGATGGCCCCAGATAGTTAACGGGAATCGTGTTCGATTTCGGAAGTAACCCACCGTGCTGTTCGTATCCGACAGCATGATGACCAACTAATTGAATTGAAACATATTTTACTTTTAAAAATAAAAATGACCCTCCGTGTCAATTCCCTCATGGCCAGGACGTTCTCCAAAATCGAACCCATATATTTTCTCATGAAACGATACATTGCTACTCAGTACCCGCGGTTGCTTTGGAATCGAACGTGGAACCCCGTGAATTATGTTAACGCCATCTATTAACATTATTTTGAACGAAATGTTTTTTTGTTTAAGAAAAATTTCATTCTGTTATTTTTCTACATTTTATGAACTTTTAAAATGTAAACCGAATTTTCGTTTACTCTGTATTTTCATTTTCTTAATTGATACCAAAAGAAAAAAGATAGTTTTGTACATGGGCGTCATTTAGGGGGGGCAGGGGGGGGGGGAAATTGCCCCCCCAAGGTTTCCACTCTTAAGTGAAAAATTGCTGAGAGTCCCTGGAAAATTTTGTATCTTCCACAAAGGAGCAACAGATTTAACTCAAAACATCCCAAAAGCAGTTAAAGCACTACTTTTGAGGGTCTAATTTCAAAATTTTCTGGGGGAGAACCCCCAATCCCCCTCCTGACCTTTGATGTCTGTTATACAATTTGTCTCCCTTGAAAATTCTGCCGCTTACAAGAAGCAGTTCCCTTTGGGAACCAAAGAGTTTGAAGCCCCTAGGAGTCTGGTTTAAAGGGGAATTTTCAAAAATTTTTACTGGGGGAGGATCTCCGCCCCCCCTTGAAAATTTTATGTTTATTTATAACTTTTTTTCCCCTAGAAAATTCTATGCTTTACAAATAACTGTTCTTTTTGAATGTAACCCAAAGGACCTCAAAATGAGCTGAAACACTACTTTAAAGAGGCAAATTTCAAAAACTTTTCTGGGGGAGGTCCCCCAGAACCCCCTTTAAAATTTTTAAATTTATATTATGTTATACAGTATATTTTCCTTGAAAATTCTGCCACTCACAACAAGGAGTTCCCTCTGGGTGCTTCCCAACGAGGTTGCAAGGGAGATAAAACCCTAGTTTAAAGGGAAATTTTCAAAAAAAAATTCTGAGGGAGGACCTCCGGCTCCCCTTGAAACTTTAACGTTTATTTGTAACTTTTTTCTCTAGAAATTATGTGGTTTACAAGGGGCTGTTCTCTTCGGATGTAACTTAAATGTTGTAAAAATGAAGCAAAATTTAAAAATTTTTCTGGGGGTGACCCCCAGACCCCCCATTTTTACTTAGAACTTATGATGTTGAGTCACCCCCCCCCCAAAAAAAAAAACAAGTCTGGTTACGGCGTGGCTCAGCCCCACTTAAAAAAAAATCCTTGCCCCCCCCAACCAAAAACTGAAATGACGCCCCTGGTTTTGTATTCACCTATATCCTAAAAATTATTTTATAAATTTTTGAAAAATAAAACCGCGAATAATACAAAGTGATTAAAAGCTATTTATTGACTACATTTTTTTAAATGATGAAATTTAATTAGTTTTTAAATAAAAGATGAATTTCCTTCGGATATGATCCACACCCAATCTCCCAAAAGAATAATCAATAGGAAAATTTTACTGCTCTTTTTCAAGAATCACTCTACAGAGATTAAATTTATCATTTATGATTTATACAATATAACAAAAAAAAAATACTACGTGAAAATGTTGAAAATTACTGTTGTTTAGCAGATTTTTCATCCCGTCAAAAATTAACAGATGGCGCCAGATGCGATGCCTCTTGGAATGTTTCTGTGTTCGTATTTTCAACCCTTTAGCGCCTTCATAGGCAGTGGCGGATCTAGGATTTGGTTTTTGGGGGGACTAGCGCTTAAAAACGAAATACTTTGGTCTGACGTCGAAGGACAAACAGCCAATCAGAACATGGCATTCACGGCAAGAAAATGTGGAGGGATTTTTTTTTGTGAAGGGGAAATTTAGGGATTTGGATAGGGAAAAGTCTAATAATGCTCAAATGTAAACAAGTGTACGAGTGTACGAGTTATCTTGTTGAAAAAGTTAATTAGATTAATTTCAATCATATAGTTTGTGTAGAAGAACGGTGGGAATTCTAAATTGAGAATGAAAGGTAACATGGTAAAATATCTGGATTATTTTTACTATCTGTTTATAAAAATTATCGTATTTTTATTATTAGTTCATTGTACTTTTCATAATTTACTCTTGATTGAAACTCTTTGCTAATAGGATATTTAACAAGTTTAATTTGTTGTGTACTAGGTACTACAGCTTGTTAACTATTTCATGTGTAAAAAACCCCCACTGCAATTTATACAAGTACTTCAAAACACCAGAAAATCATGAGCTTAATTCTTTAATGTGTAATGATTATTATCAATCTTGCATTGCACTTGTTTTCAGGGGGCTAATTAGCTATTAAAAACATAGGTTAAGCTTGTTTTAAATTATAAGTTTTCAACAAATGTTGCCCAATTATTTTTGCTGTTCTCTATAACTGTTTATTTTTCTCAGTGGTTTGCAATCCTGGTTATATTTGTAATCTTAACTTTCCAAATATCCTGCTCTATACAATATGAGGGTGAGTGTGGCTAACTGCGGGGGATTACCTAATAATTGGCGTTCCACTAATTGTCGCCAAATCATACATAATGCTAAAGCGATATATATATAAACGTTTTTGCAACTTCTGTATATATTTCAATCTACCCCATCCACTTTAAATTTTAAGTTTATTAAGTAATTTTTAAATCAAAAGAGTATTTTCAATATGGCTTCAGAAGATATACTCTGAAAATCAATTTCGTTATAGGTATTTTCAATGTGCTCAATTACGTGTTAGTTTTAATTGCAACTGTTATTCAAGTAAAGTTTGTTCAGATAAATTAGCAAGAATATTATTTTGAAGACTTTTGGCCCTCTGACTCACTAATATACTTCATGTATCTTGTTTATCGACTGGCTGAAATTTGACTTTAAATTAAACTTACCTGAAGGAAGACAGCCATAGTTAAAAAACCTTTGCTAGAGCTTGTTTGAATGTACATTTAAAGTTATATTAAATATTGCCAAGCTGTTTTGAATGCCAAATATTCAAATATCACCAAATTTTTATAGTTGTCATTGATGATATAAGGAATCCTGGATTTATCATACTGCCCTTTACATACACACAGATAGAAAAATGAGTATTGCATTATATTGTCGGCTTACATGAGAAAGAGGCACTAAGTCACTTCTGATTACTTTCAATTTGTTGATTCTCAATCATTTTCTTTTGCACACTATGAATTCACATCAACAAGCCGATTGTATTTCAACTTTCAAAATATTCACCAAAAGGATTGATGCTTTTCTTCTGTAAGTTGGCAATATGTTTGGTTCCTCATTGTTTTATGTGATAATTATTTTAATTGTAAGAGAACTTTATTTGTACAAGTTTACTGATTATATTTAAGTAATCAATAACAGCAGTAGGGAATAGTAATACAAATCATTTGGGAATTAGTTTAATGTGTTTTAAAGTTGAAATATAAATTTTTATTCTTTAGTATTCTATATTACACTCTCAATCAGCCTAACACCGTTTCTTTTCAACAGCTGAATGAACTTGATTCCCGCTGACTTACCCCGTTTACCATAAAACTGTACTTTATTGCAATGCACAGTAACTTAACTAATTGATTGATTAAAAACTTAATCAATGTTTTCATATATATCAAAATAAAAACATTTTACAATTACATTTGCTTCACCACAAAAGTTTGAAAAAACTTAAAGCGCTAATCGATTAAAGATTCTTAATTAACACTTCCCGATTGACTAAAACAATAAATATATTTAATAGTTGAGTTATTATTCCTAAAATGCTACTTATTTATAATTCTAAAGACGTTTTTAAATCTAAAACTTGTGCATGTATGCAGATAAACAAAGTTGTTGATAATTTCACGGGCACCGCCATCTTTTAAAACTGAAATAACTGAGATCCATCTCAGTTTTATCTATTACAAACTTTTTTCGGTTTGAGTGAATTTAGGAACGACCTATCTTTTTCACCATTCTCACCGATTTAACTGGAGGACTTTTGGAACTCTCAGTTCTCAAAATTAGTTTTAAGCGTTAAACGAGTTTAAATAAGCAAACAAGCCCTGCATTTCTAATCTTAGGTATTAAAAACAGCTTTGTGATATTCAACTGTGACGGGACAAATAACTGAATTCAACCAACAGTCCGTTTCTCAAAAAAGTTTCCTTTATGTTTTACAATATTTTAAAAGAAAATTTTATTTACTTAGGTTGGTTCTACTCAATGCAACACATCTTTGCAAAGGAAAAGAACATGGTTTTGAAGCTGAAATTGGAGAAAGCCTTTTTCAAGATTCTAAACTAAATGGTGCTCTTGTTTGGTGACCACTTACTTAATGTGGCATCAATCAAGAGCGTCTTTTGGTTGCTGTGAACATCGAGAGACATATTCTTCGAGTATTTTATAATTTACCTTTTTTTAGTTTTTGATAGCCCTCTTACACTTAAATATAATCACCCCTGCATCCTTAAATATATACTGTCTTTTTACCTATTTGTTTTCTCAAGTGTTAATTGTTAATGGTTCAACCATGAAAAGCACTAATTGTTCTAATTAACACTTGTTTTAGACCGCTTTTTGTCATGGACCATGTTCGAGTTTTCAATATCATGGATCTGGTCTAGCTCTGCTAGACGCTGGAGATTAGTAATAACAACACAACACTTGTTTTATGTCCCTATGGAAATGGGTAGGGTACTTTAGTTCTACATTGTAACTATTATATTGTAAAATTGGTTTCTGATCCTGGAAGGTCAAATGAGAAATTTGTCATAATAGCTTATGCAGCTGAATGTAATTTGCAATTTTGATGTAGTGTTATACTTAAGGTTTGATTAAAATAAATTTGAAGAGGCTTGTGTATTTTCTGAATAAAATTTCTATATGGACTTGATTCTCGGCACACCAATGTGGCGCATGAGGCCGCAAGCTCAGCCTGCCACTCCCGCTGGTTAAGTCTGCAGCCCTGGCAGCTCCCCAGCTGGGCCAACCTAGGGAGTTTCTCACTGCTATGGCCATCCTGCGCCAGGTCTGCCTGGGTAATCCTCTCTTTCTTTTTCTGTCAGGTGCCCAGGTCAAAGTGACTCTCGTAGGGTCTGTTAGTTTACAGAAACCGCAAGAAAAAAAATGTCTGTATTGAAAGAGAATAATTAATTTTGTGATTAAATACTTCTCTTAAAATAAATTCTCAGCATATGATTTAAATTTGAGTTTTTTTACATTAAGAATTGTGCTTATTTGGCTATAAAAACAAAAACATGATAAAAATTACTACTTTTGATTGGTTTTATAACAAGTATACTTTAATTTAGGAATTAAAAGTTTTCCTAATTGCACATGTAAAAAAATTTACCTGAATCAATTAAATTAAATTTTATATTAAAGTAAAATTATCCCTCTTCATTCATTAAAAACTTAACATTTATATAAATTTCTCACTTAAATTTCCCCTTTTAATTAATTTTATATTAAAATTTAATTAAATGAGAGGATTGTCATCAGCCCTTTTTTATAATCGTGTACAAGTGTTTAATAAAACCCCTCCTTTTCCTTTAAATCCTTGTAACAAAACAAAATTGTTTACTCAATTTCCCAGTGAGTGCCACTATCGTTCAGCATCAACGCTCACTCAAGTTTTTCCTTTCTCTACGTTCCCCTCCGCAATCCCCAAGGATTTTCCCAAAATATCCCGCCATGTTCTGATTGGCTGTCTGTCCGTCGACGTCAGACCAAAGTATTTCGTTTCTAAGCGCTAGTTTTGGGGGGGGGCTAAGAATTTTCGTAATCCAATTGTATCTTCTTGATTATCTTAATACGGAAAAGGTAGTGAATTATCCTGCTCTAACCACTAAAATGGAGGTCTGGGGGTCCTCCCCCAGAATTTTTTTGGAAATTTAAGTAAAAAAACAACCACTTTTCATTTTGTTTTGGTACGCCTCGTCCGATTTCGAATATAGATTTTGTGGTAGAATTTTTGTGTTTTGACAAACTTAATATAAAACAGAGTTGTAATAGAATTACAAGTACTAAGGGGAGGGGCTCTACCCAGGTAGCACAGCTATATTATTTTGTATCAATTTATATCAACTGATGTCTAAAGTCATTGGTTGATATCATAGGGATATATATTGACATAGCGTGCGACCTGGGTAGGGGTCCTCCCCTAGAAAATTTCTAAAAATTTAAGTAAAACAAAACAACTTTTTCAACTCGTTTTGGTACGCCTCATCCGTAATTCGGACAGTGATTTTATGGTAGAATTTTTGCGTTTTGACAAAATTAATATAAGTAGAGTTGTAATAATAGAGTTGAAGTACCAAGAGGGTCTGGGGGTCTACCCCCATAAAATTTTTGAAAATTTGACCTTAAAATAACAGGGTTTTAACTCATTTTGGTGCATTCCATTCCATATTATATAGTGTAAAATGTTTCATTTTGGGGGGGCTCAAGCCCCCTAGTGTTGATAGGCGTGTTCATAGGGGTATTGGGGTTATAACCCCCACCATTACATCGACGGTTTCTAAAACATAAAAAACTGAAAAATTTTCCTTTTGCAAGGAAGGCGGTTCACAAGGAACTGTTCTTTTAGGACGTAACCCAAAGGGCCTCAAAATGAATTTAAACACTACATTGAGACAAATTTTTTAAAAATTTATGGAGGGGACCCCCACATCCACCTCTAAAATTTTTACGTCTGTTATACTGTGTTTTTCTCTTGAAAGTTAAGCCTCTTAGATGAAGTTTGTTTTGATGTCCCCCAGAAAATGTTTTGAAATTAGACTTATAGTAATGTTTCAGCTCATTTTGAGACCATTTGGGTTACATCCATAAAGAACAGTTACTCGTAAAGCATAGAATTAAAAAGAAAGAAGGTAAAAAAAAGTTATTAATAAACATCAAATTTTCAAGGGGGGGGCGGAGATCCTCCAGTAAAAATTTTTGAAACTTCCCGTTTAAACCAGTGTTTTACCTGCTATTCAAACTCTTTGGGGTTTCATGCTCTTTGATTCTCAAGGGGAACCGGGAACCGCTTCTTGTAAGTGGCAGAATGATCAAGGGAGAAACATATCAAAGGTCAGTAGGGAGTTTGGGGGTTCTCCCCCAGAAAATTTTGAAATTTGACCCTCAAAAGTAATGTTTTAACTCTTTTTGGGACTTATTGAGTTAAATTCGATGGTCCTTGTGGATTTTCAAGGGACTTGCAGCAATTTTTCACCTAACAGTGGAAACCTTGGGAGGGGCACTCTTGTCAACAAGGTCGTTTGGTCGTTGTTGACCGGTAGTCGTTGGGGGTAGTGAGGTGAAAGGCGCTTGTAATTTTCGTTAATCGGAAAACTTCGAGGGGTAAATTTTGGTCTTTCCGAAAGGGTTCGGAACGCGATTTTATGCGCTCCGGTGCAATTTAAGCCCAGATGCAAGTACAAGTGGCATTTTTTTGGATTCTCCGCCAATCGAATGAAACTTCAGAGAACTCTATAGATAGGCGGCTAAGGGCCATATTCAGATGTTCGCCAACGGTGAAAACGCCGGGCGAATCCGCCGAAATGGTATTCATATTGACTTTTCCCCGACTCAATTTGTGGGAAACGCTGAAAAACAGAGCCGACTGATTCACTGGCCCTGCCTCCGCCGAATCCGAAAACGCCAAGATTTTTCTCTTCTCTCATTGGATGGAACTTTCGAGACAGTTGTTGAATATTTGAACTTTCGTAGCACGCGGTGATAATTGGATTGAATTGGATTGTGGGTACATACATTTTCCGGTCTGTGTGCTTGATCTCAAGGATCCGCTTATAAACCTTCGTCAAGAAGAACAGATACAACAGTAGGGTGGTCCTAATTTTTCAAACTCTGAATTTCTTTGGTCGCACCCCCCAACTTTTTTCCTTTAGGTATGAAATGAAAGTATACCAAATATCTTCCCGATATTTTAATATTAACACGTGCCGCATCGCGATTGAAGTTAGACTACGATAAAGGCGCAGAACTACGTAACACTCTTAGAGGAAAGCGGGCACCCCTCGCTTTCTCTCCCGCATGACAGTAGACCTTACGGACGGTGCTCGGGCGTTTTAAAAAATGAGAACTTTAAAGGCGGGATCTTCATGGATTTTATAATAAACTTGAATGCATCCTACACTATGGTTATTTAGGGTAATAAAACGTAAACATGAAGTGCAAATCATTATTATAAGTGAACAACAATGGAGAATTTAAGGTAAAGTGGAGGATCTTCCAACGAGGGTTGTGAGAAGACATTGCAGCAGCTATTTATGGTTTACTAGATGATTATGACATATTGGACACAATCAAAGCCTTGTGCTTTGACACCAGTGCATCCAGTACGGGAATTAAGAACGGTGCAAAAATCTTGGGATCTTATCGATAAACCAAAGTACTCATCAAAGTACAAAACACCAACCGAGAGATAACTACCGAGAGCTCCGAAAGTTGACAATAGCATTTTTAGGTTATCAAGAAGTAAAAATTATTAAATTTAGACAACCTAGTGCTTTCCATCATGCAAGATGGATGTCTAAAGCAATTTACTGCTTGAAGATGTTTATTTTTAGATATTAGTTTAATTTAATTTGGATAATCAAAAACTACAAGGATTAAAAGATATGAGTATTTATTGTTAAGTCATTAGAGCTTGGTTTGATGCGCAAATTGGCTCACAATACCCCCTTTTAAGATTTGAAATTCTTGAGGGACCTGTTTTTCTACAGAGAAATAAAAAAAAATATATCTATAGCAATAACAAAGAAAATGCCTTTTTTGATGAGACTTTCCTCACACAGCAAAGAGCTTCGATGACCAAAGAGTTTAAAGAGAAAGAATCCACCAATGTATCAAAGCGTTGCAAATTAGTTTTGAAGAACTGGGTAGAACTCTCAAAGAAAAATCTAGCCGATTTTGTGTCAAAAAAACGAACCTCAAAATTTTTCAAAGACTTACGTTATTTATTTATTATAGGGATCCTTTAACGGTGGAACCCGTGTGAAGATTATCAGGAAGGTTATGTCGTTAATAACTTGTTTGTTGTAAATGATGCTGCAGAAAGCGGAATCAAGATAATTGAAGAATAAAGAGTATTTTAACGCATAATGAGGAGCAAAAACAATACCTTTTAAAAACCTTCAAAGACTATAACGGTCACTATTCTTCATGTTCGAAGCATTCTCGGTCAAAAAAGTATTGAAGTATATTTAATAATATTTTTTAATAAATATTGTGATTTTTCAAAGTTTTGATGTTTTTTTCAGATTTTCACCCTTTTTGCGGCACGTGTTAATATGTATGGATTCGGATAAAATTTTTACCAGTTATTTGCTACCCCATAAGGAAAAAAGTTAGGGGGTGCGACTTAAGAAATTCCGAAAAAAAAATTTTACCATTACACTTAGGACCACCCTAATACAACAGATACTGACACAGAGAGGGAAAGTACATTTTATTACATTAAACCCCTGTAGCGTCTTTTTATCACGATTTGCGTACCTAAACTCCTCCAAGCAACCCAACAGGCTTTCTGTTCACGCAGTTTCTGCTTCCACGTAGTGACGTCAAAGGGTTAGGAAACGTTACTGTCGAGTATAGAAGCTATGCTATAGGAATGGGGAATTAATTTATTTTTAGTAGTACTTCTGTACATCATATCGATAAAAGCAACTTCCGTTGAAAATGACAGCTAATGAAAATAAAAGAAGTAAAATATTTTATACAAGCCTAATAAGCTATGTCTTGGCAGCCCCAACACTGGCGCCAACCAAATGAAAGAGTTATTTATTGTTAGGATTGTGGAACTGTTTGTAAGAAGAAAAATATCGCATCTCCATAAATCACAACGGGTTCAACTTTTCTCTCTTATAAACACTGTTTTCATTTTTTATTTCCAACTTCTTTTCAAACAGTAATAAATAATTATATTCAGTTAATTTGGCATATCAATAATATATCTTATTTTTCCTAACTTTTTGTATTCACGAAATTTATTCTTTTTTATAACAAATTTGATTTTGGAGAATAAATTTTCAGTCTTATTCTAGTAGCGGGCTGAGGATGATGAACTCATCGTATATGGATGGTAAAATGTGTACGGTAAGTGCAAAAGGTTTTAATTTCAAAAGAATATTGAGTAAAAGGTGTGTTCTGTTCTTTTAGGTAATCTTTTTTACTGGATTAATTTTCAGCAACATAACCGTTACTTCCCTAACCGATTTTCGGACTGAAGGGAGGAGCTGAGTATGGTCATGGCCATCTAGACACATAAGACCAGAGAAGCTTGATATCTTGAGTGACGTTCTGCCTACTATTTCGCGTCGTCATCGCTTTTCGTACAACAGTGCAACTCCAGTCTGAAATCTTGCACATTCCCTTCAGACTGGAGTTGTGTGTTGTCCAAAAAGCGATGATGACACGAAATAGTAAAGGCAGAACGTCATTCAAGATTTCTAGCTACTCACATTCAGTGCAATACTTTATAATAATATTTAAACCGGACCAGTGGTTTTTTTTTCTCCCCAATTTCTAACGCTGGAATTACGTATATGGCTGTCACTCGAATTTTCGCTCTTATGTGAAGACACAACCTTATCTTATTCTAATTTCCTTGATTTTTTCTGATTTCCTTGACACTTTCTGATCTGGATTCAAAAAACGACCTATAGGATTCCTTTTTGATACTTTATAAACGTTACTTCCTGATCCAATTTCCCCAAACAAACGAAAATCGGTCTTCTCAGCCAATTTTAAGCCGCCAAGAAAACTTTTCATACAGCCGAAACCACTTGGATGACATACATCGTTATTACCTCCTGGGGCCCTACTACGTGCACACGACGGGTTCCAACCCGTTCCCACCAAACCCGACGGCTAAAAACCCGCATCTACTCGTCGGAGAAGAAAAGGACTACTTCGAGCACACCACTTTCCGTCGTCGAGTGATGGTGGGAACTCTATGAGTTCGAGGCTATTTTACCCACCACGACTGGTTCTCATCGATCAATCAAAACGAAATTGCTGCAAGAAAAAGGGATTTTGTACACCACATAATGCTTTAATTGCCATTTATAAGCTTTTTATATACTTAACCGCGTGTTAAATGACTTAATTTGACGTATTTTGAGTTTTTACATCGCACTAGTTAAGCCTACTTTTTCGACTTGCCGCCGTATTTTACAAAGACGTTGGAGCGCCATCTACTAGCACATATAGAAAGTACCTATTGAATGAAAGAAAGAAAGGTTCAATAATAAGAACATGTTAAAACTAGTATTTAATTTAATATAGGAACAACAGGTATTAAAAATATTCTATAATAGAATATTTTAACCTATTAATTAATTAGAATTAATTATTAATATATTATTTTAGAATATTTATTTATTAGAATCCTTTAAGTATTGTTACAGTAAATCTTTGTTAGGTTCAACCAAGCTTTTTTAAGAGATTAGTAAATTGCTTTGTGGTGTAAAAAATATGGAAAGAATTATTTTCCCCCTAAAATAGTTGTCTTTATTCTTATAAATTAAGATAAAATAATTTTTTAAGAAAAAAAGTTTACTTTTAAATATTTTTAAAGTTCTTACGTTTTGTGGTAAAACATCAGTAAATATATTTCCGTATTTGAACAATTTAAATATATTTTTAACTAAGTACGTAAGTAGAAATCATTTATGTATTTTATGAGCGCCCGTTCTATGAATGATCAATTACTTACCCTATCAGTTACTAAAATTTTTATTCTTGTTTCTATAACTACTTTTGCCAAATTTTAAGATCAATATAAGGTTTGAAAAAAATTATGACAGTGAGATTACTAAAAAAACCATGCCTCAATTTTTCTAAAAATTAAAATCATTCTTCTCAAGAAATATATTTTTTCTATAAAATAATAAAGATAAAAAATTAAATAAGCTACTTATTGACAGTCTTTTTTTTTGTGGTTAATGTATAAGAAAAAAATTAGTTTGTAAAACATGACTAAAATTATAAAAACAAGCCTTCAATAAAAATCCTCAACATCAACATACTCGTACTTAAAAAGCTAAAGCAGAAATCCGTCGTGGGAATTCCATTTCACCTAGTCAAGAGGTGGTGGGTTGAAACCCGTCGGCCAACTCTATTTTGCGGGAATCTTTCCCCACTCTTTGTAGATCGTAGTAGTCCTAAGGAGAAAGCCGTCGGGTTAGACCACGTGACTCGCAAAAAAACCCGTTTCCGCAGGAACCCACATGGTTGGTAGTAGAGCCCCTGTCCTTACTACCCGTTACTGCCTACAAAATAATCGTAACTAAAGAATGGAAATTTCTCGGAAAACTGCATTAAAAAGTGTCGATTTTCCCTTTTTACTACAGTGAGACTGGAGAAGGTGTATGGGGCATAAAAAATTAAATGTATTCTATTACTTTAGATAAAGTATGATTAAATGTCTTAAATTTGAAAAAAAAATAATAGAGGATATGCATAAAATGCACTTTACCAAGCGTCCCTTTACTTGGATATGAGACAAAATAAAGAAATGTATCTCATTAATTTGTGAGTTTTAAGTTATACGAGAAGTTGCTTAACTAATTATGTATATTTTCTTGCAATGTACTTTATTACACAAAAGAAGTAAGGAAACGCTTAATGCCATTGGAATTACATGCATTTTCTAATTTTTTTTTCTAATTATATTCCAATATAATAGAATTTATTTAATTATTTCGCCCCACTCACTTTCCCCTGTCTCACAATATAGATTGCTCCTATACTCTTGTCATATTCCCCTTCAAGAAACACTTTTCATCATGGGTCTCATTCATGTCTGCTATGAAGTTTATCAATTTGGGAATATTTAATTTTAATAAGAATATTATGCGAACTGAAATATAATGTTTTGTATTTTCTGTGGTGAAGAGACCAAGCAAAAGTCCAGTTAAAAGGTAATCCAGTTTATTAAACATAAACTGTGCAACAGCTTCCAAACACTTTCAAATAGAAAAGGTTCTAAAAAAGCTTTATTTGACCGTCATGCTCCTGGGGCCTGAGAAGAACTGGCAGTAATCAGGGCCTACATGACAAGCCCCGAACCAAGCAGCGAACGCCCGAACCAAGCGATTTCTAAACTTCCCGTCTGACTTTTTCCTATTCTTTTTGAAAACCAACCGTAACACTCCTTTCAGTTAAGACATTTGTTACAGTTAAGGTGAACTAAACGGGTGCAATTGAAAACTAAACTGCTGCAATAGAAGGCAAAGCTCTACGCACATGACGTCAGGACCAGTTATTTTCTTTTAACTGGTAACTGCTGGTGAACACACATCCGGTTGCTAGGTGCGGGGGCACCTGTTGCTAAAGCGAATGCTAGGTACGGGGTCACGTGATTGCAAATGTCCCAATAGAAGCATTCGCACATGACGTCACGACCAGTTATTTTCTTTTAACTGTTAACTGCTGGAGGAGACGCACCTGTTGCTAGGTGCGAGTCACGTGATTGGAACTTCTCTCTTCCCAGTAACCAGAAGCCCGCCAGCCAGAACATCTAGAAAATACAAAAGTTCATTAAAAAATTAAACCTGCCTCAACACACTCAACAGCCTGGCAAGACAATACAAAAACGTAAAATTTTGATAACCTCTTTATTTAAATACCACTATTACTTAATTCATCCATCTCACCACTCCATTCAAAAACATGTAGTTGAGATTTTTCGATGCTCTTGAGCAGTCTCATTATATTAATATTTTTACTTCAAATGTTTAGCACCATATTTAATTGCCATTTTGGCACAAAATAAGGGTATGCGTGTTAAAATTCTAAAAAAAAAATTTGGAACAGTCTAGGGGCCTTCGTACTTTGAGTCAAATTAACCGACAGATTTTAATTAAATTATATATCCCTCCCTTTATAGTTAAGAACTTAAGCAAATAAATATAATAATAAAAGGTTTGACTTCAAATACCAAAATCGAAACTCGTCGATTTACCTCTTCTGCGCCTTTTACCATCCCTTGTCGCAAACCATAAGTGTCTTGTCTACCATCGCGCTTCTAAAACTACAGATTCTAGGAACAACGAACAAATTGGCTATTTACAGTCAGTTTCTTCACGAAAAGAACATAAGTTGTAGTTACAAAACACCCCTAACTACAAGGATTACGCTGTGGACTTTCAAGGAGAGAGCAAATTTCAGAATTCTTGATAAAAGGTTATCAGTGGTTTTGATTTTTTGAATTGATCAGCAATTAAGCAAAACTAATGAGTGAATTTGTATATTATTTATTTCTAGTGCTTCTCGTAGCTCTAACCTACATCATAAAGAAAACTTGATCTCAGAAGGATTTCCGGGGTGTTTTTTTGAAAAAAACAAATAGAAATTAATAAGCATACTAAACATAAATTAATTAATTAATTTTTCTTCATATTTAAGGAAATTTAGGTATTTTTGAAAAATGCGAAATCCTAACGGATTGTGCGCGCTGAAACCACCCGTTTAGGACTTAAGTCCTAAGTAATTGTATTTTATATTTGCCGTCTGCTCTTCTCATCTTAACTCCCAAAAAGTGGTCTCAGCGCTACGCAGTCTGTTAGGATTTCGCGCGAAATCCCGCCGGATGCGGGCGCTTCGACCATAACTCCCAAAAAGCGGTCTCAGCGCTACGTAGTCCGTTAGGATTTCGCGCGAAATCATCAAGCAAAAGCTTGCATCAAGAGCAAAGGTAAGTATCCTTGCCCCCCCTCCCTAATATGACACCTGGCTACGCCCATGAGTGAGGGTATAAGGTTAAATCCCCAAAACAATTTTGATAGTTATTAACTGTTTTCTCCTTATAACTTCCGTATCAAAACAGTGGACGTGCTCCACCTCGGAAGTCTCAAATGTCCAATTAGGAGATGAAGAACTCAGGAGAAGAAAGGATATGAAAACTAGACTCTCGGGACCCCGGGGCAGGTTGACAAAAAGGGCCGCCACTTTTTATTATTATAAATAGCGTATCTAACTAAAATTTTAGAAGTTTGTGTATAAAAAAAGTTAATTAAGTAAAGGAGATAGAGCAAACACCACAGTGAGAGTATTGTTGCCACTGTTATAAGTAACTCATTGAAAAGAAAATTCTTGAAAATATCGTGAATATTCGCATAGATATGAGCATGTAAAAATAGCCCTTTTTCAAGCCTCAGAAAAGGAAAAGTTCAAAAATTTGCAAGTTTTTCAGAGTTATTATGTAGTTTTGTACCTTTTTAGTTAAATGAAGAAATATTTTAAGCAAAAAATCAAAATAAATTATCTCTTATATTATCTTCATACATCTTAATATTATCCGACTGAGCTTAAACTTTGCCAATCTTGTTTTCTAGCCTATTGTCACATTTTAGGGGGTTCCCACAGAAGAATTTCGGAAGTTGATGGTTTTGTAACCCCGTCCCTCACTCACTTCACCCAGCGCGGTAGGGAGAAACAACATAGCTCCCGCGCATTACGTCAGCAGTCCTTACAATCACGTAATCAATCAATAAGTTAAATTATTATTTGATAAATTATTTAATACGTCAGCAGTCCTTACAATCACGTAATCAATCAATAAGTTAAATTATTATTTGATAAATTATTTAATACGTCAGCAGTCCTTACAATCACGTAATCAATCAATAAGTTAAATTATTATTTGATAAATTATTTAATTACAGTAATTAATTATATTTTCATTCATTTAATACAAATTAATTAATTACAGTAATTAATTAAATTATTTTCATTAATTTAATGCAATTTTTGGATTTTCAAAAAATGCGAAATCCTAACGGACTGCGTAGGATTGTTGGGTGTCCTTACAATCACGTAATCAATCAATAAGTTAAATTATTATTTAACTGCGTAGCGCTGAGACCACTTTTTGGGAGTTATGGTCGAAGCGCCCGCATCCGGCGGGATTTCGCGCGAAATCCTAACGGACTGCGTAGCGCTGAGACCACTTTTACTTAGTGAGTACTCCCTGAGACCACTTTTACTTAGTGAGTACTCCCTGAGACCACTTTTACTTAGTGAGTACTCCCTGAGACCACTTTTACTTAGTGAGTACTCCCTGAGACCACTTTTACTTAGTGAGTACTCCCTGAGACCACTTTTACTTAGTGAGTACTCCCTGAGACCACTTTTACTTAGTGAGTACTCCCTGAGACCACTTTTACTTAGTGAGTACTCCCTGAGACCACTTTTACTTAGTGAGTACTCCCTGAGACCACTTTTACTTAGTGAGTACTCCCTGAGACCACTTTTACTTAGTGAGTACTCCCTGAGACCACTTTTACTTAGTGAGTACTCCCTGAGACCACTTTTACTTAGTGAGTACTCCCTGAGACCACTTTTACTTAGTGAGTACTCCCTGAGACCACTTTTACTTAGTGAGTACTCCCTGAGACCACTTTTACTTAGTGAGTACTCCCTGAGACCACTTTTACTTAGTGAGTACTCCCTGAGACCACTTTTACTTAGTGAGTACTCCCTGAGACCACTTTTACTTAGTGAGTACTCCCTGAGACCACTTTTACTTAGTGAGTACTCCCTGAGACCACTTTTACTTAGTGAGTACTCCCTGAGACCACTTTTACTTAGTGAGTACTCCCTGAGACCACTTTTACTTAGTGAGTACTCCCTGAGACCACTTTTACTTAGTGAGTACTCCCTGAGACCACTTTTACTTAGTGAGTACTCCCTGAGACCACTTTTACTTAGTGAGTACTCCCTGAGACCACTTTTACTTAGTGAGTACTCCCTGAGACCACTTTTACTTAGTGAGTACTCCCTGAGACCACTTTTACTTAGTGAGTACTCCCTGAGACCACTTTTACTTAGTGAGTACTCCCTGAGACCACTTTTACTTAGTGAGTACTCCCTGAGACCACTTTTACTTAGTGAGTACTCCCTGAGACCACTTTTACTTAGTGAGTACTCCCTGAGACCACTTTTACTTAGTGAGTACTCCCTGAGACCACTTTTACTTAGTGAGTACTCCCTGAGACCACTTTTACTTAGTGAGTACTCCCTGAGACCACTTTTACTTAGTGAGTACTCCCTGAGACCACTTTTACTTAGTGAGTACTCCCTGAGACCACTTTTACTTAGTGAGTACTCCCTGAGACCACTTTTACTTAGTGAGTACTCCCTGAGACCACTTTTACTTAGTGAGTACTCCCTGAGACCACTTTTACTTAGTGAGTACTCCCTGAGACCACTTTTACTTAGTGAGTACTCCCTGAGACCACTTTTACTTAGTGAGTACTCCCTGAGACCACTTTTACTTAGTGAGTACTCCCTGAGACCACTTTTACTTAGTGAGTACTCCCTGAGACCACTTTTACTTAGTGAGTACTCCCTGAGACCACTTTTACTTAGTGAGTACTCCCTGAGACCACTTTTACTTAGTGAGTACTCCCTGAGACCACTTTTACTTAGTGAGTACTCCCTGAGACCACTTTTACTTAGTGAGTACTCCCTGAGACCACTTTTACTTAGTGAGTACTCCCTGAGACCACTTTTACTTAGTGAGTACTCCCTGAGACCACTTTTACTTAGTGAGTACTCCCTGAGACCACTTTTACTTAGTGAGTACTCCCTGAGACCACTTTTACTTAGTGAGTACTCCCTGAGACCACTTTTACTTAGTGAGTACTCCCTGAGACCACTTTTACTTAGTGAGTACTCCCTGAGACCACTTTTACTTAGTGAGTACTCCCTGAGACCACTTTTACTTAGTGAGTACTCCCTGAGACCACTTTTACTTAGTGAGTACTCCCTGAGACCACTTTACTTAGTGAGTACTCCCTGAGACCACTTTACTTAGTGAGTACTCCCTGAGACCACTTTACTTAGTGAGTACTCCCTGAGACCACTTAGTGAGTACTCCCTGAGACCACTTAGTGAGTACTCCCTGAGACCACTTAGTGAGTACTCCCTGAGACCACTTAGTGAGTACTCCCTGAGACCACTTAGTGAGTACTCCCTGAGACCACTTAGTGAGTACTCCCTGAGACCACTTAGTGAGTACTCCCTGAGACCACTTAGTGAGTACTCCCTGAGACCACTTAGTGAGTACTCCCTGAGACCACTTAGTGAGTACTCCCTGAGACCACTTAGTGAGTACTCCCTGAGACCACTTAGTGAGTACT
This sequence comes from Tetragnatha montana, assembly GCA_963680715.1. Classification (NCBI taxonomy): domain Eukaryota; kingdom Metazoa; phylum Arthropoda; class Arachnida; order Araneae; family Tetragnathidae; genus Tetragnatha; species Tetragnatha montana. Next base: position 37,434,297 of record OY796675.1, read on the forward strand.
CCCTGAGACCACTTAGTGAGTACTCCCTGAGACCACTTAGTGAGTACTCCCTGAGACCACTTAGTGAGTACTCCCTGAGACCACTTAGTGAGTACTCCCTGAGACCACTTAGTGAGTACTCCCTGAGACCACTTAGTGAGTACTCCCTGAGACCACTTAGTGAGTACTCCCTGAGACCACTTAGTGAGTACTCCCTGAGACCACTTAGTGAGTACTCCCTGAGACCACTTAGTGAGTACTCCCTGAGACCACTTAGTGAGTACTCCCTGAGACCACTTAGTGAGTACTCCCTGAGACCACTTAGTGAGTACTCCCTGAGACCACTTAGTGAGTACTCCCTGAGACCACTTAGTGAGTACTCCCTGAGACCACTTAGTGAGTACTCCCTGAGACCACTTAGTGAGTACTCCCTGAGACCACTTAGTGAGTACTCCCTGAGACCACTTAGTGAGTACTCCCTGAGACCACTTAGTGAGTACTCCCTGAGACCACTTAGTGAGTACTCCCTGAGACCACTTAGTGAGTACTCCCTGAGACCACTTAGTGAGTACTCCCTGAGACCACTTAGTGAGTACTCCCTGAGACCACTTAGTGAGTACTCCCTGAGACCACTTAGTGAGTACTCCCTGAGACCACTTAGTGAGTACTCCCTGAGACCACTTAGTGAGTACTCCCTGAGACCACTTAGTGAGTACTCCCTGAGACCACTTAGTGAGTACTCCCTGAGACCACTTAGTGAGTACTCCCTGAGACCACTTAGTGAGTACTCCCTGAGACCACTTAGTGAGTACTCCCTGAGACCACTTAGTGAGTACTCCCTGAGACCACTTAGTGAGTACTCCCTGAGACCACTTAGTGAGTACTCCCTGAGACCACTTAGTGAGTACTCCCTGAGACCACTTAGTGAGTACTCCCTGAGACCACTTAGTGAGTACTCCCTGAGACCACTTAGTGAGTACTCCCTGAGACCACTTAGTGAGTACTCCCTGAGACCACTTAGTGAGTACTCCCTGAGACCACTTAGTGAGTACTCCCTGAGACCACTTAGTGAGTACTCCCTGAGACCACTTAGTGAGTACTCCCTGAGACCACTTAGTGAGTACTCCCTGAGACCACTTAGTGAGTACTCCCTGAGACCACTTAGTGAGTACTCCCTGAGACCACTTAGTGAGTACTCCCTGAGACCACTTAGTGAGTACTCCCTGAGACCACTTAGTGAGTACTCCCTGAGACCACTTAGTGAGTACTCCCTGAGACCACTTAGTGAGTACTCCCTGAGACCACTTAGTGAGTACTCCCTGAGACCACTTAGTGAGTACTCCCTGAGACCACTTAGTGAGTACTCCCTGAGACCACTTAGTGAGTACTCCCTGAGACCACTTAGTGAGTACTCCCTGAGACCACTTAGTGAGTACTCCCTGAGACCACTTAGTGAGTACTCCCTGAGACCACTTAGTGAGTACTCCCTGAGACCACTTAGTGAGTACTCCCTGAGACCACTTAGTGAGTACTCCCTGAGACCACTTAGTGAGTACTCCCTGAGACCACTTAGTGAGTACTCCCTGAGACCACTTAGTGAGTACTCCCTGAGACCACTTAGTGAGTACTCCCTGAGACCACTTAGTGAGTACTCCCTGAGACCACTTAGTGAGTACTCCCTGAGACCACTTAGTGAGTACTCCCTGAGACCACTTAGTGAGTACTCCCTGAGACCACTTAGTGAGTACTCCCTGAGACCACTTAGTGAGTACTCCCTGAGACCACTTAGTGAGTACTCCCTGAGACCACTTAGTGAGTACTCCCTGAGACCACTTAGTGAGTACTCCCTGAGACCACTTAGTGAGTACTCCCTGAGACCACTTAGTGAGTACTCCCTGAGACCACTTAGTGAGTACTCCCTGAGACCACTTAGTGAGTACTCCCTGAGACCACTTAGTGAGTACTCCCTGAGACCACTTAGTGAGTACTCCCTGAGACCACTTAGTGAGTACTCCCTGAGACCACTTAGTGAGTACTCCCTGAGACCACTTAGTGAGTACTCCCTGAGACCACTTAGTGAGTACTCCCTGAGACCACTTAGTGAGTACTCCCTGAGACCACTTAGTGAGTACTCCCTGAGACCACTTAGTGAGTACTCCCTGAGACCACTTAGTGAGTACTCCCTGAGACCACTTAGTGAGTACTCCCTGAGACCACTTAGTGAGTACTCCCTGAGACCACTTAGTGAGTACTCCCTGAGACCACTTAGTGAGTACTCCCTGAGACCACTTAGTGAGTACTCCCTGAGACCACTTAGTGAGTACTCCCTGAGACCACTTAGTGAGTACTCCCTGAGACCACTTAGTGAGTACTCCCTGAGACCACTTAGTGAGTACTCCCTGAGACCACTTAGTGAGTACTCCCTGAGACCACTTAGTGAGTACTCCCTGAGACCACTTAGTGAGTACTCCCTGAGACCACTTAGTGAGTACTCCCTGAGACCACTTAGTGAGTACTCCCTGAGACCACTTAGTGAGTACTCCCTGAGACCACTTAGTGAGTACTCCCTGAGACCACTTAGTGAGTACTCCCTGAGACCACTTAGTGAGTACTCCCTGAGACCACTTAGTGAGTACTCCCTGAGACCACTTAGTGAGTACTCCCTGAGACCACTTAGTGAGTACTCCCTGAGACCACTTAGTGAGTACTCCCTGAGACCACTTAGTGAGTACTCCCTGAGACCACTTAGTGAGTACTCCCTGAGACCACTTAGTGAGTACTCCCTGAGACCACTTAGTGAGTACTCCCTGAGACCACTTAGTGAGTACTCCCTGAGACCACTTAGTGAGTACTCCCTGAGACCACTTAGTGAGTACTCCCTGAGACCACTTAGTGAGTACTCCCTGAGACCACTTAGTGAGTACTCCCTGAGACCACTTAGTGAGTACTCCCTGAGACCACTTAGTGAGTACTCCCTGAGACCACTTAGTGAGTACTCCCTGAGACCACTTAGTGAGTACTCCCTGAGACCACTTAGTGAGTACTCCCTGAGACCACTTAGTGAGTACTCCCTGAGACCACTTAGTGAGTACTCCCTGAGACCACTTAGTGAGTACTCCCTGAGACCACTTAGTGAGTACTCCCTGAGACCACTTAGTGAGTACTCCCTGAGACCACTTAGTGAGTACTCCCTGAGACCACTTAGTGAGTACTCCCTGAGACCACTTAGTGAGTACTCCCTGAGACCACTTAGTGAGTACTCCCTGAGACCACTTAGTGAGTACTCCCTGAGACCACTTAGTGAGTACTCCCTGAGACCACTTAGTGAGTACTCCCTGAGACCACTTAGTGAGTACTCCCTGAGACCACTTAGTGAGTACTCCCTGAGACCACTTAGTGAGTACTCCCTGAGACCACTTAGTGAGTACTCCCTGAGACCACTTAGTGAGTACTCCCTGAGACCACTTAGTGAGTACTCCCTGAGACCACTTAGTGAGTACTCCCTGAGACCACTTAGTGAGTACTCCCTGAGACCACTTAGTGAGTACTCCCTGAGACCACTTAGTGAGTACTCCCTGAGACCACTTAGTGAGTACTCCCTGAGACCACTTAGTGAGTACTCCCTGAGACCACTTAGTGAGTACTCCCTGAGACCACTTAGTGAGTACTCCCTGAGACCACTTAGTGAGTACTCCCTGAGACCACTTAGTGAGTACTCCCTGAGACCACTTAGTGAGTACTCCCTGAGACCACTTAGTGAGTACTCCCTGAGACCACTTAGTGAGTACTCCCTGAGACCACTTAGTGAGTACTCCCTGAGACCACTTAGTGAGTACTCCCTGAGACCACTTAGTGAGTACTCCCTGAGACCACTTAGTGAGTACTCCCTGAGACCACTTAGTGAGTACTCCCTGAGACCACTTAGTGAGTACTCCCTGAGACCACTTAGTGAGTACTCCCTGAGACCACTTAGTGAGTACTCCCTGAGACCACTTAGTGAGTACTCCCTGAGACCACTTAGTGAGTACTCCCTGAGACCACTTAGTGAGTACTCCCTGAGACCACTTAGTGAGTACTCCCTGAGACCACTTAGTGAGTACTCCCTGAGACCACTTAGTGAGTACTCCCTGAGACCACTTAGTGAGTACTCCCTGAGACCACTTAGTGAGTACTCCCTGAGACCACTTAGTGAGTACTCCCTGAGACCACTTAGTGAGTACTCCCTGAGACCACTTAGTGAGTACTCCCTGAGACCACTTAGTGAGTACTCCCTGAGACCACTTAGTGAGTACTCCCTGAGACCACTTAGTGAGTACTCCCTGAGACCACTTAGTGAGTACTCCCTGAGACCACTTAGTGAGTACTCCCTGAGACCACTTAGTGAGTACTCCCTGAGACCACTTAGTGAGTACTCCCTGAGACCACTTAGTGAGTACTCCCTGAGACCACTTAGTGAGTACTCCCTGAGACCACTTAGTGAGTACTCCCTGAGACCACTTAGTGAGTACTCCCTGAGACCACTTAGTGAGTACTCCCTGAGACCACTTAGTGAGTACTCCCTGAGACCACTTAGTGAGTACTCCCTGAGACCACTTAGTGAGTACTCCCTGAGACCACTTAGTGAGTACTCCCTGAGACCACTTAGTGAGTACTCCCTGAGACCACTTAGTGAGTACTCCCTGAGACCACTTAGTGAGTACTCCCTGAGACCACTTAGTGAGTACTCCCTGAGACCACTTAGTGAGTACTCCCTGAGACCACTTAGTGAGTACTCCCTGAGACCACTTAGTGAGTACTCCCTGAGACCACTTAGTGAGTACTCCCTGAGACCACTTAGTGAGTACTCCCTGAGACCACTTAGTGAGTACTCCCTGAGACCACTTAGTGAGTACTCCCTGAGACCACTTAGTGAGTACTCCCTGAGACCACTTAGTGAGTACTCCCTGAGACCACTTAGTGAGTACTCCCTGAGACCACTTAGTGAGTACTCCCTGAGACCACTTAGTGAGTACTCCCTGAGACCACTTAGTGAGTACTCCCTGAGACCACTTAGTGAGTACTCCCTGAGACCACTTAGTGAGTACTCCCTGAGACCACTTAGTGAGTACTCCCTGAGACCACTTAGTGAGTACTCCCTGAGACCACTTAGTGAGTACTCCCTGAGACCACTTAGTGAGTACTCCCTGAGACCACTTAGTGAGTACTCCCTGAGACCACTTAGTGAGTACTCCCTGAGACCACTTAGTGAGTACTCCCTGAGACCACTTAGTGAGTACTCCCTGAGACCACTTAGTGAGTACTCCCTGAGACCACTTAGTGAGTACTCCCTGAGACCACTTAGTGAGTACTCCCTGAGACCACTTAGTGAGTACTCCCTGAGACCACTTAGTGAGTACTCCCTGAGACCACTTAGTGAGTACTCCCTGAGACCACTTAGTGAGTACTCCCTGAGACCACTTAGTGAGTACTCCCTGAGACCACTTAGTGAGTACTCCCTGAGACCACTTAGTGAGTACTCCCTGAGACCACTTAGTGAGTACTCCCTGAGACCACTTAGTGAGTACTCCCTGAGACCACTTAGTGAGTACTCCCTGAGACCACTTAGTGAGTACTCCCTGAGACCACTTAGTGAGTACTCCCTGAGACCACTTAGTGAGTACTCCCTGAGACCACTTAGTGAGTACTCCCTGAGACCACTTAGTGAGTACTCCCTGAGACCACTTAGTGAGTACTCCCTGAGACCACTTAGTGAGTACTCCCTGAGACCACTTAGTGAGTACTCCCTGAGACCACTTAGTGAGTACTCCCTGAGACCACTTAGTGAGTACTCCCTGAGACCACTTAGTGAGTACTCCCTGAGACCACTTAGTGAGTACTCCCTGAGACCACTTAGTGAGTACTCCCTGAGACCACTTAGTGAGTACTCCCTGAGACCACTTAGTGAGTACTCCCTGAGACCACTTAGCACTTAGCACTTAGCACTTAGCACTTAGCACTTAGCACTTAGCACTTAGCACTTAGCACTTAGCACTTAGCACTTAGCACTTAGCACTTAGCACTTAGCACTTAGCACTTAGCACTTAGCACTTAGCACTTAGCACTTAGCACTTTTTTTATCACAAAATAAAAAAATTAAAAAAATTTTGAAAAAATAAAAAAAATTGAAAAATAAAAAATTTAAACAATTTAGCCCACACTTTTTTAGGTAGAGTTCTGGGCACCTTCTCCTTTTTTCGAATAGCTAATAGAAGCTCACAGCAAAATTTCAACACTGTATTCGAATTAGAAGTCGATGACCAAAAGGACTGAAGAAGTCCAAATTCGAAGATATTTATACACCGTCATTGCACGTCAAATCAACACACTTTTTGGCATGACCATCTCGGATTTTGTTGAAATCTGGTACATATGTTCTACTTATAGAAACTCGGAAAAGTACCAACTTTCATCAAAAAATATTGATTGGTTCTGGAATTACAGGTGTGCAAACGTGGTCAAAATGGGCCAAAAATGGACCAACATGAGTTCTTTAAATTGCTCTAGATAGTCATCTAATTGGGTTATACAAATGAAGTTGGTGTCGTTTTAAAGTATTTTAAATGTTCTTTTTAATGGTGTAAAATGTGCTTTAAAATTTTGAAAAACAATATATTTTACAAAACAAAATAGAATTCAAAGTTCAATTTCTATCAAATGTACCACTTTTAAAATTTTGAAAAAAATTCCAGGTATAGGTAATATTATTCTAAATAATCTGGTAAAATTATAGGATGGGACAAAAATGGGATCAGTATCAAAATCTATTAAAACCAAAGTTCGATTTTTCTTATATCCCCTTAAAAAAATTTTAAAACTATCTTTTTTTCATTAATTGGATGCGAATTGAATTGTATTTAACTGATATTGACAATTACGGCCCCTGCACAAACTTGGTGTAGCACGGGCTTCATATTTACAACCTGTATATTAATTCAGGCCATTGCATTGTAACAATGCCCATAATGTAAATATGAAGCCCATGCTACACCAAGTTTGTGCAGGGGCCGTAATTGTCAATATCAGTTAAATACAATTCAATTCGAATCCAATTAATGAAAAAAAGATAGTTTTTAAATTTTTTAAGGGGATATAAGAAAAATCGAACTTTGGTTTTAATAGTTTTACACTGATTCCATTTTTGTCCCATTCTATAATTTTACCAGATTATTTAGAACAATATTACCTATTCCTGGAATTTTTTTCAAAATTTTAAAAGTGGTACATTTGATAGAAATCGAACTTTGAATTCTATTTTGTTTTGTAAAATATATTGTTTTTCAAAATTTTAAAGCACATTTTACACCATTAAAAAGAACATTTAAAATACTTTAAAACGACACCAACTTCATTTGTATAACCCAATTAGACGACTATCTAGAGCAATTTAAAGAACTTATGTTGGTCCATTTTTGGCCCATTTTGACCACTTTTGCACACCTGTAACTCTAGAACCAATTAATATTTTTTGATGAAAGTTGGTACTTTTCCGAGTTTCTATAAGTAGAAAATATGTACCAAATTTCAAGAAAATCCGAGATGGTCATGCCAAGTGTGTTGATTTGACGTGGAATGACGGTGTATAAATATCTTCGAATTTGGACTTCTTCAGTCCTTTTGGTCATCGACTTCTAATTCGAATACAGTGTTGAAATTTTGCAGTGAGCTTCTATTAGCTATTCGAAAAAAGGAGAAGGTGCCCAGAACTCTACCTAAAAAAGTGTGGGCTAATTTGTTTAAATTTTTTATTTTTAAATTTTTTTTTTTAATTTTTAAATTTTTTTATTTTGTGAAAAAAAATTGTCCTAAGTCCGTCTGCTCTTCTCATCTTAACTCCCAAAAAGTGGTCTCAGCGCTACGCAGTCCGTTAGGATTTCGCGCGAAATCCAATTTCGGTATAGTGTGTTGATTTGAAGTGGAATGACCCACTAGCAAATAAAAAACCAAAGATTAAACCCTCTCATTTTGTTCGTGATTTTTTATAAGAAACTACTATTGTTTTAAATATTGATCCAGGGTTCCAGGTATTGTTTTTTTTTGTCACTTTTATTTTCGTTTTTTAGAATTTGTAAATTTCTGTATTTTTAAACTCTAGAACTATACAACTTAAAAACATGAAAACTGGCTCATTTTGTCAGTAATTTTATTTTCTCCAATTTGGTGTGCATCATAACCACCTCTTTCAAAAAAAAATTTAAAATTGAGAAAATTAGAAAAAAAAATTTTAAAAGTTTTTAAAACATTTTTTAAAGAAAATTTAAAGTTTTTAACTCCTATTATAAACATTTCTACCAAACTGTAAAGAGTTGCATTTTCTGATATTGATGTGATGCATGAAAACCCTAAGGAGGTTTTATGAATTTTCAAATGTTAGTTAATCGCTCTTGTACTATTTGAGGGCGAAAATTTTTACTTTTAAGTTTAACTTTTTTTTTTACATGATTAAATTTTATTTTCGACTTGAAATTTGGTAGAAATGTTTATATTAGGAGTTAAAAAACTTTAAATTTTCTTTTAAAAATGTTTTAAAATTTTTTTCTCATTTTTTTTTTTTTTTTTTTTTTTCAATTTAATTTTTTTTTCTTTTTTTTAAAAACGGTGGTTATGATGCACACCAAATCGGAGAAAATAAAATTACCAACAAAATGAGCCGGTTTTCATGTTTTTAAAGTTCTAGAGTTATTAGCTGTTTAAAAATGCAGAAAAAAGAAATTTACAACTAAAATAATGATAAAAAACAAGCCCTGGAACATTAATTATATCTATAACGTTGTAGTTATAAAAAAAATTATGAAAAAAATGAGAGTGTTAATTCTTCAGTTTTTTAGTTGTTTTGTATAAATATTTACGATTTTGGATTTCGTCAGTCCTTTTGGTCATCGACTTCAAATTCGAATACAGTGTTGAAATTACAGTGTGCAGTGTACAGTGTGAGCTTCTATTAGCTATTCGAAAAAAGGAGAAGGTGCCCAGAACTCTACCTAAAAAAAGGGTGGGTTAATTTTTTTTAATTTTTTTTTAATCTTTTAATTTTCAATTTATTTTTTATTTTTTCATTTTTTTAAATTTTTTTTATTTTTTCAAAATTTAAAAAAAAGTAGAGGGTGCCCAGAACTTATTATTCCGAATACCTAAGGGTGAGGGGGGAAACTGATGATGGAATTTAGGAAGTAATTTTACTTAAGAATCAGCCGGAATTGTGCCATTGGCATTTTCATCATATTTCTACCGTTCATTGTTATTTCTCACATAAACTATAAAATATTAAATTACTCCCAAAGGGACAAGGTAGATTGAAATTTCTAAAATACGAAATTTTGTTGCAAATGAATAGGTTTAAGGGGTTATTACCCCCTAAAAAGGCAAAAAAAATAGCAAAAAATTATAGAGGTTTTTATACGATATTTTTTTCCTCTTAATTTTTACGCAATTCACCTTTGAGGGGTCCTAACCCTTCCCCAAGGACCCAAATTTAATGACAATATGCAGCAATTATTTTTACTAAAAGCGGTTGAGGTGTCAGCGTCCCCGCAGCACCCGCGGAAGGGTTCGGAAGACACTCTGGCGCAAACACGCTCAGGAAATTATTCATTTTTGAAAAGTTTAAAAATTACATTTTTTATATTACAAGTCTTACCTAAGTGGAAATTCTTCTATTCGTTAGTAACTGGTCGGTTTTATGGGGGTATTCGATTGCGGATAGCTATCCGCAAGAGTGAACAGCTTGAAACATCGAATACCCCATAAAACCGACCAATTACTAACGAATAAAAGAATCTTCACTTAGGAAACACTTGTAACACAATGTAAAACACTTGGAAACACAATGTAATTTTCAAACTTTTCCAAAGCATGAAAATAATTTTTTGAGCGCGCTTGCGCCAGAGTGTCTTCTGAACCCTTCCGCGGGTGCTTCGGCAATGCTAACGCATCAACCGCTTTTAATAAAAAACATTGCTGCAGGTTGTCACCAAATTTGGGCCCTTGGGGAAGGGTTAAAACCCTTTCAAAGGTTAATTGCGTAAAAATTAAGAAAAAATATCGTATAAAAACCTCTATAATTTTTAGCTATTTTTTGCCTTTTTAGGGGGGTAATAACCCCTTAAACCTATCCATTTGCTAAAAAATTTCATATTTCAGAAATTTCAACCTACCTTGTCCCTTTGGGAGTAACTTAAAGACTTGCGTAATGCTTTTTGATCCTGAAAATCAAATTCAAAGTCAGTAAGTCATCAAAAAGCGTTAAAAGGGGGAGGGGCCTTTCCCCGAAAATCCCGAGCCAATTGAGAATTTTGATGGTGATTTTCGTGTTCAGCGACCCAAAATCTATAAGAAATGACTATTTTCATCAAAGAAATTTTTTCAGTGTTGAACAGTATTATGAATGAAAGCAGGAGATTAAATTTGATAAGTAAATGTTATATTTTGCTATTGTATCCTACTGACCTGCAAGATAAATTTTCATTCCCGTTCCAATTTAAAGTAAACTGTCTTCCGTGCCACTGATAAATGTAGCTTATTTCAATACGTAGACAATATGAAACCTTTAAAATTAATTGAATTTTCAAGATTTATTTCAAAAACCAGTCAAATGCTAGATTTTTCAAAAAGCAGTGATTGGTGTCATGAGATTCAAATGATCATTGATTCAATTGATCTAAAACTAAATACTCATTTCAGAGTGTGCTGAGTTAAAGAAATATTTAAAAAAAAATTTTCAGGAAAAACACTAAACACAACTCAAAATTATAGTTTTAGGTTTCTCATACCACAAAACAAGAAATATAGCGGTTTCTATAGTAATTAACTTTTGCCAGTATCACAAGTGTTTGCGATTTCAACTGTGAGTGTGAGTAAGACAAAAATCAAAACATTAAGGTAACATAACGAATGATATTTATTTACAAATTTCAGTAAAAATAACTGGTAGGTATATACCTACTGAACTTGAAAAAACCAATTGTATAAAATAAGTAGACAATCAAGTACCTACTATTTAAAAACTGGTAAGTAAATGTATACAATAAATGACAACAATCAATAGTGTAAAATAAGTATACTCGGCAGCAACGTTTCTTGGCCCTATGACGGCACTAGGCGGAAGGAAAAACTGAATAAACAGAAAGCTGTCGGGTAGCTAGGGGGTGTTTTTGTACGCATATAGTGCGATGAAAAAAAACCGCTATGCATATACATGGGGTTTAACAAAATAATTATACATTTAAATTGACATTCTACACTTCACTCAAAGTTTAATTACCGCGCTGGGACCTACTTTGTTAGCGAGGTCATAGAGTCAGGAAACGTTGCAGTCTGAGTCTAGTATAGTTTATTTTAACTGTTGGTAGACACACACACCCTGTTGCTAGGTGCGGGGTCACGTAATTGCAATTGGTCGCATGTTTAATTTCCGACCCTATTCATTAGTTCGTCGTTCGTAGTGGCGTCACTAGGGGGTATTTGGGGATATATCACCCCCAAACTTCCAATACAGAGATGTTAACCCATCTGTCAGAAACTATGCACAAGCTGTCCCCTTCAACGCCACCCACGCAACGACATCATTTGCCCACCCTGCCTCCTTGCACTCATGTTTTTATGCGCAAAGACATGGTGGCGAGCTCCTTTCACACGTCCATATAATGGACCCTACCGTGTAATCAGCCGCTCCTCCAAAATACTCAAGCTAGAAATAAAAGGGAAGGAGGCGGTAATCAGACTAGATCGCTTGAAACCCGCTTTTAGCAGTGACGTACAATATCCACTTCGCAACCCGACAACACCAGAAGCCAACTTTTCACCCATGCCAAGTTCTACTAACTATCCTCTATATCGGCGTTTCTCAACCGGGGTTCCGCGGAACCCTGGGGTTCCGCGAGGCCTCCTCAAGGGTTCCGCGAGAAATTCGAAAAAGGTGTTAGAAAAAATAAAGGATACAAGATCCCCCCGAAATTCGGATTAAGGGTACCAGAATGAGTAAAAACCCTGTTTTTTAGGGTCAAATTTCAAAAAATTTTCTGGGGGAGGACCCCCAGACCCCCCTTTTTGTACTTTAAACTCGGTTAGTTAAATTTATTTTCATATGAAGTTCAGCAAAATGAGAATCCTACATAAAAATATACTAAAAGGTACATTAAACTTATTAAGTATGCAAAAGATGGGCTTAGAGATAATTTTAGGCTTCCTCCCCGATGCAAAAATCTAGCTTTGGGCCTGATAATTACTTAATTTCCTTAGAGGATATTTGGGCCCCTCCCGAAAGAAATTTTTCTTGAAAATACTTCGAGTATGTAGTTGGCCCCCTACTGTTTGATAGTTAATGCGGCCCTCGGGCTGAAAAGTTTGGAGACCCCTCTGTTTTAAGATACAGTGGGGGGGGGCAGGGGTAAGGCCTTCCAATGGTTAAAATGTCCAATGGCCGTTAAAAAGGATTATCCAAATATTCAAAGAAAAGCAATTAATATACTATTGCAGTTTTCCACATCATATATGTGTGAACCAACCTTTTCTTGAAAAAACATAAAAAGTAAAGAAAGAAATAGTCGTCTTCTTTCTATTGAAGACGAGATTCGGGTATGCCTTTCGAAAATAAGACCCAGAATTGAAAATATATGTGCCAAAAACAGACTCAAATTATCACATTAATTAATATTTAATAATTGTTTTATTTTTTTTTAAACTTGCTAAAATTGTTTAAATACTTAAAATTGTATTTTCAAAACCTTACAGCTGTATTCTAATGATTCTAATAAATAAATATAGTAAATAAACGATTTCTTCGTTACTTATTTTCCGTTTTATGTAATAATTTAAAAAATAGTAAAAAAATATTTTTACATGGACGCTAGGGTTCCGCGGAACTTGGGCATTGTCGAAAGGGTTCCGTGGGAGTAAAAAGGTTGGGAAACGCTGCTCTATATTACTCCTGTCAGTCATGCTCCTCCGATTACTCGGTCAGGTCGCACTGTCAGATTTAACCCTCGATACCTGTAGCGAAAATTGACTGATCAGTACCTCCGGTACTTGGGGGGGGGGAATACTGTAGCAGTCCTACATCTCAACTCCTGTGAGAAGAAAGGAATACGACTTCTACGAGAACTGCGTGTTTTTAAAATTCATTCTAGAGTAGAGCATCAACAAGACTGTGAACAGCATTATCGAATCTTGATCACTATTTGATCACTTATGTATTTATGTACACAGGATGTCTACTCTTAAAGTGAACCTACCTTTTAGTGAAGCTACCATTTAAATGTCTGTTACGAATGCATTTCACCCGAAACTGTACAATAGGGTTAAACAAAAAACGAAATCATTTTGCAATAGCGGCCAAAAGTTACCTTTAGAAATCAGTATCGATACGTGAAAATTGGAAATCGATCAAATAACTTAAGGTGCCACAAACACCTAGAAGTTTCGAAAAAATAGATTTTTTTACAAAAAAACTTTAGATTAAACCCACAAATCTTGCGTATGAATTTTTATGAGGAACTAAAGTTGTTTAAGATATGTTTCCCAGGCAGGTTTCTTTCCTTATCGCCTCTTTTTGTTAGTAATTATTCTATAACAAAAAAGTTAAGTTGTTTTTCCTGCATTTTGACTGCTATAACTCTAGAACTGTACAACTTAAAAACCTTGTTTTTAAGGGACACATTTCGAAAATTTTTACTTTTAAGATAATCTAGATTAAAATCCTACCCACCAATTTACAAAAAGCTGCATTTTTAACCTAAAATTAAGGAAACTTAAGAATAATTTCATCCTTCTCTGTCTACGTATGGATCTTGCGATATAAATTACTATAAATTTCTTTAAAAGTCTCCAATATTGAAAGTTTGAGAAGCACTGATTTAAGATATAAAAGTTTTAAAAAATACAGATATGATAAACTTATAATTCTTGGGAATATTAAGATGAAATTGATGTATTTCGAATTAATTAAGTTGTGATTTAGGTCTAACTAAGATTAGAACAAAACCTGTTAAAAGTTTTATTTTATGAAATTACGTTTGCATGTTTCGAATCATATGGACACATTTAAGGGATTTTACGAATTTTCCCAAGTTTATGTAATATAATTTGAGGGAGTGTTTAGGGATTTACCGAAATTTCAAAGATTTTTTCTACATGATTAAATTTTATTTCCTACTTGGAATTTGGTATAGTCCAACCACCACGCGAAAATTTTTTGAAGTCGTACAATATTTTGGCGTTTGTTATGTAAAAGAGTTCTCCTCCTCAACTTTGGGGATGACGGTAATACTTATAAACGCTAAAAAAATATTCTGTGCCAAATCTGTTTTACTATCATTATTTTAGATTTGAACTTTTCAAAATCAAAGTTTTTCTCGAGGCGGTCGGACTATAGAAGTGTTAATTTCAAAGTTAAAATATTTAAAATCTTTGATTAAAAAAATTTTTTTTTTGAAGAAATGTGGTTATAAAGCACACCAAATCAGAATAAAATTAGCCAAATTTCATGTTTTAAGTTGGTTCTAGAGTTACAGCCAATTTCAAAATTCCGAATAAACTACAATTTTTACATTAAAATATAATATAATTACTATTTACTATAACAACAGCGGGGTGATGTAAAATAAAACATCATATCCCATAAAAAACAAACAAAATGTGTGGGTTAATCTTTGTTTTTTGGTTGTTTTGGTAAAAAAACATTTTTTCGAAACTTCTTGGCCTATGCGACACCCCAAAATATTTTTATCAATTTCCGGTTTTTACATAATAAGTACAGACTATTCATAATATTATAGTAATAACTCTGGCTCGATTTGAGGCGAGAAGTGCCAGAACGACGTACCTCTAATACATATCTTTAGAATACCCTTTAAATACCACACCTTATGTTTAAAAATCGAGTAACAGTACTAATACAGGTTACACACCCATCCTTCTCTAAATATTAATGTACAAACCATATAGAATCAACAGAAAAGTATAATATTGTTTTCAAAAAATTTATAAGCTATAGTAAAACTCGCCTGATATCGAAATGTTCCAGGTTCCTGCCCGTAAATAAATGGTCGAACTCGATGTCATCATGAGAGATCCCAGCTCCACCAGAGTCCCGCATGGTCAGGAGGAACAGGTTCACCCCCAGAGTGGACAGTAAGTCGTGAATGCACTCTGGTTGTCAGCAAGGTTGTTAAAGTTACTTTTAAAAAGTATTTGAGTACAAATACAAGTATTTCAGAAAAAGTAACTAAATATTAAATACAAATACCCCAAAAAAGTAACTAAATAGAGTACAAATAGAGTATATGAAAAGTATTTAAGACGACCTTCAGTTACTTTACCAGTAAAATTTTAATTTATAAAATTTAAATTAATAAAATTAATTTTTAAAATTTAAATTAAAAAATTATTTTAATTAATAAAATTTATTTTTAAATCAATTTCTAATTTTAATAAGAAAATAAAATTTGAATTAAAATTTATTTAAAATTATGATGCCTCGCCCCATGGGGGGCACCATTAGTTTAAAAGAGCTGAAAAGCCTCTCCCCAGAAGCACAAAAGTATTGTATAAAATCAAATATGTAATTACAATCAAACAATAATTAAGGTTTTTGAGCTTTCAAAGTTAGCATACCCGCTTTGGGGTACTCTCCCCTATGGATTTAAATTCCTAAAGACACGACCAACAATCCCAAAAATGAATAAATAAATAATATAGTATTTTTTTCAGGTCATTAGTATATTTAGTCATAGTATAATCTTCCCGGGAAATCCCCGGAATTTCAGTCATTCCCGGGAATGGATTAATTTTTGAAACTACTTCATAGAAATTATATTTAAACTTCAAAATAAAAGTCCAGGAGTTTAAATATATAAATTACAACACAATTTATTTTACTACTATAAAAATGAATATTTAAGTTTTTAACTGTTTTTTTTTTATTATTATGGAAGGATTTTATTTTAATTACCAAAATACAATCAATATGAAAAAAGTTAAAGGATGGTAATATTTTTTCGGGGGGGGGGCTAAGTTTTTCTTCATAAATACCTTCCTTAAAACTGTTTGCTTTCATGAAATTAAACTTATGGAATGAAAAAATAAAATACCCTTAGATTTGTATATAGTGTAATTCGGAATTTTTGTTTTATTTAGTTAATTTTTTTTAATCAGAGTATCTTGTTAAAAAACTCTATACAAAAGGTTATACGAAAATTACGGTTAGTAAAAACTAAATTATTACATGGGTAAAGCTATATAATTTTTTTTTTTTGATTCTTCACTGGAATTAACCGAACGGTTTTTATTTTACATTGACCGGAATTTTCGCACTTATGAAACGTCCACTAAAAAAAGTTCAAAAATGGAACATATTCTATTAGAACAATTACAAATGAATTTATAAAAGTAAGGGGAGAAAGAAAGTTGTAAACTTTCAAAATAATATTTTCATAGAATCTTGTAAGCATACTACATTAACATTAGTTTGAGAGTAGGACGTTTTATAAAAGGCCTTTTGAGCAAAAACTGGAGAATTTTCAAGTCCCATGTCATATACAAATATCAAAAAATAAAATCAATTGTAATTATCTAGATAAAAATATAAAGAAAACATAAATCCTTAATCCCTTCACTCTACTTTAAAAAAAATATAAACACAACCTAGCTCTTTTTGGGACATTATACTTCTAAGCAGTTGATCTTCTTAGTAAATAAATATACTTCTTCTATCCAGGAGGCAGGAAACTTGCAGCTTTTCGAGAACACAAACAAAAAGGGACTGAAGGAGGCTCTGGTAAAATTTGATTGCCTTTGCCCTTGAAAATGTGCCCTCCCTCCCTTTGGTTCGTGGAAGGTGGGGTGGGAAAACAAGAAACTACGAACAATTAGTGGCCATAAAAGAATAAAACGGTGCCATATCGGCTATTCCATCTCCTGCGCTGCAATTCGACCTGCAAGGCGGCCGGCCACCCAGAGAACACACAAGCGCCCGCTCCTCGTCAACACAGGGGGGCTATAAATTGTCGGGGGAGGATTGTCAGCGCTGTCGCCGTCTACCGTCTACGGGAGTCCGGTCGGGCAATGCGGAAGCAGGAAGAAGTGTTTTGTTCCCCTCTCCAATGTTGGATTCCGTTTTTTAAATTCTGGGTTTAGAAAGTAACTAAAGTACAGCATAGGTATTTAAGTAACAAAGAGTTAGTTACTTTAAAATTTTTGTAGTTAAATACCAGTTCGATACTGAAAAAGTAACTAATGTAACTAAATACTTTTAAAGTATTTAAAAAGTATTTCCGTTACTAAGTATTTAAATACTTAACAACCTTGGTTGTCAGCTACACCGTCGAAGCACCGAAGCTTGGTCCCGCGTCCTGCATCCCACAGAGTGCTGGGAAGAGCTCTTTGCCTCTTGAAACCTAAGATCAATTGGAACACTAGTCAGTTAAAGCTGCTTTAAATTAATTAACAACTTTTAATAAACATATGTGCAAAATTTTAAGTGCGAAGTCCAATATTACCCTACAGAAAAAAAGATTTGCCATTTGTGTTTTGTGCAACCTTTTAGAACCTCCATTATAAACGTTTAAAAAAACTTATGATCAATAATACGTGTAAATAGGTACAAATTTCTTATGTTGGGATATAAAATATTTAAATTATAAAAAGCACATTTACACAAAAACAATTGTCTATTGAGCTTACTATAGGCCAAAAAAGAATATTCATGAGTTTAATATAATCTAACTCAACCGTTTAAAAGAAAATTCAGTATTATCAGACTATTCTTACCACTGTAGTATTTCGCCAGTTTCCCCCATTACACTTATGATAAACTTAAAGAGTTTTAAAATAACTCCATTTGTGTGCTACAAAAGAAAACATTCGGCTTACCTCAATAATTATGAAAAGTTTCCTTGGAATTAATTAACCATGCATAAGCAGACCAAGACGCTAGCCGAAACTACGCTGATACTTGAGTGCGTTGTTCGATGATGTGAACACACGTTAGCTGCAGGCTGCTGTACTATGCTGAGAAAAGTACGCAACCCTTTATTTATCATCAAGTAAATCGATTATGATACGTATCAAAAATGAAGAAAAACTAGAAGTATGACTTTGAGATATACTTAAGGCTTGATATATAGCAAAGTTTAAAAAAAACATAATTTTAGGAAATTAAAAAGGAAGTGTCTATTTGGACGGCAAAACCGGCAGTTGGCGCATGCGCCGAAGGTCTCGCGGTGATGTAGCAGTCCCGGTGCTCCAATCAGAACCGTTGCCGGGTGAAAAAGAGTAGAGTTTAGTTGTATATCTGCCGGCCAAATAGACAGTGCCAATTAAAAACTCGATTGGGAAGGCACTGTCTATTTGGACGGCAAGCGCCGGGACTACTACGTAACCGCGAGACCTACTGCGCATGGGCCAACTGCCTTTTTTGCCGTCCAAATAGACACTTCCGATTGGAAAAATCCCAAAGAAACAACAAGTTAATATCAAATTTTTATTTTAAAAAATCATTGCACTAATTTGTGTAAAAATATATAGAGTACTGTACACTTAATGTAAGCCGTGGGGAGCCTCCCTAACAGCTCAATTGTTCAAGATTCGTCCAATTTTGGTCATGTATGGCCAAATTTCATTTACTTCTAGTAGCAGTTACGTAAACCTGACAGAGTTGGAATGAGCTGTGCTGCTAGGGTAGTGGGGTATCTACTTCGGAATCGGAGGGTACCAGGTTCGATTCCCGACTCCACTAAAGACCCACCGAGTATAAGCGGAGTAAGTGCTCGTTAAATCTGGGTCCAAAACTCCTGTGGTCGGACATGGCGCAGTTTGGTCTAGGTCACAGAGTACTAGTACAGTACTAGAACAGTCCACGGCCATAGGCCATAATGGAAATCGAAAATCATGACATCTTGTTACAGGTTGGGAGAATTGTGGCGCTGAGATCGCACTAAACCACTACCATCGAGAATACACAAGGCCCGCGCACGGATCTGTGACGTCACTGCGATGCGACCGCTGTTTCAGCGGAGAACGGAGAGAGCGATCGCGTCTGTCTTTTTACCTTCCTCAATTTTTTATTCAAATTTAATGAATACTTACATTTCTCCACATCAGCATATCCAAAGAATTTCAGGGATCCAATTATTAAATATTTTACCTGTTTTTAATAAATTGTTCAGAACCTAAAGAAACAAATTTAAAATCTTTATATAAATCTATAATATGTTCATTAAAAAAATTTAAGACTCATATTCCATTGTCCTTGTTTCATAATTGAATATTAGTTTAAGTTTAGTAAAAAATTCGAAATTCTGTATTAATAAATATAAATATTACATTACTTTATTAAGTATTAATATACACTCATAGTACATTTAAGTTTTATGATAATGATACTAATTCAGAATACTTTCTCTTATTTATGACTTTTATACCATCAATTAAGATTCCCAGCTAATGGATTTGGTTTGTTAAAATGAACACAAAAAACTACTTGATATTATATCCTATCTCACAATAATTAAAAGTCAATTATTAATAATCATTCATTAGTTTACACCAATCAAACTTTATTTTTTCAAAATAATGCAAAACAAATACAAAAATAGAAACGTACATGATTATGAAGAACTATTATAAAGGTAAGTAAATGATGGATATTTATAACAATGAAACTATACCTATAATGCATTTGAAATTTTAGGTTTTACTAATGTTTCAAGCTTTCTTTTTTTGGACACTTTAGTTACTGGTTTGTCATTCATTTTGATACAGTAATTTTTTAATAAAATATTACTAGAAACCCATAAAACATGCTTAATGATATCTTCGCAACAATGTCCAGAATTACAAACATCATAATGATTTAAAATCTCTGCATCATTTACAATATTATAAGTAACAGATGTTACCACTAAGGTTTGAGGGATTCAAAGCCTTTAAAGTTAATTTATTTTCGTACTTAACAATGCTAGACTTCTCAAGATCATATAACTGTTTAAGGGTGTTGAATGAAGCATATTTCATAGAATTATTACTTATGTTATTACAATCACTGAAGTCTGGGTAAAACATATATTTATCATCATTTTTTTGGTTTATCCAATTATTACGAATGCATTTTAAAATATGAACTGAATCAATTACAAAAAATAATGGTCTTTCTGATTTAAATGGATGAGGATATACAATACTTATTTTAGATGGATTGGCAAAGTAAGACATAGCTTTTTTATTTATAGAATTATTGTCAGACACAACACAAATAACTACATACCCTATTTCCTCCAGTCCAATTATGATGTTCTTCAACACTTCATGCAGCTTTTCTGCATCAATTTTTCTAACAGGTAGAATGTGGACAACATCCTTATGTGATGATAAGAAGCTCTGCACCATGAAAGTATGAGCACTAGTTGCAGGCTCATTACCATCGTAGCACATCCCCACAATATTACCCCCCTTGTAGTCATAATAAGACTTTAGATGCATTTCGTCCATCATCAGAGAAACTGTTTTCTCGTGATCCTCTAAAGATTTGAATTTATGTCTTGCATAACATAAAAAGTTATCATCAAATTGTTCATGTCGAGGACTAAAGTTCATTCCTGTGCACACTTTTCTAATAGTACTTGGATGAGGCATAACAAGAAATCCAGATTGCCGCAGAAATTTATATCCATGAGGAGATATTGTGTAGAGCAATGTAAAAAATACCATAGTGTCAGCAGAGTATCTATATTGAGTTTTTGGGCAATTAATTAGTTTGATTTGTTCAACAAGAAAATGTTTTCCATTTTCAAAGTCCTTCATTTCTAGTCTTTCTAATTCTTTCAAAATGATCGAAAGAGAAGTCACTATATTTTTTCTTTCCAATCTTACAAGTTGTAGAATTTTTTCCAAATTTCTGATACCGTCTATCTGCACGGGTAGCTTCTCTTTACCTAAATAAGTTAGTTCTGTGGGCCCACTATAAGCCGAGACTTTTAAATCATCATCTACAACAATAGAATAGATGACTGTAGGAGGTCCATCTGTCTTTATCATTAAAAATAGTACTTTTTTATCACTTTTTAGAACAGTCCACATAGGAGAGATTTCCTCTGCACTCAAACACTTCAAAAATCCTGGAAAGTCAGTAAATTTGTAGTTTTCATTTTCCTTTTCCTGGGCATTTAGGCTTGCATTAATTGCTGCCTCTAATTGTTCGTTTTCCAATCTGAGTCTCTTTACGCCTGGCTCTTCTCTGGAACTGGCTGACGAGGACAAGTAGGACGGGCATCCAGGAAAGAGTGATGGAATAGCTGTTCTCTTTAATCTGGTCCGCCTCAATTTCACAGAAATTTTCTCTCCAGTTTTAGAATTGAAAATACTAGTCTCAGATTCAATGTCTGACTCCAGAAAATGCAGCTCACATATCTAGAAGTATAATGAAAACTAATATAGTGAAATACTGAAAATAAAACAAAATCAAATAGGTACAATATTTGCCAACATCAAACTAGAAGCCAAAAAAGTATAGTTCAGCTAACAAAAACTTACTAAATCTCAGTATAATCTATACATTGGCATTATTAATCCTTTTCTTAATTTTTGACCCCAGTATAATTAATTACATTATCTGCTTATGCATTTCACCTATCAGCTTTTCCCTCCCAATTGAAGAATATCCCAAAAAGCACACATAATTAAACACATAGCAGGGACACAATAAATGTAACACCAGAAAACCTAAATCTATTAAACAAATAAATGTTATAAACTTAGTTACTCCTTTCCCAACAAAAACTAAAATAATAATCGGGTCTTCATTATGTACTTAATTTTCTAGGATAAAGATTTCACTTAAGACAAGACGATTAAATATTGCTTGACCTGTTTGTTTACAAACACAGTAAGTCACAATAAGCTATCTTTGACTCAGAATTTTGAAATACTATAAAATTATTACTTACTTTAGAGTGTTTTGTGACAATTAAATTTTCTCTTGGAATAGCAGCTATCCACTTTTTTTTCATTTCATCATCATTCGGGAAAGAATATACTTTGACATGTGGTCCTTTGTCGTAGTTACCTTTGCACCCAGGAGCTATACATCGAGACGGCATTATGAGGCAAGTTTCAATCAACGAATGCAGGTTTTAATCAACAAACACAGGAACGCTAATAATGAAAATGAATAACGGTCGTATGGTCGTATTCCATTTCCATCACTCGGCCCGGAATGAGAATGAACTTGAACATGCTCGTTCGAGTTTTGGTTCGAGTTTCGCGGGGTGTGTTCGGTCGCTTAAGGATGACGTCACGAACGATTTTTCTTCCGTGCGCAGGCCTTGTGAATTCTCGAAGGTGGCGACTAAACTCACTAGCGTCTGGATCCAGTCTGAATCGTTCGCCGGCTGCCTATGGGAGATCGAAAACACCTTTTTGCGCACGCGCTGAGTTCTAATTTGGCGAGAGATTTAAGCGGCCGGCATACGTTCCAGAATCTAGTGTGGCGCCCTCACATCAGTAACGCATTAGAAAATAGCCTCGTGGACCCTCTGTTAGGATATTTCTCTGTGGTCTAGGTCGTCCGGGGACTATTTCCCACCCCTTCTGAGTTTGGCTGTTTAAAAAGTGTCTTGCTGCATGAAAACTGTCTTGGCAGCGTGAAGTTGGCCGAGGCCGATTTACGATCATTTTGGAAACTTGGTTCAGGAAGTAACGTTTATATTAATGGCCTGAAAGTAACAAAAAAGGAATAATTTAGGTCGTTTTTTTTTAATTTGGATCAGAAAGTGTCCCGGCCGAAGACTTATCAACAATAATTTTAAACATTCCATCCCAGCTCTAAATTGTAATCGTACAATAGCAATCAGACTACGAACAAAGCATATAAAAGGAATGAAAATCTCAACTGACGGACAAAGAATTTACTCAAATCAATGCCTAAACTGCCCTAATGCTCAACTGTCTCAACAAATATTCGGCTACCCAACCAACAGCAATTCAGGCTAGACTTTTCAAGATCAGCCTCGATCAATCCAAGATTTGCCACATCATGGACAAGACCAGACGTGTCATTCCTAGGATTTTTTGGGGGGAGTAAAAGTACTCCTTGACTTTTTTTAGGAGGAGTGAAAATCAATTGTAAGGAGTGAAATACGGAAATAGCATAAGCTACATATACAAAATTTCTATTAAAAAAGCTTACTTTTTAATAGACGAATTGGCCCGTTAAGGTAAAAGTAAAAATGAAATTAAAAAAAAATGAATCAAATCAAACAAACTCCAATAAAACTCTAAGCATCAGAACAATAAATCAGGTCCGTGCTGGCCAGGGGGGACATGTCTACCTGCACCCTTTGCTCAGGCGCCCTTTTTAAGAGACAATTTTCTACATTTGTTCATACTCGTACGATCGACCACGAAGTTTAGGGCCGTATTTAGAAACTTTTAACATGATTATGAACCGATACGAGACCGAGAACGATCTATCGAAATGATCTCGAAACGATCAATTTCAAACGAGCACTCCAGCTCACTCGTCTTCTCAAAAACGAGTAATTCAGCGGACTCTGACCCAGTAAAAAAGAAATTCGCTTCATCGTTGGGAGGTTTGTTTACTTCCATTTGGATTGTCACTTTACTTTTCTTTTCAACCAATGATAGTCCGCTGAATTACTCGTTTTTGAGGAGACGAGTGAGCTGGAGAACTCGTTTGAAAGTGATCGTTTCGAGAGATCGTTCTCGGTCTCGTATCGGTTCATAATCGTGTTAAAAGTTTCTGAATACGGCCCTTAGTCGCTTGGGCAACCCCAAAAAAAAAAGGAATCTCTTCTTTTTTTCGGGTGGGGAAGGAGTGCTCTTAGCATGCCAAGCCATTTTCACCTCGCCAAAACTACGCCAAGGTTGACGCATTGGAGTGGCGCTTCCGCGCTTTTCCCTTACTCCGAAATGGATTGTAGTTTAAAAAGATAGGAAAAAATATTAGTTATCACCATAGAGCAGTACAGGGGTCTTCAATTAAATTTTCTATGTGGTTCAGGTTTCTCAACTTGAGTACTGTGCATGTGCAATCAGAATTTTTTTTCTCAATAAATGTTTGGTTTGGTTTGTGGTTACATATATTTTCAGGTATGTGTGCTGGATCCCAAATCCGCTTATACACCTTCGTCAAGTAAGACAGACACAACAGAATTTTTACTGACACAAACACTGGCGGATCCAGGGGGGGGCTAGGGGGCTTGAGCCCCCCCAAAATGAAAAATTTTACTCTATATAATATGGAATTTTATGCACCAAAATGAGTTAAAACCATGTTATTTTAGGGTCAAATTTTCAAAAATTTTCTGGGGGAGGACCCCCAGACCCCCTTGGTGCTTGTAACTCTATTATTACAATTCTACTTTATATTAAGTTTCTCAAAACGCAAAAATTCTGCTATAACATCTATATCCGAAATTCTGATGAGGCGTACCAAAACGAGTTGAAAAAATGTTTTTTTTTACTTGAATTTTCAAAATTTTCTAGGGGAGAACCCCCAGACCCCCTTAGTACTTGTAGTAACTCTATTATTAAAACTAAATTTTATATAAAGCTTGTCAAAAAGAAAAAATTATACCATAAAATCTATGTCCGAAATTCGGATGAGGTGTACCAAAACAAGTTGAAAAAGTGAGTTTTTTTACTTAAATTTTCAGAAATTTTCTAGGGGAGACCCCTAGAGCCCCTTAGTACCTTGTAACTCTATTATTACAACTTTGTTATGTATTAAGTTTTGTAAAAACAGTAAAACACAAAAATTCTACCATGAAATCTATCCGAAATCGGATGAGGCGTACCAAAACAAAACGAAAAGTGTTTTTTTTTTTACTTAAATTTCCAAAAAATTTCTGGGGGAGAACCCCAGACCCCCCTTTTATTGGTTGGAGCAGGATAATTCACTACCCCTTTTCCATATTAAGATAATCAAGAAGATACAATTGGATTATGAAAATTCTTAGCCCCCCCCCAAAACCAAATCCTGGATCCGCCACTGGACACAAAGAAGGAAAACACACCCATGGGTAGTGTTGCAAAGGCTGGAAAAAACCCGGTTTAAACCCGGGAATAAACCGGGTTTTTTGGGAAGGGAATTTTGAAAATTTCCGGGAGTTTTCGGGAATTTTGACCTTTGACACGAGAGAAGGAAAAAAACATCTGAACTTGTTTAAGAAATCGTGTTTATGTTGATTTTCTCTTCAATGTGGAGTATTATAAATTCCCGGGAGTTAGCAAATTTTAAGACACGGGTAATAAAATATCAAAATTATGCTTAATATGATGACTAAAATTTATTTTGAACTTCATATCATAAACAGGGAAAATCTGCCTGTCGCTAAAACTGTTGTGACCTTTAGAAAATATATTCAAATTTAAACAATTGAAATAATTCTCTGACAAATACCAAATCACCGATCTACATACATTTTTTTTCTGTTTTTGTCATGGTTTGGTGCCCACATGGACATGAATGATTCGATTTTATGTTCGATTCGAATCGCTTGAACTAATGTTAAAGTTACAGACACTAATAAGTTAAAAATAACAAGTTTTGAGAAAAAATAGTTTGAAATAACGAAATAACTCTTAGCTACGAGAATTCTTGAAGTGAAAATTTTAACCTTAAGCCTAAAGATGGCCGTCTTTGTTTATATTCAAAACTTCCTCAAAATTCCCAATATTCCCCAAAATTCCGGGTTTATTCCCCAAAATTCCCGGGTTTTTTCCCATGTTTCAAAAACTGCGGGAATTTTGCATCTCTACCCATGGGCGAGGTCAGAATCGAACTGACAACAGAGCAGTGCGCAGACTGCTTGCGTGAAAGGCAGAGAGCAAACCCAACGGGCCATCCGTCCCCCCCCCAATAAATGTTTCCCACAAAAAAAAATTATCTCCGGCTGTTTATCTTTGAACTAGAAAACTTTGCTTTTAAGAGTTATAGTATATATGTGTGTATTATATATATATATATATATATATTGTAACACAAATTAATGAGCTTTAGCCCTATGAAACATTAGCCCCCTCCATGCTCTTTAATAGCCTTTACAAAGCTTTTAGCTCTCTTGCGTTTTTAAATATATTTGGTTCACTATTTAATGAGCTTTTTAACGCTTATGAATCCTTCCATGATCTTTAGCTCTTACGAGGCTTTTAGCCCTGAGTTTTTGTAGATTCAATTCACAATTTAAAGGGGCCAATGAGTTTTAGCCCCCATAAAGAGTTAGCCTCCTTGCGATGTTTTATAGTATTTAGTTCGCAATTTAATGAGCTTTAGCCTAAAAGCGTTAGCCCCCTTCCCAGATCTTTAGCTTTCAGCACTTTAATATAAATGCGATTCAGAACTTGTAGATTCCAATGAGCTTTCTAAGCCTTACAAAGCATAACCTTCAAAACACTTAGACCCTTATATTTTTTATAGATTTATTTCACATCTTAAAGGTTATGAGCTTTAGCCCCTCTGCAAGATCTTTAACTCCCTCCGGTTTTTATAAGATTCACTTTATAAAAGGGTCTAATGCGCTAAATCTCTTACAAAACATTTACTCTGTTAAAATAGAGACGGGGTTAAGGGGTTTAAACCACCCCATGAAATTCTTTATCTTACAGTTTTTTCCTTTGAAACCGAGTACAAGAAATCATCTTTTTCGTGTGACACTCAAAGAGTCCCAAATGACAAAATAATGAGTCAAAACACAACTTTTTAGGGTCAAATTTTCAAAACTTTTCTTGGGGGAGATTCCCCCAAACCCCCCTTATGCCTCGGGATGGATGTATTATTCACTAAACATTGAAATTAAGTGCACGAAAATTCACATTTGATCTATATTCTTGGAAAAAAATATTTGACTCAAATCATCGTAAAAAAAACCCCTCCCGGTTGACACACCCTTATTATTTTGAAATATTTAATGATTAACTAATTTAATTACTAATTAATTAGTTATATTTAACAATACTACCTTATATTATGAATGATCCCCCATAAAACCGCCTCTTACGACCTGTTCATCTCTTTCTCTATGGCATTCAAGCAAACAAGAAAAGAGAACTTCAACTTATATAGAGCATTTTCAATCACGTGACTTTACCTAACAACGGCCTTAGCAACGTTGTTTTTATCCTCCAGTGATGTCATGTGCGAATGCTTCTTTTGGTTGCTTCTATTTCCAGCCCCTAACAACGGCCTTAGCAACGTTGTTTTTACCTGCCAGTGACATCATGAGGGAATGCTTCCATTGGATGCTTCTAGTTCTCGCCCCTAATAACAGCCTTAGCAACATAGAGCATTCGCACATGACGTCACTTGGACGAATAAACAACGTTGCTAGGGCTGTTGTTAGGGGCGGGAAATAGAAGCATCCAATAGAAGCATTCGCACATGACGTCACTTGGACGAATAACAACGTTGCTAAGGCCGTTGTTAGGTCCGAGTCATGTGATTGAAAATGCTCTATTGTTTTTGTCCTCCAAGTGACGTCATGTGCGAATGCTCTATAGTTCGTGCACGTGCACCGTGCACTTCAGTTAACTGAATTTAAACTGATTTAAACCTGCTAAACGGTTTAAACTCCATTCACTTACATGCAGATGAACTACCCTAGGTGAGAAGGGTGGGGAGGAGTGGAGTGGAGGAGGTGTATTTTTTTTTGTTTATTCGTTTCAAGATGGCGAATCGAAAACTGATGTCCGGAGGCCTAGGGCTTCTGTTGCGTGGACAATCAGTGAAAACATATTAGTTTATTTACATCAGTTTTTACCGTTTTTCTCATCTCATCAAGTTTTGTTGTCCATGAAGTATGATTAAGATGCCTTATTAAATTCTGGTGAGTGATCTAACTGATACCGTAAAATGACTGCTGCATTACATTACGAAATCGCTCTATTTGCTGTTTTCTTTTAAAAAAATAATTAATAATTGTAGGGTTTTAAGTAAATTTTACTTTCTGTTTATTTCTGTAATATAAAAGTAACTGCTAATAATATTCATCACCTTCTAGTCGTTAAAGAACATTTATTGATCTATAACCTCCAATATTGTAATGATCTTGATGTTTTATCTGGTTGTATTAATGTTTTTAATTTTATTTATTTTATCGGATAAGTTTCAATGTTCGTATATTCTTTTCATCGTTGAGATTTTAAACGTGTGATCGTTTCTATATCAGGTTTAAATGAGAGGACTTAAATGTCATTAAAAGTCGCTCATGCGTGAAATAGTTGCATCTTGTTATGATGATCGTGAATGGAACCTATTCCCCATCATATTTTTCACGAACCATTCCAAAAAATGATAACCATAGTATTTGTTGTAATTATTAGATAATGTATTTGTTAGTATTTGCTAGATATGTGTATAATTGATTATGATGAGCTGTATTTAACTAAACACCAAAGTGGTAAAAAGTTTTTCTGCAGTTCTTTTGAAAATTGAGCAATACTAAGAATTTTTGCTTCTGGAGATTAAAATTAATTTCTAGAGCATGGTATTTGAAACCAAATTAAAAACCTAGTCTATTTTATAAAGCTAAAGAGAAAGAAATTGATTACCTGCTGCAGTTATAAACTTGTGTAATAAAAAGCTTTATGCTGATGAGACCTGAAAACTGATGCGGTAAATGAAGCAAATCCAGGCTGCAGCTGAATTTGGCGATTTTTTTTTTTTTGTTGCCAAGTATGATTCCAAACAACCAAACCAAGTGTCATGATCGCTTGCCAAATTTGGCAATGAAAATCTACAGCCCGGATTTGCTTCATTAGCCACTTGTGCTAAAAATTTCTAGAGGTAAATAAGAATGTAAATAAATATAAATGTGCAAATAGAATATTGCTATCTACCATCTTTCGATTAAATTTTCTGTGTATTGAGACCCAGGATATTCTTAATTAAGATGGTTTTTAATACTTCTGGATTTGAGTGTAATAATTTTTCCTTCTTAACTGAGAATGTTGATAGATGCTATCCAAAATTCATCCAGTTAAATACTGTAATTGCATGAAAGGTACCTAATTAATGAGGAAAATAAGAGTTTCAAATCTCTTATTTCTCTTATTGGGATTACTCATAACCAGTTAAAAAAAAAGTGATAGTACTGTATCAGAATCGTCACAACCATCAGTTTCTGGTAGTACGGAGCTGCTTGCTAACTTTTCTTTTTAAATACAGTACTTGTTGGACCATGCTTGCTTAACCCTTTTCTGTTCATAAAAGAACCCCTCTATTTAATAAATAAAATTGAATGTCAAATATTAAGCTTTATTAGTTGTTAGTCTAAATTTTACTATGCTGTGAAATAAATTGTTTTACTTTGTAAAAAATGTACTTTTAAATTTCCATATTGTGTTCTTATGTTAAGGCACATTCATACTTGTATAATATACACAAACGCGCAAACGGCGTTTGCAGAAAATATTGTCCTACTCTGAAGAAAATTTCCTGCAGAAAAACTACAAAAAAAAAAAAAAAATTATAAGAAATTTTTATGCAAAATTTATATTTGATCGATAATTTTTTTCTGCTAATCCCTGTCCTTAAGATTTTCTCAATTTCGACCCTTTTATTGAGTGAAATTTGGCTTTTTTGTAAGTCTTTTTCGGATTCGCTATTGAATCTTGACGCGCGCTCACCTGGTAAGTTTGCTTCTTCTCGTGTTCCGATCGCAATGCGGAAAAAACAACTTTACCGCAATTGCACCTGTGATTCATCATCGCTAAAATAGTTTGAGAAAAAGGTACAAGATAGTCAGGTAGCACAGATAAAAATGATTATTGTACCAATTTGAGTATTTAAGAAAGAATGTTAAGATTTAAAAATGTGTAAATTCTTGCAGAAAATTTTTTGGAAAAAAATTTAAGTTAGCAGAAAGGTTTTCATTTTATACAAGTTGGGCACATTGGAACATTATTTTTTAACACAGATGGGCTTAATGTCAATGTAGAAAAAACAAAGATAGGGAATTGAACAGGGACCACTGACAATGAATGGTTATGTTTTTGAGAAGGTCCAGCAATTCAAATATTTGGGTACAATTGTAAATAAAAACAATGATAACAATTGAAGTTAAGAATGGAATCAACTTGGCTAATAGATGTTACTATGGATTGAGAAACCAATTTAAATATAAATTCATAAGTAACAAAACAAAAATACAATTATACAAAACACTGATAAGACCAATAGTTTTATATGGTAGTGAGTACTGTACAATGAGGAAAACTTAATAAGATTTTTGAACGAAAGATTATGAGAAGAATTTTTGGAGCAATAAAGGAAAATGGAGTCTGGAGAACCCTATATAATAATTTTGAATTACAGGTAAACAAAGTACAGGGCTGGAACCAAATTTAGTTACAAGGTAATAAAAGTTTCACAACTAATATGGCTTGACCATGTATTTAGATATAATGAAAATAACCCAGTAAAGAATATAATGTTTTTAACCTGACCTAATGTTTCAAACCTGACTGAAGAGAAGAAGAGTCAGGCCCCGTACAAGATGGATGGACAATGTTGAAAAATGGATGAAAAAACCAAACTCTCCAAGGCTTAATTACTATTCCTTAGGGTCCAAATAGATAGTTTCATCCCCATGAGTTAGTTCTAAGGGGTGCCTATAGGGCCCTAAAGTTGAAAAAAAAGTGGGGAAAATTGTCTTTTTTCACAGAATTTTTAAAAAAATATTTTCGAGTTTACTAATGTGATAAAACTTGGCTAATATATGTTATTTAGAACTTATTTAGACAAGATAAAATAATTTTTACTTTTCAACTGCACAGCAAAAGACCTATTTTCTAAATTTAGGCGAGAAATATAGGGTCATTTTCGCTCAAAAACACTGAATACCAATAATGGTGGTAGAAACGAATAAATTTTGAACTTTTCAGAAGTAAGTCCTCAAAAAAGATGTTTTTTTATATAAAACTGAAAAAAAAGGGAATTTTTCCACTTTTTTAAAATTGAAAGCTTGGAAGCAGTTTCTATTGTTATTTCATTGATCTTTATCAAATGAAATTTCAGTTTTCTTCACAGGACATCTTTTTTGAAAACTTAATTCTGAAAAATTCGGAATTTATTTGTTTTAAACACCCTTATTGGTATTAAGCGTTTTTGAGCAAAATGACCCTACTTCTCGCCTTAATTTTTGAAAATAGCTCTTTTGCGATGCAGTTTAAAAGTAAAAATTATTTTATCCTG
Organism: Tetragnatha montana; assembly: GCA_963680715.1. NCBI lineage: Eukaryota > Metazoa > Arthropoda > Arachnida > Araneae > Tetragnathidae > Tetragnatha > Tetragnatha montana. The sequence goes on from OY796675.1 coordinate 37,465,513, forward strand.
TCTAAATAAGTTCTATTAGCCAGTTTTATCACATTAGCAAACTCAAAAATATTTTTTAAAAACTTCTGAAAAAAAGACAATTTTTTCAACTTTAGGGTCCAATAGGTAGCTTTTATAACTAACTTAGGGGGCTGAAACTATATACACTATCTATTGGGAAGCCTTGGGAGAGTTTGGTTTTTTGTATTTTAAAACAGCTTTAAATCACCATATTGTATAAAAGGTAGAGCAAAAGTCTTAAAAACTTAATTATGGAATATCTCAAAAACTAGAGCTGATGAGTAAAAATGGATGCCATATTCTCAATCAGGCACTAAAAAAAAGTTATTTTTTTTTACACCAGTGTTACTTATTGTTAAGTAAGTGTTTAGATGCAGGTTGTTGCATCTGATTTGAGAAATTAGCTAACTTAAGGATTAGATTAGCCAGCACCAAGTGTTACATGATAAATAGCCAAAAATATGCAGATATATCAGTGGTCTGTCCAGGGCAATTTTACTACCATTTTACGGTATCTTAACAAATTCATCATTTGATAAATATGTCACTAAATATGACTGAATTTGTTTTCACAAATTCAGTTTTAGGAAGAAAAGTACTTTTACAAAACTAATAAATAGAAAGATTTTAGCCATTCTAGACTAAATTTTCTTTGGATTTTGATGCTTAAAAATTATTTACATGATTTTTAAGGTGATCTTGCACCTAAATTTTCACAAATTTACTTAAATATTTTCACAAAATTTCTTAACATTTTCACAAATTAGCACTAGACTGGGGGCACATTGGTACAGGGTATATATTTTTAATTAATATATTTTAAAGTTTAAGAATTTCTCTCATAAAAGTTAGCAACAATGAAGACTTTAATCAGGCAAAAGTTTGCTTGGATTGGATTTGCTGTTTTTTGGAAAAGGTCAATTTTGCTTTTTTACTATAGTTTTGAAAACTTATGAAATTCTATTTGTAAGACCATAGTCAGAATTGTATTTAATTTATCTCTTTGTTCATGATAACACATTATAATGTATGTTTATGACATTTATTTGTCACTGTGTTGAACTACAATGTTAATAATAAATATTAATCATGACACTTTTTATAAAAAATCAGCTACTGGGGTAGTTTGGTACAGTTTGACCGGGGCGCATTGGTACATGTACCAATGTGCCCCGCCATATTACTTTAACTGGAACATAGTTTTTAATTAGAAGTTAACTTTTTCCATTAGTGACTTTTATGAATAGGAATATTCTAAATGAGTTCTCTCAGTAATAGATTTCTGCAGGGAAAATGGTATTCATTTTGTTACTTTTCCTCCACATTGTAACCACCGATTACAACCTCTTGATGTTGGGCTTTTTGGACCCCTGAAGGCACACCTAAAGACAGCATTTAATGACTGGCATTTCTCTAATCCTGGAAAGACCATCTCAATATATAACAGCTCAATTGACGAACATAGCTTACATGGCAGCCTTCAACCTGAAAAATATAACATCCTCATTCCACAAAACAGGAATTTGGCCAGTTAACAGAAACATTTTCACAGATTAAGATTTTTTCTGAGCCTATGTAACTGATCAGCCAGAACCTAGTACTTCAAGTGGAATAGACCCATGTCGATCGGAGTCTACTTCAGTTCCTTCAAATACCAATGCCATCACCCTTCAGAGATCAGGAATGGATACAAATAATCAAGGAGATTTTCCAGAAAGCCATTTGGAAGAAAGGGAACCAGTAACACCAGAGTATTCGCCCATACCCAAAGGCAACCAGATGCAAGAAAAGTAATGCACGAGGGCAAAGAAAGGGAAAATCCAGAATGCTAACATCAACTCCTGAAAAAAAAAAATAGGATTGAAGAGAAAGCCTTGGCCCGAGCAAGCCACAAGAAACCATCAACTAAAAGGGTTAGAAAACAAGCTCCAAAACTTCTGAAACAGAGAGTGAAGAAGATCTTTTGAATTTTAGTCTCCAGAGATGAAAATATTAGTAACAGCCCTCATGAAGAATACCAAGTTATCTCACCTAAAATATCTGAAAACGGAAGATCTAATATCTCAGTGGGTGATTATATATTAGTTAAGTTAGCTGGCAAAAAGAGCGTTATTTTTTATGTTGGTCAAGTGGAAGTTAAGAACACAGAATCAGAGTTTTCTGTGAAATATTTGCGAAAGAAAACTGATTGTACCAAGTTTTATTTTCCTGACCAGGTTGACAGTAGTGTTATTGATCTTGAAGACGTATGCTTTATTCTTCCAGAACCTACATTTTGTGGTGGGACCATAAGAGCTGTAACATTATTAACTTTCCCTGTTGATTTAAGTAACTATAATGTCCAGGGGTGCCACTCTTCCGTACTGGGGACGGAATTCCGTCTTTCTAAAAGTTCCGTGAACGGAATTTCGTCTCGGATTTATTACAAAACTCAAAATCAGCTGACCGACTGGAAGCGATTTGTACAAAATTTCAGTATTTACATCACACATTTTGCACACAAATAAGGCTGTTTGACTGAGATAATGCTTTAACTTAAAATTTAAGGACCTATTTAATTGTTCATATATTTTATAAGTTTTCAATTTTAAAAAATTGCTAGACTGGGGAAAAATGATTAAAAAGATAGTTCAAAGTTCCGTCTTGCAATTTTCGAAGAGTGGCACCCATGATAATGTCCACTAATTTATAAAAATTTTGCTGACATCTTTTCTCCCATTAATTTGCATTTATGTATCTATTTTGATGTATTTTAAAATAATTAACCTTGTTTTCTTCATTATTTTCCATTACTGTTATCTTGTTATCAATAATAATAAATGAGATTTGTTCATTATGTGTATTTCAAATAAGTGTACCAAAGTACCCCGCCCTTGTACCAATCTACCCCGTGCCGGGGTAGATTGGTACAAAAATTTTTGTTTCCTTAATGAGAAGTTTATGATTTTAATACTGAAAAATTCTTCAATTTAACTCATCACATTAAAAGATAAGATTATATTCTCAAATTTCACGGTTTAAAATTTTAAAAAACATGAATTCTTTTCTTTTAAATAACAAATTTATAAAATTTGTACCAATGTGCCCCGGTCTCCCCTACATTTTCACAAAATAGGTTCCTCTTTTAAAAAAACCTAGACAGACCCCTGTATATGTCAAAAAAAAAGGCAACTGAAATTAATATATCAACTAACTGTTGCATACTTGGATAACATAGATGCATGATTTTTTGATAAATCAATTAATTTCTCCCCACTGTTGCCCTCGCAATATGAAAAATGTAACTCTCATAATGTCTTAAATAAATATTTAAAGGACTGCGGGACAATTTTAATTAATTTGAAGGAAATTTTGTGTGCAAAAGTTTTGTCTGCAGTGTTGTAAATTTTGTGTGTCTTTTGTAAAACCTCGCCAATAGAGTCCAGTCCAATTGCTGAGGTTTGTGCCTAGCTAATCCTAAAGTACCTGAAATTATCTAGGTACTGTACCAAGTTCTTCTTTATAGGGAGTTAAATTTGCTATTTTCTACTTCTTGATGAGAAACAAGCATTTTGTATAGTTTGCAATAATATAAGAACTAGAACCCTATCTTTCAATATATGCATTTCACTTCAACGTGTAACATAAAAAGGCTTCCTTCACCATGGTCTTTCATGCATCTTTTCTGGCTTTATCTAGAATAAGTGCATTATCAGTTTTTTAAAATGTAGTATATGTGATTGTTTATGCTTTTACTCATAGTTCTCTGTGTGCTTTTAGGTGATCTATTGTCTGCATTTGACTTCGGCTTGTTTTTCTTGAGTACTGGCAGTTATTCACTCTGCTTGAGGGGGCAGCTTAAACGCGCAGGCTGGCTTCAATCCAAGGAGAGATTCGGGTGGGTCCTAGCCACCAGGCTCGCCTGCCTCCGTGCAAACCTCACACCAGACCTCACGAAATGCCAGAAAAGTGTGAAGCTCGTGAAGAATTGAGATGGAATCCTGGTGTTGCTGACTGTGATCTCATGATGTATCTTCGAGCAGCTAGGTTTGTTACCGTTTGTTGCTAAACAAGCTTTAGTAGATGTGCAACACAAGAATATTCTTCGATTCTCAAAGACCTTATTCCAATTTTAAAATTAACAAATTTATGTTGGTGTATAAATTTTGCTCCTTTCAGTTTTTGCTGTAGAAATATTTTCAAAATATTTTGTGTAAAGTGGTTGAAGCTTAAATTATTATTATTCAATAAAAATATTAATTATTCAAAGTAAAAGTAATATGAAAGTAAAATTATAATTCTTAGAGAATATAATGAGAAATTTGACAATTTTTTAGCCTTTTATCTTTAGTATAATGAAAATGTGACTTGTAAGTATTTGTATTGCTTAGTATTTTTTATATTCATCCTCATCGTTTACCCAGTTAACCCCCAATTTTAATATTTTTAGAAATTTAAGGTTATTCTATCAGTAGAATGTGATTATCTAGTTATTTATTTTATTTGAATTTCTTTACTTTATTTAATTTTGAAGTATAGTTAGCATTTAATTTGTACAATGGTGACTTTGTATAAGAATTGTGCATAATTATGACTACTATGTTTGAGTTTATTATGAACTTTTTTCTTTTTAAATCTTAAATCCTTATTGAATAGCCCAGCTTATGCCTTCATCTATCAAGGTTTAATTGTGAATCAAGGTCCTACTTTTTACACAAGTAGAATCTTTCTTAACTGCTCAAAATTCAACAGTATGCAACATAATTTTGTCATTTTATAGTTTCTACTTTAATTATGGCCACAGTTAAAGCATCAATCTGGTTAAATGAAGGCTTGTAAAGAGAAGGTCTACATTGGCCATATTTTAAGATGATGTGTTAAATCTGTTTCCCATTCAGGAGTATGGCTGCATTTGCTGGGATGTGTGATGGTGGTTCTGCTGAAGATGGCTGTATTGCAGCCTCAAGAGATGATACCACAATTAATGCCATGGATCTTGTAAGTTTTATTTAATCCTATGAACCAGATAATAACTTATATACATCAAAGGCTGTTGGAATCTGGTTTTATTCACATTTGTAGCCATTTATTCAAATAATCGATTGTTTCTGAGACCAATTTATCATAAACTGGTTCATTAAAGAATTTCCATTATACTTAACAAATTGTTAAATGAACAGTATTATTAAGATACATCTTTGAAAGGACTATTCTTCAGATAAGAAAATTAAGTTGGCCCTCTAATTTGTTCGTAAAGAAAATTAAGTTGGCCCTCTAATTTGTTCATAAAGAAAGTAAAGCAATGGTTTATGAATTTTCAACCTGCAAATTCAATTACTATAATTCAATTATTAATTTTTTTTTTAAGTTTTACAGCATTTATTGGATGTTAGAAGATTTTAAATTGTTTTATTAAAATATAATTTTTAAAGACAACCTAGTCCATAGGTCGCAGTGTATTTATTAACTAATGTTTCAAATTATATAGATTTTTCTACTAGATTCTTTAATTTTTAAAATTACTATTTAGTTGCATGAAAGCTGTTATGATACTGGACGAGCATTACAAGCTCTTGTTAAAAATCCAATACCACCCGGTGTTGAAAAAAAATGGTCTGAAGATGATCAGGTAATAATTAGAATTATTATTCCATAATAATATTCCATGCTAATTACTAGATTTATTATTTCAATTACCACTTATGTGGGGAGCAGTTCAAACAACCACTTTTAGTATACAGTTCAAATTGACTTGTTATATTCTTTTAGAAACGCTTTGTCAAAGGTTTAAGACAGTATGGAAAGAATTTTTTCAAAATAAGAAAAGAGCTTTTGTCACACAAAGAAACGGTAAATTATTTGCTATATTTATGTCTGGGTGCTTTACTCACAATACATCCATCTCAGTTTAAAACTTTGGGTAATCAGTGTGTGTTGCTGTTAAATGTGAAATTTTGTGATATTGTAGTCTGAACTTGTGGAATTTTACTATTTATGGAAAAAGTCACCTGGAGCCATTACTTCTCGAACTCACAGGCGCAATCGTAGGCAAAATACATTGCGACGAGTCAAGCCCCTTCCAGCAGCTAAACAGCCTAATCCAAATCCGCCTGCAAATGAATATAGTGGGTATTTTTTACAAGTTTTCAAATCAAGTATCAATACTATTTGGTGTTTCAAACAATATAAAAAATAGGAGTAAAGAATATTCAGTTATTAAAATTTACATAAAATTGATGCCTTGCAGGCTTGGATAATATGAAACATTCTGTGCACAAGTGTTTCGCATATTTATTATTTCCATTTTTAAATTTTGACTTAAAACAAAATACCTGTTGCATGATCACAAAAATTCTATGAAAATGCTTCTTTAAATAGAAAGGTAGAAAATCTATTTATTTATCAAAATTTTGAAGAAAAAAAACTATTTCAAAATTTGTAAGTTTTTGGGATGCCTGTCTATATATTATCTTAGTTTGATACCGTACTTCAATTTTGAAGAAACTAATTTAATTTACTAATCAAAATTTCAAAAAATTCTGTTACCCTTATATAGCTGGTAGATTCCATGCAGTTAATGTTTAATTAATGTGTTTAAATGTTGTGTGTATGGCATTTATAAAAGTGTCCTTAAATGTATTTATTTTTATTTTTCTAAATTCTGTACAAACCCTGATTTATTATTCTAATTTTATTAAATAGTGAGCCTTAATAATGTGTTTTATGCCTTAAGATGAATGTAGCTCAGTCAGTGAAGGAGATGATTCTGACGAAGAAGAAGAATCTAAAGATGTTCCCCCTCAACCTTTCTTTTGCTCCCATTGTGGAACTAAAAGTAAGTTTTCAGTCATGTTGAGTAATATCCTTGTTTTTCTTAGAGAACCAATTGTATTTTGGTAAGAAATAAAGAATATGTGACAGATCAAATGTTCTGTTGAATCTTCAAAAATTAGCCTGTGACTATTTGCAGCAGAGGTTAAAATTCACACCAGGTTTTGGGCAAAAAAAAAATCCTTATATGAGCTACTATTCTCTGTTCTGAGAAAACTGGAAACAACTGTTTATTAAAATAATTACAAGAAAACATCATTGTATCAAGAACTTTATGCATGCATATTATAATTTCATTTCTGGTTCAAGTGAAATATTTTTTACTTAAAAAAGTTTAGCTGCACTGTAATTAATACATTCAAGAACAATTTATTCATTTATGATTTGAGAGATACCATAGTTTATTTAAATTATCCTTAATTTTTAAAAATGAGGATTGTAGTAATTATTACATATGCCAAAGAAAAAAATCTAAACTGCTTTTAAAATACATTACTTCCTATGCTAACTTGTTTATGTTTCTAAGATCTGTTGATTTAATTGACAAGTATTATATATTTTAACTTGATAATTTTACAATTTTATAGGTATTAAATTGTAATTACAAGGTTAAAAAATTTTCATAATTTAATCAACATGCCACCTAAGTACTCAAAACCTAATTTTGGTAGGTATTAGCTTGAAAATTGTTGATTTTGTTATTAGATAAATATTACGATATTTATTGTGAGATATATCAAGTGATATATATCGGCCGACCCTGGTTAGAAGTGACTACCAACAAAACTAGTCAGTAAATCAATGCAGCATCTTACTTTCTCAAGCCTCTAATTAAAAAAAAAAGGGAAGTACTTCAGTATCAGACAAAGCCCCTGCCACCATTTATGAAATCTGAAATGCCCTGTAGGGGGTAAGGACTAGGTTTACTACATTGGCTCTAAATTACATTTCTAAAATTGAAAGAAGTCTGTTTTGTTTGGAGTTAAATTTTTTCATCAAGGTGGTCTAGTTGTTTGTAGAATCGGCTTGTATAAACTAATGTTAAGGAATATGCTATGTTGTGCTGAAATAACGGTACTAGTTTGTTTCTAAAGTTATAGTTATATTTTTCAGATTCAAAAGATTGGCAGCCTCTAGGTAAGACTTCATCCATTGTATGCACTACTTGTAGACTGCACTATCAGAAGCATGGAGAGCTTCCTGTTGAGACCAAAGATGGAAACCTCCCCTTTTTATTTGAACCGGTGAAAGAAGAGGAAGGAGATGGAAAGCATGTGATGAAAACAAGGCGTAGTAAAGAGGTATGTTCTTTTAATACTGCTGAGCTTGTTACTACTGAAAAGTAGGTATGGAAAAATAGTTGCTCTAACGACTTTAGGAGTTAAAAGGCATCTGAATTAAATTAAAACCTATTTTTTTATCAGTATGACTATAAACTTGTATCTAAAAGAAAGTAATCATTGATGTTTTCTTTTAAAACAAGAATTTAAAAGAAAAAAGTGACTAAAAAACATGGTGTGGAATAAAATGAGCTTTAAATCTATCTGTCACCTGAACGGGACAAAAGTCCCCTTGGTGATAAATATATTACTTTGTCAGTTTTGTTGTAATTTTCGTTATGAAAATAATAAAGCTTATTATCATTATTATTAAATGTAAAATGTTTTCTATTGAACTACCAGCTTCAAATATTCTTCGTTATAATTCAACTCTTAAATCTTCTGGATCTGTTTTTTCCCTATTACATTAAATAGTAGGTACTTCGGTTAAACACTCAAATAAAGGAAAATTTTAATTAGTTTATTCTCTGAAATATTCTAAGTCAATACATTTTTATTTTAATTGGCTAGTTATAATTCTAAACTTTTAAAAGCACTATATTATATTACTATCTTCTTTTTCCTTCTACCTGGCTTCTACCCTTAAAAATTTTCTGTATTCACAGTTGGTTCTATTTAGTAATTTTTATTTCTCTAATATTTAAATATTTTTTATTTTTAACAATAAATAAATTTATTTCTACTTGTAAAAGCTGAATGTCAGTTAATTTCCTATCTCAATATTTTTTTCAATTAAAACTGTTTTAATGTATATCTTATTTACTGCATACATTTTTATTATTCATCATAAAATTGTTATAATTGGATATTTTATAATATTTTTGTAGCGTCAAAGCCCAAAACCTAATGATACTGGGGTAACAGTCAAAGTTGAGAGAAAATCAACTGGTGTTGCTAGAGCTGGAAGTGTTGAAAGAGACAAGAAAAAAGTAAAGTGTTTTCTTTTGAAGGTTTTGTTTATTTAAACCAAAAATGAAATTCCAATTTTAGTGCTTTACAGTAATACTTCAAGCAATTTTATCCTGATTTTTGTGGTTTTATGAATTTTATTTCACAACAACTTAAAATGGTATTTATTGAACCAGTTTCCAAGACTATAGAGGCTTTGAACATTATATACAGGTGTTTCTCCCATCCTTTCATTTGGACTGAAGTCTTTGGACTTTATTGACTTAAAATGACATCAGAGAAAAAATTATAAAAGAAACACCAACAGAGTCACTGCTAAAAACTAATCAAAATCAGTTTTTAAAGAAAATAATTAATCTTTCAATAATTTGTAAATGTATGCTGATGTTGCTTAATTTACTTTATTAATAACTAACTTTTTAAAGGGTCGTTAGCAAGAGAGATTGATAAAACTTGAAGAATTTATTAATGAAATATAATTGTTTCATTGTATAGGGTTTTTTTTTACTGGAAATGGTTTCAATTTCTTCTTACACTAAGCTTTTATTTTGTTATGAGAGGGAGAAACTAAGTTTTGTAGGACTTACTTGCTTTCTGTTTATCTGTTATAAATTTATGTACTCACTCAGCTTGGTTTTAGTTTTCAAAATTGGAATATTTAAAAAGATTATGGCAACCCCATTCACCACTTTAAAGATCAAGTTATTAAAATGCAGTATAAAAGCCAATTGAAACGATAATAATTCCAGAGAATACTTTTGAATTGTTTGAATTTCAGAAAATAATCTCTGATATGTTCTAGAAAATGTTTTAATGCTGAATGAAAATGCTGAAATGTTCTAATATTTTTAGAAGCAAAATCAGGATGGTTCACAGAAGGGTAAAAAAAAGATAAAGGAAGAAAAGTCTAGTCCTGATGAAAATGAGGATGTCAAACCGGAGTCACTCAAGAAAAAAATGCGTTCTGATAGTCCATCTGAGTCTATATACAATGAAAGTAGCGTATCAAATGAAGAAGTACCCCAGGACAGTGAAGCACTCTGCTCCCCAAGTCCAGTGGATAGCCCAGCACCAAGTCCTGGACCTGTACTGCCTGAGTTACCTCCAGTTATTGAACCAGAACAATTGTATGTTTACTTCCTGGTATTTATTTGGCTTTTCTAGTTTAAAATTAATGTTGTTGATGTCGTACTTTCTTTAAGGCCACCTGAACAGCCTCCCCCTGCTCCTATGGAAATTGATCACCCGGTCACTGTAAAGGAAGAGTTCATACCTCCCATGACCCCTGAACCCATCATTTGCCCTGCAGAAGTAAAGCAAGAACTGATAGTCAATGAAAACGAAGAGTCTGAACAAGTGGAAAACCCAGTGATTGCCCCTACAGAGCCGATAGATTGTGGCGTAACCATCAAGGAAGATGTCCAGGCCTCCTACACACCCTCTCCTGTTCCATCCCCCTCTTGCTACCCCCCTCCAGTTGAAGCAACAGCACCAGCCACTGAGGATTCACTGCCAGAGGTGGCTGAGCCTACACGCTACCCATCTCCAGGTCCTGAGCGCCCTCCGGAAGAAGCCTCAGGTCCAAACCCCTTGCATTACCCGGGGCCTCCCCCTCAAAGCATCAAAATGGAGCCTGTGGACATAGCAGCCTCTCCTCCCCCTCCACCCCCCATGCATGAACAACCTGTGCACCACCCCCATGCTTACCCCCCGACATCATCGACAGCCCTTTTTTCCAACAGCAGCATATCCATTGCCATGGCAAACAGTTCAGTATCTGCAGTCTCTGGCTCGATATCAGCATCATCTTCCATTTCCCTCTCATATCATAACCACTCTAAAATGCCTTACCCTGGACATTCTACTCTGATTGCTACCTCACATTCACAGTCGTCTGTCTCGGCCTTCAACTACAGGCCGTTTTCTCCACATTATCAGTACCCTGCTCTGCCACCTTTTCCACACATGCCAGCACAGCCTTTGAAGCACAAGTACAACAGCAATACACCTTCACATTCACCAAATACTACCCACACTCCTCCTCCCACTTCTTCCCCTTACAGTGCCGGCCCCTTATCCCTTCCCCAGCAGTACCAGGAATCTCCCCCACCCAGCAAGTCCCACTCTCATGGCGAGAGTACTTCCGCTTTTCAACGGAGTTCACAATCTAGTTCTAGCACCATGCAGTCACCACCCGTGACCTCACATTCCTCTTTGACGAATCAATCCAGCTCTCACGGATCTTCAAAGTCACCATCATATGGGATGCAGAGCCAGGGCAGTCAGAACGTGTCTAACCAAAAACCGGTTCCGCAACCAGCTCATCAGAATTCTTTATATCCTCAAATGGCAGGAATGGGCCAGCATCCTTCTGGGAAAGGAAGCAGTCACTCCCATCAGTTGGCTAGACCTCACCCCTTGGCCCAACCCCATTCTCAAGGTTTACCAACCTCTTCGCAGCATTTGCCTCCTACTGCTTATGTGGGGAACCTTCCAAATCAAGTACCCCTGTCTCAGGGCCCGTTGCATATTCCATCTGAGCGACCAGTGGAATCAGAAAAGTGCTCTGTTATTCAGGAACCAGTAAACCTTGAGGAAGAAGAAGATAAAGGATTCCCATTCAAGGGTCCTGAACCAGAACCAAGAGTAGAAGATGTTGAATGCCATAGAAGTCAGTCAGCTATGTGAGTTAATCTTTTGATTTTTTTTTTGTGTTCTGGTATATAAAGGGTATTTTAATGTTAAAAAACTGTAATTGAAAAGTTTGTATTAGATACCAAAAGATTGGTAATAAATTATACTTGGTGATTTGATGGATTCCATTTAAATGGGTGAATTCCACTTAACTTGATACTCTGATAAGATAAATTTCATTCTCATTTGAGTCTTTCTATTGAACCACAGTCCATATTGCTTTACTTTGAAATATTTTTTACCTACTTAATAAACCTGAACTATTCATGACAAAACAATGAAATAATTCATTTATTTTTGCTTTGAATGGACTGTTTAAATCTTATTTTATATTCAGTCTTTCTAAAATTTTCTCACATTTGTACACTGATACTTAATCCTTTCTAAACTCTATATTCCATATTTTATATGATAATTCTTTAAAGATGACATCAATTTGAAAATTACTGAATGTATTCATCATTTTTACCATAGCTTTTTACGTCATTGGAACAGAGGAGAGTTTAATTCTTGTGCTAGAACCGATTTAACGTTCAAACCAGATCCCAATTCTCAGCTAGCTAGAAAACAAGAAGAAAGAGCTCGTAAAGCTGCCGAAAAAGAAAGAGAGGAAACCAAAGCTGTAAGTATATCTAACTTCTGGACAATTTTCTATCCCTTATCTTCTAGTAGTATGATATTTTTGCAAAGTAAAGCATGCAAGTCATCAAACTAGTTTTGTAAAACATTTTAAGCATTCAACTGTGCAGTAGTATCTATATCTGTAAACTCTCAATTTGAAGCTATACATGTCTAATTTTTAAATTTTAGTCTGAAAGACTTATTTTTCACCAGCGATTAGGATCAACGCCTGACACTAAACCTGGCTCGAGTTCACAGTCAGATGGCCACCATCTTAGTCCATTTGAAAGACATGTCCAAAGAAATGGGCCTGATACCCCAGCCCTGAGGCAACTTAGTGAGTATGCTAGGCCTCATGCATCAGGGTTCCCTCCTGGTTATGGCCGACCAGGTCAACCCATGGGTGGTGTCTTGCCTCATGGAATAGATCCAATTTTGCACTATCAGCTGACATCTGGAATGTATGGAGCTGCTGCTCGGGAAAGGTATGAATTTGTCTTAGAAATAAATTTCAAGTATGTACATTGAAATTTCTATGAAGTACCATTTTATTAGCAACCAATTTTTTAAGGCACTAATATTCCCCTGTTTACTTGATCTTTAAAGTCCTGGTGAGACCATGCAACCTCCAGTTAATGACTGTCTGTGCGAGGCTGCTTAAATCCTCTTTTTTTTTCCTCCATCTATTATATTAGAAAAATGCATTTGAAATATTGAAAAAAAAAATCACTATTTTCCTTATGTGTTATGTTAAGTTTAAAAAATAGTTCACAATGAATATTTGTTTCTTTAAGCAATGAAGCAAAAACTTTTATATTTAATACTTTTTGTCAATAGTTTGTAAAGTAAATTTATTTTAGATATTCTAACTCTTTTAGACCAGGGATCTCTCCTGAAAAGTTTCTTGCACTATTTTTGTCGGGTGTTGAAATAGGAATAGGGTTTTTCTTTAAACTTTTATATGTTGATCAATATTTGCCTTATATTTCTGATACAACCTTTGTAGTTCATTACATGTGGTTACTTTATAAATTGCATAGTTTCTTCTAACTTAAATGCAATTAAAATTAATAAAAAGTTGTAGTGTTTTTAAATCAAGTTCCTAGGGCTAATGGTACAAAAATATGTACAAACTGTTTAAATAGCCCCTAAAGATGTGTCCCCCAGAGAATGACATAGCAGCATGATTTGTTTATTTACAAATATGGGAAATTTTGGTTTCTTCTGACTTGAATAAACAGCTAATGCTTCTGCAAATTGCGATAATTTTTTTCCATACTAACATTTTATTAACTTTTTAATGAAATTTCTTGGGAATGCAACTTTTTTAAAAACTTTTTGCACTGTACATTTCTGCTAGATGAAATTTTATTTCCTATTAATCTTAACCCTTGCCTCGTTGTTTAGTTACAGATTGGAAATAGAAATGGAGCGAGAGAAACGTGAACGTGAAATACACGACAAATTAAAAGCAGAGTATGAAATGAAAACACGCATGCCTGCTGGTACGTATGACCCTCACTGGATCGAACTCCAACGGCGCTATGTAATGCAGGGTGGAATGGCCCAAGCCCATGCCGGAATGCAGCATGCTCCTTTTGGTCTGTACACCCCGGCAGAGAGAGAAAGAATGGGCATTCCCCAAAATGTCGGACAGCCCTCGGAAGCCACCCTGGAGCGAATGAATGCCGAGCGGGCCCACTCTGAGCGCATGATGTTGGGTACAGACCCCCTCTTACGCCTCCAGATGGCAGGACTGGCACCTGAACTGCATACCCACGCACACACACATGCTCATGCACATACACACCTACATTTACACCCTCACGATGCTGTGTCAGCTGCAGCGGCTGCTGCAGCTGCTATGGGACATCCAGGAATGGAGCCTAATGTTCACCCTCAATCTGGGTCGCACCCGCTTCTTCCTCCCACGGGATATGCTGCGGGTGGCCCGAGGCCCGGGATTGTTCCACGAGCTGAGTTGCTACATCCAGGATCTGGGATGATGCGGCCTCCTTATGATGAACAGTTTGCTCACCAGGTAAGCAGTTTTATAAGCATCTTTTGACCCCCTATATCTAGGCAGACTTTCAATGCACAAAATTTTCTTCAAATATTTTCTGCAAATTAATTAATCACCCCTAGGCCTTTAAATTTTGACTCAAGATATTATGACAGTCACATTGTTCACCTAAATATTGTATTAATGCTTCTTGAGCAGTAACAGTTAAAGGAATTCTTTTTATCAAAAATAAAAATTATTTCAGAAGAATTTCTGCAAAATCCTAAAGTTTTCCGCACTTGGCATGTGCGTCTATGTTATCCAAGTAAATTTCTAGGCAACTCCTTTAATACCTAATTTTAAATTTTCAAATATGTATATTGAACTCTGACCCTAGTGTTGTTTTAATGACTTTTCCTGCTTAAATGAAAAGCATTCTAATGCAATGTAGTATCTTAAAAAGCTTTTAATTTTGATAAAGCTTCCTAATCATAGAACATACTGGTATAAAACCAGAAACTTACTGTAAACGTAACTTTTCTGTGAAAATTTTCTGCAAATTTTTGTTCCAATTTTTTATTTATTTTTTAACCAAAATACTGTGAATAATGCTCCTTCAACAACAACAAAAAAGTGAAATAAATTGAAGTAAATTGTTTGAAAACTCAATTGTTAAAGTGAACATAATGTTTCCTCTAATATGTAGCTTTAAGTATAAATATGAAATTCCTTTTATAATTAGAACTTTACTTCATCTTAAAATTAATGTGAGTCTTAAAATTAATTTGTTGAGGAAATTATGTTACATAAGGAAATAAAATTCCAATTCCTTAAAACAGAATTGCTTAGGAAATTATGTGTATTAATTATTCTTTAATTCTACTTTTTATTAATTTTTATTTTGTCTAGTGTAGTGGGGCTGTTCTGCTTTCAATAAAGAAAAACATGTTAGTTTATGTAACAAAAGTTTTATTGTACTAATTGAGTTTTAGTCTAGTCAGAATATTTTTTCTGTGGGAATATACTAAAAATAGATCTTGAAATTTCTTTCAGTTGTCAGCCCAATTAGCGCAACATGAACATATTCAACGACAAATGATTATGGAGCGTGAAAGATATGCTGCTCACATGGGTGGACAAATGGCTCATCCATCTCCTTTAATTTCACAGCATGAAGAGTTTTTGAGGTAATTATGTTCTTTATTCATAATATAAATAAATGACTTAATTGTTTTTCATGTAACCAAATGAAAAGTTTCTTGCTTAATTATATTAATATTTAAACAGTCATTTGAATTAAGAGATAATTACGTCAGTATTCAGTCTGTTCAGTCTTCGGTCAGAAAGTATAGTATCTGGATCTGCATTTAAAGCCTACTTTCTCTAAAAGAAAACTGAATATTTATTAAGTTATCTTGGTTAGAAACTGTTTTAGATGTAATATTGATTTGTATTTTCTATGTGTTTTTTTATGAATACTTAAAAAATAAAATGTAGGGTTATTCTCTGGCTAAGTTGTTAAAGGAACTTGGGATAGGTATAAGGTGGACCCCTAAAAATTTATCAGCTGAATTCTTATTGTTAAATTTCAATGTAGATTGTTACTTAGCTGTATTATCATTTTTTACAAAAAATATATTATTGTTAAAGGCAACAACAGCAACGAGAAAGGGAGATCAAACTTAGAACCCTTGAAGAAGCAGCAAGAGGAGGCAGACCACCTATGAATTAGCTCTTTGAGACTTTGTTTTATATTGTATATATTAGCTGAACATTTCTTTTGATTTTCTTAATAAGCATTTATATTTATAAGGACATGTATTTATAGGCTTAATATAAACTAGTTCAAGTAGGTAAATTACTCAGTATTATTAATTATGTACTGAATAGTTAAATTTATGTCAATACTTGAATAACTCATAGTTATCATAAGTTATTCTGTTATTAATGACTTAAAAAATGACATTTTCCAGCCTATAAACATTTTTGTAAGAATTTATTTTCATGATCTCCAAGTCTATTTGGATTTAACTACATACAATCAGACACTTTTATCATTTTAGGAATGAAAAAACAACTATTTTATTCAAAAATTTATTTTAATCTATGTACATGCAATGTTTGATTATGTGCAGTTTGAATACATAGGCATGTTTTAAATATCTTGTTGTCACTTTAATTAATAACAATAGGTATTTCCTAAGTTCAAGTTTTTAACAGCTCATTTAAAATAAGGAATGAAGCAAATCCCAGTTTTACCCTTTCAATTTTTTTATATTGATTTTAAAATGTTTGTTTCATATAAAGTTATCACGTTTAACAATCTGTTTTAAGTAAATAACTAAGACATTTTCTGATCATCAAGTGTTGTCATATGACCTTAATAGATAGAAATTGTTGGATACATCTCTTACATATATATTTTACGTAATCAAGGTTTTTTACTCCTATATTTGTAATATATTCAATATGGTTTTATCTGCATTATTTGCAGGAGTAGATTTTTTTATGCTCACTTGTATGAAAAGTACACCAGAAAGTATTCTTCAAAACATACTGATACCAATGTTATAAAATTAGCATCTGACTAGCTTTATTTGAAATGTATTTCGGTACCTGCGCTAACAGATAAGCTTTTGCTGAAGAACAAAGCACCTAAGTAAACTCTTGTGGGGGGGAAAAGTGACACAGTTGTACAAAATTTATGTTAAAAGATGAAACCAGTATTATTTTACTGTGAATTGATTTCAAATCATTTTGCAAAAATATTTCTAATGTAAAAACTTTTTGAAATGGTCAACATTATTGTTGTGTGTATATATCTGGTTCAAGCAAGAATTTTGTAAATTGTGGTGTGCATGTGTGTGTACATAATTGTTTCACTAAAGCTGTATAATTTTAATGTGTACAGCTTTTTTATGTAATATTAAATGTAAAGTTCATAGCTTTAGATAGTAGATTCATTTTTTATTTAGTATACCTATTTGAAATGGGTTCATAATTGTCTCTCTAACTGTAGATTTTTAAAATTTAGACAATAAAATATTTTGTTTAAATCTCCATTTGTCAACCTAGTCTTGTGTGTTACAGATTTCAATGTTCATGAAATACTGTTGGTATTCATGACTGTAAAGTCTTTCTCTAAACAATCAGAAAGTCTAGAAAAATTGGTAAACAAAAAGCCTGTTGGATTTTAATAGCGCCAAACATCGAATATTGGATGTTTTGTTGAATTGGATGGTCATGTTTTTTGTACAGTAAAACATAGTTTTTATGCTGAAACATTTTTTTCGTGTTTTCACCTTATTTTTTGTCTTTTTTTCGGGTTATCCACGATTGCCACCAAATTCCACTGGTAATCAGGGCTCTACTGTATATTTAATGGAATGATACTGGTGATTTGATGGTGAACTTAAATAGAGCAGGGTTTCATTATATTTGTCAAGACAGTCAATAGTGTTTGAAAGAAATCATTCCAGTTTCTCCACATTCCCAGCAAGTTAGAAATACACTGCCAATTAGTGTAGCCTAAAACAGATCCTTCTTGCTTGACCTGTTTCTTGGATAATTTGAAGAAACTTGGAAAAATCTTTAAAAGTGAATTCTACTGTGCTACAGATTTATGCAATTGAAAACTTAAATGCATAGTAGAAAATAAATCATGTAGTTTTTTAAGGTTTTAGGGAGAGATAATTTTCTGCGTTAAATTTTAAATACTACTTATTCCCTGCTTTTTATTTCAATGAAATTTCTTGGTCTTTCTTTGTTCAGATATGAAATTACAAGTTATAAGATTTTGAACTTGAAAATAAGATTTTTTTATAACTAACATAAATCTTATCCTGAGCTTCTTGTGGCATCTCTGACATTCCTTTATGAAACCCACTTTGGAAACCAGATAACAGAAAAGTAATCCCTTTACTTTTATATGAAGTATATTGCTTATTAAAAGCATTCAAATGGTGAATTAAGTTATTTAGATTTAGGGCCAAGGTTAAAACTAAGTATAATGGGTTAACACTAACTTAAACTGGATTCATTAAAGGTATATTTTCTAATTCTACTATATTAAACTGCAATCAACAACATAGTAGTTACCTAAGGAAATCACCCAACAAGTCAGTTAGCCTTGATGCAGTGGACTTAATCATTAGCGTAACGAAAACACCAGAGATTAAATTAAAATTGCTCTTTGCAAAATGCACTTAGAAAATTAGAATTCAAAAGAGTGATCAATGATAGTTCAAAAGACCTACCAACTCAGCTTTTTTGGCTGCATTAACTTCATTTTCTGTAAGGGCTTTCAATTCACGATAGTCTCTGTCTCACTGATGTAAGAACCAATGCCCAGTGTGCATGCCTGTGGACTTGATTTTTGCTGTTTTTGGAAGTGCAGTAAGATAATAACGGGATAAAACACAGGAACTGCAGCTAGCATCCTACCACTGTTCCAATGGGGATTCAGTAACTTTAAAATTTATTATAACATTTTTCTTTTGACACGTGCATGAGGTAGGAGTTCTTACACTAGCGAGATGTATTATTCATTTCAACAAGGTCAGTACTGGAAAGGGATAATTAAAAGTGCATAAGAAACATTGGTATTTGCCCTGGTGCAAGCACCAAGTGTACTGATAAATCACAAAAAAAAATACTTCATCTTTTTATTTTTATTATACTGTCGTGTAATTTGCAAAATTTCGTCAATGAAGTCCAATTGGAGAGATTCCATCCAGCTAACCCTAAAAGTTCAGAAACATTTTACTATAAAATTTATTTTTCCCCTTTTTACTATATTATTATTTACTATATTATATATTATATACTACTATATTATTATTTATTTTACTATAATATTTATTTTTCCCCTTTTTACTATATTATTATTTACTATATTATATATTATATACTACTATATTATTATTTATTTTACTATAATATTTATTTTTTCCCCTTTATTTAAGTTTCTAAGCCCATGTTCCTCAACTTGTGAGTTGCAAGGATTTTTGACAAACAGTTAATAATATTGGTGTTTCTACTTATTTTTATAAAATTTTAAAGGTTCAGTTTCTCACATTTTTATCTGATGACTTTTCATTGAAATTTCAATTGACGAAAATTCAAACTGTGCTAATTTTCTAGGGTAGTCTCAGAAATCCGGTTTTTTTTGAAGCATGAATTCCAGGTTTCATCAAAATTTTCAAAAATATTGAGCTTAACAAGAAATTGCAAAAAAAAGGTCTAATCAAAAAATAAGTGCAAGGGCTGCAGTATTGTCAATATCGTTTTATGAAGAAGGTCCAACCATTGGTTCATTGGGAGCGCTGCAAGTTCTGTGGTTTAGAACAAGATATTTTTTAAATCCGTGATAAAAGGTTTGTCACTCTTTATAGTTTTCTGGGATTTTTTTATACTTTAAGGGGAATCAAATCTCAATAGAAAAATTACTAACAGTGTGTAAAGCAGTGGTTCTCAACCTTTTTCACGATTGTACCCCAAACGAAAAATATATTTCCCTGCGTACCCCTCGCATGCAGTTGCAGCTAGTAGTTGAAATATCACCTTCGTTTAAGTCATAGGTTCCCAAACTTTTTGGGACCAACGCCTCCTTACAAATGTTTGCTCCTAATTTGCTTACATGTCATAGAATTCTATACCAACGTTTTGTTATGAAAAGAATTTAATTTATAACCAAATGAAATAAAATTTTGTAAAGCTAGTATATGGACAATATTCAAAAATTAAGGTTTCTATGCACCTTAAAACTTAATTTGAAATAATTAGGATAATAATTTGACTACCTTTTTGTAAAATTTGATTCAAAAATAATTCTTTACCTAATTTTGAATATACTGAAACCTCTTGTGTGATACCCAAGGCATATACCCTGTTGCTACCTATATATTTGGTATCTCCACCTGAAAATTTCCTGCTTTCATCTTTAAAATTACTTAAATTATTGACATATCAAACCATAGGTAAAAGGGGGGTCCTCTCCCAGAAATTTTTGAATTTCAGCTTATTAAAAATTGATTTTAAGCTACGGATTAACTTCGGGATTTTTGAATGTTTTTTTATGCATAAAAATGACATTAAGCAATGGTTTAAAGTTTTTAATGCCCCCTTCTACCCTAATAACGCCCCCCAATATCCTATCAACACATCACCCCCCCCTTAGAATTCCCTTTGGGGCGGTACCACCTACTTTGGGAACCATGGGTTTAAATATATTACATAAATATACTACATATACTAATCGCAAAAATATTCTTATACTCACTTTTAACCTAAGTTGTTCAATCTTATTCATTCAATATATTTTTAAATCTATTCATGTTTTAATTTAACTTGAAACACATTAAAAAATAAATACAAAAAAAGTTGGTATGATGATAAAAATATCCATGAAATATTAAATGATAGGAGGAAGGAGCTTTTTAAAGATAAAAAAATTATTTTTGATTGGGCAAGATTCAGTTTTGATTGGTGTCAAAATGTCGGGAATTTATGATAGTAAAAAGAAAATGCTACGAAAAAAACTTGAAATATCATTGAAAGTTAAAAAATAAATAATTTGTGGCGTACCCCCGGTTGAGAAACACTGGTGTAAAGTATCCCATGACAATTCTTGCTCCTCATATTTTAGCTTTGTCCGCTTTTCTGATGAACCGGAATGTGTATGGGCTATTCCATGAAAACAGGTAATCTGATAGTCTAATATAAAAACTTGTTTACAGCCATATTAGATATTTATTGAAAGATAGTTAAATTTTATGTTTTTGTTTAAAAAATGGAGTTTTATTTTTCTGGAGTAGCATTACAATAATTTAAAGATCATGGCTATGGGGACGTTTAAATATTTCATTTAAGCACCTGAGGGAGGTTTGCTCTTTGCCTATTTTTCCCGACAAGGGGGATTGGGGAGTATGAGTTATGCTTACGTTACAAACACTGCATTTTCAAAAATCTCTTTAAAATTCAACCAAAAATAAATTGAACTAGGAAAAAAATTTCAAGCATTTTGACTACATAAGAAAACTTTTAACAACAGGTTAATTACACAGGTCTGCAACAAAAAGCTGTTTGAGTAATTTCATAAAAATTCAATGTTATTTTGGAGTGCTGATTACGGAAAAAATCCCATACGTCAGGATTTTGCACATAACGCACAATTATTTTCAAATTTAGTCCTATTTTCCCCAATTTTAGGTGTTTTTATCAGAAGGTCAACAAAATTTTTAGTTTAAATTATCTTTATATAGTTCATATCAAGGCCTTTAAGATACATATTTCCAAAAATCCCTAACTGTTAAAGAAATCCCCAAAGAAGGATTTAATGTGAACAGCATTGCGCTGGCGTCTCGACCAAAAATCAATTTTCATTTACATTGAGGGTTTTTTTACGTATTTAGCTAAATTGTAAAAAAAAACATGACTTCCTTAAAATAAGCAGGTCATTTTCAGATTTAGCACACCAAAAACCATAAGAGAAGTCATTTCAATAAGAATTTTTTTAAGATTTAATTTAATTATTACAGAGATATTGCTATTTTTACATGAATTGTAAGCAAATGTGATATTTTAGGATAAAACAAAGGTCATTTTCAGATCCACTGCACCAAAAATTGTAGAAAAAAATGTTTTAAGGAATATTCTGATTTAAATAATTGGTTTTATTAGTCTATATTCATTAATTTTGAGGTATTTCCCTCATTAACGTAAGATGTCAAAAAACCTGACATATGGAGCAAAATGTTATAAAAATCAGTGGAAGTATCCAAAACAGCTTTTAAAAAGGTTTGTTTTTTTCTGCAGACCTGTGTTATTCGTGGGTGAATGAATGACAAATGATTTTTGGAATTTTTCACATTGAATTTCTGGAATCTAGGCACTGCTAAGAATTTTATTACAAAAAAGAACAAAGGGAGGGTTGGGCAGTTTCTTACGTAATTATAAGGGTTTGCTCATCTTTGCTGACAAGGGGGAGGGGGTCAAAAAGGACCAGAAACATGCTTACATAATATGGCCCCTGTGTGCAAGAATTTGTGTTTTTATTAACTGATTATTTTGCATAATGAAAATCAACTGAAACTTGCAACATCAATTAATTTATAATTAGGTCTATTATTCAATCTATATGTATTTCATACTTTTGGATCCATTTTTGCTAAAAACTTTTACCTTATTCAATGGTTTGACAGCCCAAGGTAGGCCTTGGAAAGAAATAAAAGAGGGAAGATTAAATAATTACTTTAATAAATTTTCATTAATATCAAATTGAAATTTAACATAACAATATAGTACATTCATTCATCATTATCAGAATCAGATTTTTCAGTTCTAGCAGCTAATTTCGCTGCTAGTTCTTTAGCAGGTTTGAAAAATCCAAAGGTTTGAACATTGCAGACATAGCATCGAGTGCTTTTTTTATAGTTCTCCAAAGCACATTTTTCACAAAAGTAATGGTTACATTTAGTTACCACAGGTTCTTTGAATGAGTTCCTGCATATGAAACATTTGAAAGGTAGATCGTCTTCATCAGAACTTATCTCATACTTAGTTGAGTCTTCAGTTCCATATGTATTATTAGACATTTCAATTTCTAGCTGCCATCCTTGTTTGTAATCAGATCTATCATGCATAAACTTACAGCTATCTCCAAATCCACAAAATCCAGTTTCTTTAAAATCTTTACAAATATCAGGTTGATAATCCCAACGAACAGTTGATCTAATGTTGTCAGGGGCACGTATAGGTCCTTTTCTTACCATACCACTAGAGGCATTTCCCTGGGCTGTATCTTTAACCTTTGAATACTTAGCATAATTGTTGATGCCTCTGTAAACTTTATCATCTTCTTTACCCTTTAATTCTTCATTTATTTTTTGAGCTTTTTCAAAAAGGGTTTGAGCATCTCTGTCCTTTTCCGTCTCTGTTTGAATATAAGATGTAGCTCCCATGTCACATGGTCCTGAGCGATTAGCTTTTTTATCCGATTTAAATGAAGGGATGATAGCTTCTTTTTCACTGTCACTATCTTCCAAAGTTTCTGTTTTTTTTATTTTACCAGAGGATGTTCCCTGAATCATTGGATTGCTCTTTTTATCATTTCTCTCCTTGCGAATGATCTTCGTATCATCTTCGCTGCTAGAGCTTTCATCTTCAGCCTTCCGCTTTCGAATGTTCCGTTTCAAAGACTTTTTAAAAGTAACGCCTTCCATCTTTGAAAAGTTTCAGAAATGTTTGAATACTTTCCGAATTTAGCAAACTATCCGCCAGCCAGACCAAAAAATAAACAATAACAAACTTTAGATCGAAGAAACAGAAAAAGTGAAAGTTTTTTTTAATAGTGTAAATGCAAAAAATATCAGATGTTGTTAGTAATAATTTTGATTTAAATTTTAATCACACTACAATAGAAGGAAAACGTCTCTAAAGGATAAACTATTATTATTTTTTATTAGTTTCAAGGAATTTTCTAAGAACCCGTTAGCACCATAGAGTTAGCACATAAACCTGCGTAACTGCAACTGTAACGATGGTTTTCCATGTGCGTAAAATTTGTTTTCGTTGGATTTGATTTTGTTGATGTTGAGAATTCAGATCAGATTGTGATTGAAGGTTTCATTTATCCCCACTTTATGTTTTACAAATTTTTTCTTTAGTGAAAATTAAAGTTTCTTGAATTTGTGTTTGAAACTCTTTACAGTTGATGAAAATGGAAGAGGATAAAGTGTCGGCGAGTGTTATTTACAGTTCCTTCTTAAAAAATGAAGATACATCAGAAAGTAATATTTTTATTCAATCTATTCTAATAGTTTTCGTGTTGCATTTTCGATGCATGGTTAAATACATTTTTTTCTTGTTCCTTTTCTCTTGATCCTAACATCGCCCTGTCAGTCAGCTGCTGGAAATTCTAAATTGTTCAATCCATTGGTACTCTTCCATTATTTAGGTATCTCATTAAAAATCACCAAGCTATTTTGGCATGGGCGTGTATAAGGGGGGCCCTGGTCCCCCTAAATTCGGACTACTATTTGTACCAAAACAAATTAACCCGGTTTTTAGGATCAAATTTCTAAAAATTTTCTGGAGGAGGACCCCCTATCATAATTGAGACTTCATTATAAAGAGGGTATAGCTTTCAGAACCCTTGTTCTTATAGTCAAATTTCCCAAAGTTTTCGGGGCAAGGACCCCCAGATCTACTTATGTACTCGGAACTCTAGGTATAATTCAATTAATAACTTTTTTATATCATAAGTTCATCAAAATGCAAATCCTAGCTGTTAGTGTACCAAATTTAGTTTAAAACTTGTTTTTTAGAGTCAAATTTGAAAAACTTTCCTGGGGAAGAACCCCTAGACCCCCCCTTCTTTGTACTTGGAACTTCATTACTCACAACTTTTCTTATATTAAGTTCTTTAGCAAATCCTACCTAAAAATGTATGTAAAAGCTAAGGTGGCTAAGGAATAATTTTGGACCCCTCCCAAAATAAATTTTGGTACTTACATATAATCCCGTCAACCGTGCCACTGAATCCAAAGAGCATTACCAAATCTCATAGACTGTGACACTGAATCTGAACGGTCAACAGGATAATACGTAAGAACCTAAATTTCTATATTAAGCCACTGTTTTGGACCATATTTGGATTAGAAATATCAACAAAAATTTCAAAATAACTGATTTAAATGTACAGTTGTCTTTCTAACTACATTAAAATTTTTTCTATATATGAATGATTGACATCGAAAACAGCTTGGCAGTTATTGACATGATATATAATAGAATTGTACCATGGCCATAAGGGGACATCCATAAATTACGAGAGGTCAAAAAGGAGGGGAGGGGTTTGGAAAAATCTCACCAAGGGGGGAGGGGGGTTGATTAAAATCTCACGTCAACTTTTTAAGTTAGAATTTATACGATTTTCTTTTGTTTTTAAGTATGAGAAAGGAAAATCATTTCTAAAAAGTTGTAGGTAAATCTCACGTGGGGGGAGGGAGGGTCCAGCAAAATCTCACCAAGGGGGGTCTAGATTTTGGAAAAAACACCTCACTTAATTTATGGATGTCCCCTAACCAGACTTTTGTTTTGTGGTGGGTTTTGACTCAAATTTAGCAGCCTGCTTAATTTGAAAACATCTTCAAAGTCATCAACAATTGTGCTGCTGAATCTGATAGTCGGGCAAATGCATAAGTAACAAAAATTTTGTGCACAGAAAGTTTTTTGTTTTAGCAGAGTGCTTCCAATGACTTATAAAGGTAGTTTTTAAATTAAAACCTGCATACCAATACCCAGAAATTTATCATAAATTATAATTTCATAAATAAGTTTATTTACAATTCATCCATTATGCATATTAAATTCATCACACTTTGTCACTTAACCCCTTTGCCCACTCATATTTAAGAGTTAATATCATGCAAACCCCGAAACAAACCAAGTATTACCCCTTAGAAAAGTATTGTACAATCAGCCCCTGAATTTTAGGTATATTTAATCCTACATTATTTTCCCATAGATTTATTACATTTGGTTAACCAAGCTGAAGATTTCAATTCCAAGAAATCAGATTATGATGTCATAAAAGAATATCTGCAATCATCTAGAAACTGTCAAGAGCTAATACAATTTGTCAAAACCTGGTCTAATAGTGACCTTAAAGATGTAAGTAATTTTTTCATTAAATTCATTCATTCAATTCCTCTTGTTACACTACAGATATACTACAATAACCTTTACTATTGCATGTGTTGTGTTATTAGGTAAATAACTTTTCAGTTTATACTATCTTATAATTTATATAAAGGGTTGGACCGGGAAGAAATTTTGGGTTAGGCATTTAAATTAGTCTACTGGATTTTCTATAATTTAATCTTAATCTATAAATAATAATAACTAGCAAAAGCGGTGTTATTTTCACTCCATATGAATCAGTATAGTTTATTTTTCTTTACTATACAGTATCAAAATACCTTCCTAATAGCTCTCTTAATGTAGCTGCCCTTAGCCCAAATTCTTTTATGGCCAGTCAAGGCCTGTGTATATACTCTTACTGAATTCTTACTTTTAAAAAACGTGAGTTAATTTTGCTAGACCGCTAGACCCTTTTGAATAATCTCTTATGTGTACCTGTTTTTATTTACATGGGCTATTGATAATTATTTAAAGCTTTATGATGTATGTATTGCATAAGTATTAATTGATATATTTTTTAAATTTTGTCTGTTATACTTTTGTGTAGAGTGTTTCATTAATTAATTTGTTTTTCAGGCTGTTTCTTTGATGAAAGTTTTATGCCATATTTTGATACGTGTAGCCAGTGATCTGAACATATATGCACCAGCTGGAACTAGTTTGGTCAATGAAATTTTGGCTCATGGAATGAAGACCATTTTTAACTTTCTCCAGTTTAAACAAAAATCCTCAAGAACCAAGTTAGCTCTGCATCTTCTAGCATCCATGGTTGCTTTAGGAAAGATTACTGCTTTCAAAGTTGTTTCCAAGTTAAACCTTTCACATGCAAATTTTTTTCATTTGTTAAACAAGAGGAATTTTTCCGTAAGTTATTAAAATTTTGTAATTATTTGTTGTATGTTACTTTTTATGCCTTATAAAGAAACATAAAATGTTATTGTGTGGTGTATCCTCTATGTCAGTGGTTCTTATGCTTAATTTCACTAAATAAACTGTTTTATTTTAGGAGGAAGAAGATGCACGAACTGCATTCTTAAACTTCATTGTTTTGATATTATCAAAGTGTGACAATAATGTTGTTCGGCAAATTGTTGAAATCAAGGGTATGGTTATCCATTTTACACTTCTTATGCATAAAAAGCTTTTAATTCATTTCATATTAAAACAAGTCTTGTAAAAGGTGGTGGTAGTTTTGTTAAATTATAAAAGGTATCTTATAAAAACACCATGGTAAAACTAAAAATGCAAGATAATTGATTTTAAACAATAGTACATTTTAAGTCTATTATAGCATCTGATTTTGATAGCATTTATTAATTATTTGTTTTATAAAAGGATCTTATATTGTCATATTTTGATTGGAGGTTTTTGATTTGGCACTGGTTATTTCCACAAAAGTAACAACTCAACTCTAACTAATATTGCTACTTCTGAAAAATTAAAGTTAAATAAAAGCAAAATACTCAAAAGTAACAGCCTGGAACCGAACCAGGGACCATTAGGTTACTAGACACACACTCTACCACTAGGCCATCATACCAGGATTGTTCAATAATGTATTTAATGTTATAAGTACTGTAACAAATTCCTATTACTGTGCATGCTTCAACTTTCGTGGAAATAACCACTTTGTCTTGATTTTTTTAGGGTTTCTAAACAGTATCATCCCTGGATTAATATCTGATCGCCCAGGAACTATTATTCTGGTTTTAAAAGCTTTTCGTCACTATGTAAGTACATTTCTTTAAAAAGGTTTGAGTTTTCTTAAATCTAGTTACAATTTATAGCTTTATTTCACTGCTCTCTTGCATTCAATTTCCTGAATACCACATTAATAATTACAATAAATTTGTTCATCATTGATAAGATATATATTTTGATAATTATATTTGAGGGGTTTTTTTTAACTGACTGTACTTTGATCCTTATCAAAGTAAGATATGGGAATTTCAAGTGTTCATTTCAGCAAATTTATGATAGGCCTTAAGGTGGTTGAGTATTCTGATATTTTCTATTGTGGAAGGCATATTTTAGGGTTACAGTAACCCCCTTCCAAGTGTAGAAAACTTTACCTATGGCTCTCCACTCCCTCCTGTGATCTTAAATGAGTGATTATTTAAAGTTATAGACAAAATAATCTTGAACTGAACAGCTTCAAAAGAGTATATTTTTGGCATACCTATTTGTTAAAGGGTTCTGCTCTTTCAAACATTTGAGAGAACTCCTGAACAGTTTCAATACTCTTTTTGAGTGGTATCTCTTAGAAAAATTCATAATTTACCTCAGGGTTGTTACTTTTTAAACATAGCAACCCTGGAATGAGAATGTCTCACATTCCAGGTACTATATCCAGATTTCTTTCCTATTTCTGCGTTCTGATTATTTTTCCCCAAATCCGTTATAATTACCCTAGTTGGTCCCGGGAGGCATAACTATATTGAAGTTCTACTGTATTGTGTATTTTCTTGTTTGAAAAAATTTATGGTAAATCAAGTGAAAGTAAGCAATATAAATAAGTGGCCTATATTTATTTTTTATCAGAGAGATTTAATTATGCATATGTATTAGTTGACTTTGCTCAGATTATCTTTGCCCTTATGACTAAAATATTTTGACTAAATATATTTTATTTCTTCTCCTGCAGATTGTAGAAAACCAAAGTATTTCCAAGAATTCCAAGCTTCGTTTGTTCAATGACCACTCATTAAAGCCTATTATACAATTGTATCTTTGGAAAGGACCTTTAAGAAACAAGCAAAACAGGAAAAGGAAACTAGGAGATGATGATAACCCTGTTGCTTTTGTAAGTTTGAAGTTTTTAATTTAGAAAGGATAATTATTAGAATCGGGTAGGGTAAAATTGCTAATTTTATTAAAAATACAAACTGTGTAAAAATAGCTGTGGGTTTTTTTTGTATTACCTCTTCTAGTGTTTAAAATTTTATGAATATTTTTTCTGCCTTATAATAAGTTATTTATAAAGATTAATAAAATATTAATTTAATTTAATTAATAAAATTCTTTAAAAAAACATGCAAGTTCATCCATTATTCTAACCTTTAATTTAAAAAGTTTCTAAATAACAAACTAATGACAGTTCATTGTATTTTGCTGAAGAATGTAGTTTTAAATTCAAAAAAAGTTATAGCATCTGCAGTAGGACCTTGATTACCCAACCATTTTTTATAATGGAATTGAATTTATTGTTGTACAAGTATTGATAACTAAAGAATTATGTAAATGTGTGTAGTAGTTTCAGTAAACTAAGCTTTTAACAGAAATTACTTATAAAATTAGAGTTGAGAATAAATTATAAAAAAGGAGTAGGTTTTTTCAATGGAAGAAGTTTTTCATATTTGTTTTGCTGAAATGGGTTTGAGCAATTACCCATTTTACTCCATGATTGGAATGGGGTATGCAAGTAATTAAATCAAAATTTTAAAATAAAAAAAATGATGTGTTGATGAACTCTTTGCTCTCGCATAGAGATAAAAAATTGAGTTTAAAAATACATTACATTGACATAAAAATACAAAATAGCTGTGTTTTCTTACACATTTTACCTCACCTAGACCTAACCCTATTGTTTATAACTGATAAAGAGGAAACTGTTTATTTGACAGGAAGTGACAGATGAAGAGGCATCTGATGTTCATAGAACTGTTCACGAATTCATGCTTGCCCTTTGCTGTTCCCATGAAAATGGAATTATTAACAAAGACCCATCTTTTGGGATGTCTGGAAAGTAAGTATTTTTACAATATATTCTTTTAAAAATTATGACTACTTGTTCAACTTGCTAAGATAGATTCATTCAATATTTACCTTCTTTATTGCATCTTATACTTTCTGCCAGGTTAAGCATGTCATTGTCATTCTTGAGAAAACCTATAACAAATATTAGTTCTATAAAAGCTAATTCGTAACAACATATTTCTAGACATCTATAATATTTACTGCTTTTTTGTTTGTTCACACTGAAGAAAGCCAGTTTAGTGAAAACTGAGTGGATCATCGGAAACTAATTGTGTACTGAGTTGTTTGCTCATACTCAGCTCTGATAGAATGGAATCAAACTATAAAACAGTTTTCTAACAGTAATACCCATACTTCTGGAATTTAAAACTTTTACTAACTAACTTGCTTACATTTTTTTTAGAAATATGAATCCTGTTGTTTCAAACATTCTGAAAGAGTGTCTAAAGCCATATGTAGATCCAAACATGTCTGAATTTGTTTTATCTGTTCTGAAAGTATGTCCTGATCAACTGAAGTTTTATGTTTCTCTCATTAAAGATAACTTTATGCCAAGATTATCTCAATCATGGCTAGATGTGGGTAACTTCTTGAAAAAGGTAAGATTTTTTTTTCCTGCTTCTAAAAAAAATATTTGAAATTTTTATGTTTCTTGAAAATTGTTTGCTAATTTTCTAAAAAAAAAAATAGGAGGATAAACTATTACAAAGGTTCTATAAAAGTTAGTTTTGTTCTTGTTATGTGCTTTATTTTG
This sequence comes from Tetragnatha montana, assembly GCA_963680715.1. Classification (NCBI taxonomy): domain Eukaryota; kingdom Metazoa; phylum Arthropoda; class Arachnida; order Araneae; family Tetragnathidae; genus Tetragnatha; species Tetragnatha montana. The sequence goes on from OY796675.1 coordinate 37,496,102, forward strand.
AGTCTTGCAATGTGTTCATTGTAAGTTCTATGGTGCACAATCATGTTTTTTTTTAATAACCCATGAAACAAATCAAATTCTTATAGCTCTTGGGACAATTTCATCTTAGTGACTGCATATTTGAATTTTCTTATGTAGTGTAACATATTTTAGGATCCCAAATTAGTTTTATAGTTACTTAGTGGATAATCTAATTTGAAATCTTGCCATCAGGTTGAATTACTTATAAAATTCTTTTTAAAAGCCTGTTATGTTGTTGATCTTTAAAACAATCTGTGAAATTCTTGTTTCTCTTGAACTTTATTAAAGCTATCTTTTTATCAGTATCTCCTTTTATGTTTTTGGGAATAAAATGAGAGAAATGGGGATGATCGTTTTACCTTACTGTGTTTTTTAAAAAAATATTTATTTTATAATTATTACAGTTGCTGTTATCACAAGATCCTATTGCTGCATTATTTCATTCTGAAAGTAAACACTCCGTTTCGGCATTGCTAGATATTGGCAGTACTGTATGTTTGTTGGATATTGTCAGTTCTACTGTGATCAAGAATACATTTCTAGTAAGTTGATTTTGTCCTACATTTTACTTAACAGATAAAATCTAAATTTTGGTCTGTTTGGGTACACTAGCTTGGACCCTCACAAAGAAATTAATAACCTTGTTTGAATGATTGATCTATTTTTCTTTACAAAAAATTTAAAATCTAAATAGCACATAAAAAAGTTGTTTTTAACAATTTTCTACAATTGAATTTTATATTTATGTACTACTACGCCGTTGGCCTGTGCCGCTGAATGTGAAAACATTGCCGAAGAAAAGGTGGCTTTAATGCCAATATTAGTGATGTCAAAAGTCAATGAAGAGTGAAAATTATTGCCAAATGCAGTTTCCCAAAAACAAGGCAACCAATAAAAGAAGTTTTTTTTGTTTGATTTAAAATAACAAAATACATAACTGGGAATGGGATAAATAGAAAATGAGATCATCTGCTAAAAATACAATATTTTTATTTCAATTTTAATGACATAAAAGAGCTTAGTCCACCAAAATAATTATAATTTTTCATTACACTATTTTTTATTATAATTTTTGATTTTAGCATTTCTGTGGCTTATTAAGTTTAATTTTGAATTTAATTGTTTGATCAATGAAGTAAATTTGAATATTCCAATGTTGGCAACATCTAGTGTTCTCTTTGGCAACGTTTTCAAATTCAGTGGCACGGTCAATGCTGTAGTACGTAAGTTCCTTAAATTCCATTGTACTCTTAGGACAATACCTATAAATCTAAGCTTCCTCATTGACACTGAATATTTTTAATATATATTCCCTTTTAAGTACTATTTCTGTAGTTTTAATTATGATTTCTAGTATTACTTAGAAGGAAGAGCAGTCTGCCACAAGGGCCCTAGTTGCTCAAAAATGAGTTAAACCTTGCTTTTTATAGACTCAATTGTTTTTTAAATCTAGGGGAGCTATTCAACTATGATTGTTGTTTAAATTGAAAATTTATCAATTTGCTTTGATAAATGCTTTTTTTTTTTTCAGAATGGACATCATGTGCTAAGTTACTACCTTTGTGATTTTCTGCTGTGCATCTTGAATCAAGCTAGGAGTATCTTGAATTTTTCTGGTGATCAAAAAAGTATAAGGATTTATGAATCTTCTGATATTGAGAAATTTCAAAAATCCTTTCAAATCCTTCTTAGTATGGTAAGAGTTTTATAATAAAGACAACTTTCCTAAAATTAAATAATTATTTTTAATGTATTTTTAAAAGAGAAATATATATTAATTAGCTAATATTTTGGTACTTTCACATTTTAAGCTAATATGTAAATTTTTTATCCCTTTCAACTGGTCACCTGAATGGGTGCATGACCCCTTGGTGACTAATATATGTCAAAAAAAAAATTTTTTTTCCCATTTTTTGTATTTTGCTCGTTTCATTTCAGATGTACAAATGTTAGAAATGTTTTGTGAATAAATTTATTATTATTAAGAGTTGCCTTTTGGGAGAAACCACAAGAAAACCTAGTTGTGGGAATAGTACCTTTTTTTAATCTTAATAAAGTAGGATGAAGCAATAGAATCTTTTTAAGCTTTTAAATAGTATTATGTATCAAAACAGAAAGAGTTTCTCTGCAGGCAAGATTTGAAAAAAAAAAAAAATTTCGGGCTAAATTCTGAGGTCTAGCTGGTAAAAGCTCAGACACTTCGCCTGAAACTATGTCATTCATCTTCAGTGAATTAAATTAATTGAGAGAAAGCAATTTCACTGAAGATGCCTGACATAGTTTCAGGCAAAACGTCTGAGCTTTTACTATCTAACCTCAGCAATTTAGCCCGAAAAATATTTTTCAAAGTATTATACATCATTCAATTTATAAATTGTTATAATGATTAATTAAACATTAAACTTCAATCATTACTTTTTACCTCTAAGTTTTTTTTTAATATTTTTCTAGAGATTACCTGTTTCTGAAGAACTTCATATTTACCTGAAAGAATTGACTAAAATAACAAAAGAACATGATAGTGAATTATTAAGTAATGGTATGTTTTGATCAATTGTGATTTGATTGATTGTGTTTGGAGGGCATTACAACTTTCATTTATACATTACTTTATTATCTAAATCCTTATTATGTGGTTATTCTTTTAATATTCTTAGTGAGATGTTTTTATTGCTAAATTTCAATTTTTTAGGTACTTTTTATTTATATGTTGTAAAAATTGTATTCCTTAGTTTATAATACAAAAGTTATATTTATCACCTCCCTGTTATCCAACATTTTCACTGTTCTTATAAATCTACAGTTCTTTCAATTAAATTTTAAAAAAGTTTATTTAAAATTAATTAATAGTTAAGTAATCATAATATATTATTATATGTATCATAATATTATATCATTTTTATAATTAATACTGATATTTTCAGATACATTCATTATTAACTATAAATTTACAAATAGTTTTTCATGTATTTTTCATTTAGATGTGGCTATTCCATCACTTGCTGAAGAACTACTGTTACTCTTTAAGTTAATGAAAGCTTTTAATGAAATCTCACCTGAAAACTTTGCTATTAATTGGCCTGCTATTTCTTCTTCTTTAAAAAAATGTGATACAAATCTAACCAGGGAAGAACTTAGTTCTGTGTATGCCTACGTGATAGACATCTTAGTAGATGATGACTATCCCATATTTGGAAATTTGGTAATTATATTTCTGCTCACAAAATTTTTTATTAAGTGGTTATTCAAATAACTTTTATCAGTCTTGATGTTCCTATGACTATCTGTTTTTAAAATTGAATGCTTAAATGTTGAATTTCTCTCATTTTATGTTTTATAAACCCTCTTGTTTCACGTGATTCTTAACTGCATGTATATTACAAGTTCTAATATCAAAAACAACCCTTCTGATCTATCCTATGTAGTACCTTAGCATATCAAGATATATATCTGATTTCCGATATTAATAAATCTTTCTTAAACTATAGAATACTTCAGAGCCACTCTGGATGATAGTTGGTGATATACTTGTCAGCTCATTAAAGTCAAATTCCTCAAAGGGTTTTGATATTGTTTACAAAGTATGTTCTGAATTGATAAGTATTTTTTTTACTAAATTAATGAATTAAATTCAGGATAGTTGTGTAGTAATTACTTACTCTTAAAACTATTACTTTATAGGTATTTCTTCAGACCAAGGTTTTCGATAATTGCAAATGGGAAGTTTCAATATGGCAAGTTTCTCTTAAAAGCCTAAGGATTAAGTATATACAGACTGTGTTGAAGTTCATCGACATGAGTTTTCACTCTTTGTTTACTGATCCGGAAAAGTTTTCTGGTGAATCATCCAATAATTCTGCTAAACAAAATGGTAAATATTTTTATTACTGCTAAAATTCTCTGGTATTTTTCAACCCCTTTGTTCTAAAGTTTTAAGAATTCTGAAGGTTAATGTACTTATTTTATTTGAAAGATATACAAATATTTACGTTTTATAACTTGGACTAAATTTGCATAAATGTTTTGACAAATTGGAATGCATTCTCTCAGTAAGGCTGATAACTTCTCAGACTACCCTCTTATATGTAAATATTTCTTGTAAAACTTGATGTAATTACAGTAAAATGTGCAATTTTGATCAATGTATGTTACTATTTTTGCATTAGGTGGACCATCAAAAAATGATGAACAGCTCTTGACCCAAACAGAATGCAAAGTGTCTACTAATCAAGGGTATAATATTTTTGTTCATTTTCTTTTTAGATAATTCACTAAACAGAATTAATTGATTAATGAAATTTGATTTTAAATTCTTCTAAAACTTATTACATTATGCATATGTGCGATTGATTTAAAAAGTGGTATATGTCCAAAATTTTCAAAACTGAGTTTATTGGCTGTTTTGACTAATATTAATATGAACTAAAATAATCTGTTGGATTTTTTTAAAAATCTGGGGTTTTTTTCCACTTTTAATTAAAATTTTATTTTATATGTTTAACGAAATTGTAAAATCCTTTATTTTGAAAGTGGTATAAGTTCAATGAAATATTAGTATTTCTTTCTTTTTATCAAACCAAACAATACCTTACAAATACATTAAAGTCTTGCTAATATAATTAGAAATATAATTCCATTTTACAATTTGTTTTCATACTTAAAATGCTAAAATATAGTAAAGTTATTAAAGTTAACAAATATTTGTAGGATTTTCAATTCATTTATGACCATCAAAGATTCTGTATTAATTCTGATTACAATGTGGATACTTTATGACAGTTTAGCCAGTTCAGCTCTAACCATTTTAAGAAATATATGCTGAACTTCTTTCACATTAACTGGTTATTTGTATCTTTATATTGTTTTAATCGTCTTATTTATATTATTGCAGGCAGTGTTACAGTAATTTTCTTCTAGCTGCCTTAGAGCAATTGAAATCATTAAATAAAGAAGAAAAGAAAAGTAATTTTTGAAATTATCTTCTGTTCTTTATTTATTTGCTATATTTAGTTAAAAGAGGATGTTATGTATCAGTTAGCAGTTAAAAGTAGATTTTTCTTATGAACAAAATTTTTCTCAATGAAAAATTATTTAGTCAGTTGTAACTATTCTGTGGATAGCTAAGATATCAGTTATATAAGTGAGCATTCCAGGTTGGTTTTTTTATGAATTACTTAAATTATTGTTTTTTAAAGTAAGTATTTATATTTTCGTTAAAGTATTTGAGAAATATATGCATAATTTGTTTGCTTGCTTAAGTTAACTTCCTCGAAATTTGTCTGGGTTCTTAACTCTTTGTCACTATTACCTGTTTAGTTTTTAATTGAAGTTTTTCCAACTATAGTCTTTTTCCAACTAATTTGTGTGTATTCAAATGTAGATATTAAGCTGATAATAATTTTCTGCTGAGGGAAGTTAGTGACTCAATAATCATAACATAATATATTTATATAGGATGTCAACTCTTTGTTGAAGAAGCTCTAATCCACATCATGCATCACCAATATAATCTAGCTCCATTATATTCTGCTATTGAACCTTATAAATCATTGCTAAGCTCTTCTATTGTAGAATATTTTGAATTATTGTTGTGTAGGAGTAGGCCTGACAGCTTGGTATGTTGAATATTTTTTTTACCCTTTTTTAAAAATTGTTCTTAACTCTTTTTGTTCTTAAAATGAACCTATTTATTCACTATGTATCATAGAGACTAGCTTTTGTTTTGTTGTCTAAAGAATAGTTGTTTTCCTCCTATTTAACCTTTTATAGTCTGTGTAATTAAAATAGGCGGTGTGACGTCATTCTTTACCATGGCAACGCAGAAAAAATACATTGAGAAAAAAGTCAAAGTCAACCGCCGATTATATTTACACAGACTGTAATGAATCGTAGAATTCAATCCTTACTGATATGATGTTGTAAATAAGTAACTATTGGGGCACTTGCTGCAACAATGAGTGTAGTCCAATGTAAGCTGTTGGATTTAACTTGTTAGTGCTACAAGCACCTCAGTTCATTGGTAATCAATTTTTTACGTAATAAGTTATCATAACTTATATGAACAGCATAAATATTTTAACTCAAATTATTATATTTTTAAACTTCATTTTACTCTTAATGAGTCTAAAGCATTTTTCCTGTTAGATTTGAGGTTATATTTCCAAAAGTATATATGTTTTACATAAACTTTGAAAAGAATGCCATTGGTACATTTTGCAACTTTAAAAAAATCTCAGACCATCCAATTTGCACTAAGTCATGGGTTTAATTTGAACACAATTTAAACTAAACAAAAAAAATTAATAATTGTGAATTAATTGCTGGCATGTGGATAATACTCAAGTACCTTTTCATCTTTAAAAGATCCCCTTTTGTATCCTGGCCTTAAAAATTGTTTCTTGTGATTAAAACTTGTATTTTGTCTTTATTTTAGGTAATGGGAAATACTTGTACTAAATGTACTTTGGACTTAGTTGGTCATCTGAAGCAAAACTTCTTCTGTAATCTTTCGTCAGATACTGACATGGAAACGTGCTCTTGTGATGTCAGTGCTTTGCTTGAAAATTTGGACAATTCTTCAATAGGAAAAGTAGTTTGCCAGGTTTTAACTTACCTCAACTTTGAAGTGACCGTGGCTATGGTATGCATTAAAAGTTTGATAACAAACTATGTAGTTGAAGTCAACTCTTTAAAAGTACAATGAGTTATTTCACTTGTAAAATAAAATTTCAAAGATCTAGATCTGAAGGTATTCTTGTTATGATTTATTTTAAAGATTCATATAGCTTGTTGTCTTACAGAAATTAACTTCATAGTTCTCTAGCTCAGAACTACTGTTTATTTCTTTAAATTTAAATGATAAAACTTTTCCTAGTGGGGCAAACTTTTGGCTTTTTCTTGCTACTAATTGAAAGTATGTATGGCAAGTTTCCATGTTCATGTACTAGGGGGAGTTTAATAATTGGTTAGTTAATTTATAATTTTAAAAGATTTTTTACCTAGAAACTCATTGGTGAACTTTATTCAAGTATTCAAATCCTAATATATATCAACTATTTTTCTAAATTTGATTAATTGTAATACCAAATTTTATGTGTATAGGTCAATAATATTTTTTTAACTTTTATTACGAGCATAGATAATATTTCATGTATTGCAAACTCAAATACGAAATCAAATAAATAATTAGAAAAAAAAACTTACTATGATTTTTTAAAGTAATGTTAAATTACTATTTGTCTTATTTACTTGCTTTGAATAGTATCTCAAATTAATTTATATTTCCTCAGGACAAAAGAGCTGACGAAACTATGGCTTTGGGCTATGTGAATTTGTTGGAGCAGTTTATTAACTGCATATCAATGGACTGTGATAGTTTATCTGACCTATCACCATATGGACAAGTGTTGGACCATCCGATAATACTGAAGCTTTTTTTGGGAATGCCTGCTGAATCTTTTAAACATTTGCAAAATTGTTCTCTAAATGCTACAAAACTAGTATACAATATTGTAAAAAAATTAATAGCAATCAATGATACAAGTCTTTTAAACTTACTGTATCCATACAAAGATAAAATTATGGATGCTTTACTAGGCAAAAGCTATACTGATTCTGAAGAACTAGATCTAAATGCTCTGGTTGTAACATTTTCTGGCTTATTTGATGCTGAAAATGTAAGAATTTCATTGGAGAAAATGGTGTGTGCTACATCTGAGCATGGAAAGAATAATGGAGAAAATTTGAAGTATCTTTTTATGTTGATGGAACTTTATTTCCAAAGCAAAGAAACTCTCCCCTTGTCACCTGATCTTGTCAACCTTCTCATAACAAAGTATGTTGCTGCCTCCAAAAAACAAAAGAAAGGATTTAGGAAAAGCTTGACAGAACTTTTTGGGCAATATCCAGTTACTACACTATTTTTAAATGAAGGTAGATATTTATCTTTAATTTGTTTCGAAAGTTTTATTTAGTATCATTTTAGGAAAGTAAAGTGTAACGGCATCTTATTCTGCAATAATTTATTAATCGGTTGATTTTTGCATTCTTTTGAATCACAAACAATATTATTTTTATGATTTAGTTATATCTTTAGTTTCTTATTCTCTTACAAACTTTTAAAGTAAATAGACGTTCTCTAAAACTAACTTGAATAAGGTAAATTAGTTCTAGTAATAAAATAAATAGTTTTTCATAAATTAATAAATTTGATCAATTTCTTTTAGATTCCTCCCAGCTTTTCATCCAAAACAGAACAACAAAAGATTTACCCATTTTGAAGACACTTATAAACTCTAACAATATTTTTAAAAGGGCTGTTCAAAACTACACAATAGAAACTTCAGAGATTGACAACATTGAATTTATTAACCTCTCAAGTAGCTGCTTAAATAGGTGTTATAATGAGCAAGAAGCTGATGATACTTATAAGAGCAATATTTCTTCAAGACTTTGGAAAACCTTAACTACCTTTTTACTTGATGAAACTGATGTAGAAGGAGAAGCCTTAGAAGAATCTGGGGCTGGGCTAGCTGCCCAAATGCTTATCTTGGGAAAATACATTTGTAAGTTGTTGGTATCAATCATTTTCATAATCAAGTATGATGTTTCTAAAATTTTGAAATAATAGCAAAAAATGTATTTAAACAAGTAGTGATAATTTGAATTTATTGTTTACCAATAACCTATAAGATGTACCATGCAAACAAAAAAATATCTGTGTTATGTAAAATTAGTTATATAGATGAGTTCAATTGAGAGACGTCACAAAGCCCCCGAAGACTTCAGACTGTATAGTTCAAACCGAAAATACAATTTATCTTCAATGTTATGGAAAATGCGCCAGAAGTGCTAGGGGACTTTGGTCTACCTCCAGTTGAACTCGTCTATACTAAGTGGTGAAGAGTGTAAACAAGAGCTATTCCATATTTTATAATTTCACATGATATATTGTTTCATTTACAAATTTTTAGATCTCGATTTTAAAAAATAAGAAATAATTGTGTATTTTTATTGGATTTCTCTATGTTTTCAACTCAAACTTTTCCATTAGTTTTACAAAAAAAAGATGTGTTATTAATGCTTTTTTTTCCTATTAAACTGTCAGATATTAAATACAACCAATTTCCTACCAATAACATTTTGATATATTTTTCTCTTAGCCATCATTGCATAATTCAAATGTTTATTGATTTTTTTTTTTTTTTGTAATTTAACAATGGTTATTAAATCATTGATAAACAGAACAATGTGCTCTTGTAAAATATTTTCTGGTAAAATTTTATTTATTAGAAAGAATTTTTTTCGTTTTAGTAAGAATTGGCCTATTTTATTACAAAGTATTTGAATTCTATTGTTTAACAATTATAATTTTTTTGATAAAGATTTTAGTTACCACACAAATATTTAAAATTTGAGCAACATTGATGTATTTTATTAAACTCAACTACATACTAATTATGTATTTGCAATTTTATTAGCTTTCAAGAAGCTTAGCAAGTTTTGTAAGATGTTGCTAGAACATTCTCAGAATGTTGTGCCTAGTCGTTTCAAGATTCTGATAATTCTTCAGCTGTTAGAGTCTTGGAGACATCATGAAGGTGAAAAAGATAAAGGGATTTCTCTTAGTTTGAAGATTAGTCTTCGTTGGCTTGCTAGTCTTCTTTCAACTGACTATTGCTTTTGGGAACTGACAAATTTTCTGCAAGATTTATTGAAGGTAAAGTTACAAAACAAGTATTGTGTTAAATAATCTTAGTTTTTGCATGATGAACACGGATAGATTTTTAAGTTTGTGTGTTTCTAGAAAGGGTACAATTCCGTTAGAGTCCCCGCTAAATATTGCCCATATCAAAATCGCTAAATGTATCCAAATGTCAACAAATTTTTCTGACTTTTATTAATTAACTGAATAGTTATTGATCTAATTAAACATTTTAATTCAGGAGTTTGAAACTATTTATGAATATTTCTACTTTTTGTTGTCTAAAAGAACAGGGCGATATTTAGCGGGGACTCTAACGGAATTGAACCCTAGAAAGTAATGTGTTGCTCTATTTATAATAAGTTTTAGTAAGAAATACTTAAACTGTTAATACTGTATTGTCTTTCTAATTCTGAAATGATGCTGTGTGCAATTATAGAGTAATTTTAATTTATGTATTTTCAAAAGTACCCTGAGAGATTTATATCCAATTTATAGATAAATTTTTATTATAATTAATTTCAATTTTCAAATTAGAATTAAAGCTTTTTATTTCTGATTTAATATCATATTTTTTATTTTTAGGATGCAAAGGACTTAATATTGGATGACCTAATAGATGTGAATGATTTCTTTGTTAAAATGTTGAAGATTTCCTTTAAGTAAGACAATCCTTTTAAAATTTTTATCTTCTGTCTATGTTTCATTAAAGCTTTAGCCTAAAATTATAAGAAGCTACACTGCTCTAACAAATGTCACAAGGCCTAAAAATTAGTAACTTTAAAGGAAATTGAATGTTTATGTGATGTTTTCAAATTTTAAAATGATTTATTTATAAATATTATTTGGGTGTAACTTTTTTTAAAATGTAAGCTTTTGTTAACATTTAACATTATTCATGAATTTTTTTTTTTTCGTTTTGCTCATTGTGTTCATAATTGTAGGCATGAAACAATCGGGAAAGAAATTTTCAAGATTCTATGTTTACTCTGTGAAAAATGTCGACCAGAAAGCCTACCTGTTAACAACATTTACAATTTAGTTAGTGGACATTCAAAGTTTTTTCAAATCATGGTTTCTGAAAATTCAGAACAAAATATTCTAAAAGGTATGTATTTTGATGAGTACATAGAAGATTCCAGTTTAATATAAGTGTCATGTTTTGAATATTTACATTTTTTGCAGAATGTTTGATTGATTTACTGACCATTTTGATTCAAATTGATGGCACTCTTTGCAAAGAAGCCCACATTGGTTTATATCTTTCATCCTATGGAGGAACAATGAGTTCTGTTGGTGAGTATGTTTATTTTAATTAATGAATTATATATGTGATGATGTTTTCTTAATCTTGTGCTCTTGTTATAAATCAATGAATTTCCATTTGATAAAAAAGTATATTATATATTGTTTCACGTAAAGAATATCTTAAGGATTTATATCATGTAAAATTTAATTACGTATATACAGTGCAAATTGGATAACTCGAAGGGCAGTAATATTTCCTCTTGGACCCTTGAACTTTTTATTAAAGCAATGTTGAAAAAAATGGATAATTGAAAGGTGAACCTCTTTAGTTCAATGTTTTTCTCTCTAATTTTTTAAATTACTAGGATTTTTTGCCATTTAAAATATTATAAAATCATCACTGGAACCACAAAAGAAACATCAAGACTTTTCCAAGTTAGTTTCCGAATAGTTAGTTAGAACGGAATCTAGAAAGATTTATAAACATCCATTTCCATGTAACATATAAAAATAATTTTGTATTAGTGTTGTTTAAAGCAGTTCTTCTATAGGTATAGTTTTTCAGGGGCCTAACCGCGATCTCATCGCCTATAGTTGCTATCGACAATAGGCGAGATGGAACCAGTCTAGGCGAGCTCGTGACGTCACATTACGATAGTTCGGCAAATGGTCGAACCGCGAAGCATTCGAAACCTCGCCTACGGCAAATTTTCCCTCGCCTATGAAGCGACTGCTTCGGAGGGCTCGTAAAGGTCTTTTCGCAATTATCGTATACGCTATGTATCGTTTTTTTGCTATTATTTCCTTATATTATGACGTTTCTTTTAGTTTTTAACCTTATCATTCTTTGAGGTTATGCTTAAAAATCTTCGATTGTACTTTTTAAAGTATTTTATTTAAGAACTCTTTCTCTATGTCTGCGCACGGTTTACTTTGGGAAGAGTAGTGATGCGGTGTAGTGTTTTGTTTGCATTTTCTAAATCCGAAGACAATTTTTCATTATGGCTGGGACTTAAGGGATGCATTCAGAAACTTTAACACGATTAAGAAACGAAAACAAATTGAAAAGTATAGCCCTTCCATTTATAAATTGATTTATTCATTAACGTGATAGTGGAGCCATCTATGGAAAAACGTCACAAGTAATTCTACACTGATCCTACAAATTTGTATAAACGAACACTAATGTCAATTACTGTCGTACTAGATTAATGTCTGAGGACTTGCTTTGGAAATTAACAGCTGTTTTATATTTTTTGGAACTATTTAACGGACCACCAAAAGTGTAAAAGAAATCCGAATACGGTTCGAAACTTAATACAAGATGGCGAACGATATTGCAGCTCATGCGGATGAATACTACCTTCGAATAGGATGCTCTCTTTTGATTGGCCAGTTCCCTTCTCGAGACGAAAGCGAGAGGCATCAGTAAATCCTTTTCTACCACCGGTTCGCGGTCGGGCCAAAAGCGCGTTTTGGGAATGTCTCGCTTAGAGAAAAGCGTGTTCTCGGCTAGGCGAGCTCGCCTATTGTCGATAGCAACTATAGGCGATGAGATCGCGGTTAGGCCCCAGAGCTGTTATATGCTACTATTTTGTGCCTTTTATTATGTGAATGAAATAATTACTAAACACTTTCATTTTATTTCCCATTTATTTTCAGACCAAAAGATTCTTTATTTGATCAAACTGTATGCTGATAACAACATTGATATGACTCGATACAGGTATATTTTGTATTTTAATATGAAATGAGGTTGTGTAATAGAGTGTATTGAAAGAAAACCTTTTTTATTTATTTAGGATGTGCTAGTGCGGGAAAAGTTGTCTAAACTGTCTGGCAGTTGTCTAGCATTGAAAACGTTCAGGGCCAACTTGGCACCTAAAAACGTCATCCGAAAATTCTGGAAAAATCACAGGGGCCCTTTGTGAACTTAGACAACTTTTCCACCCAATAGCATCATCAAAATAATACACTATACATAATAATTTTTTATACACTCTAGTGTGTAACCTAAATAATAATTTGTTAGTAGTACTAATTTGAATGTAATAATTTAATTACTATATTGAAAAAAATGCTTAATTATTAAGTTTATTTCTATTCTTCCCTTTTTTTACATTATAGACCATTTCTGTGGGGAAAACAAGCAGTTACTCATTATTCTATCATGAATGATAGCCAGTTGTACTTGTGGAAGCAGCCAAAGCTGCAAGATGTCCTGAGCGCTTTTGTAATTGAAAACGTTGAATCAACAGTTTTAAATTTCCCACTTAAAGCTACTTTGCTGGTATGTTTATATGTATATTTTTTCTTTTATTACTGTATACTATTGAAAACTAAAGTTCAACTTTTAAGTATTTTTCTGTTGAGTTTTATATTTCTCTATATTTCAATGTAAAAAAGATCATCTTAATTTTTAGCCCTCTCGTCAAATTTTTGAAGTAGATGAAAAACTGGCTGATAAAATTTATGACTTCAGGTATTTCCTGCCACAACTTGCTACGTTATTTTCACCAGGTAAGGCTGATAGTTGTTATACAGTAAACCCTATTTAAAATGACCTCTTGATATAGCAACCCCTACATTACAACAACTGATGATAAAAGTAAAAATTGTTTTATAATTGTGATACTTTTAGTTGTTATAACCCTGTGCTGGCTAACTCTAATGTAATAATTGTAAGATATTATAATAACTAAATGAAAAAAATTCTAGTATAAAAAGTAAAATATAATTAGTAGCAGTACCCAGTTTACGAAATTATATCCATAACTTTTGTAGCTTTTTTAATATGCTTAGATTAAAAACTGAAACAATACTTTTTAAAAAGCTGTTTTAAATTTTAAAAGAATCTCCAAAAAATGTAAAAAAAAGTTTCTAAAAAGTTGTTTTTATTTCAGGTTCATTTGTCCACTGTAACTCTGTTTTGGAGTCCAAAATTTTGATGCCTGTATTTGTTTCACTGAGCAGTTTTGATTCAAACACAAGAGCTGTGGGATATTACTGTTTATCTCAGTTTTACCATCACCTAGAAGGTGCGAACTTCAAAGAAAAGGATATTTGGCTCTGTCTTCTTGATAGTTTACGAAATTCAATCATCACTCCCAATCCTAGACTTCCAAGCATTATTTCTATATTCCTAGCTAGAGCAGTAGACATTTTCACTAGACCCGGTAAGTTCTGCCTTTTATAGTTGGGCAAAATGTTTCCCCAAACAATTAAGTTCTATTAAAACAATCAAGAGCTTGATGAGTCTTGAAAATGAATCAGTCTATCAACTTAGTGATCAAAATTGCCTTTAATTTAAAGGCAGGTTGTCATGAATACATATGGCTTTTACTTCATTTTTACTTTATAAATGTGCAAAAGTTTATGGTGGACAGGATTAAAATCTTTTAAAAGTACTTTCCAAACTCCTTTTTTGTAACATTATCCCCTAATTTTTTTTATGTAGCTTAAATACTAAATTTTGAAATCATGCAAAACTGGGTGAAAATTTATTACTCAAATTTCTTAAAGAATATTGCAAACCATAAAAACTTGTTATACAATGTTGATAAACCTTATAAACTTTTTATTTTTTAGATCACTTTATGTATGTTCCTCTTTATAAATTCATCACAGCCAAGCCTTGCTTAGACATTACCCAAGTTCCAGAATATTACAAGCTTTTCAATAGCATTGAAATTGATGTAAGTATTATATGTTACAAAGACTAATGTGTGTTAAGAAATTAATAAATATATGTGTTGCTGCAGTTTACAGATTTATGTTGTAAAATAGACTATACACAATTCTGGACAAAAAACTGCTTTAAATATTTAAAGTACCAAGCATTTCATTTAGTATTTCTGCATACATAAAAATTTTGATTGTTAAAAATAATGTTTAAGGTTATCAATGCCTTGCACTTTCAGTTTTATCTATTTATCAAATATCTCCTTATTATATAAATCGTAGTTTTTAAACATTGTCATCATTTAAATTTAATTGTATAGAATTGCTTATGTTTCTTTATTTATGAAGTTTTAACCAGGTTCTGACACATTCTGCTTGAGTTTCACAGGTAAAGGGATAGTTGTACAATTATTGTCATTTTAAACAGTTAATGGTTCCAAAAAGATAAAATCATTCAATATGTATCTGTATGAAAATAATTTTGGTTAATTTTCTCTGATAATTTTATTTAAATTTCAGCATAGAGCTCAAAGACTATGGCTGCTATCTTTTGTTTCGGATGGCTTACAGAGCTCTTTAGATTTCCATATATGCCAGAAGCGGTATATATTTAGGGACATAATGACCGACTATTTTAGTTGCATGTCAACTGAACCAGAAAAGGTTTGTTCTAAATCCATTTACCCTCTAATTTTATTATTTTTTCTTCACTATTTCTTAAATGGTGCTGCTACATACAGCTTAAAAAGAATGTTTTAAATTATTTGTCTGAATTTCTTACAAAGCATCCATTGAATAAGTTTCTTGCCAATAACTTTCAGATTTACAACAATCCCTCTTCAAAGACTTTTTATATATTTATTACTTTTTTCAAAATAGGTTCTCATACTAAAAACAATCCAAAATGCTGTAAAAATAAGTTCAACTGCCAGAACCATGTGCCAAAACGGTTTGTTGGTGTGGTTAAGCAATGTTATTGGAGAAAGGTAAGATTTTTAACCTTCAAGGGAAGGTTTTCATTATACAGTTATTGCTGTGTGTTTATATTTTAATTTGAAAGTTTGTGTTTGGTGCATATTTTTTAATGAGAAAGCTAAGGATTGTTTAGAATTCAGAACAAAATGTGTAGTGCTAACTCAATAGAGTGAATTACTTATTTTCAAAAACCTATAAAATTAATTTTTGATTGTCTGCTTACCAGATTTTGCTGATAAATTGTTGTTCAATTTCAAAGTCATTAGCCTTTGATAGAGTAACAGTATATTGTCTGCACAAAATGAAATAGTGAATGCAACTCTTTCCTTAAGCTTTTGATAAATGCTATAATAGTCATGTTTAAATATATTATGTCAGGGTCAAAAGTTTTTCCTACCAGTTCTTTAAGACTTAATGGGACTGAAAAAATTAACATTTAGGTAATTTATGGGTTTAAATAGATTTTAAAAGGTACTTTTTTCAATTAAAAGTTTTTTTTTTTATCCTAGATTGATTTAATTAAATTATGCACTTCCCCCTGTTAACTTATGATGTATGATTATAATTTTTAAACAAGATATGTATAATATTTGAAAGTAAAGTTTATTAGTATTTTGTTAAAGATGAATTACCACTGAATAAAATATTCTCAAATTGTTTCTGAAAAAGAGTATTTATAAGTGCAGCTTTGTTTGACTTTAGAGAACATTTGATTATTACTAAAAAGTTATAATCAAATAATTTTTATTCTACCTAAGAATACATAGCTTGCTTAAATGAGACATTTTGTTGTTCTTAAATAAAACGAATGTTGTTTTTTATTTTTGTTAGCGATTGCACAAAATCTGAAATAACTGACAGATTGTGTTCAATCATGGATAACCTCATTTCCACTGCCAAATCTTCTTTTGATGATTCCAACACTGCTTTCGATATTTCATGTGAATTCACTGTGGTTATCTTCTCATTACTCAAAAAGCTGAGGTAAGTATTTATTTCATACCAAAATGAAAACTACAAATTTAATAATAATAAAAAACATTTTGTAATGAACAGCTTTGGAGGAATTAAAATAAATGGAACAACATAGGGGGGGAGGTACTTAGTTTTTGATAATTCCAAAAATATACTCAAATACTGAATGAACCTTTCTTTTTCTAGCTTTCCAGACTTTATAACTGTGGAGAAGTGCATTTCAGCATTATCCAAGTCTTTAACTGCTGCTAACAGTGGAGATAACATTATGCCTCAACTTTCTACGTACCATGTGCTACTCCTTTTGAAAATCTGGAAACATACTGTGAAGAATATTAATGAAGATGAAAATTGTCTTAAGTCAGATCAAGACACTAAAAATTGCTTCCAGTCATTTGCCAAAATCATCACCCATTGGAATCCTGTGGTGAAATCTGAAAACGATATTGTTTACAGCAAAATTTCTAATTATATTTGTGATATTCTAGAACTAGTATCTCTATCCTTTGACAATTCGGGTCTTTATTTGTATGACTTACCCCAGTGGCTGCATAAATATTTGGCAAAGCTTAGCAAGCAAAGACTTGAACAGTTTTTATCTACAAGAGACTGCTTTAAATTGATATTGAAGATTTATGAAAAAACACTACAATGGTCTGTGATTAACAATGAGCTTAAAGGGTTCTCTTCTGTGAGCCAAACAAACTCATGGAATACTCTCCTACCTTGTTTCAAAGAGTTGTCTCATCCAGAATTTGTGTGGTTTAAATATATTGTTGATGCAGTGTCAAGTTGATACAATCATATCATGAGAAGCGATGGAATCTTGTAAAATAAGGTTTAATAAACTAATGTTAAATTTTAATTTTTTGTATTATTTTTTATTATTGAGGGGTTAATGAGGTTGAAAGCATGTTTTTAGGGTTTTTTTATATTTTAGGTGCGTATGTTTCATTTTTTTTTTTTTATAACTGCCACCTTTTTATCCTTTATTACATTATTTTAAATCTTGGAGCACAATCTTTGCTTCAATTGATCACCCCTACTGACTAATAATTCCTCCCCTGTGCCCCTCTAATAATTTTCTCAATTGTTCACTTAGTTACTAATAACTAGATAAAATGTAATGTACAAACTTCCAAATAACTACTTATTTTCCGAAAATATTTTTAATCAATATTTGTTTTTAAAAATTAACTATGCTTCCTAACCATCTTAAACTTATTTTAAGTACCTATTTTATTATTTTAAACAGCGTTCGAAATTGGGGTGTTTTGCTGGTCCGGGACAACTAAAAAACGGCTCGGACCAGTGGAATCAGAAAATCACTGGTCCGCTGGACCAGTGATTTCTCGAGCTCGTGTAAAATCATTTAGACGATTTGTTCAGTGATAGCGGTATTTTAAGTTCGTTTGATGATTGCATTTGGTGAAGCAAGTACATATTTTTGACAGAGCCCAAAAGATGGTGATATGGGAGTCCCAGGCGAAAAAGAAAAAAATATTATTTTTAATATGTATTGATTTTTAACATTACTACATTTTGTACTCTCATTCAGAGCAATAGGTACTTTATATATTTAAACCGGTCCTTTTTAATTTTATCGGACAAGTGATTTTTGTTGCGGACCAGTAAGATTGGCAAAGCACTGGTCCGCAGGACCACTGTTTTATTTTCCCAATTTCTATCGCTGATTTTAAATTTCTCACATTTAAATGTAATAAAATATGCTGAATTCTGTTAATTCAATGGGGAAATCAGAAATTTTTGGGGGATTATTTTTTATTTTAAATTAAGTATTTTTGTCTTTAAATATTAAAATATTCTTTTTAATGGAATCTATTATTTCAGAAAAGGAAGAGAACTTTTCAAAATCAGAAATTACAAACTTAAAACAAAATAATTAGTATCTTAGAAAATAAATCTTAAATGAATGAAAATAATTTCAAT
Organism: Tetragnatha montana; assembly: GCA_963680715.1. Lineage (NCBI taxonomy): Eukaryota > Metazoa > Arthropoda > Arachnida > Araneae > Tetragnathidae > Tetragnatha > Tetragnatha montana. The sequence continues at coordinate 37,514,655 of OY796675.1, forward strand.
GCAATTGTCTTAAGTGAAAGCCTTGAGAAGTCCTATGCACTTTTATAATTAACAAAGTACTACTGTATTTTTAAAAATATTAGTTGGGAACAGTGAGAAAATAGTACAATAAATGGTTGAAAGCTAACCAGTTAATTACTGTTGCATTTTTTTAACTTCCGGATGATTTTTGACAGATACCATATAATTTTATTTAACTAATTCAGGGGCAATTATCCACATGAAAATTACACCTTATTTCCTGAATAAAAGATTTGTTAAAAATGACCATCACTTTATTTCTTTGCTTTTTTATTCTGGAAAGTTTACAATCAATTTTTAATTTTTTTAAAAAAAGTGCTTATGGCCTCCAATACAAGAACGGTTATTATTTTCTAAAAACTTAGCTATTTTTGAGCAAATTAATCAGAATCAATGTGTCCCAGCAGTGTATCCAACTGCTCCACCTGTGGTGCACATTAATAAAAATGGATTTTTTTTACAAAAGTCATTAAATTTTAATTTTTATAAAGACTTTTTTATGATTGGTTTTATAAAATTAAGTTACTTTTGATATATTTTTTAAATTTCTGAATTAGTCTTATTTTCTACTAAAAAAATTGGTTTGAATTTTGGTGTATCAAATAGCCTCGCTTTCTAATAGAGTAATATTTTATAAAATGTGGAAAGATGTTAAACTTTTTTTCCATGAGCTTATTATAAGGAATGGAGGACAGCAGATGCACAAAAATATCATGTATTTTAACTAGTGATAATATTGTGTTTAACTCTGCTAGTTTAATTTTGCTGTATTTTGTTCTCAAAAGGCTTTTAAAGCCTAAGAGCTGGATGTATATTTTCAACACGACTCGGTGCACGAAATATTTCACCTGGAATTCGATTGATGCTGGCAAAACAATCCGCAACAGCCAGAATTAGGCTAAGTGGAAGCTTTTGGAAGAAAGCTCAAACTAGCAAAATTTTCGTGAAATATAACCAGGGGTGCTACTTCTCCCTGGTACCGCCGGAAATCCGTTTTTTTCAACAGCCGGAATGCCGGGTTTTATCGAAATTTTCGTAAATACAGTGCAATTTGGTCCTATTAAAAAATAAGTACATGGCTGCAGCATTAACGTCATCTTTTAAGAAGAATCCGGTCATACCAACGACAGTTCAAAGCGCATTTAAGTGCGTAATTCTGAAAGGAAATTTTCACTACTGTAGCTACGATCGAGTCGCGTTTATACATACGGCTGTTAATTTTGTGGGAAAAACACCTTCAAAACAAGATTTTTTTTTTTTAAATCTTAAACATTCTGGATTTTGAAGCGTTCCGGAATTAGTGATTCTGGACAAATGGTCTCAATAGTTTTCCGGGATTTTGAGTTGGAAGTCAGTAACACCCCCGGATAACTGACAAGGTGCAAATTGGCATATAGAAGAATGTTAGTAAAAGTCGGGAAAATTACAACCAGCGAAGGAGAAGGCTAAGTCGAAGACAAAGGGCCGGCACTTAAAATGAAAAAGTGATAGATTTATTGTTTAAAAGCAAAAATAACATTTACTACAACTTTTAATCTCGAAAGAACGTCGCGGCAATCGGTTAAGGTCGCTCAATACTTCAACTTCTCGATTTCGATACCTCCATGTGCAGGTCATGTCCAAGGTATCCTCTAACTGCCCTTGAGACGCGTTATATAAGATTTTTGCTTCTCCATCACGCAAACTTTGAGATCGGTCTCCTCACATCAAGGACACCGATGGAGAAAAAAATTTGGTGCTGACCTCGCCTCCATGTATCTATTTGCCCACCAGCCGAAATACCTGTTTTTCGCGTTGAGTGATGGGAAAGGAGAGATTTCCGCTGCTTTGATAAATGTCGCATGGTAACGAACGAGACTTTACTGGGAGCCCTCACATTGTGCGCAAAAAACCGCCAGGGCCACTATTGTTAGCTACTGATACTGAGTGAAACGGGGTTCTCGTTACCCTTATGAAAAATGTAAATTTTTATATATGTTCTTCAGAAAGACACTGGTCTCGGTCCAAAGTTTTAGATTAGCAATTAGCAGAGATTTTGTCTCCTTACATAATTTATTTAGCTCGGCAGTTGTCAAAACCAGAGATTCTCATCCTTTTCATACCCAATATCTAGATGTGTTATCAAATCAATGGCGGACCATATATACACTAAATAATGAACAATTCTCTCTAGGCCCAGTAAGTAGTAAGACCCACTACTACTTATTAAGCCAAACTTATTATAGGGCTCTAATTTTCTCCTTATGGTGTATAGGTGTGTTTCTCATTTTCCATAAAAACATTTTAGCCAAAGGGCATATTCCTCAGACCCTCAGGTCAAGACCTAAAAATCACCATCCAACTGAACTAAACTATAATTAAGGATTATTAAAAAAAAAAAATATTCGAACTAACATGCACATGCAATATCACAAAGTAAGATCTTTAATTAGACTTTGTTATAACATTCTTAAAATTTAAAAACAAGTTTTAGATTTTGAACCAAGTCTACAGTTTTCCCCATCTGATTGATGAATAAATAAAACAATTCCCCCTGTTTTAGCACCAAAACAATTAACGTTCATAAATTACTTGAATAAAAATAAGAAAAAAGATTTTTCAGTAACAACACGCTTATTAGCATTGAATTATTCTTAATTGTTTATCATTAGTTTTTATTAGCTTTATTAGAAACATATAACAAAACCCAAAACCGTATTAGTCTCTTTTTAGTTTAATAACTAATATTCTTCAAAAACAATTTCCGGTCCTTCTAGAGTTGAGGTCCTATGAGGGAACTTATTCTTAGGGGCTCACTAAGCTTGGAGGCAATTCTTTTCATTCAAAAAATTCTCGATTAGTTATTGGAGTTCAAAAACAAATGTCAAAACTTCTTCCTAAAATAAACTAGAGCAGACCAAAAAAGAGTATTGGGCCAGTGGGCCAAAGATTAGGATGGGAAAAAATAAACATGCTGTACTTGTTCTTGGAGAGTCACAAAGTTTAATATAATTTCTCGTAGCCTTTGCATTTGATTTTGGAAATTTTTTCAGATAAATAAAAACAATTAAAGTCCTACCCTGAGCACCTAGTTATTATGTGTGCCCTGTTAGGGGAAACGGTATAGCAAAACATTATTGGCATCCTTTCTATCCAAGGCACTAACTTTGGGAACCTATCTAGTCATCAGAACGGATTATATCACGTTCAAGGCTCATTGCTTTGAAGTTCTGTATCTGGGCGTCAGCATCCCTTTGCTCTTCAGCGTCTCATCTATTGAGCATCTCTCTGCTCTTAAGCATTCCATTATTCTTCAGCATGGTTTTGCTCTTAATATTTTATCTTCTCTTCAGCATCGCATTGTTCATTAGCTCCTTTTAACTCATCAGAACCCCTTTACTGTTCAACATTGTTTGCTCTTAAACATCCTTTTCTACTTTTCGGCATCTGTTTCTGTCCTTTGGCAATTTTAACCTTAGGGCCTTTTGATTCATTCTTATTTATACCTATGCATGAGTGTCTCGCTCGGAAATCCTCTTGATGACCCTTAATTTTTTTTAGAAACGTTGTAGTTCGCCTCTTGGAGTGTTTAAACTTTTATGAGGTAGTCACAAATGATTTTTTTAAAGTTATTCCTAATCCTATCACCGCATAAAAACAGGTGAAACTTAAATTTGGGGATGAACCCTATTTTGCACACAAAAAGGGAGTTATGAGATGGTGCAAGTCATCAATTTTAATATCTCAGTGACTTTTGGAGATATTGAGATAGAAATTTTTGTGTCTTATTCAGGAAGTAATAAAAAAAATCTAATTGGAAATTTCAAACTATGGGGGCCGTATAAAAATTTCTTAAAATATAAATTTTCTTAAGTAGTCCTCCATGGAGTTGGAGTTGAAACATTAGCCCCATCTAATTTTTCAGATCTTAAAATGATTGTGGTTTGGTTTGTGTCAAGGAAAATGTATAAAAAGTTAGCCTATGGGACACTCAAATTGAAACATCTGTATCCTCCGAGGATCACTGTCGAGAACCACTGGCTTAAAAGAATGAAATTGAAATAAAATATTTCATTCTGTAGTTTATAAAAAAAATATGCTCTTTTTCATTTTTAAGAATTGAATTAAAATTTTATGCCTACACAAAGTTGCTGTCCATTAAACAGATTTATATTTGAAAGAAGCCTCATATTTTCCTATGGAGCATTTTCAATTACATGACTCGGACTTAACAACGGCCTTAGCAACGTTGTTTTTGTCCTCCACGACGTCAAGCGTCAAGTGTGACGTCATGTGCGAATGTTCTATAAATCTTACCAGTGTTGTTGTCGCTTTGAAATAAAAATGACAGCTCTGATATTCAATTGACTAAACCGGTTTGTTTTATTTTTCAAAATAATTTAAATACTTGAAAGTCTCTGGAACTTCTTTTGGGACATTCTGGAACATCTTATAATTTATTATGTTTTATAAGATGACTTTTTAGAATTTTTGCTTCTCAAGGGCATAACTTGGATATTAAAATACATAACTTGGAGTGTAATTAAGATATTCAAGGTGTTTTTTAAATATTCTAATCATATTCAATATTCATTAAAAAATGATATAGTTAAAAGTAATCATATTTTTTTATTTATTTATTTATAAATTTTATTTAATTTATTAGATTTATAATTAAAAGTGAGAAAAGTAAATTGGGGCTTGTCCCCCCCAAAAATTAAGATTGTTGAGGGATATAAAGGTTATATTCGGATTCAGGGTTTAGTCCTCTTTCGTCTCTTCCTGATTCGTCCCCTTGTCAAAAATTGTGCTGTTTCATACCTTTAGGGTTAAATGCATTTTTGGTTATTCCTGTTTGATCCCCTGGGTGTTGAAATTACCATAATTGGCATAAAACCGCTAAAAAGGTGAAATATTATTAGTTACGCTTCAGTTTTTTCTTGGATATCCTACTAAAATTATTAATAAAATAAATAACTTTTAAAAAGTTTAGTTTTTAAAATATTATTATGTTTGCCAAGGTGTTACCTGTCAGTTACTTTTTAAGCTGTTAATTTATAAAAATACTTTAATTCCCATTTAATTTGTTGATCTTCTAAGTTTATTTTGTCTTGATTCACTATAATGGTGTTCAATTTAAGAACAAACGATTGTTTCTCTATAAATACATTGGATTTCTTAAGCTTAAGTCAATTATTTTGATCTGCTTGATAACGGACAGGATATTTTGTAATGAAATAGGCTGTTATACACTATTAATTATTGAAAAAGTGTTTGATCAATTGTATTTCTTTGTACTTTCATCATTCGATTAAAACACAATTTATTGTAGACAGATTTTATTAATCAACACAAAAATTATTTTAATTTATACACTTTTCAATAAAAATTGAAAGGAAAAAACTTTTGCATAACATCTTCATTTCCCATGATAAATATCTATCTAAAATTCTATCTTTACTATCAGCTTTTCCTTTTAAAGGTTTTACTGATTAATGAATGCCTTGAAATGCAAAACTGGGTACCTAAATACACAGTGAATGGATTAATTTACTATATATTCCTACCGGAAAGGTTTGAACATTTTACTTCCAGTCAACTGCCAGTAGAACTCGTCTATAAAATAATTTTTACAACTCCTTGTAAAACGAAAAACGTGGGGATCATGCATGAGGAGTGCTGAGAAAATCAAAAATACCTAATGCTTGATATCCACGTTTTTCATCTTACAAGGAGTTATAAAAATTATTTTATACTTTTTAGTACATTTTAAAAGCGTGTTTTTTAAAGATTTTTTTTATTTCATAAATTAGTATAAATATAGTAGATGGATTTGGTACATTATCATTATCTGCTGCAATGGAATTGTTGCAATTATCCTTAATATTATGCTCTCCGCGACCACTGGTCACTCGGAAAATACACATTCGGGCAAATGAGTGCAGGAAGAACAAACAGGTCTTAAGATTAATATTTTAAAAAAGGACGGATATCAGTCTAATATGCGACTTTCTGGGAACAGAACATTTTTTGAAGCCAAACTGTGTATTGATTGCGCCAAATTTGAAGGAAGGGACGAAAGCGCACTAAGTCATAAATTATCGAGGGGATGAAACAGGACAAAATTTGACAAGGGGATGAAAGCGGAAGAGTTGAAACAGGACATCACCGGATTCAGGAGGTCATTTAACATAAGAGTCAGCCGGGTTTTTTCCGTAAAATTGTTCCTAAACACCACAATGTAATAAGCTGCTAACAGGCGAGTTTATAGAACTGTTTGGAGACACTTGCTGGCCAAGTTGGGTCGCCAGGCGAGTTTTATGATGAGTCTAATTTCTTTTATTTTCAACAATGTTTTTTCTACAAAATGGTTGATGATTGTTAGTAGACTTGCTGGATATTTTTTAACATTTCGATTAAATTATTGATAAGCTAAAAAAGGAATGTATTTCAGCAACATTTTTGTTGTTAATTTAGGGGAATGATACGAATTAAATTATTTATAAGCAAGAGAGAGGTATTTTCGGTATTACAAGAGGCTTAATTAAGTCGAGAAGAGTGTTAGGCTGGATTGTTGAGATGAACAAGCGAGCTCTGCTCGCTAAGATCGCGAAGCGATCTGAAAAGAACTGTGAAGCAGTTACGGGGGTTGGTGAGCGATAGCGAGCAGGGGGCAGGCCCCCTAGTATAGTAAAAAAAAACAATTTTTGAAAACATAAAAGCCCTGGTAGAGCTCTGAAGTAGTTTTTCAAAATTCATAAAATTTTACAGGTGTATTTTGGACACTAAAAGACAACTTTTTGGAGGTACCCAAAATCGAAATTCGAAATTTAACTTATTTTGGGTCCAAGGGGAGGCACTGTCCACAGTACCCCCTTTGGATCCGCGCCTGATCTGTATAGTGTTCTAATTACTGGAATGACCATACACATGGGTTACTGCAGTGGTTCCCAACCTTTTTCGGATCGCGGGGCAATTTTAAAAAGCTATATTTCCGCAGCTCCCCCTTTTGAAAATAATTTAAAATAAAATAAAACTCAAATTGTATTGAATAAAGATTCTAAAATTTTAACTTTAATATGAAATTAATAACTGATGGGGGCCGTTCAAATATTACGTAAGCCTGTTTTGGGTCACTTCTGACCCACCTCCCGCTTGTTAGCAAAGATAAGCAAAATTGCAACCCTCTCCCTCATAATTAAGTAAGAAAAAACAGCCCAACCCCCTTTCTTTTTTCTTTTTTTTTGTACAAAAGCTTTAGCAAAGCTTAGAATTCTGAAATTCATTGTTCTCCATGAACACTTAACCTATCGTTAGAACTTTCCTTGCGAAAAATGCTTAAAATTTCTTCTTTGTTAAATTTTTTTTTGAAAATTTATTTGTGGTTGAATTTTGAGATTATGTACGCAAGAAATAAGATATTTTTGAAAATGCAGTGTTTGTAACATCTAACGTAAGCATCACTCATACTTGTCAGGAAAAATAAGCAAATAGCAAACTCTCCCCCTTAGGTGCTTACGTAATATTTGAAAATTTGCCCAAATATGGTTCACTTTCTAAAATTTCTGTTCAGAATATTTTCCTATTGGTAAATCATAAGTTCAACTTTAAAATGAATTCAAAAATTTGAAAAGATCACTCCGGCTCAGTAAGAACCAAATTCTATCCATTCCAAACTTATTAACATTTTTAATATAAACCCGAACTTCATTATTATCTCTTTCATTATCATCTTTGAAAACGTGGTAAGTATTTTAGAAATTATAGGAAAAGGAACATGTGATTTATAAAACCAACCCAATGGGCAAACACAATAAAACATTGTGATATTTTGCGGTAAACAAAAAATGGATAAATAATTAGACAGTAAGACATCCTGAATAAAATAATCGGAATTGATGGTTTTTCAACTTTTTGTTCTAAAAAAGATAATTAAAATTTGTTCCCGGCTCCCTAGGGTGCCCCAGGCACCGGTGCCCCAGGGCACTGCGACGCATAGTTTGGGAACCACTGGGTTACTGAATTTAAAAAAAAAAAAGACTTCAGAAAAATAGTAATGTGAAGGACGCATTGAAGTAATCTATAAAGCTAAAAACTAGAATGACACGTATTATTGTAAAATTATTAATTAGCTTAAAAGTAGTACCCGATTAATTGTATAATATATAATTAGTTTCTCATTTATGTAAATTGCTAAACTGGCGTCCACGATCTCATCTGTAAGGTCTGAAAGGATGGAAAGTTGTTAATATAGAAGGTAATCTTATTCCTATATCATTATCTCCGATGCCTAGAGAAGTTGAAGATAATGGTGATGAGGACGTTTTGAGAAATTAGGGTGACCAGACGCTCCGCTTTTTGTCTCTCTGTCCCGTTGGCAAAATACCCCGTCAGGGTTAAAAGTTATTTTTAACATTTGTACTTTGGTTGGTTGGTGTAGTTGGTGGCTTGGCCATGCTGGAGTCAGATCGATACATGGGCTTGGTCTACGATATTTTCAGAATAGAATTCGATTTAAAAAGGGATTTCCCCTATTTTCTGGAGTTCTGCGGGTATTGCTGGACAGATGTGATGTGAGAAAGCTCTTCTGCCGGACAGTTGTCGCAGAATCTGTACGATTTGTGCTTCACTAGTTATGATAGTTACTTTTGTACAGGCTCTTTTTATTTGAAAATTCTGTAGCGTAAGAAGGAAGCTGTCTGTCCCTCAAGAATCTAAAATGTCCAAAAAATGTGTTTAAGAGTCAAAATAATAAAATCCCCGAGACCCATCTATATCTATTTTGGCACGAGACTTAGGGCCACCGTAAACTTTTCCGCTGGATGTAATAAAACAATTTGCGGCCGGACCACCAGCAGTTTATCTCCCCTATCTCCCTCAATCTCTTTGTATCTCCCCTCGCACTCGCGCCTGAGAGGGGTCGAAAATTGACCACACCAAGACACCGCCGCCATAAACTCAGGTTTCTTCCTGGAGATAAGTGTTTTATTACATCCAGTGGAAAAAGTCTACGGTGCACCTTATGGTAAAATAAAAACTAAATGAGTACAACAAAGCAGTACATAGGTAAGGGGGCCCAGCTCACTCCCCCCCCTGAAATTCAAACCAGATATACCAAAACGAGTTGAAACGCCCGGGATTGAGAAGGAGCAGGCAGCTATGAAAATTTTGTATTTATTGTCGTGCTAGTTCCAAACATAAAAAGTGAAAAGTGTTTTTGCTTGTTATCATAAAGAATTCTCCATAGCTCTTTTAAAGGAATGAAGTAAACTAACAAATGAAAGAATTTAATCATAAAAAATTTAAAGTTGTTTTTTTTTACTCAGGGCGGGTTAATGTTATTTCCCGTGAAATCTTCATCTTTGATGTTCTAATACAGTTGTTCCTCCCAATCTTTTCCGAGTCGTGCAGCCCTTCTGTACAACATTTTTGCCCACGCCGCCCAAGTTGAAGAACGTGTGTAAAATTTTAAAGAAAAACTCAAAATGCAAATTTAGATTAAGTTTCAAATTTTCATCCTCATTATGAATTTAACGATTGATGAGACAATTAACCTCTCCTTCTCTTGAATTCTTGCACAATATTTGTTCTTTGTTATAAATCACCCACTAGAAATTCAGCTTTCAATTAATTTTAAAAAGTTCGAATTAAAATTCTCTATCAACATTTGAAAAGGTCAAATTCATCTTTTAATTTTATTCAGATGCTGATAATTCCCTAAAGCTGAAGAAAAGTATCTCCAAAATGCAAGAAAATTTCAATATTATAGAGACTGAGGTGGAAAAAGGATAACAACTAAAAACCCATATAGGAGGCAAACTTAGTAAAACATTGATTTCTTTGCCAGTAGTTTAGAAAGGATACCTAAACAATCCGAATCTTAAAAAAAAGGGGTGTTGGAAGTTCTCACCCAAAAAATTGGGAAAAATTCAATCTCGAAGTTGGTTTTTGGACTTTAATCGAGCATTATTGAATAGAAAAGTAATTTGCTGGCCTAAGGCCAGTGTTCAGTTTGAAAACCACTGTTTTAACAAGATTCCAGTTTTTTTTCTAAAGACTGCTAGAAAATATAGATGAATACGACATGCATTATCTTTATATTATCATAAGAAGCACATCCACGAAAATTTAAGTAAATATGTTTTTCTTCTTCCGATGGGTTCTGAGCGTTCTATTACTACGCGTTCTGCAGTGTTACTTGCCACTATCTTTGGTTAGAACAGGTTAGATAAAAATTCTAACACATAAATCAAGGTCGAAATAAATCCTATTACAGAAGCTTATCACGTACATTAGGTATGATTTATCTAAAAAGCCTTGCGATAGGATCTCGGATCTGTACATTTTCCTTATTATGATCCAATTTCCATATATGTATTCAACACCAAACTTGTAAGACTATATACATTTGGGTTTATCTCTTTTTATTTGCATTTTAAGCATAATTAAACTGTAAGATAGATTCCCTTTTATAAATTAGAATACCATTACCAAAAAGTTACGCGGGACTTGAGGGATTTTATGAAGTAAGGAAATTTGTACTGAAACTGTTTTAAGAATAATTTATATGCGAGGTACACACAAAATTTCCAAAGTACATAACCAACTTCAGCCTAGAATAAAGGTCTAAAGAATGCAGTGTCCAAAATCTTGGCACGTAAGCAACAAGAATTCCTTTCTTGTTATTCTTTTTTGAATTAATTAACTGACCTAATAATTGTTACATAAGAAGATTCATTTACATGTTCAATGAAAGCTGTCTTAGTTTTATGAATTTTCATCACGTTTTTCATGAATTAATCAATAAAACTCTAAACATACTGTGTAGTAAATACAATTGACGTTCTAATTTCTCGGACATCTTTTAATGGGTGCCGCATTTTGTTTGAAATGATTGTAATGAATAAAAAATATGTTATGTAGTTAGAGTTCTACGTATATAAATGTAATAAACAGAAAACTTTTTTAAAAGTTTGACTTGTTTTTGGAGTTATTCATCTCGTTGCACTTCAAAAAAGCAATGACGGACATCTCTTCCATGATGCTGATTAACTTGCGCATATTTCCTTTTATATTAGCTCCAAAATTGTCTCTATACAACCCTCACAAACCATTCGAATGAAACAAAGTTCCCACGGTGCTACTGTGAAACTTTCACGAATTTTATTATTTTATGTTTCTGAATAAAAAAAAAAGAGATTTACGAAGACGATTTAAAAGCTTCGCCCTATTTATACGTGCTCCGCTTTTTATTAAGCACAGATGTATTGTAGTATAGGTATTGTAATTGTGCAATATCGATGCGTTCTCCTATATCATCATACAAGACTACTCTTACTGGGGAAAATATGGTGCTACATGCGATTTGTAATTTTATCATTAAATTCGCATTTAAACTGAATCATTGTGTTAAAGTTGACAACGTTGATGAAGAGTAATGAAAAAGTTGTACGTGCATTTCAATTGCACAACTATTTGCTTTATAATTCAGGTCAGCTAAGCTTCAAAAGTGAATAACTTTGTTTATCAATGTAAATGTGTACGACTTCTATGGCAATGAAGTATCTTGTTCAAGTTCAATGTGAAGTTTCACTCAAAGGTGATTTAAATTTGATTCAGTTCAAGTCCATTCTGTTTAATTTATTCTTAATATCAAAACCTTCCGTAACCTTTTCTCAGTTAAAGGACGATATTTGTTTATGTAATTAAGAGTTTCCATCGATTTGAGTTATTATTATTAATCATATTAATATGATTTGCAAATAGACGTTCTTCTTCCCATTTATCTTGTTACTTCTATCATTAAATTTTCCTTATGAAGTCAAAATACTTAAATTGTTTTTCTAATTCAATTTTTTTTTAAATTTTATTTTTGGTCGAATTTTGAAATTATTTATGCAAGAAATAAAATATTTTTAAAAATGCATTGTTTGTAACATCTTACGTAAGCATCACTCGTACCCCCTTCCCTTTGTCGGGAAAAATAAGCAAAGAGCAAACCCGGCCCTCTACCCCTTAGAGGTGCTTACGTAATATTTGAACGATTAACCCCTCAATGGATATTTTTAAAAGGCTAAATTAATAAATTTTTGATAAAAAAATAGATTGTCCGTAGTAAGTTTTAGAAAGAACATATAGAACACTTTGTATTTTAAGAATAACTTTCTTATTGCCAATCCCAAGGAATTATCTTCCTTTCTTCCTGTAGAGGTAGAATGTAGAAGAGTCAGTGGATAAATTTATAGCCCATACAAAAAAACGAGAATAATGAGGAGACAAAAAACCCGAGGAATAAAAGATGGCCATGAGCATTGAGCAGCTTGACAAATAGATTTTACTCGAAGTAAAACATTTTGCCCAACAACTTGGTGTTTAAAAGAGTTGCCGACCGAATTGTTTTATAAGAGGTCCACAAAATCCGCTTATAAAACATTCGTTTTGAAATAACCACGTCTCGTAACTCCTCCTGAGTTTATTGATAACTATGTAAAAAAAACCACCTTCCCCCTTAGAAAAAAAAACAAGTCTTTGCGACACTCTTTATTGACCAAGCTTAACACGTCTAACTCGCCTTCTCAGAAACTGAAAAGATAGCAAAAACAAAAAGCTATCCATTAATTAACGAGAATGGCGTTAAAGAAAGGCGTCTAAAACGACATGATGAGAAAAAGAATTTCTTTCGTTCAACTCTCGTTCATTTTCTCACTTTTACTTTTATCTTTTTGATGCTCGTAATTCCAACTTTTTGTGAATGTTTTCCTGCAGATTAAAAGATATGAAACGATGCGGTAAGTTGGCAATGTATTTCAAATGATAAATGACCAATGAAATCGTCAGTTTAAAAAGGGAATAAGTCCTATAGCCAAGTTTTGTGAAAATAGAAAAAAAATAAATTGTACAGGTAATAGAATTTCCATTTTATCAAATTTTTACAAGAAATTTAATACTATTTAAAATACAGAACAATCATCGAAAAAATATAAGTAGGGGAGAGGAGGGCACATTCGCACATGGGGCACATTAGAACAAACCACCATATCTCTATGTTAAATTCAATTTAAAAATCGGAAAAAAAACATAGTAAGTAGCTGTGTTAGTACCTTCCTTTGCGTGAAATTTTCAGAGCAGTGGGACCAGGAACCCTTTTAAGAAGGGGAAAGTTTTGATAAACGCATCTATAAAAAGGGTACCTAAATTTCAAGAATACTGCAAAGATATAAACTTTTTAAATTTAAGCACCCCTCTTTGAAATAACATTTTGTTTCAATTTTATTTATTTTTATTATTTTATTATTTATTTTATTTATTTTTTTTATTTATAGCTTTATATTGAAAGGGGGTCTGGGGGTTGCGCCCAGGAAATTTGACCTTAAAAAAGAAAGTCAAAGAAGAAGTGTGCTATTACATACTGATTTTCAAAATACCACTATTCAAATTTTTACTCTTCCAAGGGTGCAGTTGTTCTAAAAAATACGCCTTATGTTAACCAAAAACTAAATGTTTCAGCACGATGCTCCAAATATTTTGGGGGATCGCGGTCCAGGAAATAACCTCTCGCGGTCCGCCAGTTGCAGACCCCTGCTCTAGAATATCTTTGTACACAATCAACCGAAAGAAGGGGAAATCATCAACGCGTTACACTAAGTAAACCTAAATCCCTGCAAAAACTGAGCTATTTTTTTTTCTTTATTCAGTACAAATTGTTAAAAACAATTAGAAGATCTAATCTAGCTTGATAAAACCTACAAAGGTCTATACTTAACGAGTGCAATAAACATTAAATGATAATAAAACAACGGAATATCACTGGCCTTGAGAAAAAGTTACTTCTGAGAAAAATAAACTACAATTCCCCCTTCCAATAGTAAAGAAACACTGATCTGACGTCCACACAAACCCAATGAGTCTCAAACGCTTTTAACCTTGTCTGTCAAACCAGCTTTCACGATCATTCGATTAATCATAATTATATAACGAATTTTAAGCATTCACGGAACGAAGCATAGTCATAAGGGGCCATCTCTAAATTATCTCTTGTATATTTTTCAGTTTGTTACTTATGTAGCATTTTAAATTGGAGAAATTAATTCACATACTAATGTGCAGAGCTACAATGTATATTACAATATACTAGCATAGTTATAATCACACTCTGGCCTTTTTTTAGACATTATTTGTTTTTCTATAAACTAATTTTCTCTAATTCTAACCACTTTATAGAACTATAATCTTGACTCGATGAAAACAGAAATATGTTCAATGAAAAACTTACATAATGCATACTCTCAAAAATTTATGTAGTGGAGAGGGGAGCACATTAGCACAAACACAACCAAAATTTCTCTCTGTTGAATTATATTTTAAAATCTGAAAAATTACCAATAGATAGCTGTATTAGTACGATCTCATGCCTGAATTTTCAGAGCATTGGAACCCTCTGAGTTTGAACATTGACTGCTTTGGAAAGGGCTAAGTATAATTTCTTCTCATTTTATTCATGTGAAAATTCAACCAAGAAAGTTTTTAAAGAATATTTTTTGACACGTATTCTATTGTGACATCAATGAAGTAAAGTTCAAAAATGTTTTATTTGCCCTCTTGTAATGGTAGAAGGATTTAAACACAAAAAGATGGGCATATTTGAACAGTTAACGCATTTTTAGACGCTAAATGCCGTATTTTAAGTAGTTTTAAATGTAATTAGTTAAATTATTTCAAATATTAAACTTTAAAATTGAAGCTTTCAGGATTTCTCTGGTTTTAATATATGTAATAGAAGTTTAATAACATTTATTATAAAAGGATGGTTTTATGCATAAAAATATAACATGTGTATATTTAATGTTCCATAATATTTGTCAGATTTTTACACACTTATTTTTAAGCCACACATTTTTTTATATTAACCCTTTTAAAACCAGTTGTAATAAATGTTTAATGTTAATAAAATTTTAAATGAAGTTTTTATGTGATTTATTTATAAGAAATATATTAGTGATTCTGTGAATAACTGTATCGGTTTAGATTTTAAAAGTATGGTAAAAACAAAGCAGAAAAGACTGAAAGGAAAATCATTTACACAACATCATTTATCTATTTACCACAATATCCTAATAAAAATATATCAACCATCAATTTCAGGAAATGGGTATTGAGTTGCCAGCTGGCTCACTTTATTAAAAATCAAACAAAAATCAATTTTTAAACCTTTTTTCATTGATTTTTATGAAAGGGCAAATATTGGCAAATATTCATCATGATTATTCTCTTTAATAGCTTTTTCCTCATCAAAAACTTAAACTACAATAAAAATATATCGTTAAAACTTTCAAAATGTAACAAATTTTGAAGTGTAACAAAAATGTAATGCAAAATATGTAAATAGTACCAAATTTCCAGCTTAATTGATTTCTATAAATGTAAACCTGAATGTACAATGAATTTGGTAGCTTGTAAAAATGAATTTGGTATAATTAATACAGGCTTTCAAATATGCCTTTCCGCTGGGGCACATTTGAACAGAATTTCTCATTTTTTAGAATGATGATTCAATAGAAATTCTTGATAAATGCATCTAAAATGGGTACCAAAATTTCAGGAAAACTGTAAATTTTTGAATGAATTAGTTTTTGTTTCGATATCTTAAAAAAATATGGAGAAATAGCTAAAAATGTACTTTTTGTTCAAATGTACCCCTCTCCCCTTACTCGCTATGCATCCTGAATAAAAACAGGTGTGTACAGAAAAAAAGGATCACTAGATTCTTTGCAAAGTATTTTTCTTTTTACTAATTGTTTTAGTAGCTGCCACAAATCCACAACTTTTTTTGTACACCTTGACATATTATATCCCTTTTTAAAAACATTCTCTTCACCTAGGCTTTGTTACAATATTTAAGGATAACCCCTTGTTCAGCTGTGGTGGGTTAATGCAAAGCAGCGGGAACGTACTAGTAGTGGTGGGGGCTCTTGAAGGTCGCTGGGAGGACTACTGAAATATTCTGTCCGCGTTCTCAAGAAGTCGCGGCAAGAAACTGGGGAGAAAAATTAGACAGGATAACCTTGGTATTAGAAAATACTATGTTTCAAGGCTTGTATTAAAGATTCACACCTTTTGGTTCGAGGCGGGATTCGGATGAAATGAAAAATTAGTTATCGAAAGACGAACTTGATGGAATTAGGTACTAAGATTTATTGGTGTGCTTGAAAAGTAAACGAAAATATTCCATTATGCTTATTAGAAGGCAAATTGTACTGATTTGTTTCGAGATAATTTAATGATTTATGCAGCATCAGTATTCAGTAGTAAAAAAATGTCTAAAAAATTGAATGTTGCTCAGGGGGCTCTTAACTAGTCTACAGGACCGGATCTGACCGGTTTTCATCCGTCCCGTAGACTTCTGCACCGTAGGCATCGAATTTTTCTCCATTTACTTGAAAATTTTTTGTAGGGATCAGATAACCCTCTGTTAAAGACCAAAATATCACCTTTTTAAAGTTGAGTTTCTTTACTTTTATTTGTTACTGCACTAAAACAAAAATACAATTTTAAAAAAATGGTTACGAAATAAAGAAAACCAAAAGTCTTTATTTTCCCCTTCTTCAAAGAATTTATTTAACTTTTCCTCCATAAACTGCTTTAGTTGTTAATGCAAAAAAAACCCCACAATATCCGTCCCTTATCATATTAAAAACATGTTTTAAAAGCATAAAAACTGTATTATTCCTTTAAATGAGAGCATTAATTTGAAGCAAATTATTTTTAATTAGCTTCACGGGCTGAAAAAAGGCAAAGAGGACCACCAGTTAAAATTCTCTGCTCCAGAAATTTTACTTAATTAATTTCTATCGACCAAAGCCCCGTTTTTCCATCTTCTACTTACTGGAAAAGAAATTGTTTGTTTATTGATAGTAATTAGAACATTCGGATTTTAAAAAGTTCTCAAGTCAATGAAAAAACCCTATAACTTAACTCTTGATTTTATTTACTTAAGTGTTCAAATGTGAATCCTTAGCATGTCTCATTTCTCCATATGTTCCCACTAAACTTATAAGTTTGGAGAATCTTTGCACAAGTGAAAAGGTGTTTGTTCTTTGATAAAAGTTTTGACGTCTATCATCAGACATCTGTTCTTGTTTTTTCAGACATTATATAAAAGTTTTTTAAACCCCCGGCTGTCAGAGTGATTGATGGTCAAGATATCAAGAGAAAAAAGCAGCAATGCATCCTGCAGTCGTCTTAGTCTTTCTGTCTAACTGGTTTGAACATCAGTATCCCAAAATGATTTACGTGCTTTTTTTCTAACCTTGAGAAACATCGTCCATGACCATAAAAATAAAAGGGACTTAGAGCAATTATTTATGTTTTTATGTATCGAAGAATGTGAAGGAGCTGAAATTGAAAAGTATTCAGTATGTGACAGGAATTCTAAGAGATTAAGAAAGATTTAGGAAATATTTGAAAAATCTAAATGCATTATGTATGAAGACTCAATCTTATACATTCCGATTTATATGTCTAACGAAATTTTGAACAAAAATTGAAACAAGTGAATAAAAACACCTTTTAACTTAAAAAAATATTTCTATAATAGAACCAAGTTTAGACACCTCTTTGAATGTGAGTTAAAAGTAGTTACATTAATAAATATTAAAAGTAGCAACTATAACTTTGTTTATGGATGTTAGCAACTTTAACAACCTATAAAATGCTTTTAAGTTTCCATTAAAAAATAAATTAAGATTTATTTTACTCCTTGAAAATGATTTTAAAGGCTATTTAGCATCATTGACTATGGTTATAGTTTAAAATGCATATCTGTAGAATACATAATCCCAAAAGCCTCATTTGGGGCATTTGAGAGTGGAGATTATATAACCAAAACCCCAAGCTAACTAACTCACATAGAAAATTTTTACATATAATTTCCTAACTATTCTTTTAAAAGTAAATTGTTTTATTTTAATTAAGCAAATTTATTAATTATTTGTAATATTTTAATTACTTCAGGGGCCGCGCGCAAAGTCGTAACGCTCCATAAGATTTCCGAAAGCGAAATTTCTTCCTTATATGCCTCCTACCCTTCATAAAGAAATATTCAAAAACCATTTCCAGTATCTTTCTTTTCCTCTCTTTAATAAATTAATTTATAAAATCCCTACAGAAATTAACATCCACTGTTTTTAGAAACTCTACATAACCTTTATTTTTAACAGTTTAAAAACTGAAGAAATATTCAAATTAGTCAGGTGTGGAATTAAATTTTTTATGGAATATATTCTGAATTAATGGTTTTTTTTTCAGCTCCTTTAAACTATGGCCCAGCAGTGGCCCCTTAGGGATAATTAAGCAATTTCCTTTTATTTCTGTTTCTAGTTTAATTGTTTTCGTGTGCGTTCTTTAAAATGTATGCTTACATTATTATAAGTATATTGCAGTATGTCTTTCCTTCTTGTTGATGATAAATTTAATTTGAAGAAAAAATTTCTTCGATAATTATTTTAATTAATATTTTCAACACAAACTGTCAGTAAGCAAAAAAAACCCCATCCAACTACTGAATTAATTTTTATAAGAAAACACTACCTCTCAGCTATCTGAATGTCATCCAAAACAGGTACTTGTGAAATATTTAAGAGACTGTTATAAAACATGAAACTCTGTTATTTACATTTTATAAAACGAAAAGGAGTTGAAAATCAGCTTATATCTTTATGTAAATACCTGATATACAACGCGGAGGCAACTACTGTCAAACATTTTTGAATCAAACTAAACAAGGGGGAAGTTCTTAGCGAAAATTACGGTTTATGAAGGCTGAGAGATAGGTTTATATAACAGGAATGTCCACAGAAGGTAAGTTATGTCCAAAACGTAAAGGAAAGGGCCCTTCTAACAGGTAAAGTTGGAAAAACAGTTTTTTTTTCTTCTGTGTATGCTACTCTAACGAATACAGCCCTACATCCGTTACATCACCGCACACCTTGGAATAAGAGAATCTGATTGGTCGCGAAGGAAAGGTGGGAGAAGGGTGGGTTGAAGAGAAGGGGGTCTGGGAATTAAGAACCAAAAAAATCACCCTGTTACCAGCAGACATCTTAACGAAAATTATTTTACATTAGAAAGTTTCACTCCATCCAACTAGGTAAGAAATTTTCGGTCCTCTGTCTATTACCAAAAAATTTGTAATTTCAACTAAATGTACTGAAACTTGTGTTTTTAAAAATGTAATTCAACGAGTTTGACAAAATATAGGGAAATAAATTATAATTTTTAGATAGAAATCGGCAGTTTCAAGCAACTAAAATTTTAGGACTTAGGGTGAATGTGATGGTACGAAAAATATAAATGTAGTCCTTTTTCAATCAAATAATGCTTTAATTTTTTTTAATAAATACACTTAATTTATTTTGAAACAGGAATAGACTTAAGCATTTTACTACAAATAAAAAAAAATTCTATTATTTTTTAGTAATCTAAGAAATTAATAATATACACTAAATAAGGAATTTCAAAATTTTAAAGAAGCCTAAGATTTTAGTTTAAATATGATCCATTGAGTATTGATATTCTGAATTGAATTTAAATACTTCGTAACATAAAATTAAATTTTATTTTTCTGTATAATACGTTTGAGTAAAACATGGGTTTAAGAAGACTTTTTATGCAACTTAAAAATAGGCTAAAAATAAACATACGTTTACACTTATTTAATTCCTTTTAACACCCTTTCTTAGAACGTGTTTAGTGGTTTTCTAGTTTCTAAAATCCTTTCTTTTATAACCTTTTTCGTTTAACTTTTAGCTGGGTACCCAAACTAAATGAAAAAAAAAAAATGGTTTATGTGTCAGGAATTTCATATTTTATTTTTATAAACATCGAACTTTAATTTTAACTTAAGATTTTAAGGATTGTCTTCGTTTTGATTTTATGAACGATAAATTTTATTATTTGATATTCTGTAGTGCTGGTGCAGATTAAAATTTATTAGGGTTTTTTAGGGCTTAAATGTACAAATTGAATAAATAGTAATTTTTCTTTGTATTACATCATCATCTTTTTTTTAATCATCATTTATGGGAATTAAAGGCTAAAATACAATTATATATTTTAGCTTTGATGGTTTCTTTGATTTGGATAGGGGGTTTTTTCAGTGTAAACTTATATCAGTAAAATAGTAGAGCTAAAAATTGATATTTTGAGAAGATAATGCACCTTGATAGAGATTAGCATTTATTCTGTAAGGAAAATTTCATAGTTAATTACTTAGGCCCTTTTATTTCCTTACTGTTTTGTTCATGAAGGAATTCTTAGTTTTAAATTCTTTTTTTTAAATTCTTAGTTCTTAGTTTTTAGTTTAGTTGCTGTGATGTCAAATCTAGAAGTACCTGAAAATACTTAGAAATTATTTATATGTTGTAAGATATTAAATCATTTAAAGTTTATTATTTCATTCTTTGACTTTCTTCATATCCGTTGAAATAAAATATAAGCATATAAATGTCTTGATCACTGGACTCACCTGAAATAAAAAAGAGGATTAAATTAAGATTATAAAGTAGTAAACATAATTACTCACAATCTAACCTGAAATCAATTATCTGGAATTTGTACAATTATACGCCAATTGATTTTCCCAGAATCCTAGAAACTTATAAGATAAAAATTTGAGCGATTGTGTAATTTGAAAAACTTTATATTTCATGATATCGTTTTTGAATTGTTGCGATTTTTAATTTTGTGGAAACAGTGAATTTTTTTGCCTTAAAATTTTTAAAAAACATAATGGGAGCTAACCCATCTACTTAACCTAACAACTACTTGTTTATGTTTCGGAATTTTACAAAATTTTTTCCAAAAAATCCTATGGAGTAAATAATTAACATACATTTCTACACGAAACATAGATATATTTTTTGAATTTATCATTCGCAATTTAAAAAAAAATCACATACCTAACTCAATATCAAACTATTCATTAACAAATATAAAACAAATATTCCAAAAAGAAGGAAATTCTAGATCACACTCCTGTCTAATTTGGGCATCTTCGCTCTCTATACCAAAAGATACATTACTACGGAACCCGATACAGACCTCAGAGCTGCAAGTCTACAGCCTATCATGAGGGAGGCAGCAATGCTATACTTACACTCTCGCCAGAGAGGTAGACAACAAGAACGACATTGAAAACTATCTTTTCCACTTCGCTCGAGACCGAAGAAACGTGATTGTTCCCACCTGGGGGCAAATCATTAGGAGTAAAAGGGAAGAGCAAGAAAATATCCGGTTCCAGATTTCGTAATCAGTTATGGATAGGTGGAGGGGAATAAAAGCTTTGTTTGCACACTGTATGCTGTAAAACCTGTCCTTGAACAATGTTTCGTTTCGCTTTCTTCCCCCTAATTAGCAAACATGGGAGGTGTAATTTATTACTGCTTGTGTTTAAATTTATAGCTCCAACAAACCAAGAGCGTTTATTTTAAAGAAGAGATATAAATAGGGGAGACCCGGGATTAGTTGGCATAGTTTTTGCTTTTTGATGTATTACTAACTATGTGTAATACTTAGAGATAATTTGTTTTATGCAGTGAATAGGTTAACCCTTTGGGCTAAAAATATACGTCGGATTTATAATTTTATTAAGCGTTTAATTAACCATATTTTTGGAGGTTTTTCTCATTCAACGTTTCCGAGAGAGACCTTGTAACCCTGTATGTCGCTCTAATAGCTATGTCCCGTATATGTATAGTAAGTATATGTATAGTCCCGTATGTATAGTAAGACCCCGTACCAAACTGCCAACTAGCCCCAAGGCGATATCCAAAACCAAAATTTATTCCCCATAATTACAAACATTTAAAATTTAAGGTTATGATCTACCATCGAAATTTCAGTGCTACGACTCCTTTGTGGGGAAAAAAATAATGGCACAATGCCAACTAGCCCCGAGTGCCAAATGACCCCGGTCTCCCTTATTTATAGTGCGCCGTTTGAATGCTGTGGTCAAGTTTATACGCACTGCCTTTTTTTCTGGTTTAGTGATACTAGCAACTGGTACACCAGTTTTAGATTGGAATGTACTCAAGTCATGGGATACCCACTGTGTATGAGAACGTTTAAGACCTGCTAAAGCTAAATAAAGTAGTTTTTCTATCAAAGTTAAATTAAGAACTTCTGCATTTATGGATCCAGCTCACCTAGGTAGCACTTGAGGCACTACAGAAAAAAACTTATGTAATAAAAGTCAATGTATGTGTGTGTTTATTTTTGGTGTTTGTGGTTGAGAGTGTTTGTCTTTCATACAAATCCACAATTTTCTTCCAATCCTCACCAAACTTAGTATACAAAAGTAAAAAAATCTAAGAAAAACATAGGCTACTTAAAAAAATAACAACAACAATTATGTATTAATTTAAAATCTCTAAAAAAGTTACCTTACTCACTTGAAATCTTTCTTGCTGTGCATAGTTATACGTATAGGTAAAGAAACAGTCTGTGTGCATATATGGCTTGGGGTAGTTTTATATAACGTAGAAAGGACAATAGATATAGTATATGAGTTAAAAATAATCTATAGAAACTAGGATATATAGGGAATTTTTGATATAAGGGGTATGAAATAAAACTTCAATATTTTTTAATAATTTTCTTTACTTTGCTTTCCTATACAGCTTTTATACTTTTATAATGTTTTATTAACAATTATTGCCAAATTCCACTGTCAAAATTTGAGGAGTTATAAATATTAAGAAAGGTTTTAGTAGATAAAAGGAATAAACTATTACAAAAATTAGAATACATTAATATTGCTGAATAAATGAATATTACTGAAAAAATGAATACATTAATATTGCATTTGTTCATGGTTTTTCTAATACTCTTCGTGACATTACTTTCATTTTGTTTTCAGTTTGATTAAAGAAGATATTTGAATGGGATTATCTGTTTTCTACGATATATATGCCAAATTTTACTTAATAAAAGTTAAGAAATTACAAGAAGAGAAAGAGGTATTTTTAAATAAATTATACAAACTCTAACTATAGAGTTATATAATATCATTTTAATCTATCACTTTATATAAAACTTGAACGATAAAATGAGAATTTCTTTTAGTTTTCTTCTGAATAAGTAAGTAAGATGGATTTTTTACGTATGCGGATTGAGGAAACGAAAACTATTTCAATAAGGATTGATATATTTGGAGGCACTGAAACATTTTTGATGGATGAATCATTTTTCAAAGTAATGATTATGTGGAAATCCGTATTTTGTTCATCGCAATTCCGGTTTCTTAAAGTAAATAAAATTAATACACCTAATTAAACGATTTTGTGTAGTTCAAAAACTTTTACTAGACGGTTTTACAAATATTCGTAGTTATTTGTCTCTAAGATCCTGATTCATATTCGAGAAAAGAAACTGACTACATTTATAGTCTGTGTAAATAGAATCGGCGGTTGACCTTGAGTTTTTTCTCCATGTATTTCTTCTGCGTTGCCATGGTAAAGCATGACGTGAAACCGCCGATTTTATTTACACAGACTATAATCCGTTAGCATTGTGAAATCTACACATTTGTCATTTTCCCGTCAGGTAGAAAACAGCGTTAAGTTTGTTTTTCCTTCGAAAGGGTACATGCGCAGCAAAACAACTTCTACAGGTATCGTTATTTTCCCCCATTGCATATTCAGAAGTTGTAACTTTTTTATACTTAAACTTCAATTTTTTAACAAATGATTACAATTTAATTTTTTTAAAATTATTTAAGATAGAATTTATGTAGAAAACAGCGTTAAGTTTGTTTTTCCTTCGAAATGGTACATGCGCAGCAAAACAACTTCTACAGGTATCGTTATTTTTTTCCATTAGATATTCAGAAATTGTAACTTTTTTATACTTAACCTTCAAAATTTTTTTAATTGATAACGCTTTAAAAATTTACTTTAATTGGAAATGAAATCTATGGAAATTAAAAAAAAAACATTCAAAACAGTGCTTCATCGCTAGAATGCACAACCACGGCTTACTAGATACTTATACAGGCTAGCCGAGTTTTAAACAATGAAAACCATTTGACAACTTTTCTCGCTTGGAGCGCTACAAGACCTACCTATATCACCCACCGCCTTCAACACCGTGGATATGCTTTGCCAGTTGGTCCAGTATTGCCATCTGGATTTGCAATGATTTCCGTACTCGACTAGCCTGTATCTAGTAAGCCGTGGCACAACAATAAAGATAAAAGTGAATGTTTAAATTGATGAAATATAGAGTATGAATTCTAAACAAAAATATGAATAAAAACTCATTCTTGAAAAATATGGTGAAATTAATCAAGTTTTGGAGTTCAAAAAGAGCAATTTAATACATAATATTTTTTATATGTTAAATATAATATATAATATCTTTTATATGTTAAATATAATAATAATATCTTTTATACATTAAATAAAATATATATAATTTTTTTAATTAAATGTATTAATTTCATTTACTTTAAGAAACCAGAATATTGTAATAGATAAAATGTGGATTTCCACATAATGATTGTTTTAATATTATCTATTTAGGAAATTTCAAAGCTTATGTAAACGGAAAGATGATTTTATATATGAATTCTAAAAAACAATGCAAAGTAAAATTATAAACTTTTCAAAACATCGAAACTTTATCTCTGTATGAAAGAAGTTATGAATAAATTTGAAAGTAAAACTATCGAAATACTAAGAGACCTTTTTTCTGAATTTAGTGATGAGTTAACGTAATAAAACAGTAAAAACTGTTTATTTCATCCATAAAATCAGTCGAGATTTTGTATTAAGATAAAGCTACGGCGCATACGTGAATTAGAAGCTTCGACATTTCGGATTTCTCATAACTATTTGTTTTTGTTCAAGTTTTTACACTTGATTTTTTGGTCAACAAGAATAAAGTTTTTAGCTTTCAAAATAAGAATAAAGTTATTAGCTTTCAAAATAAGACTAAAAGTAAACAAAATAAACATAAATTGTTGTACAAATACGGTATATTCATGCCTATATAAAATAATAATTTATGTTCAGAAAAATATCTTAGTTTACGGGTACTTGTTATAAAAATACTGAATAAATAACAACATATTCCACTTAAAAGAATGATTTATCCAAGGAAAGCCTTCCCATTCACGTTTGTGCTCTCGCCCTTCATTATAAAAAATTGAATAACATAAAAGAGCATTTAAAGTTATTGGAAACTTTAAGATAAAACAACTTTTATTACTTACCTGCAATCAAAATACAAATAATCTTCAGACAACTCAAACTAGGGATGATGCACCAGCAAAGTTCGGTTGCAAAACTGGGGAACTTATAAAGAGTACAAATACATATTCACGCCTATGAATTACTATCTCCGTCCAAAAATAGACGTACCTGCTCTTAAATTGGAAAGAACCTGTCTAACAACGCATGCGCAGACCGCCTCAAGCCATAGACGGATCAACCTTGAGTTATTTTAAGATATCGCGTAGCTAAACTGGTCACAAGACCTTCTATTTAAATCCAGACTTCATTGTTTTTCTACTTCTTTCATATTTTTCTGCTTCTTTATTTGGGTATATAGGGGTTTTTAATTCGTTTTGAATAATTCATGCTTGCTCTTTCGCGTACAGAAAAGTTGATTGGGTAACGATAGGGCATGATATACTACTTCCTTATAGAAATGAACATTAATAAAGGTTCTAGGTGCGTAAAATAATAGTTATATGGGCGAGGTGTATGTAATGATACACGTGATAATGATAGTAAAAAGAAAAGAACTCAACAAAAAGTTTACTTATTATTTACTTGCGCATATTTTCAAGTAAAAATGATGATTATCTGTTTAATAAATTTGTAAGAACTTTGATATGAATGAATGTGAATGAATAACAAAAGATATACATATAAGTTACTTCTTTATCATTCAATATACTATAATAAATTAAATAACTAGAATATGTTTCAATTATCATATTCAGCTGATAATAATCAAGTTAACAAAGTTTTCAAATTTATTTTTGATAGATTAGGTTGATAGCTTCATCTTAGACCAATTTTCCACTGAGCAGCAAGATATACGTATTTTTGGGTTAAATTATTTCCAATTTTATTATTGTTTACTTACAAATTATTCATGAGTAAAGCTATTAAATAATATGCAAATTAACCTAATTTGTTATTTCTTAAAGAGGAGAAATTTATCTATGAATAAAGATAAAATTAAATATAAAATGTAAACTTAAAGAAATTTCAAATTTCATTGTATCATGTAAACTTATTACTATTAACCTGTTTTTAAAGCTTCTTCCTTTTGAGTTTATGTTGGTGAAAAAGACTGCAACAGCTCTTTCCTTATAGCATCTTAAAACTTCGTTGGATATTTAATTTAAATTTAAAATTTATGTAACTAAATTAAACAATATTTTACAGAACTGTTAGTTTTAACATGAAACAATTTTAATTTTAAGGAAGGAAAACAATCCATTTAGGTGTTAATATTTAGTATTGCTATTGTAATTTGTTTCCTACATTTACTAACTACTTACTTACAAAACAAATATGTAAACAAATATGAACGTTTTTAGTAAACAAATATAACACATTTTGTAACAACTTTTCAATTTCCACAAATATTTTGCTGGAATATTTTTTAATCAATAGGCACAAATTAATGTTTTAATTTTGAACTATATGTTTGAAAAACAAAACTAAATGAATCTTAACGGCACTTTGAATTTTAACGAATTAATAGGTTTCCATTTATCTTAAAAATATTTTGATTGAATCAAAATGAGGTGATAAAAACAAGTCAGAAAACTACATAAAATTAATTTAAGCATCGCTTTGATGATAATTATTTGTAAATAATAATTTTGTTATATATAGATTTTTATAATATTTTTTCATCTAAAATACATGCTGATCTAATCTAATCTTTTATCTAAATGCATGTACTATAATGCAATGTCAATCTTTTTAATTGTTAATCTTCTTTAGAAAATACGCAAATAAAGAAAGTAATAAAATTCTACCTCTTATAAAAAAATAGAAGAAAAAAAAGAACTCTTCTGTCTCAATCTTTGTAATTTTTAATCTTCTCTTGGAAATACGCAAATAAAGAAAATAATAAAATTCTACCTCTAATAAAAAAAATTAGGAAAAAAACACTTTTTTCAATCTTTGCAATTTTTAATCTTCTCTTAAAAATACGCAAATAAAGAAAATAATAAAATTCTACCTCTTATAAAAAAAATTAGAAGAAAAAACACTTTTTCAATCTTTGCAATTTTTAATCTTCTCTTAAAAATACGCAAATAACGAAATTACTGAAATTATTCCTCTTATAAAAAAACGGAAGAAAAAAGAACACTTACAAGGTCGAGGTCAGGCTCAGTAAATATATGGGCAAGGTAGTAGGTAATTCATTAGTATAGAAACCAAGGACAAGGATTATCGTTGCGCAGTTAAAGAAACTTAAGGCTATTTAAAAGTTTTGGGTTTGTGAGAAAAAATCCATTCAATTACAGAAAGTACTAAATTATACTCTTTTTAAAACAAACTTAAGTTCAAAAAATAGTTTTATGACTCAAAATATTTTATTGTAATAAAGTATTTTTGTATCGTAAGCACCATTTATCGAAAATTCACTTACTAATTACCAGAACTGAATTTCAGAAAGTTTTTAAGGAAATATTATTTATAAATGAACTTCTTTCCAACGAATAGTCAACTTTGTACATATTCGAATGCTCCTATCATATAACTAATTTCCGTATCAATATTAATAAAATAAATAATAATCAATCTCTTTCGTAACAAATATATTATTTAAAAAATTTTATTAGCATTTTCCCTTATTCAATCTACCTTTCAAATACTAATAATTTTGCAACTGGAAGAAATAATGATTTCTTCATTTATATATACTATTTTAATATAGTAATACATGTTTCTAGCATGTGCACTAATTTAATAACTAAAACATTTATTAATTAGTTAATTTCGAAAACAAAAAATAATAATTTAGCTTTTTCCAACAGCAACATATTTTTCCTAAATCTTCTCAATATTCAAAACTGTCATCCTCACCATTTTCATTCAACTAATCCCTCTTCTCCTACAGTATTCGAAGTCAGCCATGTTTATTGCTCACGGCACCGATGGGATAGAGGAGCTTCCAGAGAGAGCCCCTCTCCTCAGACCGACGGCCCCCAAACCCTTTGAGTACGACCCCTTTGAGCATGACAGGTCGTGGAAGCGGTACATCCAAGTGGAAATGAAGGTTCCCAAGCCGCAGACTATTGCCGGTATTCTTTTAGGGTACGTTCTTTTACCTATAATTACTGTTAATTATCTTTTGCAATTCAATAGTTCTTTCCTATTTAATGTAGCAATTAAAGACTGGACATTAAAAACAAGCTAAGTGTCAAAAATAAAACAAATTAGTTAAACCCGGGAATAACCATCACCAACAACCTATAAAGTCGGCTTAGTGCCACAACCATTATAAGTAGTTTAAAATTAGCCCGAAAGATGACTAATTATTATGTATATTCCTATGGGGAACCAAATTTTAAATGATCAAATACGGAAAATTTACTTTTTAGCACTTAGAACGTCCAGACTCCAATTATGTTTATGATACCTGTATTGCTTACTTCATCAAATGGAGTTTTAACTTTTATTTTTTAAACATTGTGTTGTTCGAGTTTTATGCTATGTATTTTGTCTTGGTTAGTATAGTTCGGACAATCTATATTCAATTTATTTATCTTTTTTAACATTTAATATAAAGTATATTTTTTCATGATTTTTCTCACAGAATACTTCTTTTGGGCATGGTGCTCATGTTAGTTGCAGAAGCTATCCGAGAGTCTCGGGAACCGGATCCTTTTCTTATTGATTATGCTACAACTCCACGACCATTTCTAAGTAAGCCATTCATGAAATACTTTTATTAATATCTTAAATAATTATATTAAAAGGTTTCTCGTAAAAACTTACTTGTTACTAAACATTCCTTCTACCTTCAGCAGTTAAAAGTTTTCAAATCGTAATATGTACATTTTATATTTGAACTTCCGTATCCTACAATGGAACCTACATCACCAGTTTTCTCTTTTTACTTTAGAATAATAAATAGGGATAATAAGTGGAATCTCTTTACAACGACCCCATATAGCGACCCCTATGTTACAGCAATCAGTAATAAAAGTACCGATTATTTTATCAAGTAATATTTTCATTTATTATAACGCCCTTTCGTTAAAACGGCCGTATAATGTTGGTCCCAGAAGAAGACGCTCTATCATGGTTTTACGTTATAACAGATAGATACTAACGTTAAAGAATAATTTTATTTAAATGGTTTTCTTATTATAAAGGTTTAAGTTATTATCAGTTTTTATTAAGAGTTAAAATTTTAAAAGATGTTCAAATATATTTAAGAAACCTAGGTCTATTATATATTGAGTTTTAGTTTTAAAATATGAATAAAAAGCATCATATTTCATTGGTAGACCAGGTAAGTTATTTTTATTATGAGTTATTTTAAGCTTATATGCCAAAAAAAATTAACCTAATCTGTGGAAATCACTGATGTATAAAGGGATTTTATCGTTTCAGCTCTTATGAGTCAACAAAATAAAGGTTTAAAAGATGCATGGCTGGAAGGTGAAGGTCTTGTTGCATACAGAAAGAACTTGGAAAAAATGCTAGTCGAAAATGGTAAGGATGGTTTTTTATTAGTTGATTCAAAAATATTTTCAAGTACCTTTCAATAGAAGAATCTTTATGCAGAAATATTCTTTATATGTTTAAATAGAAAAATCTGTATAGAATTTTTTGCAGTTTTATAACTATTCCTATTTTTTTCTTAGGTATTCTTCCTGGGATAAGTACCCCATCATCTTTATTACAGAAATTCCAAAAAGGAAATGCTGACATACAAGGCCAAGAAGATTGTGGAGTAATTGTCGAACATATGAAAAAAATGATGGGCGGATGGTAAGATTGAACTTATATTAACTTAAACGTACATTTTGACATTTTAAACTTACATTGCTGTAGAGCGCAACAGAAAAATATTGATTGCATGATTTTAATTCTTAATACCTTTTTCCCTAGTATTGATACAGCTTTACTACCAGATCACTGCCAACCAGATAAACCCAATACCTGCAATACAACCTATCCATATAGAATGTTCAACGGAAGTTGCAACAATCTCCAACATCCAGATTGGGGAATGGCTTTGACAGCTTACAAAAGATTGATAAGACCAGATTATGCTGACGGTAAGCTATTAATTGTAAAAACTACAAAATAGCTGTCCGTATATGCGTATGGGCTCTGTTGTGTGTGTTGTTGTCTTCTATTAAAAAGTAAACCATCCTATAATCCGAAAGTAAACACTTTATGTATTTTTCAGGTGTTTCTCTACCTCGTATCTCTAAGTCAGGAGATGAGTTACCTGGTGCTAGGCATCTCAGTAATGAATTGTACACTCATCGTTCTAAACCAAGATGCAATAATACTATTCTGACTCTTTATTTTGGTTTGTTCATCGACCACGATATCATCAATCTTGGGAGTAAAACAGGTAAGAGTTTGATTTCATCCTACACGAATAAACAAATTACATGTGTCCCTGTTAGTTTTGCATGAAAATGTTCATACTTACAATGTAATTTTACTCTAGCTTTTGATTTAAATTTCTCCCGTAACCCGTTATTTATCATTTTTTCTTCTCTATCTTACTTGATCCTTGCGCCATAAAACAATAACCAAACCAAATCTTCTCCACTTAGGTAAGAACGGAGCGCCTATTTCCTGTTGCCATCCGGACATAGCTGAAAATCCAAGTCTCCTCCATCCTGAATGCATGGCGATTGGGGTCCCAAAAGATGATCCTTTCTATACCCCTTTGGGAGTAAAGTGTTTGGATTTCGTTCGTTCAGCTACCGTGCCTGGTGATTGCCCTGGTAAGTTAGTTCGTCATTTGTTCGGACCTTACTTTGAATTGAGACAAGGTGAGAAGATAGATAAATAGAAGAACAGCAAAGGATAGGACTCAAATTTGAAGGTTTAAATTACATTTAGCTATAAAGTTCTTACATGCCGCAAAATAAATTTATTTTCTTCCAACTTGAATTTATGAAGTAGTTTTAATTTTTTGTGACTGAGCAAAAATGTTTTGTATAGGTGAACGGGAACAATCAAATTTGGTGACGTCGTTCCTCGACGCTTCAGGAGTTTATGGATCGTTTGAGGACAAAAATGCATTCCTCAGATCTCATAAGGACGGTAAGTTTACTCTTTTACCAATCTCCGGAAAATTTCTGAAATATTATGGTTTTTATAAACATTTAGTGCTTTTTTTTTTCAAAAAATTTACACTCGCATTGAAATACATTTGTTATTGGTTTCTCTTTTTCAGGTCTGCTGAAAGTGTGTTACATCAATAAAACTGAAATGCTTCCACCAGCGCATCACATCAGTTATCGATGCGGATTACCCAACAAGGATCTCTTCTGTTTCAGAGCTGGTACTAAAGAATACCTTTCATATTTACCCTTAGGTTAAATTTTATTGGGCTGCTCGTCAATTCCAGACGTTGGATAAGAAAATAGTTTCCCTTAGAAAAAAAGTGTCAAAAATATGATTGTCTGAATTCAGTAATTTTAACACTATTTAATCAACTCAAGAAGTACCTAACTAAAAAAAATTACAAATCTTATGCATTTATTAGTGTAATAATGAACACTTTCCTACTCCATTACTGATGTTGACTTTTCGATTTTAACCGTTGGGGAAATTGGAAAAGAGATCTCAGGGGGTAACGCTAGATACCTTGGGGTATAATTATCAAGTTATCTCTGATGACCCTGAAAATATAATTTACCACTAAATAAACAAAAGTTCCTAAAAACATTAGGGGTATTGATGCCCCAATGACCCCCATCCGTAAATCCATCTATTCGACTTTAATAATCACCCTCCCTATATCATTGTCCAATCCAAAACTATATTTTCTTTTATGTACGCTGAACATGCATTATTTATAAGCATATTTGATTGCATAAAAAAAATCAATGCAAATTTCTCTTGGTTGCATACTGTAAATGCGTCTCTATAGTTTCTTAAATATCCAGCAGATGATAAACTTTTGTTTAATTTTTCAGGTGACATGAGAGTGAACGAGCAAGTGGAGCTGACGGCTATCCACACATTGTGGATGAGGGAGCACAACCGAATCGCCACTCGTTTACACTCCCTCAACCCTCAATGGAATGACGAGAGGCTTTTTCAAGAGTCTCGAAGGATTGTCATAGCTGAGCTACAACACATTGCTTACAACGAATTCTTGCCTGTTCTATTAGGTAAATATATCCCCTTCATGCACCTTCCAATGAATGACTCGTTTATTGCCACTTTTTTTCTCTGTTTTCTTAATTTTTAAACAAATATACTTATTTTCACAGGTGAGGAGGTAATAGAACAGAGTGGTCTGAAAATTGACCCCCAACGTGGATACGAAGGCTACAACCCAGAAGTGGATCCCAGCATTTTCAATGTGTTTGGAGCTGCAGCTTTCCGAGTCGGTCACAGCTTAATTGAAGTAAGTTTGGTTTCAGCAAAAAAGAAACTTTATAATTTCAACATATGCTTTTAAAAAAATCCCCCCTCAAAAATCTTGAATCCAGTTGGAAATATCTCTCTAATGTTTTTAGCTCATACAATTTTCAGTAAAAACATTTTTCACTAAGGGAGAATAGTGATTAAAATGTCCCATGTTAAGTACACAGAGACATTTAATTTTAATAGGAGACTTCACATAGCCCTCTATCTATATGGTAAAATCCAAATAGTTATTGGTATTGAATGAGGACCTTTTTATATGAATGACCTTCAATGTAAAGTCAACAATTTGATCAATTTGGCATCTTAACTGAAATTGTGTCGTGTTTTCCACCTTATTAGTGGGTTCAGAGTGTTTAAAATAGCAAATAAATTTGTAAAGCATTAAATAACGGCAATCTGAATCAATGGTATAACGGATTCCCAAATTTATCATAGGGTATGATCGATTTGATTGGACCCGGATACACATCCCAAAGACAGATTCCTCTTCACACGGTCTTTTTAAATCCCCACATCTTCTACGAAAAAGGGATGGACTTGCTTCTTAGAGGTCTGGTCAGAGAGCGAGCTGCAACTGTTGATAGCTACATCACAGACGAAGTAAGCACCGGAAAGTCATGAAAGATTAACTTAATTCACATTTCAAAAGTGATAAAAAGTTAATTAAGAAATCTTTCAGGTCCGAAATAGGCTGTTCCAACCTCATAATGGCCATTATGGTATGGATTTAGCTGCCATTGGTATTCAAAGAGGCAGAGACCATGGACTGCCTGGATACGCTCAGTGGAGAAAGTTTTGCAATCTGTCAGAAGTAAACACATGGGAAGATCTTTTTAAAGCTATGGATGCTGTGCATGTTCAGAGATTGCGAAAAGTCTACGAGTAAGTTTTTATTACTTCATAACTGATAAGTTCCACTCGAATCTTTGTCTTTTAAAAAAGGCTACCTCATTATAAATTTCTTTGTATACTTAAAAAAAACTATAACAAAGAAATCCATTCAGCTATGCCACCGCAGATAATCCATAAATCCTATCATATAATACAGACTTACAATGCTACAGGTTCTCTTTAAAGAATCCTGTTAACCCAGTATGGCTTGTCTCTGTAGTACGAAGTCTGTTTCAAAGTATTCGCAGTTTTTAAGTCATGCCTGAACAAATTAAAACCTTTTTCTTTTTTAGCTCCGTTGAAGACATTGATTTAGAGCCAGCTGCATTGTCTGAAAACCACATTCCTGAAGCGTTGGTGGGTCCAGTTCATGCTTGCCTCATATCCAGGCAGTTCCGACACACCAGGTTGGGAGATAGGTTTTGGTTTGAAGCACAGAACCAGCCAGGCTCTTTCAAACCAGGTAAGAAAAGAATTTTATGAAATGAAGAAGTAAAGCTTAATCTTATGGATGCATATTATGTTTTTTTTTTATTTAAACAGAAACATAAATTTAAATCAATTTCACAGGTCAACTCGAGGAGATTTATAAGTCTAGTATGGCTAGACTACTATGTGATAATTCAGACAACATGAAAGGAGTTCAGCGATTGGCACTAAAAGCAATATCAAAAGAGTAAGATTTCTCTTTTATTCCAACTCTATATTTACAAAAATATGAATAATTTTCAGAAATAATTAAATATACGTAATTTTTATTGTTAAAAATTACTAAATTTTGTTATTAAAAATTACTAAATTTTATTATTAGATACTTAATTCATAAATATAGATTCACAACTATAATTGTTACACATTTTAACATTAATTATTGTTAGTTTCGCAATACAAGTTTTATTCTTTAGAAATTAATCTGTTAATGTTGGCTTGAGATCCCATAATTAAAACAAGTCAGTATAGTACTTAATTTTTAAGTACTTTTATTTTAGTTTTTGATATCCTAATAAAGAGAAAAATATATCATATTAAGGACATATTCATGTAAATGAGATTTACATATTCTGTCATAGTCAAAACGTAGTAGTAGTCAAAAAGTAGCTTAATAAATAGTTACCTACCCTAGTACTTCAATATATAAATAGTAAAACTAAGGTTACATGGGTTGTTTTAAAACAATAGTTAAGTGCTATGCCCAATTAATCAAATTTTAGTTTTACAAAATATAATAACTTCACTTTCCTAAACATTCTATTTAATGTGTGTCTTTTCTTCAGAAATCCTGAGGTGAAATGCTCAGAGATCCCAGAGGTAGATTTGAAAGTGTGGACAGAATAAGACTAAGATATGACAAATATGAAAATCCCAGGGATTCACAAAGAATCAGTCAAACACTCCTGAAAGAGACAATTGTGTTCATCATCTTTTACTCATTCAGTCATTTTCAACGAAAAAAAAATGTCAGAACATGATATCATCATTATTCATTTGATGTCAGGGAAGGGGGATTTTTAAATGTGGTTCATTAATGTTTGTGGTTGTTTTAATTTTTATATTTTATGCTACATTTTGTTGTTCTTTCTAGGGTTTTGAATTGTTTAGTTGTTTTAATTTTTTCAATTGTTATCACTGTTAATGTATGTGGAATTTTGATTTTTTTTTCAAAAACTGAAAATATTTATTAGTTTTTCTTTGACATTCTGTCATAGTGTTATAACTAGGTGGACCCATAATTATGTGTCTGTATTCTATTTTAATTGCATTTAGGGTGATTCCAGGAGAGACTTTTCAAGTGACTTCATCATCATTTTATATGCTTGATGCATGATAAATTAAAGATGATGCATTTCAAATGCATCGTATTTTTATATGTTTTATAGTATGAATTAATAATTACAGACACTTTAAATGGGGGAGAGATGGACTTTTGAAATATAGGAGAGATATACCACTATAGTACTCACGGTTTTTCGAATTTGTTACATTAAATATTAATTAATAAATGTTTTAAAATTATCTTAGATAAAACTGTGCTTATGTGTATAAAGATAAACTAAAGATTTTATTAAAAGCCTGTAATAAACTCTATCAGTAAAAATATAAATTAAACTATATACATTTTAAGTAACTTGAAAATTTACAACTATTTCAAGACTTAAACGAGTTTAATGCATTATTAAGGCTCTTTTGATGCTTAAAACTATATAAATTAAAGTTAGTTTGTTTTGAAACTTTTCTACCTTAGTTTTTCTATCTCTCCTCACCTCGGTGGAAAATAATCGATACATTAAAAGTAACTTTTTGTGGCAAATGAACCGTTTTGACTGTTTATTTTTATTATTTGTTTATTGGAAGTTTACTAGGAAGCGAAGCTTTAACAAAAAAGTGAGCTACCTCTCCCGAAATCACCCTATTTATAGTAGGTTCCACTAAAATTTAGAAGTTTTCTTTTGAATCTTTATATGAGAATATTCTAAAAATGTGTTCAATGTGAATGAATATCCTACATGTTTCACGAATCTATAATTAGTTGCCATGATTTTTAAATAAATTTTCTATTTTAAAAGATCTTGTGTATTTTGTTTACTGAAAAATATTAACTTTTGTTAGAAAACTCTTTTTAAAATATTACTAAGATTAAGATAATTGAATTTTTACTTTTCATGAACATTTAAAGTGGAACAATATCAGAGTAATACAATTACCAAAAACAAATCAATACTCAGAGTATTAAGACCTAAAAAAACTTTTTTTATATATAAGAGATTCCAAAATTTATTGCGAAATATTCTATGAGTGGTTAACAGCTTATGGAGATTCTGAATCGAATTGGAGAAGAGGTCTCAAACGATGATCTCAAGTGCTCTAGTGTGTAGAGAAAAATTTACAGTTGCAATGTAAGAAATGCTGTCGCAAACGCATGGAATTAAAAATAAAATTAGATAGTGACGAACTTGTAAAATTCAGTTGAGCTAAGCATAGATATTATTGAAAATGCCCTTTTAAAGAAATTGGAAATTAGGATTTTTGTTAAACGAAGGTAAATTTTGTTGCATTATTGCACTGTTGCATTTTTAATATGAAATGAAGACGCCCTCTAAACAGTGGCGTATATAGAAATTTATTTCGGGAGGGGCCCAAAATTACTCCCCAGCCCCTCCCCCACATATTTAATAGGTCCAATGTAGCTTTTTAGGTGATAACTTAGGTTCTATAAACTTAATACAGGAAAAGTTGTTAGTAATAAAAATACAAGTACCAAAGGGGGGGTCTGGGGGTCCTCCCCCAGAAAATTTTTGGAAGTTTGACTAAAAAAACCAGTTTTTTAGCTAGTTTTTGTACACTAAGTCCGAATTTTGGATGTACATTTTTATGAACTTAATATTTAAAGTAATTAAAATAGAGTTCTAAGTACAAAAGGGGATCTGGGGTCCTTCTCCAGAAAGGTTTGGAACTTTACCTCTAAAAACAGGGTTTTATCTTGTTTTTGGAACACTTAGTCCGAATTTTGGATATACAGTAAACTCCCGTCAGTACGCCGTTCAAGGGGATTTGTGAAAACGTCGTTATAAGCGGGACGACGCTATATGCGGAATTCCATAAAACATAGTTTCGGCGATATACTTAAAACCTGTAATACGTAATCTTACCTAGAAACCTTTTTAAGCAGGATTTTATCACTAAAATAGAAACGAAAGGACCATGTCTAGAACAAACAATCTTACCTTTACACCTTTTATTGGTATATATCTACAATCTTTACACTTTGTACACACCGCAATCTCGTATTTTTAATTTTCTATCTGATTAAAAAATTTTCCAGAAGGAGTTGCTTCTGTTTTTCTTTTCCATAATTCTGAACTTACGCAACAGTGGACTGAACACTGAGCTATGGAATGCGGAAGTCGAATTGGAGGATCGAGAGGGGGAGAATTTCCAAGAAATTCAGGGATGGTTCTGATTTGTCTCAGGACAACCCACGTGTGCCCTGCAAAACACTGGTCATCCTTGTTTTTGAGGGCGACATGGGGGGCCATTCGGAGAAAAAGGGGAGGGAAAAAACAGTTCTACCATATTGTTCTCTCGCGTTTTCAACGTTTCTGTAGCTCATACATTATTTGAAAGGGACTCGACGACGCAATAACCGGGATTTTTCTTCGGGGGACTGGAGAAAAACGTCGATATATGCGGGAAGTCGTAATAAGCGGGGGCGCTATAAGCGGATAGTTTTTAATGATAAAAGGCCTATTGGTACCAGGGACCGGAGAAAAACGTCGTAATATGCGGGACGTCGCACTAAGCGGGGGCGTACTAACGAGAGTTTACTATATTTTTTGGCTGGATTTTGATTTTGATGAACTTATTATAATGAAGTTGTTAATAATAAAATTCCAAGTACAAAAGGGGGGCTTGGGGGTCCTCCCCCAGAAAATTTTTTGAAATTTGACCCTAAAATACAGTGTTTTAACTTGTTTTGGTACACCTAGTCCAAATTTCGGGGGGGGCAGGGCCCCTCGCCCCCCCTTATATACGCCACTGCCTCTAAAGGATGACAAAATAACATAGAATTTAGAATATGTTAAGACCTGAATGCTATGCCTCAGATGCCCCTCAATATTTTTAAACTAACTTTTCGTTTTCCAGAGTATCTGTCAGACATGATATCCTAAATCCATTCTTATGAAAACAAAAAAAATATGTAATAATAATTATCTAAATAAATTTTTATTTCTCTGGAATAGGATTTAAGGAGTGCGGAATTCATTTAGTTTTTTTTAAAGTATTAAAAGAATTAGGAGTTTAAAAATATGAAATATTTTTTACAAAAAAAAAATTGGAAGGGATATTGTGTTATAAAATAATTGAAAACAACGTTTTTATTTGAACAATTTTAAAAGAAAACAGCATACAATTGTTTCGGGGGTCAACAGGACCCCCTTCGTCAGAGCTAAAAAAGAGTTGTGTTGCCTTTTTGGTCAAAAGAGGATTTTTTGAGTTTCAGTGGGGATACACCCCAAGCTACGGGCCTGCCCCTCCCCCCAATATGTTTCTGAAGTCGGCGCCCCTGTTAAGGATCATCTTCTTTTCTATAAGTTATGTTTTCCTGTAGATGAAAGAAGGGTAAAATTACGCACAAAAATGATTTGGGGATATGAAATCAGAAAACCAGGCCTCAAATCCTCAAAAAATTGCTTCACTGTTCATTGCCTTACTTTAATCAAAGTACAAGAGATGAAAGTTCTATATTTGAAAAAAAATATGATGAAAATCACAAAGAAAATAATAATATTAAATGCTTTTGCCTATGCGTATTTTTACCATGAGTAAGCGCCACTCCTTATATAGCAGGACCCGGACTTTTAGTTCGGGGGGAGGAGGAGGGGACTCAACATTATTTCTGAGGTATCTCCTATGAGTACTTTAAATTTTAATTTAGACCACTCAGTATTTTCATTTTAGTGTAGATCTCGGCTATTTTCAGCTAAAACTTTTTGTAGTATGGCAACGCTACACATATACAGGGTGTTTCAGATAAATGTTTCAGAACTTCAAGGAGGGGTTAGGGCACTCTTAGACGACTCAAAATCACACAGAAAAGGGGGATCGGAAATGCACCCTTAACAACTTAGGGGGTTTTAAAAGTGGGCAGTGGAAATTGACACGTAACCTATTAAAATCGCATTAAAACCAGCAAACTCGTTTGAAATTTTCGAAATTACGATTAGTTTGGTTAAACATTTACTGAAATTTCAGCTCTTAAATTTGTTTTTATGTAATAATTACAGGAATCAAACGATTTTGCTGGTTTTAATCCAATCTTAAAAGGTTCCGTGTCAATTTCCACTGAAAATTATACAACATCCTATGCCCACTTTTAAAAACTCCTAGGTCGTTAGGGGCGCATTTGAGTCGTCTGAGTCGTAACTGAGTCGTCTAGGTGTGCCCTACCCCTCCTAGAAATTCTGAAACATTTATATGAAATACCCTCCTTACAACCAGAGCTCATAGTCTAGCTATTTTTTTTAAAGTCAACAATTTGAGATACTATAGATTAAAAACTGATTTCATCCATCAAAAGTACCTAAGGAGAGCATTGTACCTTTTGACCTATCTAACTACCTCGAGTTACTACAAAAAAATCACTATACTGACTTTTATTACATTGATATTTTCATAGGCGTAACGAGGGGGGGTGATTAGGGATGTAACCCCCTCCATTACATCGACGGAAACATGAAAAACTGAAAAAAAATTCCTTTACAAGAAAGGTGGTTCACAAGGAACCGTTCTTTTAGGTAACCCAAAGGCCCTCCTCAAAATGAATTTAAACATTACCTTGAGAGACAAATTTTTTTAAAAATTTCTGGGGGAGAACCCCAAAACCCCCAAAACCCCCCTCTAAAATGTCTAAGTCTGTTATTCTGTATTTTTCCCTTGAAAGTTTAGCCTCTTGGATGAAGTTTTCCCTTCGGAAGTTTTGCGAAACAAAAATTGTTTATGTTATACCTATATTATGAAATATTTTTAAAGGGAGTAATATGTTGGAGTTGGAGTGGTTGACTGGTCGGAGTAACACCATGGGCGCAAGTTTACTACAGCTGATGATTGGCGAGATTTGGCTTTTTAACGGCACATTTGGCTTTTTAACGGCACTTTTAACATTGTAATTAGGGTTGTTTTTATCGCTAAAAATTGGCGCATCAGCAGTTCTAAACTTGCGCCCCACCCCCATAAATCAACTCTAGTTACGCAACTGTTCATAGGATCCCCAAGTTAACTACTTGAGAAAGCTGTATTTTCAAGAACTTTAATTCATAGAAAAAAATATCTAAATTTAGATGCGTCAGGAATGGTGATCCTTCAAATCCTTTCCTTTCAAAGTTTACAGAACAAAAAGATATATTTTAACAGAGGATGTTTTGGGTTGTTAAGATATTGATGGTATAAAGGGTTTTAAAAAATGTTTATAGTCTTTCAAACTATCCTAATTTTTAAAATTTTATTATACCTTCTAAAAACCTTAAATCTAACACCTCTTATAAGTCTAAAATTGATCTCATTAGTGAAAAAATAATTCTGATCTGATAATAGTGCCGTTTACATGAGCCAATTACCCGGGTAAAAGGCGGCTCTTACTCCTCTTTTCTACCCGGCATTCCCTACGAAGGGAAAAAGATAGGAAAAAGCCGGGTAGGATTCAATCCTAGTCAATTG
Source organism: Tetragnatha montana (assembly GCA_963680715.1). Lineage (NCBI taxonomy): Eukaryota > Metazoa > Arthropoda > Arachnida > Araneae > Tetragnathidae > Tetragnatha > Tetragnatha montana. The sequence continues at coordinate 37,555,424 of OY796675.1, forward strand.
CCGGGTAGTACCCTCCTTTCCCATGATGCATTTCGTGTCCCATCCCACACTACCTTGCGTGTTGTGTAGTCCGCCATTTAATTGTTTGTGTGTGCTCTGTTGATTGTTTTGATATAATTTGTAATGGACATCAATAACGTGGAAAGTAGCAAATGCAGTTGGAAATGTGAAGATAATACGTTAAGTTTAATAAACATCCATTTAATTTTTAAGACAAGCACAACTTACAAACATGAAAAACGGAAATCAAAACAATAAACATTGATGGAATTGAAACAATGTTGCCAACACAATTTTGTATAATTGTATAAGTGTTACTAGTAAATAAACAAAATATTCAACAAATAATACAAGATTACTTTCATACATCTTCGCAGGTCTTCGGTAAGCAAATCTGCTATCATCCGTTGATTTTTTTTGCATATATCGCCAACGCTCTTTTAAAATTCCTTTTGATGCTTCTAATGAGCTATTTGTAAACAAACTTGGAAACCATGGAAACAGGCAGATCACTTTTCTTACCACGTGACCGAGAAAAAGCCGGGTAAGATCATGTCTCATGTAAACGCCTTCAAATTTCGTTACCCGGGTAGAGTTGGAAATTCCCTTCAACCCACTTTTTACCCGGGTAGCATTTTCCCCATGTAAACGGCACTAATAGCATAATAAAATGACCCAAAAAAAGTTTAATGTTATTTCTAACTAATGGGGAAAGTTGGAACTTTTTTTCGTGAGAATAAACGAACGCGCCCACAATGGATTTTAAATTTTGTGGGAGAGGGGGTTCGGGGGTCCTCCAGAAAAATTTTAGGTTGTTACCTAAAGCTATTGTTTTGGCGGAGTCTCTTGTGCAAATATTTTCGCTCTGAAAAATGTTGCCACCGGATGTTAATTTAGATTTTTTTTTTATCTAACACTTTTGATTTCTCACGTGGCATCGAGAGTAATATTTACAATTTCATTTTGCGGGAATTATGTTTACTTATATGCAAAGTCTGTAAAAGAACTCGTATCCCAGTGTTTTATAATATCTTTTTAAAATGTGGTTCGAAAATCAGGTAAGCTCTTGATGTAGCAAATATGTCTTCTGTGGCATACTTTCTTCACCAAATTTACTGGTAAAAAATTATATTTTCCTTTGTTCATTGTTGAGTGTTCTTTATAGATTTTATTCCCGAGGACTGTAAAAGGCTTTGCTTGTGACGTGCTTATTCAACAGAGCTATCTTTGTGCTTTGTTTTTCATCTTGAGATTGATATCATGGAACCCATTTTCTGCAGTATTAGGTATGGGTGCATTATTCCTTGCTAGTAAATCTTTGATTTATTATTGATTCATCTTCCAGCTGAATTGTGTTAAAAAGAACCCTTTTTTCTCAATAGATTGGTTTCTATGTTTATTTCATTGGAAGACTTTATTTTATCAACTTATTGCTTCCTTTTGCACAGTTTCATTTGGCATTTTGAATGAACGTTTTTATACAGGTAAGTATTCAAAAAATTCTATATTTTTTTGCACAGAAATGCATATTTAAATATCTTTATGGTTCAATCAATAAATTTTTCTCTATTTCAGTTGAAAAGCGCATATCCTTGAATCGGTTTGAAAAAATATGCCATGTGTTTAGTCCAAGAGTAATTCAGCATTTTCTTTTGTCCTCACTCTTGGGTACTTTGATTAGCTACAGCTGCTTGGGTCTCTTTCAGTCCTTTGACCCTGAGAAGAAGTCCATTCTTGGTTCCTTGTAAGTTAACCACTATTTACTAAGAAGACAGACTTACCGTAAAATCAGTGGCAGATCCACGGGGAAGGCAATTTTGGTGATCACCCCTTACAGATGAAAGCCCCACTGAGTGTGGAATACCAATACCCAGATATTGTCTGTCTTTCCTCACTAGGCGGATAGTGTAACCCCCAAACAAGCGCGGCCATTATTCACTCCCTAGGGTTGGGGAGGTATAGAGCGAAAGCCAAACTGGTAATAACCGGTAACTGGTAATAACTGGTGGCCTGCCAATAACTACCCCATCTCTCTTCCTTCTTCTTGGAAGAAGGTGCTTAAGTAGCCAAGCTCGTTACCAAAATCTCCCGAAGCCCTATTCAAACTTAGATTTCCCTGTTCTCAATCACCTAGTGAAGAAAGACAGGCATTATAAGGTCCAAAATGCATTATTAAAATGAAACTACCCTCGAAAGGAAAATTTTAATTTCTTTAGGGCTCCCACACTCCCAATTTTGGTAGAAACTACCAAATTTTATATTCAGTGCACTAAGATTTAAAACATTTCTGCATGGGTGTATCCTTGAAATTTGGACTAAGACGATAAAAATGACTTTAAATCCTCTTTAAAGGGACAAATTTCCTAAATTGTATGGAAGTGGAACCCCATTTCTACATCCCTCCACAAAAATTTCTATATACACTACTGCATTTCTGTAAGCATTCTAAATGATACATTTAACTTTTAATGCAAGCTTGAGGGGTGTTGTAAAAATGTTTGTGAGTTAACCACCCCACCAAAAAAAAAAGTATAGTTACTGAATAAATGTAGGACAGAATTACCCCTCCCAAATCGAGTCTCTGGATCCTCCATTGTGTAAAATGTAATAACTTCAGCCCAAGTGGGTTTTTCATATAAAAGTGGTTTTAACTAAAACAAATTTCACAAGGTCAGTGGTTTATATTATTTTTAACACGTTTAACTGTATAATATAAAATTTTTCAAAGTGTGGATTTAAGTTATAAATATTTTTTTTCAAATTTTGTGCCAGTTATTTTGAATTGGGGTAATTTTCGCATTCACATTAGTTCACTTTTTCGTTAAACTCAATGATTATTTCATCAGACACCATTGGGCCAAAGTTACCCTAATGTAATAAAAATTCATTAATATACTAAGGTACGTCGAACCGCACTTATTTCAGCAGACCAAATCGTAATAGTGCGGAAAACTTGCCTACCCATAACAGTAACTCGTGTGTGAAATTTTAGCCCTATCAAATAATATCTTCTGTTCTGAACCTCGGCCTAAAGATTTGACTTTTTACCAAAAAATTGCTATTTTGCCGTATTTCTTACCGTTCCGTGACCTCCTGATGAACATAATTTTTTCAGGTGGTGTGGTAGGGGTCTAGGGGGACTTTTCCGTGAACCCCACCCTCATACCCCCCTTTCCCCCTACGCGGGCTGGGGTTTTGTGGGCGGGCACGCTGCTCAAAATGTTGGCTTTCCCTCCAAACTCCAGTCCTGCGCCCGCCTTCGTTCCCCGTTTTCTGCATCAAAACCTCACGTAAACCAATTATTTTCATAAAAGTGACCCAGAACCCACTGTTGAGAGGTATCTTTCCATCAGGATCCATGGATTTATAATTATTTTTTAAAATTTTCATTTACCTTAATACCTTTTTCACAAACTAGCATTTTTATTACAATCTGTTTTTTTACGGCATGTCTGTTGGTTAAATAACTCTGTTACAACTGTTAATAATAATAAATAATAATAATAATAAACTCTGTTACAACTGTTCAAACCTGCCATTGGAAAAAACTTATTTACCAACTGGAATAGCCAGGAGGATGTCTATGGTAGATGCATTGCGTCTAACTAGTGCTGTTATAAGCAGTCAGATTTTGTCAGTATTCTCCTTCCTTGATTTAAGATTGATTCCTATTCTTATTATAACATAAATATTATTTTACATATAAATGTGCCATGGATGGAGGAAAGAGTATAAAACCCCCCTGAAAATTGTGGAATGTGATTTGTGAAACGACCATTCCTTTAAAAACTAATCATATAAATTTGAGAGATATCATTCTATTCTCTGTTTAGCTCAAGCATAGTGCCCCCCTTATATCCGTCAAAATATAGGGTATGGGGACAATAGCACACTTAGGAAGTAGGTAAATTAGTACATGATCACACACCAGATGAAATTTCAGAGTGTTATCTCGATCACTAAATGTGGATTAGCAAAAGAGAAAAGAGGTAAAATCAACAAACATATTTTCATTAATTACCATATCTCACCTGTACCTCAACCCGACGGAGGTTCTGGGCTCTTTCCTGTCTATGCCATGTACTTGCTCCTTACTGTATACTTTCCACTATAGTTCAATATCATACTTCAAAAGTTTATCAAAGATGGTTCGCGGCATCTCTTTGATGTTGTCATACGTACCTGATATTTACCTGTTCAGTATCGTGAAATATTTGACAAATGCATTAAAATGCCATTTTTGCATTACCAGAAAACATCTTGCTAGGCATAACGACTTATGAGAGGAAATTTGTTAGAAAAAACGACCTTAATAAGATTTTCTTGGCAAGAGAACAAGCAATTGGTTGCAAGTGTTCACAACTTAGGCATCATAATGTTCTTACTACATTAGCTCACACAAAATATTTGTCGAGTGGGAGTTCTCGAAGTTCCCACCACACACCGTTACAGTGGAGAAAAGGGTACAGTTAGTTACTAGAGCTTCCAGAAAGGTGTGTGGTTCCAGGGGCTTAGTGAAAGGGGGTTATATCCTTCGATAATCAGAATTTTCCTTTTTTTAAAATAGAAAACACTGAAGTTACTTTAAATTCCCCCGAAATTACACTATTCCCCTCCAGATTTTTTTTCTGGCTATGCCACTGAGTGGTGCCTCTTGCTCGGAACGACTTCGTCAGATACTCTCTTAAATCAAGAAAAGAGCTGCCTCAGACAAAATCAGACTGTATAACAGCACTAATTAGACGCAAATCATCCACCATAGACATCCTCCTGGAAATTTTAGTTTGTAAAAAAAGTATAGATTGTAATAAAAATGCTTGTTTTGTGAAAAAGGAGTTATAAATAAAAATTTTAAAAAATAATTATAAATCCATGGATCCTGACGGAAAGATACCTCTCAACAGTGGGTTCTGGGTCACTTTTATGAAAATAATTGGTTTACGTGAGGTTTTAATGTAGAAAACTGGCAACGAAGGCGGGCGCAGGGCTGGAGTTTGGAGGGAAAGCCAACATTTTGAGCAGCGCGCCCGCCCACAAAACCCCAGCTCACGTAGGGGGGAAGGGGGGTAGGAGGATGGGGTTCACGGGAAAAGTCCCCCTAGACCCCTACCACACCACCTGAAAAAATTCTGTTCATCAGGAGGTCACGGAACGGTAAGAAATACGGCAAAATAGCAATTTTTTTGTAAAAAGTCAAAACTTTAGGCCGAGGTTCAGAACAGAAGATATTATTTGATAGGGCTAAAATTTCACACACGAGTTACTGTTATGGGTAGGCAAGTTTTCCGCACTATTACGATTTGGTCCGCTGAAATAAGTGCGGTTCGACGTACCTTATTAATATACTCAAAATACTATATGAAACACAACAAAATAATGATATTGAAAATAGTAAGAAGACTTTATAATTGATTGAAAAATATCACTTTGCAGTTTTGAATCATGTTCTTATTGCCTTTCTAAAGAAAAGTTGTAAGGTTAACAAAAATTAATATTTTGATACTCCCTTAGTTGGAAATTTCGAAATGATTGTATTTTAAAAATTTAAAGACAAGACACTACTTGACAAAAATTCTACCTGTTCGCCCTAGCATTGAATGAGTGGTAATCACATTCGTTTATATAGATACAGAATGCAGAATCTCTTTCCGAGGGTTGGACCAAAGTTACCCCATTTTAAGGTATCACAATATAGAACTGTAGATTAAGATTAGCTAGCGCAAGCTCCAGGATTTATGATGAATGGCCGAAATTTATCTGGTATCAAAACAAAAAAACATAATATCTCATTTTAGCAGTGTTGCTTTTAATTTTTGCTATATTTTATGTGTAATTTATATAACGTTGCTGTTAAAAGTCCGATTGGCCATATTTGCTCTCTGCTAATCCTTAAGTTCCAAAACAGCTTTGAAGCTAGAATTACAAGTTTCTGTTGTTTTCTTTGTCTATGGATCAGCAAAGTAATACTTTTGCTCCACATCAAAATAGATTAAACTCAGAGAGTATCTTTTGAGTAAAAGAACTATAAAACCTCTCTCGAGCGACCACCTTCTGAACCTAGAAAAATCAGTCGTTAGAGGGGTGGTCGCTCAGAAGGGGTAAACTTAACTCAGATGGAGATTGCATTACAACTGAAACAAAAGATTTTTCTAACTATTGTAGGTAAAAAAGCTCAAAAACAATTGATTCCCATGTGTTATATTATACAAAACATACATTAAGATTAATTTATATTAACAGAAGAAAAATATCTGTGTTTCACTAGTTTTTGTCATAACTGCTGCTCTACAATTAGAAACACCCTCCCCTTATACATGTTTTAGGTTCTGAGTAATTGCCTAACCAACTAAAACTATCTCTCTCTGGATGACAAACTTTTTCAATACATACCAAACAAAGTTCAGTTTACTTGTTGGTCACCCTAGTAGGAAGTGAGTAGGAGTGAAATCCCCCTAGTAGGAGTGAAATCTTCAACATTTACACCTTTTCTTTGAGATTATGAGCTGTTCCAGGATAAAAATATAACCTATAAATATGTATTATCCATCAAAAAAAGTTCAAAGTGTTTTACAAGAAAAGTTTATGATTCAGCCCTTTCTTTGTCATATTCGTGTCCACCCCATTGAATCTCTCTATTCTTGGTGAACGGTTTCCAGAGAAAAACCTTTTAATTACTGATCCGAATGACACATTTCTGGTATCAAAATATCCAGGTTCTTTCGAGGCTGTGCATAAAGCTGTTCGATTTTTTAAAAAAATTCTCAATTTTAAAATATTTCCATTTTTTAAGATTACGGATAAGGTTGCAGTTACAAAGCAAGTACTGTCAAACAATTTATTATGCAACCAATGACAACGACCAATTGACGCAATATTGTATGATGAAACAAATTTTTTTCACATTTTAAAAAATACTTTCTAAATTAAATATCATTCAAAGACTGATAAAAGTATTCAAAAACTTACAGATATGCTATTTCATACTAAACCTTTACACATTTTGTCTGAAATTTATAATTTTTACTCTGATAATCGAATTTAATTGTAAACATTGAGTGTCATGTAGGTTTTGTCTCTTATTATTTTCAATGGTATTGTTTAATAAGTCTGGGTTGAAAAAATATGAATGATAAAACACTAGGTATAACGAGTTACTAGGTCGTACAATATTGAATTTAAAAGATTCATTGGTGTTTATTTTTCAGAATTTTGATTAATAATAGACGTGATGGATATTATATTTTTTTAAGGAAAACATTTTGATTAAATTATTGATTAGTTAGAGTTAATAAATATTAAAACTTTAAAGGGAGTGTTATTTATGGAGTTGACCTGTGACGGGGTATGTTTGGAAAGTTGGTTGACGTTTCTTCTGCTAATTTTTGTAATAACATACCTGCCAACTTTTACGGATTGTCTGTAAAATTTACGGATTTCTGTCTAGTTTTACGGTAGTACGGATGGATCACAAAATTTTCCGGATTTTGCATTTTCATGAAAATGTAAAACATTCACAACCTAAACAATTTTCCCTAATTAATATCTTTTTACTTCAAAACCATCTCCTAATCCCTGCTCTTACGATTTTATCAATTTTGATTCTTTTATGGAGTGAAATTTAAGTTTTTTTACAAATCTTTTTCGGATTCGTCCGCGCGCTCACCCGATAAGTTTGCTTCCCCCGTGTTCCGATCGCAATGCAGAAAAAATAACTTTACCGAGATCGGACCTGTGGTTCATCATCGCGTCTCCCTCAATTAGTATTCAGGCTTGTTAACGCGGAAAAGTTTCTCCTCGCTTTCTAATCGTAGCAACTCAAGCTTATTTAAATTCATCTTTATCACATGCTACTGAAAATGTTGATGGAAATTTAGAAAAAATTTTATAAAAGCTATAATCATAACATTTTATCTGAAATTGATTCCAAACAGAAATTTAAATCAAAGGGTTTGGGAATAAGGGTACAAGATACTTATAAATTTAAGCAATTTATAAATTAAGCTTATAAATTAATAAATTTCACAGTTTTCTTCAATTATGTGAAAATTTTAAATACTTAATAAAAATAATTTAGGTAATAATGCATCAATCTGTAATCTACCTTTTTTTTGTTTGAAGCAATTCAAATTGTAGTTTTGTAATGTTATGCAAAAAGTTTTACTGATGCAAGTTTTCAAAAGTTGGCAGGTATGTAATAATAAAATTTTACAAAGTGAGTTAAGTTCAGTGAGCTGGGTTTGTGAGGATTGTAAAGCAAACCAAAAAATCCTGCATAAGCAGTTTACGGGGGTTGGTGAGCGATAGCGAACAGGGGGCAATAGCTCCCTAGTTAATTAAAAATATATTATTTCAGTTCTAGAAGCTTCACTTTTAAAAAAATTGCTGCCTAGTGAAGTGGCATTTTTTTTTTCAGTATGTTTGGCTTTGGTTAGAAGTTTCCATGGCTGAAGCCTGGTCATTAATTTGACCTTTTCTTTCAATTTAATTGTATTCGTTTACATTTAGCATGCTCTATTTGGGATTAGATGCATATTTAATATGATTTTCTGGATTTAGATGATAATCAAGGTGATATTACTGTAATTTTTTAAATATTCACTTTAATACCAGATTTTCATATTTAGTTGCTATCACCTTTGATCACTGTGTTGTATATTTTCTGATAGTAATAAACAATAAGAGGTATTGGGGATAATGTCCACAGATCACCACCTATAAGCTCAGAAATACCTATAATAAATGTTAAATAGGTAAAAAGTTTAGTAACAAACCTACTATATTGTTCTATTTTTAATTCATTGTGTTTCTGTAATTAAAGTTTTAACATTCATTCCTCAAAATTCACCTTTAATATTGAGGTGATTTTAATTTAAATACTTTTGTTTTCAGTTTAATATTGGAAGATAATTTTGAATGGTTATTTGCTATTGAGCATGGCTTCTATACAGGTTTTATGTTTAGCTTAAAGTACTTCATCTGTAACTTGTACATTGTAAAGCTTTCTCTAATTCAGGTGAGTGCTTTTCTTTTTATCTATAACTATGTAAGTACAAATTATGATCATTATTATAGTTATTTTGAACTTTGGCAAATTTTCTGTCCCTGTTTTTTACTGAATCATGATAATGATATACAAAATAGTATTTTGTATTTGTATTTTGAAAATACCAATTTTAAAAATTTCAAGTAAAATTTACTGAGTAAAAAACATTATGTTTAAAGTTTTACTAAGTTTATTGTACACAATATTTATTTTTTATTATTTTTGTTAAACTAGCAAAATCATTATCAATGAGGCAGTATGATTTTATTGTTGAATGCACAATACAGTTATTTATTATGCTCTAAACTATTATTTTTAATAGGAACCTAAAGTTTTGATAATAAGGCAACAACTCAAAGAACTCGTGAAAGATTCAGTATTTTGTGTTTTAAAATCTCTACCTTGGTTTTATTTTATGTTTCTGATGATTGGTAAGTCAAATTTTAGCTCTTCAATTTAATAATTTTGATTATAAACTTATTTATCAATACCTGTCATTTGCAATATTTAAATTAAAGAAACTGAATTAAGTTTACCTATTAATCAAAAACAGAAAGATATCATGATAATAACATTCAAGCAAATGTTAAAATGTCCTCTAAATGACACAGATTATCACAGTTATCTTTTGTCTCATTCTAGTTGCCTTCAGAGAGGTAAACTATATTTAAATGATATGTCTTCTTTTTTACATAGGGTTTCAAAAACAGATATTTTAAAATAAACTTGAAGTAAGGTAGTGGCATATGGGAAAGATTTCTCATTTGTGTTTTTAAACATTTTATGATTTGTGTATTTTTAGAGCCCTTAAGGATAAAAATATTATTGTCCTTTAACTTTCTGAGTGAAAGTGAAAGTTGGTTGAATATCCTGTACAGTATGCTGAATCTCAAGCTGTTCCTAGCTACATTCCTTTCTGGTGCTGTTATATTCCTTAACTGGAGTTTATTCCTTTGTATATTCAATGCTTTCATAGCAGAGGTAGGTTACCCCTGGTATTAAATTAATAAAACTTTAATTCAATTAAAATATACATAGTTTTTAGTAACCTAAATAACCTAGTTGTTAAACAGTTATATACTGTGAATTGAGAATTTTTTTTTTTATTTTAGAGACACATTTTTCCTATTGAAATGCCTGTGAAGACTGAAAAAGATAAAAGTTTATCTGTTACTTTATTAAATGCACAATCTGAAATATTAAAGGTTTGTTGGGTTTAATATTTCATTTTATAGTAATAATTTTAGGTTTATATGATTTTACATATTTAAAAAAAATATTTTTTAGCATTTGGCTGTATTGGATTTACGACTTCTCTCACAGCATGATATACCAAGGAGAAAGGAAATTTTTACGATTAGTCACCCTGGTAATAAAATAAATAGGTTTTTAATGTATAGCAACAATAACTGTGGTCCAAAACATTAATTAAGTTCATTTTTGTTTTCTAAATAATTTAAAATTAATTAATTTAAAAAGTTTTTAAGAAATTAATTTAATTTAATAAATTTTAAATTAATTAAAAAATATTTAATATATTATACAAACTGCTGCCTTGGTTATTTTCTAAAAAATGTGTTTAACTGTTTACAAACATGTGTTAAAAAACATGTTAGAGTTCTGTCTAAAACAATCCTCTGAAAGGGCCTTATTTTAATTTTTAGGGAAATTTTTAAAGTTTTACATATTTTGTAATATATGGTTTTATTTCTTAATTAGTAAGTTTCTTTTATTCAAATAGGTGGACATGCTCATCAATGGAAAGCTCTCTCTAACTACTGTATTGCATCATTGAAAGATTTTGTGACTAGACTGCAACAATATTCCCTTGAAAGTGCAGCTAAAGAATCCCAAACTGGATTTGTTAAAGGTAGAGGGATTTAGCTTTATTTGAACCCCTGAGAAATTGCTAGTTTATGCCACAGCTTTAGCTATCCTTAAGATCCTGTACCTGTGGTATATAAGTCTCACACCCATGTTAACTTTGTAACTATCATTTTCTATGGCCCATTCAGATTACTGAATTCTTGATACAGCCAGTGGGGTACTGAAATTTCATCTAGAGTTGATGAAATATAGGAAATTAATATCTCAGCAAACTTATGTTTTACAAAAAACTATTATATTATAAAAGTATTAGATAGAAGTTCTAAAAAACAATAGTTTTTCACTGGGCATGTTGTTTTTCAGGTCATAATTGTACTATGAATGAGTTCAAAATAACACAAAGAGAATCTAGTCAAGAAAAGCCAAAATATTCTGAAAGTGTGAGTATGCCTTTGCTACCTTAAGTTAAATGTGAAAGCATTATTAGGTTTTACATACATATGCTTTTTTTCAGTTGTGTGGATATGTTCGTGAATGGCCAACTGTTGCATACTTTTTAGATGAGCTTCCAACTGCAAAAATTCAACAAATTTTATCAGTTTCTCAGCCTCTTGTATGGATGATTGAAGGTTAGTTTTTCATATTTGTATCTAAACTAAATAGCTTTTAGACTTTTTTCATATTTAAAGGAAAAACTTCTTACAGCTCTTGGATTTTTGGTGTCTGCTTCATACACTGAGGACAAATACGGAGTGATTCAACAAACTCTACCAGAAATCATTTGTCTTTTATTAGACATCAAAATGGTATGTGAATATTTTAAAATAATAATTTTAGGAGATAAAAGGCTTTTGAAAATACAATGCAAATTAGTTAAAATTTTCTCTTTGAATTCCAAAATTTTAATTTTTTTTGCACACAAAAAAAATTCATACACATTAAAAGAATACAATAAAATGAAAACTTATAAGAAAAAGAGACATTTTAAATGAATATCCTAAGTTTTTTCTTTTTCGTATGTTAAAAAAAGCCTTGAAGTTTTAAAATCAACAAAATATTTTTTGAACATATATAGACTTCAATCTTAAAATATATTCTTTGACAAAAATTATCCTGTTCAACCTACAGCTACATAAGTGAAGTATATCCTTAACTTTATCCATTTTCAGTTTAGACACAGTTATGAAATGTGTCGTTAAAAAATTTGAAGGAAAGAAAATGCTAGGGAAGCAGTTTTTAATTATAAAACATGAGATGGTTAATTACTTATTAATGTTGTTTTTAGTTTTTCTATTTCTGTGTATCTAAAAAATGATAAAAAAGGCCCATAGTTGAAAATAAGCAATCAATAAGCATTGTCCATTTTTTAAGTTATTTTCTAGATTCATATTAAGTTCTTTTAATGAGCATAAATGTCAATTGTATTAGTTATAAAATACTTATTTCATTATAAAATATATTACTTATAAAAAAATACATTTTTTTTTTCAAATGACTTTGAAAGAAATGAAAGGTTAGATGTTTAAAATTTAGTTTAGTTGATAACTGTTAAAAGTTGAGCTGTTTATGCCCTAAATTCTTTTTTGTTTAACAACCTCACTTGATTTAGTATTTATTTCTTTAGTGATATATTATCAGTTTTGTGTAACATTATCTATCTTTGCATATATTAGGCTGAAGAAAAACTGCCCCTGGATTTAGTAGGTATAAGGGTACAGGTGAAGGACCCCCAAGGACGATATGAACACATACACCAACGAGTTGCACTCAAGACTTCAGTGAATGCATCATTGTGTAGAATTGCTGAAACATTTAAGCTTGATATTAAGTGAGTACTGCTTCACTTTCAGTCTTGGGCTTTTACAATGGACAATACCACTATTTTTTAAATTTGAATAATAAATATTGTTACCCTATGAAGAAAACTGTTCTGAATTCGATTTTCTGCATGAAAACAACCAAAAAAATTTATTTTCTTAATTATTTAAGATTTAAAAGCGCGGAATTTGGGCCGTACTCAAATCGTTCTCCCATTGGCTGATGCGATTGTGACGTACTTCCATCCTATACAAACAACCTCGTTTTGACTGCTTGGGCTTGTCTTTGTTTACTGTTGGGTTGTCGATATTCTTTGTTTCTATCAAAAAGGCACAAAAATGCATTTAAAAAGTTTCCCAGCTGAAATATCCCTTAAAGACCGACGGAAATGCAAAAAGGACCAAAAAATACATCTTATAACATCAAAATTACATACCTTTCGTGCAGTTTTATTGGTTTTTCATCCCGATTTGTGTTTTATTTATTTATGGAAGAAGTCATTGTTATGCAGATTTTGCCTCTTGTTAATTAGAATGGCTCCAAAAGTGTTTTTTAAAACACTAGTAAAATGAAAATAAATAAGAATAAAAGTAACACTTTATGTAAGTTTCGTCTCTTTTTATACATCTAAGGAATTGGGTAATATTCCGTAATCGAGGTTTTCGCCAAATTTGGGCGATAACCAGGGATTTAGATAGAGTGTTATTAATAGCTTGGCGAGATCCGATTTCGCCAAATTTGGCGAAAACCTCGATTATGGAATCTGTCCCAAGGAATTTAATTTAATTAAATGTTAAGTTTGTCTGTAAAATATTCTTAAATTCTTATTCTTAAAATACTGTTATATTTTTATTTCTACTAGTGTTTTAAAATATCAAAATCTGCATAACAATGATTTCTTAGTTTCGCCAGTAGGTGGCAATGCGACTGGTTTGTATAGGATGGAAGTACGTCACCACTTTTCCCCACGAAAATTTTGATTTCGCGCGCAAAAAAACCCGCAAACTTTGAATTTAATTTTTAAAAAAAAGTATGCATCGTAGAGCAAAAATTTTTGAAGGTATATTTATGTTTATGCAATCTGAACCAAGTAAAAAAAAAAAAAAAATAGTGGTATTGCCCATTATAGTAAAGTAATACAGTTTTATTTTTTTTCTTCAGCTACTAAAGTAATGCAACTTTTCTGATGAAATTTCATTTATGCATTAATTACTGTGTGCTGCTTATCTATCTAATATATTGTACTTGTAGAAAATGAATCAGAAAAATCATGTTTGAAAAACAATGCTTAACTTAAAGTTCCTTTATTTACAGAGGAATTTATCTTCCAGAAGAATATCACAGATACTTTCAAAGATATCTCACAAGAAAAAATGTGTAGAAAGCCAAAACTGTTGCTACTGTAAAATGTGATACTTTTTACTCCAAGTGCTCGTCTTACAAGATTTTATTATTATAACATGAATGAAGTTTTCATCTCAATTTCCTTTTTTTTTGTCATTATTTTTCAGTTCATAAATTAGTTTTTAAAACAATCAAGTCACTCAAACTACTGTGTATATATAAGCAATAAAGATTTTGTGTTATTATGAGCATCACTGAATATTATCTTTATAACTTACTAAACAGACTAGCTGCCTTGGATTTAACATCTGCCTAATTAAGAGTGAAAAGGTTAATGAATGTTTAATAGTAAATGTGATTAGGCCCTGGCGTAGAATGGCCATTGCAGAGAAACTCACTGGGTTGGCCCAGCCGCGGCCTCATGCGTCACAACGGCGTAAAAAGGTTAATTGACAGCTCCCCCCTAGAGATGGGAAATTTTGAGAAGGCGGGAAAAAACGTTTTTTTTTTTCCCGGAAAAATTAACTTTTTTTGCATGTATGAGAAGGGGTTTTGCACAAATATTAATTAGAAACTGAATAACCATTAATTTCACATATTTAAATAAACTGAATAACCATTCATTGCATAAAAAAATAAAATTATCATTAATTAAATTTTTCCAAATGGAAATAAACCCATTTTTATAAAAAAAAATCCTGGAAAATATTACTTTTAAAGTACTGGATGTAATAATTGTTTATAGGAATACAAAATTTAACATTTTTTTCTATGAAACTCTTCTGTGTTCACTAATATAATTTTGCATGTACATTTTTGTTTTATGTAAAAAAAAACCCTTGTTAAAATACCAAATATATTTTTATATACAGTGGAATTAGTTTATTACTTGCAGCATAGATTTTCCTAGTTAAATATTTTCATGTGTGCTATAAAATATAAAAAAATATTTGAAGAAAAAACAGTGTATAGAAACTATAATACATTTCTGTAAACATTACTTTTAATTTCAAAATTTCCATTTTTTCCGAGTTAATTAAATTGAGGAATCAAACTTCTTTGGGGGGAAAGGCTTATATATGGTTAAAACTTCATTTATAAGTACTAAATTACATATAAACATCGATTATAAAACATTTTTAGTTGACATCAATCAGTTATATAATTCTTATTACAGTGCTTCCAAGCATGTATATACAGGGTGATTCTAAATTACGTGGACAAACTTCGCATGGGGGTAGAGGGGACCTAGACAAGCATATTTCGCATAGGAATGGGGGAGCGCAGCCGCACCGTTAAAGAGCTAGGACCTAATGTAGTGCGATGGCGTTACAAAAGTACGTTTTGGCAAGGCCCGTGTAAAGAAACAAAACATAATAAAATGAAAAAAATTATTGCATGAGGTACAGCAGTATCCGTACTACTTATATCATAAATTTGATAGAAATCGGACCACTTGCTAAAACGTGGGGTGAGTTTTAAAACGTGCAATATTAATCTTTTAGCCAAAGAATGGAGTTCCCTTAATGGTACTTAGAAAAATGATGATCGGGGAAGGAATTTTCAATGATCAATGTATGATAATTGAAAATTCCTTCCCCAATCATCATTTTTCTAAATACCATTACACTAATGTAAGGGAACTCCATTCTTTGGCTAAAATATTAATATTGCACGTTTTAAAACTCACCCCACGGTTTAGCAAGTGGTCCGATTTCTATCAAATTTATGATGTAAGTAGTACGGATACTGCTGTACCTCATGCAATATTTTTTTTCATTTTATTATGTTTTGTTTCGTTACACGGGCCTTGCCAAAGCGTACTTTTGTAACGCCATCGCACTACATTAGGTCCTAGCTCTTTAACGGTGTATCTGCGCCCCCTCTAGTTTTTCAAAATATGCTTGTGTAGGTCCCCTCTACCCCCATGCGAAGTTTGTCCACGTAATTTCGAATCACCCTGTATAGTGCTTTTACACCGCGATGGGAACTACTTTGTTTGTTAGTGACGTCGTAGGGTCAACTTAAGTTGCTGTCGAGTATAGTGCAAATTTGTCGGGTGTATGAATACTTTCTGGAGTGAATGTATTTCTGAAAAATAGAAAATTTCTCAAATGACTAAAGTTCTCATTCTTACCTGATTAGAGGTAACTAAAATTTTATAATTACCTTACTTACTACTCCATTTGAAAATATCAAAAAGCAATTTAAGTAAAATATTTTAAAAATGCTTTATTGGTAATTGACTAGTAGTTATAATGGAAAAATACAAGCTTGAAAGAAATAATTCCCTATAAACAAAGAGGAAAATTCATGTAAAATAATAAAAAAAGAATGTGAAAATATTTTAATTTAACAAACTGTACATAGGTAATAAGATAGTGCTAAGAATATTACATATTTTACAATTGGAAGACAATACCCTCATAATCATCCCCATTGAAAACCTCCAGGTCTCTCTTCTGGAGGAGGTGGCTCACGTGTAGATTCAGACGATGAACTTTCAAACAGGTAACGGCTAAAAATAAATACTAGTTTTTAAAAAATTTACTAAAATACAGTCGACTTCACTTACTGTGATCACTTTTGTCAAAAACTAGCCAGATAATAAGCAACTAGCTGAACAGCAACCCGATGCGTTGCGCCGAGTAGTTTTAATTCTACAGTTTCCACGATGCATACTTTAATATTATATTTTTAATATAAAATACCTTTCGACGTACTGGCTTAGTGGTTAAAGTATCTGACTGCGAAGCCGTACGTCTGGGGTTTGAATCCCCGTTTGGCATGGATGTCAGTTTTGTCTTTGTGTGATGAATGAAAGTGGCCGTCCCCCAGTAAAAAGGGGTTGTGCAAGCGAATGGTATGTGTGGCCCGGGTAGCAGTACCTCACCTTCGTGGCTCCGGTCCACAGGTGCCCGCTGGGTAACGCTGAGTAGGTAGTTCTTAGGGCAATTCAGTGGTCAAGGATAATTCCAGTACCCGCCCATTGGATTAAAAAAAAATATTTTTGGAGAAGAAAAATATATGAAAAAGAAAAATTCAATAATTTTTTTACATAACATTCTATCTTTCCAACATAATTAAATATATGTTTTAACTCAGTTTTATCTGCTGTAACCACTTGGCCGCTGGTTATACAGCGTTTCCCACGTGGAGGTAAGCCCCCCGGGACCCCTA
The DNA here is from genome assembly GCA_963680715.1 of Tetragnatha montana. Classification (NCBI taxonomy): domain Eukaryota; kingdom Metazoa; phylum Arthropoda; class Arachnida; order Araneae; family Tetragnathidae; genus Tetragnatha; species Tetragnatha montana. Next base: position 37,572,636 of record OY796675.1, read on the forward strand.
CGGGGTATTGTGTTTGCATACAGTGTAAATCGCATTATCACTGTTTTTTTTTTTTGCCGTTGCTCCATTCAAAATTCATCGTTAATTAATTAAAATTATCCTTTGCTGTGAGCTGTATGTTCTATATCAAATCACTACTATTATAACGCATTATCATTTTTTTTGCAGTTGCTCTATTTAAAATTTATTATGCAATTTATTATTTTATCATTCTAATAATCGTTGCTGTATGTTCTATATCAAACCCTTAAAACGTATGAGAATATCAACTTATGAAAAACTTTTAAATCCCGTGGATACTTTGAAACTAATGGCTCTAGTGATATTAAAGTTAAAAATTCAAAACATTTATTACTCCAGTGTAGTTTAATACCTAGTTAATATTTGATTTTTAAAAAAACTTTTTTTTGTAATTTTTGTTGGCAATCATAAACTGAAAGGATTTCCCGTTGTTTTTTTAAAATCAATGAAAACGGTCTAGTGTTATGGAATTAGAAGCACAAAAATGCTAATATCTTGGGAAAATAATTATAATTTTAGAATTTAAATGGTCAATACGGGGTTCCCGAATTTTTTTGCCGTATTTTGGTACCTCAGGCACCCTTCTGGGTTGATTAGTTTCGAAAGAGTTTTATTTTTTTATATTATCGATTGGATTGGATAAAATCAAAAAACAGGAGGAAGAAAACGCAGCAACTGAACCTCAGCACTGTCTGAATTATGTGAAAAGAGCAGAAAAACGCAAATATCTCGAAAAGTATTTCGAATTTCGGAATGGAAATGGGCAACTCTGCGTCCCTGGGTCATTTGCCGTCTTTTGGTACCTCGGGCGCCCTTCTGCGTTCAGTGGTTTCGGAGGAGATAGAGGGACATACGTTTGTTTACTCTCGGATTTTAATAGTATAGATTCAATTGTAACCAGCAGCTAACAGTGTAACTAGAGTTGATCTAATAGAACAGGGGTCTCCAAACTAAGGCCCGCGAGGCCCTCTTATCCGGCCCGCGGATACTTTTCTACCAGCAAAAAATATTACGAATTTGTTGTGTATCAAAATATCCAAGAGTTCCCTCTCCACGAAATTCGGACTAGGGGTACCAAAATGAGGTAAAATCCTGGGTTTTGGGGTCAAATTTTCCAAAAATTTTCTGGGGGAGGACCCCCATACCCCTCTTTTGAAACTTTTAACTCAGTTAATAACTTTAATCTTCATAAAAAGTTCAGAAAATTTATAATCCTACCTAAAAATGCATTGAAAAGGTACATTAAAACATCTTAATGAGGGCATAAGAGGGCTTAGGGATAATTTTAAGTCTCCTCTCCGATAAAAAAATCTTATTTGGAGTATGATAATGACTTAATTTTCTCAGAAGATATTAGGGACCCTCCCGAAATAAATTTCTATACACGGCACATTGATCCAAAAAAAAAAAAAACTATTTACTGATAACTATTTCAAACTGTTTTATTTTCAAAAGTTCACAAGATACACTTGTGCGTGCATATTTTAAATTTAAAAGTTTCTTAAATGCATGTTTTTTTCTCTTTTGAAAATAATAGTATAATTGTGATTTAATTATAATGTTGTTACTTAATTCTTCTTTCAAAACAAAATGCTGAACCCCCATTTAAACTACCCACGAGCCGACACTGGTTTTGATTCTTTTTTTATTTAACCTCGAGTAAGTAAACGGCCCCGAACTGATGTTTAATAGTTAATGCGGCTCGCGGGCTGAAAAGTTTGGAGACCCCTGTATTAGAATCATAACATTGCACTCTAATTAAAGTGTTTAACAATAATAGTACAAGTACATAAAACATTGATAAATTAATGGATCACTGAAAAAGTAAAAATTCAAAATTGAAAAAGGTCTTTTTTTGGGAGAGGGACAAATTTTGCTAACATTAATCATCATGATCACATTTTGATATTAAAAAACAGGAATTTTATAAGTCTTCCATAGCTAGACACGTTTGGGACAATGACCATAGTTTTGATTTTTCTTCTGCCGGAATCATAAAAACTTGTAATTCAGCCCTTGATCTTGATTTTTTCGAAGGCTTTCTAATAAATAAATTTGCAAATCTTTTAGTTAATGATTTAACAAGTACCCCTTTTCTTTCCCCGATTTGGAGTGAATAATTTTCATTTTGTTTTTGATGTTGCATTTTGGTGATATTTTGGTAATTTGTCGGTGGCCTTCTATGTACATTTTTCTCTTTTGCCCTGTGGCATCGCTTGTTTCGTTCTTTTGCTTTTTTATATAAACTGTGTTTGCTTGTTGTCATGTACCATTGACAAAGGGGATCCAAGGAATCCCCGAAACGCCGTATGGCTTTTAATAAATTTTAATAAATTCATGTGCATATATATTTTTCGTTTGTTCTTTTTAAACTTATAAGTTTTTGCACAGACTGTGGCCCTTTCATCATGATCACATTGAGCAGAAACGACTGTAACTGATGTATTAGGAAAATACTCTGTCAAGTGCTTCATTTCTAAGGTTTTCTTAAGTGAAAACATTGTTTATTTCATTGAGATGGAATAAATTTTCTTGAGGTATATCATTTAAAATAACTAAGGTTTTAACTTTTAACTATTATTGTTTTTGAAAATTTTAACTCAAAATAATATAAAAAACCTACATGAACCATGGTGGCCTTAATATTCTCATTCCTCCTGGTTGATTTGGGCATACATCTTCCAAAAAGTAATAAACATGTCCAACAGCTATTCCTGTATGATATTAATGAACCAGAATTGTAGAAATAAACATAATACTTCAATATTTCATATTTAATATTAAATTACATAAACACAAAACTAAAAAGTTGGTTAAACATTTACTGCATCAAAACTGAAAAAGAGGGAAAGATGGAAAGAGGAAAATTACAAAAATGACTGAGGGGTTTCAGATTTTATGTATTAATAAAATAAAATAACGGAAAATATATAGAAACAAAAGCATTTAGGGGAGACTTAATTAGACAAGGTGCGCAAGAGCATCAAGTTGAAACAGATACAAAAGGTGAAAGGGACTCAAATTCTTAGAAAAAGATGCTTAAGAACAAAAATATGGTTATCTGCAGAAAGACACAAGGTTTTCATGTTTCTTACTGTCAAATTACACAAACAGATATCAAAGCCTATAGCTGTGCCTCTGAACTTGACAGATGCTGAACAATCGACAGGATACCCATTTTTTTAAATACATGAACACCACAATAAAATTAACTATAAATATAATAATAAGTATAGCAGGGGTGCAAATATGTTTCAGGTCCCAATATTTCCCCAGAACACAATTAACCTTGTCCAAACTTTCCCCCCAAAATGTCTCTATATATTCATTCTGGTTTATGTTATTAGTTATTACTGAGAAGAACAAATTAATTACTAAATAATCCATAAGTTTAAAGTTTTATGGACTAAATACCTTCTTTTATTCTTTCTAATATATATGTCACCTTGGCTCAAAAAAGTCGTCATAAAATATTAATCATAAACTTTTTTTTTTTTCAAATTTGAGCAAGAGTAAAACTCTCCTCTATATCTAAACTTTCGATATGATTTAATCAAGAACACAATTTTTAGTGAAAATCACAGATCTAGTCACTGATGTTTTTCCTTCATATCAATCAAAAAGCAAAGAAAAACTAACCTTCAGGTATTGACCAAGGAAACTCCGTTTTTTTCAGCGTAGATCTGTAGTTTTCACCCAACTTTTGTAGATGGTTGGTTGGTTGTTTTGGGTTTTATGGCGCAAGGTCCCTATATCGGACATTCCGCGCCAAACACAAGATTAGTAGTTAAAAAGATATTTAAATTAAAAGTCATGTCTGTTTCCAACCCAACTTTTGTAGAATATGGAGTGTATGATACTGTCACCAGCCAAAATATTTGTTACTAATTACAGTTTGGATTTGTTAAGTTTTTTTTTATAAACTTAGGTAAAAATTTCCCCACAACTGCCATAATTTCCCCCAAACCTCGTTCGGGCGTTCAGACATATTCTGCACCCCTGAAGTATAGTTAAGTACATAAAGTACAAAATACTTACCCATCAAATCAACAATAGCTGAATTACCCAATAAAACTGAAAATGCCAGCAATACCCAGGGAAGTAATGGAGCATGAAAATTCAGAAGTCCAAATAAGTTTAAGCGCACATATGGGTTTCTTCGACTCCATACATAAACCATCATAATGGTAAAAGCTTGTCCCAAAAAGAGCAAATTCACAAACATAGCTATAATCTAAATAATCATTAAGAAAATTAACATCTATTAGAAGAAAAGAGATTTAATACTTAACATGAAAAACAATAAATATCAATAAAATATTGAGGTAAAATCACAAAACCATGTCAAATAATTTGATTAGCGCAATTCATACCATGCCATGAATATTTATCCTTAAATTTATTATCTTTTAATATAGAATATGAGGATTTAAAAAACTAGCAGTTTCCAAAATAAAATTTAAAAATAGCCTATTTTCTAAAATAAAATTTTAATGGCTAAGGCTAAGGGCTTTTTAAAAAGAGTCCTTGTCGTAGGTTGTAGCCCAATCTCGCAACTGGTAACACTGAGGTATCCCATTGATGCTAATAGATTAGACATCAGGCCGTGGGGAGCCTAGTGGTTAAGGCATCGGCTTCGGGATCGGAGGGTCCCGGGTTCGATCCCCGATACCGCTGAAGACCCACCGAGTATATGCGGAGTACGTGCTCGTTAAATCTGTGGGTCCGAAAGTCCTGTGGTCCGTCATGGCGCAGATTACCACGGGTCCAGGTGTCTGGAGACTATTTCCCTCCCCTTCAGAGACATGGCAAAATTGAGGAGGTGGAGATAGATGGTGGGGACATCTATCATCCGAGGCTTAAGTCGGACTCCTGCCATTTCATGGGCCTCACTTTCTCAGGAGCCGCACCCCCTTTGCCTTAAATCCTATCCGCTTTGCGGATGGAGCAGCTTGGATATTCCAAGTGGCATAAGACAACAACAACAACAACAATAGATTAGACATTAGATAAAAGTCTAATTAGAAAAAACTTTTGGGAGGAGGACCCTCAGCCTAACAATTAATCCCTACCCAACTAAATTTTAGGGCCGTATTCAGAAACTTTTAACACGATTATGAACCGATACAATAACGATACGAGACCGAGAACGATCTATCGAAATGATTTCGAAACAATCAATTTCAAACGAGTACTCCAGCTCACTCGTCTCCTCAAAAACAAGTAATTCAGCGGACTCTGACTGGTAGAAAAGAAAAATGACAATCCAAATGGAAGTAAACAAACCTCCCAACGATGACGCGAATTTCTTTTCTACCAGTAATTACTTGTTTTTGAGGAGACGAGTGAGCTGGAGTACTCGTTTGAAATTGATTGTTTCGAAATCATTTCGATAGATCGTTCTCGGTCTCGTATCGTTATTGTATCGGTTCATAATCGTGTTAAAAGTTTCTGAATACGGCCCTTAAAATAGAATGCCACACTCAATAGTTAAAATCCTACCTTCATGTTCCAAAAAGCTATGACTGCATAATAAAAAATATTTAGTTTTACTTAACTTTAAAAAATAAGTTGTTGCATGGTGTTTTTAAAACAAAGATTTATGCAATAAGTGTAAATCTTATATTTATTCTTAACCAACTATAAATTAATGACAGAAAAATAAATCAATTTGAATTTAGGCATTATATTAATTGAAAGGATACAATCATCAGCGTTCCACCAAACAAAAACATGTAAAAGAAATCAGCAGGACGTCCACGAAAGGAACCTTCTTCCAACATGCGACAATAGCGATAGGTAAAAAGTATGTTGAAGAGAAAATTAAACCCAAACGAGCCAAAGAATAAAAATGTTGTGAACAAACGCCACACCTATAAAGACAAAATATCATTAATATAATACTAATAATATTCCTTCAAAAAGAAACAAGTCATATTAGAAATATAAGCCAATCTATTAGAAGAGTAACTATTTTAAGATAATTAGTTGCATTTACTCAGTAAAATCTTTGTACACATTAAAATTAACTACTGGAATTTTTAAGTAGTTTTTAGTTTTTCATGAAATGAAGTTTTAGAGTTTTTTATGTGTGGTGTAGAAAATTTGCAAACAAAAGCATCCATATTTTATCAAATTTAAATAGGTATTAACTAAGAAAGCAAAAAAAAAATTATAATAATAATGAGTTCTTACTTGAAAGTGTTTAATGATGAGATCAGGATTGAAGTACAGTTGAAAAGGTGAAACAATGTCCAGTTGCTAGAATTTGAAAACATTTCAATTAAGAACTTTTCAAATCTTTATTGATGTCATAAAAACTGTGTAATTTTGGTTGGTTTGTAATGTTTTTACATTAAAAACTGCTGTTTTAAGGAAATCAGTTTTCTTATTTGAAGAGTTTTTTTTTTTTTTTTTGATAATTTTTCTTACTTATCAATGTGTTGAGAAAAGTAGTTGTATGGACAATTAATTTCCAAGCAGAAAATCTAAATATTCAGTACATAAAATCACATAAGAAAACAAAGTTTTTAAAAAATCTTATATAGGTTTTGCTTAATATAGGATCAATCCCAAAAAAGGTTTAAAGGCCAAGTGACCATACAGAATGTTTCAAAAGTTTGTGTTTTAGGGTTTTTATTTAGAAGCAACATTTCTGAAGCTCATGGAAGTAAGGTGTAGTACTTTAAGATGACTAGGCTGAATCCATTAACATAACTTATAGCAGAGTTCATCCATGAATGATATCACACTTTTTTCAACACTTTCGACCCCCTCCCCTGTCACTAAATCTCACACTTCACTATACCCCCTCTCCCCATTTGTCACATTTCATGCTCTCACAATAACAAGTTTAGAACAAGATTGGTAAGAATGTGGGACTCAATATTTTTATTCAAGCTGAAGCGTGCCACACCTTATAAATTCAAAGTTAACTATCATTTCATTAGTATGAATTTTATTAATGATGTCATTTTTATAGAGATGTATAAAATATACACTTTAAAAAAATTATGTTATTTGGTTAAATGTTGATTTTTAATCTGTGATGTCACATCACAATACAGCATTCACACATGATGTCATGACTAGAGATGGGTCAGATAACTAATAACGTTATCTAATATAACGTTATCGAACGTTATGCGGGGGGGGGGTTCGGGTGCTGCTCGGGTCTTTCTCTTTCCTTTAGCTATTTGAAATTCGCGTCGCTCGAGGGTCTGCTTTCTGCGCTTGCGGCGGGGACTCTGAGCAACGCGGTCACTCCCATCCTCAGCCGTGTTTTATTAGTGTGGTGCTTATAGCTTTCAAGATCTTGTTCTCCGGGAATCAGGAGCCCGCTTTTGGATGGATCGCTTTCAATTTTCTGAATTTCAGTCTGAGTATGGATAGGCCCTTGCCCTAAGAAAAAATCATCCCTTCAGGTTCAATTCCCAACATTGAAAAAAAGTACTCGATACCTAAAATTATCGATTTTGCCCATCACTAGTTTTAAACCACATTACTATAGTCGGCGGGTCGGCGCTGGACTTGGAGAAAGGACTGCGCTAGAGGGGTCTGGACAAAGAAGAAGGCGGGGGGGGTGTTCCTTTGTTTGACTCTGATCCTTAAAGAAAAGGGAGGGTGTAGAAAGATATTTTCCTGAGGATATTTTCTTTTGCTTGGTCAGTTCTTAAGTTTGATGAAGGGTGTATGGTTTGGTGCTATTGAATCTATTACGTAAAAAGTAGCGTAGTTAAAAAATAACGTTATTTAATAACATTATTTGAAAATTATCAATATTTAACGTTATTAAAAAATAACGGTTTTACCAATCTCTAGTCATGACCAGTCATTTTCTTTTACCTGTTAACTGCTGGAGGACAACACACCTATTGCTAGGGCAGTTACTAGGTGCGGCAGCGCCTGTTGCTATGGTGGCTGCTATATATGGGGTCACGTGATTGCAAATGCTTCAATACGAAGCATTCGCACATGATGTCACAACCCAAAATTTTTTTTAACTGCTAACTGCTGGAGGACAGCACACCTGTTGCTAGGGCAATCGCTAAGTGCGAGTCACGTGATTGCAAATGCTCCATTCATGAACCCCCTTTCCTCCCTGTGCTACAGATTGATGGACCCCTCCCTTCCAAGTGTGACATCATTTATGTATTTCCCCATAGTGCTGCCCCTAGCAGCAAAATAAAAGTTAAAAAATTAGGTTACAATTCCGTTAGAGTCCCCGCTAAATATCGCCAATATCCAAGCCGCTAAATATATCCAAATATCAGCAAATTTTTCCGACTTTTATTAATAAACTGAATAGTTATTGATCTAATTAAACATTTTAATTCAGGAGATTGAAATTATTTATGAATATTTCTATGTTTTATTGTCTAAAAGAACCGGGCGATATTTAGCGGGGACTCTAACGGAATTGAACCAAAAATTAATTAAAAAACTAGAAGATATAGAATGAAAACTTCATTCTATCTATTCTTCTTTGGCTTCCCCACACTTTAAAAAGATGAGACTAGAATAATATAAATTAGTTTTCATGTGCCTTGTCTCAATAAAATAGAACTTATAATACAAAAAAAAACATAGTATGATTGTTCTAGGAGAAGAAATTACGTTTTTAAAGACCATAGGGTCATAGAAATTAGAAAATCTAAAAAAACAAGAATCTCATCTCTATATCCCATATAAATTTCACATTGCATCAGAAACCCATATATATTAATATACTAACCACAGCTATCGTCGTAAGAATGCAGGCAGTTGTATAAGTCTTCGTAATGATAGGCATTTCCATATATTCTTGGTGAAATTCGTGCGCCATTGTCCTTGTTTATTTACACTCTGAAGTATGAACAAATGTTAAAATGCAGTCTTAGAATAGATTAAAGCAAAACTTTTCTACCTTTAAAAGGCAAAATTTAACTACTTATAATAAATAATCACATTCAAAATTTAAGAGTAACGGCTATTCCAACATTTCTAATAATAAAGAATAATAGAATATTGTTTAAATTTATCAAAACAAATCTTCAGCGGCGTCAGCTTAAGGGTAAGTTACAATCACGGTTTCGCTTTCACTGAATTGATTTTTTGGAACTTTTTTTCTTAGAAAATTGATAAATAAATTTTATAGGTAATTTTGAAAACAATTGTGAAAATTTAGCACAAAATTACAAACATCAATAATTAAAAGTATTCTTTGGACAGTAGTTCTGATTTTTCTCAGATTTAAAAAAAAAGGATAATTTGAAAACCGAAACTAGCGCTTCATTCGTCTCTCGTCTGCTCTCATCGGTTTTTGTTTTTGGAATGTGGCTTGATGCCTTCACAAATCGCCAAAGCAACGAACTGTTTGATTTATAAATATTTAAAAAGTTATCAAAGCCACAAATGCAACTATGACTTGTTTTTTACCCTGCTGTGTTGTCCGATGCCCAGGAATCGTAATATTTTATTACTTAATGTATAAGTATTTCTGTTCTGGGCCACTGTAGTTCTGGGGTTAATAGCTAAATTTAAAGCTTTTATTACTATTATTATAGGTGTAAGTGTAAAACATCATTTCTTTAAGCACATCAATTCATATGAGAAAACTCACTTTAATAAGCAGCACTAATACATAAAATTTTGAAAATTTCAAAGTTATATTACTCATAACAAATTAATGTATTGATAAATAGTCTTGTGTGGAAAGTAGAATTTTAAAAATTTTGAATTTGTAAGATATTGCCCGTCTGATTGTCAAGATTTTCACCCCGCTAATCCTAAAGTACCTTTGTTTCCTACGAAACTGTTTCTTTAAATCATCCATATAATACTAATACAGCAGAACCTTGATAGAGTGACACCTTCTGGGGTCAACAATGTATGATCCTCTTAATGAGAGGATGATATAAAAACGAATAAAATTAGTACTAGGTATGTTAAAACTATCAGTACATTTATTACTGATCATTCAAAAAAAATTTACATTTTTTTTAGTTGATGGAAAAGTAACATGGATTTGAATGTTGTTCAAGTTGAAGGATGTTATGTATCTTCCAGTCTGCCAAAGGCATTATTTGTTCCTACTCCTACATCATATACCAAAAGGTGATAAATTTTAAATTAATATGGGTTCAATTCCGTTAGAGTCCCCGCTAAATATTGCCTGGTTCTTTTAGGCAACAAAAAGTAGAAATATTCATAAATAATTTTTCAAACTTCTTAATTAAAATGTTTAATTATATCAATAACTATTCAGTTTATTAATAAAAGTCGGAAAAATTTATTGTTATTTGGATATATTTAGCGATTTGGATATTGGCAATATTTAGCGGGGACTCTAACGGAATTGTACCTTAATATGAATAAAAGTTAAGTTAGGGGTGATTGTGAACAAGATAAAAAAAACAATGAAAAATATGGTACTTTTCTAGAAAAGGGGCTCAAATCTCGCCAAGCGATAAAGTTGCCAATATGATGCAAACAGCGCCAAACGGAATACCACTGCTGGTAACCCTCGGAAACCCTTTGCCTCCACATTACACAATTTCAACGGGGAAATTTCTTTATTGGCCTATCTCTTGCCAAAAAATCTGCTTGGCGAGATTTGCGCCCCTTTCCTAGAAAAGTACCAAAAATCCTCAAAAAAAAAATTATAAAGAAAAAACCTGGATTTAAATAGAACTGATTGAAACATGTCAAATTCTGTATAAAAAATTGACTTAAACAACTTCGTATTTTCTGTATTTCCTCGCTAGGCAATTAGTGTAACCCCACTTGAGCAAGGCCATTCACTCCTTAGGTTTGGGATAGTATAGAGCAGACATGGGCAAACTTTTTAAGGGGAGGGCCAGATAAAATAAAAAAATTATCTAGGCGGGCCGGGAACAAAAAATTTAACAAAACAAATTTTTATGAGTGATAATTTTTAAAGTTCAATTTTACATCACACACAACTTATATGCTACAATGGTAAAAAGCTTGGAAGAAAAGTTACAAAATTGATTGTTCTTTAGAAGAGTATGAAGGTGTACGTGACAGATGAAACTGTGGTACTGAGTTTCTGAAAGTTTTTCATGTTCTGGTAGAAACTGGGAGGAGCTGATTCGCAGTAGTGAAGCTAAATGGTGGTCATATAAAAAACATTTTGTCCTATGTGAAATTTGAAGGGGTTATTCAAAACCATGCCGCGGGCCGGATTGACTCGTCCGAAGGGCCGCACTTGGCCCGCGGGCCGTACTTTGCCCATGACTGGTATAGAGAGAGCCCAACTGATTATTTCTCGCCAATAACTACCCCACCTCTCTTCCCTCTTCTTCGAAGAAGGTGCTTAAGTAGCCAAGCTAGCTACCCAAATTTCCCGCACCCCTACTAGACCTTGGATTTACCTATTCCCAACCACCTAGTGAAGAAATACAGACTATACCCCCCATGGAAACTTGCTAGCAAATCCAAATAGTGCAAAAAATGCTGAATATTATGAAAATATAAAACTGAATTATTGATTTTTTAAAAACAATACTTGACAATTGTCAAGTATTGTTGTCAACAGACGTATTTCTAAATCTTCTTAAGAAGATTTAGAAATACGTCTGTTCAAAATGAAGAGCCCCTCGGAACACAATCACCCCTGAAAAATACAATACTCCATTATTATATTAAAAATCTCAAAATATATTGATTAAAAATTATTCATGAACTCTATCAGAAAAAATTGTTTTATTTTATATTTTCATGGCATATTTTCACTGGGTTGCCACTTTATTGATTTTCAAATTCATAGACTATTGCCCGATTCTTTTAGAATTTGTGCATTTTACCTATGTCATATGAAAGGTATGTATCAGTGTTTATCAATGTTAGGGAATGTACCCATACTATGTGACCCGTTCAGGGGGGAAGGAGGTCATCAAAATACCACACTTGGTCTTGGTCACAGGGGGGAGGGAGGGGCTTAGGGTTTCGTCACATAGTCAAAAAATAAACGTGAATAAAAGAAAAAAATACTTGTTTTTGTAAATTAAGTTCCTGTTACAATATCTTTTGCATAAGTTTTTTCTTCTTCTTGATAATATATTTTCCACTTGTTACAGTAACGGACCCTTTATCCGGAAACCCGAAATTCGGAAGGACCCAAAATCCGGCTCGCATTCAGAATTTTTTAAAACAATGGTTGTGCAAGCAATGGTTGTGTTGCGTCGCGCCTTTTGTGACATCGTCTCCGTGAATGAGTTGGCTCCTTTGTTCCTGCCTTGCCACCATGACTGTTTTGCCTGTGGGGTATAAAAGACCCCCAAGGCGTGCAGCTTTCGGGTCCTTCCGAACTTTTACGAAGGCCGGAGAAACGCGCCTTCGCGGAGTCCGCCGGCCGCGGAGTTCGGAGTTGTCCACTACTCCGCGAAGGGGCGTTTCTCCGGCCAGCGTAAAAGTTTGGAAGGGCCCTTCTCTTCTGTTCTAATCTTCTCTTGGCCTCCTGCTGCTTTGCTATCTGTTCCGCGACGACCCACGTGCTTCGCCAGAATTTTTTTGCTGGATCCTCTACTATTGAAACGGACGATCAGAACAACGCAGACAATGTTAACGCAATTTTAATTCCCGTACATATGATCGTAAATTTAGATTTACGAGAATGGAAAATGATAGTAGAGAGGGGGAAGCGGGTATTTTGGCTTTACTAAAGCAACTGCGTCTTTACTGGCATTTTTTCCGGACCGGACCCGAAATCCGCGACGATGTCGGCCCCGAGCTTGCCGGATAAAGGGTCCGTTACTGTACTATAAGTATGCCATACTCTTGACGTCACGCGGAAACTGTATTAATAAAGACAAATTAAGGCAATTTTTTTTTAACTTTTTGTTTGCAACAAATGATTGAAAACCGTATTTATGAATTACTACATGAAAACTAGAGGAGGGTAAAATAATAGTAAAAATTGTAAAAAAATGGGTCACATAGTATGGGTACGTTCCCTTAGGTGCTTGCTTAACTGGAGGATATTTGGGAATTTTCTAGAGAGTCATAGTATAAATTATAACCACTACCAGGAATGCAGCTAGAAAAAAATTTCTAAGAGGGAGACTAATTTTAATTGGGAGTAGATCCTTGATGATCATGGATGAAAGTTAGAAAATTTTCCAGGTTGGAACTAGACATACCTCTTCATTGAAAATAGTGTTTTTACTACATATCTCCTTTATTACTTAAATGTTAATTTTTTTTTATACCTTCCCATCTTGAAGAAATTCGTTGGGTAAATTTCTGTCTTTAGACAGAAAACTTAAACTCCTGTTGGTGATACTATTTAATCATTTGGTATTACTTCAGGATATTTATGGTAGACCAAACATGCTTATTTAGGTAAAAATGGTACTTATGTATTATCCCGTCGACCATTCAGCGGATGTCTAATTCAGCATCACACTTATAGGAAAGTCAATGACATTAGATAATTTTTTTCGGATTAAGCGGCACAGTAGACGGGATAATACGTAAGAACCGTAAAAATACATTGCCAACTAAAATCATCAGCTTGCGGGGCTCAAAGAAACCATTTTTTTTTTCAGTACAACCTAGAAAAGTCATACAAAAGATATTTTGAGAAGGAATACCTTCTCCGTTAGCTTATATACAGTTCTTATTGCTGACTATTTGACTGGTGAGTGTGGGTCACCACAAGCACCTTAGAATTTGTACTAAAAGATCACTTTTTCATTTAAAAAAAAATCTGGAATTTCAAGATTTAGGAGAAGACTTATGATTTTGATAATCAGTAAGTTACTTGTTTTCCAATACAAGTGGCCATCCTGAATCTAAGTTCTTAAATTATATAAGAAGTAGGTATTTGCAAATAATCATAACTTTTGAAAATTCTTTTTTGCTTTAGTAAATTTAAACTGCAAAAAATAAACTATGTACTAAAACACTACTTAATTTTTTAGTTATTATGATTTTTAATAAATGCCCCAAAGCACTAACTTATAATGTAACCAGTAACCACATAGGATCAATTTTTCAAAATATACCCGATATCTTGGTTTTATCATTTTAAAATTGTTTTTAAGTACCTACATAAATATTGTTAAATAAAATTCTTCTAATTTAATTTCAGAGACGATGTTTTATATTATAAACCCAAGAAAAAAGCTCTTCCGGTATGTATATTTTCCCATTATTTTTCCAACTAATCTTCTTTTACAGTTTGAGGAAAAACGTCATAGTGGATATTGTGGGTGAACAGCTAGGGCACCCCTCTTAATAGATAGCTATGATTGTTCAAATATAAAAGATGGTGGTTTAGGGGGCTTCCCCCCAAAAAAATTGGAAATAATTTTCAATTGGAATCATGGATTTTTTAAAAAAAATTTCTGGCTATTTTTGTACTAAAAAATTAAACTTCCCACCAACCAATTTTGTCTAATTTTTAGTATGTTATTATTGAGGTCATTCCCAAGTGAAAACCTTTGAAAAACGAAATGTTGAAATTTTTTACCTGTTATAAGTCACAGATTGCCTGGACAATAAAAATTGGGGGTTGCCATAGAAAAAGGAACAGCTTGTATTGAATTATGCATGAAGATGTCCTCTTGGAGAAAATTGGTAAACAATTTCCAAGAATAGGTTAAATAATAGAAATATGCATTTAAATAAATCCTTCTAACCTAACCACTGTAAAAGTTTATCCCAAGACTGACTTGCACATTGACCATGTACCAGCAGTTGAAAATAAGGGAATTTTCATTCAATATTTTATAGGGAAAAGATGGGTATTCTAGTGATGAGTGCCCAGCTACTAGTCGTAAGCATCTTGATGTTCAAACAGATTTGTACTTAGAAGAAATATGTGATGTCATTGAAGAAGCTGATGTACAATGTCAAACAGACCCTGCTTTAGACAGACCTACTTCTCCTCTTTTCATACCTGCCAAATCAGGTCCTGATGTTGCAACCCAAATATACCCTGGTGATGTAAGTTTGAAGAATACTTTGTGAAATTCCTAAAGAACTAATTAAAGAGGTTCGGTTAATTTTTAATGCCTACTATTGAGAAAAATGATTCTTGGTAATGGCTGCTTAATAATAGAAACTACAAACTTTACTTCCAAAGAACTGTTTTAAAAAAGGCAATAGTAATACCTTTATTCATCAACAGGTTTGTTAGCTTAGCACTAGAGAGCCTACTTAGCACTACAGAATGTATCCCTACATTGAGTGAATTTAAATTCAGTGACTCATTAATACCAAATTAAGATTCATATTAGATTACTTAGAACTTTCTTTATGTTATTCAAAGCGTATCCAAAAAGAGTAATCAAATTATTGTTATCCAAAATTAAAGAAGAGAAATTTCTACACTACTATTTAGTAAGTGTGGGGGTTATCAATTTCATAGTCAATTTCCACATTTTTGTTTTAGTTTTTTTATTTAAGTTAAAGCTGTATCTGAGTGAAACAGGCTTATTTGTGGGTGTCAGGTTAGCGGTAAATATGACTGTTAATTATCAAAATATTTTTCTACTTTATTTTGTGTAGATCATTTTGATGTGAGTATATTCAAATCATGCGATACATTTACTATATCAAAATAGAGAATAATTCTAACAGATTGACATAATTATTTTTAAAAAAGTCAATATTACTTTATTTAGTTTAAATTACTACTTTATCAATGGATGAAGAACAAAAAGAATTTTTTAAATATATTTGCTTACATAATAAATATGCAGAAAAATTTTAATTTAGTTATTTTCAAAAAAAAAAAAAATTTATATATATATATACAGGGTGTCCCGTAAATGATGTGTCACACTTCTAGGGGGGATAGTAGACACCTAGACGAGTCAGAATCACATAGGACTTAGGGGTCCCAGACCCAATCCCAGAGAGTTAAAAATGGAGCGACACCCCAAAACAATTATTGAAAAATTCAATTTGTAGAAGAACTACTATTGGTAAAAATGTAATTATGGTCTCAAATTTTGTGGTTTATTATGATCCTTAAAATTATCTTGACAGTTTTCAATTTAAAATTTTTTTTATTACGAAAAAAGTTAAAAAACAGTAAAAAAATGTGAAAAATATGCCAAAACTTTATTTTGTTTTCCGAAATCCTTTCTTTTAATTTGATAATCTGAAAGAGCATAATTAATTAACCTTAAGTCCAAAGTTTCACGTAAATAGCATCAGTATTAAACTCTTGAGAGCCTGTTAAAGTTAGTTTTAGGCGTGCTAAATCGGCTTCGGAAAACGAATGTTCAAGGAGAATCTACAAGTTACGGATAGATGTCTGCCAACTTTCATTCCTCGCCGGATTTGGCGAGACAGGAGATGAGTATGAAAATATTTGAAATGCGCCAATTGAACAATTTGGCGGGATGAAAATTTCAAAAGCGTAAAATGTTGATTCTTAATTCTTATTATTTTTAGGAAACAAGAGATTAATTTATTTAATTTAAAATTTTTTGAACATAAAGAACAAACATGATTTTACTACTGATTTTTAGGAACTATCGATCTTAAAAATCAATACATAGTATGAATTGTTAGAAATTATCTGATAGTATCGATAGTTTTTTATTCAATCGATAGTTGTGTTGGTTTTACAAATGTATCAATCATGCAAACAGCATTACTACTTATTGCGTTTAATGAGAAAAACTGTACATTTGATAACTTAGGTAAAAAAAACCAGAAGAATCTATTATTTACAAACATGGTTCGTAAAATATCTTTTGTACATAGTTTTTGTGGTTATTTTCCATCATTATACCCCCGCTCTGGGATACGTCAGTCGGTGGATCCTCAATCGCTAGGTTCGTGATTTCGGGTTGCGATACAAGGGTGGTTCCTATTAATTAAAGAATGATATAATAAGCAAAAGTGGGTATGCAGGGTCTCCCCTCAACTTCCGATATAAGAAATTTGCAAAATAAAAGAATGCAGGTTATTGAAAGTTATGACAAACCTAAGATATTGCTTATCGGACGGTGAGTGGATAGCCCCCATACACTTTGCTTATTCCCATTGACATTTCTCGATTAATAGAAACCAACCTTGTATCGCAATTCGAAATCACGAACCCATCAGCGATCGAGGATCCGCTGACTGACCTATCCTAGTGCAGGGGTATAATGAAAAATAACGACAAAAAACTGTTTACAAAAAGTGTTCAAAGTTGGCATGGTGGTTCACTTTTTTATGGGATGGGAATTATTTTGAAAAAAAATTAGTAAATTAATTAATTTACTTAAATTTTTGCCTTCGATTTCAGACCGTCACAGAAGTCTAGAAGATAAATGTTTATTGAACTTAACAAAACAGAGACTTAAGAAAAAATAAGTTGTAACTATCCCTTTTGCTAAACAAACATTGCTTATTTTCTTAGGTATAGTAACAATTTTTTCTTGAGTGTCTGATTTGATAGCTTGAATACATTAACCTTTTAAACTTCTAGTGACGATCCGAAAACTAAGGCAACACATCGCCAAGGAAGTTTGAACTATCTGTAGAAGCGTAGGTTGGCGAGGAATCTCGTATCGCAAATAATGTTGGGAAATTTGGCGAGCATCTATCCGTAACTTGTAGATTGTCCCTGAACGTTTGTTTTCCGAAGCCGTTTTTGCTCCCATAAAACTAACTTTAACAGGCTCTCAAGCGTTCAATACTGATGCTATTTACGTGCAACTTTGGACTTAAGGTTAATTAATTATGCTCTTTCAGATTATCAAATCAAAAGAAAGGATTTCGGAAAACAAAATAAAGTTTTGGCATATTTTTCACATTTTTTGCTGTTTTTTAACTTTTTTCGTAATAAAAAAAATTTAAAATTGAAAACTGTCAAGATAATTTTGAAGATCATATTAAACCACAAAATTTGAGACCATAATTACATTTTTACCAATAGTAGTTCTTCTACAAATTGAATTTTTCAATACTTGTTTTGGGGTGTCGCTCCATTTTTAACTCCCAGGGATTGGGTCTGGGACCCCAAATCCTATGTGATTCTGACTCGTCTAGGTGTCTTCTATCCCCCCTAGAAGTGTGACACATCATTTACGGGACACCCTGTATATATATATTCTATTATATTTTTGTTATAGTTTAAGAAGTTAGTGGTTTTAAAACTTAGCTTGTTATAGAATATAGATACAAAATGCATAAATGATTACAAACTCACAAAACTGTGGGTCATTAAATTCTTGGCACATCTTCAAAAAGAGTCTGCTTCAAGTTGGAACTGTTGCACTGTGTGATCTTATTATAAAACCCAATTTATTCATTTGAAAAAGGGCAAATGTACTTGTGATCTTGATTACGACACGTTCTACCCAAAGTTTTCTGAAAAAGTGATAGAAGTACAATCTTTTTTAAAGGAAAATTCTGGTTTAGTGATTGCCAAAGAATTCTTATTAAAGCTACATCCAGTGTTATTCCTAGGATTTTTTTGGTGGAGTAAAAATACTCCTTGACTTTTTTTAGGAGGAGTGAAATTCAATTATGAGGATGATGTTATTTTGGGTTTCAATCAAACTAACTCCAATAAAACTATCTAAGGATCAGAAAAATAAATGAAAAAAAAATTCTATTGCTGATATGAAAACACAATTAAAAAGTATGATAATTAGGATGCCTTGGCTGAAGGTTTAAGCTAAACCTTTGTGAAAAATTCAAAGAGTGAAAATACTCCTGTCTAGTTTTTTAAAGAGTAATTCCGATTTTCAAGGAGTGAAATACTCTCTCTGAGGAGTCAAAAATATCTCCGGCTACATCATTTTAAAATAATTGACATTAAATCTTCATAAATAGTATGTAGTTAGGTATTTTATCAAGATTAATTCTTTTATGAAACAGTGTTTTATTACACTCATGATTCATTATACTCATGACTACTACTACGAACAGCTAATCAAGAAAAGGGATTCTCAATGTTTTTAGTGTTTAGTATGTTTTTAGTGCAAATTAAACTTAGCTATTTTATTTTAAAATATTTAATTGAATAAATTTTTGAAACTGAAATTTAATTTTTATATTAGAACCATTTGTTTTACTGTAAAAATGGCTTTATCCATTTTTTTTAAATACGGAAATTACCCATTATGTATAAATTGTCCCTAAAATTTTTATCTAAAAAGTCTAAATTGATTGGCCCTTACACAATCACAATCCTTTTGTGCTCTTGAGGCACTTCTAAATCTGTTGCTATAAATAACTGGGCCAAATCGATAAGAGCATAACTTATTTGATTAAAAATGGCAGAAGTTTATAATTTTTAAATCAACATATAGTCATTCTATGCTTATGATAAAAAACCTCATACATTACCCCCTTTTTCACTTAACTTACATTCCCTTTTTATGATGCTATAGCTGTTTGATTTTACGGAAGAAGTTGAACCAATATTGGAAGCTTTAGTGGGACAAACACTGGAACAAGCTATAATAGAAGTTATGGCTGAAGAAGAATTAGCTGCTTTGACAGATTTACAATCAGATTATGAAACCAGGAGGAATGCAGAACTGGCTGAGGTCAAGAGACTGGAGGAACAAGAGAGACGGTTATATGAAGAAAAGGTAAAACCTTTTTTTATACCATTAATAAACTTACAAGCACTGTCATTAACATAATTAATTGCTGTTAAGTTTAATTCAAGAAAATGATGTTTATATCATATACTAAAATCATTAATACAAATTAAAAAATTACGTGGAAAAAAAAACTTACATTTTTTACCAGCTTGCTTTCTTTGTTGTCTGTTTGGTCTAATTTCCAATGAACTAGACTTCAAGCTTCACATAAATAAAATTGGGATGATAATGCAATATTATCTCCATTGGTTTTTTTTTACATATACTTTCCCCGAACACCCCCAGGGGAGCTTAAGCATTTTTACGTTTCAGAGCCTGGCAGTCAAAAAT
Source organism: Tetragnatha montana (assembly GCA_963680715.1). NCBI lineage: Eukaryota > Metazoa > Arthropoda > Arachnida > Araneae > Tetragnathidae > Tetragnatha > Tetragnatha montana. Next base: position 37,592,555 of record OY796675.1, read on the forward strand.
GGTTGAAACACTAAAATTTCCCATGAAGGAACCTTATTTTAGTACCTTGAAGAACACACACAGATAATTGAACTTTCAAATTATGAGGGGGTGAATGAATATTTCTTAGTTGGTTCTTCCCAAGTCAAGAAGTTCAATATTGAAAATTCTTGATTTTCTTTGCCAGGAAAAACAATAATTTTTTAGCTTTGATATTAAGAAAATGTATTGAATCATTGAAAATTATTTTAAGTAGATTAGGAAAATTAACTCAAGACTAAAAGGAGAAAATAATTAACAAAATTTTAAAGATATGAAAAACATGGGGTGAATGCGATAGTTAGGTAAATAAGAGTGCAGGGATTATCTGTTGAGAAAACATTTCATATAATTTTCGTTTCCGTGCGGAAAAATTTATACTAAGGTGAACTATTTATGAATAAATTATCTATTGGATTTACCTCTCAATTTACAAGGAGTTGGGAAAAATTATTTTATACTTAAGTCTTTTTTAACAATGGTTTTTTTTAAATTCATTAATATTTGATACATGATTAGAGTAACACAAGGAAAAATCTAAAAGTAAATAACAAAAAAAAGCACGAAAAATATTTACTATGATTGTACTTTGAAACTGTAATTTTTTTACATAATCTCCACCAATGCTGAGCGGATGCAATTAGTCCATCAGCAGTTCAATTTGAGGTGCATTAAATTCTTAGAGTGGCTGTCTCATCAACAGAAGGACTAGTGTTGAACATAATCATCATCAACTGCTGTTTGCCTCCATGATAGTTTTAGTTGGCTAAACAGATTCTAATTGGTCATGGGCGCCCATATGTTTGAATTCAGGAGGGGGCCCAGTAAAAATTCGTGAAAGTTAGCCAGTCAAGCCCGTGGTTAACATTGTTAGAAACTATTAACATTTTGCTTTTAAATTAGCTTACAATCATAATAAAAATATTAATATTAAATATAGATCAAAATTTAAAATGGAAAAAAAAATGTTTAATAAAAAAAGATTTATTATATTCAAAGGAATTAATTTTTCTGGTCCAAGGGGGGGGCCTCTTTGCCCTTATGTATGGGCGCCCATGTAATTGGTGTGGGTCAAGTTTAAGGGTTGTAAGATGGATGCTGTTAAAGTGATCTATCACCATCCTAGTTTTAGTTAGCTAAACAGCTAACAGTTGATTCTAATTGCTGTGGGTTGAGTTTGGGGGTTTAAGATGGATGCTGTAAAAGCAATCTATCACCATCTTTTAGATATATTTGCTTCTACATTAAGCCATTTAAAATGAGGGAATAACTTCATAACTTTTATTTTGGATAACACAAGTATTTATAAAATTTAACAAATAATTAGTTATATAATAATTATTTAAATAAATAATTAATAAAGATTTTTAAAATTTTATTTATTTATGTAGGAAAGAAGATTGAAAGAGCAGGAAGAAGCTGTTACTTTGGAAGATGAAATAGTCCGAAAAATTCAAGCCTGTATATTTTCACAGAATTACTTGTCTGAATTAGTCCCTCAGGTGTATAAAAAACTGGATGCAGAAGGCTATTTCGATACTGAGGATGCTGATGTAAAAGGTACAAAATGTTTGAAAAATTTTAAATAATTGAGCAACTTTTTATTGCCTTGATTTCAATAAGAAAATTTCAAAATTGCTGGGCCAATCAAGAATTACAGGAATAGGGTTAAGTTTCATTTATCAAGGAAATAAGTTTTCTTTCTCTTAAGTTTTCGCTGAATTAACTTTAAGAAAGTCTGACTATAAAAGTTGTTTTTTCAATGAATACCTGTTTTTTTTTTTAAATAGAAATAGAAGAAGCTTTCTGGCCTTGGTTATTGAATGAAGTTGATGCAGAAATAGCTACTATAGAGACATCTTGTCAGCTATTAGACTGTAAGTAGAATTCTTTCAGTCTATTTCATCTTTAAATTTTGATTAAAATAATGGATGTAGGTTTCCTTTTGAAGAAAAATCACAAGTTTTGAAAGAATTAGATAGTATGTAATACCAATAATAACGTATTACCAAGAGAATGTTAAGACTTAAGATATCATTTTGAGCAAGAAAACCCCCAAATAAAAATAAAGCTATTTGTAGTTAACACAACAGAAATGCTGTATAGATGGATAAGTTTCTATAAAAATTTATTTCTCCTTACAAAATTAATGCCTTCTATAACAAAGTAGTAATTACTTTCAATGTATTAATTTTTTACAATAACTTCAACAGCTCTTATAAATAATTCTGTGCAAAACATTGCTGAAACATCTATCATCAGCCCTGGTACTCCTGATTTCAAAACTATTACACCAGCTATAGAGGAGGTATGAACTATGTTAATGCAACTCGCTTATTTTACTTTTTCCCCATAAGAAATTTATTACAGATAAGTTATCCTATGAAATTTTTCACCCATAAATTTTGAAAATTAAATTTACAGTTCAAGAAATAAATTTCAAGACCATGAACTAACACAATAGGGGAGACCGCGCTAAAACCGTTCAATTAGAATTAGCACAAGGCAAAAAAATTGTGCATTTAAATACATGAAAACTATATTTAATTGAAAAAAAAGCATAGTAAAACAGGGGGGGGGAAAGTAATTAAATCTTAGATAATACAAGAAATCAACATTATTTGTTATTGTAATCCTAAGTTAGTGACTGAAGTGAAAGGTTAACTAAAAAGTCATATTTGACAGGCAAAAGATTTTTTCCTGTAACAAAAACTTCCTTTTAACATGATATATTGTTATTTCCTGTTTGATATCAGAAATGTGGTCTTCTTTAGCCTATGCTTTTAAAAGGAATTTAACTCTTTTTTTTCTCTAAATTGAATTGAGTTATTTTTATAATTTTTTCTACACTTAATAAGTTAATTATTGTTCCAGTTCAAGTTCATAAATGTCATAACTATTTTTAATTGTTTAAGATCAATAATTTCTACAAGATACTAACTTGACTGTTCCAATACTAATTTTGCAGTTGGGAAAGTTTTTCTATGCAACATTTTAAGGTTTTTTTTTTTATGAAATTTTAAAATAGTGTAACTAAATTGGTGTAAATTTACGTCATAAGTGTCAAGGTATTACTGTATTTAAAATAACTTTCCAAATGCCTAATATATAACATGGAATCTTTTTATAGGTTGGTACAATGGATTCTACTAGTAATGTTGAATTAAATGAGGTAATAGATGAATTACTGAATATTTATGATGAACAAACCGAAGAAGAGCTTCAAAACAATGAAGAAACTACAAATAATTAACCTGAAATAAATACAATTTAAAGTTTTCAGTATAATATTTCCATATATGTTGTTTTTATCATGAAAGTTTTAATATAGAAATAAAAATTTACATCAAAGAAAAAATACAATTTATTAAGCGATTTTTTTTACAAAACTTTTATATCTATATACATCATTTCTTAAAGTACTTAGCTTTTACATATTTTTTCACGTATGTACAATTTAAAACATTAAAATCCTTATTGATTACTAAGGCTCAGATTTCTTGGTTTTAAAGAGTTAGAGTCTATTTGTAAAGTTTTCATCATATGAAAAAGTAAGAAGCAGCTGTACTAAGATTTGAATATTTTTCAAGCATAACATGGTAAATAGAGTACTTGGATTGACCAAAAATTTTAACTTAAAACTACTATCATTTTTTTGCTTAAAATTACTATGAGCCAATGGATCCAAGTCAACAAAATAATTGTATCCTAGAGATTTTTTTACATACAGAGACTGGATATTGGCTCGCCAAGAGAATCTTTCCACCATTTACATCCTCCTCTCCTGTTACTTAAGCATTACGATATGCTGAATATAGTGTCAATTGCTTTTAATAGTTTTAATCAGGGGTGCAAAAAATGTTTCAAGGTCCAATATTTCCCCAGAACACAACTCATTTTGTCCGAAATTTCCCCAAAAATGTTCAGTCAAGTTCATGTTACTACTAAAGTACAAAGAGTTTTTATTAAAAAATATAGTTCCTTATTTGCTGAACTTCTGTAATTTTTCAATAATTACCAAATATTCCTCAAGTTTCCATTTTTATGGATTTTATGCCTTCTTATATACATGTCACCTTAACTCAAAAATATCTAGTTAAAAATGTCAATTATAAACTCTCAAATTTGACAATACAGTAACTCTCCTCTCTAACTAAACTTTAAAAGTCAAAGAGTACTGCTGTGATCAAACAAGAAAGAACTCACTGATCCCATCACGGATACGTTTTTTTTCCTGCATAACATTCAACATGTAAGGAGAAGCCAACTTTCAGGTATTCACTAAGGAAACTCGTTTTTTTTCCGGCGAAGATCCGTAGTTTAGCGCTATCATTCATAATTACCTCGTAATTTCCTTATTATTTGGAGGGTATGATATTTTCCCCAGCCAAAATATTTGTTACTACTAATAACTTAGATTTGTAGATTTTTCTTCTTAATAAACTTGGGCAAATATTCCCCAGAGCTCTTTGAATTTCCTCCGAACATTGTTCGGGTGTTCGGACATATTCTGCATCCCTGGTTTTAATATACCCGACTAATTTAAGAATACTTGGAATATAATATTAACTGCTTACAGGAGTGTATACATATGACATATATTAGTTCTATAGCCTACTTTCCATTGTAAATTTTGTGTAATAAATTTAAAAACTTCCCATTCTTTTCTTGTTGAACAGTTGGCAAAGAAAATTTGTTTACCTATTTGGATACAAATTTTAAAATGAAGTAATGAAACTAGAACATCAATTTCAATTAAATTTTTCAAATTTGTAAAATCACCTTCATCCCTTTTAGCTTAAATTGCCTTATATCTCCTAAAACTTGCTTTGTTGCAAAGAAAACAACAAAACAATTTTTCGCATAAGAAAAAGTATTGAGATAAAACTGAACTGAAATTGTTTTTAAAATGTTATTTATAATTTAAAATAATCCAGATAAAAAAAAATTACAGTATTTAATGAAACAGAAAGCTAATGGTTATTGATTTGGTTAAAATAATCTCAAAAGAAAAGAAGTATAAATTATGTAATGTAGTTTTTGGGAAAATTGGTGATCCAAACACTAGATAAATAGTTATTTAACTTCATAATTAGTTTCTTTAGATAGGCATTTCGTGAAATCTAAACATTTATGCAGACATACATACACATTTAGTTTTTTCTTTGTAATTGTAATGTAATTAGTCATGGGTGGAATCCATTTTTTTAGGTATAATGCTCGAGTTAGTCTACCACTAAACATGTATTTTGAATGGTGGTCCTCAGGCTTTTGTATAGGAACTGGTAATGGAGAACAACTGTTGGATATCAAGAGTTAAGATGCCATCAAAGTTAAGGGATTAATAAAAATAATACCACTGAAATCCAAGCCTTGGCAATTACAAAGGAAAAAATCGTTGACTAAAAAATACACAAAATAAACAATTTTGTTCTTAGCAAAGTAATAAATCTGGTCATTATTAAGAGTTTCCCAGTCATTTTTAGGCAAATTGCTTTAGTAAATACAGTAAATTTAACACCTGTGCATTGTTAATATTTCTTGATAAAGATTAACTGTATAGACATATTGAATATTTGAATACATTTAAGGGTACCGTTTATTGACACCTTCACAAAAAATGTAAAATTAAACAAATAGTATTGCATAATTAAAAGATGAAAATTCCAGAAAATCACCGACCCCCAACTATTTGCAAAATCTGAAAACTGCTATAAATATTCAACTAGCTATAAAGCTTGTCAAATGTAGCCACAACACAATCAAAACACAGAAAGCCAAATTCGCAAATGACCATGAACCCCATCATAGTAACTACATAGCTGCCAACTGAACGTATTAAAAAAACAGAAGATTTTGGATTAAAAACAGAAGATTTTTGATATATTCATACATCATATCAATATTTCATAATAAATCAGTCTTTCATGAACTGAAATAAGTAAAATTTTGATTTTTACAAAAACAAAATGCTCAACATCAGTCATTATTTCAATTTTTCCTTGTTTTTATACAATTTTGCTTTAATTGCACTTAAATCAGTATCTGAAGAAAATACAGGTTTTATTGAGGCAGATATTAGGGAAAATATTATTATAGTATTCACAAAATTAGGGATTATCCTGAAAAATGCGAAAAAAAACCGGGAAAAACTCGTTTCCGGCCGTAAAACCGGAAAGTGATTAAAAAAAACGGTTAAACTCCCGGGTAAAACAGGAGGATTGGCAGCTATGTAACTAATATAAGGTTGAAGACCAGACTCCACCTGAGTTTATCTCTGGGAATAAAAACCAGGTCTGTTCGTTTCATTATTTCTATTGAGAAAGTTTAATTGAGCAAAAACTATGTTTGTTCTCATATAAAATTCTGAAAAATTAAATACTAATATTTTAGAAAGCCCAGAAATAAGCTCTATTAAAAGATATATAAGGTGCTCCTGGAATCTAGTCACCCTAATTAAAATAAAAATGTTTATAAAGAAAACAAACAATAGTTTAAATGAGAGCATAAAATCACCGAGTACTAATAAATGTTTTATGATAAATAATTTCTGAAAAATTGCAAAGCTGCTATCACAGTACAGAAGATTTGAAATGGCTCGAGTGGGAAACAGTAGTCCTCAAATAGTGGAACTGTAATTCTCAAAGGGCAATACATTGAATTTATGAAACTGCATGTTTTAAGATGGAAATTTTTAACAATCCCCCAAACCAAGTGGGAGAATACCATTACTCTTTGCCCACTACATTTAAGAAACTTTTAATAATGCCTGTTTTTTACATTTCTAGTAACATTGTAAAGTCATAAAATTTTCCACAGTCAAAACTTATATTATATTGATATATAAACTAATGAAATAAGCAAACCTAATACTAATGAATAAAGAAAATAGGCTATTTTTCTCTCTCAACAAAAAATAACTTGATTTCCTGCAATGACAGTTCACAATCCAAGCAATTGTTTTATTGCCCCCTAAAGCCTGACAAACCCAAACAAAATACCTTAAAATAAAATTTGACTACATAATACCTATTGGTTATAATACCTATTTTCGAATGAAAGGTTTAATAGTAAGTTTTAATCCACTTACAGCATAAATGAAAAATGATAATTTAATAAGTTATTTTGATAAAAACATTCAAATGTATTCAACCACTTTATGTAACTTCTTAGCATTCTAGGTATCTTAAAAAGCAAGTTTGTTTGAAAATTATTGTGTTAGGACTGATAGTAGTACACTTATAATTTCTGAGTAAAAAAGCAAAATTTTATTACTATAAATGAAAGTTTAAAAACTGAATTGATTTGGTAAACAGTAAAACCAAGAAAGTAAAAGGGGAGGGACATGTAGAGCACAGCCCTGACATGAAGCTCATAACCCAGATCAACTCACAAGTCTTCTGGGTAGTCTAAAACTGAAATTTATATTAAGCTATTTTTAAAAAAAATCTAAATTCTACATTGGAACCTATTTATGGGAAATTGATTGCTATGGCACTTCTCTCCTCTCTTATTTCTCCGAGTTAAACAAAAAAAGTACACATTTTCAGACAAAAAAGAAACACTTCTGATTAAAACACTAGTACAATTATTGATTGAGAGATTAAATGTATTTAAAGAATGAAAAATAAAACTATTTGATTTGAGGACGGTTATTTAACTTTAGATAGCTTTTTTTTACATATTTTTTTCAGAAAATGGGAATAGTAACATCACAAATAGGAATAGGAACCAAGACCAGTTATCCAAAACATAAAGCAATAAAAGTTTATCATTATATGAATGAAGATAAAAGAATATAATATTTTGTAAAAGTCAGGGAACCAAAGTAATTTTACTTAACCTCTAAAAATATGTCATCGCTAACCAAAGTATTTTCCCACATTTACTGTTTCAGTTTGCAGCCATTGATTAGCCTTTGTCCTGGAATAAAAACAAAATTTTCAAGATATTGAATTGAATCAATTCCATAAACTAGAAGGCTTTCACAGCCAGTGACAATTCTAAAAACAACTTCTTTGGATGCCCCAATAAAAAACATTATCGACAGAGTTTCTGTCATTCTTTGCAGATAGGTAATAAACAGATGATTTTTAAAGCGGCCATTCCACCGAGGCAACTTTTGGGCAACACTACAAAAATTGACCATGCAATATGTTGCTCGGAGCAATTCCACTGGTACAGCAGTGACATTAGTCTGGCAACATGGCTAACTTTTCATGCGTTGCCTGTGTCCCACTAGCGATAGGAAACAAACAACTGTATCTCTGAAATATGATCCAAGAAGATTTGAATATTTATACAATGTATAAAGTTAAGGATGTGGAAATTGTATATTTGTGAAGTATGTAGTCGAGTGAAATGTTAATACACTAATATTAACAAATATTGGTTCACTGAACATTTTTTATTGAAAAACTTTCTGAGTCTTTTGTTTTTGCTTAGAATTCAAAGATAGCACCTCAATTAAGTTTTTTTCTTATTTTAACCAATTTTGTCATTTTAAGAAACTTTTATGGTGTTTTAACTGAAACTCTTTAAAATTTGGACTATACAAATTATAAATATCTACTTGGATAAATTGTTTTAGTAAAAAGAATGATTTAAACCCAACCAAATTTACTTAAGATAGCAGACTCTTGGGGGAAATGTCTTTCATTTGTGCCCATGGGTTTTAAATCATCCTATATTTTATTATAAAAATCTTTTAAATAATGTGGTTTTTTTTCTTATTCAATTTAGAAAATTTGATTTCAATAAGTACAAGAATTGTTCAAAACTACCTCTTGGGATTACTAGGCAACGCAGAACAACTGTTGCTTTGGTGGAATCGCACTGGGAGCAAGCAACACGCTAGAGACAGGTTAGCAAGAAGGTAGAAACTGTGGCTTTGACAGGGTGACAAAATGCTGTGCAACAGAGCAACAACTGAATTGCCTGGGTGGAATGAGCCCTTTATACCATGGTCATCATCCTGGAAACTATTTTAGAATTAAATGAATTATATTGAATAGTTACCAGGATTAGGTTCATGCATTTATGTACTTACCTTAAACTAGGGGTCCCCTGGAGATTAAAAGTACCAGTCTTAATACATTAAGGCTAAGCGCGCACTAGATACTTTTGTCTCGGTGACTGAAACAAAATTATCCCCCTGGCTATTGCAACAAGTTAGAGCATGTGCATTAGGCGACAAGACTCTTGGCCGTATGCCAAGAATCTCTTCATAGAGATCCATTGCTTTCGAGTGACATTTATGTTCTAGTCGCTGCAACGGAAGTCTAGTGCGCGCTTAGCCTAAAACCTTTTAGGAGTGACCACCTTCCATTCAGAGAAAAATTAAGGATTTGGGGCAAGGACCAGGTATCTCCACTTTCAAACCAAGTTTATTCAGTTAGATTTATCACTTTAGCAATACACTTCTAATCATTGTTGCCATAAAATGCAAATCTTTCCCTGTTACCAGGTATGAGGTTATGAACTGCAAGTCGGACCAAATATAACCTGGGCCTCATTTCAACTTTCATAGACTTAAGATAAGTAAAAACAACAGGTTAGTAATAGATGTAATGGTAATCAATAAGTAATTAATTTTTTTTTAAACCTAAGAAATTCAATATCATTTGCTTGAAATTTTTAAAACGCAATAACTTGAACTTTCTTATGCACAGAGGCCCATAGTACAAATACAAGGCTTGCTGTTTTAACTCTCGTATTTTCATAACCTATACACAAAATTTATACAGCTACCCTAGAGCATGCCAACATTTAAGATATCTCCAAAAATCATTTAAAGTAAATTTGAATTTAAAGGTGGAGATACTTGTTTCTTGCACCAAAGGCCTCAATTGGTCATTAAGAGGGGTGGATGCTAAGAAGGGGATTGCTTTAAAACTTAAAACTTTTTTTAAACTACTATAGGTAAAAAATATCTCTTAATTTATTCCTATACCATCACAAATAAAAATAAAGAATAAAAAGTTACATTCTGTTAAAATGAGAAAATATTTTAAAATATGGTAAGCATAATAACCCTGAAACCCCAAACATTCCACCCTGAAAAGGTAAAAACAAATTAAAAGCGACTTTATCTTTGCAATTTTGTGAAGGGTTTGTTTTTAGGATCAGAATTTTGTGAAGGGTCCGTAAATGAACACAATTTCTTCCTAGATAAAAAAAACCCTGTTAATATCTAAATTCATCAAAATTAACTTACTCTTTCTAAGTCCATTTGAAATAATTTCTGGTATAGGTTTTAAATGTTCAATTGATTGTCCTTTTATGCCATTTTTTTCACCAGTTTTAAGTTGAGAGGCTTGCATTTGGCGTTCCATATTTCGTTGCATTACAAGGAGCATGGCAGGAGTGGGATTTTCCAAGACACCAAATGAGCTGGAAGGATTCGAATGGTCTGTGCCAGATGACTGCATACTTTGCGTCGCAGATGCAACTCGACGTAACTTTCTTTTAGGCAAGGGCGAGTTACCAGTACTTTCTGATGGTGGATGTCTTCTTTTTGACTTAGCTGGGGGTGAAAAACTTAAACTTCCTCTTTCAGCTGGTCGTTTCACTCCCTGGAAGATTTTAAAAGTTAGGAACTGTAAAAAAAGAAGTGGATAATAAAAACTTAATGTTTGGTTACTGAGAATTAGATGAAAATTTAGAGATTCAAGTGTCTTAGAGGATCACTTGGCTTTGTTAAGTATAGCACCAAGCGCACAGTATACCAGTTTGGGATCTCCTGCTTAAGAAAAGAAGTGTATCTTCATCCTGGCACCATCAATATTACAACCATACTATATAAGAATTTATTATAAGCTTCAGATAAGTTCTGAAGCAAAAATGAATTACATCTAATAAGCAAATCCTAACTCTCAAATTTGCAACAATTTAATAGATTTGTTCCTGCTCAAGCAGGTGTAGCTAGGTAAACAACCTATACAATATTACAACCTTTCTTGACAATAACATCACAATGAGTGGAAAAATAACCAAGTTAACTCTTTCAGCCCAAAGCCACCCGAAAGTACCAATGAATCCTATGTAAATTTGCAACAGCCAGGTTTGAAAGGGTTAACAGATCGTCCGGGAGCTCTGATTGGCTGACACAATCAATTCTTAATTAAAGTACTACGCCACAAAATGGAAAATACACAACATTTAGGATTGACTTTTTTTTTTAGTAAAATTAAAATTTTCTGACTTTTCCAGCTATTCTATCATGGGAACCATGTTATACTGTTTCACTGTTAAAGTGATTTAAAAAAGGATTTGGGAGAAGAAATTACTATGAGACATAACTGAATAACTAAATATTTAATACGTAAAAAAGTGTTATGGTTTTGTTACTTTGTTACAATATAAATTTGTTGCATAGGAATGCTAAAAAGTTGTTTACAGTTTACAAAAGGAATAAAAGGAAAAATATGTTTGTTTCATATCACAGGTGATTTAGCTTTGCTAAACCACCTCCAGAAAGTCACAAAACAATAGTGGACTCTTCAAAACGTTACACTGTGTATATAGGACGGTAAAAAAGAACCAATCTAAAAATTAGAAAACACACAAGCATGCATGGAATGCATACTTGAACATGCACTTAAAACATCTAGGAGGGTCAACAATAGGCCCCTTTAATCTTTCTAGGTATTCAGCAAAGTCCCGTCTTTTAAAACATACAATACAGAGTGAGCAAAATCAGCATTTTAGAAATTTTAACTAATATTACCTTTTGAGATGCAGTTTTAATTTCTAATGAAGTATATACCAGCACCCCATCATCTTCAAAACCAGATCCTTTTATTGCAGCTGATAATATGTTTTTACAGTACTTGTAATCAGGTTCTTCTTCAAAAGTTAAACCAGCAACATAAGTAAAATATTCAGCAATACCACCTGTAAATGAAATAAATATGAATTAAAATTTACAAGAATCAACGAATAATTTATAGAATTAGCTGGAATAACACATTTTTAAAAAATCCTTATTCTAATAGAGCGGAAAGGGTGCCACTTGTGTTCAATGACTGTGACACTGTTAAATATTTTTTGATTGAATAATATCTTCAGCCTCAGCATCACACTCATAATGGAAATTTGAGTGAAAAGTGATTTTGAGTCATTTTTACTTGGCCTAGTAAAATAGTTATTTTTCAGTTATTCTATTCTTATGGAACGGAAAGGGTGCCTGCTGTCTTCAGTAAGAGGGTGTAAAATATTTTTTCAATTGAATGATATCTTGTTTCCGCATTGCAACAGAAATTTCATATCCTTTCATAAGGACCTTTTCAGGGTATATAATTATGGTAAATTTTACAGTTTTAGGGGTATACATGACAAATTTACCCTCTTGAGTTCTGCCAGGGGATGGTGTGGTCAAAGTATTAACAAAAGTTTTTGGAAAGCTAAAAATGAGTTCAAATGCTATTTTTAGGTCAAATATACAAAATTTTTGTGTAGAAGGTACTCAGTGTTACAAACAATATTTAACAAGTCAAAGTTCATATCCTACTATTCTAAAAAGCTTAACTTCAACCACTTATGAGTTATAACAATAAGTGAATGGAATTTAAGTCTAACAACCTTGAGCTGTAAAAATCCAGAACTATTCTCGTTCTGGTTTTGCCTATAAATCAATAAGTCATGGATTATTGCTGTTTGGCATTGTCTAGGATCAGATACCTCTTTTGTTTAAAAATTATTTAAGAATCCTCTGGAGAATGGAAACCTTTTAATAAACAATTTTAGGGACTAATTGTAGTTAACTCGTAATGTGACAGACTAAAACCACACAGTTTAAAAGATTAAAACCATTTCTTTAAAAACCTAAAACATCACAGGGACAACGACAAACACAAAGGGCAGCGGGAAAGGGATCTGCCCAGCACAGCTTCCATAATAGACCGGGAGCCAGCAACATATTTTGTCAGTCATTTCCTCTCAAGCGATATTTGGTGGAAAATTTCAGGAAGTTATATCATAAAGCCTGGTGAGCGTCAGCTGGCTGTAGGGCGGTGGAATAGACGTCAGCTGGTCGTTTAACATTTGGAGCGTCTTTCTCAAAGATTCTTTGCGGCTTCAATTACGCGAGAGAAAAAGAACAAGAGGGAAACTCAGTGAAACTGTTATGTTTTTGTTTACATTTCGATTTGCTTTGTATTGAGGAGAGGTACGAAAGGGTGTGTGGTCGCATGAGCGGCAGATATAGTTTTAAATCAAGATTTTGTAAATAAATATCTGTTAATTATTATCCAGCCTTGGGTTAGGAGAAGGAACCAACAAACATGAACAAAAGTTTATACTTTCAGTGATTTCCTTTCAACGTTTCCTGACTTCATGAGTCTCAAGTTGTCAACAAAAAACAATAGACGACATTAGTCAAAACGTCACTTGCTTGTTTGGAAACGTAGATTCCATCCGTGATTGGTTCCGTACGGATTGGTACGGATTTACCTCCAATCACGGAACCAATCACGGATAGAATCAACGTTTCCAAACAAGCAAGTGACGTCACACTAATGTCGTCTATTCCCTTCTAGAACATTATTAATTAAATATTGCCAACTTAAAATTATCTGAAAAACAAATAATATCTAAAAAATTAATTAAAACAGTGTCCTTTCAAAAAGTTGGTTTGGTTTATAAAAAGAAATTAAAAGTTATCTTTAGGGAAATTGGTTAGTAATTAATTTATAGAAGTAATAATTTATTGTTCTTTAAAGAAAGTTGGTCTATTTCCTAACAATGGACTCTAACCGTCTGACGTCACACGGAACCAACACGTGACCTACTGAGCTTGCAATTGGTTACCACAGATACTACACAAGTAGATCTACTAGTGTAGTATCTGATCTGGATAATAATTAACAGATATTTATTTACATTATTTACAAAATCTTGATTTAAAACGATATCCGCCGCTCATGCGACCACACACCCATTCGTACCTCTCCTCAATACAAAGCAAATCGAAATGTAAACAAAAACATAACAGTTTCACTGAGTTTCCCTCTTGTTCTTTTTCTCTTGCGTAATTGAAGCCGCAAAGAATCTTTGAGAAAGACGCTCCAAATGTTAAACGACCAGCTGACGTCTATTCCACCGCCCTACAGCCAGCTGACGCTCACCAGGCTTTATGATATAACTTCCTGAAATTTTCCACCAAATATCGCTTGAGAGGAAATGACTGACAAAATATGTTGCTGGCTCCCGGTCTATAATCTGCCTTTATAGATCAAGATGGTGATGTAACGGAGTGTGACAAGACAAGTGTTTTCTTCTTCTTCTACCTTCAACAGGATCGTCACAAACTCACCATAGACAATTTTTTTTTCAAAGTTGTGAAGTTAAGTAATATACAAATTGTAAAGATTGTTTATAAAGATATTACCCAGTATTTCACAGCAGTAATGTGATCTTTTTCTTCAACAAAATCCGGCTTAAAACGCTTTTTAAGGTATTTCATAAGGGATTGCTATGTTTTTTTATACATAAATAATTATATTGTCCAAACAGCATTACAAGCAGATTTCTGCATATAGCCCCTTATTGCTTAGTATGACATTATCAACATCCCCTTGAATTGTGTACTATACTTAAAAATATATTTACAGTAAATTTTTTAGAACAAAAGTAAATAACTTAAGATTTTTTTTGTCAAGCAGGACTGCCTTAAATCAAATAGTCTAGTTTAGTGATACTGAATTAAAAAAAAAACAAGTTTTCTCAACCATCTCTTTAAAATAAGTGGATTTAATACAGCGAAAAATATGTGCTAAAACTAAATACCAAATGAGAATCTTGTATACTTACGTGTGGGAGCCTTTTTACCATAGCAGCTTTTAATTAAAGAAGAAATGTTTGACATATACCTAAGAAATAATACTTATTAATTCACTCATTTTAAATATACTTAAAACATATTTTTAAAGATTTTTTTTTTAAAAATCAAGTGCAAGGAAAATGTAGTAACAAATTATACTTGCATGCTTTTCTGACGACTAACACTTTCTGGGTCTTTCAAATTATCTTCCCAAGGTAAGCGTCCACATAGCCATTGGAGCATGTTATAACCTAAAACCTCTAAATCTCCTCTTCTAGAATGAGCTGGAAAATAGGTTTCTATATTGAAAGTGTGAGTACAAACACTTAGGTTCTCTGCTAAGTGAGAATTAAATTTATTACATCAGCTTAAATATATGTTAATGCACAAATTTAAAGACGATAAATAGTCCAGAAATACTGGAAGGTTATTCATAACACAAGAAAGCTAGGAACCACTCATGTAGGACAAGTTAAAATATAAAATCACATATTTAAATATTTGTGTTTTAGTTTGATTCAAAGCCAGATGGATAATAAGTTAAACAAAAAATTCATTGCGGCAATGTATGTGTGTGAGAATGTAATGGGGATCTCTTGTACAACACCAGGACAGGATGGGTTTGGGTAGATGTACACAAATGGAACCAGGATTAAAAAGGCACCGGGAACACAGGGATGATATCGGTGGTGAAGAAACCGAGATGATAAAAACCTTGAGTGAACTTTTAAATTTAACTTTTATAGAACTTGATAGAACCTTTTTGATCAGCTAGTTAATAATAAAATATTGAAAGCAACTATAAATCTTACCACCAATATGAGCATCTCTACTAGTAAATTCTATAGTACCATCATGGGCCTTTCTGCGATCTTCCTTAAGTTCTTTATGTTGACCATTTACAATATAACGACAAGCCAAACCAAAGTCAATAAGGTAGATCTAAATGAAATAATCATTAGAATTTACAGCATTATACTCATACATTATTACTATGAATTAACATTTGAGTAACAGTTCAATACAAAGCAAGGTTAGATCACATTGCAATTTGAAAAAACTTTGTAGTATTATAAATAAAGTGTAATGATAATTGTAAAACACTATTATACTTTAAACAAGTATTTAAATTCAATAATATTAAATTTTAAAAAGAAACAGAAAAATATTTTGTAAACTGCTAAGCAGTTAATCTAGTATGTAAGAAAGAATTACTAAACAATAATTTTCTATCTGTCCTGTTTAAATTTGTCCAACTGTTTCAAACCTCAAAGACTAGAAATAATGCTAAAATTAAAAACAACCAATCAAAATATAGTTACATAGAATCAATGATAATGATAAAATTTTATCAATATTTGAGAATTGGAAAGCTCACTGAAAAAGTTCACCCCAAGATTTTTCTGATTTATCTCATTCTAAAATAATTTTTACAAATTCTCCAAGTTTCCAGGTTTTACTGCCGTATTTATCAAAGTGCTCTAACATTTTTTTTAAATATTTTATTCACTTACAATCAGCAATTAGAATGAGAAAAAAAATCTTACATCACCTGGGACAGCACAAAGATCCATGTAGGTGAACGAACATGCATAGAAATAATTTACAAATTGATATTAATTACACTATCAGTTTTCAAGTTAAGTGGCCACCCTCAAATGTATTCTACTCTAATAAAAGTTAATTAAGCTTATCTATAGTTCTACTAGAACATCTCAAGTTACTTACAATAAAGATTTACTATAACTTAAATTTTAATTTTGAAATGTTGCACTTGATTCAGTTATGACAAAAAATAACAGTAAGTAAAATAAGGATAACTCACTTCATTTTCTTTTTCTGGGCCAAAACCAGTAAGCAAGTTAGATGCCTTCACATCAGCATGAATGTAACCATGACTATGAATATATTCTAAAATATCCAACTGAAAACAATTAAAAAATTTTAATATTAAAGGTGGATAAATTTTTGACACAAGTTTAAAATTTTTGATGCATGTCTGGAAAACAAAACTAGGGTTACCAGAAATAATGCCAAAATATTCATATTCAATATCATTGAGGATTAACACTCTGAACTTGAATAACAAAGTTTCACTTAATTAAGTACATGCAAAGTACTATAAACTCAATTTAAGATAATATCAATAGAAAAATTTAATTGAAAAATGAATAACTTTTTACAAGATTGAAACAAATTTAAGAGCAATAGAAAAAACTAGATTTAAAATAGTTTTTAAAGGCATTCAGAATTTGATGAGAGTACTTACAACCATTTTCCCTAAAGTATATACAGTTTTCATGGGAAACACTTTGTTGTTCTGGTTCAAAAGTTTTTGCAGATCTAAGCCAAACCTTTCCATAACCATAAACCTATATTTGACTTGTCTATGCTCATGAGAACCAGATCCTATGAACTTGGGCATGCCTAGAAACCTTAAGTTCTTCTTCCTTTTCCATTCTTCAACTGTAATAATTTAATAAAAGTAAAAGTTACCAAAAAAATAATTAACTATCTTTATTAGCAATATTTTTTTTATAAATGGGAATTGGGAAAAAACATACTTTGCTCAGCTTTTCCTACACGATGATAAAAATGCATTTCAGAAAATAATGGACCATTTGTATGAGGCTCCTAATTAAAAATAAAGAACAATTTTAATGTTAAGTATAATTTGATTTGGAAAGGAAGTTAGGCAAAACACTTAAATATGAAAAAAACTTTTCATTCTAAAAGTTAGATGTGAATAAATTTAATAACATAACTGTCGATAGCAATGAATTAACAATTAACTGTTCTAATTATATAACTATTTTAATTATTGACAATTATGTTCATGATTTAGGCCACATAGGTAAATTTGCAGAGTTAGCACTGGGGGAAAAGTAAACACTATACAGAACATGCTATTAAATTTTAACTTCATTCCCAAACACTGTGGTGCTGCTACCTAATCTCTCTCTATATAATCAAGGTGTGCCTGCCTGGGTATGTGGGGATCAGATGTGGCGCAATTTCTCCTAAACTACCCGTCCGAATCGAACCAAACTTGGTACGCATACGTAACGGGGCGGGGGAAAGGAAATGAGACCAGTTTCAACATCCTAAAACCACCCCTTCACCCTCTTTTAATGCTTTTTTCAAAAAATCCCCTTACTTCTCCGCTGAAGAAGAACTGTTTCACTCGCATTGTTGTAATTAATAGATACAACAAAAACAATTTTAAGCATAGAGCATTTTCAATCACATGGCTCAGACCTAGCAATGACCTTAGCAACAGAAGATGTTACAGTTTTTTGCCCTACAGAGGTTAACAGTTACAGAAAATGACCAGCCGTGGAATTCTTCTATTGGAGGATTTGCAATCACATGATCCCAAACCTAAAAACCGCCTTAGCAACAGATAAACAACGGCCTTAGCAACAGTTAAAAGCCCTACAGAAGGTACACAGTTAAAAGAAAATAACCGGTTGTGACGTCACCTGAAAATACTCTATAAAACAAAGTATTTAAAGAGAAAACTAGACTAAAATTGTTATAAAAAGGTTATTAATAATTTTAAAAAGTGAAAACTGTCCTTATAAAAAACTTTATAACAGTATTTTATTATTAAAAACTTCATTTTCCATGAAACTTTAAGTTGAAACAGAAAGTTAAGAATTAGACTGGTTAAAGTAAAAATGAAAGTAAAGTTTGCATAATGCAGTTTTTTTAGAAAGTTGCTGATAGAAACACTATAGATCAATTTGTTATTTAACCTTATAATTTGTTTCTTTGAGGTAGTTTAGCGGGATTTTTTTTTCCAATTTAAACAGGGGGTATTTACAAATTTTGGGATTTCAAATGTCTGTAATAATTTTAATTGATTTTTTTCTCTTAGAATGGATAATTTGGTAACTGTCGTAGTTAAATGTGCAACACCGGAACTGGATGGGTTAGGTTAGATTCACACAGTTGGAACCGGGAGGGAAAAGGTACAGGGAAAACCGTGATGAAAATGCACCGGTAACACCGAGATGAAAAAGGCACCGGGAACACCGTGATATAAAAAAGGCGCCGGGAACACAGGGATATAAAAAAATGCCGGGAATACAGGGATGATGGTAATTACTATAACAGAAAATTAAACATGTAACTTGAGAAAACTTTAAAAAAATAAATTTATACACTCCACCCGTGCAAGGCCGGGTATATCAGCTAGTTAGGAGATATTTGGGTACTTACGTATTATCGCAACCAGGTTGGCGCCAACTTGGCGAAATTTCGCCAAAATGCGCCAAAACACGAGATTTCAAAGTTTGATCATCAGAATCGCAAAAAAAAAACATTTTTAAGAAATAAATAATAACTTTTTTAGGGAAAAAATTTGATGGGACAGTGGGGGGGAGACCCCCCCACCCCCCCCCCCAACTATTTTTAACACCCATCGATTTGTGTTCAACCGCCCCCGTATGGCATGTCGCAATCAAGGATCCGCCGATTGGGACATTTTTAAACAAGATAGATCAAGATTGAAGACAGACAGATTCAAGAGTAGACAGAAGAAAAGATCAAGTAAAAACAGGTACTCATCAATTATAAAAATTGCTCGCAGTCAAGGGTCATGCCGACTGACGCAAAACCTTTTCCTCGGTAGCAGATATCAAAATATTCACAAGCAAAACGCCCTAAACATACAAGAAAACCACCTACCTTAACACCGGCTCCGGCATCATGGACGCGGCAAAAAGGCAAATTAACGCGAGCCGACACGACATTCTTCATGAATGTTTTGAAATTCCTGCGTATCGATATTGCGCGGTCATCTTTCTTCCCATTGGCTTAACTCTTTTAATCTTCATTGCGTCGGCGTCGCAACTTTACCGCGGCTGCGTGCGTACCGACTTGGCTTTCGGTATTGCGTCATCACTCACAACAACCGAACCGGAATTTTGGCCACGTAGGGTTGCCGTAATTAGGGTCGCCAAATTTGGCGATTTATGCGAATTTTGGCCTGGTTGCGATAATACGTAAGTACCGATATTTGTGATAGTGATAGTAAAGCAGTTCCTATATGTGTACCTCATAGGTAAAACAGTCCCTTTTACATCATCAAATTCTGACAAATCCTAGAATCAAAGGTCAGGTTGGCTGATTTAGGCAATGATTGTCTCTTTTGGCAAGTGCTGAAGGCACCATTTTCATAAAGACAAATCTAATTTTGGTTGCTAAGAGAGCAAACTTTGAGTGAAAACTAATTAGAAATATTTAAATCATAAAAACAAATAAAATTACTTATAATATATTAAATGCAAGAAAAATTGCTTCAAAACTAATAACACAGGCCTGCGATGAAAAAAATACAAGGGAAGTAAGAGCTGAACTTAATGTATTTTTTTATGCTGATTTCAGAAAAAATAATAAAAAAATTCCATCACGTCAAGTTTTTTTGAAAAATTCAATTTTCGACTTTAATAAAAATTTATTTCCATGCTGAATTTCTTCCCTGCTGGCCTGATCATCATTCTACCATGATTAAATATATAAAATACTACTCTCTGATACCTCTCCTTCCTTATCCCTTTATCCCCTTTGAAATCTCTCTACAAATTGAGTCGCGCGGTCGCTGGAACAGTGACAAATCGAAACCCTAACACAAAACAATTTTAACAATTGTTTTTCTCTGTGAAATATGACTTTTAGTTTAAGGCGTTGTTAAAATTTTCCTGATGACTTTTGTTACATATGTAACGAAATAGCGTTATTAAAAATTACATGAGTAGCTTTTAGACTAAGTAAGATAACTTTATCATGAGTACTTCGATATGAAACTTGAAGATCAGGACAAACCATGGGCTTCTCACAAAGTTTGTGTACAGGGTATCAATTATCTAATTCTATGCTTTTGGCTCCAATGAAAGAAGACTGCTTTACGATTTGGAATACCTATAGCATGGTATAGCATGGAGGGAGCCGAAAAACCACTATGATGGTTGTTGCTTCTGTTCCTGCCAAATACGTGGGTATTACCACAAAAATTAAAAGCTGATCTCTCATCCTGATAACATTCCATCAGCCATATGTCCAGTTTCTCATAAACCTGATATTACAGTGCTTTTTTCTTCAACTGAATTACCAGTCATCTCTTGGATACTCAGTGCATTTAAAAGAATGCTATGAAAACCTCGCACTTGTTCTCAATAAAATAAAGTATGCCGAACACTGTTGGACCATTTGCTGTGATTTGAAAATTACCTTCATGCTTTTGGGTCAACAGGAATTGTCACTTAACAATGGGTCAAAAAAAAATGATTAGAAAGACCAAATAATTGTCCAGGCACTAGGAATGTAATTCAAACAGCTTAGTTAAGCAAAATAAGTATTTCTACACCTTCTGCATATAAAATTAGGTGTATTAAAAGATAGTACATGCAACATTTTTCTCAATAATTCCTTTTAAAATATGATTTTAGTAAAAATATTGACATGGACTTAAAAAATCCTGACGTGATGGAGAAAAATGGCGGTCATTTTCGAAATCAGCATACCAAATAACAAAAAAATCACCCAAAACTTCTTTTGTATTTTTCAAAAAGTTAAATTTCGCAGGCTTGTGTAATTTGTGATTCTAGAATATAAAAATGAAATTAATATTTAACACTTTATTCAAAAAATTGTGTAGTGCATTAACTTCTGTCCCACACTGAATATTTGTTCTAGAATCACTCATTTAGGGGGAGGGAAGATGGTTCCAACTTTTGGGGCAGTTCAAACTTTTAATATGACACAATAAAAAATTATTTTCCATTGCATTTAAAATGTTCCAAGAGGAATTTTTGGGACTGGATTTAAGGAGTATATAATTCTCAAGTAATTAAAAAAGTTAAGCAAATAAAATTAAAATTTTTCAATTAGTTAAAGTTTTTATTTTAAGTTAAAAAGTGTTATGTTATAGACGAGTTCAACTGTGTAACCCAATAGACCGGGAGCCAGCAACATATTTTGTCAGTCATTTCCTCTCAAGCGATATTTGGTGGAAAATTTCAGGGAGTTGTATCATAAAGCCTGGTGAGCGTCAGCTGCTTGTCCGTGGGTGGGTTGAGCGGTGGGAGCCCCCCAAACAAAAAACAACACAATGAAACTAGCCATAACTTGACGTATTGTGGAAACCCAACCGCTTCATTCATTGATAAGAATCTTTGATGAAGACGCTCCAAATGTTAAAATGACCAGCTGACGTCTATTCCACCGCCCTACAGCCAGCTGACGAATTTTTTTCTTCTAGATATTGGGTCTACTATAATGTATCAAAGTTTTAGCCGGGAGGAAATGACTAAAAATTTCAATTTTTTTTTTGGGGGGGGGGGGCTCCCACCGCTCAACCCACCCACGGACAAGCAGCTGACGCTCACCAGGCTTTATGATACAACTCCCTGAAATTTTCCACCAAATATCGTTTGAGAGGAAATGACTGACAAAATATGTTGCTGGCTCCCGGTCTACAAGAACACTTCTGCCTATATAATTCACACTAGTAATATGTTTAATCTTCAATGTTATGGAATATACCGGGAAGTTGTTCAGGCCGAATTTGCCTTTAACAGGAAAAAGGAGTCACTGAAATGTGACAACAGCCTTTCAAAACTTAAGCATACACAATTCTTTTAGTAAAACTAATCACTTAATATAAGAGGAATAAGAAATGCTTACAATTTTTATCACATATTTTGAGTCCAACCCAGGCTTTTTCTTTAGGTTATCTGATGCTAAAATTAAATAAATTATACTTGATTAGCCAGTCAAAGTTATGAAATAGAATGAGAAAAGTACACTGAATAGAGTAGGCACACAACAAACCTATATAAATTTCTCCAAATCCTCCAAGACCAATAGCTTTTCCAAGTTTCCACTGCCGCTTCATGACATCAGTCAAAATCACTCCATTTGGCAATGGATCTGGAAGTCTATTACCATTAGGGGATAATCTAGGTAGCTTCTCTCCTGTAAAATTAGAAACACATCCTAAAGTGAGATAAGCATTCAACTTAGTCTCTTATCTATTTATAATTAAGGATTTCCTTTATTTCTAATTGAGCCATTTGTTCTGTCCCTTTCCCTTTTGATATGGAATTTTAAGACTAATAACAAACAAAAATTACTAAGAAAGATTTCAGTCTAGACCAAAAACTCTCTCACAAGTGCGTAGGTTTTTTTTAAAGATAATATTGTCCTTTAATTCTTATTCTTTCTCATTTCTAAGCCTTACAGTTTTAAAAATAATTCAGCAGAAGAAGTAATTATGAATCTATAAGAGAAGTCAAGTAATTATGGATCTCCAATATAAGATTACATATAATTATGAAACAAAACAGTTTTTAAAATAAACATACCTCTTTTAAGTGCAGAAATTCCCATTTTTGCCATAGCAGTTTAATGCTCTGCAAAATAAGTCATTTGTAAATTAGAACATAAAACTATATACTGTTTTAGGGAAAAGTATTAAAATGAAAATTGTGAATGTTAATAAAACTAGAGCCAACAACAATTTTCAAGTAATTCTCTTGGGAGATTTTTTAAGTTTATTTTTGACGGTTCACTAGATTATCGCGAGCACGGATATTTAAAAGTTTTGTGGGTGCACGTTTTTTTATCTTAGTTTGTTAGTAGACTTCCTTGATAACTATGTTTTCAATTATTTTTTGCTTTTGAAATACTAGAGAAATAAATATAATTCGGATGAAGGGTGGAGATTTTTGTTTGGAAGTTGCGTGTTTTTCTGATTAATATTAGCTCATTGTTTTAAGAGTTAATTAGATTGAATGCGTTTTTAAGTTCATGTGGTTATTAAATGTTTAAGGGAAGATAGTTTATGTATTCTGGAAAACTTAATATTTTTCAATATTTGTTGAACAGGTTGGGAAAATATTTCTAATAAATTAGTGATAAGAGAAATAAAATATTTTAGATTGGATAAGGGTTTTCAAATTCGGAGTTGGTAAATTTTACAAGCGAGCTTTGCTCGCTGAGATCGCGAAGCGATCTTAAAAGAACTGCGAAGCAGTTCCTGGGGTTGGTGAGCGATAGCGAGCAGGGGGCAGGCCCCCTAGTGTTTTAAATAATTCAAAATTCAATTTTATTTTTGCCAAAACACTAGTAAAGTCAAGTGATCAAAAAACGGGATTTGACATCACAGCGGCCTCGAAACTAGTGTTTTACTATTTTTCAATGATCGGAAAACTGGATACTATTGGATGTGACGTCATAGAGCTTGTAAACAACATTGTTTCTGTTTTTGTGCCAAAACGAAATTTCAAAAATTTATATCTCAGAAACTGGGAAACTCACGAACTTCATTTAAACGTCATTCTTCATGGGTTTTTTATCTACTATTTAAATATTTTACTAAAATTTAATCTCAAATCGTGAAAATACCTCATTTTAATTCAGATTCATTAATATTTCCTTTATGAGAACATTCTCAAAGTTACAATTAAATTTATATCTTACTCATCTTGTGTTCCTGAAATAATTAAATCTTCAAATTTTCATTCACTAGATAGATGTCTTATAATTTTAAGTGCATCTCATCATTTTTTTCCTCAAGAGAATATTCTCAATAAGATTCCACAAAATAAATTCCAGAAAAGCATTTCTTATATACATAATTTATTTCAAAAAAGCTATTTAAAAGTTGGAAAATCTTAAATTAATAGAATGAACTCTGGCTTACTCTGCCTAACCTATCAAACATGTCGTCTTATCAATTAAGAGGGTCCGTCAGCATTTCGATTTGCGCCTTTTCCCACTAGATGGCACTGAAACTCACACAGTCACACGATCGAAAGTCAGCCAAGAACATAGCCGAATTAACGAGGGAAGCCATGGGAAGCGATATGCGCCAAATACTGGCACGACTGGTTCAAAGAGAGGAGAGAGCGGTTCTAAGAAAAAGGAGACGGGGAAAGATGAGATGTCCGAGAGGAGAGCGTTGGTTGACATTGACATCCAGGGGTTTCGCAAACGGTAAACTGCTGCATTTCCATCTGGGCGCGTTTTCAAAGATGTAGATCAGGGGTTCTCAAACTTTTGAACATCGCGACCCACTTTTTATGAACAGAATCTATCGCGACCCACCTCATCTTTAATTAAGGTATAATTTTTTTCAGACCAGCAACAGGGCATAGTGTGAAACTTATCTTATGATAATAATTAACTCAAAGACCTAGAACTAAAAATAAAAGTGATAGCACTGTTAATTATATAAAAAAATTAAGCCAAGTGGATTTTAATCCAGTTTTTGGAAGGAGGCTGGGGCCAGGTTGGAAGAGAGGTCCCTATTATTTCAGGACAAGGAAGCGGTCTTTATTTTCTTAGCCACTGTACTGCATTTCAAATTTCAATAGAAAACGCTGTTTTTCGTTTCTAAGAAATATTGTTTCGAAATGAATTGAGGGGTGTCTCAAAAACTCTTTCTTATTTTATTCAGCTGTGACAAGAAGTTGAATTTTTAGTAATCTTAAAAGTTGATGTTTTCTATTAAAAGTCAATAAAGAAAAGTTATAAAAGAATATTTAAACTATATTTTTTACTTCAAAATAAAAAGGATTTCAATTCGTATTTTCTGATAAACTGTTCATTTAAAAAATTTTCTTTTTAAAATCAATTCACAAAGATTTAAGTAACGTTTTCAAACTTCAAACGTTTTATTCTTATAATGAAGGGTGTATTCCAGGGGTCGGCAACCTGCGGCTCTTTTGGAGTAAAGTTGCGGCTCTCCAGTTCCATACGAAAATATTAATAATTTATTATCAAAACCCTTAAATATAAGTAAAAAAAATATTTTTAAATACCTAATTTTTCAATAGCTTTTATTTTCATAATCTAATAACAAATCGCTTGTGTGAAAAAATTGAATCTTTTAAAATTTCTGTGGGGGGTTATGAGTCAAGGGGGTTATTTAAAAAATTAAATTGTTCTTTTTTTTTCCCTAAATTGGTGAGAGAGGGAAGAAGGTTATTTACATGTTGTTAAGGTACTAGTGTATTTTAAAAAAATTCAGAAGATATATAAATTTTTGACCCCTATATAAACCCTATACATCTTTTAATACTTAATATTAATTAAAGATGGGTCTTCCTCCAGAAAATAGGGAGTTCGGCGGTCCTCCCCCGAAATTTGTTAAAATTTTAGTATGCTAAAAAGTGTTCTGAAGCTATTTTTTGGGGAGTTTTCAGGGAGCTTCGCGGGCTGCACAAAATGACCCGGCGGGTCGCATGCGGCCCGCGGTCCGCCTGTTGGAAATCCCTGGGTTATAATATTCAGTTTACCTGCAAGGCCCTTTGTTTCAATCTTTTTTATGACGGCACACATGAAGTTAGAATTACAGGCGCCCTGGACATGTAAAGTTGTATGATAAAAAATATGTTTAAAAAATTTAACGAGATGGCTAAATCAGTTTTAGTTCATCTAAACTGCATCAAAATCACCTGAAAAGTCCACTTTAAGAAAAAAATTTAAAGGTCTTTTAAGGTTATAAGCTTTTTGAGTTTGATTTCTAGTAATCCTGAAAAATTCAATTATACCCATACCGTGATGATTGATAATAATGCAACTTTAATTCTTGAATTTTTATTTTGATTAAATTCGAGTCAAAGAGGCAAAAATATAAACGTGCTGAACTTTTGCTCATCACGAGGCACAAGTTTGCTAAAAAGTTCTGTCAGAAATATCGTGATTTCCCTAAGGATATTATTCCGATCGCAATTTTTAGAGTCAAAAATTAGCGTACTATCATAGATGCATAAATTTTTTAAATTATACACTTTTGAAAGTTTTATCCTTTTATATTCGGTAAATATAAGAGTAGAAAGTCTTGAGGTATCGAAAGTCGGTGTCATAAGTTAATTTAAATTTTGAACACCTTATTCAAACCTTTATTAGTGTTTTACTTTAGACTTCCCTAGACCCAAACCAGAACTTGCTGCTATAGTTCTGGACCGTAGAAATACACTAGTTTCAGTGTTTCAGAATTGAAAACAAAGGACGGATGTGTCACGTACATTTTTGTACATTTCGGTAGATATAAGATCCCCATGCAAGGAGGATTGAAGGAACCGGTTTGGGGGGTTGGGGTAAGCTCGCAACGATGCCATCTGTAAAAAACCGCATATCTGGAAGCGCCCATCTCACCGAAATTCACCTCGCTCGCTACACGCATTTTGTTCGATCGCCTGCCCGAAAGACTATTTGGTCGACACCAGTGGCGGATCTAGAACATGAGCAAGGGGGGGGGCTAACTTAATCTGATTGAGGATGATAATGAAGTAAAAAGCCGCGCTTTTTACAATATTCATTAATGTCTTAAATATTGAGGGCAGTGTTGATTGTAAATGACTAGTATTGTTAAATATAACTAATTAATTAGTAATTAAATTAGTTAATCATTAAATATATCAAAATAATAAGGGTGTGTCAACCGGGAGGTTTTTTTACGATGATTTGAGTCAAATATTTTTTTCCAAGAATATAGATCAAATGTGAATTTTCGTGCACTTAATTTCAATGTTTAGTGAATCATACATCCATCCCGAGGCATAAGGGGGTTTGGGGGAACCTCCCCCAAGAAAATTTTTGAAAATTTGACCCTAAAAAGTTGTGTTTTGACTCATTTTTGGTCATTTGGGACTCTGAGTGTCACACGAAAAAGATGATTTTTTGTACTCGTTTTCAAAGGAAAAAAAACAAACTGTAAGATATAAGAATTTCATGGGGGTGGTTTGAACCCCCTAACCCCGTCTCTATTTTAACAGAGTAAATGTTTTGTAAGACACATAGCACATTAGACCCTTTTAAAAGGTGAATCTTATAAAAACCAGGGAGTTATATAAAGATCTTGCAGAGGGGCTAAAGCTCATAACCTTTAAGATGTGAAACAAATCTATAAAAATGTAAGGGGCTAAGTATTTTGGAGGTTATGCTTTGTAAGGCTTAGAAAGCTCATTGGAATCTACAAGTTCTGAATCGCATTTATATTAAAGTGCTGAAAACTAAAGATCTTGGAGGGGGCTAACGATTTTAGGCTAAAGCTTATTAAATTGCGAACTAAACACTATAAAACATCTCAAGGAGGCTAATTCTTTATGGGGGCTAAAACTCATTGGCCCCTTTAAATTGTGAATTGAATCTACAAAAACTCAGGGCTAAAAGCCTTGTAGGAGCTAAAGATCATGGAAGGATTCATAAGGGTTAAAGCTCATTAAATAGTGAACCAAATATATTTAAAAACGCAAGAGGGCTAAAAGCTTTGTAGAGGCTATTAAAGAGCATGGAGGGGGCTAATATTTCATAGGGCTAAAGCTCATAAATTTGTGTAACAAACATAAAAACGCAAGGAGGCTAATGCTTTTAGGGGCTAAGCTCATTGGATTGGATATTGGATAGATCCTTTAAATTACGAATCAAACCTTCAAACATGCAGGGGGCTAATAATTTGTAAGGGCTAAAACCTCTAGAAATCCTTAAATAGTGAATGGAGTTTATAAAAATGCAGGGGGCTAAAGATCTTGGAAGGGGCTTAATGCTTTGTAGACCCTTTGAATTGTAAAAAAAGGCTACAAAAAACTGAAAAAAGTTTAAAATTTTGAAAATTTAAACAAAATTTTCTAAAAACTTAATTTTTTTTTCGAAAAAGTTCAATTTTATGTAGTGTAAACTTAAGTCCCAAGGGGGGGGCTATAGCCCCTATAGCCCCCCCCCATAGATCCGCCACTGGTCGACACAACAGGACATTTCTCCAAAAAGGAAATTTTGTCGATAAGGATAAGACGTTATAGCGAACGGGACATTTCACTGATAAAATATTAGTCGTTGAAACGCCCTGTAAGCAAAACTGGTAGCTTTTAGAATTATTTCGCTATATATAATATAATATAGTAAAATAAGCAACTATAAATCAGAAGTCTTAAGATGTTGAGAAATATGTGTTGGAGGGGCTGGGTAGTAAATGTGTGCCCCTCCCGAAAAAAATTTCTATACTATATGCCACTGCGCCCATCTCACAAAAATTCACCTCGATACACACATTTTGTTTGAACGCCTGCCTCATAAAAGAAAGACTATTCGGTTGACAGGACATTTCTCCGAACAGGAAATTGGTACTACTGGAGAAGAGGTTCACGGGCCTCGTCGTCCGTCTGTGCTTACGCGCTTTGCAATTAGCAGCCCGCTCCGCGAGAACAGAAAATTTTGCCGATAGGCAGTGGTGTAACTAGAGATGACCCATGGGGGGTGTTACTCCGAACAGTCAACCCCTCCAACATATTACTCCCTTTTGAAAAGTGTCTCATAATATATATATTTTTTTTTGCAAAACTTCCGAATGGAAAACTTCATCTAAGAGGCTTAACTTTCAAGGGAAAAACACAGTATAACAGACGTAAAAATTTTAGAGGGGGATTTGGGGGTTCTCCTCCAAAATTTTTTAAAAATTGGTCTCTCAATGTAGTGTTGAAATTCATTTTGAGACCCTTTTGGGTTAGTTCCTAAAAGAGTTCCTTGTGAACCGCCCACCTTGTGAAGGGAAAATTTTTCAGTTTTTTATGTTTTAGAAACCGTCGATGTAATAAAATATTAGTCGGTTAAACTCCCTGTCAGCAAAACTGGTAGCTTTTCGAATTTTTCTGAAATATAATATAGCGAAACAAGCAACTAATCAGAAGTCTTTAGATGTTGAGAAAATGTTTATTTACATTGATTTGTGAAGAAAAAGCTTCCTCCCTCTTTTTTTTTTGGCAAAAAAAGTTTTAAATATATATTTCCAATAAAATCAAGTATTCCAAAAATAACAGCTGATTTAAAAGAGAATATTTACATTATGTGAGAACTATTGGTAGAGTAAAATATTTACACAAATTTACAAATAGTAGTATAACTGAAAGCCAGTATGAAATATTCATTACATGAAGTAAAAAAGACAATAATTCAAAATTCAATTGATGGAAAAGTTTAGCAATTTCAGGGAATACAATCATATTCGAGCAAAATTACCCAGTATTTCTCTCTTTTTGTTGATGTTTATTCACATTTTGGAGATAAAACTTCATTTTCTTTTTGCGGCAAAAAATAATTATAAATATATATTTGCAGTGAAATCAAATACTCCACAAATAACAGTCAATTTAAAAGAGGATATTTACATATTATGTGGTAGAGTAAAATATTATTTACACAAATTTAGAAATAGCAGTAAAACTGAAACCAGTAAGAAATATTCATTACATGAAGTAAAAAAGGCAATAATTCAAATTTTATGGATTTTCAGATTAGCAATTTCAGATAATACACTGACCAGTCAACCAAAATTACAAAATAATTTTCTATTTTTTGTCAAAACTCAAATGATTATGAATTTTAATTTTAATGAATTAAAATATAAAGTCTATCATTGCCTCAAACTTGGTAAAACTAGGCACTCTGGGTAAAACCGCAGAAGTAAATTGAGAAATTGGGAACTTTTTGAGGAAGTGGAATAAAAATCGTCATGAGGAGTTAAAATCTCAGTAGCCATTCCTACCTACTGATAGTGAGAACTATCGCAGCGGCGACGGAACGCTGGAACTATCCCAATCCAATTCCCATTCAGGGAGGAGGGAACTGTAGGGTTGCTAACATTTTGCATCACCTGGCAGTTCAGATTTTGTTCGCCAAAGGTATCGCCAATATAGCGTATATTTTCGCCACGGAATGTATGAAAATACAGCGCTGAAGACTGTTGTTGAAATAGGTAGCACCTTTCACAACCTTCTTAAATGTTCCTAAAGTCAAAATAATGTTTTTATATTCATGAATTATTTTGAAAACCAATAAAAATTAACAGAAGATGTAGGTGTCGCTAAGTGTCGCTAGGTGTCGCTACCTCCCAATGGTTCGAAATTGGTTTCGTTTTAACAGACGGGTTCACTAAGAGGTGGTTTTATAAATATTACACCAAGTTTGACACCCTTTCTCTAACTTTAATAAAAAATAAGGCACTTTTATTTCATTTTAAAAAAAGAATGAGGGTTATAGGGACTATCTATTTGTAACACTTTGGGGCTAGAAAATTAACATTGCGGGTATAGGAGCGCTTGGGGTGCCATCTATCGACAGAAAGGGGAACCGTGTAAGTGACGGACCCTCTTAAGTAGTGATTTTAAAATATTTTTCAATTTAATTTGTATTTCTTTTATTTATGATGACTTCTCATGGTAAAACCTTTATTATTCTTTGAATTTGAAGTTAATATATATATTTTAGTAGCTTCTAGGAGAATATTCTCCAAAAGATTATTACCGAGAATTTTACATCTCTATTGGCTACCATTTCATGGTGAGATGGCCAAACCCATCCTAAAATGGTGAATGAACAATTAATTGTATGATCAGTTACTAAAATTTTTTATCCTTCTTTCTATAACTATTTTTACCCAATTGTGAAATCAATTTTTAAAAGAAATGGTGATGATTTCTAAAAAAAATCTATGCATCAATTTTATGTTAAAATTTTAATTTCAATAATTCAGATGAATTAATTTCACTAAATGTATTGTGCATTTATTTCTTTAAAATAATAATTAATTACTTTTACAAATAAAATCACACAAGTAACTTATTGATCAGTCATGTACCCAGAGTATTCGCAGTAGTTATGTTAAAATAATAGTTTGGAAAACATGACTAAAACTATAAAAGCAAGCTTTCGATAAAAATCATTCTCATGCTTGTATTTTAAAAAGGGGATGTATACCAGTATACCTGAAAAAAATTTAAAGATTTTTAATTCTAGTTTAATTTATCACAATTATTGATTCCAAACGCTGCTATTTACCTCTTTTCGTTGTAAATATTTTTGTAATTGGCAGTACAATTTGTTCTTGAAGTTACAGGCAATTTTATGTAGGTAGAGGAACCTAAACATATCTCCCAGCTATTTTAAGCAACTGCAACTAGCAGAATTTTAAAAAATTGAAATGCAAATAATCTTGCAAAGCATTTTAAAACATACTACAACTATTTTTTTATTTAAATAGTGGCAGTTTAACATTTTTGATTCAAATCAATGATTTTTTTTTAAAAATCAAGTGATTTAAATCTTCAAGTAACCGTGATTATGATATTACATTACAAAAAGATTCTTCAACTCAATAAATTATTCATGGGGAATTATCCCATAATCTTTTAGATGAATCAAATAATGTCAAATTATTGAATTCTTCAATTTTTTACTCTTTTGATGCTTCTGTAGGTATACGAGTATAATACAGGTTTAAAATTTTAATAACCTGGGCGGACCTGGAAAAAGTTTTAACCTTCCCCCGAACCTAATAAAATTTACCCGAACCTAATGTATTGCTCCTATGCAGCTGACAGGGGCTTCCCCCGAACCAGGTTCGTAGGTTCGGGCACTTTTTCCAGGTCCGAACCTGGGTGACATTTATGGCTAAATTTGGAGTAGCCAATTGAAGAAAAGCAATTCAACTTAGCGAAGTAAGCAATTCAACTTCTATAGAGCTGGGTGACCAGAATAGCACACTATTTTATCGTCAATTTTGGCGCAAGGCCCGGTTTCTTTAGATTACCCAAGACAACACTCCCAAATTTCAAACACTGAAAATTGTAACAAAAGCATCTAATTGAGGTTTTTATTAGATTAAGATGCTCCAAAAGAAACCTGCTATACTTACACAATAAAGCTTTCTTCAGTTCTAAAAATAAAAGGAATATATCTTTCGGTTGTACAAAGTTGAATTAAGGCTGATCGTTGATACTGTCGAAGTTTAACAAAAAATATACATAAGATACTTCAAATTGTTCCTTGAAACCAAATTAGCTTCCACTTATCGAGCATTATACAATAAATTTTAAGTTTTTAACCACCTATTTAAAAGACTTTCATATTTATTTTCCGATTTCAACACTGTCAATTCAATATTATTTACTCACAACAGTCGGTCCTGCCTGTCATATTGCGCCTTTTGTGTTCTTTAGTAACGGTCAAAGTTATTTTTTTTTTGCGTAGCCCGGCCCCGGTCCCCGGTCGGGGTCATTCTATAAAAAATGTCTGTTCTTAAAAATAAAGTTACAAAAAGATAAAGTTTTAGGTGTTTCAAAATATTATAAAATAAAAAGCAATATTACAACCACAGTTTATATAAAATCATAAAATGAAATGTTTCAGTTCCAAATCTGGCACTTCTATTTCATGAGTGTAAACAAAACCAACCAATCCGCCGTTTGCCGTCTTTTTTCGATATTTTTGTGTATATTTAAGCAGACAAAGAGAGACGAATTATTTCTTGTATATTTACATTGCTAAATTAATCATCAAAATAAATATTGAGAAAAATGGAAAATTTAGACGACATATGTTGTTTACTTTTCAGCTCTAAAAAACTAGACAGAGACCAAGGAGTAAACAACTTAAAA
Source organism: Tetragnatha montana (assembly GCA_963680715.1). Classification (NCBI taxonomy): domain Eukaryota; kingdom Metazoa; phylum Arthropoda; class Arachnida; order Araneae; family Tetragnathidae; genus Tetragnatha; species Tetragnatha montana. The sequence continues at coordinate 37,625,834 of OY796675.1, forward strand.
GAGTATCTGAAAAATTCATCTGTGGAAACCATACATTCGATAGAGAAAATATTACTTAAGAGCTTAGAAAATTCAGAAAGTGGATGGGAATCTAGACATGGAGCTCTTATTGGATCTAAAGCTCTGATAATTTCTTTAAAAGGGCAGTCTTTGGATAGTGAAACGGAAACATTCCTTGGGTTGTCATATCAAATGTGTTTAACGTTTTTAACGGATCTTGAAGTTAGAATACGCTTAGCTTCTGGTATGTTTTATTTTTACCATTTATTATTACCGAGGTTATATAGTAAAGAGTTAATTGCCCTCGTCCTTAATCAATTTTCGGTTCAATTCCGTTAGAGTCCCCGCTAAATATCACCCGGTTCTTTTAGGCAACAAAAAGTAGAAATATTCATAAATAATTTCAAACTCCTGAATTAAAATGTTTAATTAGATCAGTAACTATTCAGTTTATTAATAAAAGTCAGAAAAATTTGGATATATTTAGCGATTTGAATATTGGCAATACGGATTAATCCTAGTTGATGGGTACACGTTGGCGATAGATGACGTAGTCAAAGATAGATTGCCAAGTCTGGCGATCGTGAGTTGAATGACGAACGCAATGCGCGATAGATCTAATAATTAATATTATTATTAGATCTTAAAATAATAGTAATAAATAGACTACTGTTAGGGATCCAAAATGGTACAGCTGGAATAAGAGTCCTCCATTTGGCAACTCGCGTTGCGGTCGCCAAGTTGGCGGTATATAACGATTAGATATAGAGTATAGATGGCAACCGCAACGCGAGTCGCCAAATGGAGGACTCTTATTCCAGCTGTGCCTCTAAAATATTACTATTAGATATCCATGCTGACTACACTTAATCATGTTGCTGTGGTTACACATGCCGATTGGAGGACTATTTCTAAAGCTGTTCCAAAAAACATATATCACCCATTTTCCATATTGGTTCAACTTTTTTATCTATCCCGCTAAATATCACCAAGCTGTTTTAGTCCTATCTTTTTTTTTACCTAGATTGTAGGGTCACTTGGGGGGTAAGTGGGTCACCCCCCTCAAACTAAAATATTTAAAGGACATTTCCCGCTTATTCACATTGATCATGTTACATTTTGTCACACTGATGGGTTTTGCATATATTAAGAGTTTTGTGTCATTTCTTAAAATTATAGAACTATTGTAAAAAAATTTCCATAATTTTTTTTGGAGAGTTCAAGATGCATTTTTCCAAGAAGTGTTTCCAGGAAAGTTTTCACTATATTTTAATGTTTTTTCAACTGTTGTGCCAGGTTTGACTTAAAATACATACTGCAATTTGAATTTTCACAAAATCTCTTATTTAAAAATTTTTAAGAGGGGGGTCCCACTTACCCCGTAATTTAAGCATAGTAGGGGTAAGTGGGTCCCCTCATTATGGGGTAAGTGGGACACCCTAGACTCACCATTTTAATGTTTATTAAAAACATTTATAAGTAATTTATTGAAATTTTATATTAATTTTGGGTTTTAATATAAGCTGTGGTAAGTAAACTATTAAGTTGGGGTTTTTTTACTCACATTGCCGAGAAATTAATTAAAACACACAGTGGGGTGGGGGAATAGTTTCGAGGGTTTCTTTATAAGTCTCCCGAACCTGAAGAAAACATTCTGTAATTGTAGTGTTCCAAAAAGGGGTCCCACTTACCCCAACCAACCCTATTAATTTAAATGTGAGTAGATATCTCGTACATGGATTAAGTTACAATAAAATATTTTGTACCTAAACTTCTATACTTTATCAAGTAAGACCCACTTACTCCCTCCTAAGTTTTGCTTGCTTTCAATCAAAATAAAGAGGGGGTGACACACTTACCCCTTCCTATGGGGTAAGTGGGACACCCGTCTCATTTTTTACAAAAAGACCAGTTAAGAAAAATGTAGAACATTATTTTAGAACCTAATTATAAATTTTTTTTTATTAATAGTGTCTTAAATAAAATATGTCATTAAGTTCAAATTGAACCTCTTCAAAAAAATTTTATGAAGCTTCAAAAATGTACTGTTCCAAAAAGGGGTCCCACTTACCCCAAGTGACCCTATATGAAGTTTCAGTCCCCTAGGTAACTCTAGGGTTTGGCTGTAGAGGCCTAAGTGTGGAGGAAATGACCAATTTTTCAAGCTTGAAACAAGCAATATTTACATTGAAGCTCGAGGCCAGGTTTATTAATGTTATTCCTTATTTCACTGACCTTTATCTTTTAAAATATCAGGGTCAAACAGGGCCACCCTTAAGGGGTTCTAAGGTTTAGGTTCCCTCTGTGAAATTCAGACAAAAGTAAGTTAAAACGCTGTTTTTAAAGGGTCAGATCTTGAAAAATTGTCCGGGAATACCCCCTTTTTCTGGCGCAAGTTTAGAGTTGCGTATGCTTGGCGAGTTTTGGCTGTTTGGCGGCACATTTAGAAGCCAAATCATTCACTTAACATGAGTTAGGGTTACCATAATAGTGATCTGTAACGCTAAAAACTTGGCGCATACGCAAGTATAAAACTTGCGCCCTTTTTCTAAGGTGATAATAATTTTTAAAACTTAACACAAAATTTAACTCTTTAAATAAATAGTAGTAACTTAAAAAGGTAGTAAAATTTTATGGCTCTCAAACACCCTCTTTGCAATCTTTTAAATAAAAACATTCAATATACAGGGCCACATCCACTGAGGGTATAGTTTTTCCCCTTGAAATTTTTTTCGTGCATAAGAAGCGGTCTACCTCAGATGTCACTCAGAGTGTCTTACTTAAATGTCAAAAATGAGTTTAAACACTATATTATGGATCCCAAGCATTTTTCTGATAATTAGGTAAATTTTTTTTCTTTTTCAGGTGAATTATTGGGAAGTTTGTGCTTCTTAAAAGGACCAGAAATTTATAATCAGTGTAAGGATAATGTTTTGCATCTTATAAAAGACAATTTGGAAAGAGATATCATGGATACTAGTGAGGTATTTACCTCCGATTCAGACTCAGATGGTGGATCTCCTCTGCACCAGAAACGAGAAAGGGTGAGTTTTATACCATTTTGCAATAAAAGTCTGTATATGGTTTATATACTCAGGGGGGCTGATAATTTAATACCTCAGTTTCTGAAGAAGTGTAAAAATACCCATTCCATACATGTCAACTCTCCCGATTTATTCAAGATACTTACGAATTACCTCCTTGTCTCCGTAACTCCCTGATTTTATTAAATATAAATATCCAAAAATTAGGAAAATCTTTGGTACATTCATATTTGCCCGTCCACCCGCCTGAAATCGCTAAGTTCCAATCGCTGGTGCAATCGTATTTTGAATCACTAAGCCCATGGGAGAAAGAATGTGTGTGCAGGTTGTTTGGAACATAAGTTCAACAGTGTTTTTAAGTTAAGAGCCAAGACTGCATCTGCAACAAGTAAGTGAAACTGTTTTTGTGCAAACAGCACCACATGAATTCGGAAAGATAAGAATCTAGTCTAGATGCTTTCGTGTCGTTCTACAGTGGACTTAGTTGTGCCATTTTGCTGAGCCCCAGAGTCTTTCTATGTTTTGTGTATGCATGCCTGTTGTTGGATCCACAAAGTCAAAGAAGCTCTTGTTTATGCTCAGCCATTTTGCAAGTAAGTTAGGGCTAATTGCTAAAGTGAGTTATTTTTATGCTCTTACTGTGTGATATCCGTAGTTTTGTAACATCCAAGAGTACTGATCTTCCTTTTCTGAATCGTTACTGTTTCTAAATTACCCCCTAACCTCATTAAACTTTTAATTTTTTTTCTGATGTTAATCTGATGTGTTTTTTGGCGATTCTGATGAAATCCCGTATTTTGGTGAAGTTGGTGAAAACATTTGACGGGCTAATACAAAAGTTTCAATTCTCTTAAAAAAAGGATTTTGAAGGAAAAAAAAAGGGGAGAATTGAATCCTTGAAATGGTGTGTGAAAAAAGAAGGAAACAACATTTTGAGACTCATGGTTCGTATTAGATTGAAGGAAATGTAAATATAGCTTATTTCCCTGCCTCAAACCAAAACTAAAGGTAACTGGTGCTCAGGGGTGCAGAAAATATTTCAGGGCTCAATATTTCCCCAGAACACAAAATATAGTCGAAAATTTCCCCCAAAAATATGTCTATATATTCATTGAAACTTCACCAAAAATATCATCATATTTTATTCCAGTTTATGTTACTACTAAAGTAGGAAGAGATTTTAATATAAAATATAGTTTTTGTAATTAATGAACTTTTGTCAAGTTCAATAAAAATAATCCATAGTTTTAATTTTTATGGACTAAAAACCTTCTTTTTTTTTTTTCTTTCTTCATATACAAAAACATGAATTTTTTTAGTGAAAATCTCCAATCCCGTCGCGGAAACTTTGTTTTTCTTGCATATCAATCTGCAAGGAAAAGCCAACTTTCAGGTATTCACTAAAGGAACCTCTTTTTTTTTGGCATAGATACTTAGTTTTCCCCTAATTTACTTAAAATTTGGAGGTTCTGATACTGTTACCAGCAAAAATATTAGTTACTAATATCCACATGGTTTTGCAAAAAATGGGTTTTTTTCTTTATAAACTTAAGCAAAAATTTCCTCAGAACTGCCTGAATTTCCCCCGAACCTCGTTCGGGCATTTGGACTATAACTATACTTGGCGTTTGGGTGCTATAAGTACTAAACCTTTCCCCCTCTCTTTAAACATTTTTTTTTCTTTTATCACTAGCTGGTAATCCTAAAATTTGCCATATTTTAACTTTCTATTTGTGAATAATTTGTACCTCTAAATTTTCAGCGTCTAAGTTCTGATGCTGCTCAAATATTCCATGATACTGCTGGCTGGAAATGTCTTGAAACTAGCATGAAGTAAGCTTCAAAGAATATAATCTTTTTCAAACATTTAAAGGAGTAATTAATTAGTATTACTTCATGTTAAGTAAAAGGCTCCTTATACAACTTAAGTTCACAAGAAGTGTATAAATTATCTCTAAATTTTTTGTAAAATAACTGGTGTTTATTTAAAACTCAGTGTAATTTTTCTTCATTTTGTTTCTAAAAATAAATAATTTGTAAAAATAAACTTTTTTAACCACTTTTTAAAAATAGGTTTTAGTTCTAAATTTTTAATTTTTTATCCTACTCAAAATATAGTCTATTGCTATTTTTACTAGGATATTTTTTGAAAATTTTTCTTCATTAGTTAGGGGTTTTAAAATTTGTTTACTACAGCATTCATAAATTCCAACGAAACTTTAATTACTCTTACTTTCAATTTTATTTTGTATAGGTGCTTACAAAGTATGGTTGATGGTTGTGGAGAAAACTTCAAACCCTACATTACTAATGACTTTTTGGAATTGCTATTCAAAACGCTATCACATACTAACAGATTTGTCAGAGAGACTGGTTATTATGTGTTAGGATCATTAGTTAGCTGTGGAACATCTTGTCAAGGTAATAATAGTACACTTTAAAGTGTCTTTAGAATTTCTTTCAGCATAATTAAAATTAAATTATGTGCCCCCTTTCCCTTGTGCCCCCTTACGTACCAGGAAAAATTTACATACTGTGAACAAATTTTGCTGGCCACCACTTTTTTAAAACAAAAATCTTATTTAATGTTTTTGCTTAAATGACAAATATAATTTATAATGAATTAAAATTTTTGGTTATCCACTTTTATAATTGTAATTTTAGTTCAATTCCGTTAGAGTCCCCGCTAAATATCGCCCGGTTCTTTTAGACAACAAAAAGTATAAGTATTCATAAATAATTTCAAACTCCTGAATTAAAATGTTTAATTAAATCAACTATTCAGTTTATTAATAAAAGTATCCGACCCCAATGATCCGAGGAAACAGTAAGACGAGAGACCTTAACAAGCTAAATAGTTTATTAAAACATTAGGAAAAAGAGAGTGATGAAAACAAGAACATTCCTTATATATAGTTTTGAAACGCTGCCAACAAGCTAATACATAAAAGTTATATGCTAAAGCTAAAAAGCTAATACATAAAGTAAACGTAATGGAGAGTGTGCCGGAATCGAGCGCTTATGCCGGAATGCCGGAATCGAGCACTCCACACCATCCCCCTTCCGGGAAAAAAAACTGGGTCCTCAGGCCATTATCTCATCGGCGAGCCTTTGCGGAAAATGGACATGGCGCCCCGAGCGGGTTACTCTTGGTTCTGTGTGTACGCTAGGTTTCGGATGGGCGCTCGTTGACCGCTCCGTCATCACACCAGGGCGAACAGGAATGGAAGAAAGATCCGAAGAGTCCTCTTGCATCACATACGCTGGCTTCAACCTGTCAATAGAAACTGTTAGATTATTGTTATTCTTTTTTATTGTAACAGTCTTCTTATTCCTTTTAATTACTTCATAGGGGCCGGTGTAGGGCGTACTCAAAGATGGTTTAACCGAATCTACCCTGAGGAAAACATGTGAACACTTATCCAATTCTTTGAAAACAAATACTGGCCTTTTAGCATTATCCGAAGCCTGTGTGGGCCTTAACTTTTCCATATGGTCGCGAAGTTTTCTTAAGAAATCATGTTGCAACTCACCGCGCGAGGGCCCAAAAAACTGACCAGGTAGACGAAGGGTTTGTCCGTACACAAGCTCCGCTGGCGAACAATTGAGCTCCTTCTTGTAAACTGTGCGTAAACCCAAAAGAACGGAGGGCAGGGCCAGAGTCCAATGGACCGATGTGTGACACATGATTGCTTGCTTTAATGACCTATGCCATCTTTCTATCATGCCATTGGCCTGTGGGTGATACGCGGTGGTATGTGACAGGCGAATGCCAAAGAAATTTGTTAAAGCTCTGAAAAGATGACTTCTAAACTGACTTCCGCGATCAGTAGTAATTTGGTTGGGAACACCAAATCGCGATATCCACCCGTTATAAAGAGCTCCCGCAACTGTTTCCGCTCTTATATCTTTAAGGGGAAAAGCCTCTGGCCAGCGGGTAAACCTGTCTATGCAGGTCAGGCAATAGGTGAATCCCTGTGATGAAGGCAAAGGCCCGACCAGATCTATGTTTATGTGGGAAAACCGATGATCTGGGACAACAAAATTTTCCAAAGGGGAATGGACATGCCTTGACACTTTTGCCCTCTGACACTGCAGACAATACCTGGCAAAACCAATTATATCTTTTCTCATACCCGGCCAAATAAAACGATCAGATATTAACTTTAGTGTTGCCCTAGGCCCAGGATGAGACAAATTGTGCAGCGCCAAAAACACTATTCTCCTGTGTTCCCTCGGAACAAAGGGACGAATTTTATTATCGGAAATATCACAATATAACTCTTTGATACCCCCAGGGACCTTCATTTTCCTTAACGTCAGAACTGAATTTTCCTTTTCCAAACAGGACGCTAGGTCACTGTCGCCGTGCTGAGCTTCCGACATACCGTCGTAATCGATAGTCACGGCCTTATTCACCATCTCAATCCTCGAAAGGGCGTCCGCTGTCTCATTTTCCTCGCCCCTTAAGTACTGAATGTTAGTAGAAAATTGACCAATGAAGTTTAATTGATTTATCTGTCTTGGGGAGAGCTTTTCGTACTTTTGAGTAAATGCTTTTGTGAGTGGTTTGTGATCACTAAAAATAACAAAATCGGTGCCCTCGAGTAAGTATCTGAAGTGTTTAATGGCGGCAAATATTGATAACAGTTCCCTGTCGTACGTGCTATATTTTTTCTCTGTGTCACTCAATTTTCTAGAAAAAAATCCCAAAGGTTCCCAGGCCTGGTGATCTCCCTGCTGGACGCTGGCTCCTATGGCTTTAACCGAGGCGTCGCAAGTGATGGAAATAGTTTTGTTGCAATCGCGGTGGACTAAATTTGTAGCTTTAATTACCAGTCTTTTGCTATCCTCAAACGCCGCCTCCGTTTCAGTGGACCAATTTAAAGGGGTTTTATCGTTCTTTTTACAATTTCCCAACATCCCATGTAAAGGCAATTGGGCCTCAGCTGCGTGATCAAGAAAGCGTCGATAAAAGTTTAAAATTCCCAGAAAGCGTCTCAGATCGTTAACAGTATTTGGTTTTGGAAAACTCTGGATTGCCTGAACCCTTTCGGGCAGAGGGGTTATTCCTTTTGGATCCACCATATGGCCCAAAAACCTTATTTTCTCTGCAAAAAAGGTACATTTTGACAGATTAACAACCAAATTGTACTGCTTCAATCGTTCAAAAACTTCTCTAAGGTGAAGATAATGTTCCTCAAGTGATGAGGAGGCAATCAAAACGTCATCAATATAAACAAAACAGTAATTTAGATCGGAGAGTACCTGATCCATCAACCTCTGCATTGTTTGAGCCGCATTTCTTAAGCCGCATTTCTTAAGCCGAAGGTCATATAGTTAAATTCAAAGAGACCGAAAGGAGTCACTATGGCAGTTTTAGGAATATCACACTTACTCATTGGCACCTGATGGTAAGCTTTTTTAAGATCAAGAGTAGAAAAAATTGACTTACCATGTAGATTAGCACTAAAATCTTGTATATGCCTTATGGGGTAGTTGTCGGGAATTGTTTTGGCGTTCAGCGCCCGGTAGTCCCCACACGGTCTCCAAGAACCATTCGACTTCCTCACCATGTGTAGAGGAGTGCTCCAGCAACTTTTGGAAGGGCTGCAAATACCCAATCTTACTAGCTCGGCGAATTCAGATTTCGCTGCTGCTAACTTGTCGGGCGCTAAACGCCTGGCCTTTGCTGCCACTGGGGCACCCCTGGTCTCAATTGCATGGGTCACATCATTGCACGATATTTTGTCGGGCTGCCTCACGACATCTTGGAAAAGAGAATCATATTCCCTGAGGAGATTATTAAATCTGTGCGAAGGTTGTAAAACGGTAATTTTGGGAACTATATTCCTGGTAAATATTCCGTTAGAAGAAACGTTTGTTAAGCTGTCGATTAATCGCTTGGATTTTAAATCAACAATAATACCGAAATGGCTCAAAAAATCCGCCCCCAAAATGGGCCTTGAAACATCCGCGATGGTAAACGTCCAAGGAAAAACTCGGCGAAGGCCCAAGTCCAGATGGATGAGCTTGTTGCCGTACACATTGATCCGGGTTCCGTTGGCTGCTATCATATGCAAAAGGGATACGGACTTCAGACGTTCGCTTGGCGCGGGGGGTAAAACGGACAGATCGGCGCCGGTATCAACCAAAAACTTCCTGTTTGACCTTCTGTCAAAAACAACCAGGCGACAGTGATTCTGGCCTATGGTGTTTGTCGCCGGGGACACCGGGCCTTCTAGTTTTCCGGCTTGTAATTACAGGGTTCGACGCATCTCGACGCTCCGGTTCCAAATTTGGAGTGATACCAACAAATATCTCTCCCAGTCGATCGGTCGCTTCTTGGTCTTGGGGAATGACTGCGAGAGTAGGTGCGATCCCGAGAGCGTGATGCACATAATTCCTCTAACTTCTTGGTAACATCAGTAACTTGCCGTTGTAACTCGTCCAGCCTCTCTTCCACACTGCGTGAATTTGACCTCTTCTCCTGGATAGAGAAAAGTTGTGCCGGAGTAACCACATCAGAAATTTTATCTGCCTTGCTAGCGAGCTGGTGCAGATCCAAATCCAAAGAAACCAAAATTCCCTGGATGTTGGGTGGTAAATGCTGTATCCACAGGGACTTTAAGAACTGCTCTCCTACCAAAGGCCCCGCCAATTCCTGCATCTCTTTAAGCAGCGCTGAGGGACGCCTATCTCCCAACTCTATGTTTGTTAGTAATCTCTTGAGTCTCTGTTGCTCGGAAGCCGAAAATACCTCAATAAGCCGGGTTTTCAACTTCTGATAGGCATCGGAACCAGGAATATCACCAATGATATCACCTACTTGAGCGAGGACGTCAGTTTCAATATGTCCCACGACCGTATGGTATTTTGTCAAAGGTGCCGTAACTCCGCTGTTGATGAATTGACTCTCCAGCTGCCGAAACCACAAGACCGGATTATCTTTCCAGAAGGGGGGCACCTTAACACTAACTTTACTGAGTTGACTTGGGGAGGAAACTTGGGGAGAGACCTCGTCCTCCACTTGGCTAACCTTCGTATTCATGCTATAGCTTAATCTCGTTTATTAGCGAATTCGATATCACGTCCTGGTCACCAGTATCCGACCCCAATGATCCGAGGAAACAGTAAGACGAGAGACCTTAACAAGCTAAATAGTTTATTAAAACATTAGGAAAAAGAGAGTGATGAAAACAAGAACATTCCTTATATATAGTTTTGAAACGCTGCCAACAAGCTAATACATAAAAGTTATATGCTAAAGCTAAAAAGCTAATACATAAAGTAAACGTAATGGAGAGTGTGCCGGAATCGAGCGCTTATGCCGGAATGCCGGAATCGAGCACTCCACAAAAGTCAGAAAAATTTGTTGATATTTGGATATATTTAGTGATTTGGATATTAGCGATATTTAGCGGGGACTCTAACAGAATTGTACCATAATTTTTTTTCTTAGTTTTATTCAATAAATACAGGGTAACTTGGATGAGTATGTTTATTATCCCTTAACTAGTTCCACAGTGAACTTTGTTCACCATGCTATTGTAAACCTTTAATTCAAAATAATCCAAGCATTCATTCATTTTTTTTATGGTTTTGTATATTTTGCCAATTTTTTGTCAAACTAGTGTTTATGGGTCATTTTCGCCATACGCTTACTACAGGGTTGTTACGTTTAAAACACTTTGTTTAAAACACTTGTTTTAAACACGTTTAAAACAAAGCAAAAAAAAAAACATTGTTTAAAACACATGTACTTTTTTAGTAATTCTTTTTTCTATGAACAGATGTCATTAGTATATAAAACTTAGTATTTACTTTCAACTGTTTTATTTGATTTTTGTCTAGAAAGTTATTTAATTAAATATACAAATAAAATTGTTTAAAAATCATATTTTTTTATAATTGACCTGTTCTTTATGTTTTATTTTAATATTTTAAACGATCAATGCTGCTAATGTCGTCAAAATACCCTATGAACTGAAAAGCACTGAAATGAATATAAATATAATAACTTATAAATGTTTAGCTCGTATCTTAAACCTTTTAGCAAAACATATTTACATTTCTAATGTTAAAGCTGAAGTTGTTGACATAGTATCATATTTCCAAAACTATCATTTTACTTCAGCCATGCTCAAAGAAACAGTGTGCTATATAAAGCTCAAGATGCCATTTGATGTCAGGGATAGCTTTGTTAATCCATTTTCAATTTTAAAAACTTAATTTAATTTTTTAAAATCATGGTTTTTTTTTAGAATTTCTGTGTTGTGGGTAAAAAAAACAAATAAAACGTTTTAAACAAAAAAAACACGTTTAAAACAAATAAAACACGTTTTTTGTATTTTTTAGAAAAAAACATGTTTTTTTCCAACCCTGCGCTTACATTTCAGAATTGAAAAATATTTTTTCAAACTACATTATTACTTAATATAATGAACATCTGTGTTTTTAAATATGGGAAAAATATATGGAAAAGAGAGAGCAATTGGTCATACACTTTTTCCTAAAATTAAGGATAAAATGATACTCTAATATAAAACATCCATGTCCCTGGTATCACACAAAACTAAAATAATTGACTTAAACTATTATAATCCGATGCATTTTTGAAGAACAAACGATTGTTTATCTTTCATTTATCAATTTTAAACACAAGCAAACGATAAATCAGTCAAAATAAACCTAAATAGCGGAAATAGAAAAAGTGAAGTAATACCGCTTTCCAAATCAACGGCTCAGAAATTGCCGAATCTCTTACCATATAAATAACATGGATCGTATTGGAAGTTGACATTTTAATAAAATAACAGAATAAAACATACTTGCGTAGTTGGAAACTGAAATAAAGCTCCATATATCTTATTTATGACAGTAGATAACTATATTTCTGGGCTTAAAATTTCAAAAAAAGTTTATTTAATATTAAAAATTAGCGTAACGGGAATTGATATTTATAAAACCACCTTACCTTGGCGACAGATTATTTTTTAAAAAACGCGATAGTTTTCGGCTTGAAGAATAAAAAACGGCCAAAAGATATTCTAAAGTAAATAAACAATCGTTTGAAATGTGGTTTGCCATTTTTAAAGCATAATTATTACTATATTTTTTCAAATTAATTCGAACGTAACGGAAGTTGACATAAAGTGAGGGACAAAATGTTTTATTGATTTGTAAAAAGATAAAATTCAAGAAATAATTTTTTACAATTATCACAACCTTTTAATGGTCCATAGTTTTGATATTTGTCGTTTTTCTTTCAATAAGCAAAATTAAATAACAATAAAACGACACTGAATTTCATGAAAATCGTTAGAGACAAGCGTTTTTGGCTATTTTCGTATTTTTAAAGATCTTTATTTTCATAATTTTACAGGTTTTTTTACTAATTAAGGGCTAGAAATATTTAATTTAGTCTACTTTACCTATATCAAAGCTCAAACAGAAATTTTTATAATGATTAATGGTTTAATTTTCATGTTTTACCTTCGGGACAGCAAATGTAAGCAAATTTTGAAAATGACCCTTATATAAATATTGTTAAATTAATCATTCAAATTGAAAACTTTTGGCAGTCCAGGAAATAACCTTATGAGGTCCAGATGTGGACTGTGGTCTGCTAGTTGCTTACCCATGATGTATATCATAGAATTATATGCCTAGCTATTAATTTTTATCTCCAAAAAATAAATTTAAAAGACAAGTATTAATTTTATAAGGATTTCCTTCATATAATCTGGGGACAAAGTGAAAGCTCTTCATTTAGTACTTACCAACCCAAAATAATTACTATGTTTTAAATTTTCAGATAGTTCTTACAATGCCTTTTCTTCTGAAAATTTTGGGCATCAAATTAGTAGGCAACTTGGAGTTGGCCTGAGTGACAACTGGAGTCAAGTAATTTGTTTATTATTTATGAATGTTTGATTGGTTTTAGTACTGTTTACAATTAGTTTTTGGTTTATTACTTTTAGGTAAGATTAGCTTCATCAGAATGTGCAAGAAAATTTCTTCTGTCTTTTGAAAATGAAAAAGAGAGAGAAGTGTTTTTCCCTGAATTATTACCTAAGATGTGCTTAAATAGGTAAATGTTTTTAAAATTTTATTTTTAAAAGTCACTTATCCTTTCACTAAATTTTAAACTAGTAATATTTCAGTGTGATTTTTTACTTATTTATACTTAATAAAGGTACTAATGATTTAGTTCATATTTTATTATGTGCTATTAACTTTAATAAGGTTTTTTATTCTTTATCCAGTGATAGTAAACCCTTTTCATACCAAAAGAGCAATACTTACCTTCAATAACTAACATTAATTGATAAAATTGAAATTTTTTTAGGTATTATATTGCAGATGGTGTTAGAATATATTCTCAAGACAGTTGGAGAACAATAGTTAAAGATGATGGTAGAATGTTTGTGAAACAATACATTGGCAACTTTGTGAGTAATATTCTTGTGTTAGAGTATTTCTTAAATAGAAGGTATGCAGTAAAAAATAAGCATTTTTTCCACATAGATCAAGCCTGAACATCATTCAGGTTGTATGCAGCCCAATAACCCTTTTTTGTAACCCAATAAGTTTTAAATTGTTTTAAAAATTTAAGTGTTTTAGGAAATAAATTAAAAATATGAGTTCTTCTGTAAAATATCAGAGTAACTCCCCTATAGAAAGATGTTTAGTTGTTTAATTTACAAATGCAAAAAAAAGGGGGGGGGGGAAAGAAACACCAACTTACCAGACTTTTATAAAAACCGATAACTGCTGAAAATATAGAAGCTTTATTGAAATAATGATTCACTAGAGTGGGATTATGTTTTGCTCATACATATGATATAGTATCCTATTAACTCTATTATACAATTATTTATAAATTCTGTCAATGTCATGAATAGTGAATTTAGAATTTTTTTTTCTGGCCAAATTTATTTTTTGCCCTATGACAAGTGGTCATAATTTGAGCCAAATCAGAGTTAAAGTTTTGAAGGCTGGATACAGTTAATAATCTATTGTACTTAAACTATTTTTTCATTATCTTATTTTAAAATTGAATGTTTTATTAATGTTGTTGCTCTGCAGGTTAAACATTATATTTCTCAAACAAAGGCTGATAACCATGCTGTGCGAGAAGCAGCATGTGCTTGTATTGCTGAACTAGCTTCAAAAGTAAGAGTGGTTAATTATTCGATTTATTAATTTTTTCTTTTATTTTATTTTTCTACTGTAAAGCATACCATTCATAACTGAAAACAAACTGTTTTATTTGGGTTTTATAGCTATCTTAGTTTTGTTGAGAAAAATTTCATTTCACTTTATTCCAGTATTGATGAAAAATTGACCAAACATGGTTATTTAAATAGAGTAAGTTTATTAACCCATGCCTGCGGTCAAAAGTACTTACTATCAATGGGAAATTAGATGCTCAACTATATCCTAACACTTCAGGATGAACAATAGGGTGTCTCATTTTTTCCAACTTTGGAAATTTTATCGGGCTAAAGGCCAAAAAGTTTCCTAATTGCACAAATAAACTTTCCTGAAATTTTGAGAATTTTGGTGCAATCCTAACTATTGCCTCAAAGCGGTTGAATTTACGAGCAAAGCCTGGTAGGGAGCGCAGCGCTAGTTTTACTACACAACGCATCCTATTACACTACTAATTACTTTTGCTTCCTTTTTTTACCAATTTTCGACTGTTTAGGGTTAATATAATGTAAATAACACATACATGCCTTTAATATATCACAGGTTTTCATTGCACTAAAATGCACTTTTTGTTCATGCTCCATGATCATCTTAAAACTCGTGAGCTAAAGTACTTGTCGGTCTTGGAAAACTTTGAGCGATATTTTTTGACTGTTTGTAGAAGTTTTTGCTTCTGGGCTTCAGTCTTCAAGGTTTGGAGGTATTCCTGGGTTAAGGCCACTCTTCGTTCAGCAACATTATTGACGACCGCCAAGTTGTTGAAGAAATGTCGGCACCGCTGAAATTCGTTTAAGCTTTCCCATTCAGCAGTAGACTTTGAAAGGAAACTGATTGGCAATCCAAATCTTTGAAATAAGTTCATCAACTTTTTTTGATGTAAACTCCTCTAACCCCTTTTTGGCGAATGCTGGGGCGTCTTTTGTTTTGAGCATAATTTGTTTTGTAGGTTCAGGAGGACCCTCATCGTATTTTAGACTGATGAATCAAATCGTACTGATGAACCAAAGGGAGACATTGGTACAAATTCTTCTCCCAGGTACCAGAGGTGGCCACAGAATTTGTTTACCACCAGTTCAGATGTTTTATTGTTTACCTTTTCAAAGGCCAGTAGCTCTTGCAAAAAATTTAAATTATGAAAAGGAGCAGCGGTTGCTGAAGGCGCCGTAAACCACGCTTTCACGTACAGCAATACAACGAAGAGACAAACTTGAAGCAAACCGTCTTCTTCCCTTGAAGTAAGATGAAATAGTGTTTTGAACATAGCTATTTTCAGGTTTTGATCTTTAAAATGAATCATGTCTCATTCTCTCAGAAAAGCGACCAACTCCTACTTCCACCTCGTGTTATTATGGAATGTTTACGCTTGAGAAAAGAATAAAATATGAAACCTTTAGAAGAAATAATTTTATCTATCCTACAGTAGATGTCTAATTAAGTGTTTTCTTTCAGAGTTTGTTTTTATTACTATTTTAATGTTTTGTTTGGATCTAAAAATTTAATGGATATAATTGGAATGGGATCCCTGAAATTTCCTTGGTTTTGGTGTATTCCCTTGAAGACTAAACCTTTTTATTTGTTAAGTTTGATTTTTAAAGGGAAATTTGATCAAAAGTGACAGTTTTTCAATGTCATTGCGTTGCGGTTAGTGTTTTTAGTGTTAGTGGTTGCTTGGCTCTCTTTACAGAGATTTCGCTCCTGTTGAGGCAATAGTTAGAGTGGACAGAAATTGTTCTAATGAAGACATAACCTTTTTATTTGTTAAGTTTAATGTTTTAACGGAAAATTCGGTCAACAGTGACAGCTTTTCAAGGTCATTGCGACGCGTTAGTGTTTTAGTGGTAGAGGTTGCTTTCTTGTCATTATAGAGATTTCGCTGTCGTTGAGGCAATAGTTAGAGTGGACAGAAATGGTTTTAATTTTGCAACTGACCTTCTAACACCAAAAGGAAACTTTTTAGCTTTTAGCCCGATCACTTTTCAAACTTTTACCAAAAAATGCACTTTTTGAGACACCCTAATGAACAAGTCTCAAGCATAGCTAAATGTCTTCAGACTCAAATTCTCAGCTACAAAACCACTAAATAAATCTTTTTTTTACTCACATAATTAGTTGTTCAAATGTTGCTTTGGCCACACAATGATGTACTCTAACCACACTCAATCTAGTATTCATTTCCTCCAAGCTTTTGGGATATTAAAAAGCTGATTCACAGTGATTCTCAAACTTTTCATACGCAAGGGACAACTAGGTACTTTACCAAATCAATGGCAAACCACATACACTAAATCCTGAAAATATTATAAGCCTAGTAGATACTAATTGAATAGGGTTAATATTATAGTTGAGGTAGAGTAGTCAAACTTCCTCCTACCTGTATATTTACTTAAGGAAAAATGAAATTGTCTTATGCTAGTTTATGAAAGATAAATGTTATGTTAATTATTTATTAAGAAGTCATTAAATGATAGGGATGAGTTTCCTGGATATTAGGAAAAATTTCTAGCAACCATTTTTTTATATATGTTTTAAAAAAAGAGTCAAATCAATCTCAATGGAAGATCCATATAAATAAACGTTTTTTTTTTATGCTTTTTTTAAAGTTTTAAATCTTTTTTACTTAGAAGGTGAAATTTTATCAAGAAACTAAACCCAAGAGTCTTCAATATTTTCACACTTTTTCTCTTGAATTGCTATCCTTGCATAGTTAAAATAAAATATATCAATGCTAGAAGTTTCCATAAGTTTTGAGAAACAGTATCCATCTTTTTAAAAATCCATCTTTTTAGGAAGCTTTCTTTCCATTCTATTTGAAAAATTTGTGTAACAATATTACAAAGCTTCTAAAAATTATTTTAATGTTAAAATACATGGCTATTAATTCTGTGATTTGTCTTTAGTTGATAGTGTTTCATAAGGTAAATGTTGCTATATTTCTAATGCCATGTTACGCAAATCATCACCACTGATCAAAAAGTTCAACATGGTGATATGCTAGCTATTAAAAGATAATTACAGAACTAACATTTTACACAAAATCTGAATTGGATTGCATCATTACGTATAAATAGATTTTTCTATCCATGTTATGGAAGTCTTTTAAGTGTTTTGTGATTCAAGGACTTATAAAAGCTGGGAAATAATTTTTCAGATTGTGGAGCATTAGTTGTTTTGGTTTTTGATGGGATCAGATTGTTTTTTTTTTGTAATCCTTTATTTATCGGGAAAAAAAGTCCTAGTTATCGCTATACTTCATTAATTTAATGCCAGAAACAAATTTAAAGATTATTGGTGTTTATGTAAATACTGTGTTATCTAGTCTATAAAAGTGAATGGTTTTTATTCAGCTAATTTAGTTGAGTGTTTTTTTAAGGTTGACGCTGAAGCAGTTAAACCATATGTTTCAGAGTTATTGCAAGCTCTACTTGAGTGTTTTTCTGATGATAGCTGGCCTGTGAGAGATGGTTAGTATTTAAATGATTATCTAGATTTTCCTATTAACTTTTATATGTTTAATTCCTTCTTGTGTTTTAGCTGCCTGTTTGGCTTGTGGAAATTTTGTTCTCTGCTATCCAAATGAATCGAGGCAAGTTGTGCTAAGTATATTATCCACATTTTTATGCTCACTTAAGGTTTTATTTATTTCTGGCTATAACTTTTAAAGTTACTTTTTTTACAGAGCTGTATTGGATAAATTATACCCATTGTTCTTCATGAATTTAAAAGATGGAATCCCATCTGTTCGACAAGGAGCTGCTGGTGCTCTGGCTAATATTGTGAAAGCATATGGTAACATCGTTTTATAAATCTAAATATATATTAATTTTCTTTTTGCAATACTTTTATTTCATATCATAGTTTTCCAAAAAAAATTGAAAGCAAGTTTTGTTATTGTTATTGCATTAGTAAAGGCCCTTTACTTCTTTTTTTTTTTTTCGGTTTTATAAAACTGCTTCCCTTTTCATTAATTTACTTCAAAATTAAAAATAAGTAGACATCTCTTTGATTTCATAATATTTTCAGTTACAAAACATTTACAATGAAATCATTTTTATAGTTTAGTTTAAATTACTATGCTATGGTTTAGTGCAAACACTCATAACTTCTTCGCTGTTTGCCACTCATGATCTAAATTGTTTGTTATTATCATCAATTGTTATATATTTATCACTTATCTCTGCCATAGGTGATAATATTAACAGCAGTATTGACTTGGATAAAACATAAAGTTAATTTTTCACATCAAAATTAACAATGATGCTATTTATTAACGTAACTAGTTCATCTCTCCCACCAGTATGCCTCTACTAATGTTCCCCCATTTTTAAAATTAGTTGATCTTTTTGAAAAACTAATTTTTTTTTTCAAAATTAACTTATTTTTTTTAGTATTTATGATAGAGTTTTTTTCCTCTTTAATATATATATATATATATATATATATATATATATATATTTGTGCTTATATGTTGCCAATTACATAAAAGTGTGCATATTTTATGTCATAAATTGTTTGGTTAATTGTGTTAGTTGTCAAAACATTTATGGACACTCCAAATCATATGAACTCCGAATAGAATAATAGGAGAGACACAGTGATTGTCAAATAGAAATAAAACTTCCTCTTTAGCTTCTTATAAATGTAACAATTTTTCCTAAATGGATTATAGTAGTCTTTGTTAATTAACTTTGTTTGAAAGAGGTGAGGTGGTTCACTTCCATAAAGTTCAATTGTTTTCAGAATATTTCATAGATATTTTTTATTTTAGGAATGGAAGCATATTTAACAATTAAACCACAAATAGTTGCTGGTTTGAAGGGTGTGAAAGATCAGCCATCTGAATCAGAAAAGTATGGCCAGTTAGACAAAGGTCCTGCTACTTTTGGTGTTGTAAAAAAGTTGAGAGACAATGATTTAGAACTTCACACTAATCAACAAGTAAATACATTTTACAACTTTAGATTTCTTCAAATGGAGTTTCTAATAAATAATGTTTTGAATGTTTTACATAGATGTATTCATGTGGTTCCCTTGCTCCAAAAATGGGCCGCGGTGGTGGTTGCAGTGATCACAAATTTCGAAAACCTTCAGAACCCTGGGAGCTGGCTGATGGGTATATCTAATTTTCATTAGTGATCATTTTAAATATTTATGTTGGTACTAATGTATTTTAGAAACTTTTTCAAGGAGTCAAACTTGGGGAATTATAAGGTAGAATGATGCAAATATAATTTTGTAGCCGTAATAATAACAAGTAATTCATAGTGATGGGCAAAATAAGTTGTTTATATATGTTAATGTTTAAGTAAGGAGTTCATTTAAATGTACTAAAAGGTATAAAACTATTTAAACTCTGGAATCCAACAAAATCTGGATGGAGGTATAGTAAATTCTCTGTTCCTAAACATTATCAGCTCTACCTATCTCTATATAAATGTATTGAAGTAATTATGCATTAAGAACATTTAAGAGTGTTACAGTATTGTCTCTCTTATTATTCTATCTAAAATATGCTTTTTATAAGTTTAGTCTGTTATGTAACATTCATATTTATGTATTCATTCTATAAATGCACTATTGTTTTTAGATGTTTGCACTTAACTGCTGAGATGACTCAAATTAATGACATCTCCTCTCAGATCTGTGAACTCCTCCCTTTGATTCATGAGTCTGCCTCCTATAAACATTATACTCATCATGTTTGTTTATTGGAATCTCTTTGTAAACAGGTAATGTGTTCTAACCTTATTATAAGCTATGCCTATTTTTTATGTTTAATGTATTGATTTAGTTTGTGAACTGATTTAACATTTCAGAACCAATTTTCTGTTTTGAAAACTGCGAAAGTTTTCTAACCTTAATGTACTGCTACAAAGGAATCAAACATTTTCACTTTGTTATTAAAACCAAACCTCCAGCCAGTCTCCAAGGGGAGGGGACTTTCATGGATCACCTCCATCCTTTTATCCAAATACAAAAAATTTTGCTTTTTTCCCTACAAATATCCCTCAAGGCCCCCTGTGTGATGTACTGTTTGCCCTTGATAAACTATATAATCAAGACAATGGGTTCTCTAGTTTGAATTATTATTTTGTTACTCATTAAATATTGTTATTGCTAAACAGTTTTATATCACTGTGAACCCTCCAAACACCCCATGGCACAATACCACATTTATATTTTGCATTAGGTATTTCATTTTTACAGACGTGATTTTGGTAGATACTTTCTTAAAAAGGAAAATAAAGTTATTTAGTTTTTAAAAATGAGTCAAAAGCAGCCATTTTAGGATTTTTAAACAATCTGTTTTCTCTCAAACATTAACCTATGTACTCAAATTTTGGAGAAGATTAAAAAAAATTGTGTATTTACAATAAAGGACTAACACACAAACAAAAAACTTTCCATGCATGAAATTTCTTCAAATATGTTCTGCAAATTAATTAAGTGCCTCCAGTCCTTTAAATTTTGACTTATAACATATTTTTTTTTAATGGCAGGTAATTTTGAACCGTTACAGCTGTAACTTAAGTCCATTAACCCATGTCATGCCGAAGCAGTACTTACTTTGCGTTACCCAGTGGGCACCTGTGGACCGAAGCCACGGAGGTGAAGCACTGTTGCCCACGCCACACACACATTCACACAGGCACAGCCCCTTTTTACAGGGGGGCCACATTCATTCCTCACACACATAAGGACAGAAACTAACATCCATGCCAAACGGGGATTCCGTCCGAGGACCCCAGCCCCAGACGTACGGCTTCGCAGTCAGATGCTCTAACCATTAGGCCAGTATGTCGGCACTTATAACATATATACAGTCACATTATTCCCCTTCATACTGATATAATACTTAAGCAATAACAGTGGGAAGAAATTAATTTATTTATTAAAATTTTTAATTTGAAAATATTTTCTGCAAAATCTTAAAGTTTTCAGATTAGATGAGCATGTGTGGGTCTATATTACCCAAATCTGCATGTATCAAATATGTATGAAAGCAGTTATGTCTTTCAGCTACCAAACATATGCAAGGGACTGAATAAGAAGGTGTTCAAGCAATATCTAGATTTGTTTCTTGAGGATATATTTTATAGTTTGGTAAGTTTTGTTTTTTAAATTTTCTTAAAATTAATTTCTTGTATGTGAATTCACTCCTACAAAATATAAATTAATTACTTTTAGAACTGTGAAAATATACTGACTTCTAGTGCAGCTAGCCAGTGTTTGTCTCTGTTGTCCAAGGCAATAGGCCCCAACATTTTACGATCTAGAATTGAAAACTTGAACCCTGGGTAAATAAATCATCAGAAAGTAATAACTATTTCATATTTTAGTTTGATAAATTTATGTTTATAATTATCATTTCAGGTATATAGCTCTAATGGAAAGAAACATGAGTATTGATCCATGAAAAGCGGGACCTGATATCTTTTATGGCATTTTCTTGTTTTGTACTTTTTTATGAGTATTGTTTTTAAAGCATATATTCTTCAAATATTTGGATTGTGTATGTGCTATTAGTTATGTCAAAGTTTACTTAAAATACATAGATCAATGCATTCTTTATATTCACATTATCCCTCTTAAAAGTGTTCTATTGTTTGTTTTTTTTACTATGCCATTTATTTAACTAAGAGTGAGCTTTTTGTAAATGTTTAATCAACTCATCTAAATGTATTTATTGAATCTGAATTTGTTTTGATAACAAAAAATAATGCACAAATAAAGAGGTCATAAATGGTTTAGTTCTTTTTCAATTACTTTTTGTCATAATTCATAAAAAGGGTCTAAATTTATACCATACATAAAAAAAAACTTCCTGTTCATAGAAAAGAAAAATTCTCATTAATGTACAAGAAGGTACTTTGTTTAGTTTTAAATTTTTCTAAACTTCCATCATCATTAAGAGTTGGGGTAAAAAGTTCTGTCTTGTTATCAACTCAATTGACTCATGGATGGGAATGAAAGAAAGGATCCAAAAACTAACCAATTTTATCATTTGGGAAACTTTGTTTCCCTGTTCCCACCTGTCCGTATTTCAAGCAAAATAGTCTGGTATATAAAATATATCTGGTTTTAGGTATTCTTAAAATAATTTTCTGAAAATGGAAATTTTTTCTTGTGATGTCATAGGTTTAAGATATGTGTGTTTAATCATTACACAGCTTTTACTATTCCAATTCCCAAGCAGATTGATGTGTATTCGATCATTTAGTAATATTTTATGTCAACTGCTCAAACTGTCAACTACAAATCAAGCAAAAGGAAATCAGAAGAGTGGGTCGCACGGACTACAACACCCTGAAGCTTGATCTTTTTCTGGATTTTTATTAAAAATTTCCTAATTTATTTGATTTTAAGCTACTTATTTTCATGAAAAATGAAAATATTAAGGGATTTATAATATTAATCAAAGAAAAAAAACTTTGTTAAGCAATTCAAAATTTCAGGGATTATGTGTATCACATATTCTCATATAATAAATGTCCCTCTCATCATTATTGACACCTTTAATAAGTATCTGAATAGGAAAAGTTAAGATTTCAACCAAAGATCTCATGCAAGGTGAATCTGAAAACAATTATATAAGTATAGAAAAATTAAAAAAAAATATTTTGTTTTGGCTCAAAATTGCAAAAGTAAAGCAAGACTGAATATGCCATAAAAATATTGTGTACCTTTTTTTAGTGTTGAAAGTTCAAAGATGAATTTACCCCATTTTATGTTACTTATAAATATTTTATGACTCAGCAAGATCATGTCATGTAAATTATTTTTAATTTTTTTAGTTCAGGAGGGCTTTTTCCCCAGTTTATTTCAACTATTTCATCCAATTTTAATAGTAATTTTCTGTTTCTCTTTATTAAATTTTAGATCAGTAAACTAGATTTTCACTCTTGCATAATGCATGCCCACATAGAACAGTATCAGAAAGTCAGTATTGAGCTTAAATTGACCAATAAGCTTCTTGGGGAATATACCCAACACATAGTCAAAAAAATAAACCTGAATAAAAGAAAAAATACTTTTTTTTTGTAAATTAAGTTCCTTTTTACAATATCTTGCATAATTTTTTTCTTCTAGATAATATATTTTCTACTTGTTACTATAACTATGCATGCACTCTTGGTGTTACGTGGCAAGCGCTGTATTAATAAAAACAAAGCCAAATTAATTTTTTTTAACTTTCTGTTTGCAAAAAGGAAAACCGTATTTATGATGTATTATGACTCTACGTGAAAGCTAGAGAGGGAGGGGAGTCAAAAATAGTAAAAAATGGATGACGTAGTATTGGCATGTTCCCTTACATTGAAACACTATTTAAATAACATTGAATTGCAAAAGTGATTTTCAACTGTCACCACATTTCTTTTTTTGATTCGATTAATCTAAAAATTTATTCGAACTCTCTTTGTAAGGGCTTATAAAACAATGGGCTGATCAAGGGGGCCCAGCCCCCACTCGAAAATTTTTACTACGTGGACAAACACAAAAATCTAGATAAAGAACTGATAATGTAATACTCACGAGAAGTTATTTTCAGAACCACTATAAAGTATTTTAAAAATTAATATGTATTTTTCATCATCATCATCATTGGCGCGACAGCCCGGTGTGGGCCCTGGCCTTCTCGAGGACTCTCCTCCATCCTGATCTGTTAACGGCCACAGTTTGCCAGTTCCTACATTTTAGGACAAGGAAGTCCTTGTCTGGAATTTCCTGGACAGCAAGTAGATCAATTAGATATTTGTCCATTATGTTTGTCAAAGTTTGAAGCCCTTTACTACGGTAAAGGGAAAGTATATTCCATGTCCCGTAAATCAATTCCCTAAATCGTTTGCCAGGCCGTTTCCTTTTGGTCAGTCCGGATTTAGATTCCTCTTGAGATTTCGTAACAATAGGGTTTTTACAGGGTTGGGTTGTTAGCCCAACCCCCAACCTGGAGGACCAGGCCTCCATATTTATAAACCCCCTGGAGGCAGGGGTGCCCAGCTATACCCCCGGACACTGGGTAGCTAAGGTACCTCGGGAACGCCACCCCACGTACTCATTCACTCAAGAGCGAATGAGCCCCTGAGGGTATATGTATTTTTATACGCAAAAAATTAGTTTGACCTTTTTCGAGGACCCCTTTTTCAACGGAATGGGACGTTTCGGCGCGAAACCAAAAAGCTATTCTATTAGTTATTAATAATTTACAAGTAATCAAGGCTTTGGGAATCCTAAGGAGGAATCCCAAATTCCCGGGTTTAACATTCTCTTGTTAACGAAATCCATTCGTTTTTGATGAGTCTTAAGTTTGTTGCCCGAGATTTCTTGTTCGTAGGAAAGTGTGTGTCACTCTATGGTGTGTCATTTTTTAATTCATGTGACAAGAGAAGGGAGGAAACGAAATTGCATTTCACTCATGATCTTTCGGATTTCTTTTTACTTTGTTCCATCAAATGAAAATCAGCGATTAGAAGGTAAGATACCAGATTAGTTATTAAGTTAGTAAAACTTAACTAAGTTTTAAATCCCAAGGGAAACAGGCTTGAGGTCATCAACGTCAGCAAGTGTAGTGCCTGTGGTGGACATTGGAGCGCTAGTTCAGAATTTAAAGCACAGAGTGGCAAAGTTGCTTATTTTTACTGAGAGTTCAATCAATTAACCGTAACTGTAACGTTAGGAGGAAAAAGTAAACAAACAAAGCTTGCATGTGCTTTTTTTGTAATGTCAATAAAGAACTAGATAAATTAGGTTTTCGAGTTAGAAGATGGGGAAAAAAGATAAATCTAAAAGTAAATTTGCTGAGGCTTTAGATCCTCGTTTTATGGGCATATTCAACACTCCTGATATCAATGGCAATGGAAATATGAATAGCATTTCAAAATTTAACGAAAGGTATTTACTGATTTTGTTTTTGAATAGAAAGTAAACAATTTCATTTAGCTCTAAAAGCTAGAAACAATAGCAGTTAATCCAAAAAATTTGGGCCTAGGCAAAATTTTGTTTTGTTAGTGGTGTTTATTGGCGAGTAAACAATTTTATTTCTACAGAGCTGTTTCAACAGACTCCACCATTTTATAGCCACTTTTGGCACCAGGCCCGAGTTCTTTTGACAAACCCAAAAAACCATTAAAGAAGTCTTAACTAACTAAAATCTGAAAAACCATCCTTTGTTAACCAAATGTGTACATATCACATCCACATACATATCCACATACATGTGTACATATCACATATGTGTCAGAATCCTTCCTGATGGAGCTGTAAAGCTCCAGTGCACAGTTTGTGGCAATGTTGTGCACATGCTATGGCTTCAAAAGTAGTAGGTGAATGTGGGTGCAGTACTTTTAATAGAAAAAAATTCTTCCCTAGTTATTTAGAAAAGATAATTCTATTTTTCCCAAAACAAGACAAATTTATTTTAATTTGAACTAAATATAGAATAATTTTGAACTGGAAAATTTAGGTTAATGGGCAGGGATGCTGAATATGAGAATATGTTTGAACTTGTGAACAAAGTTTGGGGAAAACTTGAGCAGCTGCTGTGTAAAAAATTTTTGGTTCTTACGTATTATCCCGTCGACTGTGTCGCTGAATTCGAAAAAGTAATCAAAGCCCATTGACTGTTCTATTGCATTGCCCCTGAATTAGATGGCCGCTGAACAGTCGATGGGATAATACGTAAGTACCACAATTTTTCTGATTTTTTAAAAACTACAAATTTAATTGTCATCATTAATGGACAAATTTTGGTTAGTGACTATAATTACATGCACCTCCCTTCCCTCTTTTCGAAGAAGAAAGATCTTAAGTATCCAAGCTAGCTACCCAAATTTTCCACACCCATACTGAAACTTGGATTTCCCCATTTCCAACTGCCTAGTGATGAAGAAAGACAGACTATACATAATGTTAATTTTAAAATAGTTAATTCATCATTTTGTGATTAAAAAGGTTTTAATTCAAGTTTTATTTATTTTTAGTCGTGTCAAAAAAGAATCAATTGATGATCTTCAAGTGATTATTTCTAAAGCAATGAATGAATATTTTGAAAGGTAAACAAATTTTCTACCTGTATTTTGATTGGTTTCTGGAATAACAAATTTAAGTATAGGGCCTGAGTGAAAGGTTTTTTTTTTGTCTAAGAATGAAAAGGTACAGAAAAAAATTAACTCTCAGGCTCTGTAATTAGCTCACCTCGACCAGAAGGCTAATGAAATGGAGATGGGTACCACTTTTTGAGCCAATTCAGCCTGTGCTGAATTAGATCGAATGATTAGTAGGGTAAAGGGGCATATAAAACAACTCGCATTTCACCTGAAGGAAGAATTGTATAAAATTACCAAAAGAAAAATTAATTAATGATAACTATAGCACTTCTTAACTAAATTTTTAAAGTAGAGAACTTTTAGTTTTCTGATTATTATAAATTGTTTAAAAAATTGAAGTAAATATGTCTGTTTTAGTTATCAATCCTGTTTAAATTTGTTTTAAATGTACAAATATTAGCATTACATTACTTGTAAAATTCATGTGATAATTCGGTTCAATTCTGTTAATTGTCCCGCTAAAAATTGCGTATGTATGTCGCCAAGATACAAAACGTCGTCAACTACATATATTAAATCAATCAATATAAAACTACTTCAAATTCACTGTCGTTGTCGCTTACTAACAATTTTGTAATAGAACATGATAAGAAGAAGTAATTAGAAGATAGGTGACATTAAACCTTATGAAATTAAGCGTAGATGAAAAACCCCTTTTTTTTTGTCTGAATTATAAAACTCCTTAGACAAAGGGTTTACAGATTTCTCAAACCTAGAACTACCTTTTGCTCTTTGCTTTTACTATCCAGCTTTAGAGCTTGGGTTTAATGTTTATTCTTTCTGTATTTATTTAATTAATAGTAAAAAGAATAAGTAGTGTTACATGTTTACACAGTAATCTTTTAATTAGTGTTGCTAAATTTATACTTTCTGTTGTTTTTTATTTCAGTAATATCAAATTTGTAGAGAAAGAAATTGATGAGGATGAATTATTA
This sequence comes from Tetragnatha montana, assembly GCA_963680715.1. Lineage (NCBI taxonomy): Eukaryota > Metazoa > Arthropoda > Arachnida > Araneae > Tetragnathidae > Tetragnatha > Tetragnatha montana. Next base: position 37,653,131 of record OY796675.1, read on the forward strand.
AAATTTAAAACAGGTAAACATTTTTACCTATGTTAAGGCCAAAATACTGACATACCGCCCCAAAAATAACTTTAAACAAGGTTGCGGTGAGTATACATGTTCAAAAGAAGAGCTGGTATGAATTGAACAGCAATATTCAGTAACTTAAATATTTTGTAATTAAATATAGATAAACTTAAATATTTCTCTTCATTTAAACTCAAAATTACTTTTTTACAGATAAAAACTTTTTCAATGTTTTATCTGCTTTTAAATATATATTGCTATTTTAAGAACAGTTACGATGGGTATCATTTAAATGATGACCATATTTGAATTTGAATAAGGCAGAAAAAATATGGGAGGTTGATGAAAAATTCGAAAGAAACATTTAACATTTTTAATGCAATGTCTGAATTCTTAAAACTGTCCTTGCTTGTACAAAAATCCAATCAGATCAAATATAATAGATCAGCCTTTTAGTGCCAAATGAATTGCTATCACCCCAAAAATGCAGTGAAATAACCTGTTTCCACAATCACCACCAACACACTGTGTGACATAAAAGTTATTTTCTAGTGGCAGTAATACAGTATCCATTGTCCAAGTGATTGGTTATTAAGATATCGTGGGTGCCATGTGTACTTTTAAATTGATAAAATACATAGATATTTGTAAAAATCTGCAATAAATAATAAAATGAAATTTTCAGATAATGATGTGACTTTGTTTCCTGGGGATACTTCAAAGCATGTACTAGAGGCACCTTCTCAGGCTATTCAACCCAAGAAAAAGAGAAAAAAAGAAAAGTATATTAAATATTGTTTAGATTTTACTTTTGGTTTATTATTTATAGTATAATATTTTTTATCTCAAAACTTGGTTAAGGGAAATTTAAGAGATAGCATTCTCTATCTAAGATATTAAGAGAAATTAAGATTGCTTAATTCTTTTCTAAGACAGGAGTTACGATTCAGTAGTTTTGTGTGGATTTTAATTTCTCTGAAAGGAAAGGGATTGACTTGCATTATTATTAGTATATGGTATTCTACTTACTCTGAGTACACTCTTCTTTGTGACAGGTAATTTTTATTACATTCTGTAACTGTATAACTAGAGTTTTTTTTTTTTTAAGTTTGTATTATTAATATTAGAAAAGCTGTAGTCAAGCATGGGTTTTTGCTCCAAATAGATGTGGGGGCAGCTAAATTGAGCTATTTTGTAACTCATTCTCAAAGCCGAATTTTTATTTACCATTATATGTTTAAAAGAAGATATATCTATAATTTTAGGGATTTAATCGAGCAGGTTTTTTTGCACTACAATCAATTTAACTTAGACTCGTTGCCAAACTCCAATCCTCATCTCGAGCTATTTTCACTCTCATTATTATTTCTCTCTTAAGAATATCAAACCCTTAATCTATTTTCTTAAATCTCTTAACTAAATGGCTAACCCCCTGCTGCCCACGATTTCTTGGAATTTTTTAATGAGAAAAGCTTATTAGGATGAAAAAAGGTCAAGCATCACCTTAAAGACCACTATCCATTAAAATCGACGTTCGAAGCTTGTGCCAGCATCATTGGGACAGTTACTAGTAATTACTGTAAATTACTGTTTTTTAAAAAGCAGTATTTTTTTTTGTCCTTGTAAGTTGGTAAATTAAACTACAAGCTTCAAGATAAATCTGCTGTGTGCTCCCTAACCAACTAATAGTAGGACCAGATTCTAAATCGATGAGGAGAGCGACAGGAATTTTTATCCCGTCGTCGTCTCTGTCCCATCCCTCAAGTCGCTGCATGTAAAGTTGGTTCAGGAGGATTTAAAGAATAAAAAGGTCAAATTTTCACTCACGAAAATTTCGTTAAAGTATTAAATTTTATTTCATAAAAAAACCCTAAATTTCTGAGTAAAATTGATATGAAAAAGTTTGAAGAATGAACTTGTTCTTGTAAATTATTTTAAGTTGTAAAATTTGGTCAAAGAATGTAATAGAATTGCCATCAAATTCATTAATATTAACATAAAAAATGTTTATTTATAATTTATTTTATGTTAAAGGATTGATGAAGATGAACTCATCAAACAAGTAGCTGTGACACCAGAGTGGATTTATAAACAAGCTAAACTGTTGAACTCCTGACTTGTAAATTTTTTATTACAATACTTGTACAATACAAAGATGTGTTTTTATCTTTACTGGCAAATTAGTCATTTTTGGTAGTTTTCAATCACTAACAAATTTCATTTAAATTTTTCTATAGAGGAGCTTTATGAAGGGATAATTTAATTATCTTAGGAGACATTCAAAAATGAACTCAAATTGCATGATGATTGTTGGAAAATAATTTATGTATTTTTTTAAACAATTTTTAAATTGAAAAGTTAAATACATTTCATAGGTAAGTAATGATTAAATAAAGATTTCTCTTTCATTTAATTTTAGGTACCTTGCGCCATAAAACACGAAACAACCAACCAACCTTTCATTTAACTTTAAACTAGAATTTCATTTCTACATTACATGTTTCGAAAAAGAGAAAATTCTCAAATATTTATAGTTATAAACATATTGCATGGTTATTACATTTTCTGGGATTGATTTTGGGTGGTCCTGGTCATCTTCCCAGGAGCAAAAATCTCAACAAAATACTGATCGTAATTCGACTCGGTGAGATTTCGGGATTTGTTTTTCGTTGGCAATGTTCTACCGCTATCAAAAAATTCACCAAACGTAACTTAGTGCCTTTCTCCTGTAAGCCGATGATATACTTGCTGTCTAAAACTGCGAATTAAACAGAAAAACGTATGCGTCTGAAAAGTAGTTTAAAAATTAGCAAATAATTGTCTCCTGGGGGGGTTGACTCAAATTATATTTGAGATCGAAGTGCTCTTTACATAATATTCAATATCTCAGTACGCGAGGAATGAAAAAATAGTAACTTTTTTCGATGAGATTCTTTCTTGTGAAGGGAAGAAACTTCTTCATTACTATAGTAGATAGATGGTTGGACGCTCTTAAGTTTCCTCTGTCGAAAAGAATGTTTGACTAATTACTGTTGGGATGTCTTGCTTGTTTTTAGGCGAAGGGTGTGCTCTATTCCATGAATTCAAAGCCTATCCTTTTTGTTATCTTAAACAGAAATCGTCTGCCGTGCCGAAGTGTTATTCCTAGGATTTTTTTGGAGGAGTAAAAATACTAATTGTATGGACTATGGAGTGAAATACGCAAATCAAATAGCAGGAACTACACATACACAGAAATACGAAAACCGCAATCAAACTCCCTAAGCATCAGAACAATAAATGGAAAAAAATATTATGGCAGTATTATGGCTGTACAATTAAAAAGTATGATAATTAGGGTGCCGTGGCTTTTGGCTATAGGCTTTTGCCAGAATTCGGGTGGGGCCACGTGGTGCATTTTTTAGCTAAACCTTTGTGAAAAATTCAAACAGTGAAAATACTCCTTACTAGTTTTTTAAAGACTATTTCCGATTTTCAAGGAGTGAAATACTCTCTCAGAGGAGTTAAAAATATCTCTGTGTGTAGGAGTGTGAATTTCCTTAAAAAAATAGTGAGTTGAGCAATATTCTGCCACAGACGTTCATTCACATGAACACATATATCATAAGCTATCCTACAATATACAAGACTTTCATTTTTATTTTCATACATTCTGTATTTTATCTATCAGGTAAAATGTGGTTTCTTTGAGTTAGGATCTAATTTTTCTGCGAAGGAATCTTAATTGCTTTGTAAATAAAGAACTAATGATTGTGTGTGCTTTCAAAGTGTATACCAATGTGAGGTATACTTCCTTCTGAACAACTTGACATCGTTAGAATTTATCAGCAGTGAATTTTTGAGTTGATTCAAGAACAACTTATATAATTAATACAATGGCTCTAAGAATACTCATAAATAAGATAATTCAAAAATTTTTAGGGAGAATCACATAATTCATCTTACTCTTTACCACATGAGAGCTATACAATTGATGAATATATGTTTAATTTAACCTTGAAAGCTTACAACCGCTCTGAAGCTGAAAACTAGCTCATGTAAAATCCTAGAACAGTAACACTGTGATTTTTCATGGATTTTTCAAAAAGATTGAATCCTGTTTGTATCATACTTGAGGTGACATGAGGGAGGAATCTTCCTATGACGAAGGCATCAGTGGCGCATTTTTTCTGATTTATCCCAAGTTTTCATCAGGGCGCTTACTTTTGGCCTCACGTCCTGCGTACTTTTACCCGCAGAAATATATTTCCAGGATTATTCTTGTGGAATAAATAGATGTCGTTATTGATTAGAATCATTAGAATATATTTGAATTTGGTAATACTGCTGTTTGTCTTGACTTAAATCATTTGTTACCTTTGATGGAAATGGGGAACAATATTTCGTCATCTCAATAAATTTATTTGCAATAAAGGTTTGAATAAACAGTTTGATTAATCTTAATAGTTAATAATCTGAACTGAACAGTGAGCGGAAATTAAAAACTAATGCATTATTGTATTACACCCAATTTATTACTACTATACTTAATTTTAGAGGGAAATAAATTATCGTCATGATGTTATGTAGGCTTTCATATTTAAAATATTTGGCGGTATTCTCCTAGATTTCAAGAATAGAAGTTGGTTACTCAAAATATTATAAAGAACTAGAAAAGACTTACAATAAAAGCTTTTGGATGTATTGAAAATAGCGTTTTTTATATTTTCAAGGGATTCAAAGAAAAACTCCGAGCAATGCGTTAGAAAAACATGTTTAAAAGAAAGATAATCTCTCTTTTACCTCGAAAAGATTTCAACATTTTGTCTTGGCCAGCAAAAAATCTTTTTCTACAAAGTCAAACATTTTTTAAATGTACCGAAAAGAGAAATTTTTACTATAAGTTTATTATAAATTTCTTGTTTTAATATTAATTACTTAATACTAATACGTGAATGTAATGCATATTTAAATAATATAAAACTCGATTTTTTTAAAGGATTTTTAACATTAATAACTTTTCTTGTAACTTCAATCGATAAAGATAAAAGGGAACCAAGAGTAAATTATCTCCACAATCTTATACTCAAGGTAAATTATTACAATTATAAACTATCTTCCAAGTAAAGCCACAGAAATTTTAGAATTTTTATCAATGAATTGTTTTTAGTAGGTATAGATGGGTGTGTTGTGGCATTCAGTAGAAAAAAATATTAATGCTTATTTGATCTTAGTTGATATATTCAGCAATGTCTCGAGAGAAAAGGTTTTTTGGTACCTCAAATTAAATTAAACCCTCTCAACCTTTTCCATCATTAAAGCTTTTTTTCTTTTTATCTTATCAGTTCTCTTCTTAAGTTCTCTTCTTCAGTTTTGTGCCTTGATTTTATTACCCAAAGAGAAACAATTAAATAAATAGTTAACAGTTGTTGTAGTAAATTAAGACACAATTATTAACTGATTTGAATTTTAAAAAATAAATTTTTTAATAATTAGGGATACCGTCCCCTGCTCAAAATCGTTCACAACCACCGTAAACTGCTTCAAAAAGGACCTTTTGGATTGCTTCGCAATCCTCACAAAACCCAGCTCACTGAACTTAACGTACTTTATAAAATATATTAATAGAAAAATTAACAGAAGAAACGTCAGCCAACTTTCCAAACATATGTCACAGGTCATCTCCATGAATAACTCTCTTAAAAGTTTGAATATTTATTTAGTCTTAACTTATCAATAATTTAATCAAAATGTTTTCCTTAAAAAAATATACAGTACGTCTATTAATAACTATTGTTAATCAACATTCTGAAAAAAAACCCTACACCAATGAATCTTTTAAATTCATATTGTACCGCCCAGTAACTCAGTAATATACCTAGTGTTTTATCATTCATATTTTTGTTTAAACTCAGACTTGTTAAACAATACCATTTAAGCCATTAAAATAATGATGAGAGACAAAACCTACATGACACTCAATATTTACAATTAATTTCGATTATCAGATTAAAAGTTATAAATTTCAGACAAAATCAGACAAATTCAGAATAATATGAAGTCAATTGGTCGTTGTGACTTGTGATTAATTGCATAAAATAAGTTTTTTTTACATTACTTGCTTTGTAGCGGCGACCTCTCTCTTATCCGTAATCTAAAAAAAATAGAAATATTTTAAAATTGAGAATTAAAAAAAATCCAACAGTTTACTGAAATCCTTGAAGGAATCCGGGCATTTTGATACCAGACTCATTCGGATCAGTAATTGAAAAGGTTTTCTCTGATCTAGAGACCGTTCACTGAAACCTTATGTTAGAATAGAGAGATTAGTATTTGTATGTTCAATTTAGTAAAAAATAGCACCAACAAAGTTATATTATGTATAAAATCGGTATGAATGGTTTAAAAGTTGCAATTTCGAAAATCATTTAATACTTTACAAAAATTCGAAATTTTAAAATGCAGTATTAAAATATCTTTGAAGTAAAATAATTTGTTAATGTAAATCTTACTTTTAGAAACATATAAAAGCGAGATGATACCTAATTAGATCTTCCTACCCTTATAAATTTATTTGACATAGATACTAGAACTGAATATAAATAAACTTAATTATGTAATCCAAATAAATTGGTGCTTTTAACAACTCTGTACTTTTAACGATGTGAATAATTAGCTAATTCAGTAAAATAATAATTTAATAACGGAATATTTATAAATCATAATTAACTTTCTACAAAACTATTAAGCGAAAATAAAGTGAGTTTTTTTGTTGAAATTAATATTCATTACTTAAAAAAGTATAAATAGAATAAAAGTGAGATTTCTTAAGTGCCTCATTTAAATAACTGATAAGAATCCAGGGGCGTCATTTCAGTTTTTGGTTGGGGGGGGGGGCAAGGATTTTTTTTAAATGGGGCTGAGAGCCACGCCGTAACCAGACTTGTTTTTTTTTTTTGGGGGGGGGGGGTCGACCCAACATCATAAGTTCTAAGTAAAAATGGGGGGTCTGGGGGTCACCCCCAGAAAAATGTTTAAATTTTGCTTCATTTTTACAACATTTAAGTTACATCCGAAGAGAACAGCCCCTTGTAAATCACATAATTTCTAGAGAAAAAAGTTACAAATAAACGTCAAAGTTACAAGGGGAGCCGGAGGTCCTCCCTCAGAATTTTTTTTGAAAATTTCCCGATTTATCTCCCTTGCAACCTCGTTGGAGAGCACCCAAAGGGAACTGCTTGTTGTGAGTGGCAGAATTTTCAAGGAAAATATACTGTATAACATAATATATATTTAAAAATTTTAAAGGGGGGTCTGGGGGTCCTCCTCCAGAAAATTTTTTGAAATTTGCCTCTTTAAAGTAGTGTTTCAGCTCATTTTGAGGAGGTCCTTTGGGTTACATTCAAAAAGAAAAGTTCCTTGTAAAGCATAGAATTTTCTAGGGGAAAAAAAGTTATAAATAAACGTAAAATTTTCAAGGGGGGGCGGAGATCCTCCCCCAGTAAAAATTTTTGAAAATTCCCCTTTAAACCAGACTCCTAGAGGCTTCAAACTCTTTGGTTCCCGTAAGCGGCAGAATTTTCAAGGGAGACAAATTGTATAACAGACATCAAAGGTCAGGAGGGGGATTGGGGGTTCTCCCCCAGAAAATTTTGAAATTAGACCCTCAAAAGTAGTGCTTTAACTGCTTTTGGGATGTTTTGAGTTAAATCTGTTGCTCCTTGTGGAAGTTACAAAATTTTCCAGGGACTCTCAGCAATTTTTCACTTAAGAGTGGAAACCTTGGGGGGGGCAATTGCCCCCCCTGCCCCCCCTAAATGACGCCCATGTAAGAATCTTTAATAATATCAATGAATTTCGCCATACTTTGCCCCTTATCCCCTTTTTTACGATCTTCACATCAGTCTTTCCCCTTTCTCTAATATATACTATAAACTCTTTATTTATTTATCTCTGTACTTTTTAGTGTTTCTCATATGAATTGTTCAGTTCATTAAAGCCCCCTTGGTCTCTACACATAATATTAAGTATAGTATTTATATTGGTTAATTTTGATCCTTCCAGTGATTTAATTGAAATGAATTAAACGGGGAGGACGTTCTGAAAATTATATAAAGCTGATAGATAGTGATTTAATAACAAATTATTCTTTTAATGAAAGCGTGGTTAAAAGTTATTCAAAACATAAAATATTTATACAATACCTGTGTAGCACGGCTGCGGCAAATTCGTTACTTGAGATATTTAATATACTTTAATTTTCGAATAAACTTATGAACTCCTTTCTTTTAAATAATTTTTCCTATCGTTTCAATGTATTCATTAGTGTTCGGCACTAGCTAACTAGAACTAGTTGCAACTAGTAATTAACTACCGATCAACTAGTAGTTAACTAGTAGTTTAACTACTTTTTGTTTAAACTAGTTTAACTAGTAGTTGAACTACTTTTTTTAATAACTACTAGTTGAAACTACTTTCAAATTTTCAACTACTTTAAAAAAAATTTTTGTTTAAAATTTCAAAAATATTTAAAATTTTTATCAAAATATACAAAAAATTACACTGCTATTTATAACTACAATGTTATGGTAGAGTACTCAAATACCATAACCAGAAATAAAGGTCCGTTTCGAGCGAAGCATAAATTTTTTTGTGATATAGATAAGAAAGATTATTAGAATTAAATTTGGGCAAAAAATAGGTTATGAAATTAAATAGACTAGTTAACTAGTAGTTAACTACTTTGGGAAATAGTTAACTACTAGTTGCAACTAGTCCCAGGAAAAAATAGTTAACTACTAGTTGCAACTAGATTTTCACAGACTAGTTAGTAGTTGGTAGTTAACTACTTTTTGACCACTAGTTGCCGAACACTAGTATTCATTAACAGACTGGTTGAAAAAAATCATGGCAATATTATACAGGGTGTATCTGAAATGATGCGACAAACTTTGAGGGGTGATAGTACTCATCAAGACGAACAAGAATTGGTATAGAAAGGGGGGTCGCAGATACGCCGTTAAAGAGCTAGGGCCTAATGTAGTGCGAGTGCGTTTCAAAAAGCCGTTTTTAGAAGGCCCGTGTGACGAAACAAAACATAATAAAATGAAAAACATTATTGCATGAGGTACAGGAGTATCCGAACTACTTAAATCCTCAATGTGATAGAAATTGGACTCATTTAAAATTCCTTCCCCGATCATCATTTTTTTAAGTACCATTAAGGGAACTCCATTCTTTGGCTAAAAGATGAATACTGCACGTTTTAAAACTCACCTCACGGTTTAGCAAGTGGTCCAATTTCTATCACATTGAGGATTTAAGTAGTACGGATACTCCTGTGCCTCATGCAATAATGTTTTTCATTTTATTATGTTTTGTTTCGTCACACGGGCCTTCTAAAAACGGCCTTTTGAAACGCACTCGCACTACTAGGTCCTAGCTCTTTAACGGCGTATCTGCGACCCCCTTTCTATACCAATTCTTGTTCGTCTTGATGAGTACTATCACCCCTCAAAGTTTGTCTCATCATTTCAGATACACCCTGTAGAAAAATCAATTTAACTCGTTTCATCAAACTCATAGCCTAGTAGTATTTCGAAACGTTATTTATCTTTACTTTTCGTATCATTGATACTTAGTATGAACTATACTAGCTGGGAAATATTTTTCTCCAAATAAATCACTGAATCCAGCAACATATTATGATACTTCGATTCTTTTGTGTTATTAAAAAAATGAAAAACCTCATTAGCTTTACTGAATGATTTATGGTGCCTTACTTCATTCATGGAAAGTTATTATATTCGCTTCAAATTTTGTTTATTATCCATTTATCGTTAAACGATTTTAGTAGTCTAATTCATAAATGATAGATACCTATACTTTTGCCATTCCTCTCAAAATTGAATTATCAGAAAATTGCTTTCTTCTTACTATATTCGATGCTTTTCTTGCATTTACTTTTAAGAACTATTTGATGGACAAAAGGTGGGTAAAGTAGGGTGGGCCGAATAAACTTCGGCCCACCCAAAAAAGGCGACAAATTTGTTCCCTTTGATTAAATTTAAGAAAGTCACAAGATTTTACTGAAGTAATTATGAGTTTTAGCTTCCCTCCTCTACAGAAATAATAGAACATTTTCTTAATTACATTATATTTCAAGTTGAAGTCATTTAAAGAAACACAATATGAGCTGCCATCTGTGTCGATCCCGGGGGGGGAGGTGTCTCCCGAAACAATTACCCTAGTAGCACAGCTCATACCAAATATGTCAAGTTTACGTAACTGCAACTAGAAGGAAACGAAATTTGGCTATACATGACAAAATTAGGATGAATCTTGAACATTTGTGCTGCTTGGCTAGGAACATAGTTTTAACTTCTTGGGAAACCGAAAATTCTCTGATGTATGTCTTTCCAATTTATAATAGTAAAGGAAGGTGCCAATTAAAAATAGGCACCAAACATAAGAGCCGTATTTAAGAGGGGAGAGGGGGACGATCCCCCATATATACGCCCCATGATTTTGAACCCAGTTTAGTTTAGGTTGAAGCCAGTGCTGAGATAGGGGGACGCCGTCCACGGATTACTCTGACTACTCCCCTCCCGAAATATTTAGTTTCTAACAAAAGAAAGACGATTCTTTCTAAATATTTTTTCCTACTACAGCACTGGTTAAAGCACGGAGAATTTAAATATTTGAGAAATGTTTCTAGGGGTCAATTTTTCATAAATTTTCTTGGGGGGGGTGATTTCTATACCCCCTTTTTAATATAAAGTTTCTGACTATTTACAAAAAAATTTGGGTATGAGCTAATTAGATTATTCAGAACCTAAAGAGATGGATGAAAAATTTTATATCTATTTGTCTCTACATCGAAACCTAACCAAGACTACTAATCATCTCGGGTATTTAGGATTAGTACTTACCAATTGCTAGACTTGATACGCACCAATCAATTTGAAATTCCTTAGCATTTCAAAAGACTCTCTTACCATCAGGCCCTTAAATGAGAGTGACGCTTTCGCTTTAATTCCAGGTATCACAGCGCGCTTTTCTTTTAACCCTTACCATCCTAGACCGGCCGAGATTGCCTTTGAATCATACAGCAAATTTGGGGCGATGAGGACTGAAAGGGAAAACCTTGGAGAGTTTTAATTGCAATGCGTGTGTTTACTAACCATGCCAATGAACTGGAGGTGCTTTCCCCATGCAGGCACTGTGTTATTGGGCAAGGGCACATACTTGAATCCTAAGGGGGCCTTATTAGTGAAAGAAAAATCTTCTGTTAGGAAATCTTTCTAGAATAAACGTTCGAATCATTAAAATACTTTTTAATGAGCTCGTGCTGTTCAACCTCCAATCACTTTAATTAATTTGTGGTATTCTCCTTTTACCGAAACTTGCAAGCGTGAGTAAATCAGTGGGAATCTTCAGACTGTTTCTCCTTGTTCCTTGCAAAAATGAGTAGTCGTATACTGTAACCATACCATAGTGTTGAAAAGTAGTGGTTGTAGTGCTGAAAAATAAAATAATGTACTACTATTATTATTTCAAGCTTATGTTGAGTTTTATAGAAATTGCTCCTCGGTAATGCCTTTAAAATAAAGAAGTAGCATTACGTAAATAAAGAAGAACGATGTAACTTTATACGACGAAGTAGTCTTTTCAAATTATTCTTATAACATAGTTTTTCCATAACTTCATAACAAGCTTTTAATATATCTTGGAGGGGAAAGAAACTTATTTAAGTTAATATCATCGATGCCAGAGTGCTCTGACTACGACAATTTTTATGTAATTTGATACCCAATTTGGAAATACTTAAGTATTTTTTAATTCTTTTACTTTATTCCCCTAACGAGGTGTTCTTTATTATTAACATAAACTTAAAGCGACTTGAGAGGTATGTGTCTCATGTATTGGATTGTGGATTGGTTACATATATTTTCTGGTCAGTGTGCTTGATCTCAAGGCTCATATATTCTATTCATTACTGCTTCCGAATAGTTTTATATGCAAGAAGGAACGGGTACCGTTCTCTATGTCGGTAAATCAATTTGATGGAGTTATTTCAGGTTTTTATTTACAGACAGATTCTTGTATATTAGTAGGTTTAGGTGACCCGGATATTTTTCATTTATAAACATCGTAATTTTTATTCAGACTTTAATTATTAAAATTTAACTTCTAACTACTTAAATTTTTTAATAAAAAATCCCTTATAGTGAATTTTTTTAATTTAGGGTTCTTAACTAGATAAAAATTTTATTCTTTTGGCATTCATTCATCTAACTTACGAAACAGTTGTTTTTTTCAACCGGTCGTCTAAAACGGACCAGTAGGTAAAACTATTTTTTTAAAAGTCATAGTAATATGAATATTTCTTTCACTTTATAATTGATAAGACCATGGAAAAATATATATGTTACGGGGGCAATGTGATAAATCCGGGCATTACTAATAATGCCCGGGGAATGTGATAAATTCAGTGGAATTTATGAATGAAATTTATCACTTTGCCCGCCTCCACTTCGGGCATTATTAATAATGCCCGATTAATCACTTTGCCCATAACATATAGTGCTGTCCTTTAAAAACAACCCACTGTTTCATATTTTCTTCATTAAAATCGAAATAAAAAGGATAATTAAATCGAACAAAAAACTGTACTAGCGGCTCATCCTCCCTAACATTTTAGTGCTAAGCATTTTTAATTCCAACTATCCATTACAAATTGGCAGCCAATTAAGTAAGAATTTGAAAAAAACCCACTTTTTCCTAAAAGGACTCTAATTGGCCGACTGAGCTAAAACTTTAATATTTTATTCTCATAGTAATGGGATAACATAAAAACGCGCGAAAAATTCTCTAAAGTCTTTGTAACATGCATTTTTACAAAATCTGTAAATCTGAAGCATATTTTTTTGCCAAAAATCTACATTATCTCAGCTTGTTTAAAAAATAAGTAAATAAACCGTTCTTTGACCAGTTTTTACACCCCTGACACTCTAAAGGGCATAGAAAGACAGGGTATATGAGATGGTAAAATTATTTTAATTATTTAATTAAAAAATCTCAATAGGTTGTTTTTAGGGTACAATTTGGAGTGGGTTGTTTTTAAAGGACAGCACTATATATACTGTGATTTTTAAAGAATTTGTATTTTTCAAAAATGCTTTAATAATTTCCTTTTAAAACTAGACCACCCGAGATTTCCATCGCAAATCTCAAAAAAATTTTGGGGACGCCAGAATTAAAAGGGTTAAACATGATTCATAAACTCATTTTAAACTTTTTTTGTGATTTAAAAGTTTTAAAGAATAGTTAAGAAATTATCTATGAGACAACATAAAGAGAGACAACCTCTAACAATCATTTTATTTAGAGAGTGGCTCAAATTGACTCGATATCTTTCCTTATTTTGTGACGAAAACTCAGATAAGAAAATCTTTCTGTGAAATCTCTCTTTGGTCATCAATATAGCTTCTCAGTGGTTTTCTTTATGTTCTATGCAATACAAAAACCCTTCTATGACATCACCTTAAATGAGTGTTGATCCCAAAGCTTAGATGAAAGTGAAGTCTTCAGATAACGTTATCTTAACTTGACGATAGTTCTTAAAAGCTCAACAATGATTGACAAAACCTAGGGATCATCTTAAGATTTTTGCTTAGTTTTGTCTAAAACAGGGATGGCCAACCCAAATGATCTTGAGGGCCACTTTGGAAAACCACAATACTCCCGCGGGCCGCATATAAAATTTTAAGGTATGAGCTGCTGATAATTACAGTGACATAAGTTGAAAAGTAGAAAATGAGTATTTAGATTAGGGAGTTTAGGAATTAAACAGGTGGCGTTAAAAAAACATTCTGAATTACTCGAAACTAAGTTAGGTGGATACGCACTGTCATTTAATAATACGTCATTTTAATAATCTCTCAAGTCTGAAGACGAAGTCCCAAAACAAAATTTTTAGTGAAAAATAAAAACAAAATTAATTGATACTTTATTTATTCGTCTAAATTACTACATTTATGAATGCAAGCATATGGTGTGATATAGTGACAGTAATTAAGATGCTGAATATGTATTGATCAGTGGCTTATGTAGAAATTTATTTCTGGAGGGGCCCAAAATTACTCCTCAGCCTCTCACGCATTTTTAATAGGTCCAATGTAACTTTTTAATAAATTTTTAAGTAGAATTTGCGTCCTAAACAACTAAATGTTAGAAAAGTTGTGAGTAATAAAGGTACAAGTACCAAAGGGGGGCCTGGGGGTTCTCCCCCAAAAAATTTTTGGAAATTTGACTAAAAAAAACAAGAATTTTAACTTGTGTTGGTACACCTAGTCCGAATTTTGGAGATGCATTTGAGGTGGGCGATTTTGGGTCATTTTTGCAACTAAACATTGTTCTTAAAGGAAAATTAATTGTTCTTAAAGGAGAATTAAAGTTCTTAAAGGAAAATTAAACATTGTTCTTAAGAAATTCTTTTTTAAACTTACGAAAATTCTCGCGGGCCGCAAAATTATATCAAGCGGGCCGCATGCGGCCCGCGGGCCGCGGGTTGGCCATGCCTGGTCTAAAACATGATTTATGAATTGGTTCAGTTATGGTTTCGTGGCTGTTAAGTAATCTTTTTACAAGCTTTCTATCTTTTTAACTCATATGCCATTTTACTTACTTCGCAAGAATTATTTAATGGCATACGTCGGTATCTTAAGTCTTAAGTTAAAGGAGAATTCTTTTTAGGCTAAATCTATAATTAGGTATTGGATACAGTCTTAATTGTGCTTGAACTGTAGATATACAATGCAATTTTCACGCCAAACAATTAAGATTTGTTCAGGATTTCTTTAGATGAATTTTTGAAAATTGAATTCCTAGCCAAACATCTTTATGATGTGGGATAATGTAGCAACCCTCCCAGTTGGAAGCTTAACTTCGATGGTAAATTTATTGTCTATTAGGAAAATTACAAAATTACTATTAATTATTTAGTCCGCCATTCTGCTAAAAAAAAGGGGGGTAAAAGAAAAAAGCAATTTCTAAAGATTCTAATCCTTTCAGGAATTGAATAAGGGTTCTTAAAAGAGTCTTCCTGAAATAAAAAAACACAAGATACAAATTATAAACTCAGTGATAAAAAAAAACTTTATGGAGAATCTCCGAAATTTAATTAGTTTTTTTTAACAAAGCTAATTGAGTTATATTTTTAGGTTGTGGAAGTATTTTTTAAAGTTTTTTCACATTTTTTATATCGTTTATAATCATTAAAATAATATGTTTCGGTGATTTTATTTTTCTAAACTGAATTACGATTTGAAATCAGAAAAGGTTTTTTGATAATACAGATTACTCTTCCAACATTTTTTTTATGAGAGATATAATTATGGTGATCTTTTCAGGTTTTCGTGTATTCGTGAGTATTTTCATCCACACATTGAAAACTATGTTTCGGAGATTGGAAACACTATTGAATTTATTGAACTATCTATTGAAAATATTTCTGAAATTTTTATGAAAAAAAATCATGCAGTGCATGTCCGTACATTAGCTGCGAAATAAAATAATTTTCTATTTTTTGTGAAATTTTTGACCAAGAGTGCGTTTTAACGATCAATTAGTTTAAATCTGGAGGTTGCCCATACTTACTGTAAAACTTAACCGTACCAATTCATGATTAAAAAAATATGAGAAATGTATCTAATATTAAATGTATAAAAATGACACACTTAAGTTAATTTAAAACTTTATGATTTAATTAAGTTTGCATTATTATATACATACATGCATATTAATATACATAATATTATTATATACTAATAGTAGTATATTAATCTCATTTCTATATATTCCCCAGTTCCTTACTTCAAACCCACATTCCTTTTTGAAAAAAAAACGTTACTTGCAACGAGGGATATTGAAAGTTTTTTTTGTTGAATCCAAATTTCTAAATTATACAGAAAAAATTCACAAATAATAAAGGATAGTGTAAAAGACTTGGATTTATTTTACAAAGAAATTTTGCATTAATGAAGTAATTAAATCACAATTATAGTTTTAGTTCAAAGGTATTTTGAATTTGATTTAAAATATGTGTATGTATACGTTGCTCTAGGAGGAATAAGTATATTTTCATTAAAGTAGAGTTTACAATAATTTGTAATTTTTAATGTTAATAAATTTTCTGCCACAAAACTATCACTGTAGTAAAAAGAAAATTTAAAGAAAAGTTGTTTATTGTGATAGCTTTTATGCGTGATGTAATTGTATCGAACATTTTTAGCCCATTGCAGCATTAATAGGAATATAAATATTTGTAGGCAGAAAAAATATGATTGAAACTATATTTATTAGTTACCATTACTTGAATTATTTTCAGCATTTTTGTTAAATTATTTGATATAACTTTTAAATAGTAATTTTCTACTTTGTACGTATTGAGATATGCTAAACTACATGAAAGGACATTATAATTTTGTTGCTAAAGTTATTTAAGAATTTCTTTCTAATGAGGTTTGTTAGGAACATTGCTTTTAAAGGGTTTTTAAGAAAAATTTAGTGGTAACTTCAATTAAACTAATACAAAATCCTAGGCTAGGTAGGCTTGAATTTTTAAAATGTATTTTTATATTAATTACAATATTTATTAACATCTTAACTAAAATAGCAGAATGAAATATTTTACATTAAATTTGATATTTTAAGTTGCAAGCACATATAGTGCTGTCCTTTAAAAACAACCCACTGTTTCATATTTTCTTCATTAAAAGCTTAATAAAAAGGATAATTAAATCGAACAAAAAACTGTACTAGCGGCTCATCCTCCCTAACATTTTAGTGCTTAGCATGTTTAATTCCAATTATCCATTACAAATTGGCAGTCAATTAAGTAAGAATTTGAAAAAAACCCACTTTTTCCTAGAAGGACTCTAATTGGCGGACTGAGCTAAAACTTTAATATTTTATTCCCATAGTAATGGGATAACATAAAAATGCGCGAAAAATGCTCTGAAGTCTTTATAACATACATTTTTACAAAATCTGTAAATCTGAAGCACATTTTTTGCCAAAAATCTACATTATCTTAGCTTATATAAAAAATAAGTAAATAAACCGTTCTTTGAACAGTTTATACATCCCTGACACTCTAAAGGGCATAGAAGGACAGATGGTAAAATTATTTTAGTTATTTAATTAAAAAATCTCAATGGGTTGTTTTTAGGGTACAATTTGGAGTGGGTTGTTTTTAAAGGACAGCACTATATAATAATAAAATAAACTACGAAGAAATTTTATTTATCTGTAAAACCACGGCTTATTAGATACTAGTATATCTATAGTAGTATCTAGTAAGGCGTGGTAAAACACATAAAAAGAAATGAAAATGTTTTTGTTCACTATTAGGATAATTAAACAAATATATTTTTTTTTACCCACACGATAAGTTTATTTATGAGTTTTTTTAGATGGTAATGGTTTACTCACCGTAATGATACTACTATTAGATTTGATGGGTTTGGGAAATTTTTTTTTACCTTTACATGCATTTAAGAATTATTTAAAATGTGTTTATTTTTCCATGTTTTAGACAAAAAAAAGCTTTTACTATTAAACTTTTTTTATTAGGATACTTCTTTCCTGATTAGAATTTCTTGAGTTACTTGGATGGGAATCAGTATGCAGATTGTTGTGTTCTCACTATCTTATTCATCTTAATAAACATGAGAATTTAGAAACACAAATAGATACATACAATCAGTTTCTTATCCCAAACACTTGATAAACCCCAAGTATTAAAAATTATATTAAATAATAAATTAAATATTAATATATAAATAATTATAATAAATTTTGACAAAAATGTCCTTCATTGTAGGTTTCACGGAACTGTTTTTTTTTTAAATTGCTGAGAGATATTCTTCTCCCAACGCAAAATATGGGAACATTGATAAGTATCAATGATGTGCCTCACGAGTGTATTAAAGTACCCCACATCAATTGCCCCATCAATTGTATCAATTTGCCCCAATGGTTATTTTTAAGTAAAACATTTATTTTTAAAAACAGGCAAAGGTTATTTAAATACTATATCTTTTATTGTGTATAATAAAAAAATAATATTTTGTTATTTATTTTTATATATTGGTAACAACAATGTACTTGCTTTTGGAATTTACAGATTTCTGTATTTAAAGTAGGTATAATAGCGTCAGGAAGATTTTGGATATTACTTAAAAAATCTCTTTTGGAAATTTTTGACGAAAAAAAAATAGTTTCTTTCATTAAAATTTATTGGCTTACTGCACGGTTTCAGACATTATGTTTATGCATGTAAAGGCAACTTTTAGAAAAAAAATTGACCTAAATAACCCTTACAGATTTTGAGATATTGAAAGAATACCAATATTTCCCTAGCCCAGTTTCCCCTATATTATATTTTTCAAATTTAAAATAGTAAAAATTTTAATTTTTTGATATAATTAATAGGCACTTTCTGGATTCACGTATATATTTTTTTGTTCTCTATGAAAAAAATGACTTTTTACCCCCCCCCCCCCCACACACGTGTTAATTTTACTGCAGAGATGGCAAATACTACTAACTTTAGGGCTTCACTATATAGACACTACACAATTACTGGATTTTACGTTCAAATATATCCTGTTTCGTTCTATTTCCCTAAGAGAAGTGAACCATTCTCCGAAACAGCGGAAAGTCTCAAAAAGTGGGATTCGATATACGGTGTATTATTAAATGCCTGTTTTGAGCAATCAATTGAAATTCGAAACTTTTCTTTAAAGGAATAAATGTATGGTGTTATCTTTGTCGGACGGGATGTTATTAGAAGCATTATACCTTTAAAAAACTAGAAAATTACGCAAGACTAGAATAGACCCATAACTAGAATTTCTTGATTTCGGAAATTGAATGCAACTATGCAAAATAACTTAAGATCAGTATTAGAGATTCTCAGTATAGTGCTAAAAGTAAAAACCATTAAAATTGTAATAAACGATTATTAAAATTATTTGTTATACTGCTGAAATAAATTTCAACTATACAAGTTTAAAGGAATTCTTCTTTTGCGTATTAAAACAGATAATCTGATAACATTTTTAATCGCGTGAAATATTTTTATACTTTTTTTTTATCGTTTTCTCCTGAAAGAAATGCTTAATTTCATTCACGTCACTGGTTAAACACAAACAATCACCATCTTTTGTGCTTATAATCGGATCTCTTCTTCAACATACTCTCCCGCTAAATTAAAAGATGAATATTTAACTTTATCTTAGAAAATATTTTTCTTTCAAAGTTGGAGTGTTTATGGAACTTTCTGCATATCAAAATAGAACTGGAATTCAAGATCTATGCATACCAATGGATTTCTCTTTTCTGGTAATAAGGAGAAGTTGATTTGGTTCCCTTTGATCCTTGTGTCTCGAATTCAAATTGCTTGTGGAATCAATGCAGTGAAGAGAAATTGGAATTATTGGTGAGACTTTTCCCTGTGACAGGATGCATAAAAATTCTTTTCCCGGGTTCGTTATTCTGGAAAGAATAAACTAGTTTCAGAAAACTTTAGGTTTCAAATAAGACAATTTTTGTACTGAACATAGACTGAAATATTTATGGTTTAGAGCTGTAAAGACCTTAATGCACTGCAGATGTCGTGTCAAAATGTAATGTCCTTGTTTTGCGTAGTGTTTCACGGAAAACTTTACGCATTACACCATGAAACCACAAACCCTAACCAAACCCTATATTTAAACATGCATCTTCGGTGTGTCATACCTCTTCATCCTGAAAATACTGGTTATAAGCATAAAGGGCCTACCTCAAATATTTTTTAAAAAAGATTTTTCTTGCTTAGTAATATTTGTGAGCTTACCTCATGCTATTTTGGAGGTAAAAGGCCTTATTATTAGAATCGAGTTTCAAAAAGGAATAAGTATTAAAACAAACAAACAAAATGTATAAGTAGTGGAATTTTCATTGTATGACTACCAAATTTTTAATTTAGGACCCTATTTAGAATTCAGAATAACCATCGAAAAAATAAGTAATTTTCAAAAATATTGAACAGTTGAAAAAAGTTGATGGACTTATTCCCTGTTTCAAACTTATGTAATTTCAGCTGAAAAACAATCTTGGAAACCACTTAAATTGATAATTAAATAATATTTCTTATAAAATTAAAAAAAGTATTATGAAACTGAGTCATTAAGGCAGTTTAATGAATATCAATGGAGTCAAACCATTCACTGGATAAAAAAAATGTAAAAAAAACCCTTTTAAATTAAAAAAAAAATATTTATTGGCTTAGAAAAAAATTGGTTTTGTAAAAATTATTTGGCTTAAAAAGAATAATAAAAAAAAGAAGAGAAATTAGCTTATATTTCAAATTTAATAAAAAAATGTACCTTACACTCAATTTTGCCAAATTCAAGGGGCTAAATTTGCCAATAGGGGGGGCAGTTATTTTCCCCCTTACTTTTTACTTTTATTTTAATATAGAGAGATGATCTTCTTGATTTTATCCATACACAGTTTTCCAAAGCGGACACACGTCACAGGGTGTTAATGGGCGATCTTGTGTTCATATTTATGTTATGGTCAAAGTGATAAACCATGTATTATTATTATTAATGCCGGGATTTATCCCATAGCCTGTAACATTTATATGTAACCCGGAAGCTTGGCATTAGTTCCTGTATTTCTTTTTGATTTTGCTTATCAACATTACAAATTATATTTTCTGAAACAGTGTTCTAGTCATACAAAGATCCATTTATTGTAAAATTTTAAAACTTAAAGAAAGATTTTTAAGGATTTTGATTTACAACAAAATTGATTCTCATTCCCGTCATTTCAACTGTTGAACATGAAATAGTTAACGTGGAGTTAAAACACGCCAAATTAAATAAAAAAAAATATTTTTAAACGTGCGTAATTACGCGTAGTATAAAAGTTGTACTTATATTAGAAAGAAATTTAAATTCCAGGAAATTGTTGATAGGAAAAACATTTATTATGTTCTATCGGTACCTATTCATGTTATGCCAAGCTATCCTTTTCCGTAGTTCTCATAATTTCAAAATTATTTTATTAATTTTTGCAAAAAATTTCTGAGATACTAGTATAACAGTCTAATTAATCAATAATCATTTTGGAAAATGGAATAATTTAGTTAGGATTTTCACAATAGACTTTACAAAATCATAGTTTATGGCAATGAGTAAATAAATTTAGGACACTCAACATCCATAGAAACGATTGAACGAAAGGTATTTTTATCCTTTTTACAATATTAACATCAACTCTCAACCCAATGAAAAGTGCCATTACATATTCTTCAACACGAAGTATGAAGCATTGGATTGATTTTACAATTAACGGCGTTTTCAAGTACTTGAAAAATGTGTGTCGGAGTTTACGTACAAACACGCAGAAGTTCCAAAGTAATGTCTTTTATGTGATCTTTATTTTTACTAGTGGGCTTTGTAAACACACACAACTCTTTGGCAACAAATGTCATTGTGTCACTAGTTTATGGTGAATCAAATGACCGAGATACTATTATAAACTCAATACAGATGTATTTTTTCGAAAAAAAATATCTCCAGATGGGAGCAAACTTTTCTTTTATTTGATAATCAACTACAATATATTGAAAGACAAACATATTGTGTAAGTTTTGACACACTTTTGGTTTAACAACCGTACACAGGGTGTTTCAAAAGTTCGTTTCACGGCTTTTATTTGGAACCAACGACTTTTATTGTCATAGAAGTAAGGTGTACCCCTCAGTTAATGTACCCCATGGAGAGATCACTTACAGCGCCCCCTAGCGGTGAAATAAGAAAAAATTAATTAAACATATAAAGGAGATGGAACAAGAACTTCAATAAGACAATTTTTGACAATGTCATAAAATAAGCGCAGAAAAACATTTCATGAAAATATCTTCAATAAAGAGAAATTTTAACTTAAAAAGCAAAGAAACAACTTGGAAATTTGCAAACATTTTCGTTATTGAGGCAGGCCTGAAAAGGTGCTATTTTCACATGCTAATATCTCCTCGAATATTAAAGATATTTTCATGAAAAATTTTTCTACATGATTTTTTGTGATATTGCCAACATTTTTCTCACTGGAGTTTTCGTTCTTTCTCCTTTAGTTTTTTAATTAGTTTCTAGCTTTCTTATTTCGCCGCTAGGAGCTCTGTAAGTTATCGAAATGGATTCTCCATGGTCACTTACCTAGGGGGGTAATCCTTACTTCCGTGACCCTAGGAGACGTTGGTTCCAAATGAAAGCCTTAAAACGGACTTTTGAAAACACCCTGTATTTTCCCAAGCAGCACAAACGTTCAAGATTCGTCCAATTTTTGTCATGGCCAAATTTTGTTAACTTCTAGTTGCAATTACATAAACTTGACATATTGGGTATGAGCTGTGCTACTAGGGTTAGAACATAAAATTGTGTTTAAATTTTCGTAAATTGTGATTATGAAAAGGTTAATCTCTTAGATCTTCCTTCAAAAGCATAAGTCGTAGTACTTGCTTATCTTTGAAAATTCTTTATAATAGAAGGATATAGAAGGAACAATCCTCTTTGGGTGTCAATGTCAATCAAAGTGTTCCAGATGTCCAAAAATCAGTCAAGAACGGTCGGATGGGGTAATATGGTTATAGAGGGGTAAAATGGATATATGGATTTGAACAGTTTATATTTATAAATGTTAATGTTTTTTGCTGATCTTCTTGGAGCCTCATTAAAAAATGTGTTAAAAAAATCTTTTGAAAAGTTCAACGTTTTCAAGGAACAACTGTGTATTAGGATGTTTTTATTGGGTCAAAAAGGAATAACTTGTTCATTTAATTTTGAAATCTTTAAAGAAAATCTATAACATTTATTTAACACAAGCATGCATTACAGACGGTATATTTTCCATTAACTTATTATAAAAACCCTGCTCTATCCTTATAAAGACTAAAAAACTGATGTCAGTTATTGAAAAATTATAATTTTAAATTGACAGTTTGGTTCTTAAATTTTGTTCAAAGAAAACCATTAAAGAAAGAGAGAGACAAAACATTTTTTTTATCTCAAATAAGCTTTAAAGTATTAAAGTTCTTTAGAAAAAATATTTCAAATATGGTAAAATAATTTTTTTTGCGAAAATAATAGGTTCTCCTTAGTTTTTATCTCCAATTCATCGTTAAAATCTTTTCTCAAAAGATCTCTCGAATATTTGGTAATATTATTGTTAGTGGTTATTAAAAAAGGAACAATCAATAAGTTCGTAAAATTTTACGATTCTTCGTCTTGCCCTGTAACAAAACCTTTCATTAACACACAAACCAGATCCCCTCTCTCCCGAAAACAAGGAATACTTAACCGCAAACGATTTCGGGAGAAAGAAGGCGATAAGCGCCGATATAAAACCGAAGTGAACTCATCTCAGGTTGGAGAGCAAACTCTTCGGGAAATGTTTGCGCACATTCCACAAAGTCGTAATTGGAATGCGGGGGGCTCCATTGATAGGATGAGGCGAGGGCTCCCGTGATGAGAGCTCGCCTCAATTTGCCTGATTGAGGCAAGAGTCCCGTGAATAATTCTCCCGCCGCGACTGGAGTGCCGCGAGATTACGAAATCGGAAGGGAGAGTGAGAGAGAGAAGAGAAAGATTCGGGCATCATTCGGAGAGAAGCCGCGATCATGATACGGTCGGTACTGTTCGGTGTTCTGCTGGTATTGCCCCTCGCTACTCTGGGTGAGTACTTGGAGATTTTTCTTTCCTTGTTCATCATCTGGAGGAATTGTCTATTTTTTATCGTTTGCTGTGGTTGATCGGAGGAGAGAATTCTTTTCGGGAAATCGAATTTCTTGGTTTAGCCTCCATGTAGAGAACAGTTTGATTTCGCGTGCCTCAAATTGAAGATTTTTTTTTAAAGAGAAGAAATGTTATTCAGGCGACTTTGCTTTTTTGTGTTTTTTTAGGTAAAATCTATTTGTTTTATTTTGGGAGGATGAGAAACAGATTTTATGTATCCGATACTTTTGCAGTTTGTAAAATATAGATCTGAAGGTATAACGATCTTGTGAAGTATATTATCTTAAATAAAATTTAAATGATTTTTATTGTTTTGATTCACATGGAAAAAATGAATGAAATAAAAATCTAACATGTTATATAAAAAAGAGTAATCATTCTATGATGTTTCGATATTTTAGCAGTGGAAATGCGTGACAAGCTCGTGTTTACAAATTTTATTTTTTTAATTCATATTTCATCTAACTTTAAAACAGCACATCATTTTTGGATGTGATTGCATGCGTCTCGCCTATCTTTCACGACACGTGTTTTACGATTCAACAAGTTAGAAAGTTTCACAGAAAGTCTGTTTGAAAGTTTTTAAAATGCTCGAAAGTAACTTCTTAAAATTTCCTAAAAGGCTCTCAACTTTTGAGGCCTAAATATAAACTAAAGGAATCCTTAAAATTATTACGACAGGACTTAAAGTTTAAAATTAAAGGACTGGATGGGAAAGAGGTGTAACAAAAGGTTGTTTCGAGATATTTAGCCTTTTTGCTGGTAGTAGGTACTTGAAAAAAAAACTGCCAATAGTTAATAAAAACTGCTACCAAATTGATTAATTTTTTCCCTTGAAGTAAAGAAATGAACAATGTTTCTTTTTACCTCCTTCTTCCAAACTTTTACTTACCAACAACCTAAAATCACTAACTTGTTTGCAGCAGCCAGGCAGTAGTGGAGTTGTGGAAGGAGCTCACAGCTCAAAATTAGAAATATTCTAACAGAAGTATTGTCCGACCATCACTAGAAAAACTTTGATTGAAAAACAAAACTTTGAGAAGTTCAAATCTAAATTATTGTCGCACAGATTTGGCACAAAACGTATTTTTTCAGCGTTTTTGAATTACCATCACCCCCAAATTCGAGGGGAATAACCCATTTCCTTAACGATCTCCATAATATTGTACAATCAAAAGTTTTTCTCATGGCGGTCGGACCGTCATGCTACATACCTCTTCCTTGACTCCAGCTATCTCTGTTAATGAGGGTCCTAGAGAGATGGGGTCTGTAGTAAAATGTTATTAAAAATATTACTCTATTCGTCCTCTGCAATAACTAATTTGAAAAACATCACATTTCTCTTTCTTACTCTCGCCCCTTCAATTTTAATGATTATAGACGATCAGTTGGTATAATTGGACGGACGAAATCGGATAACCTTTCAGCCATCTTTTTATTATGGCGTCATCTCTAGATTTTTGCAATTTTTATTTTTGTGTATTTTATTCATCAAAATGATACAAGTTTTGCATTTTTTATAAAAATAATTATTGGAACTATTAAGGAAGTAACAGTAAGGTGTAATATGCAGTATTACACATTTTTAAACTTGAAAATAAATGCTCATCTAGTATCTCATCAAAACTGTAAGAAATAAAGTTGTGAAGAAAATTCCTTTTTGCCTGAAGTAACTGCTCTTAGTATCCAATCTTTATAATAATTAGTCTTAAATTTTTATAAAGTCATTCATCTTTTCCTTTTAAACATAAAATAGAATTAGAATACCTTATCTAATAAATAGTTTAAACGTCTCAAAACGTTTAACTTCAAAACAATGCAAGTGTTACGGACATTGTTACATTATTCTTTTTTTTTTTTAAATTATAAAAAATATTTGCATGTTTCAATAGAAATACGATTTTCTCATATTAAAGTATATTTAAGGTATGAAAGATTTTTATATAATAGAGATACGGCACTTATGAATGACCAGGGAATTCCTCCGAAAAAATCCCTCAGTCTCATGATTTTAAAAGAAATTTATATGAAACCTGTGCTAGGAGCTTCACTCATTTTTCATTCTCTAGGATTATAGTTTTAGAAGTTTTTATGTTGACCTTTGCGTTCTTGGTATACTCTGTCTAAGAGCAAAGTTGGAAAGCTGAAAAATTTTCCTTAAATATTTGAACAAAGGCTTAAAAAAACTATTCAATTTTTGCTAAAGATGGATCACTCTCTCTATTGTTGCTGAATATGAAAGTTTTAAACTGCCTTTTTATAAGAAGCACTAAACATACAATATCCAATAACTTTTCAATTTTCGTTTTTAGTAAATTGATTCAACGATGGTTTTTTAATACATAAATTGAAACCCCCTGGTTCTTTAATAATTGAAAAATATAGCAAATTATTAAAACCACTGAACAAACGACAGTATATATTACAAACTTTACTATATTATTGTTAGAGATAACTCTTTTTTCATCAAGTCGCTATTATATTATATTCTCTTCCATTAAATTATAAAATTTATTATTGATCGTATTAACCCTTATCACTGAGAGATGCTTCGT
Source organism: Tetragnatha montana (assembly GCA_963680715.1). Classification (NCBI taxonomy): domain Eukaryota; kingdom Metazoa; phylum Arthropoda; class Arachnida; order Araneae; family Tetragnathidae; genus Tetragnatha; species Tetragnatha montana. The sequence continues at coordinate 37,679,520 of OY796675.1, forward strand.
AAACGTGTTCTATCTAATGACAAATTCAGAGGGTGCTACGAGCCTTTCTCCCAAGCTAAACCAAACGTCTTGGGCACTTAATTTTTTCTTTTATTTTCATATAAAGCCCTATTAATGGAGTTACTGATCATTACTGTTTATTCCAATAATATTTGTTAAGAAAAGAAACGAGAGTTGATACAAATAAGTCTACTCAAGACCTTACTTTTTAAAGTTTCATAGATATACTTAACTCCTTTGATATTCAATTGGATTCCCTTCAGACTTGTATAGCGCGCAATTGAGGTTTTACTTGCTGGTAAATTTCCGTTAAGTGCTCAAATTTTTCAGAAAGATGTTAAGTTTCCTGAAAACTCCCCATTAGCACAACCTAAAATATTTTAAAAATATCAATGTCGATTTTTAAAAATCGCAAAGAAACTGTATCCTAGTCTATTTGAGTTGGTATAGTTTGCTTCGGTCCAAAAATACATTTGGTAAAACTTAATTTCAGTTTTAATATGTAAACTTTTCCTCAACTTTCAAGAGTAATCTCAACTCTTCCAGTCAAAGTACTCTTGGAAAGCCTTATTTCTTTTCCTCCTTAATCGTCCATGCGTTAGTTTTTAAATATAGTTCCCAATGGCTAGTTTTGGAAAGGGTATGTACTACATGGGAAGAATCCACAATGATCCTTACCCGATTCTAGCACTTAATCTAACGGCAATCCTAGAGAGATAGTGTTACGGCTCTAACATTGTCACGCGAACCAATCAGTCAACCAGCGGTTGTCTATATCAGATTCTGCATTGCTAATTTGGGGAATGCAGATTAGACCGAACTAAAGGCTAAACTAAGCGCCCCAATTGCAATTTTGAAGCGACATTTCTAAAATGATTCCTTTCATGAAAGTTTGTAGAATAGGTGTTGGTCATTCAAATATTTGCAATTTACATTTTAGAGTGTTTAGTAACCTTTATGTTGGGTACAAAGCATCGATTTTTAAACAAGCAATTTTGTTACTTCTTTAGGGGACATCCATAAATTACGTGAGGTCAAAAAGGGGGGGGAGGGGTTTGGAAAAATCTCACGAAGGGGGGAGGGGGGGTCAATTAAAATCTCACGGTCAACTTTTTTAAGTTAGAAATTATACGATTTTCTTTGTTTTTAAGTATGAGAAAGGAAAATCATTTTTAAAAAGTTGTAGGTAAATCTCACTTGGGGGGAGGGGGGGTCCAGCAAAATCTCACCAAGGGGGGAGGGGGGGTCTAGATTTTGGAAAAAACACCTCACATAATTTATGGATGTCCCCTAACAGATAAAAGCCTTTAAAAAAAAACAATATTATTAAGTTATATTTTGAGATCATAAAAGATTGTATTTGAATTCCGATGTTTGATCTTTCTCTTTCCTTAATAACAAACTTTCCGTCTTTCCTTTAAAACACAACCTGCTTAATTCTTAACGAATCTTATTTCAATTTTATTGTAAAACCGCAAATTTTGACTTCTCTTACATTTTAAGTTATTACTATATGTTCATTAAATATAAACTTAACCCCAGAAAACTTTTATGCTTATTTGGGTATAAAATTATTCCTAAGCCTTTTAATAGTTTTTTTATTAGAAGCATAAACTATTTAAAAATAATTCTGTGATACTAATTAGCCTTACAAACTACAATATATTTCTGTGTATAAGCATAGGTAAATCAAAGAGTGGAACGGTTACATTGATCGATAATTTGAATATACGTGTTTAAGTTTTTAATAATGTTTTTCAGATACAATATCGGCTTATGCACGGATTGATTTATATTGAAAATGTCGGTGATATTTAAAATTAAAAGGAAGTTTCATTTATTAAAGGAGCATATTACAAGAATAAAAAAAATATCTATTAACCACAAAAATATTCAGAAACTTTTTTTACAATGGGGTACAAACTTTACTTTTCTAACTTGATTCTTGCGCCGTAAAACTACATCTAAACCAAACTTAAGTTTTTCAATCAATTTCAAACGACCTATCCTATATCGTTCTTAGTTTCTCTGTGCAAGTTTTAACAGTTGAAACAAGGTTTTGAACGCAGACATTATAGTTACATAAAAGTATTAACATTGCATAACTTTGTTTAAAACTTTTTTAACGTATAAAAATCAGTTGTCATTGATTATTACATTGTGTGAAACACGAGGTTTGTTTTGATTATGAGTGAAATACCCAACTAAGCTTGTAAAATCAAAAGGTTTAATTATGTAGCTAAAGATACTCACTTTATCTTGATGTGAAGTGTCTTGAACCATGAATAAACGTTATTTGCATTGAGCACAGCTCGGGAACGTAAAAATAATCAGTAGCATCTGATAAATCTGAAAATCGGACAAAACTGGCAAAAGGTGCGATAAATGTTTCACTTAGCTTGTTTGTTTTGTCAAGATAAGTTCTAAAAACCTCTTTTTAAGAACATGTTTAAGTGATAAAGGCTGTAATGCTCGTCATTTGTCAACTGATCTTTTTTCGGTAGTAAGGAGAAATTGAAAAGAATAACACTCTATAAATAATGCTATAAATTGTATGATCTTCCACAAAAGTTTGGCTGGAAATCATATTTGATTAAAGAAATTGTCTTTAATTGGTATACGTTTGATTATGTTTGAGGAGAAATTTCCTGTTATATAAAGAAAAGTTTAACTTTCTTTGGAGTACCTCCTGTAGCTTGCTTATAGAATTTAAGTAATTTTCCTTTTTATTGAAAAGTATGTACAAATTGAGAATAATCTTAATAGATAGGTACGTTTTTTTTTATCTCGCAACACTTTACTCTTTTTAATGTTTGAGAAGAAAAAAAAATGTTTAGTACATAAAACCCATTACCTTTTTTAAATCGATAATTTTAATTAAGTAATTTTTTTAACTAATAATTTTATTTAAGAAAACATATTAAAGGTAAAATGGAGTAAAATGTGATCTCTATAACATAACTCTTGTAACAGATTAAAGTATTTGTCAAAATTACGTCAAGTTAAGGAAAAGTGAACAACAAATTTTCTTAAATGAGTGAAATTTTAATCAACAAGTTACGATTAAAATACTTTATTCACTCCCATTTAATTTTAAAAATAAACATACCCTAAAATGTGTTTTAATGGATGCTAAATTTGCTGAATTATTATAATTTTACATGGTACTAAGAAGCGTCCATACTTATTGCATAAGGGATACAAGAATGTTTTCTTCATCACAAATTGAAATTTATTTTTGATTTGGTATCATATACCTTGTATAAGCGTGTCTTGTCATATCTACTATAAAATAAGCCAAACTAAATTCTGTTTAAAAATCGAATTCCTGTATCTTTTCAAATGGATATTTTATACATTTTCGCACAAAAGAACGCGAGTTTACAGAAATGAGTTCATGTGTCTGTATGTAAGCTATAGGATGTTAAAACACCGCTTGTATTTCCGGATCATACAAATACATCCGTTTCAGGGCCAATTGAAATAAAGCATAAAACAGGAAATATTCACCCGGTGCTTATCAAAATCTATATTTGGTGTTATGTTCGGAATCGAAAGAATTTTTAAAGACATTGATCAAGGAGAAGGTTACACACAGGAAGTCTGATTCTCTCAGACCTTCTGTCTTGAGCAGGCGTTCCCAAACTTATCAAAGTTGCGTCACTCTTCGAAAGAAACAAAGAAAATTTTCACTCGCCCTCCAGTAGTATGCTATATTTAATTTATCTGAAGTAGGTATTATAAATTTTTCTATTGAGGGTGATCTCTTAAGCCCGTTCCACGCCTTTAGGTCTTTACTTCTAAGAACCGAATGAAGATACAAATTTAAGAAAAGTCTGCATCTCTGTGTAGGTGTGCGGATAGTTCAAACTGAAGAATAGAAGGATTACTGCAGATACTCAATTTATATGATCAACATTAAGTTTATTAACGCTATTTATTCCCTATGACAGCAATTTCTGAAATTAAAACTTTTTCCAGGAATGCAGTATCATAATGTACTGCAAATTGTTTCACTTGAATGAATTGTTTCCAGTTATCCAAAAATTTGTTAAACTCTATTCAGAGTACTTCGTGGCTGCCCTAATAACTCTTTACGGCAGCCACTACCCCCTGAGTGGTTTTTAAGTGTCACGCGGACTGATTGCTTTAAAAATAATTAAGTATCGAAATTTGACTATCCCTATATTTTTAATTACAAAATTTTAGGTGTCCTTTTTCTTCCCGTTCTATTAAAAATACATTCTAATTTTGTGAAAGATCTTTCACGAAATTAAACTAAATTTTTACACACATCACATCTTAATTAAAATGTTTAATAACAAACTAGCCCTTTAATTTTGAACTTTCTCAGAGTAATATTTTTGAAGAGTTTCCTTTTATAAAAAGCTTTTTGCTTTGAAAATCATGGAGGTAATTTGATTCTTCAATAAGTAATATTTTGCTGTTAAAAATGTTAATTTATGACAAATTGTCAGTTATAGTTCAACTTATAATATGAAAATAAATCCCTTGTACCTAATATATAATTTCAAAATCCTGAAAATGTATTTATGATTGCGAACCCCATTTATTTTTAAAATAACCCACGAGCCGCCGCTGCTTCCACACAATGGGATTTGTCTGTGTAAGATAGGATAAAATAGAACGAAAACACCTTTTTACTAAGGAATCCAATTCATCACAATCAAAACTAAAATATTTTATTTTGTTAGAATGTTTTTCTGATTAGAGAAATTGTGTTGGGGATGTGTTAAATTAAATGTGGTGCTTGTTAGACCTCTTCCTCTACCTTAGTAAAATTTAGTGAGATGTGTTTTGCCCCCCTCTCCTGCAGTTTATCATCTCACGTGAGGTTCTCTTACTTTAAAATAAATTTCTTTCATATGTTCTTTTAGCACGTTTATTTCGTCTTAAAGTTTTATAGAAATTCATGATGAAATCAATGTCTATCCGTGGTTATTATCGCGACTGACTAATGGTTCGCTGTTTAGAATGTGAGCATTCTTCCTAAACTGGTGGGAAAAGATAATAGAAACTATCTAAATTAAAAGTTGACGTGAGATTTTTACCGACTTCCCTCTCCCTCCTGGGGAAATTTCGCCGGACCCCTCTCCCTTTCTTTGACCTCATTTAAATGTGTGGACGTCCCCTTTTCAAACAGCTGTTTTCAGAGTGTCAGAATACAAATTAATAAATCTCCAAAATGAATAAAGAAAAATATATATGCTCTGATAGAAGAAAATTTACGTTAGGAAAGCAAAGAATTCAATGCTACAATTTCTTCCAGTGTAAAAAGGTTTTGTTACAGTACGGATCAATATTTTTAAAGGAAACAGAGCCCATACTGGTAACTCGCAATGTAAATATTGCTACAACTAAATTAAAAAAAGAAACTTTACACCCTCCCAACTCGAGAAGAATGCTTGGGACAATCCTTTCAGTGACAAAAAGAAACCTTAGGTCAATGGGTATTCAGTAGAAGATGGGTGTGGGCAAATGAATACAGAAAGAGCTCCTGGGATATCAAAAGGCGATCTCGCCTAAAAGGCTTCCTGTTACAACTCCTCTAAAAAAATTTCAGGCACTTGATTTATTAATCAAAGAGTGTGTGTTTACACGGAGGATTAAAAAAATATAACTAATTCCTTTTCCCCTCTGCCTCAAGTTCACTTAATCACACATTCATTAGACGCTGTTCACTAGAAAATCATTCATCTGAGCTTATTCGGTAAGAAAAAGATGAGGATTTCCAGACTATTTTTGAACTTGTTTAGGCTTTCTTTCTGCTTGAAGATAAATAGAATCTATTCTGTTTGGATAACACACCAGAAAAGAATACTCCTACGTGAACAAGGGTTTAGACATGATTGCAAACATTTTTGTACTGACAGTTTATTACAAAAATTGATTTGATTTAAAATAAAAGTATACTAGAATTTTGGTTTTGTAGCTAATGTAACATTAATTCATTATAAACTTGTTTTACTATTGCTTTAATGTAAAGAAATGCTATAGTGTAACATGTATTCAAACAACAAGTTTATTTAATCAGAAAAAAAATTCTGAATCTGAAGTTTTAATCTTGTATAAAAAATTGCTAATGACCTTAGATGTGACTGCTAATTTTCTTTTGCGTTTAGGACTAGTTTAAAATTTAACTAGTCTTTAGTTTGGACTGATTTCTAATTTATCAGTTCAAACTTGTTACCAGTTAGGTAACTTGTTTTCCTTGGTACATAAAGAGCGAATGAATCATCCGTTTCTTTAACGATCTTAACGTGATCTATAAGGTCCGTAGACATTAGTGAGAACTGATTATACACTGTTGTCAAACAAAGGGGGTTGTAAATCACTATTTTTAACTCAATAACTTTTTTAATTATTTCAAAAAGGTATTTTAATTAGCAAATGAAAAGCTAAAATGATGCCATTAGACTGTAAAATATTTGATATCCCGGAAAAACACTTCCTTCAGGGTTGCAGACAGTATCCCAACTCGGGTAGTTATAGCCCAGTAAAAACTTGTCTTTAAATAAACGTTAGCTCAACTACTTCCGCTAAGTACTTAAAACCAAAGCAATAAATAAATCTCTTTGTATATTTTCTATATCAGCCTCAGATTTTTTACTCTCTCCCTTTAACTGCTTCTTCAGCCAACTTATTCTGCGCTTCGAAGACCACAAAACCTCTCGGTTTACTCAGACTTAAGAAAATTCTGTTAAAATAAACCAAGCGATTACCGTTCTTTATTATTTCATGGCAAAATGCCCCCGGGGTGCTTAAATTAGATTGCGTATGGGTTCCCCTCATTGTCTTAACACCCTTCCAGCTAGAGTCAGCTACTCTGTAGTGTGGGTTTTTTTTATTAGAGTACCTGCTTTCTTTTGTGCAGCGTTTTTTAACCTTCCGCTGGGCGAGGCTGATGTGCTGGATTCACGTCGAGTGTTTCGATAGTCAATAAACTCGCATAATCGTTAAATATTTTTTTTTCAACTTCCGATGTTATGTTGTAAGGGTAAAATCTGAAAAACTGTATTTGTGCGCATATTCGATATATGTTTTTTGAAAAATAGTGGATTTTAAATATTTCAGTCGTGTCGTGTCTTTATTGGTGATCAAAGTGAGGAATAAGAAACTGGTGCATGTCTTTTATGACCCCCCCCCAAAAAAAAGAAAGAATAATGGAAAAATATTTAATATTATCGATGTTAAACATGAACTGAACAGTTTATGTTTGAACTGGACAGTATATTATACTGAAAAGTATGCTTTATACTGAGTAGTATTTTGTTATGTTGAGTGAAGATCCTAATCAACAGAATGTTCTATTATGACTCTTCAAAACATTCCTTTTTCATCTATCGGTCTGAAACTGCTGTTTGATTACTCATGTTTGTAATGAGTTGTTTGTTTTTGGGACATCTTAAATGCTTGGGAGAAGTTGTATAACTTCTTTTAAAGCAATGCCGTTTCATTTTACACATTTATCTGAAAAAAATTACCTGAATTCAGATTTGATAAAATGGCTAGTTTTAAATTCGACTTCTAAACAACAGGTTATAGTTTAAAAGAAAAAAATTAATTGAATTAGAGCTGCCAGTGTTCTTGCTTGATTTAGCCTAATAACTTTTCTTTTCTTTGGAACTTTTGGGTATTACACAATAAAAACTTCAAAATTATCTCATCGTCTGCATTTCAAAAGCAGGGAAAATGTAAAAGAATTAATTATTCTTTGTACCGATAGAATTTGTTTTTCATTATAAGCAGTGTTCGATTTCTATAAATAGCAGCAGCTGCTGCAATTATCACCTTCTATGAAGTGGGTGAGGTGAGAGTGAGAGTTGTCCAGAGTAGGGTTATCATAGGGGGTATTCAGATTTTGGCGTGTTCTGCTTCATATTAATATACATTATTAAAGACATAAAAATTTTATAACTTCTGGTTGGATGTTATCATTTTTAGTTTGGTTTTACAACCCTTTGATTTTCCCGTTCCAAGAGCCAAAGCCTAGGATTTGGTATTTAAGACCCTGGAAATAAAGTTAAAGGATGAATAATTCTCCTACACACAAAATCTAACATTCTGGACTCCCAGAGCTTTTGTTGGGGAGAACTCTATCATTCTGGAGTTTCGCATCTAGCGACCCGTGAACGACCCAAGGTTTCATTAGGGACAGTCTGACACTGGAGATTGATCGATTGAAAGGTTAATGAGGGATTTACTATCAAAGCATTAATGTTGTGAAAATATTTTGATGGAATTGTTTTACTCTCCTTTTTATAAAAGCTCAAAACACTTAAACCTGACTAACTTTTACGAACGAATTATATTTAATGAGGAATTACCCATTCATGTTTAAGTTGAATCATTATAATGCCTGTAAAAATATTCCAATAGTTACACTAATGAGTATATTTTTCTTGCACTTCTCTATAATAAAAGTTCAATGGAATTGTAATTATTTGAATTAGATCCCTATTCGATTTGGATAATATAATTGAACCATTATAGGAAATATATTTTATTAAAAAATTTGGTACATAATACAGATAAATTTTACTGTACTCGCTTTTAATGACTAAACTACGTTCTTCACATTTTCTACAACACCAAAACTACGAAAGTTATAAAATTTAAGTACGAAGTGTGTATAAAATAATTTATTTCAGAGCGGGTCATTTTACAGAGCAAAACCGATAGAAAGAATTTAGAAAATTAGGGTGATACTGTAGCTGGTTTATTTAACTAAAAAATTTTTACGGGTTTATCACACGTTTGATACTTTAGCCATAGACATTCAAAGAACTTCAAAAAAGATGCAAAAGGATATTAGTATTTTTTTCTACGTTTAAACCCAATGAAAGAAATATAATTAAATTTAAACAGTTTTTATAGTTTTCCTTTATTAAATTTGTTATAAAAACTGGAATATACACACCGTAACTTCATTTGGAAATATCACTTTTAAAAAAATCCCTCCGCATTTTTACTTTTTGTTAGTTCCATTTTTACGCATTCATAAATCATATCTACAACGAGTGTTTCCAGGTATCTAATCTTTAATAACATCCATCGAAATACTGACACTGCTGTATTTCCAGACGGTTATTAAGGTAATTAAAGTTTGTCAAGCCCTGCAAACTTCCATGCTGAAAAATAGCACTGTCATTTAACAAATTAGAGAACTCAGTATCTGACTTGGTCATCACTGTTTGATGATCATGGCAAAGCGTGATGAACCTCATTAGACGAGCATGACATGGCAAGATTTCTGAACCCACAGGTAGCGCTTAGAGCCTGGATTCATTGTTTTCTTGTAGGGAAACATTCCAGGTCTTATATAGATTGAGAAGGCATTCGCATCTTTTGTTGTTGGCCCGCTTTAAATATCTCGCTCCTCTTCCACCTCAAAATAAACTTGGAATCACACCCTGCGCTAACAGGATGAACACTTCTGAACGAATCCTCTAACTAAAAGTTCTCGTTAAGTATCGAATAATTTCTTAGAAAGCTTTTAATTGATAAATTTATAATTCGCCTGATGAAAACATTTTTTTTATTGCATTTGATTGCATGAAACTTCAGAGGCTTCTTCATTTACTTTCTTTCATCATTTTCATATTCAACAAAAAGTTTAATCTTTATTTTTTTTAAATACGTTTCTTAAGGATTTACGTAATTACATTTTTTATTCACATTTGATGTGTTCTAAATGTTTTTCCCAGTTTGGGGGTTGCATTTTCTAGTAGACCGTCCAATTTTACTGAGAAAAATAAAACCTCTTCTTACGAAATAAATATATTTTTGTGCTGAAAGAAAAAAAAGTATTAAATCCCTAAGAACAATCCTCAGTGGTAATAAAAACTAGAAATGTGTTTTTAAAATTAAAAATAAATAATAATGAACAAGTTTTAAATTTATAACATTGTTTTTCGTAAAACAGTTGAAACCCATTAAATGTAATAACTTGGGTTTTCTAAGAGGAATATAATACCTGCACCCAATCTGAGGTAACTAGAAACGTGCATTAAAATGTGTATAATTTAAATGAGGATAATAGTACAGGAACTGAACAGGAAAGCTTTAAACAGGAACAAGTATTTTTCAAATATCCCAAGCCCCTCTATTCGTCTGTATATAAATAAAATTTTTGATGTAAACCTTTTGAACGATTGAGCCGGTTAAACTGACGAATAAGCTTATTTAAATACAAATATATCTCCTTCTATTTTGAGTTATTCTCATATTCATCAATGATGTTTGCGTGAAAGAGCACAACGCAAAGAAATTGGCAAAGAGCCTGAGATTATTACGAAATTCTTCCCGAGCGGCCCCCGTAAACTCCCGATCCCAACCCTAGTCAATTTTTGGATTACATACAAACACCCTGGGAGTTGTAGCTACAGAAACTATCCTGTCCTGGCAATCTGATTTTGTGTTTGGACACGAAACTAAAAACAGTTAATGCTTTAATTTGTTTGAAAATGATTAAAAATTCAAATTACTCTAAGAAAATTAAAAGATCTTAGTAATTAAAGAAAATATAGGAGAGTGAATTAATATTACCGGACATAAATATTACTAGTCTTGATAAATAGTATAATTTTTGAGTCAAATAAGTATATCAGGGATAATATATATGTACTAATTGAAGCTTTTTTATTATTGCATTATTTAAAATATTTATATATATATATATCAATTTATCTTTTAATCTTCAACGGAAATATTGATTATTTTTAATATATTTCCCATTTAGGTTCGTTTTTAGAACCTCTCGTTCTACTATATTGGTCTTACTCGGAACTTGAGGATTAAATCTAAGCACTTTTCTCAGACTTTGAAAAAAATGTTTCCACATCCATTAAGGCTCTTCCCTAAAAGAAAAAAAACTATCACAAGCTACATCATTTTATTATTTAGGGTCTTTTCTGCTTAAGACCCTGACAGTTTAATTCAACCATATATACGCCTTAAGCCCGGAAAATATGAAATTCGATACCAGAGAATAAAAGCAGTCCCCCACGTCGCCATTTTTTCTCGCCTTCTTCGTAGAAGTCGAAGTAATTTTACTCTTAAAAAACAGTCGGATACTAATCCCGTCTCCTCATTGGTATCCCCATGTGTCGGTTTCGAATGACTTCGTTACTGTTACTTTCCCTTTCCCACAATATTTTTAGACGCTGGATTCCCTCGAAACGGCGTAAAACAGCTAATGAATGATTTTTTTCTCGAAACTCTTGACTGATGGATGTGCATTTACTTGTCTAGAGATCGTGGGATCACCCTCTGCGTGGAATGAAGAGTTCTTTTATATTTCTTATGTTTTTCGGATGGCATCAGTTCGATGAAAAAAACCGACTTTTAGGAAATAGTTTAGATATTTCATTCCGTTTTTAAAAAGGTTCTATCTCATTGCGATAATTCGAAGCACCTTGTATTTTGACGGTGCCAAAAAAATTAAATTTTTCGAGTTGAGATACACTTAATTACTTAACACTTTAAGAGACACTTGAAGAGTTTACTTAGTTTTTATGCAATGCTGTTGAGTCCCTTTGTTTATATTTTAAACAATTTACCATCCATTTGACGAGTTTCTTCAAATTGGAATACTCAATACGATAAAACATTCACGCATTTGCAAACAATCGATGCGACTTGTTAAAAAGTGGCCCAGAAAAGAAATAAGAAATCCTGTCCGCCTGTCCCTCTTGACACTTGTACCAAAAATCATCCAGAAAATAGACAGGTTCACGAACCTTAAGAAGTGGGATCCAGGAAGTAGTTTGATTTTAAACGCGAACTCATACTTAAATGAAGTCTCGAACGTTCATAAACAACTAAAACTCTTAATTGACAAAATTTCGTTTCAAAAGGTAGCTGATAAGCAGTGTACAACATCCGTAATTTGTAAAATGAAAAATAACGTTTAAGATTTTTGTGTTTAATACCTTATCTCCTTCCTATTCTCACTCATTTGTAAAAAGTTTTGAACTCTTAGGTGTTCAAATTTTGATTTTCAGACCTTTACAAAGTACCCTTTGAGTGCGTAGTTATATTATATTCTAATCAAACTTGCCATTCGTTTTAAGAAAGGATCCTCTCTAAGCTCTTATAACTGTGTAAAAGTACTATAGTCATTACGTTAGTTTCCAGGAAAACGATTTAATGGAGTGTAAATGCTTCATAGTCTAACATTGAATCATTAAATGCCTTACGTCATGCTTACAGCTCCAATGTGTCGTTATTAATTACCTTAATTGTCAAAGAGGTGCTTGCGATTTTTGCTCTCTCGCCTTCGTGGAAAGTTAAGATCGAGTTGATCGGCAATTAACCACTTCAACCCTCCCATCTTTAATAACCTCATAATTACCCCGCTTAATTGTTTGATGCTTCTGAGAACAAAAACTCTTTTGTACTCTAATTAATTAGAATGCATTAATGCCTGCCTTTACAAGTCGGGTGTTTTTTTTTTTTTGGAGGTGGTTAAGTGCCTTAATTTGTTTTCAAAAAGGGAAGGTTTAAATATTTATTAATGAAATACAACGGGAAAAATTCAGTGCGTCACGATAGGTAGATAGATAATCGAGTGACTTAAAGACTTATAGGTGACCAAATGTCCGTGCCATCACAACCTTAAAAATCTAACTAATTATTTCAGTGGATTGTGTATCTTTAATTCATAATTATGTATGCTATAAAATATACCTAAGTATAAGAAAATACTGAAATAATAATATGGAATACACATTGCGCAGCGTATGAATAACCCCTAAAACTGATAACTTGGCATCAAAAGCTCTTTACTTAGAGAGATAATATTGTATTTTTATGTGACCACATTTTAATACCTCAGAAAATTTTGCTCGAGTTCAAAAATCTTTTATTAAATAAGTGCTTCCCTTTTGATGTATTGTTATTTTTTTAAATGAAGACAGCCAAAACTGAAATCAATAAATTTAAAAGTAACTGCCAGTATGAATAAACACATTATTTTTTCTTAGTACAAAGTCATAGCGATGTTCTTTAATTAATTAGTGAATAAAGAGTAAAATAAGTGCCAAAGAGTTAATTACTTTCTTAACAATTACAATCGATCTCCCTTCAAGTACAGTAAGTAACGAATTCTTATAAGCATGTCAGGTCATTCACAGAAAGTGTTTTTGATTATCTTTAGTAATGAGGCACGAAACGATGGATACTTAAACCATAGTTTTCATAATAAAAATTTAAACGATTGATACCATAGTAAAGTACTTTATCCTTGAAAATGGAGTGTGTAAAAAAAAATCTGCAAACGGTAATTCCATCTCTGGCCCCAGTGGGTGTTGTTCATGCTTCCCTTTCCTGTACATTAGCCTATGGCCCCGTTTCCTCTTCCTCTAATAGCCTTGCTTTTTCCCTACAAATGAGAGGCCCGTTTTTGAGGCGCGTTACTTGAATGCATCTAAATACCTTTCAAACTTCGCGGTATTTTCCGATGTCACTCAAATTTCCTATTTTCTAGAATGGGTTTTTAGATTTACCCCCTTCATCTCAGGAAATCTATCTCCTGAATGGACTCTGTTTCAACGTTCCCGAGTATCTGTTTGTGACTTTCGTTTATCAGACAAATGTATACGTAGAATATAATCCCTTTGGATATGATATTACTGAAGACCAAGACCATCATTCAGATTAAAGTCAAAAAATATTTTTGCTTAATTTATTGAAAGAAAATCATAATTTCTGATGCGATCTTTTAATCTATAAAGACATTTCAAGAAAGTTATGCATGTTGTATTTAACCACAAAACCTTTAGATTTTCTTTTAAAGGTATACTTTTTCAACGGTGTATTTGGTGACTACATTTTTATATAAAAATATGAATATTTAATGAATATTTAAAACGATTGGGTTGTTTAATCCGCTTTATATTTATTTATATTATATAAAATTTCCTATAACTTAATACTCATATTAAGTATTGATATTTAATAATATCACTACTGATCGTTTTATTATTAATTTATTATTCTTTTATTATTATTTTAAATTTATTATATTTATTTTGATAATTAGGGACAGTACAAATTTATAATACGACATACGGGTTACAAATTGTTTGAACCGAATATAAAAAGCAATTTATCAATCATGTTAAAGTTTAAATCTGACTACTTTGTAAAACATTTTGTTTTAGTTTCTTGTTCCTTATAAGGAACTATATCTCTAAAGGGTATCTTAGATTAAGATAAATAGTAATAAACTGATGGTCTATTTATTGATGTCATAATGTTTTTATTTCAACTAGTTTGAAGAGGTTTGTATTTAAGAGAAAATAGGGTCATAGTTTTAGATTTCTTAAGTTGAATTTAGTTACGGTAAAGACATAAAATAGTTCCTTTTATTATCGAATTGATGAGGAAACGTAAGGAGGTTGACATAGTTAACTTCTGTTTAAAACCAGTTTGATTAAATTCTGGTCACATAATTTGTGATAAATATTTTAATCATCGGAAAATGTAACTAATTAGGTCACGATTCATGAAAAACTAATGGATCTTTAAAGAGCACATAAAACCGTATTTTTTCATTGTGAAATTTCTAAATTTTTCAAAAATGTTTTACTTTTAATAATATAGCAATCATATTATACTAATAATATTTTTCGTTTTTTTGAAAAAAAAATCTCATAATGATCATCTATGATGAGCCCATGGACGAGATTTTGGTTCTTTTGGGATATTACATGCAATTTCTTCTTGTGATGTCTGTTTCTGCGTATTTGTATTGATTTTTTTGTTTATAAATTTAAATTTGAAAAAAAAGTTACTGTTTTTTTTTTTGGTGAAAGGTTATGCAAATCTTGCGTGCCACATACTCTTTGGAATAATGGGATACTTTTTTTTTTAACAAGAACAAATTTATTTATTGACAAAGAAAGAGGGATTTTACAGTTGAACATACATAACCTGGAGGAAATGCAGGTATAATAGAAATACAATGAGATATAATAAACAAAACATAAAATTACTGGCAAAATTAATACTTAGAATTAAAATACGAAATAATGAAAAATGTGAAAGGAAAACAAAAAAACGAATAAATATGTATTAAAAAAAGGTGTACTAAGCGTTGGCGAAACTGTACGGTGTCGGGGAGTTATCAATTAATTTCAGTCAGTTTAGGGCTTTTGTCTTTATGATAGGGATATGGCAGATACATTATAAAATAGCTATCCACAAAGCAAATTATATCCACACATTTTTCCTATAAACCTGATTGAAAAGCCCTTAACCCCATAGGCCAACCTTAAAAAAACCATTATGGACCTCCCTATCAGGGTGAACCTGTCGTTCTCACAAACCCTTTCCTCAGATGAGCATCCTTGCTTTCACCAACTTCCGCACTTAAGAACCCTCTCCTCCCGAATTTCAAACTAGCCGGGGTCCGGCACAATGGACCGCTCGGGAGGTCCGGCGTGGAATCCGGCCGGAATGCGTCACGGCCGGAATGATTGAGATTCTTCGTTCGATTGGTGATTTTCGAAGGAGCCTTAATCGATCGGGGTCCCCTGCCGAGTTGCCGTTTATGGAAAGAAAACCGGAATCTTCCGGTTTCACAGTTTTTGACAGTAAGCTCGCTCAGATTAAAAGAGAGGGATTGGATTCGGAAGTGGTTGATCGGAGACATTCCATTGTTAATTAGCTTTTGATTGGTTATTTTTGAAGATTTCAGGTCGAGGATTAATGAATTTGGACTTCAGTCCTTCAAATACTTTCATTGGGACCGCATATTTGTTTATCATAATTTTATATTTTATCTGTTTCATTATTTTGAAGATTTTGAAAGAAATTTTAACTGTTTAGTTAGACAAATCTTTGCTGTTTTGTCCGAAGACCATTTATTGTTTGCATATTTTTTTTGTAAAATTAAAAACTATTTTTTGCTATTTTCATTAAAGTATCTTTACTATTTTTAAAGGGGTAATATGATAGGGTATGGAAAATAGGAAAAATGGGAGGTGTAAAAGGGTACAAAAATATCTTGTCAATGGAGGTAATGATTTAATAATTTTAGAATTGTATGGTGATGTTTTTATATGCCACCGTATTTTTATTATGTAAACTTGTTTATTAAAACGGATAGAAAAGTAACAAATGAAGGCTTGTAGATACAATCATGCTGAACACATTTTTTTTGTATCCATAATCTTAGTGCAGGGACGTCAACGATCTAATGAAATACAAAAATATGACAGACTATCTGTATTAGGGTGGCTGACTTTTTTGAATGACAAGTTTCTCATATGTCACTGTCCTCTTCCATATCCTCTTCTCCACAACAAATACCTAATAAAAGGGTTTTGCCTATGAATATATACTGAAGGTGTTTATATAATAAAAAACATGTCGGGTGGGGGGTTGGCGGTCCTGGTTTCTGGCTAGATGTGTCCTTTTCTGCGTTTCCAGACGTTCAATGAGTTGGGCTCAATTCCAACTTGAATTTCCCTTAAAACTCTTAAGCAGCTATAGTGAGTTGATATTTAAGAGTAAATCAATTTTGAGTCTGAAGAAATGAACTTATCCCAGGTGCTCGTTACAGTAGTCTCCGGTGAATGCTCCAATACATCCTTAAATAATAGGCGTAATTAAGCATGATGCGTGATAAGAGTTTCAAGATAAAATGTGATGAAAGAAACATATTTGAATAGTTGGCTTAAAGCATTCATGTAATTGTACAAAAGCCTTTCTAAGAAATGGAAGTTGGAATTTTCGTAAAATTTACTGTTATAGGTATATATGAACAAAAATATTTTTTATTTTTGGTTTAAGCTAAGAATAATTACTAACTTAAGAGAATATTTAGTTTAACTAGTTGAAATAAAAGTATCTTGTGAAAATTTTTTTCACTCTTAAACAAACTTGTAATTATTTACTACATATCTACCATTACTTAGAATTTTTATGATTACTAATGAAAATAGCCCAACGCTTTGATTTGCTAATAAAGAAATCGATAGATAAAAAGAAAAGGTACTTGAAGATTCAAATTCATGATAAAAACCATTATCCGTTATTTTAAGTAATTAACTTTCGTTCAAACAACGCAAAAAAAGGTAGGAAAGTATTCCTTAAATGCATCTGAAAGCAGCACGCTTCAGAAATCCTTTTTATAAGCGCATATTTTAAAATGCATGAAAGTGTTAGCAGTTATTTGAAAATAATGAAGGAGATGCATTTATTTTGTTAAAAGGGGTTCTAATAATTAATTAACTTAGAATAGCGATGAAAGGATTTTAAAAGAACATAACCAACGCTATAAAAAGCACGCGAACGCAAAATTAAAAGATGGGAGGAAGAAAAGCTTGGTATACTTTTAAAAAACCATTAATTTAAAGTTCCAGAACCTAGCACTTTGAACCATCTTTTAAGTTTATAGATTATAACTGGGCTTTTAAAAGGAAAGGAAAGTTCAGCGAATACCTACTACTTCTGATACCCAATACTAAATTACAACAAATATTCTAAACGTCTAACATATTTTCTTTGTTGTTGTTTTTTTGAAATATACCATCTGCGAGGTTTGACACAGATCAGTTTTCTTTATTTTTTTTATCATTGTATGTGTTTGTTTGAGGTTCATTAAACTTGCGGGATATTTTGTGCTGTATGGGGATTTAGATCGCTTTTTTATTACTTTTTGAAATAGTGTTTTTTTTTTCTTTAATCTTAAAAAATTGTGCTTACTTTATGTTATTTAAAATTTACCTAAGATTATTGAGACTTTAGACAGGTTGTGGAAGTAATAAGCATAGGCTTTGAAAAAAAAAATAATATTCAATAATTAAATCCCTTTGAGAATAATTAAACACTATCCTACTCTATTCATGTGCGTGAAAATTACTTTTTTCTCCACAGAGCTGTAATTTATTTGACTAAATTTAGTTCTAGTGAGAAATTAATCCAAGATTTCAATTTAATGGTGGGTTAGGATTATTAAAACTGAGTAACACTGAGAAGCCCCAAATTTTGTCGTTGTAAATTAATGTATTTTCTTAATATTTTTAATTCTAAATTTTATGTTGCAACATCTTCATTTTTTGAAAAAAAAAAAGAAGTAAATACGATTTTAATAACTCTATATTTTATTATTTTGGTTTACACCTGAGAAGACGCTTAAAACTTAAAATTTTAGTTAGCCTATAGTATATTTTAAATAACTTTTAGACTCTTGATTAAATACATAAAATAACAACTTAATTCAATAACATATTCAATTCAATTATCTAACATTGCTATTGCAGTTATAAAATTTTATTTTCCATTCATAAAATAAATCCAAAGATAAAACTAATATTTGAGAGAAATTACTTAAACATCGAATAAAGACTTGATTTTTAAAATGTCTCAAAAACGTTCGCTAAAACTCACAAGAGTATTAGGATTTTAAATCTAAAAAAATTAATTAATCTAAAAGCATTTTTCTTCGGGTTTAAAAGATAGTTTTAAATATAAATATGGAAATAACAGAGAAAATTCTCATTTCTATTTTTAAAAAGAACTAGATAAACGAACGTGATAAGCAAAGTTAAAGTAAAATACACTGCGTTGATGAGAAGTATTTAAGGAAAATTTATTTCTTCATACATTTTCACCGCTCAAATTTCTTTGGGCTGATTAAGAATTCAAAATAAAAATGGTTGTTGAGCCTTTTCTGTTTTCTCAACTTTCCTTCTAAATATTTTAAATATTTCTTTCATTACACTTAGTTTTGAGTGTTTCCTCTGGAGATAATGTTAATTAACTGTTTTAGTTGTAAATTAAAAACAGTATCCAGTATTCAAATAAACCTTCTAAAACAGTTTTTATGTCTTCTAAACAAGAACAGTAAAATGATCCTGAATGAAAGAAATATTAAATGACTCATTATATCCAATTTCACATATAAAAACTTAATTTATTTTTCAGGAAAAATAATCTAAATTCAAGAGTAATAAAGGATTTCTTTTCCGAGATATTTTTCATTTATCTATGAAACATTTAATTAGACTGTTAAGAAGCAAGAAGATGTATTTGGGTAAAGAAAACATTGAGAAATCATTCGGCGAAAACAGCATCGTTCATGCTAGAATTACTAAGAACAATAAAACAACTTAGAACTATCTAATACGAATTTAAAAATGCATATATTTTTAATATTGGCATGATTATTTTATAAATCATTTGATATACCACACTCCGATTTCACGTAAATAATATTGGTTATTGCCTAACAGTCATAGAGTTGTTACAGTTTCAAAAAGAAGGTTAAAAAAATCGTGATACTAAAAATGGGTTGAGAAAATAACTTTACTTTGAAACGCTAAACGTTAGCTAGATTAAAGGATACCTTACCTATAGCTACCCCCTCAAACGTTTGGTTTTAAAATAATATAGGCTTTAATATAATACAGTTAAATAAAATAATATAGTTTTATTCAGTGTACTCTACCCCTTACTGAAATATTGATGTTCTGTTAGATCTTTTATTCATAACTTAAGGGATTTTATAGTTTTAGCAAAAATTAAGGCTATAGCTTCAAGTCATATTATTTTATTGAAAATGAGTAGGGATAAAAATAATAGTAACTACTTGTAACATCGCTTAAATACGAGTACAACAACCCATTGCTTTTTGAGAGACTGATTAGATATAACTCGAGTTACTGTTTTTGGTGTTGTATATAACTATATGCACTTCTATCGAACTTTTTCGAATCTCTTCAAAAATTAATTAGAATAAATGCTAAAAGTTCTCATTTTTGTTATCTCAAAAACTATCAATGTTTTAAGCTGTGTTTTTAGAAAGTTGGGTATTTTTCGAATATCTGAATGATAAAAAGACTACAAGTTTTTTTCATTTAAGAAAATTTCGCATTTAATTAATGTTAAGTTTTAAGAGAGGGAAATATATGTTTTGATGAAAGAGAATAATTAATGAATTTACTAAATTTAAGAACATTTAGTCCATTAAGATTTTAAGGTTTATAAGTGTTACATATTGATCAATATTTCACAGAATTTGGAGAAATAAAACAAGTGATGAATAACATCCGAAAAAGAAACCTTTTTATCACCCAAGATTCTTTTCTGCATGTTTCTGTTGAATCCATTTATTTAAGGATCTTCTAACGGAAAGATTTGTTTTAAAACAGAATGCGAAGCTCGATATCCTGAATCCTATTTTAGAAACTGAATTTTCGTGTTGAATTCATCGTTGAAAATCTCAAAGAAATCATTCAAGATATACCGTTGTTTTTTTTTTTTCTCGAGGAAAGAGTGATATTGCATTATGTTAGAGAAATCTCTTGTGATCTCGTGGGATTGAACATTCAAACCACGAAAAGATAAAGCATTAGTGTGAGGAAACCAGCTTGTTGGAAAAAAAGTACCTTTTTATGATGCTAAAGGAATGAAATGCATATTTTACAAAAGATCCATTTGTTTAATTTTTAAGAAACAAAAGTATACCATCACTTATATTTAACACCATATACACAACTATAACTATAAAAAAAATTAAAAACCAATGCATGTTAAAGATAAATAAATTTAAGTGAATCCTCATTAATTTGTTCTTTGAAAAAGATTAGGCTAGATAAAATAATTGTATGAAGTTGGAAAAGATAATGTGGATTGTAAGAATGATTGTTAAGTTGTAAGAAAAGTCGTAAAGAATCGGGGTAAGTTGTTCGTAAGAATTAGTAACATCATTTTTCCTTAAGATGGACTTGTTGCCAGTTTATATTTTTGGGCTGATAAAATCGTATTATAATTAAATGGGTTTATAGCTAATTATTACATGCCTAACATTAACATGTCCACCGAAAAGGGGCCTCGCGGACCTAGTTACGAGATGCTGAACCCTACATTTCAAACAACTTGGAGCATCCGAACAAACTTCTTTTGCTTAAAACTCAATGGGATTAATGAAGCACAGACGTCGCACATATTAAGAAGCCACATCAGGTAGGAGAGGAGCAAAAAACGTGGTCGTAGGGGGTGAAGTGATGATGCTCATTATATCGATCGCAGCATCTGAAAAAGCTGGCCGCGGCACGGACTTGTCATAAAGGGATCTCGACGGGGATCCCCGAGTCGACGGGTGTCGCGCTGGTCACATCTGCAGGCTGACATGCGAGACCTCCTTTCAAGGGCAGCGGAGGCTGGAAGAGGGGCGTTTCCTTTGATTGGGTGATGGGATATTCTTCTGTTACTTTTCGATTGGGTGTTCTTATTTGGCGGTATGGGTTATTAACCTGAGAGGGGAGATGCATGTTAACAAATATCGTTAAATTAGGGTTTGTACAGGATGAAAACATGTGTGTTCTCTTGAAGTTCGAAATAATAATAAATTATATTAATTTACTTTTAGTTTTAAATACTGTCTGTAATATCGTCTCCCGATGTATCTATACGAAACTTTTTTTCTCTCTCTCTCCTATAAACTTCCTTTTTTTGTATTTTTTCTGTTTGAAAATAAAAAGCTTTCTAAAAAAATGCCCTTGAATTTAAAATTTCTTTTTACTGTGTTACCTGAACACGTGTGCAATGCATGTATTTCTTTCGTTTATTAGAATTTTCTAAAATTCCAATACCTGTAAATTATGTCGGCGTTTTTCAGTTTAAAATTTTCTAGAAAAATATTTAATCATATATAATTCACAGCTTAAGCACTTTACCATTTTTACGAAAAAAAAACCTCTAAAAGAATATTTATTTCAATGCTTTTAAGCATGAAAAAAATATTTTTTCCTTAAAATGGGGTGGGGGGTTAAAAATCAGTATTTAAATTTAACTTGAGAAAAATACTATGAAAATATTATTAAACTATAAATAATGACATATAGAGAAAATACTGTCCCAATGTAGTATAAGAGGCAATAATAAGTTAGATTCAAAACAAATGTCTGTCTATAAATATTCCTAAAATGGGACCCGAGAAAAAACGACATGTGATGAGCTACCAAAACAAATTTATGCGAAGTCTTTGCTTCCGCATTATTAAGTAACTTCCTGGAGAAAATACTTATAATTAAGACTTCATGAATCAAACTTGTCCTTTTGTTCTATTTGAATAGTTCCATGTACTATTATTTAAGCATGAAGTATCAAGTAATAGAGTACGAAATTTATGCCATTTCGTCTTAAAGGAAAGTAATAATTATTGCGTATAAGCCTATTCTAATTTTAAAACCGAATTTGTGCAAAAAGTTTTTAATTTAACAAGATGATTTTTTCTGTAGAACTAAATTATATTTAATTTTTTCTGATGGCAGATATTTGGGAAATTCCATTGATCCATGACTAACCGGTATAAGCGAAAAAAATTGCAATCACAGTATTATGTCGGGATTTAGTAGTCTGAGCTTATTTACCAGTTCAGAAATATTGGGAGTTGGATGGCCTTCCTACCATACATATTTCTAGAATGAAATTAATACAGCTAGTCTTAATGTTTAATAAAAGTTATGGGTTTCGGATTAAAAGGATATAAAACGTTAAGAGCAAATTTCGATGATGAAACTAGTAAAGCATTTAAGGAGGATAGTAAAAGACCCATTCAGTTTCGCCTTTTTTCAGAGCAATAAACCAAAGGTTTTACTGATATCAGCTAAATATTCATACTATCGAGAATGAGTATAAAAGTACGAGGATAGTTATATCATCTTACCGTCCATATACTTTTATACTGCTGAAATACAGGAATAGTTATATTCCTGGATTTTAGCTTTAAAAGATGTTACTATTTTAAAAATAAGGGGAAGTTTAATACCTAAAGATGGTTGAAGCTCAACCTGAAGTGCTTTTATGTAACTTAAATAAATAATTCCATAATAAATTAATGGAATAACGTGGTAAGAAACAATAAAATGGCATAAAAAAAATTCATCGTTTACGTGAAGTTGTTTCTTTAATTTAAGAATTTTCTTTCTTTTTTAGTTTTTTGAAGAAATTATCAATGTTTAAAAGTTTCTTTTATCTTAAAAATGACCTAAAACTAGCGTAAAGTGAGGCATTCAAAGAGAATATACTTAAGTCAATTTTTTTACTGAGTTTCCTCCTGTGTGTTTATTATTTTGTGTATTCAAAACAAAATAATTAACTCCAAAATAACATAGTAGGCAAATAAAAAATATCGGGAAAAGTATAGTAATTTCTGATAAAGCCTCAAACTTTTAAGGGCCTTTGTCCAAGTACTAAACCAGTATTCCATCTGATTATTATTAATCTTAGGAGATTCCTCATCTCGATATATTTATAACTCTCCAAAACAATACTACGCAGGACAATGGGATTCGTCGAAACCATCTAACTCAAACATGATCTAACCTGGATCAGATTGATGATCGAATCGAAACAGAATAGAAATACCCCTACTACCAAATAATAACAAATTGATAAATAGCACAAGAAAAAAAACCTTTCCCCATCACCCCACAAAGAAAACGATCAACAAATCAATCTCCCTTCTGGGAGGATTTTACATTCAACAATATCTCTATACTGGATCACATATAAATTATGGGCAGCAAATGGCGCTAGGTCTTCAGATCTGTCACATGGAAAAGTGATTGGTTCCGTTATGAATTATGGCGTCTGTCTGCTACAATGTCCCGCAGTTATTGGTAAGAACCGTTGATGCTCGTGTGGTCATTTTATTGCGATTTGATGGCTCTTGTGACCGTGGTGTCTGTCTTCTTAGAATCTTCGATTGCGGCTGACAGGATTATCTCGTGAATTGAAATGTACGGCGAGACAATCTTTGAAGTTAACTTTGTAAGAGGCTTCTAAGAACTTGCTGGTCGGAGAGAGTGTTAAGCATGTTTGAGAAAAGATGAATTGAAAGAGATGGGGATTCTTTTTTTCGAGCTCATTTTAAAACGAACATATTATAGTTCTATTATAACGTTTAGAGTTTGTAAAATTTTATTTCGGAATAATTTGAGTAAAGAACTGAATGGGTTAAAAAATGTTGGAAACCTATTTTAAATGAGCTATATTTTTTTATTTCTAATCAGGTTTTTCTGTATGATATTATGATTTAATTTTATAAAAATGATCAGTTTCTCTCAAAATCAACAATATATTTCTGAAATGTTTAGAAAAATACTGATATTAGTTTTAGAGGTGAATATTATACATTTTGAAAAATCATTTGATTGGTAGAATTCATTTTATGAATAGATACTGAAGTTAAAGAGATGACAAGGCTAAAAAGGCAGAGTTTTCTAAAAGCCTCAAAAAGCGGACCGATCCCATTCTTTCCATAAAAATGTAAGGGAATTCAGTGTTATAAAGCCTGAAATTGTGCCAAGAAGTCAGGAGTTTGAAACTGATTTTTTGGATGTCTGATATCATAAAATCTCTGTATGAAACCTCTTTAAGAAAATAAACGACAAAGATTTTAGAGAAGTTCCTACAATAAAGAAACATCACTATGGATACTATAACATGAAGCCACACGATTTTTTTCTGGGAACATTTTACATAGTAGCTGTGGGAAAACCTGTCGTCTTTTTTTTTTTTATTTTCAACCGTCGATATGAAAGCTGTCTCGGAGAAATGTGCATTGTAAGAATATTCTCTCGAATGTTCATTAGACATACAAGTTAAATTGTTCTTCAGATATTCGAAGTTTTATTACTTCAATACTAAATAGGTACACTAATAAATTTGGACAAAAATGTCTGGGGTGGTAAAAAATAAATTATTTTCGAATTTTGCCGAATTTAATGAGAATAAGTGATTTTATAAAACAACTATAATTCAGAATATTAAAAAAATGTCTAATATATCGGTTACGGGCAATGTGATAAATACTCAAACTCATTGATAAAGAGCATAGAATTTATCACATGGCCCGCCTCGCTTCGAGCTTTATTAATAATGCCAGGTTTATCACTTTTCCC
Organism: Tetragnatha montana; assembly: GCA_963680715.1. NCBI lineage: Eukaryota > Metazoa > Arthropoda > Arachnida > Araneae > Tetragnathidae > Tetragnatha > Tetragnatha montana. Next base: position 37,704,461 of record OY796675.1, read on the forward strand.
GTAACATATACAGGTAAACAACAAAATAAGCACAAAATTCACAGTTAGTAAAATCTTAAGCGGATTATTCATTTTTATTTGTCCTAATCATCATTTGTAGTAGAAATAATCTGAGGGAAATTAATTGTAAAAAATAAATTTCCTTTCTTTAAAAACATGCCCCTTTAAAACTCAATGCTTAAATCTAATTCAAACTTTATTTTTCATTTAAAATTGTAAAAGTAGAAGAGTAATCATTAATAGCACTGTGCCTTGAAATTCCCGATTAAGTAAATATAATTTGATAAGATAAATTGAATTCTTCCGCTCGTTGCCCCGCTCAGTAAACAATAATATTTTTTTGCAGTTTTAAATAGGAAACATGCTTTTAGATAACATGTAAATTGTTTTAGTAGATATCTTTATCCATTAAGTTTTACTCATTTTCCAGATGAGTGGAATCATTTGAAGTTATATTCTAGGATCCGTATACAGACGGAATATCCCTTCAAGCAGTGTGATGCGAGAATTAATGCCTGAGATGCTTTGATTACGATTTAAGTGCAGGAAAACGTGACTTGGAATCTTTATATCCCTAAAATACCAGAGAATTTTCACAAATGGCTCAGTATAGAGTACCCAAAAATACATGAAAGAAGTGCCGAGACACTTTCATGCTTTTCATGGTGTTTTACTTGAACAATAAAGTGGTTCATGCATTTTAAAAGAAAAGTGACACAATGGAGGACAGACTTAAGAATTCTATAAAATGTTGGATTATTCTTTTAAAAGATATTTGGTTAAATGTAATACGTATGTTTATTGCAAACAATTTTGAAGAAAGATTTCTGTAAAATATTGTTCTTTGAACTATAAAGTAAGAATTATTTGTGTAGTAAGATTTGATTTAGCTCTATTTCAATATAATGTTTTAAAAATAAAATACACGTATTTCAAAATTATCTTGACTGAAATTCTATACTAATAATTATGCACTTAATTTGTTCATGGCATGAATTCCATAACCTTTGATACGATGGAAGTCCATTTAGTGCAACTTTAATTGATAATTAAGTACTGACAAAAAGTGCAGATTAAAATGTGATTTCCTCAACTATCTTTAGTTCTGAAATTGATCCATTGAGAAACTAAAATTGCCTAAGAACTTTTCATGATCTAATTTCCATTCATGACTTCTTTCTTGAAAAAAAGATTCTTAGAAGTGCCTTCCGTGGTATTCTATAAAAAATTCTTATTCTTCGAATCTAAAGAAATGACTCCCATTTGCGCCAAGTAAAACTAATGACAAAAGAAAAAAAATGATGATCTTGGTTCTCTCTCTCGAACGGGTTCTAAAGAGGAGTTAAATTTCATTGCGGTTCCTAAAAAGAATTCGATAAGAAGGGAACAATTCGACTGCTTTAAGTATTTTCTGATCATAAATAGGATTAACGAGAGAAATAATTGTGCAATTAGTTATTATCGAATTGGAGGAGTCTTTTATAATGTGAAACTACTATAAAATGTTTAAAAATAAACCACTTTTGAATAAAAAGTTGTGTGTACGAAATTAATATAATATTTAAATTCCATCATACCCAGTTGATGAATTGTCATTTAAAAGAAAATTATCATTAGAGGGAAACAATCATTTTAGTGAAAAGACAAAAAAAAATGTAATTTAAAACTACATTTTAACGATTTCCTTCGAGAATCAATCTTATCAACAATTTCAGATAAGATACTCGATACTTTCTCAGATGAAATAAAATAGCAACCGACAACGCAAGCAAAAAAGGAAGCCTTATACTCAAACAGATAAAACTCATAGCTTCTCCTTTGTGATATCCATCAAAAAACCTATTGAGTCTTAAAAACTTCCTGCCTAAAAAAAATCTATATCGTCAGCGATATCGGACATTTTTTTTCTCGTCTGAACGAGAAACACTTTTAATTTATCTGTTTTAGTGGCAACGCGACGACGATAGGCTCATTCATTCATCAATTGTGCTTTATAAGAATCCGAGCCCATAAAGTCTCATTACAGGGTAGGGAAGACGCCCGATGGGCATCGGACGTTCTCATGAGTCGGCATCGAACACTGCTTCCTTGTTATCCTTCTTGAACTTGGATCGTCCCTGGAAGCGTCTTCATTGAGACATGGCTAATTCATCACAGAAGTGCATTGTGCCTTCATTGATGAGCCGACCTTACAAGACTTCACGTTGTTGCGAGGAGCTTTCGATATAACGGCGATTGCGATGGAGTGTATCGGCATTGTTTTTATTTTTATGCGTGTTGAACAAAGTAGATGGATCAATAGAAAAAATAGATTGCTTAAAGGTTTAAAGAATAGTAAAGCTTATATGGAAACTTACATCCCAAATTTTATGGTACCCACTAGGGAATATCGTGTAAAATGGTTTCTTCGTGACTTTTTCAAAGAACTTCTGACGGTGCCTTGGGATTTTGTTTAAAAACTGTTTATATCTACTGAATGTTCCAAAAATTGTTTGTACAGTATCTGGGGAAAAGTTTTTCGTTGCATTCGGTTCTATTTTAAAGTCCCTATCCAGATTTATATTAAGGGTGGTGTATCCCAAATTAACTAAAATTTGTTGCCATTATAAACATAATTTTTTGTTAATAAATACAATTTTAAATATTTTAAAAAGATTGAAATTATATTCCACAAATTGGTGTATTAAGTATATTGATGTGCATTAGCCGATTGCGAATAATAGTATTACTGGAATACTATTTTTGTTTTACTGCTCAAAAGAAAGTAATTATTCAAACGAAATATTTGTATAATGTATTTAAAAGTAATATCTTCGTAGTTTTAATATTTTAGAAATTTCCGTAATTAAAACAATAAACAATAAGTAGTAAAATAAAAGCCTTTATTATAATTCTGAGTAATTAATTGCAAAGTAATCTCAAATTTATTGATCGGTTTCCATTATCAAGATTATGTATTTTATTAGTAATTTCATTTTTTTTGTATCCAATATCGATACATCTTTTATTTAAATATCCTTTAATTCGTAAAATAAATCTAGTGAGACAGGAACAGATTGGGATTTTGAAACCAAAGCTTTTTATTCTGGTAAACCTTTAGATTCCAATTATTCTTTTTCTGAAAAATATTGTCAGTAAAACTTCAATGCCTTTTATAGATTTTACGTTTGATAAAAGAATAAATGGACGTTTCTTTTACTCACCACAAGGTAATGTTATGAAATGCCGAAAAGTTTGAATACTCAAGTAGGAGATAAAAGACTGAAGTTCAATGTTGTAACGCTAGAGTGAGTACCATCGTACAATAGCCCTCCATTGAGCACTACTAACTAGCTTATGTTTTTTTTATTGTTACAACATTTTCGTAGTGTTTTATTTATGGTATGTCGTTATTCTGTAGGAAGAACATGCAAGTCTATCAAAACTGGAAAAAGCTAACACTATACAATACAATAAAGGAGATAAAATTGTGTCTGGTTCGCTTTTTTTATACTGGTGTAGTTATTAAAAAGCAAAAGTAGTTTTCATCCGGTGGTGTCAATGTTAACCGCTATGTTAAAATGAAAAGATAATTATGTGGATGTCGGGTTTGACTCGTTAGTATCATAATCTTCTAACTGAATGTGTGAGTGCAAGATTTTTTTCACCTTTGGGGAGGAATTATTATATAATAGTACAATATCTTAATTAAAAAAGTATTTGTCAACTAAGGGGGTTTCAGCAACGAGCTAACTCCAATGTTGGAGCTCGTTGTTGCAAGCGCCTCAATTTAAACTGAAATTTTATGCATATAATACTTTATTTCTGAATAATTTCTATTAAAATATAGAAAGACTACAATTTTAATTCCTTTACTGACTTTTAAACGCTATTTTTCTTACTTTACCAATAAAAGGTTGCTATCTACTATTCGTCAGTCTCAAATATTTGGCATTGATTCTATTGGAATCGAAAGACAATTGAAATTTTCTGTTTTTCTGACCAATGACTTTATTCTGGGAAAAAAAATCGTTGACAAAATTTAGTATCGCAATTCACTGGAGAAAACCCGACATAAAATTTAAAAAAAAAAATTAAAGAGTTATAATTTTAATAAGCAAGATTATGAAATCTATAGGGATTTAAGAAACAGATTCAAAGAACACAAATAAAAGTATGGGGGGTGAAGCGTTATACGGACAATTTAATTGATAAATTAAAGTTGATATGAACATTTTTAAAAACTTGTGCCATTTTAAGAAAAATCTAGGAAAAAAATATTGATTTTATTTGCTTTTATGAAATTATCAAACTTTTTTTTTTTTGCTTTCAGGCTTTTGAATACATTTTCAAATTATGTGAAAACTTTCAATTCCTCATTACCACCACTACTACTTCAAGAAATCGATTCGAAATAAATTCAACACATTTCTATACAAAGGTGTTTTGTCGTAAAATACCTAGATAAAAGGCAGCAGCTCGTTCTCCTTTAGAAATCTCAATATGATCCACCTCCTTGGATTTCTCCTTCCTTCCAGATCGTTAAACCCACAGAGGGGGCCCTCCCCAACCAATAGCGGCCCATCAAAGACCTCCCGAAACCCTTTGTCCCCTCTTTTATCCCTCAAATTACAAAGATCAACACGCGGCGGATCAGATCGATTGCAGTACAAACACGCCTCTGAAACACTTGACTCAGTCGAGTGAGTCGATCGGCTTCTTCTTAAAACTCGCCAGGACAATGCAGAGAAAGCCAGCGGGCCGTGGCGGAGGGCGCTTTTTAATTCGCTAAGTGGAAAAGGTGGTCCGCTGTCCCGACCGTTTTGTCCCTCTAACCATCCGGAAATGTAGAGAGGAACGGGTTTCCGTCTTTTGGGCGGAAAAGAACCGTTTCTTCTCTCTCCTGGGAGCCGGGATGGCCTTTTCCCGGGAAGGTCGGGTAAGGAGAATTGGGATTTGGCCGGAAAAAGAGTCGCGAGTCTTCTTTTTTATCTGAATGTTTGGAGGCAAATTTGGCTCTTGAGTTTGATTCACGCTTTGTGGTCGCTTCGCTGGGAAAGTGGGATGGTTTAGTTATCTGTTGGACTTTCTCTAGGGGATTTAAAGAGTGCTGTAGTACTTTGGGATGGAATAAAGTTTTTTCTCTTGCCAAGCATGGGTACTAAACGCTTTGTTTTAAATTGGATTTTAATGTTAATGGGATGATTTAACTATTGAGGAAGTATCCATTAGCAACACTTTAGGTGAGGTACTTTAAGTTTTAAAACTTTCATTTAACAGGTTGTGGTTAATCCTCGCCAACCTTAAATTTTCGTATTTGCATTTTTTGACAATCGTAGGGTTAGTGTTTTAACGATTAAGAACAGCATTAAAAAAAGTACATTATAAGAATATTTGTCAGATATTACAAAAAAAAAAAGTTTTAGGATCAGATGGCAATAACGTTTTATATTTTACCACAGTTATCTATAAAAATACTTCTGTTCATTTACAAGATTCAATCATTCTTTGATACCTACCATTTAACCAAAACATCATGCTTCAACTTAATTCAATTGGATAAACATTTGTTTAAAACAATTCAATACTTGAAAGTGTAAGGGCTTTTGGGTAAAAAAAAATTAACATTCGTCATTTAATTTTTTTCACATTTAAATCTTTAAAGCATATAAAATGATGCATAAAGTAAGTAATTAAGTAAATAATAAAGTAAGTACTTAAGTAAAAATAAAGTGCTTTAAAAAGTATTCTTATAATAACATGAAAGCCAAGTTTTTGGTTCTCCCATTTTATTCTACTTTCATTTTGTTTCTACTTTCCCCCCATCTTTTGTGATAGTTTCTCAAATTTTATAATAAAACCTGAATATAATATATTTATAAACTCTTCCAATAAATAGTGTATATTGAAGATTCGGACCCTCATCCAATACCAAATTTTACAGCAATCTCTTTCCGAAAAATATCCGGAAGTAAAAAAATTCACTTTTAGGGAACTATAATAGCCTATTATTATTCTGGAATCGTGTACGAAAATTCAAACACGGAAATTCTATTTTCTTTTCCTGAATTTAACTTTTATGTACCCAGCATTTAAACAAGATCATTATATATGTACCATAACAATATAGTGACTCTTAGTTTCGTGTTTTTCTTGAATCCAAATATTTTGTAAATTTCATTTCAATCTACTTTTTTGTATGTGAAAATAAGTTTTAAACTTCATAAAAGTTTTTTAGCATACTGCTATTATAGTTTCTTTCCATTTTTTTTTAAGTTATTTATGGGACTAAGGTATTTCTTTCTAAAGGTTGATAAGATCTCTCGGATACATTTAAGTAATCTTTTAACTTATCTTTTTGAATCTTGAAGAAAATAATGCCAAATGTAAAAAAAAAATACGGGATTATGTTCCTCTTTTTGGAATCCAATTAATTTTAGCATGCCTGCATAAAACCTTATAACAATTTCGTGTGTGTTGATTTCCCTTAAGTAAACGAAATCTTTTATTTAACAGCATCTTAAATTTAAGTGCTTAAGACTATGTAGTTTTCCTGTTTCAAATATACACAAGTTATAAAATTTAGATTTCGAAGAAAAGAACTTTAATTTTTTTTTTGTCTTGGTGAATAGTGCCAATAGCTTCATTTATGTTAATTTTACACTCGAGGCGTTAACCATAAATATTATTCGTTTTAAAGAAACCTCTATATACTTAGAAGATACTGAGCTGCATTTAAATCCCTAAGTTTTTTTATTACAGGAAGATCTGCTTGTAAAATGTTAGCAGTGGATCATGCGTCCTTCGTCAGAAAAACCTTTTGTATGTGAGAAGAACATATTTTTTAATGTTTAAACACGTTTAAAGATGTATCCTCTCACTATTTTTGTCTACCATTAGGCAGCACGTTTACGAGATTCCACTTTTGAATTTACTATTCATATAGTAAAAATCATGCTATGCTTAGCTTATTTAACATTAATATAATAAAGTTTATCGACATGAAACATCATTCTCCATTCACCAAATCAGTACTAGAAGAAATAAACTTCAATGTAGCTTTTAAAGATATTTTTCAAAAGAATAGAAGATTTAAATTTAATTAAGGAGTTGTTAAAGTGACGCATACGAAAGAAAGCTAGCTCTACTGGTGCAAGAAATTGAACACAAGATTGGCTGTTGAAATCTTGTGTTTCTAATGGCAATCCGCATTTAGTCCGTGTTTTCAAACGTTCATTATTTTTATGGCTACTTTTTATATTAATGTTTTATCAAAAAGGATTATTTGAAGAAGACAAACTGGGAGTTTCTCTTAATGAAAAAAAGTGTGCAAGAATGTCTTTTGTAATCAAAATGTTTATAACTTAATTTATAGACAGACCTTTATAATTCACATAAATTTAGGTTTTACCTGCATATTATATAAGTATTAAATCTGACAACCGTATCATCACTGTTTATTGAGATTTTGTATTCCTCTTTTTCTCATTTTTTACTCATACGCAACGGGACATTAAATTAAAATAAAAAGTAGTATCAAAAATTGAATTGCAATTAAATTATTTTGGAATAAATACATGTGAAAAGAAAATAGCGTGTGAAAGAGCTATAATGTATCTGAAATCTAAATTATTGCACGATAGGACATAATAACATTGCCAAAAGGACATTAATAAAATATTACCAAGATTGATAAACTTGTATTCGAGATTCCAAAACTGAATGGTATATCATTTTTATGACATTGTAGAACTCCTCACTTATGAAAGTAGTTCAGTAAATATTTCTCCAATATCTTAGGAATAAAACCCAGTCTAATATAATTCACACCAAACTATTCTCTGGAAATAAAATCATACAAAGTGCAAGCCTATTGATTTTTACAATATAAAAAAATTGAGAAAAATATGCAGGGAAAGAGTGAGAATATTTCCAATGATATAGTTGACAGACAATATTTTCCACCCCTTTCCAAAGCTTGTTATTGCTTTTTCTTTCTTTATATTGTGTGCAATAAAATGGAATGGACTTAACAGGGAGGCCAATAAATGAAAAATTTATTCTTAAGAACAGATACAAATAATTTTTGGAGACTCGCGTAAACATTATTAAATATCTAGCGAGCTTTTCATTTTGTAAATTAAATTGAGATATGAACTCCTTTTAATTTAGTTTTTATGATTTCTAGGAAATCTAGATATCAAAAATTTGAAAGTCTTTACATTCAAATAATTTCAATACTTTAAAAACATGTTCATTGATTAACAAATATTTACCGTTTCACAATCATTTGGAAAGTAGATATCTTTAGTTTGAAAATTCTATTTTTTACACTTATTTAATTTATAAATAATTTATTATATCATTTTGAAATGGAGAAACGTGCCTTACTTCAAATATTTTTTTAACTTTATTTTCTGAATATTAAAAAAAATTAATTCAAAATATCTTTAAGTATTAATATATATAACATTTTTTAATCTCTCATAGAAAAAGTAATTGTTAGGGTTTTTTTTAATCCAAAATGAAGGAAGGTACAAACTGTTATGACTTAAAAAATACCCTCATTTTTTTAAAGAACGCTTGTTGTTTTACTTCTCTTAACATGTGTTTGTAATATTTACAAGGGAGAAGTTGTTGATGAAATGGAGAAAAACACAGTTAAACACTTCACGCTTCGTTTACTTTAAGAAGAAAAGTTGAAATAATAACCGTTTTGGATACTCTGTTGCAAAATACTACCCTACACACAAGCAAATTTACATTCTTCAATAAACGCTTCAACTTCAACTCAACTTTTTTTCTGGAAAGATAAAATAGTGCCGAATAAAATTAACTTATTTTTTTTCCCATTTGAGTGTATATGTCTCTAAAAACAACTCGATACTAAAAAACAATGTAGGTACTTAATATTTAATTTTGGCCCAAAATATGTAAAAAACGATAACTCCTTATCGGAAATTCGATGAACTTTATAGTTACTAGGAGTTTGGGGGTTAACAATATAATGAGAGAATGTGCATGATTCTATTCTTATTAGCGAGCAGCTTATCTTAAATCGGTGAACTTTCTTTACAAAAAAGTTAAAAAATTCAATATATCAATATAAATTAATAAATGGTTATAAACCTGATTCTATCCATGTGTTTTTAAGTTGTATTCATCTACAATATTTACTCTTCGTTTTCCAATCTCGTGTCTCAGAAATCGAATTCCTTATACACCCACACGCACATACTTGTAAATTTTATCGAGAATACTTTGGAAATAGTGGCATTGTTCTTGAGAATTTTGTATGCTTCCATAGGATGGTTTTATTGGGAATAATCTCATCTCGGACATTTCAAAGCTTGTGCTTTCAAGCCAATGAAATTCGATTATTCGATACACTTGTTAATTATAAATTCGATAGTTTTCCCTTCATCCGTGAATGTATAAAAAATATCAACGTAATTTTTTTATCAGTTATGCTGAGCATCCATCTTTCATCTCTGGTTTTTCTTTTAAACAGTTACTTTTTTTTAATAAAGAATGTACTTAAGAGAATAAGAGAGGGTAGCTTAAGTTACCTTTATTAGTTAAAGCTAAAGATTTTCCATAAAATCTTTTGTGAGGTACGATACTTTTGATTAAAAGTTAATTGGATTCGCAGGCATCTTGGAGATCAGACGCCATTTTTGAGAAACAAGTCATAATAGAATTCCTTTCAATTGACTTGTTTCATCCAATTATGGAAGTATCCATCAGTAAAATGTTTTCCTCATTCTAGAGAAGATGTAAAACCTCTCATCACTTTCAATGCATATTTAGGTGTAGCTAATTGTATTCCAAAGTTCAGAAGCTCTCTTGACTCATATGTTTAAGATGAAGAACTCTACTTCAGAATCTTCATACGTAATTTGGAAGCTTTTAAAGGAACAAAACCCAATTCAATCTTATAAATATTTGCTATCATATAAATTAATGGTAAAAGTTACTTGAATTTATTCTTGAAAATTGCATAAGAGGGCAAACAAGTGTCAAAGAAACTGTAATTATTTTATAGCAAATGGTTCGTTTTAATATAATTATTTAAGTAGTGTGTTGATCTAAAAAATGATGGTGGGTAGTTGGTCTTTTTTTCGGAATATGTATTTGCCTGGCCGTGGATAAAACAAATCAATCGCATCATTTAAATGGCATCCCTCGGAATCAATCGCATCGCTGTAAATGTACTTTTATTTGTTGTTGTTGCTCATCCCCGGGTTCTAGCAATGCTAGATCAGGTATATTAAGTCATACACCCGTATGAAGTACTTTTATTTCCTTCTCTAGTTGGTGAATCAAATAAAATTAATCTTCGTGGTTTACTTCAGACGTAAATATTTTGGTTTTTAAAAACTTATATTATAAACACCGAGAGTAGGTATTCTCTATTTGAATTTTAAATAAAAAACAATTTTTCAAATAAACTTGCTAAAATTTAAGTACATTTCCAGAGTATCTTCTGTGTCACACTCCTGTATGAAAACGAATGCTGTTTACAAAAATGATAAGAACACATTCATTTTTAATGCGTTATTTACTGCTAGCATTACAAAATTATTGGAAAATGAAAAATTTGAAGAAATATTTTGCATGCGTTTTCCGTCTGAAGCAGTATTACTTCTTTAAGTCGTGCTGTTTACAGACAACAGTATTTTAATGAAGTTTTATTCAAATCTTTGAAAGAAATGCAAAGAATACACAGCTTTTCAAAGCGTACGCTATAGTCGATAGTTGAGTATTAAATCTATGTAGGGATAATAATTTAATTTTGGATTTCATCAACAAGGAAAAAATAACCCTCTAACATTTTACGAACGCGTTCTTTTTGGATGAAATTCATTGACCCCATCTCAATTCTTCAAGGGAATCATTCAGGTACTCATTGTTTTATAGCTGTTGAAAATGTATTGTTTACCAAAACGACATCCAACGTAAATGTCAACTGTATAAAAATCATTCTAGATGTTATGAATGGATGAGATAAATTCATAGCTAAAGAAGAAGCATTTTTGTTTTTAGGATAAGTCACTGTAACTAGATCTTTATGTTTTAACCCCTCAAAATATTACAATAGAAAGTTTTGAAGATTTTATGTCTGAGTTTGTCTCACGGATTTTCAAAAAGGTTTTGAAAGTTTTTGTTTTCAAATAGTGATACATACGGATACATACAATATTTTTACAAAAAAATTTAATTCAAATTTTAAATACAGATATAGATTTCTATTCTATTAAGCATAAATTAGGCTTGCCAGGTGAATTGTTTTTAATGATAAAGATGATTCAAGTTTTTTTTGGCGAAATTCAAAACTATACTTGCATTATTTGGATTACTTATTATACTTATTATATTGGATTATTATGATACTTGGAAGTTAGATTTCACTATTTTCAAAACTAAAATTTAAAACTTTTATTTTTTAGAGTACATAAATATTTTTTGGATTAGCAAATATTTTGTTCTTAACAATAAATATTAACTCAGTTTTGATAACAATATTTCTTCGATAGTACTTACTAGATAAAATGTTAATTTGGTTTTTAAATCCTAGGTAGTCGATAAGAAATATCGAAAATTGATTTGATGTGTGGAAGAGTTTACAGCTCTAAAATCAAAATTTTTATTTAAATTTGAATGAATGTTCTTAACTTGGAGAATCTATAAAAAGATAATTACTTCCCTACAGAACGAATTTCATTATGAAAGTCCAACATTTCTCTAATATCTTTTGAAAAGAAATATTTTCCCAGTTCTTTTTCTTAAATCGTTTTTATGTTAGACGAAACAAAATTGGTATCTCAAATGAATCGATACAAAAAGCTAGAATGTTAAATCGGCATTTTTGTTTTGAAGAACATGATGGGAATTTAAGTTTAAAAGGTATTATTGAATGGCAATTTTAGATTTGATTGGGGAAGTTCACAAGAACGTGAAGATTGTGATGAAATTTACATTACGTAATACTACAATTAGCTAAATCGTAATTAATTTAAGTTTGATTTTGAAATTCTATTCCATAATTACAATAAAATACTATCTTTGTAATTAGTTATTATGAACAATGCCCTAAAATATTTAAATAATAGTTAATTATAAAAACTATTATCTTAACCAACCTTTAAATATACAGTAGTAATAGATAATTTGTTATTAGTTTTGATTAATTGTAGGTTATTATGTTGTTAAAGTTGTGAAAACTAATAAAATATTGAGAGAACATTTTACTAGTAAAATGTTTCTAAGAATTTGTAAAGGAATAAAGATTCGCTTATCGAAGTTTCGCTTATGTAGAGACTCTAGGTTTCAGATATAGTTTTTAAACCTTTTTTAGTTTAAATTCTTTGATGCAATTAAGCTACACAATTTCTATCGTACAGTATGTACACAATTTCTCACGTTCTATCGTAACAGTGATTCTGATTTTGTATTAATATTACTAATTGAATTTTATAGCTTAAAATTTAATGTATTTAATCGTGATTTTAGATTAAGTAATTATAATAGTCAATTTTTATTTTATTTTTTTTTAAACTTTCACTCTCAAAACTTTAACTTTTTCCACATTTAGTTATCACCTTTATTCCATCATAAAATTAAAATCGGTGATTCAGATTCAACTAGAATAGGTACCGACTGCATCTGTGTTACAAAAATTAACGGACTAACTTCTTTAATTGACCGCGTAATCAAAGCAGAGCCCATACTTTCCCGTCCTTTTGTGGGAAAAGCAGTTTTCTCAAGAGTCGTATTCAGTATGTGCGGTGGTTCAGAGTGCTTTATTACAGATGGTAGTACATGTGCAGGGCTAACCTATCGTCAATGACTTAACGAGGTAAATAAAATTCTAGAATGATCGCACTCGTGACCTTGAATTAGAAAGTTGCTGGGAAAGATAAAAGAGGGCATGAGAGCTATTTTAATGCATTCCCATTCTATTGTTCAATCTCGCTTCGTTAAACAACTGGAAGCAGGGAAGCTTCTTTTCAGGAGACGAAATTCTGGATAAAAGCTGAATTACACAAAAATATTAATTTATATTAATTTGATACTTAGAAATGTCCAGTATTTAGGTTTCCATAAAGGTGTTGCAGAGGAAATACCATTAAAGTGGGGGTAAAAAGAAAAATGGAATTGATTTTTAAGAAATTATGTTACAACACTAAAATTGAATCTTCTGATACATAATTTTAAAATCAACTTATTTTGGATAACTTTTCAATTTTCTGTAATATTTTCCATTAAAATCTTCCAGTTCTCTACGATGCTATTTTTAAAAGATTTTAATATAAACTTGTAAAGATAAACTTTAATTAAAATAAATTTTAAAATTATATTTAAAGAAAAATTTGAAATTGTTTAAAATAATAAAAAAAATTAAAAATCTTTTGATTGAAATCTTAAAATTTATAAATAAAAACTACTTTGTTTTCTTATTTATTTGTGCTAACACATTTGTTCATACATTTAAAGCACAGTAAGCATTGAAATATTTTTTTCGTCATTTTTTATCATTTTAACCAGTGGCAAATCCTATTTTGAAGGATAAACAAATTATCACTTAAATACGATTCTAGATTATTTAGTTAAAATCTAAACATCCCTTTAGTGGAATCTATCTGATATCAATATGGTTGTATTGTTGAGGGTATCCCATGCATCACGAATATCAAATTTAAGTGTATAGTACCTAAAACAATCTCTTGGAAAAATTGATCTCAAGAATCGTCTGAAAAGAAGCTGTGCACCTGCTGTTTTATTTGCTTGAATGTCTTATGCGTACTACTAAGTGCCTCTATGGTAAGTGCAATGATAAAGAGAAAAGAAACCCAAATTTTATGCAATTCTTATATTTATGCAATTGCTTTTCTGAGTCACACTCGAGAAAGTAGACATCTGTTCACACAAATTTGTAGTTTCACTTTTCTTTCTCGTGTTCATTAAACAGTGTGAAATGTGTCGCACAATGCATTGTCCAGAATTTTTAGATTAATGTGAGATTTGGACATTTAAATTTAAAAAAAAATACAGTAGATAAAATCGGAAAAATAATAATTCTTCCTAAAGTTGTGGTTTTCTATTGAAAAGCAAAATTACTAAAATCTTACTCGAACATAGTAAAAATAAATATTCCTTTGCATGTAATAATGAAAAAAAAAAACAGTTAAACTTTACACTTTTCCCAAAAAAATGAAATACACATTTGTGTATTTTAAATTTCTTACATTCTTGGTTATGTGAAATACTTTTCTTTTACCAGAAATCGTTTTAATCCATAAATTCTGGTCACAAACTGTTTAAGAATACAGACAGTGTGTTAGAGGAATCTTTATTTGAACACGTTTGAGCTCTCAGACGAAGAGAGCATCAGGATGACGTTTTTTTTTTTTTTTGTCGCCTCGTGGTCCTGCTTTATTTGGCTTCTCTTGGCTCAGTATCCTCACAAGAGCGATATCGGAAGCCAAAATCAACGTCTGAGCTGCAGACATAATGCTTTTCTTACGTCTTCTATCATAGGAAGTATAGCTTTGCCAACAGTTCTGATAATCAACTGTTATTTCTTTTATAAGCTTGGTAGTCATTTTACCTGATATTATGATGTGCAGGGATTTTTTTTTGCGTTGCAAATTCTAGATTTTAATTTATTTAAATTCAAGTTCATAGAAAGTGTTTTTGATTTATTATTTTACTTACAAAGATCTCCATTGGAAAAACTTTAAGAATACATAACAATAGATATTTGTTAGTGATCGATCATGATCACTGATAAGAAAAATATGCTCTACCCTAAAGTCTGACTTTCTTCATAGCTTTAATTGATATAAATAAATATCAATCTGACTTTAAGTACTTCAAAACTTTCTAATTCTACACCTGAATTTCCATTTTGATATTTTTAATACTCATGGTTTATAGTTTTTTAAACATGATGTTTGAAGTACTCTTTTATTCACTGGCATCCCAAAATATAAAATAAAATTTTAAAAGATTTTACTTCTGAAAGAGGATGATAAGAACTGAAAAACTAAAGAAGAAATAGTTGTATGAAGTGTCCCTTAGTATAAAATGATTACACAAAATTAAATAATTGCAATTAACATTTCAATATGATTGTATACTGTTGAATCAGAAACGAAAGGATATGATTTTTGCTTTTCTTTATACTTAATGGGATAATATTGTAAAAGAACGGAATGTGTATTTTTTCTACTTAGAAATTATAGCAAATTCACATTGCTTCGATGATCAGTGTTTTTCAATAGTCAACCCTAACCTTGAAGCTATCGATAGATAAGATTCCCATCATTCGCGATGAGTTATTCTTAGTAGATGTATATCAAGTCAAGGGTGTGTTGTGAGGACAGCTGTAACTTTCACTGTCTCTTTCACTTGTCTGTCATGGCAGTACAAAATATAAATTTGAATAATAAAAAATTGATGGTTTCAACTCACAATTTAATAAGATGATTTCTGTGCATATATAGAAGTTTGATTTCTTGAATTACAAAATTATATTTTCGATACTTTGTATGTCAATTGATAGTGATTCCACGATTTTTGGAGAGTACCTGACACTTAATAAATTTTGCTATTGTCGTGAAGTTTCCAAAATATTTATTGATACATTTTCTATGATGGATATTAAACTAATGGGTGCTGGGATCTAATCAGAAGTTTGGGTTACTGATTTAATGAAAGTTTGTTTCTAAACTTAGGTGGGCGTAAAGGGTAGATGTTGAAAAAATATATTGGAAGAATTCTTGCTATATAATAAGATTGATATATACAAAACTTACTTATTTCAAAAAAACTTACTCACTCAAAAAAAAATTTCAGCTTTTTACTTTGGCATTTACCAATTGCCTCTCAAAATCATTTCCTCATATTCTTGTCTCAACAGGAAACGAAGTTAATTTCGAAGGACTCCGTAATTTGTATTCAAAGAAACACCCATCGGTAACGCAACTAATTACAGAGCGTTAATTAAGAATGACTAGATCCTTTAACTCTGTTTATTTCAGCGATATTTCTGTTGTCATTGTTTTAATAAACCTACCTAAGATATTTTTCTTTTGATCTTTTGGGAATTCTACACTTCTCAAACTGTTCTTTCAACAATGTTTTCTTCGGTCTCAACAGAAATGTTAGATATGTTTTACTTATTCATTAAGTAGAGAGAAGATACCCAATTTGATAAAGAATAAAACAAATCATTTGAGGGTTTGAAGAATAACTGATGAAATTCTAGTCACATTGAAAAAGTAAAGAAATAGTAGTTAGAGTTTATGGTTGTAATATAATCCATATTTCCTCCGGGAGATACAGATTTGTAGGGGAAGTATACTCCCTTTTTCAATCTCTTGACTTCTTGGATGCAAGAAAATTTAATTCGGGAAATGAACGGGAATAAAAATTTTTACTTACGGTTAGAAATCCGAATCAATGGGCAATGTTTGTTTTAAATCTTGGTATCTATATTTACATATCTATGCTCTGTTGATCAAGTATTTCAATTGATTAAAAGCTTAATCAAGGTTGAAAGAGCAATTTTCAATTGGATTCTTATCAATAGATGTTATTCTGTGTATTCCATTTATAGGTGCATTTAATTAGAACTTACAAGGGGACGGCAAGACCTCGAAAACGGACTTCGGGTTGAAACTTGGCAGGTTTGTAGTACACCCCAAGGGTATCCTACCCTGAAAGTATTACGACGCACTAGCCAGTAGAACCCGAGAAAACGCCCCCTAAAGTTTCGCCCAATTAACTCATAACCATTATTATTTAAATTGCATTGTTGTAACAAGAGCCGAATTGCCCAGTCGGTAGCGTACTCTCCTCGCAACTGACCGACCTGGGTTTTGTCCTACCTTCGGAAATTTTTTTTTTTTTGCTATTCAAAAATTATTTTTAAAGTTTAAATAAAATATAACCTACAAATATAGTAAATTACCTTATATTTTTTATTAATCATTACAGTATTTTTTTTACTCCGGTTTGAATTAATATTTTACTTAAAAATGATGAATTAACGAATAACATATTAATTCATTATTTAACGTATTAAATATTGAATTTTGTTTTAAAATTAATGAATTAAATATCAAACAAATAACACGTTTTATGGTACAATTTTGGATAGTAATTTTACAAATATAACTTATTTACAATTATAAAAAAAATGTTTCTTATTTTACACACAAGATCCAGAATGATAATTATCATAAAAACATTCAAAACAAAAAGTAATTTGGCATCTTGCACAATTAATAAAACACGATTTTTTACATGAACAAGGATTTTTTAAAATCTCTGTAGAAAAACACACTTCATTGATATTCATAAAGACTTCTCTTTCATTAGACAGCTTGGAAGCATACCACGCATATTTGATCATTTTTTGGAAAATTTCGGATGATATATGATGATTTTCAGATGATGGGGAGTATTTGTATGTTTGCAAGAGGCAACAAACACATTTGGACCAAGAGTTCAAAAATCATTCTGGATCTTGTGTGTAAAATAAGAAACATTTTTTATAATTGTAAATAAGTTATATTTGTAAAATTAACTATCCAAAATTGTACCATAAAACGTGTTATTTGTTTGATATTTAATTCATTAATTTTAAAACAAAATTCAATATTTAATACGTTAAATAATGAATTAATATGTTATTTAATTCGTTAATTCATCATTTTTAAGTAAAACATTAATTCAAACGGGTGTAAAAAAATACTGTAATGATTAATAAAAAAATATAAGGTAATTTACTATATTTGTAGGTTATATTTTATTTAAACTTAAAAAATAATTTTTGAATAGCAAAAAAAAAATTAAATTTCCGAAGGTAGGACCGAACCCAGGTCGGTCAGTTGCGAGGAGAGTACGCTACCGACTGGGCAATTCGGCTCTTGTTACAACAATGCAATTTAAATAAAAATCCTTATGAGTTAATTGGGCGAAACTTTAGGGGGCGTTTTCTCGGGTTCTACTGGCTAGTGCGTCGTAATACTTTCAGGGTAGGATACCCTTGGGGTGTACTACAAACCTGCCAAGTTTCAACCCGAAGTCCGTTTTCGAGGTCTTGCCGTCCCCTTGTTAGTGCCTAACAGACCAATAAAGAACGTATTAAAAGATGCATTTACATCTAGTTAACTAAATGGTTTAATTTCATTTCATGCATAATATGCTTTTTTATTATGGGACCTTAAAGATTCGATTTACATTCCCTGGTTGATTATACTTAATAGGAAATACATTGCCTTACTAGTTTGAATCAGACAGGTTTCCTTAGATAGTCCTCATAGAATTTATCTACAATTATTATAAATAGATCTATAATTTATAAAATTATAACAAACGATATAAATATACAATTACATATAAATAGATATGTAATAGATAGAAGATATAAATAGATCTATTCTATCTTCTAGTTATCTACTCCTATCTATTCTCAACTATATAAAATCATGAATAAATACTATGTTTATATTAAAACAATTCTGAATTGTTTTTAATAATATAAAATTTCTATAAAAAGTTTAGCATTATTTTTAATTGGTTTTATGTATTTTCAATTGATTATAAGCTAAACCCTGAATAATTATAGTCTGAAACTTTTAAACTATAGTTTAAAAGTTTTAGACTACAATTTTTTAAAAATGAATAAAATTTAAAATTAGTTAACATTTTACAATCGAGTAGAAGTAGTACTTATAAGTATTACTTCTATTCAATTGTAAAATGTTAACTAACTTTAAATTCTATCCATTTTTAAAAAAAATTATTTGGTTCATAAAATCATGGTCCGCCAAAGTGATTTTTCTCTAAATGTATGCATAAAAACTATAATGTAAACTTTTATCGATACTAATTAGCCTTTATGAGTAATGAATCGCAAGATAAAAATTTTACCCATCACTTATTTTTTCCATACCTCTGAACTCAATCATCTAAATTTGAAATGCTAAAATAGGAAAAAGCTAATAATAAACAGCTACTGAACAACTATGTTAAACGATATTATTATCCCCCATGAATTTAATTCTTGAAGTATTCAAATAAGTGAGATTTAATTATATGTACTTAATGCCTCAGTTAATGCAGGTAAATAACTTTCAAGTAAATGGTATAATAAATACATCATAAGATTAAATCGCATTTAAATTTTGTTATTCGAGTATGTTTCAGATAATATTCCTCAAGATTGGGTTGTTAAAAGAATATTCCTAAACATAAGTAAAGAAATATGCCTTGAGGTATTTTTGTCAAGTAGCACCATTTTAAACTAACTCCGCTTCTTTAATTGGGAGAAAAACGTTTTTTGGAAAGGAAACTGATATAAAAAGAATTAGTACACCGTGGATGATAAGTGATAATTTTAGTTACCGTCGACGCCTAATCAAGATAAGAGTTCGTAATTCCCGCAATCTGTCAGCTTTTGAATACCATCTCCGTCCTTATCTTGTAAAATGGGACTTAATGTGGAGATGAACGGATAAGATTTTTCAATCACTCTAAAGAGGAAGTTTTTGCGCATTGGATAGAATCGCACAGAGATTCCTTTTTCATTCGCTGTGTCAAAGTCTGTCTCGGTGGTCTTTTATTACGTCGAGTATTTCTGCAGCAAATCAACGCGTTTCCGCCGGGGCTACAGCTGCAATCACAAAATGTGGGCGCGTTTTTTAGATGACATAATGGGCCTTTTCAAGCAGTTTCGTATCGGCTCTTTGTTCGAACTAATCCACCGCCCAATGGCCAAAATCAATGATTGCTTCTTGTGAGAAAAAAAGCGCTGAGGAATCTGAATGTGAAACATTTTAACCCCGCAGATCAATTAAAATTATTTTGGCTGGAAGGGCCCTCGAACCAGAGAGGTTTTCGAATTCTTGGCAGCTGTTAAAAAGTAGCAACTATTTTAATTTTTCAGAACAGGGCAGAGTTTAGTTTCCCCCTGCGGGAGAGATGTTTGTTCGCTGTTCCACTTGGCGATTTTAGGTTGGAGCTCTTAACGGAACTACTGGGATACGTTTAAGAGGGTAATAGAACGCTTTTTTGGTGAAATAGAATCACTTTTGAGTTCTCAGAGAAGTACTTTTATAAGTGCTTTGTAAACTTTCACATGGGAATTATAGATGATAAATGCTTGAAATTGCTACTGGTTCTATTTTTAGTAAACTCATCTTTTAGAATGTATTAGAAAGTAAATTTCTAAAAGTAGCAAAAGTGGGAAAAACCATAAATTTTTTGAAATATTTTTAACATTCCTTTTATAAGAAATTCAAAATGTAACTTGTCATAAAGGTTTTTTTTTTACTTCAATGCAGAAAACACTAAGTTTTAAAGAGGGTTATGTGCCAAAATTTAAACTCAAAATCCAAAATCTATTTCTTAAACTATAATCTTAGCGTAAAAAGTAAAAATGGATATATGTTTGAAATAAAAACTCTATAAATTAAGGTTAAGTCACCAGTAGGTGACACTTTTAGGGGTTCTTTTTGCATATTTGTTCACATGGCTCATACCATGAAGGTTAGGCTGAGTTCACTTTGTGGAAAATATTTGATGTGCAACTGCTCTAGAAACTCTTTCTCTGCAATAATATAAATAGCAATGTCTTTTTTTTTAAATTATGTAAAAATTAAACTTTTTATCTGAAATATTGAATACAACGTAATGTTTTCATTTATAAAAAAAAATATGTACTACTACAACTAAACCATGAAGTCCAAAGATAAATATTTATTTACTTAAAAAAAAGCCTTTATCCTCAAACTCTACAAATACCTGATAATATTTTTCTTGAATCATTTTAATCTTGGGTTCATATTGCATCTTACTCAGGAAGACATTTTGATTTCTTTAACAGTTAATATTACAAAATAGAAGAAATATTAAAAACTCTGTTGGGTAATTTTAAACCTTTTAAACAAAAATTAACATAAAAAATCAATGTGATTAGATTAAATTTTAAAAAAATTAAATGGTTGATTTTGCTTACTATCACTTATATTTAGTAACCTAAATCTTTATCATTTAAATTCCTTCAAGGTAAAGTGACTAATAATGCAAAAAACGTTCGTTCTTGCATAAATAAGAAATTTTCGTGCTTGAGTGATTCCCCATTCAAAGCTTTAACAATGAAATAGCGCGAGTGGTCTTTTTCTGTTTTGTTGACATTTACAAGTTCATTTTGTTGCAATTGTAGCTCTTTTTAAAAAGTGTTCCAAGAAGATTATTAACTGTGAGTTAGAATATAAATGTTAACCCTTATATCTAAAATAACAGGGTTTTATAAGACTAGAATGTTATGCAGTTAAATATACTTTAAGAAATATTTTAATTACATAAATTATACAGAGGAATCATTACAGATATATTTAAGTATTAATACACTAACAATCTCAACTTCTAAAACATCTCTATAAAACTTTAATGTATGCGAAGAATTATGTTCTGTTAAGAATCGGTAACAATCCTAATACTTATATGTAACCACTATAATATTAAACTGAAATATGAATTTGAGAAAAAAAAAACCCTTTAAATCCTAAACTAAATCTACAGCTTAGGAAAGTCATCTGTATGTTTGAATATTGGATATAAATGAATAGTAGAAGGTAAATTCTCTCTCAATCTCTTTACATACATTTTTCAGAAATATCGCTACAAAATTAAATCAATTCGAATAAAACTGAATACCAAAGTATTCAGTAAATCCCTTTCTATTACTTTAGAAAAACTTTAGGCTTAAACACTGTATTATAACAATACAGGGAAATTTTACAAAAGGTTCACTATAGAATAAATTTGATTACATTTTTGTCTACATCCTCTTATACAACATTTACAAGGTGGTAGTTTTAAAGTTTTTGTACTTAACAATGTGGATTTGTAGTTTTTAAACCATACTTTACAACTCTTATTTATCTTAAAAATACATCCAAAACATAAAATATTTCTTTATCTAATGATCTCAGTTACTTTTCACACAACAGCAATACGAACAAATTCAACTACTCTTTATCCCCAAGAAAAAAAATGATAGAACACACACACAGAAGTCGCAAAAGCCGATGCTCGAATTTCCTAGCCAACCTACTTTTGAATAATAGATGCGACAGATCAGAACTAAACAATGTCTGATTTGGAATTGCACATAAGGATAACCTTAAACTCGTGGATAAAAACGAGAACAAAGAGGAGGCTTAGGAAAAGTACAAATATTCAGTACTCGGGTCGTGGCTGATTAGCATGGGAAGTATGCCTAAGCAACGCAAGGGAGTATATTCGGTTCCAGATGAATTTCAACCTCTATTCTTTATCTAGAATATATAGCGAAGTATTTTATTAAACTGATTGGCATATACGCGCAAACGTCTTGGTGATCAATACACGTATACTGAAGTATGTACAGTGGAAGCTCTTATAACGTAATTAATCCGTACCGAGTTTTTTGTCGTTATAAGAGCAAACTTCGAGTGATACACTCGAGTGTAGAATATCACTCGTTTAAAAGTAATAAACTCGTTAAACTAAACTATCAATTTTGATGCTTTTCGGGAAGGTGGACTCGATTCCCTCAAAGATATATTTTTAGTAGATTAGTTTAGCATAAAGTTTGGAGAAAATCTAAACCTGAAAACGATCACCAACCCTCAATCGTCAAAGGCAAAGGGATGGATTATGGAAATTGCAGTTACCCGTAATACGTTTTTTTAATCAACTAACTGAAACCCTTGGTTGTATATTTTACCATTATATCCAAACAGTAGGATACTAGATCGTTGGGATTTAGAACACAGTTCGAATCGCCAAATTGCTTTTTCCTCATTTTAAGCAATTATTTATTATTTTACGAATTCTTGATACTTTCAATTTAATGTTATATTACCTTATTTTTTTGCTATGAAATTTAAGATCAATATTTTACAAAGCATAAATATTTGTGTTTGCTATTAAATTTATATTTTGATATTAGTTTATTGCGTAGTTTATAGCTTCCTTAAAATGTTCGGATGCTTACATAAAACTAAAACGCTAATAAATTTAAAGTCTCAAATCAACAAAGGCATTGGTAGCGCAAGGTTTCGTTTTGGGATTGTAGCCGGTTACCCCGGGCGAAAGCAAGCGAGAAGAAGATGCGATGGTTACTTGGTGCTGTTTGTCATACTCTGATATTCGTTAATTGGCTAATTCATGTGTGACGCAAACAAACCGATCCATAAAAGTATTCGATAAGCTGAATCGATTCGCAGATTAGTCTTTATAAGAGCACAAAAGTGCTCTTATAGAGACTAATTTTTGGGTCTTTATAAGAGAGGGTTTTTATAAGAGCAGGTCGTTATAAGAGCTTCCACTGTACTCCTAAAATGAAAAGTCTGTATATCTAGCCAAACAAGATTTTGTTTTATTTCAATTTAATTTGGTTGCTGTCAAATTTTTCATTTATAATTTTATCTTCTGTGGATCTAGTGATTTTATAAGAGAGCTAAAATAGTTTTTTAAACTTATTTCGTTTAAGTCTTTTCAGTGAAATTTAGGGATGTTGTGAATTAAATTTCATTCTTTTGAGTAACTTTGATTTGCTATAAATTTTTACTTGAAGTTCGCTATAAATAGTCAGTCATTTTTCTCAATTGAAATCTCTCAATACCTTCTAAAATATGAGAAGGTATGCTGTTTGATACATAACTTTGATTTGAATACAAGTTAGTATATAAACATTTCTAATAACTTCTTTCATTAGTTATAACACAATAAAGAAAATTTCGATTTTAGTTATCAAGCTACTAAAATTTGAATTGCATGAAGTAAATTTGTATGGAAAGATTCGTGCTTGAATACAAAAGTTTCTCAATGCATCACACTCAGCCTAAAGGAGAAAAACTCCTTCAATTATTCTAGTCCCTAATTTCATTCTATGTTTTCCAAATTTTCAAAATAGTCTAGTCTTTCAATGTCTAAAAATTCGAATCTGTTTTTAAAATAATATAAACCTGCACAAGCAGATCGAATCTTTTCCATTCATTCCTACTGCCAGAAGTTTGAAAGACTACAAATAACACATATAGAAAATTTTTCGTTTAGAAATACCCAAAGCACTACACGGTGGAAATACCCTTTAGTAAAACTTATCAAAAATTTAAAAGAGATCTGGAATAGTTGCCATCTGAGCCCGATAAATCTTTATGAGAAGTCATTCTTAAATGCAGACGAAAAATGAATACCCTAACCCCTAGAATGTATTTGACTGACACCTCTTCCCCTGCTAGAGTTAAGAAAATTTTTTCTTTCTCATTACGATTCGGATCTGGGTTATTTAATCAAAATAGCAGTGGTATTCGATTGACGTCAGATGTTTTTTCAGCCACTGCGCATGCGTAATCTGTGCAACGAATTTCGAAGAAAGATTTCGGGAAACTTATGAAGCCCTTTTATTGGAAGAATGAGATGATGGATTGAAATTGGAGACAGGAAGAGAGTCCATTCATATTCCTTCCAGATGGTGATTTGTTTCTCCACGTTCTTTTTCGAACTGCATCGATTTCCCGATTCCGGATGGTTTTTTCCCCTTCCTTCGACGCTTTCCAAGCAGAAAGAAATCGCATGTTCTTTTGTTTGGAGGGTGACTCTTTAAAACAGATTTTCGTTGTAAATTGTTGATTTTGTTTAAAGGAGTTGCTCAAACTCTTCTTCTCCTATTTAACGCTGTGCGCTTCTGTTGAATACATTTTTAGTTCAGTTTGTCCCAGTTAGTTTAAGAAATACAATGCGAGTTTTCTGTTTACTTTTTGAAAGTAAACGTTTTTATTGTTTCTTTCTGAAAAGTAGCAAAAAAACGAAACGCAAGAGGAAATAAATGACACATAAAGGAGAATGTTTTTCTTGTTCTTTTTCTCGTCACCAAAGTTGCATTCTTTTCAAGAGCATTGCCTAATACTAATTATGGGTCTTGACGAAAATTCCTATACATATTCCAACAGTTTTTTCTAATTTGTTATGAAAAATATGTTTGGATTCTGAAGTTTTTTGAATAACAATAAAAACATATTAAATTTCATCAGTTCCCGATGTTTGAAAACAATTTTAAAATTGAGTCAAGGGTTACTTACTGATGCTTAATTAGCTTTTACTATAGTACCTACTCTTTAATAGAGGAAACGTATTAGTTTATCTCAAAAGTAAAGTAATTCGGTTATTCCATTTTTCTGTATTTAGTTTTATTCAGTTTACTAAATAGTAGTAGGTTAATGAACTATCGAACTTCGTTGATAATTTTTCATATTAGGTAGTACGTTTGTGCAATTTCTCGTGTATTGCCTTCCGTGTCACTTTCACTAAACAACATTAAGATTAAAATTTTTACTCTTTGAATTATACCGTATGAACATACGGTATAATTCAAAGTACTTTAAATATACCGTATGGAGTTTTTAATTGTATTTTCATGAAAAGTGTTCTCCCAACAGAGTTTTCTGTTAAAATTCATTCTCAAAAGCAATAGCTGGAATCTCTTCTCCCATGTAATCACAGTTATTAGTTGTCATAAGTGATAAAACATCTCAATTTTTAAACTTTCATTCAATGTCGATATTTTTTCCCCTTTTGAAATTTTTTTTATCATTACAGGGGGATCGTTCCATGAAATTGATAAGCGAGATGCCAAAGACCACCATGCATGGAACTATGAAGATAAAACAGGTAACATTTACTATGCATTTCTTGTTTGTATAATTTTTATTATCAGAGAAATTTTGTCTTTAAAATCTATACTATTTTTAGATCCTTAAGTACTTTTGAAGTTTTTCGAAGATTAACGTATGAAAATCTTGACACGCACACACAGCTTTAATACATTCTAGAAATTCAAATTATCTTATTTTATCACTGGACACACATTAACATTTCTACTGCTCTTTTAATTTTGTGAAAAATGATTGCGTCGAAAAGTTAAACCTGGTTTGACTTGGCAATTCCTTAGATCGCAAATGAAATGAAGTTTTACTAAATATCAAACAAATTTCTAATTAGTCCTATAAATAAACCATTCCTTTTTTAATATAATTTTTCTATAGATTGTTCCTTTTTTTTAACTTTTAAGAACAGATATTTATTACAATTGAGATTGTATTCTTTCTAGATATTTCAATAAAAGAAATGATAGCGAAGCGTTTAAAATATTTATAAACATTAAATCTAATAAAATATTGTAGTTTCGTGGCCAATTAAAACCTAAAATTTTAACCACATTCTTTTAAGGAAAATCTTCTGATGTTTAAAAAAAATTTAGCGCCTCTGAACCTAAATTAGTCTTCTTTCCTCGATTTCTTGCTGGTGGAGAACTCTTTCTAAATGGTATTGAAGAGAAGTTTAATTCACTTTATTAAAAACTACGATCAAATCCGTGTGGTTTTTGCAGGACCAAAACACTGGCCAGAAATGTACAAGAAGTGCGGCGGATCGCGGCAATCTCCAATCGACATCGTAACAAGCGAAGTGGACTTAAATGACGAACTGGACGCCTTCGAGTTTGACAACTATGACGATGACTTGGAAGACGCCATGATCGAAAACAACGGACACACTAGTAAGATTTTCTGGACTTTTCAAATAACGTATTTATTTTGATGCAATAGATTTTTTTTTTATCTTAAGATATTTTTATATATTTTTTAATTTTTATAAAAATGTTATGTTTTAGAATTTTTAATTAAAATTGTTGAAAAATTTTACTCATCCCATTTAAAAGAATTGGCTTTTTAAACTATAAGTTAAAACCTTTTGAAAACGGAAAGTTTTGAATACCTTATAAATGACTTTGTCGCTTCCAAATATATCAAATAATAACTTGGGTCTTCTTCCATTGAACTGTTTAGAATTTCCAGGATTATCACAAATGGGCCTATATTAATATTGATTGGAAACAGAATTTGCCTGTCGTATATCTTTTGTGATAAGTTTGAAGAAGACAATAGCCATCAGCTCTTGAAATTACGTCGTTAACGGTTTTACTAAAAGTTTAGGAATTATAAATTGAAATAGTAAGTAGTCATATAATTAGATTAAAAGGAAAAGTCACTTTCCAGCTTAGTTATACTGTAAATGTGAGAAGAAAATTCTCAATAAATATATCAGAATTTTTCTATCTTAAATCCGGTTTTGTTGAGCAATGTTAAAGAAAAATCTTAATTCAAGACCATTTCAATGTCATAACTAGTAGGTAATTTTTCCCTATTGTAAATTAGTCTTGCCCTTGAGACAAGTCATTTTAAAAAATTGAGCGAATTATAAAAACTCGCTGAAATTGCGTAGACCAAAATTATCAAATTCTCAATGGAAAAAGTTTTCATTTTCGTCGACAACAATTAAAACTAACAGACTTTCATTGTAAATACCTCTATAACAAAATATAAAAAAGAAGTGAAGAATTTTATTTGAATTAATCTTTATGCAACATTGAGTAGTTTCTTCTTTAAGACAAACATGTGTTTATTATCTTCATAAAATCTTTACTTTCATTTCTTTTTCCCCCTATTAAGATGACTTCCATTGAATTCTTGAGATTCTTAATTGTGTTTGAAGAATGAGTGCAAACAAAGTACGGGTTTGGATATTTTTAAAGCAAAATTTTGTACTGGAATACAATACACTAGGTTATGAAATTTTTAAGGCATTTTAGAAATTTTTCAAAGTTATGCAAGTAAAACCAACATCAGCTAATGATACTGTAGCCCCTTTGAAAGTATTTTGACAACCTTAATTATGAAACCTTTTTCTGTTCCCCCAACTCATCAACTAATTCTAACTTATGGTAATAAATTTTAAATAGCATTAGCAGAGAAGTCGAACCCTAATGATTTTGACGCAATTTCTTAACCTTGGAATAAAAATGTAAACAGGAAACTAGAGTATACAGTTGACATTTTTAAGCATAAAAGTTAACTGCTTTGCATAACATACTCGTACTTCATCCATTTTCTATTACCGATTAGAAATAGTCCTTGAAGAAAAGAGGAACACGATAAAATTTTCCTATGCAGGGTGAGAGCTGAATAGATAATTGGAACAAACAGCTTGTGTACAGTGTACACAGGAAGTATAAGTGCAAAGTGTGTTTTATTCATAAATTGATTTAAATTTGCAAAAATTCAGGTGAGAATTTTTTAACCTAGTCCAACGTTTTCAAAGTAGCTTCCGAGTGCACTGGTGTGCTAAATTGGAAATAACTAACATATTCCTATATAAATAGGATATATTCATTTAAAAGTAAAGTTGACTTTCACATTCCTAAAATTGTTTCCTAAATAAAATAATAATATAATATATAAAAATAATTCCTAAATTTGTTAGTTTCCTGTTCAAAAAAAATCTTAAAATATTTTAAACATTTATTCTCTTTTTAAAAGAAATATTTTAAGGGTTGGTTTAACTTTCCTAAAGCAATTTGAATAAACGCGATTCCTAAATTTCCGGTGAAAAGCGTTAACATGGAATCTGAAAATAGCAGTGGGCGCCTAATGGAAATAGCCTTTAAAATGTACCATTTCCATATACAAAAGAAAAAATTGTGAAACTTTAAATGTTTAAAATGTTGTTGTTTTATAAAATTTGCGCAGGGGTTCGATGATTTGAAAAGATTGGGAAACGTAGATACTTTTATATTGATTTGTCCTTTTCTCCCTCATCAGTCCAGATCAAGCCCGGCCCCAAGGACGCCCCTCGCATCATTGACGAAGGAGGGATGGACGACAAGTACCAGTTCCTCCAGCTGCACTTCCACTGGGGCTCGGACAACAAGAAGGGCTCCGAGCACCTTATCGACGGAGAGCGATTCCCCATGGAGGTGAGGATGCCACTCTTTTACTGGAACGGTCGATGCTAGTTAACGAAGTTGTGGAGGAATAAAAGGATATATAATAGTTTCCGGGTATGGAATAAACTGGATAGGCTACGGGTGATGATAGCAGAGGTGGGTCATTCCATGAAAAGTTCATTGATAAATTTTTAGTTGAAAATGAATGCTTCTATTTAACAAAAGGATTAAAAAAAATTCCATTCTATAAAAATAAGAAATTAAATTTTTGATAATCGTTAAGTTAAGTCATAATAAGTATAATTTTACGTGTTCTAAAGAAAAAGGTATCTTCCATCATTACATTATATCAAAACGTTAGTGGAAGATCTGTTAGCAATAAAATTATAGATTTTGAAATTAGCTTCTAGTGCTTTTGTTGCGAAAATGCGAAGTTTTATTTGCTAAACCAAATGTTGAATGCTACATTTCAATACGAGTTGACTTGCAAAAGAGATTTTTATTTGCTCGCTATCGCTCCCCAACCCCTACGTAATTATTTTCTGTTAAAGAGAATTTCCATTCAATAAGTAGTTTTTTTTTATCTTAAAAATGTAAAAAATATACCCCTATTCATAAAATGTGCCGTTTTTAAATAAGAGGATACAGCAGCGGCTCTCTAAGGGCATCTCGACTAAACTAATTTTATCTTCCACGAAAGCGCTTCGAGGCTCAGGCACTTATGTGTACCTAAATGATTGGGATGGTGAACCATCATGGTGAACGGGAAAGAATATTTGATGAGTTATCATTCTGATGAATTCATTCTTCCTAACTTGTGAAAGGCACCTGTAAATGTGTGTTAAAATCTACTTCAAGAAGTCACTATATTTTTATCTTGAAAAAATTGGTTATCTTTGGAAATTGGTTAAAACCTTCATCATAAACATCATCTTAACAGGACAAAATAAATTTCTGCTGTAAAAAAGACTGAACACCAACTCAAAAAATTTTGTTTTGTTTTTTTCTTTGTAACCTTCCTCATCAAAAGTTTCATACAGAACACCCCACATATAACCTTTGTTATTATTAATGGCAGGTAACAACCATAAAAACCATCGCAGACTACCAGAAAACTATCGATACAACGCAACCCTGAGAAATAAAGGGGCAATCTAATAGCGCCATACCCATTCCTCTTGGCCTCCCGTAACGGCAGCAGAGAGGGCCCGCTCAAATTGGCAAACTCCCATTTCTCTGGGTTTATTGCAAAGGGGGGGGGGAGCAAGGGTTATATCGAGAATCACAATGGGGTACACTACTTGGATCAGCGATTCCTGTCCGAAAAAGTTTCTCGGTTGCAACTGTAGTTATTCTCTCCTTGTCCCGAATGTCTGGATGTTATTTGAGGGATAGCGTGTATTTCATATTCATGACGTTGAATAAGATTAGTTGAGATTTGAGATGAGTTGTCTCGATTCATGAGAAGGTTGAAAAAGATCACTAAAAGTTAGAGAAGGGCGGAAAGGGATTAATTGGGGGATCAGTTTTTATGTGTTTGTTGTTTTCATATTAAAGTAAAATAAAATTATATACATGGTAGTAATATACAACAAATATGCTAATTATTGAAAGGGTAATTGCTATATTTCAAGTGTTTGTTCTCGAAAGACAGTTTTTCAGCATGAAACAACTACGATATATTCATATTATTACCTATTAAGGATGTTATTCTTTAACGTTATGTATTTATGCAATTTAAGATTTATTGAGTTATGAAAATAAAAAAACAGAAATTATAAAGACGAAAAATTTAATCCTAAATATCATAATCCTTAGACGAATACAATAATTTTTAAATTTGCAACTAGTTTAAATTTAATTGAAGTATATAGAAATAGATTAATTTTAAAATCTTGTAATCTTGATCTTCAACTACAGCTAAATTATCAAAATTTAATGAATATGTACTGCAACACATAATGCGCTACATCGTAAAAAAATCAATAGCTTCAGCTTCAAATTTTAAATATTTTTCTTTTCGAGATCGGAATTACTATGAATGAACTCTGCTCTGAAAAAGCATTATATGGTTTCGCAAGTACGGACTGACGTTTTTATTCCTTTCAGATGCACTTGGTCCACATGAACACTAACTACAAAACGATGGAGAAAGCTTCCAAGAAAGAAGATGGCCTTGCTGTCTTGGGTGTTCTTTTCAAGGTAATTTCTAGAGTTTATACTTCAATAAATAAAAAAGAAATGACATTTTCAAATAAATTTGCATAACAGTTATTACTATGTATATTACTGTAAACTAATACAATGTACTAGTATTAAAAATAGTGTTAAAATCAAGGGAGTTGAGATCATAAAAGTTTTATCTTAAAACGAAGATGTTTTTTTAATTTAATTTACCACCATAACTCCTCAGCAGATAAAGTAGTTATACAAAGAACAAGTGAAGTGATTTTTTTTCCAAATAGTTATGTTTGACAAGACCTATATGATGCGCTTTAGAATCTCATTCGAACTTTGGTTTCCAGTTGGACAGTGAAGACAATCCCGATCTGGAGCCCATCATAGACAAGCTGGATGACGTCCGCAAAGAGGGAAGCAAGGCTGAGATGGACGACTTCGATCTGGAGTCCCTTTTGCCCGACGATAAGATGCCCTACTACAGGTACAAGGGCTCTCTCACCACCCCACCTTGCAGCGAGATCGTCACGTGGACCATCTTCAAGGAGAAAGTTCCCATTAGCGAGAAACAGGTAAATTCTTCTTAAGATGTTCCCATCAAGCATAAGTTGAATTTTAGATTGGCTTGGTGTCTACGGTAACTCTATCTGTTAGTTTTGTGAAAAGGGAGAAAATAAAAAATATGGGCTCAGACAGCACACCTACTTAATATAGCTAAATTATTTTCCAGTTTTGGAAGAAAAAGCTTGCTAAATTAATCTTGTATTAGTTCTAAACTTGCAAAATTATTTTAATCGTAATTTTTTAAGCTGTTCTACACAGACTTTAAACCAAGGTTTCTCTGGAATGAATATAACTTTCATAAACAAATTTAAGACGGATTTTAATAACCAAACTGTAAATGGAGGAACCGAGGAATAGTGTTTATCTTATGTTACTACCTCGACACAAGTAGAGTAGTCAAATATTAAAGATGGAGAGGAGGAGAGGGATAGAAATCCCGGATTTGGAAGTGCTACCACGAAAATTGAAAAAGATTTTCAAGTATCGCAGATCAGAACAATAATCGTATCTGACCCCTATTATCACAGAGTCAAGAAGAGACGTGTGAGTTAACTATATGAAGTGTTCCGGCGAAGATAAGGAAACAAGGCTCTTCTTCATTTCACTATCATACACAACTTTCACTCTAAAATTGTTCCAACCAATTCTCGAACGTAAAGCTTGTGAATTTTTGAGTAGAATCGAAGAACATTTCAAAAACGTTTATTACCCTCGAGTTAATTACGCATCATGAGAACCGTTGGTATAAAGACTCCCTTGTGTATAATCCAACTACGGAAGTAACGTGCAACAATTAGATTTAAAATTCATAAGTAAAATGCTTTGAACCATGATGTTTTGTTTGTTCCCACATTTGCAGTATAAATAAACTACTTAATTTAAACCTTCATATTCTGCTAGTTTTACTAACACAGTTTCGAAAAATGGAACAACTATTAGTCTCCAGGGAAATCAGAGCCAAACAATACGGGCTTTCGTGGCAAAAGATCATGAATGAACACAGAAAAACATGGATAATGCTATTGGAACATGTGATAGTTTACACTTGCATTACACGTTTTCTCATCATTACTTCTTAAACTGGACTTTCTATCATTTAGATGGAAAGTCAAGTTTTATGTTGTATTTGAGATCGGTATGTTATGTTACCCATTTTACATACTACAGTAGAACCTCATTAATACGACCCCTTCGATATAACGAACAGTAATTAAAGTATCTATTGTTTTATCACAGTAATTATTTCATTTTTAATGATTATGTAATGTCTTTTCATTAAAACGACAGTATATTTTTGGTACCAGAAGGGATCACTTTAAAGAGGTTCTATTGCAGTATAAATGGGATAGAAAAAACGAATTTGTAGCATATGTATGCGCACAATTTGAACCTGTTTCTGTCATTAAAATACAAAAGAGTTGGTGAAAGCCAAGAGATACAAGTGACAATCAGAAAAAGAAGCTTACTATGAGTGGAGGATAAAATTGCAAATAGTACTTAAAATGTAATTTAACAAACTTTAGGGAGGTTTGATATTCAGTTCTTTGATTAATCCCTTCGCACTAGCAGAATTTGCAAATGCACCTCGTATACTAAAGTTATCCCACATTATGAATGCTTTAAAGTTAAACCCACTCGAAATCTTAAGTAACATAAAATGAGATGGTTGTCAAAAAAGGATTCCACATCATTTACCTCAACTTCTCTCCCCTTTCCAGCTGCAACAGTTCCGAAACGTCAAGGAGGAGGACGAGGGAGAACCGGAAGAGTCCCTGGTGGACAACTTCCGCCCCCCTCAGGAGCTGCACAGTCGGGTCGTCGAGGTGTCCGGCAACTCGGCTGGACTGGCCGTCCCCTCGATCCTGGTCATGATCTTCAGCGTCCTGATGGTCAGGGGAGGCCTCCGCCCTCTCTGAACGAGACTCTCTTTACCTCTCTCTCTCAACTCGATCACTGTCATCGGCGGGCGGCAGACCTCGGACTAGGAGCTCTTGCTACCAAGTTGAATTCGGGATGTCTCTGCATTCATCGTAACGAATCATTGCGGATCTAAGCCGTTACATTGCTAGTTAAAATTACTCTTTTTTAAAATTAAAAAAGTGGGGTTGAGGTTATATAATTTACTATTATATTTGAGTGAACTGGACAATATGTGGCATTGAGGGAATGTTCAGCCAGAACACTTATTGACGAGATTAGAGCCCCTCTGAAGACCAGGAACCATGGTTTGATCAGACTTTACGAACTAGGAAGTAAAATCTTGCCTACCAAGAAAATTCATGTCATCAATTAAATCCCAATCCCGCCAAATTAATTGTGATTAGAAAAGTCTTTATAATGGCTAATACTGGCATGCAAAAATGAATATGGAATTGTACGTTTCAGGATAAATTTCTTCCTTGCTCTTACTACATGCTTTTGGTGAGAATGTCAAGGCATCCGTTTCATGTAAAATACATCTGCGACTTCTTAACATTAAATCAATGAATCTGCATATCAAGGAATAGTTTTTGATCTCCCTAACTTGTTTCAAGGGGTTCGGTACGAGTTCTGCTGCCTTAGTTTGTTTCAGAGGCCAACTTTTTTTTGAATAATGATAGAACATAATATGAAGGCTTAAGTTTCCTGGATAAAATGTGCAATAATGAAATAAGGGGGACTGGTTTGGATTGCCATAAGTGGTTTAGTTTTTTTTATTTGGTGGTTAGTGTTAGAGCTTGGTTGTTTCATAACAGTTAATACTCTTTAGTGATGATAAGAATGGGTGTTTTATAAGTGCTTTGGGAAATATTTTTGACATTATGAAGAAAAATATTTTTAAGAACGAATATTAAAGTAGTGAATGGCTTTGTGTAATCTGTTAAATCAAATACTTCATTTAATTCTTCAGAACTTTTAAGTAGTATCACAAAAATTCTACAAAATTTTCTAAATTAAGGAATTAGTCAAGCAATCAAAGATTTGTCCTATGGCATCTACATAATCCATTTACAACTTAAAAACGAATGTCTAATTTTATAAATTGCAAAGTATTAATTCAGCTTCCAATATTTCCAAATATACGAGTAGTTTGTATTTTTATTACTCACCAGGGAATTCAAAGGCCAAATTGTTATGGTTTTGAGATTCAAGAAACAAAAGAAAACCCAGAGCATTATATTTATAACACAGGTCTTTGGTACAAATACACGTCATTTTATTAATAGTTGTCCTACTTAAAAACTGCCAATGGAAATAAAGGGTCTTAATGTCTTTATATGAAAGGTGCTTTCCAAACTGTGTGATGATCTGCTAAAAAATATGTTATTGTGTTGTTATTTTTGTATCATATGTATAGTAACAAATGTGTACAGCTAACTAAATATGTTGAACATGCCTCACACCACATGGAAATTCTATCTAATGAATGAATTCATTGCATCATTGTTTAACATCAAAGAAGGAAATGTTTGTAATCAGTTCTATTTGTAAAGAAATAGCATCTGGTTTTGATTAATAAAAGTTTCCTTCTGTACATTTTACTTACTTCATCAAAATACTAATAATATCTATAACTATCACAATAATGTGTAAACTGTAAAACCTTGACCATCCCAGCTAATCATCTGCTGACAATTATCTTTGTTTCGATATAAATTCTTAAGGTCTGAGTGGCAAAGGTTAGTTACATGTTACTGTGTATACAGACATGGCTTTGAGCTACCTATAGTTAATTCTAAGAGAAATTATAAGTAGTAGGTATTATTAACAACATGAATAAATCAGAGTTATACTTGTGAATTTAAAACGAAGATTATACATATAGTCTTGCTGAATATTGTATTATGACTGCTCATCCCCTGCTATGCTCTAGTTTTTCCACACTTTCCCTTATAAGGTGAAAACATAATATTCTATTATTTCTCATCATTAAAAATGAGCAGATGCATAAAAACAAACAATTTTTATTGCTTGATATACAGACCAATGAATACTCATGCTTAAGTGAAATTATAGTAAGGAAAGAAATATTTTACAAAATTGCAATAGTCATTAGAGAATTAAGAGCTTCAATATAGATTCCAAATATTTAATTTTAGTTGCATTTATAAAAAATAAACCAAGAACATGAGAAGTGAAAAAACATGCAACTGAAGTTACTGATTCCAATGCTAATAAATCAAACTATTGGCATCTAATCTAATAAAGTTTGGTTATTTTATTCCCATATATTATTTCTGATCTCCCTAATTTGCACCAATAACTAGAATTTCACTCTAGAAAGATCAGAAAATAAACATGTTATGGGTTAAATATAACATACTAAAGCAAGCAGTTTCTTAAAAGCTTTTTACGGCTGTATTCAGCACATACTTAACCTAAGGTTAACCTGGAATCAAGCTTTTTTGACAACTTCGATTGGCTTAAACTTGTTCCTCTTTTTGAACTACCACTTAGAAGTTTTGATTCCAGGTTAACCTTAGGTTAGGTTAGTGGTGAATACGGTCGTCTGGTAGTTGAAAGAAAACATTTTAATCCAATCAGAGTTGCCGAAAAGCTTGATGCCAGGTAAACCTTGGTTCAGGTTACTAGTGAATACAGCAGTTGGGAGTAAAAAATATTAGTAGATATTCTTAAAAGGTGTCTTGAGTGAGTACAGAAGTATGTGTTTTTATCTAAATTACATGTACTTTAATGATATTTCGTTTAATAGAGAACAAACAACATTTGAATAGATTTACCTAAAATTAGACAACAAAGTCTAATCAACTATTATGTACAAAGTCTCTTTACAGATACAGCTCAAAGTCCACTCTTTTAGAACTGTAAAACTTGGCATCTTGTTTTCCGACTTGACGAATAAACACACCATTTTCAAAGTATTTTTCATCCACCCAATTCTGCATTTGTGATGAAGGATAAGGTCCATAAACTTTTGCATCATCAGTTGCTTCCCATTTGAATTCCCACATCACTTCTGAATCAGGATCAATCTGTGCTTCTGTGTAAGAATCAAAGAAAAAGTCAGATTAAAAAACTAATCAAAAGAAAATTTTCAAGTAAACAAAACTTTTTAAACATAATTTGGTTCAATTCCGTTAGAGTCCCCGCTAAATATTGCCCGGTTCTTTTAGACAACAAAAAGTAAAAATATTCATAAATAATTTCAAACTCCTGAATTAAAATGTTTAATTATATCAATAACTATTCAGTTTATTTATAAAGTCAGAACAGTTTGTTGATATTTGCATATGTTTAGTGATAAGGATATTGGCGATATTTAGCGGAATTGTACCCATAATTTCATAAAATCTCCACAGATTTCATATGTTAGTTTCATATGCAGTTGAAAGGGAAAATCTAGGATAACTTATAAACCAAAATAACTAATTTAAAGGGCAATCTAATCTTTTAGAATCTGTCAAACGAAAAATAATCCATAAAGAACTATATATGGGTTATTCTCTAAAAATGTGAAAAGTTTGCTCTCTGCAGTTTAAAATTACATTAAATGCCATAAATTCCTTTTCCTTTCTAAAGAATTGGATGCACTGATATTCAAATTCTAAAAAGCTGAATTTAAGCTCAACACATGTAATTATTAATACAAGAAAATATTATGTTACAGCCCCTATGGGAGGGCAAGGAAAAGTTAATGTACTTCTGGTGAAAAGGAGTGAAAAAGGTTTATAAACACTAGTGTAAATGTTCTTTGCTATAATACTAGACTGCAACGTTTCTTGACCCTGGAGAAACAAAACAAAGAAAGTAGTTCCCAGCACGGTGTCTGAATTTTAAGTGAAATTAAGAACTTCAATTTAGAAGTATGATTAGTTTGTTAAACCCATGTATCTTTTATCACGATTTGCGTACCGAAACTCCTTCTAGCAACCCCACAGGGTTTCTGTTTACTCAGTTTTCTATCTGCGTAGTGACGACATAGGGTCAAGAAACATTCTAGTGTAGTCAAGTTTCAAAAAATTAAATATTTTAACTAGATAAGTTGGGTTAGAATTGGTTTATAAAAAGTGAGTCCCAATGTTCAAAAGTTTGGGAACCTGGTGCATTAATAAGTACATTGATATTATTTAGTAGTTAATGTCAAATTAAACTTCCTTTAGGTTAAAACATTACCTGAACTTGGAGATGGTGTTTTTGGGATAGGCAAGGGCTCTTTGTCTTCAACAGATTCTTCAAATTCATCCCCAAACATATCAAGAGAAGGGTCATCTTTGGTCTCTGTACTTGACTTAGTTTTTGACTTGACAAAAAAGGACATCTTTTCATAAGTCTGCTGGTAAATGTCCATGTCACCTGAATGTATGATCTCATCGGCATAACTGGTAAGGAGTTGCAACTTTTCAAAGTCCACCTCATTATCTTTAGAAGAATTTGTGGTAGATTCTGAATCCTTTTTCTTTTTCCACCGATTACTTGCACTCCTGGAGGATTTTGAGCCCCCAAGTCGGCAAATGGCTTTCTGGACAGTTTCATTAGGTTTCATGAGCTCGAGCATCTGCGTGTACTTTTCAACCAAGTTGATTTGAGGTCTTTCATCATCACTGTCACTCATATCACTATCCATGTCCTTCCTCTTAGATTCTTCTCTTACCTTAACCTTTAAACAGGTAAAAAAGTCAAATAAGCACTCTATTAAAGCTTTAAAATTGGAGAAAACACCTATTAAACTTTCAGAACAAATACAGCTGGCTTATCCAGTCTTTAATTTGTTTAAATAGCATCATAAACAAATCATACTGGTACTAAAAGTCTTAAAAGTTTTTTTGTAATGGTTTTAATTTCAAAAAAATCGTCAAGTGCTTAAATGCTGAACATTAAAAAATCTTTTATAGTGGGATGGGGACATTAAAAATCTTTTAAATGATTGTTTGAATGATTTTATTGACTCTTTGATACTATGCAGATTTGAATTAAATACCATTTGCTAGATTCTTATATTCCATCTTCAAATTTATTCTAGGATACTATTTTTAAAAGCTTCTTGGAAATTTGTACCATCCATTGGCAAAAATAAAAAGGCAAAACGTTTGGGAAAAGAGAGCTAAGAATATTTTTCAAAAATCCATTAAAAAAATTTAAGTGAAAATAATAAATATAGGACAAACAGCACTTTTAGAAAATATACAAGAAATATAGAAAAGAAAATATACAAGAAATATAGAAAAGAAAATATACAAGAAATATAGAAAAGAAAATATACAAGAAATATAGAAAAGAAAATATACAAGAAATATAGAAAAGAAAATATACAAGAAATATAGAAAATTCTATAAAATTTTTCAAAAATATAGGAGAGCTGCAATCACTGTTTTAATATTAAAATGTTTCTCCAAAAAATGGTGATACTTTGAAATACTATTTTCCTTACTTAAGCTTTTTTAACTAGTCAAACATGAGAATGGATTTGCCAAATTATGCAAAATACACATTACAACACTTACTTTGACTTTAAAAGATGCATAAAAAGTTTTTTAAATACTGCTTCATACCTTTACCCAATCGATATCATCCAGCCACTGATCTCTAACAGCATCAGTCTCCTTGTTAAAGATGTATGTTCCCTCTTTGTCAAAATATCCCTCTTCCAACTCTTCTTTCATATTAAATGGTGTTATCTTAATCTCCCCATCAAAGTCAACAGTACCTTCTTCTTGACCTAAAAGACAAAAACATAATTTTGAAACTAACAAATGGTACATAAACACAGTTTATTTAAGTCAGTTATTAATCTCACACAATAATTTACACCAAGAAAGCTTTCTTAGAGACAAAAGGGAATATTTGGTAGCCAAAAAAATAGACGACATTAGTCATTACGTCACTTGCTTGTTTGGAAACGTTGATTCCATCAGTGATTGGTTCCGTACGGATTTATTTCCAATCACGGAACCAATCACGGATAGAATCAACGTTTACAAACAAGCAAGTGACGTCACACTAATGTCGTCTATTATGGAAATCCACAACAAATATATAAGTCCACTTTTGTATTTTAATACATCGAGATAGAATACAGATATGTTCAATGTATCTACTTTTAACAAGTATTAAACTATTTTTGTCAAATATTAGGCTTAAATTAAATTATAACTTTAAAATGTAATAACATTTTTAGTACTTATTGTAAGAATTTTTGGTACTAATGCTTTAGCCAACTGACCATGTCACACACTGAACCTGAAATATCAAAGTTTGTTAACCATAGGCTATAGCTGTGCTGCTGATTCTGACATTCACCACTGAATACAGGTTAATTTTGGTACCATTAATTGGAACCTTCACAATAAATGTACTAACAAAAATTCTTCTAAAAATTCAACATCTTTGCAATAATATTGCTGAAAATTGATGGCTTCACAATAATTCCTTCCATAAAAAAATCTATGCTTACTAAAATTTATTTGCTTCAAAATAGATTATAAAGCTGTGTGAGTTACGTCAAACGATCAGACTTGGTGCTTATGCGCTAGTAAGAATGCGCATTTACGCTTATGCGTCAAGTCTGAGTAAAATAGTTAACTTACTGAAGATTAACTGTTAACTGCTCAAATTATATTTGGAGTTTGTTTTGATTATAATCCTGATTTGATTCACATGGATTGACTTCTTGATTCCTGACTGTAAACTAATTTATCATCACGTTTAATTTTCAATTGATACTTATTTTTAAATTATTGAGCTAGCCTGATGCAATGAAGAGAGGAAGACCAAAAATAGGTGCGCAATATGATTTAAGAAATAAAGACTATTATAAAAAAGTAAGACCTAATGATAGTTTGGGTATGATATCTTTAGATCAGTTCTTTGAACAAAAAGAAAACAATAAAAATGAAATAGAAAGTTCTAAGACACCATGAAAGGAAATCGCGAATAAAAATAATCAGGAATCAGAATTACCCAATGAAACTAAGGAATTAATAACTAAGGAAACCGATTTCGATTTTCCCTAGACCTTTCGTAGAAGTGAGTAAAGAAGTCGACAAAATTATTGATAATATTGAAGATATCTCTAGAATATTACAAAGACCCAAAATTGTAGAAATAAATGAAGAATGCATATAATTAATATATTAATTGCTTACATTTAATTGAGTAGTATTTATTATAATTGCTGTATAAAACTGAAGAAAAAAGTAATTTAATGCTGCTTTTATTAATTTTATAGTTTCCATTAAAAATTTCACATAAAATAAAAAGCTGTTACAATTTTTCACAATTTTGTGAAAATTTTTAAATTAAAATGCCATGTAAATTTTTCACAAAAATGTGAAATTTAGTACCCTTAAACAACAGAAAGTACAATCTGCCGTTCAGGAATTAGCTGAAGTTTTAATTTTTCTATTGGTCTTGTGTAATAACTATCAGAATTGAATGATTTTTAATCCAGTCTCAAAGCGTAGGTAATTACTAGATGGAATCAAAAGTGAGAAATGGCATCTCACACGAACCGTAGAAATTAGGTAAGGTCTTACAGGGAATCACGCCAAAAGGCACCAGCTTGGCTATAGATAGAAGTTGTAGTACATGTTGTCTGCACGTAGTGAAACAGTAGAACTGAATACATTTAGTTCCAGACTCTCCCAAATATTGATAAAACTTTTTGGTAGATAGTATCAGTGCTCTTTTCTCTATCTTGCCTTAAGACGAGACAAGCAGCGAACGTGTTAAGTAATTTAAGTTGGAGTAGACATTTTAGAATTACCTTCCAAATCATTTGGATCCAGAACATTGTACTTATCAGCTTTTACTTTTTCATCCTCTTCATCACTGTCTAAAGAGTGTTTAGACACTTGATTATTAAGCTTTTCATATCGATCTTCTTTTTCCTTTTGGATTTCAGCTTCGAGCTCTTCTTGATTAAAAATCTGAGACTTTTTCTTAGAAGTCATATTGATACCTGAAAGTAATATATGCTTTACACATAAGTCCTTTTAAATCAGTTATAATACTTAAGCATATGAATGAGTATTTAAGAAAAATTTAATAAATTCTAGAGACATGAAAGATAAAGTAGGATATTTTTGGAAAGTTTGCGAGAAACTATTACAAGAAAGAAAATATAAAAAGATAAAGTTACTAATAATCACTTTATAAGGGATTGGTTTAGTTGTTTCCAAAGAAAATTACCAAAAATTTGTTTCCTTGAATTCCAAATTTTAGATTTAACCCCAAATTGGAATGGTGAGAAAAAGGGACACGTAATAGTAAAATAAATCAGAAACTAACAATATTTATACACCAGTGAGCATGAACCCAGTATTTTGATTAACCCAATAAAATAGGTCTGTTGAAACCCAGAAGGGTCAATCAGATAATCAACAAATTACGAATACCACCAGAATACAAATATCTTCAAATAAAGAGACATTCTAAAACTTCAAATTAAAGATAAAATCATGGAAACTGTAATAAAATCCTACCGATTCCGCTCGTAGGGTTCGTTGTTTAGTTTAAAGTTTGTAAATATTGTATGTAGTAAAAGTAAAGGTTTTTATTTTGTAGATGACCAATGGCTTGTCCTTAGCGTTTATGACTTTTATGAAAGAATCATTAAAATGTTTTGATTCAATCAATTTATATTAGGTTTTTTAAATGTGTTAAAAAAAAGTGTGTCATTAAAAATGTCTCAGATCTTAAAGAAAGTTTAAAATTTTACACTGCATTCCACGTAAAACTATACACTGCAACTTTCATTAATAAACTAAATGTTTGTACACAAATAAGATCAACAGCGAGCGGAATTCCACGAGGTTATACGAAGATACGCAAAAATCAGTAAAAAAAATTCTGATTTATCCTTTTTTATAAACTGGTCGACTAACTTGATCATTTCTACGTAATATTATAAAGTGAAAAATGGCAGAAGAAGTTGATAAATCTATAAAAAAGCTCATCAGGTCTTGCATTAATAGAAATCACAGATCACTTTTTACCTTATTAGGTTCAAAAGTTTCTGAACAGGTAACTTTTTAATTTGCAATAATTCTGTGTTTTTATGGCGCCGCTAACAAGGGCGATACTTTCTAGCAACGCGGCTGGTGTAATGGATTTAGAACCATATTCAGATTGACAAAACACAAGGAAGAAACTAGAACGGTACGGAAACGGCGAATTTTAAAAGGCAACTCAGGAGCTACTTATTATCAAAAAAAAATTTTTATTTATTAATATTTATTACAAAAGCTGCATTTCGTATATCAAGTGTAGTATAATTATAAGTCAGGGATTCATCCAGGTTTTTCTGCCAGGGTCCTGTTTTAGGAATTTTGTGAAAAATAAATAGAATTTTGTGAAAAAACAAATGGCATTTTGTGAAAATGAAGGGCTCAGAGTACAACCACAGCGTTCATGAATTTTGTGAAGGGTCCTAAAACGGACCCATTTTTCTTTTAGATGAACCCCTGTAAGTGTTTACAACA
Organism: Tetragnatha montana; assembly: GCA_963680715.1. Taxonomy (NCBI): domain Eukaryota; kingdom Metazoa; phylum Arthropoda; class Arachnida; order Araneae; family Tetragnathidae; genus Tetragnatha; species Tetragnatha montana. The sequence goes on from OY796675.1 coordinate 37,747,448, forward strand.
GGACTGGAGCGCACACTTCCAAATTATCATACTTTATGGACCCTGGGGGGGACGCAATTTGTCCTCTATGGCTTTGGAAGCATGATTTTCCTTTACAAAAACATAATTTTCTCAAAAAGTTTGGGAGGCATTGCCTCCCTTATGACCCCCATAAATCCGCTCATGTTTGCTATTAGTTTTTCTGATTTATTATTTCTTTTAATCAAGGCCTAAACCAATGTATAATTAACCAATTATTATCAATCAAATGTCATAGCAGTTTTCAGACTTTTTTGCTTTTTTAGACAATCTTATCCCTGATTTATTTTTCTATTTAGTTTGGATTCAAGCAAACAAAAATGAACATTTGTAAGTAGATAATTTTAAGTTGGAAAACTTTTTTTTAGGTACCAGTGTTTGTTGAAATTTTGAAGCAAAGAAAAGTGAAAGAAATATCTTGCTTATGGTGTAGTAGTGGGAAAGTTTCAGTGTATGTATTTTATCTTATTTCTATAAGCTAAGAATATTATAAGTAGTTTATAATATTCCCAAATTTTCAGTTTGAAATTTGAGATCCTCCTTCGAATAGCATTAAAATTGTTTAAACATTATTTAATGCTTAAAACTAAAAAGAATGCATGCTTGCACGGTTTTTAAACCTTTATGTAAATCAGTTTGGTTAAAGTGTTTTCACAGTACATTTGTGTCCAAGAAGTACTTGTACTATTCCGCAACAAGATTAATTAGTGCTAGTAGTGTATTCCACTACATTAATTTTTTTTTATCACAAGCTATTATATCATTTCTCTCGTTTTTGTGAATATGTCTGTATTCTCACTCTATTACTGTTTTCTAAAATATATTTGAGGTAAATAAATTTACTAAGATATAAAATCATAAGTTCCACTATCACTCAGTAAACAGCTATTATCATACAACTTTGGCCTTCTAAGTTGATTCCCAATCACAGACACACAACTGCTGTACTCTGTAACTTATTGGTGAAAGGAAAGTAAGGGTAATATAGCCTTCCCCCTCAAAGTAAAACAGAGCCTTTATTTGGTAACCCGAAGTCCAGAATATTTGCTGGATCTTACCTGACTTTGAGTAATTGTATTATATTATATTATCTTTCAGTAAAAATGTTCAAGCAAGTCTTCATCGCAAGTTATCTGAAGATAATAATCCTGAACCTTACTTTTGCCAATACAGGTTAGTTTTGCATATTATTACTAATAATTCATTTCAATGTATAGTAATATTTATTCTTTGATTTGGGGTTTTCTGCTAAGTTGTATAGTATAAGCATATACGCTGTGTGCATAAAATTTTCTCCTTAAAATGCTGAAATTTTTCAAGGAATTTGTGTAGAAAAAATTCTTGATGATAGAGAGCTCATCCCCTTAGTGTGGATGTAGCTTCCCACATCTTGAATACTACACACAACCATTGGGCAGGAACTTTCCATAAAAATAATAAATTTAAGGATTGAAAAAATTTTTTACTGTTATATTTGCTCACGAGGTTCAACAATGGATAGAGGAGTTGGTTCCTTTATTACGTTCACGTACATCTTCCTGAAAAGTCAGCTTTTTATTGTGTTTGGGTTGATTGGTTGAAAATAAACGTAACCATGAAAAATTTGGAGATTTTTGAGGATCACTCATACTTAAATCGACCATCTCTAATTATCCCTGGATAATCCTGCTGTGAGGCATACTAATTCACCAATTTTAGTGAAAGTGTTATTGATCAGTCAAATTTCAAGAGAATCTGTCGATTATCCTCGGATCCAAGCTTCAAAATCTAACACCTCAATTTTGGCAGATCAGACTGAGAATAATTTGCAGTGCAAGCAAAAACAAACATATAAGTTAGAACTCAATGACAAATTATATTTATATTTGCATATATTTAGTTCATTAATCAAAATAATGGTTGATTAACATGCAAAGCACTTAGAGTTTGTGTTTGTTTCGATAGATGGCGTACCGAAAAATGACTCGTGATGGTCAATTTGGGTGTAAGAATCACATTTTTTTGTTCACATCAATATTTTTTATTTATAAGATAAACCAAAGAGGAAAATTAGTAAAGCTATGATCCTATGATGTGAAAAAATAAGAGAGAAGTGGTCAAATTGGGGGGAAGCAGGTATAATAATTTAATTTAAGTATAATAAGATGTTTATATTTTAATTTTATGAGAAAAACTAATACCAAGTATAAGATTATTATACTAAGGTGTGCAAATTAACTTGATGTGAAATTTTTTAAATTGTCATCTTAATGTTTAATCAACTTGCAAAAAAAATTTTGACTTTATTTTTGTGTGCGTAGAAAGTTTTTGTTTTACCCTACTATGAATTTCTGTTTATCATGTTATGACTTACAAGGTTTTTTATTGTATTATTTCAATTTTTCACAGTAACATAGAGCAGATAACTCATCGTTCTTTCAACTTGGCTGTTTTACAAGATTTTGCATCTGTCACAGCTGAAGTTCTTTCCACAGTTACAAGTACAGTCAAGGGTGGTGGAATAATTATTTTTCTTCTTCCTGAAATCAAGAGTTTGGATGACCTTAGTGAAATAATTTTGGTGTGTTAATTTTTTTCCTTAATATCTTAATTGATTTTTTATCTATTAACACAAAGAACATCCAGAAAGTAAGGTCTTTTTTGGGAAAAAAAAATACACAAAATATTTATTTAAAAAGTATTTTTAAAATAATATAAGTATTAAATAGGGCAGATAAGGACACTGCAACTGAAGTTTTTCGAATCCTAATGAGCTGACTAAAGTTCATAAGCTAACTAAAAACTAACTATCCCTAATAAAATAATTAATCCTCATAAGCTAGCTAATCCTAATGAGCTTACTAAACTGGTAGATTGCATACTGCAAAAATACCAAAATTTCTGTGTCATACTCTTCTGCCAATCTGTTGAGCCAGGTGATCAGCTAAGCTAAAACAGTAGTCTATTTTTGGTATCATAATGTGTGGGTTTTTTTTTTTTGTTGAATTCATGCCAAATAAATTGCAATACATAAATTAGAGTCATTAATATGGAATTTATGTAAAAAAAAAATTTATTTGCATATCAAAGATTGTTAGTGAGTTGCAGCAGAGTATTTTAAATGACTCACTGTACTTTTCTAATAATTTCACCATAACGATTCCCATTGATTGTAATGCTTTTTTGCATGATTGTGTTTATTGTTACAAAACCTTCGTTATTATTTTAACACTACATCCTCGTACACAATAAATACTTAAAAGTTTAAATTTACACATGGATTGGTATTTTGCTTTATTATCTCAAAAAAAAATATTGAAAAATAATTTCATTAAAATTGTTCATGAGAGCTCCATATCACCCAACTATCTTATATTTTAATTTTTTTTTAAATATTTCTCTCAATCACTTCATAAAACTTAAATTAAGATTAAGACCATGTGGTCTCACATCTGCAGTTTAATTTTAAAATTTCTTCAATGTTTTCAGCTGAAAATAAAGAAGGCTTTGAATTTTTAAAACTTGTCCCATTATTGAGTTGATGAGTATATTTTTAAATGTCTGACTTGTTACGTTATCTTATAGAATGTTCCATTCAAACCATCACGTTTTTGTAAACGTTTTGTTGCTTTACTGAAAACTTGCCCAGATTCCATGATTCTTGATGAAAACTTGTCTGTTTTGTCCCGCGGAACTAAAGTTTCTGAAAACTTAGAAGTAAGTATATTTTTGCTTTTAATAGCTTTAAGTATATTTTGTGTGAAAGGGAAGGGATAATATTTACTTCCAAATTTTAAATACTTATCAAATGAGATTAAGTATTAATATTTTTGAAACATGTTTTTCTCTTAGGAGAATAGTTCATCTCACACTGAGAAGATTGAGGAATTGAAACAAAATTTTGAGAAAGATGTAATTGTGAAGAATCTTCTAGGACTTTGTCGCACATCTGATCAAGCTGAACTTGTTGTTAATTTTTTGGATGCTCTGAAGAAAAAGACTCCTCATTCAGTGTTTTCTGTTTCATCTGCTGTGGGAAGAGGAAAATCTGCTTCTCTTGGTCTAGCTATTGCTGGAGGTTTAGCTTACAACTACTCAAATATTTTCATTACCTCCATGAATTACAATAATGTTAAAGCAGTTTTTAAGTTTCTTTTATTGGGTCTTGAAGCATTAGAATACAAGGTCAGTATATTTAGTTTTATTATATGTTGGAACAATACACCTTTTTGAATATGATACCCTTGTTTCTTTTGTCTAATTTAAATGGTTTTGGTTATAAATTAAAGCTTATGCAACTTTGAATATGCCATCAAAAGTTGTTTTTGGTAATTGTAATTTTCTGTTATAAAATTGCTTATTAGTTCCTTGAGAGATCATCAATTTCATTAATTCTATGTTAGTTAGAGTCTGTATGTTATGTAGAGTACGTAAGTCTTCTTTTTTACAGTAATTCAGAAATCACTCTAGAATCCTTTGTTTTACTTCAGCAGAATAGTTATTTTTATTACTAAAGGCAGCATTTAATTACAGCAATCTAATTGGGTTTAGATTTTTCTTGCCAATTTCAAAGGCTTGGAGGGAATTAAAAATTATTCTAGAAATAGTTCTTCTTGGTTTTAAAATGGTTCTTTTAATTGGTTTAGAATCTGTTGAAAGGGTATTCAATCTTACATTATAACAATTCTAGGTTAAGTGAAAATGTTTGGTTGGAACAACTATTACATTGAATCCTAGTATGAATAACAATATGATTATGGAAATATCTCTCAGTATCTAACAATCTGTGTATTAATATTGTTTGCATGTTTTCTACTGATAAAAAGTTTTAATTTTACTTCAAATTACTCTTCATTTTATTGGTGCCCATTTTTTACAGGAAGAAAAGGATTTTGATCTTATTGAATCAACCAATCCTAACTTAGGAAAGGTTTTGACAGGAATCAATTTATTCAAAGATCATCCCCAGTCTGTCCGGTTTATTTTACCTGGAGACATTGGTCAAGCCTTTGATCAAGCCGAATTAGTAATATTTGATGAAGCTGCTGGTATACCACCACAAGTGTTGAAACCTCTGTTTGGACCTTATGTAGTTTTAATGACTTCATCAACCAGTGGGTGAGTGAAATAAATGTATTTTAAACACCGATAATTTCACCTAAACAATTCCAATTTAAAGTTCTTTTTTCAGAAGGGAAAAATTTTAGTCTCAAATCAATATTTCAAAAGGTAAACAAGGGGAGGAAAACATAATCAAAGTGTTTAAAAATTAATTCATTTGGACAACTTAGAGCTTAGTTTATATTTTAGGCATTACCAAATTTAAAATATTCTTCTTAATTATTCATTGCCTTTACAATTAAGATAATTATATTTTTTTTTGCTATGAAAATTATTTGTTCATTTCAAAAACAATTTTTTCTAAAATTTTCCCACTTTCAAAAGTAGTTTTTTCAGTTATATTCTGATTTTTCATATATATTTGCAGATTTTTACCTTTACACTATAATTGAAATGGAGATGGGAAAAAAACCCCTCAAAGGTGGAATGATCATAGAATCATGAAGGTGGAATCATGTAACCGGCTTTGTTTCGAGTTTCTGTTGTCTTACAACTCTGAGAAATTTTAATATTTTTCTAAAATGAATTGAATCTAAGGAATGGAATATGTCTAAGGTGGCTGGCGTCTTAACCTGGAATTTGGAAAATCTAGAAACCCATTGAAAAATCTCAATAAAAACGAATAAAGTCAAGAAAATTTAGGAAGGGAAACAGGACAATAGGGGTTTTAAAAACTAAATCAAAATGACAAATTCTGGGCCATACATATACAGAAGAGAAATCAAAGATGTTGCACCTGCATTATATCCATTTATTCTATTTTTACTTATATTTTCTTGATTTCCTTAATTTTTTTTCCATAATACTGTAATTTTGGGTAGGAAGCTGCTGCTTATGACTGTTTAAAAGTTAAAAATTAACCTCTGTGGCTGATCTGCCAGTGCAGCATGTCTAATGAATTTATTTCTGTTGCAGACTGTAGCTATGCAAAAATTTTGAATTTGCATGAGAAACTCTTTCTTTTTTGTTTCTGATGGTCATTCCTTTATTTCTAACATTCTACCAATTTTGTTTGGGCTTATAGTTTTTCTGTAAATAACACAAAACTATTATTTATAATTATATCAATGTGAAAAATGAATGCTACTGGATTAATTGTTCCAGTTTTCTGAAGTTACTAATTTTTGCTGGCTTTTTTTGACAGCTTTTTTTTTTTTAAATGGCCTAGCTTTATTTTTTGTATGTTAATGTTTTGCATTTGCTGCTTATCTACCCGAAATTATAGTGCTTTGACTATATTGTTGAGGCCTTTAAGAGGCACTTGCTTAAAAGTCTAAAAGTTAGGTGTTTCCGTGTGTTCTGTTTACTTTGCAAATAGATAAATAAAATTTATAATAATAGTTTTTGCAGATCCAAAAGTTTTACTCAAATTTGCATTTTTGTTAATCTGCATTCATATGACATTGTTATTTTTTTAGACCAGGATGCTCTAGCCCTTACCTGTACAATAGCATGATCAACACTCTCCAAAAAAAGTTTGCTCATCCTCATGAAAGTAAGTTTTAAAAATGTGAATAAAACTTGTAACTTGTATGAATGTAATACATACTATGTATAGTATTATATTTGTGTTGTTATTTATGTTAACAACTTTAACCTTTGCCTTTTTAGGTGAAAAATTTGTTCAAATATCTTTGACTGAACCCATAAATTACAACACTGAAGATCACATTGAGTCATGGGTTGATAATCTTCTTCAAGTAGAGCCTTCTTTGACTTCAATTTTATCCTGCGGTTATCCTGTACCAGATGAATGTCAATTGTATCCTTTTGAAAAATTAGTACATTTATCTCTTACACTACTAAAATTTGGTCAATAACTTGCTATAGGTTAATAAGAAAAAGAAAGTATAGTGAAATGTTTGGAAAAATTATTGCATTCCTAAATTTTGAAAAGATTTTTAATTTGCTCAGTCTTTACTTTTACTTGTAGGAATGTGTTTTGATGGAAATATAGAATTGATACTCTGCCATTAAAATTATGATAACTTTTAAATAGCATATGCAAGGATCAATTACTGGCTGACATGCTTTATGGTATGCATTAATTTCACTTAATGTTTTGTTTTAAAACGATTAATTTGCTACAGTACAATATTAATACGTACGATAATTAATTAAGCTGCTTTAATAAAATAATACATATACTTGGACTAAAATGTTGAATATATAGTCTTTGAATCATGATGTACTTGAATCTTTGAATTCCTTAACACCCTGCAGATTTTATGTAAACCGTGATGTTTTATTTAATGGAAGTGGTTTAGCAGAAAACTTTTTGAAGTCATTGACATCAATTTTGTCCTCAGCTGAAAGAGTTATTTATCCTAATCAGCTACTTGATTTTGCTGACTCTCCAGATCATCATATATTTTGTCTTTTACCACCTTTGAAAACTTCATCAAAAGTCTTTACAGGGATCATAACAGTTATTCTTGTAAGTTAACCCTATTGAACTTAATACAAAAACAATTGTATTAAGAAATTAAAAGTTTTTAAAGTATTTCTAAAGATAACCTTAGATTTAAAAATTAATAAATTTAAAACCAAAGTTTATACTGTATACAATTAAGGATTTATGATATTAAAAATTGAGGCAAAAATTTGGTCTTTCTTAAAGGGAAGGAAAGTTAAAATAAGGAGGTAGCAAGAAAATTTTAACATAGGCTGGCAAAATCCTAAATACGGGTTAGTAGGAAGGAATTGTGAAATTAAGAATAATCATAATATGGATAGTTTAATGTAACTACACAATTTATACAAATTGAGTGAAATATTATTCTTTTCAACTTAAATACAAACTAATATTTTGTAACTTTTTAATTTATTTTCTCAATATGTGGTTGATATTGATTTTAAAAAAATTTTTAGGTGCATATAGAAAATTGTATTCCAGAAAACATAGTTCACTTTGGCACAAATTTGAATGACATTGAATCTCATTGCTTTAACCAGTGGAATGAACAAAATATGGTAAGCATATGATTAAGTTTTTACATCTTAAATTTTGCAATAATAACTAGGTTTCCAGAATAAATAAGTAGGTCGAAGGAATATCGGATGGGCTAGAGCCCCCTCACGTGATTCTCCCTGTAGCAACGTTTTCCCTGCCAAGCCATACGAAGTACGAGGCGCATGCGCTGTGCTGCGTAAAATGGACTTAAGTTATTTTCGTTAACAAAACTGGCTGAAAATATTTGTAAATTAAATTAAATAGCATTTGATGATAGTAGAGAAATAAAATTAAATGGGGGAAATTTACCAGATTTTAAAATCTCTATATTAATTTATGTTTTTAGTTACTCAAAATATGGATTGTAGCTTGTACACAATTTTTAAAACTGGAATTATCAGGATATAGGTGTCTTGGGTTTATTTCGAAATGATTTAATAAAATTATTTTGTTAATGATAACAATAATTTATACAATTTTAATACAGCCATCTAGCGGGAAAATTAAGAGTTATTTGTAAGGATTTATTTAATTATTTTTAAAGAGAATATTTAAAAAAAAAAACTTTCTTATTAAACCGATTTTTTTTGTTTAAACCAAGGTTTTTTTAGAATTGTTTTCAGAATAAGTCATTTTAGCACTGATAATAGTAGTAGCAGTATAATTGAGTTGTAAATGTGACATTTATTTCAGGGGTTAATTATTATAATTGATTAGTATATTTCAATTAGTTAAATAAAATTATATTAATTTGTTTAAAAAATTAATATCTGGTACATTTCATTTAATTGCTCTCTTATCATCAAATATTATTTAATTTACCAATTTTTTGAAGAGTTCTGAAATGAAAATAATTTCAGTAAGATAATTAAACCTTTTTTCTACCCCATATAATTCATTTACATAATTTTACCAGATTTGTGCTTGATAAAAGTGTGTGACTTTGTTATATAGTAGAACCTATATAACACAACCCCTCGCTTTAGTTTCCTATACATTATGACAATCAGTAATAAAGTATAAATTTTTTTGTAATAATTACAATTATATTCGTTAAAACAACTATTTTTTTAATCTTGTAAGGGGTGGCACTATTTAGGTTCTACTGTATTTATTTTGAAATAGCATAGTGACAATGTTTCAAAGTAAATTGTGCAAGGAATATTTATTTTAATCTTATAATGCAGCGTCAATTTGTACAATTGTTTAAATTTCCATTTTTAACTTGTGACAATTATTTTTCTTGCCTTTTTCATTGCATGGGCTTTCATTCCTACTCTCCCACCTAATCGCTTTTTAGCATTAAATTTGGAAAACGTCTCCACCTCATGATTATTCAGAGCTTCTTTAAATTCTTTAAAAGATTTCGCTGCTGAATACATGGTTTTGGTTTTATCACATATAAAAACAATAAAAAACTTCAATCCGCTTATAATATCTCAAAACTACTGTGATGTGATAATGATCGTATGGCTTGGCCAGCTTGGCAGGGAAAACGTTGCTACAGGGAGAATCACGTGAGGGGGCTCTAGCCCATCCGATATTCCTTCGACCAAATAAGTAACCTATCTTTTGTATTTACTTTTAACATATTTTTTTCAGTTGAGTGGTCCTAAATTTTTACCTGTAAAAGGAGTTCATGTTGTCAAGATAGTGACTCATCAAAACTACAGAAAGGTATGCATAAGTTTATTTCTTAATTACTTATGTAGATAACTAGCACTTATCATTGTTGACCATTTTTTTAGCACTTTTAGAAGTTATTAGAGTTGTACTGTGAAATGTCCAAACAGAGAGTAGAAATTCTCAATTACATAGCTTTTTTATCCTATTTTCATACAAATTTCTCTTTCTGTAATCTTCCAAATCCCTACTTACACAGTACTTGATTCTGACTCTAGATTATCAATTATGTCTGTTTGTTTTTCCTTTAAGAAGTTCACTCTTAACAGTAAATTATTGGTACTTCCTTAATTGTATATTTTCAAAATATCCCCTCAATTAAATTTTATGCTGCTGTTTTTGTTAACTGAAAAGTGTATACTATTTATTTTAAAAAATGTATATTTGCCATGTAGAAAAGTGTGAATTTTTCTATATTTTTCTATGACTTAAGTTATAAAGTATTGTCCTTAATTCCTTAACCTTTGATTTATCTTTATCATTTAAAACTCCAACCTAATTTTAGATGGGCTATGGTACTCGTGCTTTCCAACTGCTTCAAGAATTCTATGAAGGAAAGTGTATATCTTTAGATGAAAACTCCAGTCAAAATATGGTTGAAAGTGAAGAAAGCATGGATGTAGATACTGAATCTGAGTCTCCTCTATTGCTGCAACTGACTGAAGTCAGACCAGATGATGTTAACTACATCCTTGCTACTTGTACTTTAATGACTCCGTCTTTAAAGTAAGTAAAATGTCTAAGTATGCAAATTCACTATTTTCTTTTAAATCATAATAAATTTTAGTCACATAAAATATTAAATGTAAATTAATGCTGCTTTAAATAGTAACAAATTAATGTACAATCATAAAATAATTTGACATACTACAGTCTTATAGAAAAAAAATGTTAAATGCCTGAGAGGTTCATCATTACACATTGTTCTTAAGTAAACTTTCTTTTCTTATAAAAACATATTAAAATACAAAAGTTATGAATATTAAATTTTATAAACATTTTATATTTGTAGTGCTTTCCTCCTTGATTTCTTCTAAGAAAGATAACTTTTAAGATTATATTTAAATCAGTCATTGGAGATTTAAGTTTTACTTTTTTCATAGGTTTTGGAAAAAATCAGCTTTTATTCCAGTTTTTATTACTGATAAAAAGGTAAGTTTGTTAGTCTACTGCTAAGTTTATGGGTTTTCAAATCCTAAAAGCCTATTTATGTGTTTAATTATTTCCAGAATTGTGAAGATGATCACTTCTTATATATGGCTAAAAGTATCAAAGACTTTGATGCAAATTTGAAGAAATATTGGGCATCCTTTCAGAAGCACTTTTTTGTACTGCTTGGTTCTGCCTTTAAACATTTCCCAGCTACATTGGCTTTAAATTTAGTGAGCTTCAATGTTGATTCTTCTATAGAAATAATATCAGGTATTATTTTCATTTACATAAGAATTTTCTCGTAGTTTCCCATGAAAACATGGTATTCTGTTGCCGTGAAAAATAATATCAGTAGTACATCAATCTAATGCATGCTCTCTTTCATTTCAGGTCTTACCAAAGAGCACATAGATGTTCTTATTAAGCCCCATCGTATGAAATCACTTTTAAAGTATTGTCAAAACCTTCAAGAGTTCCATTCAGTTTTACAATTTATTCCCATACTATCAAATCTGTATTTTAAAAATAACTTAAAAGACCTGTCTCTTTCTCGAGTTCAAGAAGTAAGTTGTTTTTACTCTTATTTGTGTAAGAGTTAAATTAATTTAACTCTGTTAACTAATTAACAGTTATAAAAATAATATTTTAATAATTAATTTTTATAAATTAGTCATATTTAAGCCTTGTAAGCTTAGAAAGTCTGGTTATCAACCATTTTTGTAATTTTCTTAAGCTGCATCATTTTAAAGTGGTTTATTTAACATATTTTGAATAATGATCTGTTTTCTTCTAGGCAATTCTTATATCTTTTGGCTTGCAGTTTAAAATTGCTGATGAAATTTCCAAAGATTTAGGGCTTCCTAATATCCAAATCCATGGACTGTTAAATAGAAGCTTAAAAAAGATTGTGAAATATTTGAATGATGTTTTAGAAAAAACAGTTGAGAAATCTCTAGAAAATCCTGATGTCGTTATGGAACCTGTTGCACAGGATTTAAATGAAGAACTAGTAAGTTAATTTCTTAATACAATGTGTCCAGTGTCCAGGCTAAAAGTGTACATATTTTTATGTAACTATGCAGTCAAAGTTTTTAAATTATTTAAATAGAATGTATAAGTAAGTATCAATAGATCTAAAATTGTGTTGTGTATCTTCTTTGCAGAACAAAGAAGTTGATAATCCAATTCTCTCTATAGCAGTAGTCATTAGAAATTTTCTTGAATGTTATTGAATTGAGACAAATTTATCTTGAATGACATTCTTTAAATGTTTGTTCAATTCAACCACACTTTAATTTTTTTGTTAATTTACAATGAATTTATCGAATTCTTCAAGAAAAGGTTTATTGGAGTCCTTGGCCAAGGGATTCAGGTTTTAACTATTGTATTTACACATAGCTGAATGGTTTGAACCCAGAAAACGTAAAACGCTCATATTTCATGGTAAAGCAGTCTTTTAAATTGCAATGAATTTAAGAAGCTTTAACTGGCTCTTTTATTATATTTTTAGACATCTTATGCAATAATTTTCATTATCAGGTTTTTATCAAATTAGTCAGGAGTTGTGCAATGTTAATATCATTATTTAATTTTCAAGAAAACATTGCATATAAGACATTATTGAAGGGGTTTTTTTTCAAGTTTTCTTTTAGTTTGTTTGGAAAAACTTTGTGAAAGAAAAATATCTCCACTCATAAAATTACATGCATAACATTGAAAATGAAACCTGTTAATGATGTTTAGAATTTGTTTCTAACACTTTAATCTCAGATATAACAGGTATAGGTAAGTCAAATATTTATGTGGATTTTCTCTAATTATCCATTACTACTCATGCTCCATAGGAAGAGGCTGCCCAGAAAATTCAAGAACAACAAGCAACTGATGCCAAGAAATTACTTGATATTGATATATCTCAGTATGCTATTAAAGGTTCTGAAGATGACTGGCAAAAGGCTTTGTTTAGTGGAAGAAAAACACTTGTCAGCATTAAAAGGTAATAATTATTTCATTCATCATACTTTTAAGATGGTTAGGTAAATATCATGATATTTGTATAAATGGTCCGGGTTTTGAAGTATTTTTGATTACCGGGTATTTTTGATATATATTGGATGTGTATATAAAAAAAGTTTCGATACTTATCTTATATATTCACGCGCCTATTTAAACTAGAAAACTACTGTTTCTTAGAGGTGAATACTAGTTTGAACTTAAGTATATTTACTACAGACCTAAAGAGCATTCTAATTAAAATCGTAATCATCCAAATCATATTTGCTAATAATTATAAGAAAAAATCAATTTATCAAGAACTGTATGTTATAGTAGTTTCATTCCTGGTTCAACCTATAAAGTATTAGCCTCACTGTTATATAATAAATTGAATAATGATATGTTCTTTCATGATTAGAGAGGTATCAATAACTTGTTTAAATTATCTTTTTTAAAATGATGATTGTATCAGTCATTACAAACTAAAACTTTTTGTAGTAATTTACTTTCAAAATTGGATATAAACATTAAGATTTGAAAATGAAAACTTGTAATCATTGTTAATAAATGCTATGTGCCAAAGAAAAAATCAAAATTGCTTTTAAATACTTAATACTTAATTATTTTGCTAAGATCTAATCAAAATTGATAACATTTGATACTTTAACTTGATGGTTTTCCAATATTATAGGTATCAAATTGTAGTTTCAATGTTAAAATGTTTTCATAATCTAATTAAAATGTCAACAAAGTTCTCAAAAACGAATTCTTTTGAGGATTTTGCTTGGAAAATGTTAATTTTTTTATTGGAAAAATATCATGATCTGATATCAGCCTATTAATAAATATCAATGTACTTAGACCGACCCTGAGAAAATACTAAAAATTTTGCAATGTTAGCCTGAAGAGATATAAAGGGCCAATGTTTAAAGGATGACAGCAAAGGTTGTATATCACTGAAATGGGAGCTCCATAAAATAATAACAAAAAAGTAGAGTTTTTTTATTAACTTGCCACAAAATGTTTAGTAATTTCCAAAAGTTTAGAAAATGTCCTATGAATTTTGCAAAAAGTTGACATGATGGGATCTTAGTGTGAAAACATTTGGAGGACCAAAGTTTGAAGGATGAATATAAAGGCTAGATAGAAACCACTGTAATAGAACTAACTTACCACATAACATTTAATGTTTTCCAAAATTTCAGAAAATGTCTCTAAGTTCCTTAATTGATTGCAGTATATTTAATTCTGATTTTTTAATAAACTCAGTAAATATATTGATTAACTCACTTAATTCTGTTCTGTTTGCTTAGTATCAAAAAGACTCTAGAAAAATCAGAAAAGGTAGACAACAGTCAACAAAACTCTAAAAAAGGCAAAAAGCACAAGAAGTTCAGAAAGTAGTTTAAGAAGCTTTATGTTTTGTAAAACAATTTGTACCATATTAAATTTGTACTATTTATAAATTTGTGTTATTTTATTTATCTCTATTATATTTAAACAGCATTTTGATTTAATTCTTTGAGAAAACACTGATTATTACAAGAAAAAAAATTGAATTGGATTTGTAAGAATAATTAGCCAGTTCAACCTATTTTCTTCTAATTTGCTAGGAGGTTAAATTGATCCATTTCCAAAATTAGTTATTTCCATTGCAGTTCAATTGTTTCTTTGATTATTCAATATTGTTGCATTGATTTACAAGTCATATTTATTTCACTTTAAAGTTATAATTTACTTTTAAATTAATAATGTTTTTTTACTTATGTAATCCCTGATCCTTTAAAAAAATACACAACATTTTTATGACTATTAATTCTTATGGTTACTAGAGATTTAATGCAAAAGAAAATCTCAGAATTCTAAAATAATTTAGACCATTTTTGCAAAAAGTGAATAAGGTAAGTAAGAGAAAGTTTCTCTATTTCTTCATATTTTCTAACTTCCAGAATAGATTCTGTGATTCTATTCTAATTTTTAAATTAATTCTAACTTTTAACGATCAAGATTTCATAGTTGTAAGTGTTGAAAAAGTGTCTTCTGACTTCTGTAAGAAATCTCCTAATTTTTGACTCTGATTTTTTAAAATTAGTTTTTAAAACCATTTTCAGTCAATTTTGGAGCACCTTATGTTTCTAGTATTTAAAATTTTCCAACTAAAAAAATTGCTGATGCCGCCTCTAACAAATTTGCTATTTTAGCATAAAGATTTTTTTTTTTCAACTTAAATTAAACCCTGTGGTTGTGGTTCATACTACTCTAGCAAAAATTCAAGAAACTACGGTGAATGTTTTTGTAGGATGGCGCTAGATGGCAGCACGGGCAAATTACCATGAGTTGGCTAGAAAGTAAAACGACCAATCCAGTGAAAGTAACCGGTGTGGGTGTGTTTTTGGTCAAGCTCTTCCACGCCGTAAAGTTGCGTGGTTGGAAAACCGTCCACTGATGCTCTTGTGTTGAGACTTCGGGGGAAGGAGTTTAGAGCGCTGCATTTGAAGTTGAGTTTGACGGCACTCCGGCTGGACTATCTCGGCACGCGTGTTTGCTGTTTACAGGATTATTCAAGGAATGGAATACGAAGCAACTTTTGTCGCTTGTTTGTTTTTTATTTAATTCTCTTCTTTGGTGTTTTTGAAAGTGAAAAAAACTTTGGTGCATCAAATTAGAAGTTTTTTGTGAGGTCAAAATGTTTTGGTGTTTCGGAAAAAAGTCGCAGAGTTACCACTGCAAAATCGTTTTGCTTGATGAGACGGAATTTATTCAAGATATTCAGGTAAGAACAAATTGTTTACATTTGTACATGTGTCAATATAATTTCAGGTTTTAATTTTTCGAAGTTTCTTGTGAGATTTCGGATTTTTTTATTCAGCTGTAATTCAAGTTTATTAAAACTTCATCTAAGTATAAATTATTTTATTCGAAAAACTCGTTCAGTTCTATGGTGGTTGGTTAACTATTTTAATAATTCCGTTGACAGTATTTTAAGATTAATTGTTAAATGATTTCTTTAGTATCTTGACTGAATAAATTTCAATTTTTTTTGTTCATTAAAAATTAGTGCATTTGAGAAAACTGGATACAGAAAAATGTGTTTTTTATAAACATTTTATGTATTTAAATTTTTCATTTTTAAGTATTTATTGTACTTAAATAAATCAAAACGTTTAAACCTAAACCTTTTAATAGAAAATATAAAATTTACGGAGTTTGAATGACAACATTGCACAAATCTAAATAATTCAGTCGATGTTTCATAACTAAAGTTCTTATGAATTCTGGCATTTCTTTACCAACAATTTTGAAACAATGAACAATGACTCTGAAATTATCCGAATTTTGTCATCCGAATCCAGTTTTAGAAGGGATAATTTACCGTGAGTTGAACTTAGGTTACCACCATGCGTTTTACCTTTGTATCATTGTTTTTATGAAACAGATTTCTCAAACAATGAAAGAAATGAAAAGCTAAATGGTAATTAAGTAATAATTAAAGTTAGTATGTTAAATAGTTAAAAAGGCTCAATGATAATTAAGTGTTTTAAAAAATTTTGCGTTGCTTTGAAAGTTTTTTACAGTTTAGACTTTTTATTAAAAACTTTGGTACCTACTTATTCCCGTCGACTGTTCAGCGGCACAGCTATAGAAAAGTCAATGGACTTAGATAAAGTTTTAGGATTCAGCGGCACGGACGACGGGATGATGCGTAAGAACCAAAACTTTTTTAAATCTTAATATAAAACTAATTTACATCAAGTGTTGAAATATACTTTAGTCTAGAATTGTTTTGGTATGTTAAGTTAGAATGAAGTCATTTAATTCAACTATCTTTAATTTTCGGAGGGCTTGGACAAGTTTTTGGAGAAAATGTTGGGAAAGGGATTGGGCCGTAGCAGGACTTCCTACATTTCAGAATTGCTCAGAGAATAACTAATAAATAACGATTCAAATCTAATTGAAAGTTATACCATCTCCCTTGAAATTTACAGCTTTATATTAATATTCTCGTCCACTATTATTTGCCGAGCTTCTCAAACCTAGAGCACAATAATAAAAATAGTTTGATTCCTCTCTCTCTCTCTCTTCGTTTCGTTAATAAAAACTCTTCGTTAATTTCCTCTTCGTTTCAGTAATAAAAACTCTTCGTTAATTTAAAATTTCAACTCTCGGGGATAAGGAGTTCAGTTTTGTTCAAGTGCATTTAAAAAGAACATGTATTGAAAAAAAAAAACATTTCTTTGGATTAAACAGCACTTTTAATGGTGATAAATTACCCTTCATGGTTGGTTAGAATTAGATGGTATTTAAAAAAAAACCTGTTTCCATTTACGCCAGCCTTAAAAATTCTGGAAGTCGCTTTGGCACTCCCAGAGTCGGAGCAAGACTTCGATAATACTTATAGCTATAGCTGATATAAGCGCACATAAGCACTCTGAGCGCAGAAAACTTAGGGGATCTTGCTGGAAATTGTTAACAACTTTTATTTTTTATTTATGGTATGGTCCCTATAATAGTTTTGAAAATTATAAATTCTCCTTGCTCTTTTCGTTAAAGAAGATCCAAGAGCTTTTGTGAACAATGTAACTGTCTCGTCTCATTTATGTTTAAAGTCAAAATTTAAAAGACTGTGAAACTTAATAAATAATAATCGGAGAAAATTTTGTGCGCAGAAAGTTTTTCGTTTTACCAAGTCTCGATAAGAATTTTCATCTGCACAAAGAACAGAAAATCCGTCTTTCTCCAGTTATGACGAAAATGCGGTACGATCGAAACTCTTCTCTAATGTCTTTGGCGAGCACCCCATTGTCTATGACTCACCATCAAATCCGAGAGTTCTTTATTCCATTATCCGAAATCACGTTACATAACGCCCACTGCCCTCTCCTGTTCAATCATTTCAGGAACGCGATGTAAACACTGATCATCCCTCCCCGAGTTTTATTATGAAATCCAGGAAAGCGGGGATCGGTCGGTTGACTCAGGGGATAATATCGACGGATGCTAACGTGAGGGATCACGCACAGGAAGTTCCAATTTCCCATTGTTTGGGTTGTCGAGTACAACCTTGTTGCTCGCTTCAGAAGCAGGTAGAGGGGTGGCTTTACTCCATGTTACTCTTTATAAGAATGGAATTTTTCTGTAGGTGAAATAGATAGGACTAGCTACTATTTTAAGGGGTCACACGGTCACATCCTTCTAAACGTTGAAAATGGAATGGACATTCTTTTGTTGAAAAATTTATCAATAAATAAAGTTGAATAAATATTTTTTAAAGAAATAGGTTATGGAACTTAGTAATTTTTAAAACCATTTTTCACTTTTTAATATAGTTAGTATTTTCGCACAATTTTTTCCGTACGAAGATACATAGTTAATCTTTAAATTAACGAAACATGTGTTAAGTTTGGAGCCTAAAATAAAATTTTGAACTTAATATCAAATTTTTAAAAATATTTTTTTTTTGTTTAAAAATCAAAATGTATAGGGAATAAGTATAATGGAGAAGAGTTAATTTTTTTTTCATTTTTTGATTTGAAGAAAGATATTCGCTTATTTAATGCAATCCTATCGTTCAGATTTTTTATTTCTGGGTTTCTATATTATCAAAACATTGTTTGTCTCTTGGTTGGGGAGTCTTTTAATATCTTTTGAGAATTCCCATGAGGTCGAAAAACTCTTATTCACTGCTGAGATTTTATATGGTTTTTTTGTTTGTAGTTTGTAAGATTAATATTGACGAGAAGTATGAGTGGTCATGGTCATGTATGAAACTCATTTCATTGTAACTTGTGCTTTAAAATGGTTGAATTTTCTTTGGCCAGTCTGGTTATTTTTATTAACTTACCCGAATTAAATCATTGAGCAATTCATCCTGTTTTGTAGACAAACATTTTGGAAACTCCTGTTTTGTTAGACGGCGCTTTTTAAAAGAATATTTGATTTATTTTTCCGTTAACTGAAACTTTTTTTCAAAGAAATATTAAAACAATTTATTTCTTCCCAAATTGAAAGTTTTTAAAACTATATATAATATTTAAATCCTCGATTACACGAAACATTTTACCGGAATGACCGGAATCTACTAATTTAACTGAACTAACTTTCTGAGCCTTTTATAACTAACATTATATGTTACAATATGATTCGAGTGACATCCTTTAAGCAAATTTATTGTTATAATAAGTTTAAAAAACATCACCTTTAGTTACTTTATAAATTGTTTTTCATCATCTTGTCGATCATTTTATTTCAAGTGCTTTATTTTAACCGTAGAGTTGTTTCAACCGAAATTTTCTATTTTTCCGGTTTCTACTATTTTAATTAATCGGGGTTCTATTTATCAGGCTGTGTGGTAACACACACTACCACAAAATCTGTTTCTTAAAGTTGTTTCATTTTTATTAAGTTTTTCACCAGGCTAAATGAAAATAACTTTCTCCTAATGTTTCTCTTGATTGTTTTCCATGTGTACCTCTAAAAATCTAATCTGCAAAAAGGTTCTTAAAAAAATGAACCATGTTGTTTCTTCAATAACTGATTAATTTAATATCAACTATATGAAGGGAGTTAGCTGCACAATTTGAGTACTTTTAGGGGAAATTGGTTTCTCAAAATTGAGTCGTAACTATTTTTCATGAATTACTTCTGCTTAACTACTCCAGGAGCTATCTGCGATAAGATATCGTAAACTTCCATTTCTTAAATTAACTCATTTGGTTAAGGACCTTTCTGAATTCGTCCAAAGGTTGGACTGGTATTTGTTAAGTTAACACAATATGTACGTCGATATATCTTGAGTAAAAATGTCTGGACGCATTAAGGTAATACTTCAAGATTGAAAATAATTTTCAAATTTATGTCTTGATAGAAAATTTATACAGCAAATTTAATGGGAAAAATACAACGTATAACTTTTTTCGTGTTGAAAAAATACTACAAATATTCTTATTTAGGGCATAAAATCCTTAAAATTGTTTCATCCCTTAGCCTTTAAAATACCATTTTAGCGATAACAGTAATCTTTCTGTTTTATTTCTTCCCAAATTCCTATGGGATTAACAATATTGTACTTCGTAAAAAACAGGTACAGCCAATGATCTGTTCTTTTATTGAAAATGCAGTATACGACCTCAACCTCAAGCTTTCTTTTTTTTATCTCACTTTTTGTTTCCATTCAATGGAAACCTTTCTCTCCCAAAACAATACCGAGACAGAATGAATGCACGAACTTGTAACAAACATCCTTCAAAATGTATCAGAAATCCTTCTCCTCTCAATGTCAGACGTCTCTGAACTCTATTGGAGAACTCATCTCCCATCGGCAATATAGAAAAGAGCCATTTCCTTGAATGTCCCCCAGAGATCAAGAGCAATAATAACCAACTGCCTCCCTTTATTGTTTTTCTCCCCGACGCTCGAGGTAATATTTGTAAGTTCTTTTCATCCTGAGCTACTAATTAACAGCATGGGATGCTATTATTGCAGATCTTCAAATGTTTTTCTTTCTTTCCTTTTTTTTTTTCATCTCTCGGATTCCTTTTATTTTCTTTTCGGCCGTCATGAGAATGTTGATCCTGAAGTCAAAGGTGTGTGTCCTCTCTGAATTTGCATTTGCCTTCGGATGATAGTGAAATGATTTACTATTATCTGTGTCCTCGCTTATTATATTACGTTCGGTTTGGTTTTTTGGTCGCACATGTTTTGCATACCCGTGGTTATAGTGAGTCTGATCGTATAGTCGATAAGTGTGCTCTTTTTCCTCGCTTTATCTCGTGTGGAATGTTCTATGCCGGTGGAATATATCAGCTACTGGAACACTGGATCATCATTCATAGGCTGCGTGCATTTTAATAAGGAGGTACGAACGAGTTCTAAGAATATATTTCATTAAAATGGAAGTCTGGAGATTAAAATGTCACCTTAGTAACCTTATGATCTGGATTCTCACGCACACAAGGTCACAGAATGTCAAAACGGCCTGAGGAGAAAGTAAATTTTAATGAATCCCCGTTTATATTTAAATTTTAACTTTATAGAGACACAATAAAATAAAATTAGTCTTTTGAAGACATTAATTCACTCTGCGTCCCACTTTTCTTTAATCACTTTCAGTTATCAGTTTCATACTTTATGAAGGAATACTTTACCACCATAGTAAGAAACGCATCCTTTATTCAACCTGTAAAACATTCGATTAAAATAAATAAATATCATCCTCTGTCATTAAAGTTTACTTAAACTTAATGTTAAATCTGAATCATAACGTTTGATAAATGTCCAATAATAAAAATTAGAAGGAGTTTTAAAAACCCTAAAAAAAAGTTTGCATATCATTATATTGAATTCAAAAAGGATGTAACGAATAAATCTGGATTTAATGGCTGTTAATAAGGAATTTTAAGATTTAATATTTTAATCTGGAGGATAAAAACTGCATAAAGCTCTTTTCTTAAGAGAAAAATACTTTATCCCTTGTGATATCATCGTCTATTTCTCCCCCACAACCTTTAGGGTTTTTTTTTTCAAATTCAACGTTTTTATACCCCTTGAAATAGCTATATTTAAAACTAATCACAAGTGATTTACTTAAAAACAAGTGCAGTTATATTAAAAAGTTTTCCTTTTGGTAATTTTTTTTTAAAAAGATATAAATAAATTGATTTTTGTTAAATATGCTTGAAGTAATCTGACTTAATGGGGGCTGATTATTTAAAAGAATCCTTTATGACTTCGAAAGGTATTTTTTACAAAAATGTACATAACATGAAATAGAAGCAAAAAAAATAGCGAATTTCTACCTTATTTGATATTAAAAATTAGCACTCCATTATTAAGAGTAAAAATGCAAAATGGTAAAAATTGGATTAAAAACAACTAATTGAAGCAGAAATATTACCAGAAGAAAAGAGTGTCGGGGAGCGTCTCCTCCACAACGAGATTAAATTACCTATTTGAATATTTTGTCTTTTTTTTTTTAAAGTTCTAAGTAAATATAGAAGAACCTAAATCTTTAATTGCTGATGACGCCAACTTCTGAGCGTATGTTTTGGTTATCATAACAGGTTATATGGAAAAAAATGATTCTCTCACCAAAACATTTCTCAGTTTTTTCATAATTACTAACGATTTGAAGTTTTAAATATAAATGTATACATTCAAAACCGAACCCCAAACTTTTAAAATCGTTTGCCAATAACATTAGGTATAGATACAAAGATCTTTGTGTTAAACAATTAAAAATGCAGTACCCAGAATAAAATGCAGTTTTATCAGAGCTTCCATCTTCCTATAATTCTCGATCCCATTTCGTCCTGATAGGCTCACTTCAACCACCTCCTCCCCCTATAAAACCAAAATTTAAAACCCCCTAACCATGAAAACGACATCACCACCACACAAAACGGATTCAACTTCCAGACAAACATGACTAACGACTTTATTCGGAGCCCACCATATAATAACGAGCGAACTGATCCTCAAATCTCCTGGAGACAACGGATCACCCACTGATAAGCCTCAATGTCCCTTCAGGCGTCCCGCCGCACAATACCCGTAATAATAATAATCGCTGTTGCTCAATATGAACAACCGGTATCTAATTAATTTCTAACATATTTAAGCGTCGTAATTAAAATCTGCAGTCGGTCATTATTTCTGCGCCGGCATTCTTCGAAATGCGAGAATTCGGGGGAACGGATGCATCTTGAATGGGGTCTCTTCACACTTAGCCCGGGGCCCGGTGTAATGAACGTCATATTTTTATTGTGTACCATTTTTCTCGAGCGGTGTTATAAATTTGGCGCCGATTTCATTTAATAGAAGGATATAGTGTGTGAAAAGGAATGGGCGGCGGTATTGTTGAAGCGGTTGATGCTGTTCAGGAGAACATCGGTATATGATTGGATTCGCCCTTGTTGCCCTATTGGAAATATTTTCCCAGTGTTCCATAAACCAGTATCAAATCGTACTGGATCCAGTATCATTTATACTGGATCCAGTTTAATTTGATACTGGTTTATAGAACACTAGGAAAATTTTTCCAATAGGGTGGGATGTGGAATGTTATTGTTATTTGGGTGAAAGTGACATCACATCGAGAAATAAAGTTGTCGTGTTCTCAAAACTACTATTTCTTTTTTTTTTTAAGATTTTAATTGTTTTATCCTGACATGCCTTTTAATTTTTACGTAATTTTGATTATGTTAAAAATGTAGTGGGAGTGGTAAAAATATTCCTTCTCGTTTTCTGAATACGGATTGATTGAAATGTAGCTCTCAAGTTTTACTGATTTCATTGCTTATACGCAACCTTTATGTTTTACACTACTTAAAATTAATCATAAAACTCGTTTCCTAGAATATAATTGTTTAAAACTGCATTTTTTATTCACTTGAAACAAGATATTTTTTATCTCCAATTTGGAAAAGAAACTAAAAATTAATATGTGCTATTTAAATCATGCATTATTTGATCCCATAGTACAGTGTGGTCCAACCTTTAGGTACCCGAGTGCCAATTAAAATTTTCATGTGGAGGCGAGTGCCAGAGACAGGAAAATTTACAGTTTACTATTTTAAAACAGGCAAATCAAGCTTATATTTCAACACTGGAACATTTACTTCAACTACAAATACTTACTAAGACACATTTTACTTAAGAAATATCTTTCCTACATTTAAAATGCAATGCAAAAATATTGACTGGGTCTCATTAATATATTTTTTATTTACTCAAGGGGATTTATTTTGTGCCACAACTGAAATACTAATTTACTTGATGTTCAAATTCATGAAATTAAAATTTAACAAATTATTTCTTGGATATTTTTCCAAATTGATTATTTTTGGTTAAAAGGAAAATTAGTTTATTAGTAAGGAGAAAACCGTTCGTAGAAAACAGGCGATTCTTTTCCTCTCTGTGGGGGGTGTCTTGTAGAAAATTTTTTGAAAATTACTCTAAAACCGGGTTTTTAACACTTTTCTGCAATAAAAATTGAAATGTGGATTATATTCTATTTAGAATACGAATTTAATTTTGAGGCCGAGTGCCACGAATATTTCTTCGAGTGCCACTTGTGGCCCGCGTGCCACGGGTTGGACCACACTGCCATAGTATATGTATATTACATTTAATTTCCTTTCAATATATAGTATGCATATTTTGAACTCTATGGCGCAATATAAGTTAATTCGGTTCTTGATTCACTGAAATTCAAATAACCAATCCAACCGCTCTCCTCTCCATGATAAACGCATTTTATGGACTCCCTCAACACTGTGCTGCTAATCTGACAAATGACTGAACGGTTCCACTTCAACAATTACAGCCGCAACTCAAATATTTATAAAAGAACATCGCCAAATTAAATCTGAAGTCGCTCCGTTTGCGAGAATTTACGGCCTCTAATATGAAAAATCGAGCCGATTAAAACCCTCCTTGAGAATAACCGAAAGCCGGGCATGAATATTGGATTCTCTTCATAAACTGCGAGATAACGGTCAACAATGACACATCCTCGGAAATAAACCTGGCTTCATTTGAATTTTCAGAATACATCCAACACTTAGGCCACTTTCTCTTTTACCCTGAACCTCCTCTCCCAATATGAAAAGATTCTTTGTTTAGCGGAAATGTCCAGGAGGAGAAATATCTTTATGGCATTGTTAGAGAATTTATGCTTAAACGGGTTGCTCCGTGTCCTTTTTTTGCTGCGCCTTATCTGCCGCATATATCTGCTGCCCTCTTTGAGAGATGTGTAAGGGGATCCGGTCATATTTTCCAGATTAAAAATGGGAGCGTGGTTTGTTTTGCAAATGGACGCTGTTGCGGGAAATTGTTTCTGATTAATTTTGCCTGTTTTCTCGATGGGGGATAAAGGGAGGGAGGTTTGGAGGCTATTCGTTTGGAACTGGAAACTCCTCTGTCTCATTTAGTTTCTGGGATGGATGGTGTAGAAAAAAGTTTGTTCTAAAATTGCTTTAGCCCCCTTTTCTTACCCAATTGAGACGAGCTGAAGTAAAACCTCGATCATTAATTTGTTTTTTTTTTCTCCTCAGTATAAATGTATTTTTCTTGCTTTCTCCAGTTCTTCTTCCAGAGGCATTTTAGTCCATCTTTTATGACTTACTGAAGTTTCATATGCTTTTTACTTTTTAAAAAAAGATGATTGAGTAAAATAAAAAGCTTGAAAAAATAATAGCTAAAATAAAAAGCTTTTAAAGCTTGAAATTAAAAAAATTGGTTAAGTTGGGCAAGAGCTGTATTTATTAAAATTATCAATATAATCAGTAAAAACTAATAAAAAAAGTTGAAAGTTCTTCACCAAAAGTTAATTTTTTACTAGTTACACTTATTTTGTCTCAAACTTTTTTAAACAAGATATTCTCTAATGTTCTAAAGCTGTTATTATAATGAAAAATAGGTTACTTTTTCCTTACGTACTTTGATATCAAATGCTTTTAGCAGTAAAGCACTAAAGATTAGATACCGTATTTAAAAAAACGCTTTTTTAAAAAAGTACTTATAACGCTCAAATTTTGTTTACAATTTTGATGAAACAAAAATGAATCCCTAAACCTGTCCATAACTTACATAGTTTGATGCATAAAAATGTGGATTTCAGTTCAATTATTTTATCTCCTTTTGTCTGCTCTATTATTTCTGAAAATTTACCTTTTTATCTTTCTATTAATGACATAGTAGCTATGTAGTTCAGATTGTCTAAAAAGGAAAACCTACATATTGTATCGAAAGATACAAGCGTAATAAGGAGAATTAATTTTCGTCCTTGAATATTTCTGAGAAACTAAGGTAAGAAAATATCATTATACAGAGTAATAGGTAGACGCCTTATCTATATTCTTCAACCAATCTGTGAATGGGACAATTTGTCGTTATCAAAGCTCCTCTTTCTTTCTCCTTGCATCTTTTCTAGTAGACTTCATCAGATCGATCACATCTGGTTTATAGCCATTCAATAATAAACACGTTTCCTCTTAACTGCCTTTTTCTTGGCTCTTTACCAAAACGGTTGGTCGAAATGACTCCCATGTGTGAAAAATTTCCAGTTCTTTTAGCAGTGGGTGAAACATTTCCTTGTACCTTTATGACTCAGCTTGTACCTTTTAATGTATGGCTTGATCGGGCCTGAATTTTAAGCCATTTCCACCTTTTCCACCATTCAATTTACAGCCTCTTGGTTAGGAGGAAATTCATAATTTCTTTTCACTTGAATTATGCTTCTGTGTTTTCTTTTTCATGTAGTATTTGTCAAGGCTATCATAAAAATTCAGGAAAGAATTGCATATTTTGTTTGTTTGTTTCACTTTGTGTATTTTAATTTTGAACACTATTGAACTGCATACAAATTTAGCCGTTGCTGTCAGAGGCATTTTTGTAAGGATCTATCTACAAATAACGTCATATAATATCATTTTCTTAGAGCTAAATAGGAACTTATTTAGGGTCTCATGTCAAACTATAATTTAAAGCGTTTTAAATTTCATATATCTTTTCTAAATAACTTTGTTGTAATCTAAAAGTGGTAGCATTTTGTAAATTTCTATCTGAACTAACAGATACTTCTATCGTAATGTATTTTATTTTATTTCATAGTCGGATGAAAATCGGATAACGTACTGTCATACTATTTATGACTATAGACCAAACTTTTCCCCATCCTAGCTTCAGGAATATAGTAAGCTAACTTTAGCGAGCAAAAAATAGAAACTCTTCAATGTGTCATACCTGAAACAAAGTGAGCTTTCCAGTGACAATAAATCCAACCAATCATAAAGAGAATCAACCTGGTTGACAAGGCTCCTCTCCAGACAAGACGCATGTGATCCCAGATTTCGAGCTGTCCGAATTTTATCTCTTATTTGCACCTCTGTCATTTCTCATCATCCTTCATACGTCCAGCCAGGAGTGGTGCCTCGAACACGTCTCGGTGGAAGGGAGAATGGCTCTAAATCAAATGCGAAACGACGGGGAAATAAAACTTCATTGCACACACGACGAAGAGGAAAAAAAACCTGCGTTCCTTGGAGGGGTATTCGCCCCCGCTCTGGAATAATTTGTCTGCTCAAACGATGACGACATGCTGGTGTCTTTTTTGTGGTTTGTTTTATGGGACGACGAACCCTTTCGGAACGAAGGTGTCGAGATTTCGTTTTGTTCGAGAGGTGATAGGTCCTAATTTCGGGGAATTGCCGTAAAAAGTGGATAATGTGAGCTCACAGCATAAATAAGTCACGATGCAGCTATGGCTGTTGTGCTGTGAGATACACGTAAGGCATTTGTGTGTACAAGAATGAAGCCGTGTAAAAATAAATGAAGAGGTCCGACCACTGCGAGTTTAAAAAAAAAAGAGTAAAACTAAGAGAATCATGACTGGTATGGATTTAAGGTTAAGTGTCAAACATCCATTTCTTGACCTAATATTTGTGTTTTACAGGTTTTCCCAGTGTCAAAGTTTATTTGAGTTTGCTGAATGGTGACTGCTTTTTTTAAAGTATTACATTTTGCTTTTTATGTTGCTAAGAGAGGAAGTAAAATATCATTCCGAAGTCAAAATTTATTCAAATCGTTATATTGAAATGACTAGCTATAATTAGTTTAGAAGTCCTCTTGAAAATGGAGTCGTTATTCTTTCCTCTATTTAAATTACCCCCCCCCTCCACCTGAATAAGTTTCAAAATGTTAATTGATTTCAATTAATATCTCCAATAACCATAAAACCCTATTTGTCTCTTTAAGAGCCAAAGAATTACTATAGTTATCATGAAATTATAAATGTCATGCATTTTATACCTCAATTATCTTTAGCTTGTCATTTAGTGTCACTCGATTCCGCAGTGCTTTTGAAAATGACCTAAGAGTGATTATCGTGATAATCTTTAGTGACTTGAATATTGATTGTCTCTCCATGATGATAGTGTGAAGATTTAGAAAAGCTCAGCTCATACATGAATAATATTACAAGTTATTTTAAATACCCCAGATTTTCAAAAATATCAAAGAAATCGTCTATTTGTAATAAATGCCTTAGTACACTCTTGAGGAAAGTGTAATTGTGAAATCGGCTCTTGAGAACATAGAAAATAAAATGTTGTTTCGAAGTATTGAACTCTTCTAAGGAAGTTTCAAAAAGTGGAAATAATAAAGCATTTTGAAAGCTACATTTAATTAATTAAATAAAATGCATCATCGCTTTACTAAATCAGAATTGCAACATAACGAACTGTGAAATTTTTGACCCCAAATAATTCTCCCTTTCTCCCGAACAAAAGCCAAAGATTCTAAAAGAGTTTTTTTTTTAACGTATCGTCAAAACTCCAATCCAACTACATAATTCGACTCGAGAGAAACTAATTCGAGAGGAACGACCTCAAAAACAACCCAACTCTTCTCCATCCCAAGAAAAACAAGCGCACCTTTCAGAAAATAAAATGAAAACAGTCCGGAACGTTTTATCCTCTTCATAAAGTCGCATCATAACATTAAATCGATGAGGTGCATTTTTATGGATATGACGTTTCTCTGTACCCCATCCCTCACCCCTTGTTTATACCCCTGTAGTTTTTAGCTGGCCGTATTTGCTTTAAAGGCCCTCCCCGTAGCTTTATGATCAGGAAAACGCCGAAAGACCGAAAATGAGTCTCGATTTTATTAGACTTCAGGGGGAAGGCGCCCAGGGGAGTGCTTTTTTATAAATCAGAATTCGCTCCTGCTTCCCCATGGCATATATTTCAGTTCGACTCATTTGAAACGGGGGTGGGGAATGTGAAATTTTCCGTGTGGCTCCACTTTATCATTTGCTCTATTATCCGGGGCGACGTTTTATCTCGATAAATTTCGGCACTCTCTTGACATTTCGCTGCACGAAAAAGAGCCGTGTGGGTTTGGTAGGGCCGTTCCTCTTGTTGAACGCTCTTGACACACACTGTAAAAAAAAACCGTCTTTTTACCTATTATTTTCCGTGAATTTTTCATGGATTAATTCCGTAAACTTCAAAACGGAATTTTTATCGTGAAAATTTCCGTTATTTAATTTCTCTCTCCTCACGCATGCGTGTTGTGCTATTTCTCCACTTGTTTTGGTGAGACTCAAAGCAACGAGTTGTAAATAAGTAATGGGAGTTTGTGCCAGCGTCTTCAGGCCTAACGAACCTTCAGCTATTTTATTATGTGTAAGTAAAATATATTGTTCGTATTTTTTTTTCATTATTGGCTGTAAATGATAATGCTTTAAAATAGAAATACTCTGATAAAACAGATATTTAAACATCGTACGATCGTTTTCTTCGCCACGTAGCTCAAGTCTTAAAATATTGCATAGCTAACTAGTCTTATTAGATCGCAAAAATATGTTCTAAATAGTTGTGATAACTACTAACTTTTGATTAGACTTGTAATACTGTGATCGGTATTGTAAATTATTTAAAAGAATTGTCTATTTGGATTTTACGGATTGTTTGTCAATATTTTTTCAAAGTTATAATCGGGAATATACTGAACCACAATTCAAGTATATTAGATCGCAATAATATGTTTTAAATACTTGTGATAACATGTAACTTTTGATTAGACTTGTAATACCTGTGATCGGTATTATAAATTATTTAAAAGAATCGTCTATTTAGATTTTATGGATGGTTTGTCATTTTTGCTTAAAAATTATAATCGGGAATATACTGAATCACAATTAAAATATATTAGATCGTGGCACGCTAGAGACTTATTGGGTTCCTAGACTTTTCTCGCCACATTTCATTTGTTTGTTTGTTGTTTCTGTTTATACCTCTTTGTGGCGTAGTGCATAGGCGTAACGTCGGGGGGGGGGGCACAGGGGGGCATGTGCCCCCCCAACCGCAATAATATGTTTTAAATACTAATAACATGTAACTTTTGATTAGACTTGTAATACCTGTGATCGGTATTATAAATTATTTAAAAGAATCGTCTATTTAGATTTTATGGATGGTTTGTCATTTTTGCTTAAAAATTATAATCGGGAATATACTGAATCACAATTAAAATATATTACATCGTGGCACGCTAGGGACTTATTGGGTTCCTAGACTTTTCTCGCCACATTTCATTTGTTTGTTTGTTGTTTCTGTTTATACCTCTTTGTGGCGTAGTGCATAGGCGTAACGTCGGGGGGGGCACAGGGGGGCATGTGCCCCCCCAACCGGTCGGTCAACTAAAAATTCTGAAATCAACGAAAAATCAGAATGCTAAAAACGTTAATTTTCAAGTTCCTTCATTTCAGATCTTTTAAGCTCTTTGAGGAGGTAAAACTGTCATAAGAATTTATGAAAGAGCTATAACAATTGAGTTCGGCGGTAATGATAGTATATCTCTTGGTACTAAGGGTGTATATAAGAGGGGGGGGGGGGGCAAAGAAGCTGACCCAAATTTCTAGGTACAGACGAAGGAGATGCTTGGTGTCTCCGAAACAGCAGTATTCCAGCTTTCACGTCCATTTTATTTGTGCTTATTATATGCTTGTTTTTACATCAGATTTAGTTTGCACTAAGTATTTCTATATATTTACTGCAACTAGTCGTGCCCCCCCCCCCCATATTCTGACTAGGTGTACTAAAATGAGTTAAAACCCTGTTTTTAAGGGTCAAATTTCCAAAAATTTTCTGGGGGAGGACCCCCAGACCCCCCTTTTATGCTTGGAACTATATTATTCACAATTTTTAAATATTAACTTCTTCAAGATGCAAATCATACCTGGAAATATGTTAACAAAGAATACATTGAATCTATTAAATGTGCATGGTGGGGGGCTTAGGAATATTTTTGGTCCTCTCCCCTGGTGCAAACTTCTAGCTGTTGGCTTTTTAAAAAAATTTCTTTTAGGATATATTGGGCCCCTCCCGAAATAAATTTCTATTTATACGCCACTGCAACTATAGTAGTTCTTTTACCTGTGGTTAAGACTAGAGTTTTTTCTACATCGATAGGTCGTTTATTAGGTTCAAATGCAAATTCGAGTCTTTGAAAACTTTTCAGCAGTGCCCTCCCCCAACATTTTAGGTCACGCTACGCCTATGGCGTAGTGGACTTTCTGTAACCTTGGCCATTGGAAATAAAAAATATATTAGATCGCAAAAATATGGTCTAAATACTTGTGATAACTTGTAACTTTTGATTTAACTTTGTGATACTGTGATCGGTGTTGTAAATTATTTAAATTACCTTCGGTTGCAATTGATTAAATCAAGATTGAATTATTTATTATTGAATTGATTTATTTTCCAACGATACAATTTTGCGAGCACACAGAACTCTCCTTTGGGTTAAAGGCAAAATCCAACCAGAATGGCCAATCTTGGGTTTGGAAAAATACAAAATCAACCTTAGAAAAGGACGTAATTTCTCAGTTACGATAATCAGTGAATACTTAAGTATTCACTGATTATCGTAACCTTTTATTCATTGTTGCATTGGTACCTAGAGAATCAAAGAACTGTAACATTAGAGAAATAGAAGCATTAATGATTTTGTTTTATAGCATATGATCGTTTGACGTGCCTGCCAAATTGTGTGGTTGGCAAACAAATCCTGCAAACATTAGTCACAATAAATTCATGTACTACAATAAAGAACATTTTCATTTCAGAGTCTTTGCTGAAATAAATCCTGCTGCTGAATAATGAAATATTGATGTGATTCAATATTTTGAAAATACCATATTACTGTGTTTAAATTACTTTTTTAATCATGATTGTAAAACCCAATACTCATTTCTGAAAGTAATAAAAATTTTCGGGTTGATTAGTTAGTTATGTTTGATTCTATATTTTCATCTCATATTAAAATATTTTATTAATCAACCAAAGTTGTGAATTATATAATGAAAATCCACTACCCTATAAAGAAAATATTTAGAGATCCATTGAAAATTATCTTAATTTCTCTTCAATTCACTATGCTACTTGGGAAAATTATATTACAGACTGTATTTTTTTTTATAAATTGACATGATTTGTATAGCCAAACATGAAGTAAATATGTAAATTAAATTAAGGTTTGAGAGGCTGGACTCACATCAGGGGGTCCGTCCAACGTCCCACAATATAGTATGTATCCGCATTGAAGTATTTAATATAATTCCTAATTCCTATGCTAAAACAGGAAAATAAAACTGGATATTAAAATTTTACTTAGAAAGGTATTAATGAACGTTACTTTTTAGCTTGATTAGACAAATCAAAGTATAACTCTAAAATTTTAATAGTGGAGCAGGTGAAATAATTGATAACTAATTTTTTATGGGCAATATGATAAACTGGGGATTATTAATGCCCGAAGTTGAGACGGGGCATGTGATAAATTCAATGGTATTTATCACTTTGCCCGAAATACGCGGGCATTAGTAATAATGTCCGGATTTATTACATTGCACGTAACAAACGTATAATCTCTAGTATTTCTCTTATTAAAGTATATTTTAATATTACTAGAAATTTATCAAATTTTCAGTCTGGTTAAGCTACAGGGAGGCAGGGTAAAGAAAGTAAAAATGTAAAAAAATGACGAGTAAAATAAACGTATTTCATAAAAATAGAAATAATCTTGTTGATTAGTTCAATTGAAATAAAGAACGAATATTTTTTTCCTCGAGGAATACATCTTTAATTATTATAGAGTATAGGAAAAATAAAGGTACAAACGTTTTCTTCAAATTAGGGAAAAATTCTAATTTTTGAAGAAAAAATATCAGACGCAATAGAATCAGATAACAGAAAGTTTCACTCCAATGACGAAAATATATTAAACGAATGTTCTATAAAATAACGGAAAGTTTCTTTCCTTTGACGTAAAAAGTTCAAATGAACGTTCCCTAAAATAACGGAAAGTTTCACTCCAATGACGAAAAAATATTAAACTAACGTTCCATAAAAAAACGGAAAGTTTCTCTCATTTAACGGAATAAGATAAAACGGACGTTCCCTAAAATAACGGAAAGTTTCTCTCATTTAACGGAAAAAGATAAAACGGACGTTCCCTAAAATAACGGAAAGTTTCACTCATTTGACGGAAAAAGATAAAACGGACGTTCCCTAAAATAACGGTAGTTTTCCCTCCTTTGACAGAAAAAAAAAACAAAACGGACATTCCCTCAAATGATGGAAAAAGAAAATACGGACACCTTCTCAAATGATGGAAATAATCCGGCAGCAGTGCTGCCGGGAAATTTCCGTTTTTTGAAGAAACTTTTTTTTACAGTGCACTGACTCTGTTTTGGTGGAGGGTGCTTTTTAAAATCGCCCCACTGGCTTTTACGTAATGTGTCGGTTTTTATTTGGAAAGAAAGTGGAAGTTGGGGATTTGTAACCGAAAGCAAACATAAATAAGGGTTTTTTTAAGGCTTAAAAGGTTTAGGAAGCTTGCTATGTAGTAAGATGTTTTTTTTGGGCTTGGTAGTGGAAGTAGCATACAATACTCTCTCTGGAGAGTAATTCACTTCCGAGAGGTATTTTTTTAAAAACTTAAACGATTTATTAGGGCAATGGAATTAAGTGTAAGATATTTTAAAATGATTGTTTTAAAACTGAATAATATTAAATGCTTCTGAAGAATATTTTTGTGTACCTATTGTTTAAGAAAGACGTTGTGTAGTACCCAGATTAAAAATTGTAGGTGTTGGTAATAATTTTTAAGTAAAAAAAAATTACATTCCCCCCTCATTATATCATTTATTACACACATTTAGTTAGCATAAAATTTTCTTACATTCAAACAAAAGTAGTTTACGTATGTAGTTTTCAAAAACTTAGAACATATTTTTAACATGTTAAAGTTAAGTTTAGGTCACTTTCTGATGCATTTTTTAAAGAAAAGGGTTGAATTAAATTATTAAAAGTTCCAGCTACCCCTTAAACTTCATAAAAATGGAAGATTCTATTCATTTTTTTTTTATAATTTTCGTATTAAGGAGAAAACTTGTGCCTTTAAATTGGAATAATGTGTTACAAGTACAAACTCTTAGAAACGAAAGGTATTAATTTTCTTTATCTGATCAAAATAAAATTAAGCTTTTAAAACTCATTTAATTCTAAGATTACTTTTTCTTTTCGAAATAATCCTGTTTTTGTTTAATAGATTTGAATTTCCGAAATGATGATTAAGTAGTAGGTAATTACTCATTTTATCGTAGCTCTGAGATGAAACTAAAACTCTCCTCCAATATATTTTAAGTTAAAATTTGTTTCCTAATATCTGAAACATTTCTCTAATAAAATCACAGAGGGTTTATCGATTCTTAAAACCAATTAATGATTCAGTAATTACATCTAATGTAATTGCTTCACTCATTATCATTAATTAAATGAGAAAATTGAGTAGGAAAGAATTGATTTTTAATTTCACATTCCTAGTGAATTGCTGAACCATATGATTATAACTATTTTTTCAACTTTTCCTGAAAATTTATATTCTTGGTTCCATATTAATTCTTTAGAATAATTAGTTCTAAAATTTCGTTTCGATAAATATATATATATTTGTTTTTCAGTTTTCTCGCATTTTAAGTAGATTTTCACGTTTATTTTTTCCCCTTGAATCTAATCTAACCTGATATAACTGACGGAAACGTTTAATTTA
The DNA here is from genome assembly GCA_963680715.1 of Tetragnatha montana. Classification (NCBI taxonomy): domain Eukaryota; kingdom Metazoa; phylum Arthropoda; class Arachnida; order Araneae; family Tetragnathidae; genus Tetragnatha; species Tetragnatha montana. Next base: position 37,781,970 of record OY796675.1, read on the forward strand.
TTTAAAGAAAGTAGTGGAATGACTTTTTTTATAAACGAATCATACAGCTCATTCAACATAATCATTCTGTTTTTTTTTTTAAATTAAAGAATATTTTATCCTTTGTAATGCACTTGAGGGGTTTAACCCCGGTGTGTATCATGATGCGGCCTTGATCATGCGCATTGCAAATTTAGGCATTTTTGGATAGAAAAACGAAAATAAAAACCAAGTGAAGGTTATGAGTTCATTCAAAACATCCTTTGGAATTTTTGTATCAAAACAGGATTTATTGACTCATTACTGAAAACGAATTAGGCCGCATGCATTTCCTGAAAAAGCAACAAGTAAAAATATATGTTTTCAAGCAGAATAAACATCACCAAGAAAGACGAAAGTCTATTAAAAACTGAAATTATAATCTCCATGTTTTTTCACCACTAAAAACCTCAAAGAACAGAGTTGAGTTGTTTTTTTCCATCTTTAAGCTTTCAATCCTATTATTCGACTCATCGATTCTTCCTTTGATATTAATAAGAGTTTTTATTAAATGCTCGCGAATTACTCTGCAATTCAATTTTTTTCTTCCAAATTGCTCTCGGTCTTCTTTAATGTACCTTTGTGGAAGCACGCAGGGGTAATTTCGAAGCGATGTGTTTATTAACCCTCCTTTTCATTCCTTTCTCGCTCATTAGGTTCCAAACAGAAATCATATTTGTGCGGGATGAAATTATTACTGATTTTGCTTTTAATGCATCTGGTAACATCTAATTTCGCTCTCAAAAGAAGTTATTCTATTTTGCATCGAGCAAAGGCATTTTTGCCTACAGAAGGTATTAGAGGCTAATTATATTTGGGATTTAGTAATGCCCTAATATTGTTTGCTTCTGAAATAAAAAAAAAAAAAAAAAAATCCGAAGTCACTCACATGGGAATGTAATTGAATAAGTATTAAAACGTTCTTTTAAGATAATATTAAAATCTGTCTTTGTGCCTAAATTAATGTTTAAGTTTAAAAATCACCTAACACATAGGTACCTTTGAATAAGTTTTAAACATAAAAGTTGATTTTTAATCATCAATATTGTTTTTAAAGTAATAGTAGGTATCTACTTTTAGGTGCTAAATTAATATTTTGTACGTGTGTAATATGCGAGTTTGATCTGAACCATTATCGATTTTAATTACTCATAGAGAATTTAATTTGAAGGAAACGAATTGAGAAATAGCCGAAAACAACGCTAATATATTCCAATTTTCAATCTGTTATTTTAGAATTACTTCATTTATTATTTGAATAGATTAGGATAATGAATCAGTTTGCTATTAAACTGTAGTATTCCCCTTCCCGATTAGATGAAATGCTCAATGGTAGCTCCTGTATCTAATGAGAAACCATAAATTAATATGGCTAATTATTTCGAACATCTAAGATTGGATAATATTATTGGCTTTAGATGGGAGCTTTGCATATTAGAAATTTCCGTTCCGTTTAAATTACATTTAAGCCGGTCTTGCAGCTATTTCGTTGGGGATAGAGTTTTTATTGAGATTTATACATGTATAGGAAAAATGTGCATTAATTAAGAATTCTGTCAGATTAAAATTGTATATTTTCACATGCCATACTTATAAAACTCCTGTTTTTGACGGTATGTCTAGAATTTTACGATTCTCCATGTTTTACAATAAGTTTACACAAAATTTATTGTTCCTTCCCCTGAAACTAATTGTGAATTTTTCTCTCAGATGAAATTGCTCCCTTTTGACTCCCATCCACTAATATATTGAAACCTGAAGACCTCGATCCCCATATCGGACATCCTAACAGTAAAGACCTTGGTCCAGTTTCATTGTTACCGAATAACGCGTTGGACCTAACAGACCATAACAGGATACGGAAATGGAAACCGTTCCCTTAAAACCCATGTCCGTTTTTTTTTCTCCTTTCGATCACCCTCGCCTCCTCCTCCATAGTGGCCATCACCCAAAAGGCCTGCTGCGGAATCGCATTGTTCATCATCGAGCAATTAATTGACCGTGTCTTTTCCTGCTTGAAGAAAAACAAACCGTGTCTGGAGAAGCTCAATTTCTCGAGAGAAATGCTCTTAATTAAACACTCGGTGGTGGGTTGCGACCTTTTAAGAGAGACATCTTGAATGTTATTTCCAGGATTTCTTTATCAGTGCTCTATCCATCTCAAAAGATACGGTTATTTCATTTCTCCTTACGGATAGAGAAATGGGTAGCTGTAATTGCCATGGTTTGAGCCATTTCGTCTTGGGAAAAAACTTTCCATTGTTGACTTGAATCGCCATTTATTTCGAGTGAGGTTTCGCATATTTCCGTAGTTACGTCATGATTTTCTGCTATTTCCTTGCCGCCACTCGCAAACTTTAAGTGACTGTCCTTATGGTTTTTCATAGAAGTTCCGTTGTTCTTAAGACATAACTGAAAAAAAAACGTTCCTTTTGTTGAGTTATTAGGCATCTGTACGTGTGCTCTTTTATAGCTTAAGTGACGTTGACACTGAATAAATAAACGTTATTTATTTAGATATGTAGAAGTTTACTTAAAGGATAAAACTTGTAAAACCTCTTTTCCGCATTCCATATATTTTCTACGTTATTTATCAAGTTGAAATTAAAGGGAATTTCAGATTATATAATACAAGTGGATAAACCATCAATATTGAAAAAAAAAACATGTTGCATCTAAAATTGATTTTGTGAAAAATATTCGCAAAATTACATTAAAATTATTTAGTTACTGTTGGGTCTAGTAGTTTTCTTATGTTCTAATAGGAAATAAATTGTTTTTGGGCTTGCGCAAACTGAAACCTCACTTCCAATTCAAAAAACTATGTGTTCTTAAATCGTAAACTATGCGAGTATACTAGTGGTTAAAATTACAGCTGCCTTTTACAGGAATAAAAAATAACGTTATACGATCAAAGAATAAGTTTAAAACGTGTTTTTAAGGTATACAAACTACTTCAATTTAAATACAAGATGAAAAAAGTTGAAAACTAAATGTAAAGCAGGGTAGTTTTTCTAAAGTAAAGTTAATAATGGATGAGAAAAGTTCTTAAGTAATCCGTGATTCTCAATTCATTTTTTTTGGCGATGATCTTCTTTCGATAGGATTTATGGTGTTAAAAAGTGTAACTAAGTGCAAAAATATGCACATAAATTCAAATTATGCATTTAATGTGCTACTGCCACCCGTGTACTAATTCATATGCAGTATGCATACTTAAAGATGGCCATAAAAATGTCACGAAACAACTTTATTACCTCGAAAACGATTACCTAAACTGTTTATCTGCTTAGAACTTAATTTAGAACATTTCTATCATTCATGGGGCATGTTTCAAAACGTTTTTAAATGTCCACTACCGCCATTTCACACTTTGTGGGCACACATTATCAGTTATTGACTCCTGAAAACACCGAAATTCGCAGAGGGGATGATTTTAGCTCACTCACGTAACCCTATTATTGAGAAACACATTAGTTTCCCATTAGCGCCTGCAGAAATGACTTCATATACCCAAGTTCTTGAAATTATATTTTACCCTTGCTGCACGGAATTGATATCCATTTTTATTTTGAGTTGGTGCCTTTTCAGCCAGCAATATGAAAAGGAACTGCTAATCGATTTAGGGAAGTAGATTAAAATCGCTTTGCACTTTTATCCCCAAACATGCTACTGAGAACGTGGGACACGAACTTTTTTTTGTTCTCTTTTTTAAGGGGAATTTTTAAGGTTGATATCAAAGGAGTAATTTCTTACTTCAACGTGAGTCAGTTATTTAAAGTCTATCATTTGCTCATAGAATTCTCATTTGGGAAGGAAGAAGTCTTGAAAGCGACTATAAAAAAAAAAGTAGCGAGATAATGTTTTCAAGGTCTTACAAAATGTGTTGAAGATTACTATAACACTTGCTATAACGCCTAACTTGATAGGCATTAGGTTTCAGGGGGTGATTCTTAGCTTCTTCATTGTCATTTTTTAAAAGTTCGACAAAGCACTTTCTATTCACCAAAAGACCTTTGATTTGATGATGTTCAATATGAACTTTCTAACGTATCCGTTTGAAGTAAAATCCAGCATTTTAGCAGACTCATTGATTGAACTATATGCTACACCCTCTCTAAAAAAAAGGCCACTCACTCAATTCATTCATCCATTTTAAACTGTATTCCATCTCAGTAATTGATCAGCTCCAATAACCGAACCGAAAAACCGCTTTTGTTAGCAAAATCGCCACCCACAACTCTCCCTCTCGTTTGAAGTTTTTCTTCAAAGAACTCACACTTTGAAGAAAGAAAACCGAACCTCGGCAGCCAATTCCAGGATTTCACGGACAACGCAACGATTGAACAAAGCGACAAAGTTTCCAACCACCCTCACACCAGAAAGCTCAAGTTCCTAACAATGGCCATTATGAAGAGAGGCCTAATGGATTGATTTCCGGCCCCGCAGAATAAAAAAAAATCGCGTTCCGTTTTTTTTTTATTCGCAACGTTCAATGCTGGGGTGGAAACCCCCAGGGCTCACCTGAGAGTCGGTGGTGTTATGGGCCAGGGGTTTTGATGGGGACAGATCATTTTTATCCCCCTTGATCATTATCGGCCACTTTGGAAGAGCTTTCGTGTATGATGCAGTGCATTCTGCTGGAGTTGGGATCGAGGATTGCGGTTTTGGAGTGGGAATGCTTCCTGTGCTATTACCGAAGCCATCAAGATCGAAGGGGTCTATATGACGGGAAGTAGGTTTTGTTCTGTGCTGGCGGAAAGTAAAAGTAGCCTGTGTGAATTGCGTTCTGGAGGTCTGAATTTGAAGTAAAATCCGTACTTCAGACTCTAAGGACCATCAAGTTTTTAAGTAACTCTTTTTATCCTTAACTCCCCCTTTTTATCATTTGTAATTAAATTAATCTACCTATCCTATTGTTTTCTCACTTTATGAAATAAGATGAAGTTACCTGTAACACAAGAGAGCAGGACCTGCATAGATATTTAGAAAATTTTGAGGGATTTTAATAAGCGAATGGCAATTGGTTCTTGCTGCACGTGAATCACATGTGTATTAAATGTTTCTTTAGGTAGTTAATTAGTAAGACAAAATAGAGCTACCTGTAAGAACTTGTATTGGTTTAGATAATTGTGTGTACTCTATAACTATTTTCACATTAACTGATAATTTCTTCGAGAGAGAGAATTAAAGTATATTTTATCACTCGAGTATAAACATTATCTGAATGTAGGCAAAAAAATTTTAATGGATTGTGGGATTCATGCCATCAAATAACTACTTATATGATTAAAAACAATAATTAATTAAAGGAAATTAGAGGTATTATCTTTATAATGACAGCAATAAATTCTTACTTATTCTTCATGTTCTTTAATATCAGAAAAAACGTTCTTCGGTCCAATTTTCTAAACTTATAATAAACTTTAATTAAGTGATTCAACTATTTACAAAATGAATGAATCAACTATAAATTAACGCAGAGTACATAGTAAAATAATTGTGATGTTTCAAGAAAAACACTCGTAGCTTCTTGAAACTATTAATCATCCTTTTTAAGTAGCCTGAAGCTTTTTAAATGGGCAACTCGTTAATTGCTTGAAACGGTTTCGAATTTAAAACACTAAGTACACGAAGACTCGTGTGGTTTTTGTTCCTAATATCATCACGCAAAGCTTTTGTGTTTCAGCAGGGTTACAAAATGGTGAAGCAAAGGTTTCGGTTAATCAAAAATTTGTCCAATTATCTCCCAACGCGTGACGAAAGGTGACCCATATACAAACCAGAGGCTTGTTATAATTTCGGTTGATTTCCTAATTCAGTTCAACAATTGACGTGATTAATTTTGTTAATTTAGAGATTCCTGCATAATAGTTTAATTGTAATTAGTTTCAACAAGATTTTATTATTTTAAAATTCATTAATGATCATATGGTATTGGGATCTCTTTCAGACATTTCGCGGGACATTTCCCCCATTGTTTATTTCAATCAATGGAGTCTTTATATCGGAATATTAAATACCACGTATTTTTATATAATTATCAATAATATTAATATTTTTGATAACATTTAAATATTGATCAGAACTATTTACTACTCTGTACGCAAAATACTCATAACCTAAAACAATTGACCTTCAAAAAGCTAGTTTTAATTAGGTAACAACCACGATAATTAAGCTCTGTCTTGAACTTCTTGAGAACTATCCTTAAACCTTCTCGTCAGCACATCGCTTCAACACTTTCATCTCGTTATTTCCCCCGAACTAATTCAGTTTACAACTCTGGGCGTAATCCTTTTCGCCAAATTGGATGAATAATTTCCAGTAGCTCTCTCAAGACGCTTTTCCAGCCTTTTATTGGAAAAATGTTTTTATCATTTATAATCGCGTTATCTCCAGGTTTATCTCATAACTGTCTCCCTAATGGCGGCGCAGACAGGCACAGCTAAGAAACAAACATCATCCATGAGGTCGGGGCTGTATCAAGCCTGGCCATCATCATTACGAAGGTGTTCACGTGAGATCGCATTTTAGATAATTTCATTTCTAATAACTTGGCTTATTTTCTTCCTACGCGCCGCCACTTCGATATGATCTGGTTCCTATATATCGGGTTGGGGACCTGTGAATACCTTAATCGCAGCGCACGCCCTATAGGAAGTGAGCGGATTTTATCGAAGGAAATCTTCTGCACACTAACCCTTTATTTCTTGATCAAATTCATGCCTCACTTCCTCGTACTGCGTCACAGATTCAAGTTGAGTTCTTCACATTTAAGTTCTGGATACTGAAGGGAACATTAACATTTTAAATGTTGAAATGCCTTTTAATTCATGTCTGTATAGTTTAAGTTGAGGTAAACTATAAGTTGCCCTGGATCAAAAGGGAACTTTAATGTGTTTACAATTAAAATGTTGATATGTCTTTGAATAAAATTAAGCCATCACTTAATGATATCCATTTTAACATTATACTTTTTTAGAGAACTAATAAGGGACTCTATCCCCTGCATCAAATTTTCGTGTATTTTGTCGGAGACACGTCAACCTCCTCCAGAAAGTGTTCTTAAATTTGACTCTTAAAAACAGGGTTTCATCTCATTTTTTTAGTAATTTGGGGTACTTTGCGATACAGCATTTTTTTAGAAAACTCAAAATTTGTAATTAATTGTTCCCCCAGTTCTATCCAACTGATGCTTAGAGGTTGCGCCAGTCTCATGAAGAGAAAAACTGCTCTCAACCCTTCGGTATAACCTCTCTCTTAACCCAAAATTGTGAAAACCGGACTTTTACGAAATTTTATACCCAATAAACCCCTTCAAAATCCGACTTCAAAAAGAATCCCTCCGTTATTTCATCACCACCTCTCGCCGTAAAGAAGCCCTCATTTCGCCATCATCCGAAGGCCGCTAGGTGGGAAAACACGGCCGTACGCCCCACCTGAGAAGGTTCACCGGGGTCGGGACCTCTGCGAAATGGATGATGTCCTCCAGCGAGATTCAAATGAATCTGGGTGGGGCCGGACCAAACGACCCTCGGTGCTCAAATTACATAGCCCTGGGTTCCGAGGATTCCTCCCCACAGGTAGACGGATGCACCTTCCGAGGAGTAATTGTTGTGCGATCCTTTTTTTTTTCATTGCTTTTGTTTGCGTTGCTTGTTTTGCCGCTGTTGTGTATAGGGTCAAAGTGGTCAGTTGTGGTTGGGGAGGGAAAGAATGCTGTGGTTTTGGTGGATTTTTTTTCGGTTGATTTTTTCGGTGGTTTTTGTGCTTAGGACTTTTTGAGCACTTGTGAATTTTATGAAATTCTACTGTAAAGATAATATTTAGTATTGTTCTTAAAAGTATTAAAAAATATCGATATTTCTATAGTCTTTATTCTTATTTTATGTGTCTAAAAAAGCTTATTTAATTAAGATATACAATAAACTATTTAACTTGGTTGAATTTCCCTCCTCTCATTGGACTTAAAAAAAATGAAGTTGAGCGAAAGAGAGCTTAGCTTTACAATTGAAAAATAGATTATTAATCACCTAACTGATCCATTTTATATAAATAAATATTAGACTTTTCTTCTCTGGATCATCTTTTTTAAATAATTTACACAAATTAGAATATGGCTAGAACATGAAAAAAGCAGAATAAAATTATTATAATAGTATCATAGAAAATCAATTCAACGAAATTCCCCTCACCAACACATTCCAAATCCTCCTAAAAACATCTACAACCATTTTTCAAATTTTTATCTCAGCGCAACCATAAGTTTCAAAATAAACTATGCTTACACCCTCTATGATAACGTAAGAAACGAATTTTGTTGCACTCCAAACAAACGACTTGTATCAAAAGAGATCTCTCCACATACATAAAAATAATCACATCAAAGCAATTGAATTTTCGCTCACTCCCCCTCTACAAATCACCCCCAAAACACCTCGATAACAGCAGCAACAACCCATTCTACGAATCATTCCAGTCATGCCGTTCTTCTCGCTGAGATTTATGCACGGCCCCCCTGACGCAGGTAATTTTATTTGAGTGCAAGGTGGATTGCCCGGGGGCCCATTCCTACCCCAAGCGGGCTCTTCCGTTTTCGGCATTCTTCGCTGGCCCCACCCCTCGTAGCGAAATTGTTTAATTGGACGGGGTTTATGAGTGCCCCCCCCCCCGATGGAGTCCTTGAAGGTAATGTTGCTGTTTGCGCCGGCCATGCTGGTAACACACGCCGCCGCCGACGGCAAAGGCAATATCGGTTTTTGAATGCGCTGAAAATGGGCTGTGGAGATGTTTTTTTCTTCGGCGTTTTTTTTTGGCCGCTTCTTGTGAATCGATAAAATTGAGGGAAAATGAAAATGGGCTTTTGTTTTATTGAATTCATTTTTTGGAAAACGTTTTTTTTTTACGATGTTCAGTCTGATGTTGAACAGGAATTCGTAACTTGCTCCTCAGGCTTTGTAAATACTTTTTCATTTCCTAGAATTAAATGTTTCTGTGTTTGTTTTGGTAATTCTATGTTCATAATTAAACTCACTTTTGATTTTTTTTTGTTATATTTTTTTTACTGTACACGTTCATGCATATGGATAAAGCTTGGTATAACTTAATGCTAAGGTATTCATTAGAATACGGATATTAAATGATAAATTAAGTAATATTTAATGATAAATTAAGTAATATTTAATGATAAATTAAGTAATATTTAATGATAAATTAAGTAATATTTAATGATAAATTAAGTAATATTTAATGATAAATTAAATATTGACCGAACCAAGCTATTTCTCAATTGAGAGGATGTAACATCTCGTAAAATTTGCAAGCATATCCGATTCCGTTTAATGCCCAAAGCTCAATGGGGCTTATATGGGATTTACAAGAGGGTTATTAAGCCAGGTACTCATTAGTGTGTAATAATACCAGATCAAATAAAATACTTATATTTGGCCTCTGGAAAAATAAAAAGAGGAGAAAACTTAGGACATCTCTAATTTAATGACAAAAGATAACCCGCGAGGAAAATGCACAGCAAAAATGTCTGAGTAAGTCTCCCAATATAATAATACAATAAATAAGTCAACAATGACTTTTTCAAGCATACACCCAACTCCTCATCAATAGCATCTCTTGCTTGGCATCCCTGCATGAAATTAGAGCCCCGGAATTTCAAATGCATGTTCCCCCATTTAGATGGATCGCTTCTTATTTATCCCTCATCTCTGAGGGCGTGAGGGTTCACAGGATTCCTCATCGAGATATGCTTTAATTCGCTCTGCAACCACACCTACGATACCCTACCACCTCCGATGATGGGATCGCTCGGTATGTCTCAACCATCAGGGTTAACCAACCTCTGAATGAGAAAGCTTATTATTTGATTCTAGGGTGTACGCCGAGAACCCTTCAGATATATCTCTCAGACAGATGTCTTGCGAGGATTCATTGAGGTGAAGGTGGATTTACATACAATGCCTCAAGGATGATCACCGGTGAAGTGTGGTTATGGGGGTAATTCATCATTGTCAGATGACGTATTGCGTTAATACAAAGGAGTTTTTGGTTGTGAGGTTGGTTGGAAGGTTATTCAATATTTTTCGGTTTAATGCTTTCAAAGGGAAGTTTTATTACTAGGTGGAATAGGAGCTTTATTAATAACTTTCCATTTTTGGTGTGGGAAGCTTTGAAAGTTTACTCTATTTAGGGACTTTCTTTCTTGTTGTGAAGAACTCCTGTAAAACTCCATCCTATTAATATAAAATCCTTTATATTTGGCATCAATTTCCTTTCTAGTTGAGATTTTATTAAAACATATTGTATGCTCAAATTGTAGTAAAATAATATGGCTTCTTCAGCTTATAATTTCAAGAAAAACAGCTTGGAGCACAAAGCATGCAACATTGCTTCTGATATGCCCGTCCTTTTCAGAATCTTATTTAATAACTTCTTTTTTTTTAACATGACACATTTCTATTTTAGTTTAGATTACCAAAGTAATGTCAATACTATCAACATCATTGTCATCTCATTTCCGCTCTTGGAAGATAAACCGTAGTTATCTTCCACAATCGCTATGCCAATCACCATCCTAGAATGAAGGAAAATAAGTAATAAAGGATAATTAAGAGTCAATAGAAGTTTCAGATCGGAAAAGCGAGGCAGTCATTAATTAAGTAACAAAATCAAGGATTAGATTATTTTTGGGTTGTGACTTCAACTGAACAGTTACTAGTTAGAGAAAATTAACTCCTCGATTGAGCATCCTGTCAACTTTATCATGTGGGATCTATTGATATCAACAAAACCTGTTGTAAGATATGTTATGGATATTTTGATATGGGGAGTGAAAAATTTTCCATTTGAAAAGCATCTGAATTTGGTTTGCGAAACATGTTTTTTAAAGGAAATTAATAGGAATAAAACATGCTAAAGGTAAGATAAATGTATTTAACTCAAAAAAGTAGGCTGGGAAAAATCGGTTTAAAAAATCCAGCGTTTTCTTTTCATTGGCCGATGTCATTTTAGATTAGAAACAGAAAAGATTTTAATTTCGTTAGTATGGATAAAATTTTGGACTGTGCTACCTTCCGTATTAAGATAATCACTGAAATCTCCAAACGTGATTTTCGTTCCGAGATTCTGAGATCTTGTTAAAGAGATCTATGCTGGCTAATCTTAATTTGAATCTGGAAGTTCCCATCTACTCTAACCTAAAGATAAAACACCGATTTTAATACGGAAGTACCCTGCTCATTTGACTCGTTATAATGTCGTAATCGGAATCTTTTACATTGAATTGTTTACTTCTATCTTTGTGTTTATGTATGAACTAATGAGTATCAGGATGCTCTCTCTCTCTCTCTCTGCATACAGACGGAGGATGCATACCAAACAATGAGAATAGTGTAATGAGATGTTTCAGAATCTTCGTATCATTTAATCAACTAGTTTGATTAAACCCCATAATGAAGGAGTAAAAACACTGTGTTATCAAATGGAGTGTGTAATTAATTTTTTATGAATGTTGATGAAGTTTTAATTAGTTTCAAATTAGAATTTTCGTTTTTAATTTTCTAATGATTCAAAATACTGTTGAAAAATATGCGTTTTAATGAATGCAAATTCAATTACGTACTCATAAAAATGAATTAATTAAAATAAATATATTTAATTTATTTTTTCTTGTAAAATAGCGTTTTTTAATATTTTGTTCATATCATTTTATTTATAAATATTAAATTATTATAATAAAGCATATATTATAAGTAATATATGCTTTATGTGTAATATCCCATTTATTTGAAAAACTTTTTACGTTTTATTACGTTTTTTTTATGGACTAGGGGGCCTGCCCCCTGCTCGCTATCGCTCACCAACCCCCGGAACTACTTCGCAGTTCTTTTTAGATCGCTTCGCGATCTCAGCGAGCAAAGCTCGCTTGTTCCATCTTACCAATCACCCCGCTGGTCGGCTTAATTAATGCTCCTTTACAACCAAAACTACTTATCACTCTTGCTGATAAATAATTTAATCCAAATCATCCCGAAAAAAACTATTGCTGAAATATTACTTTCCTAACTTAAATTGAAAATAAAAGAAGTCACACATAGTGAGCTATCGCTCACCAACCCTCTTAACTGCTTCGCAGTTCTTCTCAGATCGCTTCGCGATCTTAGCGAGCAGAGCTCACTTGTTCATCTCAACAACCCAGCAAAAGCCTTTTCTCGACTTAATTTAATTAAGCCTCTTGTAATACCGAAAATACCTCTCTTGCTTATCAATAATTTAATTGAAATGTTAAAAAATATTCAGCAAGTCTACTAATAACCATCAACCACTTTGTAGAAAAAAGCATTGTTGAAAATGAAAGAAATCAGACTCATTATAAAACACGCATAAAACTCGTCTGTTTCTCTAGTGAACGGCGAGAAAGAGAAGAAAAAATTGAAACTTTGAATCTTAATAATTCTAAAACTAATTAGAATTTTTGAAAAAACAAAAAGCCAATATTTTTATAAAAATTATTTCTATGTGTCTTTAAAATATCATAGTTCTACTGTGATTAGTTTTGCTTTTATAACGAAAAAACAGAAAAATAGTCAAAATTTTCGAAACTTTAAAACTTAATTACTCCAAAAATAATTCGAAATTCGAAAAAAGGGCGACGTGGTGCAAAACTGCACATCTAAGAGTATGTGTCTGCAAAAAATCATATTTCTGCTGCTAATAGATTTTGCTGGGGGCGAACTCGCAGCAGAAAAAAATAATTTTCGACTTTGACATTAAATAACTCTAGAACTAATTATCTCATCTATTAGCTTTTAGAACGAAAACGATCCTCATACATTTGTCTAGAAATGTTTAAAATTTCACAAATTTCCGTGGAATAGTTTTTGCGTAGTGAGAGTTCAAAGTGTTCAAAAATAAAATTTTCAAAAGCAGCGGCGGCCGCGGCGGCGGCGGCGGCGGCGGCGGTCACTGTTACTTTTTTTTAATATAGAGAGATGTAACATTTATAAGTAGTAAAATAGTATTCCACATTGAAAAAACTACCATAAATATGTTTTGCTTCGTTGAAGTGTTTCAATATTATTGAAAACTACAGCTATTTTGAAGAGATAAAGATTGATTAGGTATTCATTGAATTTACAAAAATACTATAAAACTTTGAACGGTTTAAATTATTTTAAGTACCGTAACTTTAACATGAAAATTAATATTTCTGTGCGTAGGAGGATTGCTTTAATAATTAGAGGACTTGATGTTTTCTCGAAAGAATCATTAACATATTCCTTTATGATGAGATAAGATAGACAGTATAAATTTAATGAACTTAAGTTCACCAAAATGGTATTCCCGAAAATTTGTTGACTAATTTCATTGTTAGAAGAAAAAAATAAGTGAGTTTAAACCTCTAATGTAATCAATGAAATTTAAACCTCTAAACTGATCTACAGAGTTCGTACTGTGAACTGCATGTATGATGCCCCAATTGCACTCCATCAATACACATCGAACCATAAAAGCCTTACCTGCCGTCCATCTATTTGTAACACTCCCAATAAGACAACCGCCGCTTACCCCATCAAGGTCCATCGAATTTGATGTATCGCAACCTTTAATAAATCCCCAGAGAGAACGGAGCAAATTGAGATCGATGTTGGAGGGATGGACAGGGCTTACTACTTTTCGGAATGCTGCGTTCGGAGGGAATGGAACAGGTGATCTCGTGAAGGGCATAATGTTCTCTGGATTTCCATTCTCTGTTCCGCGGAGCTTCTGCCGGGATTTGAAAAATGACTCGCGGCCCCCGTAGATTTGTCAGACTTACCTGTGCTCTGGCTTATCCAGGAGCTCCTTTCTTGGGCCTACTGTGAGTGCGGAAGTGGTATGGTTACTACGATGTTTGGAAGTAGACTGGAGTTGGTTATCAATTTGGTTGAAGGAACATGAGTTTTGAGTTTTAAACGTGGCGTGGTTTAAGTGGCATCGGGAACATCACTTTTTCTCAATAAAATGGGGCTGCTTTTATAAATGTGGTAACATTTGTCATTTGAAACATTTAAGATTGTTTAGGTAAACAAGATTTTTTTCAAATTTGATTTAACATAATATTGCTTTCTAAAAATTTTAATATAGGGGTGAATCGGAACACTTACCAACTTTCAACGAAAAAATAAGTAATAAAAACACATTTTGGTGAAATCAATATTGATAACGGGTGAATACGAACACATAATACACGCACATATTATGTCTTATATTCTGTTATTTTGTCGTGTTCTTCTCAAAAACTACTCCCCATAGTCAGCATATTTCTCTGATATGCTCAACTACTACTTCAACTACTTCAAAAACTAAGAATCACTTTGACTTTTCAAAAACGAAGTTATTTTCATCAATTAACTTCAGAAATGCCTTATTGTCACACTTTTTCTTTCCCGATATTCCAATTCCCCACGTTTTATGGTACGTCTCATTATTGGTATGTAATGTAACCTATCATGTGATTGTGAATGGCACTCTAATAACAATTTGTGCTTGGAAAAACCACAAAAACTAAATTACTTGGTAAATTAAATATTTACTAAAAGTTGGGTACGATTTGAGTAGTAAATTTTGTGTACATAAATTTCGCAGATATATCATTACAGCCACCTTAAATCTCATGTAAATTTGTATCAATAAAAAAGTAGTTTGAATATTAAACCTTCTTGAGAATATTTTCCAATTAAAATATTATAAACAGTGTTATTCCTAGGATTTTTTTGGAGGAGTAAAAATACTCCTTGACTTTTTTAAAAGGAGGGAAATTCAATCATGAAGAGTGAAACACGGAAATAGCATAAACTACATACACAGAGACACGAAAACCACAGTATAACTCCTTAAGCATCTGTACAATAAATGAAAAAACAAATACTATGACTGTATGAAAACACATGAGTGTTTTGAGTAGAAAAATATTATTTGTTTATTTCGGTGGGTCAAACTGTGTTTTTTAAGCTAAACCTTTATGAAAAATTCAAAGAGTGAAAGTACTCCTGGTTAGTTTTTAAAGAGTATTTCCAATTTTCAAGGAGTGAAATACTCTCTCAGAGGAGTTAATAATATTTCTAATTATAAATTAAAATTTCTTATAATTGTAAACTATTTGACTTAATGCAATGAATATTGATGATGAAGCATAAAACTGTACATTTCTGCTATGCTCTTATTTTTTGAGAAGGGTACGGTAACCACTTTTCAGTCCCACCTTTGCCCACTCAAGACCCTATTCATTCAAGCATGACTGCGACACTGCATACACAACAGAACATCCCATTCAAGACTTGAGGGCTGCTTGCAAGTCCCAAAGTCCACAAACTTGAATACGACGGCTCTTTTGGCCATTTATCTCTCAATAGACTGTTGAAACCGTGTCGCGTCACCAGGTATTTGCCGCAAAGGTATTTACAACCTCCCCTCCCCCTTGAAATTCCCCGAACACACCCTTTTTAAACCAAGTCGTATTGAATCCCCCCATTGTTGACTTCTTGACGAAAATCTTCTCTAGGTGTCCTGTGGTGAAATCCGCCTGATAATGAGGGATTTTGACAGTAGTGGTACCTAGCAATTGCGGTCGAAGTGATTTTACTCCTTCTAAGTTATGCAATAATGCACTGCTTGTGCATATGGAAAAGCAGTGTCTAAATAAAAAATAATTGAGCTAATTTATTATGTATTATTTTTTTGGTAACATGAACATGATTTTAAAAATTTAGGAACAATACTTTAATTGTTTCAACCTGATGGGGGTAAATTTTTTTTTAAGAATTGATTCTCAATTTCTTTTCGGTGATGGATTTTTAGCTTTAGAAAAAGACAAAATAATTGGTATTTTTAGTCAATAATTATTTCAATATTTGCAGTGAACTAACTTGTCTACATAGCGTATATCTAATTTATATTCCAATTTGTAGTATTACTGTCTTGATTTAGAAGGTATTTTAGGCATATAATTCAGAGTAGGTGTTTTTTATGTTTCACATTATGTCAAATTGAATACAATTAAATTATAAAATTTTGAAGGAATGGGGAAGGTTTTTAAAAGTGTCAAGCGGTAAAGGGCAACTTCTTTCATTGTTCATCCCACATAAAGTTATAACCCAACATTGAGCAAACTGCTTTGATTTTACAGACGTGGGAGAAAAAGAGTTTAATTTAATTAAAGGGAAGACTAAATTTCCTTGAACTGCAACTGTTTTGGGATCACAACTATTTTTTAACCACTACTGTCGATGACTGGAACGAAGTTGATAGTGAATGAATACCTCCCACGAACCGTTCTCTTGATTTGTGGGTTTTCCTGGACTTGGAGGCTTATCGTGAGACTGGCATCTGACGCAAAAAATCTCTTCATCGACCCACTGGTTTCTGGAAACTGTCTTTTCTCTTATCTCTATGGTACCATTGGGAACTTTGGCTCCCCAAAGGGAGCACCAGTTTTTCCCATTCAGAACTACTGCATTTTTCAAAGTGGGCTTGAATTCCATCCATTTTTATTCATTTACTCCCATTTCATTCTTTATTTTTTAAAGCAGCTATAAACATGTTTTGTTTAGTGAAATCAATTATCATTGGAGTTTATAATTTTCTCTATTTAATGAAAATTATATATTCTTTATAGAAAATACAGGGTGGGTGAATTATATAATAAGTTACCCTGTTTGAACTTACGTAACGCTGGTTCTAGAGAAAAGATATCGATGAAATTCGGTACATACGTTTTATTGATATAATTTTATTATATGTAGTTTTAATTTTTTATGTAATAAAATTGAATAATATATCTCAAGTTTTCTTCTGAAAGGGTGATGACATTCATCTTTTTATAATATTAACTAGTATTAACAGAAGGATTATTAAGTTTTAAGAAAATTAAATTAATAGGATTTTAAAAATTTTGATATAGTTTGAATTTTTTTTTAAAACACTGATTGGTTTACAGAGTCGAATTGTGGTGAGAATGAAGCGTTGTGTCTACTAAGTAAAAAGTTTCTTTAGAGTTAAAATTGAAATTAATCATTTCAAAAGATATTTAAAGGAACCAAATAATTTTTATAGACAGTTATCATAAGGGACTCCAATCAAACTCGTCTTGATATTGGTTCCAGTTTCACACTAAAATTATAACTGGGAACAACTGTAATATCCAACTTCATCGCCTCTTTTATCGCATAGTGTTGGGAGCATAATAACGCGGTGAGAAATCAGAGATTCTCGGGATGTAATAATCTGAGTCTCCTCGAACGGCCTGGGATTACTTTTGTCTTGCCAAAGGAAGAATCGATGGTGTTAGAGAAGACGTTATTGCTCCCTGCGATGTGATACCTACAAACCCCTCGGATATCTCATAAATTAGTTTTGTTCATTCCCCTAAACGACACCACCAAAGCGTTTCTCGTTTAGATAAGCTCGATTGGTTCTGTTCCCCAATATTTTCGGACATTCTTGTGGAATCTAACGTGTAATAACACTCAATTGTGGAATAGCTGTCTTTATCTTTCAGTTTCGTATGAATGTTTTGTAGTATTTTCCCTTCTATCTGTGCTAGTTATGTCACGGTACAAATTAGTTACTGTATTAGCGAAGATGCATTTGTATTTGTCTTGGGTATTGAAAAATGTTATATTTCCTATTAATAGTTTGTCCCAGGTTTAAGATCATGCATAAAAAGGTGAAAATATTCATTCAGAGTCCATAAAACTCTCAATTATCTATGAAGTGAATGATTGGACTCAAACAAGCGCGACAAATAATGGTTTGAAAAGTTTAATAACTGATAGTTATTTTAATAAGTGATCAACCGATAATTTTGGTTCTCAAATCTCTAGATTATTATTTATAAACAGTGTTTCAAACCTGACTTCGAGTATACTTTTTGATTCCTAACATTAAAATGCTCTTGATGTATTATTTTCCAAAAACAACTCTGGTCTTTTTCTTTGTGAATAATGAAGATAAGAAGAATAGAGTGAAATATTTTGATGATGGAGAAGAGCGACAAGGAAGAATTGGAATAAGGAGAGCTAACGACATACCCGAACAAATAATTGGTTTTACAAATCACCAATTATGATTAAATGTCCCATACCAATGAAAGAAGAGGCTCCGGAATCACCCAAACGTGCGAAATGTTTCAATTTGCAGACCGTCACGTCTGGGGGAAACCCTCTCTCTCATCCCTTATCGATCTCCTTTCACTCACGTTCCACCAGACTGATATTCCTGGCCTCCGATCACTCCTAACTAACAACAGGTGTTAAAAGTCCGACGTCGGAAGCAGCTAGCGTGTCACGTCTACCTCCCTTCATTCAATGGTGTGCCTCAAATCACTTTTGTTTTCTGTGAAATAATTTATGCGAAGCGAAGACGTTGTTGGAATTACTGTAATCGCAATCTATCGCAATTGTTATGTGATGTGGATGAAGATGTTGGGTCTGGTAAATCGGGGAAGAAAGATCTTATTAATGTTAAATGACTGTCATTTTATGAATCAGATTTTTTTTTTGTTCGGCTGAATGATGGCAAAATTTGAATTGCTAATG
The DNA here is from genome assembly GCA_963680715.1 of Tetragnatha montana. Classification (NCBI taxonomy): domain Eukaryota; kingdom Metazoa; phylum Arthropoda; class Arachnida; order Araneae; family Tetragnathidae; genus Tetragnatha; species Tetragnatha montana. The sequence continues at coordinate 37,800,578 of OY796675.1, forward strand.
TAGAATGCTTTTTTTCGGTATACTTGTCATGTTTTTCTTCCATTGTTAAACTGTTTCAAGGTAGCGTGTTTTTTATCGTTTAGTTAGAACTACGACTTAAAAGAGTGAAAAACAACATTATATTTTTGGCATCTTTTAAGATTGTATTTGAATGTATTGTTTCACATCACATGGTGATAGAAAAATTGTTGAATAGGATTCGACTGCATGAGATGAAGAGGGAAGATGAAAAGTTAGGCAGAATTTGATTGAAAGTAAAGCATAACAAAGAAAAAATAATGCTAAATGAATCTGAAGTATAAAATAACAATCTTTAATTAAATACTATAAAATTACCTAACACCACGGAACTAGAAGACTGCCTAACACTTATTTGGCTACTCAATTAAGCACATGTATAGTTTCATTATTGTGATTTCTGAATACTAGTTTGTCAAAGAATTTTCAACAAAAGAGAAAGGATGGTAAAAAGTTAAGCGAAGAACGCATGTATGATGTAAAACCTGAGAAAAGTATACATAAGTTCTCTCCATACAATATTTTATACTCAATTCAAACTGAAAATTTTCAATTTTACCATTTCCTAAATGGTACTTTCGGACATTTCAATGAAAGTAATGAAAAGTTTTTGACGTGTTGTTAAATTTCCATTTCAATAGATTGACCGATTCCACACCAGATGCTGTTGAAGCTAAAAGAAGGAATCGCTAGACTGAAAGCAGTGAAGAATCTTATTTATTTTCATCAACTTTAAGTGGTGAATGCAGCTTCAAGAAAACAATTCGCCAACCAAATAATTAAGTTCAGTTTTTTTATATTTTAGTTAAAATATCTCGCAACGAAAAACTGATTCTGAAAGTATTATAAAAAAATGGTAAAAAAAACATTTATGGTTGACTTTTCTGGACGTGATATCTAAAAAACTCGTTTTTTAAATTCAAGTTTATTTAGCTCCTTTTGGTACATGATGATTGACTCTTTTTATTGAAGCTGGTTCGGTCCTAAAAACTTTCAATTATCATTTTCTCTTTAAAACATTTTTAATTACATAATATAGTAGTTAACGACACACAAATTCAATGGCTTAGAGGCCAGACTCTCGAAGGCACCAGAAAATTAAGCGAAAAAATATAATTCTTTAAATTACCTAGGTTTGTTATTGGATATAAAATTTGTTACTATGTTATATTATGTGAAAGTTTCTCATCATGCGTTTAATTAAAGGCTTTAACGGCTTTGGTTTAATACACTATCTATAATAATCCCGAGAATGTATTCGAATCTCTCAGTACCAGCGGCCATCTCAAACTTCTCTCAAGTCTCGTGTCCATTAAAATCTCTCCCCAGATGCATTATTTCCCACTCCAGCCAACAACCCTTTAAAATCCCGAAAGCCGTTCGTTAGCACTCGGTAGTCCCAAGACATAGGGAAATTACCCTCCCAAAACGTGCGACCGAATCCGGCTAATGGAACAATCATGTTTCTTGTTGATCTCCCCAATTATGGCGGCGCGTGTGCTCGTGAAGCATGTTGCGGAGATCGGAGGTCAGCTAGATTGTTTCGGGACCCCGCAATTATGCAGGTTCAAGAAAAAGTGTGACTGCTGGCCGGTAGGTGTCACAAGGCAGTCACGACTCAATCGATTCGATTTGGGGGATCGATTCTTTCGTTGCATTAATTCCATTTATACGTATTCTTGGCACAACTAAAGAATATAACGCAAAAGAATTCCCATATTTTTCAGGAATAATCAACGTCTAATAATCAAATTATCAAATGGTCCTATACCTTACATGCCTTCTATTTAACCACATTTTTACTGGCTCCCCTCTCTTTATCAGTGTTCTCATTTTTCTATCCAGAATTCAATTATAAATTCGTATAAAGAAGTTTAATGTATGAAAGTTTTATATGAGAGTTATAAGGACACACCACCATATAATAACGATTTAACACTTTTTAGAGAAAATTTTATCAACTGCAAAATTTTAAAATAGAAGTTGTTATTCTTGCTTGAAAAATAAGAGACTTCTCGATTATTCGATTCCGTTAAATCGAATTTTTTATTCTAGAATCGATACTTGTCTACTAATTGCATGAAAACCTTAAAAGGTGAAGTAAAGTTGCGATATGCAAATTGTGTTTCTGGAACGCGAAAATGACTGAAGGACCGTTTTTTAAGAGATTGTCTGTCACGATTTTGGTGTTAATAAATGTAGAGATGGTTTTATCACTGTTTTGTAATGAATGCTTGAAATCGTTTAAAAAATTACGCCATTTTTATCGATTGATATTCACACTTGCCTCACGGAAATTGATTGTTTGTTTTTTATAGTTATTGGTTTCTCTCATGTTTTTCACCTTATTATGGTGAGTTTCGTCATTAAACCATACGGCATAAATAGGGCATTTCTGTGGGATTATTAATGTATGCTTAATATTAATTCAAAATTCGTTTGGTAAAGGCTAGTTTTAAATTTAAAGGTTTAGAATTTCTCCATGGCAAAACTACTGATTAATTATCTTCACCTTAACAATCAGGGTAATTAATTGTCCTTGTCTATAAATGAGAAAAAATATGGAAAGTTAAGGATTGAATTCTCAAAAAATGAAGCTTTCTTTCATTTCCTCTTTAATGTATGCCGTAAATAATGCCTAACGAATTAAATTTTCTACTTTTCTTTCTCACACTTATCAGCATCTGAATAATTTTTGATGTAGTAGTATCAGAGTTCATATAACTAATACAGTTTAATATTATAATTGTAGAGTTTTAACTGTAGTTGATGAATTTGGATTCGATATTTAACCATAAGTTCATATTTATTCAGCTCTTTAATGTAAAACTATGAAGATTCAAGGAGGAAATAATGGGTAAGGAAAAAAAATAAAGTAAAATGTTTATTAATAATTTTCGTAAAAAGAAGGCTCCAAAACTAAAAATTAAATTAAAATAGCGTAAGTAAAAGTAAGAAAAAAATTATCATCCAATAAACACAGACAAGCAAAAACAACCGAGACCTGTCCGAAAATACGGCATACTATATACTAGTTCTTAATAAAAATGAGAATTTTCTTCCTCGCGGAAATCATTCTGGCGCCTTGGAATTCAGAGTATTCCTCCCCTAAGTACCCAACTTTCCCTTAAACTCCAAGATGAGTTTGGGGAACATTGTTTTCGGCGAAAGTTTTAAGTTGTTTCCAGATGAATGCTCTGCCCTGCCCTCCCCATAGGAAATAGCTGGCGGGGAAGAAAAGGCGAAGAGGAGAAGGCGTTTACCTTGGATTTCTTTGCGAAAAGCCACAAAAGATCGGGATGTCCTTTTCGCTTTTTGTCCCGACACGAAAGGGACTTCTTTACCCCTTTCGGAAGGTTTTTATTTCACAAAGGGGTTGAAAGGTGGAGATGTGCGGGGTTCGATGATGCATGGTTTTAATGAGTTAAGATGCGGGTCTTCATTGACACTGAATATTTTCTTTGTGATTGAAAGTGGGATGCAGTTCCAGCTGGATTGGCAGTTGGTTCGGAATTAGGGTTTAAAAACGGGATGTAAAAATGACTGCTTTATAGCAGAATTTTCATAAAAAATATAAAGTGAAAAAGGTAAATTGATCTACTATATGTTTTAAGAGAGAATGATATAAAAGGTGGAGAACTACAATGGTTTTAGTATGAATGGACATTCCGTTACAACCATCCACTAAATATGCAGTTAATTCAAAAATTTATTTTGAAAAAGACTTCGACCACTCTTCATTCTTTGTCGTTTCTAAATAATCAAAAAGGAATTTCTTCCCTTGGTAGACAAAATACACTTTGAGATAGAAAATGATAGGCTATACCCTAAAATCAATCGATGTACAACGTCCTGTAATTGGACTTTTCTGAGAAACACAGAAACTTGAAAAAAAAACTTGATATTTTTGTTCGTCTTTTTATAAACAGTGTAGAACTGCAGTGTACAAAGATGCTTAAAATTCCTATTATACAGCTTTTCTTCAAATTTTTTACCCATGGAATTCGCCTGTGGTGGCCACCAAACCAAAACAACGGTGTTCCCGAATTTCGCATCTCCAGTGGAGCGCTAAGTAACTGCTAAATCGCGCTATCCCAACGACTCCTTCCTTTCCGTGTTTATTCCGCAGAAACACGGTAATTGAATAGCGGTTATTATTGCCTCTCTGTTGTGTTCTTTTGCGGCCGTTCTTCATTTTTTTCTCGTTTCCAGAAGTCTGCCCCGCATCACCCTCCAGCTCAAATCATAAATCAATGGCGGTGATGGCTAAGATCCTCATTCGTTCCCACGTGAGTTAGAACTGTTGCCAGGTTTGGTGCAATGCCATTGGCATGAAAATAATTTCGTTTGCTCTGCAAAATCGAATTTTTGACCTGAGGTGCTCAAGAAAATCTCCCGCTTCTGATTTGGTTATTTCCCTTGAGCCCTTTCGATTATTTTTTTTCGAGGACATGAATGCCCCTTTTTTTGCATTGCAAAAAACCCGCGTAAGGTTTGCGGAAAACTCTTAAAATAAACGAGTTTATTTTTTAAACTTTCTCCGTTTTGTTTCGAGAGCATTTAATTCTAAATTTAGTATGTTTGAGTACTTTGCAAAAAAAACCCCTGCGTTTAAAAGACAAAACTTCATTAATCTTTGAGCGTTATATTCAGATATTTGTTCCATTTACCGTCAATATCTAAAAGGAAAAATACTGTTTTTATTTAAATATCCCCTTTCATCTTTCAACCCACTTTTAGGGAAATTTCCTCTTAACCCACCTTTATCTAGAGAGGGAACTGATTTCTTCAAGTTTTAACACTTGTATGTACTTAAAAAGAAAAATTAGCGGGTATTTGGTTAAGTTGACAAAATTGGCATTGGCAACCCCAGTTCCCCTTTCAGGTGTGTGTGAAACCCTAGAAAATCCTAGGCTCTGGGGGATCTCTTTATACCTGTGTAATCCCCTCCTAAATCCTAATCAGACCTGATCCTTCTCACTTAAGTCGGATAAAACCGCTCCTCAGGGAGCTTTCTCCCCTATAGGGATTTCCCTTTCCGAATAAGAAGGCCTTGCTATTATTTACTTACAACAGCTCAACGCTTCAGTTCAACCAACAGAGAGAAATGCCACATAATAAAATGTCCGTTTTGGGAAAAATTAGTTCGATCGTAGGACTTCCTTTGAAATATATTGATTACACCTTCAATTTTTTTGAAGGTTCCCTTTCATGCAAAGGGTATCTTTGAGGTAATAGAAATTGATTGGATTCAAAAAAGGAAGAATATAATTTCTAAAATATTAAAGTTCATTTTATTCCTCGTAGTTGAAAGAAATTTTTAATATTTTGAAAAATTCAATTACAATTTTTCTGCTGCAACTTATAGTACTGAGCTTACTCATTTAGATATCAACACGTTTATATAGTGAAAAGTTTTTTCGTTTTACTTAATAACTTAAAATAAGTACTTAAATAGAAAGAAAATACCTTTAAAAAATTTCTATTTTAGATTTTGCATCCAAGCTGTTCAACATTAATAAAATATCCTCGCCCAGCACTATGATAAATTCAAGTCACCTATTCCTTTTCTAAAACTACCTACTCTTAAGGATACACCTAAAAGGTATAATTTACCAGCACTAATAAACTGTTGCAACAATACGTCGTCAACGATCCCAAAACACTCTAACAATGAATCATTTCTCTGATTTTCACTTAAACCACCATCTCTTTTGAAATCTCCTCACATTGAAAAGAAACACACATCTCTTTTGTTTCCTCACGAGTCTTGACACTCGGATACCACCAAAAGACCCTTTAGCTGCGCCTCTCTACTCCAAATTGTTCCAAGGTGCGTCGAGATGACTTGACAGCGGCCACAATAGGTTCAACGTTCCCTCAATGGGATTGAACTCTGATCCACACAAAGGAGAATTGTACGGCCGGTTTAATAACATGCGCCTAAAGAGGCTTTTGCGCCATGACCCGACCGACCTAATCAGTCTTGACTTGGCAAATATGGGGCGGCTGCTTACATTCGTAATTGGCGGAGGATTTGGGCTTTAACGAGATGCCTAACTTTCATCTCTCTGTGTTTTTCTATCTGAAGAATGGTCATCAGGAGATATATACGAGTATTTTAATCCTTTATTCACGAGGTAGGGTTCCGATTGTAATGCGGGATTTGTTGTAAATGACATCTTCCGGGGTTTCTTGAACAAAGGCGGCGCTTCTTTTTTTAATCTACTGAGCAGATTTGCTCTGTCCGGAAGAAGGTAATGTATGGTTCGAGAATTCGGTAAAAGGTGGTCTTTGATAGCTACCAAGATGGCGTTTATTGGGGTTGTATCCTACCTAGCGTTAATTCTCATTTCGCGTGCTATCTATTGAAATAGGTTTTAGAATTCAGCAACAGGTGATATTGTATCGTACACGAGGAGTTTTAATACGTACGAAGCATACTTTCTTATTGTTTCATGTAAAAACCTAGAACTGTAGAAGAAAGTTACAATTATATCGAAATCGTCTCCTACTCCCAATATTTTTTATTCAAGTCCATGATAAAGAATTAGGATCAAAACAATTTCTTTATCAGAAAATATTATAATGTTTTTAATGAATAGATGCCATATAGGGAATTGAGTTGCTTTGATTCATTTTAAAATATATTTCTATCAAATATACACTTTAAAAAGTTTCAAATTATGTTTAAAAGGTAAAGTAATGGTAACGAATTCCCTATATCATTTATTCCTAATCTTCTCATTCTATATGGTGCGAACCGAGAATACGGAGAATTTTAAGAATAATACTGCTTCATTTTTGTTATTATTTTATTTGTTAAAAAATCTTAAAGTATAATTTTAAAACTGTGGACTCGTTTTCTTAATTAACGTTTCTCATAATGTTTTAACTTTCACTTAGAAACTTTCAATAAAAATGTCATGTTTTACAAATTTCTGGTAAAATGATTACATTAAATTTTCTTCCCTTTTACGTTGATTCCAAATTAGTGCTAAGATGTTTCTTCTATGTGTAATAAATTTAGAAGAATTAAGAATTTGAGAAACCCAGTATCGGTTACATCCTCAATAAATATGCAGTTTTTTGTCTTCCATAATTTTTTAATATTTTTCACACTTTATAACATAACAGGTTTCTCATTTAAAAATGACTGTTTTTCTTCATACTGAATCACTAATGTTGTTTTTTTCTTTTTAGGTAAGACATTTATATTTTGATTCGCATCTTTCATTAATTCATTATCAAGAGGTAAGCATATTCATTTAAAAACTTCCAAGTATCTCGACTTTTTCGAACATGAATAATGTATGCGTATGAAAGTTTTACTTTCATCGTCTTTCAGTTGCCGTTGAACCAACTTGAGTCTAAAATGAATTGCTTTAATTTCTGTGAAAAGAGTTAATGCAAAAATATTTTTTGCCGTTATCTAAAACATTTAAATTGCGTTCCTGGATAGAAACAAAAATATGAAATATGTGCAAAGCATCTAGATTAAAATTTTATTCCTGGGTGGAAATTCTTTCTATCTAAGCGAGTCTGTTACTTTTCAAAAGAGGAGAAATTGGATTTTTGAAGATGGAGAGAGCCGACTTTCCTCTTTTTCTTCTTAGCGTTTCTTGTATCATGCTGAACTGCAAATTTTCGCCTAGAATTTATTGCAGAGATACACATTCCAAAGAATTTTTCCACATTATTAATATGCAATTAAAAAAATATCTCTCTAAAAACTTTAATGGAGCGGTCACCATACTCGGCAATTGTTATAAATGATTCAAAGTTTTTTTTATTCCTAAACAACGTAAAAATGCTCTCAATTTATCAGAAACACTCAAACCATGTTAATTTCCCCTCTCAATATGCGAGTTTTTTTGTATCGTTCCAAAGACGCTTACGTCTTTTTAAAGGTGCTGTAATTAGTCAAAATGAGAACTAATATAAATCGTCTCGATGAGCAAAAGCCGTTTTTTTTTCTTACCCCGCAGAACGCAGAACATTAGTCAAACAGGTAGTAAAGCGTGAAGCGCCATATGCTTTGATGGCTGCCATTTGAATGAATGAATATGTGCGAAAGGCGAAATATAATTTAGCCACCGAAACTGGCAATGCTCAGTTGTCATGCGCACTGGTGCGTTATTTATCTTAGCTAATGGAGAAACGGTGTACTTTGCAGGGTGAAAATGATAAAAATTAGGAGGGTTCCGTTTATTTCTTCTCGTTCTAATGATTCACGGCCCGTTTGTGATTAATTTGCAGCGCTGTTCTTATTTTGTTTCTTTCCCCACCCATTGAATTTTAATGCGTATAATTTTCAGGTTTGTCAAGAGATGATATATTTAATTTTGGACTTAACGTGATTTTTGAAGGCTCGTAAGCTAGTTAGCTTCATTTGAATTTATTACAAAACAGGGATTTTTTTGTTTGATGCATCCATCAATTTGTTAATCAAGACTTTTGCTAATAAATTTCATTTAGCGGTAGTGTATTGTAGAATAAGTTACAGACCCGAAACTAATTAGTTTTAGATTAACTAAGGGGATTACTTTACCAAATTATATTGCTCTTTATTTTCACTGTTTCATTGACTTTTATCTAAATTAGATAAAAATCTTTTTTTAGAACAGATAGGATTTTGAGAATTACTCTTGTACACAAAGTTATATGAAATGTATGTTTATTCAGACCAGACTGTTAATTACTTTTTTTATTATCTATTTCTTGTTCAAATAATTGAGATAAATTAGTAAAACACTCAGAATTTAAAAAGTGTGAACTTAAATGTCATACATTTAGTGATTATATTTATAATTTATTTTAGCATTGATTTAAAAATAAGTGTTTTGATTTATATCCTAATATTAATCAACTTAAGAATATCAGGAAGAGTAAAATTTAGTGTGATACATTTGTGATTTATTGTGATACTTTTGCGTGGAGCATATAAACATAAATATTGTTGTAAAAGGTAAACTCAAGAGTTTGAGGATACATTACGGGAAAACATTAAATTAATATGTAAAATATACATTTAAATTATTTGAAATCATTTTAAAAACTATTGTACTAGTTCACCTTTTCGAGTATCCAAATCGAACAATTCAAATATTTCTACTGAATTATGAAAGATAAAAATTGAAGAGCAATCTTAATTATCTTCGAATGTCAAATCAGTATGTTTTAACTCAATAAGTTGTTCAATTCATCTAAAATAAAAATTGTAACAAATTGACTTCTCTTAAGAATTATTTCTTGTTTTACGGTTACGGGGAATGCCTAGGGAAATTGAATTTCGGAAGAGAATTTTCCCATCGAGGCTTCTCAACGTTTCAAACATTAGAAAAGAACAGATGATAAATCCCCACAACTTCGTAGATGCCAGTCACTTGGGGCAGAAAAATTATAATTATAATTAATCAGTTTGATGAGGGATTCTCTAAGACTCTGACAGCGTGAGTTAAATTCTCAAGAGAAAAATCTTTAGGAAGTCAGTTGGGCATATTTATGTTTCCAAAATAGTAGTTTTTAAATAAAGTATCGAAAGCTTTGATGTAAGTATAAAGGCTTCGTATACAAAGTTGAAAGTTTTAATTTTGAATTTTAAGGAACTTAAAAATAACTTAAGTAGAATTGCATTAAAATTTAGTTATGTTTTTAAACTAATATTGTACATAATTGAGACATCATAGGGGGAAATTTGTGATATGTATGAACAAATGTTTAGTTAGTTAATGTGAGTTTTAAAAAAAACAAAGTGTATAACTTAAATTTATTGTAATTATGTAATTCTCATGAAATGTATTATGAAAATTATGGTAACGTGTATGATTAACTTCTCACAAGTGGTAAAAGTATAAAATTATTGACTAAATATAAGAACTGTTCAATTTTCGAAATTTATTTATCTTTATATATTTGAGGTTTTCTTTGTATGAAAGTATTCGAGAATTTAGTAAATAATGATAAAGAAACGATTAAGTATTTCGTGTTACCCTGAAAAGTTTAATAAACTAATATTTTTCTTTTAACTTAAAAATAAAAGTTGCTCAGATTTTTGCCATAACATTTTCAAAGTTAAATAACATTTTTGGTACGATTTTCTCAGATTCTTACTTAGCTTTATTAAGAATAAAAACCCCTTTTTTAATAAAATATTTCAATTGTGTTAATGTACGATACTTTCATATTTTACTCCTAAAATAGTACAATTTAAAACCGTTATTGCACCATCTTGTTTCCCATGCGTTGTAATTCTCTCCGTAGTCCCCTTTCCAATTCCTCAATAGGCGCCTGTTGTGATCAAACTTCATCACAACCTTTAATATCCCTTTTCACCCCATCATCATCCTCTTACTACAGCATCCTTCTTCACGCTTCAACTCCTCCGTTAAACGAGACGCACTCGACCATAACCGTGACCCTAAATATTTACTAATCGTCTCTTTCTCTTCTGTCTCATACTACTACCAGAAAGAGAAAAGAAGGTGAGGCCGCCTTTAGACGAAACGGAAACTGTTGGCTGATGATCTTCGCCGGCATTGTGCCTTATTTACGATCCTAATTATTTCGATCCTGAGGTAACCTTGTGGCTTTGAAAAAAGTGCGACTTCAGAACCCGGCAGAGAAAAGAAACGTTACCTTTATTGTGAGCTACTTCGTGTAAATATTCATGCGGTAATATAAAACACCCTGCAGTTTTTATTTCCAGGTTGTATCTTATCATTCGAGGGGAGTGTAGGCCTTGGGTGTCGTTGGTTTATATGAAGAATGGTTTTGATCTTTTTCATCGTAAATTACTTTCATTTCCGACTCTAGAATCTTAAATTAGTTTGAATCATTTTTATACTTTTAGGTCTTTTAGAATGTTAATGAGTTAATCGCAAAATTTATAAATGGTTGGATAGTTTTTTTCCTTAGGATTTTATAGAAATTTCAAGGATGATTTTATGTTGTACTTTTAACATGTTTTCTACCATAAAAAGAAAGCAAAGCTTTTGAATACTTTGCTGTATTTTCTTGTAAGAAAAGTTATTTTTTAAATGTCTTTTTCTAATTCAGATTTAAATTATTTAAACTAAATCTAAGATCATCAAAATTATCCTTTAATTCATACAAAAATTTCAAACTCAAATACTATTCCTTAGTGAACAAATGTGATAATAAATTACTACCTTCCATTCAAAAGTTAGTCAAACATCATAAACTAATTTTGGAATGATAAATTAAGCGTGGCAAAAAATAGTTTTAGCGTGAAAAAATTAAATGCTTAAAAGCATTTTTAACTATGTTTTACTCATATTAGGTAGATTTTCATTTTTTGTAGAAAATATCTGAAGCATGTTTCGCTCGCAAAAACGACCGATAAACAAGCGATCCAAACGTTTGTGTAGTTACTTTTTCCTTGTGCATACTCTTCGAAAGGAGAAATCGTTTTACAGATCACATTTTGCGTCACTTCGTGGGGGGAAAGCAACATAATTCTCGCAGTTCCATTTCGTCATTAAGATATATTTCTCTATAAAATCGCCTAATTTCATGATAAAACTTAACGGTTTTTCAATTTCCAAAGGAAATAAAATACAAAAGCTATTATTTAACAATACTTTGAAGATTGAATTTAAAATTAAAGAATTTGTTCAGAGAATCCGAATCAATCCAAAATACTTTTTAATTAAATATTATCTTATTTGTGGAAATGTATTTTCTATGTCTCAATGCTTCCTGGTTCTAACTTTAAAATAAGTTATCTTAAAATAGACATTAAGGTTTTGTTAAAAATGCAAAAGTTAATTTTTTTTTAAAGAATATACATTATAATTTATCCGAGTATCGATTCCCGAAATCCTTGTTGTATAGAATTTTTTTCTCAATTAGCATGGCATATATTATCATGGGTACGGTCGTTTTTATCTTGAAATATTTTTAGTGACCGTTTGACTTTTCTAGATATTGAGAGAACTTGGTATTTTGAACTATCAATTGCACAACCAATTAGTATTCCTCATTTCTTTATTCTCGTAAAAAATGGACGAAAGACGATCTACTTCAGTCACAGCAGCAAACTTGTACTCAATGTCCTCCAAACATCTCGCGGAGAAAACCTGAAAGCACGTACCCTGAAACAATATTTTGAAGCGAAGGTCGTGAAAATTGCTTCCACTCTATCATTCGTGATAAATGATACTGCCCCACTCCACACTTTTATTTTTCGTGAGTTTGAATATTCTTAAGACTACTCCCTTAAAAATATTGATTTAATAGATTTCACTTTCCCACTCGCTTCTTGCCGCGTGTACAAAGTTAAGATCGATTCATTTTATTACGAAATACCTTTGAAAAATGTGCAACGGAATACCTTAAGCTTTATTTTCCTCCACCTTTCCCGAGGGAAAAGGAATAATTTATAAACCTAAAAGTATGCATCGAGTGTTGAAATATGACGAAAATATAGTAGGTATGGTATAAGCTAGAAGGTGTTAGGTTTTTAATAAAACTGGAGTTGGGAATGGATGATAGAAAATTACAAATATTTCAAAATTGAAATTCTAGTCTTAACCGAAGTAGTGCAATAAACCGTAAATAATATGTTTTGAAATTACTTTTGTACGTAGCACACATAGGATTATTCAAATAAATGATTTCCTATCATTATTAAAAACCCTTTAAAGAAATTAGTACAGTAGATTTTAAGTATTAAAATCTAATTTTATTATGTTACATTTTATGATTTGCAATATCATTACTATATCATTGAAATCCTTACTTGAATTACTTAATGATATGATATGATGATTATGATAGTTATCACTGGTACTATTATGTAATAAAATAATTAATATAATAACTAATAAATATGGTAACAATTGGAGAACATCGGTTTAAAAGCTAATGCACACAATGAAAATCTTTCACAATGATATAAAACGACGAACATCCCTCAACTTATCCTTATTATAACGGGTCAATCTACTGCGTAAGTATCCCATACTCATGAATATAATCCACTCGTCTGACATCAGGTTTAATTTCCTCCTTATCCTAGCAAGATACGACCTTAAAGTCTTTCATTATCTTGTCGACTCGTAGAAGGCAAATGACGAAAGTGAAAAAAAAATTAGGCTTAGTGAGAAATTACCAAAGGTCCTCCCATCATTGGGCAACTTAGAAGGAGTATTAAGGTGGATGACAGATTATCCAATTTATTTTCTCTTTCTCCGGACTTGAACCATATAGTGGAACCGTAGAAATTCCACGTGTGTTAGGTTGTACTGCATTTTCGACTGGTGTAAATTGGTTGCATGATGAGGAATGATTGATCCGTCTTTTTTGAATCAATCATGGGTAATACATCTATCCTTTGAATGGAAAGGATAGAGGAGTGCCGAAAGTGATTGAAGACGAAAATTTTGTTATTTATCTGTTTGTAGAATTAGCTGTTTTGAATGACGAAACGTCAAAGTGTTTCGTGATACCTTTCAACGTGATTGAAAGCCAGGTGGTTTTCTGAGAACTTTTGAGTCTGGTGCTAATGTGGTTGAATTTTATTCGGTAGTAAGATTAGGTGAAATAATTTTGAGAGATTGAAAAAAATAATAAAGTACCGCTCAAGGTTGAAATTCGATCTGCTACTTCAGTCCTTCGTATCTCTATTAATAAATTTTCTGTTTCACAATTCATTCAAATCTAATCAAATATTTATACATAAAAAATATTAAAAGGAAATGATTGAGTTTTAGGGATTTTAATCATCTTAATTTTATTAATTAATTAATAACATTGTTTATTCTGATATTTAATATCATGTACTTTAAAAGTTATGTTGTTTTCTACTTTTCTTTATTTATTTTAATATCTTAATTTTAGAATATTTATATATGAATTAAATGGATGCATTTGATACAATTATGCTTTTGGTTTAATAAAATTAATCTATTAAAAGGTATGTAGTTTTCACTCACTCAGTCGAAATTAACGCTAACTAAATTATTAAGGCTGGAAAATTCCTTGCAATCATTCTATCAATAAAGATCAAACTGAAAGCATTTTTCATTATGGCTTATACCAAAGATAAAAGGATGGACACCTCTAGTTTACTGAATACTATTGTAATATCTTGATTTGATCCAGTCCAGACATCTGCTTTGATTTGAGATCACAGAGAAATCACCCATCAATAATGCATTCACACTCTGCTAGACAATCAACTCACCATTGATTGTTTGATCACATCCAAACAGGATAAACATGCTCTAATCTCGTTGTCAGGAGATCCAAGCGTGACTACCGGAATAATGACAACTACAAAGTGATTGGAACAAAGAACCTTCGTTACTTAACGCCGCCGGACTCAAGTCCTTCGATTTATCGTTCATTGTCAGAACATTAATTGTTTCACATTCTTTTCTGGTTGATAATAATTAGTAATAACTTCAGGTCATTGGTTTCAGTTGATAGCTACTTTTCGTTAGGTAACCAGATTTATTTCTCTTTGGCGTTAATTCTTAATGTGTTTGTTTATGCATGTTATTGCATGTATATGTTAAGTATGCATGTTATTGTTAAGTATTGTATGTTACGCTTAATCATGGTACCAAAAAAAGATAACTTTATAAAAACGGTTACTTTAAAAAAATAACTAATATATATCTTGTTTAATTTTATACATTTCGTTGGTTTTTTTTCACTTATAAGTTTCCACACATTTTATATTTTGAAAGATTTGATAACTGCTCATAAATAGTTTTAAATCTCTAAAAACTAGATAAGTAGAGAAAAATTTAGAATACGTTTAAGAACTAGACTGTAAGAATTATGTTGATAAAAATATTTTTTTCTAATCCTGCTTCTAACTTTTTTTTATAGAATCGTATTCAAATGTAATTTTCATAGTTAAACGTTGATGCATTTATTATTTTAATTATGTTGTTACATTTGATTTGGAATCCATAGTTATGGGTTGAATTTAGTACATTTAAATATTTCTCCTTAATGATAATTTTCGTAACAGTTTTAAGAATTAAATAGACTACAAGTGTAAGGATAAAGTCTCCTAAAATTTTAATTCAACATGTATAAGTATAGTATAATAGTCATAATATATTCGACACAAGCTTTAGTTCTTAAGGGGTTCCTATGTTTATTACTTATTGTTAATGCAGCTATTGTGCTGGAATTTTATTTTTGTTTGTCCAGAAAATTCGAAATTATTTTATAACAAATATATCATGTTTTGATAAATATAAGAAAGTAAAGAGTTCATTGCTTTCTATACTTATTATTTATCTACCTACGTATCTCTTTTCAATTACTCGTAATCAAAATACCACTGTTGAATGTTTCATATGCAATGCTAGTAAAATAATCTCTACTCCTGTTTATTTAAATGTCTATGAATACTTTCGCCAAGGCTTCAAAGGTAGCAGTTTCCCCAAAAGATGACAAAATTTATGCTTTTTAAATTAATTTAACCCAATCACGCTCCGTTAAAAATTCAATTAACTCTCAGATAAAACAAAAGAAAAGAACGAAAAAACATGATTTATACCCAGCATCGGTTTTTCCAACCACACGTCAAGACAATTTCACCCACAGCTCTATAAATTTTCCTTGGAACCTTCTCATCGAACAAGATTAATAATAACGAGCTCCGTAAACGATAAACGAAACCTTGCCGTGCTACCGACGAGCCACACGATTTCCTGAATCTCGGAAATCACGCGGCCGGGAAATTAATTTAAATCTCTCAACAATTCAGCACGGTTCGAGAGTAATTGGTCTCGTTGGCTACAAAGAAACGGTAGGGATGGACGTTAATTAACCCTGGCGATCATACATCAAGCCGAGAATCATGCTTTAATTATCGTTAATAGCGTGGCTTGTTTGTTTGGTTTTTAATCCTTTCGCCGGTGATTAAGTTTTTCGGACAAGACTGTGGGAGATGGAAGTGTGGATGACCTTCGGGAGGGAAGTGTACGTTTTTGACGAGATATGTAATCACGTAGGTGTTGTGGAAAAGCGCTTAATTTTTTTTACATAAATGTTAATTTTTGATGAAGATTCTTAACTAGAGCGTTTTGGAACGTTTTCCGTGAACAGTTTCGTTTGTACAAAAAACTATTTGACGTTATTATTTTTTAATAATTGGAACATAGTCAACTTATAGGTGAATATAGTCTTAGCCTGAGTTTCTTTATTTTTTCTTGTTGCACTAAATTGGTCTTTCATACTAAACCTTAAAAAGGAAAACAACTTTTAACTGAAAAAATATTTTTTTGAAAGAATGTTTTATCTGATTTTAAGGCACTGGTTTTGGAAGTGTTAATGTAAGCTCCTGGGATCAATCATTATGCAATCATGCAAACGGCAAACAATATTGTTGATATTATTTCCTTCCGAATTTGAAAATAAACCTTTTAAAAATAAGTTTGATTTTTTTTAAATTTCTCTTTCTAAAATTTACATTATAAGTAGGCTATTGAAAAACTGTAACAAGGCAAATATCACATCGATATAACTAAGATAATAAATTTAAACTGTATGGCCGAGATTTATTACAGACAACATTGGCATTTTAATATTCTTGTCTGTTTAAATCCATTCATCCTAAAATAGTTTTTTTATGGGATGGAGAGTCTATTTGCAACGTTGTTTCACGAACAACCTTCCAACAACATAAGGAAACAACTCTTTATCAAAGCATAACCCTACCCCTTACATCTTTTCATAACCCCAAGTTTTGTCCGAGCTAAAAATATCTTAATTGGGATCCTTCGAACATGTGTTCCCAATTGAAGGACCCGTAAGGAACCAGAAAACCGCCTCCCTTCCGTGAAAGATCTCGCACAACTCCACAGTGTTTCGTATTCCATACATTCAAGCAACGAAAGCAAACACTGTTTGCACAGAGCCGTCTAAAATATAAAAAAGTGTCTTGGCTTTTAAGTTTTTGGCTTATTTAACTTTGGTTCATAAATAACCGGTGCCTGGATCCTCGCTCTGAAGGTAAACATAGGAAGTCGCGCTCGTTCTTTTTTAGGGATATTATTAAAGATTCCTAATGGCGAAAGAGTATTCTCGAAAGCTTACGCCATTTTTAAATAATAAGGTTGTGTATAACCGGGGTCTTTTTAGAGAAAGATTTACGTTCGCGCTGTTCTTTGAAGATGCAGGTATCAATTACGGAACTCGACATTGGAAACTTTTGTGTTGTTGTAAGAACGTTTTAACGAGAAGAGTCAACAACCGTTTGGGGGAAAAACAACAGAATACTTGCCTATTTTCTACAGGAGTACACAAAATTATCTTGTTCGTCTGAATTTAATTAGGCTTTATTTATTTTCTTCTAAGAGTAAATAAGGTGCCATGTGT
Source organism: Tetragnatha montana (assembly GCA_963680715.1). NCBI lineage: Eukaryota > Metazoa > Arthropoda > Arachnida > Araneae > Tetragnathidae > Tetragnatha > Tetragnatha montana. The sequence continues at coordinate 37,817,963 of OY796675.1, forward strand.
AAAAAATAGACTATGTTGGAAATTATTTTTCGCATTTGTTTAAATTTGTTTTTATCTGGAGAAACAGATCTAACACAATTCCGAATGCTCTTAATTTTAAATGAAAAAAAAAAAACGTTATTTTCATGTAGTTACCCTCATTACTTACCAGAAAATTAGCAAAAATATTACTTAAATAAAGTGAATATCTTAATGAAGAGTAAATATTCGAAGGGTGCTTACTTAAATATGCATTGTTTAGTTAGGGGAATAATTAGCTTCGTTAACATTAGTATTAATTTAACTTCACTTATTTTTACCAAATTATAACCATTCTAGTTTTAAACATTTCTCAAAGGGTGCCTAATGAGTTTGGTTTTATTGTTCAGCAGTGTTAAGACATGTTTTTTGAGCGATGGGAATAATTTATGACTTTACCTTTTGAGATAGCTACACACCTTATTTCATAATCCTACGCGTTTCTATGCCAAATAAAAGGTTATTTATGCCTCTTCTTTGTCGCTCGGTTCTGTCTGAATCATAGAAATTAAATCACGAAAGAAATCAAATATATACGTCACCGCACCTTTTGGAATTAATGAGAATTTTCTTTTCATCTCCTTAGCTGTAAAACACATTTAAAACAGGTTCTAAGTGCTTTTGGAAACAGCGTTATAAATTGAATGTCTGTGTGACTTAGAAGATAAGCATTGCGGTGCGGAATATAAATTCCGTCATTAGTCAAAATTGGGAGAAGTGAAAAATGATTGGCTATTTATGTTTTGGATTCTAATTAATTCTGATTTTCTGCTAAAATAATATTTGTTTAAAATTTGACCTTTATCAGCAAATCGTTTTGTTGAGGTCTGTTTAGAATTCAAAACTGCAATTTAAGTATATGAAATATATATTAATCAATATTCCCACGCATGATCAATACATTCATTTCAGATTCCACTTTGCCTACATGTTCTTCACGATGAATTCCGTCAGGATAAAATAATTTTTACTACAAATTGAGGAAAAACAAAACAGCATTGTTTGATCACTTTTTTAAATTTACCTTCTTGGTTGTTATTTTGTATCATTCCCACATTCTAAAAACTTGTTAAAAATATACGCGTGTACTTTTTTTTCAATAAGAAGAGAGACAAAAATGTATTTTACTTTGTTTTTTGGAAATTTAAAAGAACATAAAAATTATTAAGTAAGACAATCCCCAAGAATATTTAAAGTTGCTATGGTTAAAACGAATTCCTTATAGAAATTCGAGAGAATTTGTAAAATATGCTGTCAAAATCGTACGATATTTTGTATCATAGAGAATGAATTCAGAATTTTCTTTTCATTGGAAACTTCAGTTGCCTAAACAACTATTTTCCATGAATGGTTTTGATGCTGAAAGATAATACTTTATTTTTTTAATTTTTTGCTTGGGGGGGTTTCTTATGCGTCTCTTACTGCTTTTTGTTAGTCTTGAAAGGATAATTGTCAAAACTAATGTTCTTAATGTAGGATTATCTTGGGAAAAGTTTCAAATTCCCTGCTGTAATCAAATAGAGCTATGAAATTGTTGTCCATGGACCAACTCCCTCTTATATCCACTCACCCGTACCTTCAATTCCCACCACTCTGTTTTGAATACAGGGACCACTCTCCACAACACGAGTGAGTATGAGAACCTCATGCAAAAACGTTTCGATCAGTTGTGTGGCGGAAAAGTGGGCCTAATCCATCCAATCTGCGAAATGGAGAGCTCGTCATTAGAATCAACGGCGCCTCCCCTCTTTAATCAAGAGCGGGGATATGCGAAAGGGAACTGAAAGGAGGAAGCTCCCCTGCGAGTTCAGAGAGGGACCGCCGGCCTTTAATGACCATTGCCTTGATCAGGAGGTCTCTTTCGCCTTGCCTCGCTTTAATAGCCGGTGGAGGGGGCCGCTGGGAGGCAAAGTGGCGCAAGAGAAGGCTTTTTAAGTGTAGACTTTATAAGTTTGGTTTTAAAACTGGTTAGTTTTGTGTAACTTAAAAATTATTCTCTAACTACACCTAAAAGCGGTTCTGTGTACCGATTTCAATAAAGAGTAGTCAGATTTTTAAAGATTAAAGGAAAGATTGATAAACTTTCCTAAATCTCAGATACATTTTTTTACCATTGAAAATTTCTCTATCTCCTCCGAAATTTCAATATTCTTTTTCAAAATTTCTGCACAGTCGATATTTAATCAAAATGGGGTGACTTTTTTCAAATTAATAGATTATTCACATTTTGAAGAATTTTTTTTAACATGATTAATATCAACAACACATCAAATTTCGATTCCTGTAAAACGAGTTTTTCCTTCCTAATAGTCTGTATGCGGAGAAACCTACTTGAGTGCGATACTATGTGTTGTGTGTGCGGTGTGCCTTTTTTAAATCCACTCTGGAAACTTTACAATTGGACTCAATACAACTCTGGACACTCCATTGCTGTTTCTTTCCTTATTTATCTAAACTAATAAGTCTTTTTATATGGTGAATTATGAGTATAAAGTTACCATCGGTTTTAAGTCTCGGTGTGAATTTTTGTAACCATTAAAGAGAATTTATATCCTATGAGTTTTAACGTTATACTGCAAGAGTTTAAAAAAAAATGGATTTTATACTACCTACACTGAAATAAGTGTGAATTAATTTGCAACTTACTTTTTGGAAATTTAGTTTTGCTTGTTTCAGGAATATTTATGGGATGTTAATAAACTTGTCTTATATTTTATTTTCAATTATATCAAACTCTTCTAAAACCTTAGTTGGGATTTGGTTATCTCTTTCATTTTCTGGGTTCTGATGGGGTAATTGTTTTGAGTTTATCTCTCATAAAAATAGCTTTTATCCTCTTAGATGTCAAATGAAATTTGTCATAAAAGACATATAAGAAGATTAATTACTATTTGCAGAGTTGACAAATCAATCACCAATTATGTAGATTCTGCCATCACATGGAGCTAAACTACCTACGATAATCTACTTGAAGGCTCAATCCCATATCTCTCTATTTAATCATTTTTAATGCTATTATTGAATTGAGTAAATGATATACTTATTAATTTTGAATAGCACTTATGTAACCCTTTATATGTTAAATCATGAGTAAGTTACTATAGGAAACATTATTTGTGGAAATTGCATGGAAGCACGGTTGACAAGAAAAGTGAGAAAGAAGAAACTTACGGTCGCGTATACTATTTATTCCCTGTTCACAGACTTCTCCATCAAAGGTAAACATGACGTGGGTATATTTAAGGCGTTTCACACTCAATGCAAATAAGATAGGTTGATCAACTCTTGAAGTAATTTGTTATTTTACTTCTTAAGGATGGTCGGTCTTTATTATTCTTAAATCGGTACGAGTCAAAACAAACTCAACGCTTTAATTTGAATTTTATCAGTTCAATGATCGGAAGAAATTAGAGATTCAGAACCGGAAGTATTTTTAACTAGAGAAATGACAGATCTATCAAGTGTCTCGTTTAATTAAATATTATCCAAATTAAAAAATAACGCAGTGTTCATCAAATGTTTTGCGTTCATGTTGCACTTGATGAGGAATAACGTGTCGGAGTACACTTATCTGTTTCAAAAATTTGTATTAATAAATTATGTGAAATTTCAATAAGTAATTTTTCGTTATCTTTCACAGAGATAAAAAAGTATTTGATATTTTTTATACAATTTTTTTCCTTTTATTAAAATACAGGTAAATTAAAGTTAAATGAGTTTTAAAATCCAAAGATCTAAATTCTAAAATTTCTTATTCTAAACTGAAAGAAAATAACTTGATAAAGTAACTGAACCGCGTCTACGTAATATCTTTTTAATAAACTTATTGTAGTGTCATTTTAAGAAAAACGAACCATATTTAACCTAATTTAAGTACTTTTATTTGGATTGATAAAGTGTAAATATATCTAAAACTCGATTTGAACGGGACCAGATCTACTCTTTCGTACTTTATCAGAGCTTTCTGACTAAATTCACTGTCGTCTGCAACGAGGATGGTCTGAGAGCCATTCGCGAATAAACTACCAGCCTTAAAGCTTGCGGTTGTATTTTTTTCCCTTCTCGTTACTATACCCCGTTCACTGCTCACCCACTCACCCCCTCGGAGGCTTCATCCATAAAAATCCCCCCACCCAGTGTAGACGGATTTTCCAGCTTCTAGAGCTAAACGAAAATCGGAATGCTGGTTCTGCGTTGAAATGAGACGGAAAGTACGGAAAGCTAAATGATTCTCTTAAGTGCTATTTTAAGACTGATAATGCACTTTTATACCAAAGGCATTGTTCTTTTTCCGACTTTGATAAGGATTATAAATAATTCTTTTGCATGAAATAATTTATTTGATTTCGTAAAAGCTACCCTTCTTGTTTATCATTCTCAAGAGAGGAAAATCAGTTTTACAAAGTAAACTACTATACTATAAATTTGAATATTCTTACAACATGACAACGTGAATCCCATCCAAATTTTGGTGCAATTAATTGAAAAGCCTTTTCTAAAAACTCTTACAAGGGGTGTTGCCTCAGGTTGAATTCGTGTTGATAGTTCACCTTTGGCCATTATTTCCAGGTGTCCTCTTAAAATCATCCCAAGTAGATTGTGCAATTGACTGATTTAGTAGATGATAAAGGAATCCACAGATATAAATCCTTGCTAATTGGAAGATTTTATCTCATTGGGACTCGACTATGTTTTGTAGATCTTAAATTCTTTCATGTAATTGAAAAATGACTTGCACACGAAGAACTTTAATTTAAAAAATAATGAAATCATTTATCAGTTTGAATGAAGGTTTGGACTGCACACACTTTTCCAGAGAACGTTTTCCACTATTATTTAAAATCACTTAGGAACTCATTACAAAATAAATTATGAAAAGTGCTGTTTCAATTTTGTCCTTTGGATTTTAACAAGAACTTGTTTCTTTTTTAATTTTTAATCTCTCTTTTTTAAATATTGATGCAATAAATAAATTTCTGAAGTATATATTTAGCAAAATAACTCCAAAATATTTATATATATTTAGCCATTAAAAATTCATTTATTGAACTCCCATAATGGTGAGCTCGGATATGACCCGATAACTCTATTTCAGCGAGTATAAATTCAAGTAGTAGTTGGTGCAAAAATATATTTCGAGTAAAGTTTTCATAACCCTGTTATAACAAGGCTTCAGATTAAGCAAGTAAAAGGTGTTGGTCCCACCGCACTCATTATAAGTGCCATTTGAATGTATTTAAAAATCGACAGTAATATCAGCCGTTATTATTTTGACGATTTAATATCGTCACATTGCTAACATTGTGTGCTATACTTCAGCATTCAACCACTTCTTGATGATGACATCGTCGACGGTGCCAACCAGGTAAAAAATCCTCCAAAAAAACTATAAAAATAATGACCGAACCTCCACAATCAGGAACCGGTTACCAACAACGTACAGAGTAAACAAAAACTTTACAAAAAAAATCACAAAAAAAAACCTGACATCACTTCGCTCAATAAACAACCCGTCCTCCTCACAAATCACAACGTAACAAAAACGTTTCTTTCAACACAAACCTTGGACAACACGAGCAGGGTGGGGCCGGGGGATCCCAAGCCGGCGATTATCTTGTCAAGACGGGACCTGTCAAAGCTTCCCACCCACGCGCGATTGTGTCACTGCCTACCGACCGAATGATGACACGACGAGAGCTAACTATTGGTTGTCCCCTCGATTGTCACTGTGTGTGCGATGGGCTGTTGCAACGGAGATGGATGCCGCTATTAAATCTCGTGGGTTGTAGTAGGTAGAGAGGAGTTGAATTGGGAACAGGGGGAGCTTTGTAAGAGGCTTGAGGTAGATCAATGACCACTTTGTAATCGGAGTAAGAGATCTGTGTTGGGTTTTTATTACGGGTTAGCTTAGCTTGAGGTTTGGAAAGATTCTCGTAAAATCCCGTTCTGGAGTATTCCGATTCCGTTGAAGTGAGTGTGATAACCTCAATAGTGGTGTGGTTAGAAGAGACACCCACAGTGCATTTTCGGCTCATTAAAAAAAAAAAATTGGAGTGAAATAACCTGTATATAATATCTGTGTTTCTGTTTAATCTCTGGAGTTATTTCGAAATCAATGGATGTCAGGAATTGAGGTTGCTGAGTGAAAAAAAACTTTGTTGTTGAGTGTCTGATTGTAGAGAGTGGATTTGAGAAATTGTGCTGGCTAAGACATATTAAGAGATGGAAGTATTGAGGCACATTGTAAAAAATGTACTATGCATTTATTGTGTTTCAAATTAAATTTCGTTTTTATTGTTTTAATTCTAACCATATGGTTAGAATTAAAACAAATAACAAGAAAACAAGAATACATAAAATTAAAATAAAAAGATTGTGTAATCGAGATTATTTATTCTGAAAATAATGTAATCAATAATCGTGAAAACTTGCTAAATCCTTCAATTGTAAACGCTAATGTTACTTAAATTTAAAAGTTATAACAGAAGAGCACCATAAATAAATATCATAAAGAGATCTGCTTTTACTAACTTTGCGAAAATTTTATAGAATGTTTGTCTTAAGCTTGGGAAAATATCCAAATACATCTGACATTCTGAAACATTTGATTGATATGAAACACGAAAGAGAAGACGGAATATGAAGTGAATTTTAACAAGCGTGAGAGAGTTTCCCAACACTTTCAACCCTCACCGACTCACTAAACAGTCCTAATTGAAGACGGCTAAAAACACTCTTTGAGACACAAAACCAACCCTACTTTCCCATGTCAGTAAATCCACCCAAGTACGTGCTCGAGTCTTCTTCCTGCCTCCGACATACGCGAACGTGAAGACACTATAATGATTTTACCCCCTCACTGCACACAGGTGAAAACAAAAAAGAACAAGAAATCGTCGCCGAAAACCACTTTACACCATAAATCGAGTTTCGGACATCCTCCAACCAGATCACAGGCACGAATTAAGAGAACCATCAGTACTTTACACAGCGAATCTTCTCCAATCCCCCCCCCCTCATCATCAAGGTTTTTTATATAACCGCTCCTTTTTTTTTCGGGCAGGTAGCACATCATTTCCCACGGTATCACATAGACGCTGGCCACCGAAGCGATAGACAATAGGGACGCACGCAACGCTTTTTAAATGCTCCCGGCGTACGAAGGAAGATGCGGTGATAATGTAGCAAGACCGGAATAATTAAGAATCCTTTATGTCGATGATAGGGCGAGATGGTCGTAAAAAGCCACAGTGTCGTTGTCTTCTCTGAGAAAAGCGAGTTTGTTTTCGCCACGAGCGGGAGAGAGGTTGTTGAAGACATCCGCTCATGAATAGAGCTCCCAAATGAGAGGGTTTGTCCCTGTGGGGCCTCGGGCAAGGAAATCCAAGATGGTGCACCAATATATAAACAGCGATCATAAAAAGGAAAGGTGCCTTGATTCGAATCCATTATTATCTGGGCGCGCCCTTTGGAAGCATTCTTGGGCGATCGTCAGCCGATCGGGGCAGTAATCGAATGGTAAAGATTAAAAAGAGTTGTTCTAATGAGCCGGTTCAGTAAAGGGTTAGTGTACTCTTCATGATGTTGGGCCTTTTTAATAATGTTATGCAGTATTGATTTTTAAATGCGCAAAAGTTCATTCGTTAAAGGTACTGTGATTTGAGGTATAAAATGTTGAGGTCGTAAATTTCCATAATATTATTTCATGTTTCTGTCGTTGTACCCAAGCACAGGTCATTAAATATAACTGCCGGGTATAATTTCTGAGATAAAACTTTACAAAACTCATAATTGGCTTAAAAACAATTCAACCTTTCAAATGAAACTAAAAATTTCTCAAGGGAAAACGCTTCAATTTAAGTATGAAAAACCAACAAAACTCGGGGCACTATAAATTGACTCCTATCAAAGTATTTTCATGTTAAAACTAAATCTAAATTCAGTTTTTCTCATTACGAATGCATATTTTCTTTTTAGTCTCAAAATGAACTGTTTAAAAGTCAGTTTAATGAATTGGTTACAATCCTAGAAAATCTCTCCTCTTAATTACCATATTAATGGCTCTTCCCTGCAGCCACTTTTTCGCTTCGAAAGCCATTAACACCAAGTTCTCTAAGTACTTTACTTTCTTTAAACGTGGGTGGGTTAAAAACAGGTTATTTGTTGATATATCTCCTCACCGAGACCCACCTTCCTCGAAGACTTGTTGAAAAGGTTGATTATTTAAAGTGATTGCTTTAAAAAGAAGGACGGCTTAGCGTGTACAGAGAACCGATTTTCACTTTAATGCTTAATTCCTGTCGAGATAATTAGTTTTGTCAAGGTTGGGTAGCGAAAAAGCGTGTCTCGATTAGGCTCTTTTTGCATTTTAACTGTCCGGATCGTTTTCTTTTATCCTTGGAGGGCTGCCCATGGAAAGATGCGTCGTTTTCTTTCGCTTGTAATTGAGATAGCCGGGATCTTCTTACTCGTCTTTTTCGAACCAGTTTTCTGCCCACGGTCGACGAGAGTAAAATTTTTGAGAAATTCAAGAGAAGTGCTTCCAAAACGGTTTTCATTCAGAAGCAAAATTGTTTGATCGATTCTTAAATTTTAACATTTTTTGGTTCTGTAAAGAGAATATGCTGGATTCTCGACAGTTTTCGGGAAGCTTTACGTCCAAGCTTTACCCCCTATCTTTCATTAATTGAGCTTTTAAAAAATATTACTTTTTACTTAAGAAAACTCATTATATTCTTAATTTAAGGAGGAATAGTGTTGAAAACAGCTTATCCTTGTTCGAGGAATCGAAATTATAATACAACTTTCTTTCAACAGGATGCTAACTAAGCTTCTTCTTTTCTCGAGTGGAAAAATTTTATTTTTAAAATATTTTTTACAGAAAAATTAATCTTATCATTTTATTGCCATAATACGCTTTTTACCCTTCAAAACAATGCTCATGCTTAACAGTTTTAAAATCTTTGATGTAGTAACTAATTAATATTATTTAATGAAATGAACAAAATGTTATTTTCGGGAAACCAAATGTTAGGGATTACTTATTAAATTACAGAAATATGTATTAAGCGTATAAGTAACTTAGCTGCTTTATAAAAATAATTTTTGTTCATATTACAAATGAAACTTGAAAGGTTCACCACCAAACATGTGCTAAATATTTCTCTAAAGAATTTAAGTTTACAAAATAAATATTCTACTTTTTTTTTCAGAATAGAACTAAACTTGTGATTAGATAGTTATGCTTTTAGTTAGTATAGAAATGTATTAATAAACCATGAAGATAAACCAGAAAGCAAAAATACATAATAAGAAACGGAAACTCGTGGCTCCTTTGAAGAAAGTGCGTGTCGCTAAGAGATTCTTTGTTCGAGGTCCATTGACCTTGGGGGCAAAGTAAATTTTTTTTCGATTGGCGTTGTCAATTCCCGAAAACGTTTACCTGTTCCTCCGACCACTAACAGAGCATGTCATTGTGGTTTGAAAGGGCTACGTGTCCGTCTGAATCTGTATTTAAACCGTTTTACAACTGATTTCGAGCTTGACAGGCTGTTTTAATGCAGCTATCGAACTTGTCAAACTCGTTCCCGAATGTAATGGCTCTCGAATGGCGTTACTTTTCTGCCCACGGATACACCATGTGGGACTATATATAAAAGGCTGGATTCTTTCGGGTCAGCAAAATATTTTACGGTGATTTCTAGGAAATTCTAGCTTATATAATGTTAAATACGAAATTTTGAGTTTTTTAGTACAAATTTTGCCCATTGATTTTAAAAAAAAAGATTGTAAAAGCATACATTTGAATTGAATGGTAGTATTCTTGCTGGAGTTGATCTATGCTTCCTGTATTTGATATCCGATTCCTCCTATTCTTCCAAGCAAATAAATTTTATCTTCGTGAACAAGTTTTACTCGTGTTATAATGTTTTTCACACACGTAACTCATCACCAAGAACAATCTTTAGCATCAACAAGTAATTTCACAGGATTACGTCCCCAAACAAGAGACGCACGACTAGCCATTTTTTATTTGAATTTTTTTTTCTCAATGCTCAGATTTTTTCATTGGAGCATAACATTTATTTTTCTCTTTAGTGTGAGATGAAAACATCCCTGGCTATGGAAACTTTTTATCGAACAAACTAGTGAGAATATTCATGTAAAGCAAGATCTTGAACGCTTGAGGAAATACAACTTCGACCATCTTAATGTAATCTCTTTTCTCCCATTAATTGTTATTCATCACAGTAAATACTACTTTTTTTTCTCTCATACTTTTCTCTTCACTCCGGTGGTTTGATTTGGGCTTATAATCGTCCTTTACCGATGTTAATCCTCGTGTTTCAGACAATGGTCATCAAGGTAGATAAAAACGAACTCTCTACGTTCGCCATTTTTCCTTTATGAATGAATCTTCAACAATCAACGAGATGGAAAGCGTAAATACTATGAAAAATTTCTCACAAACCGAAGGTGGATAAACCCATTAAATATGGATAAAATGAACTTGGGAAAAATATCTTTCATTTCTAGACTTATAAAGTTTTTTAATCTGTTGCTTAGCTAAAGGTTGTGCGATTCTCATTTTTTGGAACTCTATACTATTTTGTTATGCCTGAAGGTAAATAAAAAGAAAAAATGTTTTAGTTAATGTTGCACCGTATCTTTATAGAACGTGTCACCCATTAAAGTGTTAATTTGACTCTTTTAAAAACTTTGAAATGTTCACTTGGAAAAGTTCTTAACAGCAACAGAAATTCTACTCAGTTTTCCAAATTACCCAAAATTTACTCAAATCATATCCTCGCAGGTCTCTAAAATATTACGCAAAAAGCAGTGATTTTTAAAGTGCCTGTTTCGAGGCACTTAAATTTGATTTTTTAATTTTGAAAAGGGGAAAAATTATCATACGATTTAATAATGAATTCGTGTTTATTACATACTGACGAATACTTACAGAATCGTAAATCAATGAACAAAGGAAAGTGATTGATGTAGTTTCAACTTTCACAAAACTGGTGTCAAAACAATCTGATTAAAGATAACAATATGTGAAAGGATGTAAATGAAAAATTTAGACTCATTTTTGCTATAAAATTCTATTTACAACCATCAATACTACTATTACTTTCTCAAATTCTCAAAATATACTCCCTAGGAATATCTTAAAAAAGAAAAGTAAAAAAAAAAGTTTTTAAAAGAATGCGATTCAAGATTGATCACCTTTCTAATCAATTCTATTACTTTATCCTTCATTTCCAACAAGAAAAAAAGCCTTACAAGATCTGTTCTCTAAAATACATCCTTTGAATAGATACTGCAAGTTTCTTCTCTAAAAGTGCTCAAAAAGTCGTTCTTCGCAACTTGTTTTCGGTGCTCCAAAGAGAGTGAAAGTCCTCGACGTAACCACAGGGTTAACAAAGACCCGCGCCTTCTCCATTAGCAATTCCCTCACGGAGCAACATCGAGTCAGTAGCTAGTAATTTGTCCGAGCAGCATCTCGACCTTCTCTGGTCTCATCACGACCTCTTGCTTGCACGCCGACCTCGTCTGACAGTTGCGGTAGACTAGGCGATTGCGGTCGGCGCAGAGGTTTTATGCTATAGTTACGATAGCTCGGCATTCTTCCCAGTGGAAGTAAACAAATAGAGCTTATGGCTGCTGTCTTTATTCTGAAAAAACGTTTTTTCAAAGAGAACTTTCTTGCAAACTGTAGCATTTTATTTAGTATTGAGCAACATGGAGTAAACCTCTCGGTCTTTTATAATTAGTTTTGATGGATTTTTCCCCTTTGAAGAAATTGAAATGGGATGCTTACTATTTAAGGAAATAAATTATCAAAGAGAATGAAGAGCGAATAAGAGAATGATAAAGAGGGTAAGAAGAGAGGGGGAAAGGGATTAACCTTAAGAGGGGAAAAGGATTACTCAAATAACCTTCCCTTTACCTTGTTCGCAATTAATATACAACTTTGTAACTTACTGTTACATAAGTAGTAATTCAGTAAAACTGAATGCTCTAGAACCGATATTCCAAATAAAATGTTTGTTTCTCTCCAGTTCTTCCTATTCTCTCACTCATTCTCCCCTTCTCTCTTCATCATCTCTCTCCACCTATATTTCTCTCTTTTCAAAGTGAGGTGCAAGGATGTTTAAGAAGGAAGGAAATAAGAAGTATGTAGTCACCCAGACCATCCATAAAATCTTTGAGGAAACTTCAACATCGAACACAATCTGAATAGGTGCGCGTGCCGGATATTTAAAATATCTCCGACTTGAATTCCACTTTTTGCAATTGTCGCGACAACTGCAACCGTCACTGAAGACGAGGACTCATCCGAAGGCCGCTGAACCCTCTCCCCAACAACTTGAACTCTTCTCCCTAAAGAGAGAGATATGTCACTGGGTTTCTTTGATACACCAATTACGCTGCAAGGCCTGGTAAAGTTGTTTCCATTCAAAAACGGGAGAGAAAGGATACATTTCCCTATTCTGCATTTTAAATGAGCGAGCAGATTTGTTTGTGAGAGGATGTAACTTCTTTTTCTCATTACCTCTCATTCCGTTTGAATGAGTTTCTTTTTTAGAGGTAATCCCAAGGGTGTGTTTTAAAGAAGGTTTATTTATGTGTTGCGTCGAGAGTCATAAAAGTCTGAATTTAATCCCTTTCTCTTTGGTGTAATCCCCACTTTTTTGTTAAGTGTGATTAAGCACCCCTTTTTTGGCCCTGTGGCATTATTTGTAGCTCTATATGCTAATTGTAACACCATCGGATGAAAGATTTGTACCGAGTCTTCTTGTTTGTAAGGATAGAAACGGAAGTGGTTGCTTAGGTAGCATTAAAGTGGGGGTTTTTACTCACAGAGGAAGCTTATTTAAATGTAGAGTGATATGTGACTTCATAAAAAGACATTTTCATCCCTAACTTAATTTTTCCAAGATACATATTTAGGTTTCCCATGCTTGTGTGATAATTAATTTTGGATGTAAAGAATGGTTTCACTGTCGAACGAGCGATCTTCTAAATGCTAACTTTTCTAGTTAGATTGATGGAACTACTTAAAATAATTTTCATTACACAAGAAAGAATGACTCGTATCTATGTTCGAGGGCCTTGTAAAAAAAGGAAGAAGTGGGAGGTCTAAGAATTAAATGATCGAATAAGTTGTAATGCTTGTAAATGGTTTGCTCCGAGTGTTTCAACTAATTCAGAATGAAAAATATCATAATCTCTTTTAAATCATCAGTAGATACAAAACCACTGTAGACTGATATTTAATTTAATTTTATCCACTGATGCATTATATTAGTTTAGTTTTTGTTTTGTGAGAAATTTATGAATAAAAGTTAAAATAAAAGAATTGGACCATTTTAGTAAGGCCCCGAAGTATTTTATCTAAATTATGAAAGTACTCTCTTAAGGGGGTGGTAGTGAATTAAAAAAAATGTGGGGATGAAGGTTTTCATTATTTGGATTTGTAATACCATTAAAACGAGAGTGTAATTTTCTCTGTTATAAAAAATATAAACTTTTTTGAATATCTTCTCTTTCTTTTTATACCAATATACAATTAAAGTTTGAAAAACTATATCAAAATTTAAAATAACACTTCCGCCTTTTCTATGTGATTTGATATTGTGGCATAGGCAGGCATACAAATGCTGACATTCAATGCATATTAATTTAACACACATTTGTTAGGAATTGGTAAATACATTTTACGTCAATCAACAATGTTTGTATACATGGTTTGAGGTCAGGCTGACAGGTGTTGACTATTACGTAACTCACCTTTCTATTGGGTGGTCAAGGTGGATATAAATAATCCAGTATATCTTAACAGAGTAATTATAAATGGTAATATTATTCTCTAGTTCTTATTAATTAATATTCTCTAAAAGGTAATATTCTTATACAAATTTAGACATAAGTTTCATTGATTTATAAAATTTGAATTTCACAAAAACTGAATAAAACAAAGAATTAACTTTAGAGACCTGCATCACCTTTTGATAATTTGTACTAACATTTTCAGCATTCTATTCGACCTATTTATTATTAAAATGTTACATACTATAAAATTACAATTAAAAGAATGGGAATGATCATTTTATATTTTACCCATTAGATTTATATAATGTAAATCTAGAACGTGTTTTAACTGTAGACACTGAGGTAATGCATTTGTTATTCTACCGAAAGCCATAAAATATTTTTACTTGGATTGATTTGGCACATTTTAATACACTAAAACAGATTTCATCTCATTATCTATTAGAATTTTAAAATAAACAATAGCAGCCTTTCCTTTCTAATCTGAAAGTTAAATGACACAGCCATGTTACCTTATAGGACATATAAAACCTCCCTGTAATGCAGAGGCGTTATTCCACGACACTCCTATTATTTCTTTTCCAAAAAAGTCAAACTTGAAACTCAAATTTGCATATAAAACCTCTCACCAAAGATAAACCCCATTAGAAATTCCCTTTATACGCTGAAATCAAACCAGATTTTATATTTTTTCTCAGAGAATTAGATATAACGAGGAAACTGCCCCGAGAAAAAAAAGACCACACCAAAGACTTGATTTCTTCTCTATTTCATTCGCAGCGTCCTTTATCTCTGGAAATGAAAAGCTGATGAAGTGATCAAAAAGAGCAAAGTGCCCCTGCGGCTCCTGTTTAGAGCGTCAATCACGTAGTGTCTTCAGCACCAAAGGCTAGTGTCGTCTTAGTTCCCACGGTTGAGCTTCGAGGTTTGACCTTATCTTAATGCGTGCGACGTGAATGCGAATTCTTCTCGGGTGTAATTAATGTTATACTTTCGAATTGTCGATTTCCGAAGGGGCCTATTTATTAAGGGACTCGATGTGTATAATTTCGAGATTTTTGTCTGTTTCTGTCAGTCGATGATGGATGTGAGAAATCTTTCTGGTTGGTTCGAGTTTTATTGATTAGTTTTCCGTTATGTTATTAGAAGAGACATGAAGGAAGAACAAGGATTTGTTTGTCATTTTGGATTTTATTTGTTGGTTGTGCTTCTCTTGTTTGTTTGTTTTTTCATTAGTAGGTAGTTTATTCGGGAAAAAAGAAATTGTTAATAGTAGTTCTCTGAAAACACTAACTCATTACGTGACGTGATAATTGCAAAATTGACGAGTACAGAAAGTTTTTTTCCCCGCATTTTTGCTACTTTTTTATAACAACGCTACCGAAATTGGCAATAAAAGAAGCCTTTATTAGCCAATTTATTAACACCTTTTTAGGTTTTTAAATACTTTCAGATTAATTTTAGTAATAAATTAAAATTTATTTCCTTTATTCAAAATAAATAAATATATTTCTTTTCTTAAATACAATTGGTAGCGTAGGTTTTGAAAATTAAAATCATTAATAAATCCAGATAGCTGCTATGGTGTTCATGGTTTAAGAAAAAAAATCAATGAAAAAAGTACCGTTCTTGTTGTAAATATCATTAAAAAGTGTACTAACCGTTTTCTTAAATTAAAAATTAATTTGTTGATCATCCTAAATTTAGGAGATTTATCATTAAAACTTTTTAGTAAAATCAATTCTTAATGGTTTAGCATTTCTTGTGTTAAAATGTAGGTTGTTGTATACTTTCTTATCTACCTGAAACAATTATTAATCCATGAATGAAAGAAATTTCAAATAAAAGAAGCATGGCTTTATTTACGTGTCAAAAATATCTCCCTGGAAAATAACAATACACGCACCTTGATTATCATAATAAGAGCATACAGCAAATCTGATCGCAGGTGTTGCAAGTAACGATTCTTGATTTATTGTGTGCTAACGACTTTCCATTCCGGTGTGTCCAGTCAATGGAAAAATTATATTCGTGTGAGGCCTAATATAACACTGGAATGACAAAGACCTTCCACCGTACATTAAATCCTTTTGTTGATACACCTTTTATTTAAGTTTCCCCAATATGTCGTGACCACGAAAACTGCAGCGGGTTACTGAGAAAAACATTCTGTCACGAACCCAATGCTACAATTTTATCCTTTTTTTTCTCTCTCTATGCAAGCTATTATCTTTCATTGTTTGCTAATGGTAGCAGTCTCTGAGTGTGGTTATGCTATCCGACAACTATCATCTGCATGCAGCCACATACAGGGGATGTTGGAAAAAGTACAAAAGATACTTTCGGCATGCGAGAGGGATTTAGAAAATTGTGATCTCGTGGTCAACCCATTTTGAGTGTGGGCATTCGTAAGCAGTTTTAACTTTAGATTCGTGAGCATTGAATTTTAAGTTTTATTTGTTTAAGACTCATTTGATCATTTCTTTCATTTTGTAATTTTTTTTAATGTTACATTATTAGAAAGAAAATTAATGGTATGTTTGATAAATGAATCTTACAGTGTACGATGTCTTAAAAATTTAATTCAAAAGTTTTCCGGTTTTTTCTTCTCTGGACAACTTCCAAGTCCACAAAACCAGTTTATTTTCCAAAGAAAAATTTTACAAAATAATTTACAAATGTTTTGAAACAAAAAGACTAACAAGTCACCTCCTCCTTTAATAAAAGAAACTCATTGAATCTAAAATTAAGAGTATTTTTAAACTTTTAAATTGTGTACGATTGTCTATGTTATTATTTCCTCTTTTTAAATCGGAATTTTTAAATAGAAAATTTTATTCATCTTCTTTTCTTCAGTTCTTTATAGTGATAAAACTAAGCTAATTGGCAAAGTTGTAAATACTATCATTAACAGGGAAATTATCAAACGAAAGCAAATTACCAATAGGGGGTATTACGTTAAAATTTTAGTAATGTAATTCCTCTAATTGAGTCCATCGTAACAAACATAACATTTTAGACTGCTTTAAAAAGTTGACTAAATTATTTAATACTTTAAAATTCAATCCGGAAAAAGGAAAGCTACCAGATAATAAGTGATCCATGTCTTTTTAACATATCCATACAGTAAAAAACTTGAAAGTATAATTATTGTAATAAATAACATTTAATTCGATGTGTGACTAATGTAATAAATATTTAAAGAAAATGTAACGTTACCTACATGTCGAATTCAATGTTATTTATTAGAGAAATTACATTTTAAAGTGTTTTGGAGCATGGATATTCTAAAATGACTTAAATTCCGTAATATCTTGTAGCTGTTCCTTATTCCAGAGTGTATTTTAAAGCATTGAATCATTTAGTCAATTTTTAAAGTAATGTAAAATGTTCCATTCATCTCGATTTAATGATCCTTAAGTTCAGTATTAATCCACTTATTTTGTTTCGCATTAAAGTTTAAAATTAAAAAAATACCTATGAAAAGCTCAACGTGTAAAGGTAATAAAGCATTTACCAAATATTGAAACTAAAGACACATTTAAAGCGATTAATTTTGGTAATTTCTGTAATGGTCTCCAGTGTACCTTTTCATAGCAGGAACTTCATTTTCTGAACTAAATATAGTTTTTATTTCTTGGTAGTCAATTCTGTCCACAGAATTGTTATGTTTTAAAAACACCCTCTTGCACTTTGGGTTGAACAATTTATAACAGGAATTTAAACTATAGTTTCCTAGCGAAATGGAATTGATTTCAACTTATAATTAGGGAATTAAATTAATTCGTAAGGTAAAATATCTAGATAATGATATTTGGAATTAGTTTGACTTTAAACCAATCGTCCAGGGATTTCATTATATGATCTTGCTTTGAAAAGGTGTATCTAAAAAGAGTATTAAAACATAATTTGGAATACTCATATTACATCAAACCTTGGAAGTTTCTAACTCTTTATTTTTCTTTCAGGAAACATCTAGGGGACAGCAACTGTTAGATGTGGTTTTCAAACATCTGAATTTAATGGAAACTGCATATTTTGGACTTCGGTTCATCGATTCTTCGGGACAAAGGGTAAGAAGTGTTTTAATACTAATCTTCTCTTATTAATGAATTAGTACCAAAGTTTTCGCCTTTTTTTGGTTAGGTTGGGGACTTTTATAGGGTTGTATGTTCTTTTTCTTTTGATTATTCTAGAACAATTAACATTTTCTAGAATAAATTAATTGATTTTAATAATCATCCCTTCTATGTAAGCTTCTATTGAAGACGTTTATATGACTAAGTAAGTGTAAAAATGTATACTTTTATAGGAATTCTAAAAGTCAAAATAATAAGAGAAATGTTTTGAAGTTATTATCAGATTTTCCCACGATTATTGAAAATCAAAATATTTAATGAATGGGATGATACACTAATCTGTAGGATCTCTATGGTATGCAACATTATTCAGACTTAATGTTGATAAAAAACTAACTCTAACATAAAATTTAAACAATAGTATTATACATGAATGCGAACTTTTATTGCGATGATGTTGGTCTCTCGAGGTTTGCTTAAATTATTTTTCATTTGGTTAATAGAGAAAAAAAAGTCCCGAGTTATTTTATTGCTAGCCTAGTTTTGATAACTTCCTTTTTAAAAAAAAGTGTGTCATATAAATCCCTTCGTATAGGTGGGTGTCTGACACCTTAAATACGGTCCTGACTGAACATAAAAGGCTTGAAAGTTAGGTAGGATACGAGTCCATTAAGATTCAGAAAAGCCCTTTAGTGTGTATGTATCACAGCCCGCACAAACTTGTAAAAAATGGTTTATTTGCCAGCACTCCTCTTGTGTGTATCTCCACCCTTGATGCATTGATTTTTATCGCTTTTAAGAAGCTGTTATGAAGGCTATCTTACCTTAAAAGTTTAAGCAAAGGAATAATTTATGTAAGGCATAAAAGTCATCCAACTATGAAACCGTGTATCAAATCTAAATAGATAAATCTTTTTTAAGTGGTCTATGCCCTTAATGGAGTTTCTTATCAAAGAAAGCAGAAAAACTTATCGATTTTATTAAAAAATATGGCAAGATCAGAACGGCTGTTCTCTTTTAAATAAATAAGAGATTTTTCATTGATTATTTAGATTAATAATTTAAAATACTTCAAAGGTTGCCTAATTCCTTCCATAGTTGGTCTTGAAATAACATCAATTATTTTTAATCTTGTTAACATGGTTTTTATAGTTTGTTCGAGAAATGTTGAAATTGATTAAACTTAAGATACCCGATAGATAACTTTATATTTTCATTGTTTTTTTATTGGAAAGATGAGTTCAAATATAAAAACGTAGTATTTAATTTCAATCAATGAGTAATCAATCAAGGTCATTTTTTTAACATTTGTGAAATACATACTAATTTTTTATAACAAGGGCCCTCTGAATATCCTGTTTTCATAAAACATTGAGCAGTAAGAAATACCTAGTCAGAGAGGGAAAGATATAAAACGAGTAAGAGGAAGGTATGGGAAGAGAGTCAACGAGAAAGAAAGAGGAGAGGGAGAGATATTAAGGAGAAGGTGATAGATAACTTATTGTAGTAGAATAATTCCAAAAATCATCCGAGATTTCTCGCATAGCTTATTTTAGTCCCTATGCACATTACACTTTTCCTTTCAAAAAGTCAAAGCAAATACTACATACGATTCGGATAAATCTGTTCAAATAATTGTGCAATTGAAATCTACACCATACATCATTCCCTCTACAACCTCCAAGGCACCGTGACATAAAGTTTAAAAGATAGCTGTGTCCTCCTTTCTCTCTCTCTCTCCTCCAGAAGATGAATCGCGGGGACGACTCCATGGGTCCGTCCTCGACATCTTTTCCCTTATCTCTGGACTTCCGCCGCCGCCGTAATTGCGAACGTGTGGTTGGGCAATGCGGAGGATAGTCGCTTGTCAACCGATATCGTTTCCAGCCGCCCACCTTACACTGATTGACACAGCTGGCAAATATATTATTTTTTCAATCATCGAGTGCTTGCTCCCGCCTTCATTTGTCGGACGACATCTAGGTCAGGAAGCAATTAGATTTTTTGGTTCGATTTGCATTTATGCTAATGCACAGAGAGGATTCTTCTTGTGGTATCTTTCTTTGTTCCTGCGTTTTCCATCGCGCTCCGGCTAGGATTCGCGATTTTCCCCGCTCGATTTAACACAAAGTGAGTTAGGCTCTGTTTGTCAGAGTTTATCAACTGATGACAAGTATTTTTCTCTTAACGTCTTAACGTAAACTTGAAGTATGTAGTGAAGAGGGGTACGAAGAAGGAACATAAATGAATCCTTGATTAACTTCGATCAGCTTGTTCTCAGCATCTTATGGGATGTCTTACATAAACACCATAATACTACAACTTCTTTCCAACCTCCTTGACAATTTCATTCCAAAAGTGGTCTTTATGTACTTCATGATGTTACTATGTAATGAATCCTGTAGAAACATTGGTTAAATAAAAAAATAAACAGTTAAATAAAACTAAAAAGGCCCTACTCTATGACTTGAATGTCTTAAATTAAACATGAGGGAGATGTGAGTAGAATAGCTTTGATTGTTACGACTGTTTTATTCAAATTTGGGTGAAATCACGTCACGTCTTAAATTATCTAATTTGGCAAGTTTACGTTTTGAGACATAATTGGCTCTCTTTCTAGTAATGTGAATGCAGTTATTGCAGTGGGTGTATAGAAGGAATCCAAATGTTATTTACGATCAAAACTACTCGAGGAAAAAATACCTTGTTATTTTATTCTAAGAATACAATTTCAAAACTTAAATTTTCACTTTGTAAAAGTATTTGTAGTTCCTTTGTAAAGTAAATCTTTCCTTTTTTTTCAGCATTGGCTAAATCCCAACAAAACTATAGTCAAACAAATGAAAGGTAAGTTTGTTGTTACGTTTTTTACGCATTACTTTTTATGAAAAAAAATAGAACTAGCCCAAGAATTCAATAAGCAGTATTGGCAAATAAGGGAAACCATTTAAAGTATCATTTCAATTACTCTACAATGGAGTTTTTAGGTTCTTTTATGTATTTTTAAACTAATGTTAATACATTCAAGGGGTTTTAAGCCAAGCATTATATTTCCACAAAAATAATCACATTTATTTTACTTCTAAGTCTAGGTTAAGTCTACCTTTCCTTTTAAAAACAAGGCCAGGACTTGGAATTCTCTGTTTAGTGTTTTGATATAAATCAACAGATTGGTGATAATTTTTTTCCCAAACTGCTCCAATAGTTCAAGAGTTTTATGGGTTTGTTTACGCATTTTGCGTTAGTTGGTGCTGATAGCTGTTTTTACGCCTTTTTGATCCCCTCTTAATGATAAGGTAGAGTGATCCTTACCTGCGTGAAAAAGGAAGCTGGGATCTCTGCCAACGGAAATAGTCCCGAGTGTTTTTTCTTGTAAATATGTGTTTGCTAGAAGATTAATGATTGCATTAGAAATTTTGAAAAGATCCTTAATAAAATAAATGTCTTACGAAACTACATTGCAGCTCTATTCGCTTTTAATATTGATTAAATTATCAGAAACAGTTTTTCCTTAAAGATAGGGCAGGAAATAATATACTGGTAAAAAGGAATAATTTTTATTTCTGATTTTAATTAAAGAAGCTTTTATGTAAGAGTAAATCAGTGAGTAAGCTTGATTAATTTGCTTAGAATTTTAACAAAAAGTTTAGCTCTTAAATGAGAAAATAATGAAATATAATGCAGCATACATGGTTTATTTTTTTTTCTCCATTTCAGTCAATAGATTATATTTACTTTATTTTCTTAATTTTTCAATATTGGCCTTGTGGACTTTGTGTTATGTATAAAATATATTTACACTTGTTCAGTTCTCGAAAAGGAATAGAATTATTTAAATCGAAAATTTTGATATTCATACAAAAAATATTGTTGAGTTTTTCTTTTCTGTTTCATGAAAGTAATAAAACTAATAAAAATCGAAATCATTAAGTCTATTTAAAGGGTATGAATCTGGATAACACTGGTCCATTAGATCCCTTTCTTCGACTCCAATTGAGAACCATACATCATACCTCTAGTGTGGTATCAAATATGTCTAAAATATAATAGCTCATAATGCTTGTTTGAGAAACATAAAAATTTGACTTGAAATCAAAGTGATTTACAAAGTGTACCATTAAAATCAAATTAAGACTCATATGTGTACACGATTATGGAAAAACCATCATTTTCTGCCATCATAATATTCCTCTAATACTGGATGAATATCAATTTAACTGATTAATGGCAAACTTATGTGAGAGCAACGGATTATGGTCCCAACGCATCGAATTCCTTCTGGTGGCAAATCAATGATCAAAAAGCCAGAGCATAAATAAATTTATCTCCATGTTCCGAAGTGAAATGATTGCTCGATGAAGAGGAAAAAGTCTTGTGTGGGAATGATTGATTGAAGCCTAGGTGAAACGAACTGATTACCACCAACGTCGGCTGACAGATGCTAAATCCTTTCGAGGAATGTTCAAATCGAGAAGAAGGGATTTGAAGAAGTCGAAACGATGATGTATGATAATGATCGTTCTTCGATTTTTTTTTTCGTTTATCAAACACTCCTCTTGATCTTACATAATAGAATGGCAATTTTTAAAATTATTACGTTCGGAATTACTCCTAGCGAATCTTCTGATCAATTAAGAATGAAAATTGAAGAGTAATTTCAATACTAAAGGTCGACTCAAAAAAGTAAATCTTTGAGTGATGTTTTTGAAAATTTTTCAATTGATAATTTCAACGGAATAAAGGCTACCCGTAAGATAATCCATTGTAAACTGGTACTAAGATTTTAGTTTCAAAAAATCCAGATTCAAAATCAACAGATTATTCCAATATTTCAAAATATTTTATCAATTAAAACCATGAGAAGAAACATGACTATTTTCAATTTTCCTTACTCTCAGTAGTGACAAAATTTTCTTTGTTAGAAAAATGAATTAGAAAATTATTTAAGATAAGCAAGATTTTATTTATTAATTATCAAAATCATTTATACTGAAGCCTTAAAACTGTTTTTATACTCAACGTTTCTGTACACAATGTGAATAACTGTCATTTAGAACGAATCGCTCTGGTATTGTCCCCCCTATATCGCGATTCAATTATCCTATTTGGTTCACATTGATCAAAATAAGGAGGATTCTCCAGATAGTATGGATTCTCCTCTTAAGAGTATAAAATTAGTCTTCTTGGAATAAAAAATATAATTATACTCGCGGACAGGGCCGTATCCAAGGGGGGGGGGTTTAGGGGTTCAACCCCCCCCCCCCGAAATTTTGACATCAATTTTTATACTGCTATTTTTCTTGAAAATTATGTCTCACAAGGAGCGACATCCTCTTCGGGTATTACC
Organism: Tetragnatha montana; assembly: GCA_963680715.1. Taxonomy (NCBI): domain Eukaryota; kingdom Metazoa; phylum Arthropoda; class Arachnida; order Araneae; family Tetragnathidae; genus Tetragnatha; species Tetragnatha montana. The sequence goes on from OY796675.1 coordinate 37,841,243, forward strand.
CAAAGGGTCTCAAAAAGAGTCAAAACCCTACTTTTAAGGGTAAAATTTCCAAAATTTTTCTGGGGGAGGACCCCCAAACCCCCTCAATATTTTGAAATCTATTAAGTATACGGTTTTTCCTTCAAACTTGTGTGATTTACAAGGAGTGGTCCTCTTTAATGTAACCTAAAGTGTTTCAAAATGAGTTAAAATGCCACTTTTAAGGGAAAAATTCAAAAAATTTTCTGGAGTAGGAACCTAAAAACCCCCTTAACATTTCGCCATTTATTACAATAATATACCTTCTTTTTACCTTGAAAATTTGGCTGCTAACAATGAGTGGTGCTCTATGGGTGTAATCTAAAGGGTCTCAGAAATGAGCTAAAACACTCTTTTGAGGGGCAAATTTCCAAAAATTTTCTGGGGGAGGACCCCCAGACCCCCCTTTTACTTAGAATTCAAATTGTTTATACAATTTTGAAATTTAGTGCATCAAAATTTCAATCCAGTGTTGTCATCTAAAACTTAACATATAAAGGTACCCGTCAGGAGGTACCTCAGAAAATATTTGAGTCAAACCCCCCCCCCCCCCCGAAACAAAAGTCTGGTTACGGCCCTGCTCGCGGATACTCAAATTGAAGAAAATGGTGATAAGAGTTAAAAAATTCCATTTGGTTCATTCCAGCAAACAAATTTTCACTCCTGTTCCAACTCTCTCAAGTTTCTGAGCAATTGTTTTTTGATAAGCTTGAGGTAAAACGAGTCCCTATGTGACCCAGCTTTTCATTTTTGTGGGAGAAAAAGCAATAAAATCCTAGCAATGTGGGGGAGAGAAAAAAACATTGTCTTGAGAGAACATCTAAAATGAATCACTATAGTTCTGGCTAAAGAGAACCGAACTGGGGTCCAGTATATACTCGGGAGATACATGGCTCCAGTTCTAAGTGGATAATATCAGTATCTGACTCTCCTAAAAGCTAGCTATAAAGAAAAACAATAAAATTCTCCTTTATTCTCTTCCTTATCAGCTAAAGAATCGCTAAGGTGCGCTTCAACTTTGTGGACGTACCTCCTCGAATCAGATAAAATACTAGTTCTTGTCTGACGCGAAGGACAGCGCGGTATATAATTTTTGGAGAAAATTAACATTTTGAAATTTAATAGACTTGAGAGAAATACCTTATCTGCTTTTCTATCGGTTCAATATTATTATTCCTGCTTTATCTTTACAGTATATTTTAACTTACGCATTACTTCTCATTACAGTGTACATCTTTGTTTATACATATTAAAGAGGATAATTTAGGAATAATCACACAAAACAATGCATTGATAAGCATCTGTTTCCCATTTGCAAATACCGTAATTGCACTTTTACTGGGTGAAAGAATTGTAAATTACGTTTGCTAATTTATGTTTATTCATAATTTATTTTTTTATCATATTTTAATGCGTATAATTATGTTAAAATACGTTTTATAAATTCATAAGAAAAAAAAGCTGTTTGAATACATGCACAATTCCTTTTATTAGTCGTTAAATTTGTGTTATTTTTCAGGAATGGACACTTACACTTTCTACTTTAGTGTCAAATTTTACGCTTCAGATCCCTGTAAGCTCTTAGAAGAAATAACGAGGTATGTAACTCTTATTAACTGAATAAAACAAAATAATTATTTCTTGTTAAATCTTGTATAAATAGGGAGGTTAATTATAACTTGATTTTTGTTTAAAATTTTTGTTTATCCTAAAATTGCAGTGATTATTCATTTGGAGATACTTATACTTATTTTGGTCTGTGATTTAGTTGGAAGAAATAATAAGTTATTGATAAATTACAAAAATATATATAGTATAAATGTATAATTAATAATTTCTTTAAGGACTTTCGGGCTGTTTCCCATTTATGATTGCTTTCTATAATACTTTTCACTTTTACTTTTGAATGAATGAAAGAGAGACTGAGAATCATTAAAGGAGAATGAAAGGAAAGAAAGAAAAGTGAGATAGGGGAAGTTGAGGGACTGAGGTGAGATATAAAAGAAGTGTGAGAAAAAGAAAAAAAAATAGAAAGATTAAAGGGGGAGAAAAGAGAATGAGGAATAAAGAGATAGAGGAAAAACTATACAGAATCTTATGCATATGCAACCGAATTCTCTCTATAGTTATGAATTTTCTCGCTCCTCCCAACATTAATGTAAAATGTAAATGCTTAACGGTTTTAATGCTTAGATTAAAACCCATTAAAAATATCATTACTTCTCTTTAAAGACAAGTAAGCAGCAACTCAAACAGAAACTAAATAACAACTCCAAAACACAGTTCAAATTCAAATGACACAGTTTTTCCACGGGTCAAAATAAAACATTTCCAGGCGGACCTTCGAACACCAAGAAAATTCGGTAGCCCACAGGTCCATAATATGATCGTGCCCCGCGTGCGATAGTTGCAGAATCGTGCTCCTGGCAGCCTCCTCTCTCTCATAACTCTTTCGACTCTAATTAATTTTTATTGTTTCTCTCTCTCTCCCTCCTTCTATTTTTCCAGCAGACACTAACAATTCGCGGGGAAGTTTATTCAAAGCATTATTTCGTCAGGGAGATTAACTCTGTGGAGAGTACACAAATCGTGATTCCTTTTCACCTGTGTTTGACGTATATCCAGAAAAACCCAGAGGGGATGGAACGCTTTTTTATCGTTTGGGGAAACACGCTGCTGTTTTTTTTCCCTTTTCGATACCTCCTTTTGTTTAAGGTGGTTGTGAGCTTGAGGGTATTTCGGCTGTGTCATCATTGGCCAATGTTAATGAAATGAATTATTATTCAAAGCTGAGTTGTGAAATGATCAGTATTAAGCAAGCCCGTATTGGGGGTTGTTCCACAAAATGCAAACACTGTTTACTAACGTGGGCATTTTTAATCAGGCAGAATAGTTTTGAATTTTGGTCTTTTGTCATTTTCATTTTTTATATTTGCATCGTTTTTTAAGTCTCTTAATATTTCTCATTTTCTACACTTTCCGTTCTGCCAAATATTCTTTCCTTTTCGCGCGCCCCTCTCTCTCCATTTCTATTCCTCTCTCAATTTCTAGTTAATCTCTCATTTTTTTCTCACTCATTTTCTGTCGCTTCAAATTATTATCTAGCGAGGATAGGTTAAAGAAGCAAGATAGCTGGAAAATAAGTTCACAATGTTAGTCCCTGCTTTAAAATCCTCACAGATATACTTCTGAACTAAATCGGTGCATTCCGTTCGACATCCAACTACTTTAAAACATCGTCGCCGGACACTACCTTTTTAACAACACACAAAAATCGACCTGTCCCTAACAAATATAAAGCTTAGAAACTCAGTTGAAACGAGGTTACGCGTTATTTATTGTCGACGCGCGAGGCATGTCACGGGGCACTCGCGTGGTTCGCCAAAAGCTCTAAAAACATAGCGGGGCATAAATCATCTTCTGATTGAGTTATAAAGCACCTGGGAAGCCTACCGTAACCTTTAACACCCACGCGAAAGTCATTGGGGTGTAGGACAGCAATTTATTTTCGCATTAATCACTTATTCTCCCACGAAAGCTTATCCGATATGACTTGAGATATTGATGGTAGCACGATGAGATAGTTGTGGAGAGGCTGTGTCAATGGGAGGAGGGGCTTTCGTAGTAATGGTTGGGTTAGTGAGCCTCAACGGACCTTATTAGTATCTACTGTTTTTGCCAGATATGATTCAGTTCATAGTCAAGACATTTTGTTGAATTTCATTTTGAAGTCGGTATACAACAACTTTTGTAACCAACACCGTTTTAGGTCTCTCGATTTTATTTCAATTTCCTTATTGCTGTGATATGCTGTTTAAAATAAATTGGATTTCATTTTTTTCGTGTCTTAATTTTTTTTGTATAATGTAAGCTTCCAGTTGTATTTAAAGTTTAGAAATGTTTTTATGGGTTACTCCGGTGAATATGAGGTAGGAGTAATTAATTTGCTTTTGTGAAAAGAAAAGTTAAGAAAGGACGGGCTCATCGGAGTAGTTTGGGATTCGTGTTAGCAGAACAAACTATATTCATTTTATGTTATGAATATTTCTTAATAATTTTTGCTGTATTATTTTTACATCGTTTTCTTTTTTATATAAACTTATATATATATATAACTACAATTTTGTTTCGGAGTTACATTTTTACGATTAAAATAAATTTAAACTTATACACAGGAATACATTGTTATTTTCTTACATATTATATCAAGTCATTCAAAATACGCAAATAAGGGGTATTTTAATAAGTAACGTAGTGTTGAATATTTGTTTTCTTGGGGGTATACTGACCTAAGCAGTTTTCAGTATTTTTTTTAAATATTTAGTGTCACTTATTTGTAATTAACCAAATATTTTGATTATAGGTATCAATTTTTCCTACAAATAAAACAAGATATATACCAAGGACGACTGCCTTTGACATACGACCTAGCAGCGGAACTATTTGCTTACACCATTCAGTGTAAGTAGTATTTGATTTTTTTTAAACTTAAAAATCGCTTATTATAAGTCAAACAGTTTTTCATGGTTTAGAATTTTAGAAAAAGAGGTGGATGTTCACTTTTCATCGTATAGGAAGTGCAATTTTAATTATCGGATACTGTAAATTTAATGCAAGGAGAAAAATGTTAAATATCTTAATTAAGATCTTAAACTCATTATTTATGATACATAGGATATAATGTGCCCTAATTGTCTATTTTTTTTCTTAATTTGTTATTTACTTTCATAGAGATTTAGATATCAATAACAGCAATTATGTTTTAATTTTTCCAAGAGAATTGCATAACTCCTCCTTTGATAGCCTTTAAAAGTTTCCCTATTTTAACATCGTGCTGGTTCATGGTTTACTGGAACCATGACGCCTGTCCACATCTTCAAGCAGAAAAAAAGAAATCAGCTGTCAACTGTATATAGAAAAATAAGAGTTTCAAAGGCAACGAAAAAAAAATCTGGCCAAATACGGCGTGAGTAATGTCGAAATGTTCTTAGAGTGTCACTGGTGGGTGCTTTGGGAGGCAGTTGGGAAAGAAGGACCGATTCCCATTTCTCAAAGCGGGAGAAAACTCGGCCATTCTTCACATTTGAAAAAGAGATGTCGGGGAAATAAGAGAGCTCAAGTGAAAGTATACTTCATCCTCAAACTGTAATTGTTTTGACGCCGTCCGGAAGTTTCGATATCTTCATCAAAGAGGGCAAATGAGTTTTTTTAGTTGGATAAAGGGTAGAAAACATATAATCCAAAAGGGGATTGCGATTTTTGAGTTTCTTATATTTGTGTTATGTCTGAAACATTTAACCTAAAGGGGTTGCGATTTTTCATTTTATTGTTTCAATTTTTAAGTATAACGCATGGATAAAACAGTTTAAAATTTCTCTATAAAGATAAAATTGATGATCATTTTGATTTAATCTAAACTTAACTAAGACCATGATGTATGCTGTGGCAAGGTCTGCGTACACTGAGCTTAATGAGACTCAACTGAAATAAAGTTCAATGAATAAACAATGTCATTAAAATACATACAGAAGATTATTTTAGAATTCTTACAGGTTGATAGAGATCGAAAGTCCAAAAAAAAAATCCTTGAGCTTTTCAGCCTATCCAATGCTTTCTGAAGCTATATTCCCTATCCTCATCTCCTTTCAAATGGTTTCGAAAACCCTCGATCCAACAGACAAACGGGATCAATCTCAGAATAGACAGCCATCTCCCAATCCCTGCTCAAGTTTATCCTTTCGCTTCTCCTCTTCCAAATGATTCGAAACAGCCCAGCAGACGATAATTACGGCCGACGTGGGCTCCAAGTCTGACGTCACTACCGATTTCAAAGAGAAAGAATTTCGGAGGTTTAAATGCACCTTATCTCTCCCACGTGATTGCGTAATTGGATCGCAGAGCGAATCTTTTTGCAAATTGTGAGGCTGCCGTTGTTATTTTCTTCCCTCTTTGCTTAGGGAATGCGAGCACTAAGTCTTAATGAAAGGTGAATAACACCCGGCGAAATGACTCTTCAATCATCATGACTTATGGTTCATTTGCAAAAGGACCTCTGCTTTTGGGAGGGAAGCTTTAATTAGGGAACTCTTGAATTAAAGAATGGATCATGAGTTCTTAAGTTTGGGGAAAAGAGGGGAAGGTTTAGCTCTTTGCAGAGAAAAGGAGAAACTTCTTAATTCAATAAAGACTGGAAAGTTAAAAATTCAAGGCATGTAGGTTAATAACTTAAATAAGTAATAATAATGGTTAGTTCTTAGTGTTATAAAAATTTTGCCTAATTTGATCTCATTTTGATCTTGTAAAGGTTATTTAGTTTCATTCTTACACAAAATCAAACCTTGTAGCAAAAATTAAGTTACTTCGAGTAAGCAATGAATCAAAAAAAATTGGGATCTTTAAAAAAAATCTCGATGTTTCTTCAAAGGGTTCCAATTGGCTACGTCATTAACTAATTCAATTATTAAACATCTATTCATTTAGGGAGGAAGGGACAAATTGGTCTCAGTTATTCTGAATAACTCAAATTTTTACTCTTTATTTCTCTTTTAGCGGAATTGGGTGATTATGATCCTCGAAGGCATTTGCCAGGGTATCCAGCTGAGTTTAACTTTATTTCCAATCAAACCAAAGATTTGGAAGCCAAAGCCGCCGATATTCACAAAAGTCTTTGGTAATAATAAGTATTACATAATACTTTAAATTTTATTTAAAGTCACTTAAATTTATCATCAAAAATGAAATCCTATCATGATATATTCAATGAAAATTTTTATTTTAGTGGAACTGTTCCCGCCGTAGCAGAGATAAGCTTTTTAGACAGAATAAAATGGTTAGACATGTATGGAATAGACTTACATCCAGTAAAGGTATGAAACTCTTTAAATAAGTAATTGAAAACTTGGAAAAGAGCGTCTCTTAAAAAACATAACATAAATTTAATATGTATTTAAACTGTTCCATCTAAAAATAAACTCTTCTGATTAAATCAAAATTTAAAGGAGAATAACGAAATAAAGTAATAATAGCATCTGTTGTTATTTCAATGACTTAAATAAGCTTATTGAAATATGTAAGCCTTTTCAATCCAAATCTTCTCTTGATAGAACGTAAATTTTTAAAATATTCTATTACATTTTTAGGGAGAAGACAATATAGAATACTACTTAGGGTTGACGCCCAGTGGCATTTTGGTCCTTAGGAATAAGAGTAAAGTGGGGAACTATTTTTGGTAAGAAAAATTAAGTAAAAACTCTCTTCTGTTTTCTCTCTTTATAATCAAGGGCATTTTTAACTTCTTATCGTATATTCTGTTGTTATTTTAGGCCAAGAATAACAAAGGTTTACTACAAAAGAAAGTACTTCATGATAAAAGCAAGGGATAAGAATGTAAGTTTTAATTTAAATAATTCTCTTATTTTTTGGTGGATTTTTTAAATTTCTAAGTTGTAAGGACTGTTTAGTGAACGTTCTTACGATTTTTGTAGTTCTTCATTTGGATTTTTAAAAATAATTTTGGTTTGTCACTTTGTAGTCTATTACATTAATGAGACATTTTTAAATTTTTAGAATGAACAGAATACGTATGGATTTGAACTTCCCAGTAAAAAAGCCTGCAAACATTTATGGAAATGTTGTGTTGACCATCGAGCCTTTTTTAAGTAAGTTTTTGAAAACATACCACCAAGATCGATGGGTTTGTCTCAAAACCAAAAAAATATCGCTTCCTTTCTTTTAATATTTATCAAACAAAATATATATTTGATCTTTAAATTAATTTATTTCTTCCCTATAAATAAGTGACTAAGAATCAGAGAGCATAATATGCCATACATTGTATCAGCTGCCAATATGAAATTTAGCTGTATAAATATGTATATTTAAATGTTACATTAATTTTTAACATTAATTACTTAAGTTTTACTTTGTAACAGAAAACTGATATATAAGTTACATTTTATTTTTAAATATCTTCTGAGTATATGAAATAGGTAGTAACGTTATTACTTACAGTTTACAAATCTACAAGCATATTCATAGAAACTAATTAATTCATTTAAATGAGATGAAACTGGAGTAACATTAATCCAATAAAGTATTTATTGTGAAATATTTAAATTATATATATTTGAAAATGATAGTTACCTTTTGATGACTGCATTTTTGAAATCTTTAGGGGTAAAATTTTTGAAGTTGTGCTTTTGTGGGTGTATAAACAAATATTGTAGTAGTCTAGCAAATTACGACCGATTTGGGAAGAAATCCGCATAAAGCACCAAAAACTAAAATTCTAGTTCCAATATTTTAAAATAACATCATAAGGTTATTTTTAGTTATTATTTTATACTTTATGCTTTTACTTCAAACCTTCTTGCATGGACATTAAATTGCCTACGTTTTATTCCTTTATTTATAAACGAAAGTATCTTTGACTATTAATCATATGCATATTTTATTTTATAATTTGCATGGTTTTTATTTTTATTATTTGATTTAGGTTAACTCAAATTCGAGAAGTTCCCGGACAGTGTGGAAAAATTGTCGGTTTAGAGAACCAGTTTTATGGGTACAAAAGCTCTCTCTTGATACTTAAATCGAACCCGGACTTAGACTTCATGCAAAGTGCTGAAGCTACCCCACACGAGTATTTTTTTTTCTAACTTTCAGTGTCTTTTCAGCGGTCGATTAGACAAGACCTCTCAGTCCTTGAATATGAAAGCGAGGTTGAGGACCCCACCCACATTTGTTCGAGTTCCTAGTCGTCGCTTCAATAAGAGGCTCGGGCAACCAGACGGAGCCGATGGTATGTTTCAGTGCGATTTTTCTACTATCGAAAGTTATTAAAATTTTCTCCTTTACTTCCGAAAAATATTGACAAACCGACGATAAGAGTCCCATTCTCCTTGATTCATGAAATATGAGTTTCCAACCTATCATGGGCGGATTTATGGGGTTTATAGGCTTATAGGGGGCAATAAGGGAAGTGCTTTCTCTTATTGCAGGGATGGGAATTCTGCGCCAATTGCGCCAGAGAGCGCCAAAAAGGGTAACCTGCGCCAATCTGATACAACTACCTAATTGTGAACGATTTTGCGCCATTCCGCGCAAAATCACGATGTATTGCTGAAAAAAGTCGGAAAATCGCGACTTCGCGCGAAAGTTTCTTTTTGCTCGCCGAGTGTTTGTTTTCTTACTCCCGCTATGTTTTCTTGGACGACTGCAGACGCCAAGTTGAAGTCGGCTTCTTCTCGCGTTGTTATTGCGATGTTGAAAAAACAACTTTACCATAGTCAGGTCAGAAGCCAACAAGTTCGTCGTTTCGGAAGTCGAAAAATAGCGATTTTTCGCGAAAGTTCCGTTTTTCCCGCGACTGCTTCCTACGGGCGCGTGTTGAAGTTGGCTTCTTCTAACGTTGTAATCGCGATGCAGAAAAAACAACTTACTGTGATCAGATCACTCTTAATAAGTCTAATCTTGTGAAGAATCGCGTTTTTCTCGATTTTAGTCAGTATTTTCAACTTATGAAGTTTTTCTGAGTTGTAAATTTTTTTTTGAAAGGTTGCTTAAAAGCAATTTAATAAGATAATAATTACAGTGTTTTTTTTTTTAAATCTTGTTAGATTATAACCTGTTTTAGATATCTGATATGATTTTAGATTCTAAAAATATTTTCAAAAATACAAACTTCTTATTTAGCAAAAATTATATTGGTCTAAAGATTTTTGTAATTTCATTATTATTTAAGTAATTATTAAATTATTCAGGTGTTAACTAATATCCTAAATTTTTTATTTGCTTTCACTTATATTTTGGTTATTTTAATTTGGTTCTTAAAATCCTCCTAAATATAACCCACGTAAATTAAAATATGTTCATTGTTAAAATTATTCATTAATGCTGAAAAAAGTTACACATAATTAAGCTAGCACGCTTTTTCCTCTGTTTTGGTCTTTGGGCAAACTTATCCATGTATAAATCATAATTTTAGCTCCAGAAGTAAAATTGTACTGCTCCAATTATTGCGTGTTACTGCTATAAAAGTAAAATTTTAATGCTCCAATTTTGCGTGCTACTGCTACAAAAGTTAAATTTTGCTGCTACAAAATTTGCTCCAAAATGGGTTATACCACTTCTCATCCCTGTTATTGGTTCATCATGTTTTTAGAAAAAGAGCTATCAGGGACAGCTTTCCTCTTAAGGTTTCTACTGTGCGCCCTTGGGTGTCCCGTCCCACCTAAATGTAAGGCACTCTAGGTGTAAACGTTTACACCTAGAGTGCCTAGCATAGTTAACTATGCTAAACACGAAACATTTAAGGATGTCATGCATATTGGATTTATTGTAGAGAAAAACCTCCAAAAGATGGAAGGAGAGAGAATCTATCTTATAAAAACAATACCTTGCCTAGCATTCCTGAAGTTGACTATTCCATTCGTTGTTTCATTAAGAAGGTTTAAATAAACGCTAACAACTTTACAAAATCCTGCTTAATATAGAATCTTGACTTAAACTTGGCGTGACCATTCTAGAGAATATTGAAAATCCCCCATTTGTAGTTGAGTTCAGAATGCCATGCAGAAAAAAAACAACTTAGTTAGAAGCGCAAACGATGCAGATATTCTTTCTGGAGCCAGTATTCGCAACTTAATATTGGTGAGCTTGATATAGTTTCTTTCTGAAATCCTATTGCGCAAGGTATTGAAAAAAAAATACCGTAAGACAAATTTTAAAAACGGTTATATTGATTAGTTATAAAATAAAATGATTTCGAAGGTTTAATTAATAAGTTCTTTTAAACAATACGGGTGCAGCCAACTACTGCAAGGAATGTCCAATTAAAAATCATATTACATCAGTTATCCCTTACTTCATTTTAAAAGTAGTGTCTGTATTGGAATACTCTAGCTTAAGAAAAGAGTAGAAGAAAATAGTTTGTTACAAATGTAATTATTGTTCAGATAACTAATTTCTCTGTTACAGCTGGATCTCAACCTAAAGAAGAAACAGTAAAGCACTTACTAGAGCCTTCATCGGTCATGACACCGATACCTCATAATCCCATAATAATGTAAGTTTTGGTCAGCAATACAAATTAAAGGACAAATAGCATAAATTAAGCTATGTTTTATTATACATTGCATTCTTTTCTAGCCCTGCACTGCATAGATCGACATCAGTTCCTTCAGTAGTGCCGTCTCCTTACAAAGTGATACCTGCAGCTTGGGAGGATCCCCGAGTGAAGTACGTAAAATTCAGCTATTTTAAGTCAAATATAAATTGAGGCTTGTTGATATATCTTTAATTTTAACTTATTGATCCTTTCAACTTAAGAATGTTCAGAATTTCGAGAATCACATTCTTTAAAACAGGAAAAGGGGAATTTGATTGGAAAAACATTTTTTGTTGGAAAAGTTTTTCAGGTTAACAACTAATTAGAAACTAATTTTGAACGGAATGTTATTTGAAGGGTATAGAATGAGTTTTTATGAACGGGTTTAAAAGAAAGCCAAGATTTCGAAAGGGTTATAGAAACAATAATTGCGTGACACAATTCTGATGACATCTAATCTAACCACACGAAGGTAATTTTTTTAAAAAAAAAATCTTCTTTACTTTTAGCCACCGAGGAGTGTATTCAAGCTGCACAAATCCTTCTCCTCGATCCGTCAGGAGTGCCGGTGCAATGCCGTCAAGACGGTATCCTCTGCATGGGAGAACTGGGTCCGTAGAAAGCACCAACAGCTGTGATTACAGAAAGAGAAAGTAAGTGCCTTCTTGCAAGCAGTTCTTTGTAGATCCGGTAATGATATAGTTTGTGCAACTAATACGAAGATGAGATATTGATTGAAAACTCCTTCTTTGTAGACATCACCATAGAAGACAGTCAGATAACGAGAGTGAAATATCCAAGTCATCTAAATGCTCCAAGTCTTCTCGACACAGAAGACAAGGGTAGGTCCTTAGTTTTAAAGTTCTCCCTTAAATCAACTTCAATTACTTAAATACTCGTATGAGAATAAGTCGAGTTGGAGAACATATTTTTTATACAAGCAGTATGAAAAAAAAATACATGCTATAAAAGGGATTAAATCTTTTTTTTTTCTTCTAAACGGACTTAAATTAGTTAAAAGGGATTTGGAGGGATTTACGATCGTCAGAATATCACTGGATATAATCTTTCTAACTTTTCCAGTAACATTTTATTTGAGAAAAAAATTTCTGAATTGTTAAAGACAGTTAAATTTTTTTTCTCGCAATGACAATGAACTCGACCTAACAAGCAAGAAAACGACAGTAGAATCATGTATGGCCATGAGTATGGCAGGGAAGTTCGCGTGCTGCGTTCCGACGGCAATGCAGGAAAAACACCTTTACTTAAATGGGGGGAGCCAGGGATCCGTTTTGTTTTCCTCTCATTGATGCGATTTAGGTAGGCTGATGGGTTTTATCACTTCCATCCCTCTTTCCTTACTCTTTTCAACTTAATTTTATTTTCGAATGAAAGAAGGTAGTGGGGAAGGTAGGTTCAGGGAGCATGGGCGCCCCTATGTTTGAATTCGGGAGGGGGCCCAAAAAAATGTTTTGCATGTTAGCTGTTAGCTAGTCAAGCAGTGTTCATAATTATTTCAAAGTGGCCAAAAAAAAATTCGTATAAAATACTGGAGTTTCAAGCAAGAAGAGGGAGTATAAGAGTCCTCCCCAGAAAAAGTTTTAAATTTTATTCTTAAAAGTAGTATTTTAGCTCATTTGGGTGACTTCTGAAAGAGGATCGCTCCTACGCCAAGCAGCAAAATTTCAATTAAGAAAGTATACATAAAAAGTGGTCAACATTATTAAAAACTATATTTACCTTTTGCTTATGAATTAGCTTACAATCAAAATAAAAAGATTAATTCAGATCAAAATTTAAAAAAACAAACAAAAAACGATGTATTATGGAAGGTTTTACATAACTTTTCCAGTGCAAGGGGGGGGGCCGGGCCCCCCTTTGCCCTTATGTATGGGCGCCCATGTCAGGGAGGTAGTGAAAGAGGTCTAATGAGATAACGAGAAACCCTTTCAATATTATATTAATTTCAAGGTATAATTAAATTGTTGGAATAGAGACCCATCAACCTTTTAATTTCTATCCACAGAAAAAAACTCCCAATTTTTTAATATTATAAATAAAACTAAACTCGGAACAAAGGATAATTATTTCCTTTAAAAACTCCGTAAAACATAAAATTCAGTCCCGTAACTTCATCGCAAATTCCCTAGCTTGTTATAAATTATTATCTATTCCTTATGTTTGTTGATGCTAAATAAAGAATATTTCCAAAAATGTATAAAAAGTTATTGAGAATTGAGTGAATTTAAACTATACATCTTGGAATTTACAGATCACAATCAGGAGATGGGAGTGACTCAGAGTCTCAACATCGTCACCATAAAAGACACAGCAGGAGAAAAAAGTAAGTTGTTATTTCTTTAATTGAAAGTTTTACTCTAAACATGCATTTTTCTCAGAAAACTGCTTTGAATGCAATATTGTTATTCCCTTTTGTGCTTTTACATGAAGTTCGGAATTTTTGAAGTTAAACTACTTTTAAAACTGACTCAGGTAACTTTAAGGAACAGAGTAGTTAGCTTTAGGTGGTGGTTTAATTTCAAAAAAAAATATCTCCAAGAATGCTCTTCAGTTAGAAGGTTCCTTATTAGAGAGGATTTTCTAGAAAAGACAACTTAATAATTTTAATGGCGCTACTTTTAGGCATGGAAGCACTTATGAATTGGTAGATTCAGAAAGTCAATGGAAAGAAGTACAACGCCAGCAGGAACAGTTACAAGCCAGGTAGATAAATAATTTTAAACAACTTACATTATTTACATGTTTTATTTTTGCATTCTTTTACACATCTTTTATTTCTATCCAGCCAAAGGATGCAAAATGCAGTAGTTAAAGATTTGTCCAAAAGAAGAAGTGGGTGAGTGTTAAAGAGATATCAATAAATTCTAAAATTATCCATTTTAACACCAGGATTATAAATTTTAAAACCTACAATTTGTGTTTCAGTTACATGAACTCCGGTTTAGAAACTGAATCAGAATCCAACTACAGCCACAGACGAAGGCATAGAAGGTCAGATTAGGAAAAGATTATTTTTTTTTGAAAGCAAGTACTATGAGAAAATTGTAAAACTCTCTTTGGCTAACTATTATTTTTCTTACAGGCATAGATCCAGATCTCCTGATAGCAAAAATGCCTTGCCGCATGAAGTTAAAAGATACATCGAGTAAGTAAAGAGGCTGAGATGAGCAGTTTTCAACATGGAGTTCCTTGAATAAATTTTAGTCTTTTGAACAATAAACGAATTTGTTTTTTAATACATTATATAGAGTGCAGCAACGAGATTTTGTCTCTTGACCTCCCCTGACCCCCGGGAGAGCCCACACTGATTTGGGGACTGCGCGTGGAGCATTTCGGTTCGGGGTTCCTAGAAAGATCCCTTTTGCGCTTTTCTTTTGGCCAGTGAGGGGGGATTGTATTACGTCGGAGTTTTCCGAGGGCTGTGCGTGTTTCGCGGAGAATGGACGTTTTTTTTTCGTTTAAAGGGCCTCTTAAAAATAAAATTTTCCCTTTAGGTGAATACGGACCTCTATGTGTTTATGGGGGAGGGGGCCTTCACTATTGCAGTAAAGTTTCAAATTTTAAAAGAGTTAACAAAATATATTTTTTTAACTGACATAAGCTCTTTAACATCACGCTCTAAAAAATAGCTTTTAAACATGTATCATAAGCCTCAATTACTACTAATTGATAATTTTAGTTCATTTTTTAATAAAAAAATTAAACATCCCTTTAAACGAGTGGGACTTTATTATTTTATTAAAAGGCAATGATATTTCCGGATTAAATAAATGTTGTTTTTGTCCTATTTCCGTGAACTCATACAATCAATGCAATTGAAAGATTAAGTAATGAACTTCTCAAATAAAAAAAAGCTGAAATGTTGTGGTTAGTTATCATTAAAATCGTACTTTGTAAGAAAATGTTCTCAATGTAAAACGAAAGAATTAAAAAAAAAGTATTAGATGTGCAACGAAAAGTAATCATTCTTTAACCCTTTATCTAAGGACGTTTACTTATGATGACACTTTGTTTAGGAAAATTGTTTTTTTTTTTCAACTAGGGGGCCTGCCCCCTGCTCGCTATCGCTCACCAACCCCCGGAACTACTTCGCAGTTCTTTTTAGATCGCTTCGCGATCTCAGCGAGCAAAGCTCGCTTGTTCCATCTTACCAATCACCCCGCTGGTCGGCTTAATTAATGCTCCTTTACAACCGAAACTACTTATCACTCTTGCTGATAAATAATTTAATCCAAATCATCCCGAAAAAAACTATTGCTGAAATATTACTTTCCTAACTTAAATTGAAAATAAAAGAAATCACACATAGTGAGCTATCGCTCACCAACCCTCTGAACTGCTTCGCAGTTCTTCTTAGATCGCTTCGCGATCTTAGCGAGCAGATCTCGCTTGTTCATCTCAACAATCCAGCAGAAGCCTTTTCTCCGAATAATTTAATTGAAATGTTAAAAAAATATTCAGCAAGTCTACTAATAACCATCAACCACTTTGTAGAAAAAAGCATTGTTGAAAATAAAAGAAATCAGACTCATCAATAAAACACGCATAAAACTCGTCTGTTTCTCTAGTGAACGGCGAGAAAGAGAAGAAAAAATTGACACTTTGAATCTTAATAATTCTAAAACTAATTAGAGTTTTTGAAAAAACAAAAAGCCAATATTTTTATAAAAATTATTTCTATGTGTCTTTAAAATATCATAGTTCTACTGTGATTAGTTTTGCTTTTATAACGAAAAAACAGAAAAATCTTCAAAATTTTCGAAACTTTAAAACTTAATTACTCCAAAACTAATTCGAAATTCGAAAAAAGGGCGACGTGGTGCAAAACTGCACATCTAAGAGTATGTGTCTGCAAAAAATCATATTTCTGCTGCTAATAGATTTTGCTGGGGGCGAACTCGCAGCAGAAAAAAATAATTTTCGACTTTGACATTAAATAACTCTAGAACTAATTATCTCATCTATTAGCTTTTAGAACGAAAACGATCCTCATACACTTGAATAGAAATGTTTAAAGTTTCACAAATTTCCGTGGAATAGTTTTTGCGTAGTGAGAGTTCAAAGTGTTCAAAAATAAAATTTTCAAAAGCAGCGGCAGCGGCGGCGGCGGCGGCCGCGGTCACTGTTACTTTTTTTTAATATAGAGAGATTATTGATTGTCTGCCAAATTGTAACCGAGATTTGGAATTAAAAGTACTAGGCACTAAAATGTTGGGAAGGATGAGCTGTTACAACACTATTTTTTTTTATTTAATTATATTTAAAAAAACTTTTATGAAGGAAAATAAAAAAGTGTTTTTTTTAAAGACAGCATTATGTAATGATATATCCTATCACAAGTAGAAAAGTCAATTGAACTTATTTTTAATGGAAACAATTATTAAATATAACATGCATACAGTCGCTTAACAGTTTTAAGTTTAACCTCCTAATGAACTAAAAGTTACACCACCAAGACAGGTCTCAAAGAAAAGAACTCTACGCGAAACCCGCAATTCTTTGGCACATCAACTTTGGCATAGTTTCTGGAGGGAGGAATAAGTTGGCGGGCGTGCGTAGGCCAATCCCACTTCCTACCACCCCCCAAAAAAGTACAGAGTCCCGTTTCTCCTAGGGCTGCCAAGCGACAAAATCTCGTTGCAGACCTATAATACTAAATTTATCAAAATACTATAATAATAGTTTTTCATTGTGTCATTATGCTTAAACATGACACACTTAATTTTATTTTCCCTTGATTTTTAATGTTTAACCATAAAAATTTGCAGAAAAATAGTGAATCTTGAATCAATCATATTTATATAAATATTTCTACCTTTTATATGTAATTCAATTCAACTCAACTAATATTTGGGATTTTTTTCGATTTATATAGTACCATTCACTTTTCTTAAAGTACTCCATTACTTTTTCTTTTAAAAAAGTTTGTAAAATTAAATTTAAGATATTTTTCCAGTATAGATTTTTATTAATTGTTGTATTTTCAAAACTTTCTAAAAGTTTTATTTCATTTACAGCTACAATCTGATAGATTCTAGTTGTTTGACAGAAGAAGAAAAACGTGATATAAAGTACACTAAAGTTCAGTAAGTAATAATTCGTCTTGAGTTAATTTGATAAGAGGAACTTAAAGCTTTAATAATATACTGTTCAAGAATTTTTTATCTATGTCATAGATTATCTGTTAACATGATATTTTAAATATTTAAAAAACAAAATATGTTTCATAAATCTAAGATTTTGTTTGAAATTAGAAATACAATTTGAAATTTTTAGCTTCTTTAAAAGTTGAGAGAGATCAAAAATTCCTTTATGATGTTACTAGTTGCAATTTTTAATAAAATTTGACAAACAAATCGAGTAAAAGAAAATTCCAATAGAATAAAAAGAGATTTTAGCTTCCTTTCTAAATTTCCTATTTTGTGTTTCAGAGCCGACAGCCGCCTCTTCAAGATGCGTTATTCAGCTAGTCAGGATCAACTTTCCAAGACCAGGTAAGTTTGGGATAAATAGAATCAAAAGTATAAATATTACAGCTCTTGTCTCCGAGATTGATTTTGATCTAAAATTTGATCTTAAGTTTATCTATGGTTTTTTTTTACAAATGGGGTAAGATGACACAGTAGAAGCAAATAAAATATCAATTTACACAAAATTTACCTACAATGGAAAAATTATTTTTACTGCTGATAGGAAATATTAATTTTTGAAAAATTTATAAAAATAGTAATAATAACCAATTTTTCTACATTTATCTTAATCTTATTGATAAATAAAATCTGTTACTTTAAGAATTTAATACAAATGTATGTAAACTGCATACCTATTACTTATATTTCAGAAGTTCCCACTCAAGTCTCCACAAAGTTCAACCTATAGATGATTCTTGCCCGCCACCACCTTATGTGCCGGATCACCAAAATGGCTTCTTGCCCCAAAACCAACAGCGGCTTGTTGATATTGAAGAAAAGAATGAAGGGCCTCCTGAACCTTTGCATATACCCAAAATAGTTCCACTGAACACTTCTCACAAGAATTTATCAGTTAGCTTTAAGGATAGGTAAGGTCTTTCAGAAATGTAATCGATTGTATTAGGAAAATGTTGATAGATCTATTTTGTATCAGAAAAAGGAAATAACTGTTTTAAGAGCTTATACAATAGCATCGGTTTTGATTTGCTGTTTTCAATATTTTGAATGCCATACCTTTACAGTATTAGTATGGTCTCCATAGTTCAAGGTGGACAGAACTGAGCCTACATCGAACTATTGATAACTCAAAGTATCAAATAAATTTTTAAAAATTTAATTTCAGAGTATGTATATTTAAATGAAAAATTCACTAACATATGCATTATTAAGTATTGCATTATTATTAATACCAAAATGTTTATTACATCTGAAAAAAAAACATCAATTATTAATTATTTTTGTAGTAAAATTCTTTTACATGTATGTTAGTCATTAGCATTAGTCATCAGTATTTGGGAGCTAAACTGTTTCTTTTTACTAGCTTGAATTGATTGATAAGCTAAAATAATCTGGACTCTACTATAGTCTATTTAAAAGGGAGAATAAAATAAAGTTCAAAATGTGGTTCTTACTTAGATGCAGTGATGGAAGTAAATGAAAAAAGAAGTAAAATGTTGTGTACTTTACAATGTTAATAATACATGTAAAAAACTCTATTCATATTGAAAATTATTTCAGGCTTGAAAACAGCCCACATCTATCAAAACAACCATATTCCCAAGATTGGGGTGTGAAGTCTACATCAAGCTTTAACAGATCACAAGTTAGTGTTCATTTATTTTTCATTATATGTAAAGAAGTCATTAAATTTTCAAATGGGATTGCTCATGTATATTTCCAAATACTACTATCCATAAATAAGCAATAAAAATAAGCCCATCCATAAATAAGCAAAGTGTATGGTTTTTCTTCAAAAAAATTACCTTAAACTTATTTAAAATTATTTTTTAAGTTATAGAGGAATAAGGAGTTAACTACAAATATTTTGAGAATTATGGTTGTTGGTTCTGGCAGGGTTTGAAACAACACTCAGTCACAATGAAAATTATCAAACAGCTGATTGTTATTTTTAGTGTTGGGTTGATGATATTTAAAAAACATTAAGATTTAAAAATATATCTCAATAAATTTTAAGATTAGAGAACACATTTTTGTAAATTAGTTGATTTTTCATATTTCAAACCAGATTCCTTAACTTATTGAGTTATTTATAGATGCTTAGTCAAAATACCTGAAACTTGCATGAGATAAGATGGACCCAAATATAAGCCAACACCCAATTTTATTATTGGGATTATTTTAAATAATTATCTATGTATTATCTATATATCTATTATATATGGTATTTTAATCTATAAAATAAACTTACAACAAATAAATATTTTTATCAAGAAAACATGTTGTGAAATAAACAATTTTATGAAATAAAGTTTTAAATAAATTAATATTTTTCTTTCAGAAATTTTCTCATGATTCCACACTAGACAATGGAACATCACAAGAAAATGGAACCGGTTACATGGCTAAGAATATCAGGTAGCAAGTGAATTACTTTTTAATAAACACAATATTTTGTTTATAGTTTCTTGCAAATGAAATCAAAAATATTTTACAAATATATTTGGTCACATTGTGAACTTTTATAAATTTATTTCACTTTTCCAATTACAACTGATCTTAAGCTAATCATATTGATACACAGGCAAGGGCAGATTTTGGACTGGAAGCTAGCTATTTCTGATTGCTTTTACAAAAAAAGGAAGATTTCGAAGAAGTTGGAGACATTGTTCCCCTGTCCCCCTTTTAATCTGCCTATGAGTATTCAGGGTGTAACCAAACTCATAGAACATATCAATGGTACAAACATGCTAATAAAACCCACCTAGAAAAGTAAAAACTACCAAATAAATATTGGGCAGAATTCAGATGACAAGACCCAAGCTGGCAATGTGCCCTTGGTCATGAAATGATAAAAACAAAACAGATTGTTTTCAAAATATATAAAATCTCTCTAACAACAGATTAAAAAACAATGTATACACTATATTTTCCCCATAAATTAAACTGAATACTAAACTGTGATTTCTTTTTAGGCTCGTTAATGGTCATTTTTATCCAGCATCACAAAAATCATTAGTAACAATGCCAGCTATGACTCACAGAGTTTCTTTTCAAAATGAGGATTCAAAAATACATCCAAAGGTAAGAAAAAGTATTAATTAAGTATATTCCTGATTAATTGCTTAAAATACATTTAAAATATTTTACTAAAAATAAATAAAGTATAAATGGAATCCATCAAAATTTCAATTTGAGTTTTAAATGTGTGAGCCCTCTTGATTTGAAAAACTACTTGAAATTCTGATAATTGACTATGTATTATTTATTATTTATGTATTACCAATTTTGAAGGTTGAAATTTACATTAACCAATTTTTTTTTTTTAGCCTGTACTCTCTTCCCAGTCTTGGGCAGAAAGTTCCCCAAGGCAAAATGGTGAAGTGTCTCAGTCAAAAGAACCAGGAAAGTCTCATGAAATGAGCACAGAGTTATAGCTAAAAGGAACTAAGTGCCAAAAAACTGCTCTTTATTCAAGCACTTAGTATTTAACAATTATTGTGATGACTGGAAAATAGCTTGATGTCCCCTTTCTCTTAATCAAGTAGTGTATTAGAAACAAGTTTATAATTAATTTAAGGTTGAAATTACACTACATTAAAACTAAACTTTTAGATTGTTTTAAGCCACTGTGTATCATTCAAATACTTTGCAGAATAAACTAATGTTGTATCATATATTATTCAGAAAAGTGTGTGTTGAAAACATTACATAAAATACCTAAAATACTTGATACTACTATAGTAAAATGAACTACTCCTGTTTAAAGATTTTCATTTGTATATTTATTTATTACTTTAAGTGTACATAACACTGTAAATTAGTACTTGTATCATTTATGGGTTATTTGTGCTTATTCTAAATATAGAATAGCTTTGCAATTGAAAACTATCAAAGTAAGTGATAGTTAAGCATTTTTAGCTTGTAAAATTTATGAATTTATGGCATTTTTTATAAAGTAGTAATTTGTAGCATGTCACTGCCAATGCTATAGTGTGAATGTAGATGGTCAGGCAATATTGATGTAGAACATTTTTCAGTCATGTGCTTAGGAAGGTATTTCATAAGCCATCTTGTAATTTAACATTTTATACATCATTTGTGTATTAAGCTTTTTTCAAACAAATAAAACTAACACTCAGGAAAAATAGCTATGAATTCTCTAAAGCAATTACTTTAAAATGTGTTTAATAACATTTTATTGTTTGTAATATTTTGATAAAATAATTTACATAATTAAGTTATTTTTTTAAATGTTTTATCTGTGTTTTTACAAGTTTTATAACAATTTTTTGTATGTATATATGAAATAAAATTTTTAATCAATGTCATGATATAATAGCCGCATATTTTATATTTCTGATATAATGAACAGTTATTCAAGATAATTATTAGGATTTTAATATTATCTGAAATCAAATCCATAAGTTTCATATACAGAGACTAAAAAATTATTGAAATATTTTATTTATATTCTTTGGTAATTTATAATGATGACTATAAATTGTGACTAGCATCATTCAGAAAATCAATACAAAAATAATATCTGAGTTTATATGGTTAACAAAAACCTTCATAATTACTTTTCTAATTTTTGTCTGAGTTTGTAGTGTTCATCTGGTAACTGTCTCAGTTTTTCAGCAGCCTGCAAGAAAATTTTAGTTTTTTTTTTATTATTCAATTTTTTCTTTCCCCATTGTTTTTATCAATAGTTTTAAATACTTCATTATATGGCTATTTCACTATTTCATCAAGACAGCCTAAACTCTGCAATGCCACATTCCTCGGATGGAGTACTTAGGAAATGCCCACAAAACTACACCTCTATCACTCATACTTTTTTGAGAAAATCTGACATATCTGGTGTATGGAAAATAATTATTATTTGTGTTTACATGCCTGAATATACACAGTAGGTATTTTTAGCATCTCTGTCTGCCAACATATGCAAATATCAATATTTTTGTTTGTAATAAGCTTTTTCAAAACAGAATGACATCATAATTTTTACATTACAGTTTAAACTGAGTTAAGAACTTTTTGGAGTTAGCATTTATTGTTGAAACATAATAAAAACAAGTACACCTTAAGGAATAGTAATTGCTTGGAAACTAAACCTATGCTAAAGTAAGATAATTTCAAAATGGCCCGTGGTTAGTTTTGGTTTGAGGTAAGGAATCGATCAACCAAGGGCGGATCCAGACCAGATTTTCGGGGGGGGGCCATGTCAGAGTCGGAGGGTATTACATTCGAAATTTTCAGAGCCTCAGAATTCTTTTTGAAGAGTGCTTGCTTTTAAGCAGCTTTTTAGGGGTTTATAGTAACTTAGAGGATATCCAGGGCCCGTGCCATTGTTTTAGAAAGTGGGGGGGATGAAACCTTTTTGTAGGGGCATAACAATACTTAAGTTTCGCGAGGTGTTTGGCTCCCAATTTTCCGAGTATAACATAAATAAAATGCGAAACTTTGTTAAAGTTAAAAAGATTTCATCAGGTAATACTAGCTCGAAAGCAAAAGGGGGGTCTGGGGGTCCTCCCCAGAAAATTTTTGAAATTTGGCTACAAATAGTAAGGTTTTTACTCAATTTTTGTACATTTGGTACCCATTGGATAACACCTAAAGAGGGCAACTTTCTTGTACTCCTAAAAGGAGAGGAGAGAAATAAGTTCAAGGAGAAAACAGTAAATAAGTAACCATGAGAAATTGATAGGGGGTCTGGGGGGTAACCCCCGAGAAAAATTTTGCAACTTTGCCTCCAAAAATAAAGTTTCAGCTCATTTTGAAAGCATGTAAACCACAGAATTTTCAAGGATGAAATTATAAATAGATGCCAAATTTTGAAAAGGGCTGGGAGTCCTCTCCCAGAAAATTTTTGCAAATGCGCCCTTTTAAACTATAGTATTCATCTATTTTAAAACTTCCCAAAAGAGAACAGCTTCTTTTTAAGCGGAAGAATTTTCAAGGAAAAAACACTCTAAAACAGATGTCACATGTCAAAATATAAAAGGGGGGGATTGGGGGTTCTCCCCCAGAAAATTTTTGAATTTTAGCATTAAGAAAGTGTTTTTTAAGCTATTTGTTAGGGTTTCTCGGGGGGGGGGCATGGCCCCCAGGGCCCCCCCTCTGGATCCGCCACTGCGATCAACACATTTCCTTCTACCTCACACAAGCCACGACTCAGTCACAAAATGTTTTCTCCTTTTCTCACACACTGTTTCAGGGATGTGATTGCAAAGCGTGCTTGGACACAATATTTTTTTCACTCCAACAGATCACTTTTTTTCATTCATGAATATCATACTATTATTTTTCATCGATAGGGACTTGTTCAAGATCCCTTTTTTAAGGGAATTTCCTGATTTTTGATGAATTCAGAAGATGAATATAAATTCTGTAAGTTCAGGAGATGAGAGCGTAATTTTGAAGTCTCCTGAATAAATTGGGAGAGTAGGCATGTATGTGAATCCTTGCACATCAAGGGACAAAATGTTTTGAGGATTTTTTTGACATTTAAACATTTAAATTTTTGATACATAAATGGGCATTTCCTAGTGATGTTAAAATAGAAATATAATCAAATTTGGTGAATAAACAATGCACATCATATTTAATTTAACTCTTTCACCCCAAATTATCCATAAGATTTAATAGAAATTTCAAGCAGCTTAAGGCTAAAAGGGTTAAAGTTAAAATTTAAAGAACTGTCACACTAAAAACTACCCTGCAGAAAATGTTAGGTTTAAGTAGTTGTTCTCTCGTATGTTAAAAAGCCTTTTTCGAATAACATACCTGTTCAGGAGTCAAATCACGCTGAGCTTGGGCTAACATCTCATATCCAACCATAAATTTTTTAACAGTTGCTGAACGCAACAATGGTGGGTAATATGATGCGTGTAACTGCCAATAAGGATAGTCTTCATTTCCTTCACCAGTTGGAGCTCCTAATTAAATACACAACTTTTAAATGCATAGAAAAAATCATTTGCATAAAATACATTGAGAATAAGTTTTGAGAAGATATTTATAAATGACAACCCCTTGATTATCATTAAAAAGTCTCAATAATTATAGTGTATGAAATTCTGCTTTTCTAGTATATGGGTTGGCAAATTCATTTAACAAAAGATCCAAATATAAAAATTATAACCATTTAAAATTTTTGAGAGAGCGATAATTATGTCTTAAACCAGGGGTTCCCAAACTTTTTTGGCCCGTGGACCCCCTGACGACATTTTTCGTACCCCGTGGACCCCCTGTCTTAGGGACCGTTCAAAAAGTAGCTAAAATTCTTATGTTTATGATATTGTATATATTTCTAAACCACTCATAAATTTATAATTTTTCAAATGTTTCTTCGTGCATTGATTTACATAATTAAAAAAAATTATTTTTGCTATTGATTCATATGGTTACACAATATTTTTAAGGAAATTATAACAATCAAACATTTAAAAAAGATTGAAATAAAAACAAATCTAAATTTGTAATATCACTACATTTTAAGATAAAAAAAACTAAATTCCCCTAAAAATAGTCTGTGAGCTTAAAAGTGGGGGTCTGGAGGTCCTCCCCCAAAATTTTTTTTAAAATTCGCACCTCAAAGTAGTGTTTTAGCTCATTTTGAGACTCTTTGGGCTGAACAGAACCGCTTCTTGTAAGCCACACAATTTTCAAGGAAAATTATTATGTACTATTGCTTGAATAAAGTTTTTCAAAAAAATTTAACAAACTGAGAATTTAGGGGGAGGGGCAGGTGCCTTTATAGCCCCTTGCCACACTCTGGGGAGATCAACCAAAGCTACTCCATGATTTAAGAGGCAAATAGGGGGGGTTCGGGGGTCCACCCCCGAAAAATTTTTGAATTTTAGTATGCTAAAAAATGATCTAAAGCTACTTTTTGGCCATCAAAACAAAAGACAAAATTTTTGAAACATATCAAAAGATTCATTTTAATAAAGTTTTTCCGGTGGACTTCTGAAAGTTGCTGTGGACCCCCTAGGAGGCGCTGTGGACCCCCAAATTTCATTTTCATGCCCATGGACCCCCTGGAAGTCGTTGTGGACCCCTGGGGGTCCATATGGACCACTTTGGGAACCGCTGTCTTAAACTAAATACTAATATACATTTAGAAAATTTAGGCTTTAGAGTAACTGGCACAGCTTATTCTGGTATGAAAGATATTTTAACAATAGCCCCAAAAATGTAAAATTAATAAATAAATATGTATTTTAATTTTAAATGCAACAAAAGTAAAAAAAAAAACCTAATTTCCACAAATATATTTTAAATATGGTGAAAAATGAATAACATCAATTCAGGGAAATCTGTTTTAAGAAGATTATGTAATTAAGTTATATAAAAAAGACAAAACCCTTACCATGCCAGCCCATTGAATATGGGAAAGAAGTTTCAAATAAATTATCATATTTGGAAAGCAGTTTCTTCATTATAACAGCCAAAGCTAAAAAAATATATAATTGTTTAAAATATATTTTATTATTTAGCTTAAAGCCAGCAGACATTATTAATGCAGGGGTAGGAGCAACTATTTCACTAAATATAGGACATTCTATACAAAAAAATATAGGACCTTCCACAATGGGTTTAACTATATTTATTTACATTTTTCCAGATTATAACTTTAAAAACTGATACCTCTCAGTGAATTTAGACTCGATAAACAATAAAAAAAAATATTTTTTTAGATAAAACTTAAAGCATTTATTAAATGTTCTGAAATGTAGATTGAAACATAACACAGGGTGATTCAAAACTCAAGGGCAAAAATGATAGGGGGGATAAACTATCAGGCAGATCAGATCGAAACTACTCGAATATAATTCAGAATTATCCTTGAAAATGGACCCTGAAGCAATTCTAAGGTGCTAGAGTACTGATGAAAATTGCCAGAACCAATGTAAAATGAGTTATTGTGGGGGCAGACAATTGGAGGCAGAAATAAAATTATGATTTTTTAACTTATTTATAAAAACTGTGTGAAGTTTTTAATCTTAAGAGATTGTTTTCAAGAAGAGACAATAACTTTCTTGCTTTTTTGTTGCAAAACTTTGAAGATGACCTCTTTAGGACAAGAACTTTACACGGTTTTTATAAATAAGTTAAAACATGATAATTGTCACTGGAATTTTATTTTTCTACTATCAACCATTTGCCCACTTTTCCATTCCACCCATTTTTCATTACTTTTGTACACACTTTAGTTCAATGCATCATGATTGCTTCAACTTCGGGTCTCTCTCTCTCTCTGCACGGCTCTACAGCCCCTGGTGGGCCTTGGCCTTCTCTACTATAGAACGCCACCTTGCCCTCTCTCCTGATTTCCTTTTCCAATTTTTTATTTTCATTTTGTTTAGGTCTTCTTCAACTTGGTCCAGCCATCTTAGTTTAGGTCTTCCTCGTTTCCTATTACTATATAGTTTTCCACTCATAATTTTTTTGCACATGTCAGTTTCCTTCATTCTTTCCACATGTCCAATCCACTGTATTCTCATAGCTTTAATGTATCTTATAATATTTTTCCCTTTAATCAGCCTTTCTATTTCATAGTTGTACCTTTTCCTCCATGTGTTATTTTCGTATATGGCTCCAAAGATTCTTCTCATTATTCTATTTTCAAATGTTCTTAACATAATTTCATCTTTGTTAGATAACACCCAGGTTTCAGAACCATATGTTATGATTGGCCTTATTAGGGTTTTATATATCTGCACCTTACAATTTCTAGATAATAATTTACTTTTTAGTAGTCTACTATTTGCAAAAACTGCTTTATTTCCATTTTGTATCTGTTTGTTTATACTCTCATGGATTTCACATTTATTGTTTATTTCATTACCAAGATAAGTATACGAGTTAGTACCCTTGAAAATTTTATCATCTATTTTTAGGTTCTGTATCTGTCTTCTCTCTTTAGAGGTTGACATAATCATGAATTTTGTTTTGGTTTCATTCACCTCTAGACCTATTTCACTTGCACAATTCATAAGTTCCTTAACAGTTTGTATTAGTCTATTTTTTGTTCTTGCAATAATTAGGATATCATCTGCATAAGCACAGATTTGTGTCGTCTTGGTAAATATATTTCCTCGTTGATCAATTGACATGATTGCAGAATGCAAGGCAATATTGAACAGCACAGCTGATAACGAATCACCTTGCTTAACACCTTTGTTAAACCTAAATGTATCTCCAGTTTTTCCACCTATATTTATACTGGCCATAGTGCTTTTCATTGTCATTACTGTAAGTTTTATTATTTTTGCTGGTATACCAAATCTGTGCATTGCTTTATACAATTGTTTTCTATTTATGCTGTCAAATGCTTGCTTGAAATCTATAAAAAGCATATATAAATCAATATCATATTCATAAAACTTTTCCATAATCTGTCTGACCACAAAAAGCTGATCTACAGTTCCTCTGTTTTGTCTAAATCCACATTGATATTCTCCCAGAAATTTTTCAGAATATTTCTTTACTTTGTCTGCTAACAGACTTGAGAATATTTTGTATGTTGTGTTTAGTAAAGTTATCCCTCTGTAATTTTTACAATCAAACTTATCACCTTTTTTGTATATAGGGCAAATAATTCCTACATTCCACTCATTTGGCATTATTTCTGTTGCCCATATTTTATTTATTAATTCAGATATTACTTTAACTGCTGTGTTTCCCCCATATTTCATTAATTCAGCATTGATGTTATCTGTTCCTGAGGCTTTATTGCTTTTCATTCTCTTGATACAATTCTCAATTTCTTCTATAGTTGGTGTAAGATCTTCCTCAACTGTTTCTTGATCTTCCCCATAATTTAACTCATCTTCTAGCTCTTCACTCTCATTTTCTGTTAATAAACCTTTAAAATAATCTGTCCACCTTTCCATTACTAGATTTTCCTCACCTAATAATTTACCATCTTGACTTCTACAGCCATTAATTTTTGGTTGAAATGTTTTGGTTTGAAAACTCATTGCTTTATATAGTTTTCTTCTTTCATTTTGTCTTTGTAATGAATCAATTTCTAGTATTTGTTCTTTTAACCAGTCTTTCTTCTTTTTCCTGCAGATTTTATTTGCAACCCTACGTTTCTCTCTATACCTCTCATAGTTACTTCTTGTTTCTCTTTGTATCATTGCTTTTCTAGCATCATTTTTGACTTTAATAGCATTCACGCATTCTTCATCAAACCATTCCTTATATTTTATTTTTGTTCTTTTACCTATTTTTAACTCAGCGGTTTCAATGAATAGTGTTTTAACTTTGCACCAGTGATTGTTAATATCCATTTGCTCCTCAATATCACTGTCTTGTTCAAATCTCCTTTTTAATTCATCCTGATATTCTTTCCTTATATTGTGGTTGTTTACAATATTATCAACATTCCATTGCTTTTTCTTGTTAAGTTCTTTCTTGATATTAGTAAGTCGTTCTCGAATTTTTGTTTTAACTAAATAGTGATCAGAGTCACAATTAGGTCCTCTGCACGTTTTCACATCGATTATCGATGTTGAGTGTCTTATTGTAGTCAAAACATGATCAATTTGATTTGTTTCATCTGTGCCAGGTATTCGCCAAGTACCCAAATGTATTTTTTTGTGCGGAAACATTGTACTTTTAACACAACTTCGGGTCTGAGATGAGAAATATAGGACATATAGGGCATTTTCAAAAATATAGGACAAAATAGGACGTTTTTTAAGGTTTATGGAAAAATATAGGATATATAGGACAACTCTGACCCCTGTTAATGTAACAACACAATGTAAATTTGCAGAAACCATGGCTTAGAATATAACAATTCATATGAAGGTTCTAATTGAATGTTAAAGATTTTTTTAACATTTCATAACTTTTTAAAGTCTAGCATCTTTAATTTATAAACATTATATTATAATTGAGAAGAATAATAAAGTGCCATTTAAAAATGTATTTTCTTTCCTATTTTAAAATTAGGGAATGACAACCATTTATACTTTTACAAATTAGATATAATTTTTTATACATTTTCTCTTGACCCTCTAAGTCCTGACTAGGACAAATTATTTTTATAAAGATTTGATAAAATCTTGGCCACTCTAGGATTGAAAGGGTTAAAATATAAAATTTGTTTTCTTGCCCAATATTTTTAAAAATTGATTCATTCCAATACATACACATACTCACATAATTTCTCTTCTTCATTGATATCAGAAAGTCTAAGTACATGCCTCTTAGGTAAGAGCATAACTTCATAAGGCCATACAGCCCAATATGGCACTAAAACAACCCAGCATTCATTTGACACAACAATTCGTTTCTAAAATTTAAACAAAGTCATATTTCTACATTTATCAAGATACAATAATTACATAACACCTAGCAAATTTAAAAGCAACGTATTAAACAGAATGCGTTATTAATTACAGGACAAAATCATGAGTAAATGAACAAAATCAAGAAGGACTTGAGGTGGGTTTTTTTTTGTGTACATTAAGAACTAATTAAAAGAGATAGACCACACATCATACTGAGATGATTTTATTCAAATCATGCAAGCCCAAACAGAAATTCAATGAAGTAAGGATATTTACGTGACTTCTGTCTTTTCTCAGTGCAAAACTTGCACAATGCAATAGTGATATCACTATTACAATGTATAAATTTAACCTTAAAAATTTGACCTGGTAATGGTAGTATGCAGCAGAGTGCCAGTACTTTTCACAAACTTTTGGAGTAATTTTTTATAGATTTAAAATTTAAAAAAATTGGTCATGTTTAAGAAATCCAAACTTTATCCAAGACATTAATTTTTTTGTTGTGAAATTTTGAAGTTTGCATTAATTTACATCTCACCGTGTACCTCATAAAAGGGTCTAAGAGCTGGATGCATAGTTTGCAACACACAACAAAAACACATACAAAGCCCTGACAGGCAAAAGGCTAAGTTTAAGCTTTAAGCATGGCAGGAGGGTTAAACATGTAAATGTTTTGTAAAAAATTGGATCCATTCCAGGTGAAATATTTCATCAATCTAATTATATTGCAAACTATACATACATCTCTTAGTCTATAACTAAGAAATAGAATGACAAGGAAAATTTATTTGAGATAAAATTGTTACAAACAAATCTGAGTTCTTGAGAATTCTCAATTTGAAAAAAGTATTTTAATTTTACAAGTATGGGTTTGCAATTGAGGTATGTGTTTGTAATATAGTAAATGGAATATAAAATGTTAAAACACAATATAGTACAAACTTAAAATCTTTCGATGCAATATTGTGTTTTAATGCTCAATAGCATTTATTAAAATTAAATCAAACAAACACCCTAGGATGATGAATTTAAAAATATCAAAGATAATTTTTTAAGTTTATAGTCCCAGTGAAACACTTGAAACAGGTAAAAACACATGACAAACAGCTTAAACTTAAATACAAGAAATAACAGTTTTTTTACCTCTTCTTTTAATTCTTCTCTTATATAATCTAATAGTAAAGGAGAGTGATACTTTTCAAAATATTCTCTTTGCTTGATATCTTCAATCCTTGGTTCATCAGGTAGGAAAGAGCTGGCCCAAATCTAAAAGCAAAGATAAAATACCCTTAGAAGATATTTGGATAAAAATATTAACTAGTCTATAGAGAAAGCATAAGTTTGTAACTGAGCTGTTCAAAATGAAAGTGGCCTAAGCCCAAAAGGATGAAGGAAATGTGGAAAGTTGGAAAATTGTGTGACCTTGAGCCACCTATTCTACATAACAAGGATAGCCACCATAAAATTATCTTTATCTGGATCATATTTATGAATATTTTTAAAAAAATTAATGTCTACATCGATAGTTATTTTTAGCTATGATATCAAGAAATCAACTAGAATTGTAATCATTCACTCTTCCTTTTGACTAAATGATCAGGTCCTACAATGCAGTAAAATAATAAAAAATGCTATTTGTTGAATTTAAGATGGCTTTAGTCGAGTGTAACTATGTTAGGTATGTAACTCAAAATTGCTAATTTGTTGTGGGGGCAAGCAAGGGAATCACCTGTATCTTTAATAAAACCACCCACACAATGTTTAAAATGTATAAAAAGAAAAAGTAAAGGTAAACATCTTAAACACTAGAAATTTTAATACATAAAAAACAACAAACCCCTTACCTGACAATGAGGATGAGGGTTGGAACAACCCATTATTTCTCCTTTGTTTTCAAAAATCTTTTTTTTTAAAAGAAAGGCAAATTATATTTTAGAATGAATATGATTTTCAATACAACACAAATAATGAAACATTGATCAAAGCTTTCAAGAGGGAATTGGTAAAATATTAATGAACACAAAAAGCAAAACAAAAATAATAAAATTTACATAAATTCTGTACATTTCCACATTTTTTTCAAATGAAAGGAATTTTAGTACATTGGAAAACAAAATACGGTATTTACGTATTATCCCGTCGACCGTTCAGCGGCCGTCTAATTCAGCGGTACCCAAAATACTTAATTAAAATTCCTAATGTACATATTAAAACAAAAAATATACAAAAAATTTTTGAATGCATAGTTTCAATAGACTTCAATGCTCTTTTATTTTACTTAAGGGTGGGTTTATATGGCTCAGTACAAAAAAAAATTCCCATTGTTTAGTACTAAAGTTGGAAAATAACATTTGGAGGGCCTAATATTTAAGTTTCCCTTCCCCCCCATGTTTTTGTTGTGAAACACCATATTTAAGGGGACAACCAAAATATTTCTTCTTCTTCCATTGAATCTTGGTGCTAAAACTTAGTAGCTACATCGTCATTGAATGGGGATTTTCTATGGTACTAATACATATACACCCAAAAATTTAAAAATAATTTTTTCCTCTACAGGGAGCGCATAATAATTAATTTACAATTAAAGAAAAATGTAAATGCATTTTTACCTGCACCCATTTAAATTTGGATCCAAGGTCAAGAAGTTCTTTAATCCATGTATCAATAACATCACAAATTTCTCTAACACTCATCAATGGCAACGTAACATTTGATTTTGGATGAAAACACATCACTCTGCAGGTACCTTTTGCTACTTCAGATTTAAACAGAGGATGCTTGGGTTTTTCTGGAAAATTACAAAAGGCTTGAATAATAAATAATAAATAATAAATAATAATAATAATAATAATAATAATAATAATAATAATAATAATAATAATAGAAAAAAATTACCTTGGGGATATACCAAAAGCAAATTATAAGAGAAGCAAAATTAACAACAAAGCTATTTATTTAACATAAAAATAGAATTTATGCCATTGATAGATATTTATAAATAAATTGGTTTAACTAAATTTAAAATTAACTTTAAATTTACTAACATAAGTATTTCAACACTAAATTTTATACCTTCTGAAAAAATTTAAGGAAATAATATTTGTCTAAAATAGGACATTTACCAATCAAGAAATATTTGTAAGGGATATTAACTTCTAATAACCTAGTTTTTGTTGGCAATGAGAGGGTATTCACTTAATTTTAGAAATGAACAAATGAACCTTGTTCTACCACAATGGCAATGATAATCCAGTCCATTATCGTAGGAAATTTTATGAACTTTCTGTGCCAAGAGTTAAATCTGAGTACTTCAGCAGGAATATCCAGCTTAGACTCCAAGAATTGTGCAGACTATTGTGCTTCTTACCATAACTCATACAAGAGTAAAATAGAGGTTACAAAATCCTCCTAGTATGTTCAATGTTTAACCATAAAAATTTTATAAACATAGATCATTATCATTCTGTTGAAAGTCTTAAAACAGTAAGAAATCATTTCCTATTGCCAATATAATTTAGCTGTAAATGAACATTTTAGATAAGATAATAAAAGTTTTTGTTTAAATACAAAAAGTATTAGCTAACATGAAAAATAAAAGAGCAATATTTAAATATTTACCTGGTTCAGGAACATTTTCTAAGAGGGCAGGAAAATCATTTGGAAAAACATAGGTACCTTCATAACAAGGGTTCATCTGTTAAAAATACTGAAAATTCATAAAGAATTTTATCCATAGGAATTTAAAACAAATCTGCTATTGGGATCCATTATGATTACCCATTATTAGACACCTAAACTAATGTTGGGTAATCTTTTTGGTTAATGAGGATCCTTACATGGGCAAATGAGTAAGGGAAGAAAATCAGATACCCTCAAAAATAAAGTAACTCATCAATTGAATGATTTCCTACAAATTAGCAGGATTTTTTTTATTTAAATTGTGATTTTAATCATGATTTAAAACACTTGATTTTTTTAAAAATCAGTTGGTTTAAATCAAAAATTTAAATTAAAGCAGCTTTAAAAAATTAAATTGTTATATGCTTTAAAAAGGGTTTTCAAGGATTATTGGCTTATAATTTTTAAACACGAAGAAACAGGAAAAGTTACATTTAAGATATTTTCATAAAATTGCCTTCAAATAAAAGAATAAATTTCTATAAATTCACTTTTTTACTAAAAATGAAAAAGATAAATAACAGGATATGGAATATTTGATTATAATTAACAAAACTAATAAAAATTTATACCACATATCCTTTTTAAAAATCTATCAATACTTGTAATCAAGAGCTGATTTTTATTTTTAACCATTTTTCCATGCAATAAATAAAAAAAACAGCAACCCTGCAAAATGGACATTATAAAAAATACTTTTAAAGGGGAATAAATACAGCAGGGGAGGCCAAAACATAGCACATGGAAAAATATGGTGTAATAATGAATGTAGTGGGTTATAAATAATTTTTCTGACATCTGTCTTACTGTATAAGCAGATATTTTTAAAACTTATAATTGTTGCTCAGTAACTTATTGTTTTTAGATTTAACTTCAAATCTGAAAATGTAGAGAATGTTGACTTGGCCGTTATTTTTTGTAACAAAAAGTTATTTTAAAAACAATCTAAAAGAGGAAGTTGACTGATAACTGCTGAAATTTTTAAAGAAGGTATTATAATAAGGTGTAAGTTAAATTTTAATAATTACAGCTTCAAGTTTTGAAAATTTAGTTTTGTAAATAATTCCAATTCAATTAAAATTATGTTGTTTTTAAAAAAACGTGTTACTGAATAAAAAAAAAATTAGAGCTGAATCACAAGATTCTATTACTATATAAAGTCTTTTCCAATAGAACTAATAGCATTTTTCATAATTTTGTATTTTTTAAGGCTTTACTTATTACCTTGAAATTTTTTTACCTGTCACTTCAAATTTGTCATATTAAGTAGAGTATATTGTGTATCTATTTGGAATTTGGTTCTTATATTTTGATTGAAACTAATGCTTTAAACAACTTTAAAATCTAAAACATTTTGAATCAACTTCAATATAATTTTTAACACTAATGTTCACTAAGATAATTAAAGTATTGTACATGTACAAACAAAGTACACATTTTAAAATAATTTTAGAAATAAAAATAACAATATTTTATGAACTATTTAAAGAAAAGAACAAAACAAGTTAGGTTCTTTGAAAAACCAAGGAAGTTCAACTGATAAACTCAGGGTACCTCTGATAGCTAAAGAGCGCATTTCTATTAACTACAACAATAATTTCATTCCATTTGAATCTACAAAAATATAAAATGACTTTTTACAGTACAGATAAAGAAATAATTTCATAAAGTAATTTTACTTAAGTGGATTTGAGAATTTATATATTAGCTTCAAATTAAAAAGCATTATTAATTATAAAAAAAATTCAAATGATAGAAAATACGACTAAAAAATTTATACTAATTGCTTTACTTACCATTCCATTAGCTCTCTTAGCACCTGGACAAAGTGGATTACCAGGATCAAAACTTGGTACTTCAGTCTCCGACACTTTCTCAATTTGTCCTTGCCAAGGTCTTTTGGCTCGATGAGGTGAAACAAGAACCCATCGGTCATTTAATGGATTGTACCTAACATGTTGATGATCTATTAAAAAATGAATAGTAGTATTTAATGTGAAAGTTAAGGTGATAATTTTCTTTAGAATATCAAAAACACACAAGGACAGATAAACGGGAGGGCGGAGGGGGCAACCACCCCCTCTGAGAAAAATCCCCTAAAAGTAGTTTCAGAATACTTTTTGCCATGCTAAAATTCAAAAATTTCCCAGGGATTGACCCACCTCTTCTTTCTTCGGGTATAGAGTAGTTTAAGTCATTTTCTATGTTGATAAGATAGAAGTTCCTATTCACGGGTGTAGCCAAGGGGAGGACCCTGGTCCGGACCCCCGCCCCCATTGGATCTGACCTAAAACTTTTCAGACCCTATAAAAGTGTCTAAACAACACTTTTTTGCTTGTTAAACTCTAAAAATTTTTAGGGGGAAATACCATTGCAATAGGCCAGAGGCATATATGAGGGGGGTTAAAGGGGCCTGGCCTACCCTCTGAAAGTCGAACTAAGTGGATAAAACGAGTTAATATGCTGTTTTTAAGGGTCAAATTTCCATAAATTTTTAGGGGGAGGATCTGCCAGACCCCCTTTTTACTTGGATTTCTATATTGCCCACAAATTTTTTTACATCCAAATTTTTTAAAATTAATGTGCCCCCCTTCTCCCCTATTTTTAAAGTTATTTTATATCAGTCCCAAGGGAAGACCTTCACCAAAAATGTTGCCCAGGCCCGGTTTCTTTAGATTTACCTAACTGTATTTAAATTTTCAGTCTTGAGTGTGGTGGTTGGTATTGTTATAAAATAATTGTTTCCGTAATGTATATAAATAACCTTTTACTATAAGCTTTTTATTTAATCCAAGCATTAATATTTAAGAGAATTTACCTCAAGTTCGATTCTTGGCCTTACCCCCCTGGAAGTATTTCTCCATCTCTCTGTGCCAGTAAAAATTATGTCTGTGTCTGTCTGATGGCCATATTCACCAGTAATCTAACCAACAGTTAACCTGCAGTTCAAGAAAGAAAACTAGTTTTCCATTAATAAGAAGTTTGACTGCTGGTTAACTGCCGGTTAGGTTACCGGTGAATACGGCCGTTACTTGATCTGCCAATCACACTAGCAGTCTGCGTACTGTATCAGCCGTCAGTTCGATTCCGGCCTTTGCCCTGCCTGGGTGTACTTTCCCTCTCTGTGTCAGTAAAAATTCTGTTGTGTCTGTCTTTCTTGACGAAGGTTTATAACCGGATCCTTGAGATCAAGCACACAGACCGGAAAATATATGTAACCAATCCACTATCCACTAAGTTGATCCTTGAGATAAAGCACACAAGCCGGAAAATATGTGACCAATCCCACAGAGTAACCAATCCGAAACCCCAAAATGAATCAAATAAAAAAAAGCCCTTAAAATTATACAGATACTAACAACATTATAGTTAATTTTTAGTTTCATACATGAATAATACAATAATAGATAAACTGTATAATTCTCTTTCCCTATGTTACCTTCAGCATTGAAACGTGAATCCATAATTCAATTTGTGAAATTTATAAGGCAGAATTAACAGTAGATAATAAAAGTGGTATGCACAAAACTCAATAAAAGATAAAGTTGATTGTTCGAATCCAAACTTCAAGATTGATCTCTCGACCATGATCTCGATAATCAGTATTCATTTCAAGTGGTTTGTTTACAAATAAAGATATTCAGCCAATCACAAGGAAGAGAACTTGTTTTTGATCATATCAGACTTAAAATTTATTTTTAAGAAATTAAAACTTGAAATTTGTGTATGGAAATTTTTAAAGTGATGAAATCTTTGTTAAAATAGTCAGTTGAAATTCTTTAGAATTTTTAAAAGACATAGATATTACATAAATATTACTATCCTTATAATGGCAATGATAAGTTGTTTCTGTTTTGATGGTGTTCGGCTTCGGCGACATTTAGTTTTGGATATCGAAAGAGAAGATTTAGTTGTGTTAATGAGTAGTATTGAAGGATTTTTATATTTTAAAATATAATCCTTTTGAATATTTTCAAGATGGATAAAAGTCAAAAAGAATTTACGGACCAAATAAGATCTGCTATTAAAACAAAACTATCAGATATGAACGCATTCGTTGATGAAGAATTACCAGATTACATTATGATTCTTGTTGCTAATAAGCGTAGCAAATCTCAAATTGCAAAAGATTTAAGCCTGTTTTTGGGAGAGGACACTTTAAAGTTTACTGACTGGTTATGGGACATGGTCAAGAGTTGTAAATTCAAGGGTAAGTCTTCCTCTGCACCTAAAACGGATGAAGCCAAAAAGAAAACGGGTAAAGAAAGCGAAGAAGATAATGATGTGTTAGATTGTGATGTAAGTGAACATGGCAGTGATATTCTGGATGAGGATGTCCATTCTCAAAAAAGAGTTAAAATTGAAAAGACACGAGTTAAAGATGTTCCATTGCCACAGAAAGTTAGTAAAGAAACCACAAAATCTTTGCCTGATCAGGGGCACCCTAAAATCCCATTTATTTCTCCCTTGGAAACAGTTCAACCATTTAATTCTGAAGATGAATATGATCCTACTAAACCTCATTTTTCTGGTTGCGTGTCGAGTGTTGTACAAGTTTCTCCGAAAAATTACGGAAGACCTGCATCTTTGCAACCAAACAAGCTACTGCTGAGAGCAGTAAATGATGCCACCAAATCAGTTCTGAATGGTCAAAATGTAAATGACTTCTACAAACCAACTCCCATCAATGTATTATCATCTACTAAGAAGCAAAACCATGCAAGATATCGCAACCTAGTTAATATTAAAATCGATCCAGATATTGAGTATTCATCAAAACCTAATGAACCAGAAGACAATCACTTTGATCAAGCAAGTGATGATTCAGAATTGCACCATATGACTCGTGGATATCCAATAACTTATCCTTCTCGTTCAATTTTAAACCCAGAATCGGCAGATGCTCCTGGATTTAATGAAATGGCCGACTACTCCTTTCAATTAAGTGAATCTGAAATTTCAGATCCGAAAGAAGATGCTCCTCATTTTATTGTTACATTAGATGGTGTTGACTATTCCTTAAAAAGGAAGTATTCTGAAGATAGTGATGGAGCTATGGATGTTGACGAAGATGAAAGTGTTCTACAGCGCAATGAAGATAGCACTGGTTTTGTTTCAAAGAAGCAGAAATTATCTAAGTGCAAGTTCTGGCCTTCCTGTTACAAAAATGTTGATGAGTGTGATTTCTTTCATCCAACAGTCCCTTGCAAGACTTTTCCAGAGTGTAAGTTTGGGGATCAGTGTTTGTATATTCACCCTGATTGTAAGTTTGATGCTCTTTGTAGTAGGAAAGACTGCCCATTTACTCATGCCAATAAACGTAAATTTTCTTTTAGTTCAACACCCAAAGCAGCAATTAAAAAGAAACGGGCAACAAATATTTGCAAATTTTATCCCAAATGCACTGCAAGCAATTGCTCCTTCATTCATCCCAAACCATGTCGTTATGGCACCAAATGCCGCTCGCCAGTCTGTCTTTTCAGTCATTTCAATGTTCCAGCTCGGAATCAATTAATTTGGAAAGCAAATGTTTAAAACTACATTTGCTCTATGTCATTTTTTACTGTGTTAATAAATACTTTAAAATGGCATATTTTGAAAATTTTAATAGTAATAAGTCTGTTCTATATCATCTAAAAAAGGAATTGTTTTGTTCAAACAGACACAATATCAGTAGCTAATTTTGATAACCCATCAATGGATAATGGTTTGTTTACTCTGGTATTTTCAACATCTTCCACCATGTGCTAGGTCAGCTCATCAGTAGGAAAGTCTACAACAAAATGATTCAAGCTTTGTGTTGTGTATTTGAGGTAACTTTAAAAATATCTGACTTAAGTTGACTTCAACAGAAGATTTTGGGAGCTGGATCTCATTTTCCTCCACCACAAAGTTGATATGTTGTTTGATTTGTTTTCATTTATTCATGTATATTAGTAGATCCCAATAATTAAAATTATTCTTATGTTGTTATAAAGCATTATGTTAAACATTCTATTGTCCCTTTTCTAATTGATATCTATCACTATCATTTTAAACAATTTACTTTGATTTATATCAAATTTCATACGGACAAAAAATATGAGTTTGTACGTACTGTACCGTCGACCGTTCAACGGCCGTCTAATTCAGCGACACAGCTATAGAACAGTCAATGGATAATGTCACGGTCGACTGTTTGATACGCAAGAACTTAATTTTGTTCTTGTGTATTATTCAGTTGACCATTCAGCTGCACGGTGGAGGGGATAATAACGTAAGCACCAAAAATACTAAGCATCTAAAAATTATTTTAAATTTAAGTCTTATTTCAATTTACTGCTATTAGCCTGATCATATGTTTTCAGTTAAATAAAATTATTCAAGAAAAAGATAAATTATGATGCTTATAAAATTTCTATGGTGACTTCGTTTACTTAACACATTGGGTAAAAGTTGTCAGTCTAGGGACAGGAAAACTAAACTTTCAGGTTAATAGAGGGCAGTAAAAATGTAGTTTTCGATGAAAAGTTTTAATTACATATTAGCCTGTTGACTGTTTAGTAACTGTCTGGTTCAGCAGCATTAGTTAACTGGCTTTTGCAACCTTTTGGGATTTAGTAGCATGGTTAATGTGCTAATATAGAGGTTCTCAAGCTGTGGGTAGCCAGTCAGTTTTTGTATTCAAGAATTTCCTTAGAAAATAATGATGTAATTGCATTTTATCCCAGATTACCAAAAAAAAAACCAAGTTAAAACCCTGTTTTTAAGATAGTCAAATTTCAAAAATTTCTCTGGGGGAGGACCCTACAGACCCCCTTCTGATTGTGGAGCTCATTGTTGCTCCTCTTTAGTTAGTTAATGTTACTCTTATTACACATTGTTGTTCCCACAATATAATAGTTTGATACGCTTAGGTTTAAATATTTCTTTTATTGATATAGTTATATTGATATTATCTCTAATACTTGCATATGTAATTTATTATTTTAACAAAATAGTTGATGACCAAACTCCATACGCAACTTTTTAGGGGTACGGGAAAATTAATTGAAGATGAGGTGGGTCGCGTTAGAGTTTGTTTATAAAAAGTGGGTCGTGATGTTGGAAAGTTTGAGAACCTCTGGGCTAATATGTAAATTCTGTTATAATCTAGTATTTTTATTTTAAAATTTTCTTTTAAAGCTATTACTCTAATTTCTGCAGTCCTGTTACAAAGACCTTTTTTGTGAAAAAAAAAGCTTAGTGGCCTAATTCTAGGCCAAATGGTGAAAATTTCGTTTTGATTTTCATTTTGGTAGTAATTTTCAAAATTTACAAAAACAATTATCAGATTGGTGAATTTAACATCAGATGGAAGAACACCGGATCTTATCCAGTAAGTTGTATTGAAAGTAATTTTTCATAGAATTCACTGAGGTGCAATTACTTATAATTTTTTAATGTGTCTTAATTGATACTTTTTAAATATTCTAAAATGGCTATCCTAATCAAACCCAATTTTTAAGTTCTAGCATAAAAGTATTTTAGAAAAATTGTATTGAGGTCCAGAGGAAAAACTACAGTAGAACTCCAATTATCTGAACCACTGAATCACTTTCAGAATTCAAACCTACGCATTTAAACTTCGTGTCAGTGCTTGAAAATGAAAGTTAGCAAGAAACAAATATTTAGACAATGCCGTTTCCAAAAGGTTTTTGCAGCAAAATTCTATAGGAAACCCAGTTCCGGGTTCAAAGCAATAGTTTTATTTTGTCTTGTCTGGCGCATAATATCCTAGTGTGGATCATGCGCCATAAAACACTAATGAACCAACCGGGTTCGATTCTTAGTGTAAAAGATAAGATCTTAGTTTAGATGCTTTGTTGTTCATTCTTTAAAGCAAGTACAACTGGCTAATATCCGTAAAAACCCTTTTTACAGATAAAATCCAATTATCCGAATGGGATCCGGTCCCAATTGATTCGGATCATTGGAGTTCCTACTGTATATGATTATGATTACTCATATATAGATTAAAATATTTTTACATAGATGTGATTTGAGTAGTGTACATCTTAATTAAATTGTTGAATTAAACAAAACTGTAGTTAAATTTGTGATGGGGAAACAGTTTTAATAGCAATTACTTACAAAAATGCATCAGCATAAATGTTGAAGGGGATGGGGCCTGGGAGTTGGGGATTTCTTTCTGGAAACAATTTGGAAATTTAACCAAGAAAGTTGAAATAATTTTAAGAACAGGGTGGCCTAAGACCTGGAAAATCTGGAATTGTCACGGAAAATTAAAAAACCTGGAATTGTCAGGGAATTTTGGAAAATCTGATTATAAATGGGGAAATTTTGAAAATTGCCCTAGTTTTAAAAATATATTCAACATATTTCTGATTTTTTTTTCACATTTTTAATAGATAATAGGGTGTAGGAAAGTTTTAAGGTAAAAATATTTAAGCATTATTTAAATTTTTATCATGTAGAAAGTCTTGCAAAATCTTCCAGATGGGTAATTTATGGGGGGTTGAAATGAAACTGCTTGTTTTTTATTCCTGTCAGTGTTTTACTTTTTCATTTCCTGCAATTTATACATTTTGAGACAGCATTAAAATGACTTTTGATAATTATTTTTAATTTTATTAAAAGTATATGGTAGGTTTTTTTATTTTTTAAAATTAAATATCCCAATATAGGTTTATTTATCTAAAAATTGCATTAAAATATTTTATTAATATACGAGTACTATAGCATTTTGAAACTAAGAACTTATGCATTTATTCTGAAAATCCTTTTTTTTTTTCCCCTCAAAAAGTGTACAAAGCCTGTTATGAGGATTTTCTAAATTGTAAATTTTTACTGAAAGGTCGCTTTGAAGCAACTTAATAAGGTAATACAGTGGGGTTTTTTCAAAAATATTTTTAGATAATAATCTGTTTAAGGTATCTGATATGATTTTAGATCCTAAAAAAACTTTCAAAAATACTAACTTCTTACTTTTTTCCTTCACTAAAAATTTTTTATCAGTATCATTTTTGCAATTCAATTATTATTTAAGTAATTATTCTGTTAACATTTTAAGCTCTATAAAAAAATTGTCTTTCTTAAATTATGTGAAAAGGTACTCCTTGAATTTTTTAAAATCACTCCTTGATTTTGATTTGTGAAAATTTGTATGGACCTTGTAAATCATGTTTCCAGATCCATCAGGGACAGCTTTAGGGTCCTCCACCTATTCATAGTCAAAATGGAAAATTTTCTTAATTTTTTCTCTTGAGGGATATATTCTAAAATCCTCCTGAATACATTAAAGTGAAGGAGTAGTTTTTGTGATTCTTTATACGGCTGCCTAAAGCATATGTCTGAAGATCTCTGCTTATTGTATTTAATTAAATGTATTCAAAACACACAAGACAAAAGTGTGATATCAGTGGCAGCTCTTCCATTGGAGCATGAGTGTAAATAAACTAACAATAAGTCAATCTATTTAAAAGAATGAAATTATATTCCAACCTGTAACCTAGGATTCCGACATCAAAAAGAAAAAGTTGTTTTTGCATTACTTTTTTGTATTTTTTTAAGGTTTAATTTCTTGTGGGTTTTTTTTAATCTTAGTTTTGAGCATTTTAAGTGGTTGTAAAAGAAAAATTCTTTTGCATCAATTTAATTTTTTTATTGCTGTTTGAAAAAATACATTTTGAGAGACAAACCAGATATCAAAAGGATATTTGAACTAGATTTTCATGGCAAATTGCCATACTTGTGTATGC
Source organism: Tetragnatha montana (assembly GCA_963680715.1). Lineage (NCBI taxonomy): Eukaryota > Metazoa > Arthropoda > Arachnida > Araneae > Tetragnathidae > Tetragnatha > Tetragnatha montana. The sequence goes on from OY796675.1 coordinate 37,884,270, forward strand.
AAATAAACTGAGAAGTTTTAATTTTTTGGTCTTAAGTTAGCTAAATGAAACGGTAGGTATGTACTTGTTTAATGAGTTACTTAGTTCTTGGTAAATTTATTTTGTAACCATTAATATTAATAATAGTACAGTAGAACTCTATATCCAAACTCCAATTTTATCCAAACGTTGCATTTTCATTTAATTAATTAAAAGATCTATTTTTTTTTAAATAATTTTTTTCTCCCATTTTTAACTTATACAGTAATGAATTAAAATAAACCTTTTTCGGGAAAAAATCCAATTATTTTTTACCACCACATGGTCCAATCTTTCAGAGTCTTTCCGTCTCCCGTTCACTGTGGTCATATGTCAAAACCACATAATCCCCTACTGTCAGCAGTCCCTATTCAAATGCATGCATAATTCCTTCTCAAGAAACTTCTAGGCAATAGTTCTTGAATGGTCAGAGTTTTATATACAGCCAATCAGGTTACACTCTGCCCCTAGCATTCCTTTTAAAGACGGGGTTGTGCAGTGTCACCTAAGCAAGCTATTTACTTCAAACCAAAACTTTTTTTCTGTTTCCTAAAATCCATAACAGTATGCTTGTTTTTCCTCGAAAGTGAAGAAGGATAAGCGCGTTTCAGCTCATGCTTAGAAATATCCACATGCATTTTGAGTGCTCTGGTCATATTTTCCCAGTGGTTATGGTTCTAGGGTGCTGTATATATTAGTTTTTATATTGTTTTCTTCTCAATTTGAAGTGTATTCATCAAAACTCACTCAACTTCTCTACTTACAGAAATTCTATAGGAGAGCCAGAAAACAAGATACAGAGCTGCTTAATTTGATGAGATCCCATGTTTTTTATGCATTTTCAAAAGATATAGCCACTTTAGAAGATGTGGTTTCAATTCAACCAAGTAAACCTGGAATCTCAGTCCAAAACTAAAAAAAATGTTTTGGTTGGGCAGAGTTGTTAAGTTTTGATTAACCTATCTCAATTGATTAAAATTAGTTTTTTAAGCAAATTTAAATTGCTTTCAGTATCAAAAATTCAGTTGCCACCAATTGGGTGACCTTTTAGTCAAGAGATGTAGAGGTAACTGAGTTAATGCTTAAATCACTTTTACTTCATACAATGGGCTTAGACCAGGGGTCGGCAACCTTTTGTAGCGGAAGAGCCAAAAGTTACAATTTACAAAATTTTCCAGTTTTTAAAGAGCCGCACTAAAAATTTTCGTTTCCAAATTATATAGTATTTGCTTATAGTATATATTTGATTTTTGAATTAAAATAAACTGCTTTAAATATGTAATAATATAAATAAGGAGTAAATAATGTTATAAAAACAAAAGGGGGGTCTGGGGGTCCTCCCCCAGAAAATTTTAGAAATTTGACACAAAAAGAAGGGTTTTAACTCGTTTTGGTCCGAGCCCCAAGGCGTAGGCTAGGCCCTTTCCTAGCAGTTTTAGATTTAGTTAATTTGTTTCATTGTGGTATCTACCATGAAGTTGAATTTTTGCAGCCATTTGTCTTCCAATTCTGGATAATCAGTGCTTTTTTCAGTGTGGAATGTTTTTATTTCACCCAAGCGATTTGTAATTAAAGATTATGGAAATAAAAGCTATTGGGAAAAATTAAGTACTTAAAATATATTTTCTTATTTCTAAGGGTTTTGATAATAAATTATAAATTTTTTCGTATAGAACTGGAGAGCCGCAACTTTACATCAAAAGAGCCGCAGGTTGCCGACCCCTGGCTTAGACATCTGCAGGGATATTGGCTAGTGTAAGGGTAGAAGCAACTATTTCATTAAGTATATGGACATTTTTAAAAAAAATAAACTTAACTATATTTTATTCATATTTTTCCAAATTATAACTTTTTATCACTAGAATACTGTATCTTAAATGAACATACAATATTCTAGAGATAAAAAGTTAACATTGTTATGAATGAATACTGTTTTTATGAAAGAAATTCACTGACAGTTTTTTAAGACTAGATAAGCAATAAAGAAAATATTTTTAATATAAAACATTGGTTAAATTTTCTGAAATGCAGATTAAAACATACACAGTGTTTCAAAAATCAAGAGCAAAATTGATAGGGATACAGGCTACTCAAAGACAATTCAGAATCACCTCTAGAAAGGAGGGCCCAAAAGCAAATCTAAGGTGCTAGAGCTCTAGCTCTAACGAAAATTGCCAGAAGCAATGTAAAAATGAGTTAGTTACTGTAGGGGCAAAAAGTTGGAGGTAGAAATAATATTCCAGTGACAATTATATTTTAACTTATTTATAAACTGAGTAAATTTTTTGATCTTAAGAGGTAGTCTTCAAAAAGAGACAATAACTTTCTTTGCTGTTGCATTGGTTTTTTTTGGAGGAAAATAAGTATGAATAAGTTAAAACATGATAATTGGTAATAGAATTTTATTTTTCTACTCTTAACTATATGCCCATTGTATTACCCATTTTTCATTGCTTTTGATAACTTTTGTCTAAGCTCAATGACTCAGGATTGCTTTTTACCGCTCTTTCCAGGGTGATTCTTATTATCAGCATTTACATGAGCATGATGTGAAATATAGGATACTTGGAAATATATAGGATATAAAAGACAACTTCTACCCCTTCTAGTGGTTAGAGTAACTTGGGTTTCAGACTATGCAGCTGGCCTTACTAGGGCATGGATTTTGTGTGTATGGAGATGGATGATTGATGCCTCCTGTAAAAAGGGTTTATGCATGCAAATGTGTGACAGTATTTTACACTCTTAAGACTTTGGCCCACAGGTGGCTACTGGTAACTCTAAGTAAGCATTCATAGGGGGAGTCTTGGGTAGTAATGACTTTGATCATAGTGTGTTCTACTTCGTCAGTAGAACTAAAAAAAATTTTGGCACCTTGTGTAATTTTACCTCAGTTCTTAATTAGGCCCACCTAAATTTTTAATGTTAAACATCAAGGATATATTTAGAATTCAAAATAAACCGAATTTAATTTATGGATATGTAAACCAAAATAAATCTGATTGCTTTAAATTTAAATAAAAAGTAGGAAATTTTTAAGCTTTTGTTGACTTGTAATCTTTTAAAGTTTAATGCTATGCAACTTGATGGCTCAAAGGTCTTAAATTAGAAATTATAAATAATTTGAAGTTTTATTTTGGTCCTTTCAACTTCTTATTAGTTTAAATTGACTTCTTTGTAAAGCTAAGTGTCTAATAGTTTTTCATGTTATAAAGTAATTAAGATAAGCCCATAAAATGTGCTATTCAGACTGAATTAATCCTAGCAATTTTCTCCCATGTGGAAAGAATTCAAACACAAATGAGGAGCAAAAGTCAAATTGTGTTTTTTCTCCAGAAAAAAAAAAGTTTTTTCTCTTGAACTCCACATTAAATTGTACAAAATTATGCTATTATTTCCAACAAAAACAAGTTTAATCCCATTCTAAAGTGTTTCCTCTAGAACCTTTGAACTGGTGGTCAGTTATATGCTGTCATTGTAAAAAGATTTGTCTTATAACCTCTTTCTCTTAGTCATGCAATATCACTTGAAAAGAAAAAAATATGTAGATAAGTTTTACAAATTAATTTATGGCTAAGAGTGGCAAAATCAACAAGAGTTTAATATAAAAAATTATTACAAATAATAATTTAATTGCAGGCAATGAGGAAACACAGGAAGTATGTGATTGCTGTGATAAAGGTATTGGATTAAAAATTTAGAGGTTCTCTACAACTTGCAGACCGATTTTTCATGTCCTTATTTTATTAAACTTAATTCTATAATTCATACGTCAATATTGCTTTTATTCAATTACAAAATGATTATTTATAAAATATGTGAGTTACGTTATTTTCACTCAAAAAGTGTTTTATCCATGTTGGAAACATTCAAACCATGTTTCCTCCTCTGTGTTCGGTCAAAACGCTATTTCTCCAAATTTCAAATGCATTTTCTAATAATTAATTTTAAGTAAATTATGGCTATAAATCCTCTTAGCAACTAGTAATATAACTAAACAAACAATAATTAGATTCTAAATTACGTTATTTTTTAAGATATTAGTTTTTTTGTGTTTCCTGAAAATTTGTATCCAAAGGAGAAAGTATGGTTCAACTGTTTGCTCCTTAAATAACCAGAGTAAAAAAAATCTAATCCAGTCCTGTCTTAGTGTATTCTCTAGATTTCCCCCTTGCATATATTTAATAATATTTAAAACAAGAGATCAGCATTAAAAGCATTTAATTATTCATAAATTTGTGTAGAAATCTTCCTGAAAGTAATGGGGTTTGTTCTTTTGTGCAATTTCTATAATAATCATTTAAATTTAATAAGTGTTCTTATTTCTTGAAAATATCACAAATTAGATTTTTAAACTAGCTACTTTAAAACTAATTAATTTAGCTTAAAATTGTTTTACCACATCCATTTTTATATATTTTAAAGGCATGTTGGTTGGAACTGAATTATAAAAATATGTCAATAATGAGGTTTTTCAAACTCTCTTAAGCTTATTGTTTTTAATACGTACTACTTTTTATAAGAAAACCGAACTGATGCGAAAATGTATAGCTGACTGAATTTTAATTCAAGATGGATTTGAATCAAAACTAGCAATGCGTGTGTCAAGCATTATGCCAACAAGACTTAACAAACAAGCCAAGAATGTATCAGAGGGAATCACCCCAGATCTTATAAAAAGGCAGGAAGGGGTCTAAAATTTAGGAAAAAACACCTCACATAATTTATGAATGTCCTCTCCGGTTTATTACGAGTCCCTAAAATTAGTATTATCATACAAAATGTCCTAGGAATTCAAAGCCTTTAGCACAGCGGTTCTTAAACTGTGGTCCGCGAGTTACCTTGGAGAACACCTAGGTTACCTTTGAGTGTCCCCCAAAGAGTTACAAAATGAGATAAAACACAAATTTAAAGGGACAAATTTCAAAATATTCTGGGTGATGACCCTCCAGCCTCCCTTAAAAGTTTTGCCCTACATTTATAATTATTTCCTTGAAAATTTTATGTTTTATAAGAAGCTGTTATCTTGTATCCAAAAACTTCTTAAAATGATCGAAAACACTATTTTTTGAGGCAAATTTTCAAAATTTTAGTGGGGGAGACCCCCCATTATTACTAGAAGTAAATGTTACATTTTAACATAATGTGGATTATAATTTAAACTCTACTTTTAAGTAATCTAAAACTCAACTTATCAATGTATTCGTTTGGGGGAGTACCTTAGGAATAACATTGAGTCAACCCCCCCTAAATAAAACTCTGGTTACAGCTCTGGGTGTTCAAAATTTTGGGGGCCCCAATGTGTGTTACACAGAGGGGCGCCACGACGACCAAAAGTTTAAGAACTGCTGCTTTAGCAGATTGAATGACAGAATTTTCTCCTAGTCATGGGTTAAAGTTGTAAAATTTTCAGGAGGGCACTGGATCAATGTTTAGTGAAAATAAAGATTTTATCTTTCAAGTACATACCTGTGTATTTTTTCGATAAAAATAGCAAGGACAAACTTTTTGTCTCTAGACATCTTTCACCCATTCTTCCTAGTTAATTTTTTTAAAGTTTTTGTACTATAAGGCTCTTGTCCAACCACAAATCATTCATAACTTTTATTAATATAAATTGATGCAATTAAAAGTTATAAATAATCTGTCCTATATAGTTTTTCTAATTAATTGATTGTTTCTTGTCAATTTCAAATTTTTTGAGGGGTTTCCTAGTTATTTTGAGTAAGAATATACAGCAGAATAACCTATATTTTCACATTAGAAAACCATAATCATTTCATGAAGTTACAAGTACTTGAAATGAAATTTTGAATGCTACTTTTTCTTCCAAATTATTTAATTTGGAAGCAGGTCAACCAATTAGTAAAAAAATATGGTAAATTTGTTAAATTGTCAGTTTTTTACATACCTAGATTAAAACCAAAATAGTAATGCACACCTTTCAACAAGACAATAACTTAGTTTTCCTTTGGTAAGCTTAGTTCTTGATTTCAAAAGGAGTATTAAACTATACTTTTTATATAATCAGCCAGTTCTGGAGTATTTCATCTCAACAAACTGTGAATAGCTGTCCTTGCATCTTACTTTCTGAAATTTAAAATATAAATAACTCCAAAAGGAATAGTTTAAAATTACATGTTAGTAGTAGGATAAACATTTAAATTTTTTAAAGATTTTGTAAAACAATCTAGGTTAGGTTAGTCTCAACTTGCTTTCAACTTCGTAAATTATGAAGCAAAAATGTTAGGTTAAATTATATTTTCTACACATTGAAGTTAAAAGGGTTTCTTTCAATCTGCTAAAATTCAATTTATATAAAACATTTACTTGAAAACAAAAATAGCCAAAAGAAGAAAAACCTTAAAAAAGCAAACGACATTGCAGCAATAGTATTCATGAATTTTTAAACCCAAAATTAATGTTGTTATAAATGTTTTTGTGTCCTTTTTAATAAGTATTAATTAGGTAAATTAAAAAGAAAGACTACACAAAAGAAACTGTAATACAAAAAATTATTGTTATATAGATAGTAAAAATAAATTAAACTAAAAAGTAGTAGGTAGGAAAACATTTGTAAAGAAAATAAAAAGAATGGTTTTCCTTTAAAGTTGGTAGATTCTCATCCTTGAAGTTTCAAAAATTGAAGAAACTAACACTAAATAAGTTTAAAGCACATCAATGACTGACTATCCCCAAAACTCGCACTTTAAAATTGAGGTGCATGCAGCAACAATGAGCTATCTCCAACAGCTTTTTTCATTGGAGTTATCTCCTTGTTGCTGCAAGCACCTCAATTATTTCTTAGAGTGGATCAACATGGAAAATTTTTTTCATGTTGCAATTATTGTAATAAGCACAATAAGGACCTGCTACATGTTCTAGGCATTTAAAGCTTTCACATAACATGGTAGCAAGAACTAATGGGCATGCTATTCACATTAAAACGAGGCATATTAATCCTACCTGAAAAAATAGAAAATTTTCAGAATTTGCATATTTCTTATTTATTTACCAGATCCTTGATATTCTTTTTCAAAGTTAAATTTTACCTACTGAATAAAATAAAAATAACCAAAAAAAACTTAGAATACTAAAGATGTTTTTATTAAGAACAATGAACACGTTTTATACAAGGGTGAACTAATTACCTTAGAATTTCAAATTAACATGGTTAAATTTAGACCATTGTATGCTCAATTGAGTTAACATTTCACACTTATACTAAAAATAACCCTTTTAATGAAACATTTATAATAAATGAAAGTAAATGTTTTAAATTATGAGAAATGATCTTCTCTGTCAGCCCCAACCCCTTCACTGTCCTCAATGTTGCTGAAATTCAAGAAGTGAGAAGGTCGATGCAGTTCATGATAAAACTCTTTGGGATTGGAGAGTTGCAAATCATACTTCATCCCAGCATCGTGTTTTACTCCCATGAAGTTGTAGTTCCAAGATCCCTGAACAGGAACCATGAAAAACCCTAAGAAACGATCCGTCAACAGCATCTGCACTCGTTCATAATGAGAAGGCAAGTAGCCTTTCGGATTGTTGCCTCGGTCGGTGTTTTGTCTACCCCAGTCGTATCCACTCGGTGTCAGCTTGTAGGCAGTGAGGGAACAGGAACCAGGAGTGAAACTGCAAGTAATAACAATCGTTTTTTCTCCATCCCACGTGGCATTATCATTCATGATGTTAGCATGTGTTGTAACATCTTGGGGAGAAAGTTGGGGCAATTCATTGGGTTGGGTATGAATCCACCCAAGTGGTTCCATTTCCTGAAGGTACTCATGGTTTGGAAGTAGATTAGGCAAGTGGACCATTTGATGAGTACCCCACTGAGGAGCCATGACAATGCAGCGAATTTCTTTGACTTGAGGTTGGTCCGAAGGGCTTATGCCATACAGGTAACCAGCAATTTGAGTTCTCAAATCAGAAACAATGATGAACTTCTTCAAGATGTTTTTGGGCAAAATGTATGTGTACCCCGTTTCTTTGATGTCATCAGATGATACATAAATGTGATTTGTACGAAGATGAAGATTAGTAGCAGAAATAGCTCTAACACGCCATTCTGTCTTGGATGCAAAAGTATCTTTCTCATAATTACTGGTAGTGGAAGTAATAATTTCATCTCCATGCTTATTTATGGTTCTAGTAGTGGTAGCTGTGAGTTGCGTCTGTTCCTTGGTCTGCTTCTCAATTTCTGCTATCTGTTGGCGCTGAGCTGAAGGTGCCGAGATTTCCATACCAAGAATGATATCTCTGATTTCAGATTGAGTAAGAGAGGCAACATTTACATTATTCTTTTTACCATAATCAGCAAGGATCAAATCTTTAAGTTGTACTTCAACTTTTATCCATTCTTCATCAGAGAGGGAAGGCCAAATATGATGCATTTCAGTCACGGTAGTTTTGTCAGGCTTTAAAACAACTTTAGTGCGTTCGTTGTTTACATGCAAAGCTCTCAGAATCAAAATCAACCTTGAAAATGCAGTATATGATGATATTGTTTTCAGCCAATCATCATACAAGTTGAAGAGAACCATTTGTGGTTCAGTAGCCTTCAAAATTAAATCTCCAAACTTCTCCACTTTCAAACATGCTTGGAATGGTAACTGCAATTCACTACCTTTGATAACAATGTTGGGGAAATCAAGCAAATGGACTTCAAGTGGATCCAACATTCCTTTCCTCGTCACAATAATTTGCTTCGGCTGTTCTTCAACAGGAAGAGATCGAATTAAGGCTGCAACTTCTTCAGCAGTTTTCCACTTAGCCAATTGCCCAAGACGTTTCTGTCCAGCCCACACAGAGGTATGAATGATCTTGAGGAAGAGCTGTCCAGTACGAGGGTTGAAAATGAAGATGGCTCCATTAATGGGTTTGGTGGTTAAGTTACCCTCAAAGGTTTTGTGTATAGTGACTCGATACACATTGGTATCATCAACAAACCAAATGATTTGGTTAGAGAAGAGTTCTCCATAGTTTTGAGAGGACAGGTAAGGCTCAGTCGGTTCAGATGAGTACAGCTGTAGACCTTTGCGAATTCTTTCCCTCAATACATACAAAGCTGGATTAGCCTTCATAATTTTAGCCATAGCTTGCTGTATCAAAGGCTTGGCTCCTGGGAACCAGTTTCCATAAGCACTATGAAGATTATAGGCCAGATCAATAGCTATCAAAACTCCAGTAGGAGATGGATAGATGCTCATGTTGTCAGTAGTGTAATCTAAGAATTTAGCACGGGCATATCTTTCTATGTCATGCGAGTCATAATCCCCCCATCTCAGCTGAACATCAATCCAATACTTTTGAGTACTGGTGACATCCATGGTATCTTTAGAATCGGCAAGCAGTGATGGTCTTGAGCAACTCCATTTGTAAGCAGCAAACAGCAATATATCAGCACATGAGCTGTTCATCTTGTACGATTTCCTAGGATGGATGGTTTCCTTCTGTACAGTTTCAATCTCCAATGCATCTAGCTCCTGATCAAAAACTTGGCACAGATCCATGACAATGCTCTCGTGAATCTTTTGCCATAAATGAGCTCTGAATATCTGAATGAGTGATATCTTCAAAGTTGGTATTTTACCATGCATAAATATACCAGTCAAGTCGAGTTGCACTTGAAAACCTACATACACATTAGCCCTGTTGATTGTAGGCGACCACCATAAAGTAAACCGTCGGTTAGGAATTTGATTCAAACCAGATCTTTGAGCATTGGTTAATTTTTTGTACTTCATGGATTCTTCAAAACCACTGGCCTTTTCCCAAAAGAGTCCTTCCCAGGTTGGGAAGTAAGTGCCTTTAAACAAGGTATGTTCCAAAATACCTTCAACTCCTCCGAGAGCTTGAATCATGTCAGTACGGTAATTATTCAAATTCCACAACTTTCCATCGTGTCTTTGATGGGTCCACCAAAAGGGATTTTGCTTCAGAACTTGGAATTGTTTGAAGTCGGTACGAACTCTCCAGCCCTTATCATATGCCAAGGTATGCCTGTCTTTCTGGAACAAAGTATTTATTCTGGGAATTCCTCTATCCCAGCTGTCCTCCAGATCTTCCAGAGTCAAGCGACGATTCTGTGCCATGGCTTCTTGTCTTTTCAAGGCATATTCAGCCCATACTCTTTGTGAATCAATAAACTCACTCTCCCAAGGCTGAATATAACGGTACAAGTTTGGAATAACTTGATCTTCATCATGGCTCATACCAGATCGAAAATGGGTAATTCCCACATCCGTCTGTTTAGACCACCGGAGATCTGACTGGGGAATCAACACATGTCCCATTGACAACATACCAAGACCCCCTAACTCCTTGGGTGTATAAAAGACAACTGGGGGAAACCGACTAGGCATCTTGGAGTTCAGTCCAATTTTGATACGAGTTTGAATCTTGTTCTCACATTTCACGAGTAAATCTAACAGTTCCTGGGTATTTACAACAGCTTCTCTGAAGTAGGTCATTAATCCAATCAAAGCAGTGTTCCATTTATTAACAATCTTTGTGAATGTAGTTGAACCGGATGCCATCAAAATTTGTCTGACCCTGTTATGGAACCTTTGCATGGACTCATCATCAACTCTAAGGAAACACTGGGCAGTTCTTTCTTTTGTAACTTCATTTTGTAGATTCCAAACTCCATCCTTGTGAGTAAATTCTTCATGAGTCATTCGGCACTTGGGTAATATTCTGCATTCAAAACCACTCATGTTGAAGAGCAAATTGGGATTATCCTTACTATATACTGAAACAAAGCTACTTTCCCATTGAACTGTAGTGACAGAACGGGGCAATCGATTTTTAATATCCCAGAAAACTGCTCGGCCAAGATTAACATCATGCTTCATGAGCCTCATCCTAGCATCTCGAGGCCAACACTTTTTGTTGTTATATCCAACAATATTCTCATTATTAGGGTCAGGATGTTGAGTCAAGTACCTTTGGATCAAATCTCGAGCTTCTTCTGCAGAGAACCTGAAGAAAATGTGCATACGTTCAATGTATCTGGAATACAAGCGGATTGGGTGAGCTGTCTCTGTGGCGACATCCTTATAAGTCAAGAAGTCATTAGGCATCTGAGGTGGACCTGCCATTTCACTTGCTCTTTGTAAGCCAAGCACTAGAAGATCAAGCACTAACCCATAATATTGAACAATGAAAGAGGCAAATTGAAGACCTCTGATTATACCATAGGAATTGGTATGATTCATGTCCTTGTAATTAATGACAACATTGCTTTTAGCTGTCATGTAATCAGCAATATTATGGTCCACAATAAGTCTCAGAAGTCTGTTTAGGAGAGTTAAATCAATCTTCTCATACATTTTTTCATATCTGGACTCTAACATAACACAGCACTCACCCTCAGAGGTATCCCACACGTCTTGCAAATTATTGATTCCCTGGCACCACTTGTAAACTAACAAGGGAGGTGGTTCCGAATCAGCTGGCTTAATCCATGGTGGGAACAATCTTCTTTTGTCAGCTTCATACCACAGATATTGATCTAGATAGGCATCTGTAATCTTTTCCAAAGGCTCTACATCATATACTGGAATAAGGTGACTGTAAAGGTCCATGAATTCTATTCCTACTTCTTTGAACTGCCTATGTGTAAGAAGATGACGCTTAATTCGGGACAAAGCTTCGTGGGGATTGTCATAAGCCTGTTCTATCAATCCAAGTTCTTCACGCTGTGACTGATTCAATCTGCTCTTAACACTGTATGCCTCCTTTAGGCGCTCTAAGGCAAGAATCAACAATTTGGTATCATGTTTGTAGGACAAAGGTGGGAAAGGAATAGGAGAAAACCTTCGACTTTCCAGCCAATGCACTGTTGTAGTGTAGATGGCAACAGCTTCTTCTGCACTGATGTAAGGTCCATCTTTCAAGTAGTTATGCTGTCTTTCTTGTTCAGCTTTCAGGTACAATCGAGTCAGTCTGCCCAGGTTCTTCTTACAAACTGTCTTATCAACAGTAGCTCCTCGCCTGATCCTCTCTCTGTTGTAGTGAGCAGTATTGGTCCACCAATCAGCTTTCATCTTGACGTATCTCAGGATCATGTTTTCAATTGGAGTTGGTAATCCAGGTACTTTCCAAGGAATGTTGGCCTTCCAACACCTCCAAGCTTCACTTAGATGCTGCAAAATGGTCCTTGCCTTATTTTGCTTCATTCCTTCAGGCATCATGTCAAGAATATCGTGCATGACAGATGCACGTAACTCAAGATCAAAGTGACTTTCAACCCTTTGCTTAGTAACAGTCTTGGCAACTCCTTTGGAGTGACGTCCTTCAAACTGGCGAGACAACAGATTTCCAAGCCATCGTTCCAAAAGGGGTGTGACTCCTCGCATGAAGAACAGCCAAACTCTCCAACCAGGAGCCCAAAATCCACATCCAGGTCCTTTACCAATAGGTCCAGTATTGAACCTGTAATAGATCAAGTGCTTCAAATCTTTACACATTCGAATCTGTCTCATCAACTTGTATTTGTATCGGTACATTCCTGTTAATTGTCCTACATGGGCAAAGATATACTGGAGTCCATCAGCTAACTGAAATGCATCCACATTGTTCAACCGGTACTGAACATGACTGTCAACAACAAGTTTGGTAAGCCTCAAAATTTCTCGGCATAAATGAAAAGCATTTCCGAACCTGGACTTCTTTCTTTCTTTAGTAGTCAATGTCTTTACTGGCTTTAAGTTAAAGTTGTAATCAAGATGCAGGTAGTTCAAATTTTTTCGATGGATCAATAAATTTAGCATGTTATATCCTTGTCTGCAGACATGAAGACCAACTTCAACCCAGTCTAAAGTGGTAGTTTGAAAGAACTTTGTAGATTTAAAGGACCTGAACAAGTATCGCTTCTTTTGAGGCTTGGGTGGCCGATGTTTCAAAGCATTCAATACGTAATACTTTAACAACTTCTGATAAGAAACTCTTACTTTCACAGGCATGCCTGGAGGACAATGCTCTCTGTACCAAGACTTGACTAAAGGCACATCAATAGCTCTTCTTGTTCTCCCGGAACGCAAGTTGAAAGGTCTTGGAGCCCACAAGAGAGCTATCCCATTGGCAGTGTGGTCTGTATACAAAGGAGAATTTTGGAGAAAAGGCTGGGCAAACTCCGGCAATTCAAATTCTTCATCATCCTCTGGCAAAGGCTCAGCCCCTTTCACTGCATGCCGATGTGAAATAGGGTTAATTAGAGGGTCAAAATAAAATGCCGGTAAGTCTGGATCTTCAGTTTTGATGAAAACTACATTAGGTGCATGGTACCAAGACAAGTGCACATAATGAGGCAAGTTGTTGTACAAGTATGGAAAAGCAATACGGTATTCTGTACGAATAGGTTGTCTAATGATGATTTTATTTATGTCATTGAACTCATTCCAGTCTTCATCTGCAGGATTAGCATCTTTAATCAGTGGCTCAAATTTTGGTCCTCCAGGAATAGACATGTTCAGGGCTTTTGCAGTAAAAAATGATTTTAAATCAAAGAGGTAGAAGTAGTTATCATCTACCAAGTCTGTCAAAAGCTGATTAGCAAGACGATATAATGTAGCCAACTGGGGTAAAGATAAATTCCATTTTCGGTATGTAGATCCATTCACATGTTTAGTGTCTAACAATGGTTTATGATCGTACAGCCACTTACTGACTTCAGAATCTTCTTCCGTATCCAATTCCATTTGAATTGCTTCCAAAGGCTCCACATCTAATATGTTGTCGGCATAATCCAAAGGAGGCTCTTCATCATCAAAGGGAGGAAATCTCATGCGCTTGAAGTGACGTCTGTCTCTTTTTTCTCTTCTCATCATGATCCACATCGTTCCCCATTGAGCAATATAAACTGGTTCAATCACCCATGGTATCTCATTGACAAATGTTATGGCACCAGTAATATGATACAACACTTTAACATCTCTAATTTGCTCCCATGGCATTGGCATATTTTCCATCAATTTCAGAACAGCATGGGGCATGTACTTTAGGGCACCTAAGTATACACGTTTGTCATGACGATATTTTCTACTGCTCATGTCACCATGATCACGAATTATTTTACGGATATGCTCGGGAGGCATTTCCTCTTTTTGAGCATCTACAAATCCAAATTTTCGTTTTTCGGCATACCTCTTGCTTTGGAGTTGCTGCCATTTCCTAGCTTTTTCTTGAAGCTTTTCTTCTGACAAAACTTCTGGCTGTTTGAGGATTTGTTGTTGTTGCATTTGTTGCTGCTGCATTTGTGCTTGAGCTTGGGCATGAGCGAGCTGAGCAGCAGCAAAAGCTTGCTGTTGGGCCAGCATGCCCATCACATACGGATGCCCGATCATCTTCAACTATTTCGGGGATCGTAGAGAATAATTTGATAAGAATGCGAGCTTTCTATCAAACTTAAAAACTATTCATATTTTCACAAATCAGCACCATTTTGCCGATCTTTTAACAACATGATGTTTTAAAAGTAGAAGTTGAAGTTATGTATGTGTAAATCAGAATGATTGCCATTAAATAAATAGTATTAATAAAAAAGTTAGTAAATTACTTTGCACATAAAGTGTACTTTGAAGTATTTAATAACTTAGAAATTAACTTAAAATTTATTTTTTAACACTCAATAATGATTTTTTCACGGAATTCTTTTTAACAATTTTTATCTGCATTGGATATGGCAGATGCTTTCATATTGATTAGTCTTCTCAACCCGACTCTACTGTTTACTTCTAGTTTGTGACGTCAATTCAGCTGTTGTGTGTGAAGTGAACTGTGAGATTGTCTTTGTGCAGTGCTTTTGTCTAGAAGTTGAAAGTAAGGAAGTTAGGTTCAACTGTGTTCTAAATTTTTCTGGAGTGATTGCGTTGTAAACAAAATCTAATCATCAACTTACCAATATTTGATAGAATGGCCCAAAATCCAACCAGTAGTGCATTGAGGGCCTTAGCCTTGGAATTCAAAAGCCTTCAAGAGGAGCCAGTCGAAGGATTTCGTGTAAAGCTCGTTTCTGAAGAAAACTTATTCGAATGGGAAGTTGCGATATTTGGTCCTCCTAAAACTTTGTATGAAGGTGGATACTTCAAAGTAAGAATTGCTGTTAATTTTGTCCTTGGGATTTATTTTGATTATTAGATTGATTCCTGTTATTAAACGGATGTTGGGTTCTGATTTTGCATCTTGTTGTATTTAATATAAGTAAATTAACCTATATTATAGTAATATTTACTGGAAATATTACTTTTTACATAATTATCGATTGGTAAAATACATCTGTTTTATTTCATCCATGTATACCTTGAACTTGGTCTCATTTCATCAGTTGTTTTTAGGAACTTTGTATCAATAATATTCTTGCTCATTTCTCCCTACTTATGTTAATCTTTATAATATGTTTATGTATATCAATATGAACCCTAAAATTTCTAATCAGTAAATGGTAAAAACTTACATGTGAGTTATAAAAATTCTATACTAATTAATGGGTATTGTATCCTGTCCTACATTTGATATGTGAGTTTCATGTTGTTAAGAAAGGAGGTAATTCTACTAGTAACTCTTGAATGCTTTTTATAATCATATTATATAAGTCTAATGTTAATAACGTTATCTTATATTTATAGGCTCATGTCAAATTCCCTCCGGATTATCCATATTCTCCTCCTTCTATCCGGTTTTTGTCAAAAGTATGGCATCCTAATGTGTATGAAGTAAGTTTGTTTCATGTATCTGGTTATAAATTTTTGTAGAGCTGATTTTTTCCAAAAAAAGATTCAAAACCTGTGTTGAGTACATGATTTTTTTTTAGAATTGAGCTGTTAAGATATAGATATTTTATGTATATAGGTAAACCACATGTTTTAGGTATTTTACAAAACTTTTTAGTTTAATCCTTTCAGTCCTGGCCGCCCCAAATTTTCTGGGATTCAATGGCAATTTTGGGTAGTCTAGGACTGAAAGAATTAAGGAAGGAATAATTTTTTACAGAATGGAGATTTATGTATTTCTATTCTTCATCCACCAATTGATGACCCTCAAAGTGGAGAACTTCCTTGTGAACGCTGGAATCCAACTCAAAATGTTAGGTCAGTATAAATGTACAATTTATTACAGTCTCATTAGTTCTTAATGTCCATATCGTATGCTACATGTCTTCTAGCTTCTAAGGTCTAGCATAAATTGGGAATGGTTCCTTAATTCTTGGTAGTTCAAGAGGATCCAGACTTGGTGAAAAAGTCTGGTTTTTATAACATAGTGAAAATTTATTCAAAATTAATGTAAATTGGGTTCCTTTTGCTGGAGTCCTGTTTTTATGGAACTAGGGTAAAATTTTGAAAGAATAACACTGATTGTGAAGTTGATAGAAAAGTACAAAATGATCCGTTTTTAAAGGGAAAATATTGGGAAGATCAATATTGAAGTTAAAACATTTTTTGAATGGTCCTCTACTGTACCTAAATTTTTCCTTAACAAACTCTGTACTTTCAATAGCTTTTCACATGCTATGCCCTATCTGATTTCGTGTAAATTGTGATTGAGTTAATTCAATATTTAGTTTATCCATGTTAGCATGTATTGATGAATTTGATATCTTCTTTTCCAAAGATAAACTGGTTTACTGGTTATTATGTCAGGCAAAGGTATTGTATATTAAGGAGGTTAAATTTATTATAAATGCAATTTTTCAACCATTAATTTTATATTGCTTTATGAATTTATTATTTGTTTTAAAACTTTTAAAAGGTATTAGTTCTAGTGGGAAACTAGCAAGATAACTTAAAATGACCAAATAATAGATGCACTGCAACTTGGATTTTCAGTTAAAGGGGGCATAAAAATGTTCAAATAATCCCCAAGTTCAAATTAAAATTAATTAATTAGGAAGTCCCAGGGACCAAGAGAAATCATAAAATTATTCATGTTTTAGAAATACAATCCAAATTGCACTGTTTGTATAAAGATTTAAAATTTATTTATTCATGCTGTAAGTCTTATGTATAACTTGAAATACAAACCTAAAATAATTATATGTTATTATATAAGACTTTTCCCTTTTAATTTTTTATATATAATTAAGTTAACAGTAATGAAGTTACAATACAAATTTTGGATGATTGTAAATTAGTCTAGTATTGAATAAGTAATTGTAGACCAATATTTGTATTTTAATTATTATTGTAAGTTTTTTATAGTTAGGATTAATGACTTCAGGTTTTTGTACCTTTCTGTTTTTTGTTCATATAGTAAACTAAAATTAGTTTTTCCTCACTCTTTTGCCCTTTCTCGAAAACATTTTAAGCAGGTTTTCTTGGTAAAAGGCTGTAAGTGCCATTTTTTTTCTAGAGCACAAGCTTATTCATTGTAAACTAGGTTTGTACAAGTTATTTAGTTAATCAGACCAGATCATAAGAGTAGATTTATTAGGATATATCATGAGTGAGTTGTTACTAATGAGAACCAGAGTTGCATAATGCTAATGTATGGTCAGTGATTGTTAAAAGTTAAAATTATTTGAATCGTGATATATGAAATGTTACACATAAGTGGAAAAGAAACCTAGGAGTACCAGTAACTATTGTTGGAGAAATCATTTTACAAAGTGGGTTGCCAAAATTCATAGATTTCTATTATTATAACTAGTCAAACTGTACAGTTTTTCTTAACCATTTATGGCATTGACGTCATATTTAAAACTTTTTTTCACTTCATAACTTGTACTCCTTGACAGTCAAGCAGCTGGTCTCAGCTACTTATCTACCATGAGGTTCAACAATTTTTTTAGAAAACTGAGCATTGCATGTAGGTTTTTAAATGTTTAAAGAAACTTACTTGTATTTTTCAGTAGAATGAATCCTCTAATTTGTTTCATTTGTTGAAATACTATGTAAGGTAATGACTCATGCTTTTGATCTAAGATCACATTTAGGAACAATCTCATTAAGAAGACAGTCACTTCTTAAACAATAAAAATGACCATTGCAATTTGATTGAAAAGTTTTTTTACTGTACTGTTTCAATTAAGTTGTTTGAAACATTTACGTAATTTTCAAATTTTTATTGAAATTTTTAATTTTATAGAACCATATTGCTGAGTGTAATATCTTTATTAAATGAGCCAAACACCTTTTCTCCTGCCAATGTGGATGCATCTGTTATGTACAGGCGTTGGAAAGATACTAAAGGCAAAGATAAAGAATATGAAAACATCATCCGGTAAGCTATTCTCTAATATTCATAATTTAAAAGCTGCTAATATAAAATACACTAGCTGATATGCCCGGCCTTGCACGGGTGGAGTGTATCAATTTATTTTTTTAAAGTTTTCTCAAATTACATGTCTAATTTTTCTGTAATCTCAATTACCAATCATCCCGATGTTCCCGGTAGTTTTTCTTATCCCAGTGTTCCCGGTAATTTTTCATGTTCTGGTATTCTCGATAATTTTTAATATCCCGGCGTTCCCGGTGTCTTTTTTCATGTTGGTGTTCCCGGCGCCTTTTTCATCCCTGTTCCAACTGTTTATATTTACCCAAACCCATCCAGTTCCTATGTTGCACATTTATAGTTTCCCCTAGTAAAATATTTAATTTTAAGGTTTACATCTCATTAACAATAGTGAGTCAAGCAAATCTACTCTTGTAGAAAAATAAGCATTAACAATAGTGAGTCAAGCAGATCTACTCTTTTAGAAAAATAAGCATTTTTACCCATAAAAAAACGTTAATTACAGTTTAATATTCGATTTTCGAACTTGGAAAACTTTGTTTTTATAATCCACGTCTCTAGATACGTCTATATACCAAGTTTTGTCAACGTCTGCGGTGAATTTTGAGAGGAAATGTAATTTTAAGGTTTTCATCTCATTTTTTACAATAGGGGGTCAAGCTGATCTACTCTGGTAGAGAAATGGAGAAATAAGCGTTTTTGGCTATAAAATCGTTATTTACTACTCGTAAATATTCGATTTTCGAACTTGGAAAAGTTCGTGTTGATAATCCTCGCCTTAGAATACGTCTATATACCGAATTTTGTGCACACCTGCGGCGTATTTTGGGAGGAGATGTAACACATACATACCCACACAGCCACAAACAGTTTTAGTTATATATAGATTGGTATGGAATAAAAAATAACAATAGATATCCTCTTAATGGCTGTGATTGAGTTAAGTATGTAGTAAATTATGGGTTATTCAGAAAACAAGGACATTTCAAGCCATCAGTTCAAAGCACTGATTAAGTTTTTGAAATTACCCTTTATAGTGCAGGGTTCGTACGCGGCCTTGAAAACCTTGAGAGTCCTTGAATTTCAAATGTTCGATTTCAAGGCCTTGAAAATCCTTGAAAAAACTTATTTTACCCTAAGAGCCTTGAAAATCCTTGAATTTTATTTAGGCCTTGACATTTTTGGCCTGAAAAAGATTTCAGGGTATCTGCTGATTATGTTAGTCCTGAAATCCTCCGGTCCGGAATTTCAATGAAAAATTCCGGATTTTCATACATGCTTCCGGACGTTTGCCTGTAAAGTTGGCATTTTTACGGCGTGGATGCAGGCAGAAAAAACAACTTGATAGGCGGTTCGCGATCGCGTTTTTCTTACTTTGGAATTTCTTGTTGTTTTCAAGAAGGCAAATAGAAATTCATGGTTTGAACTTGAGAGTTTTAATATCAAACAAAGAATTACAAAGTGTGCAGATAATAGGGTATATGAAAATTTTAAGGTAAATAATATTATTTAAGAATTATTTAAATTTTCTATTAGAAAGAAAGTCTTACAAAATCTTCCGTATGGGTAATTTTTGGGGGTTGAAATTAAACTTCTTTGACTAAAGTTTTTTTACTCCTGTCAGTGTTTCAGTTTTTCATTTTCTGCCCCATTTAAAAATTTTATTCAAACCCTTTTCTTTTGTAACTGGGAACCTGTATGAAATTTGCTTTAATTAAACTGTTTAATAGATAAAATTGTATGAAATGAAACTAAAGTACTATTTAAAAAAGGTTACATTGTTACATACAATATCGGTCAGCCTTGAATTTTTCATCTGGTAGCCTGGAAAAGGCCTTGAAAATCCTTGAATTTTTTTCCTCAAAAAGTGTATGAACCCTGATAGTGTCATAAGCCTTTGTAACAAACTATTGTATTTAATAAATGTTTCTTTAACTATGAGAAATACACACCATATCATCATCATTATAACCCGAAACATTCTATTGATATATATTTCAAAGCAGTAATTTTAAAGACAGACATATTTTAGGATTCAAGAGAAAATTTTTAAAAGTCAAAATTTTCCTAATATTTTAATCTTAACCCTTTCAATACGGCAAAAATATTGGTTTAGTGCTCCTCAATATCAGGAACAGGTTATTTCTCCTCCAAGTGAATATTATGATGAAATAATTTTTCTATCTGAAGGTCTAAAAGACTCATAAACGATCCCATAAGGGGACATCCATAAATTACATGAGGTGTTTTTTCCAAAATTTGGACCCCCCTCCCCCCTTGGTGAGATTTTGCTGGATCCCCCCTCCCCCCCCACGAGAGATTTACCTACAACTTTTTAAAAATTATTTTCCTTTCTCAAACTTAAAAACCAAAGAAAATCGTATAATTTCTAACTTAAAAAGTTGACGTGAGATTTTAATCGACCCCCCCTCCCCACTTGGTGAGATTTTTCCAAACCCCTCCCCCCCTTTTTGACCTCACGTAATTTATGGATGTCCCCTAATGATGTATCAACAACAACAATTCTGTTACAAGCTCTATTGATGGAACATATATGTCCTGCCATAAACCCAGTATGTTTTTACCCTATATGTTTTTTAGTATCTGGGACAGATGTTGTCCCAGCCGTAATTCCAAAATTTTTCCTGTCTGGGACATCTTATGTCCCGGTTGATGCAAAAGGGTTAAAACATATTTCAAAAGTGTTTTTACATGCAAATTGATACAAATTTAATAAAAGTAACTTAGTTGAATACATACAACTGAATTCAATAAAAAAAATTGTACCCAAACAAATATAATGTCAATGTCAAGGCATAACGGACAGAATCATTATATTCTAATTGGTTTTTTTTATTGAATGACATTAGCTTAGTAACTCTTGTTAATAGTAATTGATTTATGCTTGCTGTTTAATGTGTCACTATTGTTAATTTTAACTTGCTTGCTTTGCAGTAAGCAAGTGTCTGCCACTCATGCTGAAGCCACCAAAGACAATGTTACAGTGCCTATGACTCTGGAGGAGTATTGTATAAAGCACACAGCCAAGCCGTCTGAAGTGGAGTCTGACATGACCGACTTCTATGATGATGACTATGGGGATGATATGGATGATGAGGATCAAGAGGATGATTATGATGAAGATAATGAAGACTCCGGAAACGGGGAAACATGATGGTCTTTGGAGCAACATAGTATATTTCTTTAAAACTGAATGTGTGAACAATTTTTAGACCTTGCCAGTATTGCCATCGAAAGTGCATAAACACTGCAATGCAACCAAACCCATTAATGGTTAATTGCGTACATTCAAAGGATGGTTGTTTGAGGATTGACTTCATGTAGCCTTCAGCATGACTCATTTATCTTTGCTCATTTTACTCTTTAACATTAAGGAGTTGAAATATGTTGAAATTTAACTTGTAAATTATTTTCATGTCAATGGTTTTAGATACTTGTGTTTTGAATTATGTTGTTATGTTTTAGCTTCATCACAAATACATAGGTGTGCTTTTTCTTTAAGTCTTCCACGCTGTAGCTGGGTTTCTTGTGGCCTTTGTCCAATTTTTGCATCTGCTACATTTCCATTGCTTATTATAAGTGTTGTCTCTCTGGCCATTTTTTTCTGCACTCAATAAAATCTCTTTGGTGAGTGGCATTTCTCAACTGGTGTGGATTTGTTTTTGGTGATCTGTACAGTAAGTAATCAGCATTTTAATATGTTGGTTCCTAACAACATGAGTTTTAGGACAATTGGAATTGTGTTTGTTTGCTTTTTAAAAACATACATATAATTTTAAACATACTAAAATTATACAAGGTATGTAATTTTTCCCATTAACCTTCTAAATTTATTGTTATATGCTAAAAATTCTTTATAAACTCCTGAATGCCTATCTTAACTTGTGGTTTAGCCCACATCCAACTTTCTTTATCGAGTTTAAGCGAGTTTTTTTTGGGAGGGTGACTAACCAACAACAACGACACGACACATTCTTTCTTTGCTCACATCTAACAAATGCCTACTTTTTAGGAGAGTTCTACAGAGGACCTATCTGACATCTATCAAAAATAATAAGTAGAGTTGTAAAATTCTCGATAATTATATTTGGAGAATATTCTCTAAGAGGAGAATATTCTCCTACTAGAAGCTACTAAAATAATTTTTTATACATTAACTTGATTCAAATTATAATTAAAATATGTATATTAACTTCAAATAAGAAGGATATTAAAAGATTAATACAATATCATCATCAATAAAAATAAAACAAAGTTAAATTAAATTGGGAAAATGTTTTAAATCACTATTAAATATGAAAGACACAACGTGTTTGAAAGGTAAATGCAGAGTAAGCACACACAAGTTGTATTATTAACTAAAAAGTTTCCAACTATTAAATACCATTTTTGAAATAAATTATGTAGGTATATAGAAATGTTTTTCAGGAAATTATTTTGTGGAATCTTAATGAGAAGGATGAGAAGCACTTAAAATTATACATTTAGTAAATAAAAATTTTAAGATTTAATTATTTCAGGAGCACAAGATAAGTAAGAAATAAATTTATTTGTAACTTTTTGAGAATATTCTCATGAAGGAAAATATTAATGAATCTGAATTTAAAATTATGCAAACAAAAAGTTTAGACAAACTATTTATTCATAAATAGTTTTTAAGTAGAAAGTAAATTAAACTGCATCTATAATAATACTCAGTAATTTAGAGTTCTTTGAGAATATTCTCACAATACGGTAAAATATCAAAAAATGATTTCAAATGTTTTTCTCAACAGATTATTGAAGGGTTTGGTGGATGAGGGGGCTTGATTACGGAATATACTCGTTATGTTACATAACCCCTTCATCTCCCAAGCCCTGCAATTCTAATGTGATTTCCCTTTCTTTTAAAAATATTCTCCTAATTTTATTAGGAGGTTATTATTTTCATGTTTTTAATACAAATACTACATGCCCATTTCATATTATCAAACATTAACATTTATTTCCATTTATCAGTCAAAAAATATAATCTCGATTATCCTCAAAATTCTCGTCCCTGGAGAATATTCTCAAAATATTTTCGTTCTCCGAGAATATTCCCGCCTTACAGCTCTAATAATAAGTGTGTTATGTAAAAGACACATAATTTAGTCACTTTTTAAAAAATCAAAATTGTTCTTTTATTGTAACAGATTTCAAAGACATTTTAATTTCAGTGCATCTCTAATGAAAAACTTTCTCATGAGAAATCCATCGATAAACGGTTGGGAAATGTGTTTCAAGAGATAGGAAGAATAAGCAGTAGGAAGGAAAGTAAAATTTCGTATAAACTAAAAAGATATTCCAAAAAAGCCTTGAGTATCTAAAATTTCGAAAGTGAAGTGATCACTGGTACTGGTATTTTTCAAAGCTAAACATGTTTGAAAATGGAAGATACTAATATTTTGGCCATAATTATTTAATCTGAAATAAAAGTAGCTATGTTGTTACATTAATTTCGTAAGTTTGCAGCTAATATTCATGACGGGGAGATCTGTATGACCGACGATACTAACAAGGGTGCAGCTTCCTTTTATGAAGCGAAGTTAGCTGTGGCAGATATCTGCCGTATTCTCAAGAAGGCTCGTTCTTAGAACCAAGACATCGGAAGGGGCGAGGCAAATACCACGCTTAGAAATAACCTAAACTTCGGAGTTTAAATTGCACTTTTATCGTACACTTTCCTTTTTTAAAAATTTAATTACTGTTTTTTAAATTGAATATAAGACCAGCAAAGATGGAAAAAATAGCTTTTTGGCGGTCAAGTATGTATAGTATCCCTACTCCAAGCTTCGTTCTACACACCGTTCCTTCTTAAAGTCTCACTAAGATTAGATAACTATTTTCGCAGGAAAATAATGCATTTGAGGTGGAAACTAACTTAATTTGTTTTGTAGCCTTTCTTTTTCCCATGAATTTTTATTCTTATAATTCTTAATTTATATTCAGTAGATGACTTAGTTTATTGAAATTCATTAAACCGAAATATATTCAAATACTTCTAATTTAAATTATTTTACGAATTCGAATCGAAATAATTTTTTACGAATCAAATATATTTTTTTACGAGTTTTCCATGATATTAATTTAGATTAGTGAAACTATCAAATCAATCAGCATAATCTATGGAACTATTAATCTTAAATTTCGATTTGAAAATTCAATGTGATTTATGTATTTTCAGTACGAAATCGAGACATGTATCAATCAAGTTCCATTAAATGATCTTATAAAAGTACTTTTCTTTAAAAAATCGATTTCCGATTTATGACATGCGAGGAATTGTTCATTAAAAGTTAATACATCCGTAAAAAATCTCCCTTTTAAACTTTTTTCAACTAAAACTACATTTTTTAAGGGTGTCCAGTGTCCACAGGTACAACTATGGGTCTGCCCGTAGGGAGAACAAGTTGTTGGACCTGTGGACAAAAATTTTGTCAAGTTATTAAAATTGATATTACAAGTCCAATTTTTAAAATTTGAGCAAATAAATATCACTCTATTTACTCAGGTTGTGGTTGTGACTATAGAGTGTTTTCAGGTGACGTCACAACCGGTTATTTTCTTTTAACTGTGTACTTTCTGTAGGGCTTTTAACTGTTGCTAAGACCGTTGTTTATATGTTGCTAAGGCGGTTTTTAGGTATGGGATCACGTGATTGCAAATGCTCTAATAGAAGAATTCCACGGCTAGTCATTTTCTGTAACTGTTAACCTCTGTAGGGCAAAAAACTGTAACATCTTCTGTTGCTAAGGCCGTTGTTAGGTCCGAGTCATGTGATTGAAAATGCTCTATAGGTTGGGGACTAGTTGTCGAAATGGTGATTTTATCTGTCTTAGAAAAATTAAAACATGATTTTTGTCCGAAGGTACAACAGCTTCCCCTACTCACCCTAGCTTTTTTAAAATTTTCAAAACACTTTTTTTATAACTTGAGGAATTCCATTATTATTTGTGTGAATAAGCCATTTTTTATAGTTTTTAAAAGCATTGTTCCTTTAGGAAAACTAATTAGTACAGAATTATTCTTAAATTGCTTTGAACCAGTGTACTGTTATAAGTTGGATGGCACACTTGCATAAAATGCTTTTTATTAAGGAACATAAAAGCAATTGGAATTGAATAGTATCCCAGTAGCTTTCTTGGGCGTGAAATTCAGCTTTTAACCAAGAGCGAAACTTTTCATTAGAGCTAGTTTTTCGTCGCCCTTGGGCCTCTCAGTCTCGTTATTTATATCGAACGCAATTTAAAATTAGAGGGAGCTAGCTGACTTAGGGTGGATTTTATTGTGATAAGCTTCTGATTGCTTCTTTCAGATCCTGCGTAGAGCCTTTCACCTAGCTTTTTTTACTCAAAATAATGCAATAGTGCTAAATGTTAAGTTTCAATAACCTCCAGTGTGATACGCTCACATGAGTTGAACGTAAAATAGTTCCTTTGTTCTGTTGCGGCTTGTGGTTGTGTAACCCGTGAACCCAGCCAACACGTTAGTTTCGCAACGAACGAACGTAGTTTTATAACGTAGGTTTTGTTTTCTTGTTATTTCAAAGCAAAATATTTCGGGAAAGTGCTGGAGAAATAATTGCGTCGAAAGTCAAGAAAAAAATCTGTTTTGAAATACATGAACCATAACACGAACACATTCCAGAAAGGTCATTCACAAAATTCGTTCAAATACTATAATATAGAAAAAACTAATTTTTTCTAATTGTGAGGAAACGTCTTTGTGAAAATTATTAAAAGGATCTTACTCCAAAACTGAATCGAATTCATTATTCGAAAGACTATCCAACAACGTTATTTACTAATGCAGCCAGCGTTGCTCTTATGCTTATTTGCTTATCATCAAATTTATTTTAAGATCACGTCACTTAACGACTATCACGTATTATTAGATTTTAGTAGCTTTATTAGTAGCCGTGTAAGAAAGAAACAAACCATCATTTCATTAATGTGATATTAAATGATAAATAAATACTAGTTTTTTATGTTTTTAAAACAGTTTTAAAGTAAAAGCTTGTTGTGGCATCTATTCATAAATCTTTAATTTCAATTTCAAAATAAACTCAGTAAAATTTTAATGAATGAAATAATAGTCAGATTTTTAATTTTACAAGTTAAGTCAATAGTAAGTATTTTAAACAAAAAGGTTTAGAAAAATTAATTGAATACACTACACATTGTCTGAAAGCTCCCATTCTCTTTGCGTTTATTAAATAACTTCTGTATTTTTACTGACTTATTTTTGTCTAACAAAGAACGCAAATTACTTTATGAATCGTGTTTGCTCTTAAATAATGGAATGGTGAAAAAATCTGTAACTTTATTTCTTTCAAATGAAGTTCATCCACCAAATGTTCATTGGGAATTGTGAGAATTTTTACGTAAATTATTAGAAGTTTTACATAAATTCAAAGTTTTCAAAATTTGATTTCAATTAAGCTACTAATTTTTACAAAGGTTTTTAAATTAACACTCTTTCTTACTGCTTAACAATAAAGTAATTAACAAATACTGTGTTCTAAACCTATTTGAAGTTATCAATTTTAAAAAAATATATCATTAAGTTCGCAAAAATCTTTGTTGGACACCTATAGTAGACATTTTAAGTTCGACGGCTCCAATAATATAAAAAGAATATGTATATTTTCTTTTCCATTTTAAATTAATAATGTTATATAGGGAGTATAAGCTTTATGGATTCATACTTAATAAAACGCAGTTTTTTACACCAAAATCTCCAATACTACAGCTTTCCTTCACAGTTTCAAAGGAGGAATTTTCTCCTGCATGTGTTAAATAAAATCTGTGTGAAGAACTTTTCGTATGATTGAAGTTAGCATTTCGAGTATAACGACAGTTACTCTAAAATATTTTTGAAGTTAGACATTGAAGGAATGATACAGAAGACTGTCTTAGAGATGACCCAAACACGCAACATGAGGCTTAAGTAGTACAAGTACACACAAAAGCGATCCCTTTATTTTTGTCTTGAGACTTTGAGAAATTAGATTTGAGTGTTTTTACAGTGTGTGAAAATCGATTTATTGTGTTTTTAGATCAACAGCTTCGAAATCTATCATGGCAAATTACAACAGCGGATATGGATCTCCTACAAAACGAATGAGAGAAGAATATAATACTCTCTTACAAAATCCTGTACTTCTGGTAAGATTAATAATTATACTTTAGGATTAGCCGAGCGCAAGTGCCAAGTGTTCTGATGAATTGACAAAAATAAGCAAATATTAAAATAAATATTAGTTAAAATACCTATATTTTAAATTACCTATATAAAAACCTATACCTATATAATTACCTATATTTTAAATTACCTATAAATACCTATATATTAAAATACCTCAACTAACAGTGGTGGTTTTAGTATTTTTAATGTTTTTATGTGTAATTTGTAAAACGTTGCCAAAGAAGTCGATTTTGGCGAGATTTGCGCCCGGTTAATCTGAAAGTATAATAAAGATAAACTAATCCGAAAAATTAATGGTGTAACTATAAGTAATATTGACGGCATATAATGAAATAAATGGTATTGGGTGCAAATTGTTTATTTATTTGCTCAAAAATGTTTATTTACTGTGGATATATCCATCCTGATATCCACCTCTTGGTCATGCTCCGAAAAATTAAATTTTGTTTTCATACTCAAGTCTGTTATACTGAACTGAAGTCAAATCAAAATAATTTGATTTTAATCTAAAAATAAATTTTGCTCCAAAGGGTGATTTTTTAGAATTAAACGACAATATACTCAATTTTATGCATAAACCCCCTCATAGGCAGAAAAAGAGAGGTGACCCACTATAGCAACAGTTTAGAGTACTTTTAAAAAATTGATAAAAAATACTTTACCCGATCTTATTAAGATTTTTATTTGTAAAATCGAAAGAAAATCCAGTTAACCTAAAAATCGGATAACCCGTTTTCTAGAAAATCTATTAATATTTATTGAGAATTTAAGCGAAAATTTTCCTTAAAGTTTTCACTATACCTAAATTTACCTTAATGTAAGTTAGCTTGTTATTGATTTTATCAAAATCTTAAAATAATAATTATAAAAATAATTCTTTGCTTTGAATACCGTAAAAAAAACTCCATAATGTAAAACTTATGATGCTAAAGATTTAAAATTCTCTGAACGGTAGTTCTTTTGTGGTTTCTGCAATTGTGATAGTTTTATATAATTTCGACAGATTTCCAAATTGTTACACTCTTTAAAAAGAAAAGGAAAACACCTACGGTATACAGAGGTTTTTCTAAAATCATATAATTTTTAAAGGCTTTTCCACCCGTAGATCAATTTAAATTGACAAGTACATTGCAAGCATTACATAAATATTCTCCACAACTACTATTGAAAGCAGTTATAATTAGCAGTAAATATCTTTACATATTAAGAAAATAATTATTATCCATTGAAAAAAATTAACTTCCGACAGAATGAATGGTTCGAAGAAAACTACGAAAAGGTAGTAGGATTCGACATATTTTACAAAGAAATAGTTTTCCTCCTGGAGTTCTACATCCCTGGAATGAATGCAGATGAAGTGAGGTCCCCTAAAGTATTAGCTATAATGCTCTCCCACCACCTACTTGATATTCATACGAAACTCAACAAGGTAAGTATGGATCAAATTCTGATGAAGAAACTTAGCTTATTACAGGAAGAAAAACGCACCCAAAGAAGGCAATTAATTTGACAAAAAAACGTGTAAACTCGGTATATAATTAATTACGTGGGTCATGTTACAAAACATAAGCATTATTACTTTGTACGAGGTAACGCCAAATTTGGCGGTATATCAGATCGCTTTCTTTTGCGCCATGCAAATTCACCAACCTCCGATTCTTTTTAGTCTTGGCGAGTTTTGGAAACTCGTTATTTTGTTGGCAACGTTCTAGCGCTTTCAAAATATTCGTTCCTTTCTCCTGTAAATCGATAATATATTTCTGATTTATTCCCAAAAAATTGCATTCTTTAGGTTTTATGTCCATAAGGGAAACTAAGTCCTACTAATTTTATATATATCGAATTTTTCTTATACCCTATACCGGATAAAACAGCTTACCCGATCATATCTAAAAAAATAGTAATATTAATGGTAAGGTGTTTTTTCCCCCATTTTATAAGTAGTTTTTGTAAAAAACACAATAATTTTATTCTAGTTCAACATTGAGTTAGGAGAACTTTCAGGAGTCGATGATGTTAAGACTATTGGAAAAATAGAAAACCACAAGAAAAAGTAAGTTTATAAATTATAGCTATTTATTTATACCTTCCATTTCCTACTCTGTTCATTATTTTAAAATTGTGATTAGGCCATTACAAGTACAATATTAGCGAGTTAACAAGTATTTGGTTTTGTTTATTTAGTTTACTAGGGGGCCTGCCCCCTGCTCGCTATCGCTCACCAACCCCCGTAACTGCTTCGCAGTTCTTTTCAGATCACTTCGCGATCTTAGCGAGCAGAGCTAGCTCGCTTGTTCATCTCAACAATCCAGCCTAACACTCTTCTCGACTTAATTAAGCATCTTGTAATACCGAAAATACCTCTCTCTTGCTTATAAATAATTTAATTCGTATCATTCCCCTAAATTATCAACAAAAATGTTGCTGAAATACATTCCTTTTTAAACGCTTTTATTAGACTTGCTCTGGGCCAAGGTCACGGGTGAAAACTTAAAACTCGATTTTCGGTCACCTCCTGATATTCCAGGACCCTGAAACTTTACACATAGATGTAACCCTCATGACACTCCAATATCCAATTATTATCTAATCAATAACCAAAGGATTAAGTTAATTAACGAGTATTTTTAATTATCAGAAAAACTGAAATTTGAGGCCCTTCCAAAGGGATTTTAGCTCCCAAAAAAAGAACAATACTGTAATAGGCATAGTACTATTATATCCAACCATCAAAACGACAATTCTCTAGTAATTAAATTAATTAACGGCAAATTATCGCAAAAAATTTAGATTCTTGTACATAAAATTTCAGGTACTTCTAAACGATATTAAGCCTTGAAACTTTGCAGCATGGTGTAATATTCATGACAATGCAATATTCCATTATCACCGAGTCAATAACTCTCTAATTACGGTAATTAACGAGTATTCTTGATTATCCGATTAACTCTATTTTGAGACACTTAAAAAATATTTTTGCTCCCAAACACGGATCAATAATGTAATAGGCATAGTACTACTATATTCAATCATCAAAACTGCAATTTTCAACTAATTAAAGAAATTAAAGACGAATTTATGCAAATTTTTAGGTTGTCATTTAGATTCTTTCACATAAAATTTCAGGTACTTCTAAACGATATTAAGCCTTGAAACTTTGCAGCATGGTGTAATATTCATGACAATGCAATATTCCATTATCACCGAGTCAATAACTCTCTAATTACGGTAATTAACGAGTATTCTTGATTATCCGATTAACTCTATTTTGAGACCCTTAAAAAATATTTTCGCTCCCAAACACGGATCAATAATGTAATAGGCATAGTACTACTATATTCAATCATCAAAACGGCAATTTTCAACTAATTAAAGAAATTAAAGACGAATTTATGCAAATTTTTAGGTTGTCATTTAGATTCTTGTACATAAAATTTCAGGTACTTCTAAACGATATTAAGCCTTGAAACTTTGCAGCATGGTGTATTATTCATGACAATGCAATATTCCATTATCACCGAGTCAATAACTCTCTAATTACGGTAATTAACGAGTATTCTTGATTATCCGATTAACTCGAATTTAAGACATTCCAAAAAGACTATGGCTTCCAAAACTTGTACAATAGCGTATTATATATATTTGAACCATATTCAATCTTCAAAACGGGAAATATTATCTTTAAATTAAGATTATTAACGAAGTTATTAATGAGAAATTAGAGCGCTTGGAAACAGTGTTCTAAAAGCTTGGAAATACTTTCATTCATGTCTTTTCATTTGATGGATAAATGGGAGTTTTGATGACAGTTATAGCTATTCATTTCTTTTAGATTTCGTTTTCGTTCAGATGGAATTATTTATGGCTTAAATAGAAATACTGAATATGCTTCGGGTGTTGGGCTTTTTCAGTAAAAAAGAAATTATAAAATCTCTTCCTTTTGGAAATTCTTCACTGGTGTTCGGAAAAGTTTATTACTTACAAATTACTTGCTTTGAAAAATTTTATTTAAGTCAATAGAGGGGTAATGTTTTAATTGAATTTAAGGGGTTTTACTAATCATATACCAACAATGGACTCTAACCGTCTGACGTCACACGGAACCAACACGTGACCTACTGAGATTGCGATTGGTTACCACAGTTACTAACACTAGTAGATCTACTAGTGTAGTATCTGTGGTAACCACAATGGACTCTAACCGTCTGACGTCACACGGAACCAACACGTGACCTACTGAGCTTGCGATTGGTTACCACAGATACTATACTAGTAGATCTACTAGTGTAGTATCTGTGGTAACCAATTGCAAGCTCAGTTGTAGGTCACGTGTTGGTTCCGTGAAGTCTCGAACCAGATAGGCGGTTAGAGTCCATTGCAAGCTCAGTTGTAGGTCACGTGTTGGTTCCGTGAAGTCTCGAACCAGATAGGCGGTTAGAGTCCATTGGAATAAAAGTAAGATTTTAGGCAAAATTCCAAGACTAAAAAGTAGAAAATAAAATAAGTAAAAAAAAAGCTTTTTTAAAAAAACGCTTTTATTAAAATGTCCTAAAAATTCAAAAATAATTTATTGTGTTTTGTGAAATAATTATTGGGGAGTAGAAAATAACTTTCCGGAAAGTAAAAATTAACTGATTTTCTGATCACTAAAAATAAAAGCGTGGGCGCTAGTAATTTATAATTTTATATAAAAGAAAATGAGAAAAGAGAACCTAGAATAAATAGTGAATAGAGAATTACTAGCGCCCACGCTTTTATTTTTAGTGATCAGAAAATCAGTTAATTTTTACTTTCCGGAAAGTTATTTTCTACTCCCCAATAATTATTTCACAAAACACAATAAATTATTTTTGAATTTTTAGGACATTTTAATAAAAGCGTTTTTTTAAAAAAGCTTTTTTTAGCTTATCAATAATTTAATCGAAATGTTAAAAAATATCCAGCAAGTCTACTAATAATCAGCAACCATTTTGTAGAAAAAAACATTGTTGAAAATAAAAGAAATTAGACTCATCATAAAGGTCGAAGGAATATCGGATGGGCTAGAGCCCCCTCACGTGATTCTCCCTGTAGCAACGTTTTCCCTGCCAAGCCATACGAAGTACGAGGCGCATGCGCTGTGCTGCGTAAAATGGACTTAAGTTATTTTCGTTAACAAAACTGGCTGAAAATATTTGTAAATTAAATTAAATAGCATTTGATGATAGTAGAGAAATAAAATTAAATGGGGGAAATTTACCAGATTTTAAAATCTCTATATTAATTTATGTTTTTAGTTACTCAAAATATGGATTGTAGCTTGTACACAATTTTTAAAACTGGAATTATCAGGATATAGGTGTCTTGGGTTTATTTCGAAATGATTTAATAAAATTATTTTGTTAATGATAACAATAATTTATACAATTTTAATACAGCCATCTAGCGGGAAAATTAAGAGTTATTTGTAAGGATTTATTTAATTATTTTTAAAGAGAATATTTTAAAAAAAACTTTCTTATTAAACCGATTTTTTTTGTTTAAACCAAGGTTTTTTAGAATTGTTTTCAGAATAAGTCATTTTAGCACTGATAATAGTAGTAGCAGTATAATTGAGTTGTAAATGTGACATTTATTTCAGGGGTTAATTATTATAATTGATTAGTATATTTCAATTAGTTAAATAAAATTATATTAATTTGTTTAAAAAATTAATATCTGGTACATTTCATTTAATTGCTCTCTTATCATCAAATATTATTTATTTACCAATTTTTTGAAGAGTTCTGAAATGAAAATAATTTCCGTAAGATAATTAAACCTTTTTTCTACCCCATATAATTCATTTACATAATTTTACCAGATTTGTGCTTGATAAAAGTGTGTGACTTTGTTATATAGTAGAACCTATATAACACAACCCCTCGCTTTAGTTTCCTATACATTATGACAATCAGTAATAAAGTATAAATTTTTTTGTAATAATTACAATTATATTCGTTAAAACAACTATTTTTTTAATCTTGTAAGGGGTGGCACTATTTAGGTTCTACTGTATTTATTTTGAAATAGCATAGTGACAACGTTTCAAAGTAAATTGTGCAAGGAATATTTATTTTAATCTTATAATGCAGCGTCAATTTGTACAATTGTTTAAATTTCCATTTTTAACTTGTGTGTTTTGATTTCGCTGCTGAATACATGGTTTTGGTTTTATCACATATAAAAACAATAAAAAACTTCAATCCGCTTATAATATCTCAAAACTACTGTGATGTGATAATGATCGAATATGATGCAAATGCAACTTCGTATGGCTTGGCCAGCTTGGCAGGGAAAACGTTGCTACAGGGAGAATCACGTGAGGGGGCTCTAGCCCATCCGATATTCCTTCGACCCATCATAAAACTCGCCTGTTTCTCTAGTGAACGGCCACAGAAAGAGAAGAAAAAATTAAAACTTTGAATCTTTATAACCCCAAAACTAATTAGAATTTTTTGAAAAACAAAACGCCAATATTTTTATAAAAAATAATTGTATGTGTGTTTAAAATATCAGTTCTACTATGATTAGTTTTTCTTTTATACCGAAAAAACCGAAAACCCTTCAAAAATTTCGAAACTTTAAAACTTAATTACTCCAAAACTAATTCGAAAAAAGGGCGACGAGGTGCAAAACTTCACATCTAAGAGAATGCGGCTGCAAAAAATCATATTTCTGCTGCGAATAGATTTTGCTGGAGGCGAACTCGCAGCAGAAAAAAATAATTTGCGACTTTGACATTAAATAATTCCAGAACTAATTATCTCATTAATTAGCTATTGGAACGAAAAGGACCATCATACATTTGTCTACAAATGGTCAAAATTTCAATAATTTCAATTCCATAGTTTTTGCCTAGTGACAGTTCAAAATTGTCAAAGTGAAGATTTTCTGAAACAGCGGCGGCGGCGGCGACTGTTACTTTTTTTTAATATACACTGTAAAAAATATCGTGTAATGAAACGACAAAAATGGTGGCAACTCAGACGCCACCACTCTCAGGGTAATGGAACACCAGGAAAACAATTGGGTTTCATAACACCAAAATAGTACTAGCAAATGTTTCTCAAAATTGGTGTTATGAAACCCAATTTTTTTCCTGGTGTTCCATTACCCTGAGAGTGGTGGCGTCTGAGTTGCCACCATGTTTGTCGTTTCATTACACGATATTTTTTACAGTGTATAAATGGTGTTGCGATACACTTACGTGGGTGCTCGTAATAGCTGGGGATCGTATTTGACAGGAATTTTAATGCAGCACGTGTATAACATAAAATTTTGATTTCAAATTTCACATAAATATTTCATAATAAAACTTAATACTAAAATTTAAATTATGCTTCATTAGCATGAATAAATAGTGCAATTTTTATAGTTTTCTTAGAATGGAAGTAAAATATCCACCTCTTAAAATAATTTAATATATAAGGAAAGACAGAATTTCAGGTGCCTTTTTTGAATGGAGAATGAATACTGTATAGGTTAACAATTGTGCATTTTTTAAAATAAATATTTAATTAATTGTTATTTTCTGAGAGGTAATTTTCCAAAACCATGAAAATCCTGCAAAAAGGCGAAAATATATTATTTTTTTAAATATTGAGAACTAAATATTTAATTGTTATTTTCTAAGAGGTAATGTTCCAAAACCATGAAAATCCTTCAAAAAGGCAAACTATTTTAATTTTTTATCAATATTTAAAATTATTTTTAAATATTGAGAAATTAAATGAAAATAAGCTGCTAACTACAGAAAATATTCTTTTATAGGTACACACAAATAAAATTTGTGCAGGATTTTAAGCTCAAGACACTAATATATGCTACTAACTAAAAGATTCTAAAAAAAATTAAATATAAATGAAATACGGGTACCTATTTGAATAAAAAAAGTAAAAATTCATGATAAAAACCATTCAAATTAAGTAAAAATTTACAAAATATCTTAATTCAAAAAATTTTCCTTAGATTTAAGCTGATAAGCATACATATTACAATAAAACAGCATTAAAATTTAAAACTGTTTTCATGTAAGGATAAAGACAGCTTCTTTTTATATGTGGTACCTTCTTAGACCTCAAATATAATAAAATCATAAATAAAATTTGATTTTTTTTTCAACGAAAACAACAATATTAACCCTTTCAGTTACCTTTTAATTAGAAATATGAATTTACCTCTAAGATATAAGACAATGAACATTTGAGATAAGATAAAACTATAATAATTTTTTTAAAGAAACCATATATACAATAAATAAACAATTAGTATAAAAATTATTGCATTTTATTGAAGTTTGACCAAAGCCACCTATTTGAAAGGCTTCCCATCACTATAGAGCTTTTATACATAGAAAATTTTATGTCAAATTTCACAAATATTTTTAATTTTAGTATATAATAAAAATATTAAAACTTTTAATGAGTTAGATGCTAGAAGTGTAAATTTGGCTTTGTTATGGAATAAATTCTGCAAATTTTAGTTTTAAAACCATGAAATTGTTTCATAAAATAGGTGTTTAAATATACACCACCTCTTAGAATAATTTTAAACAGGAAAAAATCAAATAATCCATATCTAAATTAAAATAATTAAATTTTTAAACTTAAAATTGGCAAATTTTAGCCATAATTTTCATTAAAAGTAGAATTCAAACCAAATAAAACAATGAAGTAAAATTTTGCAACCCAGTAAGTAGTACACAAAAAAATTAGAACTAAATAAGTAGTAACACAATGCCAATACACTGTTAATTAGAAAGCCCAGAAGTATGACGCTGTCTCAATGGATTCAGCAATATGGTCACTTACTTAGGGGTACACCGTACTTCCATGGAGGAACACCTTTGAAATTCATGCTATATAAATTTAAACATTAACCTTCCATTTTCTTTGAAAATTTTTCAAAACAAGTATTTTATAAACATACTTGGATAATATTGAAGCACAAACGCACACCAAGCGCAGCTAGTTTTAGAATTTTGCAGAAAATCTTTTCGTATAATTTAAATTTTTGGTAAATAAATTGATTTTTTCTTACTGTTATTGCTTATGAAGCATTACAGCAGGCGCGTAGCCAGAGGGGTGGGATTTGGGGATATATCCCTCCCCCGAAACTTGGAAATTTTCTTTTTTTGACCATAGAAAACCACTTAAAATACCCCATATCCCCCCCAAATATGAATATCCCCCTCCAAAATTTTTTTCTGGCTACACCACTGCATTACAGTATTAAGGTTTGGGACAGTCAATATTTTTTTAAGTCAAAATTCAAGACTAGGGGGGAATTTAATTAGTTTGCAAAAAATATTTGAAGGAATTTTTGTGCGCAAAGAGTTTTTTGTTTTATCCAACTATGTTTGTAAATAATTAACATTTCTACAATTGAGATAAATTTTGCTTGGAAAAATATCCCAAAATGAAAATATTTTATCTCAATGCTGATGTTTAAAGATTTGGTCGCCAACTTCAAATTCTAGGCAGGTGGAGCTTAATTGGAACATTTTAAAAACAAAATAAAAAGCATAAGAATAAAAGGGTACCTTAGGATTAGCTGGGAACAACCATCAAGTTTTATGCTAAATTACCAAAAAATAATCAAATATTAAAATAAACACTTAAAATGTCAACACTTTTTTAATTTTTCGTAATATTTTTATGTGTAAATAATAATCTGTTGCCAATATAATAATACAATGGGAAAGATTTGTGTCCAGGAAATCCTAAAGTTGCAAATAAAAATACTATATAATTTTAGCATATAAAAATTCACTCAAGGTAATTTTAAATTGAAAGTGCACAAAATATAAACTACATTCATTTGATAATTTTAAGTTTATGTTAACAATTCGGTTGTCAACAAAGTTACCTGGTTGACAACTTAGGTTTGCAACCAAGTTGATTGTCTTTGGCAAGCCAAATCTTAAGAAAAAGTAGAATAATAACAGTCGATAGTAAAATCATCAATACATCCATTCTTTAATCAAATGGCAAAAACATATTTAAGGCTCATAGTTAGTCCATAGAACACTTGTACAAATTTATATTAGCTAAGAAGCTAAAAGAGAACACTAAATTCCAGTTACTAATTTTTTTAATGCAGTGTATAAATCTTGCTATTCCTAGAAAATATTCTGGGCCTTTTTAAGTAAGTGTTGGCACACAAGTGTGCCATCTGGCCTGTAGGAGTGACTCGCTGCCAGCACATATATAAGCCACCTGTCCCAAAACAGTTAAGGCATGTTGCTGCCAGAGTTGACCATGAACGGTTGTCTGGAAGAGAAGAATAGTATGAAGAGTAGGCTGCTAGAAGGTGAACTCGCCTTGCTAGCTGAGGCGAGGTCTAGGCTTTTTTTACTGGAATGTCCATCCAGCTTTATGAAAGAGGTGTGAAAACTAGTTCAGTGTTGTCTGCGAAGTTGGCAACCAGAGCAGTGAACTGGCTGGACCAGGGAGAGAAGTGAAGAGCTGGTGGCCTGTCCATCACAGGAAAAGGCGAAACTGGGTGAAGAGGAGCTTTGCTGCGAGGAGTAAGCGTCAGGGGGTTGACCTGTTTAAAAGTACTAACATCAAAAGATTTTCTGAAATATTTTTACTAGTGAATTAATAACTTAAAATAGGAGAATATAGAACTAGTATACAGAATAGCACTGTTTATACGTCTTTCAAGGGACCCACGTAAAAAGACGTATAATTGAAAACAACTTTGATTATTAGGTTTCTAATGCTCCTAATGTAGATTTACGTAAATACAATAAATTTGAGGTTTTTCTAAAGGAAAAATAACTGCATAACTGTTTTTATACTGAAAATAATATTTCAATTTTAAAATATTAAAACATTTAACATAAAAATAAAACAAATAATACCTGTTTATTCTAAATAATATTTATTTTACTTTTCATATCTTG
Source organism: Tetragnatha montana (assembly GCA_963680715.1). NCBI lineage: Eukaryota > Metazoa > Arthropoda > Arachnida > Araneae > Tetragnathidae > Tetragnatha > Tetragnatha montana. Next base: position 37,922,704 of record OY796675.1, read on the forward strand.
AGTACTATATTTCACATCCTTAACACTACCTTCCCAATACATTGCAAATCTTCAATTTAGTATTAGTGTTTTGAAAAATCATTCATTGTCATTTGACATAAAAAAGATTGCCTTTGACTGATAATAAAAATAATATTGATAATATAATTAACTAAAAATAATAGGTTTCTCTGATTTTAAGGCTACTTTCTGTCAAACATGAATTACAAAATTGTATAAGGCCACAACGTTGATTTTTTATTGGGCCCTTAGCTAAACACGTTGAAATTGCTAGGCCGGGGTGTTGATTTGCAAAAAAAAATAATGCATACTTTGACAGCGGAAGACCAGGCAGTGTTTTCTGGGCACCCTTCTTTATTGAAGCTACAGCAAAATTTATTAGTTTTATTTTAATGTAACTTACAAGTTGCAGTTCTCTCCGGGTGTAACCCAAAGGGCCCCAAAATGAGTCAAAACACTACTTTTAAGAGTAAAAATTCAAAACTTGTTTGAGGAAGGACCTCCAAACCCCCCTTGAAATTTTTAAATCCATTATATACTGATTTTCCTTGAAAATTCTCTTACTTACAAGGAGTGGTCCTCTGTTGGTTTATTCCAAAGGTTCTCAAAATAAGCTTAAACTATTTTGTGGGGGAAGTTACAAAATTTTTCTGGCGGAAGGACGGACCCCAGTCCCTTCAATTTTACTTGGGATTCACATTGTTGACAAAATTTTGAAATTAAGTGCACCAAAATAAATGTAAAATGCGTATAAGTGCATATGCAAAACGGAAATCAGCTATCACTTTTTCATTAATTATAGGGATTCAATGTTATTCTTAATATGATGACTGTTTTTCCATTTTAAAATAGTGTCACTAAAAATCTAATGTAACAAAAATCAAATATTAAAATAAAAACAATCAAAACATCTCAAATAGCAATATATTGCTAAATGTGAAAAGTAATTTGTAAAACGTCACCTATAAGGTACTATAACAGAAAATTACGGGATTTTTTACTAATATAATTTATAGCGGTGCCCTTTCACCCTTTGTCCACCGCCCTCTGAAGGTACCCAGCACGGCCCTGGCCACCATACATACAAATGATTGGGAATACAAATTATATAGTTACAACTAGAGTTGTAAAGCTTTGAGGTTACCTTAGAAATAATGTTGGGTCAAAACTCCTCCCGAAACAAAAGTCTAGTTACGGAGCTGGCAATGACCACTGCTGGTGGGACTCGTGAGGCTGCGACTCGTGAGGTGGGACAGTAGGACCCAGTGGTACACCTCCTATAATGGGCTTGCCTGCATCCAATGCTGCCTAGGTGTAATTTTGAAACCAGACTTCTTTTTTCTTGCGAGAGAGTCAATAAAGGAGTGCCATCATCTTGCACTCACATGCAGCCCACTTCACTATAGTAACTGGAAAGGAAAAAGGAAAAACCAATTTAATAGCACTATCAACTTTATACAAACAAAATTTTTCCGACAAATTAAAAAACAACTATATTACTTATACTTAAACTTACTTATACTTAAGACTATTTTCAATAGTCACTTCCATAAAACCTTCTCTTAAAAAAATTAAAATCTTTAAAAGTTAGGTTAAAACACTATTGATCTATGCACTAATTTGAAGAGTAAAGAGTAAAAAGTAATTTGAAGAGAGAAAAAAGCTATTTTAGTAGCTTCTGGAAGAATATTCTCCGAAAGATTATTGCCGAGAATTTTACAACTCTAGTTAAGTACAACATATAATTTTATAGCTGTGGGGTGTATAAACTATAAACAAACAGTACACGATTCACGAAATAACAACCATTTCTTTCAAGATACTGTATCTTACGACTAATCAGTTTAAAATTGTTACCTAAAAATAAATATGTCTACATGAATATTTTGAGAATTTACCTTAACTTGGATAAATATAAACAATTATACCCTGGTAAACCACCAATATCATGTCATTTGGTAATAAACAAAATTAAGTCATTCATATTAAATCACGAGCAATAAACAGCAAGAATAAACAAACATTACCTTATTATTATGAGTACTTATCCGTTAGCCGGGCGCAAATGTCGCCGCTTGCCAATTATGAACCAAATGCTTGCCAAGCGAAGCGAATGACAAAACAGTCAATGGAAAATGAAACAAATGCGCCAGAGGCAGATGTTCTTTCACAGGAGGCGACTGTTCGAACAGAGAATTCCTTAATTCATTCTACATTATTTGGAAATTTTTCGCTTGCACCTGGCTAACGGATATAAGTACCTTATTATGAAGATAACAAAGAAACTCAATATCCTAAAAAATTATGATGCAAAAATAAACGTGACACATCGTATACTGGCATGGGCCGGGAAGCTGAAACTGGACAGCAGTTATTGCTCTTCGGTAATTAAAAACTGAAGGAATTACCAAAAAAATCAAAATATTTTTACCTTCCTAAATTACAAAGTTAAATTGAATTCATTCAATCATTTTTCATGCAATTATGATCACTCACACTAACAAGCGGCTTGGGGATACTTGACAATGACGCTAATTTTAAATTTCCAATTCACAAAACGAAGACAATTCACAAGAAGTACAGACACACTCCCTTCATTATTTCCAGGCCTGACGAGAGAGGGGGGGCGAGGGGGTACGATACCCCCGGGCCCGGGTACCCAAGGCTTTTCATATTGAGTACTAAGACGAATATCATTTTGAATATTTTGGAAATTAATTTGTTCACATAAAGGTCCAAAAATGAGTAAATTCCCAGTTTTCTAGGGGCATATTTTCAAAAATTTCCTGGAGGAAGACCCCCAGACCCCCTTTATTACTTATTACTCATCGTATTATCAAGAAAACGATATTTTTAAGTTGAGTGAAATTCAGATCTTGCCTAGAAATATTCTAAAAATTACATTAAGAGTATATGAATGCATGGGTAATTTCACCCCCTACTTCGAAATGAGAATATGCCATTGGGGGCCCGCTTCTCAACCTTTTCCCCGGGGCCCGACTTGGCTCTCGGCGGCCCTGATTATTTCTAAAAGGCCTGTTAATATAAGAAGGTGCTGTGTAAAACTAATAATCTTTCGACGAAGTTATGAACGGGGGAAACATTACAGCTAAGCGCGGACCCTAAGCCTAACGTATCGATCGCGGATGTTGGATTGACCAAAATAATATGTCAACCTAATTTTGGACTAAAAAGATCAAATACCCGCTGGTTGACGTGCTGCCGATAAGGTAAAAAGGCTACTTGTAAGGTTAAAAATTTACTTACCTCATGTACGCGGCGATAAATGATCGCGGCGTTGGATATGTTGATAAACAATGTCGGTGGCTTGCCGTTGCCAGTGGTGTTACAAAAGTCAATAGGATGGGTTTTGGATAATTCACCATTGGCAAACTAGAATTTCACTGATTTTGGAGTTTCTTGAACTCAAAAAGAAAGACATAACACCCTTTAATTCTTGCAAAACCATTCTAAGATTATGTTTACACTATATTTGAAGTTTACTATATTGGCAGTGTTCAATGACATTAATTTTTAATACATCTTAACCTCGAAATAGGGTCATAATTGGGTAATAATACCCATTTGTTTTTACAGTGTAGGGAGAAAATATTTTGACATATGACATATCACTACCTCAGAGCAACAGTGAGACATCTTCCATGACATATCGGATATGTCATAGAAGATGCCCCACTGTTGCTCTGAGGTAGATATATGTATTTTTATTTTTTAATGGCAAATAAATTTTTGATCTATAAATTAAGTTCAAAACATTTTTTTTCAGTATCATTAATTAAATGAGATGCTATAAATAAAGATTTATGTTTAGTTCAAATATCTCTGAATGAGCTTCCCCAGTGTTATTTATTCAATTGATATCCCTAAAATTTTTTTTGTCTCAACTGCTGCATAAAATAATCTAGATCTAGCAATGACCATGATCATATAAACTAAATTATGTTGGTTATTAATTAGTAGTTCTACTCTAAAAGTTTTAATTTCTCTCAAATTTAATTTTTTTTCTTTTCAGAGTGTTTAAGGTTATGGAAGAGTACGAAGAAAAGTTGAGGAAGGCCAATGAGGAGGTTATTTTGTGCAAAGAACATATTGCTCATCTTGACTCTCAGCTCACCGGTGCTTTGTATGTCCTTGCAGCTATCATTATTCTAACTTATCTTCCCTCGCTTTTTCATAAAAAATAAGGTTATGATGCTTAAAAATTACTGATGTTTCAAGTTACCTGATTTCTGTAGAACCAGTTTTTCCTTCATGAGAAGCGAAAAGCAGAAAAAAAAACAACTTACCTGCGGTAGAGTAGCAGTAGTGTATATAACGTACTACGTAACACATATTTAAAACGGTAACTTTTTAATGGTGTTTTTTTTTTTCAGTATAAAAATTCAGTTCCTTGATAGAGGACTTAATACTGGCTTCCTTGATGAATCCCTTGATGAAGCAACCTTTATCGTAAGAATTTCATTAAAATACCTATATAAATGCATTGTTATATGGAGTAAAAGCGCCTGCTTTCTTAAACGTTTTTCAAAGACTACCAATACTCATATACATAGATTATTACAATACAAGTACAATATTAGCAAATTAATAGTAAGTTATTTTGTGAATCATTTTTTAGTTAGAAAATATTTTGACAGGTCTTATTATAATCAAATTTTTCGCTAGTCAAACAGCAGTAGTTTTTCTGTGTTTATATATCCCTTCAAACTTTGGCATTTTAACGGGATGGATAACGCAAAAGTAACCGCATCTTGATATAAAAGGAAAGAAGGGGAAAAAATCAGTTAAATCGTACACTCACAGTTTTAGAAATAGCTATAAGTAGTTAAACTCAGCTATAGTGCATTAATTTGTTATGCTATGTTACTTGACCATTTTTGACGTCTCGCAGGCCGATTTGCAAGGCCGAGTGGCAGCCACGGACTGCCTGAACAGCAGCATGAGGCAGCAGCTGAAGCAGTCGAGGGACCTGAACATGCAGCTGCAGCTCCTCATCTCTGACATGAGGAAGCAGAGTGTGGCCGAGCAGGAGGAGTGCATGCTCGATTTGGCAGAGAAGAAAGGGCCTCGGCTGGAAGACACCATAAAAGAGGTCATCCAATCCACCAACAGTAAGGTGAGAGAGAGAGAGAGAGAAAATTGGAATTAATTAGTATGTACAAATAACAGAGGAAACGTAGACATGTCTGCGGTATATGGTGTCCTATTAGATCCAGATGACCGTTGACTCTGAAGAAATCAAGTACCAGAAGGGGATCAGAATAGATATCCCTCCGAAAAAGCATCTCATGATGTGTAGAAATATTATATAATCCTGTTTCATTACTCTATTTTACATGAGTTAATCTTTCCGCTAACTTATAGTTAGATATGGCATAATCATTCCTTTTGGGTACAGACACTTGGGTATATCTAGAGTTTTTAAGGGTATAGGTTTTTGGGGTATCTTATATTTTTATGTTTCGAATAAATATTTTTTAGTATGTTTGTTTCAATATGGTATTTATTTTGAAATCACAAATTCTGTTTGTATTTTTTTCGATGACAAGAAATTATTTTTAACTAAAATATTCAATGTAAAGATATTATTTTCTTTCCCCTACAATGAAATACAACATTATTTGATATTTTTTCTTTGCTTGGTCCAGGCTCCAAATGAAGAGACTGCTGATAACATTATTGAGGAATGGAAAAAGAGTCTAAAACAAAGCATTAGCAAAAATGAAAATGATATAAATATGTTGTTGGATGAAATGGACGATCAAAATTCACAATTGAGTACATTGAAAACAGAAGAAATGATGTTACAGGAGAAGTTGGAAGATGTTAAATTTCAGGTATGGCAGTATAAGTTAGTGTTTTATAGTATTTAATAAATATGTAACAGGAAAAGTAATAAACCGAGAATTATTAATAATGCCCAAACTGAGGCGGGCAAACTGATAAATTCAATGACATTTATCAATGATTATTTATCACTTTGCCCTAAATACGCGCGGGCATTATTAATAATGCCCGGATTTATCACATAGCCCGTAGTTAATATACACATTTTTCGAGGTTAATTTCACATTTTTCTTATATTTAATCTAATACAAACCAGGATTTAGAGTCAAGTAGGATACCTAGAAAATTTATGTGTGTAAACGTATGTTAACATCAAATTCAAACTGTAAGGTGGCAAAAATTTTTATAGTCCTGTTTTATTGTATAGATGCTGCTACAAACATTAAGTAATCCGTATCTCAAAAACCATTAATGGCTTAAAATATTTTGTCAAATAAGTTTTAAACAGTTTGAAGCTAGATTTTTATCAATAAGATGTCGATTTCATTGACAGTAAAAGAACATTTAAAATGCACACCTTGTAGGCTAACCGGATCAAGGAAATGATAGAAATCTTCGAAGAAGAGGTAGATCGCTTGAACAAAGATAAAGAAAAAATCACAGTTATCCTGGATAATGCACGGGTTGATTGTCAGCAAGAGATTGAGAAAACATCCCAACACTTCTCACTTCTAGCTGGAACTTCTAACTTTCCACAGCAATGCCCCAGTCCTTCACTTCAATCACCGGAGCCAAGCTATATCGAGCAATACTACGATTCACCACAATTATACCCTGCTTACCCTCCCAATTACAGGAAACCAAGAGGAAAAAGTACATGGGAATCGAGACGGAGAATCATTACTAATCGATGGGACATCTGAAATAAATGACAGAAAAGGCAGATATAATTTACATGGTTTTCGTGTAGTCAGTAAGGATCAGAAAAAGCACCCCTATTGTCAAAAATTAAATAAAGTATTTCAGTACTAGACTCGGATGTGTGACTTTAAATTTTCAAAGAGCAGTTTTAAAGGTAAAATATTTTAGATAAATTAAGGGTTTTGTTCAAAATTGCTTTTTCTTTAGTATAAAGTTTAAAGGCTCTACAAAATTATGCACCGAAGTATACTTTTTGGGATTTTTCTAACAATTCATTTTTACTTTGAACATTAATATATATGGCCCACCTCAAGAGCAGTCCCATTATTTTAAAATTTTTAAATGGCAACTCTTTGGAGGCTGGTTTTTACCCTAAACTATTTTAGACTTTCTCTGATGTATTGGGCTGCTCGTCGATTAGTGGCAGACACGGACGTAGGATAAAAAAAAAGTTGTCATATAACACGCTTTAAAATAGGATGTTTTTATAACTTTTTAATAGTATATAGCCACTACTTTATTATTAAAGTTACAAATTTTATTGATTAGTTTCATTAAATTTTCGCTCCTCATTGGTTTGTCTAAATAAGACTTTCTTTGAGTTCTAAAAAAAATACTTTGCCTTTACCTGAAAAAAATTATCATTTCACTATTCTATGGAGAATATTTTCCATCTCTCGTACATCCCATCCCCCCTTTGGATTTGCGCCTCCCCAATATGGACTACCCTGCAAGATACCTTTGGTCACTAATCGAATCCATTCTACGTCGTAGTTCTTTAGGGGACATCCATAAATTACGTGAGGTCAAAAAAGGGGGGGAGGGGTTTGGAAAAATCTCACCAAATCTCACCAAGGGGGGAGGGGGGTGGTCGATTAAAATCTCACGTCAACTTTTTAAGTTAGAAATTACACGATTTTCTTTGGTTTTTAAGTTTGTGAAAGGAAAATAATTTTTAAAAGTTGTAGGTAAATCTCACGTAGGGGGGTCCAGATTTTGGAAAAAAACACCTCACGTAATTTATGGATGTCCCCTTATAGTTGGGAAAGGGCAAAATTCAAGCTAGGTTTGGTAAATATGTACAATAGGCCGGGTCGAAAAAGACGAAAGTCAGTGTAATTTCCAAGTATCTGAGTTATGTATACCAATTTATGCATTGGAAGTTAACAAAATATCATTAAATTGATTATTTTAGCAAATAAAAAGAACAAACAGGTTTTTACTAACATTTAAGAACTAATGGTCTTCTGACTTTCTATTAATTTTGCGTTAGCGCAACGAAAGGCTTGAAGCCAGCCTTTGCACTCAAAGGACAGCATTTCTTCTCGCGATTTATACGTGGTTCGTATACAATGATAGTATACAAGGAGCCGGTTTTAAAAGGAAACATTGAGAAATTTTGAATATTGGGTAGACAAATGAATGTCTGGTTAAAGTGTGGGAATAGTTTTCCCATAAATAACCACACAGACACTTGGGAAAATGTAGAGATACGAGTAGTACTTATAGTAGATGAATCGATAAGCCACCTCCGAAGCAAAGCAATCAAACGTCATAACATCACATTTATAAGTTAGTAGTATTATATAACAAGGGGGAAATATCTTCAAATATTTCATTAAGTTGAAGAAAGCCTGGGAATTTTCTTTTAACATATGAAATTTTTATAAGAAATATTACGCTGCTTGTTTAATACGGAAATCATCCTCATAATTCAACTTATTGTTAGATTTCTTTAAGGATAGTGATTTATACTGACATAAAAAATAAATAACAGTATCAGTTGGATTTAAATCACCCAAATAACATTAATATATCCTTTATTTTGATTTTTTTAGTGTTTGAATTGCACTCAAAAGCAAGCGATTGTATTATTACCCACTTTTGCTTTTTTAATTCTTAACTTTTACTTTTTTTTTGTACCCGGCCTTATATGAACTTTCAAATACATTACATTGGTTTATTGCTTTTTTAAAATAAAACTATCGTTTCCTTGGGTTTCTATAACATTTATCGTCTGTGTGACGGTTCCAAGAAAAATCCCATAACAATAATGCTTAATACTTTTTTCCGTATGATAATATTGAAGCATTCCGGACTCGAATCTATATCTCGGACTCGAACATCTATAAAACCAAAGGAACTTTTCGTTTCTTTACTTTATGTTAACGTCAAGAAGACAACCGCTTATGTTTATTTCATTTTTCTTCTTCTTGTATATAGGCAATGCAATCCCAAGTGTGGAGGTCGTATGCTATTCTTTGATCTGATCTTTTTGCCAATAAATCAATTTCTTTTAAGTTCTTAGTTTCTTCAAACCTACGCGACATTTTTGGTGGAAGCGCCGGGTAGTTAACTCATTCTGGAAGGAAAGACAGTTTTGGAAACATCCTGATCTGAAACGAAGCCGTAGGGTTTTAAATCTTTCGCCGGAATTCGGTCTCTACGTTCCACCTCCTCGACGACAACAACCGAAGATGGTAGAAACTGAAGTTAAGACTCCTCTTATTCCAGTCCCTCCATCGCCTACCCTGCAACCTGTCCTGTTGGCTCCACCAGTTATTAGAGAACCAAGAAAGCCAACTATTTTCAAAGGCGATCCTGGGGAAGATCCTACAAAGTGGTTAAAAGAATACCTCCGGGTGTCCAAGTTCAACCAGTGGGACGAAATTCTTTGTCTTGCTAATGTGTACTTCTTCCTTGATGGGACCGCGAAAGCATGGTTCGAAAACAATGAAGATCTTCTGAACTCGTGGAAGGCCTTTGAAGCCGAGCTGCAGAAAACTTTTGGTGACAGTAAGCTACATGTACGACGAGCAAAGGATCGCTTGAAATGCCGAGCTCAGAAATCTGGAGAGGCCAGTCAGTCGTACATTCAAGACGTTTTGTCATTGTGCAATCAAATAGATGTGGACATGTCAGAAGACGAGAGAGTATCTCACCTCATGAAAGGAATAGCGGAAGACGTTTACCAGGCATTGTTGACGAAAGAAGTACAGACAACAGGAGACTTCATAAAATGGTGTCATTACATTGAAGAAATGCAACAGAAAAGAGTCGGACATAAAAAATTCACTAGATTACCAAATGTGGTTCCAGTTGCATCAATGGACCTGGACGATGAATCGGACCTGCCATCGCTGATTCGAAAAATTGTCCGCGAGGAATTGCAGCGTCTTACAGCTCCTCAATTTGAAGAACCTCAAACAAGTCTACAAACAATTGGAGCTATTGTCCGGGAAGAAGTGGAGAGATCTTTAGCTCCTATATCTGATGGATATGTCGGACGAATCGCCCCACCGCCTAGACGCCAAGTCCAATTATCGCCCTATAAACCGAAGCCAACCCAAGAAGCATCTCCCCGGAAAACAGACTTGTGGCGTACCACTGACAATCGTCCCGTTTGTTTCTACTGTGGACGCCCTGGGCACGTTGTGCGCTATTGCAGAGACAGGAAGCTTGATGAGCATCGCAAGAACTATGGACGTAACTCTCCTTCCCGCTCCGATGAGGAATTTAGCCGACCTGCGGATATGGTCTCGTCCCCGGGTTTGTCGCGAAGACAATCGCCGTCCCGCCGCTTTAGATCGCCGTCCCCCTACAGAAGATCCAGTCGATCGCCGAGCCGCCGCATTGAGGAAAACTGAGCAGCGCGACCTCCATTGGAGGTGGGGCCGCTTGTTCTCAAAACCCTCCCACTGCCGCCATGCATGAAAACTTTATTGACGTTATCATTGATGATCAACCGGTGAGAGCTCTTGTGGACTCAGGAGCATCCTTTTCAGTTATTTCAGAGGAGTACCGTCGCAAGTTAAAGAAAACCATGTTTCAACTTCCACAAAACGTAATCTTAAAAGTAGCAGACGGTAGTTGCGTTACTCCAATAGGAAGCTGCGTCCTTCGACTAACGATCAAAAACATAACCAGGACTTTTCAGTTTACCATTTTACCTAAATGTAGCCATGAGGTTATACTAGGGTGGGATTTCTTAAAGGCGTATCAAGCCGTCATAGATTGTGGCCGAAAGACCTTTGTATTTGATGAACTGGTTTCCGAGGAACCACCACCTAGAAAATGGGGTGTATATGCCGTAGCAGATAGTTTGATACCAGCACATTCTATAAAAAAGATACAAATATCTGTTCCCGCTGTACTTGATGAAAACGCCGATGTGCTGGTAGAGGGTAATAAGTTCATGTTGATAAATCAAGAAATTGTATCCCCATCTTCTGTGATCAGCATTTTAAATAAAAATGGAGAACTGTGGATAGCTAATGGACGGAAAGAAGCCCAACGTGTGCTAAAAGGTATGTGTGTAGGTTATGCCGAGTGTATTAATTTGACCTTTCTAAATACTCTGTCTGAGGTGCCCTCTTATGAAGATATCTGTGAAGTAAATAAGAGGTTAATAAATTACGAACGGATGTTAGCACCTAATCTCAGCTGGGAACAAAAAACGAAGCTTTTAGATATTTTAAAGAAATTTTCAGTCGCTTTTAATGAAAACTTAGCAATTGGCCATCCCCGAATTCCTGTCAAGCACAAAATACACACTGGGGAGCATTCTCCTGTCAAGCAGAGACCATACAGAGTGTCGCAAACAGAACGTCGAATAATTCATGACGAAGTAGAAAAGATGTTAGAAAAAGGCGTAATCCAGCCGTCCGAAAGTCCATGGTCTTCTCCTGTCGTCCTTGTGAGGAAAAAAGATGGTAGTTGGCGCTTTTGTGTTGACTATCGTCGTCTGAATAAGGTTACCAAGAAAGACGTCTACCCCTTGCCTCGGATCGATGATACACTGGATTGCTTGAAGGGGGCAAAGTATTTCTCTTCCATGGATCTCTATTCGGGGTACTGGCAAATCGAAGTGGACGAGGCGGATCGGGAAAAGACGGCATTCATCACAAGTGAAGGTCTATATGAATTTAGAGTAATGCCGTTTGGACTTTGCAATGCTCCAGCAACGTTCGAGCGGACAATGGACAATGTACTGCGTCACCTCAAGTGGCAAATGTGCCTCTGTTATTTGGATGACATTGTGGTGTTCTCCCAAACCTTTACTGAGCATCTAAATAGACTAGAGTGCGTCCTTAAATGTATCCAAGAAGCGGGACTTGTGCTCAATCCCAAGAAATGCCTGTTCGCCGCCCGAGAAATCAAAATCCTTGGTCATCTAGTTTCTGGTGAAGGGGTTAAACCAGATCCAGATAAAGTACGGGCTGTTAAAGATTTCCCTACTCCGAAGAGCATTCATGACGTCAGAAGCTTCCTAGGGCTGTGTTCGTACTTCAGACGCTTTATCAAGGATTATTGCTACCGGGCACAACATCTTCAAAATTTATTAAAAGGAGATTCTAAGTTTAAGTGGACCCCTATTCAAGAGAATGCCTTTGAAGATCTGAAGTCAGCACTAATTTCCGAACCCATTTTAGCTTTATTTGACGAAACATCCCCCACTGAATTACATACTGATGCAAGTGGCTATGGTATTGGTGCTGTGTTGGTTCAAGTTCAAGATGCCAAAGAAAGAGTCATAGCCTATGCGTCTAGGACCTTGTCAAAAGCTGAAAAAAATTACTCAACAACGGAAAGGGAATGCCTTGCCGCAGTATGGGCCATAATGAAATTTCGCCCTTATCTTTTTGGGAAGTCATTCACAATCGTAACTGACCATCATTCGTTATGTTGGTTAGCTAGTTTAAAGGATCCTTCTGGAAGATTGGCAAGATGGGCGCTAAGGCTCCAAGAATACGATATTTCTATTGTATACAAAAGTGGGAGAAAGCATAAAGACGCAGACAGCCTTTCCAGAAATCCTATCAACGACAAGACTTTTACAGAAGACGTCAGTGCCATAACTCCCTGTATTGATTTTGCCCTAGAACAAAGTAAAGATCCTGAGTTGTCGGAGTACATTCAGTCTTATGAGCGTCCAGAAAAGCAGCCTCCCAAAGTAGACCTGGAAGTAATGGATGGAATCCTGTATAAAAAGAACTTTGACCCCCTTGGTAACAGTTGGCTACCGGTTATTCCAAGGCACTTGAGACTGGATGTTCTAAAACATTTCCATGACGAACCTACAGCTGGTCATCTGGGATTTATAAAGACGTATGACAGGTTGCGCAAGAGATTTTACTGGCCAGGACTATATCGAAGTGTACGTCGTTATGTGATGCACTGTAAAGAATGTCAAAGAAGAAAGACAGTTCCCCAGAAGCCTCCTGGTCGGTTGATGCCTATACCTCCAGCAGAAGCACCATTTCACCGAGTGGGCATGGATCTACTAGGACGATTTCCAAAATCCAACGCTGGAAACAAATGGATCATAGTGTGTACGGATTACCTAACCCGTTACGCTATAACAAGAGCTTTACCATCGGCTGAAGCCCCTGAAGTAGCTAAATTTATGGTAGAAGAAATTATATTGAAGCATGGTGCACCGAGAACGATCATTACTGACAGAGGACAGGTGTTCCAATCGAAGTTAATTTCGGAACTTAACAGACTCTGCAATGTGATTCATCGCATGACTACGGCATACCATCCTCAAACTAATGGTTTGACCGAACGTCTAAATAAAACTTTGGCAGATATGCTATCGATGTATGTAGACGTTGAACAAAAAACGTGGGATGAGATTCTACCATTTGTCACTTTTGCATACAACACGGCCAAGCAGGACACCACCGGATTCACTCCTTTCTACTTAACGTATGGCCGTGAAGCTGATACTACATTGGATACTTTGTTCCCGTATAGCATCGATGAAGTCCAATCCGATCGTCTTAGCCAGCTAGTAAATCAAGCAGAAGAATCTAGACAGCTGTCACGAATTCGGACTTTAGAGGCTCAACAAAAAGACCGTCAAGTATACGACGCCAAGCATCGGCCAGTTAAGTATCGGCCTGGAGATCTAGTATGGATCTTTATTCCAATTCGTAAGGTCGGTCTTTCAGAAAAGCTCTTGAAAAGGTACTTTGGCCCCTTCCAAGTATTAAGGCAATTATCTGACGTTACCTACGAAGTGCAAGATTTTGACCCCCTGTCTAAAAGAAGGAAACCCCGAGATACAGTCCATGTGTTGAGAATGAAGCCTTATTACGACCCCCTGGAACAAGAAATAGGAAGTCATGAAGAACGAGGGAAGGAAGAAGAATCACCGCCGCCGAAGACTCCTCGTCTAGAGCCTGGTGTGTTAGATCATCAAAAAGAGAAATATTCGGGTCCAACCACACGTTCCCGAGGAAAAGTTAACATTTAACAGAGAGACTCTGTTCTTTTGAGAGAGGAACAATGAAGCATTCCGGACTCGAATCTATATCTCGGACTCGAACATCTATAAAACCAAAGGAACTTTTCGTTTCTTTACTTTATGTTAACGTCAAGAAGACAACCGCTTATGTTTATTTCATTTTTCTTCTTCTTGTATATAGGCAATGCAATCCCAAGTGTGGAGGTCGTATGCTATTCTTTGATCTGATCTTTTTGCCAATAAATCAATTTCTTTTAAGTTCTTAGTTTCTTCAAACCTACGCGACAATATTATAACTTCAACCTAAAATTTTACAGGCATGTTTATGAAGATATATTCAGTTGTAATAAAATTAAAATTTCCAAAATTTTCAATAATTAAAGATTTTGATTACTTATTTGAATGGGAGTTAGTCAAGATATATACCATTTTAAACATAAAAGAAATATGAATAGAATGGCCCAAGTTGCAAGTTTCTGGGTATAGTTGTTCTTGTGTTATGGCTATTTTAAGAATGCAATAAAAACAACTTTACGTAAATTTTAAAGCTTTCAAAATTTTTTTCTTCTAAATAATCGGGCACAAAGAAATGAAACTAAGCACATACTGTAGACAATGAAGGTACACAACCATGAAAAAATTGAGGACAATATTTGAGCACGTTATCTAGGGATTTTCGGCCGATTTCCCCGAAAATGACCTAAACATCAAAACTTTGACCGCGTTGCGCGAGAGTCAAACGTTGACCGATTTCAAAAATTTTTGTTGCGTTATACGTGTATTAATGTGTTACAACTTTTCCGCACTCACTATAATCCCTCCCTTAATGGTACTTAGAAAAATGATGATCAGGGAATGAATTTTCAATGATCATACAGATTCAATGATCAATGTATGATCATTGAAAATTTCTTCCCCGATCATCATTTTTCTAAGTACCATTACACTAATGTAAGGGAACTCCATTCTTTGGCTAAAAGATGAATATTGCACGTTTTGAAACTCACCCCACGGTTTAGCAAGTGGTCCAATTTCTATCACATTGAGGATTTAAGTAGTACGGATACTCCTGTTCCTCATGCAATAATGTTTTTCATTTTATTATGTTTTGTTTCGTCACACAGGCCTTCTAAATACGGCCTTTTGAAACGCACTCGCACTACATTAGGTCTTAGCTCTTTAACGGCGTATCTGCGACCCCCCTTCCTATACCAATTCTTGTTCGTCTTGATGAGTACTATCACCCCTCAAAGTTTGTCGCATCATTTCAGATACACCCTGTATACGTAGATGGTTACATCTATGGTTTTTTTTTATCTTGGATTGTGTGATAAGAAAATCTATTTTTTAAAAATTTCAACACAATTTTTGGATAAGTTTATGAACCTTCTCACGGACCACCTGTTGGTAACCACTGATTTAGAGAGATGGAGATTGACAAAAATACAATTTTAATAACAGTAAAAAAAAACAAATATAGAAAGCATCAAAAACGTTAAAATCCTCACAGAATCTTTAGCATTCCAACTACCAAAGAAAAATATCCATGAAGGCATGCATCACCTACTAACGGAATACCTGGAAACTGAGTGCAGAGACGATACAGTCATAGCAACTGATGCATCGAAAACCTTAGAGGTATGTGCAGTAGGGTGTCCCAAAAAAACGCTACTTTTGAAATCTTTAACTCTCACCCCCCAAAAATGTTCTTTATGTGAATATATGACACTGTGAATTTTTTTAGAATTTTTGAAAAATATTTAGAGGTCCCCCAAGGTCATTGAATTTTCAAAAAATGGCAAAAAAAGGGTAAAATTTAACATTTTTTCTAATTTTTTTAAAATAACCATTTATGTTCAAATGGCATTATTTTCATTTATTAGAGCTATTTATATTGTTTTAAACCAATTCTATATTAATTATCTCGGTAGGAAATAATACGCATTATTATTAAAATCAAGAAACATGCGATATTTTTACTTTATGTATTACACTATGCGGCAAAAAAATGAGTCAAAATGCCACAGAATTTTTGAAAGCAGATTCTAATGTAAAATGACCCCCTGAATCCGAATCCGGCCCCCGTTTTTCTCTATCAACCTCAGATTTTCGGGGAACAGCCCCTCCCCCATTTTACGTTTTTCGACAACTTTATAACTTTGAACTCGATTTTCAGGGTCAAAAAGCATTGTTTTAGTATTCAAATTGCCCCCCAGGAGACAAGAAAGGTTCAAATTAATAAAATATGAAAATGAGTAACAAATGGCTAGGTTTAAGGGGTAATTAACCCCCTAAAAACGTAAAAAAATCGCTAAAATTAGTAGGATTTGTTATACCGTATTTATTTAACTTATTTTTGAAGCAATTCATTTTTAAAGGGTCCCAACCGTTCCCCAAAAACCCAAATTTAATAATGATATGCAGCAATGATTTTTAGGAAAAGCGGTTGGGGAGCTTTCGCCCCCGAAGCACCCGCGGAAGGGTTCAGAAGACCGCGTTGGCGCACGCGCGCTCAAGAAACATGGAATACCTCCATACAACCGGCCAGTTACTAACGAACCAAAGAATTTCTACTTAGGAAAGACTTATAATATACGAAAAATGTTATTTTTAAAGTTTTCAATCATGAATATAATTTCTTGTACACGCGTGCGCCAGTGCGATTCAGAGAGTCTTCCGGACCCTTCCGCGGGTGCTTCGGGGGTGATAACTCCTCAACCGCTTTTCCTAAAAATCATTGTTGCCTATCATTAATTAATTCGGGTTTTTGGGGAACGGTTAGGACCCTTTAAAAATGAATTGCTTCAAAAATAAGTTAAATAAATACGGTATAACGAATCCTACTATATTTAGCGATTTTTTTGCGTTTTTAGGGGGTTAATTACCCCTTAAACCTAGCCATTTGTTACTCATTTTCATATTTTATTAATTTGAACCTTTCTTGTCTCCTGGGGGGCAATTTGAAGACTAAAACAATGCTTTTTGACCCTGAAAATCGAGTTCAAAGTTATAAAGTTGTCGAAAAACGTAAAATGGGGGAGGGGCTGTTCCCCGAAAATCTGAGGCTGATGGAGAAAAACGGGGGCCGGATTCGGATTCAGGGGGTCATTTTACATAAGAATCTGCTTTCAAAGCTTCTGTGGCATTTTGACTCATTTTTTTGCCGCATAGTGTAATACATAAAGTAAAAATATCGCATGTTTCTTGATTTTAATAATAATGCGTATTATTTCCTACCCAGATAATTAATATAGAATTGGTTTAAAACAATATAAATAGCTCTATTAAATGAAAATCATGCCATTTGAACATTAATGGTTATTTTAAAAAAATTAGAAAAAATGTTAAATTTTACCCTTTTTTTGGCCATTTTTTGAAAATTCAATGACCTTGGGGGACCTCTAAATATTTTTCAAAAATTCTAAAAAAATTCACAGTGTCATATATTCACATAAAGAACATTTTTGGGGGGTGAGAGTTAAACATTTTAAAAGTCGCGTTTTTTTGGGACACCCTAATGTGCAGTCACAGAGTAGTAGAACAGAGAGTCCACGGCCATAGGCCATAATGGTAATCGAAAATCATGACATCTTGTTACAGGTTGGGAGAATTGTGGCGCTGGGATCGCACTAAACTCACTAGCGTCTGGATCCAGTCTGAATCGTTCGCCGGCTGCCTATGGGAGATCGAAAACACCTTTTTGCGCATGCGCTGAGTTCTAATTTGGCGAGAGTTTAAGCGGCCGGCATACGTTCCAGAATCTAGTGTGGCGCCCTCACATCAGTAACGCATTTGAAAATAGCCTCGTGGACCCTCTGTTAGGATATTTCTCTGTGTGTGCAGTGGCTATAATAAATAATAAAAAACTAACTAAACTTAGCGGAACCATCCTAAAAATAACTACAATTTTCACAGGAGAAGCTGCGGCATTATGCATAGCGATTAACCACTACGTAAAAGAAAAAGAAAACTACAGTGTCTTTTCAGACAGTTTATCGGTATTACAGGCTCTAAAAATTAATGAACTGGCAGATAAAGCAGCCAAAGAAGCCTTAACAAAAGATAGAATACTCAGATGGGTATCTCCAGAAGATATCAAACAAGAAAAAAAATGTAGAAAGAATGGGAAGAAAAGTACAAAGACAAATTACCTAACTTATTAATATTAAAGAAGGAAACAACTGCGGAGATAGCAAAAAATAGGAGAGAAGACGTACTGTTAGCGAGATTGAGGACCAATACCCATCCGACAAACAAAATACTGGAGAAATGCAACATAATTCAAGAGAAAAAATGCAGATGCGGGAATTTAGAAGAAAACTTAGAACATATTATTTTGGAGTGTAAACTGTATGAGGAAGAACAAGAAAGTTTAAGGGAAAAGATGGGCATAATCCAACTATCGTTCAAGTGGTTAGTCTCATTTGAAGAGGAAGGAGAAATAAAAGCAAAAGCTCTAATCGAATTTTTCAAAAGGATAAAAAGATTTTAAGGGAAACAGAGGAAAGGTAAAGAAGGGAGAAAAAGCAACTATTACTAAAGGAAAACGGGTATAAGCGAAAAGCACAAACCTGTAAAAAAAACAACCAACTATTTGTGCATTTATATTTAATTAGTTTTAACTTAAAATTTTGTTATGAAAATGTGGCAATAGTTTTCAAACACCGCTTTAAAATTTCATAATCATTCATTAAATCATACAAATAGTTCAAAATTAAAGCAGTTTCAATTTTTAATCAGATTGGTAATTAATTTTCAAAGTAAGTTATTTTTAATTAAACTTTATAACACTATTTTACGTTTCTTAATATGTTTTATGATTAAAATTATGGTAATTACATGAGAAACTTAGCAACATGATATTATGTTTAAGTGAAAAAAGTAACAGGATATTCAAAAATGTTATTATGTGATAGTTTATTAGCTTTAAGGTCCAATTGTAGTGCATATTTTGTAAATATCCATAAATTTTACTAAAAATTCTTAATAAGATTTATATGACAGCAATAGGTATAAAAACTAATTTTATGCGGAACCCCCTCCCCAAAAAAAAAAAAAAAACTTAATAGAATTTTTTATGATAAATAGATAAATAGCAATTCTGGTCTGGTGCATTTAACTTTGAAAAAATTTGAGTGCATTTTAAAACTCAACTATTTTTTTCTCTGCTTCATAAGTTGCTCATCTTTCAAACATTAAGTGTTCAATTGGAGTATTCAGCTGGTTAAACCCTATAAATTTCAACTTCTATCATTTTATCGATATTTTTCCTCTTATGGAAAATAGTAGGGCCATTTTAACTTTTTTAGTAGAAATAAAAATGCTTTTATTCGGTGTCTATCTGGTGCTATATTACAACCGGGTGCCACTCTTCTTGGCGACTTTTTTGGTATTACTCTTGGCAACATAATCCACTCTCCAGTATATCAGCCGGGTTGCTAGAAAATGAGTTTTCGCTCTAGTTGGCAACGCTAAAAAAACAAGTGGCACCCGGTTGTAGTATGAAACCTTTTAATATATTTTAGATCTAATAATCAAATGAGTCAGCAATATCTCATCACATGTCAACAAGTTTAGAAGCATCAACATTGAACAGCCAAAAGACAGTACCCGCATCGAACTCTAACTTAAATCCTACAGACGGGTCCTTAGAGCACTCGGCTAACACCAATTCTGGTTTATTTGTCCAAAGAAAGAGACCAGTATCTTTGGGTTCTGAAGCAGACGTATCATTTAAGAATATAGTACAAGAATACAAGGAAGGAATGGCGTCACCCGTTAGATACTATTATAAGAGAAGCACCGACTGTTTTCCTTCAACACCGAATCCGGAAGTAGTTATTCCAGATCCTGAATTTTTGGTAAGAGTTGTTCAAATACGTACTTAAACTTTAAAAGCTTAGTTAGAGGCCGTCCATAAAAGTCACACTTTTTTCAACATTTTGACCCCCAGTCTCTCCTATGTCACAGAGTGTCACACTTCCCCATGCCCCTCTCCCCTATTTGTCACGCTTTCTTATGAACAATATATTTAAAACAAGGTTGGCAAGAATCTGGGGATCAACATTTTTATTTAAATTAAAGCGTACCCCACCTAATAATACCAAAATGAATTCTTATTTCGTTGATATAATAATGTTGTTTAAAATTATAGATAAGCTACCTTTTCTTAAAAAAAAACTGTTTCTTTTGTATTAATTCGCAATATGTGATGTCACACTTCTATGGTAACCCCTCTCTCCCTTGTCCCAAACTGTCACAGATTGATGACCTCCTCCCTTCCCTCCAAACGTGACATCATTAATGGATGACCCCTTGTGTGTTTCATGAATGATAATAATAGAAGAAATAGTTATAGGTACTTCTTAACAAAACAGAAAACTTAATGAACCATATACCTTTAATTCAACAACAATATTTAAGTTTTAGATATTTCAAAAATTTTAAATAAGGATTTTCGAGAAAAATTTGCAGACATGTAAACCTACGGCTTGAAAGTTATAACAACCAATTATTTATTATAAATAAAACTGTTTTTAGACGCATTATATAAAGTTATACTTTTATTAATTTAAGGTTGAATGGTATAGGGAAAACCATTGGAAAGTAGAGGCACATGATAATGCTCGAAACCAGCTTTTGGAAATTTTGTCTAATTACTTGCCTGGATATGGACTTGATGATTCAGATCCCTTAGATGCTTATATTTCAGTACTCGGACATTATATAGACGAGCTTAACACAAAGCTAAATGAAGTATGTACAAATTCAGTTTTCAATCATATCTTTCCAACCTTACAAATCCTAATACAATTTCAACACTTACACAAAACTTTAAAATTACTCTTTGTTTTTTTTTTTTCAGTTCGATATCGACATTGGCCAAATTTCAGGAGGTGAAATTGCTGGAAGAATAGAATCTCACAAGAAACGGTAATTTAAATACATTTTCTCTACCAGTTACTTCCTAGTATAAAAATTCCCTTATTCAATGAAATAGTTGTATTGTGTTTGTTATATTAAGTCAAGAGAAATTGGAACAAACTTCTAATAGTGTGCGTTGATAAATTCAAAATATATTTCTTTAGCCCCGTATTCTCTTATCTCTTGTAAAATTTAAATAAGACACGAATATACTTGAGATGTATGCTATTGCATCCGAGAAAATAATCTTTAGAAGCACATGCAGTGTTCTACACACATACTGTGGGGGAATTGGAAAAACTACTTGCAGTGTATTTACATTATTTACAGATTTTTAAACATGTTTAGAAATTTTTTAGGGAGTTAAAATAACTCTTAGTAAGGAGATTCATAAAGTTTTCTTATAAAAAAACTTAAATCAGTAATATTAAAGTTCAAAGAAACTTTAAAATTGTAGTTTTTTAATTCTATTTTATTCTGACGTGCTGCTTCTAATCACATTAATTGTGGTGATGCCGAAAATTTCAAAAATGTTTTCTAGGAAAGATTAAATGTTTATGCAATAAGAATATTTCAAAATTTTTTGAAAACATCCACTACATTTATTTATCTAAAATAGCATTTGTTTAAGTTATTTCCTCACTTTAATTTAAAAATAAACACTTAAATTTTCTCAGTTTTATGTAATTCTAAATAATTCTTTAAAAGTGACATCAATGTAAAATATAATGTAAAGATCCATATTAAAATCTGCACGTTTATTTTAAATTATATGTATTTAAAGGGTTTTCTTCATCATTGCTCGGTATAAGAGAATGTTGGATAGTGCAAATGAATCTATATACCAACTGAGAGATCGTATTGCTCATCTTGATGCGGAGCTAACAGGAGTTTTGTAAGTTTGTTTTCAAATTTAATATTACTCCTCTATCAAATATGAAAATTTGTCTTCGTAAAAAAAAAATAAAAAAAAAAGAAGCAAAATACATTAAGGATATGAAAAATGCTGCCAAATAGAAGTTTTTGAGACCGAAAATAATTTTTCTTTTAAGCATCTATAATTTAACGTTTCTAATATCGGTTCGAAAATTTAGAAGTAAGACATACTTCTCTTTTTTATATTTCAATATTCAAATTTTATTTTAATAGTAGTTATATTGTATTTTCAGAGGTATGAATTCAAGTCTTCGCAGAGCTATGGCTAACGGAGATCCAGGGGCAGGACCAACGGTAAATAAATATGCAGAGTATCCCATGAGTTTTATCTCAAGCCCATTTGGGACGCCTACAGCTCAAGCCAAAAGCGGTGTGACATAGGAAAGTTTGTAACACTATTTCAATGAAACCGCTTAAGCCTCTCCATCTCAAAAATTATTTGAGATACGAGGGAATAAACTACAAAGCTGTAAAGTACCATTGGTTTAGTTCGAAAAAGCATCTTGTATAGATAATAGGATGATTAGAACTCGTAAGACGCTCGTTCTTTTTAATTTAATCACGATTTCCTAGGTTTTACATCACAAAAAGATTCCCTCTACTCCGAAAGTCAGGAATTTTCTCCTTTTTTAATTTAAAGAAAACGAACGACAAAGCGCGATAATATTGTTAGAGGAGCAAAAGTAAAGAAAGGTGTTTTAGAACTCCATGTAAAACTGACTAGGTGGTTAAACTAAGTTAGAAGGGACTTAGACAAACATATTTCGATTAGGAATGGGGGGGGGTAGAAATACACCGTTAAAATGGTTGGACCTAATGTAGTACGAAACTTGACATTAAAGTTGGTGATCTCATTGTCTTATTGAATAGCGTAAATAAGCCTTAACACCATTTTCATAGCTGTAGGAGTTCCAAAGGTAAGCACATCAGACAATACTTCTGCAATACAAAATATTTTTTTCTTGATTTAAAACAACAAAATAGTATAATATATCTATTTTATCAACGTTACCATTTTATTCTTCAATTTTGCATGAATTTCCTTGAGTACGGATTATGATTATTTTGTCTATTACTTTTAATTGTGTTTTTTTTTGTGTGAATTTTTAAGGCTGATAGGGAAGGAAGAGCAGCTGCAGCTGTGGCTCTTTCTTCAAACCTTCAACAGGAGCTCCAGAGGTCCAGACGAGAAAGCCAGCAACTCTATCAGTCTGTAAACCAGCTCACCAATCAGAATCTGAACACTCACGAAGAGTGCATGCAAGTCCTCGCGAGCCTTACACAGAAAGTTGAAACCAACGCTATGTTGGAGGAAGCCATAAGGAACCACATCACTCAACTGGGGGTAACAAGATTTTGTTTTTGTTTTACTGTCATTTTTACGGATGCCTTTCTTTACCCTATTATTGGTTTTATTTTTACCGGTAAATAGAGATCTTGACATAGATTTAATATCCATCGGTGATTTTCTAGCTGCAACCACCAGTGGCTTTAGAGAAGCTCCATAGTGTAGTAGAGTAGATATGAGTAGGATTGATTGTATCTCTTCTTCTCATCACTTTAAGTAGATATTAACTAATTGTTTGAAAAATCATCAATTTTTAAGTCTAAGCTCCCATTAATTTAAAAAAATTAACCTTACTGTAAAAATGTCTAACTTTTATAAACCTATCGCAAAATGGGAAGGGACATAAGCATTGCAAGAATGACTTAGGCGTTCGGTTTAGTGTCCCAGGTCCCCTGTGGTTAGTTATTGTTATTGTTACTAAAAAATACAAATGCAGGGCCATTCCACCGTTACGTGTGTGACATTTGCACGCTGTTTTTTAGTAAATATCACTAAAAATTTATATGAAATTATAAAAATGACTGTTAGTGTTTTTTACTATGATATAAGAGATAATGCAGGAAAATTTTAGAGGTGAAAGTTTTATGCTCCGACATTTCTATGATTTTAAATAAATTTTTAAAAGTCGCGTTACGTGTGTGACTCGGAAAACTCACGAATAAGCTACACCTCATGGTATTTTTCAATTTCGTGTGAATTTTGAAAAGCATAATGATCCTCAATTTTTTTATGTGTACCTACATGTGTTAGGTATTTATTCCATGCAATATTATTTTTTTTAAATTTATACATTGTCTGTAATAAATTAAATATTTTCGTTACGTGTGTGACCAAAGAGCGTTACGTGTGTGACCGTGCGAAATTCGTTCGCCAAAGTTATTCAAAAAGTAAACAAAAAACATTTATTGTATTTTAATTTTACAAAAGTAAGAACTTAAAGTGATTTTATAAATTTTCCAGTTGTGATTTCTTAAATTATTGGTCATTATTGTATGTACATTATTGATAAATTTGGAGTACATTTATCTTCAGCATCTGTGTGCCACAGATTAATTATATTATCCTTTGCTGAAATCACGTGCATTTTTTGAATGCCTGGAATATTTTTCACACCCTCCCAGGGGTTATCCGTCTTTATTTTGGATTCAATGTCAACGCTATTGACTAAAAGTACTTTTGTTGAAGGCATGAGTTCTTTTACCAGATTAAAGAAATCCGTTGACGATTGAACATTTGTTTCTCCAGATTTCGACATACTCTTTTGCCTCACTAGAGATTTAGCTCTTCCGTCCACAACTCCTTTCCCATGCGAGGTTGCAAAATACTTCCAGAACCATTCACCTCCATACTTAATGGAGAAAGAGTGTAAAACCATAGCCATGAACTTGTTTTTGAATTCACAGGATGGTCCATCACTGTAAATTACACAAGGACAGTCATTTTCTTCATTTTCCTTCTTTAAAATGAATTTCCCACAATAGCTCCAAGTAGGTGTATATTAGTTAAGTACCAGCACATATTATTTTTAAATGATTATTTAAAATCCTTCAAAGCTACACTTTAAATCCAATATGTATCGAATTTTTTTTCAAAAACGTTACGTGTGTGACCAGTTTTTGAAAGCCCGGACATTTTTTTTCTATTATATGCAGAAAGATGAAAGTCAAGGTATATGATCTATACATAAAGTTAGTTTATAATGCGAGATATTTTTCTTTAATTTCTATTATTTGACCTTGGAGAAAAACTTATCTACTTTTTGCGTTACGTGTGTGACCGAAAATTAGCATTTTTGTTTTGGGGGTTTAAAATCTAATTGAATGCTTTTGTTGAAAATACATGGCATATAATTATAGTAGGATATTGGTATTAATAACATTCGTCAGTTTTTCCAATAAAAAATTAAAAGTAAATAAGAAAAAATAGTTTTGAAATTGTATCTAATCAGTGTCTTTTTTTATCCAATTTAAGTGCTGTCAAAAATAGCCAAAATCTGATAAAAATAATTTTTTTTTCACAAAACTGTTGCTGAAATTGAAAGAAATGGACATTTTTCATTCAGAAAATAAGACTTTTTTCCATGTAATGTGGAAAAAAATTTTCAGTTTGTCAGGACCACTTTTCGTGGAATCGCCCTGCAACGCCTTTTTCAGTACGCGTGCTATGAAAAAAGCGACTGCCTTTTTCTACCGGCTGTTGCTGAAAGTAATGGAGTAATGTATTTTACAACTATCCAAAAACAAAGTTCTAAGAGTCAAAGCTATAAATAAAAGATAAAAACAATATATGTTTATAAAACTAAATAAAAAAATATCCACAGCCTTTTTCTACCAAGGAAGAGTGAAATTTCATTGCATATTCCTTGAGAGAGTAAAGGTTTAATATGTTTCTGTTCTTCACATCATTGTTTGAATCTGTTATTAAGGGAAACAGATGGTTCTTCAGAAAGGCTAAATTCTTTTTACAAAAGCTATGACAATTTTTCTACAAGTATTGATAAAAGATAACAAAATACATAAATCTTTATAAGTCAATTGATTGCATTTATTAAATTCCCACTCTTCAATTAATGAAGCAAATCAGTATTTGGTTTATTGCAATTTAGGCTTCCATGGATCAGGCCGGTAAAATTGTCGAAGATTGGTATAACAGCATCACTCGAGCCTTGAGTGAAAGAGACCTTGAAATAGCTGAGTTGCAACAAAGAGTCCAATATAAAAATAACGAGATAGCGAGACTCTCTGCTCTACACGAAAATCTCTTAAGACAGTCGGGAGAACTAGAAGATCGGGTGAGATGCTTTTACCTATTATAAAAATAACAAAGATCTTTATTTCATTTAAAGATCTCTATTAATCTATATGATTTCGGAATATAAATAAAAAAAGCCTATCCGTACAAAAATTTATACGTCTAACAAAACCACTTTTAAGGATTTTTTTTTATCATCCAGGTTCGAAGAGCAAAAGAAGCAATTATGATGCAGGAAGCTGAAGTTGCTAATATGGAGCAACTGGGAGTAAATAGAACCTTTACTAGACCTATGAATTTTACACATAATAGTGCAATTGAAGGATCTATCCCTTGCGGATTTGGACCCACGGAATCAACTGGTGAATTCAGTGCATATCTGTCTCCTGCCACGGCAGGAACATTCGCAATCCCTGCTGCTAACAGAACAGTCACAGTTCCTACTGTTAACAGAACAGTCATAGTCCCTACTGTTAACAGAACATTCACTCCCCCGCAGGCAAATCTGACTGGTTCTCCCTTAAACAGAACACAAACTGTAACGGCAGTTGTAGATGTTCCACCTCCTGCCTATGCTGTTCAATCACCTACCACAATATTTAACACCACCGGACGTGTTTCTCCTGTGATAAGCGAAGCTTCACCCCTTGCTGTCATCGGTGGAGGATTCATAGACGATTCTTCTGATGAGTCCTTTGTAGCCGGTCCTTCCGTAGGAAAGGTGAGAAACACTATAGATATAGGGAGGGGTCTGAGCATGAGAACTTCAGTATCTGGATCTCCTAGAGCATTGCAGCAGTGGACAACTGTGGATAATCTAGCACCAGGATCAGATTCAGATTCACCCCAGGGTATGAACACTACCACAGGATATTCCCCACGCAGTCGAGAATATTCTACAAGTAGTGCTGGTTCTCCCCCTGCTTTAATCACTCCTTATTTCATTGACAACTCTAGTGGCTCGTTTACCTCGTCAGGTTCCTGCGACGGTCGTTATGTTGACATTTCCAAGGTTATCATCCCGGATGAGATGGTGGACGATGTGTTTTACTTGCCAGGAGAGCCCTTGGAGTATCCGGCTCTTCTTAAGAACTACAGATCAGCCAACGTCCAATCCTTCCCTCGAAGACGAGTGTACAGAAAACCCTCGCCCGGTAAATCGATACGGAGATTGAGTGAGCGACAATGCCTAACTGACTGGTATGCACCTACCATTGATGATATGACCCAATACACTTCTATGGATAACTTATCTTCCATCTCACCGAGAGGCACTTATACCGGAGCCCCGAGAGGCACTTATGACGCAGCGCCTAGAGGCACTTATGACGCAGCACCTAGAAGCACTTATGACGCAGCACCTAGAGGCACTTATGACGCAGCACCTAGAGGCACTTATGACGCAGCACCTAGAGGCACTTATGAAGCAACACCTAGAGGCACTTATGACGCAGTACCTAGAGGCACTTATTCCGGATCACCTACTTACTCTTATCCCACCTATACCGCCTCACCCCCAGGCGTTTACACCTTTTCACCCACTCATCCATACTCCACCTCCCCTATTCAGGATTCAGGTGCAGATAGATTGGTCGGCTCACCCGTGGCTGTGAACACTACCGTGTGCATTTCCCCACGCAATCAAGAACCTTCCGCAAGTAGTGATGGTTCTCCCCCTGCTCTAATCCGTCCTTGGTTCATTGATAACTCTAGTGACTCGTTTAACTCATCAGGGTCCTGCGACGGTCGTTATATTGACATTTCCAAGGTTATCATCCCGGATGAGATGGTGGATGATGTGTTTTACAAGCCAGGAGAGCCCTTAGAGTATCCGGCTCTTCTTAAGAACTACAGATCAGACAACGTCCAATCCTTCCCTCGAAGACGAGTGTACAGAAAACCCTCGCCCGGTAAATCGATACGGAGGTTGAGTGAGCGGCAATGCCTAACTGACTGGTATGCACCTACCATTGATGATATGACCCAATACACCACTATGGATAACTTATCTTCCCTCTCACCTAAAAGCACTTATACCGGAGCCCCGAGAGGCACTTATGACGCAGCACCTAAAGGCACTTATACCGCATCCCCCAAAGGAACTTATACATCCTCGCCTACTTATACTAACTTCTCTTATCCCTCCTACACCATCTCACCCCCTGGCGCTTACACCTTTTCACCCGAACATCCTTACGCCCCCACCCAAGATTCCCCCCTCAAAAAATCAGTCCTTCTTAAAACTCCAAACGGAAAAGCTCCCTTTATCCTCGACATAGATGTCCTGCCTCAACCAATTGTTCAGACCGAGAGCGGTGAACATATTGTATGTGACGTATCATTAGACGTACAAGAGGCCGAGCCTGTGATTAAAAGTGACTTTAACAGAGGAAGGGTGTTTTCCTACTCTACCCCCCCAATTGTTTATTCCCCGCCAACATCATCCAACTTGTTAGGCACCCCGAAAAGCATATTCGAGAAAGACACTTATGCTATAAGGAACCTCGCTGCAAAGTTTGATGAGGAAGATTACGAATTGTTTACAGAGATGAACCAGGGGTCTCCCAACAGTGGTGGATCGCCAGATTTGGACAGAACATACTAGAACCGCAAGATTTCGCTTTTGCGAAAACGACTGGAGGATCGGCGTGGAAAACGGAAAACTGGCTCTTGTAGCAAACAGCTTTTAAGAATCATATCCTTCTTAGTAGTAATAAAAATTAAATGGTTTTAATCAGTATGTTTCAGGTTCGTTTCATTTCAGGTCACCCAAAATGTTTAAAAATCTCATTGCCACCACGTCACAGATTTTCCAGAAAATTTTATGCGAAATAAACATGATGAAAAAAAGGCACAAAAAATTTGCTCAGTTTCTCGATCAAAGCTAATAGAGCATTTTCAATCACATGACTCGGACCTAACAACGGCCTTAGCAACAGAAGAGGTTACAGTTTTTTGCCCTACAGAGGTTAACCAGTTACATAAAATGACTAGCCGTGGAATTCTTCTATTGGTGCATTTGCAATCACGTGATCCCATACCTAAAAACCGCCTTAGCAACAGATAAACAACGGCCTTAGCAACAGTTAAAAGCCCTACAGAAGGTACACAGTTAAAAGAAAATAACCGGTTGTGACGTCACCTGAAAACACTATTGCTTTTTTAAATTTCTAGGTTTTAATATTTTTTATAATTAAATTGAATAATAATTTCTTTTTTTATTTAAAAATTTGTGATATCAATAGTAAAAAAATTAAATAGATGAAGTATTTATTTTATAACAAATATTACACTTCAATTTATGTCTCTATTAAAGGGAATAACACAGTATTAACACTCACAGTTTTCCCTCAATATCTTTAAAATTTAATTTTCATCGCACTAGTGAGCTGCCGCCCCCTGCTCAATATTAAAACATCACCAACCCCCGTAAACTGCTTACGCAGGACCTTTTGGATTACTTCCTCACAAAACCCAGCTCACTGAACTTCTCACTTTAAAAAACAATAGACTCAACCCGTCTGACGTCACAAAGAACCAACACGTGACCTACTGACACTGAGCTTGCTATTGGTTACCACAGATACTACACTGGCAGATGCTACACTATAGTCTGTGTAAATAGAATCGGCGGTTGACCTTGAGTTTTTTCTCAATGTATTTCTTCTGCGTTGCTATGGTAAAGAATGACGTTTAACCGCCTATTTTATTTACACAGACTATAGTAGAGTTTGTAGTGAGATATGGTGGTGTGAGGTATGATTCGATAGTGAGAGTTTGTTTACCACCGTCACCTGACTTTTATAGTCTCGAACCAGATAGGCGCGGTTACAGTCCATTAGCAGAATAAGAAGAAACGTCAACCAACTTTTTGAAAATACCTCACAAGTCATCTCCCATGGCTGTAAAAACAAACAAGCGTCCACCGATTGCTAGGTTCTCTAATAATGTAAAGAGTGTTTATAAACAGCGTTGTTGTTGTTTCTAATCCCCTCACTGTCTAGCCCTAGCGGCAGCTAGACATTGTCCATGGGACCATGCACTCTTAAGAAATCCAGGGCTAGCAGAGGTTCCGTCGCAAAAGTCTCCTTGGGTATTCGAAGACAAGCGAGAATGTGCTCCGGGGACGCACTCTCCACTCCGCACTTAGTACAAACTGGGAAGACCTTGTTACCATGGCTAAATGAGCAGCTTCTCAGGTGGCCGCTGGCAAATCTCGACAGCGCCGTCTGATCGGCTCCTCTGATCGCAGGTAAGGCCAATGGAGCCCCCAGGACATCTCCGCCAATACCAATTATGGGGTGGAGGGACCCTCCAAGTTTTTAAGTCATTGCTTTTTCTGATGGAATGAATCTCGTCAAAAGTTAATGAGGCAACAGAGCTCATAGGCTCGGTCGAGCCCTGCTTTGCCAAGTCGTCAGCAACATCATTTCCGTAAACCCCCACATGCGAGGGTATCCATTGTAGGTGCACTTCGTGATCCAGGGTAATATGTCTAAGAAATTTCAGGATAGAGATGCTAGTGCGGTCACCCACATTGATCCAGTCTTTCAAGTGCTGTATTGAACTTCTACTGTCCGATAAAATCCAAACCGCTCCATAGTTAGCTACATTAAAAATGACCTCAAGACCGGCCTCTATAGCTAACAGTTCGCTTCTAAACACCGAACAATTGTCTGGGTTTCTTATTTTGATTTCTTTGACTTCGCTAGGAGTCTTAATATACACCACTCCCGGTTTGATTTTCTTCGTTTTTGCTCCCATCTGTGTAGATCTGGATGTCTTCTACAGGGATTTCGTTGATTATCTCAAGTGCCAACTGCTTCATTAGAGCCGGACTGTGTACTCGTTTTATTTGTGGCCTGTTGAAGTTCGGTGGGGAAAAATACTCCCTTTAATGCTTCCGATGGATCAATACAATTTTTTAAAGTGACATTCAACCTCCCGACTGAATAAATTCAACTCCGTAGCCAGGCTCAATGGACTATTTTTCTTTAATCGTTGGTTGCTTTTCCACCTTCTTAGAAAATCCGAGGTACGATTATGAGACCCATAGCTAATTAGTTTGCTAAAATATTTCTCCAAGCCAGCTCCACATCTTAACCTCAGAGGCTGTAAGTCTGCCTCATACAAAACGATTTCATTAGGGCAACTATTTCTCAACCCAGTAATTATCCGAGCCGCGCTCAACTGCACTCTTTCTAGTTTCTGTAAGTTGGTATTTGAAGCTCAAAAATATACAGGTAATCCATATTCTAAAATAGGTCTAATAAGGGCAATGTATGTATTTCTGATAGTTTCAGCATTGGTGCCCCAATCTCTTCCTGAGATGTATTTGAGTACATTAGTCTTCTGCTTTTACAAATTAAGCTACATGCAGCGTGGTTAACTAGTCTAGAGTCTAGACGCATGAACTAGTGAGTAGTGAGTCAGGGTTTGTACAAATATTTTTGTATTTAACCAAGGCTAAACTGGATCTGTTAACTGTGTTATATCAGGCTGTGTTTTTTCAGGTGACGTCACAACCGGTTATTTTCTTTTAACTGTGTATCTTCTGTAGGACTTTTAACTGTTGATAAGGACCTAACAACGGCCTTAGCAACGTTGTTTTTGTCTTCCAGTGACATCATGTGCGAATGCTTCTATTGGTTGCTTCTATTCCCGCCCCTAAAAGCAGCCTTAGCAACGTTGATTTTGTCCTCCAAGTGACGTCATGTGCGAATGCTCTATAATAGTAGGGGAGCCCATGATGCTAAATGTGGATTTACTCGAGCGCGTCAGATAATCATAGGGGAGATACCTTGCATGCTTTTGAGTAACTCTACCAAATATAAGCTCTCTATATTGGTGGATTTGCTTAGAACAGCCAGTCAAAATTTGAAAGAAAACTAGTTACATGGACATACTCAAGCGCGTCAGATTGGCTACCAAGACAGTTTACAACTAGTTGAGCCTAGTTTCCTGGCTACTAGTCTATAAACATTTTGTTTCGTACATTTTTCTCAAAAAGAGCAATAGCGTCTTACCGGTCTTGGCTTTACTTTGCAACTTTGTAACCCTCCCGCTCCCTTACCCACCGCTCAAATCGGCAGATTTTAGAAAATGTACACTTTTTAGCTGGTAATAACTAACCTACCTTATCATTATCTGACACGCTCGAGTATGTCCATTTAACTAATTTTTTTTTACAAATCTGACGGGCTGTTCTAGACAAACCCCCCTACATAGAGAGCTTATATTTGGTGGAGTTACTCAAAAGCATGCAAGGTATCTCCCCTATGATTATCTGACGCGCTCGAGTTACTACCCAAAAACACTCTGTGGGCTCCCCTACTATAACACAGTTAACAGATAGTTTAGCCTTGATTTAACAATTCAAATAACTTTTTTCTTTTGGCAGCATTCAAAAATTAAAAAAAAAAACTGAGCTCAAAATTATCCTAAAATATTTAAACAAATAACAAAATTCAAATTAAACGCCTCTAAATTTGTTTTCAGCAGTAATCATCAATAGTTAGAAGTAAGTGAACATTATTTTTGCATTCAGATACTTTATTTAAATAAAAAAGTAACTTAATTAAATATGGTAAACTATTTAGTTTTTAAAAAATTAAGTAATTTAATGTATCTTTCAAGATGTTTTGAAATTTCTGTAACTGCTGTTTTTTGTTGAAAAACTGTTATTGTTCTTGAATTTTTTATACGAAGTTTCATTCCCACTGTATATTGAAACTAAATTCTAATAATTTTCGGTTATCTCTGAATAGAACGGAAGCTTTTGACAAACGTTTAGTCTAATTATTCTGGCATACATCAAAGGGGTGCACCTTCCGTTATCCAGACATTGTAAAAGATTTCAGCCACTCTAACATTCTTGGCGACCCATCGCTCTTCTCGCCACGGAGGACCTGTTTCAAATCTTGTACCGAATTATTATTACAGTATCTCATATGTATCGTTGTTTGAACTATACGTAAGAGATACTACACTGAATAGGTTTATAGATATTAAACTTTCCTAATAAAAACTTTCTTTTCTTTCCAACAGGTTAGATCCCTTCAATTGAAATCAGCATGTCCCTATCACCCTATTCAAAAATCAGGCTTTCACGCATGGGTCTGTACAATGAACCCGAGCGTTTCTCCCAGGCCACCAGAAAGACGATCCTTCGTAAACTCATGGCGAAGCGAGTGACGTACGACGACTTTGGAAGAGTAGTAGAGCCTGTGACTCCTGGCTTCGAAGATGACAATGTGAAGTTTTTTCCACTCAATATCAGCTTTTCGGATGGAGGAAAATCCATCCAAAGCAGTCCCGGCCAGTTCTCCAATATGAACTTGAACGAAACCGACTGGGACAGTCGGTCCTTTTCTCCCATTCCTTTTTGCCTTCCTGATGATCAACCGTCTGTACGCTCATCTCCTCTTCAGGAGTTTAACTTTCGGTCACCCGTCATTCACCACTCTACGCCCGTGAAAGCTGATATCCCTCCTTACATGGAAAGCAAGTCCGTTCAGCTCTCGCCAATGTTCATAGCACAGGTACGTAAAACATCTATGGGTAAAGTAAATTAGATTCGAAGACAATTTTAGAATGATACAGGTTTCAGTCTAAGAGAGCCATTTGGATCAGTATAAAAGGTTATAAAATCTTATTGCTAATTTTGCGACGAGGGATATTAGGGTTTACCTGTTAAAAGCTATGACTATGTGTTAAAAAAGGTATCAATAGTGACATTATATGGAATGGGTTTCGTACGTTTTGTCAAAATGCAAAATTCTCAAATTTCTTTAGATTACTAAGGTTTAGAGAAGATTGATGCAGTATAAGATTCAAACCCAAAGGTTTGATTTGGATGTTAAATTTTTGATTTGGCAACTTACCATACCTCCTGTTGGTATCTTCCAGAAGAGATTTCCCACTTATATTCTTTGGATTCTTACAATCTTTCCTTAGCACCGATTATACTTTTAACTAATAGGTATATTCTTCCGTTTGGCTCCGCAATCTGATACCTACTAGTTTTAGTTTAATGATGGGGTACGGATTAGCCGGGGCGCAAGTCTTGCCAATAGGACTTAATTGGCAACATTTTACAAATTACATAGCTAATTTGATATTTTAATGTTTTTTCATTTTGATATTCGATTATTTTTAGTCATACTTGCGCCCTACTTATCCTTAAGTACTGAAGATGGTAGTTAATTTTATAAATTGAAAGATATACCATTTGTTTATGAATTCATGGTCATTTTGGGTAGCTATGGGTATCATAATGCACCACGTTTTGGAAAAAAATTCACAAAATAATAATAATAATAGTAACAACTACAACAACGACGACAACGATAATAGTAATGATAATAATAACGATAATGATGATGATAATATGATAATAATAATGATAATGATAATAATAATAATAGTAATAACAATTATTATTATATTTACAATACGGCTCATTATTTTTTTCAATTACATTTTTATTATGACAGAATGACTACTGTAAAGAAAATCATTGGAAAATACTCGCCTTTGAATTCGTCAATGTAGAACTCTTTTCAATACTACATTCCTACGGAGTTGATTTGGACCCTAGAATAAGTTACTCTCCAACTGTTATGATAGAGATGCTCTGGGAACTGCTTTCTAAAATGGTGCAAGAAAAACTTCGGGTATGTTTAAAGTTTAAGTTAAATTTAAATATCTTATAAGGAATGGATTGTTGTCCATAAAAATATCTATTTTTACTGACTTTACTTTAAAAAGATATGAAGCAATGTTGAGTTTAATCCTTATACGAGCCTACTAAGGAAGAAATTTATACTATATTATTTTTAGTTAAATAGTACATATTTTGTTTGAATTTACGGAACTTGGGAAAACTTAATCACTGGGAAAGGACTTCACCTCGTATATTAATTAGCTGTATAACTAAAGTGTAAAGTACTATACATATTTTAAAGAACCACAGGTATAAAATTAGACAATTTATTTTAACTCAAATTAAATGTAAGTGTTTTTAATAAGTCTATACAGAACTTTTTAATTACCTCTACTTATGTTCTATAATGAAAAATTATACCATAAATAAATTAATTTCCTTCATTAATTTAGAGAAATTTAGTGACAGTAAGAAATGTTATATACCCTCAATACTCATATAATGGAATTTTAATTGTAATTTTAGATTGAGAATGAAGCCCTAAACAATACTTCCATAAGGGATTTTGGAGGAAGAATAGAAAATCTCAATCGAAGGTAATAAAAACAGGATTTCCAGAATACTAACAGTATTGTGTCAAAAATCAAACTTTTCTTCAAATCTTCAAATCTTTCGTTTATTAAAATCAGTGTTTGTGCTACTCATTTTTCAATATCAGTTTTAGACCGTAACTTTTGAACGTTTTGCAACATCTAGTTTGATTGATAACATTTCATTTTTATTTTGAAACAGTGTTTTATCCCAACTTTATGAAACAGAGAAACAACTGATGAGACAAAGAAAAATTAATGCTAGGGACCGTAATAAAGTTATAAAATATAAAACACGGTTAACAACTGCAATGTAAGTATTTTTATCCAATCTTTTCACACAGCTTGGTATAAATAGCACAAATTATCATAAAAATTTAATCATAAATTATCTCCTTGAATATTGCATTTTCATGACAGTTAAGTAAAAACGAAAGTTTTATTTCCGGGCCTAATTCTCTTGAAGGGAAATTATTTTTATTAATTTTGGTGCTTTAATATTGTGCGCTTGATTGTTTTATCTATTCTTAAGTATTTTACTTTTTAACTAGTTCTGCAATTATAGAATTATGTGTTGGGAAAGTAGGGATATGAAGAGAAAAGTAATTTAATTATTTTAAAATTTACAGGGCAAATTTCGCTTTTCCTGTTCAAAGAGATTTGGAAAAGAAAGCTTTGGTAATATAATTTTTTTAAAAGTTTATTATGAACTAGCTGATATGCCCGCCGTTGCTCGGGGGATAAAAGGCTTACCAAACTATGTGTTAAAATAAATAAGTATTTTCTACACTGTATTCCTTTCCGAGGCGTCATTTAGGTGCAACTGCCAAAAACCCTTTATAAATACAACCTGTTTAGATTTAATGTGTGAAATCCCCATCCCCGTTTTTAAAGAGTAAGTTTTCAAAATAGAAAAAGTCAGGGGACCCTTCTGAACCCCCCTTATTTTTTCTTTTTAATGCCCTTAGCTCCCTCCATCCATTTCTGCAATTCGTTTAAATGCATAATTGATACAAATCTCTCCACCTTCGCTTCACAATAAAGGTTATTATTGAACACCAATTTCTATAGATAAAACTTATTTCCGTCTCATCAAGCTAAATTTTAAATAAAAAATAATTCAATACACATACTTTTTAAGATGTTAAACAAAACCTTAAAAAACTGTTTAGCTTTAAACTTTTACTTTACACTGTTTATAACCATTTTTTAATAGTGAGAATTTTTTTCAAATCAGGGGGGGACCCCCTGAACCCCCCTTTATTGATTTATCACCAACTCATTCATTGAAAGAAATTTCAAACATGAAATAAAAGTAAACATCATTTGAATCGACACCAACTATTGATAAAATGCCTCTGATAAAATGTTGTTTAATTTGAACTTTGCTGGAAATACTTAAATTTGATTAAATAGAAAAAAGAATAAAATTTTTCAGTGGAACGGTTTTTGGTTATTATAAAAAAATATTTAATCATCAAAAATTGTTTCTTTATCAGATTTTTTAAAAATTCACCTTTTATAAAACATTTTTAAATAAATATTTCCAACAATAGAGGTTTTGCAAACCTCTATCCTCCTGGAAGGAGCAATAACCTTTATCAATTTAAAATTGAAGGCTAAGCATAAGAATTTAGAAAAGAGCCGAAAAATGCTGCTTGGAATGCATTGATTTTAAAAATTATTTTTCGCAAACCTTCCTGGTTGTGTGAAGAACAATATGTTTAAATTTCATAACAATCACATTAATCATGTGGATGCTAGAATGCATGAACTAAAAACGGGAGTAAATATTCAAACCTCCGTGCACCCCCTCCTGAATGGAATATCGAAAAATCCAGAAATTACTTTCTTTGAAATACTCTCAAGAAGGTTTTACCAACAGTTCACTTCGTAATATCGATTTCTCGGTACTGTTTTCTTCAAAAATGTAAAATTTGGTTTATGCTCAGCAAAAACGGGTTTTTGCAATATTCAGACCCCTTAAAATTCGAATATCCAAAATCTGAAAAATGCCTTTCTAGATATTGTTGCTAGGTACCTTCCTGCGAAATAACGAAGATCTGGGGTAATTTTGGACGCCGCTGGGCTCAAAAACGTCGAAAACGCTCCAAACCCCCCTGTGGGTCAGAAAAAAGATATTTTGAAAAATCCCATCTTAGTGCGCGTATACGCCGTAAGGTCTTCCACCCTACCAAGTTTCGAGTCTTTAGCCCCGGTAGATTTTGCTGTGCGTTGGTAAGTGAGTGAGTGAGTGAGTGAGTGGTAAAGCTCTTTTATTATTATAGACTAGCTGATATGCCCGCCGTTGCTCGGGGGATAAAAGGCTTATCAAACTGTGTGTTAAAATAAATAAGAATTATCGTTTAGATGCAATAGAGTCAACATTCTTCCCGCTAGGATTCTTTTTTTATGCCATACCACTTCGTTAAGATGTAAAAAAACCCTTTAAAAATACCACCTGTTTAGATTTAATGTATTAAATCCCCATCCCCGTTTTAAAAGAGTAATTTTTCAAAATAGAAAAAAAGTCAGGGGACCTTCTGAACCCCATTATTTTTTTCTCTTTTGTCCTTTTCTCCCTCCATCCATTTCTGCAATTGGCAATTGCAATTTCTGCCCAGAATGAGGCAAATTTCTCCGCCTTCGCTTTTTCCCCCTCTTTCCGCTAAATTTTTATAAAATACAAAACAATTAAATATACTACATACTTTTATACTTTTTTAAGATGTTAAACAAAATCTTAAAAAACCGGTTTAGAATTAGTGTTTATAACCATTTTTTAATAATGATAATTTCTTTTTAAAATCAGGGGGAGACCCCCTGAACCCCCCTTTGCTGATTTATCACCAACTCATTCATTGAAAGAAATTTCAAACATGAAAGAAAAGTAAACATCATTTGAATCGACACTGAAAATGCCTGTGATAAAATATTGTTTTTATTTGAACTTTGCTGGAAATACTTAAATTTGATTAAATAGAAAAAAGAATAAAAATTTTTCAGTGGAACGGTTTTTGGTTATCATAAAAAAATTATTTAATCATTAAAAATTGTTTCTTTATCATATTTTTTTTAAAAATTCACCTGTTATAAAACATTTTAAAATAAATATTTCCAACAATAGTGGTTTTGCGTGTCCTGGAAAGAGCAATAACCGCAATAAATTTAACATTGAAGGCTAAGCATAAGAATTTAGAAAAGGGACAAAAAAGGCTCCTTGGAATGCTTTGATTCAGAAAATTCTTTTTCGCAAACCTTCCTGGTTGTGTGTGGAACAACATGCTAAAATTTCATAACAATCACATTAATAATGTGGGTGCTAGGATCCAAAAACTAAAAACGGGAGTGAATATTCAAACCCCCCGTGCACCCCCTCCAGAATGGAATATCGAAAAATCCAGAAATTACTTTCTTTGAAATTCTCTCAAGAAGGTATTACCAACAGTTCAATTCGTAATATCGATTTCTTGGGATTGTTTTCTTCGAAAATATAAAACTTGGTTTATGCTCAGCAAAAACGGATTTTGGAATATTCAGACCTCTTAAAATTCGAATACCCAAAATCTGAAAAATGCCTTTCTAAAAATTGTCGCTAGGTACCTTCCTGCGAAATAACAAAGATCTGGGGTCATTTGGGACGCCGCTGGGCTCAAAAACGTCGAAAACGCTCCAAACCCCCCTGTGGGTCAGAAAAAAGATATTTCGAAAAATCCCTTCTTAGTGCGCGTATACACCGTAAGGTCTTTGACCATACCAAGTTTCGAGTCCTTAGCCCCGGTAGATTTTGCTGTGCGTTGGTAAGTGAGTGAGTGGTAAAGCTCTTTTATTATTATAGATTACTTGATAAGGAAACTATGGAATGATGCAACTAAAATTTGGAAAAATAGGAATAAGCTACTGAATTTTGAAAAAATCCATACCTTAAAAAGGGGGGTGTCCTCCACAAAATTACAAACTTCTCTACTTTTATCATGGAACTTTTGTTTCTAGATATACATGGAGAAGAATGTAAATTCAAACATCAAAGTATCGAACAACCACCTAATAACCCCGAAAATTTTGTAAATTTGTAAAGACTTGTGTCTCAAGACTTGAAAAAGAGCAAAATTTAATCATAAATTATCTCCTTGACTATTACATTTTCACGACACGTTTTGCTGTTCTTTCATTATAAAATTACATACCATATTTGGGTTGAACCTTTTGTTCTCCATCCTTTATCTTTCAATTACACATTTTAATTTAGGAAATCTGTAAGCTGTACAACAATAGACTCGGTAACTTTATTACAAGTGAACAGTACTTTACCTGGCTCTAAGAGACGTTGTTTCAATTATTTCCGTCTGAAACGAACTTTGCACATCACCCTGTGTATTGTTGGTTTCAATAACCATAATGATTTTTGGAATATGATATTGATACTGGTATGATCATACTTTTTCATACAATGATCATACTTTTAAAAAAATAGTTTTAATAATTCAACTTATAAAAGTATTTAGCAAACTTAAGATTGGTTAAGAGTTTAAGCTATTTAATTCTCGTTGCAGGCTCAGTTACAAGCTTCTCAACAAGTGGTAGGACTGTTAAACACTGAGCTGCATTTCAAAAAAGAAAGGAATGCTCAACTGGAAGAGAAAGTGTTCGCCTTGTATAACCAACTAGCTGAAGTTCAGGCGGGATGTGCACAGGAACTAGCAGAGGCAGCCCAAATGTCTATACTTGGAGAAGAAGCGATAGAATCTGCGATTACTTCATACATGGAGAAAGCTACACAATTTAGTCCACAAGTAAGTTGATACCAATTCTCATTGTCTAGTATCAGCTACACACAACCCATAACACATGGACGGGGGTAGCTTCATTTACTTCAAGAATATTTCCCTGAACCTTTTCTAACTATTAGTTTTAGATTATTTTAATAAATTATTAAAGATTATTAAAATGATTAATAAAATTTAGATTATTTAAAACAAAGTATCCATACTTAAAAACACTGAAAATTTGTTGGATGGGATTGATGGGTATCTGGGAATGGGGTATCCTCCAATAGTTTCTATAGTATTTTGTTTAATATCCAGTTTTTAATGTAAGTATTAATACACACGTATAGTTTTAATTGTAAGGGATTTCGGTAGATTTTTTTAGAGAAAGGGCAATGACTATTTTTTAATAAAAGAGGTATAAAAAAAGTCTCTTGTAAAAGTTTTTTTTATCGATATTTTCTCCAAAATTCAATCTACTGTAAGTATTTGAAGTCTCTTGAGTGTACATGAAAACTAAAAAAAGCGATGAAAACACTATTTTTTTTATCTATATTTAATATTTGGTACTTATAGTGTATACCTCTTTTAAATTTGTTACTGTTATCTTAATGCCCCTCTCTCCGACCTAAAGATTAATATTTAATTTTTTTTTCAAAATTACCCCCTGTTTAGTGCAATATAGAAAATAACAGAAATTTCAGGACAAGAAAGATAAGTACACAAAATTCCAAGTTTTCTACGAATCAACAAATTAAGAGATTTCCGTGTTTATGATATGAGATTATGATATGTGGAATATTAATACAAAATATTAATATTCCTCAAAATATTAATACAATACAGATTTCAAAGATTACCACTTCTAGAGCCTAAAAAGGCTATTGAGTTTTTAAATAAAAAATTACTGTTCAGCCTTCTTTTTTAAGTGGGAAGGAAAGTGAAGAATATAAAATTACAAAACTCGTAGAAACAAATATATTTCTTCATTTCAGGAATTATCGCACAGTGAGTGGCGAGAGATAGCTTACGAAGCTGTAAAACATCTGCAATATAACCTTGAACTGAACGAACGGACTATTAAAAATCTGGGAAACGAGATAGCCATGCAAAATAAAACATTGAACGATATGGAGGCTGAAAGACTTAAACTGAAGGAAAAGATCTATGAGCTGGACATCACAGTAGGTTTATTGCATATTTTTCTACTGCCCAGACATCAATAATAATTTAACTAACAAGGAGAGGATCCCAACGTGTCATCACCGATTTGGTTCCTTTTTGGTGTGGAAGTAGTGCTTTCAGAAATTTTGGAGAAAATCGCAATTAAAAATCTTAACATGTACTTATATATCTGATAAGATTCTAGTCTTGCAAGCGGATCGTGGTGTAGCGGTAAGAGCTGTGATTCCCAACCCAAAGGTCCTGGGATCGAGTCTCGCTGCATACCCATAATTTTTATTTTTGTTTTCCACGCAATTAAGAGCACAGATATGAAATAAAGTAGGGTCACTTGGGGTAAGTGGGTCCCTGGGGTAAGTGGGTCACCCCCCTCAAACTAAACTATGTAAAGGACATTTCACACTTATTCACATTGATCATGTTACATTTTGTCACACTGATGGGTTTTGCATATATTAGAGTTTTGTGTCATTTCTTTTTAAGATTATAGAACTATTGTAAAAAAATTTCCATAATT
Organism: Tetragnatha montana; assembly: GCA_963680715.1. Lineage (NCBI taxonomy): Eukaryota > Metazoa > Arthropoda > Arachnida > Araneae > Tetragnathidae > Tetragnatha > Tetragnatha montana. Next base: position 37,964,364 of record OY796675.1, read on the forward strand.
TTTTTTTTGGAGAGTTCAAGATGCATTTTTCCAAGAAGTGTTTCCAGGAAAGTTTTCACTATATTTTAATGTTTTCTCAACTGTTGTGCCAGGTTTGACTTAAAATACATACTGCAATTTGAATTTTCACAAAATCTCTTATTTAAAAATTTTTAAGAGGGGGGACCCACTTACCCCGTAATTTAAGCAAAGTAGGGGTAAGTGGGTCCCCTCATTATGGGGTAAGTGGGACACCCTAGACTCACCATTTTAATGTTTATTGAAACATTTATAAGTAATTTATTGAAATTTTATATTAATTTTGCGTTTTAATATAAGCTGTGGTAAGTAAAGAAAACTATTAAGTTGGGGTTTTTTTATTCACGCTGCCGAGAAATTAATTAAAACACACAGTGGGGTGGGGGAATAGTTTCGAGGGTTTCTTTATAAGTCTCCCGAACCATTCGAACCTGAAGAAAACATTCTGTAATTGCAGTGTTCCAAAAAGGGGTCCCACTTACCCCAACCAACCCTATTCATTTAAATGTGAGTAGATATCTCGTACATGGATTAAGTTACAATAAAATATTTTGTACCTAAAACTTCTATACTTTATCAAGTAAGACCCACTTACTCCCTCTTAAGTTTTGCTTGCTTTCAATCAAAATAAAAAGGGGGTGACCCACTTACCCCTTCCTATGGGGTAAGTGGGACCCCCGTCTCATTTTTTACAAAAAGATCAGTTAAGAAAAATGTAGAACATTATTTTAGAACCTAATTATAAATTTTTGTTTATTAATAGTGTCTTAAATAGAATATGTCATCAAGTTCAAATTGAACCTCTTCAAAAAATTTTTATGAACCTTCAAAAATGTACTGTTCCAAAAAGGGGTCCCACTTACCCCAAGTGACCCTAGTACATATTTATATTTATAATTATCAATTTTGAAACATTTTTAAATATTTTTTTTTGTTTTTGAAGTCTTTTCATTCCTTGTTTCCCAAAAAAATAGTTATTAAATCCAATTTTTATGATCCTATTGTAAATATTATATGTTTACCTACAAAAATGTTTATTTTAACTATCAAATCAGACACATAACAAATCCTTTTAGCATAACAAAATTGCGTACTTTCTTTCGGATAGTTAGGGATAAATTAAGGTAAAACTTCATATATAAAAATATAAATTATTATTATTATTATTATTATTTTTGAAAAAATATTTTCATTCCTTGTTTCCCAAAAATATAAATTATTAAATCCAATTTTTTATGATCCTATTGTAAATATTATATATTTACCAAAAATTTTTTACGCACAAGAAAAAATATTTTAAAATTTATAATTAAATATTATTATAAGTTTATTTCATATCTGTGCTCTTAATTGTGTGGAAAATTAAATTAAAAAATATGGTATGCAGAGAGACTCGATCCCGGGACCTTTGGGTTGGGAATCACAGCTCTTACCGCTACACCACGATCCGCTTGCAAGACGAGAATCTTATTAGATATATAAGTACATGTTAAGATTTTTAATCGCGATTTTCTCCAAAATTTCTGAAAGTTACTTCTTAATATTTTCACAAATTGATGTCCTAGTCATGCACTACTTCCACACCAAAAATGAACCAAATCGGTGATGACACGTTGGGATCCTCTCCTTGTAAGGTTAGCTTAAATTATTGATTTATAAGATATTTTCATAAGAACTCAATAATTTAACTATTCATTAATAAGATACTTTAAGGTTAATTAATTTGTATTTCATTAAAAATAATAAGAAAAGTAAGGATAAAAGTACGCACAAAAATTATTTGGGGCTATATAGAATGGAAAATTTAAGGTCAGAGCCTTAAAAATTTGCAGAACTTAAGTTTACTGTCATGCAAATTAAGGTAGAAAAGGTAAGTTTTATCTTTAACGACAATAAAAAAGATAATAAAAGATTTGTCGCATACCCTTACCCAACACATAACCATTTTTCCTAACTTTTTGAACACTAATTGGTCTTTTCTTTTGTATCGCACTTTTGAATCATATTTGAGGTTAATTCCAAATAAAAAACAAGATAAAACCAAATTTGCTTGGAAAATTTGAATATTTTTTATTATTTTTAAAGAAATCACTGATTTAAAATAAGAATTTTAGTATTTTTAAGAATAACCCCTCAAAATGGTATGAAACAAATAATTTTTCCAAATATTTTTCCGCTTCTTAAATACATGTAAAGAAAATACAAGAAACATGTAGTATAATATTACATCCGATAAAATACATTCTTCCATACGTTATCCAGTTACTACTGGTTCCAGAAAAACGAGTTTGAGAATCTTTCAAATACAGCCTGTATGCGGTTAGCTGTAGTTCAAAGCAATCTGATAGAGATTATCAACAGACAACACATCTCAAATATTTGTCTTCCTTCCAGTTACGACAACAGCGGCAAATGATTAAGATGTACGAAGAGGACCTCGAACCAGCTGGGAGAGAAATAAGAGAGTGGATAGAATATGCTGCAAGAAAAGAAAGACAGCCTGTAGACCCAGGATGGAGCCCACTCGTCCCTAACCCATACGAGGCATTCGCACCAGAAGAATTCAGCTCTCCTTTGGCAGCAGACCAAGCTTTTAGGGAAATACCACCCTTACGACAACGCATATTCAATCTGAGATCACCCGAACCTGTGTATGTCTCTCCCCTACGATCCCCTCATATTAGCAAAGCTCGATTGATGGCTTCGCCCCCACCAGCTACCACCTTCCTTCTACCACCATCTCCTGTACAACTGGCTTCTCCTCAGTACGCAATAGCCTCTCCTGTACAACTGGCTTCTCCTCAGTACGCAGTAGCCTCTCCTGCACATCTGGCTTCTGCTGGGGCTCAGCTCAGCCCTTACATGAGTAGTTTTCTGGAAGACGCTTCCCTCCCCAGTGGCCTCTCTGGTCTGACGGATTCCCCTGGAGTGTTATCCCCAGTCTCTGACATCCTCCTCACTAGCATGTCGGGCATCCCTTCGATTTTCTCACCGATCGATTCGGAGTCGCCCGATTTCAGAGCCAGCACTCCCGTATATGGACCGGTTGTCCCCAGGTATGGAGTCGGCGGCCTTTTCGGTTCGGACATCGCCGCTTTCGGAGACAATGCGCAGGTTAACCAGTCGGTGTTGCTACATTCCCCTTACAGAGTGGCTCCAGTACAACTGGATGTGAGTGTTCAGCCTCAGCCGCTGCTGCAGACACAGAGTGGAGAGCATGTAGTGTGCGATATCTCTCTGAGCATGGAAGATCTCGCAGCGAAGCGCTACTAGTATTAGTTCCCATCCTCCACTTTTTCCTCAGATTTCTATCATTCCTCATACATACAAGAGAAATAGCATCAACTCATATTGTAATGGACTTTTATAATCAACCTATTACGTTTCATAACTTTGAATCATGATGACTTCAGTGTCATCTCTTCACTTCGAGTTTGATTGAAATTTTACCTTAAGTGTGGAGTTAACTTGCCTGTGGTATGATAGGGGTGAATCATCAATCTATTTAAAAATAAAGATGTCCATAACCGTTTTCTCAAAAATGGTTCCAGTTTAAATAAATCAGTCTTATAGAATCAAAGGTTATTTGATTTTTATTCATTTTATCACGCGGTATAAATATTTAAAAAAGAATTCCTGAAAGAAATTAATTCTAATAGAATTATTGGTACTATTCTATTAGAGTTATTTTCCCATTTTATTCGTGTTTTATTTATATTTTACTGTCTTGTTTCTATAATTTAGTGATATTTTGACTCACACTTAAACAAATCTAGTTCCTTGTTTTACTGCCAAAACTGAAAAAAAGTAGGTAATGGTAATAAAAAAGGTAAATAAAAATGCTCAAAAGTAATGTTATTGTAAATAACAAAAAAGTGACCGACTTCAAAAATGCGCCTAAAAGTGAGAAATAATTTTTATCCAAAAAACAACAATACTACTTTTTAACATAATTTTTGAAGTTGAAACACTTTCACAATAAATTAACATTCCTCGCTAACATTAAAAAAAAAGAACATGTCATTAGCATATAACATAAGATAAAAGAATATTTACAATTTAAAGGCACAGTATAGTACTTAACTGTTTTCTTTTCTTAATTTAATAAGAAAAGGCTTAAATGCCTTTTTTTGGAAAACATAAACATGACGAAAAGAGTGCAGTTCAGACCTCTCTACTAGTAATACTATATAGGGTATTTAGAATTACTAACAAACATGTGATTTCGTTACCGCATGCTATACGATGTTAATAGTATATTTTGAGCAGTCTTATGAAAATTAATTTAAAAAGAAAACTATTATACCTGTAAACTATGATATAATAAACATTTTCATTGTTAGCAAGGAATGTTAATTTATTGTGAAAGTGTTTCGACTTCAAAAATTATGTTAAAAAGTAGTATTGTTGTTTTTTGGATAAAAATTATTTCTCACTTTTAGGCGCATTTTTGAAGTCGGCCACTTTTTTGTTAAAAATTAATTTATTTCACTCTTTTTATATCAAGTCGACTGCGGCTCCAGAAATTTCTTGCCAAAAGAAAAAAAGTTTATCCGCCCGATCCACGACGCCTTCGGCGTCGTTTAAATGAAGTTTTCTTTTTAAGAAATATATTTTTTACTACACGGTTTAAAAAGGTTCAGTCGGTATTTATTCCCCCTTTCAATAATCTGACTCTTATAGTGGTGAGTAAGCTCGCCACAAGTTTTTGATTTATTTATTATAACTCCTGTTGCATCCGCTAGAGGGCGTTTAAATTAAAATGGGACCAACTTGAAAACAATTCTAATCTAATGCAACAAACCGCGTCCAAATTGGTCCAGTAGAACATACCAAAAGGGCCTGGCAAAGATTCAACATTTATATTCGACGAATTGATAACCTCCTCTTTTTTGAAGTCGGTAAAAATAGCGTTGATTTAAAAAGTTCAATGTGTAACTTTTGGGTAGAAAACAAATAGCATTTTGAATATTAGTATATAAATCCTTTTTATTACCGAAACCCAATTTTATTCAAGTTAAATAAATATAAATCTAGAAACTTTTTAATCCTCAGTAGGCGTGTTCAGCGACCCAAAATCTATAAGAAATTACTATTTTCATCAAAGAAATTTTTTCATTGTTGAAAAGTGTAATAGCCAAAGAAAGGTCTCTCTTGGAAAATTAAGTTTGTTTTTCTGCATACAATCAACAATGAAGGAAAAACTAGTTCTACAGGTATCAAGAGCTAAAGAGAAAGCAAACATTCAGTAAACCGAAAATAAAATTTTAAATTATGAGATACCCTAATAGTACGGGAGCCAGTGACATATTTTGGTGACCAATTTCCTCTCAAGTGATAATTGGTGGAATGCTTCAGCTATAAAGCTTCGTGAACGTCATAAAGCTTCGTGAACGTCAGCTGCGGTTCCGTTGGTGGGTTGAGCTGTGGTAGCCCCCCAAACAAAAAAAAATTTCAGTCATTTCCTCCCTGCTAAAAATTTGATACATTTTAGTTAACCCAATATCTAGAAGAAAAAAATGGGTCAGCTGGCTGTAGGACGGTAGAATGGACGTCAGCTGCTCGCGTACTTTTGGCCTCACCTCCTGTGTACTTTACCTGCCACGTCGGGTAAAAGAACGCATTCAATTTTCATTTTCTTTTTTATTTTTAACATACTTTCTTTAAAACTGATAATTTTCTTTTTTGAAAATTGATTTGTGAGTCGATAAACTTACGTTCAGTAAATTTTTGAGGCTATGGCTTTTAAATTCTCATATTTATAGCCCCGAAACCAATTTTTTTTTTCGTACTCTTACCCTTCTTTCCCTAATCAACAAGAATTTGGCACATGTGGCATTCTTATCATAGAAGATGCTAAAATAGCTTTTAGGATTATACTAAATAGTGATAACTTACACCTAAACTTTTTTTATCCCTCTTCTTGTCCACTTCACATAAATATAGTAGGTATCCTTGATGATTAGCACTCAGCAACCTATCTCCTGGCATTTATTTGTACGGTAATTTCAGGTAGATAAACCGCACCCCCGTGCAGGTAACAAAAATTTCCCCTAATATATATTGTTAAACAATTTGTTGGGATCCCATTTCAAATTAATTTATTATTAATAAATAATATATTAATAATAATTCCATCAATTTTATTCGGTTTCTTAGTGAAATACCTGCTAGGAAATATCTTTTTCAAGCATAACTAAAATTTGTAACATAACATTGAAAACCTTGGAGGGGACAATCGCCTCGCCCCTAAATGACACGAATGAATGAATAGAGTATTTTCAGGTGACGTCACGACCGGTTATTTTCTTTTAACTGTTAATCTTTCGTAGGGCTATTAACTGTTGCTAAGGCCGTTGTTAGGTCCGAGCATAGAGATCTAATAGAATATTAGAGTGGACATCACGTGACTTTCACTGAATTGACAAAGCGCCATATTTGCATAGGCCAGCCGTAATGTAAACTCTATGAGGAGGGGTCTCAAAATGGCATTTAAAAAGTTTCCCAGCTGAAATATACCTTAAAGACCGATGGAAATGCAAATAGGACCAAAAAATACATTTTTTAACACCAAAATTACATACCTTTCGTGCAGTTTTCTTGGTTTTTCATCCCGATTTTGTAACTACAACACATTACATTTTCAAGAAAACTGCGCGAAAGGTATGTAATTTTGGTGTTAAAAGATGTATTTTTGGGTCCTATTTGCATTTCCATCGGTCTTTAGGGTATATTTCAGCTGGGAAACTTTTTAAATGCCATTTTGAGACCCCTCCCCGAGTTATATGGCCTATGCAAATATGCAAATATGGCGCCTTGTTGGTTACCGAGTCTCCTATGCAATAGCATTACTGGGTCACGTGACGTCCACTCTAATATACTATTAGATCTCTATACCTTTCTATACTATGGGTCCGAGTCATGTGATTAAAAACGCTCTATGGTTGAACTGAGATGTCTTTTAAACATGAATTTTATTATAATTTGTTCTAAGAGAAACTTAAAACGAAATTCTAAACTTTCAAAAATTGTAACACTGAAATTTTATCGGTTTTCACCAAGTTTAGGCTAAGAAGAATTTTTTATCAGATTATTATTTTGCTCAGAATTTTAACTCATTACTTCTCATTGTTACTCATGAAGTTCACGCCATACAACTAGATACTCTTACCACTATTACACATATATCTAGTAAGGCGAGAGTGTAAGAAGGCGACATTTACTACCAAATACCAACTTACTGTAAAATTATATGTTATTGTAAGTAGGTAAAACTAAAATTTAAAAGATGATATTTTTTTTCCTCGAATTTCACAAATTTTGACAGTTATAAATTTTTAAAATATAACTAGCTGATATGACCCGGAAAAGCCGGGTCTACCAGCTAGATTACGCGCCTTTGGCGCTGATGCGAGCTTCGCTCGTTACTATTTCACGCTTGCAGCGCAGTTAAATTTTCTACAATTACTTTTTTTAAGCTGCATCGTCAGCGTTACACTATTCAATATTTTCAATCAAATTATAGGTTTTTCTAACCACAACTAATTTATTCTTATGCGTCATCTGAAGAGAAAGAAGTAATACTTTAATTAAACCTGTACCAGTAATTTATTTTATAAATCCAATATGCCTAGTATAGAGCATTCGCACATGACGTCACTTGGAGGACAAAAACAACGTTGCTAAGGCTGTTGTTAGGGGCGGGAACTAGAACCATCCAATAGGAGCATTCACACATGATGTCACTGGAGGAAAAAAACAACGTTGCTAAGGCCGTTGTTAGGCCAAGTCATGTGATTGAAAATGCTCTATAGGTATCCTGTTGCGATAAATCTAGTAAAACGTCAAAAAATTGAAGTTTGATCATTTCAAAGTAGATTTTCTTCACGCTCTTTAAAAGACGTTTTGCCTGTGTACGTAAAAATATTAACGGAAAACAATGGGGCAAATTTAAATAAATTTCTAATTTAAAAATGGAATGCTTTGAAGGAACGTGACACATTTTTGGCTCATCTAGGGTTGTAAATCTTTCGATCAAGACCGAGTTTGTCAAAATCTGTTGAGGGGTTCGGGCTGGCGGCCGGCCGAACTGAACCTCCCCATAGAGTTAACATGGGGGCAAAACGAAAAAACCACATAATTTAAAAATGGAACGTTTTGGAGGAACCTGATATATTATTGGCTCATCTAGGGGTGGAAAGCTTTCGATCAAGACCGAGTTTGTCCAAATCTGTTCAGGGGTTCGGCCTGGCGGCCGGCCGAAAGAAAAACCAAATTATTTTAATATATAAGAAGATTATGTTAAATTTTTGCATCATAAAATATTTTTTGGAAATTTCTTTTATTAAGTGGCAACTATGAAATCTCACAAAATTTAAATCGTGTTTTGAATTCATATTTCAAGAAAATGTAGCTTACAATAGTTCAAGACAGACAGTCAAATTAACCAGGAAAACAGTCAATTGTAAGTACAGTTAAATTATAATTCAAAGTAATAAAATTTTTAATAATAACCTTTGAAAATAAATTTAATGAAATATTTAAACTAATTTAAAATAAATTAAATAAGTATTTTTAAAAAATAATTGTGCTCTAGTTTGTCTTAACGAAAATTTCTTGAATTTTTCAACGAATTCATATGAAAAAAAAACTGTTTAAAATAAAATAAAAAAAAATATACCTTTGTTTCCATATAAAGTAATGGGTGATAGAAAATAGTCTTTGTAGATTAATTCAAAATTCCGATATAATCCTAGTAACACGCTTGTTGCGATTTTGAAAAATGTCGCCAATTACACCACGAATTCCAAAATAAAAATGCAAAATTGGTATAAAAGGTAATAACATTAATATATAAAATTAATAAAAATTATATATAAAGCAATAAGCCCTCCCAAATGTGTCGTCAAATCTAATGTGTTACGTATTCTAGGATTAAGCCAAAATACCTTTATGGGAAGGTCATAATCAGTGTTATTCCTAGGATTTTTTTGGAGGAGTAAAAGTACTCCTTGACTTTTTTAGGAGGAGTGAAATTTAATTGTATGGAGTGAAATACGCAAATCAAATAGCATGAACTATACATATACAGAAATACGAAAACCACAATCAAACTAACTAAGCATCAGAACAATAAATGAAAAAAATATTATGGCTGTATGAAAACACAATTAAAAAGTATGATAATTAGGGTGCCGTGGCTTTTGGCAATAGGCTTTTGCCAGAATTCGGGTGGGGCCACGTGGTGCATTTTTTAAGCTAAACCTTTGTGGAAAAATTCAAAGAGTGAAAATACTCCTGGCTAGTTTTTTAAAGAGTATTTCCGATTTTCAAGGAGTGAAATATCTCTGGTCATAATACTCAAATATTTTATCGCTTTTGTATTTGAAATAGTGTTTACATAAAAGCAACTTTGGGATAGTTGTTTTATACCCAATTAACATTTATGTATACGAGAAGGGTTTTTTTGGGTGGACATTTTACCGTTATCCATTCAACTAAAAATCACCTAATAGTTTTGAAAAAAAAAAAGATTGAAACTATCTGCGAAAATTGCAAATCAACCTATTTATTAAAACTTAAAACATAAAGTTAAAACTAAAAGTAATAAAAATTGGCAATAATGATGACAAAAATAAATTTTTCGGCAACATTTTGTGTCCAAAATAACTTAGAAGTGGGATAAATAAGGGAGTGGTAACTAACTGTTCGATAAGAGAATATCGCGAGCTCAAATTGCAAAGCGATATCAAAACTACGTAGGCAGTTCCAGGCGTTAACGAGAAGGGGATAGATCCCCATAAGAAATGCTAAAAAAATACTTCTTTTCCTAAAATGAAAATTTCAAGTTTACAGTTTTCAATAACCGTGTTTTAATTTCAAGAATTAAGGGGATACAGTACCCTGAGAATATTTTTTTTTATTTTTGATATTATTGTTTTGACTTTAATTGCATATTATGTGGGCTTATAAAGTAGAACCTTTCTCCTGAAAAAAAAGTTGGATTTTGAAACCCAGAATTTTAAAAAATCAATTTTTTTAAAATTTTTGATCATTTTTTAAATCCCTAAGGCTTTTTTAATTGTGCATATTTTTATAATTTTTTTTCATTTTTAGATTTGTTATATCATACTACGTAAAACTGTGCATGGATTTATTTTTAGTATTATTACTTTATTTTGTAGAAATTTTTATGTACTAAAAACCAAAAAAAACCTAAAGAATTCAACATTTTTGACTTTAATGTTATTTTTAAAAAAATCTAACCTTGTTAGAGCTAAACCCATGCACAGTTCTATAATACATATATTTCAGAACAAATACACAAATTTTCAGACTTATATTTCATTTACACAAAAAGCCTTAGGGATTCAAAGTATTGTAAATGCACAAAAATACAACATGGAGAAAATTCAACTTAAAGTTTGCGTTCCTTCTGTTTAGACCCCGGACTCGCATCAGAAAAAAGGATATAACTCTATAAATTATTAAGATAGAGCTTTGAAATTTTGAAGACACATTTAGAAGGATCCATGGTATGGATTAAGCCAATAAAAATATTTTTGATATTTTGATGATTTTTAGGGTACTGTATCCCCTTAAAAATATTTTAGATAAAAAGTGTAAATGAATAGTATAAAAGATAATTCAAAGAAACCGGGCCTAGCGTCAAAACAGCCAATCAATTAGTGGATTCTGGCAACCATGTTCTATAAATTAATTTACTTACTCGCCAATAAACGGCATTGGCAACACCAAATTTTACCCAAAATGCCACCCAGGCCAGGTTTCTTTGGATTTACCGAAGACAGCATTAATTCCATCTGATGATAGTTATTTCATTTTAGCTAAATTCACAGAACCAAAATTTTCAACCGGAAACAGCAGTACAGAAAGATTAATATACTAAGATTAGAAAGAATACTTGACATTTTGAATCAGAAAGCCTCAAAGCACAATCAAAAAAAGTTTTCTTAAAGTTTTATCCAGTTCGAATAGAAAATGAGACGTGGTATTCCCAGACCAGGAGGCATCCCTCGTCCTCAGCAAGTTGGAACTCGCTTACCTCAAATCCAAACACCTCGACGAGTACTCTTTCCTCCTAAACCAGCGCCAAAGGTTCGCTCAGCTCCCGTGATTCCTGTAGCACCCAAATCTGGGTCTCGAATCATCGCTAGAGGGCCTGCACCACAACTCATCTCTAAAGCTACTGTACCTGTGAAAAAACTCCAAGCCCCACGGCCAACCTTTCTTCCTTCACGACCAAGTATCGGATTTACTCGTAAAGTGGCACGTGCAGTACCAATGGTCGCTCCAGTAGCATCACCAGTAGTAATTATGCCTGCACCACCAGTAATGGCTCCAGTATCGATCCCTACATCACCTGTTCGTGTCGGAAATACCATTGTTATGGTACCTGATGCAGTTGTGCAATCCACACCACTGGGATCGCCAGTCCGTGCAGTCGTTGCACCATCTTTTTCCCCAAGGACGCCTCCCTCTGTAGCAGCTTCATTCGCTTACTCGCCGAATTCCCCTTTGGATCTCACAATGGCACCTGAGGAATTCAGTTGTCTATCCCCACCTTCACCAGTTGGCATGGCTAATTATTCCTATTCCCCAGTTTTAGTTAATCAAATAGCGAACATGCCCCTTACACTTGTTCCAGACCCAAGATATTCTCCAGTTCGGAGCCCGTCCAAGTATGGATATGCCTATACAAGTCCGATAGCTGGCGAAATGATGCCGGCGGAGTTCTCCATGTTTTCGCCGGAACCATCGACGGCGATCTACAACGAATCGGTGTTACTCCAAAGCCCGAGCAGAGGCCATCCAGTGATTCTGGACGTGGCGGTGAACCCTAGACCGATAGTGGAGACGACGAGCGGAGAGCATGTAGTTTGTGACATTTCTCTGAATGTGCGGGATCCTATGTTGTCGCCTGTGGCGCCGACAATGAACATTTCGGATATCTATGGTGGCCTTGGTCTTGACAAAACAATAGAGTGGGAAAGTCCTGAAGTTCTTGTTGATGAATACAACAATGTGTATGACTTAGCATCTCAATATCAGGGAGGCGATTTAATGTACTTTTCACCTGGAGATTTGATTGATTTTTCAAGCCCCAATTATGATTCCGATTTGATTCAATTTTGGTAATTTTGGCATATGAAATCGAGCAATAAAACTTTAAAAAAATATCTGCTTAAACCGTTAATTTTTTTTTACCATACACACTTATGCATTTTTACATACCGACAATCAACCGACAGAGAGAAGACCGAGGTTAGTTGGCATAGTTTTTATTTTTTATGTACAAATTTTTGATTTTTATGTATAAATTTTTTTCTGTAATACTTATAAAAATTCTTCCTTGTGGCAGAAAAAACTGCCAACTAGCCCCGAATGTCAACCCCGATCCCCCTACATATTAAGTTTGCAGAACGCACCTAATAAATCAAGTAAAATTTAATATGGATAAAATTTCAAGTATCATTGACTGAAAAATAAAACTACCTTAAAAACTTTCCCTAAGACAACAATGAAGCAAATCAAATATTTTAATTCTTGCTTCTTTGATAGAAATAAGAACTAAAATACTTGCTATGTTTGATTGGTTGTCAGCCATCCTGATATAACTTTAAAAACCCTTTCCCGTGTATTGTACGGATCATAGAGGAGAGATTGTGGTGGAGTGAGCAATGATAACCCTAAAGAGTGACTAAGTAAGATAATTTCCAGAAAAACCGCCGAAAACCACAGTCACGTGATGGCCGCAAACACCACCACCGTCTCGTGACGGCGGTCTTACTGGAAATTTTTTCACTGCCGAACTTTTATGCCGTGCAGTGTTGCTAGTGCTTGCATTCTTGGGGTCGCGTTTTGTCGCCAAGCTTTAACCACGGCTTACTAGATACTTATCCAGGCTAGCCGAGTACAGAAATCATTGCAAATCCAGATGGCAATACTGGACAAACTGGCAAAGCATATCCACAGTGTTGAAGGCGGTGGGTGATATAGGTAGGTCTTGTAGCGCTCCAAGCGGGAAAAGTTGTCAAATGGTTTTCATTGTTTAAAACTCGGCTAGCCTGTATAAGTATCTAGTAAGCCGTGCTTCAACGCATGCCTTAATAGTTTTGAAATTGTTAAGAAAGCGATAATGTGCCAACTCATCACCAGAAGCCCTGCTAATGTCCATGATATGCAAAAATGGTAAAACATTAGATCGCACCGAGGCAGTTGAAGACAGCCTAGGCGACCTCTACAGCTTTGTCTGAAAAAATCAAATCCTCTGGATCTTCGAGGCTGATCTTGAAAAGTGTGGCCTGGAGTGCTGGGCAGCCGAAGATATGCTGAGGAGACAGTTAAGCATCAGGGCAGTTTGAGCATTGATTTGAGTAACATCTTTGTCCTTCGGTTGAGATTCTCATTCCCTTTATATATGCTTTTTCGTAGTCTGGTTATTATCGATGAATGTCAAGTACTCATACTCCATGAATGCTAATGTCGGGTAATTCATACCCATTGAATCGGAGTCGATTCCATGAGAATGCTCATGCTCACTTCACTTCTATATCTCTTTTATGTCTCGGACCTTAATCTTGTTAGGTTTTTATAGGTAATTATTTTTAAAGCTGTATGCCAAGAAAATTTTTATTTGATAGTCAAATAATTTATCAGCTTCCTTATCCTCCAGGTCTAGCGCAGTCAAACCAAATCCCATAGTTCGTTTACTTTCATAAAATCGATGGTCAAGATAGTATCTAGCTCAGGGCCGTAACCAGACTTTTGTTTCGGGGGGTGGAGGGTTTGACTCAAATATTTTCTGAGGTACCTCCTTACAAGTACTTTTATATGTTAATTTTTGGATGACAACACTGGATTGAAAATTTGATGCACTAAATTTCAAAATTGTATGAACAATATGAATTCCAAGCAAAAGGGGGTCTGGGGGTCCTCCCCCAGAAAAATTTTGGAAATTTGCCCCTCAAAAGAGTGTTTTAGCTCATTTTGGACCCTTTAGATTACACCCAAAAAGAGAACCACTCATTATAAGCGGCCGAATTTTCAAGGTAAAAAGAAGGTAGGTATATTGTCATAAATGGCAAAATGTTGAGGGGGTTTTTGGGTTCCTACTCCAGAAAAGTTTTTGAATTTTGACCCTAAAAGTGGCATTTTAACTCATTTTGAGACACTTTAAGTTACATCAAGGAGGACCTCTCCCTGTAAATCACACAAGTTTGAAGGAAAAACCATACTTAATAGATTTCAAAATTTCGAGGGGGTTTGGGGGCCCTCCCCCAGAAAAATTTTGGAAATTTTACCCTTAACCCCTTCAGTCGGAATTTTGAAATTTTAGTATGAAAATATTTTCTTTTGGTACATAGTATGCTATGATGATAAATATATCTGTCACAAATTTTGAAGTGTCTGGTATAATATTTAAAGAAATTACAGACAGGAAAAAGTAGCATTTAAAATATCAAAAATCACTTATATAAATTATTTTTTAAATATAATAAAGCAATAAAATGAAAAAACTTGCATTAATACAGGTGTAAGTAAGTTTAAAACATGTTTCGTCCATGTAAACAAACTACACGATCACAAGTAGCTTTTACTTACGTCCAGTACGATGTCCGGTATAGCGGACATCCATTTTAAAAAAACATTCAGCGCCTTAAAAAGAACTTATTGGTAATCAAATTTTATGTTTAAATAAACCTTGTACAATAGTACAGATGTGGAGCATCAACTAAAACAAAATCGGTGTTATTCTAAAGTATTTTAATGAAGTTAGTAGAGTTTAAAGTTGATGTCCGGTATACCGCACATCAGGTCCGAAGGGGTTAAAAGTAGGGGTTTGACTCATTTTGAGACCCTTTGAGTTATACCCGAAGAGGATTGCTCCTTGTGAGACATAATTTTTAAGAAAAATAGCAGAATAAAATTTATGTCAAAATTTCGGGGGGGGGGGTTGAACCCCTAAACCCCCCCCTTGGATACGGCCCTGGTCTAGCTCTACAGATGCTAGTAGTAGCTACTAGGCAAAACTGAGTACAAATTTAAATTGTATGTATGAAAAGTTTGAAAAATGAATCAATAAAACATGAATAATATAGATAGGAATAGAAAAAATGTTTCTGGAAAGTGCAAGTTAAGTTAACTGTGAGTAGGTTTTTTTTACTTTCATTGCTTCCATGTCCGTGTTTGTCTTTTTTTGTAAGATTTCTTTTATTTAGTGGCAACTGTTGAATCTCTCAAAGTTTAAACATTGTTTAATTTTTTTTAATGTCTCATTTAAAGAAAATAAGTAAATTTCAATAGTTAAAACACGAATTTTCAAGACAGCCAGTCAAATTAACCAGGTCAGTAGTCAACTCTGTGAGTATACTGTTAAATGATAATTTAAAATCCAAACTTTAATAATAATCTTAAAATATTTAAATAAAATTAAATAGATATTTTAAAAAGGTAAATAATTCTGCTCTAGTTCATCTATTTGATGTTTTTGATTTTTTCCCACGAATTCTTCTGAAAAAAGATTTTTATGAGATGAAAAATTTTGGTTTCATACTACAACCGGGTGCCACTTGTTTGTTTTTTTTGGTGTTGCCAACTAGGGTGATAATTCCTTTCTTAGCAAACCCGGTGGATAAACTGGATAGTGGATTATGATGCCAAAAGTAGTGCCAAAAAATCGCCAAGAAGAGTGGTCCCCGGTTGTAATATAGCACCAAAACGATAAAATTTTTATGGGATATACATATTTTTGGATTTTTTTTCAGATTTTTTGGCCCACACACAAAGCAGCGAGTAAAACTGTTTCTTATTGCCCCATTCTCCCATAAAGATGTTTTTTATACGAAAATTGTGACGTTTTATATTTGCAAGGTGGTTTCATATTTAGCAATATAAAACTAATTTCGCTTTAAAATAAATTTTGTTAGTTCTTAGCCAACTTTATCACAAGTGCCACACTTCACCATAGTACCCCCTCTTTGTAACATGTCCCGCTGTCCAACTAATATGTTTAGAAACAAGATTGATAGATAAATCTAGGACCCAACATTTTTAATCAAGTTGAAGTGTACCCCACCTTAGAGTAATTTCAAAGCGTACTCTTATCTGGTCGTTAGTATAATTTCTATTATAATGTAGTTTATACTTACGTATAAATTAAATTTTATAGATAAAATTGTTATTTTTTTTTGTTGATTTCCAATGAGTGATGTCACATTTCTGACACCCCCCTCTCCCCCCCCCGTGTCAAGAAAACCTAAAAAAAATCCCCCTGAACGTATTCAGTGCAGTTTGGAATTGCGTGTATAGTGTAAAGTCTGTCTGTCCTCGCTTGGCACGTGTGGCAAACCTAAAATCACTACCCACGGCAGGAAAAGCAGTGGCGAGTGCAGGGTATCGGGTATCTAATAGAAGTGAGATAACCATCTTTATGGCTTTTTCGCCACTGTTTTTTCTGCCGTGGGTACGGATTTTAGGTTTGCCACTTGTGCCAAGCGAGGACAGACAGACTTTAACCCACCATACGCTCGCTTAAGAATTTCGCAAATATACCTACTCAAATTTAAAAATATTTTTAAACTTTAAAAACAATTCATAACCCCCAGATATCCCGAGACATCGTTGCATAAACGAAAAAATTGAAGTTTCACAAAAATGTTGACTTTTATATTGTATGCAATATTTATCTGACATAGACATTGAACAAAACTTAATTACGTCTCAAACTCGATTTTTTATACTAAAATAAAAGTAGAAAAAATTAAATTTAATTTCTTTTGAAGAGAGATTTTTCCATTTTAGATACATCATGCAACCAAAAAATTCAATCAGAAATAGCAGCACAGAAAGAAAATAATCATACAAAAATCGTTTATTGGAAAAATACGAGAAATTTTCAACCACAAAGCTCAATCAAAGAAGTTTTCTTAAAGTTTTATCCAAATCAAATAGAAAATGAAACGTGGTATTCCCAGACCAGGAGGCATCCCTCGTCTTCAGCAAGTTGGAACTCGTTTACCTCAACTACGGCAGCCTGTGGCGGTCGCAAGGACCTCTGCAATCCAAGTTTCTCGACGCGTAATCGCTCCTCCTAAAATAGTGCCCAAGGTTCACTCAACTCCCGTGATTCCTGTTGCACCCAAACCTACGTATCGAATCACTAGAGTGACTGTACCTGTGAAAACACTCCAAGCCCCACGTCAATCATTCCTCCCTTCACGACCAAATTTCGGATTTACTCGCCAGGTGCCACGCGCACCACCAATAGTCGCTCAAGTAGCATCACCAGTACTAACTATTCCTGCGTCACCAGTAATCGCTTCAGTATCGGTCCCTACAACACCTGTATGTGTCGGAAATACCACTGTTATGGTACCTGATGAAGTTGTGCTAGCCACACCACAGCGATCGCCAGTCCGTGAAGAGATATTAGAAACGATAGAGGAATCAGTGGAGGTACTTCCCCTTCCCAGAACCCCCGTGATATTCCCTCGCACAAGGTTTGGCTACACAGACCCAGGGAACGATCTCTACAACCAACCCCCGAGGCCGATCTACGTCGAAGAAGTGCGGGACCCTCCAATGTCGCTGGTACCGAACCGGATTCCCAGGCCTGGGGGGTTCCTCCTAGAACGTCGCAGACGTGCCAGAAAAGCGCCTGGAGTAGTCATGGGTGAAGACATAATACCTTTGACCCCAAGCAGTGCAAGGGATTATCCGAGCACGCCTCTCAGTGCTCGCACAAGAAGGCGCTTTTCCCGACGAATTCTAACGGAGGGTCCTGTTGGAGGGTACTACAGAGAACTGAACACTTCGAAAATTCGATTTCGGGTTCGTAATGATTTCGAAACGTCCATTGAGTGGGAGCGTGAAGATGAGGACTTGAATTGGATTCGCTTACTATCTCCTTTCAAAGAAGTCAATTTAATAACATTTTCACCTGCAGAAGTACCGATCACCGCTTATGATGATATTGATTTAATTCAGTTTTCCTAATTGTGGCATACGAAACCATACAAGAAAACTCCAATAAACCCAATCTTCGCTAAACGTGGTATCTTTTGTATCTTTTTTATTGTTGGGCATTATATTTAATCGCAATTATTGAAATATTTAGGAGATATAATTCCATAGAAAGGACAGATAGTAGAGGTGAATAAAAGAAAGAGAATAGGGTCAGGTGGGGTAAAATGGATCACTTTTCAGCTATTTTCACATTTTAAGTGTTATTTCATCAAAACTATTATTTTTAAATGATTTCTTTCAATTGGATATTGACATTACAATCCTGTAGAACATGTTAATCCAATTTAATTTAACATTTTTCAATTACAAGTTGGTCAAACTTAGCATTAAAAGTAATGATCCATTTTACCCCAGGTTGGGGTAAAATGGATCATTACTCTTGGATGGATCATTAATTGAAAAATGTTAAATTAAATTGGATTAAAATGTTCTACAGGATTGTAATGTCAATATCCAATTGAAAGAAATCATTTAAAAATAATAGTTTTGATGAAATAACACTTAAAATGTGAAAATAGCTAAAAAAGTGATCCATTTTACCCCACCAGACCCTATAAAATCAAAATACTTCATTTAAAGAAAAAAAATAAAACTGCTTGACAATTCAATACATATTTCAAGGAAATAAGTTAAAAACATTCATTAAACTTAATATACAGAAAGACTCCTCCAAAAAGAAAAGAATGGATCAGCTCTGATCCACTTTACCCCAAGTACGAAATATTGATATAAAACAGGAAATATTTTATATTTTTCTTACCTGTTTGGATTAAAATGTCTTTCAGACTTTCTTTTGTTGAAAATAACTTCAAAAGTCTACTGCAGTTAATTACACGATATAAATATTCCGAAGTTAGTAGACTCTGTTTTTTTGTCATCACCATACACGGTTCAAAATCAATACTTTTTTGGTAGCCAAATTTATGAATCTAAACTTTTGATGATCGGAAAATGTTGTCAACAAATTAAATAATTCAATACAAAAAAATGGGTGAAAATAGTTCAATTTAAACTTGATTTACATCGATTTAATTAAAACTGGTCCATTTTACCCCAAGATCCACTTTACCACAACCCACCCTATTACAAAATGGTTGAGATGTTTGGCATTAAATTTTTCTTGCTGGTACTTTTTTAAATTAATGTTAATGAAATTGTTACAACATACTTTTGAAAATACGTAAAATCATAAAAACAGGCATTTGATTTAAATCAGCGGTTCCCAAACTGTATGCTCCGCGAAGAAATTTGAAATGAATACTTTTTTTAAAATTTCGAATTTGCGTTGTTCTGAAATTGTCAGAAAATTAACCATATATATAGACTCAATAGAGCATTTTCAATCACATGACTCGGCCTAACAACGGCCTTAGCAACGTTGTTTTTGCCCAGTTCTCAAGAGGGTAGGAAGGTTAAAAAAAAAACGGGGAGGGGGGGGGCGCAAAATTAAGGTTTTGCCCGGAGCTCCAAAATGTCTAGGGCCGGCCCTGATACTAGTATCAGCCGTATCGACCAAACCGACGCGATCCGAAGGAAATCCTCGGATAGGATAATCCTCGGCTGAAGGAAATCCTCGGCTTAAATTGCAAGCGTTATCGACCAACAATGAATTTTTCAACACACGGGGTTTCCCTTGACGAGAGGTTTATGTGAGAGAACCTGGGAGCGAGATTATTGAAGCCCGTCTCTGATTCGTCATAGGAATCACATGATGTAAATAAATGTGTTTACAATTTCAATCTTTGCATCAAAAACGCGCGAACTCCTTTCACTGGTTGTATTTTCTCTCTGGCCAGTGAAAATTCTGTTTGTTTTGGAGAATATATGTCAGTGTTTTTCAACCGGGGGTACGCAGAGAGCTATTAAGGGGTACGCCACGAATTATTTATTTTCCATTTTCAATGATTTTCAAGTTTTTCAACTTTATATTTTACTTTTGAGGAAGACCGAAAATTCGCTAAATGTGTTTCTCCAACCTTTAATATCAAAGGATGGTGCCAATTTACCAATGGCAGCTAACATTAGAGGCGTATATAAGAGGGGGAGGGATATATAATTTGATTTAGAACAATATTTCATTTAGAATAGGTTGAGGCCAGTGCTGAAAATAGGAGGACATCATACCAAAAAAATATTGTGTTTCTAACAAAACAAAAAAAAATGGCCAAGGCCCCCCCCCCCAAAAAACAAAATTCCAGCTACATCACTGGTTAAAGCGTAGAAAATTTGATTTTGAAATTGTCTAATAATATAACATTGAAAATGAGTTTGACCGTGTTTTAAAAGGTCAAATTTCAAAAATTTTCTGGGAGAGGACCCCCAGACCCCCCTGTTTAGTGAAAAGTTACAAACAAATCACAAAAACTTAGTACAAAGGTTAATTTATTTATTTAAAACCACTGAACTGGGACTTTTAAGAAAAATATTATTTTTGGGGTAGTTAATAAATCATGATTTTGTACTATCCTTCATAGGAGGAATCCTAAATCCTTAGGTCAACGTCCCCCCAATTTTCAGGAGCCGACGACGCCAATTGCATACTAGTGGTACTCAGGGAAATATATTTTTCCATTGGGGGTGCAATCGTGAAAAAGGTTGAGAACCACTGATATATGTGACCAATCCCAATTCCAAAACGCGAGCTCATTTTCCGTCACCTGTGAACATTACCTAAAAATGTTTGATAAGAAGAAATTTTCCCTGTTTGAGATATAGCTGATCCTTGAGATCAGGCACACAAGCCGGAGAAATCATAGAATATACAATCAATATTTTTTTCTTTTTATTTAGACTTCATTAAGTATTAAGTATAATTTACGATAAATATAACTGTTGTTTTTTACAATAAATAAGAATGTGAATTAACTTCTTTGTCTTTTTTTCACCATATTTTTGAAAACTAACTATAAATTTTAATTTTGACATTTTTCTTGTACTTTGGTTTATAAACCTTAAGTTTTAATAACTATCATTAATTTTTTGAATATGTTAAAACGTTTCAAAATGTTATTCTGAATGCTTCAAATTGGTGCCAATTAGTCCAAGAACTACCACTCTAGAGATATTTTGTGGTGGAAGTTTAGAACAAGAATTATCAATAAAAAGAGAACAATCACCTGGGTTCTCAGTTCTGGGCTTTCATGGAGGTCCAACTGAAACGTTTTTTTTTTCTTTTTACATCTAGCAATTTAATTTATTTTTTATGACTTAAGATATTTAAAATCAAGCCCAGAAAAGGGGTCTGTCCCAAGATGCTCCACACTCCCCTTATTCTTTATTAAGTTATGATGTGGGAAATATAGACCTAATGATTTCAATACAAACAATTATTTATGAGCTAGAGTCAACTAAATTTATTAGTTCTAAATTTTAAATAGTAAAATTTAATAGTTTAAACATAGTTTTAAGTACATAACTTTTTTTTATTTTGTGGAACATCAAAATAAGGTTTCAAGAATATTCTGGAAAGTTATGATTGTTATTGAAGTGTGAATTTTTGTTTTCTTTAGTATCAGCAGCTGTTTTTATTATAATCACAGTTGGTTGTTAAAAGCAATGATCCATATGTAGAAGTACATGGTTCTTACTTTTGACCGTTTATTTTATTTTGATAAATTATTATTCTAACTTAATAAACCACTTATGACCTATTATGAACTTTTAATTGTTTCCAGTGTAGACTGTTTTTTAAATATTTTATGCCTTCTATTTCAAGAGAAATAACCTAAAATAAGCATTTTTCCATATTATGAAGACGGATTTTATTAGATTAAAAAAGATAACTTCCCACGACCCCCAAACAAGCGATAACAAAATGCGGTAACCTACCAAATTCTTACCAGAAATGTGTGAACATATTACTACTATTGCCTACACAGGATTTTCAAATTTTTCCTTGGCTGAAATAATTGTTTTCCTATGCTTTGTACATTTTTGTTTTAATATAATTACTTAAACTGAAATAAAAATAAACTAATATTTTATGCATAAAGCAGATTAATGATTAGTGATAAATTTGACAAGACAATTTTAAATGGGGAAACTTATATAATTAAAAAATTTTAGCATACCAATCTTGTTATCTTTGACAGAATGAGAAATTGGATACATTAGATTTTAATGTATTAACTTCACCACACAACTACAAAAAAAATATGAAAACATTAATTTAAGAAAATATTTTTAAGACATCCAATTTCTCATTCTGTCAAAGATCATTAGAACTTTGATAAGCCAGTACTTGTGTAACTAGGGGTGGTTAGAATGCTAAAAAGGTTAGATTTAAATCATAAATTAAGCAAAATAATTGAATAGTACTAGAGATATAAAAGAGGATGAATTATTTTCAACTTAATTAGTTTTGGGGGAAAATTTTACAATCATTACACATTTCTGGACTACATGCAGTTTACATTTTATTTTCTAGTAAACTACCCATAGGTAGTTTATTAAATTATTCCAAATCAAAGTTATAGCAATTTCTCAATATATCCATACAAGCAAAGTCATATGGAAATAACTTTATTAATAAATGATCAATAATTTTATTAAAACCATACTAATAGAAATGTGGCAAGAAATATATTTCTTTCAACAAATTGTGAGTAGACTGAACATTGTAAATTAAAGAAAATTATTTTGATGATTTGGACTGGATTATTTAGACTTTAAAAAACAATTCAGCTATGATAAAAACTTTATTGAAGCTAGGGTGGAAGAAATTAAACAGATCTACTATCTAGAACTGATATAAACAATGCAATATCACTGCTGAAAATATAGATTTTATTAAAATGCAATCAAGAGCACCCAGAACAGATAGAAACACGAATTCAGTATAAAACTTTCTGCTTCTGAAATGAACAAAATGTTTCGGAGCTCATCAAGTCATCAGAACACTCTCGAACACATTAATAATAGAAATAAATTTTTAATAACTTACATGTTATGAATCTAGACTTACTGAATGACATATTATAAGAGATAATGATTTCTAATTCCGGCTAATTTCCACGATGTCACTGTCATTATTAAGCTGTTTGATTTCTGAATGAAAAAAATCGGATGGCAGTCAAAACCTTCATGAGCGGAGATATTGCATTGTTTCGACTAGTTTTGGATTGTAGATCTGTTCCTATTTCTACCGCCTCATCTTCAATAGTATTTTTATCAAATCTGCATCGTTTTAGAAAGTAAAAATAATTACTATTCTGTCACAGAAATCCATATCCATGTTAGCGAGAAAACATGGCGCTCAAAATCCGTAAACAATCCCACAATGCATCAAATCCCCGGCTTAAGCCTCCAAAGTTGGGGGCTTCACTAGCCGGGAGATTTCCTTTGGATTAGGGACTGGTCGATAACGTTTTGGCGTTAAACCGAGGGACTCCTCTAGCCGCGGTTTAAACAGAAGGAAACCCGTGGTGGTCGATACGGCTGTATATGCGATAACGGTGGAACTGACCAGAGACAGGACGACAGTGCAGGACGAACGTTATTGACTCTCTACAATTTGCATGCAATCTCTCTCTCTCTGCAACCTCCTCTTTCTCTACTAACCCAGCCCACCTGGCCAGCTATCATCCCTCACCTGTCACTCAAATCGCTAGAAAGGGAAAAAGATTTCTTCTGTTTTCCCAGTTTTCAAACAGCTACGTGTGTCTTTTGAGCATGCGCTGGGGAAAGAGGAAATTTCTAACTTCGGCTTTTGAATTGGAAATCGCCTTTTACAGCTATTGATCTGAATAATTTCTTAGACTTAGAAATTGAATTATCTTTGTAATTTTACTTTCACCAATTGAAGTTTTTGTTATCTATTTCTATCGCGAGTTTATCTTTTTTCATTAAACTAAAACAATGAGTTGATTAACTGAGTGATTATGATTTAAGTTTGCATTTTTTAGCATTTTGCAAAAAAATTGCTAGGGTTTTTTGTTATTCAAAAGTACTAAATTTATTAAACTTATTTCACATTAGATTATGCTATGGTATATTCAAAAACTGAACTGGATTTCAGGTGAGGTAAAATGAATACTATAGGGTGATTTATAATATAAACAATTCTATTATCCATAAATAAAACAACACCATAAATTATACCCAAATATAATTTTTCTTAGGTGAAAAGATTGGAAGAAACATAGAAAATAATTACTTCATATTAATTTCAACACAGTGAATGCAAGTAGTAATAAAAAATAGTTTATTGAACAGATATTTACAGATATTACAAAAAACTAGACAAATTTTATGTATAGCATTTCTGATATCTTAAGAACCAATTAGTTGAAGGGATGTATGCAAAAATATAAGACAAATTGAAATTAAATAAAATGACACAAGTGGGAAAAATTCCAGTTACAATATAACAGAATTTGACTAATAAAAATGATTAGTAGTGATTTCTAAGTCATTGCAAATAAAGCATTTTTCCTTTTAAAAAATTAACAGGTAATTTCAATGATTTAGACATAGAAGTGCCTTGACTTCCTTCAGGGATTTTGCCAACCTATTCCACAATAGAATTTAAGATAGTAGATAATTTCTATATTTATAAAATGTTTTATCAGATTATTGTTTATTTTAGTATCTGAATAATATAAAGGCTTTTGCTTTCACAAGCACACAATACTCAACCTAAGCTTAAAACCTCTTACATAAAAAACATAACTTTGAATAACAATAAGTGAAAAAGTTACAAAATTGTCAGTGCAGGATAATATAATGCAATCATTCTTGATAGCTTTGAATTCAACCAATGCAGATTCAAAAGCCCCTGAAAATTGATGAATTTATCAGATTTTTTTCAAAGTAAGTATTTTAAAGTGATTGCCTGCATTTCCAAACCATGCTTTGTTATAGTTTTAATTAAAACATATTTCAAAATTTCAACCATTACTTAGATTATACTACTTGAGAAAGGTAATATAAACCTACTCAAATAATTAAAAACTACAAAAGAGTTTATCATGGCTTCATTTAATATATTTATCAATAAACTGAAGAATATACATACAATAAGGGAAAGGGATACAGACTTGATTTACAAGTCAACAGTAATTACCAGAGAAGCATAGTTCCAAATTAATTATAAAAACATGACTCAAAAAGCACGAATATAAGATTAAATAACATTTTCACAAATAAAGTAACTCATCAAAACTCAGTGATGAAGTAAATAATCAAAAGGTAAGAATAGCATTGAAACATACTTGCAATTTATTAGCTATTGGAAAGTAGCTTTATAAAAATAATAAACTGCATACTAATAAAAACGGTGTGTTCTACGTCCCCCCTTTCTTCTTTTTCTTCCTTCCCTATGGGGATATTTGTGGGCGAAATGGACCGCCTCACTTTAAAAAACACTCCTGCAGTCTCGGTTTGTCCAATTCTCTCGACTGGTGACTTCTGAGGGACCTTGTTTTCCTGGACCACAAAAAAACAAAACTTCCTCAAAATCACTCCAAAGTACATCTTGTGTGTACTTTTTCGAAACGCCTCACTTTGAAAACACTCCTGCAGTCTCGGTTTGTCCAATTCTCTCGACTGGTCACTACTGAGGGACCTTGTTTTCCTGGACCACAAAAAAACAAAACTTCCTCAAAATCACTCCAAAGAACATCTTGTGTGTACTTTTTCGGACCGCCTCACTTTGAAAAACACTCCTGCAGTCTTGGTTTGTCCAATTCTCTCGACTGGTCACTTCTGAGGGACCTTGTTTTCCTGGACCCTAAAAAACAAAAACTTCCTCAAAATCACTCCAAAGTACATCTTGTGTGTACTTTTTCGGACCGCCTCACTTTGAAAAACACTCCTGCAGTCTCGGTTTGTCCAATTCTCTCAACTGGTCACTTCTGAGGGACCTTGTTTTCCTGGACCACAAAAAACCAAAACTTCCTTAATAAGAAATAAGTTTAATTTTAATTAATAAGTTAATTTTATTCTTAAATTTTAATTTATCACATATTATAATAGTTGACTTGGTGGGAAATTATTGAAATAACTTCACTTATTCTTGTTTATATCCAGTGGCGGCTCGTCCATAGGGGCTGCGGAGCTGCAGGTCGAAACAGTTTGGTTTTCGACCTAGACGTAGCACGTGTGATGCTCTGCTCTCTTTCACCGAGAGTATTTATGCCGGTTTCGCGAGGAGAGAGTGTACTACTGCTGTTCTGATAGACTTTGAGGCTGCCTTTGATAGAGTGCCTAGAATGTCAATTGTCGCGCAGTGCTTGCAAATTGGTCTGAGGGGTAGGATTTTGCAGTACATTGTAAGTTTCCTCAGAGACAGGACTATTAAAACCAAAATCAACGACGTTTTTTCCAGTGAGGGTTCTACTCTCAATGGAATTCCCCAAGGCTCTGTGGTTAGTCCAACGCTTTTTAATATTGCTTTACATGACTTGGATGGGGTAATTCCCAGTGGGGTGTCCATCGTTATTTTTGCGGATGACATCACTATCTGGGCTACTCACAAGGAACCCAGCATTGCAACACATCTTGTACAGGTTGCTCTGGAAAGAATCCATCAATGGTCTGAAAGGTGGGGATTGATCATTTCCAGGGCCAAGACTGAAGTTAGCTTTTTCTCCAGGAGGTATAATCATAAACACTATAAACCATTGGTGAAACTGTGCAGTTGGGTCCTCCCTTATAACGCAAACCCGATGCTCTTGGGAATCAAGTTGGATCCCAAACTACTTTGGAGTGAACATATTGGCTTCACTGTTGAGAGGAGCACAAATCGTTTAAATTCCCTAAAGGCAGTATCTAGCAGAGCATGGGGTGCAGATACTTTCATCCTGCGCCAATTTTACACGTCCTTTCTGAGATCTAGGCTTTTGTATTCGTGTGAAGTTTGGGGAGGTGTGGCTGAGACTCACTTAAAAAAGTTACAGACTCTTCAGAATGCTGCGCTTAGAATCTGCCTGGGTTGTCCAAGGACCACAAGTGTGCAGGCAATGGAGATTGAACTGGCTGTGGAGCCGCTTGACTTGTACATCCAGTCCAGAATAGGTATAAAGCACTTTCAACTACAGGCCTTTGGGGTTGTCGAACTTTATGGAGTTACAGATATCCGTCAGTCTTTTTTTAACCAAAGAAACACTCCCACGGGAGTTTTGGACTCAATGGGACCGGAAATAATACCATCAGTGTTTAATGACCCACCCTGGCAACGTACTCCTGTGCAGGCGTTCTTGGAGATCCCTGGATCCCTGACCAAACAAGATCTTCCGTTGCTTTTAAGATTTACATCAATAGAATTAATACATGACAAATACCGAGGTTTTACAAAAATTTATACAGATGGATCCGTTGATAAGACCAACTGCAGGGGCGGAGCTGCTTACTTTTGTCCGGATACGGGTGATGCCTTTATGTTGCCATGCGACGCATCATCGAGCATGAATGCAGAACTGCTGGCATTGGACGCCGCTCTTGAATACTGCAAATCCATTGACACCCACAACATCTGTATACTCACTGACTCGAGGGCATCCATCCAGGCCTTGCAGTCCCCAAGTCCCACAGAATACTATTTTCGAACTAGAGAAATTTTGCAGAAGTTGAAAATTTTAAGTGATTTAGATAGGAATGTGGTACTTCAGTGGATTCCCAGCCACTGCGGGATCGATGGGAATGAGACTGCCGACTCCATGGCTAATAAGGCTTGTGGTATGGGCCCTGTCCCGCTCCGCCGTTACACATTGGGACAGTGTAAGGCTGCTATTAGAAAATCTTTAGACGAGTCCTGGATACAGAGATGGAGGGACTGCACCACTGGACGGGAGTACTTCAGTATCCAAAGCTCCCCAAATGACCCAAAGATCTTCAAGGATATGCCCCGTTCTGTGGCATCGTTTGCAGCACGGGCGCGTATGGGTCACATAGTGACCAACAAATACCTTCATAGATTCTGCTTGGCAGCCAGCCCTCTTTGTGAGATGTGCGGCAGGGAGGAGGAAACTTTGGAGCACATACTCCTGCTTTGCACTTCCCCCTTGCCCGCCAGAGCGTCCTTTTGCGCTAAACTGGCTGGCCAGTCCATGAGGGACATCCTTAGGGATAGACGTTGGTGGCCATTGGCCACTAGGGCCTATCAGGGACACCGAGCTATCGAGGCAAACAGCCTCGGATGCTCGTAATAAGAAGTAAGAAGTAAGTAAGTAAGCTGCAGAACCCCTAGTCGTCTCCCAGCCTTGCACCGGTTTCGTCCTTGTTAGGACTCATCAGCACGGCATAGGAAGGGAACGCAAGAGAGCCGAGGGCAATGGGAAAAAGATTAGTCCTCCACTATCCGCTGGAATGACTTGGCATTCCCAGAACAGATTTAATTCCAAAAAGGCATTGATAAAGGAGGAATATTTCACCATTATTGCTGGTTAGCAGACAATAAGTGTAAAATCCGACTCTCGAGCTTCACCTCCAGCCATGGACCGGTATCCGGGGTGTTGTTTTTAAGAAAACCAAATAGAAAATTAAACATTAATTATTTTAATTAACTTATCAAGCATAAACATAAACTAAATAATTAATTTTTCATAATATTAAATAATTAATTAATAAACATAAATTAATTAATTAATTTTTCTCCATATTTAAGCAAATTTTGGTATTTTTGAAAAATGCGAAATCCTAACGGATGGTGCGCGCTGAGACCACCTGTTTGGAGTTATGGTCGAAGCGGGCACATCCGGCGGGATTTCGCGCGAAATCCTAACGGATGGTGCGCGCTGAGACCACCTGTTTGGAGGAGATAGGAGATAGGAGATAGGAGATAGGAGATAGGAGATAGGAGATAGGAGATAGGAGATAGGAGATAGGAGATAGGAGATAGGAGATAGGAGATAGGAGATAGGAGATAGGAGATAGGAGATAGGAGATAGGAGATAGGAGATAGGAGATAGGAGATAGGAGATAGGAGATAGGAGATAGGAGATAGGAGATAGGAGATAGGAGATAGGAGATAGGAGATAGGAGATAGGAGATAGGAGATAGGAGATAGGAGATAGGAGATAGGAGATAGGAGATAGGAGATAGGAGATAGGAGATAGGAGATAGGAGATAGGAGATAGGAGATAGGAGATAGGAGATAGGAGATAGGAGATAGGAGATAGGAGATAGGAGATAGGAGATAGGAGATAGGAGATAGGAGATAGGAGATAGGAGATAGGAGATAGGAGATAGGAGATAGGAGATAGGAGATAGGAGATAGGAGATAGGAGATAGGAGATAGGAGATAGGAGATAGGAGATAGGAGATAGGAGATAGGAGATAGGAGATAGGAGATAGGAGATAGGAGATAGGAGATAGGAGATAGGAGATAGGAGATAGGAGATAGGAGATAGGAGATAGGAGATAGGAGATAGGAGATAGGAGATAGGAGATAGGAGATAGGAGATAGGAGATAGGAGATAGGAGATAGGAGATAGGAGATAGGAGATAGGAGATAGGAGATAGGAGATAGGAGATAGGAGATAGGAGATAGGAGATAGGAGATAGGAGATAGGAGATAGGAGATAGGAGATAGGAGATAGGAGATAGGAGATAGGAGATAGGAGATAGGAGATAGGAGATAGGAGATAGGAGATAGGAGATAGGAGATAGGAGATAGGAGATAGGAGATAGGAGATAGGAGATAGGAGATAGGAGATAGGAGATAGGAGATAGGAGAGAGATTAGGTAGAAAGGGTTCCACTCATCCATCCATCCAGGTTCAGTAAGAAAACACCGATAGGATAGAGATAGGTTCCCCTCCTAGAGTTCTCTCATAGATTGGCGCGAGAAGAACGAAGCTTCAGAAAGCTGCAAACTTTTAATGAAGCTGAGATTTAATAAGCTTTAATCTCTGATAGCTGTGTTGAGATTTGAAGATGGTAGGGGGTGGGGGATTTGAAGAAAAGCACTTAAGAACCACTATAAGAGCACTTTTGTGCTCTTATAAAGACATAAGTTATAAAATTAAAAAAAATTAAAAGTTAAATTAATTAATTAAAAGTTAATTAATTAAATTAAAAGTTAAAGACATAATAATCAATCTTCGAATCAATTCAGCTTATCGAATACTTTTCTGGATCGGTTTGTGTGCGTCACACCAGAATTAGCCAATAAACAAATATCAGAGTATGACAAACAGCACCAAGTAACGATCGCATCTTCTTCTCACTTGCTTGCTTGCGCCCGGGGTAACCGACTACAATCCCAAACGAAACCTTTCGCTACCTAATGTCCTTGTTGATTTTAGACTTTAAATTTATTAGCGTATTCATTTATCTTTCTTTATTTCCAATTTTTTGATTTATATTTAAGACATAAATTTTTCAAATTGCATGCAGATACAGGTGAAATTTATGTCTTAAATTTTGTTAAGCATCAGACTTTTCTAAGGAAGCTAAGCTATGAAATAAATTAATATCAAAATAAAAATTTAAAAATCAAATATTTATGCTCAGTAAAATATTGATTTTAAACTTTATATAAATTAAAATAAAAGCAAAAAATAAGGTAACATAACATGAAATTGGAAGTATCAATACTTCATAAAATAAGAAACAATTGTTTAAAGTGAGGAAAGATCAATTGGATGATTCGAATTGTGTTCTATATCCCAATGATATCGTTTTCAGGTTGAGATTTCCTCCAGACTTTATAAATTAGTCTACTAAAAATACATCATTGAGGGAATCGAGTCCACCTTCCCGAAAAGCATCAAAATTGATAGTTTAGCTTAACGAGTTTATTGCATTTAAACGAGTGATATTCTACACTCGAGTGTATCACGCGAAGTTTGCTCTTATAGCGACAAAAAACTCGGTACGGATTAATTACGCTATAAGAGCTTCCACTGTACTTTCTCGATAAACTGCATGTTAAATTCTAATGGAAATTAAACTAGTGAAATGTGCTATCTAATAGACAATGATTACAAGAAGTTTCAAATGGAAGGCTAACGTTTATTGACGTACAAAGATACATTAAAACAAAACATTCAATATGTGACGAAGGCATCAGCTCTGACATAACAATACAGCCTCACTGAAGCTTTTTGCTATAAGAAATGAGGAGATTGAAAATTTATATTTCCATTATATCTCATTACTTAATATAATAAATTAAAAATTATAGTACTTAAACATGTTACCAAACATTTCCAATAAGCCGATTTTTTTCCTCAGTTTACCTAGTACCTTAACATAGTACTACTAATAATAATACTAATTCATAAATAAATCAACATGATGACTCAAAAGGGCAGATCCAGTCCAATTGCACTTTTTGTGGACCACCTCTACTATACTAGACAGCAACATTGTTACCCTAAGACGTCACTAACAAAGTAGTCCCCATAGCGTCTGAATTTTCAGTGAAATGAAGAACGTCAATTTAAAAATATGATTATACTAGACAGCAACTTAAGTTGACCTTATTAACAAGCTTTGTGTTTAACCATTCTTGATTTATAAAGAAAATAACCACTATACAGATAAATTGAAACCTCGATAACCTTGACTCAAAGGTATAAACCTCGCGTTTCAATCATTCCTAGAAAACATGTTATTTTACACTCGATTAGTTTCAAGAGTACTCACATGTTTTGGGATGAAACAAAGAGCAACAGCAGTAGGGGGCGAGGGATCCATCGGGCAATTTCTCGGGCATAGTCACCTTGTGATCTGTCACTACGTTGATGATACCAAACGTAGGTTCGTAAACGCCCTCATCCACCCAGTTCCACGTAACGTTCCTGTAGTCAACAGGTAACTCCTGAAACATCATGAAAGTTAAGTACCGTGGGTCTCCCTCAAAAGTGAAAATAAAGTTTTTTAAAAAATTTTCCATTACAAGAAAGGCGGTTCACAAGGAACTGTTCTTTTAGGAACTAACCCAAAGGGCCTCAAAATGAATTTAAACACTACATTGAGAGACAAATTTTTAAAAAAATTCTGGGGAGAACCCCCAAACCCCCCTCTAAAATTTTTACGTCTACGGTGATTTTCCCTTGAAAGTTAAGCCTCTTGGATGAAGTTTTCCCTTCGGAAGTTTTGCAAAACAAAAATTTTTATATTATATCCTATATTATGAAATTTTTTTAAAGGGAGTAATATGTTGGAGTGGTGAGTGGTTGACTGTTCGGAGTAACACCCCTCATGAGTCAACTCTAGTTACGCCACTGGACTCGCCTGAATTACAATTGCTTTTCAATATAAAAACAGCTTAATTTTTTATCTCTTTCAACTAAATTCTGAAATCAAAATAATACCTTAAAAATTAAAACTACAACTGGCTGAAAACAAAAAGAGAAACAAATACTATTTTCGATATTGCTAAAACTTCCAGCCAACCCATTGAATGATAAGAGGAAGGAGCTTTTTAAAGTTAAAAAACGACTTGACTGCGCAAGATTCGGTTTTAAATGGTGTTAAACTGGTAATTTATGAAAGTAAAAAAACGCTGCAGGTTAGAAACGGGATTTTCAAAAGTTGACTTTTTTGGGAGCCGTTGAAATATTACGCAAGCCCATATCTTAGAGCTCATCATTAGAGCTTATTGGTAAACATGGCGGCTGGAGGACTCCTATCGTAGCCAACCTTGCTAAAACTTTTTTGCAATAGTACATTCAACAACAAAAATTTTTTCACGAGTGCCCATTGAAAATGGATTGAACAAATCTAGAAAGTTCAAAATTGAACAGAAGTCATTTTAGAATTTTAGAACAACGTAGGAATAATTACACCGCGATTAACGATAGACTTATACGATGATAAATAGCTTACCTGGAAATATAGAAAAGCGCAGTTTTTCAGGAGCCATTTTCGACAGGTCGGCATTTGGGGACCATTCAGAGGTGTGAAGGACCATGTGCTCTTAAAGCAGATACTATTAGTCACATCTGCCGACTAATCACAATCCTCTGGCGACTTGAGCAGCGACAAATTCAGAGTAGTCTATGAATCCCTCCGCGTTTTTGTCGTCCGAATTGAGAATGGGGTCAACCAGGTGCGACAGGTCTTCGTTCGACATGGAAATATATCTTGTGTTCAGACATGTCCTCCTCGGAATGGAAGTGGAGGAGGGACTTCAACTCGCAGCCATCTAATCGGTTGTTGTTATCCGAGTCGTGCATCTAGAAGCAAAATCAAATTGTTAAGACAAGTTCAGACAAAACTTGACGGGTGTATTATCAGCTACCTATAACCAGCCTTTACATTTAACCAGCGATAAACCAACAGTCAAAAGAATCGCCGACTCTAATTAAGCATAATCCTTCGGTTTTGCACTGTGCAAGTCTATTTTTGTGAATATGCTGAAGTTAAAACTATTGAAACTACAGATGGTTTTAGTTACTAAACTAAACTCATTGGCGCAACAGCCCTAGTGGGCCAAGGCCTACGATGCCTATGGCTTAAGTTACACGTAGATTAAATTGTTGCGTACAGGATTGGTTAGTGCTTTATAACAAGTCTAATAAAAGCGTTTAAAAAGGGGGCAATCAACTCTGACTATTAGAGAAAGGGACAAATTTAGGGATCATGGTAAACAAAATTCCCTGCCATCTCCGAGGTTTTTCTCCTGACGGTGAATGATGTTTTCAGAGCAACCCTGTACAGCGTCCCCCCTCCCTCCTAAAGGATAGCTCTCCATCCCTAACAGGCTTCTTCATCCCAAGTTCCCCCATGGATTCAATAGTGCGTTAGCAGATACATAGAACTTCGTAAAAAATATTATGCACTACCAATAATATTTGGTTGACAGGTACACCCAAAAACATAAACGAGACCATTATAACTATTATTTTATTATTATTATTTATTATTTTATAACTATTTTCAAGAGAAGGTTTCCCTCAAACGATCAAAATTACCTTAGTTGCTATTTTGATTTCAAAATAATTTCTTTGATTTCTGAATATAATTTCTTTTTTATATTCAGAATTATGTTTCTCCCCCCCTTCTCTACTCAATAATAAGAAAAATTTACTACCGGAAACGCGAAAGAAATCGAAAAAAGAATGAACTCTTATTTTTCTTTCCCTTTTCGCACGTGTGAGCGTAAAAAATATGAAATCTCGAAGAAACCCCGACTGTTTGCCGTTAGAATATTTAGCTTACGTCTACGGATTTTGGATTCCCGTACGCACAGATTTAGTGTGCCGAGGCCTTCACTTTTGAGACACCGCACAGCTTTCTTTTTTGACGCCTGATTGAATTGATTTTTTCGACTAATTGAAAAGTACGAATAAGAGCACTTTTTAAATATAATTTAAATCTTTTCATTAAAATATTTTAAAACTTTAGTTATTAATTAGGACGCTTTTTAAGAAGTAATAGCGTTAAATAAAATTTCCATGTTTGAGATAAAGCATCTTTATTTTTCCCAATTGCCGCTGGAAAAAAAAGTTGAAATAAAGAACTGAAGACCAACACCTCATCTGACCATTGTCCAAAATACAAAAGGAAAAGATAGAGACTTTGAAAGAGAATTTAAAGATGACATTTATGACAAATATAAATGGATGTGCGGGTGTGATGTCATTTCAATGATAGTGTCATTGATTTATTCGCCACAAAAAAAGATATAGGCGATTGGACTTAATGTTTAAAAAATGTTTTTATTGATCCACTATACCTTCTCTTTCTAGATATTTTATAAATTTTAATTTTTATATAATAGGTGTGAACACCCTATTAATTAACTCACGAGCCGCCACTGAGATATACGGTATATGAATTACCCCGTTATCGTACCTCTTCATCCGAAGAGCATTTACAAATCTCATACACTGTGCCACTGAATCTGTTGATCGCGTCACCCCCAGAAAGATGTTTTGGTACTTTTACGTATTATCCCGTCGACCGTTCAGCGGCCGTCTAATTCAGCGTCACAGTTATAGTCAAGTCAATGGGATTTGATTACATTTTCGGATTACGCGTCACGGTCGACGGGATAATACGTAAGAACCTTTTAAATTCCTAAGTGACGTTTAACTTAGTTCCGAAATAAAACTCAAAGTCGAAATTGCAGCCAACTTCCCTCCGGAACAAAATTAAAATGTCACAGAGCTTTGAGTTTTATTCCAGATTGAACAAAACATGCATGAATTTTTCAATACAAAATTTACAATTATACACTTACCAGCCCTGATCCTCCCAGCATGTGGTAAGCAACAGGATCTATGTAAATGACGATATGATACATCGATAGTGTGGAATACACAGCCCCGCAAGGCGCATACATAGATAGTGTGGAGTACACAGCACCGGCGCTTTTGCTACCTGCAAGGCGCATTTGCTCACCTTGGTAAATGACATACACATACTGTTATATCCTGTTATATGTACGCTTTTTACAAATTGTTTCCGTTCAGTTCGCATCTAACATCAGCATAGCTCTCCGGTTCGTTTTCATATTCACAGTTTACAGTCCGTGTTGAACTCTGATGGTAGCATGATGCATTCGAAATTAATTACTCAATCTTATTTTATTTTAAATAGACTATATTTTATTTCTGAATTTTTTTTTCAGTAAAAAGCGATTTTTTTTTTCAATTTTCTCAAAACGTTGATGGCGAGTGTTCGAGTCCGCCCGGTGTTCAGATTGCCGTACGGACTGTGATACTGTGAATATATCCCTAAAAGCACAGCTCATACCAAATATGTGAATTTTACGTAACTGCAAATAAAAATAAACGAAATTTGGCCATACATGACGAAATTTGAACGAATCTTTAACATTTGTGCTGCGTGGGATACAAGAGTGGGCAAAAAGTCAGTACACTTTTCAAAATGCTATAAAAATCGGAACGAAAAACGGTCTTCACAGCCTCAGCATCTCATCTTGAGGTAACGGTTTTTTTTAAAGACAAAAAAAATTAGTTCAAAATAATGTTAATAGATGAAGTCAACATAATTCAAAGGGTTCCGTGTTCGATTTTTTCTGTGGAATCGAACTCGGAATCAGTGTATCAGATCACGGAACTATGAATCACCATACCATATAAAATAGCATATAGGCAAAATCGTTTCTTGCGAAAGTATGGGTTCATTTTCAGCCATAAGGTAGGCTTATCATATTTTCTTGGGTCCAACCCAGTATATAATTATTTAATTTCTTAATAAGTGCAGGGTGTGCAAAAGTCAGTATGAAAAGAAGGATTGATAAACTGATTACATTGAAAGCATTGAAATTTTCAACTTCTGGTTATTTTCTAAATCCCCCTACAAGACTTTAGCTTTATCCGTGTGGGGTTTGGTCCTCAACTAGTACTTTGTTATAGTAATAAATTACAAGCCATGTGTTAGAGGTTAAATAATTAACTTTTTTAGGAAATTATAAATTATACATTATAGTTTAAATTATCTTCTTCTTCCTTATCCCTCAGGTCTGGATCAGACCAGATCCATAAGATAGTTCTTTTTTAAACTCTCCAACACCAAACCAGGATTTTTATAGAGTTCCTCCTTAGCCAGTCCAAGGCAATCCAAAAGATGTTTGGCGGTGGCCTCCCCTAAATTGCACTTGGTGCAAACAGGAAAGGTCCCGGTTCCATTTAAAAATTTAAGGGTTTTCAGATGACCAGTGCACAGTCGAACCAGAGCAGTCTGATCTCTCCTATCTCCGACAAATCTAATCGATGCCCCAGGACCCTCTCTAATGTACCATGGGTGTGTTGGTGGATTCCTCCAAGAGATGTTAATAGAGGCCTTGCTTCTTGAGTATAGTTCAAGATTATGTTAAGGGATCTCTCTCGATATGAGGCATGGCAGAGCCCTCTTTGGCCAGTCCATCAGCCATATCATTATACTTTAAATCCACATGGGATGGGATCCACTGCAGATGGAGGATAGTGGTCCCGGAGAGGGCCCTGAGCTTCTCTATTATTCTAATTCCTTTTTGTTCTTTAATAAGTCTCCAATTACTTAGATATTGTATAGCGCTCCGGCTATCTGATAGGATCCAGATCACATCCGTTATATGACGATCTGCAACACAATCAAGAGCCATATCAATGGCGATCAGCTCAGAGGCAAAAACGGAGCAGTTATCTGTATTCCTGCGTCTGAGAAGTATTTCTTCCTCTCTGAGTCTCAAAACGGCCCCGCTCCCAGTGCAATCTTCTTTCTTGCTACCGTCTGTATAAATTAGGACAGCGTCAGCCGGAATACACCTAATTACTTCTAGAGCAGCCTGTCTCAAGAATTCAGGGTGCTGGGTGGACTTTTATTAGTGCGAGTCAACAGCTCTGTATGAAAATATTAATGTTCGGCACTAGTTAACTAGAACTAGTTGCAACTAGTAGTTAACTACTGATCAACTAGTAGTTAACTAGTAGTTTAACTACTTTTGGTTTAAACTAGTTCAACTATTAGTTGAACTACTTTTTTTAATAACTACTAGTTGAAACTACTTTCAAAATTTCAACTACTTTCAAAAAAATTCTTATTGAAATTTTTATCAAAATATAGAAAAAATTGTACTGTAACAAATTTAATTAAGATGGTAGAGTACTCAAAATACCATAACCAGAATTAAAGGCCCTTTTTGCGCGTTTTTTGTGATATAGATAAGAAAGATGTATTAGAATTTGGGCAAAAAATAGGTTATGAAATTAAATAGACTAGTTAACTAGTAGTTAACTACTTTGGGAAACAGTTAACTACTAGTTGTAACTAGTCCCAGGAAAAAATAGTTAACTACTAGTTGCA
The DNA here is from genome assembly GCA_963680715.1 of Tetragnatha montana. Lineage (NCBI taxonomy): Eukaryota > Metazoa > Arthropoda > Arachnida > Araneae > Tetragnathidae > Tetragnatha > Tetragnatha montana. The sequence goes on from OY796675.1 coordinate 38,002,133, forward strand.
ACTAGATTTTCCCAGACTAGTTAGTAGTTGGTAGATAACTATTTTTTGACCACTAGTTGCCGAACACTAGAAAATATACACCCGATAAAGATTCTGTAGGGAATATGAAAGGCTTTAGGGAGTTAAACTCAACGGAAGACCTCAATACATTTAGTTTCTCAGCATGACTGAAGGGGCTGTCTCTTTTCAGTCTTTGATTATTTTGCCAGTCACCGAGAAAGCTTGCAGTACGGTGCTGGTCTCTATAACTTAAGAGTTTGCTAAAGTATTTTGTTAGATTGGTGATACTTCTCAGCCGCAGAGGTTTCAAATCAGCCTCATAGAGGACAATATTGGTAGGAGTGCTTTTACGTAGTCCAGTAATTAAACGTGCAGCGCTCAGTTGCACTCTTTCTAGTTTTTGGAGATTTGTATCCGAGGCCACTTGATAAATAAATACGTTATGGTTTAAAACTCCCAAATTTCTGATTTTTAAGTTTAAAAATGTGTTTCAAATATAATATAAAAATCAATTTTATTTTTGCCAAAACGCCATAAAAAGTCACGTGTCTAGAAAACGGACTTTTATTGGATGTGACATCACAGGGCACGATTTGTGATTCAAAAGTGTTTTCGCGCCCAAACAAAAAGTGAAATTTCAAAAATTTATATTTCAGAAACTAGGCTATGAAAATACTTGATGTAAACGTCATTCTTCATTTTTTTTATCTACTATTTTAATAAAATTTAATCTCAAGACGTGAAAATACCTCATAGAGTGTTTTCAGGTGACGTCACGACCGGTTATTTTCTTTTAACTGTTAACCTTTTGCAGGGCTTTTAACTGTTGCTAAGGCAGTTGCTAGGTGACGAGGTATATTTTGTTATGGCGGTTGTCAGCTGTGGGGTCACGTGATTACAAATGCTCCAATAGAAGAATTCCACGACCAGCTATTTTCTGTAACTGTTAACCTTCTGCAGGACATAAAACTGTAACCTTCTGTCGCTAAGGCCGTTGTTAGGTCCGAGTCATGTGATTGAAAATGCTCTATTTCGACCAAATTTCGCCTGAACGCACTAACATACCACCAACTAGGAATGTATTATGATATCACATAGCTTAAACTTAAGACATAGCTTAGTGCTTAAAAATAACTTAATTAATTTATTAAAAATAATTTTATATCACTCCTTAAAAACAACTTCTTTATTACGTTCAAAAGGTAAAATTAATTACTAAAAATTAATTTTTTAATACAATTTTTTATTTTGAAAAATGTGAAATGTCTTAACGGATGTCCGCGCTGAGGGGTCTTTCTGGGTGATGGTCGAAGCGGGCACATCCGGCGAGATTTTCAGTAGGATTTACCGCACAATGACCAACCAGAGCTGAATCATTGAGGTTTGGCAACCTGTTGACCTTACCTTCAACCATCGCCTGCGGACAAGTCGCAAGAGAAAAATGCACAACCACGTGAGGAACGCAAGCTTTCTTCTTATCCCCCTATGTTGGATTTTTACCCTAACCTACCCTTTCGTAAGAACCAACGCCCACAAAACATGTCCGTTGAAAGAGGAGAAATCACCTAGTCCGGTATGCAACGTCTGCTGGTGCACCACATGAACTTTGACTACCTGGGGAGGCAACACGGTCCTCCAATCCCTTAAAGCCCATTTAGAGCCCCTTTCACTCAATATCATGGCGTGGGACGGTGGTAATGGACACCTGTGCCTGTGGAGACAACACTCCTCACTGAACATCCAAAAAGGATGAATTTTTCATCGGTGTGTTCTACGTTTCGCCCACAAATAAATTTCCATCCCCCCTTTCTTCTTTTTCTTCCTTCCCTATGGGGATATTAGTGGGCGAAATGGAGTAGCTGGGATAAAAACCAATCTTGTTAAGAATCGATTCTCAAAAAGGAATGAATTTACCCAAAATTAACAAACTTCCTTAATATCACTCCAAAGTATACAGTTTTTGTATTTTTTCGGACCGCCTCACTTTGAAAAACACTCCTGCAGTCTCGGTTTGTCCAATTCTCTCGACTGGTCACTTCTGAAGGACCTTGTTTTCCTGGACCACATAAAAAAAAATTCCTCAAATTCACTCCGCCTCACTTTGAAAAACACTCCTGCAGTCTCGGTTTGTCCAATTCTCTCGACTGGTCACTTCTGAAGGACCTTGTTTTCCTGGACCACATAAAAACAAAAATTCCTCAAATTCACTCCAAAGTACATCTTGTGTGTACTTTTTCGGACCGCCTCACTTTGAAAAACACTCCTGCAGTCTCGGTTTGTCCAATTCTCTCGACCGGTCACTTCTGAGGGACCTTGTTTTCCTGGACCACAAAGAACCAAAACTTCCTCAAAATCACTCCAAAGTACATCTTGTGTGTACTTTTTCGGACCGCCTCACTTTGAAAAACACTCCTGCAGTCTCGGTTTGTCCAATTCTCTTGACTGGTCACTTCTGAGGGGAAAAATGGCTAAATGGTAAAAAAAAAACGATAGTTTTTCGTAAATTTTTCTGGAACCGAGCAAGGTAGAGCTTCGAGGTTACGAAATTCGAATTTTCGGTACCAAATTACTCCAGAAAAGTGTTACTACATTATCCGGAGCGTCCGTGGAAAGGAGCCAATGATCCGGGAGCGTTTTGGCGGGAAAAAAGTAGGAATTTTAATTTTTACATACCCCCTAATGCGATACATTGTTCGATTCCTTAGTTTTAAGGTGCACACATACCGAAATTTCAGAAGCCTGGAGCAAGCGGTTCGAGTGTAATCCGGAAAAAACGGAGTTTTTCGAATATTGGTTTTTCAGGAATAACTCCCAAAATTATTATCACACACCTTAATGATTTACATATTCGTAATCTGTGAAAAATTCCCGATTTATCTATGTAAGACACTTGAGATGGGGTCGAATTTTTTTCCGAAACTCTCCTGACACGACTTGCCCCAAAAAATAGAGTGTTTGGCATTAAATGTAAGTAAGCCCCATTCTTGTTTTAAAAATCCTGGATGACGTAAAAATCACCGTGGATTCCCGTAATTCTGGAAAAACTTTGTCATAACAATTAGTTACTAGAAAAAAAAATAATAAAAAAATTAATATTAATATTTTCGGATTTATAAGCTTTCTTTGGACTTGTGTTTTTTCGTCGAAATCTGAACTTTTTTTTCAAAGTCCAATTACTGCCTGAATTACTAACCGATTTTCACCAAAATTGAATATGAGGTATATGGTAGGATATATTTTAAGATTTTAAGGTCAAAAATTCGATATAGTTTTTCGATTTTGATAAAAATCGCGACTTTAGTGCGACTTATGCTCGAGTCCAGGGACCCTAATTTTGGTCCTATATTCACTAAATTCCTGATTCTGCAAGCTTATGGAAATGTAATGAAAGGTATAAGGTCACCGACCCGATGAAAATTCATTTAATTGGTTTTTGAGCGATTCTCTACTGCACTTTGAATTGCACTTTGGAAAGGCCCCTATCACGTAATTCCTGGTTCCCGGCTTAAATAATTCGATATGTTGCTCGGACTTTTTTACTAGAATTCTTTGTGAAAATTCCTTGGAAAGCCATTATTATTATTAAATATTTTTTAAGAAAACCTCTGTTTCTCAATAGTGTACTGCAGTACGCAAAACAGTTATATAAGTATTATATTTCTTAGTTACCTGGACGGGTTTGTTCCCCCCTTGGTAGCAAAACGTTTTTTTTTCTTCCTAATAACTGTATTATGCTGTTGTTCACCATAGTGAAATAAAGATTATTATTATTATTATTATTATTATTATTATTATTGTGTGGGATTTAGTATTTTATAAAACTTTCCTGAGTGTCTAAAGAAACAGGGATACTTATACTATATCCCCAATTAATTTCCAAATTTATTTCTTTAATTTGCATTGTAACAATCGTAAGCGACAAATTTTCCTTCTCCTCAATGGTTTTTAATAGGATATATGGCTATTATGTTTAATGAATTGTCCATTAGTGAGGACAGCTAATAAGGCATGCAATAATATATGGCAAAGTTTTTCCAGAATTACGGGAATCCACGGTGATTTTTACGTCATCCAGGACTTTTAGAACAAGAATGGGGCTTACGTACATTTAATGCCAAGCACTCCATTTTTTGGGGCAAGCGTGTCAGGAAAGTTTCGGAAAAAATTCGACCCCACCTTATTATTTGTCTTGTATTTGTCTTACATGGATAAATCGGGAATTTTTCACAGATTACGAATATGTAAATCATTAAGGTGTGTGATAATTATTTTGGGAGGTTTTCCTGTAAAACTGATATTCCAAAAACTCCGCTTTTCCCGGATTACACCCGAACCGCTTGCTCCAGCCTTCTGAAATTTCGGCATGTGTGTGCACCCTAAAACTAAGGAATCGAACAATGTATCGCATTAGGGGGTATGTAAAAATTAAAATTCCTACTTTTTTCCCGCCAAAACGCTCCCGGATCATTGGCTCCTTTCCCAGGACGCTCCGGATAGTGCAGTAACACTTTTCTGGAGTAATTTGGTACCGAAAATTCGAATTTTGTAACCTCGAAGCTCTACCTTGCTGGGTTCCAGAAAAATTTACGAAAAACCATCGTTTTTTGACCATTAGCCATTTTTCCCCCTCAGAAGTGACCAGTCGAGAAAATAGGACAAACCGACACTGCAGGAGTGTTTTTCAAAGTGAGGCGGTCCGAAAAAGTACACACACACGATATACTTTCGATCAGAAGTGACTAGTCGAGAAAATTGGACAATAACTGACACTGCAGAAGTTTTTTTTAGGGTGAGGCGGTCCGAAAAAGTACGCACATGGTATACTTTGGAGTGATTTTGAGGAAGTTTGGTAATTTTGGGTCAATTCATTCCTTGTTGAGAATCGATTCTTAACAAGAAATTCCGTTTGGCGTCAATTATACACCCTTTTGAGCTATATCTATAGGATTCTTTCACCAAGAAAAGTGAGCGAAACCCCAAGAGGTTCTATTGCTAAGTATATTGTATTTTACAAAATCCAAAAATATTTATTTTTGACTGAGATATGGCAAAAAAAAAAACAACATAAATTAGTGCGCTAAAAACCTCTAAATTTACTGGGCTATTAATCAGTATTATCATTTTAAATTGCAAGCTTTATATTGCTAAAGTCATCATAAAAAGGTGTTGAATGATCCATCAGTATTCTTATCATTAAAGAGACCTAATTAATTTTATAAGTAGCCAAAAAATTGATACCAAATTTTTTAAGTTTCGTATACCATAAGTGAACTACATAAAATCAGAAGAGAGTTAGGGGAATTTAGGGAAAAACAGAGGCACTGGTGTTGGGGATTTTAGGGAATATATTATGGACGGGGGGATGAGAACAGCTTCTTTTAAGCGGAAGAATTTTCAAGGAAAAAACACTCTAAAACAGATGTCACATGTCAAAATATTAAAGGGGGGATTGGGGGTTCTCCCCCAGAAAATTTTTGAATTTTAGCATTAAGAAAGTGTTTTTTAAGCTATTTGTTAGGGTTTCTCGGGGGGGGGCATGGCCCCCCTGTGGATCCGCCCCTGAGTAAAGTATCTTAAAATTACATAAAATAAAATTTAATCATTTGACTGCTATAAATAAAGCAAAAATGGATGTTACTTACCTAGAGATTATATGCAAATGATGAAACAAACGGAATTCCGCATTCAAGAAACAACACAAAATTTTAAAACTAACTGCAGGCGCCAATCGGGAAAACTAGAAGAAGTGTTCAACAAGACGTCGCATTGCACTGACAAACGGAGAAAACGGGTTCATTCGTTTGTCATGCCAGGGCATGCTATTAGGGGATATTTCGTTCCCCAATCAGAGAATCGGGAGAAAAAGAAAAACATAAACACAGCTGTAGTGCAACCGTTAAATTTCAGGTAAAAGGGGGTGGTTTGAAAGGATGCGGAGTTCGTCAAGTGACAAGTGATTTACAACTAGACCCCTTTGGGCCACCGTAGACTTTCTGGATGTAATAAAACAATTATCTCCATGAAGAAACCTGAGTTTATGGCGCCGGTGTCTTCATGTGGTCAATTTTCGACAGCTCTCAGGCGAGAGTGCGAGGGGAGATACAAAGAGATTGAGGGAGATAAACTGCTGGTGGTCCGGCCGCAAATTGTTTTATTACATCCAGGCACTGGATGTAATAAAACTTTACGGTGACCCTTTATCTAGTCACTCCCAGCAAATGTTTACTTTGGGGAAGAACTTCCATCTGTCCCCCATACACTTTTATCACTGTGTTATCTCTCTTGTGAAAACTAATTAAAGCTTCTACTTGCGGACCAGAGCCCCCCCCCCCTTCCCTAGGCACTGCTCAGTAGGTGATAACATTAACATTCGACGGGATTCGAAGAGAACTGTCCACCTTGCTCTTTAATCGTCTCGCATTTGTTACCAATTTTCCTTTGGATTTTTTTTTAAATAATGGGTCTTATGTCCCTTTGCCACTCGCCGGGCCCCTTCGGGGCCCCGGGGTATCGTACCCCCCCGCCCCCCCCTGTCGTCAGGCCTGCTAATGTCTGAAGATATGTTGGATTTGGAGGAAATTCACACCATAAATCCTGAGGGAAGTCCATACGAGGAGCATAAATTTAGCAAGAAACACACCAAGCCCATAACGAAACTTTTTTTCGGAGAAGAGGTAATGAAAAGCTTTTTAGATCCTAAAAATATACGATTAATACATTGTATTTAATTAAAAATTTTAGGGGTTACTTAAAATTTGTCTAAAAAGGGGAATCTGGGGTCTTCCCTAAAAAAAAATTCTCTTTAAAATAGCTTTACCTCATTTCAGACATTTGAAACAAACCACATTTTTGCAAAGCAGCAGAATTTTCAAGGAAAAACACCTGAGGTACGAAACTCATCACTAAAACTGAGGAGATTTACCAAAATATACTAGCAAGAGGGAGGTGGTTGAATCAATCATACCGTGTGGATACAACCTTGAGACACAGACCCTCCTTCCTGCAAACAGTGATAGCAGCAAGCTCAAGAAAAAATATAGGATTTCCCACAAAAAAATATAGGACATCAAAATTAAATCAATCATACCTTTTATTGGAACGACAAAAATTTAATATGCATTAATACACAAGCCTTTTACTATTAAAAACAAATTAATGAGAAGTTTTGATAAAAGCACTATTTAAAATAACTTAAGAGAGTATTTATGAAAAATTCAATATTTTAAATATTTGGCCAAAAGGTAATACTTTTAAAAATGCTCAAAATCTTTTCACAAATTTGACAAATGGTAAATAAATTCTAGCAGACTCAAAAATTTAGATTATAAAACTATTAAAACCATGCAATGGTAACAAAACAATGCACTATGCAATGGTCTGTCCCCACAGGAAACCAAGATTCATGCAGGAGCTTTTATTATTGGAAAAAATGGGGGGGGGGGGACCTTTTTAGTAAGTAAAAAAAATAAAGGTTATGTAATTGTTTAAACGGGAACAAATAAATGCGACTTTGAAAAATGTGAATAGTTTAGGGATGCACAACCTTTTGGGGAGGAGGGCCACTCTCATTGTTGATTGAGACATGGAGGGCCACAAAAGAAGTTACAGTAAAAATTATAGTAGAGCTAATAGCAGATTACGTATCTCTGATAAAAAAACTAAGTAGTTTCAGAAAAATAATTAATCAAAAAAACATATAAATAAAAGTTTCTTAATGGTTAAGTTTCTAAGGATGAATAATATTGTGAATAGTTTAAAAAAATAAACAATTTTTAAAAGTAATGATCAAACCTTTAAAAATACTAAAGAATGTTTGTAACTAGAATATTTGTGTAAGAAACAAATTAGTGTTAGAAGAATTATTATTGAAGAAACAGAAATTTTAATATTTTTAAAATACAAACTACATCCCACCAATATATTCAGTGTTAAAATATGTTCTACCAAAGGGGGGGTCTAGGGGTCTTCCCCAGAAAAGTTTTGGAAATTTAACTCTAAACTAGTTTTGGTACACCTAGTCCAAATTTTGGACATACATTTTTAGGCAAGTTTTTCCTTTTCTTTATAAAGAAAAATTGTGAATAATAGAGTTCCAAATACAAAAGGGGGTCTTCCCTCAGAAAAAGTTTGTAAATTTGACCCTAAAAACAGGGTTTTAACTTGTTTTGAGCACCTGGTCAGATTTTTTTAAGGGGGGCAGGGCCTTTGTTAAATAAGAAGTCAACTTCAACTAGGTTCGGAAAAAACGGAACTTTAGCGAAAAATTGCTATTTTTCGACTTTTCCGGAGAATGTGATCCTGAACACCGGACTTGTTGGCTTCTGACCACTGTAAAGTTGGTTTTTCTACATCGCAATAGCAACGCAAGAAGAAGCCGACTTCAACTTAGCGCCTGCGGCCGATCGAGAAAGAAGCCGCGGGAGGAACGGAACTCCGCACGCAAAACGAAACTTACACCAAAAATAGCGATTTTTCCGACTTTTTCTACGATAATTAGTCTTTTTTCTCGAAAATAAAAACTATTTCTCGATTTTTAAGAATGAAGTTTAGGCAGTTTAAGTTTTTGGTTTTGTGAAATGGAAAAAATATAGGACAAATGGCCGTTTTTGAAAATATAGGACATTTTTTCGGATTTTCACAAAAATATAGGAAATATAGGAATTATAGGACAACTGCGATCACTGTGCAAAGCCCCCCCCCCAAAAATTCGAACTACGTGAATGATATAAGCTAGTTAAAATGCTGTTTTCAAGGGTCAAATTTCCAAATATTTTCTGGAGGAGGACGCCCAGAGGCCCTTTTGTACTTGAATTACCAGCAATTTTTTTACAGCTTATCAATAAACGATTTATACCGAAAAATGTTCTGAAAAACTACGCTTAACGTAATATGAATGCATGGAGGGGCTTGGGGGGGACTTTTGGGTGATCCTGGGGTCATCTCCCCAGGAGCAAAAATCTAGCTGCTGGCCTGACGATAAGGGAGACAACGCTCAGAAACTACTCGATAGAATTTGATAAAAATTTGTATTTTTCCTTACCTTTTATGCACACATAACACACAAATTTCATAAAGATATGAGGTAATTGGGTTGACCACCAGGGATGATTTGGCATGGTACAACCCTACTGTAAAAAAGACAAGAGTCAACTCCTTAAAATGAAAATGAGGAGATATCTTGATATCTTACAGTAATCAGAAGATACCCCTGAAATCTTTGAAGTTAATAAGATTTATTATAGAATAGTTTTTTAATTATTGAACTTTAGTAAGGTACAAATAATCCATAAATATTAATTTAAATTAATGGACTTTATCTTTATACTTTTTATTCTTTCTTACATACTACTTATCACTTTAAGCTCAAAAGTGCCTCTTGTCTCAAAATATGAGTTATAAACAATTTTTCTTAAATTTGAATTACCAGTAAACCTCTCCTTTTTAACTAAACATAAGTCAAAAAAATTGATTTGATTAAGCAAAAACGTGAGTTTTAGTGAAAATCACTACTCCTATCACGGATACATTGTTTTTCCTGCATATCAATCAAAATGCAAGAGAAAGCTAACTGTCAGGTATTAACGTAAGGAAATTTTTTGTCAGTGTTAAGTCCATAGTTTTTTACTCAACATTTGTTACTCCATAGATTTCACAACAGACATTAACCAAAATATTTGTTAGTCACTAATAACAATTTGATTTGTAGTTTTTTCTCAAAAACTTTGCCTGAATTTCCTGAATTGAGAATTTTCTGAAATGCCTGAATTTCTCCAAAAGCATTCGGTTTCAGACATTTTCTGCACCCCTGATTATGAGTTCAGTTAAGCTTCTAACTCTTTTTGAAAAGATATGTTTAACAGCCATTTCATAATCATCAGCGTCGATGTTAAATCCTTGGTCAAAGATGGATTCTACCAATCAGAGTCAGCAAAAAGCTATTTTTTTCTTTAGCTGCAGATTAACACTGACGTTGATGGCCATGAATATGGATGTAAAACATCAACCATAACCATGTTGGTTTGAATACATGCTAACACTGTAGAGGAAAAAAACTAAAATTAAGAGGCAAAATGTAAAAATATTTATTAAATATATAGTAATGTCCAAAACTCTTAAAACATTTAAATAGATTTAATTCATTCAATTCTCGAAAATTTTATGTTCAAATTTATTGAGGTATAAGAGAATGCACTGTTATGTTTTGTGATAAAATATCATGCATGGAGAGGCAGTGGTACTTAAATAATTATAATAGGGGAAAAAATCAGAATCATCAATACAGACTGGCGACACCACATTATCATCAAACAGCAGCCACTTTGAAGATGAATCAAGAGTTTTAAAATTAGCAATTTCTTGTGTGGTACAGCACTGTTCTGCAGCACTAGCAAACTGAGAAGTCCTCTGTTTAGGCTTAAAAAGTTGGTGTTCATTATTTTCTGTATCAGAATTTGGAGAAGAATCTTTGACAAAGGAAACGTAATGGCCACCTTCTGTAGATCTTCCAATGTGCAGCACAACAGCATATAGTTTGTAGTTCTGATCAGGAGTGCGGCAAAATATATCACTGTTGTCTGAGGTTTCCAATGTCTGAGGGATTGTCACCTTTATGTTAGACTTCTCTACATTAGACACTTCACTAAAATTAAAAGAATAAGATTTGTAAGTCTTTTTTTAAAACTATTCAATTTTCAGGGATGAGAGATGATGAGGGGGAAGGACATACTTTATTACTCAAAATCAGCTGATCACTATAAACTAGTATTGTTTGTCTTTTTCAGAAGGCGGATAGGGTAACAGTTAAATCCACCTTCCACAATACAAAATTTTGCAATACCCAGGCACCTTCGCAGTGGTCATAATCGGCAATTTCCATAAAACTTTGCTCTTTGCTCATAAGATTTGATTAACAATTATTTTTTTTCGAAAAAATAGTTTGGTAGCAGCAGAAACCAATATGGAGAAGTTTCAAAATTTCATCAAAACAAGCATCAATGATTTTAAAAATATTCCAAAACCACTTCTAGTAAGTGTTTTTAAGACTAGGTTATAAAGAGTTATTTTTTAAAGTAAGAAAGCTACTTTTTTATGAGACGATCTAACAGTTTTGTGTCAAAACCTGTAGATACAATAATAAACTATCTCTCCTCAGAAAATTATTTTCTTTCGCCTAATAGATACTTTTAAGAGAGAGAGAGGGATAAATTAAGAACTTTCCTTGATTGTCCAAACATTTAGTGCATTTATTAAGAAAGAATTCAGGTTATAATTTGAAGTAACATAAATTAATGGGGGAAAATTTATATTCACAGAAAGGTTTTTATTTTATACGGGTATGCCCATCACTAGAACTGAGTCATGGAGATTCTGCTCCTTAAACTTTCTTGGTTGGTAAGAGGTTAATTCAAAGGTTTTTAGAAGCCATTTCAGCTTAAAATTATCCCGATTGCACTGTACAAAGGTTTATGGTTGGTTAGTTTATTTGGGTTTAATGACACAAGGACTAAGGTTTAAGAGTTACATGATAAAATATGAAGGACTAAACAGAAAAAAAAAAAACTAAGTTGTAATACTAAAGCCATCAATCGAATTTACTTATGAAGACAAAGACACAAATACTTCAGTTAGTACAGATATTCCCAGCAATCTAAAAGGGAAAGAAAATGTGTATACCTTGAACTTCGAAGCCAGCTAAAGTGAAACAGAAGAATGGGGGGCAAAGTTACAACTTCAGAACTCATTCTCGCTTCATTGTAACAAAGACATTCTTCACAATAATATTTGTTTTCACCTCTCAGCATAGTTGTTTGTGAAAGGCAATCAGTCAACTGTACAGCTTCTGCCATAAAAAAATTCATTAAAAATTCACACTCAATCTGTCACAGTGCAACAGAAAACTAGAAATAAATAGTGAAGAGTCAAATTGGAAATTATCATACATGACAACCAAGAGAATTATTTTCAACTAATTTAGATCTTTAAGTATATATACAACACCCTTTAAAACTATTTTCAGTCTAAAGCCTTATTACACAGGCTTAGTAAATCTGACAAATAAAAGGGGCTTCACAAATGGTGAAACAAATTTTAAGAAGAGAAAAGGCTTATAAATGTGTGACACAGGTTTCCAAGTAAAAAGTAGAATATAAATAATAAACATCCCATGAGGAAATGTTCATTTATGCTTTCGAAACAAATATACTTTGTTTTTAAAACAAACATTTCCCCATGGTATATGATCATATGATCTTACCATACATTTACAAGCCTTTTCTTCACTTAAGTTGCTTCTCTTCTTAAGATGTGAACCAGTGTTCACTTTAGGCACTATAAGTTACTAATGTAATGACAGTACAGAAAATGTTTTTACTCTAAACTCGTACAAAAATTTTGTAAGTACAAAAGTTTTTGTGACATGCAAGTCACATCTTAAAAAACTTATAAAAGACTGAACTTGTACTACGCCTAAGTATTTCATTGATGAATTAAACTAATTTATATAAGGTTTAATCTTATTTTAATGTCTAGTATTGGTTAATTATATGCACAGTTTTAATAAACAATTGCAATATCTTTCCCTTTATGAATTAAAAAAAAAAATAATTTAAACTTTTATTTTTCCATGTCTTCATGGAAGTTGCCAGTGGTGCAGCCATGGGGGTGGGTTTTAAGGATATACCCCCGAAGGTCAGAAATTTTCCTTTTTGCACCACCCTAAATTCCCCCACCAAAATTACAATACCGCCATCTGAAATTTTTTCTAGCTACACCACTGGATGTAGCTAGTCATGTTTGATATTTTAATGGTTTATTTGTGCATTTGCAACCATGCATTTTGAATTTATCTCTTTCATTTTTATCCCACAGCCACAGTAGTACAGATAAAACGCTCTGGTCAGAAGAAACAAAAATTGAGAAGATCCATAGCTCTCTGCTGAGATTGTACCATAACATTGCTTTCTAAAGAGAATGGAAGTTTAAGAAGCACTGATAATAAACTTTTAAAACCTTGAAAATCAGAAAAATGTTACCACTTTCAAAACTTTGCAAATTTACAAAATTCCCCCCCTTATAATTTCCGGTTTTTCTGGTCTGAGGCCACCCTGCATATTTTTCTTCCTGATATATATGGCTGAAACTGACCCCGATTCTAGATCATCGGATCGGTACTATTCCTCCCCTGCATCCCTCGTTAAAACACATGAGCCAAGTTCTGATTTAATAATCCACAACAAATTAACAGGTACCAGGGGTCATTCCAGACTTTTTGTGAAGGGTCCGGTTTTCGTAAAAATTGTGAAAATCTACTCGTAATTTTGTGAATTTGAAGTTAGCGTTCAACTAGTTTTTTTTAGCCAGGAGCCTGTTTTTGTGAAAATAGGGTCCAATATTTGAAGAGTATTATGAAACAAAGGGTCTGTTTAAAGGCAAAAATACTTTGTGAAGGGTCCGTTTTCACAATAAAATATATTGTGAAGGGTCTGAAAACGAACCCAAATTTCTTCTAAATAGACCTTTGGGTACTTACCTTCACCATAAACTGATTCAGGAATATTGATTTCTAAATTAGCGAAATTTTCTTCCCTCTCCAGCCTTTTTTCACATTCAAGACACTGAACAATGTGGCGAATCTTCCCTTCAAAACCCAGGCTTAACTTGTCCAGTGGAGAGAAGTCAAAAGATACATTCAATTTCCGTCGCTTAGCTGAGTTCATTGGTTTCTTAGTCTCCTGGCCTGCAGAAGACACATCATCACAGTTGGAAGGCAGACCAATATCAGAGTTCCGGGTGGAACTGGAATCTGAATCACCGCTGTTTTCAGCCTTAGACGAAAATCCCTGTAAGCTTTGGCATGCAGCAGAGAAGGCAGATATGGTGGTTATCAAGAATTCATGAGCATCATGCTGCTCACCTTCCTCAAACAAGACACAAACCTCCCTGGAAAGTCAATGCTTAAGTTGACATTTTTATTAACTAAAAAAACAGTTAAATCAATCTTAAGAATTATTCTACGTTCCTATCACAGAGTTAAAAATGGTTAAATTACTGCTTGGTGTTTTCTCTTGATTTTCTCTTAAAAGCACTGCAAAATTAACATTAACGTTCCAGCGGGAGCACGTATCTGAGAAATACATTTGAGATGTGTATAAATTTTGTTTAGAAGACGCTACCAATTCCTGTCTTTAGCTATTCTATCCACTTCCTTTCAGCTACTTCCAGTCTTTGTCTGAAGTTCTAACACAGTTAATAGGTCTCTGCTAACCTGCTGCTCATATTTTAGAGATACATGCAACTGTTAAAGGAAGTTTTTGGTAATTTTAATTTTTTTAGTTACTATAAAATTTTGTTTTTGTGTTTTGGTCCTAAACATCGTAACTTAATATTGTTTATGTTCTATAATTACTTTTGTTCTGCTCTTTTTGAAATAATATTGATTTAAATAAAATATACTCATTAACCATACATACTAATTACAACTTTGTTTTAAAATTAACAATTTATAATTGCGTATTTAGGTGATACACGAGCCCTTTCATGTTGGTATAGAGGGCGCGCCTGCTGGAAGGTTAAAGGCAATATTTGCAACAAAAGTAAAAGATTCATGCTATGATAATTAAAAAGTCTGGAGGAAACCAAGTATTTCACAAATAGAAGTACTAAAATTTCAAAACAAACATATAAATAAGATTTCATAAAACAGTCAAGACCAGGGATGGCCAACCCAAATGATCTTGAGGACCACTTTGGAAAACCACAATACTCCCGCGGGCCGCATATAAAATTTTAAGGTATGAGCTGCTCAGAATGACAGTGATATAAGTTGAAAAGTAGAAAATGAGTATTTAGATTAGGGAGTTAAGGAATTAAACAGGTGGCGTTAAAAAAAAACATTCTGAATTACTCGAAACTAAGTTAGGTGGATACGCACTATCATTTAATAATACGTCATTTTAATAATCTCTCAAGTCTGAAGACGAAGTCCCAAAACAAAATTTTTAGTGAAAAACAAAAACAAAATTAATTGACTCTTTATTTCTTCGTCTAAATTACTACATTTATGAATGCAAGTATATGGTGTGATATAGTGACAGTAATTAAGATGTTGAATGTGTATATGTGGCTTATGTAGAAATTTATTTCTGGAGGGGCCCAAAATTACTCCTCAGCCTCTCACGCATTTTTAATAGGTCCAATGTAAATTTTTAATAAATTTTTAAGTAGAATTTGCGTCCTAAACAACTAAATGTTAGAAAAGTTGTGAGTAATAAAGGTACAAGTACAAAAGGGGGGTCTGGGGGTCCTCCCCCAGAATTTTTTTGGAAATTTGACTAAAAAAACAAGAATTTTAACTAGTTTTGGTACACCTAGTCCGAATTTTGGAGATGCATTTGAGG
The DNA here is from genome assembly GCA_963680715.1 of Tetragnatha montana. NCBI lineage: Eukaryota > Metazoa > Arthropoda > Arachnida > Araneae > Tetragnathidae > Tetragnatha > Tetragnatha montana. The sequence goes on from OY796675.1 coordinate 38,017,528, forward strand.
TGGGCGATTTTGGGTCATTTTTGCAACTAAACATTGTTCTGTTTGGAAAATTATAGCTCGAAGAGAGAGAGTAAAGTTTTTTTTTTAAACTTACAAAAATTCTCGCGGGCCGCAAAATTATATCAAGCGGGCCGCGGGTTGGCCATGCCTGGTCAAGACAATTGTGTGCATTTAAAAAGAACAGACTATTTAAGGAAAACTGTTAAAGCAACACATTCAATTCAAACTTAATCATATTTTTTAGTAAAAGAAAGAGATGATGAATAAGAACCAATTCACTTTGTGGGAAAGGTAAAAGTTATAAAACTTTTAAGTTAAGAATGTAAAAAACATTCTATTAAAAAACACTTACCTCAAACAACTGATGACTAATTTAACAGGCCGTAACAACAAAGAAGAATAATCTTTTTCAACATTGACCCGCATTAGAGCTTCTTTCCTCTTCATCGCAGAAAATAGCTGCAATCAAAATACAAAAATAAACCTTTTTCACCATGATTTCCTTTAGACATACTAATTTTAAGAAGAAAAAAGGAATCCAACACTCAGCTTCAGGGGATCAGAAAGATTAGGAAGCACAACTGAATTAGCTCCTGAGACCAAAAGCTAATGCCAATATTTTTGATAATTACATCTAACTATTTTTGCTTAAAAAAAAGCATTATTGTAGTAACTTTTGTGTACAATACAACTGGCATTTTGTTTTAAGTCAAAATTACTCTTAAAATAAGACTATCCCTACAAATTATCTTAAACAGTAATATATTCCCTGTATTATGATTTTAAGATGAATTTTTCATGAAATACAGTAAAAAGCAGAGGCGAAATTACTTTGCTTAGAGGAGTTGAATAAACATTATTACTCATACCAACTATATCAGCCCAACCAAAATTATAATATATGTTAAAATTTAATTTTAACTTATTTACATTATTTTATCTATAACTTTGTGTTTTTAAGAAAAATTTAAGCCCCTCATATCATAATTTATATTAAAAATAAACTAATTTTTAGATAAGGTAGGTATTTAAGACATGGATTAAATTTACCCTACCCAATGGGTGTTTACCTGATTAAAATCACTGGAATGTTAACTAGGTAAATACCCAGCATTTAAATCTTGAAATACAGTAAATTTTTGAGCCGTTATTTTTCCAAAAGTTACAACAGCATAATTATTATGTAACAGTTAACTCCTAATATTATGAAATCAAAGGGATAGGAAGAATTACTTATTAAAAAAAAAACGTTCAAAAAAGTTTTTTTTAACATAAAGTATTTTTTAAAGTGAGATATCCAGTCATTTCAATCATCATTGAAAACCCTAGCTTAAAAATCTTTTTGATTTGGAGCCTTACTTTAAAATGCAAAAACAGTCACTAAATTCAGCTTTTTTATGAGCAAATTATTATTATGTATTAATAACAAACAGGTTTTAACAAAAAAAGTGTTTTTTAACAAAAGAATAGGTAACATTAAGGGTAAATATAATTTTTTAGATATTAATGTTTTCAAGATAATGAAGTTCATGATATCAAAGTACTGTATATAGTTTCTAATTTCTCAAACCTGGAAATGGGTTATTAATCAAAGAAAACTACAGAATTGAAATACTGACCAAATGCATCTGCTTGAAGAAAGCAATCTCCTTTGTATCATCATCACATAAAGAAGCCTGTAACATGAATAAAATGTTCATTCAATTTATAATACCATCATGATCATAAAACTTCAATAGATTTAATAACTAACAATGCCACAGAAATATAAAGTAAAAATGTGGAACATATTTTACATTTCTAAAATAATATCCAGGATTAGAATTGTACACATTAGAGGAATTGCAACACATTCTCAAAATAAATTTTGAAATTTAAAGTTAATGTTTTTTTTTAAAATAAATAAGGACAAGGCCATAACATGTAACACATGACCAATGACTATGGATGCCATTTTTAAAAAGTTTCAAGACTGAAAATTTATTTATCCTTTCACACAGTCAAGTACTAAAAAATTGCAAGAAAACTTAATGAATCCTAAATAATATCCAGGATTAGAATTGTACACATTAGCGGAATTGCAACACATTCTCAATATAAATTTTGAAATTTAAAGTCGTTGTAATTTAAAGTTAATGCTGCACCTGTGGAAGGCCACAATTTTTAAAGATATCTTTGCCATATGAAAATTTATAGTGTGTGTAAAACAATATGTACTTCATTTTTCACGAGAAAATTATCTACTGTAACTACTACAACTAATATCTACTGTAACACCCTATATGTAACAAAAACAATAGGAGATACATTTACAGTTTTATTATATTCATTACAAAATAACTTTGTAATTTAAATTTTAAATGAACTATTCAAAAAAATAGGCCAAAATTTAAAATGAATACAAAAATTAGTATTTCTTTAATCAAGGAATTTCTATGCTTAGGTTGACATTTCTATGGAATTGACCAAAGTATTTTTTCCAAAGTTAATTTTTTTTTCAGAATGATGAATGAAAATATATACCTTTGAAAGCTGATGGTGAGACAGTAATAAAAAATGAAGAGAATTTAAAAAGTCAGGAGTATATCTCAGAACCTGGAGGATACTGTTGACATAACAAGTATTGCCACAATTAGGTAATCCAATTGTCCACACTCTAACTTTATTTTCTTCCTCATCAGCACAGGAGCTTAATTCTGGCTTTGCATCAGTTGAGGAGACACTACAGTTAGGAGATTTATTTTCATCCCGAGTCAGGTCAATCATATCAATGCTTTCTACTTCACTATTTTGTGTCTGTGCTTCCAACTTAGCATCCAAAGTATCATCCTCTCGGTAACAAGGCTTGTGCAGGTATTGTGTAGTTCGCCTAAGGGACAGTCGACTACGTTTTGGACATGGACTGCTGAGGTGGGATAAGTTAGAATGACTGGAGGCATATAGTGAGGGATTAACATCAGCACGAGCCATCTAAATTAATAAAAACACAAAATATTGCAATCAGCAAAAACAATTCAACATTTGGGAACACAATCCAAAATTCAAACACCTCTTTATTAGAAAAATTTAAACAAATTAACTAGATTTTACTAATTAAAATTTATTAACTAGATTAGACCTGTAGCTATCTCTCTCTAGTAGATATGTAGAATGTAGATATCATTCTCTCATTTGCAGGCAAAAGAAAGATCCTACAGGCTATCAGCTTTGATACTACATTTGTGCTAAGATTCTCAATCACTCCAATCCACGTGGCAACTTAGTTTCAAACCAGTCTTAGTTAAAATAAATTTGTGCAGTAATGTTATTACCTATTTTGGTACTTCAGGATTAGTGGGCACAAATCTCACTAATTGGACTTTATTGACAACATTTTACAAATTACCATTTAATTTTTTTTTAAATCAAAAGCAAAACAACTAGTTAAGATATTTTATTGTTTTTCTTATATTTGAATTTGATTATTATTAGAGCTTGTGCCCAGCTAATCCTAAAGTTAGTAGTACCCCTACAATAAAATTTTTAAATACCTTTTAACTAGATTTAAGTCAAGAATTTGCCATTGTATGATGATTAGATACACAGATGAACATTCAGATCCTTATTTAAGTAAAAGTACTCCTTTAGAAAAACTTTTCTAGAGTCATTTGAATTTTGTCATTGGAGCCTGAAAACAGCATAGCCTCCCTGCAAAATAAAAAGGCTTTAGATATCAGGTACTTTAACACTGGCACATTAAACTTGAAACACACTAATTAAATTACATTTCAATAGTAAATATTTATTTAAAAAGCAGTCTTTTGTCATAATTAGTAAACACTACTATTTGGATATGGGTAGGGTAATATAATGGACATATACTTAGTTAGCCAATAAAATATTAGTACATCCACCAAATTTGGACAAATTACTAGTGTGGCAAAATTCCACATGCAAGATCCGCACAAAAAGTAAATCATGTAGTACCTATCACGTAAAAGTAAATCATTAAAGTAAAAGCAAATCCTAACATAGTTATGTTATTCATCATTTATTTCCACCAAAAAATATCAATAAATATAACACATAAAATTTAAGTAAAAAATATCAGTAAATGCTTTTTAGTGTTGTTGTTATAACAATTTCACCTAGTTTTTGATCCCCCTAGTTTGTAAGGTCATAATTAAGCTAATGAGGTCAGTTCTCCATTATTTTGAAGTTTCCTTTGACTATAATATTACATTTACAAATTATTGAATTAGGCTAAACAATTGAAGAAAATCAGTTTTTCAAACTTTAAAAATTAATTTACAGAAAATTTTGAAATTTTACAGAAACACTTTCTGCAAAATCAGAAATATTTTCCACACTTGCCCTGTGCACACCTATATCATCCAACCCTACACCCTGATTTACAACTTGATTTCAATTTTCAAATACTTACATTATTTCTAATTACTTAAATATATGCTAACTATAAGTATAAAGTGGAATTCTCTACTGCAATTGCTTATAATCCAGTGACTTTGAGTTGATAAAATATCGATTAGACTTGTCTTAAGTTTAAAATCAATATCAAGGTCGTGGGGGAGCCTAGTTGTTATGACATCAGCTTTGGGAGGTCCTGACTTCGATTCTCAACCAGTAGTCTGTCCAGGGCAATTTTATTACCGTTTTTAGGTACCTACACAAATTCAGTTTTAGGAAAAAAAAGGTACCTTCACAAAATACATACATACAGTTCTCTAGTAAGCTAATATTCTCTCAATATTAAAATTAGTATACGTATTATCCCATTGACCGTTTAGCAGTTGTTCAATTCAGCGGAACAGCTATAGATCAGTCAATGGGCTTTGATAAAGTTTTCGGATTCAGCGTCACGATCAAAGGTATAATATGTAAGAACCTTAAAATTTTTAGCCATTTTAGACTAAATTTTATTTTGTTTTTAATGTTTAAAAATTATGTATGTTTTTATGTTGATTTCACACTTAAATTTTGAATTAGCCCTAAATTTTCACACTATAGGTACCTTTTCAAAAAACCTAGATAGACCCCTGCCGACACAACTAAAGACCCACCGAGTACAAGCAGAGTTACTCGTTAAATCTTTTGGTCCAATTATGGTTGTTTTACCTATGCACTTGTACTTACCTGGTTAATCCTACAGTACCAATAAATTTACTAAATAGTCATAATTTTACTAATTTATAGAAAAATATAGCTTCATATATGAAGAGTAAGAGTCAGGAAAGAACTTAAAGGATGTATGCTAAATTATATAAAATGGGGTTTTAAATTTTCAGACTGTTTAAATAACAAAAGCCAAAACCAAATGGTGTCAGCAAGCATAACTATGTTTGATCATCAAGTGGATGCTTAGGCACCAACATGGGAACCTCACTTTTTTTAGTAATCCCATTATGATTTAATGCTAATAGTATAAACAATCAACTATACCTGTTTCAAAATTGATATCTCTTCACAAATCAGGAGCAACACAACCAATGAAATCTATATCATAAAAACAATGATTTCAAACATTTTAAATGATAAAGCCATACAAATACCTTAGAGATACATAAAAAAGAATGCTCTGAGGATTTTCCGGCAATTTTTATTTGAAATCTATCCTAGTTTAAATGCTTTTAAGTTAAAGATATTCATGATTTTAACACATGTATAGAAGAAGTATAGTTTTAAGACCTAAACGATTGAAACGATTAAATACGCATGAAAAAAGAGTATTGAAACCAGTACAGAAAAAACAGAGAAAAATAGCCAAACCTTATCGCTTTCAAACTTTAATTAGTAGTATGCACCTACACAACATCGGTTAATAGGAAGCACGACAAAGCTTTGATTGTTTATTAAGATTGGATTATATATGCACCTGACTTCAGTTGAATACTACTCGACTCTTAACAATAAATTACATGATGATTACAATAGGGTAAATATAATGAAAATCATTCAAAACAACGCGCGCTGACAAATCTCAATTCCACCTCTATGGGAAATAATAACGTTTATCTCAGCTTCTTTGCATATTAAATTTAATCTTCAGTGAAACTTGCATAGCTTGGCGCGTAAGGTATAAAGGTTTGGCACACTATATTTGGCAACATGAAAGATGGCAACCATGATCATGCGTTCATATTAGTATTAAGTTCAGGGTCTATTCTTCGCCAAATATCGCTGAAGATTCAGCTTCAGAAATAATTTTGGGGAAGACCCTGGTTGCTAGTCGCACTCTTTTACAACTTTCCCAAGTAAATAGTAGGTAGTTAAAGTTAGAGTCACATACGTAAGAAGTCAAAAGGATACGGAGTTGCTTATCTGAATTGGAGTATGTCAAATTAATGCAACCTACCGGCATCGGCAGTTGTTTGACATATTTTCATTTTTCTTAAAATATCAAAAATTATTGGAAACAAAATGACGACCATTAAAGGTCAGGTCAAAACTTTTCAAAACTTCAAATAAAACTTTTTAGAAGAAGGAAAAATTTAATTTTTATCAAGGTCTTTTTCATTATTATCTCCCAGTTCTAAGAGCAGCTGAGCTTGCATGGCTTTTTTTACAAATTAGTTCGTTTTAAATCTATATTTTTAATTTCATCTGAAACAATATTTAGTTTCTGGCCAGAAGAGTCAAATCCTTAAATATTTTTTCGAACTACAGCCCGAAACAAAAAATTGGAATGCTTTGAAAATTAATTTGTATTCCTAACACACCAACCAAAAGTAGGGCCTTTTACAATGATGGATTTTTGGGGATTCAATACCCTCTCCCCGAAAATTTGACGTTTATCTTCATTTTTCCATAAAAATCCTGTGGCTAACAAGGAGTGGTCATCTTTGGATGTAACCCAAATGGTCTCCAAATGAGCTAATACACTATATTTAATGATCAAATTTCCAAAATTTTCCAGGGGGACCCCAATCAATCCTTTGCGTTCACATTTTCGTTCCCTAATGTAAAATTTTAGTAGGGGGCACTTAAATATTGTCGAGTCAAAATCCTATCCCCAGGTAGCACAGCTATATCATTTTATATCAATTCATATCAACCGATGACTTTGATATCGTAGGGATATATATTGATATAGCGTGCTACCTGGGTCTTCAAAAGAAGTCTGGGCACTGGCTAAACACTGAAAAAGAGACTGGTGTTCTCAGTAGGCAAATTATCAAACACAATTTTTTTTTCTGGGGGAGATCACCCAGGCCAAAACTACCTTTTAAATATGGAGCTACTAATAATTGAAACACTAACTTCCTACTTTTTGTTTTGATTGCTTCTCTTAGTACTTAAGTATTTTTTTATTATTGATTAGAACTTATTTGAATCTAATGAGATATTAACAAGTATATAATCTTAATTGTTATACTACTAATAAATACTAACTATTCATTTACTTAGAAAAGTAATTAAAAGTTATGAGAAAATTATAAATTTACTTCAATTACTGAAAATCTTTGATTTTCCAAAATAATTTCCCGAAGAAAAATCCTGGCTTCGCCCTTGGTGACCACACACTCTATCCAATCTACTTAATGTGACCAGATTTTTCAAACCAAAAATCAGGACACAATGCAATGCGTGAGGTGTGGCACAAAAAAAATTGCTTTTAAACAATTTTTGATGCATCACCAAAAGGAAGAATTCTAATAATTTTACATAAATACCCCCTGTAATATAAATATTTATGAAATCAGAAACAATATTTTAAAAGTTTAAATAACTGCTCAAGTGATAATTGAGTTCAGGTAAGATGGAAATACTTAACTCATTTTGAAAAATAAATTGTATTATTTTGTTAAAAAATCAAACTACAATTTTTTTTTGTTAATTTTGTTTTTTCAAAAAATATAAATTAACCAATGTAGAATTTTTTTTAATTATAAAATATTACTGGAATAATATTCTAAAATCAATAATAATTTCATCAAATCAGGGTATTTCTTAACTTTAAAATAATTTAAAATCTAAGAAAACTAAAACATTCTACAGTTGTTCTACAAAAGTAAATTATTAACCAATGTAGAATTTAAGTAAATAAATCAATTTCATGAAATTAGATTATTAAATGACAGAGAAATTAATACTCTTAACATTGTTTCGTGTTGTTATTATAGATTTTGAAAATAAATACTTGTATAAGTGTTGAAAAGTTCATTTTGAATGAACTTTAATGGAAAAGCGGGACTTTGGTGGGACATTTACAGAAAAGCAGGACATTAAGGCGGGACATTGGGTTAGCGGGACAGCGAAACAAAAAGCGGGACTGTCCCGCCAAAATCAGGACGCCTGGTCACATCAAATCTACTGTATAAAACCAACTGAGCAGGTATTCTCTTTCAGGAGATATCTTTTAAATCACAACTCTAAGTTATGTTCTCTCCAAACCCATTTCTATGGTCCTGCAAATTCATCAATAGTGAAAAATATTTTATGTGCAGTCAAAATGAATCAAAATCAACTTTTTCCACATTTAATTTCTGAACATTAGCACACACCTATCTCATTTTCAAATTTGAATAAAAATTATAAATGAAACTGCGAAAGATGAAATTAAGCACCTTCATAGGACTTGGAACAAATTTAAGTCCTGAGGGGGATGCACCTAGACCAGATGGTCTTCAAGCTTCTATTGAATTCGGCCCGCTTGGCGAGCCCGTACGCTGAGCTTTCTTAATGCTGGTGACTGGTGTCACTATCGACTATCTTCTGGAAAGACTTGTGATAGGCGATTGGCAGAGCAGCTCCACCCCAAAGGGGGTATGAAGACCCGAAGGTCACCGAGTGCTCTGTTCACAAAATTAAGTGCAACTGATTAAATTATAATTAAAAAATGAAACAAGCATTAAGATTATTTAAATATAAAACAACTTTTTAAACATTTTCTCAAGTTTAATATTGAATTTAATCTTTTACTTATCTAATGGTTCTTACTTTAAAATCAAGTTTATAGTCAATAAATTTTGGTTATTCTAATAAAATAATAGTATCTTAATCATCATTTTATAAAAAATACAATTAATGAAACATGAATAATTTTTGAATCATCATATCAGTGAATGATAGCAACTATATGGGTATAGAAGAAGATAACGTAAACACACAACCATAATAGAAATCTTTATTGGTCAACTGCACTTATAATTTGTGCAGAGTATGCATAGCAAATGATATCAATATAAAAAAAATGTAAACAATGAAATTATAAAAAGATATATCCTAAAAAGTTCACAAAATTCTTAAGTTTCAAATGCAACTTGATAAAAGTTATGTACAATAAAACATTTCTATGTTATACTCTTATAAATTAACAAAAACAAGTTAAGACACTTAAAATTTGCTTTTAACAAAACACTTATTTGCCAAATATTGTGCCAAAAGTAAAAGGTTAGGATTCTTTATGAGGCTTTAGTAGAAGAATACATTTGTTTACAGAATGATCTGAAAAAAGAAATATATGTGATATATTTATTCATTAAAAATATACCAAATTTAAAATTTATTTTTAAAAATTAATTTACCAAAAAAGTAATTTCAGATAATTAAAAATAGCTTATTTAGATAAAAAGCCAACAGTACTACTGAACTAAAAAAAAATTGAAAGTTGAAAGAAATTCAGACAGGGACATTCAGATTTTTCAGGGACATTCCAGTTAAACCTTGATTACCCAAACCGGATCATCCAGTTTATGCTTTAACTGAGCCATCAAATATTTTTAGGGTTATTTTATCTTTTTTAAAATGGCAGAACATTCATGCAGAAAAAAGCCTTAGTATCATAAAACAAAAATAATAAAGGACTATTTTAAAAGTAACAGAACTCTGTATTATACTTTTAAGTTTGTTGAAATTTTAATTTAAATCTACACGATTTATATTATATTTATAGTTTATTTCTTTAACCAATTTTTTTTGGTCATCCAAGTTAGTCTTGGTCCACATTATCTCGGATAATCGCCATAGAACTTATTTTTCTTATTTAATCTTTAATTCTAATGTTAAAGTGATTCTAATCAGAATCTAGGTAGGTTAGCTTTAATTGAGTCAAAAATGCTACACTTACCTCATATTGGCCAGAAGATTTTAAAAATTAATTTTTTTAAAATGTTTTAAAATTTAGCAGTCACTGGTTATAGGTAATTTTCAAAATAAAAAAATATACATAATTATATCTTTGTTGTTTTTATTATATTTGGAATAGTTTTACCCTCAATTTTCTTAAAATGTCTGTAAAATGTAAATTTTATTGTAACTGTAATATGTAATTTTAAAAAATTTCTCAAGAAGTTACATGAAAATGTCTTATGAACTGCAAATAGTGAACCTATATAAGACATCTATTAATGCAGATAGCATTTTAACATTAAAACTTCAAAAATAAATCAGAAATTAAAACTTACTGTGCAATAAGATTTCAAGGACAAATAAAGAGTCTTCTTTAATATTTGTAACAGCCTGGAATAATCAAGAAACATTAATACTAATCAGAATAGGACTAAAAAAGTTATTTTCTATTACTTCCTGACAAACAAGATTACCTTGATAATATAATAAGATTTCTTTAACAATCATCATATATAATTTATTTTTAATTATTTCACTATGGCTTACAATCCTAAGTTTTATCTTATAAGTAGAAATGGATAATATTTAATTCTAAAGAGATATCCACAATGTCTAGTGAACTAAAAATAGATCACTGGGTACTTAAAACTTGATTATTGCTGATTCCCAGTTTTGTCAGTGTGCAAATATTATATGTATTGTAAAATATTTCTCTAGTGATTCCTTTTCCAAGACAAGGTTACAAGAGATTTTCTAAAATAAAGTGTTATTAATGTTTATTTTTAGCATACTTTAAAACCTGCCTCCTCCTTGTCAGCAAAAATAAGAAAGTGCAAAATTGTCTCCACCCCTTTGGTGCTTATGGAATATTTGAATGACCCTTATGGGGTAAGAGTGTAGTTCAATTCAGAACTTACCTCATCTGTTACCGTAAAACTCGATGATGACCCAGTAAGTAAGCGTAAATCATGGACATTTTCAAGAGGAATGGCAAAAAGAGTAGCTAACTTTCCAATTAAGTATGAAGAACTCAGCTCATAAAGATAAACAGCATGGAACACTGAAAAGAAACAAGTGGCAATTTTTGTAAGGCCATAACAACTTTCATATCTTATCATTTAAAGGTAACAATAATTTGATTGATTTTCCTACTGATTAAAATTAAATGTGTTTTGAGTTTACTACCAGAAAATGAGTTATCGTTAAATACATAAAAAATATGATACTTTCCTTGTTTTTATGTTTTTAACCTCAACTGAAGACGCAAAACTAATAAACTCAATATCCTTGATAAAATATTAATGAGTAGCAAACCTTCCAAAAATCAAAGTAGATACATTAACCCTCATGCTGGCCAGCCTGAGTATACTTGGCTCCCATGTTAAACCAATGGCCAGTGAAAACACTGCCTGCCAAGAGGGTTAATAGATAAATTATAATAATTTAATTCAATTAAAACAAGCATTAAGAGATATTTCCCTACACCAGTGGTTCTTAAACTTTTGATTGTCGTGGCCCCCATTTATGTATGTCGTTTATGTACCCCCCCCCAAGATTTTAAACACGCAGCGCTCAGGGCTGTTTTGGGAGTGAGTTTAACTCAACGTTATTTCTAAGGTACCCCCAGAAGAGTATATTCATACGTTAAATTTTAGATCACTCAAAAGAAGTACTTAAATTATGTTGCATATATAATAAAATTTCATAATTACTCCAAGTAAAAATGGGGGATTACCCCCAGAAAAATTTTGATAATTTTCCTCTAAAAGTAGTGTTTCGGCTCATTTCGGACAACTAAGAGCCCCTTGTAAACTACAGAAATTTCAAGGAAAAAAATTATATATAGACGTCAAAATTTCAAAGGGGACTGGAGGTCCTCCCCCCAAATTTTTTTAAAATTTCCCCCTTTAAACTAGTGTTTCATCTCATTTTGTTATTCATCAAACTAGTGTTTCATCTCATTGGGAACACTCAAAGGTTATCCCCCGCTTCTCTAAAATAAGTATTTCCTCAGTAAACACTGACAGGGGAAGGGACAGGATGAAAGACATTTGCAGACCCTCTAGAAAGGTGCTGGGGACCCTCGGGGGTCCGCGGACCACAGTTTAAGAACCCCTGCCCTACACTAATTAACTGAATACTACAACAGATTTAAATGCAAATACAAACTTACCATCTTCACTAGGTAAGCGAGCAAACACAACTTTTTTTGCAACCACTGGTCTATAATGGAAAATGTATTTAGATAATTCATATATAATTGTCAAAATACTCCTTGACCATGGGTGCCACTTTTCAAAATTTGCAAGACGGAACTTTAAAGTATCGTATTAATCATTCCATCCTGTCTAGCAATTTTTTTAATTGCATGAAAATTCATAAAATGTCATGAAAACTCATAGTTCCTTAAATTCTAAATCAAGATAAAGCTGTATGTGAGTAAAACCATGTTACTTGTGGTCAAAATGTGCTGTTCAACTCCATTAATGTTCCTGCTAAATACCGCTATGCTCCTTTGGATACCAAAAAAGTAGTAATATATTGCTAAAACAATTTTAGACTCAGATTAAAATGTTTAGTTAGATCAAAAACTATTCATATTTTCAATAAAAATAAAAAAATGTTGATACTTGAATGTATGACATTCTCAAAAGCATGGCAATTTAGCAGGAACGTTAACGGAATTGAACCAAATGTGTAATGTAGATATTGGAATTTAGCACTAATTTTGCGTTTCGTAATATACCTGGGACGGAATTCCGTTCATTGAAATTTTAAAAAGACGGAATTCCGTCCTGGGCACGGAAGAATGGCACCCATGTCCTTGACAATTTTTCAAATTCAAGTAAAAATATGCTTGTATTTTTAGAAATTATACAAATTATTTATACAAAATATACCTGATAAGATGTTTTAAAAAGATTTAAGATATATCACCCTTTCTGGTATGAATCACATGAAAAGTTATTCAAAACCAAAAATCTCCAAACAAAGAAATTATGCTAATTTTTTGAGTATTTTACAACTAAAGTTTCAGTATATCAATCAAAATCTAGTAGCTAATATTGTGCTAGATCAGGCATGGCCAACCCGCGGCCCGCGGGCCGCATGCGGCCCGCTTGATATAATTTTGCGGCCCGCGAGAATTTTCGTAAGTTTAAAAAAAACTTTACTCTTTTTTTTTCGAGCTATAATTTCCTTTAAGAACAATTTTTAGTAGCAAAAATACCCCAAAATTGCACACCTCAAATGTATCTCCAAAATTCTCCAAAAGGTGTATCTCCAAAAGGTGTACCAAAACTAGTTAAAATTTTGTTTTTTTTAGTCAAATTTCAAAAAATTTTCTGGGGGAGGACCCCCAGACCCCCCTTCGGTACTTGTACCTTTATTACTCACAACTTTTTTAACATTTAGTTGTTTAGGACGAAAATTCTACTTAAAAATTTATTAAAAAGTTACATTGGACCTATTAAAATTGCGTGAGAGAGGCTGAGGAGTAATTTTGAGCCCCTCCCGAAATAAATTTGTACATAAGCCACTGATCTCATCAATACATATTCAATATCTTAATTACTGTCACTATATCACACCATACTTGCATTCATAAATGTAGTAATTTAGACGAAGAAAAAGTATCAATTAATTTTGTTTTTATTTTTAACTAAAAATTTTTGTTTTGGGACTTCGTCTTCAGACTTGAGAGATTATTAAAATGACAGAAGTGCGTATCCACCTAACTTAGTTTCGAGTAATTCAGAATGTTTTTTAACGGCACCTGTTTAATTCCTAAACTCCCTAATCTAAATACTCATTTTATACTTTTCAACTTATGTCACTGTCATTCTGAGCAGCTCATACCTTAAAATTTTATATGCGGCCCGCTGGAGTATTGTGGTTTTCCAAAGTGGCCCTCAAGATCATTTGGGTTGGCCATCCCTGTGCTAGATGGAAATATATTTTTAAAAATACGATTCCCTCCACAATTTTATGTGGTTAAATACAAAGACACCGAGACCTCTAGACATAAACCAATCCACAAAAGTAATCTATAAATCAAACAATATTTTAATTTTTTTTCTAGATTTTCAATATGCTAATATTTTATAATTCTTTACACCCTCTTTTGGATTTACCATGCATTCCAATATTTGAGAAATGCTGATGACCATGGTTAAAATATGGAATAAATGACTATGGTTTAGTGTAATGAAATGGTATGTATGGTTATATGGTAGTATGGTTAGGGTTTAGTGAAATTCCACTAAAAAGTGGAAAAATCTAGCATTAAGATTTCTGCAGATTAGCAGAAAAATCACAAAAGAAAAATGGCATAACTTGTATAAAGAGATTAAAAGAGGGGAAAATTTAGAGAAAATATGAGCCTCACCATAGAATTAATTTTCAATGACTGTGGGTAAAAGGAAGTATAAATATACTTGCTTAGAAAATTATAAGATAATTAAAACCTTAGTGCTAATTTTTTAAATCTAACACCTTGAAAGAAAGGGAGTTGACTTTTCTTAAAGAAAAAAGTTTAACAATAAGTTTCAGACATTTAACACATTTTTAGAATTGATTTTAACATTTGAACCACACTGAGCTGGGAAAGATATCAAATAATATTCTTGTTTTTCCTCCATTGATTTGAAAAAATGAAGCAAATCAAATAGCTTACGCCTCAGCTAAAACACTTTAAATTTAACTTTTAAGCTTAACTCATTGGTTAACAGTCCTTGTGGATCAAGGCATTTGTAAAGAAATATTGTCAATGACTTTTAGATTTTTTTTCTAAAATATTTTACATTATAAATTTTACATGAGTAGTAATTTTTACCTGCAGTGTAAAGTATTATGAAGTCTTACACCATCAGTTAAACCACAAATTTTTACACAGTCTTCTTGGCTTAACCTTAACATATCAAGACCTAGAAAGAAGTTAATTGAAGTGAGGAAGAATATCTAAACTATGGGAAGATCAAATTTATTAATGGAAACAATTAACTTTAACAATATAATAGTCTAAATTATTTCATCTAATTGCTTTCCATTAGATTTCATCAAAATATCTGCTAAAATAAAAATTAACATTGTTGCTCTACTCAGCATCAATTTAGATTTATAATAATAGGAGAAGGAATAGCTTACAGACTAATTACAAACTTTGGAATAATTTACCATTATAATTTGAAAAAACTTCAACTAGATTCCCAAAATTCTTGAGCTTCAACCAACCATAAGTATCTGCTATGCTTGAATCGATAGATAAAGAATCTAAGTCCTAGAAACATACAAAATATACAGTGAATATACTGAGTGTCCACTTTTAAAGTGAACTAAAAGCTAACTTCTAAATTGTTTGACATAGATGCATACTTTCAGAGAAAAAATTCTAAAATGAAGTAAATAATAAAATTGATAGTCATGTTTGATGGTTTTTGATTTATTACAAAAAAAATCTACAATGCACTCAATCCTACAAAATGAAATACCTATAACTTGTCCTAACAAACTAACCAGCTTAACTTTTTACTTTGCTTTGAACATGTTTGTCACTGGAAGTATGGATATATATATAACAAATGGTTTAAATGTTAGCTATTGGTTCACTTTAAGAATAGACAACCCATATATCAATAAAAAAATTATGGTTTTAAAATTAATTGTAAAGTAAAAAGATCACTATAATTAAAAAATAATTTTTTTGATATATAATTGCAATACTCGCCTGTTTCCCTAGTATTCTGGCAGATTGGGAATTGTCTATTTCCTATAAAGCCAATAGATAATATGAAGGAACTGTATGAGAAAATGTAAGGATATTTCTCTACTGAGATGGCAAAATGTAATTTCACATTCCCACAAAGCAGCAATTTAAAGTTTCAAGATGCTAATGAGGTGAATCTTTATTTGCTATTGTTCTTTTTTCATAATAATAACCTACCAAGACTTCATGGTTCGTACGGTGCTTAAAAACCTTAAAAAGTGCTTAATTTTTGGGCGCAAGTTTAGAACTGCTGATGCGCCAATTTTTAGCGATAAAAGCAACCCTAAAACAATGTTAAAAGTGTCATTAAAAACTCCAAATGTGCCGTTAAAAAGCCAAATCTCGCCAACCATCAGCAGTTGTGAACTTGCGCCAATTTTTGTTTCAGTTTATAAGGCCCTTATAAAGTGCTTAATTTTTATTATGGTTCTTAGAATTTTTTCTCAAAACCTAAATCATTAAAAAGTGCTAATTTTTTACACAAAAAATAAAATTTTCTTTTGTTTCCTTCAAAAGTTATGCCGTATTCCTCAATAATTTGAATTTATTTAAATGCTTCGTTTCATTCAAACAACTCAACTTGCAACCTTCTTTGTTTTCATTACGCAAAGTGGCAGAAGAAGAGCAAACAAATGTCTCTAATCCCTTACAACGCATGACGTCTATCACATCGTCCCATCGCGCGTAGTTTCGATTTGATATAATTGGATGGGTTATGTTTTCTTTTCTGTGAGAGCATAAAATGCCTGGAAAATGTTCTTTCAATCCTTTGTGGGTTGTTTAAATTTAATAAATAAATTTAAATTTGGGTTAAAAGCATTTAAGAAAGTCCTTAAAATTTCTAAAAAATCCTTAGAAAGTCCTTAAAAAGTGCTTAATTTTACTCTTAGAACTTCTGTTCGAACCATGGACTTGCAAAAATTGTGTACACTTAATAATTATTACTGAATAAGTCTTATGAATTCAAAAAATTACATACAGTACTACATTTTACCATCTGAGCAAATTTAATGCTACTTAAAACCGTTCTTAAAAATAACATTTAATTTAATTTTAAATTAATATTCTTTTAGACCCAAGTGTTTTCCTTTTAATGTATTGAGACCAGATTATATACATTAAATACTACCTTCAAAATACAGGCAAAAGCAAATTTCCTATAAGTATGCAGCAAAGTGATAAAACTATGCAATAATTTTTTCTTATTAGGGGGCAGTATGTCAATAAATTTATTGAATATAATAGATTAGTCTATAAAATTATTGCATTCCAAACTTGAATTAATATTACAAAGTATTCAGGGAGAGGGAGTTGCTGATTACCAAGGCATAAGACAAGAACTAACCAGGCAAAAGACATCAACTTACCTTACTGTAAACAAGATCTGTAAAAATGGCAAAAAGTATATCTCTATTTTCAGGATATATAAAACTAATTAATAATTGAAATATGCTTACATATCTGCACATAACCTGGTCTCTATGTTAACATATTAACTCTTATGTTTCTACATACCTACGGTTTCAAGAAGATACATTTGAAATTGAATCTTTGATTAAACAAAAATTACTAAACCAACGATTATTTACATTTAAGTTTATCTGCTACTTTTTATGTCAAGAGGTATTCATTTGTTAAGACAATTAAAATCTTAAAATGAAAGTTTAAAGCTAAATATAAATAATTAATTATAAACCAAAAAGCATTTATAATTACCTGTTTCACAGTTACATCAGCACAAACTTCAAAGCTGTCATTGGAAGGAGATTTATCTTGAGAATGGCTGGATAAATCAGACTGGTCTAATGATTCACTTTTGGTTTTTTCATATTTTAAACCCCTAAAATTAGAATATGAGCAACATGAAAAAGGTAGTTTGGTTAGAAAATAGCTTTTTAATCTAAGACAATATATTTTCTACCATTACTGGATAAGATTTTTATAATCTGTAATGCATGCCTTTGATAAGATAAAGTAAAACTTAATTTGGTACTTTAGGATTACCTGGGTGCAAGAATATGCTAATTGCCATGCTAATCATAACTTATGCTAAATAAAATCGCCAAATATATTCAAATATCAAAATAAAACACCATTAAAATATCTCAACCATTCATTCTTCTAAATCTGACAACTTTAGGTCAAACAAGTGAGCATATGATTGAGCTGTTAAGCAGTCACCTGGGTACTCTTTGAAATCCCTTTCTCCCTCCTCATATCCAAATAAACTAGTTTGGCCATAAGAACAGGGCTGATATAACATAAGAAGCATAAAGAGTGCTGAGAGAAGCTGATGAGTTAACAAATGATCACATGATCCCAACGTTTTTTGTTATACAAGGAGTTAGAAAAAATATTTTTTACTTTGCAATTAATTTTAAAAATGTGATTTAAAAAAATTATTTCATTAATTTTCAAACAAAAATACTTATAATTCCCAGGGTAAAAATAACCTCTTTAGACTTACAATTATGTGGATATGACTTACAACTGAGATACATGGATAGGTTTCATTTCTAGATTAGTTATTTTTGGAGAAAAACATGAAACTGTTTTAGAATTGGTGACTGGAGAAGACATTGAAGGAGTTGAAGATGAAGGAGGAAGAGTAACATATAGTGTATCTGCTGCACACTGAAAATGAGAAAAAATCTTGTTAGTTAAAAAGTCGACCAATTAAGCAGCAAATAATAAGATTGTCAATAACTTACAAATTCTACTGAATTAGTTTTAAGTTAAATATCATTACCTCTGAAAACACTGTACAGTCATATGATGTTTTGTACTTCTCCTGAAACACACAGTACAAGATGATAATAAATGATCAATAATGAACTTTTTAACAAAGAAAAAATACAATGTGCCCAAATTAAAAGGATAGTCTAGATGTAGTAATATTGTATCAAATCTCAGTAAGTTAAAGTTAGCATAGGAACAGATAAAATATGATAAAACACAAGAGTGTAGTAGTTAGCTAAATTGGCTAATGACATCATTTATATGTAGCCCTTTTTTTATGATGCAAGTAGAGTCAACTCATTCAAAACTCCAGGGACCTCTAAAAAAAGTTTGAATTATTAAGATTTTAATTGATCAAATAACTGTTTAAGTATTTTTTAAAATTTTGAATTATTTTCTGATTGAAAGAACGTTTTGACCTTGTGTTCTTAGTAAAAACTAGTTTGATGTCCTGCAATTTTAGGAAGTGTGGTGTGGTAATTATCCATAACAAGTGGTTCTCAACTCTTAGAAGTCTTCGGATCACTTGGCCAAAAATTTCAACCTTTACAGACCACTCCTCTATCTTCAAAACTTAAAATCCTTCACCCTCATAAAATTACAAGATGCAAGTTTATTCGCCTTGATTCCACATGGAATCAAGACCTGAAATTTAACTGTAAGATAAAAGAACAATCTAATTTTATCCCCCACTAAAGTAATAGTTATAATTTTTTATGTGATTAATAAATCTTCACAAATAACAAAAATGGTAAACTGTTCTGTTTATAGCAAACTTTTGATTGCAATTTGATTAGCAGCAGAAAATATTGTTACTAATGTAGTGACTTCCATCCCTACAAATCAAACAGCTGAAAGTCATTTACAATGGTTAATTTATTCAATATATTGTTCCTAATGTATGAATCAGTTCATGCTGTCCCCAATTGGGAACCAATAATTAACAAAAAGTGGAAGATTTTTGGGATTTCTTTTCATGTCCCCATCTAACACAACTAGACACTTGTTGAAAAGCTCAGTGGTTTGGTCATACACACTTTTTTATTAGGGCAATTTTTATAATGAACCCTGTCACAACTAGTGGTAGTAGTAAGTTGTGGAGTAGATGAATTGTAGCTGCTAGGAACTAGTAAATTAAAGCAATAAATGGTAGCAGAACATCTCAATTCGTGGAATTTAGAAAATGGGGAATTAGTAATACCTTTGAAATGCAGTGGATGGCCAGTTTGTAAATAGATCATATATATTAAATGTTTATTAAATATCATGAATTATTGTAACTGATTGTATATTGGAATCCAAGAACAGTTAGAAATATCAGAATGATACTGAGGATGGCAGTTGAAATATAGATGATGACCAAAGCTAAGTTAGTTTTTTTTTTTGTTTATGAAAAACCCTTAAGTGTTGTGGTGTTGTAACATGTGGTTTACGACTGACTTTGAATTACAGAGTGAAAATAGACAAACTTATAGACTTTAGAATATTTAACTAATGATTGATCTTCCCAATCTAGTTAGTAGGTCAGAGTTTAACTGCAAAAACAAATTAATAATGGCTTCTAGATTGCATTACCTGTTCTGCTTGAGATCTTTTACTCATTTTTTCTCTATCAGTTTTGTGTTTTCTATCAGCTCCTTTAGGCTAAAATGAACAAGAAGGAAATTTGAGTACTCGATTTTAAAACAAAATCCAGCAATAAAAAAATAAAAGTACCGTTATCTGTGTTTAGAAGTGATACATTAAACATTATATACATTTAAATTAAATTAAACTTAACTTAGAGACATCTTATTTAGCAAAAGCAAGGGAGCCTGCCATAACCAATTTTTATAATATTTTTATTAGCTTTCTTTCTTTCTTGATTGCTTATCCTCTTGTCAGTCTGGTTGAATTTTGAAATTGATATCAAACTAACTTTCCAATGAGCTAGAGGCTTGAAATTTCACATATAGATCAAATCTGGATGACAAGGAAATAATATATAAACCTTTTGTCTGAATTTCCCTTCCCAGTTTTTATGTTTCAGCACCTGGCAGTCAAACTTGATAGGATTTTTTTGAAATTTCATATGAAAGATCTTTGTGATGGTATCTTGAAAAGCAGATTTTTGATATTATATATTTAATTCCCTTGGGCCTCTCAAATTCAGATTATTTATAAAAAAAATAAGAAGTATAAGAGACATTACAGTTTCTTAAAAAAAATGCACCTAATTCATGACTAAAACTATGTTGGATTTCTGGCTTAATGCTTCCCTCTTCAAGGGTTTGTTTAGAAGATATTTGGTTCCGTTTTCGGACCCTTCACAAAATATTCTACCTTAAAAACGGACCCTTCACAAAGTATTTTACCTTAAAAATGGACCCTTCACAAAGTATTTTAGCCTTTAAACGGACACTATTTTTCACAATACTACAAATATGGGACCCTATTTTCACAAAAACAGGCTCCTGGCTGAAAGAAACTAATTTAACGCTAACTTCAAATTCACAAAATTATGAGTAGATTTTCACAATTTTTACAAAACCGGAACCTTCACAAAAAGTCTGGAAAGACCCCTGCTCTTCATCACGGCTCTCACACGTGCTGAGCATTTGCTTTCTACTTCTCGCTCATGTGTGAGAGCCATGCTGCGGGTATTCAATAGTAATATTCCTAAAACATTTTTTAAATCCATTTCTTTTGTCTGGAACAGTTTTTATGTCTAAGTTTATACAATTTTCTTGAATAAAAAATAGGCACTATATGACCATTTTTTCAAAATTTATTTGAGAGTTAAGGGGTTAAAAGTGTAGTTCTATTTTCTCTGAGGGATTTAATAAAATGAGTACCAAATGGGATTTTTAGGTTAAAAATTATGAAAACCCCTGGGTTAAAACTCCCAACACATGATTTAAAAATCAGGTGTATAATATAATCATATCATTATCTTTCATTATCAAAATGATACATAAAATTTATTTTAAATTTCTTTAGTATGGGTATTTTTTTTTCAAATTTATCATATTCTAATAAACAATTTTTAGAACTGTTATATTAATTTACAAAAATCCCACTTACTTTGAAAACTTTTACTTGACAGGAAGCTACATGAAGTCTCTGAGAATAATTCTCAGAGTCAGAAAATGTCTCTATCTGTATCCTAAAAGGGGCTCCCTTTTCACCACCATGCTTTTTTTGTGTGAATTCTGTACTAATACAGTTCAGCTAAAGAAAAATTTTCAATCAAAATAATTTTAATGCTTACAAAACAAAATACAAAACACACAATATGAACTTGCAAATGAAGTGGTATAAAATGCACAGCAAAAAGGTATACAACCAATATCCATTCAACATTAAATGTGTCAACATAAATTAAATTCAACATTAAATAGTTTTTGATATTGAAAAAATAAGTAAATTAACCTAACTTAAATCTCAATTAAGTCAATTATGCAATTAGTTTTTAATTTTAAAATTCCATTCGGAAAATTTACTTAATTTAATAGTAAAGGTATATTTTTACAAAAATTCCTGAGGTTTCAAACATTTATGAGGGATATATGTTGTTGTTGTTTCTTATCTCCTACATGGTCTGACGAAGTCATGAGGGATATATTAAGATTTCAATCTAATTTTTTACCCATCAAACTTCTAATTTTTGTCATAGAGAATAACTTTTAATCATGACTATCACTTTAGTTCTTATGCTTATCTTCTTCAGTTGCTATTTTAATAATAAAAAAATTATATACTACTGAAAATATACACATACCCTAATAAAAACACCAGTTTCATTTGTTGGATCCCACAAAAATTCACAAATGTGAATATTGTTTGGATCATTTGAAACTTCATAAACTCCATATGATAAAGGAATGTCTAAAAAATATTACATTTTAAAATAGCGCTACTTCAAAAACAGAATAAGAATGGAAAATACTTTGCAAATATAAAACTTTTTTCTATGTTCGGTTAAACATTAATTACTCTAACATTGAGAAAAAGATTTGAGGGACTGAAAAAGTGCATATAAACAACTTCACTTGAGTGGCAAAACATATAGTTATGGGAAACTCCAAACTGAAGATATGAGGTGTATTTGTGTTTGATTTGTATTGATTTTCTTTAAAAATATTAGTACTTGTTTTAAAAAATAGCAAATAAAAAAATTCATTATTCCTTTCCACTTTTATATAGAGCGAGGGAATTTTAGTTAAAATAATGAAGATGAAAATAATGAAGAAGAAAGAAAGAAAAAGAGTGAGGATTGGCAACACTGGATATTTTAAGACATAATTCACTTTAACAGGATGTGGCCCCCATTCGTTTATGGGGAAAAAATTCTAGTACTTTTGAAGGATTTTTACTGGCATATTTTAATTCTCTCAAGGAATATTGTAAAAAGGCAGAAACTTCCACTGTAATCCACCCCCTTTTAGTCGACAACTTTTCTAAAGAACCTATCTTATAATGTATCATATACTAAACAATTCCAAACTTATTTTTAGTGAATATTTAAAGATGTTATAGAAAACAAATTTATAGACCAAAACAAATCCACGCTTTCTCTAAGCCCTTTGTGAGATGCATGTGTTTCAGATGATTCATACTAAGAGAATTCTTAAATTAAAATTTTTCAATTATTTCATAATTTAAAGCCTTTCTTGTGATGTCAAAAACTCTTAATCTCAAATTTTTTTTACCTGTCATTCAACTTGTCATATCGAGAGTATACTGTACTCAATTTCAAGAGGGAAAATATTTTTTTAGATATTAAGGTTTTTGTGATATCAAAGTTTGAGATAACGAGGGTATACTGTAAATGTGTAGAATGTGTTGCTATTAAAATGACAGTACCTATTTCCAAAATTCGTTCTCCTGGTCTTTGGCTCTGCCACTGAGTTATTTGTTCCTTTTCAGAATACTGTAGCCTTCTCTCTTGGAAGCCAACACGTATTATACTCTATAAAATACATTTAAAAACAATTATTTTTCAGAAGTCATTCTACCACCAGAGATACCAACCTTTAGTTATCGACATCTGTTTTCAAACATACCCAACTTTCCATCACAAATAATAAGAATTAGAAACAATATTCACCATATTAATATCAAGATCAAAAACCCTAAAGATGTGACGGCAATCATAAGTGGGAAAACTAATTGAGTTTTTCCAAAGTTATTACAATCACAAAATTCTGTAAGCAAAAAACTTAATACACCCAAAAAGCCAGAAGCTGTAGGATTTGAAAAAATAGAGCAGGATTTTCAGAACATGTTATTGAAATTAGTTTTGCTAAGATTTCCTTTTTTAACTTCTTGTAACCTGTATGTAATGATCCTTAAAAGGAATCCTAAAAAAATGTTCGACTGGTCTTTGGTTTGATTTGAAATTTTATGGCCTTAAGCCCATATCAGACAGGTTATTATTAAAGCCAGTGCACAATAACTGGCTTTGACCATTACAGTCAGGATACTAAAGGTGTAAGTATTTTTTATAAAAAGAAATATTAATTTTTATGATGTCATCAGTTTGACTTCACATTTTTAGAACTTAAAAATGTATTCATTCCCAAAACTTTGATGTTCATTATATATTTTATGCACTTCACCCAAAAAAATGGACAAATATACTTTCTTACCTTCAGCATTTTACCTCTCATCTCTGTCAGATCTCCAAGTTTTTTTAGTTTAATTTCATAAGATTGTCCTAAAACATTGAAAAACTACATTTTAAAAAGGCATTTTTCTCCCTGTTTCGGTTTAAATTGGTTTTAAAGTTACTCTTAAGAAACAATAATAGGGTAAAAGCAAAGTATTTTCATAATCATTAGCCAGATAACCAAAGAATTTAGCTTATTTGTAATGTTGGTTGATCAGGAAGGATGTTTATTTATGACAGATTTCAAATATCAAAAACCAAATTACTCAAATATTGTTTATTTCAGCTATTTTATTGGTATAAAAAGCTGCCCAAATGGTATAGCAGCAAACCATCTTAACTAAAGCAAGTCTGCATAAGCCCAGTGAGTTAATTGGTGTTCCTAAAACTACTGTAGGTTGTCTCAAACCAAGGCTAAACTGGATCTGTTAACTGTGTTATATCAGGCTTGGTCATTACCCAAAAAGATCAAAGAAGCAGACATTACTGGAAGTTTCATAGTCTCTGTAGTGAGTGGTAGCGAGGAAACGTGGCCAGCGCCATCTACCATCCATTCATTTTATATAGGAATATAAAATGGATAAAATTCATATATAGGAATATAATATGAATGAATATAAAATGAAATAAAATGAATGATAATAATTGGAGGTCCCCATTAGGAAAAAAAGTTAGTGTTTCGTTTAATATGAAGACAACCCCCTAAGGACTTGAAATTTTTTTTCATTTAAAGAATACTTCATGACATGAAAAATGACACCTTATTTGTCTTCCTAACCCAAGTGGTTCGTCAGAAATCTCAACTGAGTCGTTTTTTATTTCCCCAACTGCACATTTTCTAAAATCTGCCGATTTGAGCGGTGGGCAAGGGAGTGGGAGGGTTACAAAGTTGCAAAGTAAAGCCAAGACCAGTAAGACGCTATCGCTCTTTTCGAGAAAAATGTACGAAGCAAAATGTTTATAGACTAGTAGCCAGGAAACTAGTCTCAACTAGTTGTTAACTGTCTTGGTAACCAATCTGACGCGCTCGAGTATGTCCATGTAACTAAGTTTTTTTTTACAATTTTGACGGCTGTTCTAGACAAACCCCCCAGACTACAAAGAGGGCTCATATTTGGTGGAATTACTCAAAACCATGCAAGGTATCCCCCCTATGATTATCTGACGCGCTCGAGTAAATCCACATTTAGCATCATGGGCTCCCCTACTACACTTAACAGATTCAGTTTAGCCTTGCTCAAACGAAATGAAAATTACCTTCATGAAGATTGGGTTTTGCAAGAATAGTTCATAATGAAACATTTTTTAAAGATACTTAACTATGTTCATATGATGAGATAGTTGTATTGGCTTTGGGATTAGAAAAGTGCAGTCTGCAGAATTTTATGGATAAATAGATTGTAAATAGAAAAGTAATTTTACCCAGTGCTGAGATTGGGGGTGGATGTGCCCCTCGAAATATGGTGGTTTTGGTTCAAATAATGTGAAAAAGAAGATGTGTGTCCCCCCAAATATTTTGCTTCAGCTACAACACTGTATTTACCTTGATTTAAGTAAGTCATTGTTTCTTCGTTGACTTTTGTAGCCATTGATGTAGCAGCTCCCAAGACATATTGAAAACCAGTATTTTTAAAGTTTTGTGGAAGGTCTCTAATCACAAAAGGAGTAGGAGAATCAGAAATATGTAACACCTGACTCAGCATGCTGGGACTAAGAACTGTATTAAGAGTAGGCGAGCCTGTTGTGCGTAAGTCTGGAGCAGAAGAACTATGCCGACTTCTAAATTGCAAAAAATTTAAAAAAAAAAATTTAGGTGAAGATATTTATTTAAATAAAAATAACATAATTAGAATTCTCTGATCAAAGACAGCAATAAAAATTAAGACAAGGAAAAGATTTTATGCAATGATTATCAAAAACATGCAAAATATTTACAACCCATATCATTTTTTTTGCAACCATTACATGTCACAAAATATAATTTTCGTTAAATTGTAGAACCTTATACTAAATATTTATGGTTTTAACATTTGGTTAGAACATTTAGGACTAAATATTCATGATTTCTGAGAAAGAAAGATGCCACAAACAAAGAAAATATAAAAGCTATATACTATGACAGGGGTGGTTGATTGTTTTAGTTCAGGAGCAGCTTCATTGAAGCGGAGGTTATTAGAGGGCATTATCTCTTAAATGATAGTTTCCATTAGTTATCTTCGCATTTCAAAGTAAAATTGTGCTATAAAAAATATAATGGTAACTAGAAGTCTGTTTTTCAAAGATCATGATTAGTTATTACTTTCATGCATGAGAGATGTACTGGGATTTTTTTTTTCAAAATGGGAGACTTTGCATCTAATGGAGAAAACAGTACAGTTTACTCCATCACAGCATTACAAGTTGAATGTTTAATTTTAATAGCTTGTTAAATCAAATTTCCAAAATTATTTTCATATGACCTATAAATTTAAGTATTTAACCATCGACTATTGAATGATCAGTTTAATTTGATTAAAGATTAGCTAAGTTTATTGCAAAGCTATACTAAAACAATGAATATTGAATGATCAGTTTAATTTGATTAAAGATAAGCTAAGTTTATTGCAAAGCTATACTAAAACAATGACTGAAAAAGACAATTGTTTTGTAGAACTCGTGAAATAAACTGTTTCAATTTCAATTTGTTTCACTTCACTTGCCTTGGTGTGAAATGTTGCACATAATAGTGTGATTAATTTATAAATGATTTTTGTAACACTTTAAATATAAACTTCACCTTGCATTAAAAGCCTACCTTGAACTTTGAGAGCTGTCATTGTTTTCTTTATCTTCACTACTAACACAAAACCTTTTAATGGCACTTGACACTTCTTCATCAGCACTCAAAGCTAGTCGAGTTTTCTTTGCTTGTACTGAATAAGTCCTTTGTATAAGCTCAACAGGATATGGACTTTCTCGTGAGGGAGATGTGTTACTAAAAATTAAATGATTATTTATTTAATTTTATAAGCTTATGCAAGACTTTGATCTGACCTTTTATAAAAAACGATGAAGCTTTTGCTTTATAAGGAGCCATTCATTAATTACGTAAGGATGATTTTGGCAATTTTTGACTCCCCCTACCCCCATGTAAGGGTACGTAAGATTTTTCAAACCCCTCCCCCCTATTCTTACGTAAGATTCCATTTCCTTTTTCAAAATAATAAAATGTTAGAAAAGGATCAATCCAATAAAAAAAATAGATCTGATAGCATACCTTCATTTTTTTTTTAATTAAAACTTTGATAATACACCGAGATCATCAGCATTTTTAAATTTTTCTGGGGTTATTCAATAGTAATTTGATTAGAATAATTGTAATTTGTTTACATTGACTTGGAAAATCTTACGTAAGAATGGGTATGAAGAAGGATAAGATTTGGGGAACTTTTGAATGAAAGATACTTTTTTTATTTAAAATTTATAGCTCGTGCTCCACATAGTATAACATGAAGCTTACAGATGTAAGTGGACAAAGTACAAATGTAAATTACAAAAAGAACAAAGAAGTTTAAACTTTAAACAAAATTGAGTAAAATATTTAGGTTTTCAGTACAATTAACAAACAAGGACAAAACAGATAGCAAAGAAAAATCTGAGTACCTCAACTCCTTTTTTAAACTTTCTCTTTGGTTAGAAAATAAATTACAATAAAATATAATGTATTCTACAGTTTCAATGTCCTGACCACAAGAACAAAAATTACTATCCACTAAATTAAACTTAAAATACAAGCTATTAAAATTTCCATATCCTGTTAAAATATGTGATAATTTTAAGTTAGTAAAAAGTGTCCAACACTTCAACCTCTGAAAGGTAGTTGGAAAAAACTTTTTATTCACACAGCTTACAGCTATTAAGAAGATATATTAACAAAAGGTATTATGCAGTATTTTTGGAGGAGGAATCCAGGAAAATGGTGTCTGGCATAGAAGATTCAACAACAAAGAACCAGATGTTGTTCATTACATAAAAATAAGCCATCTCAACTGGGCAAGGCATGTCATTCGCATGAACAACAATAGCATTTTGAAGGAAATTTTTGCAGCAAGGCAAGTCACCATGCGAAGAAAAGGAAGACTTAAGCTCCGATGGGTGGATGCTGTTGAAGAGGACTTTTTGACCCTCAAAACTAGAAATTGGAGAAGTTTGGCTGCTAGCAGGGGAAGATGGGGGTCATCTGGTTCAGAAGGCCTTGGCCACCCTGGCCTGTCGCGCAATGCATTATGATGAAGAGCAACTTGGAACCGTTCCTAATTAACTGAGTTCCAAAGATTAAATATGCAGATATATTTTTTAATCAAGCATCAAATAATGTATTGAATTTCAATCCCTTTATTTTATGCATTTTTTACCCATATGTTTTCATACATTTTTTAAATAAAGATTAATTTATTACTTACCCATTTTCATGAGAACCAGAGTATTCAGTGGTGGAAACACTTTGTATCAGAGAATGCAATGGGGCACTAAAAATAACATACTATTGTAGTTTTAAGATAATCATAAAACAATTGAAAATTTTAGGGATTATTTTGATCAAACACTGATAATATTTTGAATGAAAACTCAAGGTAAAATACTTTAATTTAAGAAGTAAAACGAATACAAATACAGGCAGTGGCGGATCTATGGGGGGGGGGCTATAGGGGCTATAGCCCCCCCCTTGGAACTTAAGTTTACATAAAATTGAACTTTTTCGAAAAAAAAATTAAGTTTTTAGAAAATTTTGTTTAAATTTTCAAAATTTTAAACTTTTTTCAGTTTTTTATAGCCTTTTTTACAATTCAAAGGGTCTACAAAGCATAAAGCCCCTTCCAAGATCTTTAGCCCCCTGCATTTTTATAAACTCCATTCACTATTTAAGGATTTCTAGAGGTTTTAGCCCTTACAAATTATTAGCCCCCTGCATGTTTGAAGGTTTGATTCGTAATTTAAAGGGTCTATCCAATCCAATGAGCTTAGCCCCTAAAAGCATTAGCCTCCTTGCGTTTTTATGTTTGTTACACAAATTTATGAGCTTTAGCCCTATGAAACATTAGCCCCCTCCATGCTCTTTAATAGCCTCTACAAAGCTTTTAGCCTTCTTGCGTTTTTAAATATATTTGGTTCACTATTTAATGAGCTTTAACCCTTATGAATCCTTCCATGATCTTTAGCTCCTACAAGGCTTTTAGCCCTGAGTTTTTGTAGATTCAATTCACAATTTAAAGGGGCCAATGAGTTTTAGCCCCCATAAAGAATTAGCCTCCTTGAGATGTTTTATAGTGTTTAGTTCGCAATTTAATGAGCTTTAGCCTAAAAGCGTTAGCCCCCTCCAAGATCTTTAGCTTTCAGCACTTTAATATAAATGCGATTCAGAACTTGTAGATTCCAATGAGCTTTCTAAGCCTTACAAAGCATAACCTCCAAAATACTTAGCCCCTTACATTTTTATAGATTTGTTTCACATCTTAAAGGTTATGAGCTTTAGCCCCTCTGCAAGATCTTTAACTCCCTGGTTTTTATAAGATTCACCTTTTAAAAGGGTCTGATGTGCTATGTCTCTTACAAAACATTTACTCTGTTAAAATAGAGACGGGGTTAGGGGGTTAAAACCACCCCCATGAAATTCTTATATCTTACAGTTTTTTTTTCCTTTGAAAACGAGTACAAAAAATCATCTTTTTCGTGTGACACTCAGAGTCCCAAATGACCAAAAATGAGTCAAAACACAACTTTTTAGGGTCAAATTTTCAAAAAATTTCTTGGGGGAGGTTCCCCCAAACCCCCCTTATGCCTCGGGATGGATGTATTATTCACTAAACATTGAAATTAAGTGCACAAAATTCACATTTGATCTATATTCTTGGAAAAAAATATTTGACTCAAATCATCGTAAAAAAACCCTCCCGGTTGACACACCCTTATTATTTTGATATATTTAATGATTAACTAATTTAATTACTAATTAATTAGTTATATTTAACAATACTAGTCATTTACAATCAACACTGCCCTCAATATTTAAGACATTAATGAATAATATTGTAAAAAGCACGGCTTGTTACTTCATTATCATCCTCAATCAGATTAAGTTAGCCCCCCCCTTGCTCATGTTCTAGATCCGCCACTGAATACAGGCCAGCGTTTGGTGTTTGTGCCATTATACTTATTTTTGTCATCCCTCTTTATTCAACCTTTTTCCTTCAACACAAATTTTAACTTTGACTATAAACACATTTGCATGGATATCCTACAAGTAATGGATATTGGGGGTCTACTGTATTTAAAAAAAATAATAAGGAAATAAAATAAGAAAAATCCAAGTAAGAATTTACCTCATGTCATAATTTTCTGTTCCTAGTTCTATTCCTAAACATGACAAGCTACCATCGAAGTCAGCAGCAAGATCAACATCAATAGCATCCCCACTCCAACTTTGCACAGTGGACATTGCAGATATGAAATCGACTAAAAACAGAACAGATCTTGTAAATGTGAAATATAACTAAATACTAACATACAGTAGGTACTTATGTATTAAGGACTAAATATTCGGAGTCCACTGGATTCCTGCGGAATCCAGCGGACTTTGACACCCTCAGGGGCTTACCCTTTCTTATCGCAATACTATTCTAATCGCAAAACAAACAGTTTTGAGATTTTTTTGTAACAAGACATTGTTCTTAAAAGAAAATTATGGATCGAGGAAGAGTTTTTTTAACTTGCAAAAACTCTCGCGGGCCGCAAAATTACTTCAAGCGGGCCGTGGGTTGGCCATCCCTGGTCTAGTTTCATGGGCACAGATATAGCACAGTTAATGGCTTTTATAATGTTTTTTGATTCAGTGGTACAGTCGATTGGCTAATATTACGCAAGTACCTAGCATACTAAATAGTTCAAAAATTACATTAAATTAAATCTTAAACAGTTTGTGCTGAAAAAGCATACTAGACAGAGATACTATACTACCAGAACAACTCTCTATACGATTTGGAATACTTTCACAATCAGAGCTCCACTGTTC
This sequence comes from Tetragnatha montana, assembly GCA_963680715.1. Lineage (NCBI taxonomy): Eukaryota > Metazoa > Arthropoda > Arachnida > Araneae > Tetragnathidae > Tetragnatha > Tetragnatha montana. The sequence continues at coordinate 38,048,797 of OY796675.1, forward strand.
AACAAAAGTGCGCTTGAGGCTTTTTGCCTCACAAGCACCCTTAATAAAGCCTTTAAATTCTTTAACTATGTATTTTTCAATGGTTTAAGTAAAAAACACAGCTACCAAACACTAAATTCAGTGCCCTTTACTAAATACGCATGCAGGGAGAGCACCCTTTTCTAACCTCCTTATAACATGGTTCCGCCTCTATTTCTGAAAAGAGAGGGAGTGAAACAGAGAGGAGGGTATTTTAAATTAACTTGAAATTAAGAAAAAAAATCTGCACCTTCCTTCTACAATAGACATTTCTAAATACAGTCGACTTTGCTTAATATGGCATGGTTATTGTTATCAATCAAATAATATTATCGAAATTGACTGGTCCCGATCACTCTTATTTAAATTAACACATATTGTATCGTTTAATGTGATCAGCATATTGTTTAGTCAAATCCCTAAAAAAACTAATTTTTAATACATAAAAATACAATATGAGAGAATAATGTAGCAGTGGGTCATTCCACAGTGACTGACGTTACATTTAGAACATGTTTTGACCTTATAAATTCAGCTCTGTCTAAAAATTTAAATACTATTTGCTTTTATACATTAATAAAAGTGACAACACTGTATAGGCTACACGTGTCTTTTAAGAGTTTAGGTTCTTACATATTACCCTGTCAACCGTTCAGCAGCAGTCTATAAGATTTGGTAATGCATTTCGGATTCAGCGGCATGGTCAACGAGATAATATGTAAGTAAACTACAGTTTAATAAGAACATAACTCCACATTTAACCCTCTCGTGACCCTAAGCCTCATATGAGGCTCCTACTTAGAATGCAAGTTCCACTGAGGTGAAAAACACAAAAGTTCAACTAGAGTTCAACATGTTCAACTAGATCACAATGAGGCTTCTAAATAGTTATAAAAATCGTAACTAGATGGCAGTGCAGTCTTCATTCATTAAATGTTTGCCTTTTTGCTATTTTGTTCAAGAAGGAAAAGTAAATAATTATATGAGCTACTAAATATACAATTTTCAGCTCGAAATAAACTTTTTCCTATTCTTTAATGTTTATATAATAATACTATATCTTTTAATAAGCTTTAAAGAAAGTATTTTCATTTAATATTGAGAAAACATTACGAGCCTCATATGAGGCTTAGAGTAACGAGGGGAGGCATTTATAACTAAATGGTTTTTTCGCTTTGGTAGAATATAAATAATTACGATGTAATATAGTAGAAAATTGATAATAATTTAAGTGTGTGACTAGGAGTACCAAATCCAATAATTTTTTTTAATTAATTATAAATATTTTAGTTTTCAGTAACTTAGTTTTCATATTTTTACTAAGTTTTCAAATAATTATACTTAGTAATATATGTTTATTTGTTATGAATTTATCTTTCGCAGAATAATGATCAAAATGCATGACATCTGTAAACCAGATTTCATATTTTTGGGGGATAAATCATAAAAGAATTGAAAAAAACCTCTTACACAAGAAGATATAAATTGAATAAAATCATTTGATATCTTCTGAATTGAATATGATCAATGAAGATATAATTGAAGAAGCCCTTTGATGGAAAAAAACAGCATTCAAGATAGAAACAAATTTTTTAGAGACTTTTATTTTAACCACACATTCACTAACTTTGCAACCCTTAAACACTTTAAGCCTCATATGAGGCTCCTGAAAAAATAAAGGAAGGAATGCACTTACGAGAAAAAAAATTTTACACAGGAATTACAGTGGCATTTTGTATGCATTAAGAAGAAGAAATAATTTTTTTGTCAATTTTATCATAATTTGGTCACGAGAGGGTGAACATTCTATTACCAAAATTGCATTTGTTACATATTTTACAGGAAAGATACATAAAAATTAGTAATAAAGAACTATTTATTTTTAAGAACTGTATATCTAGGGTTTTTTTTAACTCCTGTTCCCACTCATGACCCAATTGTTTTTTAAATTTTAATTATAATGCTCAAAAGTTGATATTTTAGGTATTTAATACAAATTAAGAACTTCTAAAAGTGTTTAAAGCAAATATATTCTAAACAAAACTTTAAAACAAGTTAAATTCAGAATTATTCTTTTGAATAACATAGGAGGTAGTTTAAAAATTACTATATACACATTCTTGGCACAAAAGTTCCGATGCAAGACGACTTAAAAAAGGACAGTCAAAATTTATACATAAATAGTACTAAATTAGAAGCATATAAAGTTGAGATTATAGAGATATCGAAAAATAAAATTGTAAAGAGTCTTGTTCTAATAAATCAAAAGCAATGCAATTCCAAAAATTGTCATCAATCATTTGCAATAAGTTATCACAGTGAAAGTTAACCTGGATCAAATTTATAAGAACAAGAAAAGAACTTAACATTTTAAAAGAGATAACTATTAAGAAATCATCTACAACATGGAAATGCTTACACTATCACGCTTAAGATTGTGGAGTTTTAAGCAATAGGCACGGGAACAGATAAGGATTAGACCAAACAATTTTCAGAAAGAAATTTTGTGAAAATAATTCAGGATTTTAAATTTTAAAAGGGGAGTATAAGATATTAAATCACATATTTCAACATCACTAACAAACATATTCAAGTATGAATCTAAATAACAACAAACATTGCAGACTGCGCCATCTAGATGCCTACATTTGAAATAAAAGCTCAATGAATAAAAGTAGAAAACTCTTTTAATAAAATATTTTATATTATTTAAAAAAAAAGAACTGTCTCTTTTAAGTTTAGAAACAAAAATATTTGTAAAGTTTTGTGTCTCATTATTAAAATTCTTCTCACTTTTAATTTATTAACTGAATAAAACAAAACAAAATGAATTCATAAAAAATGAATAGGTAAAAAAGTAGAGTACCTAAAAAGTTAAAAAAGGAATTGTAATTATTACACCATTATCTGTAATTAATAACCGTTTAATTAAATTGAAACCATTGGAGGGCTTTTCAGAAAGTGTTCATAACCATTCATAACTTTAAGTAAAATTCATTTGGCATCACTTTTTCAACTGGGAAATCGGAGCGAGGATAACTTCATTCATTTTTTGGATTCGTCTTGATCTTGGTGAGTTGTGTGTTGTGTTTTGGCAAGGCTAAACTGGATCGGTTAACTGTGTTATATCAGGCTTGGACAATGAGTGAAAAGATCAAAGAAGCCGACGTTACTGGAAGTTTTCAGATCTTACCGCTTGAAAGCGCTGGCCACGTATAGGGAAATTTGGTTGATTGATTGGGTTGGGTTCTTGGTGCTTTTTGCCTCGGCTCTTTGGCCGGCATATACCTCGCATGGATGAGAGTTGAGAATCAGCCACCCGGAGATAAAATCTTGGGAGAGAAGGAATCTTTTGGTTTGAAGAGGGAAACAAATTCGATTTGTCAGCTCTGTTTGATCGCTAATTTTTTGTAGGTTTCTAATGATCTATACTCTGTGTAAATAAAATTGGAGGTTCACTACTAGTCATTTTCCACTAGTCACAATACACTGCCACATCGTTGGTCATGCGCGAGTCTCAATTCAAGCGTGACGAGTCGGCAATTTTATTAAAAAATGCCATGAATGACAGATAGATGGCTCTGGCCACGTATGGCTCACTAGAGACATAATCCGTAACATCGCTTTTCACTCATTGTCCAAGCCTGATATAACACAGTTAACCGATCCAGTTTAGCCTTGGTAGGGTTCTAAATATTTCGGATGGAATCGATTCCGGAATCGAATCGGAATCGAATGCCTTGGAATCGATTCCAAGGAATCGAACCCCCTGAGGAATCGATTCCAAGGAATCGAACCCCCCGAGGAATCGATTCCAGCCGGAATCGATTCCTAGGAATCGAACCTTTTTTTTCCAAATAAAAACGTCCTAGCTATTAATAATTGTGTTTACTAATTAAGCATTGTTTTATATCAGTTAAATAATGTTTCTAAAATAATTTTAATTAATAACTAATAATTATCTAAGATTAAACAGTAATTGTAAAATACGAATCAGTAATCGAAAAAATTTCTTATTAATTATATTTTAATTTTAATTAGGTTATCGTTATCGATTCCAAGGGATCGAAAGAATCGCAAAATTTGTGTCCAGTTTAGAAATTTTACTTCCTTTTTCTCATTTTCTAGAAATTATGTGTCTCAATTATTTAAATTTTAATTTCTCATGTCATGTCATTCTCACTGACTCCAGGGAATCGGATAGATAGGACCGGTATGGAATCGAAAAGAAAGGTCCGAACTGAAACAAAATTTGTGAAAATAAAAACAACTTCTTTATTTTTTGCATTTTTACGGAACTGAATGATTTTTTCTTAATTAAATTTTATTTTTACTCTAATTATCAATTAAAAGGAATCGAAAGAATCGCAAAAATTGTCGGGATTTGAAATTTTGCGAGCTTCCTTTTTCTCACCTTTTAGAAATTAATTATGGTTTGATAAGTTCCATTGTTTAAATTTAATTTAGATTCAGGGTTCTTTTTTTTTTCGATTCCAAGGAGAAATTCTTTCGATTCCTTGAAACTAGAAAAAATGGAGCTATTTCAAAATTTAATTTTTAATTCAGGATTTTTTTTTCCGATTCTTTCGATTCCTGGGATTTGATAAAGAGAAATTCTTTCAAATCCTAGAAAAAGTAAAAAACGGAGCTATTTCAAAACTTAATTTTTAGTTCAGGATTTTTTATTCCTGGAATTTGATGACATGTGTGAAATTAAAATTTGATAACGAAGAATTTTTCCGATTCCTAGAAAGTAAAAAAAAAAATTGGAGAAATTTCAGAAGTTTAATTTTGAATTCATGATTTTTTTTCGATTCTTTCGATTCCAAGGAGAAATTATTTCGATTCCTTGAAACTAGAAAAAAAAATGGAGCAATTTCAAAATTTAATTTAAGTTCAGGATTTTTTTCCGATTCTTTCGATTCCTGGGAGTTGATGACTTGTTCGATTCTTTCAATTCCTTGGAATCAAGGACATAGTTGAATTAAAAATTTGAAAACAAGAAATTAACTTGATTCTTAGAAAGTAAAAAAATGGAACCATTTTAAATAATTTAAGTTTTATTTCGGGATTTTTAAGGGACCCGATCATTATATAAAGGATTCTATTATGTCCGGCGTTTTACCGAAAAACGCCGATAATTCTTAAGTAAATCTATTTATTTTTTAAATAATGGTTTAAAAGGTGATTGATTCTTAAAATATACATCGAGATGCTCAACATGTCCGATTTTCATGAATCTATCTTTATTATTTAGAAAGTTATTAGACCTATTAAAAATATATAGGATCATTAAAAAACACAAGTCCACTTTTTGCTCAATAAATCGATAAATATTATTTTAAATTTTTTTTTGATTTTACTTATTAGTAAAGGACTGTTATGGCAAAGTTTTTCCAGAATTACGGGTTTCCATGGTGATTATGACGTAAATGAGAATTTTTGAAAGCCGAATTGAGCTTACTGGTCCTTAACGCGAATAACTCTGGAATATTTCCCAGATTTGAACTCTAGGTTTGTTTTCTTTTAAAGTTACATTTTAATGCTTTACATTTTTAGAAAGCTTATAAAAAATGGTTCCAGGAATTCGAAATTTTAAGGGGAATATATACATATCGCGTTTGTAATTTAGGTTCAAAGAATTTTCGTTTTACTTGAAATTTTTTTCCCAAATATTGAGATAAATATTTAAGATTTTAATGTTGTAGTAGACCTTTAGGGGACGAACAAAAATATGTATCGCATTAAGGGGTTGATGAATTAGTTCTGGATTTATAAATTATTCAAGTTTATTAATGTAGGTATTATGTATATGGCCCCCTAATTGAAATTGGACCCTGAAAATTTAATATATTGTGTGGATTCACACCATGAATAACATATTAAAATTTCATGATCCTAGCTCTAAGAGAAGTCTCTTAATTAGCCTAATTACATGCACATCCGGTGTTTTCTCGAATCTTTCCATTATTCCTTTCGATTCCTTGGAATCAATGACATAGTTGAATTAAAAATTTGAACTCAAGAAATTCTCTTGATTCTTAGAAAGTAAAAAAATGTAACCATTTCAAAATAGTAATTTAAGTTTGATTTCGGGATTTTTTTAACGATTCTTTCGATTCCTGGGTGTTGATGACATGTTGTGTGAAATTAAATTTGTTAACGAGGAATTCTTTCGATTCCTTAAAAAGTAAAAAAAAGGACCAATTTAAAAAATTTAACTTTGAATTCAGGACTTTTTTTTCGATTCCAAGAAGAAATTCTTTCGATTCCTTGAAACTAAAAAAAATGGAGCTATTTCAAAATTTAATTTTTAGTTCAGGATTTTTTCCCGATTCTTTCGACTCCTGAGCTTGTTCGATTCTTTCAATTCCTTGGAATAAATGACATAGTTGAATTAAAAATTTGAAAACAAGAAATTCTCTTGATTCTTAGAAAGTAAAAAAAAAGAACCATTTCAAAATAGTAATTTAAGTTTGATTTCGGGATTTTTACAGATTCTTTCGATTCCTGGGTGTTAATGACATGTGTGAAATTAAATTTGTTAACGAGGAATTCTTTCGATTCCTTAGAAACTGAAAAAAATGGAGCAATTTCAAAAATTTAATTTTGCGTTCAGGATTTTTTCCCGATTCTTTCGATTCCAAGGAGAAATTCTTTCGATTCCATGAAACTAAAAAAACGGAGCTATTTCAAAATTTAATTTTTAGTTCAGGATTTTTTCTGATTCTTTCGATTTCTGGGAGTAATGACTTATGTGAATTAATCATTTGAATCATTGAAATCCTTTCGATTCCATCCCATTAGTATAATTGAAGTTTTAATAAGATGAACTTTACTCGATTCCTGCCTGCCGAAACGAAAACGCAAAACGCGTTCTCTGATTTGATTCTCTCTCACTTGCACTTCAACCCGCTCCCTACATTCAGTCAAAAAACAAGAAAAACAAGCTTCCAGTGCTCAGTCCCCCGGTTGACCCCTGACCCCCCTTCCTCTCCGCGAGGTTAAAAAACCCATTGATTGGGGGGAGAGCTGAGAGAATTCGGGGATCGACCACACGGAAACAGTGACAGTTTCAATTTGGAATTTTTTTTTTTCCGATTCTACTTTTTCGATTCTGGCCCTAAGGAATCGATTCCAGGTTGGAATCGAACCTCAGGAATCGATTCCAGTTTGGAATCGAACCTCAGGAATCGAAACCTGGAATCGAAAGAATCGAACCTCAGGAATCGATTCCGGAATCGAATCGAACGATTTTTTAGATCCCTAAGCCTTGGTTTTGGTAAAGGTTTAGAAAATGGCGGATAAAGAAGATGTTGCAGAGCCTACAATCGCGCAAGATTTGGTTGTTACCAAATATAAGATGGCTGCAGAGATGGTCAATCGTAAGTATTCTTTTATATTGGTCGAATTTACGGAGTTTTTCCATGCGGTGGATTTCTTTTCTTGATCGCAAACCGGCATGATCTCAGAGTAACCATGTGGTCTCTAACATATGATTGCCGTAATATTCTTGTTATTGTGATATTTGTTTTGATTACAACATAAATTTGATTAGTTTTTAATCGAAGTTTAAGTTGATCTGAGTTTAAAGTTGAAGTTATGAAGTTATGCCCTATTTTATATTTACTCGTATCTACCTACACATTTGAAGGTTAATAAACTTTATAGTTATTTTTAATTAAATGCTTTACTATGCTGTAATTGTGTTAAGAGGTATTAAAGGGCTGTCGTTTTGAAAGTACATTCGTATTTTCTGAAATTAAATTATCTCTACTTAAATTATAGCCATTAGCAAGAGGACAGCACACTTGAAATCTGTACAGATTTGAAATAGGTGCTCTTGCTAATGGCTATAATTTAAGTAGAGTTAATTTAATTTCAGAAAATACGAATGTACTTACAAAACGACAGCTCTTTAATACCTCTCAACGCCAGAGCGTCCTTTTGCTCTAAACTGGCTGGCGAGACCATGAGGGACATCCTTAGGGATAGTCGTTGGAGGATATTGGCCGCTAGGGCCTATCAGGGACACCGAGCTGTCGAGGCAAACAGCCTCGGATGCTCGTAATAAGAAGTAAGTAAGAAATAGGTCCTCCATAGCGATGGTTGCCATGAAAGGAAGACCTGCCAAATGACTGCTGCTAAAGAGCAGTCGCCAACTTGATGACTGCTCTGGCAGTTTCCATGGAGGACAAGGATTCCCACTGGTCAGGGAATACCTGGAAAAGTTGGGGAAATTTAATTTCACCTAAAAAGTCAGATGATAGTCAAGGAAAATTGTTCATTTTGGCCAAAAACCTGGATAATCATACAGAATACCTGTTAAATGAACAATTTTTAATGTTTGGGTGTCAATTGTGGCTTTAGAAAGTAGAAAAAATAGACCGTTTATTGAAAATATATGTTCAAAAGAGCAAGAAATATCTGAAAAATGCTTTAAATAGCCTGGAAGTCAGGGAATTTTATTTCTGAAATTGAGTGGGAACCCTGTAGAGGACCTGTTTCAAATCTGAAATTTTGGTAAAACTTTTGGATGTATTCATAGATGCCAACCATTCTGGATTTTGCTGAATCATTCCGCATTTCAAACTTTAAGGCTTTTGCGGCACGGGTTAAAATTTTTTGATTGAGCTAAAATTTTGTAAACATCATTTATTTGTATGATGGAACAATTTGAGGGGGCGTCGCATAAAGATTTCCAAACTTTAAAAATAAGGACCACCCTAATATAAAGTAAACAAAACTCGCAAACAGGCCCGTTCCTGGGTATGAAGGCGCCTCCGTGCCAATAAATTACGGCGCCCCTTACACCTCACCCCCATTAATAATTAATTCTAAGTTAATTAATTTTTACTTTTAATTAATTTTTAATTAATTAATCACTTAAATTTTAAATTATTTGTTAATTTTAACTAATTAATAATTACTTTAAGAGGGTCCGTCACTTACACGGTTCCCCTTTCTGTCGATAGATGGCACCCCAAGCGCTCCTATACCCGCAATGTTAATTTTCTAGCCCCAAAGTGTTACAAATAGATAGTCCCTATAACCCTCATTCTTTTTTTAAAATCAAATAAAAGTGCCTTATTTTTTATTATAGTTAGAGAAAGGGTGTCAAACTTGGTGTAATATTTATAAAACCACCTCTTAGTGAACCCGTCTGTTAAAACGAAACCAATTTCGAACCATTGGGAGGTAGCGACACCTAGCGACACTTAGCGACACCTACATCTTCTGTTAATTTTTATTGGTTTTCAAAATAATTCATGAATATAAAAACATTATTTTGACTTTAGGAACATTTAAGAAGGTTGTGAAAGGTGCTACCTATTTCAACAACAGTCTTCAGCGCTGTATTTTCATACATTCCGTGGCGAAAATATACGCTATATTGGCGATACCTTTGGCGAACAAAATCTGAACTGCCAGGTGATGCAAAATGTTAGCAACCCTACAGTTCCCTCCTCCCTGAATGGGAATTGGATTGGGATAGTTCCAGCGTTCCGTCGCCGCTGCGATAGTTCTCACTATCAGTAGGTAGGAATGGCTACTGAGATTTTAACTCCTCATGACGATTTTTATTCCACTTCCTCAAAAAGTTCCCAATTTCTCAATTTACTTCTGCGGTTTTACCCAGAGTGCCTAGTTTTACCAAGTTTGAGGCAATGATAGACTTTATATTTTTTTTGCGATATTTTGGCCTGGGTAATTAATAAGTTTCCCTACAAAATTAAGTGGCTTACAAGGGATATTTTTTATGGAACCCAAACAAGGGGAACACAAATTATTTAAAACTCAATTTTTAATTACCTAATTTGATTTTTTTTTCAATTTAGCCGAAATTTCACCGAATTTCAACCGAAATAAGAAAAATAAAAAGTTAATAAAAAAAACTAAAGATAAAAAGAAAAATTTCAATGAAACATTGTTGGCAATATCCTAAATAACGAGCTGCCAAAAAAACTCATGAATTTAGTATTTTCAATATTCGAGGAGACATTAGCAATTTAAAAAGTACTTTTCAGGCCTCAAAAAAAGAAAATATTCGCACATTTGCAAGTTTTCAATACAAATTTGAAGTGCTATTTGAGTGTTTATATATTTGGTTCACAACTTAATGAACTTTAGCCCCCAAAATCGTAAGCCCCTTTGCGCTTTAATATAGATGCAAGCGGATCCTTGAGATCAAGCACACAGACCGGAAAATATATTATGTACTAACCAATCCACAATATAAATGCGAGTAGCTTGTATCTTTACTTTATTATATCTATATATCAGGTTCGGATCCAGCACGGCTCCATGGGGAGGGCACTTTTTCAGACCATCACCTTTATCTTTAGGAAAAAAATATCAAAATTTTGGCATTTTTCTATAAAGTATCACTCAAGATCCCCTTTTGGTACTGCTGGGGTTATGAGGGTCCTCTCCAAATTTTGTAAATTTGACCAGCAAAAGTAGGGTTTTAACTTTTAACTCATTTTGGGACTTTTTTTTGGTACTAATGAGTGATTTTTTGGGTTCAAGGGGGGGCACTTTCCAGAGTGCCACCCCCTGGATCCACCACTGCTATACGTATACAGGGTGTTTCAAAAGTCCGTTTCACGGCTTTTATTTGGAACCAACGTATCCTAGGGTCCTGGAAGTAAGGTATACCCCTAGGTAAGTGACCATGGAGAATCCATTGAAAGGACATACAGAACCCCTAGCGGCAAAATAAAAAAGTTAAAAAAATTAATTAAAAAACTAAAGGAGATAGAGCAAAGACCTCAGTGAGAGTATTGTTGCCACTTTTATAAGTAACTCACTGAAAAAAATTTCATGAAAATATCGTGAATATTCGCGGAGATATTAGCATGTGAAAATAGCACTTTTTCAGTCATCAAAAAGGAAAAAGTTCAAAAATTTGCAAGTTTTTTTGATTTTTTGATTAAAGTTTTAATTCATTTATCTAAAAAGATATTTTCATGATATTTTTTTCAGTGAGCTACTTATAAAAATGGCAACAATACTCTCACTGAGGTCTTTGCTCTATCTCCTTTAGTTTTTTAATTAATTTTTTTAACTTTTTTATTTCGCCGCTAGGGGTTCTGTATGTCCTTTCAATGGATTCTCCATGGTCACTTACCTAGGGGTATACCTTACTTCCAGGACCCTAGGATACGTTGGTTCCAAATAAAAGCCGTGAAACGGACTTTTGAAACACCCTGTATAGATTATTTCATTTATATCTATTTACTATATCTTGTACTTTAGGATTAACCAGACGCAACTGTCAAGTGTTCTTATAAATCACCAAAACCAATGAAATATCAAAATGAATAACAATTAAAATATTCCTGCTTCTGCTCTAGTGTCCACGCACAAGAAAACAACAGAAAAATCATCCATGTATATTCACAGTATTTCATCACCAAAACCCCATCTATTGTTCTTTCATCTCGTTTATTTTGCAAGTAATCTAGCAAAATTATGGTATTTTTGAAGAATGAACCCATCTTTCCTCAATTGCTGCTCCTCTCAGCTGACCCTCCACCTCTCATTACCTTCCTCCGCTGTCATATTGCTTCTTCACCTTAAATGTTGAAAATAATTCCTGCTTCTGCTCTAGTGTCCACGCACAAGAAAACAACAGAAAAATCATCCATGTATATTCACAGTATTTCATCACCAAAACCCCATCTATTGTTCTTTCATCTCGTTTATTTTGCAAGTAATCTAGCAAAATTATGGTATTTTTGAAGAATGAACCCATCTTTCCTCAATTGCTGCTCCTCTCAGCTGACCCTCCACCTCTCATTACCTTCCTCCGCTGTCATATTGCTTCTTCACCTTAAATGTTGAAAATAATTCCTGCTTCTGCTCTAGTGTCCACGCAAAAGAAAACAACAGAAAAATCATCCATGTATATTCACAGTATTTCATCATCAAAACCCCATCTACTGTTCTTTTATCTCGTTTATTTTGCAAGTAACCTAGCAAAATTATGGAATATTATTGAAGAATGAACCCATGTTCCCTCAATTGCCGCTCCTGTTAGCTGACTAGTTCATCCTCCATCTCTCATTACCTTCCTCTGCTTCCATATTGCTTCTTGTTCTATAGAAATTTAAACTTTCCCAAATTCATTAAGTTCTCTTTTTAATCATATGCGTGTCCATGAACTTTGATAGCTGATCATTTTTTATTTTAATCAATGGATTATTTTACTTATCATATTATCTTGGATATTTAGTCCATACTTTATTGTATATTGCCGATTATGCATTTCTTGTGTATAAGCTGTTTACATTTGTTCAGTATTTTGTGTAACCCGATTCTTTTCTATTCATTATAGTTTAAAATTGCTTCAATTTTATGCAATGCGACATGCAGTTTCTTTTATATTTCATTTCCTGCAGTCTATTACTGTGGACAGTCAAAATATCCTTTGGATGCCAGTAAATAATATTGAACTGCTTCTTATAGTTTTATTTTTTACTAATTTATTTACTGCTAGTTAAAAAAAAAAAGAAAATTATAAATATTTTCATTTGAGTAATGGAATATATGAATATTTGCTTTACTGTGAGTAATAATTTATATACTATATTATATACATTTGGGGTTAGTGAAAAATAATGTGGTAGAAATATTTGCTCGACATTTGAGTGTATGCTCTGAAACTGCTAATCTAGATATGAATATAATATAATTTTGAATTGTTTCTTGTTTTTACTTCATGTAATGAATATTTCTTACCGGCTGCCAGTTATACAGCAAACTTATGTTATTTTTTAAATATTTTACTCTAACAATAGTTCCCACATACAGGCCCGTGCTGGGTACCTTCAGAGGGCGGTGGACAAAGGGTGAAAGGGCGAAACAAAGAGCGAAATCGCCATGAAAAATCACCGCAGTAAAATTAAAGCGGAATTTTTAAAATTTCGCCGTAGCTTAAAAGGGCGCCCTGAAAACACCGCCTATAGTTTTCCACTATCAAGGTATGTATTAGTACTTTTTTTTTCGCTTAGGGTTCCCCTAGTGCAAAAAACACAATATCTTGACTTAACACTCTCAAAAGTATTGCTGTTTTGATTAAAGGCGCCCACCTCTATTAAGTAGTAGCCTATAGAGTGGTAGCCTACAGTCAAAACACTCAAAGCCTTATCAGTTTCGGAATAGGAGGGCGCCAAAATTTCCAGGCTGGAGGGCGCACCGGGATATGTCCCGGCGGCCCAGCACGGGCCTGCCCACATAATGTAAATCCCATCTTTTGAATCAACTGTTATATGTGGAGTATTTGATTTGACTGCAAATATATATATTTATGATTATCTTTTGCCAAAAAAAAAAAGAGAACATCAATGTGAATAAACATTTTCTGTACGTCCGTCATTAAAATTCATAATCATTTGAGTTTTGACAAAAAATAGAAAATTATTTTGTAATTTTGGTTGACTGGTCAGTGTATTATCTGAAATTGCTAATCTGAAAATCCATAAAATTTGAATTATTGCCTTTTTTACTTCATGTAATGAATATTTCTTACTGGTTTCAGTTTTACTGCTATTTCTAAATTTGTGTAAATAATATTTTACTCTACCACATAATATGTAAATATCCTCTTTTAAATTGACTGTTATTTGTGGAGTATTTGATTTCACTGCAAATATATATATTTATAATTATTTTTTGCCGCAAAAAGAAAATGAAGTTTTATCTCCAAAATGTGAATAAACATCAACAAAAAGAGAGAAATACTGGGTAATTTTGCTCGAATATGATTGTATTCCCTGAAATTGCTAAACTTTTCCATCAATTGAATTTTGAATTATTGTCTTTTTTACTTCATGTAATGAATATTTCATACTGGCTTTCAGTTATACTACTATTTGTAAATTTGTGTAAATATTTTACTCTACCAATAGTTCTCACATAATGTAAATATTCTCTTTTAAATCAGCTGTTATTTTTGGAATACTTGATTTTATTGGAAATATATATTTAAAACTTTTTTTGCCAAAAAAAAAAGAGGGAGGAAGCTTTTTCTTCACAAATCAATGTAAATAAACATTTTCTCAACATCTAAAGACTTCTGATTAGTTGCTTGTTTCGCTATATTATATTTCAGAAAAATTCGAAAAGCTACCAGTTTTGCTGACAGGGAGTTTAACCGACTAATATTTTATTACATCGACGGTTTCTAAAACATAAGAAACTGAAAAATTTTCCCTTCACAAGGTGGGCGGTTCACAAGGAACTCTTTTAGGAACTAACCCAAAAGGGTCTCAAAATGAATTTCAACACTACATTGAGAGACCAATTTTTAAAAAATTTTGGAGGAGAACCCCCAAATCCCCCTCTAAAATTTTTACGTCTGTTATACTGTGTTTTTCCCTTGAAAGTTAAGCCTCTTAGATGAAGTTTTCCATTCGGAAGTTTTGCAAAAAAAAATATATATATTATGAGACACTTTTCAAAAGGGAGTAATATGTTGGAGGGGTTGACTGTTCGGAGTAACACCCCCCATGGGTCATCTCTAGTTACACCACTGCATATCGGCAAAATTTTCTGTTCTCGCGGAGCGGGCTGCTAATTGCAAAGCGCGTAAGCACAGACGGACGACGAGGCCCGTGAACCTCTTCTCCAGTAGTACCAATTTCCTGTTCGGAGAAATGTCCTGTCAACCGAATAGTCTTTCTTTTATGAGGCAGGCGTTCAAACAAAATGTGTGTATCGAGGTGAATTTTTGTGAGATGGGCGCAGTGGCATATAGTATAGAAATTTTTTTCGGGAGGGGCACACATTTACTACCCAGCCCCTCCAACACATATTTCTCAACATCTTAAGACTTCTGATTTATAGTTGCTTATTTTACTATATTATATTATATATAGCGAAATAATTCTAAAAGCTACCAGTTTTGCTTACAGGGCGTTTCAACGACTAATATTTTATCAGTGAAATGTCCCGTTCGCTATAACGTCTTATCCTTATCGACAAAATTTCCTTTTTGGAGAAATGTCCTGTTGTGTCGACCAAATAGTCTTTCGGGCAGGCGATCGAACAAAATGCGTGTAGCGAGCGAGGTGAATTTCGGTGAGATGGGCGCTTCCAGATATGCGGTTTTTTACAGATGGCATCGTTGCGAGCTTACCCCAACCCCCCAAACCGGTTCCTTCAATCCTCCTTGCATGGGGATCTTATATCTACCGAAATGTACAAAAATGTACGTGACAGATCCGTCCTTTGTTTTCAATTCTGAAACAGTGAAACTAGTGTATTTCTACGGTCCAGAACTATAGCAGCAAGTTCTGGTTTGGGTCTAGGGAAGTCTAAAGTAAAACACTAATAAAGGTTTGAATAAGGTGTTCAAAATTTAAATTAACTTATGACACCGACTTTCGATACCTCAAGACTTTCTACTCTTATATTTACCGAATATAAAAGGATAAAACTTTCAAAAGTGTATAATTTAAAAAATTTATGCATCTATGATAGTACGCTAATTTTTGACTCTAAAAATTGCGATCGGAATAATATCCTTAGGGAAATCACGATATTTCTGACAGAACTTTTTAGCAAACTTGTGCCTCGTGATGAGCAAAAGTTCAGCACGTTTATATTTTTGCCTCTTTGACTCGAATTTAATCAAAATAAAAATTCAAGAATTAAAGTTGCATTATTATCAATCATCACGGTATGGGTATAATTGAATTTTTCAGGATTACTAGAAATCAAACTCAAAAAGCTTATAACCTTAAAAGACCTTTAAATTTTTTTCTTAAAGTGGACTTTTCAGGTGATTTTGATGCAGTTTAGATGAACTAAAACTGATTTAGCCATCTCGTTAAATTTTTTAAACATATTTTTTATCATACAACTTTACATGTCCAGGGCGCCTGTAATTCTAACTTCATGTGTGCCGTCATAAAAAAGATTGAAAACAAAGGGCCTTGCAGGTAAACTGAATATTATAACCCAGGGATTTCCAACAGGCGGACCGCGGGCCGCATGCGACCCGCCGGGTCATTTTGTGCAGCCCGCGAAGCTCCCTGAAAACTCCCCAAAAAATAGCTTCAGAACACTTTTTAGCATACTAAAATTTTAACAAATTTCGGGGGAGGACCGCCGAACTCCCTATTTTCTGGAGGAAGACCCATCTTTAATTAATATTAAGTATTAAAAGATGTATAGGGTTTATATAGGGGTCAAAAATTTATATATCTTCTGAATTTTTTTAAAATACACTAGTACCTTAACAACATGTAAATAACCTTCTTCCCTCTCTCACCAATTTAGGGAAAAAAAAAGAACAATTTAATTTTTTAAATAACCCCCTTGACTCATAACCCCCCACAGAAATTTTAAAAGATTCAATTTTTTCACACAAGCGATTTGTTATTAGATTATGAAAATAAAAGCTATTGAAAAATTAGGTATTTAAAAATATTTTTTTTACTTATATTTAAGGGTTTTGATAATAAATTATTAATATTTTCGTATGGAACTGGAGAGCCGCAACTTTACTCCAAAAGAGCCGCAGGTTGCCGACCCCTGGAATACACCCTTCATTATAAGAATAAAACGTTTGAAGTTTGAAAACGTTACTAAAATCTTTGTGAATTGATTTTAAAAAGAAAATTTTTTAAATGAACAGTTTATCAGAAAATACGAATTGAAATCCTTTTTATTTTGAAGTAAAAAATATAGTTTAAATATTCTTTTATAACTTTTCTTTATTGACTTTTAATAGAAAACATCAACTTTTAAGATTACTAAAAATTCAACTTCTTGTCACAGCTGAATAAAATAAGAAAGAGTTTTTGAGACACCCCTCAATTCATTTCGAAACAATATTTCTTAGAAACGAAAAACAGCGTTTTCTATTGAAATTTGAAATGCAGTACAGTGGCTAAGAAAATAAAGACCGCTTCCTTGTCCTGAAATAATAGGGACCTCTCTTCCAACCTGGCCCCAGCCTCCTTCCAAAAACTGGATTAAAATCCACTTGGCTTAATTTTTTTATATAATTAACAGTGCTATCACTTTTATTTTTAGTTCTAGGTCTTTGAGTTAATTATTATCATAAGATAAGTTTCACACTATGCCCTGTTGCTGGTCTGAAAAAAATTATACCTTAATTAAAGATGAGGTGGGTCGCGATAGATTCTGTTCATAAAAAGTGGGTCGCGATGTTCAAAAGTTTGAGAACCCCTGATCTACATCTTTGAAAACGCGCCCAGATGGAAATGCAGCAGTTTACCGTTTGCGAAACCCCTGGATGTCAATGTCAACCAACGCTCTCCTCTCGGACATCTCATCTTTCCCCGTCTCCTTTTTCTTAGAACCGCTCTCTCCTCTCTTTGAACCAGTCGTGCCAGTATTTGGCGCATATCGCTTCCCATGGCTTCCCTCGTTAATTCGGCTATGTTCTTGGCTGACTTTCGATCGTGTGACTGTGTGAGTTTCAGTGCCATCTAGTGGGAAAAGGCGCAAATCGAAATGCTGACGGACCCTCTTAAACAAATTTGATATTACTGAACTTAATGATACAGTAGAACTTTGATAAAGCGAACGAACGAATAAAACGAAAAACGAACGAAAACGTTTTAACGAATAAAAATAACAATATTGTAATAAAAAGGTGCTTTTATTACCGGTTGTTGTAACGCAAGGGTTTCTATAACAGAGGGTCGTTGTAAAGGGGTTCTACTTATAAATAAATAAATAATATTGGCATTACTTATTTAATTAAAATTAGTTTTCAGTTAAAATAAATTAAGCTTTTTTCAATATATTGTGGGGAATTTTTAGTTTTCAATTTAAAGAATAATGATAAACTCATTTTTTGGTGGTGGGGGGTTGGGGGTTTTCCCCCAAGAAAAATTTCTGAAATTTGACCCCTAAAAGTAGTGTTTTAACTCATTTTGAGACCCTTTAGCTTACAACGGAAGATAATTGCTCCTTATAAATTTGCAGAATTTCCAATGAAAAACAGTATAAAAATTGATGTCAAAATTTCGGGAGGGGTTTGAACCCCTAGAACCCTCCCTTGGATACGGCCCTGGGCCATAAACTCAAAAATATTCACTTAGGATTACTCAATTTTCGCCTAGTTCTCGATAGTGGCTGTATGGTTTGGCTATTTATCTAACCAGTAACTGGTTACCAGTAATTGACACTTTAAGAACAATATAAAAATTAATTAGCTATTGCTACTTAATAAAACTATCCTGAAAAAAAACTTTTTGTTTTCAAAAATTAAATGAAATTTCAATATTTATCTAGAGAACAATTTGTTTGAAAAAGTAATTATTTTCTATTTTTAAAATATTTTTAAGTTGGCATGGTAGCAGCACCAGTAACCGACACCCCGAGAAATTTTGGCACCAATAACTCAAAATTTGAAATACCTTTAATAAATTAAGCTTATAATTAGGTATAAATGAAAAACAGCTGCTGATACAAAGAAAGCAAAATATCAATCTTAAAAATCCAATAAGGAGAACTTTTTAGAACATTCTTTTTTTATGATAAAATTTAGGTTCTTACTATGCCGTCGACCGTGCCGCTGAATCCAAATCCGAAAACGTTATCAAATCCTATTGAGTATTGACTACTCTATAGCTGTACCGCTGAATTTAACGGCTGCTGAACGGTCGACGGTATAATACGTATAAGTACCAAAATTTATTTCTCTGTGCTGCTTTATATGAAACTTTAATATCCATTGTATCGAAAAATTTTAGATTAAATTTAGACAAAAAGATCCAGTTGCAAAACAGGTACGATACATAAAAATATGGAAAACAATCTACTAAAAACTGATTAATTTAGTTTAATAATAGATTTATTCAAAAGTTTTTGTTTATTTACCTTCAGAATGATACTGGATGTTATAGTGCTGTCCTTTAAAAACAACCCACTGTTTCATATTTTCTTCATTAAAAGCTTAATAAAAAGGATAATTAAATCGAACAAAAACTGTACTAGCGGCTCATCCTCCCTAACATTATAGTGCTAAGCATTTTTAATTCCAACTCTCCATTACAAATTGGCAGCCAATTAAGTAAGAATTTGAAAAAAAAAAAAAAAACACTTTTTCCTAGAAGGACTCTAATTGGCGAACTGAGCTAAAACTTTAATATTTTATTCTCATAGTAATGGGATGACATAAAAACGCGCGAAAAATGCTCTAAAATCTTTATAACATGCATTTTTACAAAATATGCAAATCTGAAGCACATTTTTTGCCAAAAATCTACATTTTCTCAGCTTGTTTAAAAAATAAGTAAATAAACCGTTCTTTGACCAATTTTTACACCCCTGACACTCTAAAGGGCATAGAAAGACAGGGTATATGAGATGGTAAAATTATTTTAATTATTTAATTAAAAAATCTCAATGGGTTGTTTTTAGGGTACAATTTGGAGTGGGTTGTTTTTAAAGGACAGCACTATATATGTTATCCAGCTAGTCCAGTTAGCTTGTTTTGTTTTTATTTGAGATTCAGAAATATTTTTCTTAAACACGTCTGTCATTTAATTATCTTTTTTATAGTTTAACTTTTATTTTTTAAAAAGTGAGAGGGAGAGAGAATTAAAATGGAGTGAGTCACTAGCGACTAAACTGATTCCTTTCACTTTCTGCAGCCATGCCATTTTTAAACCAAAGAGCACGACACCAAAAACTCAACTATGTACATCCCGGCGGTACTCTCTCTCTCTCAGCTGGGTGCTCGGGCAAAAGCCCGGAGGTCCCCCCAGTCGCCACCCTCACAAAAATGGCGGGAACTTTTTATGTTTTCTGCCCCCTCGTATATTGAGTGAAATAAACAAGGACACTTCTGAACTTGAGAGCACTAATATTTTTTTGTTTTGTTTTTATGTAATGATGAGAACACCTTTTCATCATCTTCTCCCGTCTCCAGAGAACTTAGTCGCAATAATAGCTCTTCTCTATCTCTCCCTCACTCTCCAACTCCAAGTATTTGTATGGATGGATCTAGAGCAGTGGTCCCCATTCCCCGGTCCGTGGATCAAATGGTACCGGGCCGCGGGCCGACCATTCATTGAAAATGAATTTAAATTCTTAGATTGATACTCCAAATTAAAAGCATAATAAATCACTTTATATTTATTTTTTGGTGTAACTGTATTTTATTTTGAAAGCATATGCATAAATACAATTAAATCAAAATTAATAAATAAAAAAAATAGTTCCTCAGGTGTGTGCTTCCAACAAATTTATTTGTGTGAGATATTCAAGAGCAGGTGCACCTAATAAATTTACGTAAGAGATATCCATTCGGTTTTTTACAATAGTCTTCTTCAAAACGTTTTTCACAAGTCAAGGGCCTATTATATAGAATTTTTTCAGCTATTTAATAACTGGTGAATCAAATGTTCATCCAAGGAGGGCGCCTATTAATAGATTCATACAATTCGTTTTTTTTTAAGACGCCTTACAGCTTTCAAGTCCGGAGTGTTTAAATTTTCACTCACTCAGAATGGGCGCGCTGGGCGCCCTGAATAGATTCATTTGATGGGGGCCGCCCATGCAATATGGTATAGCTTTTAAAGTTGGGAATGTTAAAATTTTCACTCGTAGGTCTGGCGGTCTTTGATAAATCCATTTATTAAGACAACTCATACAATTTGGTTTAGCTAAGTAAGACGCCTTACATATTTCAAAGTCGGTGTGTTCAATTTTTCTCTCAGGGTGGGCGCTTTGAATTACATATTTATTTGATGGGGCGCCCCATACAATTTGAAAGCTAAAAGGAGTCTTCCTTATAGCTTTCAAAGTCGGGCATGTTAAAATTTTTGTTAAGAGTTGGCACCCTTTAATAGATTCACTAGATGAGGGCGCCCCATATAAAAAGTTCAAAATGCACTTCTCTTAAAAGGCGCCTATATTAGTTCTCTTAAGGGGACGGGTGTGCATAACCCAGTAAGGGCGCTCTTTACTCGTTTGTAGGCGCCTTTTGAAGCTTTTTTTTTGTAAAGGAAAGGAGATCTAGCTTACTGCTTAGGTTTGTTTCGTTTGAGTCAGGACGTAACGGAATATTTTTCCCTTAAAGTCAGGGGTCAAAAAAATTTTCTAAGCCGCCCCTTCATCGGTCGGCGCCTCCGTGCAGGCACGGCCAGCACGCCCGGCCGGAACGGCCCTGCTCGCAAAACAAATTTAAAAATGTATTAAATGAAAACCCTCATAAGTAAAGTACCATTGTCAAGAATACATCTATATGATTATGATTTCGTATTTTATACCAATTGGGCAGGTTGTGTTGCTTGGGAATAAACTAAAGGTTTTATCGCATTTCTAATTTCACTACGGTTATAAAGTACAAAATTTAGTTGAATTTTTGCCCTTTTCATTTACCTTGCCCAATATTTTTTGTGATAATCTTAGTTTTTTCTTCAAATATTATATTGTGAGGGATTTGCATTATCAAAAGACTTGATTACGCTGGTTTTCTAATGATATTATACACAATTTTTTAAAAAACCCACTTTGGGCTGGGTTTTATTGTTTCTTTTAGGTGGGCTTTATTAAAAAAAAAACACCAGAGTTTTTTTGGGTTTGTGGGCGGGTTGAAAACCCTGTTTTATACAGAATTAGTATGTGTTCATTTACTACAGAAAATGGACATCCATGGAAAATAATGCATGGCACTTAGTTGCTACATGTTTAGAATGTGATTTTTGTCTATCAGAATTATTTTGGTGTATAGTATATATGTTACGGACAATGTGATAAATTCAGTGAAATTTATGAATGAAATTTATCACTTTGCCCGCCTCCACTTAGGGCATTATTAATAATGCCTGATTAATCACTTTGCCCATAACATATATATATATAGGATCAATGTAATCATTTTATTTTGTTACAGGAGTCTTGGTTAAACTAATAGAAAAGTGTATTCCTGGGGCTAGTGTTATCTCCATCTGTGAAGCTGGAGATCAGATGATTTTAGAAGAAACTGGGAAAGTGTACAAAAAGGAAAAAGAAATGAAAAAAGGTCAATAAACTTGAATTTTTTATAATACAGTAGAATTTTGTTAGAAGGATCTCTTCTGACACCAACATTATAGTAAAGTTGTTTTTAAGAAAGGAAATTTAAAAAAATGAATGATATTTTTACTTTTTACCGTGATTAAGCATTGGAATTGGGAATATTTATTACTGGGCATTCCAATGTAGGGCCATCTACTTTATCTAAGAACAAAAATTATTTGATTTAAAATTTCGGTACTTTTCTAGAAAAGGGGCGCAAATCTCGCCAAGCGATAAAGTTGCCAATATGATGCAAACAGTGCCAAACGGAATATCACCGCTGGTAACCCTCAGAAACCCTTTGCCTCCACATTCCACAATTTCAACGGGGAAATTTCTTTATCGGCCAATCTCTCTGCTTGATGAGATTTGCGCCCCTTTTCTAGAAAAGTACCAAAATTTCCCCTCTATTATTTTTTTCCTTTTATAGAAATGAACAGATTCTCTTCTGCTTTTAATATTTTGAAATTTGTACTATCCAGTATTTTCATAATATCCCGTTGGCCATGCCGCTGAAACTGATGAGATACTATCTAAGAACCTTGTATCCTCCTTAAAATCTTTATATATTTGTACCTCTTTTTCCTAGAGGCATAGCTAGATATAGAAAAGTGAGTTGTAATCATTGTTATACAATCCGAAAAGAATTGCGTAAGCAGTTCACACTCACAGGGGTTGGCGAGCAGAGGAGGGTAGCCCCCTAGTAAGAGGTTGTAACGTTTAAAACAAAGTAAAAAAAAAATTGTTAAAACCCATGTAGTTTTTAGCAAGTTGCTCGCTTTATTTATGTAATGTACTCACCATTTTCTGGATCACCCAGAGTTTAAAAAATTGGTGTGAAGTGTAAGGCCTAGGTACAAACCATCAAATCGCCGTGACATAGATGGTACATTGCTTGATAACTACCATGATTCTGTGATGAAAACTTACGAAAATCATTTATTTAGAAAGTATAGCTCTTTGTTTAAATCTAATTTTAATTTTAAAAATCTAATTAATTAAATTTTTTTAAATTGTGTTTTTTACTTAGAATTTCTGTGTTGAGGGTAAAAAAAAAACATAAAACCATACATTTTTCCAACCCTGGAAAAAAGCAACAAAACTATTACATATGTTATTCAACCTTGGGTATATTAAATGAATCTTAAATGTTAAAGATTAATCCTATTTATAAATATTTTTCTACAAACCATTAAAATTAATCTTTGTGATTTTGTAGCAAAAAAATTTTTTTTTAAATTTCAGGTATTGCATTCCCTACATGTGTTTCTGTTAACAACTGTATTTGTCACTTTTCTCCATTGAAGAGTGAACCAGATTACATTCTCTCGAATGGTGACATGGTAAAACTGTAAGTGAATGGTTATAAACTTTTTATGTTTTTTATATGCTTACCATATTATCTTTATAGTATAATCTAGGTCTGTTAAAAATAGCTTATATAATTGTAGTGATGTGTGATGATTAAACAACCTGTTGTAATGAACAACAAATTTATTAGTAAACATAAGTAAAAGTCATAGTTATAAACAAGTTAACAGTGAAATACCAGATCGTAAATGAACCTGAGTCCTGAGTATATATGTTACTGGTAATGTGATAAATCGGGCATTATTAATAATGCCCGGATTTATCACATTGCCTGTAACATATATACTCTCCATAATAGCACTACATCATTAACAGTTCAGTTCTGCACATCACAATACTCCTCCCTCCTAGTTCTTAAGATGTAAACTTGTCGATCCCGTATTATTAGGACCTTAAAATTCAAATCATGCTTTGAAAAGTTTAAAAATGACATGACATGTAAATGCATGGTATGTTGGTGCATGTTCAGAAGGTCATGAAAATGTTCATTCCATCTACCCAGGATCTTAGTTTTATCACTCATGCTCTCCCTGTTCTTATTTCTGCAAAGAGGTGTTCTAGGTTTTTTTTAGAAGTGTCATTTTAAATTGGGTAGCTGCTTGGCTTACGTCGTCAAACCAGTCTTTTCTTTCAGCTTTTTTAACATTACCCACAACATTTTTACCGGTTTCGACAACAGGTTTGGAGAGCATGCTCCCTTTTTCGCCGATGTCTCCAATATTCTATCTTATTTTCTTAAATAGGGAGCTACCGCCCCCTGCTCACTAATGCTGAACAACCCCCGTAAACTGCTTACGCAGGGCCTTTTGGGTTGCTTCCTCACTAAACTCTTAAAAGTTTGAATATTTATTAACTCTATCTTAATTATGTAATCAAAAATTTTTTTTCCTTTAAAAAATATCCACCAAGTTATTAATTTCTACTGCTAATCAACATTCTGTTAAAAAAAACGTACACCAATAAATCTTAAATTCAATATTGCACTGCCTAGTAACTCTTTAGTATGTACCTAGTGTTTTACCATTCATATTTTTTTAAACTCAGACTCTAAATAAAGCATTGAAAATAATAAGAAACGAAACTTACATGACTAAATTAAATTAAATTATTAAATAAATTTTATTTGGAAAAAGGGCCACTGGCCCATGCACCAATGTTGGTATCATACAATTATTAAATAGTTATACATAGTTATTTTTCCTCAAAGAAGTTTTACAAGAACTTTTGGAAGACAAATTTCACCGTTGTTATGCAACGATGAAGCAATTAATAAGAAAGAGAAACACAGATATAAATATATACATAACACAAATTATTATCTTAAGTGAAAATGAAAATAAAGTTAATCAATTTCCTGAACAAAATATTGAATTGCCTTGATAAAATGAAACAAATCAAGGTTAAAACACTTTTCAGATGACTTTATATCAAACCATTTGGGGAAATAATTTCGAGACAAATTTCCCCCGCCAACATACCTAAGGAGATATTTTTGTCTATAATATAAGAAAGTTGGGCAGGTATTAAGTAAGTGATAGACATCTTGCGTTTCCTTGCGGGTGCGGAACGAACAAAGTTGATTATTAGGATAAAATAATGGTTTATTATTTATGTCTCTTACAGTCATACTAGCTTTAATTTGAAAGATAGTTCTCTCAATAGAGATGTTGAGATTCGTTTTAAAGTATAGGGATGGTAGAAAATCTAATGAAAAATACTTGTAGTGTGAAAAATTAGTTGAACTTATAATTTTATTGTAGTCTTCCTGCAATTGATTGCTTACTATTCTTTCAATCATATTGGGTATAGAGCCTGAAATTATGTTTACAGGGCTACAAAAGAGGCCAGAAAAACCATAAGTGTTAAGGATATGCCTCAGTTGCGAGACCCAGTTATAAGGGTTATCGGAATTATTACTGTTTTTAGCCAATTTCAGATAAAATTTTTTCGTTAATCTCTCCTCGTTCATTTTTAGTAATTTTTGCCAAAATAAAAGTATAGATTTGATTGCTGTTACTTTTATTGGTAATATACCGGTTTCCCGTCTAATTACATAACCTGGTGTGTTTCAGTTCAAATTATATATCCTTTTTATATAAGCAAGTTGAACGCGTTCTAATTTGTCCAAGTGCGCTATACTCCAGATTGGAGAGGCATATAACAAAACGGATTTGACTAGGGATTCAAATAGCTTTATTCTAGTTTTAAGGGATTCACATTTACTTCGGCATAATATGGGTATAAGAGAATTTAGGACGGTCATAGCTTTATTTATAAAATAATTAGTAACGCCAGAAAAAGAGCCAGTTGTAGAAAAAGGAACACCAAGATATGTATAGCTATTGCAGACCTCAATTTTTACTCCTCTCCAATCAAATCTATCTTTTTTACTAACTTTCCCACCCCTGCGAAATATAAGTACTTTTTTTTTTTTTCATGTTAATTGAGAGAAGGATACTTTCAAAGAACTCAAACACTAAGTTAATCTTTTTTTGCAAATTCACTACCGTGTCTGCCAGAATTATCATATCATCGGCGTAAAGTAAAATATGCACAAAATCATTCTCACTTATGCAGATTGGCGGAAGACCAGATCTCTCAAGCAACCCAACAACATCATTGATGTATATAGAAAAGAGACTAGGACTTAGGATCTCACCCTGCAACACTCCCGTTTTAATCAAAAACGATTGTGAAAATTGAGAGTTAAACCTAACACTTGCGCTTGATTTTTCGTACAAATCTTTTATAGTTCTAATGAATCCCTTACTAATTCCTATACTAAAAAGTTTATTCCATAACAGGCAATGGTTGACAGAATCGAAAGCCCTAGAAAGGTCAATAAATAAACAATATAGTTTGCGTCTTTTCTTTTGAAGTAGGATATTAATTAGTGCATTAAGAGTAAAAATATGATCAAGGCAACTGTAACCCGATCTAAATCCCGCCTGAAAGTCAGAAAGTATATCATGAGAGATCATCCAGTCATTTAAGCGTGAGTTGAGGATCGAAGTTAAAAGTTTACCTAGACATGGGATGAGTGAAATAGCCCGGTAATTTGAAGGTAGATTGCTTGCTCCGTTTTTGTAGATAGGATTAATTATCATTGTAACCTACATGACTACTTAATGTTTACAATTAATTTCGATAATCAAACTAAAAATTATAAATTTCTAACAAATCAGCTATGAACTAAAATTTTTGACTGCGAATTTCATTTTTCTAAATTCAAGTTGATGTTCTTGACTTGAGAGGATTTTTTATATGGTAAATTTTCATATTTAGCCAATATAATATTAACTTATTATTATAAGTTTTTCCCGATTTATTCTCAATTTAAGAGATCAAATGTCTTTCGCGCAGTTTTCAGATTTTTTGCTTTTTTGCCAATCTTATCCCTATATGAATGATATTTAATTTGGTAAGTACTTTTTTAAAACGTGAAAAACTTTGTTTCATCATGAAATATGGTGTCATTGCGATTGGTTGCATAATAATTTGTGTGACAGTACTTGCTCTGTAACTGCAACCTTATCCATAATCTTCAAAAATAGAAATATTTTAAAATTGAGAATTTTTTAAAAAAATCCAACAGCTTTATGCACATCCTTGAAAGAATCCGGACATTTTGATACCAGAAATGTGTTGTTTGGATCAGTAACTAAAATGTTTTTCTCTGGAAACTGTTCGCCAAAAACTTTTTTACAATAGAAAGATTCTAAGAGCATCTGATAGCTGTAACTACTGTGAATAATTGTATGTGCAAGAAAACTGATAATCAGTGAAATATTATAATCTGTTTCTCCTTATAGTAGGATTAATGTGTTATTAATACTTTATTAGAATACAATAGCAAAATATGATTGCATTGTTATTTTTTATTAATAAAAATTGTACTTTACAGAGATTTAGGTGCACACATTGATGGCTTCATTGCTGTAGTTGCTCACACAATTGTTGTAGGTGCATCTAAAGTAAGTTCTAGTCTTGTGTTTCCACCTCATTACTTACTTTTAGAATTGTGTTCTTACTGAATTTATTTTTAGGATAATAAGGTAACTGGCCGTAAAGCTGATGTTATCAGAGCTGCCTATTATGCTGCTGAAACTGCACTAAGGCTGGTAAAGCCTGCTGGTGATGTATGTATTGTATAACATGTATTTCTTTTAATATATGTTCCTTACTATTTTGACATGTAATAAATTAAAAAATAATTATTTTTATTTCAGAATAATTCAGTTACAGATCATATTCAAAAGGTAGCTGAATCATTCAAGTGTAAACCAGTTGAAGGTAATTATCTATATTTTGATTAAAAACATCAAAACAAAACTAAGCATCAGAAGAAATACAGCAGATTCCACTTAATATGATCACTTTCGGTTAATATTATCAAAATCGAAAGGTACCTATCACTTCTATTTAATTTAACGCAAAGTATATTGTTTTATGTGATTAACACATCATTTAATGATGTTGAAATTTGTCCACATATCCAACATAAAACCTCAACCTTTTAATAATGGCGTATAGACTACGCTCGACTACAGGCTTCCCGCCCGCATCTTACAAACCTTTTTAATAAACTCCATCTTTTAATATTGGTTGGAAACAGATATTACTTTAATTTAAATATATTTTTAACTACTAATCTTGTGTTTGGCACAGAATGTTCGATATAGGGACCTTGCACCATAAAACCCAAAACAACCAACATAAAACCACCTTTTTTAAGTTTTTGAGATGAATGGACAATTCCCGTATTTTTTAAAAACAGAAATAAAGCCATTTTTCCTGTAAAACAAACTGTTCTAATTTCAAAAATCCGTATTAAAAGTTTCAAAAAAAATTATAAACTAGTAACAGCAAATCAAGAATGCTCTTGATTGGCTGTTAAAGTTGGTAAAAAAAAACAAATATAATTGCCAGAATATGCTTTAATTTAATTGTTGAATTTCACCAAAAAGTAAATTAAAACCTGAAGGTATGATTAATCAAGTGATATAAGTAAGCATTTTAAGTAATTTTTGAGAAAATATTTTGAGAGAATAGAAATGTATTTAAAAATGTAAAGAAAAATATCTTAGTTCCACCTGTGCAAGGCTGGGCTATTTTACATAACCCCAAAATCGTCAGTGTAAAAATTGCTTTTTGGAATAGTGTCTGGCAATTTTTAAATGCCTTGAAAATATTTAATTTTGTGTGAATATTCCCACTTTTTTATTTTAGGTATGCTTTCTCATCAATTAAAGCAATTTAGGATAGATGGTGAAAAATCAATAATTCAAAATCCTACCGAGGCTCAGAGGTAAAATGACTTAGCATAGCAGCTTTTTTTTATGTATGTAATTCTATGAAACATAATTTTTTGTACAAGATATATCAGCTTTAAATGTACTGAATCAAACAAACAACTTGTATTGAATGTAAAAGGAAAATATATCATCTAAATATAATTAAAAAATTTTAATGTTTAACTCTCTTGACAAGCTAAGGCCACCTGATTTTGCCACTGCATTTGAATTTGCAGTGGAAATTTTGTGAAAGGGTTAAAAATGGCTTATAAAACAAAACTGTTAAGTATGTACATTTAAAAAGAATTATTTTGTCTAAATGTTTCTTTAAAAAAACACTTGAGTTTGAAATTTCCTTCTACAGAGATTTAATACTCATTCTAAAACACTTCTTGAAAAGTTAGTTTAGCTATATTGGTAAGGGACAGTGTATAATTACCATTGAGCTATTAAAATTTAACTTTTTTAACCCCTTTGAAATGTTGGGGCAACATCTTAAGTAAATTCTAAGTGACTTTTTATTTTTGTAAAATTATTTTTTGTCACGATCAAACACATAAATGGGTTTTACAAAATTTGTCTTGCTAAGGACTAACATTTTAAGACTGGTTATTTTTAGTTTTAAACTTTCATTGTTACTAAAGATCGGATTGGAATAGAAATAACTTCTTGTGATAATAAACTGTTACCATTCATACTAACTTTTTAAAATCTCACACTTTTTTAACTGTTGCAGGAAAGAGCATGAAAAATGTGAATTTGAAGTTCACGAAGTTTATGCAGTTGATGTCCTTGTTAGTACTGGAGAAGGGAAGGTAAGACTTTTTTGTAGAACTTATTGGTTCTATTCTCCATAAGTCTTCCTGTTTTAAATGCGAGGGTGCCACTCTTTTGTCCTGGTGACGGAATTCCGTCTTTCTAAGAGTTCTGTGAACGGAATTCCAACCTGGGTTTATTACAAAACGCAAAATCAGCTGACTGATTTTAAGTGATTTGTACTGAATTTCAGTATTATACTGCACATTTTGCCCACAAATAAGCCTGTTACTCAGATAAGGCTTTAAGAGTCCTCTTACCCGATTCCCCCCTTTAACGATTTCCATGTTATCCTATGGGAAGTTTTCTCAGACTAATACAGCCTTCAATTTTGTTCGCACTTTCTCAATTTTCGCTTTATGAGCAAGATCAGAAACAGGCCTATGTGAACAATTACTTTTGTTAAAGTTCCATGAACAGCCTATTCAACTTTAAAGCAGGTTTTTCCCCTAGATGTTTTTAAAAAACATGTTTGAAACTTAATTGTACAGCCTATACTTTCAAGAATCGAAAAATGATCCTACTTTTTGAAAAAATTGTAATTATCTATTTTTAATTAGTCGGAAAAAGAAATTTGTCGTAGCTGGAAACTCTGAATACAGCAACCCGGACCTGGAAAAAGTTGTAACCTTCCCCCGAACCTAATAAAATTTACCCGAACCTAATGTATTGCTCCTATGGAGCTGACAGGGGCTTCCCCCGAACCAGGTTCGTAGGTTCGGGCACTTTTTCCAGGTCCGCAGCAACCCTTAATGATTGTCCCGCTTGCTTCGTCCGTTATCAGGGAAACAGAGTCGTAAAGGGGGTGATGGTGTTGTGTTTCTCCTCTCCCTAGAACAACTGGGGGTATGAAATGAGGGGTCGTAAGATGTGCTGCTTTTGATGACTTTTGAGTTTGGACGATTGGACAGAGAACTGGAAGGAGGCAGGATAGGAAGCTTCCGTATCTCACGGGGAGAAGATTTCTGAAAAATGCTAGAAAGGGGAAAATGATTAAAAAAGATAGTTTGTAGTTCAGTCTTGTAATTTATAAAGAGTGGCACCCATGTTTAAATGTTTTTTATCATGCTCTGTTATTTACAATTTTGTATTCCTGTAAATTTATTTTCGATTTTATCTCCTAGGGCCGTGAAATGGATACTCGAACAACAGTGTTTAAGAAGACAGATGAAATATACCAGCTAAAAATGAAAGCATCTAGAGGTAAGAATCTATTTAAAGAAGAAAAAAAAATATTTACTTTTATCACTATTCATTGCATAATGAATTTTCATAGTACTGTTTGAATTTCATTGCTATTAATTTTTATTTCAGCTTTCTTCAGTGAAGTTGACAAAAAATTTGGAAACATGCCTTTCACATTGAGGTAGTTATGTATTTCTATGTAGTTGTAAAATATACTTAATGCAAATGCAGTGATTGAACAGCTGCGCCTAACTCGACCTTCTGTTCTGTTTCCAAATGTACAATTTCAAAGAAAATTCTGTCCATCTGTGCCTAAAAGGCTAATTTTGTCAATTTTTCCGAGAAAGTGCTGTTTTGCCCCTTTCTTCCATTTTCATACCTCCATAAAATGTATAAATATCCCCTGTTAATGCGCTCCTTCTTTCAAAACCAAAATGCGAACTACCGATCATTTCTCAAAGCTAAGACCTTGGGTGGGTGAATACCTTGTTTGATTGGTTTGGGTTCATTATTCTTATTTAGTGGTTATTTTTCGACATATAAGCGTATCTGTCCCGATAAATACTCAGGGTTATTTTTTATTTTTACCATAATGTAGGGGTCTTAAAACTGCTGGCGGTTGCTGCCAGCAAAACTGCTTAAAAAGCTGGCGGTTTTCGGTCTTTGTAATTTTCTTTAAAATATTTCATAATTTCTATATACAAACTCATTATTCCTGAAAATTTTGCAGACCTGAAACATTATATCTATAACAGTATTAGTTAATTATAAAAAATCATGAACCAAATGACAGAGTTTTATTTCAAAAAGTCAGCATTTTTATGTTTCTTTAAAATCATTAAACACCCTCCATATACTGGAATAGGGGGGTTGAAACTTTGCCTGAGTATTGCACCTATGGAGCTGATGGTGGCTTCCCCCAAACCAGGTTTGCAGGTTCGGGCAATTTTCAAGTCCTGGAGGGCGTCTTGAATCTGGAAGGAATGTGGCACTCTAACCCTTACCTCACTTTAGGTTACTTGTTCCATACTTTTTAAAATTTAGCCTTGGTTTGAAGTACTTATTCTTTCACCTATAGGTACATTGCTTTTTTTAAAAAATTTCTCTGGTTACCATTATTGTGAATTTGTTTCATTTACTCAATAAAAAATGTTTTTAGGTCTTTTGACGATGAAAAGAAGGCTCGAATGGGTGTCGTTGAATGTAATAATCACAAACTGGTTGAACCCTTCACTGTCTTGTATGAAAAAGAAGGTAATTGTTTTAAGTTATTTGAAAACTTTTTTTAACACTAATGTAGTGAAGCTTGTTCTTAATTTATCAGGGGTGCTATTTTTCCATGATAGCCCTAGAAATCTATTTTTTAACCAGCAAGAATCCGGGATGTATCGAAAATCTCTTAACTCAGCAAGAAAGGACAAAATTAGGTCCAATAAAAAATAAGTGCAGAGCTGTAGCATTAACAACATCTTTTATGAAGAACTCTACTTTCAAAAACCTCTCGTAATTCTGAGATAATTTAATTTTAATACAGTTACTAATCCTTTATCCAGAATGTTTAGGACCAACATCATTTTGAATATTAAAAGAAAAAAATTACTGTTTATGAAGAAACAATAGTACTACAGTAACGGACCCTTTATCCGGCAAGCTCGGGGCCGACATCGTCGCGGATTTCGGAATTTTCCGGATTTCGGGTCCGATCCGGAAAAAACGGCAGTAAAGACGCAGTTGCTTTAGTAAAACCAAAATACCCGCTCCCCCCTCCCTACTATCATTTTCTGTTCTCGTAAATCTAAATCTAAATTTCCGATCATATGAACGAGAATTAAAATTGCGTTAACATGGTCTGCGTTGTTCTGATCGTCCGTTTCAATAGTAGAGGATCCAGCAAAAAAATTCCGGCAAAGCATCGGGTCGTCGCGGAACCGATAGCGAAGCAGCAGGAGGCGAAAAGGAGATTAGAACAGAGAAGGGCCCTTCCAAACTTTTATGATGGCCGGAGAAACGTTACTTCGCGGAGTAGCGGACAACTCCGTGGCCGGCGGACTCCGCGAAGGGGCATTTCTCCGGCCGTCGTAATAGTTCGGAAGGGCCCGAAAGCTGCACGCCTTGGGGGCTTTTATACCCCACAGGCAAAACAGTCATGGTGGCAAGGCAGGGACAACGGAGCCAACTCAATCACAGAGACGATGTCACAAAAGGCGCGACGCAACCATTGCGCGTCGTCGTCATAGGTCGTAGCAGCTTTAGCTCACTAAAAATTCTGAATGCGAGCCGGATTTCGGGTTTCCGGATAAAGGGTCCGTTACTGTACTACACACAATAGTAGAAGTAGTACTACACACTGCACAAAAAAACAAATGCATCAGAGTCCACCTATGATGTGGTTATTTTAGAATTATAAAATACATGCTATCCCTCACTAGAATCATCTCTAGTTTCTGAAATATGTATAGTTTTAAACAATCCCTATTCAGATCTTCTACTTTCTATATTTACTTTGGCCTGCTCTTTGATTTCTAATTTTTAATTCCTATTTTCAGGTGAACATGTGGCACAGTTTAAATTTACTGTGTTGCTGATGCCATCAGGTTCTCACAAAATAACATCTGGTCCAATAGATATCGATGCCTATGAAACAAACTTGGAAGTTGAAGATGAAACTTTAAAAGTAAGTAATGAACTTTATCAAAATAGCTTTAAATGAGTAAAGCATATATCTCTTAATAAATTTACCTCAGCACACGAGTTTCTGTGGTGTTGGCGAGTGGCGGATCCAAAGTATCAAATTAATATAGCATACCTGCCAACTTTTACGGATTGTCCGTAAAATTTACGGATTTCTGTGTAGTTTTACGGTAGTACGGATGGATCAGAAAATTTTCCGGATTTTGCATTTCCATGAAAATGTAAAACATTCACAACCTAAACGATTTTCTCTAATTAATATATTTTTACTTCAAAACCATCTCCTAATTCCTGCTCTTACGATTTTATCAATTTTGATTCTTTCATGGAGTGAAATTTAAATTTTTTTGCAAATCTCTTTTTGGATTCGTCCGCCCGCTCACCCGATAAGTTTGCTTCCCCCGTGTTCCGATCGCAATGCGGAAAAAACAACTTTACCGAGATCCGACCTGTGGTTCATCATCGCGTCTCCCTCAATTAGCATCGAGGCTTGTTAACGCGGAAAAGTTTCTCCTCGCTTTCTAATCGTAGCAACTCAAGCTTATTTAAATTCATCTTTATCACATGCTACTGAAAATGTTGATGGAAATTTAGAAAAAATTTTATAAAAGCTATAATCATAACATTTTATCTGAAATTGATACCAAACAAAATCAAATGGTTTGGGAAAAAGGGTACAAGATACTTATAAATTTAAGCAAAGAAATTTCACAGTCACAGTTTTCTTCAATTATGTGAAAATTTTAAATACTTAATAAAAATAATTTAGGTAATAATGCATCAATCTGTAATCTGTACCTTTTTTTGTTTGAAGCAATTCAAATTGTAGTTTTGTAACGTTATGCAAAAAGTTTTACTGATGCAAGTTTTCAAAAGTTGGCAGGTATGATATAGATTAAGCAATTCTGTTCTAGCTTCTATCCTATTACCAAGGCCTCTTTTTAGAGGGAGTTTAATTTAACTCACATAACTATTTTACGGCCACCCTCAAGCTCTCATTATAGTTTAAGTTTAAATGTTGCCCAGTGCCCATAACAGTAAGTAATTGCTTAAGTTTTAAATTTAGGTTTTCTTTCACATTTATTTCAATTTTTTAACTTAATAGTTCTAATTTGAGCAGTTGATAAGGAATAATTTAGAAGCAAGCCTTTAGTTGAGAATATCTATCTCCTAATAATTTCAAGTCTGTTTTCTGCAAAGCTGAC
Source organism: Tetragnatha montana (assembly GCA_963680715.1). Lineage (NCBI taxonomy): Eukaryota > Metazoa > Arthropoda > Arachnida > Araneae > Tetragnathidae > Tetragnatha > Tetragnatha montana. Next base: position 38,083,427 of record OY796675.1, read on the forward strand.
TTACTAACTTAACTACTACTGCCTGTAAAGGCAGCTTCTCCTCACCTTTAGGTTGCAATGAGGTAAAGACATGAACTTCTATTTTCAATAGGAGTAATTTTTCCGCACTGCAACCCAGGGTTGGCCGATATATATCACTTGATATACAGGGTGTCTATAAAAGAACTCCAGGGTTTTGTGGCAAAATATTTTAATGAAATAAAAAACATACATACATGTTTTATACATGACTGAAAAGCTTACATTTTCAAGTTTTTTTTAACACTTAGTAAAGTTCTATATGAGCCCCGTTAGTTGCACGGCAGACATCTAAATTCGCGAAAATTTCGCGACGTCATTTCAAGGTCAACGCCCTGCAGCGCCGCCAACAGTTGATACAAACATTCCCAATTGGTATGAGTAAAACTTTTTGAGCTACTCTTTTCAGAGAAATCGACTAAATTTTGCTATCTTTTATAGTTAGTGAAATATGAATTTTTAAAACCCCGGAGTTCTTTTATAGACACCCTGTATATCAGTCTATAACAAAATTAACAATTTTCAAGCTAAAATCTCCCAAAATTTATTTTTGAGTACTTTGTTAACAGGTTATTTAAGTTGTGAAAAAATTTTAACATTGTAATTATAATAAAATAAAAAAATTTAAAACCATTAAGTTAAACTATCTTATTTCATGAAACCTGATCAGATCTTAGCAACATACTATACAAGTTAGCGTAGGAAGTAATGTATTTTAAAAGCAGTTTTGATTTTTTTTCTTAGGCACATTGCATTTAACAATGTCAATGCTTACAAGTTTGTATTTTCAAATCTTATTATTTCTATCCTTTTACTTTAAAAGAAAATTACCATAATGTTTTATCTGTTTTGTAATGATTGCTGGAATCATATTTTAAAAATGGAAGATAATTTAAATAAACTAATAATATCCTTCAAATCATGAATGAATAAATTGTTCCAATTTATATTAATTATTTATTTCATTATTTAAAATTTCATAAGTAAAAATGTTTTCTTAGAAGCAGAAATGGAATTATAATATACATGCATATAATTTTCTTGTTACATTGATATTTTCTTGTAATTATCAGCAATTATACTCTGGGTAATTAAGAATTAATTAAAAATATTCCTTAGTAGTAATATTTTGGTTCAGACTGGTATTTACTTCTAAAGAACAGTATTTTTCTACTTTACATCTGAAAATATCGGATATATATCATAAATATCCGATATTTTGATATTGATTTTGATATTTTTATATATAAATATCCTGATATTTGCCAACCCTGCTGCAACCACTAGCTGACAAGAAGCTGCCTTTATAAGCCAACTCGCGGTGATAGAAGATTGATGTGCAAGTTTTTGTGAATGTTTTCTTGCAAATTAATCTTTAAAGATAATTTGAATTTTGTGAAAGGTTTGTGTTTATAAGTATGAATTTCGTGAAGGGGCCATGTTGAGGAGTGTGAATTTTGTAAAAAGGCAGCAAAAGGGCCCCAATTTTCAGTTGGATTGACCCCTGAATAAGGAGAGCAATTTCCCTCTCCCCATCTATGCCCACTGGTGATGGCTTTTTTTTATTTCATTGACATGCTTTGTGCCAAATTGACTATGTATATTAATTTTTTTCATCAATATTCAGGGTGATTTCCAGGTTTTCTGCTCTGGGTCACAAATGTCCCGGTTTAATGTAGATGGTTTAATTTAAGCTTGCAAATTTTTACTTTCATATATTTCTTTAATATTTATGTAAAAAATAGTGTACTTCTGAAATATTTTACAACATTATAAAAGTATTATTTAATTCAAGTAAAATGTATTTGAATCAAATATTCATAAACTAAGAAATCTTTTTTAAGGTAGATAGAAGATACCACAGTATATAAATTCATCTTAAAATTAGTTTGGTCTCATTTTTGAAATCTTACACCAATATTTTCAGAGCCTATTGAATCGATCTGTTGCTCCCAAATCTCAGAAAAAGAAGAAAAAGCGTGCTGAGAAAGCTGTTGCAAGTTCTCTTGTAAAAAATGGAAATGAAGAAGAAAAATCTGCTGAAACTGTTCAAGACTGAAGGTGCAGTAGAATAATAAAATGCTTTCTCACTTTTAGTTATCTTGGTTTGCTTTGCGCTGATAAATAATCAGGATCTGCTTAAATAAAACTGGCGAACTGTGGCCGTTAACAGATCAGGATTAAGTAGAGTCCTCGAGAAGGCCAGGACCCACACCGGGCTGTCGTGCCAATGATGATGATGACTTAAATAATATAATTATAAATAATATGTATTATAAACATTCTTTGCCATTTATTAACTTTTAAAAAATTTAATTTGTCATAAATCCAAATAAATTTATACACTGGCCAGAAATTATTAAAAATTATCCAGTGAGTTTACTGATAAATAAACTCCTGCTCATAAAAAATGAAACACCATGAAGGACTTGTTAGATTTTGGTGAAATTTACACAGTAAGTGAGTTTTGCAGATGCAAATAAATTATTAAATTTTTATAACAAAGGAACAAAATTAATATCGAATAGGAAAATGTGAAATTGTTGGGTTTTGTCCTGATGAATTACAGGAATGCTTCAAAGGTAGGGTATAACTTTCAGCTCCAAATTATAGTTTTTTAATGCATTTGTGACTGTTAAAATTGTTCCCATTTTTATCTCGTAAGGTTTACGGCATCTGTTAAGGTTTGAGAGGTAAAAATACTTTAATGACAAGATAATCAACGCCAGGCGACCTTCTTACAACCTTTAACGTCCTATTTTATCCCTACATTTATACAACTAAATTGGAGGTTGAGAAAGCGCTGCTCAGCTTACGCATCCAGTAAACTCTGGTTTTGTAATAATTTGAATATCAAACCTGTAATGAACATACCCTGAAAATTTCATGTTGATCGGACAATTCCTTCTTGGTGTTGGAGTTTCCAATTTTTATGAACAGGAGTGTAATTGCCAACCAACCTAAAGAAAAAAGATGATCCACAAACCTTTAACCCGTAACAGGGGAGGTGAAAAAATGGAACATACCAGGGGATGTGTGGTCTCACAGACTGCGCAACATTATATTCAGTGGCAGCTCGTAGCTAAAATTATTGGGGGTGCTGCTCCGGCGATGATCCACCAAGTTACACCGTATTTTAGACCAGATTTTAAACGATAAAATTACAAAAAAAAATCTCGGAAAACATGGATAGAAGTAATAGAAATCATACGAAAAGACGCTTACAGATGTAATCACCAATCATCATCGTTTCATTTTGACTTCTTCATTCACAAGATCAAAATCACACTTTCTTTTAATTACTCTATTTTCTATATTTTGAAATTAAAATTCACAACAGATACGCTAAAAGAACAGAACATCCCTTTTACTTAATGAAACTTTAAAATTAAAATCTTACACATTATACCATCCATATACGATGAGTTCCTCTCTTGCACGCTACTAGAATGACTGAAAAATTGCATTATCCAAAATCAAATTTGAAGTAAAAAAAGAATAACATTCGTGAATAAAAAAAGTAGGAAAAAATAAGATATAATACTGATATGTCAAATTAGCTGAATAGAATTATTTATTACTATTTGAAAAGAAAAAAAAGAAGCTATATATAAAAAATGTCGAATAGTGTTAAGTTTAAGTAAGAAAAGCTAAAAAGCCAATATGATTTATTATTAGTAGAAATCGGATATTTTTCTTCTTTCATCAGTTTTCACTACGCTCGCAAAGAAGAAACTATCATTATTTTGCTCAGGGTCAGGGCTGTTGACACATCAGCACCTCTCCTCCGTAACAGATTCACGTGCTAAATTCTTGATATTTTGATTTAATATGATAGAGCAAAGTTTTGATACCTCGTTCGGTATATTTCCGGGTGCTGATTGTCCCGGAAAGAAATTGTTGGCGAGATGGCGGAGTGTTTTGACTGCTGTGCTTAAAGAGAAATTATTGCTACAGCATTATGACTAATAACAGATAATTATAAATTGAAAAGGATAATAAGGAAGAACAAAGGGAAAAAATATATCCTATTTGAAATATTTTAAAGCTAATAAAAATTGGAATTTGGGGAAATTTTGGTTGGGGGTGCTGCAGCTCCGCAGCCCCTATGGACGAGTCGTCACTGATTATATTTTTAAAAAAAAACTACTTATTAAGGTATGATTCTGATATTTCAGAACATTGCTCTTGGAACATTTATCTCTTCATAGAAAAATATTTTTTAACTTTATGATAAAATAAAAGTTTTCCCAGGCAATTTTCCAATAGCCTTAAATTTTTCGATAGAAACCACATAGTGCAATAAATTCTTCATAATTTAAAATAAAACGCATCTATTATGAATTAACTGTTTTGTTTTCATTATTTAATATGTAATGCAAGTTTTAATAGGAGAAAACTCATTGTAGAACAATACAAAAAAAATTTGACACGGCCTGAAGTATGTTTTTCACCAGTGTTTTAGAAGCAAAAAATTAAGAATTTTTCACAGAACTCTTATTCCTAGTTATCTTTATGACTCTAAAATCACTCCCAATTTCATATAATATTTTTTAACTCTTCCGCATAACCCGGATCAAAAGGATAAATTAATCTCCAGGGACCGAGCTTCAAAGCCATGCATACTAAGTCTGGACAAAAATTCAGCTTTATCACATCCTGCTGAAAATGTTGATGGAAATTTAGAAATATTTTTTTAAAGCTATAATCAAAATATTAGATCTGAAATTGATTCCAAACATAAATTTTAAATAAAATACTGTGAGAAAAAGGTACAAGATAGTCAGGTAGTACAACATATAAAAATTATTATAGTACCAATTTGAGTATTTAAGAAAGAATGTTAAAATTTAAAAATGTGTAAATTCTTGCAGAAAATTTTTGGAAAAAATTTAAGTTTGCAGAAAGGTTTTCATTTTATACCAGTATGCTTCTGTCTCAAAGCAGGAGCTATAAGTAGTCTCATTTAAATCGAGTATTATTATTAGTAGTCTTTGTTAAGATATATGCAGAAAATCTGGATTGGCATTATGTTTTGCTAAGGGAAGAATTCTTGGTTATTTGTTAAAACTTTAAATTTGCCTTTTAGTCGAGGTTTAAAGTTTTGACAGTTTTTTTAGTAATAATTATTTTTTAAAATTGAATTTCTCTGTGCTGTCTGACTGACTAAAAGGTTGTTAAAAGTTTCTGTTCATGCAAAAACAAACTATGTAACTTGCTTCATTCCTCATTTAAGTGCAACACAAATTCATTTATTTCAAATATCACTGCAAAGCACAGTTTGGGAAACCCTCCTGTAGGTGTAGTGTTTTGAAAATAATTGTGTTTATGGATATAAGTAATGTTTTTAAAATCATTTAAAGATCATAAAAGTTAAGAAATTTCAATAGTTTTGAGAGTGATCATCCTATTATTAGATACCATAGTTAATTATTTTTGGATAAATTCTAAGTAATTATTGAAGTTAAAGTTCATTTAAGGTTGTAATTTAATTTCAGGTTGTAGGGGTTGGTTATGCTGAGCTTTTTCAAAGTTCCTGGACTGAAGGCACCAACATTCATGAAGGGATAGTTGTACAGAAGCAATTTCTATTGACACTCATTAGTGAAATCATGATTCAATTCATGGCCACCAGGATGGTATTTTTATATTGGTTTTTAAATGCATCATACTACTCATGACAATAACTGCAAATTATGAAGTTCTTTTAAAAATGAATTTTTTTGCTTTTTTTTTTTATTTGTTTAAATGTAGACTCGCCCAAAAGGGTGTGAAAATCATACTTCGGTTGGTGCCAATTCCTAGGAGCATGTTGAGTGTAATAAAATCTTTTTCAATTATTGAAGTGTGCCAATTCTTTTAAATGTCAATTCTTTCTCATTTTACTTTACTGTGTTTAAATTATAAAACTAACTCTAAACTAATTTGGTTGGGGGTTTTTTTCCCCCAATATTTTGTCTGACACCAATTGGACAGCAGCTAAGATAGTATATTGTGGTGGATATACAGGGTGGTCCTAAATTCGTGGTACAAACTGGGTAGGATAGGTAGAGGAGACCTAGACAAGCATATTTCGAATAGGAATGGGGGGCGCAGATACACCCTTATAGAGCTAGGACCTAATGTAGTGCGAGAGTGTTACAAAAGGACGTTTTGCCAAGGGCCCGTTTAACGAAACAAAACATAATAAAATGAAAAAAATTATTGCAGGAGGTACAGCAGTATCTGTACTACTTACATCATGAATTTGATAGAAATTGGACCACTTGCTAAACCGTGGGGTGAGTTTTAAAACATGCAATATTAATCTTTTAGCCAAAGAATGGAGTTCATTTTTCTAAATACCATTACACTAATTTAAAGGAACTCCATTCTTTGGCTAAAAGATTAATATTGCATGTTTTAAACTCACCCCATGGTTTAGCAAGTGGTCCAATTTCTAAGTAACGTTAATAAAGTAGTACGAATACTGCTGTACCTCATGCAATAAATTTTTTCATTTCATTATGTTTTGTTTCGTTAACCGGGCCTTGGCAAAACATCCTTTTGTAACGCTCTCGAACTACATTTTAGGTCCTAACTCTTTAACGGCGAATCTCCGTCCCCTCTTCCTATTCGAAATATGCTTGTCTAGGTCTCCTCTACCTACCCTACCCAGTTTGTACCACGAATTTAGGACCACCCTGTAGAAAGGCAGTCATAATCCTCTATGTAAGGCTTCTTAACTCCAAATGTCTGATTCTAACCATTTACATATTATACCTCTGGAAAGGTGTAAAATTTACAACTACTGTAAAATTTTTTAAAAAATTCTTAAAGCTGTTGTTTAAAAATTCAAACCTTGTGCCTTTATTTTTCTCTAAATTCTCTTTCTTAAAAATTTAAATATTTTTTTAGAGGAAGTTTTATTTTGACAGTTAGTTGACAGTTTTTCCCCTATTAATATGGTAAAATGAAAGATATATGCAGTGATCGCAGTTGTCCTATAATTCCTATATTTTTGTGAAAATCCGAAAAAATGTCCTATATTTGTCCTATATATTTTCAAAAACGGCCATTTGTCCTATATTTTTTCCATTTCACAAAACCAAAAACTTAAACTGCCTAAACTTCATTCTTAAAAATCGAGCAATAGTTTTTATTTTCAAGAAAAAAGACTAATTATCGTAGAAAAAGTCGGAAAAATCGCTATTTTTGGTGTAGGTTTCGTTTTGCGTGCGGAGTTCCGTTCCTCCCGCGGCTTCTTTCTCGATCGGCCGCAGGCGCTAAGTTGAAGTCGGCTTCTTCTTGCGTTGCTATTGCGATGTAGAAAAACCAACTTTACAGTGGTCAGAAGCCAACAAGTCCGGTGTTCAGGATCACATTCTCCGGAAAAGTCGAAAAATAGCAATTTTTCGCGAAAGTTCCGTTTTTTCCGCGCCTAGTTGAAGTTGACTTCTTATTTCACAAAGGCCCTGCCCCCCTTAAAAAAATCTGACCAGGTGCTCAAAACAAGTTAAAACCCTGTTTTTAGGGTCAAATTTACAAACTTTTTCTGAGGGAAGACCCCCTTTTGTATTTGGAACTCTATTATTCACAATTTTTCTTTATAAAGTTGCATCAAAAGGAAAAACTTACCTAAAAATGTAAGTCCAAAATTTGGACTAGGTGTATCAAAACTAGTTTAGAGTTAAATTTCCAAAACTTTTCTGGGGAAGACCCCTAGACCCCCCCTTTGGTAGAACATATTTTAACACTGAATATATTGGTGGGATGTAGTTTGTATTTTAAAAATATTAAAATTTCTGTTTCTTCAATAATAATTCTTCTAACAATAATTTGTTTCTTACACAAATATTCTAGTGACAAACATTCTTTAGTAATTTTAAAGGTTTGATCATTACTTTTAAAAATTGTTTATTTTTTTAAACTATTCACAATATTATTCATCCTTAGAAACTTAACCATTAAGAAACTTTTATTTATATGTTTTGATTAATTATTTTTCTGAAACTACTTAGTTTTTTTTATCAGCGATACGTAATCTGCTATTAGCTCTACTATAATTTTTACTGTAACTTCTTTTGTGGCTCTCCATGTCTCAATCAACAATGAGAGTGGCCCTCCTCCCAAAAAGGTTGTGCATCCCTAAACTATTCACATTTTTCAAAGTCGCATTTATTTGTTCCCGTTTAAACAATTACATAACCTTTATTTTTTTACTTACTAAAAAGGTCCCCCCCCCCCATTTTTTCCAATAATAAAAGCTCCTGCATGAATCTTGGTTTCCTGTGGGGACAGACCATTGCATAGTGCATTGTTTTGTTACCATATTGCATGGTTTTAATAGTTTTATAATCTAAATTTTTGAGTCTGCTAGAATTTATTTACCATTTGTCAAATTTGTGAAAAGATTTTGAGCATTTTTAAAAGTATTACCTTTTGGCCAAATATTTAAAATATTGAATTTTTCATAAATACTCTCTTAAGTTATTTTAAATAGTGCTTTTATCAAAACTTCTCATTAATTTGTTTTTAATAGTAAAAGGCTTGTGTATTAATGCATATTAAATTTTTGTCGTTCCAATAAAAGGTATGATTGATTTAATTTTGATGTCCTATATTTTTTTGTGGGAAATCCTATATTTTTTCTTGAGCCTGCTGCTATCACTGTATATGTGTATATACGTATATTCAATTGTTTTTATTCTCAATCTGTAGTAATAAATAATATTTATTGTTAAAGATTAAAAATAATATTTGTTCAATCAGTAGGACTTTTGAAGTTAACAAATAAAAAAGATGGTAGGTGGGGTTTTATAAATTAGGTTTAAAACATGAAATAACATGTCCAAGGGTAAAATATATTCTAATTTTGATTTCACCAGATTTTTCAGCCATAGTTGTTCAAGGGTTCATATGATAAGGTTGATCGAACCACACATATTTCAGCGAACCAAACTCATAATAGTGCGGGATAACTTGCCCACCTATAACATTAACAGTAACATGTGCGTAAAATCTTGCCCCTATCATATCAAATAATGATAATATCTTCTATTCTGCACCTGTAGCCCTAAAGGTTTTACCAAAAATGTAATATTTTGTAGCATTTCTTGTGATTCAGAGTTCTTATGATGCACAGATTTGTAGTGTTCGGCAACTAGTGGTCAAAAAGTAGTTAACTACTAACTAGTCTAGGAAAATCTAGTTGCAACTAGTAGTTAACTATTTTTTCCTGGGACTAGTTGCAACTAGTAGTTAACTATTTCCCAAAGTAGTTAACTAGTCTATTTAACCTATTTTTTGCCCAAATTCTAATAATCTTTCTTATCTATATCACAAAAAACTATGCTTCGCTCAAAACGGGCCTTTATTTCTGGTTATGGTATTTGAGTACTCTACCATGACATTGTAGTTATAAATAGCAGTGTAATTTTTTGCATATTTTGATAAAAATTTTAAATATTTTTGAAATATTAAACAAAAATTTTTTTTAAAGTAGTTGAAAATTTGAAAGTAGTTCAACTACTAGTTAAACTAGTTCAAACCAAAAGTAGTTAAACTACTAGTTGATCGGTAGTTAACTACTAGTTGCAACTAGTTCTAGTTAACTAGTGCCGAACACTACAGATTTGTTCCAGAAGGTGAGGGGTCTAGGCGTAGGACAGTACCAGCGAACAAGCAGAGACTTGGAGCATTCTACAAATCTCTCCTAGGCATATGCAATCAATTAGCACAGTGGAAAAGAATGCAATTGGCTATCACCAAATTTGGTGTAACCTTGTACAGAGTATTTGAGCCGAAAGTGGTTTAGTGCCTTTTTCTTGTAGCCTGGCGATGTTTTCGAGGGAATTAGAACTTGAAATACAAAATTTGAAATGGAGTTTTCATGTAATTTTTTTAATTGTCAAATTACCCCCTGTCTTTATTGGTTTTTTACTTGTTGAACAAAAAGTGTGGGATTCTCAAAAAATGTCAAATAAAAATAGCCAATTGCAGTGATCGCAGTTGTTTCTGGAAAAATCTGAAAAATTTCCTATATTTCCGAAAAGTGCCGTTTGTTTCCGAAAAGTTCTCTTCGTGTCAATTTTTTAAGGGATTTTATCAAAAATATTAGCTCTCTTTCCTAAAAGTTTTGCTTTTCTATTTTTGCCAATGCATGTTGCGAATTTTCAAGAAGCGGTCCACCCGCGAATTTCTTTGGCAGGTTTTTGAATAATAAAGGATTATTCTCGCATCGGAAGTTTCCGAGACTCCCAAGAACTCTGTTGCATTGCGGAAAAAGCAAATTTAAGGAACTTTACAAAAGAAATCACGGATGCTCTGTTCATCTGCGCCGCTACCGTATTTTTACTCATATTGAACAATTTTAAAGTTGTTTTTCCAAGAAAACTTGTGTTGGTGCCTCGAGTTCCTTTGGTGGATTGATTACCTAATAATGCAGAAAAGTCGGCTTTTCAGCCTGCTTTAATCGGGAATTTTCACTCATAATTCGCCCCTTTTTGTTAATTTTTAGTGATGTTCTGGACGTTAAATCAGGGTGCTTAAGAGGTCTTGAAAACATTGCATTAAAAGTTCTGGATCTAGAATTTCAAATTTGATTTTCAAAGCCTGGAATGTCCTGAAAGGTGTTTTTTATACTAAAAGCCTTAAAAAAATCCCTGAATTTTAATTTCTTAAAGCTATACCTACATGTACTTCATGGTCATGCCTACATGAACAAAAAAAATATCCACACCGCATATTTTAATTTTTTAAAATTAATTTAGAACCAGATTTATTAGATAACTTAAAAACTTTTACCATTCTCTTTATTGAAGTCCTAGTAGTTCACTTTTTCTGGAATTTGACAAATATTTCTGGAGTTAGGTGTCGCGAACCAGTTGGAATTATTTTCATTTTCATGTTGGTTAACTAAATCGGGTACCGACTACACGACTACTTAATTAGAAAATAGGTTAGATTATTCTTTTATTTTAGGTTTAGTGGTTTTCCATTAAAAATTAAATCTATTTAGTCCGCAATAACACCAAAAGAGTCCTGCAAGTTACCTCCATCGAGGTGTGTGTGTGGTGTTATATGAAATTGGGGGAGCATGCAACATAATTCAAAACACCATTCTTTTAAAATTAAAATAAACTATTTAATTCAACTAATTCCATTTTTATGCAAAATAAAGAAATACAATTCACTCAAGGGGTTGACTTCTGTCAAAAGACAGGAATTTAAAACATTTAGCCAAATTACTTTTGTAAAAACAATGTAGCACAAAGTAAGACATATCGGATTATATATCAATTCAAATAAAACATAAAATGAAATGAAATTGCATCACATTTAAGCAAAGAAAAAGGGGGGTTTGATGAAAGGAAAAGGGGTTGACTCATCGGTTCATGAGAACTAAAGATGAGTGGGGGATCCCCATAATTTCTAAATAAGGTACCTTAATTTAATTTGAATTGGACGTCGTCTCTTGGAGCACCATCCTCGCCGGGTTCATCGGGGTCTGCTCGAGAAGGGGCTCTCGGTAGTATGCCGCGTCTCTGGTATCCTCCGTTGCCAGTGGCGGATCCAGCCTGAACCTAAGGGGGGGGGCAACCACATTTTAGGAAGGTTGGGGGTTCTCCCCCCGAAGAATTTTGAAAATTTTACCCTGAAAACCTATTTTAGGTCGTCTAAAGAGCCGTACCTTTGTTTTTCGGGAAGGGTTTAGATTCCCATATTTTTCTCAAGGTCTCTCCCCCCGATTATTTTATTGACGCCATAGAGAAGGAAGGGGGTCTGGGGGGTCCTCCCCCAGAAATTTTTATAAATTATACCTTAAAATGTAGTCTCTTGACTAATTTTTGAACTTTTAAGACGGAATTTAAGGTCCCATCCTCAGAGATCCTAGAGATGAGCGGTCATCTCTGCTCTAGAGTCTAGATCAGTGTTTCCCAACGTGGGGCGCACGCCCCACCGGGGGGCAATATCGATTTCTAGAGGGGCAATTTGAAAATTTTCAACCAAATTGCCCCCCCCAGGTGGGGCATGGACCACCAGGTTTTATTTACTTTCCAAGAAGGATTTTTGAAAAAAAAAAAGGACATGGGGGGCATGGAAAGTTTGGAAAGGCTTTGGTGGGGCATGGACCGAAAAAGGTTGGGAAACACTGAGTCTAGATGGTCAAGGGGCTGGGGGCACATGGGGCTGATTGCCCCACAGGTCTCCCTCTCTTTTCATCACTCCAGTGGCGCATATAGAAATTTATTTGGGTATAGGAGCCCAAATATCCTCTTAAAGTCTAAAAGATTTAGTCATTATCAAGCCAAAATCTAGATTTTTGCACCGGGGGGAGAGGACTCAAAAATATTTCTAAAGGCCCTTCCCACGCATATTTAAAATTTAAGGGACCATCCATAAATGATGTCACACTTTTTTTTTGCCAATTTTTGAACCCCTCCCCTCCCCCTATGTCACATGTCACGCTCTTAAAGCAACAATATGTCCTAATATACGGTTTGAAAATGCCCAAAACCTTAAGTTTAATTTTACCCCACCATATAGTTTTATTTCTATTTTTCATTCATGGGGTTTAAATTGGTTTGTTTTGGAAAAAGTATTTTAGAAAAAAATAAATTGTGTTTTTTTGTTGGTTTTGAGCTGCAGGATGTGATGTCATAACTTTTGCCCCTCCTCCTCGTCACAAATAGAATACCTCCCCCCTCCGAGCGTGACGTCATTTAAGGATGGCCCCTAATGGGTTCAATAAAGCTTTTTAATACCTTTTAAGGTAGTATTTGCATCTTGAAGAACTTAATATAAAAATTCTAAATAATAATGATATAAATACAAAAGGTGGTTTAGGGGTTCTCCCCCAGAAAATTTTGGAAATTTGACCCAAAAAACAGGGTTTTAACTCGTTTTGGTACACCTAGCCAGAGCTCATAGGGGTGCAATTGACCAGTAGCCCCCCCCCTGAATCTGGGCTTGAGAGTGCCTTCCCATATTGACTTACATTTTCATGCTTCCTATTTAGTGTTCAATATTTTAATCTTCTCTTCCCACTTACAATTTTTTCCTTTTCTTACCTTAATTTTTAAAAACGTGCCTGAGCCCAAGGGGGGGGGGGCAAAAGGCCTGTTGCCCCCCCCCCTTGGATCCGCCACTGTCCGTTGCTCTCGTCTCTCTCGTGGGGATGGAGGATCGTGGCTTATATAGTCGGTGTTATGACATGACGACTTATGACTGTCTTAACCAATGAGGGACTCGGGGGTCGACAGGATGCACAAAAAAATCGGGGAAGCCATGATGGTGTCGGAGAGGACTTGGGGCTTTTAAATTTTTACCACAACGATTCATAGTTTTTTACAATTATTCTATGCAGGGGCGGGTCCAGGGGGGGGCCATGCCCCCCCCCCCGAGAAACCCTAACAAATAGCTTAAAAAACACTTTCTTAATGTTAAAATTCAAAAAATTTTCTGGGGGAGAACCCCCAAACCCCCCTTTTTTATTTTGACATCCATAGGCGCCAACTTTTATAAAATATTGAGGGGGAAGGCCAGTACAAGACATTAAAAAACATAAAATTAAAAGAAACAACCATTAAGTTCACGTGCCTAATTACCTAATTTTGTATCAGATGTATATAGATTAAATTTCGTTACATGTCCCTTTAAATATCGCCAAGGTGTAATATTTTGAGGTGCATTTAATGTAAAAGTTTTGTGTAATAATGCGAGCTCGAAATAAGATGGGGGTATGGGCGATCTCAACCAGAAAAATTTTAGAAATTTCTCTGTTTAAAGTAGCATTTCAGCTTAATTCCAAAGTTTGGGGGCTCTCCCCAAGAAAATTTTTAAAATTTGACCCTTAAAAGAAATTTTCAACACATTCTGAGACCTTTTGTGGGTTACCCTCTCCCCAAATAACCGCTCTTGAAGGGGATTCCAAACCAGAAAATATCCAAACATCACAAAATATTGGGGGGGGGGGGGGCTTAGCCCCCTTTAGCTAACATTAGATGGGGCTCAAGCCTTCTCAAACCAGTAATACTATAGTTTAAATGGGCGTATTTGCAAAAATTTTCAGAAGAGGACCCCCGGCCCTTTTCAAAATTGGGCATCTATTTATAATTTCATCCTTGAAAATTCTGTGGTTTACATGCTTTTAAAATGAGCTGAAACTTTATTTTTAGAGGCAAATTTTCAAAAATTTTCTAGGGGGCACCCCCCAGACCCCCTATTAATTTCTCATAGTTACTTATTTACTGTTTTCTCCTTGAACTTGTTTCTCTCCTCTCCTTTTAGGAGTACAAGAAGTTACCCTCTTTAGGTGTTATCCAATGGATACCAAATGTACAAAAATGAGTAGAAAAACTTCTATTTGAAGCCAAATTTCACAAAATTTTCTGGGGGAGGACCCCCAGACCCCCCCACATTTGCTTTCGAGCTAGCATTATCTGAACAAACCTTTATAACTTTAACAAAGTTTCGCATTTTATTTATGTTATACTTGGAAATTTGGGAGCCAAACACCTCGCGATTACAAGTATTATTATGGCCTTACAAAAATGTTTCACCCCCCCCCCACTTTCTAAAACAATGGCACTGGCCCTGGATATCCTCTAAGTTACTATAAACCCCTAAAATGCTGCTTGAAAGCAAGCACTCTTCAAAAAATTTTCTGAGGCACTGAAAATTTCGAATGTAATACCCTCCGACTTTGACATGCCCCCCCCCCCCCCCGAAAATCTGGTCTGGAACCGCCCTTGATTCTATGGCAATTCATGGAATCATGGACAACAATGGGCATTAAAACCATACATTAAAAGACATTTTGATAACACACTCTAACATTAAGGATAGGAAGGTCTTGTTAATGACGTGATACAGTATTTTGGAGTAATTAGATCCAAATAATACAAATGACACACAAACTAAGGATACAGAAATTGTTAGAGATCAGATGTAAGAGGTATTAATATTACTGCATTCAGACAGGTTCATAACCAAAGGTTATGGACAACTTGACTATAACAAAAACACAAAGGATACATTTGATTCAATTACCTCAGAAGCATTTGGATTAGAATTAAGGAAAGAATCACAAGATTTATTTGATTTGGAATAGCTTTTTACTCATGGGAGGCAGCTATAGTCTGAACGCAGCAATGGAAAAATATACATATAAATTCACAGAAGTTGGGAACCTTTTTGGAGAGTGTTTTTGAGTGTCGTCTGGGGTGGGCTGTGAATAAGGTTTTTGTCATGAACAAAAGTGAGGGTAATTTAATGTATTTAGTACTAATTATGATTTTGAATAAAGGGGGTACAGGATTACACAATTAGGGTAAAGTAAATTAACTCCCTTCTGTTATTTTAATTAATTATAACAGTTTGTTAACTATATTACTAACAGTTAATCACTTTGGGTCATGACATAGGATTTTTAAAATTAGTGTTGCAAATTGCTTTAAACGTCGTTTTATGGGACAATTCCAAACATTTTCGGGGAGTATCTCCCGTATTACTTTAAAATCTTCACTTTGCAGAAAAAGTTGTGGGTTTTTTTTTTAATTCCCACAATAATTTTTTTTTGGTACATTGGAAAAAAGTGGAAGTGACACGCATAATTTCTGTTTCCAAAATAGCGGCACGCTTCCGAAAATGGTTGGCCACCCCTTGTCTAGATAAATCCTCGCTAATAACAATAAAGAATTTATTTTTAAAAATTTAAACTTTGATTACAAAAAGTGATTAAAATAATAAAATCTTATTTAATATCATAGACCTAATTAGTTGGAAAATAGTGTTCACACAGAGAAATCCAATAATGACTATCAAGAACAATTTTTTTTATTTAACGGAACGTTTTTCTTTCAAAAAAACTGTTTTCATCATATGTATTATTTTACAAGTCTGTCGACAGATGGCGATACAAGATATCAGATATACCGTACTTTTTGATACCGGTTTTAATAAAAAGCTATGTTCCTTTTAAAGGTATTAATTAATCATTCGAAATCTCGGTCTCATAATTTGTTGTGTTTTTCTATAGTTATTGGTTTTATTATTTTCATCTAAAACCTAAAATATTTTAATCACTTGTGATTTTGGAATATATTCATAGCTGTTTTTACGCAGCTTTCAGTCTGCAGAACTAATTGCTTTTCTTTTTTTTTTTTTCGTTAATTGAGGAATCACATTCATAGTTGCTTTGAAAGGTACTACTATCTAATTATCGTTGAAGGTGTTTTTAGTTATTTTAGAATAGGGAATATAAAGGGCTATATGTCCAACAGATGTTTTTTTCTTTCTATCATTTATTTTTTTTCCCTCAAATGTCTTAGAAATGGTTATTCCAGCATGAGTGCGGTCCTTTTTGAGATCTTTTACTTAAAACATTAATCCACTTAAGAAAATTAAATCGCCCCTGGTGGGACTTGAACCCACAGTCTTTGGCTCCGGAGGCCAACGCCTTATCCATTAGGCCACAGGAGCACAACCATGAGGGGCAAAATTATAAATGATAACTTAAATTATATAGTTGGTAAATTCATTAAGAAAATTTTAGTTTGACCGTTTGTGGAATTCAAATCTATTAGAGCTTTGAAGAGAAATCTTACTTTCTCAGAAAAAGGAATGGCGCAGCCAGAAAGAATAATTTAGATAGTCCTTTGGAAACAGTGGCGTATATAAGGGGGGGGCCCTGGCCCCCCCCCCGAAATTCGGACTAGGTGTACCAAAAGAAGTTAAAACCCTGTATTTTGAGGTCAAATTTCAAAAACATTTCTGGGGGAGGCCCCCCAAACCCCCCTTTTGTACTTGGAATTTTATTATTAACAACTTTATTATAATAAATTCACCAAAATCCAAATCCACCAAAAAATATATGTCCAAAATTCGGACAAAGTGTACCAAAAACAAGATAAAACTCTGTTTTTATGGGTAAAGCTCCAAAAATTTTCTGGGGAAGGACCCCCAGCCAGATCCCCATTTTTACTTGGAACTCTATTTTTATAACTTTTTAAATATTAAGTTCACAAAAAATTTACATCCAAAATTCGGTGTACCAAAACTAGTTAAAAACCTGTTTTTTTTAGTCAAACTTCCAAAAATTATCTGGGGGAGGACCCCCAGACCCCCCTTTGGTACTTGTATTTTTATTTCTAACAACTTTTACTATATTAAGTTTTTAGAACCTAAATTGTCATCTAAAAAGCTACATTGGACTTATTAAATATGTGGGGGAGAGGCTGGGGAGTAATTTTGGGCCCCTCCCGAAATAAATTCCTATATACGCCACTGTTTGGAAAATACCCCTTTGGTTTAGGTTTAGGTTTAGGAAAAAAGGAGAAGAAGAGAAAATACGTAAAAAAGGGAAAGGAAGTGTGATATTTTTAAACGCTTTTATTAGACTTGCTCTGGGCCAAGGTCACGGTGAAATCTTACAATTCGATTTTCGGGCACTTCCTGATATGCCAGGACAGGACCCTAACACTTTACACATTGATGTAACCCTGATGACACTCCAATATCCAATTACTATTATCTAATCAATAACCAAAAAATTAAGTTAATTAACGAGTATTTTTATTTATCAGAAAAACTGAAATTTGAGACCCTTCCACCTTCCAAAGAGATTTTAGCTCCCAAAAAAAGAACAATACTGTAATGGGCGTAGTACTATCATATTCAATCATCAAAACAACAATTCAAAAGTAATTAAATTAATTAACGGCAAATTATCGCAAAAAATTTAGATTCTTGTACATAAAATTTCAGATACTTGCAAACGATATTAAGCCCTGAAACTTTGCAGCATGGTGTAATATTCATGACAATGCAATATTCAATTATCACCGAGTCATTAACTCTCTAATTACGGTAATTAACGAGTATTCTTGATTATCCGACTAACTCGATTTTGAGACCCTTAAAAAATATTTTAGCACCCAAAAAAAGAAACAATGCTGTTATAGGCATAGTACTACTATATCCAATCATCAAAACGGCAATTTTCTCCCTTTTGACGGCTCTCCTTCACGGGGCTTCCAAAATTGGTCCCCACAAACACCAAAAAATTCGATTC
The DNA here is from genome assembly GCA_963680715.1 of Tetragnatha montana. Taxonomy (NCBI): domain Eukaryota; kingdom Metazoa; phylum Arthropoda; class Arachnida; order Araneae; family Tetragnathidae; genus Tetragnatha; species Tetragnatha montana. The sequence goes on from OY796675.1 coordinate 38,101,500, forward strand.
GTGTCACCGCCTGCCCCTCTAGCAGAGTTACGCCCATGGGTAGCATAAAAATTGATAATAACTTGACTATGGCTATGACAGATCTCTAGTGATGTCCCAGAAAGTTAAGATACTTAAGTTAGCTAAAAAAAAAAAAAGAAGGAAGTGATGGTGAAGGGTAGCACATGCCCCACCAAAGCCTTTCTAAATTTTCCATGGTGGTCCATGCCCTACCTGGGGGGCACTTACAGTAGTAAAATAAATGCATGTGGAACATGTGAAATGAAACGTCCTTGATCTCGTCATCTTTCTGTGGGAAAACTAATTTTTTCTCACGTAATTACCCGACACAGGACAGTTGGGGGTTCATAGCCCAACCCAAGTGATGCCCAACACCACTCCAAATCGATCTGTAACAGTTGAAAGCTGGGACAATGGAAGGAAGAGGAGACAAGACTTCACTCAGTTTTCAATGACTCGACCTTGCCTGAGAGTTACGGCACTACTATTTCTCGCACCGCTGAACCTCGGGTAAGCTCATGCCCGTTAATTCAGTCCAAAGTCGTCAATTTCAAAGGGTTCGTGTTGTAACTATGTTGAACTGTTCAACAAGTGCTTTTTGTTGATCTTTTGACTTCCCGGGCGAAGTGGGACAGAGGGGAAACCAACGAAGCAAATTGATTCCCTCCTTTGGCGGATCAGATTGCTTTGAGACCGAGTCCGTTAAACTTTTGACCCTAAAGAGATTATTGTTTCTCAGACTAAACGCGGTCTTGGAAAATGTAAAGGTTGTTGTGTGATTTTGTTACGGAAAACGCTTACTTAGAGGCATCTTGAATTGTCGAACTTTTTACCTATTAAACTATCCTATTTAACTTTCAAGCAGGGGTTGAAAAATAAGATTTTTAAATTTAAGAAAAAAAATATTTTTTCTCTTTGTTCAACATATTTTCAATTGGATAAAAATAATATAGTGAAAGGAAATTTTATGAAAAAAGGAAAAGTAAAGAGTAGTGATTGTTAAACATTAATAATTAACTAATCATTCTATTTAGAGATTTTTAGTTATTACATGCTGCAAAAATATTTACTAGTTTGGCACCCTTAATAGAGCATTTTCAATCACATGACTTTACCTAACAACGGCCTTAGCAACGTTGTTTTTATCCTCCATGTGCGAATGCTTCTATTGGATGCTTCTATTTCCCGCCCCTAACAACAGCCTTAGCAACGTTGTTTTTGTCCTCCAAGAGACGTCATGTGCGAATGCTCTATACACAGTTATGGAACCGGGATGAAAAGGCATTAGAAACACCAAGATAAAAAAAAGTTACCGGAAACACCGGAATATGAAAAATTACCGGGAACACCGGGATAATTAAAAATTACCGGGAGAACCGAGATACAAAAAAATACCGGGAGAACCGGGATATAAAAAATACCGAGAACATCGGGATATGAAAAACTACTGGGAACATCGGTATGAGGTAATTGAGGTTACAGAAAATTAGACATACTTGAGAAAACTTTAAAAAAATAAATTGATATATACTCCACCCGTGCAAGGCCGGGCATTTCAGCTAGTAAGAATGATGATAAAGAGACAAAAGTTGGATTTTTCTTTCAATTTAAAAAAAATCTCTACTAACTACTAACTAATAAAAAGTTAGTAAGATTTCTTGAAAGGGTGCATATGATTCAAATTCAAAGACATGCAAAAAGTTTAACACACATTGGATGCCAAACGTTTGTAAAGTAAATCTTAATATATAAAATGAAGGAATCCGTCTGCTGTTTTGATAAAGCATCTGATTGGCCGAAAAATCCGTTGTTCAATAAAAAAAAGAAACCTTGCGGAAGCGACTGACTATAAGGATAAAATAAAAAAAAGAAACATGCTGATATTATTGAGAGAAGGAGTGATTCATTTTGAAACACATTCTTGATAACGCTCTTCAGAATAAAAAAAAACACATACAAATGTCAATCTTTGAATTAATGAGCTAAGAGCAGGCACTGAGCTGTGCCTTTAAATCACTCTGGCTTTTTATTCATTTACTGACTTTTGTTTAATTCTTCGATTATATTCATTTAACTGTTTGAATCCATTTTTATGGACGCTAATGCAGCGGGCCTCTTTGTGTTGCAGTCTGGGTACTCTACTAAATCTGTTGCACCTTAAGTTTAAATTAACTATGTATATTTCCGTTTATAATTTTTTAGAATCGTTCTCATATTTCACACCCCTTTTCTTGTTGTAATCGACAAAAAATGAGAAGTGCAATCGAACAATTTAAAGGCAAATATTATTGGCTTTCACAATATATTTTGATACTATAGGTTTTAATATTTGGAAAAAAATTAGTTTTTAATGAAAATAGTTTTCTATTGAAAGCAATGTTTTCTATTTTTCAGATTTTTAAGGATTTTTCCAAACGTTAAAGGGTTTGAGTATCACCTTGTAATTCTCCAATTCGACTGAAATTACAAACAATCTGTTTTTTGTTGATTGGAACAATAGTAGGGGGTGTAAGCAGTCTATTTTTATTTTTTTGAAAATCCCATATAGCTAAGGGACCCTTAAAAACAAGCCTAAAAGTGGGTTTTATTTGAAAAAAATAGCCTTTATAGAAATAGTATCTTAATTTCCTTAACCATCCACTTAGCATTAGCTATTTGAGATAGCAAATCCAATTTTAGTCTTGATATTTTTTGTAAAAATGTATATTTTAGAAGGCAAAAAGCAATAAATTCTTTTGTTTCAAAAATTTCCTAAAAATTATAATTATAGTTTTTTTATGTTGTTTTCACTTTTTTAAAATTTTGGATTTTTTTTAGAAAGAAAGTTTTGCCACAATGCTCATCAATTTAAATAGAATAAAATTACAAACAAAATTATCCCAATTTATGTGTTTATTTTTTAAAGGGTTGTAGAGTATCATTTGTGTTTTCAAAATGCAGGAAAAACACCTTTACAATATCCTACCCCTAAACAAATTAATACTCCAAAATGAGGGGTGTGATATTATATATCTAACAATAGTAGTTCATCATAAAAAATTGTGAAGAAATTGTGGATATTTTATCTTGGGTCTGTTTTTCAAAAAATGTCCAAAAAACTCAAAACTTTAAGGCGTTTGCGGGTTGCCTCAATATTATCAGATATAGCTAAAATTTTGCAATTATCATTTATTTGTCCATTTGAACAAAGTTAGGGGGTGGGAGCTAAACATTTCGATAGTTCGAAAAATAAGGGCCATCCTAATGTAAATGTGTACATGTTTGTGTTTTTGTATTGTATTTAACTTAATATATGTATTTATCTTCAAAAATTATTTACCTTTATTATATATTTGTAACTTATTTTATATTAGATTTTTTTAGTAATCTAAATTTTTATCGTTAAAGAGATTTAACCGAACCACCCACTTTTTTTTAAAGAGATGCCTATTCTTTATTCATATTAAATATGCATTGGTATTATTCACTTTGATCTACTAAACCAGGGATTGCCAACCCAAATGATCTTGAGGGCCAGGCCACTTTGGTAAACCACAATACTCCCGCGGGCCGCATATAAAATTTTAAGGTATGAGCTGCTCAGAATGACAGTGACATAAGGTGAAAAGTATAAAATTGGTATTTAGATTAGGGAGTTTAGGAATTAAACAGGTGCCGTTAAAAAAACATTCTGCGAAACTAGGTTAGGTGGATACGCACTACTGTCATTTTAATAATCTCTCAAGTCTGAAGACGAAGTCCCAAAACAAAATTTTTGAGTGAAAAATAAAAACAAAATTTATTGATTCTTATTTCTTCGTCTAAATTACTACATTTATGAATGTAATTAAGATATTGAATATATATTGATGAGATCAGTGGCTTATGTAAAAATATATTTCGGGAGGGGCCCAAAATTACTCCTAAGCCTCTCTCATGCATTTTTAATAGGTCCAATGTAACTTTTTAATAAATTTTTAAGTAGAATTTGCATCCTAAACAACTAAATGTTAGAAAAGTTGTGAGCAATAAAGGTACAAGTACCAAAGGGGGGTCTGGGGGTCCTCCCCCAGAAAAGTTTTGGAAATTTGACTAAAAAAAACCAGTTTTGGTACACCTAGTCCGAATTTTGGAAATACATTTGAGGTGGGCAATAATGGGGCATTTTTGCAACTAAACATTGTTCTTAAAGGAAAATTATAGCTCGAAAAGAGTAAAGTTTTTTTTAAACTTACGAAAATTCCCGCGGGCCGCAAAATTACATCCAGCGGGCCGCATGCGGCCCGCGGGTTGGCCATGCCTGTACTAAACAAATCACACTCTTTCAATGAGTTCGGCTTGGCTCTCTAATGAGTTTTAATTTTCCCCCTTTTTCTTTCACATTTTTAAAAATAGGGAACTTTTTACATTTGCAACTTGTGTTTCATTGGGATTTATTTCTGTCATTCCTGCTGCCGTGCTGCTACTATGATTATTCGAGTTTTGATGAAAAAAATAATAGTAGTTTGAAATTGATAGAACTGGGTTACTAAAAGATTGATCTTTTCATATGTCCACAAATCTGAATTTAATTTTTTTATGTTCTTACAAAGATGAATCGACGGAATTTTTTAAAGAAAGAAATAATGTACAAGAATGCATAGAAAGGGGTAGTTTTTTACCTCATCAGTCGTTAATTTCATTCTGAATATAAAAATTTGTAAATTTAGCAGTTTGTGTATTATTTTTATACACTAGGGTGTCGTTGAAAAAGGAATTTTCCAAAAGAGCGCCGTGACCCCCAAAAAAGTTTGGGAATAGTATAGTGTGTATTTTCTCTTCCTCTGCAAAAATACTGGTGTAATGAGGATTTCCAATTTATAATATCGACGAATCTTTTAAAACTGTTTCGTAAAGAATAATATTTCCTGGAATTTTGGCCAATTTTCTTCTCCCATATTTGCGTTTTAAATTAAAGCAAGGATGAGTTTTTTTGTTTTCAATTTTCGATGTAGTCCCCCCCCCTTTCAACATAGATTGGAAGTTACTTACAAATTCATTTAAGTATCATAGAAGACTTTTTTTTCTACTCCGACTCGAAAATATGGGACGACAAAGCCAATGTCGCATTCTTGGCCTATGTTTTGGCGAATATCACTCATTTTTATGGCAACCCACCGCAAGAGCAAGGAGGTAAACCTGTTCCACATGAGCGAACAACCATAAGCAAGAATAAATATCGCATGTATCCCTCGGTGGCACGTCAAAAAAGCTCACTTTTCCTCTTTTGATATTGTGGCCTCTCACTTTTTTCGCTGACCTCTTATCTCACTCACGGAAATAAGGTAAGTTAGTCACTTTGATCGGGAACTTGGTTCATATCGACATCATTTTAAAGTATCATAGTTGGATTTTCATTCAGGTATATTTGAGTTTTCTCTTAGCCGCATACTTTAGAGCTCCTCTAAAACCGAGAGAGATATTTCTTAACTATTTTATTAGAGTCGGACATTATCTTCGGAAGTTACCAAACAAGTTTGCTAAAGCTTGAAACCTTCTTTCTAAGCTCCTGAACTGAAGTCCGCGTTACGATTTGTTATGAAAAGATTTTATGTGGTGTTTAATTCATGATATTTGGATTTGCCTTTAATTTTGAAAGTAGGTCAAGATTTATATGAAGTTCTAACTATTTTGATTTGCATTTATTAAATTTAAATATTATCTTTCTTCATAAAATACAAATATATAGTATGTTTTTCATTCACGTCTCTTTATAATCTCCCCTTTTTCTTAATTGATCTAAATTTAATGTGATTTTAAATAGCTTTAAATTTATTTTAAATATGAATTTTGTTTAATTAATGATGATAAAATAAATTATATGCATGTAAAATATTCTTTAGGCAATTGGAAACACAAACTCTGAATGTGCGGTGTAACGAAAAAGTAGTTTATTTTAAACTCAATCATTCTAGGAGTAAAAACTTACTTTAAAGAAAATTAAAATCTATGTTCCAACGAAGAATCGTAACACCCGTTTGAAAAAACCGTTTATTGAATTTGTTGACAATTTAAAATCACGTAGTATTTTATTTATTTTTATTACCATCTCATTATAATGCTTTTTCATACCATTTCACTTTTTTTGGAATACAGAATTCCTGCGAATAACATATTTGTAAATGCTTTTTTAAACTGTAATATATAGACTGAAATACTATTTAATTTTTTTTTAATATTATAATATTTACAATTTTACTATTTTTTTAAAAAATTAACATAAAATAATGAAATAACATCTTGTTTATCGTTGTCACGTTTCTCCCACTGATAACATTCATTCCTATATACTCAAAATGATAATCTTGTAAAAAAATTAGTACTTCAACTTAAATTTGAATGTTGGAGTATAATTAACAACCAATAATAGGGGAGAGTGGGGCACCCCACTTTTTAAACGCAATTTTATAATTCGCGTGCTTATTAAATATACTAATAAATGACTAAAATCTATTCTTCAACGTATTTAAGAATCTTTGGTGCGTCTAGATAAGTATTTACATCAGTTTTCTTGTTGTGGTGCAAAAGATACTATCACATGCTGTTTGAAAAGCATTTTTAAATAAAAGAAGTGTATTTATGTCATTATAATTATGTTGAAATTAAAATACGTATAATCATTAATACTTTAGAAAATAATTTTTGTTTCTAAAAATAGAAGAGTTATTAAGTTTAATATCCAAAGCGTCAAGTTGTGCTAAGGCTCTCTCCAAACCTCTTATGAGTAAAAAAAATAGTTTTTACTATAAAAATATTAATTTAAGAATTTAGATGAATATAATTAAGAAATTGGTGTAAAAAGTATCTGGGAAAAAAAATAAGTGACTTATGTCATGACAGAAGTGAGGAAATCAATAAAGAATTTTAAAGTAAAATATGTTTCATGTCAAACTTGAAAATAATTATCATAGCTTTTTCATTAATTAATGTGGTTTTTTTTATTTTTTCAAAATAACATGTAATTTTTGTGTTATTATTGGTCAAAAATGGAAATTTCTGATTTGCGGGGGATCTATATACATATACAAATACCCAATATAGTTATAGTGTTATGTTCCAAGAAACAGATTGTCCCATTAAGGCAATCTAAACACGAGTTCTCTATATTAATCTCCCTAAAATTATCTCCATTTATAGTTTCTGTATGAATAATTATCTTTCTCGGATCAGTGAAACCCACAGAAACGGTCGGGCGTCTCAAACCACGGCAGTGAGAAACCCCACATAAGAAAAAAAAACGGCATTCTTGAAGTCTCGCCTACGTAATATTGCGCGTCTGAAGGAGAACCCGTACAACAGGTGGTTCGTCTGCAGCTTTCTCGGTAAAAGGCGGGACATTCATTATTAGCTGGTTCGTGGAAACGTGTCATTAAGCTGCTTTAATGATTGATTTCTTATTGCTGATTTCATCGCCTTTCTAGAGTGCCTTGAGAATATCTCGGGATATTTTAACCTTGAGATCATTTTGGGGATATTTTCTTGATAGGTTGTGGAGTATGCAGTATGAAAGTATTTTTAAATGGTGATGCAGGTCGGTCGGAATGAAAGGCTCAGATATTTTGAGATGAAAGTTCTTATGTGCAATTCCCGTATGATCATTTTAAGGTCTTATATTATGAAAATGAATAAAAATGAAATATACATATCTGTCGTGAAAAGAATTATCAATCATTGGTGATAAATGCAAATGTGATCGCAGTTAAGAGATGCAAAGGGAAGAATTAAGAAAATAATTGAGGAAGAATAAATTAAATATATTTACAGGGAACAAATATTGGAAGAAAATAAAAAAGTGCTCCAAATCCATACACAATTAATAAATCGATAAATAAAAATTAATCTATGACAGTGAATGCTCTTTTCTGGTCTCTTTCTAAAATTAAACTTAAAAAAGCTGTATTAATATAACCTTAACTATAAAGTAATTCAAAAAATAAAAAAATCTGTCGTAAAAACTTACTGGAAATACTTACATAGTTCATGCTTTTTCTTCAGTGACGGTTCTTTACTTCATAAACCTCAAACCCTCTCATCTCGTTACTTCATGTGACTCATTTTCCTTATAAACCCTGTTGTAAAATTTCAACATGTGTAAAATTAAATTAAATTTAAAACTACGATCATCAATTAAAACCAAATCAAGTCTGAATCATTCTATTTTTTCTTCTGTTATAAATTATATATGATTATGTCCTATTATAATCAGAATTTCAAGTAAGCCCATTCATTAAAAAGTTACCATTAACTTAATTTTGAAATCGTGTTGTAAAACTGGTTAGAAAATAACGAAAAAACTTTCTTTAGAAGATTTTCAAGTCTGCGATTGTATAGATTAGGAAAAACATTTAAACAATTTCACATCCGAATTTGGAGTCCATGTAATTGTGTTTACCTTGCCCTTAATGTATTTGTCAATATCAACTCAAAAGAAGAAAGGGGCTAGATTGGTGTGGTCTCGGCTCTCCCCCTCAAGTCTCCCCTCTCCCCATCTTTGCTGACAGCAGAATAATTGAGATAAATATCTGCGTCTGTAACCAAGTGGCTTCACGATCGTGAACTGGCGCCAGGGCTTTCATGAGATGTCTATCTGTAACAATGGACCGCAGAAAAGAATGCAGGTTTAGGTGTGTGTACCTTATTTTCAACAACACATTTACCCACACCTTAAATTTTAAGGGCACTCAAGTGAAACACAGTTCCTAGAAAAGCGAGTTAGGTCTGATAAACAGCAGAGAGGCAGATATTCTTGAATTTATTTAAACCTGTAAATAAAGCAATGAGATTTCTTCATTTCAATAAATTAAAACATCAAGTCAATCTTCATTTAATAAATAATCATCTTCATTTTAATGAATTAAAACATTTAATCAGTTCAGGTTTTATTTAATGTCATTTGAATTAGTTTACCTTTAAGTAATGACTCGGATTGATCCGATGAAATTGTCGTTGGTAATATACTAGTGACAAATAATAAGAGAAGAAGTTTTTCTTGAAGTTAATTCAAATGAGTCAAGCAAATAGCTATCTTTCATGTCAATAAAAATATATATAATATTCAACAGTTTATTCTAAAATCATTTTAGAATCTACGAGTATATCAGACGTTACAGACTTTTAAATTTCAGAAAATAAAAAAATATATTTTATTTGACACTTATATTGAAATTTATTTAAAATAATGCGGGTGCGAACGTTTGTAACAGTCTAAGACAAAAGCCAAGCCAACCTACACACCTGTTTAACTCTTTTCATTTATCCCTATTTTTATGTATCTCTTGTAATCGATTCTTTGGTCTCCCATTGCTCTCTTCTCTTATCTTCAACTTAAATCAAGGTGAGTGTAACTGTAACTGGAAGCATTCTACCTTGACTTTGAGTCTCGATCTCATCATTAAAGGCGCCCCAGCTTTGATTTTCTTACAATGTCTATTTAATTCTTTAGAATACTTCGCTTTTTTTTAAGATTTTTTTAAATTTTTCAGACATTAGTATAGCTTCTATTTCTTCTCTGATTCATAAGTAGTGGTGTTTGTTCACTTCTGGCATAAATTCTTAACATGTAAGCACTCTTAAGAGTTAAGAAACCTAAACCCTCAATAGGTCTTACTAGATTAACGCCTTAAGATTTTATACCAGAAGTGAACAGTCACTACTTGTGTACACTTTAAGCTTTCACTATGGTAAAAATGATCTTTATCTCATTGCAAAGAATCTAAAGTGTATAACAGTTTAGCTAGATGTGAATACTCACTACTTGTGTGCAAGGAGATTGGTTAACCCCATAGAGGTTATAGATGGTTAAGAGGTCTAGACTCTTAATTACGTTAAGATTTATGCCAGATGAACCATCACCACTACTTCATATCAATAAATATATGAAATCATATAACTGAATAAGAAGTTAACACACCATAAAAAGACAGACTCAAAATTTTAATGTTATTTTATTGAGTGTATGGTTATTTACATAGTTCTATGTATAACATAGACATTAAAAGCGATGCATAATTTTCCCACAACCATAGAATCACATACTAAAACATAGTGTAATATAAATTGTATATATATAAGTATAAAGCGTAGATAAAGAAAACAATCGGTGTTACATTTCAAAACAATCGCTGTTGGTGTCATTATCAGAGTCTATAGATGAAGGTGGAGACACTTCACGTGAGCTATGTAGAATACCCGTTTGGGTTGATGCATCAACTAAGACAATATTTCACAATCAGAATCGTCTTCACTAGATTCATCATCATTGTTTATTTTAAAGTGTCCAAAGGAAATGCATTCAATACCATCGCTCATTAAATATTTTTTGTCATAAAAACAAGATAGAGAAATTTTATTCACAGTGACAGTTTTAACATCATGGTTTTTACTGATTATTTGACACTGTTCATTTCGTATCATCAATTTTTCTTTAAGAATCGAAACAAAATTAGAATGGTGTAAATTTTGTAAAACATGTGCTTTTATACCTTTAGCTGTCTTTTTATTATTATTTGAATAAATATAACTATACATTTTGGGTTTTAACCCAATGAATTCTTGAATAGGTTCACCTGCTGTTTCGTCTTTTAAGTATCCTAATTTCATAAAGTTTTGTTTGTTACATAAAAAATGTGAAGGATTATAATTAGAAAAATCACAAATGTCTGGAAGCTTGTTTTTCAAATCAGAATACAAATCTTTGGTTTTTATTTCAAGACATAAACTATCGGTATCTGTGTACAACAAATTTACATTATTACCATAGAATTTTTTAAAAACATCATAATAAATTTTGTACATATGCAATTTAGCCAACTCTAACACAGTGAATCCTATATATATTGGTTTATTTAAACACAGTTTAGTTCTTTTTTTTTTTAAAGAGAACACATTCTTTGTTGATAGGTTGAAAAGATTCTAAGTTTGCACTAGCAAGATGTTTTCGACATTCTTTTTTACTCGTAGCAATGGCTACATTTCTAAGTTTACGGACGTTTAATAAAGTACGTCCATAAAAATAATTATTCATGAGTTTGTAAAAATTTTTATAAAAATTATCGTTAGATTTTTTTCTCTCTTCGTTGTTTAATTGAATATAGGGTTTTAACCAGGGGGATTGGTAAAATGAGATAGCTCTATGTATTTTTTTCAGTATCATTCCTTGTTTTAAATAATACTGTAAATTTAAGTAGTGAACAACATAGTTTTGTTTATTATTCAAACTAGGGATCAGTTTACTCGATTTAGGAAATTTTAAATTCAACTTCCGTAGTAAGTTTTTTTGATAAGGAGATAGTTGTTTATATTGAATAATTAAATGTTCGGGGGCTAGAGGGAATGAATCGTGAGCATCATGTAAATTGTATGGATAACAAAGGTCAACTTCAAGTATATATCCGATCATGCTTGAGGAAGAAATATTTGTTATATTTAGGTCAGCTATTTCTTTTTCATTCATCCATTTAAAATTATTTATAGGTAAATAACTAGACATTACGTATCCATAAAGATTAGTTACATCAAGTGATATTATATATTTATCTTCTTTAGTTTTATCATAAGTTTCGGGTAAATATTTGTTGTTAGCTGTACTTAATCGCTTCCCAACCATACACACTCCTCCACGTATCCCATGTTCCAAAAGTAAATACATATCTACATCGCGTAGGAGTTCTAAACTAACGTTAGTAACCTTTAACCCCGCACTCCAAGTTAAATCTGCTGCTGTTATAAAATGAAGAGCTTCAAGCTCGTAAATTTTAAGTGTGATGTCTCGAAATTTTTCAAAAACTTCTGCTAATAATAAACAGTCACCGAATAAATACAGTCTCAGATAATCCTCAATGTTTTTACATTTATATTTTTTCCATACCATTTTTGCAAAAATATATTCTTCATCACTCACGTGTTCATTTGTGAGATTATTAAAAAACTCTTTTTTCTCAGGTAATTGTTTTTCATATAACACTTTTTCAGAACTTAGATATGAATAGGGAAAAACTCCCTTTCTTCTCAGTAAATCACATTTTGGATTATAAGAAAAAAATTCATTTAAAATTGGGAAATCATGGTTAGACTTATTGAGAGTATCAACTAGCTTTGTTAACGGGGAACTTAAAAAATTATAACTGTCTATAAATTTTAGATTATCGATTATGAAAGTAGTATATTTTTGATTATTTATAGGTATCACTTTAATACTTTTTGCAAATTTATGAGAAATATGTTTGAAAATTAAATGACTATCATAACCTGTTAAGTTATGAAGAACAACAGGTATGAAGGGACAAATTTTTAAATTTAAATTGCAGGGGGAAGGAATTGCATATCCTTTGAATGAATTTAATAATAAGATTTTTAAAATTAATAGTAAACCTTGTTTCCTTTCAGCCTCGAAACACCTTAAAATTTTACTCAGCAATGGTAATTCATCATGTTATTCGGGATGTTCATTATGGCTATCCACGAAATTATGCATACAGATTAGGCCTTCCCACTAATTTAGCTGAATATATCGAGTTCTCAGAAAACGTATGTCAAGAATTGTATTTAAGTAGAGGGGAGTATGCCCCCTCTTTAATTCCAGATCCCCCGTCTCCACCTCCATTCGACTATGATCGAATCTTTTGGTGGTCATAACAACAGCTATTAATCATCTAAGCTATTGAGGGGTAAGTTTTTTTTTCTCATTACTAATAAGATGATAACCAATCTCCTTGCACACAAAGTGACTGTTCACTTCTGGTATAAAATCTTAAGGCGTTAATCTAGTAAGACCTATTGAGGGTTTAGGTTTCTTAACTGTTAAGAGTGCTTACATGTTAAGAATTTATGCCAGAAGTGAACAAACACCACTACTTTCATAACACCCTTCCATCCCCTTACTTTTCTCTAATTTAATTTTTTTTTAACTCTCCTTCTACTCTAATGAGTCTGAAATTTTCAGTTCCTATGTTTATGAAAAAAGTACTAATTATGTACAGAGCCCGATAGTGATTAGTTCGGGCCTAAGGCCTGGATACTCTTGGGAGCCCCTTTTACTGCAGAAGATAAAAAGAATTGCAAATTGTGATGATAAATTGTCACTTATAGATTGAGAAAGAAAAGGTTTGTCTAAAACCTTTCCTAAAACCAAAAAAGCCATCGGTACTAAAATAAAAGTCTAAACATACCCTATATATTCATCCATTATAACTAACTTTTCATTTAAAAATATTGCCATACCTCCTTCTTCCACTCATTACCCCTTAAATTATGACAGAAAGTTATATTTATGAGTAATAAGTATAGTTATGTTAACAAAATGTGTATGGTTTACAAACCGTTTTGGGGCCTCGTAAAATCATGGACCACAAGGTCCAGTTCTCGGGGATCTAGGCAATAAATCCGGGCTTGATTATGTTTTAATATCAAAGATGCTCGTGCATTCAGAGGAGAACTTTCTCGCCTGGGCGAGCAAACGAGTCTGAAATCTTAGATCAGGCGCATTTCACGCACGAATTACTCCAAGAATTACTCGTCGGCGATTTTTACGAGTTGTAAAACGTGACTTGAATTCGAATAATCGCGTTAGAAAGCCGCGATGGCGATCTGGAAGAGAGGGAACCAAGGTGATGGAATTCATCTTCTATCAACGAGGTCGTCTGTTTACAATGATTTCCAAAAATTGTGGTTCCCTTACTTTTCACAATCTTTTCGGAAGTTTCTTCCCTGTTTAATGATAATTTTTGATGGTGATAATTTTTTTAAATTTTAAAACCTATAAATTTCAAGCTGCTAATTACTCATTCCTTCGGTCACATCATTAGAAATAGATTAATGGAGTAACCAAAGCCACGGTCATTAATAACCACCAATAATTCTAAAATGGATGGTGAAAACTCTATGTAAATTTATGTAAAAAAAAATTACTAAATGTACTCTATGTAAAAAGAACTATGTAAATTTGTATTATTCAGATTTTTAATTGAATAGTCAGTTTTTAAAAAGGAAATAAAACCAAAAACTGACTTTAGATTAATTTTTATTACTAAATATCATTGTCAGTACAGTATCTATAATTATCATGCCGTTATAGTCATACATGAACCTTTGGATGTTGGTTTCTATTTTTTAAAAATAGTCCATGTAGCCTAAGCAGTCCAACATCCTGCGAAACCCAAGTTCTGGAAGCAATGAAATTTAAAAGTTAATTGAGACCTTAAGGCGTGAGAAAATTTTACGTTTTTTATTTTAATATGGTTGCTGTACCATTTAGGACCTTAATACAATTTAGAGAGAGTCTATATGTCTTAGTTTTTTTATTTTAATATGGTGCAGTACAATTTATTTCAAGGATTGATTTTTATTTTTTTTTTCTCTCTTAAAAAAGTTCACTTTCCGCAGGAAAGCGCGGAAACAGAAAATTGCTCTGTAAATCCTGTTTTCTTACATGGATTCTTTTATCGCAGTGAAGCTCTAAGCAAGGAATTATTTTCCGTAACCCTTCTACACTGGAGAAAAATAGCGTTCTTTTGATTCATTCTGTTCTTAATTAGGGATAGGGTGAACCAAAAGAAGGCTATTTTTTGTTCTATATGTAAGGAATTTTCAATATAAGTTTTTCCTTGAAGAAAATTCAGTTTTTATCCTTAGTTTCAAGACTTCTAAAATTTTATTTCTAAAAAAGGAGAGATAAATCATAGATTTCATAGGGATCATAGATTTTCTTAAACTGATAGCGGATAAAAAAATTACAATGATATTTCGAATCAATGATATTATAAAAAAATCGAGATCGAGAACGAAAAATTCTCCTTCGTATAGTAAGGGGGTAAATCAACTTCGGAGTTGGTTTCAAATGATATTTTCGTTGTTATGTGATAGAAATTATTACATAGTTATTCACCCTATACCCTGATAAAAAGAACCAATTAATTTTTCTTCGTTATCCCAATAATTTTCCCTAACTAATTTTTCCGGTGGGAATAACCATCCCAGAGCAAATGGACACATTAATCACTCATTATTATTGAACAAGACACTCATGTAAAAAGCATTAAAAAACAGGATGCCGGCTTCCGATGCGGCTGAGAAGAAAAAAAATTATTTTCCATGCGGCTTATTCAGAAACTGTGCAGAGACAAATCAGAGTGCTTCTGTATACGTGACAGCTCATTAATTAACAACAGTTGGAATGTTATGCTTCCTTGCGGCGCCATTGTTCAAAACCGTGGAATGATTGCGCAATTTGAATTTACCTCCGACTTTTGGTCCTTGTGGGCATTTGGCATATTGCGTCAGATGTATGTACGTGGCGCAACCCTGTATTCGGTGTCATTAAACGTTTGCTCTTGCCTCTCTCCTTGTAATGTATGATCCCATTCCGATGCTAATCGGTGAGTTAGGTTTGCTGACTCGGACCTTTATTTCTCGTCAGTGTGTAAAAGTCGGAGCAAACTGAAGTTGTTTCCTGTTTGGAGGAATTTGAGAACAGGGGCCTCGAAATCCTGTAGATTCGTGGGTGACAGTGTCTATCAGTGGAGGGGATACACGATATAAATAAAATATATGTAAAATAGGAAAATATTTAAGAAAAAATATTGTGAACATCTAATGGCTGCTGAGAATATTATTCTTTATGTATTTCAGTATCAATTATAAAAATTTAAAATGGGACAGAAAAACAAAAACGTATAATGTGAGCTAAATTTGAATTGAATACATAAACAATACTATATACAATAATAGGGAATGGAATTTTGGGGATAATTCCTTCTCTATAAAATAAACTAATTATTTATTATTTAAATATTGAGCGCTTCATTTTACTTTGAAAGGGACTACCTAATTAACAACCTCTAGTAGAATTTTCTATATTTGTATGTTTGACTTAAAAGAATATCTCAATTTTAGGTATTATAAATTCTAGTAAGTATGTAAATTCAAAATAAAAATAATACATACACATAAATTGATAGCCATTATACTTAAACTAAAAAGAAATCAATATCAATTTTTGGAGACTTCTCCGTAAGTATTCTGATAACAGCCGGATCTAGGTATCTATGATAAGAATATTTATTGTGAAAAGGTGTGTTCATATTGTTTGCTTAAGAACTTAAGAGGTGGGGTTGCCTATGAACCAAAGATAAAAACTAAAAAAGAAAGTTAAATATAAAATGCTATAAGGACGCTAACTTGTCTTATTAAATCCCTTATTAAGGAGAAAACTTATCTCAATGATCGATTTAAATTTATACTCATTTTCAGAGCTTTTTAAAATATTTTCAGTTCATATTAAAGCGCACGGACTTTGAAAAAGGTGGTCAATTTTAATGTCCACTAACACTTCTATTTGGGAATAGAATTGGGTCAACTCTCTTTTTTAGTTTTCATAACATTGCATCAAAAACCACAAGAGCTGAATATGGAATTGTGATGCAATGTGATTTTTACTATGATGGCTGTTGACTTAACTGTTACTGGTATTACCCAACTAAACAAAAAGATTTTACTTGGATTTTCTCTGATTATTTAAAATTATTATATTTATTTCCTTATTCGAATTTTTAGTTCAATCCTATTCAACGTTCGAAATTTCGAACGTGAGAGAGAACCTGACCCTGCTCTTTTTGTGACTTGTGGGTGAACTAATGAGAGTGAAAGTGGTTCTTAATATGTATTGAAATTTTATAAACTACGGTGAAATCGTTAAGACAAGTTTGACAAGACACCCCAATATATAGGATGTGTAAAAATAAATGAAGACTAGGTATCAAAAACGATCTAAGTGCCAAAAAGTTAAGTTTTCGTATTTGATCATTTTAAATTTGATTTTCCATTATAATATACATCAGGTCATCTTTCATCAGGCTTTGTTTGAACTACTAATCATGGTTCTGCACTAACTAAGCCGGCTTCATAGCTAGAGCCATCTCAGGATATGCTGTTCTCGATAACCAATCTCGTTCTTGACTACCTGTACCCTTGAAAAGGTACCCTCCCCTACAGTTTCGTGCAAACTCTTAATAGGGCTCGAAATAGCAGCTTAATAAAGCTTACTACAGCAAACCCGACTCCCGTACTCTTGTTTTTCCATTCACAATTCCTCCCGCCAACGCGCTTTAATTTAAAATATTTCGGTCCCCAAGCATCATTGGCCGGCATCGGGGACAAATTGATGCGGAGGAGCTTCTTCGTTAATGGGTTGCGTGTGGAATTCCCGGAAAGGATCAATGACGCAACAACGGCGTGCGCTCCCTCCCCATCGAGTTGTGCTCCTTTCATCCCAACTCTCCGGTTTCGCTCTCTGTGATAACGGAGACTGTTGTGGACGCTGCTTCCGTTAACTGAAGGTACTATACTACCAATTGTTATAGTTTTGCAAAAGATTTTTCTTTGCTCGGCGAATAAACAGTTAATATACAAAATATTTTTCGGAAAGCTCTTATAATTCAGGTCAGAGGTTACATGAAGGATTTCTTATGGAAAATATACTATTTGGTGTTTTTATTAATGATTGGTTCTCCTTATAGCTTCGTTAGTCTAGTCCACCCCATTTTGTGATAACAGAGAAAAGTAATGAGCGTGTTTAAATTTTGTACGAATCTGGATGTGTGTTCTAATTTGAGTTTTGTACATAACAACAATTTTAATTTTTGATTTAAAATGTCGAAGGAAAAACACATGGCTTCAAACGGTACGGTAGTGGAATCATCTGACGCCACTATTTGTTCTAGACTAGAGAATATTTTGATAAATTGAATTACCTTCTTCCATATCATGGCTCATCAATATTGAAACTTTAGAAGCACAAGAAAAAATGGAAAATGTCAATCGTTTTCTAGTTTGTTTAAAAATATACAAATCGTGACGTCGCATTACAAATCGTGAAAATATTTTCAAGAAATATATTTTTAATTGGAAAAAATTGCTTAAAAAACCTGAAAATTCGCATTAAAGCTTAATTTTGCATGAAGAATCGGATAAAAATAATGATTCAAGTTCCTTATGGGAGAATGTGAGGAAAGAGGCAATGAATAAGGGAGAATCTAGCTATTTGATTCAATTAAAAAATTTGGGTAGTTATTAAGTCATCAGAATCATACTTAAAATAAAAGAGATTTTTTTGCAAATTGTATACATTTTTTTTCTTTCAGGACTTATTATGAGGATACAAGGATGTGCTCTAGCTAGCGTTACAGTTTTTCTTTTGTTCTTAACTGTGCCAACTTTTGGGAGGAAGCTCCCACACAAGCAACACAAACATGGACACCTAGAGAGGTAAGGGATATAATTTCCAATACATTAGTCACTAATTTAATGATTCCGCCTTTATTATTAGCAGTATTTTTCATTCTAATTAAATATGTGTGTAAAGTTTTAGTTTTTCCATAATATTTTTTATAGTAATATAATGGTATCAATCAAAATATTTGACATTACCTTTATAAAGTTACTTTTAATAAAAACAAATAAATCAGTAATGAAACTTTTTAAATAAAGTATAAGTGTTTTATAAAAGGTATAGAAAGCTTTTTTATAACCTCTTTATTAGTATTTAAGTAAGAAATAGGGTTTCTCTTAATTGTATTCATTTCCTTCTTACTGACCGCCCCAAATTTTCCATAAGATTTAAGGGAAATTTCGGGCGGTCTAGGTTTAAGAAAGTTAAAACATTTCATGGTACTTATTAGTAGCAAAATCATCACAACGCAGAAAATAGTCGAAATGACAAATCCGTCTTTACATTCATTTAAATAAGCAACTGCATTAAAAGGAGCACTTTTATATTCTTTATTCTTTCGCGTATTAATTGGTTTTATTCTTTGGCTCACTTTGCCGTTCCCTTTTCCAAACTGGTGATTCAATAATCCGAATTTCCCTTTATTTTCTAATTTTAAAACTAAGTGTCTGTAGATACAACCGTCCTTAGTATGGGCTACAAATGTGTCCCCTATATGTTTTTATTGTTATAAAAACGTGCTTCTTTCGAGAACGATTCTATTTAGATCTGTTGCGGCTGCCAATTTTATTAGAAAGTTGGAATGTGGTAGTTAAAGTAGTTAAAATTGATGTGTCTCACTTAATTTTCTTGTTATCTTTCATATTTGAAAAGCATTTCATAGTAGAAAATTTAAGCTTAGTAAATAAAAGACGAAATTTATATTTTCTTTCAATCTAAACATTCAATGATTTCTTAAGGATTCGTTTATTGATAATGCTAAAGTTATACTTATAGTTATGATAATACGGATATTTGACACCATGCCTAATTTGGAAAATGTAAATACATTTTTAACAGTTTTTAAAATTTAAATTAACTAAATAAATACTTCGAACAGACAATCTAGTTAATAATTCGAATAATATATTGCTTGAGACATTTATTATATTTTGATGTAAATAAAGAATAATAATGAAGTAAAAACTTTTCATGCAGAAGTAAAGAAATAGAAGAATCAGTGCAATCTGGGAAGAATAAAGATGCCCCTAACTACTTAAATAGTCACAAGGAAAAAGGTATGATTGAAAGTTTTACTTCTCTTCGATTTAAACATTTTACTCACCCAAAATCAAAATTTTAGTTTATTTGGAAATATGAAATCATTTCCTTTTCGTAACAAAGTTTGATGAAAAAAAATATCCAGTAGGGGAGTTGAGGAATGAAAATTATTGCAATTCTATCACAGTTTTGACAATCCAAGAGTTCATACATTCATTTGGAAGAAAATACATTTCCAGGACCCTAACTTGCCAGTTCATGGTGTTCATGCCACTTGTGACGTACTCCCGTGGGCAAGAATTTCATTTCTCCCCTTTAATCATAACTTCATTTTTTTCATGATATATCAAGGCTTCCCTAAGTAGATGCAGTCAAGAGAGATATATAGGTGCTGCGAAGAATTCAGGATGCATTTACAAAGGCTCAAGTCTGAGGATCCTCATTAAAATTTTTCATTCATAACTCACTAAATACAATAATATAAGTTTTTTTTTTTAAAATTCTACAATGGTTCCCTAGTCTTGAGCTTTAGTAAATATGCTTCTAAGCAGAATTAAAGATGAACGTTTGAGCGAAAAAAAACCCCCTGAAGTTCTTATTACCTTTGTAACAACACTTAAAATAATTTAATTAGTATTTCGGTTGAGGTTGGAGATAGGTCCCTCAAGGGCGCTGCGACTTCGCCAGGTTTTGGAACCCTCTTATACAGATATACCCCTAACGTTTTCCGATTTTTCAAGGTCCCGACCTTACCCAAAAGGGGATCTTAAGTGTTACTTTTTAGAAAATCCCCAACATTTGATATTTTTCTCAAGGAAAAAGGTGATGGTCAGGAAAAGTACCCCCCTTGGAGCCGTGCTGGACAAGGGGGGCACTTTTCTATGACCTTTAAATTTGACTTGTAAGAGTAGGGTTTTAACTCATTTTGAGTACTTTTTTTCGGTCCAAGGGGGGCACTGTCCAGAGTCCCCCCCTTGGATCCGCGCCTGCATTATAATAATATATTTAAAAACAATATCCTAAACTTTCTTCTTAATTTTTGGAGGCGCTAAATAGAAGAAATCTAAAAAAAAATATTTAAAATTTCAATTTTTTTTTTAAATTATAAGCAATTTAAAATTTTAAAATTAATCTAAATAAAAAAATTATATTTTTCGTTTTCAATGTGGATAATGATAAAATATTATCAAATTTAGAATAGAATCTTCTCGTAGATTCTTCTTTAAAATCTCTTTTCAAGATGACAAAATCAGAAAACAGTAAAACGTGAAAATAAAATTAATTTAAACTTGCAATGTACCATCTTTCAACAGAAAAGGAAGGTTAAACAAGTTATTCTTACAGCAGTTTCTGAAAAAATTCAATAAAAAAAAGAACTGCAACAAATTAAAGTGTATTGAATATCATCTTGAAATTTAATTATTTTTGCAAATGCTTTTCTGATAGAAGTTTGTGAGCAGGATAAAAGCCCTTGGAAGGCCGTAATCAGTGAACTTCTGTACAGAATAAATAGAACAAATATTAACTTTTGTAAAATTACCACTTAAGTAATCAAAAGACGATTACTTCTTTCCGATTCCAATTTACTTCCTGAAACTCAATATCGTACTACAGTGCTTCATGGAACAAGTAACTTAGACAAGTGACTGAAACTGACATTCTTCTACGTATGATGAAAGCTAACAAACAACTCTTTATTAGAAAATGGACAATTCGTTATTGTCTCTCAACTTCCAAGGACGCTTTGTGAAACTTGTCATAAAAAACTGAACGACGTTTTGTTTCGAAACCATCCATTAGAACTATTTTTATATCATATAGGCATTGGTCATTAGTAAAGGTTTAAAAAATACCTCCGCTTTTTAAATCTTATGTGTGTGAATTACCAGCTCTTCAAAATCTCCAATAATTTATTTTCGGTTCTCTCTTTTGAGTCATTCTACGTCAAGTGAACCACTGATTTTACCTCACCATTTTTGATTTCCTTCATTTTTGGTACACAATATGTAACACTTAAAAATCACGTGGGTGCATTTTTAAAATGTTTACTTCTTTTAGTTTTTGTGTGGCAGGGGGCTAAAGTACTGAAAACCGTAAAATATACGGTTTACTATACCACGTATAATTTTTCAATTTTCAACCCAGAATTGTTTCTTGGTAAAACCTAGGACATCTTTTTAAATACATGGATTGTTCGTGGGAGAGTTTGCTTTGTATGAAATAATTAGTGTTCGGCAACTAGTGGTCAAAAAATAGTTAACTACCAACTACTAACTAGTCTGGAAAAATCTAGTTGCAACTAGTAGTTAACTATTTTTTCCTGGGACTAGTTACAACTAGTAGTTAACTGTTTCCCAAAGTAGTTAACTACTAGTTAACTAGTCTATTTAATTTCATAACCTATTTTTTGCCCAAATTCTAATACATCTTTCTTATCTATATCACAAAAACGCGCAAAAAGGGCCTTTAATTCTGGTTATGGTATTTTGAGTACTCTACCATCTTAATTAAATTTGTTACAGTACAATTTTTTCTATATTTTGATAAAAATTTTAATAACACTTTTTTTGAAAGTAGTTGAAATTTTGAAAGAGTTACAACTAGTAGTTATTAAAAAAAAGTAGTTCAACTAATAGTTGAACTAGTTAATAGTTAACTAATAGTTAACTACTAGTTGCAACTAGTTCTAGTTAACTAGTGCCGAACATTAGAAATAATCGTAACTCCAAATAAAAACTCTCCCACCCCTTTACATATTATCACTTCTTTAATTGTTTTAATATTTTAGGACGCAAAAAATCTTTGAAAATGAAACCTTACATGACTATTCAAGTAAAAAGAAAACTGAAATATGATTATTAAAAAACGAAGTTTCATGATACGAGGGGTTTTTTTACGCATGGGAGGGGTGCGGTTAAGCTCGATATTAATAAAAAATTTTGATATTTTATTTTTTTATACAGGGTGGGCAAAAAGTCAGTACACTTTTGAAAATTCCATAAAAACCGGGGGGGGGTATCGGAATAAAGAATGGTACCCCCATGACCTCAGGATGCTTAAGAGTGAAGACCGTTTTTTATTCCCATCCCCCCGGGTTTTATGGAATTTTCAAAAGTGTACTGACTTTTTACCCACCCTGTATATGGTCCCATCGCAACTAAATTGTTAACAATATTTTCCTTTGCTATAGTATGTATAAATAGTATTTATAAAGTGAAACTAAGAGCTCTGAAAAAAAAAACTGGTAAAAATTTTTGTGGGTTCCGAAGATTTAATTAATTACATTGCAACAAAAATTACTCGTTCAATTACAATCGTTATTGGAAAATAGGTTATTATCTATCCTCCGCACAAGAAAGCATTCCATTTTCAGAAGTTTTTTTCTAACATAAAAAATGACAATTAATCAGTCATTTATAAAGTAGTCATTGCGGTCTTACTCCACCCACAATTTTTTAATAACTCATTATCTTCTCAGAGAACTTTAAAGCCCCCTGGGATGCGGTACAACTTTTGAGATATAAAAGGGTTTCTGCTGTCCGTTTTTTAAACAAATGTTTTTTCCCTAGAAGAATGCCATAAAGCAGCTCTGCACAAATGCGGCCAGACTTTCTTGAGAGCTCACAAACTGCTAACCTACTTAGAAGATGACTTGGTCGCTTTCAGAACACGATGTGGCGTAAGAACAGTAAGTGGGACTAACTTAAATTGTTACTTGTAATTTTAAGTAGACTTTTGCAAGATTTAAAATATTCCATCTTTTTTATTGTAATAGAATAATATGTGTAACACATCTAGGAGCACCAATGACTTTGAGTTAAAGTTAAAATAAATCATATTTCAGCTTTCTTATCAGGCCATTTTTAAGTCATTTTCACTGGGGGCCACGATGATAAAAGTCTGTGACAGATGCGAGCCACGGGGAGGGGAGATACCGATCCGGACATCCTACTATTCAAGAGTAAGAGAAAGCGGGGCTTATTGAGTTATTAATTCATTTTTGACCACAAGATGAAAAGATCCTTCTTCATCTAATCCACTCCATGAAAACTGAGGGAGCGACGTCCCCTCACCTCAAAAATTAAGGGTTGAGAAATTCCCCACCTGATTTACAGTTCAAGGATAACCAAAAGTTTAAAAAAGCATATTGTGACATTCACATTATTTATATATAGGTAGTATATCCTTCAAATCAAGCTGGAAATGAACTTGGAATATATTATTATTATTGATAAATAATTTAGTAACTATAGATGGTTTAGATTAGAATATAGTATAGGCTAAAGCTAATTCAACGCCTTAAATTTTTGAAGTCTGGACTAAGGCGGAACGGGACTATTTTCGGCACGGCCGTTTCAGCGCAGGCACGCGATTTGACGCGAAACCATATTTTTTTCTTAGTTTTTGGATAAATGATCAAGGAATTTTATTTCATTTCATTTCTCGCTCTGAATCGTCTCGCAGCAAATAGTAGCAGACCGGGACCAAGGTTACCCCAATTCACGGTGTGGTGAATCCCCAAAAGGGAGATAAAATCCTCACCACCACAGCCAAAGGTCTTCACCCTCTGGGGAAATGTAGCAACCCCCAGTCGGGAGCCAAATCTCAAAGATGCTTGACCTGGCGTATATTTTTCAGTCCTTAATAAATAATATGGGAGTCCTCTAAATGTGGTGTTATTACTTGCAACGAGTTACTTCGAAACCCCACAACGGTAACTTTGGCCCAAAATTTCAAAAAAGTTTTTTAAATATTTAAAACTTAAATCAACACTTTGAAAACTGTATTATATTTAGAATATATGTAAAAAATAATCTAAATGACCTTAACAAATTTGTTTGGGTTAACAACTTTATTCGATTTTAATGTGAACAAAAAACTAACTTCATTTTGGCCCAAGTTAAAGTTACCCCATTTTACGGTACAGATATTTTAATGAAGCCTTTTTCTATGTGTTTTGCACACATTCTTTTGAATAATTTTTGTAATATATTAACATTTAATTTCTTACTAGAAGTAAAAAAAATTTCCATTATTGTAATTACAAGGGTCATTTGTTTTTACAGGCCTTCTTCGAATGCATGAAAACAACGCGAGAGAAAATCTGCAGTCGTTCCAGCCAATACAAGCACGTTTTCAAAGTTGAAACTGATTTTCGCAAAAAGCTGACGGATGCCTTGTGGGCAACTCGGGTCTGCGTCTTGGGAGTGAAAGCTCTGAAAGGTTTATGAAACCATTGCCAAATATATTGTGTGTGCGTCTTTGTCCAGGAATTTTACAATAAAACTGTTTTGAATGTAATCTTTGAGGGCTGTCTGTTTTATTCTATACCAATAAAAATCCATGCTTCTCAGTAAAGTATCAAAACTTAGAACTAAATATTATTCAAATAAAGTGGGGTGAGCCTAGGTACATGAATCTCCCGTTGTTAAATCAAAATATTAGCAAATAAAATTCATAAAAATAAATCCATTTTTATTGCATACAAGTACAAAAATAAACATTCCCATAAATTTTAAAAAAAAATTAGAAACATACATAATCTAAAAGTCAATTTTCCAAAAAGAAGGTACAACTTTCACAGCTGATATGCTGGTAGGAGTTTACCAGAACAAGATCCAAATCCAACCCGATACCCTTCACCTTGGCAATAACCTATAAATTCCATAAAGTATCTTAGAACCAATAAATATTAATATGCTTAATACCTAATAATAATATGCTTAATACTTAATATATAGTATGTGTTCACAAAATAAAAAACATATATAAAAATTAACACTATAATGTTTAGTTTATGTTAACATCAATTTAGTTTAGAAACTTTAAAGCTTATATAAATTGCTTTTCCTTCTTTTTTACTTAGAATTTGCATCGAGCTATTTAAAGAAGTTTCAATGAAACAAACTTTTAGGAATATTGATACAGTAACGGACCCTTTATCCGGAAACCCAAAATCCGGAAGGACCCGAAATCCGGCTCGCATTCAAAAAAAATTTTAATGAGCAAATGCTGCTACGACGCGCAATGGTTGCGTCGCGCCTTTTGTGACATCGTCTCCGTGAATGAGTTGGCTCCGTTGTCCCTGCCTTGCCACCATGACTGTTTTATCCTGTGGGGTATAAAAAACCCCCAAGGCGTGCAGCTTTCGGGCCCTTCCGAACTTTTACGAAGGCCGGAGAAACGCGCCTTCGCGGAGTCCGCTGAAGGCCCTCCGCGAAGGGGCGTTTCTCCGGCCGCCGTAAAAGTTTGGAAGGGCTCTTCTGTTCTAATCTTCTCTTCGCCTCCTGCTGCTTCGCTATCGGTTCCGCGACGACCCACGTACTTCGCCGGAATTTTTTTGCTGGATCCTCTACTATTAAAACGGACGATCAGAACAACGCAGACAATGTTAACGCAATTTTAATTCCCGTTCATATGATCGGAAATTTAGATTTACGAGAATGGAAAATGATAGTAGGGACTGGGAAGCGGGTATTTTGGCTTTACTGCGTCTTTACTGGCGTTTTTTACGGACCGGACCTGAAATCCGGAAAATTCCGAAATCCGCGACGATGTCGGCCCCGAGCTTGCCGGATAAAGGGTCCGTTACTGTACTAAATTATTGGATATTAAAAATATTGGATACTAAATTATGAGTATAGGTGAAACATATTTTAAAGAAATTAGCTTAATAATTTAAATAAGTAACATTACTTTATTAAAAGCTGCCCTCCTCACATACTATGCAACATTAAACTTCAATTCTACTTAAACAATTTGATAGAAACTAATTACCAGTCAAAGTAACTTCATCTCCATCTTTTAAGAATTTCCTAACTTGGCCATCATTAAGAGCTATTTCTTTGGTTCCTTTCCATGACAATTCAAGCATTGAGCCATATGAATCAGGAGTCTAAAAATGAAATTTACCTTTCAAAATTGGGTACATAAATGTTATTTGGTTGATTAAAGTTTTCCTCATAATGAGCTTGGATAAAACAAGAATCTCATTTCAGAGAGTAGTATGAATAATTTGGTGAGTAACAATGTTGAATGAATAAATCAAAACCAATTTTTTAACTCAAACCCAGTTATGAGGAATGATACTTTATATTATTAGCCCATCAACTGTGCCGCTGAATCTGAAAATGCATAGCCAAAGCGTGTGCTGGTGAAACTGATGGTCGACGACTAATATATTAGAACCTAAAACAATAATTTTTGAACTAACTTGTGTGTCCAGTCTATTTTTTTCTATTTTAGGCTGTAATGGAGGATGCCTTCTTGCATAGTAAAGGACAAATTAATTAGCTAATATGTAATTAGATGTTATATTTAAAGGGAATATGCATTACATTCCTAAAATACCTAATTATTCCAACAAATAGTTCTTTTTAACTGTAAGATCCCCTAATTTTTTTTTATCCTTCAATGAAGGAGTTAAATGCTTTTCTACATATATGTTAAAATTTATCAAACGGAGGTTGAAATTTTAAATAAATTGAAAAATAACAAAGAAAATTGTTCCTTTATTATTAGGTCTATAAATTTATTTTCAGTATAAAAAATTATCATACATTATAGTTTCTTTAATCTTTTCAAACTTACAATACCCAAGATTTCCATTAACTCCTATAGAAAATATGGGTCAGTCAGGGTTAAACTTTATAATATCAAGGACTCAGATTTAGATAGCAAATGTTAGTTTCATAACACTTCTTAAAAGGATGTTATACATTAAACTTAAAAACAGGTTTTGCATGTTAGAATTTCTTAGGTAACTATTTCTAAACATTTTAATGGTAAAATTGTTGACTATTTAACTGAAAAATGAAAAGAAGTTAAAATAAAATGCATAATTACCTTTCCGCTTATAGTTCCAGATGCAAGAAGATCTCCAGTGTTCATGTTACAGCCAGTTACGGTATGATGAGCCAGTTGTTGCTTCATGGTCCAATACATAAACTAAAACACATTAAGAAAATTTCATTGAAAATTAAGGACCAAAAATAAGGAACAAGGTATTGTAAATTATCTTTTCCAGATTATAGTTCAACACTTCTAAATATCTTAGTAAAATTTATAACAACATTTTGAAACAATCTTACCTTGAAATTTGACTTAGATATAACAGTTCCCTCCTTTGAGTTCTCAGCTAAAAGGGGGGGGGAAATGAATTACTTTCTCAAAGTTAGCATTAGAATAACTAAAAATAATTAAAAAAAAATTATTCTTTTTCATAAATTATGAAATAGAAAATTTCCTTTTTTTTAAGATTAGGAAAATAGACATCTACTTACAACGTACAGTTACTTCTAAGTGAATATCAAAATTGAAAGGATCAGAATGTTGCAAATAAGGAAATGGTACAGGATCTTGAGGTACATTCTCACATAGAAATGGTTTCAATGCTTCCATAGGTACTACCCAAGGACTAATAGTTGTACCCAAGTTTTTGCCCAAAAAGGGTCCAAGGGGAACATATTCCCATTTCTGTATGTCTCTGGCTGAAAAAAAATACTTAGTAGTATTATAAAAAAAAAGAAAATTATAAAGCACTCAACACAATAAGGTAGAGATTCAGCGTGGAAAATTTTTAATATAAATGTTTTATTTTTTTTTAACAAATTGGTGTTTGGTCTGCAATTACAAAATAAAAAACACCCATATATTTAAGTTAAGGAAACAGGTAGTATTTTACTATTGAGCATACAATAATATTCAATTATTTTTTAGTTGCTATTTAGCAACCTTACATGTAAAACCAATTGAATAAAGGAAAATAAAGTTTTGCAATCTATTTTTAATAACTAATCATACATAAATGGTTAAAAAATACAAGATTATATTTTCAGTTAAAGATATGGATTTTAGGTTATTTTATATTGATGCAATTGCATTACAGTAAGAAAAACCTGCATTTGAGGCTTACCACTCCAGTCATTCATTAAAACCATTCCAAAGATATGATCTTGAGCATTTTCAATTTTTATAGGATCTCCAAGCTTAGAAGGGGTTCCAATAAAGAATCCCATTTCCAATTCAAAGTCCATAAGTCTGCAGGGACCAAATTGAGGAGGTTGACCTGAAAATAGTTTTGTTTACTAAATAATGTTGTTAATGATGGAAGATCTTTATTGCTGAAACAGTTTATTATTAATTGAAAAGTTTATTGACACACATATTAAATGAAATTTTCTAATTGTTGATACCAAACATAACAATATAGTATCTTACTGTCATCAGGTCTTAATTGCCCATTTGGTCTTCTAATGGGGGTTCCTGATACAACAACTGATGAAGCTCTTCCATGATATCCTACAGGTAAATATTTCCTGAAGAAAAAGACATACCTTAGGGTTGTTAACTGTGGTAAAATATGTAGACTGACATCCATATTCTAGGCAAGTGTTTTAACCCATTATCATGCTGAAACCTGATATCATGAGGTAAATCTTTAGCATGTAAATTTGATCGGTAAGTTGTACTACTCTTTAGAGCATACGGTTTCTTTGGAAAGAAGGAGATGAAAATACAGAGTAGTCTTAGAAAATATAGAGATCACAACAGTTATTTTAATTGAAATTCAATGAAAATTATGAGTAAATTGAGTAAATTTGGAGAGACAGGCATTTTGAATAAATGGATTCTGTACTAAATATCATATAGGATCTCTTTCTGATTGTATTTTTGAACCTTTTAGAACATTATGGAAAATCTATAATTCCCAACTAAAGTAAATACCATAACAATTCATACTTATTAAACACTGGTGTCTCATTTAAGTATTCAAAGAACAAAAATAGTTCAAATGTACTTCACATAAGAACGCTTCATTTAATTGGTACTACAAAAAATGAAGGCTTACCAGTTAGGCATTAAGGCATTATCTTTTCCACGGAACATTATTCCAACATTTGTAGCATGTTCTATTGATGAGTAAAAGTCCGTATAGTCACCTAGTTTTGGAAAAAGAAATCTTACTAACATGCTTTAAATTCACAAAAGAAAAAAATTCTGAATCAATACACAGAAATGTATTTGTTGGATCAAAAGACATTCTAAGATATTTTTGAAATATAAAGGTTAAAAAAAATTGAATTTTATATTTGCAATGTACTGAGAAAACTTTAAAAAATAAACTTTAAGTTGAATAACTGAGTTATAAAAATAGATGATTCAAATTATTACATTTAAAATCTCTCTACACATCCTTAATTTAACACAATGTAATGTTCACATCAAATGGATTTTAATTTAGTTAATATAGGTACTGAAAGAAAATACAATTATTAAGTAAGGGTTTGATAACAAGATAATTGAAATACTGTATACCAATTTGAACAGGTAAATGGTTCGTGGCAGTGTTTTGAGGTACAAGAGCCCTGAAAAAATTCATAGAATTAAATACAGTAATATAATTACCAATATTTTCATGCATTAATTTTATCTGGATAGGAGGAAGAAAGTAACACTACTTTGATCGCAAAACAGCATCATCTCTTAATGTAGGGTTGTTAGCAGAAAGAAGATATTGAATAGTTTTTCTAGCTTCATTCCAACAGTCTTTACCCAAGGACATAAAAGGATTTAACGTTTCCTGAAATTAAAAAAATATAATGCAGCTCTACAAATAATAAGTATTTCAAATAGAAATATAGATTAGATATTCTCAATTATCAGTGTGCAGGCAACCTCACAAAGTGTAAAGAATGCTTATACATTTTTCCCATTTCTGACAATAAGTCTGAAAATAAATACTCACTCAATATTTAAGAAACATGTAACAGGAATTGGAAATTTTACATGTCTTACACATTTTGAAATATTTATTATTTTATTGAATTTAATTATTTGTATTATTATTGAATTAAAAAAAATTATTTCAGTTGATGGTATAATACAAAAGAAACAAATAAAAGTAACACAGTATATTACTTCATGCAAGTTTTGTCTCTTTGTTACATCTAAGGAACTTATTATAATTAATATTAATATTAAGTTGTCACTAATTATGTTTGTAAAAAAATTCATATTTTCAAACATTCGTATTACTAATGTTTAGAAAAATTCTAAGGCCATCTGACTTAACGAGAGGCAAAATTTGTATAACAATGATTTTTAACAAAAATTCAGCCATATATAATTAAACTTGTTTAGAAAGAAGTGTGAGAAAGAAATAAAATCATTGAAACTATACATAGTTTCAATGATGATAGATAGTATACTATCAAAATTTGAAACTACACAACTAAACTAAAAAGCAGAAAACAATTATTAAAATAAAAAACCATATTTTTAAAATGAACATAAAAGTATAAATATTTTTTTATATCTCCTTATAAAAAATATGTGGTTCATGCTAGGGATTGTTTCCTGGGAAACCGGGATCCCATAGAATTTTAAGGCCGGGATACGTCCCGGGATTTCTCAGTCCGTCCCGGGATTCCCTCAAAATTTTAAATTTCTTTAACGCTGCTACAAACGCTTGAAAATCGTTTCTGATGGCATGAACAAAAGTTTTCTTTCCTTGGAAGATACTTTTAAATTAGTGGAAGTGATGTGGTTATTAAGTCAATAATCTGCTGAATTAAATTATCTCCCACTCCTAGAACTTTGCTGCTAAAAAGCAATAAACAAGGAACTTGCCGATTTGTATAATACATACAATGCTCGCATGTTGACATAAATGGTGAAATTCGGTTACTCATCATCGATTTTTATTCATTAGTACGATAGTGATAAGAGATACAAATCGTAATAACTCACAGCACCAGGCAATTTTCAAAACCAAAGCATTGATCGAAATTCTAACAGATATGTTAGCAACTCATCCTCTTCATGAGATGAATAGCCAGGGGCCTTCAACCTTTACGATATTAATGCTTTCTTAATGTATTCATTAATAACTTTTTCCGGTAATTTCTTTATTAGGATAGTTTGAACATTATCAGTGGCGGATTTCCAAATGTGCCGCCTATAGGCTGAACCAAAAATTGCCGCCTATTCACTGTAAAAAATTCTCTTAAAAATTTACGGTTTTAAACTGGCAGCTGGGTTGGTTGGGGAAAACCGTAAAAATTACGAAGTAAATCTGTTTTACCATTTTAATCCATGTTTTTTGTTTTAAAAGGTAAAATACTGTTGTTTTTATGGATTCATTTTGTAATTTTTACGGTTTTCCACAACCAACCCAGCTGCCACTTAAAAATCGTAAATTTTACGGGATTTTTTTACAGTGTGCACATAATGTCAAAATTTTACAATCTTAGTTGCAAGTAAAAATGGGGGTCTGTGGGTGTGCTCCAGATTTTTTTTTAAATTGGCCTATAAAAGTACTAGTAGTGATTTAGTTGATTTTGAGACCCTTTGTGTAACATTTGAAGAGAACGGTTCCTTGTAAACCGCACAATTTTCAAGGTAAAAAAATTATAAATAGACGTCAAAATTTCGAGGGGGCTGGGGGTCTTCCCCCAGGAAAATTTTTAAAATTTTCCCCTTTAAACTAGTGTTTTATCTCATTTGAAACCACTTTGGAGAACACGCAAAGAGAACCGTTTCTTGTAAGCGGCAGAATTTCCAAAGGAAAAACACTATGTAACAGACTTCTAAATTATGGAGGGGGTTTGGGGGTTCTCCCTCAAAAAAAATTTTGAAATTTGATCCTCAAAATTGTGTTTTAAGTCCTTTTGAGACTTTTTGAAGTCTTTCTTTTGACTCTTCTCCATGACAATTTTTTATATCTTCCGCGGACCGAAACAAATGGAGAGGCGGGCTGGTTGTTGTCCATATGTGGTCTAAACAAAGCATTGAATAATAGATTTGTTACTTTGCTGAATCAAACTACTCAAAACTTCTGGGTGGGGGTTGGGATTTTGGTTGTTTGAAAAGAGCGTTCTTCGTCTTTCCAGTGCTTGTGTTTCCTTTCTCTTCTCCTTTTTTTTTGTGGAAAAAAAAATTCCACCATCAAAAATTTGCCGCCGTAGGCTTCAGCCTAGCTAGCCTATTTAGAAATCTGCTACTGAACATTATTTCTGAATGAATACAGCGCTCATCTCAATAAGTCTTCAGCTTTTAAAGAGTGCAAACGTTTTTTATATCGGGCTCAGAACTTCGAAAGTATTCACTTGAATATTCTGATTTTGTATAATTAAAATGCATTTTTAGGGTAAGTACACTTTTAACTTGAGAACTTTTCAAACAAATTGAAAATGTTAAGTTCGTGTCATTCCATAAGGTTTTATGAGATATATGTGTTGTGTATACTATTATAATGTGAGTGAATATGAAATTGCAAAAAAATATTTTAATATCATTTAAGAAATTTTAAAGCCTGGAACTAAAAAATTGTAGCATTAAATATTAATAATTTCTCCCCATATTTTTTTTCTAATTTCATCTTTATGCAAATTTTGATTTTACAGCCAAAAAAAAATTTTTTTCTTGAAATTCTGGCATTAATTAAATTTTCGGGATTTCCCGGGATGATGTCGAATTTTATCCCGAAATCCCGGGATGACCAAAATGCCCTAAAACGACAATCCCTAGTTCGTGCATTAGGTATCTAATTCATCAGCTTCTCTCTGCACACTTTATGCTTCTTAATTTATATTGTGGATAGATAGGTAAAAAAGTTCTGAGAGTAGTGACATATGAATTATCTATTGCATGCAGCCCTATGTTTTTCATTTTACGAGGAATTGTAAAAAATTATTTCATACTTTTTAGTCTATTTTAAAAACATCGCTTTTAAAAAGTTTATTTTATTTTAATAATTACTTATATCTTCAATTAACCCAGGTAGCACAGCTATTTAAGTCATCGGTTGATATAAATTGATATAAGCTGTGCTGCCTGGGAAGTAGTACATATTTTAATAGCAGATGCATTTCATGATTTTTTAAGAGTTGGTAACATGTGTTTTTTAAGTCAAATTCAAATTTATAAACCAAAAAAATCTATTTTTACTACACATATCACAAACAACAAAAGAAATTGGTAGTTAATCCCAAACAGGCAAAAATGAAATGTCATGACCAATTGCTGTGAAATGATCTAGCACTAATTTACTTTCTATTTATTTTCCACCCATAATAAATGATTTACTTACTGCCACAAAAACATCTTGGTGGTTCAATAAAGGTCCAGAAAATAAGCCCTTGATTAAAGATAGATCTAGAATGAACTCTCCAATTGCAACACCTGGTCTTGGTTTTACCTGAATTGAAAATATAAATGGTTTTATCAGTGCATTTATACAAAATATTTTTAGATAAAGAGGAAAATATATTTGTTTTACATTGTCAGGAGTACTAAATATTCCGTAGGGCAAATTCTGAAAAGAAAAATCACTGTTTTCTGAGACTGAAATAAATGACATGGTGGAGACAAGACTCGATTGACCGGCTAAATGGTGTGAGTGAGAAACTCTATAATTCAAACAGCTTCAGCAAGATAAGGATTTGAACGTTGACCTGTCCTTGAACTTTCCTCTTACTATCTCCAGATAAGGAAGGATATAATTTGGAAATATTGCGCTTTCAACACATTTCATGGCATGAGCACTGTGCTTGTTTTGTTTATATTCATTCTCTGTGTTTATAATATACAACCTGTTGGTTCACTCCTGGCATAGACTCCTGGTTTATAGTGTCGCCATCTATTAACCATAATCAAGGATAATTTGATTTATTCGTGTTTTGCATTTAACCTTTTACATATTAGATTAAGAACCTCAAATTGAAAGCAAATGATCATTATGAAGCTATTGGTAAATATTTTTCCCATTTCTATATTTTTCTATCAAAATAGTAGGACACTAAATCGTAAAATTTAATTTATCTGTTGTATTATATATATACTCTGTGGTATTCTAGTTGAAGCATAATATAATAGATGGCGACACATCCTTATTTACTCATTACTTAGTGAGCTTTGTTTTTTTTTGTTGTTGATGAGTTGAAATTCCACCTGTTGTGTTTTAGTCATATTCCATGTCAACTGTTGCTTCGTTAATAAGGGAAACTGCCACTTTACACAATTGTATAAATTTCGTTTCACTTTCAAATACAGCAAACTTCTATCTACTAGGATTGTGATAATCGCACGATTGTAAGTTTTACATCAATCTTGAGCCCTGGATCCTGGCACCGGATGTAAGTTAAGTTTCGCCCCTTTATTTTGAAATACAAATCTAAATTTTTTTTTTAAATTGGATGTGAAGCGTTCATTTTAAATTTCAGTATTCCATAGTAAACAATGTGTTTACATTTCTGGTTCAAAGTTCTTAATAAAAGTACAAAGCATGTGTAGAGTATTGTAAAAGCTGGTAGAAAAAATAATTTGATAATTTATTATGTTAAAAAAGTTCTTCACATTTTGAAAGAACTAAACTGCCTATTTTCTTTCTTAATAATTCTGGACGGAGATCATTTTTCCAATTGTTCTAATAAATATCTAAAAGGTTTTTATTTGTGTCTTTTTAGTACTAGTTATGAGCAATGTGAGCAGTACTGTTTCTCCAGATTATGATTACTTAATAAAGTTTCTGGCCTTGGGAGATTCAGGCGTTGGAAAAACCAGTTTGCTATGTCATTTCACAAATGGAGTGTTTAATAAGAAATTCATCTCCACAGTTGGTATTGACTTCAGTGAGAAGAGAGTTGTAAGTCTTTAAAATGTTCTTTTTATAATAGTTTTACTGTACAGTCAACTCCACTTAATGTAATCACTTTTGGCCAAGATTTAACTAATAATATTGGATAAATAATAATAAGCAATTTCATAATAACAAGTGGTAAACAGTGTAAGGGGATGTCCATAAATTATGTGTGGTGTTTTTTTCCATATTTTTACCCCTCCCTCCCTCTTGGTAAGATTTTGCTGGACCCCCCCTTCTCCTCTAATTCTAACGTGAGATTTTCTCCATAATTTTAAAGAAATAAATTTCTTTGGTATGTTCTAGCCATGTTTGTTTCATCTTATTTTTGATGCAAATAACTACATGCTTAAATCAAAAATTGGTCTTAACTTGAAATGATCACACCCATGTGACTAATGATTCGCTGTTTTGCGCATTTTTCCTAAACTTGTGCTAAAAAGATAAAAGAAAATGCCTGTATTTTATAAACTAAAAGTACAGTAGAGATTTTAATTAACTCCCCCTAGTGAGATTTGGTAAGACAATGCTGATCCCCCCTTTTTGGTTACAATGTAAA
Source organism: Tetragnatha montana (assembly GCA_963680715.1). Classification (NCBI taxonomy): domain Eukaryota; kingdom Metazoa; phylum Arthropoda; class Arachnida; order Araneae; family Tetragnathidae; genus Tetragnatha; species Tetragnatha montana. Next base: position 38,137,197 of record OY796675.1, read on the forward strand.
CAATAATATAAACCTTCATTTTTTTTACTGTTACAAACTTGAATTTTTTTTAGAAAACAACAGCTTTTTTATTTAATAAATAATACCAGGTTATTTTAATTCACTATATTTTAATTATCTAACCACCAAGTTTTTTTATTCCAAAAAACAGCTTTTTAATGTTTTTGAAAGCTAACACTTTTGGGACTTTTAAATATATATTTTAAAAGCATTTTTTTAACATATAAGCACCAAATACTTTATAGCATTTTAAAACCAGTTTTTAATGTTTGAAAGCTCTTGGTGTTTGTTATACAGGGTGCATAGGAAAGTACCTTTAAGCTGTAAGTACTTGCGATTGGAGAAAGCTAAAACTATCCAAGTGAGATAACAGTATAGTAAAGCGTCTACATCTGACTTAATGGAAAACAATAGGTATTCCTATGTTGAAGCTTAATTAAATTTGCATCTTGCATTGATGGACCCAAACGATTTTCCCATCTAAAGCAAATATTTAGGATCTTTTAAAATGAACAATTGGTTTTCTAATGTGCATACTGGTGTATTAATCATTATTTTTGTCTGACATATTTTAGGTTTACAAACCTAAGCATATTGAAGGATCCACTGGTCGTAGCCAAAGAGTACATTTACAGCTATGGGACACGGCTGGCCAAGAGAGGTAATTAGGATTCACAAAGTTGTATTGTTTACTTTTTATATGAGAGTATGTTTAAAGCTAATCAAACATTTGGGGGTTTTTTTCGCTAGGGAGCTAACGCTCACCAACCCTCGTAAACTGCTTACGCAGGATCTTTTGGATTCCTCAAAAAACCTAGCTGACTGAACTTAACTCATTTTATAAAACAATAAAAACAATTAGCAGAAGAAATGTCAACCAACTTTTAAAAAATACATCACAGGTCATCTCCATGAATAACACTCTCTTAAAAGTTTGAATATTTATTTACTCTAATTTTTCAATAATTTAATCAAAATGTTGTCCTTAAAAAATATTCAGCACGTCTATTAATAACTATTGTTAATCAACATTCTGGAAAAAAACGTACACCAACGAATCTTTTAAATTCGTGTTTGTACCGCCTCTTAACTCGTTAGTATATCTAGTGTTTTATCATTCATATATTTTTAAACCTTCTTAAAAAAATTTCCTGTAAATACAGGCTTGGAGGGGCCGTATATGGACTTGTGAATACAGGAAGTAAGGTTTTAATAAGCACCCATTTGTGGTTTTTAGAAGCAATTATTTTGGAAACAACCCCTGTTTGTAAATCAGATTTCTACTGGTCCCTAAAAAATGCATATCTGGCCATTCCCTTTGTCCTAATGTTGTTTTCAAGAGGTATGAAGTTAAAAACCATGTTGACCAAAGAAGCACAATTTGTCAGGTTATTTAAATTTATTATCTCCTGAGGAACACAGAGGGCATCCAGGAATGTCCATTATTCTAATTCAGTGAAGATGTTCTTGGATGTAGCCATGCCCACTTACATTTTAAAAATTAGCTGAAAAGACCTGCCTAGGGAGATTCATTGGAATAGGATTAGACAGCAGGCTCTACAAAGTAAAGGTGTACTGTACGTGCTTTGTTGTACAGCTCACAATAGTAGTGAATGCATGACTGTAAGGAAAATCATAAGGAAGCTGAGGAAGACTTTCAACCATAGAAGCTTATACTGACTGGAGGGTTTTCTGAGGTGGGAAAAATTATTTTGGCTGGCTTGTGGCTCGCAAGGTTTTTAGCAGAATCTGCTTTTTAAGGCCACAATGTTAGTCATTCATGTAAGTGATGGAGGAAAATTTTAACTCTGCTTATGCACAGGTTTGAATTTTTGTAAATTCTTTATAGAAAACTGTACCCTCAGCTTCTATGTGGAAACCTACTAGGCCTTGAAATCTTGACTAAGTCTAAAATGAGAAGGAGATATTTCTTAAGATATTATGAGCAAAGGAGACGTTTCAAAGAGAACAGTCTTTAAGGAAAAAAGATACCATCAACACAGTTTTGATATTCTGTGAATTTTTACCACAAAAGATATTTCAAAAGTAAATAAATTCAAAATTGTTTTGGAAAATTCAGTTCTTCACAACTGGTTTTAAACACACTTTTGAACATTTCTTGATTGCAGCTGAATTACAAGATTTCTATGTTTTAAAGCTGTGGGTTATTAAAAATTTCATTAAGGGCTGGCTACATGCAAGCCATGAGTTTAAAACCCTTTTTTAAGTAATAAACAATTTCAGTTGCTTCATTTTCTTATAGGTTCAGGAGTCTGACAACAGCATTCTACAGAGATGCTATGGGATTTTTACTAGTCTTTGATCTTACTAGTGAACAATCATTTTTAAATATTAGAAATTGGTTGGAGCAGTTAAAAACCCATGCATATTGTGACAATCCTGATATTATTCTGTGTGGAAATAAAGCAGATTTAGAAGATTTGAGATTTATGAAAGAGGAAAAAATTCGTGAAGAGGCTGAAAAATATGGGTGAGTACATTTGGTTGTTTTTTACATTGGGTGTTATATTATATTCTTATTATTTTAATTTTTACAACAACAAAAAATACCGATTGAACACTTAGTAGTGGAATCGCTTGTGTCAAAAACCAATGGTGTAAAAAAAACTTTTGGCAGAAGCTTAGTGAGTGGTATCATTCGATTCGTAATGACGTCTACATTAACGTGGTACCGGGTGTTTTTTCCGAATTCCGTGCAGGGGGTTTCTATGACGTCATGAATGCAAGATGGCCGCCGCAGGAAAAAAGCTGTAAATGGCGATCGAGCAATATTATCGGAACTATTTTTGGACAAAAAGCTCAGAAATATATATTTTTATCGAACAGCTACAAAAATAAGCATCTAAATCGGTTAAAAATTGCGTTTATGACGTCATAACCAAAAAATGGCTATTTTCACCAAAAATACAGTATTTTGTGATGTAATACTTTAAATAGATGCTATTTTCAACGTGAATGTAATGAAAATATGTTCATAATAAAAAAACCAACAATGAAAATTTCATTGATGGTCACAAATGGCGGATATGACGTCAGAAATCCAAAATGGCTGTCACATAGAATAAAATTTTTTATTTTTTTATTCAAAAATTTTTTAATTGGGAATTATTACACTTATATGGATGTAATAAAGGTATTTTGAGGATAAAATTTAACAAAACATTTTAAAATTCCTGAAAATAGCATCGAAATATTAGGTGTGAAAGACAGAACTACAGTATTTTGTCATGTAATACCTTAAATAGATGCTATTTTCAACGTGAATGTAAAGAAAATATGTTCATAATTAAAATGCCAGCAATGGAAATTTCATTCTTTGTCACACAAGGCGGATATGGCGTCAGAAATCCAAGATGGCTGGCATGTGAAATGAATTTCTTTAGTTTTTTACTCCAAAATTTTTTAATTGGGAATTATTTTATCCTTAAAATGACTTTGTTACAACATTAATAAAAGTATAATAATTCCCAATTAAAAAATTTTGGAGTAAAAAACTAAAGAAATTAATTTCACATGCCAGCCATCTTGGATTTCTGACGCCATATCCGCCTTGTGTGACAAAGAATGAAATTTCCATTGCTAGAATTTTAATTATGAACATATTTTCTTTACATTCTTGTTGAAAATAGCATCTATTTAAGATATTACATGACAAAATACTGTAGTTCTGTCTTTCACACCTAATATTTCGATGCTATTTTCAGGAATTTTAAAATGTTTTGTTAAATTTTATCCTCAAAATACTTTTATTACATTCATATAAGTGTAATAATTCCCAATTAAAAAAAAATTGAATAAAAAAATAAAAATTTTTATTCTATGTGACAGCCATTTTGGATTTCTGACGTCATATCCGCCATTTGTGACCATCAATGAAATTTTCATTGTTGGTTTTTTATTATGAACATATTTTCATTACATTCACGTTGAAAATAGCATCTATTTAAAGTATTACATCACAAAATACTGTATTTTTGGTGAAAATAGCCATTTTTTGGTTATGACGTCATAAACGCAATTTTTAACCGATTTAGATGCTTATTTTTGTAGCTGTTCGATAAAAATATATATTTCTGAGCTTTTTGTCCAAAAATAGTTCCGATAATATTGCTAGATCGTAATGTTCGGCACTAGTTAACTAGAACTAGTTGCAACTAGTAGTTTAACTACTTTTGGTTTAAACTAGTTCAACTGTTAGTTGAACTACTTTTTTTAATAACTACTAGTTGAAACTACTTTCAAAATTTCAACTACTTTGATAAAAATTTTAATAAGAATTTTTTTGAAAATATAGAAAAAATTGTACTGTAACAAATTTAATTAAGATGGTAGAGTACTCAAAATACCATAACTAGAATTAAAGGCCCTTTTTGAGCGTTTTTTGTGATATAGATAAGAAAGATGTATTAGAATTTGGGACAAAAATAGGTTATGAAATTAAATAGACTAGTTAACTAGTAGTTAACTACTTTGGGAAACAGTTAACTACTAGTTGTAACTAGTCCCAGGAAAAAATAGTTAACTACTAGTTGCAACTAGATTTTCCCAGACTAGTTAGTAGTTGGTAGTTAACTATTTTTTGACCACTAGTTGCCGAACACTACTAGATCGCCATTTACAGCTTTTTTCCTGCGGCGGCCATCTTGCATTCATGACGTCATAGAAACCCCCTGCACGGAATTCGGAAAAAACACCCGGTACCACGTTAATGTAGACGTCATTACAAATCGAATAATACCACTCACTAAGCTTCTGCCAAAATTTTTTCGAAACATGACATAAGCGACCCCATTATAGGGGATTAAAACCCCTTACAAAAGCTTGATGAGACATTTTTCAAGTAATATATCTAGTAGGAAAAAAAAAGAGAAAAATGTCCCAAGTATGTATGATAATAAAATTATAAGACTAGCAAAGGTTAGTTGCAGAAAATAAATATATATAAACCCAATGAAAAAACCTTAGAGAAAACAACTACACACCCCTATACTAATATATGGATAACAATAAAAATAATACTGGGGATCAAGAAATTAAAGAATGAGTAAATGTTCTGAAGTAATAAAAAAATGCCTTTTTTTTTGGGGGGGGGAAGTAATTTTAGGTTTTATTTGAATGTAAAGTGAGAAACTATTGCAGTAATATTTGTGAAAAATATTTGTTCAAGAATATTGTGAATCATTCAAATGCCAGGGAGTGTCTGAAATTAATAAATATCTCTACTTAGTTTACATTTTATTAGTTACAAGCAAGGAAGTCTTAAAAATTTAGAATCAATGGATGAGCTCTGAAACCTGTGATAAATAGGCTAAATCAAAAGAGAAAATATTCAAAAATTCCTGTAAAAAGCTAGAATTTGACTTATAATTTCCTTGAAACTTCCATTGTAAAGACAGGGAATTCTCTTCGAAAAAATAAGTGGTAACCTTGTTTAATGCCACACCTATCTCTTTTATTTCTACATTCCTACAATTAATTACTATTTAATGCTGTTTTTATTTTGCTTATAAAAAGAGTAGAAATTTTGATGTTCTGGTTCAAATCCTAGTGGGATTCAATGCAAGTTTTGTTGCTGTGTTGCTGTTTTTTTCTGGCTCTGATTTTGGTGATTCATGGAAATGAAGGTGGTAAATTTTAACGGATTTTATGGGGTTTTTAAATTTTTGGTCAATTTTTCAAATAAAAAGCGTACCTTAAATTTCAAATAAACGCGTAATGAGAAGCGCACCTTCAGCTTATATGCGGAAATATTTTTTTTTTTTTACTTTTGAAGAGTTGAAAACATGCCTGAATATTCTTACAGACTTACCTATTTTGAAACCAGTGCTGTAACTGGCCAGAATGTCAACAAAGTCTTTGATGCTTTGCTGGACCAAGTTATGGTAAGGATCCAAAAGACGGTTGATGGCAGTTTACTTCCTGGGCGGAGGCGCGGAGCCCCAGGTATGCAGTTGGAAGGTTCACCAGCACCACCTCCCCCAAAAAATTGTAGCTGCTGATGGTCTAAACTTGAAAATCTATCTTTTTTATTCAACAAATAGGATGTCTAACACAGAAAGATTTATACTCATTTAAAGTCTGTACAATCATTTTAAAAACAAATGTATATGGTGTGGTGTTCGATGTAAATCTTTGATACAATGTATGGGTAATTAAAGCTCAATATGCATTTAAGTATTTGTGGATACAAAATTATGTGTACTTCGATTATTGTAGAACACAATAAATTTCTATACTTCATTTCAGTTGAGATAAATGTTACACAAAAAATGTGATCTTTGTTGCAAGTATTTCTTACAAATATTAAAGAGCCTGAACTTCATAAAAAATGATACATTTATATCTCTTTTAAAATAGGTTAATAAAATTTAAAATACAAAAGTAAAATATTTCATGCACATAGCAGCTTACAAAGTTTAAATTGTGAAAATTGTGCTTAATTTATTTAGTCATAGCTATTACCATTTTTAAGTGATATAAACTGAAGTTATGTGGGGTTTTTTTTCATTATCTATTTTATAAGGCAAATCTGTGAAATTGCTATAGTGGACTAATGGCATATTTTTTTATTATTATAGCTAAACATTTTACTACAGTTTACAATTTTTTTTTTATTTTGCTATAATTTTTTTAATAGTAAGCTTTTTTTATTCAGAAAAAAAATTCATTTGCAAACTAATAATATAATTTTAATCTATAAAGCTAATCTATCTAGACTATCTTAAAAAATGACTTAATTGCATGAATTTTTTAAACTTTTTATCAGAAATAGCAATAGCTGCACTCAAAATACAATCATATATAAAAGTAACCAACCGTATGTTAAGCTAAAAGGCTCAAATCACTCGTAGAAAGGGAAAAAATGCTCAAGATGCTATGTGGTATTTCTAAAATAAAAATTATGCCTCTTCTTATATTTTGTGGGATGAGTTAAATTTGTATAAGAAATACTTGTCCTATTTTATATTCTTAGTATTTCACTTTTATTAAATATAGTGATAATGAATGCACATATCAAAATAAAAGTTTTACCTATATTACCCCAAAACAAATTAAGTTTCTGATTCAGCTGAATTTGAGACCATTTTTTAGAGAAATTTTAAATTAAAAGTTTTGTCATGATAGTTGTATAAAATGTATATGAAAAATGTGGATGAATATTTTTATGAATATTTATCTTTATTGGACTAAAAATGTATTTATACTTTTTAAATGATTTTATTGTTGAATCTCTTTTTTAAAAAATTGGAGACTAATTTTCAACTTAATTTGATCTAGACTACTTTTATATAGTAATTAAGAACTTTTTATCTCTTTTTTGACAAAGCTGTAGGAATATAGTTTTAATCATTGTGTTCAAAATGTTTTTAGGAGGATAAACATAGTATCTTTTATACTTATGTTTTCTCTGCTCGCATTTTATTTTAATTGTTAAATATTATGGAGATTACATACTTTATTTCAATTGTAACTGTAAAAAACCTAGTCACAAATTTATATGCACACTTTTTATGAAAAGATTTTAAATGTTTATATACAGTAAAACCTCATTGAGCGACCACCCCTCTACAATGACCAGCTCTTCTAATGACCAGGTTTTAAAGACACCAATTTATCTCCTATTTTCATAAAATACCTGTTACAAGGACCATAAAACCCTTAAACCCCTCCCAGCGACCAGTTTTCCAAATTCACAGAGAACTTTTCCAGTTGTTCTAAATCTGAGAAGAAAGGAAAGAAAATAATCCCATTCAATAGACTTTCAATAAATTTGTTCCATCCATTCAAATACACTTTTAAAGCATTTTTTCCACCATTGTAAGGCCTTTTATTGCACCCGAAAGGATTGGATGGCCTATAATCCAATACCTCTATCCCCTTACTACATGGGGTTTTATAAAACCACACAAAGGATCCTCTAAAACAACATTACTAGCAACAAGTGACAGTATTTAAGAGTGATTTTCAAGTCTGTTATTGGACGGACAGTTAACTTTGTTCAGTCTGTATCCCAGAGGCTTGAAAAGGGAAGCTGTTTCTGTTAAGTTATTGTACTTAGGTTAAGTTGGCAGGCAATTACTGAAAGCCTTCAACATGTATGAGTGGAGGGTTTTTCTAACTCTAGAGTATTATGTGGCAAAACAAACCTGAAGTAGTTGGATATTTTTTCTATTTTTAATAGCTTGCAACTTTTATTTTATGTTTTGTATTTATATATAATGGTATAGGAATCAATTTTTTTTAGATTTTTTTTACCTATAATAGTTTGTAAAATATTTTGATTCAGCTGATACGCAATCCCATTCCGAGCTCAAGTTACCCCATCTGTGCGACCACCCCTCTTATAGCGACTGATTTTTCTTGGAGACGGAAGGTGGTCACTCCTGAAAGGTTTTACTAACATTTATGTACACTTTTATAATGACCTTTATTATTCAAAATATTTTTCTTAGTCAGAGTAGTCATTCTTTTAAGAACATAACTGTAAAATGTAAGTCAATGTATATTTAGTTTTTGTAACTAACTATTGCTTAAATTATTCTAGAAAAATCAGGCTTGATGTTTTACACTTTATTTTATGAAGTAAATATATTCTACAATATCCATACTTTTTTCATATTTTTGTATGTATTTAAATGTTTTACATAAAAACTTTTATTAGTAGAAACTAATAAAATATATTTCAATTAGTTCAAATATCTAAATTATAAAATGATTTAAAAATTGTTTTAGAACAGGCATGTCAAAGTCATTGTAACAATAGGTTATTTCAAATTTCAAATTTATTAACAAGAACAAGAACAAGAAACAATAGAACAAAACAAAACTAATACATAAATACATACAACACAATAGATGTCCCAAATTATTTAGAATAATAATAGATTCTGAATTTATTTTATCCACCACACTTTCAATAATATTCATGCATTATTAAAATGCAGTATACTCTCCCTATCACAAAGTTGAAAAAGGTATGGAAACTAAAAATAAATTAAAAAATTAAGAATAATTACTAAATGTCCTTTGAATAAGACATTAGAAAAAGAACATCTAAATTCTACTCAAATTGTATTTTTAATACAGTTACTCTTAAAAATGGGATAAATAGGAAAAATTATAAAAAAAGTTTTTAACAAAAGAAGTGTTTGGGGGTTTCTTTTCAAAGGGTTTCAAGAGGTTTAGGAATTTTACTTTTCAAATTTGAGTTTTAATGTATATTTGGTCTTAAATGTAGGTTTGGATTGATAACTTATAAAATTAAAAATAATTTTAATAATGACTTATATTTGCCTACCAATTTCCTATTATTTGTTAGAATGTAAGTGTTTTCAGCATGCGGAATCACCCAATAAAACCCATAAGTGACAGTATAACTTAATATGAATAAAAAAATTCCCTCATAAATGATTGTATTCTGGCGCATATCAAAGTCCCCTTGAATAAAAATTTTGTGATTTTGACACCCCTGTTTTGGAACTATGGTTCTGAATCTTTTACTAACAAATTTTATGGATAGAGTTAATACAGGGTTCCCACTGTCCTTGAAAGTCCTTAAAAGTCCTTGAATTTTTTTCTGTTAAAATGAGGTCCTTGAAAGTCCTTGAAAAATTCCAAAGGCCCTTAAATTTTGAATCCACTCCAGCCGCCTTTCGCTGATTTATCTAAATTTCCTTTCTGCATTTGACAGCAATGTTTGAAACCGATGATCGTAACGCCCTCTACATCGGTTCCGTAAGTGAACAAACTAAGTTGGAGTCAGTAGGCATTTTAAAAACAACTCCAATTGCTCTAGAAAGATTATAATTTTTAAGTGTCTGCGAAAAAAGGTCCTTGAAAAATTTTGTTGAGGTCCTTGAAAAGTCCTTGATTTTCAATGTTTTCAAAGAGTGGGAACCATGTAATAGCGCTTTTTTAATCTTTTAACTTGTGTATGTGGTGATAATGCCAAGGGAAGTGCTCAATCTCCTTTAACATTCAAAACTATTTTGTATCTGATTTTGTTTTATATTAAATCCTAAGTTCCGAGGTAACCTTTTCTGATTGGATGTACTATAGTTCAATTCAGAATATATATTGGTGATAAGATCATGTTTTAGAAATTAGAACTTGATTACAGAAAAGCTCTATAATAACAGGCTTTGATAATAAGAAAAGCAATCCAAATTATAACTATTTTTGTATAGCTTTTAACAAGCAAATAGATTTCATTGTACTGTAATGGAAGTTCTAAAAATTAATGAAAACCAAAATTCCTTATATCTAAGTCATTTTCCCCTTAGTTGTTTGCATTTACATTATTTTTACTTGTTAGAAATATTAAAGATTTATGTATTAAGTACTTTAAGTTATTTAAAGTCATGCTTTAAATCTAGTCATCTATAATAAGCTTTACATCTTAACTAAAAAAATACTTTCTCCAACTTCACTTAGAATTATGTACTTTTAAATATGGTATGAAGGGGCTATTTACCTTCTCATTATACCTTCTCATGTTTAATGCTTTTGAAATAGTTGAAGTAAATTTAAGGTTTTAATACTAATTTAAAACTGTTTAAATTATAAATCTGTGGAAATTATCAAGTGTAAAACTGTTTTGGTTAAAATGCCATGGGTAATACAAGAGTAATTGAATATCCTTACTTGTATTCCAATTTTATTCATCCTAATTCTCTTATTGCCATTTTGCAATTATAAAAATTAATTGGTCGGATATTGGTGTACTTATCTTAACATGTTCTATATTTACTTGATAAAGATCGTTGTCATATCTGTTTTGAGTGTTAAATATTATGTGTTTTGAAGTGGTGGTGAGTGCTAAAGGTTTGGGAGTTTTATATTTTTGAATATTTATAAAAAATTTCAAATGCAATCTGTATTATATGTTTTCAAATATGCTAAGTAAATAAAAATTCGTATTGTTTTTTTCCTGTGTGTTTCTATGCTTTGAAATGCTAATGTGGGCCATCGTAAGTTAATCATTATAAGATACAAAATGTGCCAAAATAAAACAATAAGCTCGACTTGGGGAAAATAAAGATACTATCCTGAACTTTGCTTTAAAGGTGTTGCCCTACCATTTACTGTATTAAAATATTTATTAGGGGATTAGTCTATGTCAAACTTTCAAACCATTATAATTAAATATATGTGTTCAAGAAAAAAAAAATACCGCATGCATTTCCTGGCGCAACATGATGTAACTCGGGCCTCTAACTCCCTTTTTGTGGCCCGATAAATTTTAATTATAAAAATTACATGAATGGAGGGAATTTAGTTAAAAGAGGTTTTTCTATTGGTCTGAAAGAATTTGCAGAAAAAAATCACAAAAGTTTAAAATTTACGCCTATAGAATAGTATTTTGAACATGTTCTCAACATTCAATTACAGATGTAAATTAAGTGAAATTCATCTTAAAAGTTCTTATGGAAACTTGTAACAAAAAAAATGTAGAATTTTTATGAAAAACTTGGAAGTATGTAGTACGTTTTGAACATACTGGTTTACATGGGATCCTTTTCCCCCATTGTTCAATTATTTATAATTTCTCTCAATGTCATAAGCAACAATGAACAATGGTGATTTCAATTTATTGGCCTTTTGGCCCTCGAGGTCCTCTGAAAATGTTTGGGCCGCTGCAAGTTATGATGGCAAATTTTGGTCCGCATATTCATTGAAGTTGTGCAGGCCTGGTCTAACCTGATTCTTGCGCCATAAAACTAGTAGTATATCTAAACCAAAACTTTTTTTTAGTTTTTACATAGATAGTTTTTCAATAAATATTTATCTCAAAGTAAAGTTTTTATAAGAAAAAGTAATTTCAAGAGGAAAATATGGAAATATTGTGTGCATTAAAAGAAAACTAACGGGGAAAAAGTTTAAAGAAAATTATTATTGTCTTAGTTTTACTTTCTGTAGTCCAAGCAATCTGTGCCTGAAAACATTTGCAATATAAGTAATTCCAAAGGTTTTCACTTGGAAATGACCTCAATAATAACATACTAAAAATCGGACACAAAAAGGGCCCCGGGAAATTTAATTTAAAAAAATGGACGAAAAAATTTCAAAAAATCAAACAGTAGTAATAGAGACTTAATGCATGTTTCTAGGCTATTTTACAATGCTGAATACAATTTTTTTTATTTAGATGTAAAAAATGAAAATATCAATTTTACAAATTTCAAAAATTATTTAATCGAAAAAATTAAAACATCGCTGAAAAAAAATGAACTGTTAAAATTTCAATTTTTTTTAAGATATTCTATATTTTAGCCTTAAAAATCAAACTTTTTAAAAAAAATTCCACTAAAAAAGTTTGAGGCCTGTATGAAGGTCATTTTACCATGGATATTGTAGTTATACAGGTATACATATAACCGAAAATCCTGAATTAATGGTTAAATTAGTTAATTAATTTAATAAATTAAATACTGAGAATCCAGGTAAAATCTTTCAATTGAGTTTAATTGCAAAATTGGTTTGATATTCATTATCAAAGTTTAAAATTTAGCCCCTTAAACAAGTATCACCATGCCAAGTATCACCATTGACTAATTTCCCCTCGATATTTAGTATGTTATTATTTAGGTAGGCCATTTCTAAATAGAAACTATTTTGTTCGAGGTTTGGCTCTTTTTTCTTTTTTTGCTATTTATAGTGGATTAAAGGCATGAAATTAGGGTAATTTTATTTGTAATTCTATTTTCTTTAAATTGATATACATCATAACATTCCTTTCCTTTTTGAAGATTCATATTAAGGAATACAAAATGTGTAAAATTTTTAAATTTTATGTTACTAAAACAGACATTCAAAAAAATTAAAGTTTGAAATCAAATTCAAACATATTATCACAAAAAGTTGGAGAAATAAAGTTGGGAGAACCAAGGCATCTCTCATTCAAACATAAAATTTTTAACCCCCGAGTGATATTCATGCATTGGTTAGTTAATTTCAAATAAAGCTAGCCGACCTAATTTCTTCCTCCCGGCACAATAAGAAAAATAGTCTGTATCGAGAGTTGGCTAAATGGATTTTAGCGCATTTGACATTAGTATGGCTTCTACCTCTTGCTGAATAACCCTTAACAAAATAATGAGAGCATTTTATCTGTTCTGAGGGAATTCCGATTCATACAAATGTTTAAGGCTACTCAATATAAAACTGGAAAAGGTAAGAAACACCATTTAAGTAAATTATTTTAAACTCGAAATATATTTTTAAAGGGTTGTGATGCAATTTTTTTTAAAGTCGTACTATTTTGAGTTCGATTACGTACCTCCTCTTTGATAGTTTTTATATTCTCTAGTATTTGTTATGTAGGGTGTCGAGATTTTTTTTACCCATGGTTTTATTTTTTAATTTATGAAAATTCTTCAAATTCCAAATTTCTTTTGATTGGTAATCTTGTAAGAAATTTTGGGATTTACAAAATATCTGTTGCGTTGTAATTAGTATTTTAGTAAAATGTGTTACCGGAAATCAACATATTTATGGATCATATAACATAATGGAATTTCATGTTATAATTGATAGTGGTTAAGAGTTACTGGGAAATTTTCAAAGAAAAAATATAGATGAACGTTATACAGTATTTTAACATTCTTGGTATATATTTTGATGAATTAATTGTCTATTTTGTAGAGGAAAAACCCTCTTTTGGAATAAAAAACTGATATTTCTTTTAACATCATCGATTTCACACTTTATTGACCTAGTAATTTTAAATCATGTTCTTTATCGCCTTTTCAAAGAAATGTTGTAAGGTTAACAGAAATAGACATTTTGGTGCTATTTTTTTGGATGCTTCCTGGTTAACACATTTCAGAATATTCAAGACACCACTTTGAGGATGTCATGACAACAATTCTACCTGTTTGCCCTAGCATTGAATGTGGTAATCACATTCTTTAATATGATACAGCATGTAGAATCTCTTTCCGATGGTTGGGCCAAAGTTACCCCATTTTACGGTAATTAATAAGTTTCGAAATTTTTGACGCTTTCTCGCTCGCTTTTTATGGTGTAAGGAAAACTAATAACTAAACTTATTATATAATATTCTATTTAATGAATTATTTTCTATATTTAAATTAAAATAAATAAAGATTCCAAATTTTATTTTAAATTATTATCTGGGAAAATTCCTTAAGAAAATATTTTACTTAGTAGCTCAACATGTTGCCTCGTAATTTAAGAATTTTTCAAAGATCATTATTCAAAGCATTTAACCGACTATTTTATTATTTCTTGGATTGTAAAGTTGGCATTTTTAACGTGTACCTTGTCATTATCATGCAACATACACATAGTTTTAATTTACCTTCATGTGGTCTAAAAGAGGTATTCTTCTTCTTTAAATAACAGAAAAATATAATATTTTTCATGTGCTAATAAATTTAAAGCTCATTTAAGGAAACGAACTCGTTTCCTTTCTTAGCACACTCTAAGAAAACGATTTACCTTTCGAACCATTCCGGAACTATTTTTAAGCCTGAAGAAAAAAGATAAACATTCGGGTTTGAATTAATATTAGAAAGAATTATTCACAAAAGGAAATTCCTTTCCGGTTTGATAAAAACAGTCAGCAAGAACCACGTGTAAGCCCAATGTAGTGAGAATAGCTGTCGATGTTCATCGAGTTAAATTCACAACTTCAAGCTATTCTTTGTCGCCGGGTAAAGCTTTGTTATGTTTTGACTGTTAAAAACACCAGTCGTTAAGAAAAATTCACTATTGCATTTATGAATAATTTAGAATAAAAAGAAAAATGAAATTAAACTCTCGCGCATCTCTTTCAAAAATTTGTTACACAGCCAGCCTAAACTACCAAATTATTACAACCATACACAGCCTGACTACCAATTCTAACATCTAACTATCATACTATATTATATTCATGGAGATCTAATTATATTCAAAATCTTTTTTTAAACCTTTTCCCCTAAGTTGCTAATCTTACGAAATTCACATCAGAGATAGCACAGAGAATAGACAGATAGGTACTAGCTCTTTCTTTCCAATTTTTACTTCAGTCTGTTCGGTTCTGGAATCGTCTTCTAACCTCTTCAACGACTTCTCTGGTATTAATTCCTTTCATTTTCTCTCTCAACATCAATCCACTTTTCCATTCTCTCCTCGTCATCGTGCCATAACTCTGGTGGTTCTTAATCTTTTGAGAAGCTTTTGGGTTCCGAAAACACATTAGGCATGGGCTCACTAGTTTCCTTTCTATCCTCGGTGACCTTTGCACCAATACAATCAAGTTGTCGTCTTCTCGACCTCCCGTCTTCACTGTCGTTGATGCCGCGTCTCTCTATTTCAACTGGTGAAGAGGTGACAGAAATCTCTGAACACATTCTTTAACAGCCTCTTGCTGTTTCTCTTTCTTATTGTTAGTTCTTTCCTTACAAAATTTAACTCCACACTCTTCCCTAACAGAGTTATCGAGTTCGGAAGATTTATCATTAACAGAAGAGGATCTGGCATAAAAATAATTAATGCGTTTCTTGGCCATATTCATAACGCGAAAAATCCTTCCTTCATATTCCTCGGCTGTTTCTCGATCCCTTATCTTCAAGGCTCGATATTTCTGCTTCTATCTCATGGTCTCAACCATGAGATAGAACCATGGATATCAACCCATCACGTCTGTGCAAGCGTTCATCTCTACGTATTCTTCTAAACTAAGTTATCAAAATCAATTTCCCTCTTCCTATAACTCCTCTTCTATCTTTCTAAGAAGCTTAGATACTCCAGTTCGGGAAACTGTCGTTTTGACATTCAATCTTTGCTTCACATCCATATTTATACTCAATGACAAAAATTGATTTTTCAATACTTAATGTAAAAATAAATTTTTCAAGATTACTTTTCAACTATTAATAATATGAACCAATAAATATCTTATTTTTCTTTTTTCTTTCCATTTTCGACAATAGCTTTTTATAGGATGCCTTAACTTTTAGTATTGTGAAAAGTTGTCTTTTTTAAATGTATGTTTTATGTTTTTTTACTAATTTTAAAAGACTTATTTTTAGAAGGAGATCATTAAACATGTGGAGCCTAGTAAAAAGGAATTCTCGTTCGTTCTTACATTTAGAACACTCCTCTAATATCTTAAGTCCACCGATGCTCCCACAAAAATCAGAAAACTATATCAAGACAAAAGGTTGAATATTAATAATTACAAAAGTTAATTAAAATCAAAGATGTGATTATAATTAAAATAAGAACATCCAAACAAGGTCGCGAAAAAAAACCCGGAAATTTTATATGAACAAAATGTTATCCCTTCCATTTTAAACATCAAAATTGGTTTTCAATAATACTATTTCGTAAAAAAATCCTTTACTTCTATTTTTTGTCCTTTGATCAAGTGTCTTTAGTGAACAATACCTGCAGTTTATAACTTGAAAAATGAAAGTTAATTTTTAAAGAAATAGTATTAATATCTAAAGAGGCATTTACTGCAATATAAGTATTCTTACAGTAAAACACCTTTTACAGTAGTCACTAGTCTTGTAAGAAAGAAAAGAATAGGGGAGAGGGGGCACATTTGATTGAACATGGGGCAAACTAGAACAACGCTCATTTCCATAGGTTAATTTAAATTAGATATATGAAAAAAATTACCAGTGTCGGTACCATATTCATCTGAATTTTCAGAGCTGTGGGTTCATTGAAATTGGAATCTTTGTGTTTGAAACTTGATTGCATTGGAAGGTACGGAGTAAAACTTCTTCCAATTTTATTCGTGTGAAAAGTAATAGTTTTAAATGGTAGATGGGGCAGATTTGAACAATTGAAAAATGTCTTCTAGTTTCTTTTCTTGATTTTTAATGCATTGTTAGAACGTTAAATGCAGTGTATATAATAAGTAGATCCAAATTTAATTAGTTAAATTATACCAAATCGTAAACTTAAAAGCAAAGCTTTTAGGATTGATTCAGTTTTAAATGTATATCATAGAAGTTTGGTAAGATTTATAAGGGGTGGTTATCTGTACAAAAAGGTAAAAAGTATGTTAATTTGTTATTCTTTAATACGTCAGATTTTTACGTATTTCTTTTTCTACGCATTTAAAAAGCAGTAATGAGATATTTTACTTAATTATTATTTTTCTATTGAAAAAACATATTAATGGTTCTTTAATTATAATTTTTCGCATATATACTAAGAAACTTTAATTGATTTACTCTCTAAATAGGTTACTTAAACTTTTTTTTAGAAAAGCTATCAGGTTTGTGTACAAAAAAATATAGTTAAAACACAGCAGAAAAAAAGTTAAATAACTTTAAAACATACAAATTATGATATCCTACAAAAAAAATCCCAACCATCAATTTCAGATGTGTAGTAAAATAACAGTTTTAAGCTTTTTTTCATTGTTTTTTCTTAATGGGCAAAATATTCATCATTATTTTTCTCTCTCTAATAACTTTCTTCGTCAAAAACTTGAATCAGCAGTAAATATTCGTTGAAATTTTGTGTACTAAAGGATAAGTCGGGCTCAAATCTCTCCAGTCGGACTATAATGATAAAGTTTTACAAATTACCCATAAAAATATGACAAAAATTAAACGAACCAGATAAATAAAAAAAAAATATATATTAATGGTATTTTATTTTTATGTTTGATTATTTTTGGCGATTTGGTATAAAACTTGGCACTTTCCCCCGGCTAATCTTGAGGTACCAATTTTTTTTAAATGTAAAAAACTCTGAAATTTAAGAAAAAAAGTAAAAGTGTCAGGCGTTTGAAATAGTGTGGCTCTCTTTTCAAATTAAAAATCTTGCGAACTGCATAATGTTTTCTAATTTTTTGCTAAACATGGGGTTGCGTTCCTCCATGAAATCGATGCTATTTATGTAATTTTTCAATAGTATGTTCAGTAATAATGCAAAATACCTAAAAAATATTCAGGTAAAATACATTTTCCGTATTAACTTTGAATGAAACAAACTATTTAAATAAATGAAAAAAAATATAGGTATATTTAATTTTAAATTCCACTCATTTCCTCAAAATCTTAATTTATACTCTCAGAAACTAAAACTTTTGTAGAAAAATTCAAACATGTGTTTACATGACCTTTGACTATTTCGTAAGTTTTGAAATTCTGTTTCGCAAAACAAACCTTTAAAATTTAATAGAGGTACCTATATAAGTAATATCAAGATTTTGAGAAAATTCAAGGTATTTAAACAACTCAAATTTGAAATATTAACAATGTGCAATAAGTTCTACACTGAAATTCACTAATTTAATAAAAAAAATTAGACCTAAAAAATTTAAATATAATAATAAAAGTAATAAATAAAATTCTTACTCACCGATTGGGTTCAATTTTTACTAAGTTTCATTGATGTAATTTCTAAGTGAAAACTATTGAAAAACCTTCTGTTGCAATTTGTTTCAGGTTTAGTCACAGATTGCCGGGAGTATATTTCATCAGCGGCGTTTTAGATAGTTGGCGTCTACTTATTGAACTTTTACTTTTATTTCATATGTGAAATTTAAAATTGGTTTCAGTTTCACTGGGTAAGAGTTTTTATTATACATATAAAAAATATTAATATCCGGGAAGTTTTGCACAGAGAAAATTAAAAATTAAACGCTTGAATTGAATAGTTATTGTTTTACATGCTAGAAAAGTATAAAATTCTTGAGGGAGGCAGTTTACCCTCTCGAACCCTTAAAACGACGCACTATGCATAGATTGATAGATAGGATTGAGCATAGAGAGGAAGAGAATGCTTATTTTTTTTTAATATTATAATATAACATATAGGTATTATAACTTCATATTATAACACAAAATTTGAAAACCCTTTTTCTCCCAAGCAACGGCAGGTATACCATACCAACTAGTAATTAATAAAAATTATAGAAATTTAAAGTTTTATTTCAACCAATTTTAACTTACCCTGTGGCAAATCGTCCAATAGAGATATGAGTACAGTACAATCCAAAGTTGTTAAAACTAAATGGAAGTTTAACTAAATAAATCAAACTTTTTTAAAACTTTCTCCATTTCTAGGTTGAGCTAGAGCTGCTGCTAAGCAGGTTTCCATGCTTTTAGATAATCTAAACTAAAAAGGAATAGAAAAAAAAATTCTACGAGCTTTTCTGTATTAATTTTTCAAATTTATGTTGAGAGATTGATCTTCTAACAAAAGTAATAAAAATTTCACTTCTCATTAAGGCTGAAAAATAAACTAAATTTCTTGAGCCTCAATATGCTGTAAACCAGTGGTTCTCAACCTTTTTCACGATTGTACCCCCAAAGGAAAAATATATTTCCCTGCGTACCCCTCGCATGTAGTTGGCAGCCATTGGCGTCGTCGGCTCCTGAAAATTGGAGGGGGACGACGACCAAAGGATTTGGGATTCCTTCCCCAGATGGATTTTACAAAATCATGATTAACTACCCAAAAAATAATATTTTTCGTAAAAGCCCCCGTTCAATGATTATAAGGTGGTTTTAAATCAATTAATTAACCTTTGTCCCAAGTTTCTATTAATTGTTTGTAACTTTTCACTAAAAAGGGGGGTCATCCACCAGAAAATTCTTAAATTTGACCTTTTAAAACAAGGTTAAACTAATTTTCATTGTTATATGATTAGACAATTTCAAAATCAAATTTTCTATGCTTTAACCAGTGCTATAGCTGGAATTTTTTGGGGGGGGCCTCGCCTTTTTCTTTTTGCTTGAAACAAATATTCTTTTGGTATGATGTCCTCCTATTCTCAGCACTGGCGTCAACCTTTTCTAAATGAAATCGTGTTCTAAATTAAATTACATATCCGTCCCCTCTTATACAGGGTGTCCCACGAAAAGTGGCCCAACCCCTTTAACTTTTGAACCCCTACAGATATAGTCATGAAAGTTGGGTCTAGGTATAGTAAAGTGACCATGCCCTATCCGATGAGACAACTTTCAACGCCCTCTAGCGGAAACTTTAAGAGTTATAATTTTTATTTTAAAAACTATGTGAGGTACGTGAAAAAAGTCAGTGACTAAGTTGTAGAGCAGCATCGATTCATTATAAATCGACACCTCTACCACAAAAATGACTACAATAAAACTCATAAAACGCCTTTTTATTTAATTGTGATTTGGAACACTCAACCTCACGAAACGCTTAACCGCTTGCTTGTTTATTTGTGGTCTCGAACACTTAACCACACGAAACGCTTTTGCATGTACTAACTTGGTGCTTGAAACGCACTATTTTTTTGGATATAATAATTAAGAGGCTATTGAATTGAAATGAGGCTAGGCTCGATATTCAATCTAGAGTCCAAACGTGCGTCGCAGACTGGAAGGACATAGAGCATCTGCGGTAAATGTAATCAGTTCATTTTCATGAGGAGTTTCGTGAGGTTAAGTGTTCGAGACCACAAATAAACAAGCAAGCGGTTAAGCGTTTCGTGAGGTTGAGTGTTCCAAATCACAATTAAATAAAAAGGCGTTTAATGAGTTTTATTGTAGTCATTTTTGTGGTAGAGGTGTCGATTTATAATGAATCGATGCTGCTCTACAACTTAGTCACTGACTTTTTTCACGTACCTCACATAGTTTTTAAAATAAAAATTATAACTCCTAAAGTTTCCGCTAGAGGGCGTTAAAAGTTGTCTCATCGGATAGGGCATGGTCTTTTTACTATACTTAGACCCAACTTTCATGACTATATCTGTAGTGGTTCAAAAGTTAAAGGGGTTGGGCCACTTTTCGTGGGACACCCTGTATACGCCTCTAATGTTATAGGTTCCATTGGTAAATTGGCACCTTCCTTTATTATTAAAAGTTGGAGAAACACATTCAGCGAATTTTCGGTCTTCCTTAAAAGTTAAAAATAAAGTTTTTTTAAACAATGTTCCTAATTATTGGGGCGCGACGCGTCCCCCTGTCCCCCCCGGAATCGACGCTCGTGGTTGCAGCTAGTATAGTTGAAATATCCCTATTAAATATATACATACATATTACGTAAATGTGTTCTTCTAATGGTGTATCTTGGCACTCTCGAGGTCTTCTTTTATGGATATCAAGGTTTGTCGTATAAGATGAACCAGACCCTTCTGAAAATGTTACTGCTGTGGACTCACCTGAATTACTATTGCATTTGAATAAAAACCGTTTCATTTTTACCACATCCAGCTAAATTCTGCACTCAAAAGAATATCTTTAAAAATAAAAACTACAACTGACTTAGAACCTATATGCTTAGAACAGAAAGAGAAACAAATTGCAGTTTCGATATTAGTAAAACTTCCGGCCAACCCATTGAATGATAAGAGGATGGAGCTTTTTAAAGATCAAAAAATGACTTAAATGGGAAAGATTCGGTTTCTGGGAATTTATGAAGGTAAGAACGCTACAAAAAAATTTGAAAATCATTGAAAGTTGAAAAATAAATAATTCGTGGCGTACCCCTTAAAAGCTCTCGGCGGCCTACCCCTAGGGGTACGCGTACCCCCGGTTGAGAAACACTACTGTAAACAACAAAATTATGGAAAAAAATTATCTGAAGAAAACTCGAAGTAGATTTTGATGATAAATATAGATTAATGTATTTGTGAATGAGAATGGCCCTTATTTTTTCTCTTCTATTTGGTGGAAAATCCCCCTTTGAATTTACCCAAGAGGCCAAGAAAGCCAAGAAGCGTAGCCGCGTAGACGCAGCTAGACGCAGCGCATCGTTCTCTATGGAGCAGACGAGTATCGAAACCCTAAAGAGAAACCAAAACTCATAAAATAAAATAAAAATATACTATTTATCCATGGTGTTATATTAATATATTATATTTTTAAAAAGTAAATTTGAAAAGAAAAAGCCTGAAAAAACCTTAAGGCAGTTTTTTAAAAGCTTTTATCTAATCAGTGGCCGGATTCATAGTTCGAGGTTCGGGTTTAGAATGACAGTAAACACAGTGAACCGCGGTGAGGATTGTAAGGGAGCTTGCTCTCTTCTGCAGTTGTATATAATCTAAGATGTCATAATAAGTATTGGAGCCATACGTAGAGTATTATTCATCGTTTTTTGAACTTCATGTAATATCAGCCAACATGCATCTGAAAAAGAACTGTTACACTGAACCATTATAAGCACTCGTAGTGTATTTACATTTTAGGCTCACTGATTAGGCTTAGCCACACCCCATTGCGGCGTTTTGATACTTAGTGTCCGCTGTTTGGGGAAGATATATCTAAGGTACTGTTTACATTGTTTATCTCTTACGTTTTACATTTTTTAGAATTGGTAGCTGTATTTCTTTGACTTAGTAATGAATCTATTATGTAATGTATGTCATTAACAGCGAATGTAGTAGACCAGTGTTGAATGGAGTAGGACTTTCCGTATTTTTTAAAAAAAGTGCCTGAAACGAATGTTATTTTGTTTAATTAAGCAACAGCTGTGAACGATTATCTAATGAATACGATTTCATCTATCCTTTTAAAGCGCTTCTTGATGGGTTGTATTTTCTGATAATATGCATAATTTGCTTAATGTATTTTACCTGATTTTTGTAATTATAGGTTTAAGGTTGTTTTAAAGAAAGAAATAACTTCAAAGAACACAATGGCTTGTTGCATGAGTGATGAAGCCAAAGAACAGAAACGCATTAATCAAGAAATTGAAAAACAGTTAAGGAAAGATAAGAGAGATGCAAGACGAGAACTCAAATTGCTCTTGCTTGGTAAGAATCCTATCTTCTCTTTATCATGTATTTTGATGAAGTGACCAATCTAATGTATCATCTTTCATTACATGATTTTGTATATAAAAATAATTAACAAATTAAATTATCACATCTTTTATTCTTATTTGGTACTAAGTATTTCCTCTTTCATATAAAAAAATTGATACTTGGGAATTAATACCATTTAAATGAGGAACCTTTAATTTGGTGACTCTATCATAGGTGTCTTTGGAACAAGTAATATTCCAGGGTAGTATATGTATAACTCTTATGATTTAATGAAGAAAGTATCTTAAAATCAAGCATCTTTATATAGATTTAATTTAATCAATATCATTTTTATTTTAAGTTTTTATTTGAGTCTTAACATTCTTTTTATATTTTAAAACTTAGGAACTGGAGAGTCTGGCAAAAGTACTTTTATTAAACAAATGAGAATTATTCATGGATCTGGTTATTCAGATGAGGATAAGAGAAGTTTCATCAAACTTGTATATCAAAACATATTTATGGCCATGCAGAGTATGATAAAGGCAATGGATTTACTCAAGATAGAATATAAAGATCCATCCAATCATGTAAGTTTCGAATTTTAAATCTGCTATTAATTTTTTCTTGCTTTAATCTATTAGAATCGTATCATTATTATAATTTGTGTGATACAGTAGATCCCCTATATAGCGACCCCTGCATTACAACGATGGGTAATTTTGTGTGGATTATTTAATCAGTAGTGCTAATTTTATTTCATATAACATCCTTTCATTAAAATGACTGTATAAATTGTTGGTTCCATAAGGGGTTGTTCTAACAAGGTTCTACCGTAATTAATTTGATGTGCAATTGGGAAAATTTGTCTCAACTGCCAATTAGCAGAAAGGGTACTCTCGGATTAGTAAGGTGCATATGCCAAGTTTTATGATAAATGGCAAAATATAATCAAATACCAAAATAAAAAGGCATTAAAATATCTCTATTAGCTTTGTATCTCTATTAGTAGTTTTAATCTACTAATATTTTGTATAGGTTTGTAAAATGTTGCCTATATTGTTCTATTGGCGAAAATAGATCCTGGCTAATCCTGAAGTACATATTATTATTTTATTCAAGAGTGTTTACTGTTAACTTTTAAACCTTATATGTAGTTCTTGAATCAACCTTCTAACTAAATTTCTCTTTATAAATTCTTTATCACTATTTTGTTAATCTCCATCTATAAGCCAAAAAACATACTTCACTCGAAATCTACTTGCTTTTACCTACTTTTATTTCATTTTACAAGCAATAATTTAATAGCACTGCAATTCTTAAAAAGGATTACAATGCTAAGCTTAATATAATTACAATGATATAGAGGCTTGTCATATTTTTGTTGCAAGTGGTAAAAACTGCAAATAAATAAGTTTTAGATTGCAAAAGCAAGTATTATATTATTAAGAAAGTAGCTTTCTTGATTGAGATAGAATATTTCCAAATGAAGTGTATACAACCTTGATAGTTTAAACTTAAAGTTTCAAATAATATACAGTGTAACCTCAATATCTAGAAATACACTACCCTACAATAATGAACCGGACAGCGAGATATTTTGGTTTAAAGTAAATAATGCATCTTTTAATAAGGAGAAGAGCCCCCACGTGCTGCAATTACACTAGCAACCCTTCTGGGTATACTTTCTACAAGATTTTGGTACACAGTTTGGGGTATTTTTGTCCATTCCTCCTGCAAGAATGTCACTAGCTTAGTTAAGGATTTCGGACGGGGCTCCCTATTCCTTAATCGTCGCTCCAATTCGTCCCACAAATGTTCTATGGGGTTTAGGTCAGGGCTCTGAGCAGGCCAGGTAAGTTGAACCTTAAACCCCCCCTTAGGATACGGCCCTGGTCCCCGGCCATACCACAAAAAACAGCCCCAAACCATTACTCCATTTTGTGCAAATTTGCAGCTGTCCGGTCCATTATTGTAGGGTAGTGTAGAAGGGTGCCAAAGGAAATTTTGTTATTGTGAGTTTTTGAGATAAAAAGGAATCTTCAAGAAATAAAATTGATCACTAAAAATAACGAGAAATCAAACATAAATTATGAATTGTAATACTGTCTGAATATTAAATGATAAAGCTTGCAATTTAGTTTATACTATAGCAGTGATAATTGCTTAACATTTTGGAAATATGCAAGTACTTTCTCAGGATTCCTTAACAAATGAAAATAAATATTCTGGTCTGTTGATGCCTCTTGTTATCAATTTGTTCCCTAGTTCCTGTCGTTCCAATAAAAAAAAATTCCATTCAAATAAATAAATGCACTTTATTCTTATTAATTTGGTGTAAAAATCTGTTCTACAATTTTGCAGTTGACTAAATAAGTAAATCTATAGTTTTCAAAATAAAAATTATAACTCCATACCTTGCCACTATGGGGCATTGAAAGCGGTCTCATCAGATAGTGCTTAAGCACTTTACTATTCCTAAACATCCCTTTTATGACCATGTGTAGGGGTCCAAAAATTAAGGGGCTGGACAGGACTTTTAAACACCCTGTACCTATAAAATGATAGATTTATCATACCAATTTTTAAGCCTTTTTTTCTAATGGAAGAAATATTTGTTTTCTTGTTTCTTTCAGATATTGATTTAGCTCTTAATGTCTTAAAAAGCATACATAACAAATGCCATTTAATTTTTAGGAAAATGCAGAACTTGTTCGAAGTGTGGACTTTGAAACCGTTACCACATTTGAAATTCAATTTGTAAATGCTATTAGAGCCTTATGGAATGACCCTGGTATACAGGAATGTTATGATAGAAGAAGAGAATATCAGTTAACAGATTCTGCTAAGTAGTAAGTATAAAATATTAATACTAACTACATGGTATTAACAATTTTTCTAAACTTTTTGTGTTTAAGGGGTTGCAAAATACAGGAAAATCAAAAATAAAACTTAATGAATCTCAAACAAATAGGACTACCTTAATTAAGCTATTGTGATTGTATAAAATTACTGGTTTTATTACTTGTCTTACTTAAAGTAATGTGTAATTGTTTCTTTAAAGGTCACAAGTGATTAAAAATTTACCACAATTGTAGATTTAAAAAAATAATTTTACTACATAATTCAGAAGGGGTTGACAAAATACTCAACTTCAAAAGGGGGTTGCAGAGTATATAAAGTTGAGAACCTCTGCTCTAGACTCTTAAAGGTGTAGGGAAAACTTCTCTAAAATATTTAGAAAATACCCAAGTACTCAGTTTTTAAGTTTAAAGTTCAAGTTTCTATTTATCTTGATTTTCTGTTTGAATAAAATTAGTTTTATTTCTGAGGGTGACCATATATTTAAAAAATGTAATTAAATCAGTTCTAGGTAGTTATCTTCCAATTGAATTCATATCAGATTCACTTGGTTCATTGTTTATGAGTGTCAATGGTTTTTCATTACTTTAAACAATGTCTTTTAATTTTTTTTAGTTATCTGAGTGACTTGGAGAGAATAGCTCTTCCTGATTATTTGCCCACACAGCAGGATATTCTTCGTGTGAGAGTGCCCACTACTGGAATTATTGAATACCCATTTGACTTGGATTCCATTATATTTAGGTAATTTTATGGCTTAATGCTTAACACCAATCAAATAACATAATTTCTATTGGCATTGACATTCAAATATCTGTGTTTTCAGAATGGTTGACGTTGGGGGTCAGCGTTCTGAAAGACGAAAGTGGATTCACTGTTTTGAAAATGTTACTTCCATTATATTTTTAGTTGCACTGAGTGAATATGATCAAATTTTGTTTGAATCCGATAACGAGGTGAGTAACATAACCTTAAAGCAAGAAATATTTGGGAATTAACTCGACAAATAGCCCAGTCAAAATAGACATTCAACATCGGAAAAATTCGCATAGAGCTGAAAATTGGTACAGACGAAGATGACATCATTATAAGTGATGTACCAAAAGTCCTCATCGATCCGATGCCGGCTAATTATTTTATAGAGGTTTTAATTGCGCTTCCCATTCGCCTCGTCATACTACGGGAAAACCGGCCGCGACAGTGGCGCCGCTCGCTCGTTCAACCGCAGGATGTCAAAGTGATGAAGATACGGAGATGGTGAAAGCAGCCACTTTGTGATAATATTCGCCTCTGAATCGGTTGTAAAACGAAATCCTTTTGTGAATATGATCGCAAAGAGGCTGGTGAACATCAATGCGAAGAGCGAAATTCTATTTATACGAGATCAAATAGGGGGAAAATATCTTCCCGTTTTCTTTTCCTTGCAAATCTCAATAAATTAAGGGAAATATTTCGTAGTAATTTCATTGGTAATGGAATTCTCAAGAAAAATGCAAGTACTTATGGTAATTACTTTTTAAAATTAATTTGAGGTTTCAGGGTTTAAAGAATTGGGAGATTTGGGGAGTATACAACGGATGAAATTATCTTAGTTATTCCTCGTTCCCATCATTTTATTAAATTAATTAATTGGAATGGCCACAGAAAACTTATTTCAAAATTCCCTGATAATTCCAAGTTTTCCCTAATAATCTGGTATGATTTTCCCTGCTATTTTATAAACATATTAAATTTAATCTTCTAGGAGAATGACTGTAAAAATTGGAAAGCGGGAGAAAGTAGGAAAATCTTAAATCTGAAGCCTGAATCAGGAGGATTTTAAAACACTGGTAAAATAAGAAGAGATTCCCAGTTTCTTATATTAATCTTATATTATATTATTCTTAAGAGATTATATCCAGTCCACATATTATAACAAAGTAAACCTCAGATGAATTTCTAAACATTTGCAACCATGCTAATTTATGTGCATTCGAGATTTAATTTAGGAAGGAGAACGGAGATACGCATTTAAAGACTTGAAAATTAGAAAAATGTTAAATTAATTTTTTTGAAACCAGGCAATTATCAAAATTTCCCTGATTATTATCAGATTTTCTAAAATTCCCTGATAATTCCCTGATTATTTCAGGTTTTTAAATTCCCCTGATAATTCCCGATTTTTAAGGTAACGGTTGCATTTTCAGTTAAATGTCCTCCACAAATGAAGCAAACTTGAGACATTTTTGGAGACAGCCAATGTTATTAACTGCAGGTGTTTTGCTATAGCTTTACGGTTCCAAAGGAAATTTCCAATAATTTGTTACAGGTGCCATGACCACAAAAGTGGTAGATAAGGTTTCCTGTCTGTTCGGCCCCCAAGTCGTGGGGCAATTCCAATTACTTTTGGCGGCACTTACGTGTTGACCTAGCTGTCAATCAACTCTTAGATGGACCCAGAGGGGCTCTGTTTTTACTGGTCAGAGTATTCTTTTTAAGTGTCCCGCGTTTGTTTGTTATTTTTGAAACCATGTTTATAATTCAGCTTTTCTTAAGCCAAGAATATTATTGAAAAATGTTAATGTCATCTTGCACTTGCTCCAGAAAAACTCCTGAATACTATTTTTTTATCAGTAAAAAATGGTTCTATTACATTTGTAACTAAAAAAATTAGCCATACAGGGAATACCACGTAAAAAATGCGCCTAGTTATTTTCCCCAAATCTCCAATTCTTTAAACCTTGGAACCTCGAATTAATTTTAAAAAGTAATTACCATAATTACTTGCATTTTTCTTGAGAATTCCATTACCAATGAAGTTACTACGAAATATTTCCATATTTTATTGAGATTTGCAAGGAAAAGGAAACGGGAAGATATTTTCCCCCTATTTGATCTCGTATAAATAGAATTTTGCTCTTCGCATTGATGTTCACCAGCCTCTTTGCGATCATATTCACAAAAGGATTTCGTTTTACAACCGATTCAGAGGCGAATATTATCACAAAGAGGCTGCTTTCACCATCTCCGTATCTTCATCGCTTTGACATCCTGCGGTTGAACGAGCGAGCGGCGCCACTGTCGCGGCCGGTTTTCCCGTAGTATGACAAGGCGAATGCGAAGCACAATTAAAACCTCTATAAAATAATTAGCCGGCATCGGATCGATGAGGACTTTTGGCACATCACTTATAATGATGTCATCTACGTCTGTACCAATTTTCAGCTCTATGCGAATTTTTCCAAACTTTCGCCTTTTTTTCGTCTATTTTGACTGGGCTAAAAAGGTCGGTAAATGTTAAAGTTTTCATGAAACCTGGAAAAATTATACAATATTCTATACATGGTGTTACTTTTCTTATTTAAATTCTTGCACTACCTCTAGGTATCAGGTATTTTATCTTTAATTGAAACAGAAAAAATCTGTCCTATTATTAGTTTTATTTGGATCTTTAAGAATTAATATCAACAAAAAATACTGATAAGTTTGAAATGTTTTCAAAAATATATTAAATAATTATTTGGAAGTATGCCGTTACTAATTCATGTAAAATATTTTTAGAATCGTATGGAAGAAAGTAAAGCTCTGTTTAAAACGATCATCACATATCCATGGTTTCAAAACTCATCTGTCATCCTCTTTCTAAACAAAAAAGATCTCCTGGAGGAAAAAATAATGGTGTCTCATCTGGTGGATTACTTTCCTGAATATGATGGTAAGTCATCATTGATTAATAGTTTTGAAATTGGATACACAGCTAATCTAGTTAATTATCTGATTTTCCTAGATTTGAAAACTGTTCTTAATCCGTTAATCTAGTAGTAGGAAAAAATATGCCTCGATTATTGTAAACTAAACTGGTATCCATATTTTTAAATGATATAGGTCCCAAGCAAGATCACATTGCTGCTCGGGAGTTCATATTGAAAATGTATCTTTCTCAAAATCCTGACCCTGATAGAATGGTTTATTCTCATTTTACATGTGCAACCGGTAGGTAAACTTTTTATTGTGACTGATATTTAATTTTGATATTTTTTGTTTACTTACAAATATTATTAGATTTTTATTTATTGTTTTAGGAAAAACTATTAAAAGGTTCTTGATGAAACAATTTCGTACCAGAAATTCTTTCTCTCAATAAGAATGTGGTGTAATTTTTACATGGCCTCTAAGCATTAATTTGTTTTTTAGAATATTAACTTTTTCAAAGTTTTCTTAGTTCAGAGCACAATAATTAATGATTCCTCTGCTTTTAATCATAAACAGTTAACTCTTGTTACTGTACCATTTAAGGGGCTGTTAAAAAACATCTTGCCAAGTTACATGAGGGGCCATTCATTAATTACGTAAGGGTCCCGAGGGGGAGGGGGGGGGAAATCTCTACATACCCTTACTTGGGGGGTGGGGGGGTCAAAGCCATTCTTAGGTAAGATTTTCCAAGTTATAATGTAAACATAATTCCAATTATTCTAATCAAATTACTATTGAATATCCCCAGAAAAACTTAAAAATGTTGACGATCTTGGTATATTATCGAAGCTTTAATTTTAAAAAAAATGAAGGCATATCAGGTGTGTAACTTTTAACTTCCGTTTTTTTTTAACAGGTGTATCCTTTCTATTATTTTATTTTGAAAAACGAAATGGAATCTTACGTAAGAACAGGGGGGGAGGGGGTTAAAAAGTCTTACGTACCCTTACTTGGGGGTAGGGGGGGTCAAAATTTGCTAAAATCATCCTTACGTAATTACTGAATGGCCCCTAAGGGCAATTGATTTCCAAAAGTTGCTTTTGATCCTCCCCATAGAACGTACGGAATCATGCAAAAAATAAAATCTTATTCAGTGGGTTCCAAAGAAGGCACCATAAGCTCCTGAGAACCCGCCAAAATTTGAAAATACTTTTTGGGCATGCTAAGATTAAAAAATTTCTGTGGGAGGACCTTTTTACCAGTTTCTCTAAGACTTACAATATGGTGATGCTTTTTAGTTAAATTGTTCAAGGGAAACTTTTAGACTTCGAGGGGTATACCTGGAAAGTTCCTATGTTGTAGCAAGGAGGATATCCACCCAAGTGTCAAATACAAATACAGTAGAGCCCCGATTATCCGCGAGCAGTTGATCCGCGGTGCGGATTATCCGCGAGTGCCAATAAATTTTTTTTTTCAATTTGAATTGATTTTTTTCTTTGAATTTTGAAAATTTTAGTAATTTAGATGTATATCAAAGGTTTCTGCTGTACTGTACACATTTTAAAAGTTTAACATACCATGTTTTTTGTACAATAAAACATAGTTTTTATGCTGAATTTTTTTTTCGTGTTTTCACCTGATTTTTAGTCTCTTTTCGGATTATCCGCTATCCGCGGTACCCTTGCCACCCAATTCCGCGGATAATCGGGGCTCTACTGTAGTATAAAAATATGATTTTTAGAAAAGTTTCAAAAACATTTCTGGAGGAACCCTAAACCCACCCTCTGCATAAAACTGAGTATTATCCACAATTTAAAAGAAAAAGGTTAAACTTTTTTAAATGGTCTATGAAGCTACATTTAATGTAGTATGTACCTAAGAAACTGTGCTAAATTCCGACATTTGAGAGTCTGTACTTATGTATCATTATTTTTTCATACTTGCCTATTATCTACAGCTCGCAACTTCATTTATATTTTAAAATTTCGCTTCCAACTTAAAAAAGGTTTCCCTTTACCTATGAATGTGGCCTTCTGTTAAAAAGGGGTTGTGCATGTGAATGTCTGTGTAGTGTGGGCACCAGACTTTACTTCTGTGATTACGCGGGAAGTCATACTAACAAGGTTGTGTACCGTTTTCATGCAGTCTATGTGTTTGCATTAATTTTAATACTGTATTGACAAATAGTGAAGGGAATGTTGGTTTGGATTATAAAAATTAAGTACATTTATGAACCTTAGTGTTTTAACTTAAGTCTGGATATTTTAAAGTATTTACCCAATTTTAATTGCATTTTAATACAGCTTTTAAAAATTGCTTTAAAAGTTAAAATGTACAGTTGAAGGTTTTATGTCAGCTCAAAAGATTAAAGCTATTATTTTATATATTTTTAAAAAAATTCCC
The DNA here is from genome assembly GCA_963680715.1 of Tetragnatha montana. Taxonomy (NCBI): domain Eukaryota; kingdom Metazoa; phylum Arthropoda; class Arachnida; order Araneae; family Tetragnathidae; genus Tetragnatha; species Tetragnatha montana. Next base: position 38,168,851 of record OY796675.1, read on the forward strand.
CTTGTCCGTATACTTGCACAATATTTCTAAACTAGTAAACTTTCTATCCTAGCAGAAATTAACATTTTTACTGTTTTTAATTAGATTAATTTAACTTCAATAAGATTTTTAGTTAGCTATATTTTCAAATTTTAATTGAGGGTTTAAAAAATAACATTTATGTATGGAAAATTTAAATTAAGCATGCATTAGATTTTCAGGTTTTGTATGTTGAAATATGTATTCTGCACAGTATTCTGAAGTAGTTGAAATAATGCATGGAGTTGTTTTGATCTTATATTTCAGTGAAAACCTTTTTTAGGATGGTATTATTTTTCAAATAAGGTTCCTATGTCCCTTAAAGTTTGTCTTAGTATAATTGGTCTCTTATTTTTTAACACTAGAGGAAGGTTAACACACTAAATCATTAATGTTTACAGCATGTGCTGAATACTGCTGCTTCTGAACTTGTCTCTTCAAAAAATGATGCTCTTATAATTATTTCAACATAAAAAAAATTGTAAAAGCCTTTTATATTAATATAGGGGTTCTTAGATTTATTCTTTTGTTAGTATTGAAAACCTATTGAGAATTTGTTGACCTATTTGTTTTAATAAATGAAGTAAAATATACTCTATCTGGCTTAAAATTAACAAATAATTATGGTTGTATATTTTAATTCTTTTCCATAAACTACACAGGTCTGCAACGAAAAAGTGGTGTAAAAGTTTTGATCAAATTCCCCCATGTATTTTGGGTGCTGATAACGAAAAAATATGGGAAATATTTTTGACGTCTGGATTTTTCACTGAGTGGGAAATTATTTTAAATTTTCACATTTTTGGTACATTCCTAACTTCCTTACTTTAAAAAATTAGGAGTTGGGAGTAAAGAACATGAATAACTATTTCACCAGATCCAGATTATTCTAGAGAGAACTCTATTTCACCAGAGATTAATAGGATATTACAGAGATGAATAGAAAATCCCAGGAAAGGTTAAATATGGCAATAATGACGGATTTTAGTTGTATACTTTTAAGAGACATTCTTGTTGCTACTCGCAAGGGTAAAAGGAACTTCACATGGATGAAAAATAAGTTTTAGTGGTTTTAGACTGTGTAAATGGGAACCCATTTCAATTATATAAAGATTTTCATGGAAAATAAATAATAAAAAATTAACTTCATATTCTTATTTTCACTTATATTGTGATTTTGACTTTACATAGTTATCAAAATTATCAGGAAACATGGCATTCTAGGTGCCCCTTCAAAGTCATTTTTGAAAGTACCAAAAAAAATTTTTTTTAAATTTCTTAATAAAACAATTTGTTGTGCATACTCTCATTTTTTTTTAGAAACATTGCTCAATTTGTTAAAAAATGTGATGTCTCAAAAATCAAGAGGTTATTTCCAGATTTAGCACAACTAAAAAACATCAAAAATAATTTTCAGATAAAGTTTGAGTTAAAAAAAATTATTCTAAATTTGCTTTAATTTTTCTTGAAAAATTGTCTCTTTTTAAATTGTTAAAAAAAAAAAACGGTGATGTCCTATGGATAAAACTGAGGTCAGTTTTAGATTCAGTACACTAAAATACATTTAAAATGATTTTGTTGAAAAATTTAAGTTATAAATTCGGACCTGGAAAAAGTGCCCGAACCTACGAACCTGGTTCGGGGGAAGTCCCTGTCAGCTCCATAGGAGCAATACATTAGGTTCGAGTAAATTTTATTAGGTTCGGAGGAAGATTAAAACTTTTTCCAGGTCCGTATAAATTTATGCGAGTCCATTTTCAAAATTTTTAAGTATTTCCCAATAAAACATAAAAACCCAAATTGTAAGGAAATGTGATGCCCCAGGAAAAAATGGAGGTCAATTTCAGATTCAGCACACCAAAAAACATAAAGATCAGGTTGAATAACCTATATAGCTTTCAGAAAGTTTTTTTTGCAGACCTGTGCTATTAATTTTCTATTGGCTAGTAAAAAGCATGATATTTTGTGCCTTTTGTTTGCATGCTGGTATGAATAGACACTGAAAATATTCGACTGGTATTTTGTGCTGTAAAAGATACAATTCTTCAGAACAACTTGAAAGAATGCAATCTTGCCTGACAGACTGGATACAAACTATTTTCTATTTACACAAGTATCTCTAAGTATAAGAATTTTCATACATTTTAACCCCAATAGAGTAAGATTTTTTCCAAATGCTAGTCCATGTTGATACTTAGCTTACACAAACACCACATGAAACCTATTTTAGAGAACACTTAATTTTCATTGTGATATTTCAATCCCTTGATGTATTTCTCTCTAGAAAATTCCCAGTTTTATAACAGTTCTTTAGATAGATCTCATGTACTGCTTTTTGGTAGTTAGTTGAACCTGACTGAATCTTGTATTTTTTTTGTGTATGACTTTGTTATTTTACTTTTTGTATTCCGAATTTCATTGTTAACTGTTAACATTGTTACTGCTATGTTAGCCTTAATCGTATATTTGAGCATTCAATCTTTACATTTCCTTTAAAAGCTAAAAATTTTCTATTCAGGTAACTTAACTGCTTGCTTTAATTTTAAAGGTGAATATTTGTATTTAAAGTATAAATTAATAAATTCTTCATATTTATGTAGTTTTAATGCATGCAATAAATACTATGTAGTCCTCTCCCCCTTTTTTGCTCTACTTGTATAAGTGAAAAAAGTTTCAATAAAGAGATATTGTATTTAAATATTCTTACGCAGGTGTTAGGTGTTTATATTTTACAAAGAAAAAGCTAATGGCTAATGATAGAAGTTGATAATATAAACTTATATTGTAACCCACTGTTAAATATACTTTCATAAACTTTTTCCATTGCCTTATTGTAACCTGAATTAATTATTTGCCTCTGATCTTAATTTTTCTGCATTTTCAGATACTGAGAACATTAGGTTTGTTTTTGCTGCAGTGAAAGACACCATTCTCCAGCAAAATCTCAAAGAGTATAATCTTGTATAGATGGTACAGTTAGCATTTTTACTGTCCTGACTCCCCATTGAGTCACTGTCAAGCTACCTTTTGGTTAGCACTTCTGATGGTGGATCCTTTTTCCAAAATGAAATCAGTTTTGCTACTTGCAACTATATATACATATATATATATATATATAAAATAAAACCTACAGAGCAAGTTTAACATGCTTAATGGTTGGAGTGATTTTTAGTGTTTAAGCTATCAGTAAACAATATCATGAAGACATAAATGGCTTTCAACACTGATAGCTTCTTCTGGCTAAATGGAATGGATGCCCTTTGTAGACTATGGAATTTGCTTTTCTTTTTGATCTGTAGAGGACTAGTTAATGGAAAAACGTTTTGTACCCTTGAAAAATTCTTGATACCCTGCAAATTACGAACGTGCCAATGTGTTTCAAATTGAAGAGGAAAAGAAATATTGCTCAGAATTTTTTTAGATTTCATACTTTTTAGCTAACTGAAAATAGAAATTTTCAGCAGGTTATAAATTCTTTGAAATGAATTTTTAAAGGGATTTTCTGTGAGCAAAAACTTTCCCTCTCCTCCGCATACTTAATTCTGCATGGTGTACAAAATATTACCAGGTAAGCTATTTGTTTAACCTGGGCTTTTAATTATGAGTTTTACCATTAATATTTCCTTTCCTTAGACGCTGTTTTTATACAATTTACATCTGTAAGAAGAAATTCATGTAACATTTCATTCTAAATATAATTAGTCTCCGATTCTGTGATCAGTTAGCTCAGTGTAGTGATGTCAGTTATGTAGCCAACTTCTCAGCTAAAGCATTGTGTTCGGATGGGTCCAAATTGTAAATGTAGAAATGTGTTGCATGATGTTTCTTTTTGTATAATTTTGAAGATACAAAGTGTTCGAAACTCGAAAGTTTTTATTTTTTACTGCTGTCTGGCATTTTTTTTTAAAACTTATCTATCTGGGTAGCTAATTTAAAGTATTAATACTGTAAATCAGTTAGGATACAGAGGTTGCTGTTGATTCTAACAGCATTCCTCTAAATATGGAAATTTTAATACAACTTCTCTGGAAACTGAGATGTTGCAATGATTAGTATTCAATGATTTTTGAACTAGTCAATATAAACTATTTTAACATTATGTTTGACCTAAGGAAGTAATAATTTACTGAAATATATATTTTATGACTTGTTGAATAATTGGCATCATCAGTGTTTTTTCAGTGGAAGACTAATTAAACCATCAATTTTCGAACAATACCCTATGGGTATTTTTCCTGTGTGAAAATAAGTGTTTTAAAATTATAATGCCTAATATGGGTACTTAAACACAATGGACCGAGGCATTTTCAGCTCATGAAACTTGTTTCCCACCTTCTTAGAGGACTTCTGTGGTATCTTTTGATTTTGGATGAAATTCCTTTTAAGTTCTTGTAATTTTGAAGTGAACTAAAAAAACCCATTGGTATTTAAAATTTAATTCTTTTAGTTGTGAAATCTGGTCATTTAATGTATGAAATAAAATTTTAAACATCATTAAAACTTTTGTGTGAATGTAGCCTTCAAGGTAAGGAATTTCTTGCTATTCCTTTTTGTATTAACTGGAAGTTATATTGTGTATAGGATTGTTCTGTATATTTATCCTCATTTTATTATGTGCACATAAGTCTTCAATGTATTATACATGATCCCCTGTATCTTTTGTGTGATTATTTTACTGATCATGTAATTTGCAAAAAAAGCTGATCAGCCTTCTTATATTGTTGGTGCTTTTAATATATACTACTGTTCCTTGCATTTTGCATGCAATGGTAGTGTGAAAATCCTGTTTTAGTGTTATTAAAATGCTTTGATATATACACCTATATAAATAAATATACTATAGATAATTGCAGTGCTGAGATTTTGTAAAATATAAAATGTGTTGCATTTTGTCCTAAGACATCTTTTTCAGGCATTTGTTATTTACATGCCACTAAATGTTTGTAAAGTTAAAATAATTTGAATGGTGTCTTGGCTGCTACTGTGCTCAGTAATATTTTATAAAATTTGAGATCATTTCATACACTATATAAAATGTAGTAAATACTTTTTTTAGCTTTTCCTTTAGAATTGATAAATAAACATGCATTATTTATAAGGTTGTTGCTTTCCTGTTGGCTTTTTTATTTTTAAAATAATATTTTTTTTATTAAAGGTATTCAAATAATGTTACTTACGTTTTTTGATATTCTTGTTTTTGATATTGCTCTATGTTGAGATTTTTAAGATTTTCTCCACTTTGTAAAGGCTTTTTTTTATTTAAGTTTGTCACTAAGTACGTTCACTGCATCACTTTGAGTTTGGGTGTTGATAGATAAATACAGTATGCTTTTCATATCAAAACTTAAGTTTTCTTTCAAGTAACAAGTTGATTACTTTTTATTTTATCTGTTTATGGATTTGCATATAAAAACTGCTACAAACCTCCAGTTTCATCTGGTTTTATCTTATCTATTTAAGTTATAAAAAGTAAGATCTTATTTCTTTCTAATTTATCAAATTACTTTTATTATGAACAGTTTTCTGAAATATTTATTTTATACCTCTTGTTTATTGGGTTAAAAAAATTTGTTTCTGTGTTGCAGCAATGCTAATCAACCTATACAATACACTGATTTCAACAAAAGTACCATAGAATGCAGAAATTAAATGTTGATGATTGAATTTAATTTTAATGTTTGAAAGGTATTTTAAATGTTAATTCTCTCTTATTAAGATACTTATTATAAACCAGTGCTACTTTGTTTTAATGTTTTTTTGTAAATTTTATTTTGAAATAATTTTATTGATTTGATATTAAAATGTTTTTAAACTAAGCTTTCATTTTGAACGAGTAAAAAGTTTGCAAATACGAAAACAAAAATTGTAAACCAGAGGGTATGCTAGTGCTAGCAAGTAAGGGTAAAGTCTCTAGTACCTACAAATAAAATTTACCTCCAAAATTAAAGGAAATGTGAGCAATTTTAATTAATTGGAGTATAGTAAACGTTTTGGAATATATCGAGGTTTGCCTATTTTCTTTGACAGCTAATATATACAGCTTTAGCTGTCAACTTTCCTGGTGTTTGAAATCACTATAATGTAAAATTATAATCTAAACAAAGCCTCGGCAAATGAAGCTGTTTTTGAATTTAACTAGCTAAAACTTGGTGAATTTAGTAGAAACCAAGAAACTCAGTGGTTAAGTAAATAATTTCTGGCTGAGGTTGGCTTTTCTTGCTTAAAAATCTGATTAACAGAAAAGGTCTAAGAAATATCTTGTTGTTTACGTGCAACTTGACATAGCTCAATTTTTGGCCATCTCAAGTTATGTTTCAATCTAAAATCATTCAAATTTATTACTATCAATTGAAACCAATTTGAATTTAATTTTGCGAAGAACCTATTTGAGTCGCTGCAATCTTCAGTTGGCAAAATTGAGTTATGTCATGTTGAGCCTTAAGCAACACTCTGTTGGAAGTTAAGTAGACACTTATTTCTTTTTAAGAAATAAAATTATATAAAAATCTTTAGTCTTAAGTGTTTTTTCCCTAAAAATATACATTTCTTATGCTACTTATCCTCAAAAATAAAGTAGTTTTTTTGGTAATTGATGGAAAAAAAATTTAAAGATCCTGTTTTTTTTTTAAACTGACTGAAAAGTATAAAAGTAATTTTTCCCTACTTTTAAAACAAAAAGGGTGGGGTGAATGAGATGGACAAATTAAGCATGAAAGTTCACCTACTCAATACTATCTACGATTACTTAAATATTACATACTCCCTAAGTTTTTCATTTTACCAGGAATAAAGAAAAATTATTTTATAGTTTTTAGTCTGTTTTAAGAATGTGGATTAATTACTTTCTACTTTTTAGTCTTGCGTGTTGAACTATCGCGTTTAACTACCACATAAGCAATTTTCCACACGTGTAAAGTTAAATAAAATTTAAACTAAAACTTAAAAACAATTACTTTTTTTCTTGTCTAATAAATTCAATAAGAATTTCCAATACTATTTGTCTCAGATGTCAGCTGTTAACTATGTTCAGTGTTAAGAGACACAAAAACCACAAACTCCCTAAGCATCAAAACAATAAATGAAAAAAAAATTACTATGGCTGTATGAAAACACAATTAAAAAGTATGATAATTACGGTGCCTTGGCTTTTGGCAATTGGCTTTGGTCAGAAGTCGGGCGAAAATGTCTAGAAAAATATTATTTGTTGATTTCGGTGGGGCCACCCGGTGCATTTTTTAAGCTAAACAAACCTTTGTGAAAAATTCAAAGAGTGAAAATACTCCTGGCTAGTTTTTTAAAGAGTATTTCCAATTTTCAAGGAGTGAAATATACTCTCAGACGAGTTAAAAATATCTCTGACTTTGTTACTGGTGAGCATGGTCACGCACGGTCCATATATAAATCCGTTTAATCATTGAAAAAGGATTAGCAATGTCGCTTCATAAAAAATATAAGTTTTTCCATAATTGTTGACTGCATTAGGTCCTGAAACTTGAAAACTAGTCCCCCTGGTGATTCAGCAGGGGAAGATTATCTAAACAAAAAAAGTACGGTAATATTTTGTTGTCATTCTTATTTGACTTGTGTAAAATTTCGGAAAGTTAGTAAAAAAGCAATTTCATAATTCCAGGAGGACAGAAGAAAAAAGCAAGCTGTTAAAAACAGTGATTCGTGGGAAGTTAATATTTATTTTTATTCTTTATATTTATAAAAATTTTAAGACAGCTTTCCAAATAGATATTTTAAGTAAAATGTAGATGCTAGGTGTAGTCTGTTATTTTTGGAATAGAGACAAGCACGAATGGTGTACGACTTATTGACTTTGCCATCTCTACAAACATGGTAATTGGGAGCACAACTTTTAAACACAAAAACATACATAAAGTTACCTGGAGATCCCCAGATGGACACAGACCCAAAATCAAATAGACCACATACTTATTGATTTAAGACGTAGAAGCAGTCTTCAGGACGTTCGGACATATCGGGGAGCAAATGTGGACTCGGACCACTTTTTAGTAGCTTCAAAATTATGTCACAAGTTAAATAGATATTATCATAAAAGGAGAGATAATAATAGCAAGAAGATCGACATTGAGCAGCTCAAGAAGACAAAGGTAATGAAAGAGTACCGAAAAGAACTAGAAAGCAAGATAGAACTAAGAGACGAAACTCCGCCAGTGGAGATTGCTTGGCAGAATCTCAAACAAATAATAATTAATGCGTCTGAAAAAACAATACCAGAAATGCAAGGAAAGAAAACAACCCCCTGGTTTGATGAAGAGTGCAGCGCTATTACGAAGAAGAAGAATGAAGCATATAAAATCATGATCCAGAAACACTACACTAGGAGCGCAGAGGAAAGGTATAAAGACCTACGAAGAGAAGAGAAAAGAATTCATAAGATGAAGAAACGAGAATGTATAAAAGACTTATATAAAGACATTGAAAACTTAAAGACACAAAAGGAAGCAAGAAAATTCTACCAACTTGAAAACAATGTCAGAGCAGACTTTAACCCCAGAACAATAACCTGCAGGAGGAAAAACGGGGAACTTACTCGAGACCCAGATGAAGTCCTGGTTCGTTGGCGTGAGCATTTTGTAGACCTACTAATGGGCAGAGATAGAGAAGATCTAAACACTCGTAAGATGCTGCCAACCCTGAGTACTGCAGGTGAAGCCATAGAACATAACAAACCTATTCTTTACGACGTGGAAACAGCGATGAGGAGGCTAAACAATAATAAATCAGCAGGACCTGATGGAATAAAAGCCGAACTCTTTAAAATTAATGAAACAAAAATGAACAAAGCTATTCATAGCCTGATCTGTTGTATATGGACACAGGAACAAATGTCCACTGAGTGGGATGAAGGATCTGTTTGCCCTATATACAAGAAAAAAGGAGACAAATTGGAATATGGTAATTACAGGGGAATCACCCTTTTAAATATAGCGTACAAGATCTTCTCCATCATTTTATTCAAGCGATTGGAGACCTACACTTCAAAAATCATTGGAAGTTACCAATGCGGATTCCAGAAAGGAAAAACAACGACTGGATCAGCTGCATACTATAAGGCAGATTTTGGAGAAAACTAAGGAGTATAACATCGACACGTATCACTTATTTATTGACTTTAAGGCTGCCTACGACAGCGTCAACAGAGAAAAACTACTCGAGGCCATGTTAGAGTTTAACATCCCAAAGAAGCTGATCAGTCTCACAAGAATGACTCTCAAAAGAGTCTCATGTAGAATAAAATTTTCATCAAGTCTCTCTGAACCATTCTTCACAGAAAAAGGCCCGAGACAGGGCGATTCCCTTTCTTGCTTGCTATTTAACATAGCTCTGGAAAAGGCCATTAGAAACTCTAATATCAACACAAATGGGACAATCTTGCAAAGAACTGTCCAACTACTCGCTTTTGCAGATGACATCGATATAATTGGAAGAACAAAACGCTCAGTTATCGACGCTTTTGTAGCTCTTGAGAGGGCGGCGAGAAATATGGGACTTGTTATAAATGCAGACAAAACAAAGTTTTTGATAGCGACAAACAAAACTCTTGATCCATCTCCTCTCAAGATAATCACCTACTCTTTTGAAACTGTAACCCAGTTCAAGTATTTAGGAACCTTAATATCAAGTCGCAACAACCTAAAAATCGAAATAAATAACAGAATTTTCATGGCTAATAGAAGCTTTTAGAGCCTCAAAAACCAATTCAAATCTAAGTTCATCAGTGTGAAGACAAATTTAAGCATATATAAAACTTTAATCAGGCCTATAGTTATGTATGGAAGCGAGTGTTGGACCCTCAATAAAACAGAGGAGGAAAAACTGCTGATCTTTGAAAGAAAAATATTGAGGAAAATATTTGGACCAATTCAAGAAAACAACGTGAGGAGGATTCTTTACAATTACGAAATTTACAAAAGATATGACAAATTTGGTGGGACCGATATTGTGAGAACTATCAAGGCGTCACGTATTAGGTGGCTGGGCCATCTCTTCAGATATCCCGATGCCGCCCCTACCAAAAAAGTTACTTTCTCCAGAATTGAAGGGATTAGACGAAGGGGAAGACCACCTACAAGATGGATGGATGATGTTGAGGGGGACCTCAAGCTACTGGGAATTAATCGATGGCGGGCCGTCGCACCAGACAGGGCCAGATGGAGGAGAATCTGCGAGTCAGCCTTGGCCTGTAAAAGGCTGTTGAGCTTTTGAACTTGAAGAAGAAGAAGAAAACTCGATATTACCAACAAAATTAAAAACAGCGCAAGCCCACATTTTTCTCTTTAAGCATTTATTGTGTTCTCATGACAGTGGCCTATATAGAAATTAATTCATTATCTGGCCAAAAGCTAGATTTTTGCACCGGGGGAGAGGACCCTAAATTATTCATAAGCCTCCCATGTATCATGTATATTTAATAGGTTCAATGCAGCTTTTTAATACAATTTTTGGTTGGATTTAGCTTTTGCATCTTGATCAACTTAATATTTAAAAAATTGTGAATAATAAAGTTCCAAGTTCAAAAGGGGGTCTGGGGGTCCTCCCCTAGAAAAAGTTTGGAAATTTAACCCTAAAAAACGAGTTTTAACTCGTTTTGGTACATTTAGTCTGAATTTCAGGGGAACTCCCTAATAAAATAGTACATAAATAATAATTATCTCTAATGTCTAATTAATAATACATAGTTACAGGGCTTAAATTCTAACCAAAGAAGTACCGGAGCGCTACTATTTCAACATTCCGCTTAACAGGAGCGTCATTTCAGTTTTTGGTCGTAGGGGGCAAGGATGTGTTTTAAATGGGGCTGGGGCTCACCCCCAGAAAAATTTAGAAATTTAGCCTCTTTTTACAACATTTAAGGTACGACATCCAAAGAAAAGGTACTCTGTATAACATATATATGTAAATATTTTAAAGGGGGGTCTGGGGGTTCTCCCCCAGAAAATTTTTTTGAAATTTGCCTCTTGAAGTAATGTTTCAGCTCATTTTGAGACCATTTGGGTTACATCAAAAAATAACAGTTACTCGTAAAGCATTGAATTTTCTATGTAAAAAAAAAGTTATAAATAAACATCAAATTTTTAAAGGGGGGCGGAGATCCTCCAGTAAAAATTTTTGAAAATTCCGGTTTAAACCAGTGTTTTACCTCCTCTTCAAACTCTTTGGGGTTTCATGCTCTTTGGTTCCCAAAGGGAACCGCTTCTTGTAAGTGGCAGAATTTTCAAGGGAGAAACATTATATCAAAGGTCTGGAGGGAGTTTTGGGGTTCTCCCCCAGAAAATTTTGAAATTTGACCCTCAAAAGTAGTGTTTTAACTCCTTTTTAAAGTTCTAAAGAAAAATTTTAAAAGAATTCCTATTAATCTTTTTTTTCATTTTTAATACAACGACCAAAAAAAAAATATCTGAAAAAATTCGTATTTGTTTTAAAAATATATCGATTTACTTGGGCTTTTAACCAAAAATCTTCTACACAAAAGTAGAAATTTCTTTAAGAAGAATAATATATCCAGGGAATAATACTTTTTTTGAGATGTGAAGGTTATAGGAATAACGAAGTTCATGATATAGGTGCATTTAGGGAATATATGGTATAGCGCGTACATTTATTATTTTCCCAAAGAAGTGATTGAGAGTGCGCTTTTAAAAAAAAATTCCTTTTATGTATTACCTTATAAATGCACAGTAAATTCTCAAGTAACCCAGATGGACAGAAATACCCCTTCCTTAAGTAGCAAATAATGTAAATCGAATAATCAACTTCATGAAAATTTGAAAAAGAAATTGAAAATAATTTCGTAAAAAATATTGAAATAATTACTACACAACTTTTTGGGACAATTACATATGAATTGTCTTCCCATATTCTCACTCCAGAATTACAGTCCTTTTTTGCGATGAGGGATAACCCTGGATAATCTAATCCGGGTTAATCGAGGGTCTAGTGCATTTTTCTAAATATTTTTAAAACGTCGAAACGCATTTAAATAGTACCGATAATAAGCATTTAGTTCATTCGGAAAATTTTCAAAAATTCATGATTAAAGCATAGATCTGATAAACAGTGTTTTCATGTATAATTTACTCCTTTTTTTATAACCTTCTTTCACTTAAATAAGAGGGAATGGGGAATGATATAAGAAAATAAGAAGCGAAAGAAAAACAAAGTATTTCTGGAGGAAAAGGTCCCAATATTAGCTTAAGTTCAACTCACAATTAACCTCTAAAAGGTATTACAGAACAGAAAAATTTCACTTAGAAAAATCAAATTAGTTTCTTAAAATTCATTGATTACAATAAAATACGTAAAACAAATTGGAACTTACCAGAAAGCAGAAAGAGTAAATTCTCTTTAACTTTATTTTAATTCAATGTCGTATCGTATCTGTCGAAGAAAATTTCAGGCAAAACAGAGCTGTTATGGAGATTCACCGTGTACTATGATATGAACCAATAGCTGATGAAATGAAGAGCTCAAGAAGATGCGTTACGAATCACTCCTTCGGACAGGCTCCCTCCCCCCCCCAAAGCACACAAAAATTTCTGGAATTCTCTGGTCAAGAACCCTCACAGAATCTACAGTTTCAAGATGAAATGTTTGTTATTACAGCAACGCTCCCTTTGAGAACAGGAAGTACACACCCAGACCCAGGTGGACACAAACACAACCAAAACTCGTAAATCTTTCAAGGCATGCCTCACTGACCAAATTAAAATCCCCCCTACCTGCCCCATCCCCTTTCAACCTATTATTGTGACCCCACTGTTATCTTAAAGACTACTTTCAATGTTTACAGAAGAATGGACTGCTGGACACATCTGGTTAACAAGCGAAATTTTACAGAGAAGCGAGACTTCTCCATTCAGGAGGGCTTCTTATCTCTTGTCCCGTTATTAGTCACCGAAGGGGGTGTCCTTCCATTTGAGGGTGAGGAAAACAAGGTCGTTCGTCGTTGTTGACCGGGGGTAGTGAGGTGAAAGGCGTTTGTAATTTTCGGTAATCGAAAAACATCGAGGGGTACATTTTGGTCTTTCCGAAAAGGGTTCGGAACGCGATTTTATGCGCTCCGGTGCGTTCCGGTTAAAATGTAAAAATTTACTGAAACCCAAGAAGTACCGGAGCTCCGCTCCGGTGCAATTTAAGCCCTGCATAGTTATAACCCTTGCCCCCTTTATACACGCGTCTGATGCATGGAATTATTTATTTTTTAAAAGAAGATTTTGAACAAATTCATCCCCCCCTATGATTTACTCCAGTGTGATCCAACCCAAGGGCCGCATGTGCCCCTCAAAGTGATTTTCATGGCACTTGATCACAAAATTTAATGTCCATTTTAAACTACATGGAATATAATCCATTTGTCAATTTTATTTCAGAACCCTGAACCCCCTTTGAAGCGTTTTCGACATATAAGTTAATAGGGACAGTAAAAAGGACATCAGTAGAAACTGAACTCCCATTTACTGAAGATACTAATGCTATGTTAATGTAATTTAATTATGTTGAGGAAATAAGTAATTCGTTTTAAATTATACTGCCACTTATGGTTATGATTATACTTATGGTTTAAGAGTTTCTGTAAATTTTAATAGTTTCACTATACTTCCTTTTATTTATATTTATATATATATATAGGGGAAAACTGAGCTATTTAATACAGAAAAAAATTCAAACACATTTTTTGAGTAGAAAAAAGAAACCTATTCAGAAATTTATTCCCTAAAAGTATCTAAAAGTGACTCAATTTTCTGAAACCAATTAGAAAAAATATTAGTTGATGAAAATTAAAATATAACTTTAAAAAATATGTATCAATGTGCCCCACTAGCAGGGAAGTGTGATACACTGCTTGAGGCACACAAATACTGGGATTATAATTTGCTCTTAAGTAGTACATAATTTAAAAATGACCTAGCAACCTAGACATAAGAGTGCCAAGACCTAGAAACCTCCTAATAGACCCAATAGTAAATCTTGTGAGATTGTTACTGAATTGCATTTTTGAAATATAATTGTGAACCTCCATTTCAAATACCCATGACAGCTTGTGGTTGGTGTACAACTTAAAAGCATTAGTAAGGAAATTCTAACAAATTTTTAAGAAACATTTAATGATTCTTTTGCAACATACAATATCAGTAGTTTGAAACACCTTAAAAATACTTACTTCTCTCCAATAGTATCTGGTACTTTTTTTTTTGCCAGTGCATGACTTTTTCCTATAAAAAAAAAAAAACCTGGACACAGTGTATAGGTACATCTTTTACATTTTAACTGAACGGGTGTTGTAGAAAATTTTAAAATATCATAAGTAGAGTTTCAGTTCACAACATTTTAAAATGTATAAGATCAATAACACTGCACCTCAGAAATATATGCATTCACAAAATGAAAACGATTACTTAATAAAATTGTTAAATTAATTCAAACACTATTCAAATCCAAATTATTTGAAAGGAAGAATTTCTGCTTTCAGATTGTTTTCCGTCTGAACAAGCACTTAAGATAAAATACTTTTTCTTAGATAGTTTTATTAGGATTACTAAGAACTTTATTTTAAAAATTAGAAATTTATGGGCTTTGAAATATTTTTAAGTAGTGATACTTTGAAGGAAGATTTATTTTACTCTCAAATGCTTTTCAATGCTTGATCTACAAAATATTAAATTCTGAAATTTAGGCATACTTGGTAAAGATATTAACATTTTTAAAATTCAATTTTTTACAAAAATATTCAAAATTAAATTAAATAGATATTGGAAGGTCATAAACAAATTTGCTATAATAAAATTTAATAACAAATAGACTAATCTTTATCCAGCACTTAAGCAGCTTGGAAAATAGATCAAAATGCAATTAAATTGAATTAATTTTTCAAACATTTATTAAGGTTACCATATGTTCATTAGCTGCAAAAACGCTATCTTCCACTGAAATCTTTTAGCATAATTTAGGTATTTATATCTAAAAATTATAAAGTTTTCCATTTAATTAATTTTTTGGTACTTACGTATTATCCCGTCGACCATGTTGCTTAATCCGAAAACGTTTTCAAATCCCATTGACTTTACTATTGCTGTGCCGCTGAATTAGACGGCCGCTGAAAGGTCGACGGGCTAATACGAAAGTACCAATTTTTTAAATATTTAACATTTTTGGCTTGTTTCGTAGGAGAGGGGTCTATGAAGTATGAAAAAAGTCATCAAGAGGTCTTCGGTGGAAATACTAACTAACACTAGTTTAGTGTAAAAATAGTTCATTTGAGACACCTCAAAATTTAAATTGGTCAAAATGATGCAAAAAAAAAACCCTAAATGGATTTACAACACTTGTTATTTTATAATATTTAAGTTATTGTTTAGAACTTAGAGAAATAACAAAGAAAATAACATTATTAAAAACTGAGTCGAATACCATTTTACCAACACCTAAACTTACCAAGAAATAAAAAAGCTACTTAATAAGTAAGGTACTAAGAATACTTTTTGATGCCAGTTTTGATACTGATAAAATGGTTGAATATCATTACATTATTACAATAAATTTTACTATGAGCTTGCCTTTGATTAACTTAATTTTTTTAACTATTAGCAAATAGTAGTTTATTATTTTGATACACTTGATGTGTAGTACCTATTCATTGATTGATCAATAATAATAAGCATAATCCAAACCGATACCATTCAACTACAAATATAGAATGAATTACAATAAGAGGTAGGATATTATTCTTAACACAAGCTTAGGCAAATAACAAATGTGTTTATTTAGCACAAATCATACATATAAAATTACTCTTTGGAGTTCTAAAGACTTGAAGTTTGTTGTTTTGGATCTGATGGCACAAGGTTCCTCCTATACGAACATAACGCATCAGACACAAGGTTCTAAGGCCTTGAAGAGTCATTTGATTTAGTACATATACAAATGCAATAGATATTTTGTCGTGCATTAACAGACAATGAAAGATGGACGATTGCAGATGACTAGAGGTACTTAATTTTTCTCCAGTTGCTCCAATTTTTCTTTAAGTTGCTTCTCCATCAGTTCATTTCTTTTCTTGGATATTTGATCTTTAAATTCTTTTCGATGTTCTTCACTGGTAGGCGGAAAAATTTCACGGCGAGTCTTAACAACCCATTCTTCAAAATATTGTGGCTGATTAAATACATAAAAAACACCAACTGGGAATGAAATGTACAAAGCAATTTTAAACACTTCTAATTTCCAATTTCCCATTTTTCAGAATTTGTGTTACTAAAGCTCTTATTGTAATTTTAAAAAACAAAAGTGAGAGAATATCATTCAACAACACCAACACCGTTTGTTTGTTTATATCCAAATCCAATCCAAGGTTATTGAGGTTTTTTCTCTCATGAAAAATGTAGTAAACAGAGTATTTTCAAATAATGACCAAAGCGCGTCCGCGTCACTTGTCTGAATCAAAATGTCTGAACCGCTTTGGTCTGAACTAAACAAGAAGGAGGTTTTGCAAATCAAATAAATTTTACAAATGATAAGTTTAACTTTTTGTGATAAAACAGCTACTGTAGGTCAAAGCGTCTGTTGCTAAGGCCGTTGCTAGGTCCGAGTCATGTGATTGTAAATGCTCTATACGTCGGTGAAGTCGTGAGTCGTGACGTCAGCAAGATGTGACATGGGAAAATTTTCAGGTATTTTTTAAAAATATAATTCGTCATTTGTTAACATATCGCCGCTCCGGTGCAACAATGACGCAAATGTAAAAATTAAAATTTCTACTACACGGGAGCTTGGCAGCAAGGCTTCTAGATTGGCCACGGCCACAACTTCTACAAGGAGCATCAGATTTAACTCAAAACGTCCCAAAAGAAGTTAAAGCACTACTTTTGAGGGTCAAATTTCAAAATTTTCTGGGGGAAAACCTCCAAACCTCCTCCTGACCTTTGATGTCTGTTATACAATGTGTCTCCCTTGAAAATTCTGCCGCTTACAAGAAAAAGTTCCCTTTGGGAACCAAAGAGTTTGAAGCCCCTCTAGGGCAGGGGTCGGCAACCTGCGGCTCACGAGCCGCATGCGGCTCTTTTGATGTAAAGTTGCGGCTCTCCAGTTCTATACGAAAAAATTAATAATTTACTATCAAAACCCTTAAAAATAATAAAATATATTTTTAAGTACCTAATTTTTCCAATAGCTTTTATTTCCATAATCTTTAATTACAAATCGCTTGTGTGAAATAAAAACATTCCACAATAAAAAAAAAGCACTGATTATCCAGAATTGGAAGACAAATGGCTGCAAAAATTCAACTTCATGGTAGATACCACAATGAAACAAATTAACTAAATCTAAAACTGCTAGGAAAGGGCCTAGCCAAAACGGGCTCGGACCAAAACGAGTTAAAACCCTACTTTTTGGGACAAATTTTTAAAATTTTATGGGGGAAGACCCCCAGACCCCCCTTTTGTGTTTATAACAATATTATTTACTACTTTTCATGTATTTTATATTATTACGTATTTAAAGTCGTTTATTTTAAATCAAAAATCAAATATATATAAGCAAATAAATTTAGAAACGAAAATTTTTAGTGCGGCTCTTTAAAAACTGTGAAATTTTGTAAATTGTAACTTTTGGCTCCCCTTGCTTTTGGCTCCTTTTGCCGACCCCTGCTCTAGGAGCTTCCAGACTCCTAGAGGAGTCTGGTTTAAAGGGGAATTTTCAAAAATTTTTACTGGGGGAGGATCTCCGCCCCCTTGAAAATTATACGTTTATTTATAACTTTTTCCCCTAGAAAATTCTATGCTTTACAAGGAACTGTTTTTTTATTTTTTTTTTTGGATGAAACCCAAAAGGCCTCAAAATGAGCTGAAACACTACTTTAAGAGGCAAATTTCAAAAAACTTTCTGGGGGTAAACCCCCAGACCCCCCTTTTAACATTTTTAAATAAGTTTGTTATACAGTACCTATATTTATCTTGAAAATTCTGCCACTTACAACAAGCGGTTCCCTGTGGGTGCTCCCCAATGAGGTTGCAAAGGAGATAAAACACTGGTTTAAAGGGAAATTTTCAAAAAAAATTCTGAGGGAGGACCTCCGGCTCCCCTTGAAACTTTGAAGTTTATTTGTAACTTTTTTTTCCCTAGAAAATTATGTGGTTTACAAGGGACTGTTCTCTTCGGATGTAACTTAAATTTTGTAAAAATAAGGCAAAATTTCAAAATTTTCCCCAGACCCCCCATTTTTACTTAGAGCTCATGGTGTTGAGTCACTCTCCAAAAAAAAAAAAAAAACAAGTCTGGTTACGGCGTGGCTCAGCCCCACTTTAAAAAAATCCTTGCCCCCCAACCAAAAACTGAAATGACGCCCCTGAGTGACGTCATGTGCGAATGCTCTATGCTCTATTGATTAAGTTTCTATTATAGTGGCTAGAAGGAGTAGTGTCGCTACCGCTATCAAAATAATGCTCCAAAAAGGGAGGAAAAAATTTGATGGCATCGCGACGGCAAGAACGCTAGCGCCATCTATTTTCTGCAAAAAATGAACTCTTTCAAATGCTCTAAAAGAATAAAAAACCCTTAAATTCTTTACTTGTCATGATAAAAACCAATTAAATGCTTAAACCTCTATCAAAGTATTAATATGTTTCCAAACTCTTTCGTATTCGAACTCACAATGCGATTTTAATGTAAAATCGATAGCAAACCCGCGACGGCGGGGACCCATCGTCCTCTGGTGGTTTACTCCTTTTCGGAAACAGAAATTTGTTTGCGGTTCTATGGTGATAAAGACACTATACCCTTCTAGCCACTGTAGTTTCTATGTTCTTTTAAATACCGGAAAGATAAAATTTACACAAGTTTGACTAGTAATAGTGGGGGAGCCCAGTGTTTTTGGGGATTTACTCGAGCGCGTCAGATAATCGTAGGGGGGATAGGGGATACCTTGCATGCTTTTGAGTAACTCCACCAAATATAAGCTCTCTATGTAGAGGGGTTTGTCTAGAACAGCCCGTCAGATTGGTAAAAAAATTAGTTACATGGACAAGGACATACTCGAGCGCGTCAGATAAAGATAAGGTAGGTTTAGTTACCATCAAAAGTGTACAGTTTCTAAAATCTGCCGATTTAAGCGGTGGGTAAGGGAGTGGGAGGTTCGAGAAAAATGTACGAAACAAAATGGTTATAGACTAGTAGGCAGGAAACTAGTCTCAACTAGTTCTTAACTGTCTTGGTAGCCAATCTGAAGCGCTGGAGTATGTCCACGAAACTAGTTTTTTTTTACAAATCTGACGGGCTGTTATAGACAACCCCCCCCCTACAAAGAGAGCTTATATTTGGCGGAGTTACTCAAAAGCATGCAAGGTATCCCCCCTATGATTATCTGACGCGCTCGAGTAAATCCACATTTAGCATCATGGGCTACACAATCTTAATAATCTTCATAAAAAATTATATTAAAAATGAAAAGCACGTTTATCGTCGCATCAGGATTTTAATAAGCAAGTGCAAGTAAACTGTAATTTCAAGCTGTTTAGTTTATTTGCTGATGGTAAGTTCTATTTAAATACATTTTAAAACTTAAATTTAATTTAATTTATCTTTTTTATTTTAAAAATATTAAATTTAAAAAAGTATTTAAAAAATATGATTAATATTTCATTAAAGTTTTCTAGTGAACATTAGGAATAAAAAAATATTGATCCATGATGCTGTTATTGTTTATTATTTGTATAGTGACTGACTGATTTAATATTTTTTGAAAAAATTCTAAATGTGTTTGTAAGTTAAATTCTTCAGTTTTATACCTTTTTTATATTCAATGTTTCACTTTAAGACAGACTTTAATGCTTTGTTTTTTCATTGAGTTGATCAACAAAATATTGTTGCCTTTTTATTTGAGTAATTTGTACCTACTATTCCCTTTTTTAAAGGGCCACGTTCATCCATCTCCTTCACAAACATTCATATTCGAGTGGGGAATTCGTACCCCAGGAAGCGACCCTCCTTAATCTTTGGAAAAATTTCGCCAACTTGATGCGATTTCAGGCTGTACGATTCAGGAATATTACCCCGAGTTCATGCTGTTAACCCGGATTTCCCTTGTTCCTTTTTTCATGCATATAATGACCTTTTGGTATTTAAGAATTAACCGGGCGAAAATCTCGCCAATCGGACTTTATATTGACGAAGTTTTACAAATTACATTTAAAAATTTAAAAAATATGAAACAATACTACTTGAGATATTTGAATGGTATTTTATTTTGATACTTGTATCTTTTTGGGGAGTTGGCATAAAACTTTGCATTTGCATTCGGCTAATCCTTAAAGTAACGACCTTTTTAGTGATTTCAAAATTTACTCTTTTTTTAGGAGACCATTTCTACATTTGAGATGAAAGGAAAATTTCCAACATATTTTGGATAAATTTTTAATTGGAAAGGAATATCACCAGGAAATTCCAGTATGCTATGGGAAAAGGAAATAGATCTAGAATACCAATTTCACTTGGCTTCCGTGGTATTCCTTTATTTCCTTATACTATTTTAATGAAGTATGCTTATCTATTTCACTGGGTGATATTTGTTTAAAATGTTTCCTTTTTCACCTTTGTTATTTCATCTTTAACTTCTGGCACATCTGTTTTATTTCTGTTGATTTAAAGCACTTTGATATACATTTTAGTCAAACAATAAATAAAAGTCGCATGCTCTCTCTCTTTTTTTTTTAAAAAAAAAGCCTTTATAAATAGTATTTTAAAGGGGAGATAATTACAACGGTAGTTTAATGCAGGAGGCATTTGCCTATAAATTTGAAAAATATTAAATTAATTGCATAAGATTAATGGGTACAATTCCGTTAGAGTCCCCGCTAAATATCGCCAATATCCAAATCGCTAAATATATCCAAATATCAACTAATTTTTCTGACTTTTATTAATAAACTGAATATTTATTGATCTAATTAAACATTTTAATTCAGGAGTTTGAAATTATTTATGAATATTTCTACTTTTTGTAGTCTAAAAGAACCGGGCGATATATAGCGGGGACTACCGATTAAGGACTACCAGTTTTAAATATTGTATTTTAAATTTAATTTTTAGCGGATGCATCAAGATGTGGAATACTTGGCAGATGAGTGTGATCATATCATAACAAAGCTAGGTGAAGCTCAAGCTATGAATCTATCCTTGCGAAGGAATCTACGTGCATTAGAGCGGGAGATTTACACCATGTGTCAGAAGAATGTTTATAACTCCTGCGTTATAGATGATCTTCAAGTATGTTTAAAGAATTGTATTTCCATCATTTTTAATATCCTCATCAATGAACAGAGCAACTTTTTTTAATCAGCTAGGAAGCTACCGCCACGCCCCCGGCTTAGGTATATCGCTCGCAAACCTCGTAAACTGCTTACACAGGCGTTTCCATTCCTATTTGTGGAACTCCCCCCCCTCACGTTTGGCCCTGAGGATTTTAAATTTTAATACAGGCAACTCGCAACTTAATTAAGAGATTATAGAAAATTAAGATTAAAAAGAGAGTAATCAACGAGAAGAGTGTCAAATGGTCAAATCGACATAAACAGACTTGTTAAATAAAATAATTTAAGCCATTTAAAATAAAAGACAAAGCCTACATGACACCTAATGTTTAAAAACAATGAAATTCTGTTATCAGAATGAGAATTATAAATTTTAGTCATAATGAGTGAAATTATAGTTTTAATAGTATATATTTGTAAGTTATCAGTCCCTGAAAAATATCAAATTTGGAAAGTATTTTTAAAGTAAATTTTTAAACGTGAAATGAATTTGTCTCATCCTAAAATATAACGTTCAATGGTCGTTGTTGTTGGATGTATAATACTTTTTTTTTAAACCGTAGACCAAAAGCCTTTTTTTATAGAGATTCAAAAAGAGGATTTATAGAGATACTCTAAATAATAATACGCTTTTCCCGCTAAAAATCATGAAGCAGTTTTAAATGCCAGATTAAACCAAATGACAACAATAAAAATTTGCCGATATTTGAATATTTGGCATTCAGAATAGCTTGGTAATTTTTAACGGGATAGATAACGAAATAGTTAAATTTCGTTAACTGTCCCGTTAAAGTATATCTCCGATCTGCAATCTGTTTAAATATTGCTAAATTTTTATGGTTGTCATTGATATAATGATATAACTGTAGATTTTCATTGGTTAGTGCGCAATTTTCGGCAATATTTCTAATTTTTATTGCTAAACACTAAACAGCTTGCTAAGCTAAAACAGCTTGACGATATTTAACGGGACAGTTAACGGAATTTTACCAATGCAAAGTTTAGGATGGGACTGGACCACCCGTTCAATCAAAAACACTTTGCTGCTTTACTTTGCTACTTATTTAAAGCTAATATAATTTCTATAAAATTGTCCGTTACGGTTAATCATGTGTAAAGATATTAAATACTGGTAACTATGGTTTATAAGGAAAATAAAACTGTTTTCAATGTAACTGATAAGTTTTGAAAATACATATTTTTCAATTTAAAAAGGAATTGGATGAGCAAGCCAAAGAGACTCATCTCTCTACGGCAGAAATACAGCATAAGAGCCGTTTGGTGGAGAAGGAACAAGAAAATTGTAAAGAAATAATATCCATGTTAAGGCGAGAGATTTTTCTATTGGAACACAAGTCTGAAATGGACACAGGCCTCATCGAAACAATAAAAGTATGTTTTTAAAGTAACAATATATTATTAGGTATGGCTAAATTTCTAAATATGTACTAAAAGAAAATAGGGATTTCTAAAACAAACATTAAAAAACAGAAACTCCAAGAATCAAGTTTTTCATTGAAGATAGGTATGAAAAGTTGATTTTTTTTTTCAAATCACGTTAGTTGCAGTTTGAACAAAAATTTTAAAATAGAAACAAACACACAAATTGTTTAATAATTTTAATGCCTAATCAAATTAAAAACTATGGCAGAGACTATCAAAAAAGTTTACTCAAAAAATATTTAATGAACAACATCTTCGACTAAATCAAATCGTAGTAAGTAAAGTTAGTTCCTTATGCTGCTTATTAGAAATAAAAAACTATTTT
Organism: Tetragnatha montana; assembly: GCA_963680715.1. Taxonomy (NCBI): domain Eukaryota; kingdom Metazoa; phylum Arthropoda; class Arachnida; order Araneae; family Tetragnathidae; genus Tetragnatha; species Tetragnatha montana. The sequence goes on from OY796675.1 coordinate 38,191,969, forward strand.
TACAGAGGAGAAAAGTTGTTTTTTTTTGCATACTAAGTACTCTAAAGGAAAAACTGGTTCTACAGAAGTCAGTCCCTATTAGTTGCTTTTTTAGCATACTATGTATTCTGAAGGAAAAACTAGTTCTACAGGTTTCAAAAGCATGAATACTAGATTGGAGGGAAAGAAAACTTTTTTCGAAATTCAAAAAGATACCCACGGCAAAAATTGTGTTAAGTAATAAGAAGAAAAACCGTGCAAGAATTTCAAAATCGGTTAATATCTTCATTTTGCGCATCAAGCTTGAAGTTCTCATTGAAATTCTTAAAAATGAGCATTTCTTCGGAATTTTTAAAATGTTACTTTGGGTGCGAAAATTGACACCATATGACTTGAAATGTCTTCTGTATAGTAAAACTAAGTCACATAAATTTAAAAAAGTTTTGTTTGCATATTTTCCTCCTTTTTGACACTTGTAAAGTTTCTACACTTGTAAAGTTTGTTTTTCTGCAGATCGTCTGCCGTTTTCTAAAAAAATATCCAGAAATTACCCCAAAGAAGAAAATACACTTCTAATTCAGTCCCCCTTGCCTTTTTTAGTCACCTATACTAATTTAAGGGGGTCATTAAGAGGCACTGATCCCTTATTGTTTGATACCTCGTGTAAATCATTTCAATTTTCTCAATCAGAATGTTAAAATGGTTAAAAGCCCTTTTCATAGGGTCAAATAAGATGGATAAACTAATTTCGGATATGGTATTTTACACCACTCAGCAGTATTGAATATAGAACAATTGATCCTATCCTATTTTCTTTCACACCTTTTTAAAGAAGTATAGTATTGTGAAAATTATACAGTTTTTAACTTACCACACTGAAATAGCCAATGGAATTTTAAAATTTATTAAAACTTTTCCGTTTATTTTTTTGTTTCATTACACCTGTTTTGTCTGGTTTTTAGAGAGTAATAATGCACGACATTATGACCCGGTACAAGCGTATTTGAAAGAGATTGATATTAGTGTTGTATTAATAATTAAAAATAAATGTAATTAAATATTTTATACCATAACTACTGGTTTGTATAAATACTCTATCCAAAATTAGTTCGGCCATACTTTTTGAACCTATATGAATTTTTTGGGGGTAATTTCTGTATATTTTCTGATTCGGCAGATGGTCTGCAGAAAAACAACTTTTACAAGCGTAGAAAATTTATGTTTATATTTAAGTCAGTAAGTTTACCTTTTAAGTCACCAGATCTTATACTTATTTGCAAAATAAAACTTGGTAATCTTTGACATTTTATGTCTTTAAATAAATCTCGGGATGAACAAACTTAGGGTTTTTTTTTCAAAAAATCTCGGGATGACAAAAATGTCACCAAATCGCAATTCCTATTTTACACATCTTATTTAAAGGTAGAAAATACCTTATTCATAAAACACATTTGCTTATTTTTTCTGAAATAATTACATGGCAATAATAATAGTGATGATAACTTTTGTTTTTAGCCTCATCGTGAGAAGTTGAAAAATATGCTCGATATTGAAAAGCTAAAATGTCATCAGAGATCACAAGAATATCTTAGAGATTTGTTGGAAGTTTCAAAGAAATACCAAGAAGCTATTTCAAACTATAAAACCAATTCAAAAGATTCAACTGATAAAATGTCTCAACTGAATGAAAGATTCCTTGCAACTGACACACATGTAATTTCTTAAACTTTTCGTTTAAATTACAATGAGACTTACCAAAAATATAAAGTCTAACACATTTGTCCTCTTTTAAAATGAATATTATAAACTACTTCTTAGGTGTGATACTATTCATCCTACATTAAATCATATCACACCAAACAAAGGGTATTTTATTATTTTATCACTCAAACATTTTTCAAATTTTTACAGTGATATTTATTTTGGTCAACATTTAATGAAAATGATGGGAAACAAATAATAAATATTTAGAAAGATAGGCATCTCGATAAAAAATATAATGTATCTCATGTTCTCTACTAAAAACTAGAGCTAGGCCATAGGCCATGGTTATATCAGTCCGGTATAGCAGCGTTATTGATGGTTTATTTGAATTTTTAGAGTCGTTCTGAACCCATAGAAAGTGAAAAAGAGACGGACACAGCAACTTCTTCAACCGATAAGAATTCTACAATGGATTCAAATACAGATCATCTTGATTCAGAAGATGATATTTCTAAACTGAATGCCGATATAAAGCATCTCGAAGAGGAAAACGGCATAATTTTCAACATCATATGTGATTTTTTCCCAAGGTATATAATAACCTACATTATGTGGCAGTCTAAAATATGAATGTTTAATTATTGAATTATTTTAAAACCGTGAAATCCCCATTTATTTAACTTTATATAACTTTATTTAACTTTTATAAGATTATTTTTTTAATTTACAGAATGAAAGAAAGATTCATGAAGTTTATTGATCAATGTTCTTTAATGTATGAAATCGATAGCGAAACTGGTCTTGTTGAGGAATATGTGAAACGACTGCACAAAGTTCGTTTGAAGAAAGAGTCCGCGGTTGAAAAAGTCGATTTTGAGAGTTGTGAATCCATTGAAGAAAAGAAAATCATGTAAGTTTTTTTTTATTATTAATCCATTTTTGATTCCGTTTTAAAGAAATCGAAACATATGTAAACTGTGAAGCACATGGATTTTATTTAATGTTTATTAAACTTAAATACCTCGGTTTTATGCTTATAAAACATTTACAATATAAGTGACATATTAAGTGACACGTTTCGGTAAAGGAAAAGTTAATGGGTTAAGGTAAGCGTAATAAGAAGGGAAAGTTAAAATTTTAGGTCATCCCACTTTGAGAATTGTTCTTTGACTGATGTTAGAATGATAAAAGAAACATTTCGATCCTTTCTATGTTAGTTTTGGTTAATTAAATCAATTAGTATTAATTGCCAAAAATGTTTTACTTGGTTGTATGAATAAATCTTAATTGAATGTTTTTACTTGGATGCTAATTCTTGAAATCATGAGATATCGAAATCGAGATTAGTGTACTACTTAATAATATTACCCAAAAGTCACTTTCGGATAAAAATCCACGACACCCGCTAGCATGCTCGGGGAGTCATGCTCATTCATTTATATAGGGACAGAAACGTGCTCGAACGGGGATTCAAACCCTTCTAACCTGATAAACCCCCGTTTAGTAATTAGTTCCTCTTGCCATTTATCGGGCAATACGCCGTCTAAAAAATAATGACGCCAAAAATAGTTTCCAATGTAAAAGTGTTTCAATAGTTACATCCTACTTGGGGAGGGGGTCGCTGAAATGTGTCTGTTCTCTGAAAATTGTGTGACGTAATTTATGAATGACTTCATAAGTTATTCGAAACCTCTTCCTTCTTTTAAATTTATTTAAAGGACGGTGTATAAAATTAATATTATAATATAACACTTTCATTTATTTTTTATTTATTCCTTCCATAATCATAACGTCATTGTTTTAATATACCCTGAAATGTAATTTATGTAGATCAAGTGAATGTTTGTTTAATTGAAAAATAAGGACTCGTTTCCTGGTATGTTAAAATATTGATAGTTTTTTAAATGACGGTATAAATTTTATTTTGCTAAATAAAGTTATAAAACCGATTACTCCATTTAAAAATTTAATTTCGTGTTTTAATAGGGTCACGGGGGGTGAGAAATCTGTTATTTATTTAAAATGTTCTGAAAAGAAGTTCACAAATTTTAAAGACTCCTATATTTTTAGTTTAAATTTGCTCAAAAGTACTTTAGTTTGTTCAAAATATATTAATTTTGATAATGTTAAAAAACAATTATCGTTTTCATATTTATTACACATTAATTCTCTTACAGCTTGAATATTCGAGAGAGTGAAGAAGAATTTCTTCGAAATATTCTTTTCCAATTTATACTAAGATCTGATGAAGATTTTCAATTGTATTGGTTACTTCATTCTAAATTCAAAGAACTTGGTATCGAAAATCTTGAACCGAAAGAACCAAACAACATGAATCCAAAGAACTCGGTTTCATTGTAATCTAAATTGGTGGTATGGTTATTAAAATGGAATTTTGAGAGTTGTAAAATAAATGTGAAAAATATTAAGATCTTTTCAAGTAATTATAATCCAAAAAATTTAAAAAATTAAATTTATGGAGAAACAAGAAATTTTGAGATAAAATATAGTAGCATAACGAATATGATAAATTCGTGATACTATTTGAGTTAAAGAATATGAAATAAGAAACTTCCTAGTTTAAAAATCAAAAATATTCATGAATATTGAAACAGACCTATGGATGGGATACACGTCCACGTCACTTAAAGACAGTTTTCACTTTTGCGTTTGGTTGCGGTGCAGCATTCCAGATTTACCAAATAACGAATCCCCCAGGCAGACAAAAATATCGTCATTTTACTCGGTCAAGAACCAAAACATAATACAAAAATGGACGTACAGGTTACTATACTGCGTTACAGGTATTGGATCCTCACCGGATTACCTATCCGCAACTAAACACATATTTTTCCTAAAATCCGCTAATTTTGTGGTGGGTCCCGTATATCTTGATGTTTTTTTTTCTTCCTTAATAATTTTTTATGACGACATTAATGATGACTTAAATTCTATAACAAAGCATTGATGCTCAAGAAAGTAGAACATTGATTCGTTTGGAAAATGATCAGCCATACTATATTCTCACACAAAAATTAGTACACTGTTATTGTTTGAAACTATCTGTTAATTTTCATGCTATGAAATATATTTTTTTGGAATTGTTTTGAGCTAAATTAATATGGGGGGGGGCTGAACTAAATTCTAATTCATATTTTTTATATTCTGAATTTACATACCATAAGAGTTATTGAAAAGTTTCTTCGAATACACTTCATATGCTGTTTTTTCTCAAACTATAACTACTTCTCTCAAATCAGTGCTTAAAGACATGTAATAAAGATAACTTTCCTTAAAAAATTTATTAAAATTGCTAAAAGTACACGTACGCCAGAATAGAGCGAAAGATTTGTCACTGAACACTCTCAGTATCTTTAACATGATCCTCGAAGAAAAACTCAGCGATTTAAAAGTGGATATTGGAATTACAAATTTGGGAATATTTTCGCAATAGTCAAACATCTTGATCAGTGGGTCTCACAAGAATATCGGACACATCCACGTGGTTGGGGGTAGACAGGATGTATTGGACCGCTTGCACGATGTCATCTGATTGCAGGCAGTGCATCGACTGGTAGATTTCACGGGCTGTTTCAGGGCGATCCTCGAAGCAGCGATATTCGAATTCAGTCTCTACCACTCCTGGACTCACACACTGGAACGGTTGAAATGAAGTAAATGGTTAAGTTATGGATACGTGTAAGTGGATGAATTTATACAATTAAAATTTTTTTATTTAGGAAGTCAGACGCAACAAACTAATCACTAAAAAAGACATGGGAGTTTGCTATGCTTAAAGGCATGTGGGTGGAAAAAGTATGATGTTTAATTTAAACTATAATGGGGATTGAGCAAGATGTAAGTATGAAAATGGTTTTAAACAGTGGTAATAATAAATTTAGTAAAAAAACTGTGGTTTATTTTGTAAGGTTTTATGAAGTTTGATAAAAAAATATTAGGACGGACTCTGTTTCTGACGTAGTATTCGTATTTATGAATATTCATCCGTCATCAGGATTTTTTTTACCTCTGGGGTGAGATGTAATTACTATTTCGATATACTAATCACATTGATTTTTGACAGGATATTCCATTTGTACCTATTAAGACAAAAGATATCTCACCGCAACCCTTATACGGCTCCCCTGGGCCCTAAGCTCTCTTCTCATCCCTTCGGCCAAAGCCCGAACCATATGTTTTGTGGCTACGTACATTTGAGCGGTCTCTACTTCGGGAATCCGGTGACCCGACATACTGAAAAAGAAAACATAGGTAGTGATAACTTTAACAACTGTATATTAATTATTTTTCAACCAAAAAAGTTTTTAATTTAGAGAATCTCTGCTTTTGACCCTCTCTCTGATATTAATAATTCTTTTACACTTAAGTATCTTTTTTCTCGCTGTCATCTTTCTTTTTTCTAGACCCTCTCGGCTCTTTAGCATCCCTTTGCTATCAAGCATTTCTTCTCTTCAGCTCTTTACTCGTTAGTATCTCTTTACTCTTTATCCTCTTTTTGCTCTTCAGCATCCCTTTGCTCTCGAGCCTCTCTGCTCTTCAACTCTTTACTCGTTAATATCTCTTTGCTATTTATCCTTTTTCATCCCTTTTCTACTGAGCCTCTCTCAGGGCCCGATTAAGGCAAGTCCGGGTCCAAGGCCCAGGTGCTTTTAGGGGCCCCCTTCACGACAAAAATGTATAAGAAACTGCATCATTGGGTTACTATTGCTACATATACAAATAATACAATGCTAACCCAGAACAAAATTATACACCACCCCTTTTTTTATTTTAGTTTTAATGCATTTCTAGAAAAATAACTTTCTAATAATTTAAACATAACATTTTATCACATGAAATTTAATATTTTGTTTAAAAAAAAAAGATTATTTTCAGACCATTTGGGGGCCCCCGAAATTCATGGGCCCAAGGCCCGGGCCTTGCAGGCCTAGGCAATAATCAGGGTCTGGCCTCTCTGTTCTTCAGCATCCCTTTGTATTCGAACCTCTCTGCTCTTCAGCTCTTTTTCATGTCTTGGCTCTTTTTATCCACTCTCTTCTCTTCAACGTCCTTTTGAACCTCAAAGTCATTTGATTCACTTTTGTTCATACCGACCCAAGCATGATTGTCTAGAACGAATATCTTAATTTCTCTAGCGATCCCTAATATTTTTAGAAGTGTAGTACCTTCCCTCTTCACGGACCACTTTCAACGATCTCACGAACTGCTAATGATCCACATCCGATGGGGAACCACTGGTCTAGGAGACCTGCATTTCTGTAGGAGGGGACCATTACCCTTATAACCCACTTTTTGCCCTATTGCGGAAGTACTACTTCATGCTTCCGACTTGACGATTGTTACGCATGCGCGTGCGTGTGTATAATAGTTTTTTGAATGATTATGTTGTGGTATTATATCAACCTATGTTTATATCAAACTTCATTAAAATCTGCCCAGTAGATCTGGAAAAAATAGAACAAACAGGAAATTTCTTTTTAGAACACCAGTGTATTTAGTGGTTTTCAGTAAAATTATTAAACTGTATAAAATACCCCTGTATTCATTTTTTTGAGGGATGAAGTAGTTTTTTAGAGTAATTTGAAAACAGTATTTTCTTCCCTTACCTGCTTATATGAATTATACGTCCGTCTTCATTCACTCCTGATTCTTTCATCAGTTTGATGGCTTCGCGAGAACAAATACACAAAGCTAGCACATTCACCTAATGAAAAATAACAAGTTTTTCATGATTAGAGGGGATATATTTTTCAGTGAGTTGAACCTTTGAAATGCCATTCTGTAAAGTATTTAGGTTTCTTTCTCTAACTCTTTCATCCATCTTCTGTGTATCCCTCTCTCTCTCGTTCCATTATTTATTCCCTCTAAAGTGCCTTAAGTATTTCCCCCTCTATTTCTTCGTTTTACACAATCTTTCTTTCCCTTCGCTCTCCTTTTCTATTATCCCTCGCATATCTGTGCGTAGAGGACATCACATAACTACGTTTAAATCCTTGGATTTAATATTGATGCCATTTTAATAAGGTTTCCAAACATGCCTTACATTTTATCCTAACTCTGTTAGAAGAAAAGTTACAGCAATTTTAGTTACAGAAAAGCTATGCTATATCATACTAAAGCCCGAAATATCTTAAAAAGCATTTTGCACGGAATGGTACTTTTAAGACAAGGCGCGGATCCAACAAGGCTCCAAAGGGTAGGGCATTTTTTGAGGATCACCTCTACCTTTGGACGCAAATAGACAAAATTTTACTTTTATTTTTATACAGATCTCTCCAGATCCCCCCTCATGAAATTAATTTTTGCACCCTGCATATTTCTCCCAGAAAATTGTAGGGATTTTGACTCTAGATAACTCATTTTTGAGTTATTTAGGAATCTAGGGAACCCCCCCTAGGCTTAAAAAAGGGGACCAAAGAAGGAATAAGGGATAGAGAAAAAAAAGAAAAAGTACGTTAAAATGTTTTTGGTCTTTCAGAATCAACTCTCTTCTTTCTCCTTTTCACTCTTTTCCCCCTTCTTTCCCTTTCTTTTTCAGCTCATGTAGGGGGCACCTCCTTGATTCCGTGCCTGTCTTGAATAGAAATAGATAGGTGATTTCTCCTATACTATTCTAAATATTATTGTAAAACTTTCTGAGTTAGTTGTGCACATTATGATAAATGTTTTGTGCTGTTATATCTAATATCAGTTTTTAAATTAAATTATTTTTCAAGTGTTTTTATTTAAAAAAAATCTGATGTTTTTGTAAATTCCTAAGTATTTTTGAACAGCTGTATCAATCGTTATAGTTCCCAACACAGGTGTATAAGTATATAAACTTGAGTTTCTGCTAAATAAAATGATTATATCTTGTTCAAAACTTTTATAAACGGTGTTGGCGTTGCGTGAAAATTTGTATTAAATTACCTTAAAAGAAGCCATGAATATCAAACGAGAATATGACAGATAAAAAAAGCTAACTCACATCGATAACATTTTTCCATTGTTCTGTTGCTCCACCCGTGAGAGTAGCATCAAAGCTTAGACCTGCATTATTAATGCACAAGTGTAGAGTTCCAGCAGATTGACGAATGATAGAGAACATTCTCAAGATGTCCTCCTCCACTTTCAAGTCACACCTGATAAACACAAACCAGACAAACTGAAACTTAGAAGGACGTTTTATAATCCCTCAGTGAGATATTTACCTTTTATTAAAAAATCCTTTAAAGAACATAATTAGTATTTGAAATTGTATGTATAGAAAATCAGTAGGAAAGTTTTTAAATTTAAAAATGTCAAACTAAAATTAAAGCCAAAAATATTTTAATTCTGGTATCCTTAAAGGTATAAACTATTTGGCCCAAGGTACTTTCTTTTTGTTTAAAAAAAAAAAAGATTTTACGAGGAATATTAATTTAAAAAAATTTGGAATGTCATGAATAAGCTAAGTTTAAAGAATAAAAATATGTATGCGATTCAATAGCTGCTTTAATTCACACTTGGTAAATGTTTTCAGAATGTTCACATGATACTATAGTAGTGAATGAAGCCATGTTCCTTGGGTCTGGATTTCTCAATACAGGGCAGACTTGAAGGTCACTCAAAAATTACTTAACCAATCAAGGGGCTAGGGAGTTTTCTATTTGCTTATTTATACGGAAAAGGGAAGAAGGGTTAAAAAATTACCAAAATTATGCTTACGTTATATTTGAACCTCCTTTTTCTTAGATGGACAAGAAAAGAAGTAAATGTGTTGTGCTTTGTCCTAAATTGTTTGGTTTAAATATTTGCTCTGTTATAGAAATAACTAATAAATAAAATGTGGGCTTTATTTTCCTTAAGTAAAACCCCCTCCTTTTTAAACGTTAATTTTACTGTGGAAATTTAGAAATTCCATGTCCTCATATCTACACGACGGGTTTCATATTGGCATTTAACTAATACATAGGGTGCCTTGACATCAACCAATAGTGCCTCTACAGTCATCTTCCAAAGGTCTCGAGTAACCTCGAGAATAAACCTGAATATATCTTAAAATCCCAAATTCAAACATAGAGAAAACTTTCTTAAAAATTTAAAAGGAATTTAAAAATGTTCATTCTCTAAAGGAGCGTTGAACAAACCCCTATAACTTCATTTTAAGACCCAAAACTCATCCTTCCTTTAATGATTTGTCTCTCTAATTATATTGTTGCTTTGACTCACTTGATAGCAGTAACGGATCCTTTGGTGCCTATGTTGCGTTCTTCTTGTGCCATCTCATCGATCTTGTGAGCCCCTCTGGCACATCCAAACACCCGCATTCCACACCGAGCCAGATGACGGCACAGGGCTGCACCGATGCCCGACGAAGCTCCTGTTACTAATGCAACATGCCCTTCCATGCAAGTTGCTAGGGAGAATAATGGCACGATCTAAAACAAAAAGTGCTAAATTTCGCTATTCTAGGTCAAGTTATATAAAAAACCTGGGAATTCAACTGTTTCAAAAATAAGAAATGATTTGAATGTCTTCGGGTCTTATATTTTATCTTATCGGCTCTGATTAGATTATCACTTCTTGAAAGAAAGTTGGATGGCGATTGTGTTTTAGAAGTAAACTTTTGACCTTTGATTTCTTCATTTTAATATATTTTATGGTGCTGCCTAAAAATTGCGAGGAAAGCGGCAGGATCCAATACCGCATGATAATTCTGACGTTAATCCGGAGTTCTAGTTCTACCCCGAAAAATTTCTGCAAATTAAAACTATGAATCTAGTAATTTGTGTTTTTAACTGGAATGGAAATTTATCTAGATTGATAGGAAATAAAATTAGTAGTTTGAGTGGACAACCTATAATGGATACACCACACCAAGAGGAAGAGGACGTGGTTTGGGAACCACTGTTCAGTGACGGATTGGGGGTTGAGTTGACTCAAAATTGAGCAGCGTTGACTTTCGAGAGGGGATTTGCCCCTAATTTTTTAAGGCTTCTTAGGTCAAATAATATGAACTTGATATTATTGAATAGACACTTGAAATACATGTTTATAAGCAAAATTTTAATCCTGATTAGTAATTACAGATATGTTACCCAAATTAAGAAAAAAAAAATATATTAATAGCTAAAATGATTATTTTTTTAAAATTATTCTACATTACTGTAAAATTTAAATATTTAATTAGTTCCTTCATTTTTTAAAATGTTGGATAAAATATCTATAATTAGTATTAAAAATAGACTAATGAATGTATTAAAAACCCCTGTCAGTATCAATAATATTTTAAAAACATTTTTTAAAAGTTTAACAAAAAAATAATGACTGAACATTTATAGTAGGGGAGCCCAGAGTGTTTTTGGGTAGTAACTCGAGCGCGTCAGATTATCATAAGGGGGATACCTTGCATGCTTTTGAGTAACTCCCCCAAATATAAGCTCTCTATGTAGGGGGGTTTGTCTAGAACAGCCCGTCAGATTTGTAAAAAAAATTAGTTAAATGGACATACTCGAACGCGTCAGATAATGATAAGGTAGGTTAGTTACCAGCTAAAAAGTGTACATTTTCTAAAATCTGCCGATTTGAGCGGTGGGTAAGGGAGCGGGAGGGTTATAAAGTTGCAAAGTGAAGCCAAGACTGGTAAGACGCTATCGCTCTTTTTGAGAAAAATGTACGAAGCAAAATGTTTATAGACTAGTAGCCAGGAAACTAGGCTCAACTAGTTGTAAACTGTCTTGGTAGCCAATCTGACGCGCTCGAGTATGTCCATGTAACTAGTTTTCTTTCAAATTTTGACGGGCTGTTCTAAACAAACCCACCAACATAGAGAGCTTATATTTGGTAGAGTTACTCAAATGCAAGGTGTCTCCCCTATAGAGTGTTTTCAGGTGACGTCACAATAGAGCATTTTCAATCACATGACTCGGACCTAACAACGGCCTTAGCAACAGAAATGTTAAAGTTTTTTGCCCTACCAAGGCTAAACTGGATCGGTTAACTGTGTTATATCAGGCTTGCAGGGCCGTAACCAGACTTTTGTTTCGGGGGGGGTTTTGACTCAAATATTTTCTGAGGTACCTCCTTACGGGTACTTTTATACTGGATTGAAATTTTGCTGCACTAAATTTCAAAATTGTATAAACAATATGAATTCGAAGTGAAAGGGGGGTCTGGGGGTCCTCCCCCAGAAAATTTTTGGAAATTTGCCCCTCAAAAGAGTGTTTTAGCTCATTTCTGAGACCCTTTAGATTACACCCGTAGAGCACCACTCATTAGAAGCGGCCGAATTTTCAAGGTAAAAAGAAGGTATATTGTAATAAATGGCGAAATGTTAAGGGGGTTTTTAGGTTCCTACTCCAGAAATTTTTTGAATTTTTCCCCTAAAAGTGCATTTTAACTCATTTTGAGGCACTTTAGGTTACATTAAAGAGGACCACTCCTTGTAAATCACACAAGTTTGAAGGAAAAACCGTATACTTAATAGATTTCAAAATTTCGAGGGGGTTTGGGGGTCCTCCCCCAAAAAAATTTTGGAAATTTTACCCTTAAAAGTAGGGTTTTGACTCATTTTGAGACCCTTTGGGTTATTCCTGAAGAGGCGCTCCTTGTGAGACATAATTTTCAAGAAAAATAGCAGTATAAAAATTGATGTCAAAATTTCGGGGGGGGTTTGAACCCCTAAACCCCCCCCCTTGGATACGGCCCTGCAGGCTTGGACAATGAGTGAAAAGCGATGTTACGGATTATGTCTCTAGTGAGCCATACGTGGCCAGAGCCATCTATCTGTCATTCATGGCATTTTTTAATAAAATTGCCGACTCGTCACGCTTGAATTGAGACTCGCGCATGACCAACGATGTGGCAGTGCATTGTGACTAGTGGAAAATGACTAGTAGTGAACCTCCAATTTTATTTACACAGACTATAGATCATTAGAAACCTACAAAAAATTAGCGATCAAACAGAGCTGACAAATCGAATTTGTTTCCCTCTTCAAACCAAAAGATTTCTTCTCTCCCAAGATTTTATCTCCGGGTGGCTGATTCTCAACTCTCATCCATGCGAGGTATATGCCGGCCAAAGAGCCGAGGCAAAAAGCACCAAGAACCCAACCCAATCAATCAACCAAATTTCCCTATACGTGGCCAGCGCTTTCAAGCGGTAAAATCTGAAAACTTCCAGTAACGTCGGCTTCTTTGATCTTTTCACTCATTGTCCAAGCCTGATATAACACAGTTAACCGATCCAGTTTAGCCTTGGCCCTACAGAGGTTAACAGTTACAGAAAATGAAACCGCCTTAGCAACATATACCTCGTTACCTAGCAACCACCTTAGCAACAGTTAAAAGCCCTACAAAGGTTAACAGTTAAAAAAGTTAGCTGGTCGTGACGTCACCTGAAAACACTATGATTATCTGACGCGCTCGAGTAAATCCACATTTAGCATCATGGGCTCCCCTACTATAGAGCATTCGCACATGACGTCACTTGGAGGACAAAATCAACGTTGCTCATAGAAGTATCCAATAGCAGCATTCGCATATGATGTCACTGGAGGAATAAAACAACGTTGCTAAGGCCGTTGTTAGGCAGAGTCATGTGATTGAAAATGCTCTATTAGAGTAACAACCTCAAAATTGCGATTCTTCAAGGTGAAACGAAAAAAAATTAGACCATTCCCGTACTAAAATCACAAAGAGGAAATGTTTTACGTTATTTTTGAGCTTCCGAACATGCCGCTAGGTGGCGTTTCAAAGCTCTGGCACGGCGAAAACATTCGCTGCACCAAACTTGTACTCTGTAATATATTTTTACTTTACCTCCTACTTTGTTATTAAAAAGGTGGCATCGCTTTTCATTTTATTTTATTTATTTACATACAATTTACAATACCATTACGATTACAGTGGAATTTACATTTGCTGTTCAATTTCATATAATTACTTGTGCTTAAAGTTTCGACCAGTTATGCGCCACATTAGGTTTTTTGCACGAACTGTTCTTGTAAAAGATGGTAATGTAGATGGAGCTGTGGCTGTGTTGAACCGTATATTGAGCAATGAAGGTATATTCGCACATTATCGCCGGAGACTTTACTGTGAAAAGCCTTGCCAAGTTCGCCGTCGAGTCAATATTGAAATTTGCAAAGCTATTTTCAACGAAGATATGACGAACAAAATATCGTTTACAATGAGAAAGAACAGAGAAGAAGCATGGCCCGGTTGCTGATTAATTCATCAACATCATTAATTCACTATACCTTTCATCTTATAAATATAGTTCTTTTGCTGATAATTTACTATAGAATTTGTTTCCTTACCATTTGAAATGTTATGGATACATATTTAATTATTTCTCAACAAAAAGTTATGTGTTTTTCTTAGGAAATCTATTTGAGTATTATTTAATGTAGGTCCTCAGTGGCAAAAAGCGCGATAGTTGCCAAGTACTGGACTGAAGACCAGCTGAATGGCCACTGCTATAGAGCAGCAGTTCCCGTGAAGAACCTACATCAAATATTTTCCCTCAATTTACTGTTATTACTAATTTGTAGTTGGTGTTAATAAAAAACTTTGATAGTGCAAATCAATCCTTCTGGGCCTAACAATGTATGTCTGTTTTTGCAAAACTAATAAATTATGATAAGATAAAGTACTTTTGTTACTGGTCTTGATAACCTTGTTGAATTGAGTCTGGCACAGCTGGAATAAGAGTCCTCCATTTGGCGACTTGCGTTGCAGTCGCCAAGTTATAGTGTACAGTTGGCGATCGCCAAATGGAGGACTGTTATTCCAGCTGATCCGAGTCTTTTGCTGCAGGAAAACCTCAACCTGGCTTTGACACAAGATAACATTGTATCGGGTGTTGTAAAGAGATTCTACTATATATATCAGGGTTTCCACTCTTTTCTATTACCTTAAAATCTGTTAAATAAGTTTAGTTTGTACTCAACAAGAACAAGTAAAAAATATAATTCTTTTTCTGATCATTCGCATGCCATTAGTATACTTGGCGTCTTTTTAAAAAATAAATTCACAAGAAAGACCTTTTTTAAATCTAGATATAAAATGCTTGAACTTGTTGAAATCTACTAAACTCAGAAAGCAAATTTGGTACTTACGTATTATACTGTCGACCGTTCAAAGGCCGTCTAGTTCAGCGGCACAGTAATAGTAAAGTCAATGGGATATGATAACGTTTTCGGATTAAGCGTCTCAGTCGACGGGATAATACGCAAGTACTGCAAATTTTAAAATAGCAGACAGCAGAAGAGAGAAACAATTGTCTTTTGACGAAAACTTGTTATATATTTATAGTATCTTGCATCTCCTAAAGCCCCCCCCCATTTGTGTAACAAACATGGTTTCAACTTTTTCAGTAGTAGAACTTACACAGAGAACAGATTAGATGCAGGTCCTCCACAGCAAGAACTGGAGACTGCCCGAATGGACGCTATTATGGAGTAGTCGCCAATTTCGCGATTGCTCTAGTTGGCAGTTGCTGTGGAAGACCTGTGTCAAAACTGTTCCCTTACACCGTTAGATAATCCTTAACCCAAGCTAAACTGTCTTTTTAGTTTTTGTTATTCTGTGTCGCAAGGTTTGCCGCCTTTGACACAAGAGTTGAACTCATTGGAGTTAGGGTACAACCCAGGCACGGATTAAAGAAATTTTCAAGCGGGGGCGGTCCGGAATTAAATTTTAGGGTCATTTTAATTTAATGATCAAAACACTACAAACTACACATGTAAAAAGTTTCATATTTTCAAAAGACTATGGTGCTATTTCATTAATCATCTAAACTAGAATACGTATGTTATGATGACTTCCCCCCACACACATAATAATCACAAAATCCAGAATGTAATATTTTGTATAAAAAGTCCCTTTCCAATGATGCAATAATTGACGCAATAATATGATGAAACAAAGTTTTATTAAGAAACTCTTCTTTTAATCATTATAAATTTTGTCATCAAACATTTCCTATCAGAAACATTAACTACATATGTGAAAAAAAATGACGGTAGAAAAATATAACTCTTTTGAACTATTTATATAAAATTTTTAAAAAATACTACCTGAAAAGAACTTAGAACGTTTTTGAGTAGAAGGGCCTAGAGGCGTTAGTTAAACCCTTTTGGAACCATGGAAAGTCACATGTCATTTAAATATAAAAATATCAAGCCCCAAAAATAGTTATATTAAGTTACAAAATGTGAAAGAAACATATTACTTGCTACCCTCGGCCTCGCTTTTAAATAAAATATAAAATGTTCTTAACTTTTAGAGATACTAAAATGGTGTTAGTTAATCCTATATAAGAGCACAACGAGCAGCTAAAGCAACAGTGTAACAACTACTGACTGCCCAGTCCGAAAGCAAAATATCTCATCGCCTACCCACGAGATGTGTCCTCCAATGGGATGCCAAAAAAAGTAATTAAGGGGTCAAGAAACGATTTGAAACTGTGCAGTATTGGAATTTCCTTTCCTTAAAATTACGACCAGGGGTCATGCCCAAAATATGGCAAGTGCAAAAACCACAAAGGGAGCTTCTAACAACATCCGTCCTGAAAACCAATAGTTTGTATTCAACCCCTAAACAGTGGCCCTCAACACCGTCCCCGAAGTGCAGCCCCCTGATAAGAGAAACCCTTTTGGACTCGCCCCATGTCGTCTAGTGACATTTCTCTTCCCAGAAGTATTGCAGGTCGTTATCGAGAGACGAAAGTTTGGAAGGGAAAATTTCACAGCGGGAGGGCCCGTTCCTGGGAGTGCCACAACGAAAAGTGTAGAAAGTTTTTCAACATTTGAGAATTAGGGAGAATACAAGTACAGAAAAAGCGTATAACTTTCTTTACACGATTCACAAAATTTCTTTTTTTCTGTTTTGAATTAGACAGGATTGTTAAAATTGTGTCCCGTTTTTTAGTTTTTAAACTGAAAACCAAATTTGCTTCAGCGAAATTGTGGAATTTCCCCTTTTTTAAACAAAAATTATTTCACGTCTCAGATCAAGGAGGGGGCGATCGCCCCCCCCCTTTAATCCGTCCCTGATACAACCTGTGGTTCTAGACTTGGCAGGAAGTATGCATTAGTTAAAAAGCAACAAGAATGTGATTTACAACAAATAACAACTTAGTTTCCCTTCTAAAGCTTATTTTACCTATTGTTAAATGACTTAATTTGAGGTATCTTCACTACTAGTATGCCTGCTTCTACAGAGGCTGTATGCCGATGAAGTGCCATCACACAATCTGAAAGTATTGCAATGATAAAAAAAGGTTCAATAATTGAAAAAGTATAAAATAGGAAGAACAGGTATTAAAATTATGATTTTCATTAGCGGTTTAAGTGTTATTATAAATCCTTTATTAGGTTTCACCAAATTTTGCGGTTTTATCTATTTTAATTTTATAAAAGTAAATTCTTTGAAGTGATTTGAAAAAAAGTTGTTTTTTGAATGAAAAAATAAGTTTTTCTTACAAAGCAAATAAGTGCAAGTAAAAATATATGTGCCACTTAAATTTCTGATCATGGAAAATTTGTTATTTAAAATAATTAATTTAACTGTTTCTAAATGTAAGAGGCATTCCCCACCATGAATAGGTATGTTTTGAGAATTTTTTAATGAAATGTTGAAATTAAAAATATAATAAACTAGTTTGAACTCAGTTTTTGAGAATCAAATTTAAAAAAAAAATCTTCTTGAAGGAGGACCCCTATTTAACGTAGGATTTATTGTTGCTCACAAAAATTTAGTTAGTTTGAGATTTTGTGTTCACAATGATTTTATTGCGGGCCCCTGGACTAAGAGTAACGGTTCACTTTACGTTTACTTGGTCTCTTTCAGAGGTACTTTAACATAGGATAATAAATTACTTCAAACAGTAGTGATAATATTGAGATTATTTTAAGACATGTTGCTGTGCATAAAAATAAAATTCTTAGTATTCATTTCAATTATTGAACTTTATTAAAAATGTTTTTATACAACCAGTACAGTAGCATTGTAAAAGCTTAGGGGAAAAACTGAACAAAATAACTGCATTTCTTTTTCAACACAGATTTTAAAATTTAAAAATTAACTCTTTTACATTCTCCTTACGAATTTTATGCATATTGCTGTCTAGAGGGATAAAGTATAATATACTTAAGAGGCATAACTAAAAAAAAGATAGCAAAATAATTAAATCAATGAGTAAATTTGATGCAATCTAGTGGACTTCAGAAATGTAAAAAAGCACTGCTACTACAAAAAAAATCAAATGACGAATATTAAATACTACTAAAATATATGTAAAGCAAAAAGCTTCAATTAACTTAGTGCTGATTAAAGATAATGTTCTGGGTGTAAAATGTAAAGATTAATTTCACTGGTAGACAGATAAATGCAAATGCTATTAATATTTTTAAATGGTGTATTTCTAAGTGTACAAAATGGTTCTAAAATAACTTAATTTTAAGGATTATATACCATTTTCCTATTTATATACAAGCATATTCAAGAAAACTCAAAGTTTATTTTTTTTTATTAAACCTTAAATTTCTATTTAATATCTATCTAAATTACATTTAGGCTTTAAAAAGCAATGACACTGCAAAAAACTGGTGTTATTTATCTTACACATTTTAAATTGAAGACATATTTGTCACGTTTATTTAAATAAAATCTCTACTTGTTAGACATTTAAGATAAAACAAGATTCATTCAGAAAACATTTTAGAAGACAATGTTAACATAATGTTTTCTCTTAATATTAAATAAAAAATTCATTGTATGAAACTCTGTAATACATCTATTTCACTCACTGAGAACTGAAATGAACAAATCTAAGTGTGACAACTTTATTTCGCAAGAATTATTTTACTCAAATAAGGGGATTTTTAAGTTCCTTAAGATTTGAGACCTATAATTAATTCTTCATTAAAGTACTTTTTAAAACCCGAAACTTCTCACAAATGTGAAGGCAAATCAAAACCAAAAATAGAAGTAAATCACTTTTGTACATAGTTTACTTTTAGCAATAAATGTTTTATAGATATAGGCTTTATTTACTTTTTTTGCCAGATTTAATGATTAATCAAAAACAAATTAATGAAAGCTAGAGGAAACCACTCTAACTAAGATTGATATATTAAAATAAAAAGAAATCAATAATTTTTTTAAATAGTGGAACTTTTAACAAAAATACACAACAAGAATAATTCTAATAAATACTTTCTGGAAAAGTTTAAAAAAACCCAGACAAGTTTTGGATAATAAATCAAGGATTATAATATATATACAGTTTTCACATAATTGACATGGAACACAGAAACACTATTAATCAAACAAAGTTGTAGCTAAAAACAAATGCTTACATCTAAATTGTGAAATACATAAATTCTATAAAATATCACATCTTAAAAAAATGAAATATTTCTTTAAATTGCTTTTATTGAGCAGCATAATAATTGCAATTGAACATATAAGTACTATTTTGTAACCAGGTTGCACAAGTGATAGGATACTAATGCTGAGAGTATAAAATGAAGCCTGTAACTCACCAGCTGGAAAAGCCGTTGGATATGTACAAGTTACAAAAATATATCAGTAAATCATGTGTACAACTCCTTGGAATCTCTCAGAAAACCACTTCAGCATCTTTCTCTCTTATGTACAACAGTAATGATACTGAATGAAATTTGATACAGGAATTAGTTTGAAAGTTTGTCATAGAATACCACAAAACCACCTTGACTTTTTTACAGGTTCATTTGCTTTCAACTGGTGACCACATGCTTTGGAAGGCTGAGTTGCTTCCTGCAAAAAAGAGAAACTTTTTATTCAATAATTTAACTTAGGATTCACACACAATTTAGCACCAAAAGTAAAGGAGCACTTTTAATAATTTCACACTGAGGTTAACTAAAATTTTCAATGGGTAATACATATAAAGGTTACTGTCACTTTTATTAATTTAAAAACTCAACAATTGTAGCTGAAAATTACGTTTTTATTAAAAACCATAATTTGAAAGCTCATAATCTGTATTTTGTGAGGTTTACAAAAATGGTTTCAGCATTAAATACTTGAAATCCGACACCACTTGCAAACTAAAAACCTGACACAATTGCAGATTACAAAAGAGGTTTGAAAAGGTGAGGCTACAGCTGAAAATCTTGGGTTTGGGTTTTATGGCCAAGGACCCTATATCGGACATTCCGGCTGAAAATCTTGGAAAGCAAATTTTAATTTTATTGGAGGCCACAAAAACAGTATTATAGAATTCAATAAAATATGTGTTAAAGTGATGTCTATTATAACTTCTGAGGGAGAACAGTTGAACTCCCTTGGTCTCAGTAAAATAAGGACATGATTACCTAATATTTCAAAAGTTAAGTCTTTGAGCATTTCTGATCTGGAATTTTTTTTATCTTGGGAATTTTAAAGTTTAATTTTACAAAAAAATGATAAAAATTATATATTTTTTTCCCCACGAAATTTCCCAAGCATGAATAAAAATTTCCTTGATCCAACATATTTGCACCTTTACATAGAAAGATCTCCAAATCAAACAATATTGTTCATTGGGATTTGATTGTATTCAAATTCCAAATTTAAAAACCACAACAGTTTAAAATACTATTTTAGGGATGTTTTTACAAGTAATTAACACTATATTAATTATTAAATAATGATTTTCAGTAAAAAATCCATGAAATACATTTTGTCTTACCATTTTCTTTTCCATCTTGGTTTTTATATCTCTAGCCAAAGACAAAAATGCTTCCTGTACATTAATACTGTTTTTTGCACTTGTTTCCATAAATCTTATTCCATACTCAATAGCTAACTGTAAAAAAAAAAATATGAAAATTATAAGCATAATCTAAGTTTCTTTCAAAAAAACCTTTAGTTTTGATCAATCAAGGATAATTCCTATTAGGGGTTATATATGCCCATATATAACCGCTAATAGGAGTCCCAAGAGGCCCGGCCCCCAAAGAGATTCTGACTAGGGCTAATAAAAATTTTTCATTTTGAAATTATTTTTATTAAAATTTTATTTGTTTTCTGTGTATGAAATTTTTTAAAATGAATTTTTTTTTATTCCTTCTTATATTTTATTTTGGAGTGCTAGGACTGTTGTAGCCACCTCCCCACAAAGCGTTCATTTACCTTAAACTTTATTCTCATTCAACCAAAATCTTCATTTTGGTCTTCAAAAATCACTTCTTTAAACTTATTATATGCATATGAAGAAAGTGTTGGAACCATGTGGCAATGAATGTGTTGGAACCATGCAAGTGCTTTATTTCCATGTCCATGCGTACTACCCACTGAGCTAGAGAGAGACAAACTGGAGTGACAACTACCATTAGCATTACAAGTAAACAAATGAGCAGGTGTAGTAGATCCAGTTTCTCATGATATCCCTACCTATGGAGTAATCCCTAGTTCTCTTAAATTTATTAAAACTGCTTGATTCAACTTTTATTTACAAATTAAAATTTTTTTCAATCATGTTGAGCTTATGATTGTGGTAATTAAATAGAAAATAAGAACTTAAGTAATATAATTTGTCACCCTGTAAAAAACAATATAGGTTTTAAAGATCTGCTTGTGTCTAAAGTCTCAAAACTAATGATTTGACGTCATAGCGACCAACATTTGAAAACATAAATTAGGGAGATTGTTCACACAAATTAGGGAGGTTTTTACAACATCTAATTTTGTTAGAAATACAGTACTTCTCCAAGACTTAAGAGTAAAAACAAATTAAAAATAATACTATATAAGGATTCTCACAACAGAAATACAACTTAAACTTTTTTATTAACTTTTACTACTAATTTTGATATGAAAAACATTGCACACTTTTAAACAAAAACTACTTCAATCCAAAACTTCAAACAACTCTCGCTCCTAGCCTATTATCGACTGGTTTCTTACACACTCCCAATCAGAAAAGCGAAAATTGCCGGTAAAATCCTCAAACTTGATTTATAAAGAAATTCGGGAGATTTAATACTTTTTCAGGATATTGGGAGATAACAGTGAAATTCGAGAGTCTCCCGAAAAAATCGGGAGAGTTGGCCGCTATGTGACGTTAACTATTCGTAGTTGTTTGTTTTAAAAAATGTGTGTGCACAAAAAAGTATGCAACTCTTGCTTATATGAGCCAGTAAGATCTAGGTAGTTCCTACTTGTGTGCATACATTTCCAAACAAGTGTGATGAGGCTTTGGGTTGCTCAGTCATAACTCCAGTTTGTTCTATAGCTCAGTGGCGTGGTGCTACTACAGGTCCACACCAATCAGGAGCAAGAACATATTAAGATAACAAACAACTCTCTTCTTCATTTCATTCAACCCCCTTTAAAATAGCACTTGTTTTACGACCCTCGATAATTTTGAGGAAAAATAAACCTCGCCAATTGGGTAACAGGAAACTTCCTGAGGTGGGTGGGAGTTCATAACCTTTAAATGAAAGGAGTGTTCTGCTCTGCATTGATAAACAGATATTGGCCCAATTTTTTTTCATAGTTTCTCAAAACAAGAAAAACATAATCCAGGTCTGCCCTCTATTGTCATTTTGAAACAAAAAAACCCACTTTCTGATGAATATGTCTCCAATGCTTCCAAATGCATCTTTACCTTTCCAAAACTCTTAAAAAAAGACAAGGTCCTTTAAAAGATCCAATCAAAATCATACATCTGCAGGGTGTTCCAACAGAAAAGGAGGACAGTGTGCAAAACCACGGAGAAATTAATATACAAAAATATGTCACTGGGTGGTGAAAACATTGATTTAGAATAAAAAGGCAAATCCCACATTTACACGCAAGAAATGTTTGAATAGCACTATACCACAAGCTTGGTTTTGGCAAGTTAATTATTTATTTTCATTGTAATCAATTTGTTTAGGGGACATCCATTAATTTACACAAGGTGAAAATGGGGTGGAGGGGGTTTAGCCAAACCTCACCAGGGAGAGTCAATTAAAATCTCATTTCAACTTTTAGCTTGTGGTGGCAGTACTACAGGTAATTGCACTACTCAGAAAAAAATGCAGATTGGTGGTTAATAACAGAGCTCACTTACGCTCTAAAAAAATTAATTTAGAACAAAAAAATACATATTTTGCCTTCTTACAATCATTTTCCTATTCATATTACTACTTTCTCAATGGCAGGGAAGATGAACTTACTCAATAAACATGAAACAATTTTAACAGCAAGAATATTTGAATGATTTAAAAATAAAAGAATGTAAAAATTACTTAGATATACTATTAGCATTAATTCTTATAGTAACACACAAAAATTAGGAACTAAAAATATAAATATACCTGTTCACCTCTTTCTTTTGATACTTGCCGTCTATCATTAACATCACATTTATTTCCCAAAATCATCTTCTCTACATCAGTAGATGCATGCTTTAATACAAAAAAAAAATTAGTACTATTGAATATTAAATTTCCACCTTCTTACTTAATAGGAAACTTAAATTTTACCTCTTCAATGTTTCGAATCCAATTTTTGATGTTTTCAAATGATCTTTCATTAGTAACATCATATACCAGCATGATGCCCTAAAAAAAATGTTTAATCACCAAATCATAAATTATAGTAAATAAAGCAATCATATTCGTTAAGAATCAGTAATACCATAGCTCCTCTGTAATAGGCAGTGGTAATAGTTCTGAATCTTTCCTGGCCAGCAGTATCCCTATAAAAAGAGTTGTTACTGATTTAATAATAACAAAATATTTTCATACTGAAAGCTAAACATAAAAGGGATATCTAAGTAAAATAAAAATTTATTAGATTGAATGTAATGGAAGACATCTGTGAAAGTACGCCATATGTCCATGTAAGCTGATTTTGAGAAAAACAAATTGATGAGTTTCCCAGCAGGCCCCGTCATCACAGAGTAGTGGCTTTTAGGGAGACCAGATTTTCCCTATTTAATGAATAACCAATGCTTAGTAGTTCCAAAGATGCAGCAGATGGCGATCCAATCACATTTTTTGGGGGAATGGAGAAATTTCTTTCCCTGTGATCTTTAATTAGTAGGGTTGCAATTTCCATAGGTAAAGTATTTTCTAAAATATGTAATTTAAATAAAGAGGAAAATAAGAAAATTATTTAATTCCAAATTTGGTAAAATTTTCAAAATTTATTTATTAAAAAACACCAAACATAAATAAATATCTCCAAATTTTCATTTTTGCCATAAATGTTGCAGTATTTATAGGTTGCTTTGTGGAATTTTTGGATGGATAAGGATGGTATGATAAGAATAAAAATTTGGCAATATTTGTTATAACATATCGTCGGCTTACAGTCGAAAGGCACTAAGTCACTCTTTGCTCAAATACTCCGTACGAGGTTATGCCAAATTTGGCGGTCATTTTACCGTTGCCATTCTAGTTATAGTGTATGAAAAATAAAATATTATTATAAAACCTTTAAAAAATCAAATTATAAAATCTTTTATAATCCCTAAAATAACTCAATTGTGATCAAATAATTTCAATTTGATAAATTATTAATCGCGAACCAACATTTAAGCTTTTTACTGTATGAATTCTTTCTGGTTTAAAACAGTTTGACGAGATTTTAGAGATGCGTCAAGAGTCCGCTCGTTCGTTGGCGACATTCCACCGCTTTCAAAATATCTTCCACAAGTGACTTAGTGCCTTTTGACTGTAAGCCGACAATGTAGTAATAACATGTTATATATCATATTATAAGACAAGTTTTAAATATGTTTAAAACACTTAAAACAAAGAAAAAAACATCGTTTAAAACACATGTATTTTTTAGCGATTTCATTCTTCTATAAACAGATGGTGTTAGTATCATCAAACTATTCACTTAAAAATGGTTTATTTCATTTTTCAAGAAAGTAATTTAATAAAAAACGCCAATAAACTTGATTTAAAATCATACTTTTTATAATTATTGAACCGACCTGTTTCTTATATTCGATTTTAATATTTTAAATGGACAATGCTGCTAATGTAATGTCAAAATGCGCAATGAACTGAAAAGGGCTGAAAGGAATATGAATATAATAACTTATGGATGTTCAGCTCATATCTTAAAACCATTTAGAAAAAGATATCAAAATCTCTAAAGTAAAGTTAAAGCTGAAGTTGTTGACATAGTGACATATTTTTGAAACAATCATTTTGCTTCATCCAAGCTTCGAGAAACAGGTGCTAAAAAGTTGAAATGCCATCTGATATCAGGTTTGTTAATCCAAATTCAATTAAAAACAACTAATTTATTTTTTTAAAATCATGGTGTTTTTTTAGCATTTCTGTGTTGAGGGTAAAAAATCAAATAAAATATGTTTTAAACAAAAAAGTACAATGTTTTTTGTTTTTCTTCTTCTTTTTATGGAAAAAAATGTCCCCCCCCAACTATCATTCAAAATAATAGGATGATTTATTTGATCTGTTAGATAATGGAATGGGATACATACTAAAAAATAAACGTATTTCAAACAATGTTTTTAATGCAGTGTTTTAAACATGTTAACAATGGCTGTTTAAAAAGCTACTTTAAACTTAACATCCCTAGGACAAACAATTTCTAAATTTTAAAATTATAAGGTAAGGGGTATTAAGTTATTCATATTTGTAACCATGTAATGCTTCAATTTCTAATGTTTCCTTTTCTTGCTCTTGAGAATGGGTAAAAATTAAAAAATTCCCAGGAGGGAATTGAATTAAACCTGAAATTATGATTATGATTACCAATGCTTTTATTACTTCCTAATTATCTGTTCCATTACAAAAATTGCTTGCCTTAAAAAAATTGCTAGGACAAATTTCTGTATTTAGACAGAAAATTTTCATTCATATATATATATATATATATATTAGGGTGGCCCTTATTATAATGGGGAAAATTTTTTTTCAATATTTTCTTTCAGCCCCCCCTTAATTTTTTTCCTTTTGCTATCAAATGAAAGTGTGCAAAAGGATTTTCCGATATTTTAATATTAACACGTGCCTCATCGCGGTTGAAGTTTGGCCATAGCTCGCCATAGGTATAGTATGGCTTACTACGGGAATAACGTCTCCGCTAACTTCCTCGGGAGGAGAATGACAGATAATTTCATTAATTTCGAATGTTTATGGGTAAAGAAGATGAAAATATGACTTAAGAATATTATTAGTACATTAAAATAGTTAAAAAGACAAATTTAACAAAAAATGTATTTATTAAAAATAAATTTCAAAAACATTTATATAATTATTCAAAATTGCTTAATATAAAACAATAATTATTTACACTTACCATACAATTATAAAAAAGTTACAGTTTAAAAATTAATATTTTAAATACATTTATAGTAGAATATATTCTAACAAATTCATAAAAATCTAACATCTTAAAAACATGTAAGATTCAATTCACTTTTTTGGAACAATTAGCATTCAAATTTACGCTTAAGAGCCTATACTTTTTGCAATCGGGGTTCGGGGTATTGTTTTTTGAAGCTACTGTTTTATCATCAGAAATTTCTTCATCTTCGATACTAGATAATGATGATTCCTCAAATGAGTCTCGGTCATGAATCGTCTCGGAACTATTCAGAGCCTTACAGCCTTATTCACAGCCATCAGCGTCGATGTTAAACCAGGATCAAAAGAAAGAATCATTAGCTTTTCGCTGACTCTGATTGGTGGAATCCTTCTTCGACCGAGGATTTAACACCGACACTGATGGCCGTGAATACGGCCGTTAGCCTGTCTCTTCTCTTGGTTACTTAATCTTTGTAAAACTCTTTTTTCGCGTTTTGCCAGCTTTACATTAATTCCACTTAAACATCCTACTCGACCTGGCTTTCATCGATTCAGTGAAAATTGTCTATCTTCTTCAATTTTTAATATTTCCAACGCATTCGCGGATGCAACAAAGAGATTGCTCAGGTTATCACAAACGCCTGTTCTAATTTTTTCTGGGAGTCTGGCGGACGACAAGCATTTTGTTGTAAACTTCGCCAAGTGGAATACATCTTCATAACTTTATTTGTGTATTTTTTAAACTGTCTTGTAGGGATTCTTGCTTTTTCCCAAAAAATGACACTCTCGCACTGCCAAGCATTCCTGTTATCTGATGGCATACTTTTCCAATCAAATAGATATTTTATCACTACTTCTTAAGTTAAAGGACATAACTGCACCACTAACAGAAACCAAGGCTATTTGTCCAGACACTTTCTGACCCTCCCTAAACTCCATACTATTAAATCACTCACCCCTGGAGTATTCGGGAAGATTATCTTTCGCCCACCCCCATCGTGCCGGGGACTTCAAAAGTCTGAGATAAAAACAAGCCGTCTTCGAGGAGAGAAAAAGGGAATGTGACAGTTTTCTCTTATGAGGTGAATGACACCCACTAAACAATCTAGCACTGCTCCCTCAGACAACAAAATCTTTTTACTTCTCATATTCATTTCCTGGATCTAAATAATGCTAAAATTGTGAACTTTTACCTGTTTTATCCTCTTATGTTTATCTACATTTCTTCATGACACATGCTCCTTCCTCAAATTTCATCTGTTCGTCATTCTGCTCTTGGGGAAGCGAGCGGAGACGTTTTTCCCGTAGTAAGCCATACTATAACATGGCGCGCTATGGCCAAACTTCAACCGCGATGAGGCACGTATTAATATTAAAATATCGGAAAATCCTTTTGCACACTTTCATTTGATAGCAAAAGGAAAAAAATTAAGGGGGGGCTGGAAAAAAATTCTGACTTTGAAAAATAAGGGCCACCCTAATATATATATATATATATATATATATATATAATTAAGGCAAAATAATTTTTTATAATTACATAAATGGGCCAGAAACAAAACTTGCAGCAAATTATTAATAAAGTCCACCATACCTCTGTCACTTCATCAGGGGTACCAAACAGAAGCATGGTGGACGGGTCGTTTTCTGTTGGCTGTTGGAAAGTATATACATACAAAATCCCAACCAACCATGGTACCCAAACGACCCTTAAAATATACTTGAAAATCAAAAACCATAATTAATTTGAAAATCAAATCCAACATACCAAAATCAACGTAACCACGAAATGAATGAACACATTGCATCAACACCGTGGTAGAGAGCTTATACCAAAAAACTCTCTGATGCCATTCTAGGGAAGAGAAACTCCAACTGCCAGTTTGTCAAATATTGATCTCAAAAATCCCAATGGATATAAGTTAGATTCCAGCAATTTATACAGCTCTTTTAGATGTTTAATTATGCTAGTAATTTCATTGCAAATAGCTTTAATTCTGTTAATTTGTCCAAAAACTGTATTTCTATATATGCTTCTAGAGATATTGGAGTTCCAATATATAAGTTTAACGATATTAAAATTAAAATCATTTCGTTTATCATAAATTTCAATACTCACTGTATCATCAACAGAAAAATCAATACTCAAATCCAAAAAGCTGACAATACATCCATCACTGGTAAGAGTCAAACTTAATTCAACTGGATAGATAGTGTTCAGTACTTCCAAAGTTACTGTGCCATTAAACACAATCAGATCATCAACATAGCGAAATATTCCTTGATTAAAATGGTAATTCTCATAGTAGTGTAGAAAAAGGTTGGCTATCAGAGATGAAAAAGATGAACCCTGTGGAATACCACTAACCTGAACATAACAATTTTCTCCGTTATAAATGAAATTATTATAAATGCATACTTTTACCAAAAATTCCCAATCCTCCAAATTGATATCCAGACAAATCTTGTAATCATGAAAATAATGTAATAGTACATCTCTAATTTTGTCCAAAGGTAAGCTTGTGAAAAGATCCTTGAAATCATATGTATCAACTGAGGTGACTTTATTTTCCTTTATAAACTCCAATACTTTTCTATTACTATCAATAATCCAAGTAAATCCATCATTTCTAATATTATTAGATATTGTTTTTAAATACTTAACAAATAAATTACCAGGTTTACACATATAAGTGTCAAAACCGCAGGTAACAAATCTAAATCCCAAAGGATTCTTATGAAACTTAGGATAAGCAATTAAATATGGAATTTTTATTATATTACATGAAAAATTCAATCTCTTAAGTAGTTTCAAAATCTTTTTTGATGTAATAGTATAACTAGAGGTAACTCTATATGTGTCTGATGCCAATAATTCTCTATCAATCAATTCTAAATAAAACTTCTTACAAATCAAAGCATAATTATTGGATGCTTTGTCTATGGGTGTAATGACAAACTTTTCTCTAATATTCGAAATAGCAATGTTCAAATCATTAAAAAACAAATCATTCTTGAACCTTGATTTATTATTAATCACAAAAAACTTAAACTCAGCAAAAACCTTACATCTCCATTCTGTAAATGATTCCAACGGTAAATTAAACCTTTTTGCTGTTTTTATACAAAACTTGTCAATATCTTCAGAAAATTTATTAAGTGCTTTTTTAACACCCAAAGAAAAAACTGGTCTAAATTTAGTGCCCTTTTTCATCAGTTCTCTAAGAGTATTATCATCAACTATATCCAAATCTCCAGTTATGACATGGCCATAATGATCATTTTTAAAAGAAAAATATGCTTCATCCTCACAATGACAAATAGCATTTTCCCTAGCTTTATCTGTATTCCTACAAAAATCATTATAATTGAAAATTCTTCTTCCAAGAGGTTTATCGTACCTAAAACACTTCACTATTTTACATTTTTTATCAGGAAAGCAATAAGACAAATCAGAAAACAGTCTAGAAAACTTGAAATCATCCAAAACCAGACTGGGAAATGACCGGAAATGAAGTGACCGGAAATGAAGTGACAGAGGTATGGTGGACTTTATTAATAATTTGCTGCAAGTTTTGTTTCTGGCCCATTTATGTAATTATAAAAAATTATTTTGCCTTAATTATATTCATGCTCTTGTTGCATGCAGCATTGGCGCTGCTTCAAGTTTGCAGTAATTATCTAGTTTAAATTCTAAAATTCAAAGATGAGTTAGTTATATATATATATATATATAATATATATATATAACTAACTCATGAAAAATAAATTAATTAGGCAAAATAAATTTTTATAATTAAAATAACCACTCAAATGAGCCAGAAACAAAATCCACAACAATTAATAAAAATTAATAAAGTCCACCATACCTCTGTCACTTCATCAGGGGTACCAAACAGAAGCATGGTGGACGGGTCGTTTTCTGTTGCTAAAATATTCATGCTCTTGTTGCATGCAGCATTGGCGCTGCTTCAAGTTTGCATTATTTATCTAGTTTAAATTCAAAAACGCTGCTTCAAGTTTGCATTATTTATCTAGTTTAAATTCAAAGATTCTAAGATGAGTTATATATATATACAGGGTGTCCCACGAAAAGTGGCCCAACCCCTTTAACTTTTGAACCCCTACAGATATAGTCATGAAAGTTGGGTCTAAGTATAGTAAAAGACCATGCCCTATCCGATGAGACAACTTTCAACGCCCTCTAGCGGAAACTTTAGGAGTTATAATTTTTATTTTAAAAACTATGTGAGGTACGTGAAAAAAGTCAGTGACTAAGTTGTAGAGCAGCATCGATTCATTATAAATCGACACCTCTACAACAAAAATGACTACAATAAAACTCATTAAACGCCTTTTTATTTAATTGTGATTTGGAACACTAAACCTCACGAAACGCTTAACCGCTTGCTTGTTTATTTGTGGTCTCGAACACTTAACCTCACGAAACTCCTCATGAAAATGAACTGATTACATTTACCGCAGATGCTCTATGTCCTTCCAGTCTGCGACGCACGTTTGGACTCTAGATTGAATATCGAGCCTAGCCTCATTTCAATTCAATAGCCTCTTAATTATTATATCCAAAAAGATAGTGCGTTTGAAGCACCAAGTTAGTACATGCAAAAGCGTTTAGTGTGGTTAAGTGTTCGAGACCACAAATAAACAAGCAAGCGGTTAAGCGTTTTGTGAGGTTGAGTGTTCCAAATCACAATTAAATAAAAAGGCGTTTAATGAGTTTTATTGTAGTCATTTTTGTGGTAGAGGTGTCGATTTATAATGAATCGATGCTGCTCTACAACTTAGTCACTGACCTTTTTCACGTACCTCACATAGTTTTTAAAATAAAAATTATAACTCTTAAAGTTTCCGCTAGAGGGCGTTGAAAGTTGTCTCATCGGATAGGGCATGGTCACTTTACTATACCTAGACCCAACTTTCATGACTATATCTGTAGGGGTTCAAAAGTTAAAGGGGTTGGGCCACTTTTCGTGGGACACCCTGTATATATATATATATGTAGAATTGATAAATATGTACTTAAGAATGTAGGTAAACCACACTAAAGTAAAAATATATATCTAAACACCAGCATTTTACATTTTTTAGAAAGCATGATTAAAAGTAAGAAAAAATACCATATTTGAAGCTTAATTTTCTTTCCATCTAATTCTATTGTCTTGATTTTGAAATCTATACCTGTAATAAAAAATTTAAGTTACTAAAAAAGTTTGAAAATATCTAAAACACCTCAGGTATGCTGCTTTTCTTTTCAACTATTGCACATGAAATATCATTTCCATAAAATTAACATAAGTTTAAAAAGACAAAGAGCACTAAAAAGAAAAGTGCCTATTCTTAATATTTATGGCTAATTTCAGGAGAAGCATCTCAGTTGTTTCACGCATGTCAGGTAAAATGAAATAAAAATATCTTAGTTGAAATAATTTTAGGACAGTCACAAAAATATTTTAAATGTATTAAGCATAAAAACAGGGTA
The DNA here is from genome assembly GCA_963680715.1 of Tetragnatha montana. Taxonomy (NCBI): domain Eukaryota; kingdom Metazoa; phylum Arthropoda; class Arachnida; order Araneae; family Tetragnathidae; genus Tetragnatha; species Tetragnatha montana. Next base: position 38,223,450 of record OY796675.1, read on the forward strand.
GGGGAAAAAAGTTTTAAAAATGTCTTAAAATTTTATCTTATTTTTCATTTTAAACCTAAATTTTTAGTAGAAACTTTATTTAAAAAAAAAAAAAAAAACTGTCACTTTTGCTTTTGACTACAAAACAAAATAAAAAATCCTCAATCAACAGCATTGTTTTGAATTGTTTTTTAGACAGCTCATGGGTTAATTATCAGGAGGTTTATACCCAGTAGCGGCCTGTCCATAGGAGCACGAGAACCTCCTCTGAAAGCTTAGAACTAAAATGAAATATTAAGATAAATAAATATAAAATGAAATATAATAGATGATTCTCAATTTCTATTTCATACTCAGAATAATTTTTCTACCCCCTTTCTCCTGTCAGTAAGAAAAATTCATTGCTGTAAATGTGAAAGTTTTTTAATCAAATAAATAATACACTCTTTTATTTCTTTCCTTATTCGTACGTGTGACCGAAAAAACTATGAGAATACGAAGAAACCCCAACTGCTTGCCGGGAGATATTTGATTGTAAAAAATAATTAAATATCAAAATAAAAAACATTGAAATATCTGTATCTGTACTTGAGGATTTTGCGGGTGCAAATCTCTTCAAATGGACTATATTAGCCCCCATTTATTATTTACACATAAAAATGTAACAAATTAAAAGAAACACTGCTAGTTGAGATATTTTAATGGTATTTTATTATGAAATTGGATTATTTTTGCTGATTTAGCATAATACTTGATGCTCATGCCCCATTAATCCTAAAGTACCAAAATATCTTCACTAGAAGTGAAGCTTTCAATTCTCGTTATTTTCTTACATAAGTAACTTATCCAAGTCTATTAGGCAAGATTTGGGCCCAGCTGATCCTAAAGTACCCTTAGTATTTATCAACCTATTTCAAAACTAACAAAGGGGATACAGATACTTGAGGGATGACCTAAGTCATTGGACCTTCAAAATAATAATAAAATAGAATAACCAGCTTCACCAGCTGGAGTCATAATTCTCACAGCTAGCATGAAGAACAGCTAAGTGGCTAACTTGATTCTTGATTTCCCCAAGTAAACTTGGTACTCAATTTATCTGGGATTTGAACCCTGTGCCTGTGGCATGAGAGCACTAAGCACTTCTATGCCATCGGCTTCTTCCTTCAAAACTAATATTTTTCAAGTTTAAAAATCCTAAAATTAATTTTTTGTACTTTAAGATGTTTAAGTAACCAAATGAAAATTTGGTACTACTGTATTATCCACTTGATCGAATGCTTGGCTTAAAACGAAAATGAATTACCAAAGTCCATCAACTGCTACTGCTAAAACTGATGGTCGAAGAGATGATAATAATGGCCGAGAACCAAAAATTTTTAACTTTATACAGTTGGAAGCTCTTATAGCGTAATTAATCCGTACCAAGCTTTTTGTCGCTATAAGAGCAAACTTCGAGTGATACACTCGAGTGTAGAATACCCCTCGTTTAAAAGCAATAAACTCGTTAAGCTAAACTATCAATTTTGATGCTTTTCGGGAAGATGGACTCGATTCCCTCAATGATGTATTTTTATTAGACTAATTTATACTGTCTGGAGGAAATCTCAACCTGAAAACGATATCATTGGGATTTAGAACACAGTTCGAATCATCCAATTGATCTTTCCTCACTTTAAACAATTATTTCTTATTTTATGAAGTCTTGATATTTCCAATTTCCTGTTATATTACCTTATTTTTTGCTTTTATTTTAATTTATATAAAGTTTAAGATCAATATTTTACAGAGTATAAATATTTGCTTTTTAAATTTTGATTTTGATATTAATTTATTGCATAGCTTAGCTTCCTTAGAAAGGTCTGATGCTTAACAAAATTTATTACATCAATTTCACCTGCATCTGCATGCAATTTGAAAAATTTATGTCTTAAATATAAGTAAAAAAATTGGAAATAAAGAAAGATAAATGAATACGCTAATAAATTTAAAGTCTAAAATCAACAAGGACATTAGGTAGCGAAAGGTTTTGTTTGGGATTGTAGCCGGTTACTCCGGGCGAAAGCAAGCGAGAAGAAGATGCGATCGTTACTTGGTGCTGTTTGTCATACTCTGATATTTGTTTATTGGCTAATTCTGGTGTGACGCACACAAACCGATCCAGAAAAGTATTCAATAAGCTGAATCGATTCGAAGATTAGTCTTTATAAGAGCACAAAAGTGCTCTTATAGAGACTAATTTTTGGGTCTTTATAAGAGAGTATTTTTATAAGAGCAGGTCGCAAAAAGAGCTTCCGCTGTAATTACAATTTTATGCCTAAGATAATAATTCATTTTGAGAATAACATTTTATCAAATCTGATTAGATGATTGCTATACTTATCCTTTTTGAAATTGAATGATAAATTTAAATATATTTTTCAAATTACAAATGAAAATATTGCTGATCAATTAAATAAATACTGAAAAGTTGAAGCTAAAATTTTATAGAAGTACTGATAATGTTACAGGGCCCAAAATTTCCCCTTAACATAATTTGTTTTTGCCAATATGTAAATGTAAACAATCTTGTAATGGATAACGCTAAGACAAGATGATGATGTTTGGTGATATTGCAGTTGTACAGGAGCTTATCCAGGTTGGACTTCTGGAAGGCACCAGGAATTTCAAACATTTTTAACAATAGAAACTGCAATATTTTTTAAAATATTGAAGGAAAAATTCCTTTTTAGGCACTAACCTACACATCTAACCATTTCACAGCTTCAAAATTATGATTCATTAAGAAATTATCTTTTCAGATATCCTTTTATCTAGTGAACTCTTCCCTTTCTAGAGAGCCACAGCTCCTGTGCCACTCTATGGATCCACTACTGCATCTGTAAGCGTCTTTTCAGTTGAATACTGACTCAAATTAAGTTTTTAAAGTTTTATTGTTTAATATGTGCTTAAAATATGGTGCATTGCAAGTCTAAACTTTCTCTGGAGAAGCCCCCCCCCAATATATTAATAGCTACAAGATACCACTGTTTCCAAGATTCAAGCCTTAGCATGATTGTTGGCTCAGTGAACTTGAACAAAAAGAAAAAAAAAGGACATTATAAACTCTGAATAAAGTACAACAAAAAGAAATTCATGGTGTAAAATGTACAAAATTCTGTAAACTTTTGAAATCAATTATTACTATATAGTGAAATTTAAAGATACAAGGGAAAAATCAAGCTTTCATGATTTAGAATTTCAGGATGAGCATCCAACCACAAAATAATACATTTAACCGATATTAATTTATTTTATTGGAGTTTTCCTTCAATTAAGCCCATCCTTGACCTTCGAGTAAAAGTTAGTTATCAGTTCAAACAGGAAACTTGACAGCTAGCTACTTTCAAGATCTCACTTCAATACGGCTAAGATAACTTAATCAATGAAATGAACAGAACCATACAAATTACCAGGAACAAGAAAACTTTTCAAGAGAACTGAACAATAAATAAAAACTAATAACCGGTATATTATACATGTATATAATTAGCTTACCAATAGTAGATATAAATGTGGAATTAAAAGTGTCTTCGGAGAATCTGAAGAGTATGCATGTTTTTCCAACGCCAGAATCCCCAATCAAGAGTAATTTAAATAAATAATCATATGTTTTAGCCATTTCTGGAGATATTCCTGAATTTGATGAATAAAAATATTTTTGATGTAGCCACCTAACAGATTTGAATACACTCACTAGACAAGCAACATACCATTACTTCAGCACTGGTAGACAGATCTAAACAATTATCCACGTTTGTCAATTTGAGAGCGACACCTACATTCTAAAGAGTGAAGAATAATTTAAATTTTTTGGTTTTCTGAATGTAAATTTTTAAGTTTACTATGCTACTTTTAATTATCATAGGACTCCATTATTTGATTTTGATGAATTTTTTACCGACTTCCAACACCCCGACGGTAAAATACATGTTAAAAACCATTAATTCAGAAACTAAACAAAGATGTTTACAGTTTATGCGTAGCTCCGCCTTGAACTTTCTGCTCAGCTGATTGCTGTTTTCAAGATGGTAGCCTTATCATTCTGTATTTTAATTTTCCTTAATCAAACACGTTGTACATTTAGTGATGAATGCAATCACTATGAAACTAGAAAGCAAACAGCTTCCAGTTCCATCAGCCAAAGAAAAAACCAAAGCATCCCTTCTTGGAAAGAAATGTAAAAACAACAGAAAGAAATCCATTCCAGCTAACACTGACAAAGACGCCGTGCTTAAAAATCATGGCTTGGGACGTAAATCCAGTGATTCTTTTGATCAGACTGATACAAATTCAAATATGTCTTTAGATTTGATTTCATCAAAAAAAGTTCGGCCTAAAAAATCTAATTCCAAAACGACGAATGACAAAATGCCCCCTAAGTCAGAGAAGATGCAAGAGCGTTTAGAACAGTTTTTAAGGTAAAATTATATATATGAATGTCATTACTTAATATGAATATCATAGCTTAATCTATTTACATTTTTGGAGATTTAGTTTTAGTAGTGAAATGGAGTTAACCAAAAATGCTATATAATACTGAAGTTCATTTGGCAGAGTGAATTTGTTTTCAATCTTCTAAGTGAAATGGTATTTGTGAGAAAGGATGAAAATAGAATTTTTTTTATAAACTTAAAGATTTTAATGAGTACATTTAAAAAAAAAATGTAGTTGTAAAGGGATATCCTTTTATAAAAAGGGCTTTGAGTTCTACAAGGATATGTGATTACATTTTATCAGGGATTCTCTAACTTTTCCCGACTCCTTTCCCTTTGGAGTTTGGAGATCCAGAACATTTTTATGGCACTCCAGTTGAAAAATATTGACAGTGGAACACATTATTTATTTTAATAAATCATGGGCATCATTTAGAGGGGCAATTGCCCTTTCAAGGTTTCCTCTGTTATGTGAAAAATAGCTGCAAGTTTTAGTTCCTATGCTTGAGAAAAATATCTCAAAGCAGGTATTTCATATAGCAGTGGTCTGTCCAGAGCAATTTTACTACCTTTTTATGGTACCTTCACAAATTCACCATTTGATTAGTAGGTAGTTTCACAAATTCGATTTTAGGAAAAAAGGTACCTTCACAAAATACATTTTTTTAAAAAGTTCTCTAATAAGCTATATTCTCCTTAATTATTAAATTTTTTAACCATTCCAGACTAAATTTTCTTTTGTTTTTGATGTTTAAAAACTATGTAAAAATGTTTTTATGTCAATTTTTCACTTAAATTTTCACAATTTGCAGAAATTTTTTTCACAAATTATTACTAAATTTTCACAGAATAGGAACTGTATAAAAAAGCCTGGACAGACCCCTGTAAAGAAACTGAATAAATTTTACAGAATTATCAATATAGTATTTATTAATGAATTTATTTGAAAGGGGATCCCACAAAATATTTTTTAATAACATATTTTGGTAGTTTTTGCTTCTACTTACTCAGGGATGCAGTTTATCTAACTGAAGTTATGGTACATATGCTAGGGGCTAGGCTCTTGAGTGCTGATCATCATAGATACTTTATGTGGAGTGGACAAGAAGAAGGATAAGAAAAAAAGTTTAGTTTGAAGTTATGATTTAGTGCAGCGTTTTTCAACCGGGGTTCCGCGGAACCCTGGGGCTCCGCGAGGCCTCCTCAAGGGTTCCGCGAGAAATTCGAAAAAGGTGTTAAAAAAAAATAAAAGATACAAGACCCCCCAAAATTCGGATTAAGGGTACCAGAATGAGTAAAAACCCTGTTTTTTCGGGTCAAATTTCAAAACATTTTCTGGGGGAGGACCCCCTGACCCCCCTTTTTGTACTTTAAACTCGGTTAGTTAAATTTATTTTCATATTAAGTTCAGCAAAATGAGAATCCAACATAAAAATATATTAAAAAGGTACATTAAACTTATTAAGTATGCAAAAGATAGGCTTAGAGATAATTTTAGGCTTCCTCCCCGATGCAAAAATCTAGCTTTGGGCCTGATAATTACTTAATTTCCTTAGAGGATATTTGGGCCCCTCCCGAAAGAAATTTTTCTTGAAAGTACTTCGAGTATGTAGTTGGCCCCCTGCTGTTTGATAGTTAATGCGGCCCTCGGGCTGAAAAGTTTGGAGACCCCTGTTTTAAGATACAGTGGGGGGGGGGGGGCAGGGGTAAGGCCTTCCAATGGTTAAAATGTCCAATGGCCGTTAAAAAGGATTATCCAAATACGTATTCAAAGAAAAGCAATTAATGTGAGCCAACCTTTTCTTGTTTAAAAAACATAAAAAGTAAAGAAAGAAATCGTCTTCTTTCTATTGAAGACGAGATTCGGGTATGCCTTTCGAAAATAAGACCCAGAATTGAAAATATATGTGCCAAAAAAACAGGCTCAAATTATCACTTTAATTACTATTTAATAATTGTTTTAATATTTTTTAAACTTGCTAAAATTGTTTAAATACTTAAAATTGTAATTTCAAAACCTTACAGCTGTATTCTAATGATTCTAATAAATAAATATAGTAAATAAACGATTTCTTCGTTACTTACGTTACTTATTTTCCGTTTTATGTAATAATTTAAAAAATAGTAAGAAAAATATTGTTACATGGACGCTAGGGTTCCGCGGAACTTGGGCATTATCGAAAGTGTTCCGTGGGAGTAAAAAGGTTGGGAAACGCTGATTTAGTGTGATCCTAAAAGCTATTTTACAATCTGTCTATAAGGGATACCACATGTGCCAATTTCTTGTTGATTATTCCTTTAATACTGAATTCTTAAATTTAAAGCAGTTTTCAACTTTTCATGTCAATCTTATTGTTAGTCGTTACCCCAGTTCAGGGCCAAAGATGGTTTAGGGATTCAACATCACCTTAAAAAATTTTGACATAAATTTTTATACTATGGTTTTCTCTTGAAAATTCTGTACCTTACAAAACATATTGGGTGCCACAAAAAGCCTCAAAATTAGACACTACTTTTGAGGGTCAAACTTCAAAAAAAAATTTCTGTGTGAGAGAATCCCTAGACTCCCCTCCATAAATTCTACATCTGTTAAGCAGTGTTTTAAGCCTGAAAATTCTGCCACTTACAAGAAGCGTTTTCCTTGTTTGGGTGTTCTCCAAAGAGTTTGAGAAATAGAAAGAATAATACGTATAAGAACCAAAAATTATTTGATCAGGATGAAGCAGAGCCTTCATCACTTTCGTAAAGGCTGCATGTACTGGTCCTTAACAAGCCTTTTTAATTTTTTTTATATCTATGAACATAGTTGCAACTTGGTTATGAATTTTAGTAATCACAGAGAACTGAAAAATCAATACTTCTGTACTATCGATAACACCAAACCCTCGTGCTAACTGTGCTGCCAAAACTGCCGGTCAACGGAACAATACTGAAAGCCAAATAAACCTTAATATTTTGTTTACATTTCATCTATTGCCAGATAAAAGAAAACTTTTAAATTAAACTTAATTACTGAAATAGCAGAAACAATGATCCTCATAGACCAAATCCACAAATGTAACATGAACACTGACTTCAAAATAACTTTTCTAATCTGAAATTAATGGTTGAAAATAATGAAATTTCCAGTACTTTAATTAATTTTTAATTAAGCTATCTAATTTTATGTAATTATAGTTTGAGTTATTCATTTGCTATAAATTACAAGTTTTAACTACTATTTGGAACATCTATTAACTTTTTGTTGGTTACTCCTAGTTTCTTTCACAATCTTCGAAGAAATCCTTACCTGGATTTAGGTCTACTATTTGCAAGGTTGTTAAAGTTACTTTTAAAAAGTATTTGAGTACAAATACAAGTATTTCAGAAAAAGTAACTAAATATTAAATACAAATACCCCAAAAAAGTAACTAAATAGAGTACAAATAGAGTATATGAAAAGTATTTAAGACGACCTTCAGTTACTTTACCAGTAAAATTTTAATTTATAAAATTCAAATTAATAAAATTAATTTTTAAAATTTAAATTAATAAAATTAATTTTTAAAATTTAAATTAATAAAATTAATTTTTAAAATTTAAATTAAAAAATTATTTTAATTTTTAAAATTTATTTTTAAATCAATTTCTAATTTTAATAAGAAAATAAAATTTGAATTAAAATTTATTTAAAATTATGATGCCTCGCCCCATGGGGGGCACCATTAGTTTAAAAGAGCTGAAAAGCCTCTCCCCAGAAGCACAAAAGTATTATATAAAATCAAATATGTAATTACAATCAAACAATAATTAAGGTTTTTGAGCTTTCAAAGTTAGCATACCCGCTTTGGGGTACTCTCCCCTATGGATTTAAATTCCTAAAGACACGACCAACAATCCCAAAAATGAATAAATAAATAATATAGTATTTTTTCAGGTCATTAGTATATTTAGTCATAGTATAATCTTCCCGGGAAATCCCCGGAATTTCAGTCATTCCCGGGAATGGATTAATTTTTGAAACTACTTCATAGAAATTATATTTAAACTTCAAAATAAGTCCAGGAGTTTAAATATATAAATTACAACACAATTTATTTACTACTATAAATATTTAAGTTTTAACTGGTTTTTTTTATTATTATGGAAGGATTTTATTTTAATTACCAAAATACATTCAATATGAAAAAAGTTAAAGGATGGTAATATTTTTTCGGGGGGGGGCTTAGTTTTTCTTCATAAATACAGTTTTGGAGGTTCCTTAAAACTGTTTGCTTTCATGAAATTAAACTTATGGAATGAAAAAATAAAATACCCTTAGATTTGTATATAGTGTAATTCGGAATTTTTTTTTATTTAGTTAATTTTTTTTTAATCAGAGTATCTTGTTAAAAAACTCGATACAAATGGTTATACGAAAATTCCGGTTAGTAAAAACAAAATTATTACATGGGTAAAGCTATATAATTTTTTTTGATTCTTCACTGGAATTAACCGAACAGTTTTTATTTTACAATGACCGGAATTTTCGCACTTATGAAACGTCCACTAAAAAAAGTTCAAAAATGGAACATATTCTATTAGAACAATTACAAATGAATTTATAAAAGTAAGGGGAGAAAGAAAGTTGTAAACTTTCAAAATAATATTTTCATAGAATCTTAAGTATACTACATTAACATTAGTTTGAGAGTAGGACGTTTTATAAAAGGCCTTTTGAGCAAAAACTGGAGAATTTTCAAGTCCCATGTCATATACAAATATCAAAAAATAAAAATCAATTGTAATTATCTAGATAAAAATATAAAGAAAACATAAATCCTTAATCCCTTCACTCTACTTAAAAAAAATATATATAAACACAACCTAGCTCTTTTTGGGACATTATACTTCTAAGCAGTTGATCTTCTTAAATAAATATACTTCTTCTATCCAGGAGGCAGGAAACTTGCAGCTTTTCGAGAGCACAAACAAAAAGGGACTGACACTGAAGGAGGCTCTGGTAAAATTTGATTGCCTTTGCCCTTGAAAATGTGCCCTCCCTCCCTTTGGTTCGTGGAAGGTGGGGTGGGAAAACAAGAAACTACGAACAATTAGTGGCCATAAAAGTATAAAACGGTGCCATATCGGCTATTCCATCTCCTGCACTGCAATTCGACCTGCAAGGCGGCCGGCCACCCAGAGAACACACAAGCGCCCGCTCCTTGTCAACACAGGGGGGCTATAAATTGTCGGGGGAGGATTGTCAGCGCTGTCGCCGTGTCCGGTCGGGCAGTCGGGCACCGCCGAGAACGCTTTTTCCCCTCAGGCTATGCGGAAGCAGGAAGAAGTGTTTTGTTCCCCTCTCCAATGTTGGATTCCGTTTTTTAAATTCTGGGTTTAGAAAGTAACTGAAGTACAGCATAGGTATTTAAGTAACAAAGAGTTAGTTACTTTAAAATTTTTGTAGTTAAATACCAGTTCGATACTGAAAAAGTAACTAATGTAACTAAATACTTTTAAAGTATTTAAAAAGTATTTCCGTTACTAAGTATTTAAATACTTAACAACCTTGACTATTTGTTACAATTCACTGCATAAAAACTGAAAAATTCTCAAAATAAAGGATATCAAGTAAAACTTGTAAAACTAATAAACAGTTAGATTCAAAATTTTAAAACTGAGGTGGTTCTAAAAGTTTAATACAAAGAGTATTGGTCATGTGCTTAGGGATAGCACTAGAGTTTTTTTCATTTTACATGGTCAAAACAGTTAGGTCAAGTGACTAAACTGTTTCATACTCCAAGTTTTAAAAGCTCATATGAAGAAAAATTGCTTATTGTGGGAAAAAATGAATGAACACATTTTGAAAATTTTTGGTAGTTTTTTTAAAGGTAACCTTAAGAGCAGCGACACTTGGTTTCAACTTTTCATGTTAAAATTGAAAGTTCTGTGAATGTTTGTTTCATTCCTGGGCATTGCAGGCCAAGCACTCATCCTCACAGGTTAAAGTAAATGAGATTAGAAATTCATACAATCATTTTATTTATTTAATTTGTTTCAACTCATATCTTGATGTCAATAACTTGTAAATTTTTGTCCTTTTAGTCCTGGTGTGAAGGAGAAAATTTCTTCAATTTTGGTATGTAATGTTTCCTATGTTGCTTTTAGTTTTAAAATAATAATGGCTTAAAAATTACTTTCATGTTCTTTTTTTCTTAATAAACATGGATCAATTTTGCGTAAGAGTTAGGTTTTCTTCCTTCTTGTAATGCTTTTAGTTTATAAATATTAAATCTGTTTTTTCTTTACTTGAACTGAATTTCTATTTGTTTGGCTCTGAATTGTCATTCATAAAGAGAAAATATGGACCCAAATTGTCTAATAAAAGGTGAAAGGCTCAAGTAAACCATGACTGAATATTGGACAATAACGAAATTTTTTTCTAGAAGCAGAAGGATGTTGGTAATGTCTTGGTAATGATTCTTTTGATCCTCCTCCATCTTTTAGAAGGCAATTTGAGTCCAAATTTATTATTTATGGATTACAATTCAGTTCCTAATCATACCGCTACTATCTCAGAGATTAACTTCCAGCATCCCCGGACCTAAACTCAATCGAGCACATATGATAGTTTCTAAAATTATAATTAGCAGCTCATAAACATCCCCCCAGGGTGCTCCCTTGATGAAGATTTTCCCATTCCCAGGGATGAAGATTTAACCATGTTTTGATTCAGGGATAATTGCTCCCTATTTACAGGAATTTTTTTAGTTAACTCCTCTCTTTCTCTAACTGTTCCAAATGGATGGCTCATGTATCAATGGAGTACATCTGTACCTCTTTAGTTTTGTGTTAGGTATATAATTTGATCTATTATCCTACATTCCCACTCAGTGAGGATGATGAAATTTTTCCATTAGGGGCATTTCTGTGAGAAATATATCTCGTAAAACTGTTTTTGAATAAACAGTTTTGCCATTTTTCACAACCAAAACTGGCACCTATTTTTGCCAGGATGCTTTTTTTTTCTGGTTAATACCATGATTTTTCCACTTGCATCAAAAACTTTCCAACCCTAGTTTTTCATGCATAACAATAGATTTTTTTTAGTTAAGGAAAATTTCCCCACTGCTGCTTAAATTTCCCCTGAACCTTGTTTCTGTATTTAGATATAAATAATTCTGCATCCCTGAAAAAAGTACTGGAAATATGAAGAAAAAACTTTTTAAAAGATATTTCCATTATCTCACAAGTATTCCTTGCTAAATGCTAGATCAGTTATGTAAAAAAGAATAAGTAAAAAATTGCTGTAATTAAAAGAGTTAACATTAGACATTTCTAAGTCTAGGCAACAGAAATAATAACATAACATTTTGTATTGTAATTTTAAGACTTAGTCAAACAAATCTTAAGAAACATGAACATATTTTGTATCATATTACTTTGCTTTTGTTGATTTAAGTAACTTTTCTAATGTTTCATAATGTTTTACAGAATGATGTTAGATCCTTGACGGATGTTGAAAAACTGTACTTATATCTACAGTTACCAACTGGGGCCTCTTTGGAAGTAGACCCTTTTAAACCGTAAGAAAGCTTTATGTAATAACTGTTTAAAATTGTATAATCTTTAAGTAATTTTTTATATTTTAGCCTTTACAACTGTAACAGTTATGCAGGCCAAAATATGCCAACCTCACTTTCTGGGGGCCAAACCTTTTCTTTTGACTGATCTCACAGGAATAAGAGATCAATTTAAATTCACTGATGTTGAAGGTCATGATATTGAAAGAAATTTTAAATTCAATAATTGAATAGAGAAGTAGGATTCCGTATTATGTGTTATAAGTATTTTGTATATTAAGCCATCAGAAAAACTACAAGAACCCTCTCTAAGATGTGGAAGGGTCTATTTCACAGCAGCTATGGTATTAATTGTACACCACATAACAAACATGCTCATCATGTCTAATAGCAGGGCCTGTTTATCCTGCAACTGTTAGAAATGAAAATTTTCTCTCCTTATCATTGACTCCCATTCTTGAAAACTTTATAACTATATAAATCCTATTCAGATCACATGCATAGTAAACATTGTCTGCCTCCTCATCAGTAGTTGACATTTCCTGAAGTGCAGAGTCATCGGGTGCAGCATAAGTTCTGTGGGGGGAAATACCTTCAAGCTAATAAAATTTTAGCTAATAGGGGTATTCTGGATTTTAGATTTTCGGGAAAAGTGTTCTTTACTACTATTGTACTATGGAAAATCCTCCTTAGAAGGCTGGAGTCTGCAGTTAAGTAAATGGCTCAAAATTTTTCTGCGCTTGCAAATACTTAAAGAATGCAGTTTTAACTTAAATTTCATCAACCACTTTAATTTTAGAATCCTTTAAGACTTATCAGGTTACAAAAAGAGCCCACAAGCTATATGTAGCGCAGGCCTGTCTGTTTTTGACCTATAAAAAAGATGTTTTAGCACTGAAAGAAAAGTTCTTTAAAGACAAAAAAATATTTTTTACTTGTTACTGATGAACATCATTCACTAATTTTAACTTGTTAATCTTAGGAAAGGGCAAAATCCTTTAGGAAAAAAAGCAGACGAGGAAGGTATGATAGCTATTACTTGGATTCAAAGTCATTTCGAAGAAGATCCTGATGTTTCTTTACCTAAGCAAGAAGTGTATAATGAATATCAGTAAGATATATTTTTTGTGGCATTCAATTTCTGTATGCAAAGATGCAATGTTACAAAATGTATTGAATTAAATCAAAATCTATCTTTTATTTTTTAGGTCATACTGTCAAATGACAAAAACAGATTCTTTGTGTGCTGCAGATTTTGGAAAAGTAATGAAACAAATATTTCCTTCTGTTAAGCCTCGGAGACTAGGAACTAGAGGAAATTCTAGGTTAGCTATTTTATGTATTGTATTAAAGTAATTTGTTTGATCAAACTATAAATGAATATTGCTATATTAATTTAGTATTGTCTATTATCATCTAAAATCTAATGCATTTTACACATTTTATTAGCCTGCTTGTTTATCCTTCAAAAGTACATATAATTCAGTTGAATGTTTTTGTGCAATTCAATTTTCTAATTGCTTTTTTTGTAATCAAACCCACATTACACTTCTTATTGAAAATTTATACAAAATTTTACATCACTCAATATTTTTGATACAGGTACTGCTATAGTGGTTTACGGAAAAAATTGAAGCTAAAGTCCCCTCAATTGCCTGACACACTAGCTGAAGTTGAAAATTCTAATGTAAGTATAATTTATCGCATGCTCGTGCATATAATTAGCTTAACTTTACAAATAATAAGATTCAAGGTTTACTCTTAACAAATGCATATATTTCTCAAATGTTGCAATTGTTTGATTTGCAATGAGTTACGATTAAATAATTGTAAATAATTAAAATTATATTAAGATGCATTTATAAGGTATAGAAAAATATTGGATTGTATTGTTATTCATCCCTGGGTGGCAACCTCTGCATTCAACAATTTACTACACTGATCTGCAAATAAAACTGCTGGTGCTTAAGATTTTAGAATTGAGTTTGACTATGTGGGGCTTTGAATCTAAATATGAAATTGAATCTAAAATTAAAAATGATTACAATTATCAAATTTAAAATCATATATAGAAGAATGTTCTTGTAATTTGCCTTTAGTCAAGCATGGATGAAAAAAGTTTTCTGTGTAGAAATAGAATTATCCTAATAATTCTCTTCGGAACAGAACAAAAAAAAAAAAAAAACTTAACCCGTATTCATCAGTCTGCCATGCAGGTATTTCCTGGAAAATCCACTAGAAAATCACAGAAAAGAAGCTTTTGAAGTGTTAAAATATTAAGTGCTTTTGAGTTTTCATTTACTCTCCAAAGATGGCTTCTGATAGCCCCCCTCGATCATAGTTTGAGAAATACATTCTTTCTCTTTGTTATGTTTTATGAATATATGGGGGAATGAAAAGGAAATTCACTGAGGGTCCTGAGTGATATTTTATAGAAAAAAAAAACAACATTTTGATTATTTCTGCCTCTAAAAGTTGAGGTGATTTGTGAAAGCACACTCTCACCTTGAAGTCTAGCTGGATCTGCACCTGCTAAGAAGATGATGTTTCCGACCCTAGAGCAGCACATGGCTTGTGAATTGAGAAAACTGTATGGTTTCATTGTGCAGTAGGAAAAAAAATAAATACTGAAGCAGTCAGAATCTTATTTTAATAGAATTATTAACTTTTTATTCTTTTTTTTTGTTTTACATAACAGTATGTAATCAATATTTTTAGTGTCTTTTTTACCAATTAATAGTAGTTTGAAAAATGAATAAGTTGTCAAGCAAGCTAATGTTTATTCCTTATGAGCTAATGATAGATTTTTCTTAAAAAAGAAGGCGCTCTCTCTTGAAAAAGTTTATTATATGTATTTTTTGGTGTCTGCCATTTCACTCTTTTGGCTTTACAGTGGGGAAAGGTCTTGAAGTATAAATATCTTCTGTAGTTAAACCAACTCACATTTTCCACTTTTTCAGGAAAATCAAAACAATGATTCATTGCAATGGACCCCCCAAGTTTGTTCCTTTTTGGATAAAATTTCTTAAGCATTGTGACTTTTGACTGGATGAACTTACACCTATGTAATCTTATAAAATCCCCAAATTATTCTTGGGGTTACATAGCTAGCCTAACATTAGACTTAACCTTTTTTTCTATTGATTTTTTCCTGACTTTTTATGTTCAATTTATTTTTACAGTTGATTGAAGAGTCAAGTAAAGATGAAACAACATCTGCTGCCTGCCACATCCTTTTTCAGTGGGCTGAAAAACTGTTAGGATTGAAATTTACCTCCTTAAAAGGCTTGGCATCTCATCTTTTAGAAAATATGTATGTAGATCAGCGTTCTGTTGCTGCTTTTACTGTTCTTCTTGAGAGTTCTCCACAAGTTCTTGAAAAAGGTGTGCATTAGAATGAAGTAACCTGCTCTCAAAGTTGCACCCTGTATTGTTGTTATACAGGGTGTTTCAACAAGTCTGCCCAAACTCTGCACAAAAACGATTTCTTGCACAATATACATAACAAATAAAAACACCTCAATGAAGAATTTTATTTTTCAAAAAATGTGACGTCATATCTAATAAAAATTTAATTACTTCATTCCACGGTGCACCTATGCATGCACAATGGATATTTCTAACATCTCAGTGTGCAAGCACATCCAAATAACCATTTTCACATTTTTAAACATTTTTTTTAGCTTAAACGGAATGTGGCATCATACCTTTTTCTGCATGAATTTTTTATGTACTCTTCGCAAAGAATCTTGCTGAGCAGAGTTTGGGTAGACTTGTTGAAGCACCCTGTACTAAGTAACAGACATTATAATATTGCTGGGTATCAATCAAATAATACTATTAAAACTTAATAGTTATTAAAACTGCTGTTCAGTTCTGGTCTCCATACTTAAAAAAAGATATAGATTTATTTAGTTGAAAGGGTTCAGCATAGGGCTACTAAATTGGTCAAGGGTATATCTAGTTTTAGTTATGAGGAAAGACTTAAGAAGTTAAATATGTTCACTTTAGAGAAAAGAAGGGCTAGAGGGGATTTGATTCAACTTTTTAAAATGTTAAAAAAAGGGGACACAGAGGGACTAGATTTCTAGACTTGTTGAAGGAAGTCATTTCCATTGTAAAACCTTCTGTTGCAGTTTTTTTTTCCAGGTTTGACCTTTTCTCCCTGAGGATTTACTGAACTATCCCCCATTATAAAAATAGTTACTGTACCATTGATTTACACAAATTTCAGTTTTTGTCCTTGTCCTAGCGAAAATATCTTTGCTAACTCAAAAGTTACTTCTATTATTATACTAAACTTTATTTTTATATGAACTTTCTAGGATTCTCCAACTGTGAAGGAGGTATGAAAAAGTCTGATGCTCAAATGCACCTACAAAGGAAAATACAAGAAAAAGAACTGATTAAAGAGCAAAAGAAAAAGATGCAAGAACAACGTTCAAACATAGCAGTATTAAATAAAACCAAGGTGCCTAATACTAAGAAGAAACCTGGTAAATCTAAAAAAAGCAAGTCAATTTTAAATACAGATATTACAGATTCTGTGGTGAGTTATTTTTTACAGTTATTTTATTATAGTCATTGAGATAAATAGTATTTTTTTTTCAAAAAGTTATGTTTAAGTTATCTAAGAGTCAAAGCTTAGTGTGAAGAGGAAGTATAGGTATAATCCAGTAAATCTACTGCAAAAAAGTCAAACCTAAAACAAATTAAAAATTACAACAGAAGGTTTTTCTATGTTTTTCACTTGGAAATGACCTCAATAATTGCATACTAATTGTGTGTAGAAAATTTGATTTAAAAAAAAAATGTAAAATAACCCAACAAAAAAAAAATTCAAAAAATAAAATAGTATTGATTGAGACTTATGATACTTCTTAATAGGCTATTTTTTAGAGCTAAATACAAATATTCTATTCAATTTGAAAAAATTAAAACATTGATAAAAAATTACTTTTAAAAACAAGAAAATCGAAAAAAATAAAGCATTGCTCAAAACCCCGAAATAACTGCAGAAGAATAATATGTCATGTGAACGTTGGACTGCATAGAGTAATATATCAATCCGAAAATCCTATGATTGAAAAATATACTCCGAAATTGCATCATTTGATTTATCTGACTTTTCGTGGTGAATGCTCTCACTACTGTACTAAAAAAGAAATAGGCAACTTAGTTGATAGTACTTGTATATTTAAGTCAAAAGTTAGCATTCAAATTAGATTTCCAAAAAAATAGGTAATGAAATACTAGTGTATTAGTAAAAAAGTTCTTCTTCTTCTTCAAAAGCTCAACAGCCTATTACAGGCCAAGGCTGACTCGCAGATTCTCCTCCATCTGGCCCTGTCTGGTGCGACGGCCCGCCATCGGTTAATTCCCAGTAGCTTGAGGTCCCCCTCAACATCATCCATCCATCTTGTAGGTGGTCTTCCCCTTCGTCTAATCCCTTAAATTCTGGAGAAAGTCACTTTTTTGGTAGGGGCGGCATCGGGATATCTGAAGAGATGGCCCAGCCACCTAATACGTGACACCTTAATAGTTCTCACAATGTCGGTCCCACCAAATTTGTCATATTTTTTGTAAATTTCGTGATTGTAAAGAATCCTTCTCACGTTGTTTTCTTGAATTGGTCCAAATATATAGAGTTTTGTTTGTTGCCATCAAAAACTTTGTTTTGTCTGCATTTATAACAAGTTCCATATTTCTCGCCGCCCTCTCAAGAGCTACAAAAACGTTGATAACTGAGCGTTTTGTTCTTCCAATTATATCAATGTCATCTGCAAAAGCGAGTAGTTGGACAGTTCTTTGCAAGATTGTCCCATTTGTGTTGATATTAGAGTCTCTAATAGTCTTTTCCTGAGCTATGTTAAATAGCAAGCAAGAAAGGGAATCGCCCTGTCTCAGGCCTTTTTCTGAGTAAAAAGTTACTCTAATGTAATGTTTGATGTAATCATCTTTTATGTTATTTATTATGAAACACTTCATTCATTGAAATTTTTTGTTTACAGAAGAAAGATGATTATTTAATACCCAAGAACAATGAAAGCTCTTCTGAAGGTACACTTTTGCAAGAAAACTTATCCTTTGAAATTAAAGAGGAAGACTCAGAATCTATATCAATAGTGTCCCATAAAAGTCCGCCAGTGGAATTAATACTAGAACAATCATGCAGAGTGACCAGTCCCCTTCCAAGTCCTGCTACCATCCTTACTGACCATGAAGAAAGTTCAAAGAAAAACAGTTACTTAGTCTCTCCAAGTGCAACACCAGTTTGCATTGCTCCGAACCTCCCTGGAATCATCATTGTTCCTTCAAGCTTACCTCAGCTTGCAGAGATAGGAAAACAGTCTCCAGGCACTCCCAAGTATAAGCGCATCCAACCAAAGCCTTTCAGAGAAGGGCTGTCCTCTGCCATGCGGTCCCGAGCAGGATCTGTCGGCTCCACCATAGCCTCCAAATCCAAAGCGAGAGCCATGGATGGTAGGCGTAGTTCTCACGCCTGGCTGCAGTCTGCTGGAAGCCCAGAAGCAGGCGAGGACAAGGGGGGTTCGAATGCAAAGATGGCATCTCTGAAGACCACCCCCCAGAAAACAGCCGGCTCGAGGAAGAACAGCTTTGTGTTGCCCAAGGACATCAGTGTCGCTTTGGATACTAGTGTGCTGGATGCAGTCTCTCCTCAACTCACTGGTGCTGCTGCAGTTGAGATTATGGCAAATCTCAGCCCTGGCCAAGTGTCGAGCAAAAGTATTTCTGAGCTTATGCTGAAACCCAATCTCACCAGCAACTGCATCGACTCGGCTCTTTCATCTGAAGAGAATAGCGCAGTTAAGAGACACATTGATGAAAGTGCTGGACAAAGTGCTAGTAAAAGACCTCATATTGATTCTGGTCAAAATTTAGGTACAACTTTAGATTCCCTTTTAGGTTGGCCAAAAGAAATCTATGCAACCAATAACTTACCTGGCCGTGCTTTGCAAAATGCATCCATCCAACCTAATTCTGGGACGAGTGAAGAGGAAGTGAGTGTACACGAAATTGAAGGAGATGCTTTGGTTGATTACATGCGTGGAACCCATAGCAATACTATTTTTTCTTCTATACCTGCCATAAAAGATAACCTGAATTCTGATAAACACTTATCAACTGCCAGCAAAAACCAGTTATCACAATTACGTATGTTGTTAGAGCAAAATCTTCCTAGAAGAATAGGAAATTCAACTGTTATATCTTCTAAAGAGGAAACTAAATCAAACACTACAGTAGAGTTAAATAATTACTCATTTCCAAAGCCTGTTAACACTGAAATTTTTAATGAAAAAAGAGTATTATTGCCCAACTTGTCTAGCATGACTGATCAAATGAGTTTTACTGGTGTATGCAATCCTGAGATGTTCTCTAATTCAATAAGTAATGAGAAATTCAACAGCTTTAATTCTCAAAGCAGTAACATAGAAAAATATCTCTCTCTTGAATTAAGCATTCAAGATAATATGGGTGATCAGAATAATTTGTTATCGGACCCTAGTATATTTTTAAATTCTGCCAAAAATGACTCATCAAAAATGGATGTGAGCCTCAACGGTGGTATATCGGACTTAAAACAAAATGTAGATGCTAGTAACTTTTTGCTTAATCCAAATGTGATACCTGATACAGTTGAAAATATACCAAGCCAGATTAACAATTCCCTGTTATCTGGACGGGTTAATACTTACACTCAAGTACCTTCTGTTCCACAGAGCCCTAACACTCGGCGACGTAACTTTAATTTTACGCCAATTTCACCTAGAAACACCCCTATTCCAGAAGGGCTAAATGCCAGCGGAACTTCCAATATATCATCTCCAATACTTACCCAATACCCCCGCAACACTATGTCAATAGCTGTTGGGCCTTCCCAACCACCTAGCAATGCTGGCAGTCCATTCGTATCACCCAGATCCACTCCAGTCTCCATGTGCCGATCCCGCCACAGCTCCGATCAAAGCACTTACAGCACGTCCCGCCACACCCCTTTCCAGAACTTCGACTCTGGGGTCTCCTCCGTGTCCTCCTCCCCTTTCATCTCCCCCCAGCCCACTCCCATACCGGTGAGTCGACTGAGACACAACTCGAGTCACGGGACCAGCAAGACGGTCACCTTCTCTGCCATCAACAACCCGCAGATTCTGAATTCGCAGTCCATGGGCCCACTGCGCTCGCGGCACAGCTCCGGCCCCGGCGGCCCCCTGTGCCACCTGCGGAGTGCCCCTCTGTCGCCGCTGGTGAGCGAGAGCTTCGTGTTCCCCGGCGGCGAGTCGCGGTCCCGCCACAACTCGGGCTCGGCCACCATGTCGCCCGTCTCCTCAGAGCAGGCGTCCTCTTCGAGCAGCTGCACAAGCAATCTCCCGGATATTTCCAGCGTCACGGAGGCTGGCTCCTTCCTGACGGACGGCGGGGGAGACCTCCTGATCGGGGGCAACTCCGCCAACCTGCGCCAAGTGCGCCAGCGCCACGCCTCCAGTTCTGTGATCTACAGCAAGCCCCACCTCCGGGAGGTCGCCTCCCTGGAACTGCACGGCCTGCCGAGGGGCGGGGCCAGCCGCAGCCAATCGGTGCCCCTGCACCAGATGCTGCAGAACCTGGATAACCTGGGCTTCCTGTCCAGCGACGAGGCCAAGCCCATGTTCTCTTTTCCGCTGCTGGGATCCGGCCAGGACGGCCTGTCCTCCGACCTCCTGAGCCGGGACAAGTCCCTCGTCGCCTCCCCGCAGATGGAGTGGGCGGAGGCGGAGGGACGAAGGAACCTGTCCTCCCTCGTGGAGCCCCCGCTGAGTGACGACCTGCAGACGACGCTGGAAGATCTGAGGGATTTGGATACAGACTTTTCGAAATTTGCCCAGGAGTTGGAGTTGAGTCAGAATGACGGAAGCTTGCAATATGACGTCAAGTAACAAAACTTGATAAAACGCTAAAATCCACGCTTGAGTATCATTTAGTTAGTTTACGTTTGTTTAGATTCTTTCGGTTACTTGATTTCAGTTTATGAGTAACTGAATTGCACTTTGCATTTTGTATTGCACCTAACATTTCTTTTATCATACCGAATGGCAGGGCTCAATTCTAGGCGGAACGCTCAGTACCTCTCTTTAGAAATCCCCTCTAAAATGACCTTGCTTTGGAATACCAACTACCTAATGGAAGGTTACAGTTATAGTACTTTTATGTCTAGAAATCAAGCTCTGCTTAATGGTATAATCCAAAACACATTAAAGTCATTTTATTTTACTGTTAGTTAAATTTATATATTTGAATTATTCATATTTGTGTATCGTTAAATATTTCAATTCCATGAAATGGTGATTTAAAAACTGTTATCTGAGTGGTTTGTTCTTTGCTAATTCTAAAAACTCCTTATTGTCTTTTCATTTTTCCTTTTTTTTTCAAGGTTTCAATTATAATTCAGCTAAACAAAATCAAATATCTTATAGAAAATCTACTGATAAAATAGTTCCAGTGTCTGAAAACTGGATGCATTTCTTTTTAAATATATTATGCTCTTAATACTAAGTGTGATTAATGAAGAATTATTTAGCTAACCCCATATAAGTAATTCTGAAACCAATTATATGTTCGATAAATTTCCTATTGGCAATTTTGTTAAGTTTTCTTTATTGGTTATTCTTTTTTAACTTTAAAAGTTTACTCCATGCTTGTGATAAGTTTTTTTCAGTTGATACTTGGATGATAATTTTATTTACAGATTTGTACCATTGTAGTATTACTGGTATGATCACAAAAAAATCACAAAATTAATTATTGCCTTTTTTAGAAGATTGGTTTAAATTTTAAGTTAAGGTACTATATAAAGCAAATTAAAATCCATATTTTGATTCTTGGTGATAGCTTTATTGAGTAATAATACATTGTGGTACTTTTCCATTTTAAGGGATCCATAACAATGCACCAAAATGTAGCAACCATTGATAGTATGATTTCACTGCATTTAATAAAAATAGCATCTGATTATTCCCTAATGCTTAACAAACCAAAATTGAACCATGAATGTATTGGATACATTCTGACTTATTGACTTACTTACTTATTGACTTACTGTGGGAAACTGTTAAGGTGGGCCCATATATTGCTCTTAATAATTTTTATAAATAATCCATGTTTCATCTGTTTGAAGTCTCTTTTTTTCAACTTTAAAATGCCCTTTAAAATATAAATTATACCATTTTTGATTTGCTAATAGATGAGAAGTCACCTATTGAAATGTTGCTAACCCCCCTAGAGTCTTTCATTTAAAAATAATTCATGTTGGTGTAGTTCTTTTCCATTTCAGAATGTATGTTTAGATAACCAGCTGGAATTTCAGTTTTTGAAAATTGCTAAGTTCAACCACTTTTCATGAAAGCACCTTGTGGCTCCCTCAGAACAGAAAAGTACCTTTACTGTTTTAAGACCTCTAGTGATAATAACCTTTGAATCGAGAAACAAATGCAAAATTTGAAAGTTTTTTATTAGACGCTTTGTAGCAAAACTAAAGCTAGTCATTGAAAATTGTCTATGAAACTGCAGTTGCTTTTGAATTTCTCAGGATGCATTATTTTTCTCTTAAGGCAACCACTACATTTTATTCCAGTTTGTGTACTCTTTCCAAGTTACCAAATGCTTTAAGGGGGCTAGTGTATTTAACATGTAATGTACACAGTACAAATTTTTCTCTTAACTGGTAGCTGTACTATGCTTTGTATAAATTCTGCTACTGTATGAAAAACCTGTAACATACGCACAACTAAGGTTTTAAAAATGCTTTAGAATGAATGTGTGAAATGATTTAATATTTTTTGTATTGCTTTGTGTGAAAGTTTTTGTGCCAATAATTAACTACAAAATGATGTTACTAGTTCTCTCACTAAGCCAGGGGTCGGCAATGCAGTGCCTTTTCACAGCATCTTATCAATTTTTCTGATGCTTCCTTGTTTTTTCTACTAAAAGTTATAAGGAAAATTTATTTGAATATAATTTTCGGGGTAGAAATTTTTTATAGAATATAAGAGGTACTTTATTCCATTGTGATAGATAGTTCAAGTTCAGTGAAATCTCTCCTTGCTAAGTTTTTCCAACTTGAAGAAGATGCTGTGATTACTAGTAGTGTTAATTTTTTGGTACTTGTGTAAGTCTGTACATATTATAACAATTACTTTGCTTGAATGTTTGCTGACCCAGCTTAGCATATTTTAAATAATTTTAATGACATATTAAAAACAGTAATATTTTTAGTTTCAAATTATTTAGCATGTTATAAATTTATAATAACTTCTTTTAATCACTGATCGTTTCATTTGGCTTTTATACACCATAGTGTATTCAGTTAAGTGTTTTAGGAAGGGAAGATGTTACTATTTCATTGGTGTTAAAGTTATTACTTTTAGGCTAAACGTGCACTAGATACTTTTGTCTCGGCGACTGAAACAAAACTGTCACTCGAAAGCAATGGATCTCTATGGATCTAGATTCTTGGAAATCGGCCAAGAGTCTCGTCGCCTATGCACGCTCTCTAACTTGTTGCAATAGCCAGGGTGACAATTTTGTTTCAGACGCCGAGACAAAAGTTACTAGTGCGCGCTTAAGCTGGGCGCGCACGAGTGACTAAAGTCACGGCGACCAGGATTACTAGTATCAAAAATATCACTAGAAAACAATGGATCTCTATAAACAATGGATCTCTAGAAATTCTTGGCAATCGGCCAACTGTCACGTCGCCTAGTGCGCGCACTCTACCAATACTTGAACTTGTTTCAATAGCCAAGGCAACAATTTTGTCTTTGTCACCGTGACAAAAGTCGCTCGTGCGCGATCAGCCTTAGCCTTAGTTTCAATACTGCAACAATTAAAGTACAGAAATGTATTGTTTTAAAGGTAATGTGTTATCAGTAAAACCAAATGAAATTATTTTATTTAAATACACACTGGGGTGTGCTCACATAAAATGTTATCCAGTTATGAACTCATAAACACTTGATAGATTTTTTAATGCTTTTGTATGGTAGTATATAAAAGTAGTGCCTATATTTAAAAATTGCTTTTGTTTTAGGTTTTGTGCTGTTTTTCTTGATTAGTATTTTTGGTTTTAGCATTCTTGGGTAATGTAGATTTGATACATTTTATGATCTCATGTAACATAATTTGAATTTTGGAATGGGTTTAGGCGAATCTTATGTATATATATTCTTTTAAAAATTACTCGTTTTAGAATGGATTTATAAAATTACTAATAGTTTTATTTATCAAAAACTAAATGTCTTAATATTCTTTTCAAAGTTGATACTGTTTTATATAGTTATTTAGCTTTCCATAATATTACTCTTATTTAGTTATGCTACATAAATTGTAATATTTTGTATTAGTCATGATAATGAAGCGTTATGAGATTGTGTATTATTGTGATGTTATGAAAACTGAACTCCTTAGCAATTATGTTTGAGTAGGTTTATGGGTTACACTTTCATTTATTGTAAAAATAGCACTGTTGTCTTAAAAGTATTGAATTTTTTTTCCTGTTTCTGGGTGCAATCACCAGATGTTGATACCTGACACAAACAAAAATTTCCCAAGTTATCAATCATGCACAGCAGATTTTCAAAACAAGACACCGCCCTTTTTTCAGTAGATTTTTATTCACTTTAAACATTATGAACTTGAATTCTAAAACAAGGCTGATTTGGCATTTACATGTACTACAGGGGAAGTTAGTCAATTTTTTCAAGAAAAAAGCAGTACTGAAAGAAATCAACTGGTCCAATTGTACTTGCAGACAGAACATGATGGCATTGCAGCTGATTTACTTGTTAAAGTAACAAAAAGTATCCTTTAAAAATGAGAAAAAGTTTGTTAATTCAAGCATCTCTACCATCAGTGTTCCATTTTGATGTTCTTATGTATTTAAAAAAAAACGATGACACCAAAAAAGTGATTGGCAAGATTTGCACCCAGTTAACAAAAATTACCTCCAATTGGTTCAGATTTATTGTATTGATTTACTGAAATGATCAAGTCATTTATTTAAATCAAATTTAATGTGTATATTTTGTCTCATTTTCATTGTATATTACTAATGTCTGTGGGACCTTAAAAATATCTTGTTTAAAATGTAACATCATTTGCTGTCTGTTGCTAGGTGATTTTATTCAGTTCAATATTAGAGTTTATTACATTTTAAACCTTCTGTTTTTACACAAATGAAACTTTCCCCCTTTCTACCACTGTAAATTTCCAAAATACTTTATTTCTGAAAAGATGCGAGGTAAATAATGAAACTATCACAGTAATTTTTATATTTTCCAAAATTGTTTTACAAACCTAATTGATCTCAATTGGTTAATTTCTTGGTGAAAATGTTATATTACTGAAAAGATGCAAGGTAAATATTAGAACTCTTATAAATCATCTGTATTTTTGGAATTCAGTTGACCATAATCTACAAATTGATCTGTTTTATTATTTCCGGTGATTTTTAAGTCTACTTAGACTGTAGTATCTTTCAGCTGTAAAATATGCTAACTTGCCATTTTCTAAACTGTTCACGAAGTTATATAAATGTAGATAGGATCAAAAATTACTATATAGCTGTTAGTTGAATTTGATGTAAAAAAAATCTACCCCCTTGTCTTATCACTCAATATTTATTCTAAAACATTGCAGTTGTTCTAATAAATCACTTTAAATTAAAAATTAGCTGTTTAAAGATGTTTTTTCAAGTGCAAGAAAATAACTAAGCATTTTCTGGAATGAAAGTGTAACTTAACTTAGTAAGAAAATTGTTGGAGAAACAAATTTAAATTGAGAATTAGTTTACATAATATATAAATTCATACCCATTCATACATTTTAATGGCAAAAAAGTGTTTAATCATCAATTAAAACTTTCTCAACAAACCAAATATGAATTGTCAAATATGAATTGTTTTTTTTTAATAGTTTGTAACTCCTGAAAGTACTACACATTAAAACTGCCCTTCTGTTTCTAAAAAATACCATATTTTAATACATTGGTAGTGTTAAAGTGACTCCTATAACTCAATTCCTCAAAACTCTGATTTGCAACTAAACAGGTTATATTGTGGTTAATAAAACTTGTTAAAAAAAAGTGATGATAGTTAAGTGAGAGGCAGAAGTCACCAGTTTTTGGAGTAAAAATCACATAAGTATTATGTTTACAAGTCCATGCTTATTTAAAGTTTAAAAACAAATGTTTTTACTTGTAAGTTATATGGACAGCTTTGAATTTTAAACTAGCTTTGCTTGTAGATAATTTTAAGTTTTATTAGTTGATAGGAATTATTAAATAGTTTAAATTATGGTTTTTTTTCTTTCTTACATTAAAACCTGAAAAGTTTTTGAAGTTGCTTTATGACAACTTTAGATGGCATAAAACTTAACATGAAAATTAAATCTTGTACCACAGGCTTTTTAGGTTTTAAAATCTTTACTTTCACAGGCAGGTATATTTCTTACCTCAATGGATTTAGTTTTCTAGCTATGCAATTTTGTATTCAAGCAATACAATTAAAAATTGTTGTAACTATTGATTTACTTATAATGTATATTCTGTAATGAATGAAACTGTATGAGTTTGAAAATTTAACCATTTGTATAAAAGGTTCTGACTTCTGAGAAAACGCACACATTTCTGTCCTATTTACCATAGTCTTGTAAAAATATAAGCGTTTCTAGTAATGAAAACTAGAAAATGTCCAGTTAGTTTAAATGTGGTTGAATAAAATACTTTACAAAATGATTTTTTGCCTCCAAATTACTAATTTTATATTTTCATCTAAATAATAGTGGTGGGCAGAATTGATACTTTAAGATATCAAAATTAATATCAAAGTATTAGGGTCTATTTTTTTTACCTTTAATAACCTTTTAAAATAATGTGACATTTTATTTCATTTTGCATTATATACTTATTGAATTTTTTCATTTTTGGAAAAATTCAACCTACAAGAAATGGGCAGCTAGATGTATTCCAGAGCTATCACTTTTTAAAAGGTTGGGCACTCCTGGAGTTTGATACCAAGTATAAATTGTCTTATAAGCATACTTCGGACAAAATACTGAAACTAAATAGTAGCTCTATCAGTAAAAACAACTGTCAATAAACCAGCTAGATTTTATTATTAATACATAGGTTTTTACATTAAACCTAGCTCAGATATGGCAATGATAAGTGAAAGTTGATTCATGCAATTCTTCTATAAAAGTATTATTAAGTGAATGTGAAATTATCTTATTTATAACTTGATATATACACACCAAAATGAGCAACATGTGTTAAAAACTTTGTATAAGAAAAATTAAAATCTAACTTTATTTTTAGAGCTAAAATGTTGAATATTTTGTGAAAATGAAAACCAAGTTAGTACTAGTGAAAAGTCTTAAAATTTAAACAAGCTTGGGTCATTTCTCAATACCTTTACTTAATACCCAATACAAAACATTTACAAATATATATATTTAAAAGAACATCTATAGAACTTAACCAATATATGCCAAAACTTTTTAATTTAAAACATTTTGAGTATTTAACAAAACCATACAAGTCATTCATAATTATATTTTATGGTTTCATTAAGATAGAAATATTTAAAATGCCTCATATAAAAATAAACTTATACACATATTTACAGACACTAATAAAACTCAATTAACAAAACAGACACACAAGAACTCTATAGTTTAACATCTCCACTAAAAGCTCAATTATAATACCATAACTGTTCATTTTGATAGTCAACGGCAGTTGTTTTCTTTCTAAAAGCAGTAATGATAAATCACTCGTTAGTGCATTTTTAATAATGCATTCAGTGAATTTACATGTTTTTCCAGGACAACAGAGGTGATCCAATGAGGATATGTTCAAATATTTTATTAGGTATAGAGGTGAAGATATTACTACTCTGAATCACAGCTATAAATATGACAACTCTAATCATACTTCAGTGTTTGATATTGCTCATGGTTGAAATGAGGTGAAAAGTTCATGATTCTAAATGCAGGTTTTCGAAAATATCTGAGCACCTCAAATAAAAAGACAAGTCTCAATCCTTATTTAAAAATGAAGTATACAAATCAACAATTTTATAAGCATGGTACCAGTCTGAAAGCTTTCAGAATATGCACATAAAATATTTAATACAAAATGATAATTTGATTATACAAACTATATTAGAAGTGACTACTACACAGTAATATTTCATAAATAAGAAACTAGATTCACATATATAGTAACTTATCACATGTGGTTCTTGACTTAAAACAGGACTTCTTTTAATTAAACTTACAATGATTATTAAACACCAAAAACCTTGCTTTTACTGTTTAAAAAAAAAACACCCCCCCCCTTTTTTTTATAGTTTTTTTGCAGATTTTTTTAGAATATAATACTTAGGATATAGAGTCAAAAAGTTCCTGGAATTTTGTCATTTACACCTCAAATTTCAGAAACTTTTAGATTTCCTGTTGTATACTGATTGAAATTTAACTTTTCATCCTTAGCCATTTTACTTATTGACACCTTTTTCATATTATAAAATAAATCGAATTTGTAAAATGGCTAAGAATGGAACAAAGATATTTTTAACGATGTTTATAAGCTACTCTATAGACAGACATGGTGAATAAACTGGCACACGCAACATATGTAACTTTAGCCCAAATTTTAACAACAATGAAAATATTAAACACTTTTTCCATTTAATGCATGTACTACAGGTATTTCTTAGTATAAATTGGCAATTAGTACCAATGAGAGATGTTAGTGCTGTTAAAACATCCATACTGGGAAACATTATGTTTCTCTGATCCATCCATGGGGAATGTATTTTTTTAGAGAAGTTGATGTGCTAAAGTACCAAATTTTTAGTGAAAGGGTTAAAGTTGTTATGTAATCTACCAATTTTGTTCATTATTTCACATTTCATTTTAAACATGTAAAAGCAAGGTTGCACTTAATTTTAATGATTTTATAAATAAAAAACTGATTCAATAGCATGAGTATATTAATGTGGTTTACTTGTAGATAAAAATCAGAGGTGGCTTTTCAAAATTGATGAGTTAATATAGCTTTTCATTACTATAGTAAATTTCTAACCACTGAATACCTTCTAATTAATAGTATTCGTCTATTTCAATAGCTTATTTGTATTCACTAAAATTTTTAGATTTAAAAAATCTCCATGCTACACTATTTTTGCATTCAACAGAAGATAAATTGGATTTTAAACAAAAGCAATAATAAATTTTTTTCATAAATTCTAAAATAAAATCAAACAACAATGCTATAACCAACCATCTTGAACTTCTTAAAATGGGTTGAAAATGTTTGTTAAAAGGTTAAAACCTACAGCTCTTCTTTCAAGTTCTCTAAAATGGTTCAACTTTTCAAGTATGCTATAGGATAACTATTTTTTACTCTAAATGTAAAAATTGGGTCATGCATAAGCTCACCGCAAATCTAGAGTCACATTATTGATTAAAATTAAAGGTCTTTAGCTCGCTGCCCTTTCTTTAGAGAATCTTCCATTCTATGATATTGTGGTTTAATGTCATTTGCTGGTCTGTGGTACTCTAAATGATCATACACTCCAGAATCTGATGCT
Organism: Tetragnatha montana; assembly: GCA_963680715.1. Classification (NCBI taxonomy): domain Eukaryota; kingdom Metazoa; phylum Arthropoda; class Arachnida; order Araneae; family Tetragnathidae; genus Tetragnatha; species Tetragnatha montana. The sequence continues at coordinate 38,253,099 of OY796675.1, forward strand.
GCACTAGATTTAGCTGAAAATAGAGGATAGATTTTAGGTATGGTGCAATTATGATACTATTATTGTGTCAGAAAAACTTTCATTATGTTTAAAATACTAACTAGTGATTTTACCAGCCCATTTACTGACAATAAATTAAAATTAGGACCAAGAAATATTTTTAAACAGTCAAAAACTTCATTAGTAATGAAAATCCCAATCCCAGCTTGAGTTGAAGTAAAGATTTCTGATGTAGAAGTATTCCTTTTATTATTACTCGTATATTTAAATTGAAAACAAGCAAATACAGTTGAAAGGAATAAAATAAAACATATTTTTAACCCCCCTTAAATTATGTATAAAAAATATTCAGATTATCATAAAAAAGAACATAAGTTATAATTTCTTAAATTGCAAAGAACTAAATGCAGTCCACCTCGCATTAGAGAATTCATTCAATTCAATACAAATGGGTATTCATTCTTAAGGAGTTGTAAAAAATCAGAAATACTTAAATGGATAATTTAGAATCGTAATACAAATCTGAATCTTTAAAGCAATATTCAACTAATAACAAGTTAAGGTATGAAAATTTCCATGAGTAAACCTTTCTTAGAAATTAAGTAATTCACAGTGTTTAGAAAAGAAGAGGTTGGAGATTCTTTTCTCAAGATGGTAGGACATTTTTAAATTTGAGTTTTAAATACACAGAGAAACCTAAGCCTTATAATGAACATTTCTGAAATTGGACTTGTAAATTAAATGTCATTTACAATGTATTAATAAATGTTAATTAGCATCTACTGATTGGTTAGTTCCTTACTTTTTTATTTATACTTTTTTAAGGAAGCTTAAGAGATAGCTCTATGTGGTGGTATAATTTAAAATTTATTGCCCCAACTTAGACCTCACATAGTCTTAATATTTATTGGAAAGTGAAGATTCTAGTGATGCTCTTTAATTGTCTCTTTTGAATTTTCTCAGGGTTCAGCGGTTCTCCCCTGAAATTGTTTTTGAAAATATGACCCAAATAAAACTGACAAGTGGATTGATTCTATGCAGTTTGAATGAACATTAAATTTTGTGGCTGATGGCTATGACAATCTTTTTGAGGCTGTGGGTTGGACTACACAGTCATAAATAAGTGAAAATTTACTGTTACCTTCACAGTTTCTATCTTTCACCTCATCATAGAATGGTTCTTTTTTGGACAAATTTGGCTTTATATCTTCAATACTATGATAGATATTAGGATTGTACTCTAAATCTAATTTAGATTTTAGACTAACTTCTTCTAATCCTCCACAAGCACCTGAAAAACAAAACAAAATCTAAAAAACACAATAAATTGAAAACTCGTGTGCTCAGTTTTATATCCAAAAATTTTAACACTACTCAACTTATGCTAGACAGATAAAGAGCATACCCTTTTCTGCGAAAGCATAAGTCTCTGAATCTTCATCTCCAAACTTTGCTTTTGTTAGGTTACTCTTCATTCCCAAATCATTATAAATATGCTTAGTACCTGTATTATTCAGGGATGCACTGGGAGGAGCACCTTGATATGCATATACAGGATTGTCAAAATGCCTGCGATCTGTAATAAAAAAAAGTACAAGCTTGATTCAACTCTGAAAAATGTTGACAATAAAGTTAAATTGAAACTCACAAACTAATTTTTAAGTAGTGTCAAATACCCAGTGTTTGGTAGAATGTTTTTTTTATAGCTAATAATAAATTGTATGATATTGAGAAGAAATATAATTTACTATTACAGTATTTCCTTATGTTTTTCTTACTTAGGGTCTTAGTTTCTATTTATACGATATCCTATCAAACACTAAATATATATCGATGCGACATTTAAATTTTTTTAGAAAAACATTTCTAATTTGTTAACTACAGTTTCAGAAAGAAAGCAATTTTAGGAAGATTTTTCATTAATCTTTATTTTATGAAGTTTAAGGAGAATTTATTATAAACTGTTGAAGTAAAGATGCTGTCTAAGCTATCAAACACTGTGTACTTTATTCTAATAAATTAATTTAAATTTATTATGTATTTTTTTACCAAGTAGTCTGTCATGTAATGTGTCAATGTTCACAAAGGAATATAGAGTATTTTGTTCAGTTTTGATATTTTTAGAAATCAAAAGTACTTGTATATGGAGTAGAGTTTATATAAAATGTAACTACTTTTCTATTTTGTCAAAGTTTAATACTTAACTACCTAAAATAACTAATATCCAAGTATTGTTTCTGAGTTTGAGCTAATCTCTAATTTTGCTAAGTAAAAATGTTTTCAAACTATAAACAGTTAGTTATAATAATAAATTTAAGATACTTCACCTGGTGATGGATTAGGATCTGCATTGTACCTGAAAAATAAATTAATACTCATTAATTTTCAAAGTAAATATGCTGAAATTTGTTACAAAAATAGCAATTAAGAGTCAAGTTTATGAAAGTTTTTGAGTTTAAGAATGTTTTATAGTTAACATTACAATGTTAGTTATAAAACATTCATTTACCTTAAGCAACTGATAGCACAGCATGAATGAACAATGTGATTCATTGTTCCACGTGTGTGTGACATTTCCTAAACAAAATGTCAATTTCTTAAGTTATCTAATCCTTTCAGTGACTGTCCCAAATTTTGCATAGTAATCTAAGGTCAGGACTGACCCATAACAACAAATCTAATAACAACTATCTTTTCCAGTTAAAAATTAGACTAAAGTGATCCTAATAATTTATTAATGAATTCAGAAAAATCAATGTGGCGAAAAGATAGTAATATAAAAATCATGACTGTAAGCTCTTAATTCATTGCATTAAAAACAGTCTACTTACGTCACATAAGCTAATTCATCTTTTAGTCTCTTCAAACGTCTTCTGTAGTATAATACTACTAAAACTATAGCAACCAGCAAGACTATAGCAAGGGTGACACCTCCTACTACTCCCGCACTAGTTGAAGCATTGTCATCATCCATCTTTTGAACACTTTGTCCCATTAAGCCTGCAGGAAATTGGTTTAAAATAAAATGAACCATAGATGTGTAAACCCAATTTAGTGATCACCTTTTTATCTTATAGGAATTAAGAGTTGATTTCAGTATTATCAGGTTTAAAAGCCATTTATAGTAAAGAAAGCCATCTAGTTCATACCCCCAGTATTCTAGAACATATTCTCTTTAATAACTGTAGTTACAAGAAAACCTGTCCATATACTAGAAACAGTAACAAAGAATACTGATGTGCAAAAAAAAGTACAAAAGTAGAATGCTAAATTATGTATTTCAAGAACCCATGAAACTTGCTTAAACTGTTTTTAATGAAACAAGAGGATTACTACCTTCTTTGCTATGGCTCAATTTTTAAAAATGACATACATTGTTTAAAAAACTTACGTAATTCACAGTTATCTCCTCCATAGCCATACTTGCAAACACAACCAGATAAAGCATTACATACATAGTTTTCACTTTTACACTGGCACTGATGCATGCAATGATCACCGTAATATCCTTCAGGGCAAACTGTAACAAACAGAGATATTGAAGATTATTGATTTTATATTGAAGCAAGATCGTTTTAATTGATATTTAAATAAACAAAACTTCCCGACCCATTTGTCTGAAACAGAACTCATATTTTTAGAGCCATTAAAAATTCCAACTCAAGATTTAAAAATTGGCAAATTTCTAGCTATCAACAATAGGCATCTCAGTGGAATGAATCTAAGTTGTTTTCTCAATCAATTTCAAATCCACTCCAAACCAAAAACAAAAAAAAATTTGCAAGTTATACTCTGACGAAATAAGTATTTTATGCATACTTTCTATTTAAATTTTCTGTTCAATTGAGTGAAAATAAGAGATAATTGATACCATATGTTGAATCAATATTTCGTAAATTAGTCTGATAGTTACCCTCAGTGCAACGCGTTCCCATCCACCCATCAGGGCATTTGCAAACACCGTCACTCCTTCTGCAATAGCCTCCATTCAAACAACTGCAATTTTCTTTACAGAGAAGTCCAAAAGTTCCATTGGGGCAAGCTAGAAAATCAGAGATAGATAAGCTAACATTGTTTCAACAAATTTACGGTATTATCATTGGAAAAAAACAGCATTAGAATGGTAAATATTACTTATTTTAAGTAAGGAATTAAAAAGGTAATAAGTAAATAACCTTGTCATATGAATTAAATATAAAAATGGAAGCTATTTACCCCAATATTTCTCAAACTATCTGTCAAAGTAGTGAAGTTTATGGAAACTCTTCACCACCATTAGAAATTTTATTTTAAAAAATAGAGCAAACTCTTCAAAGTGCATTTGTATGAGTCCCACTTCTTCATAAAAAATCCAAGTTCCTATAACCCCCCACAAACTAAGCAAATACTTATGATAAAAACTACAAATTATAGGAAAACCAATGACTTAATACCTAGTTTAACTTCAGCCAAAAATAAGATACAACAGGGTTTCAGTAGTTATGGGTCTTATTTACAAATGCATGGGAATATATTTACAAATGCAATATATAACACACAGTGGGAAATCTTAAATAACATTAATTCTAGAAAATTGTAGAACTATAATAAACTCAGATTAACAGTATATGTCAGGGAGAGTCCTAGAAGACAGTGTATCAAAAGGTTTTTTAAAGCCTCATAAAATATGATAAAAATGGGAGTGGGTGACACTAAGGATAGCTATACTTGTGAATTATGCCATAAATCTAAAGACTTAAAAATAATTTCTCCATAAGTCATTATTCAAAGGACTAAATCCTGTAGAAATACTCACGTATGGAACAATCATCTCCTTTCCAGCCAGGAGGACATTGGCACTCTCCAGTAGCAGGGTTACATTCCCCATAGTTTTTGCACTTGCATATGGATTGACAGAGAGGCCCAAATCGGCCAGAGGGACAAGCTTAATTAGGAAGTAATACAGGTTAGAAGTAATTCAAAAATGCATGACACAATTTTTTATTTTCGGGTACTCTCAACTCTGATAAAAACTTTGGTTGAAAATTTTAATGAAGCTTAAAAAAATTCTTAAGGTAATTATTTTGAGAATTAAGTTTTTAGGAAGAATATTATCATTTTAAGCATTTACATATAAATTAAACTATTCTTTTTTTAATAGTATGCTTTTACTGGAATTTTGTTTAATCCACTTCTAGTCCCATTTAGAAGCTTAGATTAAAAAGAGGGTACTTTATAATACTTTATATAGTTCTTGTTCACACTTTATTTTCTGTTTCTAAAACTAATTCATCTCATTTTTAATAAGAAATATGTGAAAATTTTTAATTTGAAAGGTAGATCTCTTATGCTTCACTGAAATATATTTTATTCAAATATCTTAAAGTGAATTTGAGTTTCTCTAACAATATAAAAAACAGATATTTGAAGGAAAAAATTCAAAGAGGGAAAAGACATTAAACATATCACAATGGAAATGTGAAACAAAAAAACTAGAAAAAAAAGTAATCTGGTTCTCACTTTCACTGCAACTAAGACCAGTAAATCCAGGGTTACAATGACAACGTCCAGTCACATGATCACATGTTCCATTACTGTTAAAACATGTAGGACAAGTTTCAGAGCAATTATATCCAAAATAACCAAGAGTACAAACTGTAAGGAAAAAAGAACAATTATGTATCTTTCATGTGATTTTACAATCACCTATAAGGATCTCATTAAAAAAGAGGAAAAAAAATATCACATTTTAAAAGAAATGTATGCAAACAAAGCACTAGATAAAATGTAAAGCAACCAATATTTTTATACATTGATACTTCTGCCTAGGTCAACCTTTTCAAAATCCTAGACAACCCACCATTAGAAAATTCGGGCACCCATAACTTAAGAGTTAAAACTAAATAGAAGATTTATCATAATTTAAATAGAAAATTACTGTTAAAAATAAAAGATTTAAAGGATCAATTTTTTAAAATTTCTAAATTTCTTTTCTAAGGATAAGGACATTAATTTCCTTGAACTAACTTTGATCACAGTTTTTGCCCATCCATCCTCTCTCGCAGATGCAGAGGCCAGAGATGGTATCGCAGGAGGAGTTGTTCTTACAGTCGCAGAAATTCGAGCACTCTGGTCCCCAATGCCCCCGATCGCATTGGCTAGTACATCGAATACCTACAACAAATTCAGATTAACTTATAAACATTGTGTGACAGTATCTCTGTTTTAGAAATTAGTTGGAAAACAAAACTGCATTCCATACCATTCCAGTCCTTGTGGCAATGACACTGTCCAGTAATATGGTCACAGCTATCAGCATGATTCCAATCACAATCACACTTTTGAGAGCAGTTTATTCCATAAGTACTGTGCTAGAAGTGGAATCGATAACTTAAGAATAGTTTTTATAAATGTAAGACATGATAACTGTACAAAAAATTTGAAATTGCAAGAGAAGGGTTGCTGGGCAATCTGATCAGTTATAACATTTGGGGTTCATTTCAGGAAGGCTTGGGAAAGTGAAAAGTAAAATTTCAAATAAATAAACTTCCTCATGTCAAATTCTAGAGAGTATTCAATGTGAAAAAAAATAACATATTTTTTTAAAACTAAAAGTTAAATTGAAAAACTGAGTATTAACAGAAAATTAATAGAAAAAATATTTGACAAACTGCAATGAAACCAAAATACTTTCTTATGATAGTTTATACATACATTTTATTAAATAAATATTTAGATAATTATTTTTTTTTTTTACAAAAATAAGGTTTTGATAAATTTAATGTAATGTTCTTATTAGATTGTAAAGCAATCCAATGTACGCACTCCTCTGAGTGACCACCCCTTCTTAATGAATTTTTTTTCTCAGAATGGAGGTTGCTTTTAAGAAGTTGAACTGAATTAAACATAAAAGGAAAACAGTGTAAGAGTAAAAATAAAAAATATACAAATTAATGAATTTTAAAAACAGTATTAAGTGAAAAAAAATATAGATTAAGCTTCATTTAAAATACTTAGTCCCATATTGATAATGAGACTCATGAAGATATTACAGGCAAACCCATTGAAATAGAATATGTATTCAAATAACGAAATTTCATAAGTCATTAAATCAAAGGGGGACTTTCACTTTTAGATACAATTGTTAAATAACTAAACACAACAATAGGTAAAAATTTACTTTGCATTTTTGTCCACAATTTTCACCAGTATATCCAGCTCTACAACTACATTCACCAGTAACAGGATCACAAGCAGCTCCGTTTTGACACTGACATTTGTTCTGGCACTGCAATCCATACATGCCCAGATGACAAGGAAGGTTGCATTTTATACCGGTCCAGCCTAAAATATAAGGACATCTGAGTATCCTTTTGCTACTTATTGAAGTATAAGTTCATGTTAAATAAAAAAAGTGGTTGTCAGATTTATAGATAAATTAATATTTACCTGGTTTGCAAGAACAATAGCCAGACGTATGGGAACAATTGGCACCATTTTCACAGGTACAATTATTGGCACAAAATCTTCCCCATTTTCCAACAGGGCAAATCTCTTCACAACTGTTTTGTAAAAAAATAGTTTATAAAGTATTAAAGATTCATACAAATAAAAAGAAATTGAAATGCAAGATAAGTCTTAAAATAGATGAAGAGGAAAAACTACTATTTTGATCCAAAATTTGTTAACTTCTCTTACTTTTTTTTAAACAGAGGGAGTAAATAAATGGAATCACTCCCAATTTTTCCACATCTCATAAGTATCTTAAGTTAGTGAAAGCTGTAATAACACAGTAACTATAGAATGCATAGCAGGCATGAATCCAAAGAGACACTCCAGAAAGTGCCCCCCCCCCTCCTTGGGTCAAAAAAGAGGGACTGATGGACTGATCTGCATCTGATGCTCAGCAATAATTAATGAATTTTATTATTATTTACAGTATTCAAAATTTACGGTCTCATTGTTTTCAAACAAACATTTATTCAGCTGGATGTAGCAAAACACATTAGATTATGGCTTGTAGACCATACCTTGGAAACAACTGCCCTATATCAATAAATTGCATTGAATAGCTCAAACAAATACATAAAAAATTAAACTTACTGTTTATTAATGAATCCTGGTTCACAAACACAAGTTCCATTAACAGCATCACAGAGAGCTCCATTGAAACACTCACAAGTCAGCTCACAGTTGAGCCCATAACTTAGAGGAGGGCATGGTCTGTTACAATAATCTCCAGTCCATCCCGGTAAGCACTTGCATCTCCCAGTCCATGGATGACAACTGAAAGAAGGCAATTTGATCAAAACCTTGACATGAGTGTGAACCTTATTTCCTCAAAAATTTATCTGGATACACTGTTTTCCCCCATTGGTAATAATCCCAGTACTATAATTCAACCATCATTTCAGGCATACATTTAGTTGGGAACACATCATTCAAAAAGGGAAAAAAGAAGAATCATTACTTACAGCTCAGTATTGTCCTTTTTACACTGACATATTTGATCACATTTGGGACCATAATATTCTGCAGGACAAACTATATACAAAGAAAAACTTATGTTAGTATGAAGTAAAGGTATAATCAACTATTCTCCAAAGATCTACACCCAGACAAAATCATCACACAATACCTCTATTTTCACATTGTTCTCCAGTAAAACCAGCTGGACACAAACACAGACCTTCAATTGGATCACAATGAGCTCCATTATCACAGTTGCATTTCTATGAAGAAACATAAAACAAGGAAAATTTAAGCTTATTGAAGATAAAAAAATCTGAGAATAAAAAAATGATTGATACTAATGAGAAATACAAAAAACTATTAAATAGAACTTTTAATTTCCATGCACACTACATTAGATTTTAAAAATTTACCTTTTAAATAGTTTTGATTACAAGGGCACAAAATTTACACTAAATTAACCTTCACTCACTTGTGTGCAATTTAAGCCCCACGTTCCTAGTGGGCATTCATCTTGACAACTCTCTCCTCTGTACCCTGGAGCACAGGTACACTTGCCTGTCAAGTGATGGCACGATGCTCCATTGTAACAGGTGCATCTTTCACTACAGTCCTTACCGTAGTACCCTCGAGAGCATGGATTGGCACAAACTGCTCCCTACGATTATTAAGTTCCAATTAAGCACTCTTGTTTGAAAGAATAATTTACAACAATTTTATACACAGCAGAGAAAGAAACTTCTAAATATACTTCATAACAATCTTTTAATTTAGTTTTTTGACCTATAATAAGAAAAGATACCCTAAAATTACTAAAAAGAAAGACACAAAGTTTTTTTTATATCATTTTAAGCAATATAATATTCAAACATTGTTAAAGAACTCATTCACCGGGTTAGCGACATAACTTAGTAAGGAAAGTAATTTGAATTAGAGCAAATTAAGAACCACTACCCTAAACAGCTTTAAATAACCTACCCTTGTCCCTATTAAGCATAGTATGTCTCTAATAGTACCCAAAATAAGCATACAAAAGGTGTATCTTATCCTACTTTTATGAAATAATATTTTACAAAAAATTTAAACTTAACGCCATAAGGGGCACAAGCATATAAGTATTGTATTAAAATACAAAACATTCAAGATAGAATTGCAAACAAATGGATTCAAATAAAATAGTTCCTGTGATGTATGATCTTTAATGATAGAGCCACAAGTTAAGAAAGTTAAGCCATGGACACATATTATATTTGAATTAAATCAAAGCTTTGTAAGGAAACGTTTTCATTACTATAATTAATTTTTTAATAGATAAACATATTATAAATATTAGAACATTATATTTTAAAAATCTATCAAATTTACTATCACAAACTTTATAGGCACAAGGCACAAGTATAATAATTATTACAAATTGTACCTAATATAAATTGTAAATTTAATGACAAAATTCTATTGACTGTAGGGTTTATACATAAATTTTGATTTTTAAACATGATTTTTCCATAAATTGTGTATGATGATTGATTTCAAAACAGAACTTGAAATTGAAAGTGGTTAGAGGTATTTGCTTGCTCTATAGAGCCAAGCTTCTTTCTCTCCAACCTACTCTAACAGAACTTTAACAAAACAAAACTTTGTTGAAGTAAAAGTAAATGTTTTACTGTTGCCAATATTAAAAGAACTCAATCAATAAAATGCATCACACTTTTAAGTGGAATGCAATAAAAAATAAGAGGGAACTCACAGTCCATCCTGGTGGGCATAAGCATTGCCCAGTAACATGGTTACACGTCCCTCCATTCTGGCAAGCACATTTACTTGCACAGGATTCTCCATGTGTTCCTTCAGGACAAGGTTCTGTACAACTGGAAAGATAGAATTGATACTGTAAAAGAAACACAATTTAAACAGAGGAATTTAAGGAATTTGAGTTACTTACAGAGGTCCACTATATCCAGGACCACATTTACAAGCTCCAGAAATAGGATTACAAGTTGCCTCGTTTTCACATCTGCATTCTTGTTCACAATGATAGCCGTATAAATTCTCATCACAAGGTGCACTACAATCGGAACCTTGCCAACCTAAAAGATTAAAATCATAAACCATGTTTCTTCATAAGAGATTGACTAATTTCTAGAACTTTTATTCTTCCTGTACAAACAAATAATTACTGGAAAAAAGATTTTTATCATAGTCTCTTCATATATATGCAGATAAGAGTGTGAAAAATTAGAAGTACCTTCTACCTCTTAGAATAAGTTGGTCTTATTTGAATACGCTTTTTTAATGATTGCTCTAAATCACAAATAAAATGCAATTGTATATAAAAGTAAATTTCTCATAATTAAATTTACTCTAAACTTTTACCCTAGACACATTAAAACAGTCTTAAAAATGAATCCCCACACAAGGTAACACTGAAAAAAAAAATGGACCAATAGGTTAGAAAATTTAATTAATTTTTAATGAGTTTTAAGTAGGACCTCCTTGAATATTTCTTAATAACATACTACTTCCAATTGCAAAATCTTATAAAAACAGGTGAAAAGTTACGAGAGAAAATGCAAAAACTAAATATTTATATGGCTCTCATCAGTTTAAAGGTAAAACTTTCAAATAGAAAAATTTTCCTTATTCACATTCTTGATGAAACAAAAGAATTCCATCTTGATTTCTGTGAAATTCACTGAGGTATATATAACTACTTTAACTTTTATGGAATAATATTACAAATACTTAACGCAAAAAGTGCAAGCAAATCTAGAAACACTTACACTCAAGACACACTTTATTAGTGACTTTCAAACTATATTTCCAACATTAAAAAGTTTTGAAAAGTCTCAGCTTTTTTCACTTTTACAATGTTTGGTTGGTGAAGTTTTATGGCGCAAGGGCCATATTCTCACTTTTACAATGACTTTGAAAACCTTCCCATAAAATGTAAAGGAATATGTTAAAAATACTTACCAGGTTTACAAGAACAAGCTCCAGTTACAGGATCACAAAGTGCATTGTTTTGACAAATACAATCGTTTTCACATCGTGGACCATACCTTCCAGAAGGGCAAGCTAAATAAAAATATTTAATCGAATTAAATAATAAAAAGAAATTATAAAGTCCTTGATCACAAGATTAAATTTGCAGTTAGAATTAGAAAAAAAAACTTACTGTTGTTATCACCTAAAATGTAATAAGAATTTATTTGTAGTAAAATAGAAAAGTGCTACTTCTGATAAGCATGCTTCCAAGCATGCATGCATAGAAAATGAAGTGATTTTGAGAAATATTTAAAAAGCACCACACAAAGCCATTAATTTGTTAGTTAAATGAAGGATTTTAAAAAGAGATTGGTTAAAATGCTTACCATGATACACTAAAAGCATGGAAAGAAAAAAAAAGTACATCAGAAAGAGAGAAGAAAGAAATAGAGTAAAAAACACTATTGTTATAAATAAAAATTTTTTAAGAGGGAAAAAGTTTGGATTAACTTACAAACATTGCATGTAGGCCCTCCAAAACCTGGCTGGCACTCACATTCTTCTGGTCCCACACAAATACCATGAATGCATGCATTTGTGCAGAATGCTATGAAGAGAGGTAAAGACTTTATTAGCATTGTAACCATGTAATCACGAAAATAAACAAAAGCTGTAGTATGGTAAATTAAAATACCGAAATCTAGTAGCAATTGATAATAACAAGAACTACTATCAGAAAAGTTAAGCCACTGTGTTATCTCATCAAAGTGGACATTGCATGGTTTATCTCAGTAGTCCCTAAACATTTTGTGTCACAGAGCATTGATTAGTAAAGGATATAGATAAGGTACTTTTAAGAACGATTTATACTCTATCTTCGTGGAGCACCTTTGTTGCAATAGAGTCCCAATTTGTAGGCGGAGCAGATTGGGAATTGCTGCTAAAACTTACAATAAATATAGAGGTAATGAAAAGTTTGTTCGAAGAAAATTTAAAATAATATTGCTGTTCTAAAAAATGTTTCATTCCGTAAGGTTTCCTTGATTTTCAAAGCAAAAAGTGCACTTAACATTGGTTCTTTTCTATCAACAAAACCAAATTAATGTTCAAAACAATTTAACCTAAAGAAAGAAAAAAAAGGCGTTTTTAAAAACTATATACTTACGAATGCATCTTGATTCATCAGCTGTCAATACAAAACCTTTACAGCATGCGTTGACAGTTCTAGTATTTATTTTAGCTTCTGTTTTATAACCAGTTGTATAAGCTATCCTAAAAAGTCAAAATAGCAGATTTAAATGAAAATCAATTTAAATAGAATCCTCCTTTTTACGATCGCAAAACCTATCAAATTTTAAATAAGGAAAAAAAAGTTAAAATACAAAAAAAAAGCGCAAGTTTTGTTTTGAAGTGGCGTTGGACAGAAACATTTCTCCGGCGGGAAAACATATATCCTATTTATCTCTATATTTACATACAATCGAGAAATTGAGAAACCGTATGCAATAAACAAAATTTGAGTCTGGTTTACCTAAATTGCTTTTTATTCAAGAAGAAACAAAAACATTAGCATGATTTCGTTAATACTCAGATATTAGTAAACGGAATTAGTATTTATTTTATAGTAAGATTCAAGCTTTTCTAATCCGTTCCCTTATGCAGTAAAAAAAATTCTTACTTTCGGCAAACATTAGAAAAAAAAAGTCTTAGGCTCATACTGGAATATGTTTTATAAACCAGCCTAGTACAACTTCCACCGAGTTTGTTCATCACCGAGAAAGTTTCATCATTCTAAATATTATCTTTTAAATTTAACAAAAGAATCAGGAGAAATCTGATGGGGGAAAATATATTAATTGTTATTGAATAATATTTGCTTTACTGCAATGCAACCTTTGATTCCTGTAAAACTAGTTCTTCCTTTAAAGCATGCAGTATGCAGCAAAAACAACTTTCTCATCATTGCTTTGTGTATGTGTAAGCTTTTTTTATTCTATCTAGGGTGCTCTACCCCTGCTCGCTATCGCTCACCAACCCCTGGAACTGATTCGTAGTTCTTTTCAGATCGTTTCGTGATTTTAGAGAGCAAAGCTTGTTTATTTCATCTTGATTAATTCTCCCTAAAACCCAAACAACTTATCTCTCATGCTAATAAATAATATAATCCGAATCATTCCCCTTCAAAATAACAGTGTAGTTGAAATATTCCTTTTATAACTTATCAATAATTTAATCAAAATGTCTCCACGAAAAAAGTACCCAGCAAGTAACTATCGTCAACCAACTTAGTGGGGGAAAATGCCTCTAAAGAAACTTTCAAATTTAAAACATGCATGGACCTTCCTAAAGAACCGTCAAAAATAAAAAAAATTAGAGATACATAAAACTTCTCTGTTTTCTTAGTGAATAGTAAGAGAGAGAAGAAACAATTAAAACTTTGAATCTTAATTTCAAGACTAATTAAAAAATTTTAAATATCAAAACGCCACTTTTTATAAAAATAAGCATATGTGTGTTTTAAATATCATAGTTCTACTCTACTTCGATTAGTTTTTCTTTTATATCGAACAAAACAAAAAGCATAATTTTTTTTTAAAATTTAATTACTAAAAAAATGTGGAAATTCGAAAAAAGGGCTACTGTAGTCTGTTCATTTAGAATTGGCGCCTGAAACAGGATCAAAAACGCTCAATAATGCTTCAATACGATCACACAACTTCAGTGACCGATTTGTTTACAGTATTTTAACTACTTCTATTTCGGCTGCCTTGTCATTGCAGAAGAAGATGCTTTCGATGATAATTACAATAGTAACAGCTTCTAATACATTTCGTCTCAGGCGCCAATTTTAAATGAACAGACTATAGGCGCAATACTTCATATCTAAGAGTATGGGACTGAATACCTAAAAAAAAATCAGAATTCTCCTGTTAATTGTTTTAATGGGGACAAACTCGCAGGATAAAAAATAATTTTCGAATTTGATATTAAATAACTCTAGAACTGATAATTTTATTAGTAAGATTTTGCATCTAAACGGCCCGTATACGTTTTTCTACAAATGTTCAAAATTTCATAATATTCCATCAAATAGTTTTTGAGTAAGAGTTTAAAGCGCTCAAAAATAAAAATTTTAAAATCAGCGGCGGCCGTCAGTGTTATTTTTTTTTTCAATATAAAGATAAAATGCAATTATTTAATTTAATATACTGAACTAAACGTATTAAAAAATACCGGTATAATTTGCACCAACTTAAAAAGGGATACGTTTAAGCTTCATCAGCAAAAAAAAAAACATTCACAGAGAGCTTTAATTATAGCTATATTGCAATAATTAAGAATCAGTTTAAATGAACAGAGCTACAAAATTTTTTTTTGTGTTCATGCACACAGCATTAAAATTAAAACAAACATTTCTTACCTGTATCTCGAACACCTTGGAGGAAATGCTAAGCACCATGTAAATGAACGAATTTGATATGGTTTATTGTATGAAACTCTAACAGTAGTGAGATACCTGTAACACAATATTCAAATATAATTCGCAGAGAGAATGTAAATTGGACCACAATCTACTAATAAAAAGGCAATACTCACGTTTCTTGTTTAGCACAGACATTAGGACCTTCCTCCAAACCTTCTAGCAAATGGAAAAATGAAAATATACATGTGAGGAGTAGCAAGTTCTGGCGAATCATTTTCATACCTGAAAACAAAAAAATCCACTGTAAGAAAGAGTCCGTCCGTAAAACTAAAATTTATCTTCCCCTTCTCAAAAATACTCGTTTTAAGTAAAGAGTAAGGTAAAAAATACTCTTTAAAAGAAAGTAATTTTAAAGTTTCATCAAAGAAAAGTTTTGAACAAGAACTATTTTCAACAAAATAGCTAAATTTAATTATACCTTCTTTCTGCATACATTGTATAACTATACATTATAACTAATATTGTCGTAAAACCGATGGAACTAAAGAATATAGTTATAGTAACTATTATAAAATGGCTTTGGAATTTTTTAGTTTACATAAAAGTTTTTATTTTTAATCAATTTAAATAAACTCCATGGGTAAAAAAATTCTTATCATATGTTATGTTAATAAGTCAATTTTGAAAACACTTGAAACAGTCACATATGGTTAATCACCATAATGTACAAATTCGAGATCACTTCAGAAAATGCTTTGAAAAACAAAATGATCTTTCATTTACGTTTGCAAAAAGAAAAAGCCCACTGCATCATTTAAAATTATTTTTGGATTTATTTAACATGTGTTAAAAAGAATATTTTACTATAAAACTTTTTTGCTTCGATTTTGAAAATTATATGATGGTTTCAAAGTTCATAATTTTTTTTATTATTATTATCTATTTCCATACAACTCCCCAACATTTCACAGCGCAGGCTCGTTATCCGAGTAGAAGAAAGCATTGAATTACACAATACTTCGTCCACAAAAAAAAAATCTCCATCGACCTTTAACAATGGATTGTTGTTTTATTTTCTTTTTAGATAGCAAAAACATCTCACTAGTTAATAAGTTCCCTGCCTCACCATTTCGATGCCATGGGATAAGAATTCCGTCCGAGAGAATAAATAATACCGCTTTTAAGTTCACCCACTACACGCCACCAGAGGAAAATAATCCACTTAGCGAAACCAGGAATATCAAAGCGGAACAACACACAACTCGCTATTAACTCCGGAATCCTCGTCTCAAGTGCAATCATGCAGTGATTCAAGTCCATCGATCGATTTCCAGAGAGAAATAACGATATATAAAGGAGACAAGCGACCTTTTATTAATAAATTATTCCCGTTTTTATAACGCAGGGAACGGAAACGAAGAAAATATTTCACTGACTCTCATTTGCTGGGAGGAGGGAGCACTGGAAGTTAAGATGCCACGGCAAGAATGATTTCCAGACAAATAAAGCCATTAGCAGTGGGAGTTTTAGTACTCGTTTACGGTTACCGTTTTCGGTTGATAAGAGCAAGGGCACTCAGTAGTTTCTCTTGGAAAATAGATGGGAGTTGTTTTCCTGGAGGAAATGGGCTCAGGTATTTTCATGCTCTGTAAGGGTTCTTACCTGCATTCATTTGAATGGAGTGCAGTTTTGGGTAGAAGGGGGTAAGCCGAGTTTCCAATTATGTATGTTCAGTGGAATAGTTTAGTTAGAAGGAAGACTCCTTGAAAATAATAACAATGAAAATCAGTAAATAAAGAAAACTGCATACTTTAAGTTGTGGGATGGACATATTGAATTTGGTGGTTTACAACCTTCTATTTCTCTAATTAGGCTTTTCATTTCTATGAATCCTTGATTTAATTTTATGGAGAAATGCTGCATGTACAGCTCAAAATATCAGAATTGAAAAAAAAAGACATTACTATACTATTGCAACTGTTGGAGGCAGCTTTAAATGTTTTTTTCTCATTTTTAGTCAACTTTGAGGTTTGAGGACTTAAATTCCACACACAAGGATTTTCAGAAGATATTAGAAAGACCCTAAGCAAAAAATAAAAATATGATTTTAAACTAAAGTAAAGCATGGGAATGTTTGAACATCAATAAAGTAGTTATAGGCCTCTTTCACATCTTTTTTCCGTAATAGCTATAAAAACGGCACTTATACCACCACACCATCCCCCCGCACTATCAGTTGACACCAATCTAGACAGCCACCCCTAACGACATTCGGAAACAACTCTCAAATTCATCGAATCGCGCAATGTTATGGACATGAAGTGTTTCTAATTCGTTCGGAAAAGACCATCGCACTCAGCAACAGCTCTTAGTACAGCTGTATTATCAAAGTGCACGAACGGGCAGGAAGCCCGAAATCTGACTCAATTAGCCCCATGTATGGACTTCCTGGAGCCCCAGAAAAAGAATTATCGGCGCTCTTTCTTGTCAACAGGGACCACCGCAAGTTTTCTCCACTTTCCTGTTGTTTTTCCGGAGGGGAACTTTTCGTGAATATTTTAGCAGAGCGAGCGCATAATGTCCTCCGATGTCTGCGGTTTTTGTCTCCAGAACGTGAGGAAACCGCGACTCATGTAGACGTAACAATGTGAGTTTCATTCATGAACCTTCTTTTCCAGATTGAACCGAACAATGGAACATGGGACTGAAAATACGTATTTATGTCATTCATTATACTAGCTAACTCGCTAATCAAATACAAGCATGCGTAAGTAGTTACTACCTTTCCCAGGCTTTTTTTCCTTGTCAATTCCACCGTGTATGTGTAAAGTCACAGTACAAATAAACTTATTTTTTATTAAAGGAGTTTCCAGCAAAGAGGAATTAAGAGAAAGACCTGGAGAGTAGCTGTTCTTGATGACGAAGACGAATCTTTAACAGTTTTAGGAAACCCTTATATAGTAAGTAGGATACCACCGTGCCCTCCCGTAAGTCTGCTTGAAGTCAAAATAAATTCAGTTTTTGATGATGACTTGAAATAACGCATCAGGCCATTACGATTTGACAATAACATGGACGCATTTAGAAGCTACACATCAGGGTATTCCAAAAATTACATAAAAAAATCTACTAAAAAAAGGTATAATGTTTCCCATTCATTAAACACTAAACTAGTTCCTTTCGGAGAAGCAGAGGGCCCCAAGGACCCTCAAAGAGGCCTCCAGTTACCAGCAATCTGGAAGTATCTTTTCTGATCGAGAGTTATGAAATGATGTGAAGGCTTAAGGGAAAAATTACTTACAGAGAGACATTTTTTAGATAGGAGATGGTGAGTTACTTCCTTATACGTCATGATTGAAACCCAAGATTGATTGGTTTCATCCATTCAACACGTTTTATTAATAGAAAAAACTAAAAATCATAAAAGAAAGTCAAAAGTAAATCTTGGTTAGTCAGTTGAATGACATTGCAATGCTATTTCCTTAGAACCGGTCCAATGTCATGGCCAATAACGCAGCATTCTGAAGAATGAAGGAAAAACAGGTAAGTAAAGGTAATTTGTAAAGTTCCTTTCAATTCATTGTATTTTTTGGGTAAGAACTAATAAACAATATATTTGACAGGGAATTAAAAGATTGAAGATTATTAATTAGATCAGGCAAAATCTCTTATACGATATCAAACGAGAAAGGCAAAATCCCTTTATTTATTGAGGAGCAAAAGTAAGTGATTATAATAATGTCAGCAGCATTATCAGCAGATAAAAATCCTGTGGCATGAATTAAATATAAAACATCACAGTTTGCATAAGATAAATAAATGTTTATTTCACATACAAAACATTTATCCGATTAATTTAAGAACCATTAGAGTTCTCATCACATTTTCCATCGCTGGGCAAACAGATTTGGAACGAAAGTATCTCATTTGGAAGAGAAGAAAAAAAATGTAGAATCGAAGTTTTTTGATGCAATTTAATCCCAAATCGGACGGACTGTGGAAAATCATATAGAGGTTGTGGTTTCTTTCGTATAAAAGCACAGCCAAAAGAACAAATGAGAGAAAAGAACGGTTCTCCAGGGGGAAACAATTCTATTCACGTCTCACGACGAAGCATTCGGCAGAATGGGTTTTCGAGAGGCAGAGCGGAATAACAAATTCAACAAGTGAAGAACGCTAAAAAGAACAAGAAATAATGGTGACCACAGTTTACGCACTAGGCGAAACATGATATGAAAACTAGGAGTAAAAAATTCAAGAGCGCAATAAAACCAAAGCCTATCCTTCTCCAAAAGAACAAAACCACGGGCACTTTCATTTATTAGCATTACATGAACCGCAGCATTTCCAGAGTGGGACCACAAGACAGCGGGCTGAAGCAGGTGACTTAATACACAGCGCACGACCCAACTCTTGAATGTGACACGACCAGAGATTATATTGGCTTATGGCCAAAACTCAAACCTGAGGCAGAAACTCCTAAATAATATATAGGGAACTGATTCAAAAGATAAACGATTTTTTGTCGTCCGTTTTTTTATGCCGCTAAAGAAATTGATAGGAACATATTTCAATTTGGTGAATTCTTTTTTCGTTTAGGAAGGACTGGGTTTGGGGGGTTTATGGGATGCTCAATATCCGTTTATTGGGGGAAATAAATGTTCCTCGCAAGCGATAATCGGGACAAAATGGTATCAAATGAAGCTTATTGAAGAGAAAGGAAAAGTCGGTATCCGCTAGCGATTAACCGGGTAATATACTTCCAGCTCATACCAATAAAAAACCTGAGCTAATGTTGGAATTCCTCAATCTAAAGGCTCGTTGAACGCATAATGGTTGATTATTATAAATGAGCATTAACGTCATAAATATATCTTGGAGAAAGAAAATTTCATTTAGCCATTCGGAATTATTCCTTCATTCTTTTTATCGGTCATGATTATGAACAAGAGGAAAAATGGTGATTGAATGTCAATTTGTTTTTCAATGTTTCCCCCATACAAAAAAATTACAGTGGAAAGACATCATTAACTGGAAAGGATGTCACTTTATATTTATTTAGAAATGCCAGGCATTTAGCAATAATTAACCCATTATCCTTCTGGTTTCCCAATTCAAGTCACTTAAATAATATGAAATACTGAGACGAAGTTAGAGGTAATTTTTCATTTAACAGTAAAATATCTTCGTGCAATAATATGTTACAACAAAGGTGTTAAATCAAGTGCACACACCTGTTTGCAACAACAATAGTTAGGCAGCTTTTCGAACCTTCATTAGAATACACAAAATAGATGTAAGTATATCGTCGATTTACAGGAGAAAGGCACTAAGCCACTACTCTGGCTCATCTACTCTGTGAAAGGTTGTGCCAAATTTGTCGACACCCTATTGCTTTCTTTAGCGCCAAGATTCACCATAAGTGACTTAGTGCTTTTCTCCTGTAAGTCGACGATATAGATGCAGATAAATTTCCTGTACGCCGCATAATAATTGATGAATGATATCCTGAGTTGTTAAAGGGCCCAAAATAAAAACAGTAAACTTTTACTCACTTTTAATTCGTATGCACTATTCAAATATTTTCTATCACAAGTCATTTTCAACAGTATCCATTCACCTACAAGCAATTAGGTTCAATTTATCCATGCCTAACTCAGTTTAAAAATAAATGTAACGAAGACAGCTTAACCCCTCAAAGAGCTAACTTGAAAAATAAAAGGAAACACCCCACTTTCCTGCACGAATCTTCCCGTCGAAGAAGGCAGCACGCGGCGAATTCTCAGAATGGAAGTGAAGGCAGTAATGAATTTAAAGAGAGAGTAAGTCAGGAAATATAAAAGCACGGTAAAACTACCTCTTCCATTTTAATTAAACCGCTCAGAATTCACAGAAGCGAAATTTCTTCCCTGATGAGGGCTCAAGGGAAACCATTACGCTCTTAAATACTACCGACCGTAATCGTTTCGAGAAATTCTTCGGACATCCCCCGACTCGTCTTGATGACAATCCGCAGAATGGAGCTTTTCCGGGTTTAAACACGCAATGGGGCGAATAGTTGGGATGTAGTTAGCGCCCCCAATCGAGATAAATTCAAAATTATTTACGAAAGTAGCTGATATTCTGTCCGCTCTGCGGTAAAGTGATGGAGTGTTAAGTTGTGGTTTCCGGTGTTTTGGAAGACTAGTATAATAAGGCCTCAGATAGGGTTTTGACCTTTTACCTTTCCCATACTATTCTCTCGTTACTGTTAATAGGAAATTACTTGAAATTACTTAGTTAGAAAAATGCTTTAAACTGACACTCAGCGAAGGAAACAAACTAATTAGTTTAACTTTGCGTTTAACAAACTTTTTGTTGACAATCAGTCACTTTATAGGAATTGCAACAATTATTGGAGTCACTTTATTTTGTGAATTTCAATTTATTAATATAAAGACCAAAGAAAAATTATTAATACCTATTTTTCAAATTTTATCTTAAAAAAAGAAATTTGTAAAAAAAAGTAGACTGAGCCTATGTAAATCGTAACGGTCAAATCAAATAACCCGTACAAAGAGAAAAACAACTGGAACAACAATCATGCACAACAACCGAATAATTGAAAGATTTACACGAACTGTCATCCAATTTCAAAGAGGCTTGACCCAAAGCCAAAAGCAGAACAGGATGGATGTTGTTCTACCAATTAACAACGACTGCTACGCCGGTACTCTAATTAAAAAAGGAAGGGATAACATAATGCTTTTGAATACAGAAGATATAATCAAAGTCAAACAAGACAAACTAATTTCGAAACTTATGAATCAGTATAGGAAATTTTCAATAAAGCTGTTAATGGAATTAGTAAGAATGAGTAAAGCTTCCAAGGTCAAATATAGTTGCCACATTGAGTCTTACTTTCATTAATTAGCTTATCAAAGTTTATTTCTTTCCCTGGCAACAAACCCATAAGGCATAACGTCTCATTTACACGCATGAATGAATTATTACTAAAAAGACATTGACCTTCTAGTAACTAAGTTAGTTATAAATGTGTCACTGTCATATTAACTCCTTTGTTACTATAATAGGTTTCCCAGAAACAGAAAAAAAAGAATATTTCAAAGATTGAATTTGTCACCAAAGATGCACTGATTTTGGATTTTCATAACGTTTTTTTTCGTTTAGAGCTAGCAGCATAGGAACACATCAAAGTGTATAAGGTGAGTGTCATCTTAATTTATAGCTTAGTTTCAAATATCTTTTGGGTCACAGAGAGTAAACAGGGATGATAACATTCATTTAAAACGAAGTCAAGAGCCGTGATATGACTTACCCCTTTTAACTCATGGAGAAAAACGTTTAGGCAGAGCAGGAGAAAAAAAATGTTCCCATCCAATTTACGATGCGTTGAAGTGAACTGCTTCGAAGAGTGAAAGGGGGTGACGGAGGGCAACACAGATGGTTCGTGAAGAGTTGAAAAGGAAAACAAACCACAGAAAAAGCAAAAACACAACGTTACGTGGGTGGCAAAATATTCAACAAAAGTCTCTCGAAAAGAAAGCACTTGAAAGAGTCAAAAGTCTAAACAGTGCAGAACGACTGCTAAAATGTGCTTTTTAGAAGATGTAAAATAAGATTGTTTCGAAAACAAACTACCTATTAAAACACCATTTCGGGAATACATTACAACCCAATCACAGGTACAAGATCCCAACGTTATTCTAAGATATAAGTTCCTCAATGCATCCTAACCTATATCTATCATGTCCTAAAATTTATCATCGTTATTGTATCCTCAATAATGGTATACCAAGTACCAAGAAGATGTAACATCACTAACACTTATATAATAGTTCTTTAAAGTAAAGTTTTGAGTTCAACAGAATCTTTTTTTTCCCACCTAGATATTTTACCAATCGAGTCTCAGAAAAACAGCTTGTGTCTTAATATGAAAAGTAAATACGTTTTTTTTTTCTCAAGAAAGTATTAAAAGATCAAATGTAGAAAGACCACATCTTACACCTAAAAGTTTTTCTTTATCATAAAAAATAAGCATCAATTTGAAAGAAATGTTTTTCATACCTTCTCAAAGCACGGATAATTTTAAAAGCATATTTTCAGGAGAAGGTATGATTCTGGTTTAACACTCGGGCATTTCCTAAAAGTTAGAGCAAAGTACTTAAGTTTGCTTGGAGAAACTGATTTCTCCGGAGTTGGTATTGAGTAAAACTTTCGAGCTTCTAGAAACAAAATCGATTAGAAACGTGATGAAAATGGGTAAAAAATAGCCGTTAATGCTTTCAAAACGACGTTAGAACGATCTCAAAAAGTAATTAACATAAATCAGAGTTTCAAAGAACAATCACGTAAGTCCCCAGGTAATGCTGGTTCCGGATTACAGCGATCAGTACATGAAGCTAGGAGAGAATTTTTAAGTTGTGAAGAAAATTAGTTTTTGAGGAACCGAATGTTATTCCTCAATTTAAACATAGTACTTGATCCATGTATGTTCGCCACTTTTAAAGAGTTAGCGAAAATAAAAAATATTCTCCCTAAGTTCAAGTTTATAGCATTTTAGATTTTTCATCAAATAATCCGAATTTCAACAACTTAAGTATTTTACATCACGTAAACGTCACTTAACTTTACAATCCACTGAAAAATGTATTGCATTAATTAGTGAGTTCTCCCCCGGTAAGAGGCGTTCTAATCTTCTAAGAGATCAAGTTACCAAAATCTAAGTCACTTTTATTCACTAAAAAAATGTAGACCTAAGTTATAGTAAGGATGTCTCAAAATATATTAATCATCAAAAGTATTCCTTAATACATTTTACCAATAGAATTTCAAATATTAAAAAAAAAAAAACATTGTTTAACATAATGTTGCTTTTTTTCATTTTTGGATGATTTGGAATAAAGGTATTTAAACTTGCATTAAAATCGGTTAATGCAGTGAAATACCAGTCGGGGCAGATAGGATTCAAGGAACTTTCATAGTGCAGGATAAATTCAGTCTTCTCAATCAATTAGATTTATTAATTTTTTTGAGTAACCAAATGTAGCCAAAACCTATAAAAAATCAGCTATGTTATATTTTGCAATAAAAATAGGCACGTATTTTATATTTAAAATATTCAGTAAATTTTCTGAAATGTTGATAATTATACGATGACAATTTTGAAGACAGAGAAACCATAGTATGGTATAATTGTAATTTTTTTTCCTCGAACAGAAACTAAAGCCGTCTGAACACAGGAGAGCTGACAGGGCATCTAGATAAAATTTCTTTAAATAAAAATAGAACGAAAATCCTCAGGCAGGACCAAACCGCAGTTTTTCGGACTGCTAATTAAGATGTGACGTGACATCTACGAAAATAATTTAATAGACTACGCAGCTAGTGAAGAGAAGTCGGAGCAATTTTTTAAAAATGATGACGAACAATGGTAGATGTTTTCCTTTCCGATTCAATGCGCGAATAGGAAATAAATCATCCACTAAACGGAAAAGAGGGTGAGATGGTTCGGAAGCGAGTGTCTTGCGCAACCGAGGAGAAACTATCGCGAACCGAAACCTAGGAAACTGTTCGTACGTCCAGTATATGAGCAGCTGAATGGCGGCTTACGTCATCTTGAGATGACTTCACCGGACGCATCTTTCTCCCTCATCGGCATGCCTTTTTTTAAGCTCGTTGAAAATGCCAAAGCTGTTCACACACAAGCTCGATATGTCCGCGCGTGTGTTTAATGGCTCTAATGGTTGCGTGTCAGATCAGATCCAGAGGTATAGGTCACAGAGGAACAGTAAAATATTGACGAACTGTGGTGCTAAAAAAATATTGAATGCTTTGATAAGCAATTGAGGCGCTTGCAGTTCGAGTAAGCTCATTGTTGCTGAAAGATGAATACTTTTGTTAGAGAAGACCGATGAAATATACCCAGTGTGTTATACTATACCAGGGGTCGGCAACCTGCGGCTCGCGAGTTGCATGCGGCTCTTTTGATGTAAAATTGCGGCTCTCCAGTTCAAAACGAAAAAATTAATAATTTATCATCAAAACCCTTAAAAATAAGAAAAAATGTTTTCAAGTACCTAATTTTTCCAATAGCTTTTATTTTCATAATCTTTAATTAATAATCGCTTCTGTGAAATAAAACATTCCACAATGAAAAAATCACTGATTATCCAGAATTGGAAGACAAATGGCTGCAAAAATTCAACTTCATGGTAGATACCACAATGAAACAAATTAACTAAATCTAAAACTGCTAGAAAAGAGCCCAGCCTACGCCTACTTGCTTGAAGAAGTAGTTTATTTAAAAATTTTTCGTTGGAAAGCGGTAAATTACTTCATTTTAAAAATCTGAAGCAATATCGCAACCCATGCAACTATTGATACAAATTTCTTCAGCATAGCATTAAAAAACATTAAGGATGAATTCGCAGAGATATTCGAACAATTCAAAACAAAATAAAGTACTCTCGCATTCATTGAAAATCCTCTCAACACAAATACAAATGAGATCAACATTGAGCCATTTGGAATGGATGCTAGATCGCTTCAAATGCAATTGCTGGATTTGAAAACCAAAGACTTGTAGAGTGGCAAGTTCATAGAACTCAAAAGCAAGTTGGGGGGGGGCAACTGGTCAATTGCCCCCTGGCAAACAAGTTAAAACAAGTTAACAAAACAAGTTAAAACACTACTTTTGGTAAAATTCCTAAAATTTTCTGGGGGAGGACAGGACACCCAGACCCCCTTTTTGTGTTTATAACAATATTATTTACTACTTTTTATATATTTTATACTATTCCGTATTTATAGCCGCTTATTCTAAATCAAAAATCAAATATATATAAGCAAATACTATACAATATTGAAACGAAAGTTTTTAGTGGCTCTTTAAAAACTGGAAAATTTTGTAAATTGTAACTTTTGGCTCTTCCGCTTCAAAAGGTTGCCGACCCCTGTACTATACTATGAAATATACCCAGTTATTGTCCAAGTATACATCGCAGAAAAATTTCATAATAAGCTAATTTTCTTAAACTCAAACCTTAATGCACTTCAATGACACAACATACTTTTTGTCAAATCTAAAGAGATGAATTAGCATTGTCATACAAAAAATAACGTTTCAGTAATAACTAAAAATATGTATAGATCTTTAAAATGGAAATTATTCAACTGGTGAAAAAACTTAAGCTTAATTTAACCTAATATTTCCCTTACAGATTGAAAAAAAATCCCACAACATTGAGAGCCCCAACCGAAGACATGTAAGTATATCAGTCCCTTTTTCTAAACAAATAGTATAACTAAATATAATAAGTGTATATGTTATGTCATAGGATAAAATGGATGTCACTTTTGGATTGAATGCAATAAGAAACGCTAACAATTGGTTTCAAAGAAAAGGTTTATTTATTGAGTCAATTTTCAAAATTTTTTTGAGGTATTTCCTATTGTAAAACACAAACACCAAAATTGTCTGGAAACGTGACGGCCCAGGACACAACATTCCGCGCACCAAAAAACATGAAAATCAGGTGGAATAACCCAAACAACAGCTCTCTCATATTTTTTTCCCAGACATGTGTATTTTGAGAACCAATACATATAAAATATTTTTAATTGTTCTATAATTTATAACAAGTAGGAAAATCCTTTATATTTATTAAAGTTAGAAGCTAGATCATGAGTCTTGTTTCGCTCTACTGATCATCCAAAGGTCACTCGTAGGAAGTTTTGTTTACTTGTCCACAACAAACGATTTGCAGCGCAAACAAAATGACACACTTCAGTGTTTCTCTCCTCGTGTGCAAGGGAAGGGGACAAGTTCATTGACCATTCTTATAATGACCTTCAACAATATGGCACTGAAGATTAAATAAGAGATGCATGGAAAAGTTTAGCTAATTTGCTTGCGATGAAATCATTTTTAACTAACAAGAATATTTAAAAAGAACACGCTGTTATGAGAAATAATTATAATTACTTTGTTTGTTTTAAAAATTAAAGAAAAACCTTTTCCTCAAAGCCTGTAAGACAACTGAGGGAAATGTCGCAATTTTTGACACTTTTAAGTAAGAAAAATAATAATATCGAAGTATAGAAACGTAATAACATTAATTACGTATATTCTGACAAGTAAAAAAATTGAGAATGTTTAAGTTTCATAGTAATTGTAAAATCGAGATATAAAAGCTGAATAGTCGTCCTGTTTATTAAATTTAATATTATTCCCGGAAAAGATGAATAAAAAATCCAAAGCATCAAAGTATTTCATAAAAAGGTAAGAAAGCATATTGGTTAAAAGCATTTTAGAAATGGTAAGTTCATTACAAATCAATATATGCTTCTTTATATTAAGCAATAGAAATGCTCACAATTTTGAGACTATCTTCATAACTACGACTAACACTTGCAAGCTTCCAAGTTAACTTTTTAATTTGCTGCTGTTTCAACCAATCTATTTTTTTTTCACTCTTAGTATATGAGCCTGGTTCCTAGGAAACGTTACCTCCACAAAGAGCATAACTCTTCTATTCAAAGTATCTTGATAAAAGAAAACTTAACAATTACCTCAAAAACCTCTCTGAGCCGTCTTTCAGCAGGAACTCTCACCTCCCAAATGCGGACGAAAGAACATAACTCGCGCCCATATTATTTGAAAAGAGATATTTCAACAAAAAAAATGTTTTTTTGAAGAAAACCTCACAAAACGGCAATTCGCGTCGTTTATAACCCTGGCCTCGGAATTTTCGGGGTTCTTTGTTCGAAGTGTCATTTTATTTTATGTTGGGCGCATGCGATAAAACTTTTGTTGCGATGTGTGTTTGCAAAGTCATATCACTAGAAGAGCCGCGTGCTCCATTTTTTAGAGAAAAAAAAAACACCTTAAAAACACCCGAGGTGAGGAACGCCGGCAGAATTATTCCGGTTCTATTTTAGAGGATGTCATAACCCCTACAGGTGTGGGGCAGAGTGTAAAGCTCGTGGTTTTTGTCAGTCTGGGTGATATGGTGTCTGTTAAATATTCTTCACATTTTAAAGGAGCTTTCCAGGTACCTATGCATGAGGTTATGTTCATCGAAGAAAATCAATAAAAGGCCTATTATCTGCATAGGAATTAATTAACACATTTTAACATATTATTTTATTATGTACTACTGATCTAATCTGATGATTCTTTTCTCGTTTACATTTTGTGTTGTGAAATTTTTGTTCGACTCCTCTTAACTCGAAAATTCAACAAATCGAACTCGTTTATCATCTCATCGACTAGGAATAATATTGATGTAAAAAAACCCTCCATAATACAGAGGTCATAAACCTTTTACATCAGTATAAAAGATTATTCTTTTATTATTTTGAAGGCAAAGAAGGTTTTCATATAAAAACAATTATAGTACAAGTTATACCTATTCTCTCTTAAAAGCAGAATAAATTACGAGATGGAGAGACCATTTCATTTAAGTTATCACAGAAATATTTAATTAAGATATTTCACAATAAAAGTTCACTGAAGAAAATCCAAAGTATAAATTCCAACAACAATTCAAAAGCATTGTTTAACTTATAATTAAAAAACAACGAGAATGCTTTTATAAATTAAAGAAATTCCCTAAAGGAATTCTCAACTATGGAAAATATTATCAGAAATAAGAAATAATGGCATTTCTTGCTACTATTGGTAGCAATATGATAAACACTTTTATCAATCAACTGAACGAAAAAAAAGAGATAAACTCAAATAGACGATTGGCTTATTAAATTACTTTCCAGAATTACTTATTGAATTACCGAAAATCTAAGGCTAATTTAATTTAGGAGCGGTGACCTGAGATATTTATACTACAAAATCTCTTAAAACTTAATTGTATTGTTCAAGCACATTTTAAAGGTGTATAATAGATAAGAAAATCATTATCATGACCCAAATAGGTAGGATTATGCTTCTTTAGTAACTGATAACAAACTTATCACATCTAAGTAAACAATATAAAAAAACTTTTATTTTAGCATCCGTTTTAGTTCATTGTTAACCTCAATGAAGTTTATGCGGCAATTTTATGAATAGAACTGTTCTTCAAGGAATTACTAAACAACACATGTAATAAAAGTTGGAAAAATTGTGTACTGGAAAAAAAAATACCTCCATAAAATTTTTATTAAATTTTAAACAACAAATATTTTAAGAGATTGGTTAATTTAAATTTTTTTCTGAATCGAATGGCTGATACATAAAAGACAATATTTTGAATAAAGTATGGATAGGACAACATTAGCAACACTTACTTCCCCCATCGAAGTATTTTTCTGGTGTTGGCATATACAGAGAAGGTAACTTATACTTTTTTAAATATAATTTTCTTAACACTTTAGAACTTTCAATTACATTTCAAGGATATGGTGTGAGAGATAACTCAGGAACTTAACAATTCAAACACCAGAACTTAGACATGACGAACTTTGTTATATGAAGTAAGCATATCGTATTGAGTTGAATTAGGACAACCTGGTTGAATTTCCTAGATAAAATAAGTGAATTCAAAAATCGTGTCAGGCAGTGAAAAAAAACTACAATCATAGCGAATGACCCTATATCGAGTTGGATCACAGCTAATCACTAATAAATACATCCATAAAATAACCAAATAGAATTCCAACACCTTTAGAACTAACTCCCTCTAACTATCTAAGTCATTAACAACCATAAATCCTCCCTATACAACCAGCATAGAAAACGAGACTTATACCACCGATAAAAAGTCTGTATACCAATCAATAACTCTCATCCTCTATTCCAAAACACTAATCACCTTCCTCTCAAAGCAATCGGAGACGTGAGGCGCATCTTTTAGAAATCTCTCCTTCCCAGGCTTTGAAGAATAAAAAAATCACAATGAGCGAGCTGCTCCACATAATCCGTTCCCAAAGAGGAGCGCGTGCTTTCGAAAAATAAGATGAATTTTAACCAGTTGTTTTCAGGTCAATAGAGCCGGCTTCCGACACAAAGCGCGTCGCCAAAATAAGATTCCGACGGCCGGCCAGACATCGGAAAGTGTTGGTTGGTTGGTTGGTGGTAGATGCCGAAGAGGGAAGGAAAAACTTGATTTCCGCAAGGTCACTGGCCATGACTGGTCGGTTGCAAAAGAGGCGGATGTTGCCGATTTCGTTCAATGTCAATGCATCGGGAGTTTGAAAAAGTTTAGATTAATAGGGGATTGAAGGTAATGATTTTTAAAAAGACGTGATGAAGTAAAAGCGATAAGTTTCTAATACACATTTCAATAAGATGACGTTTAATGGTATATCTGCAGTGTAGTACACCAGATCACGTTAGGGGAAAACTGATGTAGGCTCAGTACCCAGACTACAAGATTTTCTTAATCCACTATACATTGGATATCCCTGTCAGGCACAGAGAAGTACTGTAGTACAGATCTTGTAGCCTAAATACATTTTGTATTTTGTTCTCTATTATTTCTTAAAGTTTAAGTTCGTAAGGCCATGAGAGGAGGGGGAACTCTAAATGGGAAGGAATTTTCAATTATTATCATTTTCTGATCTCGAGATTCTATTTTTAAAACTAAAGATATGAATAATGAAATATAGGTACCGTTTTCTCCAACTGGTTGAAATTAGTTGTTTAAAGATACAAATTTTCACAAATAAAAATAAAATTATTATAGTTTGGTGCAGAAAAAAATAACCTCTTGAAGTTTACATAAAAAATTATGTTCATTCCATATAAATAAATATTCTTTAATTTGCGTACCTAACACGCTAACTATCAAGTAGCGTCAAGAGAAGAGTCAAAAAGCAGCAAACTCTTACACTTATATTAACAGACATTATGGTCGTATTGTAATAAGCATGTGAAAGCGCTCATTAAATGTACAAATCGAAACCAAAAATGGGTAGTAAAACGTCAAGTTTGAAACAAGTTTAGCATTAACCTGATGTAGGCCTCCCTCAGCTATGTCATCATTCACCGTGGAGCTAAATCTCGCTTCTTATGCGATTAGGATAAGAGAGACCCTCTGATTGATGACTTGATAACCTAGCTAGCTTATTCGCTCGAATGGTTTAAAACTAAACTCAAGTCAGTCTATCGCAGAGTTTTTGACAAGGAGCTGATTAATAATGACATTACTCATTCCTAAGTCATGCTCTTGATTATGAGATGAACATATCACACATTTGCACAAATTAAAACCCATGTTAGAGGTTTCTTCTTTTGATTTGTTTATTTTATTTTATTTTTTGTTAGATTTAAAAACAGCTGATGAGATCAACACTTAATAAATAAAAACTAAATCTAATAATATTTTTACCAAATAATACATAAATACAAATCACATGCTAATTTAATAAATATTAACTGTATTATACAACGATTCACATCAACTCTTATATTGAAATGCTATCTAAAGAAAATCTTTGTCAGTTTTTTTTTAACTAAGAGAATCATATGCTTTGATTTAAAAAAACAACACCTAGTTAGGGTCTGAGGGGAGGGGGACGTGGTTTCATGGAACTATCCTTTACCATCTATAAAAATTAGGTTCTAATTAATTTTCCAGTTTTTTCATCCTTTTCTCCAGCAAAAAGGTATCCGTACCTTAAAATAATTCAATTAATCTTTATATAATACACACATGCTTTATCTCGCATGAAATATATTCCGACACCCCCAAGACAGAGAAAATAAAGCTACATTAAACAAGCTATGGTAAACATGTGTATGGCAAACCCGTACCGATGAGTTAACAATGAAAATGGAGGAGGATGGGGAAGCTTTTGATGGGAGAGAGAACAGGAGGAGAGAAAGCACCCCGGAATGCAGCCGGAAGAAAAGCAAAAAGACCTCCTTTTCGGCTCCCCTTTTTGTCCTTTTTTTATGAAAACATTGTTCGACAAAGGCAGTACAAAAGGAGAATAAGCACAGGGCGATAAGGAATTCATACAGATGATGCTAGGGTGCAACTGTACTCGTCTGTGGAATTTTCCAAGCAAAGAAAACAGTAGGTACAAAATGAGCTACATCTAAAGCACGTCATCTTCAAATTACGCTTGATTAATCGTAATATTTGACCCTCCCTAGTTCTGGAAACTTAATGTGTTTCCTGTAATAAAATCCCAAGATAGAGGGATAATAGATAAGAGGGCTTATTTTAGGTCATACTACAATATAAAACACTGGGTGCTAAAATTTGGGTTATTTTTCTGTTTAAGAGTTCAATAGAAATCGCCTCGCTGATTCTAAAGCTGCTGTTAGGAAAGTATACCTTTATTCAATTATACAATTTGTACTGATGAGAGTTTAGAGATTTTTGGCACTAACAACTTTTACTCAAATTACTCAATTTTACTCAAAACGCAGAATGGATAGTGGTAAAAAGATTAATGAAAGATATTGCCATTTGTCTGAAGCAAAATGAAAGTACATTGAATAACTGCACTTGCATGTCAGCATACTTTTATGTTATGTTGCTTCATTCACATTTAAGGAATATATCACAGGAGAATGAAATTGAGACTGTCTATAGCTTTGAATCATCCAGTATAAACAGCCGTCTTTAGTACTGGTGTGATTTTCACAAAATATCACGAGTGTGGTGTAGGTGTTTGGATTTCTATGTCTGTCGGAAATTTACAGCTTAAGTCGTTTACTTTTTACGTAAGGAAACGTGAGAAACAGGCCATATTGTATGATTTCACCTGAAGTCGTGATTCAAAAACACGAATAAGCGGAGATGAAATAACCCATCTTTCAAATTATGTGGGTACAAATTTGTTCGAGTGAAATTTGCTGTGACGGTAACTATGAATCACGTAACTCACAAATGCGAAATTTTTAAATTTTATGCACAAATTTTAACGAACGCCAAGCATAAGTTTTTATTTTTTAGAGAAAATGTTCAGAAAAAATTCATTAATTGCTCTTACGAATCAGGAATGAGTTAATGAAAAGATGTGGCACTCCTTTCCTGGAGCTTTATTTTTTTTCTTTCAAAACAGTAAAGCTTTCATCAGCATTTTTGATTAACTGTACAAAGCCTGAAGATGTTCAAAAACAAAAGAGCTTCTTAATGAATCACATATAATTACTAGCTTTTACCCGGCATTCCCTGGATGGTCTCCAGCCTCTCAATTTTTAGTTTACTTCGTCGGCACAAAGAACACCGAAATTAACATCCGCAAAAGAAGTTTTATTAATGAACTTGAACAATTAATGCCAGCCAAGTTTACTTCGTTTTTGTCTATTTTTACGAGTACTTCAAATATCTTGAGATTTAAGGTCGAGAATGATCAATATCTGGATTAAAAGAGGCATAACATCATTATGCATTTTTCTTTTTCCCAGGAAATATATGGGACTTTTGATTTCAAGGACCACTACGAATTTAGTGTATATGAAGAAATTATTCGGGATCATCAACCGTTAAACACGAGAATTCGTTAAATACGGGAAACGTTTTATCGGGGTTTCACTATTTTAATTCAGTAATATGGTTAAGATGGTTAGTAACCATCTTACAGTAACCATTGGTTACTCATTGAGTAACGTCCTTAAACAATTGCGTACTATGCAAGAACTGAAATTCATTTTCATGGTGCTAAGTTTTCTCACACATCTTCATCACCTTACCTATTTAAGTACTTAAAATAAACTATAAATAAATGGAATGGATAAGTTTAAAAAAAAAACAACGGTATTTTTTGGAACGACCCATTCGCAGTTCAGAGATAACCTTATGATTTCATAAATGCTTCCAACATCCTAGCTAGATACTTTCCTTAATTTCTTGCCGCAGTTTACTTTAGAAAAGAGAAACTTGAGGAGACAGTATGAGATAGAAATAATATTAAGAAATACCTCAATGAGAGATAAAAAGAAAATTAATGGAACACCCTTTTCCGCTTCACTAGTTAAACTTACTCATTACAGATGACTTCAATTCGCAAATCTTAACGTAAAATCAATAACGTAAATGGGCACGGCACGTTCATTTAATTTACCAAGTATAGGAACTATAAATTTAAGCATGGAAATAAGCTAGTCATTTTTTAAAGTAATCAGAATTAGAAGTTTACTATAATCCGATTTATTCCGCAATTAGATAATATTATTAGACGAATAGATACTAAATGAATGGAGAAAAAGTATTAGAACAAAGGAAAACACTTGTTAAAATTTTTTTCAATTTCGTTCTATTTTGGTACGAAGCCAAAGTAGCGCACTCATATAACTTTTATAGTACGTAAAAAGTGTTTTTTAGTTAGAGGGAGATACTTTTAGGGTATTTTACGTCACGTTTACCTTTATAAATTTTAAATTGCAAACACTTGAATTGGAAACGTGAGTATGTACATAAAGTACTAGTGGCTTTGTGTAATTTTCAAGATCGGAAATGCAACCCAAAAGCAGGTGCGCAAACGGTAGACAAGTCATAAGGTTAGGTGTTAAGAAATTCCATCCAATAAACTTTGTTTCTAACGTTTGGTGTTCAAGTTCAAAAACAGGTTTAGATGCTTTAAGTTTAAAAACAAGAAGCTATTTTTTATTTGCTAAATGAAGTTATGGTAAATAAATGATGTATTGGGTGCACTTAAGAAAGACAATAAATACGTAAAGAATGACAGTAAAAACATTAATTTTACACAGGACAGAGAAAGAGAATTGTTTTTTACTTTAAAAAATCTTGGAAAGAAACCCTTTTTGAATATTAAAAATGTTTGAAAGTTATTTAATTAGATATAGTTTATTTCGTAAAAAATAACATTTTTAATTTTGAGAAAGCCTGAGTTTTAAATCCCAACACTTTACCATTTCTGTAAAGAGGAAAAACGCTCATAGAAAAACTTTTTGAAAGAAAATGTGAAGTAATTCTGTACTAAATTCTGTTCAAATACTGAAGGCGCCGTTTTTAAAGTTAAAACAAATAAACTCATACTTTCTGAATTTAAAAGCATAAGTAAGTTACTATAAAGTTGGCAACCAATCACTTCGCTAAGCGCTCAACACAGATTCAAGGAGTTAGTATTCTATTGGTAAAAATTATAAATTTGTTTCTAAAAATTCCAGTCTAAAACGAAATCGTCCGTTCCCCCTAACAACCACCTACCACGAGGGGTTCCACACACACCCAAACACGCAGAGAGGCCCACGCACGACCCTGACCCACCGCGACCCGTTGAACTCGGTCGGAGGAGAAAAGGAAGAAAAAAAAATCCCTCCGACCATACCACAGAAAAAAACCCGATAGAGGTTCAGTGGAGCATGCACCGTTAAACTTCCACACGACGTCGCTTTCACAATGGGCAACAAACGACAACAGCCAACTTTTTCCAAGAGACGAGGGGGTGAAGAGACTGTAAAAGAATTGGAGCCGGAATTAATTTCCGGATCTCTTTGTGAGGCTGGGGATTATTGTTCGCCTATCAAATGGATGAGCTCATCTTGTTGCTTTCTTCGTTGTCTTTTTTGAGGGTGAGACGTTTGCGGGGCGTCAAAACACATTTTGTGCGGGATGTTTTTTTTTGTAGGGGTATTTAATTCATTATGCTGTATGTTTAAAGAACAGAAAGTCGGGACATGCATGGGTATAGCAAAGCAAGGACAATGCACAAAGTGGAACTGGATTTTGTGAGAGAGAAAAGTCTATTGTGATTGAAGATGTCACTTTAATTAAACTCCTTTATGAATCTTTACTCCATTAGCGTAACAATATTCGAAATAAAAAACCATTAAGTTTATTTTATCAGGGTTTGGACATTCCAAATTTCACAATAATTCAGTAATTTCAGAGTAATTAGTATTTTTTCAGGAAATTCAGCATTTTAATTTATATCTAAAAGGAAAATCATCACATTAAAAATTTTCAGATTAATGGAGTATCAATAAGTTCAAGTGATTTTACTGGAAAATAACCTAAAATTCGTATTTCAATATGTAGGAACAGCACTAAAACATAACACACGTTTGAAACAATAACACAATTTTTTAACTAACTTTTTCAAAAATAACTTGGAATCATGATCGACAATCTAACTAAAGGAGTAAAACGTGATGAATTCAGTAATTTCTAGTGTAGCAAATAACAAAAGCTAGATTCTTCATATCTGCTATCAAAACATTTCAACAAATGTTGTTTAACTCGGTTGTTGTAAGAACGAAGATGCCTATTATGTAATAACAAAAGTCCGAATATAACGGAATGGCTCTAATACAACATTTGGAATGCATAACTCTAATGGATTATCAAGTTACAGATACACCCTCGTCCTAATCAAGATTTAAAGTTGCACGACAAGTCATTTGAGACGACACTCCACCCACAACGTTATGATTAAAGAAATATAAATTATTTATTACGGGCAGAATAAATATTGCGATAACAGAGAACTTAACAGACACTTTAAGATAAAATATTCTAACAAGCTTTCTTATCGCAGAGTTACTCTAACTAAATGCTTAAATTTTATAGAAGGGGAAATCTATATGTTTAATTTATTGATTTAGCTGCTTGATCCTTCAAACACAACAATAAAATATTTCCAAAATATATTTTACAGTTAGTAAAAATTTTATGTATTTTACAACTGACTTTTCAAAACACAAAGATGAAAGAGGTGGAATGAACCGATGTCTGTAAAAAAGCATTTTCTAAGAAGAGTTAACATAAACACCTCCCTATACCACGTTTCAAGTGTTTCGTTCACTGCTTTTCCACCACAATAGAAGCGTTTCTTCGGTCCTTAACCTTCAACATACTAGACTCTCCTTAACCCTTTTATCTACCTCTCCTACGAGATACACTTGATTCTTTGAGTTTTCATATAAATGTTACGCAAGAGAAAAGCAACACTGCTTAAGCATCAAAGAAGCACACATATGTAATTCAAAGATTTTATAATAGACAAAATGTTAGATTAATAAAATTTAATACATATTATTATCAGAAAATACCATCCTTAAAATGTACCAATCGTTTAAATGGTTAGGTTTTAATATCATCTTCCTCACCTCTACAGGCTACTTATTACACCATTTTTATAACATGATTTCTTGATTTCTATAACTATCTCCCTACTCAATGCATTCTTCTGACTTTTCGTGGTAGCGTGCGAAGTTGTCGCAAATAAACAGCGCTCAAAACATCCATAGCAACTCCTATTGATTCTAAGTTCAATCAATGGGTACAGATCGAAAGAAAGAAACTCACACATAAGTCTCGCAAAAAAATCTTGGCAAAACTCCGATGCAAAACAACCAGCTCCAATAAAATAGCTATTATAAGCGTCATCTCAATCTGTAGGCAAACAAAAGTTCCAAACATTATAGGAGAGTCATGGCACAAAGAGGTTAGATTTTTAATAACTTTTTGGCAAACACAAGAAAAGGCATAGCTCAAGCCTTCTCTTTCAACCAAATGTTTTTGACAACAGATCAATGACCTACATTTTCCGGTAATTCTATGCTTAATGATAGCTCTGGAAGCCACAAAATGGTAATTTACCACCATCGATTCGTCAAGGGGGTAATAACAGAGAGTAAAAGTTTTAATGGTGGAACCACAAAACGCTTCGCATGGTTTGAATCCTCTACCGGTTTGAAATTACAAGCACCATTACATTTATTAACCAAGTAGCATCGGAAAGAAGCAAATTCAAACTATTTTCACAATTTATAATTGCTCTAATTATCTACATACATTAAATAAGACGCTTATGCGTGGCGGAGGAAAAAATTTTCTCGTTGGCTATGATTTTGTTTGTTTGAAAATAATATCCTGTGTTTGCTACATCAGCTTCAAGGCAAAAGTCAGCACCTATTTTCAGTGGGAAAAAAGGTTATTAAAATAACGTCGGTAGCCAAACAAGTTTACATAATGAGTTTAGTTGTGTTTTCAAGTCCCTTCTATCTATTTTCGCTACACCCTAAAGTTTACTTTTTTTTTACTTCTATTCATCCTTTGGATGTTGACCAGAGGCTATGAGGAGGTATCATAAATATGATAATCACCAACAGAACCTCATTAGTATTTGTCAGACATATATAATCAAAAATTTATAGTGGTTTTCTGTTAATTTCCAAACAAAAAAGTATCCTCATATAATGAACGCTTCGATGCACATCAGTTTCAAACCAGAGACGTAACATCAAATATTCGTGTTGTTATAGGCGAAAATTCAAGGTTTCGTCTGAAAGTAAACTTAATCTCCTGTTATTATGCATTTCCGGCGATAGAACGTGAATCTTTTTACAATCAAAACATTCCGAAATTGGGCATAGGAAAACCGCAAAATCTCCATTGTGAGAATAAAACAATTCCACGGAGAGATTCACCCAAAATCACGCTAAGGGAATTTAGTGAGGTATGAATTCGAAAATGGAACTGTTTAAAGGATTTCCCTCGAGACACGTTATTCAAGCATGTCGTGATTGTTGGACAAGTTCCTCTAATCAATCAATATCGGAGATATAATTTTCTCGAACACATAAACGATACATGGAGCGAAATATCAAATTGCTCCAAACGGAAAGAAAATTAGTTTTCGGATGGATCCATTTGATGATAAATTGATGTGTTACACATGAGTTTAATCTGTGCATTAAGAATGTTATGAGAATGCCGTCATTAATAGGAGAGAAGTAAAGCCGCCTAAGGTGAAAATGCATTGAGTACTCGAAAAACGTGAAATTTCAGACAGTTCAGTTAAAACAAAACAAATAAAGTTGTGTGTAAAAAGGGTCATTTTCTTATTCTCGTATAATACAGAATAATACATAAAATTTTGATTGAATAATATAATGAAATTAAATTGTAGAATGGTATCAGATTTAACAAATTTTACGATAGAAAGACTTCTACAATACAAAATATTTTCCCTCTTATATGATTTTGAATATAAAAGTATCAGAATTTTAGTGGTTACAAATTAGATTTTTAAAAAGCGCTGTATTTAAATGAAATTTAAATTACACCCTTTCTATGAACATTTAGGATAAAAATATAGACTAATTTAAAGGGTTAATAAGGATATAACTACTCTGCTACGTTTCCATAAAAAAATTTTGCACCGTAACTGTAAAAACTGCATTTTTTTTCAGTTGTACGGGTTCAAAATAATTATGGCACTTATTTACGTTCCCAGACATAATATGTGTGAAAAGGTGAAAGTTCAGCGACTTTCACTTTCATAACGTAATTTAAGAGTTTTATACTCGCAGACTAATGATTTTAAGATGTATTTTAACTGGGCTGGTCGACCCCTTGCACTACTGACATGCATTTCAATAGTCCATCAGAAAAGATTAATACATGTTTGCTTAAAATGAATTGCAAGTTCGTCAAAAGGTACATAAATTTGGATGGCACTCAAAATGAGAGTGTTTAAAGATTTAACTACTTTTGACACGCAGCTGTAAAAAAGGTACCCCAAGGCTATGGTTTCACTCAACTGAAGGTTGTGAAAAATATATAACTAAATCATTTCTGTGCATGATATTTGTCTGTCTAGAATTTGGAAAAATAATCCCACCAAATATGGGTATTCCATTGCTGAGTTAAGTCAGCCATCACAATAGTGATAAAAACACATTTTATGGGAAACAGTAGCGTAATAAAACTAAGTTTCTACTGTCTTTTGAAGGAGGAGTGGTATTATAACCCTGACTTCAAAGACAAGGAATTTTCTTTCTATAAGAAAGCATCCATCAATGAGGTTCGTTAATAGTTAATCCACAAATTAAATATGAAGTTTGCAGAAAATAAGCTTTATAATTTGTAAGTAGAATGCGTGGATCAAGATTTATGTACAGACTGGCTACATCAAAACTGGATTTTGAAAAAAAAAAATAATTGAGAAACTTAAGGTAATGAAGATGTATGTAGAATAAAAAACAACCAAAAACAAGCCTTCCTAATTCAAACGATACTTAAGGAAAAAACGAGTTTTCTCTACCGTTTGAACAACGCCAAAAACTGGGCATAAAAAAAATCTCAGTTTTAAAAATCAGCATTCAAACAATCTTATTAAGAATGCTGATCTCATCAGCTTAATAGCTCCCAACTGGAAAACCTAAGGCCTTATCTCTAAAATTTAACTTGGTTCGTCTTAAGTTCATTGTTAATTTTAAAATGTTAACACGACTCACTCTTTAGAAGAACAGAATAGGATGAACTTTAATTTTGACAGCCGGTTGATGTATAAACCTTCGAATACTACTGTTAAACATAACGATTGGCTAGTTTCTTACCCCAAAAAAGATTTCCTCTCTAGACTTAAAACCGTCTTTCGAAGACAAGTCTCGTCCACCATCCGTAGCGCCCTTCCGCCCCTCTTTAATAACGAGATCCCAAGAATTAATGTCCCGCGTAAATCGCGCGATTCCTTGGTTCATTCTCCGAATCAAATGATGTCCGAGCGAATCATAAGTTAGCTCATTGCTCATCTCTGGGTTTTGCTTCCTATTTCCCGATAGGCAGTTTTCACTTCGCGGTAATTGTTCTGTGTTGTACTTTCAGGGATGGTTTATTTTTCGTTGGGTGTTTTGTGGGGTAATTTTCTTCATAGAAAGTTACGGGATTAACCTGTTCTTTGTATTTGTGCATTTTTATATTCTGCATTAATTCTCTGTTTTCTATTTTGAATTTAAACATGATTTATTCCGTATCAATGATATTTTTTAGAAACATGCTTACAAACAAACTTAAAATGCTCAGATATAGTACCTTCATAAGTCGCAATTTTTTAAAAGAAAAAGTCATAAGGGGAGGTAACAGTTAACACTGTACCTTGGAAAGTTTTAAAATCCTTATTTTGACCATATTAATTTCTTTTCTAAGACATTTCAAGTAATAAAACACTTAAGTTTGTCAAATAAATCCAATTCACTTGTCAATTAACATTTTTCAGAATATGTTTTGGAACCCCGAATTACATGACATTAAAAAGAAAAAATATTTGGACAAAATGCAGTTAAAAATAAATATGTTTGACTGTACTAGGCATTAAAATAACTTCATACTAAATAAAATCAATTATACAAATACAAATGGTAGTTTTGTACCGCAACAGGTTTTCTTTAGAATTTACGAGAAGTGTTTGACAGATGGTATCTAATAAAGAAAGATAAATCTCTTTTTTTCAAACCAAATAGTTTTCATTCAGAAACACCTTATCAAGTATCCTTTCTCTACTGGTTCATATCTATCTAAAAGCACTTCACTAATCGAAAGGAAAAGCAAAGGGGGAAAAGTGCAAATGATGCGAAAACGCATGTGAGAAATCCGCAGACATCCTTTGAGATGTGAGTCAGAGAACCCTTGAGGAAGATCACGAGTTTCGGGTATTGCGCACGATAATCAAAACAGAGTGAGTCACATATCAAAACAGGCAAGTAAAGATTAATAATAAAAATTAAGGAAAGTTCAGCTGAGATTCAATTTATGGTTTAGCTTGATTTAATAAATTAATTTTTCACGATGGAATTTGCAGTTAAACTTATAGGAAAATAATTCTATTTTCAAACATTCTTTTCACGAAGAAAGTGGATAAAAATTGCCGAAAAAACACAAAGAATATTACTTTTATCTTATCAAAAAATTTCTTTCAATTCATAAATACCATTAAATTATCATGTCATGTGTATAATTCCAAGATGAAAATTAGAAAGAGAGCAATTTTTTTAAACTACTATATCAAATATGAATAAATCAAAGTTTACTCAACAATCAGATGCTATTGTGAAATACGGCCACGACGATACGAGTAAACAAAATAAACCAAATTCTACCAATACCTAAAACATAAGTTTTTTTAGCAATGACAAATACCATCCATGATGGTGACTTATGGGGGTGGTGAGGGTCGTTTCGAATCTAACGGTCACATAAACGTTGCGTGTCAAATCTCGTCCATAGCGGCCGACGGACACGGTCGGATGTAGTTCAGTGTCACTGAGGTAAATCAGGAATTACATAGATGAAGCGACAAGGTCACTTGAAATACATAACTGCCTCGAGGGATCTATCTGTGCCTCACGACACTAAAAAAATTATATGAAAATCTAAAGATATTGGAGGTCGGCGCACGCTTGAATTGAATCCCCGTGTAACCTCGGATTTTTTTGTTTACCTTATCAAATAAAAATATATGGGAAAAACTTGTTTGAATATTTTATTGAAATAGAGCAAGGCAACGACACATGAGAACACCTTATATTTAGTGTAATCCTGAAATTACCTGAATGGTACCTTAATGCTACTGTTTGCTTAACAACCAAACCAAGTTATTTTCCCATTAGCACTCTCTGAATATCCTTCGCGTCAAAACAGACAGCTTCAAACCTCGCAAACATGAGGATCAGCCCGAGAACATGTTTCCATGTAACCCAACACAAGCGTTCCTTTACATGTTTCGTGCATTTGCCAACATTCACGCCAACGCAATGACAAAGTCCTGTTGTAGTACCTGCTGGACTAACAACGTCACCGGAGCGGGCGGATACACACTGTTCTCCGGCGCAAACAAAGTGGGAAAGGCAGCAAGCTCAGTTTCCGGATGGGCAGTGGAGCGAGCCCACACACATGGGGCCGAATTAATTCCAATCCCATCAGAAGTAGAAATTCTTCGCTTTTATCAGCGCAGAGAACTCTGCCATGGTTGCGAGCACACTTTGAACGGAAGAACTGAAACCTAAACTGATGGGCTGTGGTTATCGGTTCGAAGGGGAAAAACACTTCATGGGAAACCTAAACAAGAGAACGTTGGTATGTTATAATTACGAGTACGAAAAATTGGGGAGATAGTTTGTTTTCCAGTCTTATCAGTTACTTATAAGACCAGGGGCCTCAACTTCAATTTCGCTTCTTTTTTTATTGGGAAATTCCTAATTTTCAGGTGCCGCGCCCTATCAACTCTCTTAAATGTTCAGACGTTTAATTATTTTTCTGGTTAGAAAATATTTTAAACTCTAACATGGTTTCTTTATTAATGGTTGGAAAATTACATAGTATCGAATTACTCGTCAGTTTTATCAGATAAATATGAGTCTAAAACACAATAATTGCTATCCAATTGCTGTCTGGTCATTTGAAATTTGGAATGCTTCACAGTATGACTTTGTACCATATCCTTTACAAACTATTAAAACAGTTTAAATAGATTTTAGTGAAAAGTAAGCAGTATAGCAAGATAAGGTTTTTAAAAAACCCCACAGATGGGAAGGCGGTAATGAAAGTCAATAAACTCAACCGGAGAAACTGGTTAAATAACATAATCTTGAGAATTTCTTTTTGAGTAGCCAACGTGACAAAGAACGTCAGAATAAATCCTTACATATAATCGTATGCATAGAAACACTGATTTCACTGACGAAAATGTTTTAGACGTACATGACAAAAATATAGAAACCATATCACAAAACTAAGGCTTGGAAAAAGAAGGAAAAGGTGATTTTTTTATAGTTTTTCTTAAATATTCGAATTTTTCAGAGGATTTTATTTAATTTTTATAAATTTCATCTTTTTATACGCCATAAAACTTCCAAAGAAGTACCAGAATTAAAATAATTTACTACTCCTAAACATTTATCAAGTTGTTGGACATTCTCACAGGATACG
Source organism: Tetragnatha montana (assembly GCA_963680715.1). Lineage (NCBI taxonomy): Eukaryota > Metazoa > Arthropoda > Arachnida > Araneae > Tetragnathidae > Tetragnatha > Tetragnatha montana. The sequence goes on from OY796675.1 coordinate 38,296,590, forward strand.
AATCCTTAAATCGGAGTAGAAATCTCATCAAGGATAAAAGAACCAAAGAAAAAATAAATATAACATTTATCACAATTGCCTAGACGTCGCGACAGCAAACTCGGGCTATTTCCAGCTATCCCATCGACAATAACTCAAACATCCCCTACGCGAAACTGATTCCAGCAAGAGCAACATCCGATTCAATCCCCTGCATCTGATGAAGCCCTCAACACATCGGCTTTAATGATTGCTCGCGTAATAGAGCCAGCCCCACCGACATCAGGGCAATGAGAGAATTCGAAACGGAGAGAGAGGAGCGCAACAGCCGAGGATCGACTCATCGATTGACCGCATCACCTTTGCAATTACAGCTACTTCGCATAAACATTTTAAAGAGATTCGGAGAGGGCAGCGCTCTCCCTTTATGTAAACGTCTATGCAATAAGGAGGGATTGGGATCAGTTAATGTGGAACTTGATGAGGATGTTAGAGAATCTGAAGGAGTTACGTATTCTATAGATATAACTAGATGTGTTTGATATTGTGACGCTGCTATATCACAGTATATAGAATGATGGGATTCATCGGGGGTGCCCCCAAATCCAATTCCCTCTAATTTTTTCAAGAAAATCCGTTTTGATATTAGTGAATCATGTTTTCCGATCCATCAGGGATAGCTTGCCCCCCACCAAAGGGTAATACTGTGACCCCAGAGTGGCCCATCTAAATCAGCCCATGCAGCACAGCTCTAATTAATTAACTTTAAAATATCTTAATAAATCTAACTTTAAAACCATAATAGTGAGTACGTGACAATCAAATAAAAAGGAAATCCTATCACTTCTTGAGAGTTAACCCCTTCAAATGTTGGTTCCGAATGGACTCCGACTCTTATCACAAGAAGTAAAACATCTCTAGAAGATAAAGTACCTTGCCAAACCCTACAAAAGGAGAGTCAGATTCCAGGGGTCTGTTTAGAAGAAATTTTGGGTCCGTTTTCGGACCCTTCACAAAATATTTTGGCTTACAAACGGACTCGTCACAAAGTAAACGAAAACTTTTCAAAAAATTTTGCTCCTGCCGTTCCCAGTTCCCACTGAGCTAGTCCCGTTCTCTTTAAAAAATATAGCTGCGTGATTTTTCACAATACTACAAATAAGGGATCCTATTTTCACAAATTTACAAAAACAGGCTCCTGGATTTTCCAAATTTTTACAAAAACAGGCTCCTGGATTTTCCAAATTTTTACAAAAACAGGCTCCTGGATTTTCCAAATTTTTACAAAAACTACACCCTTTACAAAACGTCTGGACAGACCCTGGATTCATAGAGGTCAGATTGGAGTTACAAACATTCCAAGATTCTGCTGAAACCAGATGGATTAGTGACTAGGAGGTCACCCGAAGACGGATTCGAAAGTGTTGTTTTTTGCTTGTCCTATTTGAATCATGTGAAATTTTAGGTCAAATTTAAACTTTTGACATATACAGGGTTTTTCTGGCCCAATGGGAACCCGAACACAGCGCTATACCTATTTAGGAGGTATAAAAATAAGAGCTGATAAAATCTTGCAGTGGAGCAACAACAACTCTGTAAAGCTTCGGATAGTTTTAAGTATCAAATATTATTAGATGTCGAATAAAAATTAATATGCATTTCAAAAATACCGTTTAATAAAGTAATAAATTTGACGCCTGAAAATACTCTGTCTAAATAAAAAAATTAGAAACTAAGAGTACTTAAAACCAAAGGAATTTTTAAAATATAATAATAAATATATAATTAATAATAATTATTAATAATAAATTAATAATAATAAACCTATTTAAAACTAAAATAATTTACTTATAAATACATTAGTAAAAAAACACGTTAGTAACAGTTCTGTAATGCCGTAATGCGTAAAACTTAAGATTATTTCTCTTAATTGGCCAGACAAAAATTTTTATTGCTTAGTTAAAAAAAAAAAACTCCTTTATTTTTTTTCTCTAAAACTGGACAAATTAAGCCCGTTTTCTAGACTAGTTGACTGAAGTAAGCAACAGCTTAAAAAAAGGAAGAATACCGACTTCTAGAAGGAGAATAAATTTCCAAAGGGATGCCTTTTAACTGCACATAAAACCTCCTGCCTTAGGAAACTCTGATAACCTTTATGCGATACCAGGTCTCCAGCATCACCCCAGGACGTTTCACGTCTTTCAAAGATTCAGAGACATACTTATGTAGGAGGATAAAGCCAGAAGGCGATCTCCTACCCTCTCTAGTACCGTCCTAGAGTTTCCATTTAGCCGTCCTGCCTCCTTGATGTACAAAAAGTAAGCTGGAACGAGGGTTCTCGATACGTGTTACGTAGTTCAGAGGTTTTATGAAGGGGATAAATACCCCGTTCTCCGCATTGAATACCTGACTCAATGGTAGGGGGAAGATTTTGATTCAGCGTTAAGGTTAAATGGAGGTAGTGATGTGAAGTAAAAAGTAGCTTAGTGTAAAGCAAAGGCTCTCAGTGTTTCGTATTTTTGGTTCAATTTAGAAAGATTGTTCATAAAAAAATTGGACAGTCACGGATGGTATCTAAAGCTGTGTGTTGTTGCAGCTAAACTTTTAGGGGGTCTTAGATTTACGCTTTCCATTATTACTCATTTTCCAGTGGTTTACAGAGTTTTTAGCTGTATTAAAACACTTAGTCTAAATTACCTAAAAAGAGTAACATTTTGTGAACATGCCAAATTTGTTAGTAATAGAAGTAAAACTGAACTATAAGGCGAAAAGACAAATTCACATTTCAGTTTGATATAAAAGTTGATTAGCAAGCACATAATAGTAACTACATTATTTTGCTTCATGATTGCACTGCAATGAGCTTCAAATATCCTGGCAAATAGGTATTTTGTACAAAAGCTTGTAATGGTTAGTTTCTCTTGGTTTCTTGCTGGTTTTTTATAGTCATTTGCTAATTCTGATGTAGCTGCTTTAAAGGTTAGTAAACCTGCTATTGTTGAATTGATTATTTTGATTATAAAAAAATATGGACGAAAGTATTTGCAGACAGCAAGCTTTCTCATTAAGTTTTATCATTTTATTCAGGTCGGAATACGAATCATAAGTAATAACGTAAACACATAAAAGATATTGGTAGAAATTAGTCAAAACTGCTAACTTGCACTGGTTTGTAGTGTTTAAACTTCTTCTCCCGTTGCAAGGAGTAAGGGTTTTTTTTTTGTCCATAGAGCATTTTCAATCACATGACTCGGCCTAACAACGGCCTTAGCAACGTTGTTTTTGCTCGCCAGTGACATCATGTGGGAATGCTTCCATCGGATGCTTCTAGTTCCCACCCCTAACAACAGCCTTAGCAACGTTGTTTTTGTCTTCCAAGTGACGTCATGTGCGAATGCTCTATTGAAACAAAGAAGAATAAATTCAATAGAAATAGGCCAAGTTAGAAAGAAAGAATTGAATCGCACCCATGGCAAAATCTTTTCATTCAAGCTTACGGTTTCATCGTTTTGAACTTAGTTGAAAAGTAAAACAAGTTTCATGGTTTTTTCTCTTCATTAAATCGAATATAGGAACTGCATAGATTCCTAACAATTGTAACCAAATAACCAATAATAATAACCAAAGAAATCGTTGATTCAGTCTGAAGGTTTTTAAATTTCCTGCAGACGTTGTCATGCATGGACAGAAGTAAATCTGGATAAATATGATAAGTGTTATACCATATTTAACGTTTCGGCAAAAAAAAAAAAAATTAAAATTTTGAAGCAGATAAGAGGGTAAGGGGTAAACATGCCAGTTAGTCATGTAAAATCCCAAGTGAGAAGAAAAATGCTGCTCAAATTCTAACACCGGATTTCAAAAAAGTTGACCAAAGTGTATATAAAAAACCAGTTTGGAAACCCCATAATTTATAAAAAATATTCGTTGAGCTCTCTACGTTTATCAGCATCTTAGTAACAATTGATTAGAACTTTAGAAAACATTGAAATGTTTTACAACCGACTCCAGTTAATTTAAAAGACTAAACAAAAAATTAATTTGTAAAATATCAGATATTGAGCAACATAACTAACGTGAAACTGCAATAATTTTCACAAGTAGTGGATGTAATCTTCTATTTTACGAGTTATAAAATATAGAAAAGTTTTCTTGGCCACTGAAGTTTTCAGGGAAACCATCATATGATAACTAATTCCTAACCTCTCGGTAGTAGATATAATCATATAATATACAAACTGCTAGTTTTTGAAGGGATAAATATATATATATATACTAAGTTTAATAAAACATTTTCTAACTCCATAAAGGCTTAAAACCTTTCGCCAGTCTTATCGTTATCGTTTATTCATTTCAAAGTTAAATTTTTTGGTTGTAATACAAAAGGGTGAAAAGGATGAGTGATAAGGCATTGGGCTTCTTACGTTATCAGGTAAGAGTCTCTGATAGTACATTTTCAAAAGAAATGACGGGGTTAACATGAACATAAACCAGAAGGAAACAACATTATCTCTTCACCCTGACCCTAAAAGTTTTTTTCGGACTAATTTCAAACAAGTGTGTTTCAGAATATGTTAGAATAACAGACTCGTCCAATCCCCTTCAATAAACGCCAATCAAATAAAATCAGACAGTATAATACGCACCTATTTCTATTAGGAAAAACTAAATAAAAAAGGCTTTAATTAAACCACTTATAAAGCTTTTTATCCACATCATTAATATCGATTCCGAATATTATGCAAAAAGAGTTATTCGCTTTTATCAATAATTTCTCCCAGTGTTATAGAAACACATCTTTCAAAAAATAAACTATTCATCCCTCCTCAAAAATTGATTAACGTTTTTTTTATGTTATACAGCTGGGTTATCTCAGCACTGGAGATAATCTCCGTTCCTGAGAGGTTATGCAAGACGGCGCTTAATAATTAAATACTGGGCGGAATTTTTTTAGATAAGAACTCTCCGGAAACTTTAAGCGGTCTCTGGAGATTTGAGCGTCAGAAACAGGAAATTGAATTCATGGACATCCATTATGGATTATAGTTAGGAAATCCCGGGTTGAAGATCGCCACAAAACCGTTTAAGACCCTGGTTAAATGGGAGATATACCTAGGTGATTATGGCGCTATTTTTTTTTATTTCATCCTGTATGATGCTATTAGCTTGATTGAAAAGAACACAGATTATATCAAATAGCTATAATCTGTTAAATGTTTTGGGATATTTCAATTATAAAATAACAGGAGAACCTTCTTTAGTATTTAATAAATACATAATTAAATACTCTGGGTTCTCAATTAAGCGTCAGTTTTAACTTTAATTTAAATACAAATTTATCTTGGTATACAAATTTCAAAACCTGTAACATTTATTTTGTTTCAATTAGTCATGTTTTCATGCTTCATAAAAGGAACTAATTACAACTTAAGTTGTGTTTTTTCAGTTCAATAAAGAGCTTCAAAGAACAAACTGATTATTTTAATTCAGAATTTACATGGGTAATATATACTTTTTTATTTTAAAAGCAAGTTTTTTTTAGTAATTAATATTCAATTTAAAAATAAACGCCCAGTTCAGTTAGTAGGTAATGCAGATCAACACTGAAATAGAACTATAAAGTTAAGTGAGATTTAAAAGCTCAACAGATCTATATTATTTGTCTTTTGTGTTCATCATGAAAATATTCGCTTACATCACATGTTTACAACAAAAGGTTAAACTATTTTTTTCAGCATGCTTAATTGAGTGGAAATGATTTATCGCATGCATTCAAATACAAGAATATCTTACAACATCTTACGATTTGTTGTGAACTCTCTTTAGTGATTTTGCAATATTATCTATCACTAAAGAGATAACTTATCAATCCTTTTTAACTTTGTTGCTGAGAATTTGCATTGCTTGTAAGTTGGAACAGAATGGGACAGATTCTAGAATCAAGGATCTAATATTGAACTCATCAAATAAACAATATGGGTAATATTTTTGTGTACCCTTTAACCAAGTAATTTTGAAAAAAGGGCAATCAGATTTATCCTATAAATGATAATGCCAGGCTTATATATAGGAACTCATCAATACATATAGATGATATAAAATAAATTAAAACAAAAATTATCTAAAATCTTTCTATAGCTTTTAAACTTATCTTTTTCTGAAAGAATATAAAGTTAAAACTTTATTTATTGATAGTAACTTTAATATTTCAGTCAGAAATCATCAATCAAATAATAAATATAAGGTAAGGTTCAAAATTTAATACGACAAATTAATGAAAAAGTAAATAGCTTCATGGCCAAGGCCTTTGCAGTTTAAATTAAAAATAAACTCGCTTAATTAGGGTAGAACTTAAAGAACTATAATCCATAATAATAATGATTAATTAATAAAGTGTTAACCAACCATGTGATCTTTAAAAAAAATTTCATCTACTCGGAAATTTTACAGCATTTCAAACATAACAAATAAAAGACTTTACGCAAGAGTTTCAGAAAACGAATAATTGAAACGTGGATGTTTAAATTCCTGGGAAAATACTACTAAACCAAATCATCATGGTTGTGGAAATAACGCTGGTGGTGTTTTTCTACGAGAAATCGGAGAGAAGGCTGATGTTTCCCCATCGTAGGAAAACAAGTTTGAGACAGCTTTTACATTAGATCGCATCAACACACAACACAAAATTTCACAATTCAGTATACACAAGAACACGATATGATAACATTTTATTTGAGCATTTTTGAATCGCGTTCAACGACAACATCTATTTTTACTTATTTCACAACGGCTGCGAACGAGAATGCAATTAAAATCCACTTACTTGGAACGAAAAAAACTTAAAGTTGTCACCAGATGATAATCGTTCTCAAGTTGATCACTCTCATAGCAGCTGACACAAGGGTAAGCACTCACATATTGCGACGACACACAGGAATGTTATAATAATCCGCAGTTCGGTTTGTTGTTATGCGATGAAAAATTCCAATAGCTGCTCTCACGGCGAGCAAAACAAACACAGGTCTGTTGCTTACACTGGGACTGCCACCAATGAGACAAGCGCGCAGCAGCGTCAACTTTCGGCCGGATCGTTCGCGTCCCGTGACGTCAGAGGCCATTCGGCAGAATTCGGGTTCGCGCCTCCTCGGAACTACTCGCCGTGATGACGTCTGCCGAGTCGTGACAGGTTCTCGAGATTGATGGCATGTGAGCCATCTTTGTCCACTTTGTTACCCTGTTTCTCAAATAATTTGGTCACGCATTTTTATCTCACACGTAGCGCATAAAAAAGTATTCCTATTTTTAATTGGGATATTAATTAAAAGGTAAATTATTAATAAATTAATTTACAATATTTATTTGTTAATAAATTGAGACATCCGTTTTGAACACAAGTTCCCATAAATAGTTAATTAATCCAAAACACTTATTGATCAAATTAAAGGTATTATCATCAAGCAACATATTCTGTCTAAAAAACTATTCTTTACAAAGCTCATTTAGACATACGTTTGATTTTTAAAAAATTAGGAAGTTCTCAAAATATCGTCATTATTATGTTATTCGGTATATGCAACTTCTTTAAAGGGTAGAAAAATCAAAAGTTAGTTATTAGGCATTAAGGCATTAGGTTAATTAAAGTTAGGCATTTTTTAAATTTGGGAGTTCTAACAATTACAGTCTTTCAGAGGAGGTTATAAAACTACTAAGTATATTTATAAAAACAATTTAACAACACTGAATTAAAAATTCTTGCTTTTAGTACAATGTATGTATTTTCAAAGTTTCGGATAAGAAAGCTCAGAAATATTTTTTATTCTATCTGAAATAAAACTAGCTAAAATATACTAATTTTAATTCATGAAATTTCGCTTTTATAATTTGAATTCAGGCACGGATCCAGCAAGACTCCAAAGAGAGGGCACTTTTTGCGGATTACCTTTGCCTTTAGACAAAAATAGTCAAAATGCAGCTCCAAAAAGTATTTATCAAGATCCCCTACTCCCTAGTAGTATTTTGTTTTGCTTATATTTTTCATTAAAATTATAATTCAGGAAAAAAAAATTCTTAAACAATCATCAAGGAACATATTCTGTCTCAAAAAACTACTCTTTATACAAAGCATATTTACACATAGGTTTTTTTTTTTTAAGTATGAAGTAATCAGCAGAATTTGTCATTGTAGTGTTAAATTGTCATAGACAACGTTAGGCACTTTGTTAGGCGGGTTTGGAAAAATTAGTTATTATCCTTAATATTTAATTTTTGATCAACTCAAGCACTGGATTAACGTACAACCTAAGTGAAACCACTTCACACCTTACAACTTTTAGGTGAAATTGTGCCTTCCTTACCAAGAAATCAATATTTTCCCCCATTTCATTCTCATCTTTTTTCTCATCCCCATCATCATTCCCATAAGGGAGGGGATCTTATCCCCTCTCTGATCCTCTCTGATCTCTCTGATCCCCCTGGATCCGCGCCTGTTTGAATTAAGCTCTTCATCGAAATTTCGGACAAAAACCATTATGGAAAATTAATTACCTAAGAAAATTTGATACATCAATAATTTATTGATCATTTACAATTTCTGTTAACTTAAGGAATGTTTAACGTATTATAAACTGCAGTAAGGTTCCTCATATCCCATTGAAGCTGAAAAAACTAGTCTGAAAAACGAGTATAATAAATACAGAAAATATTGTTATTATTTTATAACATTCAACAAAAAATGTAAAAGAAAATTATGTCAAAAAATTATAATTATAGTTATATAAAAAATAATTCTATATTTATAAGCTGAATGGCACAGTACAGTTTTTAAAAAAATAGAATTTAAAAATATTCACAGTTTGACCAACCTTGAGTATGACCGGTAAAAATTGTGCAATTTTACTATAATATTGCAATATGTTACCGCAATAAAATTTCATTTCTTGGGCATAAGAACTAAAAAAGTTATTTGTAAAAGTAAAGAATTCCAAATCGAGAAAAGTTCTTAAAATTTAAATTTTATACATTGTTTTTGTCAGGAACTGGAGAGACTATAAGAATATAATAATTATCAAAAGTGTTCCAAAAGTAAATAGTTTATTTAATGTGTATGAACTCCTTTACTTAACTACTTTGAAACAATCATGTAAAGTATCTAAACCATATGAAAAAATCCTTTGTTAATTATGGAGTACCCGTATCCTTACTTTTTTTGTTCTCCAAATTTAACTACCATGAACCAAGAGCAAACTGCAACCAGAATGAGGAAGTAAAGATAGAAACAAAGGAATAAATATTAAAAGTACGGTAGTGGGAGTAAAAGCATAAAACTAATGCATTAGTTTTGGACGGTGCGCTGTCTTAAATTAACATTTTTAATTCTCTAAAACCTAACTAATTCTCTAACATCGCTTTTAGTCATTTTATGAAAATCATTATACTACTATAATATTTTTTTAGTTTTAAGAGTGAATTAAAATAATGTTTTGGGTAGTACACCTCTATGGCAGATTTAATAAGCCGGAATTCCTCTTAATACCTTCTGATGGTTCGGAAGATTGTTGAGTGAAAGTGACATAAAATGCTAAACTATTTTTTTGAGAGTAAAATAAAAATGAAGATAGCTGTTATATGCAAATACAAATAATTACCATACATTTTGTCAATGTACGAAGAAAATTAAAATTAGCCTTTTTTTGAGATCAGTAATAATTAATGAAATCAAAAACTTTTTAAAAACCACGTTTTTAAAACACACTAAATAGCATAAAATAATGCAGTATTTAATTCATCAGCTTCTCTCGGCACTCTTTATGTTTATTATTTTATATCGAGGATAGATCTGTAAATACAATGCCAAGCATGAGCCCCACGTTTTTTTTTATTTGTTTGAAATATGTTTATTTATAGTACGTAGTACTTGCATAAAGTGTTGTGTTTATTTTTTTACATATTTTCATTTTATAACTTGCAACTTTACTAATGTTTTAAATAACACTTCTAAATCCATCTTTATTAACAAGATTTATAATACTTTCATCACTTTTTGAAAGACATTTAATTTGGAAAGTACTTTAAAGTACATTTTAAAATATGAAAGAAAAAAATATAGGATCGTAATCGTAAGAATAGGATCGTAAAATATGGTGTTAATTGGTCGTTGTGATTGGATGGATAATAAATTGTTTGATAGTTGCTTGCTTTGTAACTGCGATCTTATCCGTAATCTTAAAAAATGAAATCTTTTAAAATTGAGAATTTTTGTAAAAAATCCAACAGCTTACTCTGAACCCTCGAAAGAATCCGGACATTTTGATACCAGAAATGAAATGTGTCATTTAGATCAGTAATTAAAAAGTTTTTTAGAATAGTGAGATAAAGTCTTAAAACCCCTAACTAATAAATTTTAAGCACTCCTGGGTGTTCAGGGGTGCTTAAAAGTAAATCAGAACTAAACGAACTAAAACCCGAGAACCTAAATTCCACCCGAAAAGACTGACATACAGAATTGAAAGTGACCTTATAAAAACGAGGTATAAAAGCATATCTTTTCTGAATAAAAGACCATTCACTGTCTATATTAAAGGACATATAGTACAAGAAATGTATTTCATTGCTTTACAAATGAACGAACCGTTTTAAGTTCTTTTAATTAATTCATACATATTTTGTTAAGAAAATTTTTATATATTTATTATTTAAACTTTTTATTGGTTTTATTTAGAGATATTTAAAGGATAAAAAAGAATCCCAAAATTTCGGTACCCTCTCCTGAAGTAAACCTGGATGCTTCTTTAACTTATCAAAACTGAACTACAACCCGAGAAAAATAATTATTTTGTTCCTTATTATAGCTAAAACTATGTCTTGATGACAGACCAATTTCACTGATCCGCCTAATTACTAATTTGAGTCGTTTAGCTTAGTTACATTGTGTGAGACATATTACACATCACTGGCCCAGCAGATGTGACAAGTTTGGCACTTGTTTCATATTAATATGGGAGGAGCTTATTAATAAAGCATGCAGTGCTGAATCGTACTGGTTTAGTGACTCTAGGTCTCTTGGTCATATTCTACTAGGACATATTGCTGTTTTATTGTAGATAATTACCTATTCAATAAAATATAGGTATTTTCGCTTCAAATTGAAAAATTCGCAGAGCATAATAAAGAAATAAGCTTTTCTAAATAAAGCGTATTTCCTCAATTAGTTAAATTATCCTTCAAAATGACTGGAAATGGACCATGTTATTTTTAAAAATAATAACAATAACTTAATAACATACGAGTTATAAATATTTTTTTTCCGATGTACGGCAGTTTCTTCATTTGATTGATTGTTTTTACTATTGTAAGCGTAACATATTTTTAACGCTAACTCATAATGATTTAAACTGAATTGTTTTCCTAAATTGCATCGGTTATGTTATTTTTGAGCAATATTCACAATTGTATTAATTTCATTAGAAATGTTTCTAATAAATATTTTCCCATTTTTATCATTGAAGCAAATAAATAATAAATAGTTTACATTTTTTATTTATCCGGGCCATAATAAATTGAAAATATATGTATAAGAAGGATACTTTCTTAAAAAGAGTTGGTATTTCTTCGTGCTACATTTATCCTTTATAAAATTAGTATCAATTTAAAACCATTTGAAAAAAATTGTAAATACTAACTTACTTTGAATTGTTTTTATATTAATTAATATGATTTTAAAATTAAGATTAATTATAATTCAAATAGTATAAGTCTAATAAAAACTAAGTACATAATGTATAGATACTTGAATAGAATATCAGTTTCTGTGGGTTCAGAGCAATGCAGCAAAGCCAATATACAGACTTTTGAAATGTAATTGTAATATAGCTTTGTCTGGACGCTGTAGGCTGGGAAAAAAAAACCTAACCTCCGGGGGGATAAGTGTTCGAAACAAAATCCAAAGCAAACCTGAAAATTGCTGTGATTCCTGGAATATAAATTGCTTCATTTTAACTGCGCTTTTACTTTGCGATTTAGGTTTTTATGCCGTTTTTCAATCTATCTCGTTGACGTTTTTGCCCCCAACCAAGGAGCGAATCTATTTCGGGAATGGAAGGTAAATACAAGCGCGGCTTAAGAATAAATAGTGGAGCATTTAGCATTTTTATACCGAATGGAATCTAATGGAGAGCAACAATAAATTTATTGATTTCACATAAATGCGAAAACACTGCCGAATTTGCATCACAATGGAATGAAAATGGTTTTCTAAAACTCTCTTCCCGCTATAACTACATTGTGTGAAGCCAGATCTCAGGCTATCGCACTACGTCTTCTGAAAATATATCAAATTCCATTTTAGATAACCTACTATGCAGAGGTTTAAATTTACTCAAATAAATTGGGTTGTACCTTGATTCCCCATGTAACTCCTTAATATTTTGATTCTTGATTCCTTAACTCTTTGTTGAGTAAAAGATGTGTATCCAAATAAGCATTTTTTTTTTTTGCGTAACGAAGTTACAAATTTCAGACAAATGAGTAATTTAGTGGTTTTCCAAAATAAATTACCAGCGATTTTATTTGATTGTATTGATTTTTGTTGGTTCAATGAAGATTTACACTCACAGGAATTCCTCCCTTAGTTTTCATGAGATTACCCTTAATAACTTTTTATGATTAGATTAATTTTCTAACTGTTTTATTTTAAAGTCAGTTTCTTTTATTACTACGGGAAACTATAACTCTTCTCTCGGCAGTAAAAGCATTACTGTTTTATTTATTCAGTAAACGTTTGATACAAAGTCAAGTATATGTTTAAGTTTATGATATCTCTACATTAATATAATCATTTATCATATTTTTTATTTTACAATCAGTTTATTTAAGTTTCCTAAATAATAATTTTAAGTTAACAATATTTCAACGTTTTAGGTTTTATCTTCATTAATTTAACATACCTTGATTTCTTTTTCATTGATGAAATTCTGTACTTTATGTTGTAAACTTGATTGAAAAATAAAAATAATATCTTATCATACTTTTTGTACTTGATAAAACAATTAAAATTTTGGTCACTTGGTATTTTATATTAATGTATTTGGACTTCCATTTTTAAAAATTTCATGTATTAAAGAATAAAAGAAAATCAAAGGAATTATTAATTTTTCTTATAGTGACAAAATTTACATTTTTTTAATGTTTATGAAAAGCTCTCAAAAGTCTTCGAGCTGTTAAAGAATGATATGTATGTAGATTTTGGTTGAGTAATTAGGCTTCTATCCCGGGTTCAAAAGAGAAGAAAGAAAATAATTAATTTTTTATAAGTTAATTTCATAAAATTGTTTTGTCAAAAACATTCTAAATTATCATTTTTTCTTAAATTCCGTGAAAATTAAGTAATTAATATATATTTTCAAAATATTTAAAGAACATTGTATCATTAGAAAGATAACTATTCATTAACTTTTTAATTACTTATAAAATTATAACTCAATAAAAAAAATCGAAAATGAACGTTTCAAATTACATTTAGGGTAATTATTATCTTAATTTTCAAGCTTTTTTTAGAACAAATAAATGTCTTTGTAAATATAACGTGATTCTCGTTAAAAGTTGTAGATGGTTTTTCTCCAGATCGTCACACACTGGCAGCCGTTTTACTTCTTCTTAACTTTACAGTTTCAGGCGATTTTGTTTACCCTTGTTTAAAAAAACAACTTTTGGCCCGAAATTCCATCCCAGATGCTCCGAATCCGGCTTTTCTCACTAATCTCAACAAAGTGTAGCCATCTGCATAGACTGGCATAGACTAGCACGATAAAATAGAAAAAAAAACCTACCTAAGTCTACACGGGGAGAAAAGGAAACAGCAGAACTTAATTGAAACCTGCATTTCTTTGTCTTTCTCTTAAGCTTCTCGCTAGTAAAAGAAATTAAACTGGAGAGAATTTTTTTCGTTTCTCTTTTTTTCCTGTTAAAAATATAAAACCGTGCCTGGTAACTGAGTTAAAAAAGGCCGTGCCTTTTCAATTTCATACCCTCAGCTGCCTATGTGTATGGAATAAAAAAAAAAAATCTGTCCAATTTCTTTGGAAATGAATATATTCTTTTTCTCCAGCCTTACTTTTGGTATTTTCCTTACTTTTTCCGAGATGGATCTGGCAATACGCCAGTGTTTTTACTGCTAGCAATAGCTGGACAGGAGCGAAACGAAAGAAGGCGAGAAATAATGGTAAAAAAAAAGAAAATGAACTTGCACTGAAGCTTTACTGGACTGCTTTCTTCAATAATTCGATGTAATTCCACAAGGAACAAATAGGACCGTTTCGGATTGGATTTGTAACGTAACACAAATCCATTAGCGTCTCATGGCTCAGGTTTTGGTAATGAAAAAATGGATAAATTCATTTCTCGTGGTAGTTAGTGCTGTTAATCGAATTACCTGTCAAATTCCAACACGACACAAGAAAATCCAAGACTTTCTTTACTTCTCCCGGTCACTAATCAGGAAACTTAATTTTTGGTTTAATGGCAGTTCTTACCAAGATAGATGAACTTTTCACATTTATTGGTTAAATTTAAACAAAAGCATTTGATGCTGTCTCATGAGATTATTGGCCAACATTGTCGAAAATTCTCTCTCGTGGGGTTTCAGTTGGTTCTTCAATTTCACAGGAAACTTTCAATAAAATGAAATCACAAGAGGGAGAATCTTGGACAGAATATTATTATTGTTAAAATCAGCAAGAAAAAGTAAAGGGAAATTGACCAAGTAAACCAATTCTATATTCATTTTTCCCCTTCTCTCATCCCAAAGTAAGATGCAAAAAAAAAGTAAAGGACTAAAATAAGACATCTTTGGTCCTTTCTATTTTGTTTTAATAATGCAGTAAATTTAAGTATGTATAATATATTAAAACCAAAATGGGCGAATTATTTTAGTTCATAATATAATTGGTTCCAGAACTCCCCCCATACACACTTCATTTCTTTTCAACTTCTGTTCCACGTAAAGATGGTAAAGCGGTATAGGTATTAATTTGCTTCCAACTATTTTAATCTCATCACATCTAAAATCAACGACCAAAGCCTTTCGGAAGCTACTCCCCTTTCTTTCCCCTTCGATCCGCTACAAATTCGAAAAAAAAAAATTCACTTTCCCCTTATTCAAAGTAACTAAGTTTTATTCGTCGGTTTTGCCCGGGCAGCACATATGACCCTGCGCAAGTTCAGCACTTTTCCCATTCCTAAAAGATCATGTTCTATCTTTAGGAATGCGAAGATATGTATCGGCTACGCAACATCCGTTAGCGTTGAATTTGAACCTCATATCCTTTCCCTTTGCGATGTGGAAACTCAAACTAAGAAGATAATTTTCTTGTGAAGTTGGCTAAATTTTGTTATGAAGGATCACTCATTCTCCTCTATTGAAAAAGTGCCTATGCTGTTTAGGTTTTGGCCAAAATTTAAAAAAGCAGATTCCCGAAAATTTTCCAACCTATAGGAGCCAGGTTAGGGACTAATAAAAAATTACCTCACATAATTTTATTTGTACCCTTTTCTCTACCCTATGACACAAGTTGTCACATTTCAGAGACCAAGTGATGCCACTCTTTTGAAGTTAAATATGATTTAGCATAACCCTTGATATCTGTTAAATGATATCCCTATTGGTGGAAAAAAAATGTTTTTTTAAGTCTTGAAACAGCAGTGAAAAAACAGATCCACAATCTGTAGAAACCCTTTAACGTGTGACATTATTTATGACTTGACCATAATTATTTCTACTGTTGCAACTGAATAGAAAATACTAAATTGTGTATTTTCTACTTTTAACCCTTTATATTGCTTACATTTTTTTTAGCCTTTAAAACTTTAATATCCTGTAAAAAATAAAAAATGCACATTCTTTTTATTTACTGAATAGTAATAAATGTTTTCCTCCCTACTTAAGTTACAAAATTTTTGTTACAGTTAAACTTAAAATAAATCTAAAGTTAATCTTAGCCGTTAAGTAATTAGATTTTGTTAAACACTAAAGAATTGTAGGTTGTTCTGTTTGTAAATTTATGTCTTAAAAGGGTAAGATCACACAAAAATACTTATTGTTAAACATCATTTTATTTAATGTAGCAAACTAAATTAATTTAAAAAGTAAAAAAAATTAATTTTGTCAAATCAATCGAATTTTTAGAGGATTATCATAGCATATAATGAAATATTTACCAAGTTGGAATATTGTGGTGACGTTTTGAGAGTGCACGTGTTAAGATGGAAGTTCAAGATTGCGCGCCTTTTACCTACATTCTTAGATGGAGTTCAATCCTAAATTATAATTAAGGAATAATCATAAGCACAAATCAAACTCAATTTAAATTGTATAACTTAGTTCCATGAACTTTTCGTGCACTGAAATTAAGAAACTAGCTGCATTATGATCTAATTAATAAAAAATGAAGCTTTTTTATTCTGAGGCATTAATGCCAATATTATCCTTTATTCTAGAACTAGACATTAGACCAATTCCTATTAAAAATACAAAGAGTATCCCTTCCCAACTCATCAATAACTTTCTTCTATAGTTTAGTAATTTTAATTTCATTCAAGTGTTCACAATGCGTTTTTATACCATAGACTTATAATACGAGAGTCTATATGGGTTTATACCGTTGCGAATTTCAAATACACATGTATGAAAACTTTTCACTGGATCTTTCAAGCGGATAATAAGTTTCCGAAAATTTTATTTAAAATATGTAAGATCAGGGAATAACTATTCCCTTTTGAACCGAGACAAAATTATTTCTGTCTAAACAGGTTAAAGGACGCATTATATAGTTACGAAGAAAAACTTTGCCCTCCCTTAAAGAGAATATTCCTCAATAAATGTAAAATGTCTAGAAATAAGGTTTCCAATAGAGGAACTTCAGAGACTGGAATGAATTTGTTTTAAAGAGCTGTGTTTAAGTTAACCCAAATGGCATAGGCCAGGTTCAATATGTAATAATATATATGCTTAGATTTATAAACGCGTGTGTGTGTATTCATAAGGTATTTAACAATTGATGAATGATAATAGAGTAAAAAAAGAAAGATTTTAACAAGCACAAGATAGGTTTCGCATTAAAAAATTAGTTACAGTTTTTTACAGGAAGAAATTATTTTTTCCATAACTAATAGCTATAACACACAACTATAACAATAACTATATACACATATAATAACTAACTAACTAAATTTTGAAATTAAATACTTGCAAAATGAGAAAAAAATATTCAGTGATGGAACATCTTTTGAGATCTCAAAATATATATTGTATAGCAGTATTGAACCTATAACGATGATTTTGTTACAAGGAAATATTTCAATTACAAAACTTACAAAATTAAGAGATAGCATTTGTTTAAAAAAACATTGGTTCACAAATAATTTTGTGAATATTGTTATAAATATACTTAGAAAAATCAAAGAGCGAATAGAAATTTGTATTTAAGAAAGAAATCCTTCTCTTCATCAAAAACTATTTTAAGAATCTTTTAAGGTGTATGTATATGTTACGGGCAAAGTGATAAACCAGGTGTTATTGATGATGCCTGAAGTTGAGGCGGCAATGTGATAAATTTAATGGCATTTATCAATGAGTATTTATCACTTTGCCCGAAATACGCGGACATTATTAATAATACCCGGATTTATCACATTGCCCGTAACATATACATGGATTTGTAATTTATTCAAAGTCAATCAATAGATATTAAAAGCAAAAATTCATTTCGTATTTCAATACAAAAGGATCTTAGTAACGAATTTTTGGATTATCGAATATTTTTGCCATGTTAAATTAAAGGTCACCTTATCGGTTTGTTAGAGTGCAGCAGACGTTAAAATTACTTTCATAATCAATTTCGCCTTTTGTATAACACTCACCTAATTATCGAAAAGAGAAAATGTTAGCCTAACGAGCTAAGTATTGATGTTTGAAATTTCCTGTCGAGGCAGACATTTTTACTACACTGGTCTAGTAAGTATAAGTTTAACGCAGTGATTTACTAATAATGGCGGAACGCACTCGGTGTTCCGAGCTAAAAGTATCCAGAAGTAAAAATTTAAATGCTTAATTTTATGGCACTACCATATCAGAACATAAACATTATACTACATTTGAATCAATTTGAATTTGAACACAAAAAATCAAGCTTTCATATCTCTATCGAATCGAAATATGTACTCGAAACAATGAAAATTAGACTTGTACCACTTTCAAAATCATATCCCACAAATGTCTAATTGGTTATTCTGTAACAACTCATTGCTTTTGGATACTTTACTACTATAATGGAATATGTCTCTTTCTCTCTTTTCATACTCTCTTCTTTCAATCCTTTCTTCTATTATTTTTAAATATTCATTACTTTTGAATAATCAAAGTAGAAATTTATTACGTAAACAAATTAAGAATAGGTATATCCAATCCATTGATTTGTTAAGATTTGCTCTTTCCTAACTCTTAATTAAAAACATTTATTCATGTGGTATGTTTGTTTACCTTCTAATATTTTATCCTAATTCCACAATCTTCGATTATAAAAAAAACGCTGTATCTAAACCCATTACTAAAATATTCATAATTATTATATAGGTTAGCTACGCTATTCAAGTGAGAGTATACTATCTTACTACACACAGAGTAATATGTCACAATTCAATTTTTAAACTAGAATTCCCATCTGGAATCCTATGTGAATCCCAGGACAAATGATCCCGTAAGTAGCAAATTTAATTAAGAATCGATTCAGAGGATTCGTGTATTTCCAAGTAGCTCCATTTAATTACTCTGGGAAAACAATTCTCACAATGGAATGTTCGGCTAGTCCATTTGACGTATAAGAAAGACAAAGGTCGTCCCTATTCCACTTCGTGAAGATCTCAGCAGGAATGACAATGGATCGCTAGCCGATTCCAAGCACACAAATAGAATCCGGCCAAAAATAGCTCCTCCCCCTATCGAACTTCCATATTCCTGATCTTCGAGAACATCCGAAAACTTCGTTATTAAAATCCAATTATTTCACGGGAATGTCGAAGACTGCTCTTTGACCGCGGTGTAATCCACGAAATGCGTAATTAGCTAGGATCTCCTAATGACGCACGCTTTTACCATCGATCTCCTTGCCTTGGACCCCAAACCATTGGTTACGTTTCTCCACGCTTGGGTTATGGATACTAGTGGAAGTTAACCACAATTTTATCTCTATTGAGTATCCGACAGTTTATTTAATCAAATATAATACACAAAATCATTCTTATACAGCTGGCCAAATCTAAATAATAAAGTTACTTGTACTTGTACATGATGTTTTATAGTTTTTAGAATACTTTTATCAGTCTTTGAATGAAATTTAATGTGGAAAGTACTTTAAAGTACATTTTTAAAACGTGAAAAAAAACCCTTGTGTCCTCATAGAGTGTTTTCAGGTGACGTCACGACCAGCTATTTTCTATTAACTGTTAACCTTTGTAGGGCTTTTAACTGTTGCTAAGGCGGTTGCTAGGTAACGAGGTATCTGTTTCTAAGGCGATTTTTAGGTATGGGATTACGTGATTGCAAATGCTCCAATAGAAGAATTCCACGGCTAGTCATTTTCTGTAACTGTTGTAGGGCAAAAAACTGTACCATCTTCTGTTGCTAAGGCCGTTGTTAGGTCCGAGTCATGTGATTGAAAATGCTCTATAAAATATATTGTCAATTGGTCTTTGTGATTGGGTGTATAAAGTTATTTGACAGTAGTTGCCTTGTAACTGCAACCTCATCCGTAATCTAAAAAAATGGATACATATTTTAAAATTGGGATTTTTTAAAAAAAAAAACCCAACAGCATACTGCACATCCTCGAAAGAATCCAGATTTTTTGATACCAAAAATTTGTTACACGGATCAGTAATGAAAAATTTTACCCTGGAAACCGTTCACCAGAAACTTTTTTTTTAAATAGAGATTCTAATGAAAGTTAAAGTGTAAAAAATCAATTGTGTTGCCCCACATGAGGGGCAGTGTGATACACTGCAAGCTGTTGAAACTATCTCTGCCTCGATTAAAATTTAATTCCTTACATTTAATCAATCAATCAAAGAATTTTACTTTTAATGTTAGGATTCTTATTTCTAAAATACGGAAATATGACGACTGAAATATTTTATTTTTGTAAAGATATTTTCTTTTTATGTTCTTTGAAAGGTAAACTCCCAAGTGTTAGGGGAATTGTGCAATTGTCATTGCGATGTTTCGGATGTAGTTTTGAAATGTAAAGATAGTATTCCATGTAAAGATAATAATCACATCCTTTTCAAAAAGGAAGAAGCAATATTAAGCGCTTACGTGTAACAACATTTATCATTTCTTTGTCTTTCTGCTTAAAAATCATGCAATAGATTAAATAAAATACAACCTTTAATATGTTTGTGTTATAATTACAGGATTTAAAAAAAAAATTACTCTATAACACAGAGAATATTAAATATCCTTAAGATATCCAAAGTGAGTCCGGGAAGAATTCTTTAGGATATGATCAAACGGAATTTTGAAATGCTGATCTGTATTCTTGAGATCGAGCACATATGCCGGAAGCCGGAGTATACTATATGTAACCAATTCATCCATCCAAAATGCTGTTTTCGATTTAGTGACATATGTTACTAATAAATCCTGAACCTTTTTATATTTAGAAAAAAGCAGGATTTAAGTAGTTGCACCATAAATATGAGTAAAATTTTGTTAAGATCGAGAGATAATAAGATTTGATATAATTTTTAATATAAGGGGGTCGCGCCTTAGATAAGGTTTTAAGAACCTGGCTTTGGAAAAACCTTTCCTGGGGCTGTCCACATTAATTCTTAACATGAATTAACCATCGCCAAGCCAAGAAAATCTGTCTTCTGCAAAACTATCTATTTAAAACTAATTAAAATAAACACATGCAATAAAAGATAATGTATTTGAATATCTATGCATACTTTGAGATTTATCTATTGCAGGATTATCGAATTCCAATCTACCATATTTGACTCCCGTAATTCAAAAAATACACAGTTAATATTTATTTTTTGAAATTTTTATTTCGTATACTTATTGAAAGTTTTTTAAACTTGTTAAAAAATGCCAAGCAACCACTTAATATCGGAATGAAAACAATGTAATGATTGAGGACCGATATAAACCACTGTTAATCCCTCCCTTTACAGAGGCGAGTTCCGTATACACATAAACAAAAAAAAATAGTTTTATACACTAGTCTACAAAAGCTTACCCTCTTTTATGATATGCCACAGCAGCATTCAGCAAAACCCCATTATTTGTGACGATAAAAACTTTCTTTAATCGATCACTGTCCAAACGCATTCACATTACTTTCATTGTATACGACGCACCTAGTACTTCTTTAAAACGTAAAATGGAGCATGTTTATGAATAATGCGGGATTTTTTTTGTCACATGAGGCAATATTTCTACATATAAAGAAATTCAAGGTTCATAAATGCAAAAAAAAATCTCCCTTTTCCCCTGTTACTATACGGTTTTATGTGCCATTGGTGGAGACGTTAATAAACAATGACATTTTTCCAGATGGAAGACATGATCTTTTTACAAAGGGTTAGTTGGCTTATAGCAATTTTTTTTACTGAGACTTTAGAATGTTTAAATTTAATAAATTTTTCACCTGCGATTAACGTATTAAAATCAAATAAAAATAAAATATACAAGAGGTTTTGTTATTTCCCTTTATTAAAATACGAAACATATAGATTAGTGATTAGTATTAAAAATTTCATTTGCAGTCCCTTTGCTTTAGCAGACGCGGTAGACGTTTAAATAGTACATATTATGCATATATAGCTATCGTGCGTTTTTACAATTTTACAGAAAACTTGTAGATTGTAGTGGAGAATTTGAGTGAATATTTAAAAAGAGTAAATAAAAACATTGATGATTATCATTCTATTTACCAATTTTATCAGCTTTGTAATGAGTAGTAAATAAGCATAAATTCGCTTGCCCAAAATTTAATTACGTTTCTAAACTTCGTTCCGTATTTGCAAGAGCAGTCTGTAACTCTCGCAGGAATTCCTAAGACCAAATAATGAGCTTAGAAAGCTTTGTGGCAATTGTCCAAACTGAGGGATTAAACTGTTCATCTTCTGGTGAAACCGAACAAATTATAAACACGAATCAATCCATCACAATGATGCATCTTACCTAAGGAATTTTCGGATGGAATGAAGAGAAATACGAAGAGCTTAGGAAGTGAGGAAAAATCTGTCAAAAGAATGAGCTCAATTGACGTACGGATGGCCAATCCCATCTCGCATCATATAGGATCACTACGTGAAGTCACGTTTTGTTTCTCTGCATCATCTCAATGAAGGCAGGAAAACCTACTAACAGAATTGGTATCATTTGTAGTTGTTATCAACATCTTCGAATGCATTGATCTTTTCACTAATGAAAGTTATGGACGCTTAAGGCCTGTGCAGCCTTTATCAAAATTTAGAACGTTTTAAACCTTAGAATGTGATATTTTGACTAGTCTTCAGGTTGAGATGGGTTTTGATTTGAAATCGAAAACTTTATGAAAGGAAAGCGATAAAAAAAGTATCATGCATATAAGTTACATTACTTAAATACAAACCGAAAGGTCCCGAGTAAGCAGTTTACGGGGGGGGGGGTTGTGAGCGTTAGCAAACAATGGGCGGTAGCTCCCTAGTTTTTAAATTTATAGCACTATTTCAATTTTTATTACAAAAATATTATTAAATTTGGCATCATAACTGAAAATTGAACTATAAGCATGTATTACAAGTTTAAGTAATTTACTAAAATTCTAAAAGTTGCCAAAATATTAACTGTTGTAACTTGTATAGAAGTTCGTCCTACATTTTTTTAAGCATAATAATAATAATTTTATTCATTTCAATTTCTGACTACATTAGGAGAAAATTTGATAGGAAAATATATGAGTCATCTGGGGTGTTAAAACCCATTTAGATGACCAAAAAAAAATTACCACTGACAGTACAATGATACAAATTACGATATTGCTGATAAAAACATACAAAATGATACCGAAACAAGAATAAATAAAATAAAACACACGCGTATAAAAAAAAATAACATACAAAATATACCTTTACTTTATAAAATTAATAAAATAAGGGTATATTCCCCAGGTTTACCATTACATAGCTATTTGTGGACAATATCCATTAAAAAATGAACTTTTCAAAACCCTCAAAAATTTTAAAACTAATTTTTAAAAAAATATGATTTTTTCGTCAACAAAATGGAAATTTAAAAAACTTCAACTTCTTTAACTCGTATTTTTTTTTCCAAATTTTAGTATGATACATTACTTAGGTAATTTCTAAATGAAAACCATTGGATTTATCTCTTTTGATGTTTTGTGGGGAGTTTTAATATCTTCATATAGCTAATTAGTAATTATAATTCAATTTAATTTTAAAACTTGAAATTTCAATTTTATTTCTAAATTAAGTGCAGTACTGGGGGTTCAGCTCTCTTCAGGTGTTAGTATCACATGTCTGTATAATCGTTTTGGTGGTTTTTTTTTTAAATATCGGCCATTTTTAAAAAAATAAATTACCTTTTTTTTTTTCTTCATTATTTAAGGAATTTCAGAGCGACGAGCCTTTGTACTGCTATACAAAAAGGGCTGAGTACACTTAAATCTAAATGCATCTTATAGATTTATGTTCGCTACTAAAATAAGTGTGACACGCCTGAAAAGGAGTCATTGGCATTCCTGCCAATTGCATTACCCCGATCGCAATATATGGTACATCTGGTGCCAAGCAAACAAGACAAGAGAGGTATGATTCTGTCAACGAAATAAACCTAAGAGGGGACGGGGTGGCTTAGTGGGATTGCGTGCTGTCCACTACGCTAGCAGTCTTTTCTGCGCCTAAAAATTCTTTGTCAGGGGATCATTGTGATCAATCACACAAGCCGGAGAATGTGTCCAATCCATCCAAATAAACCTATAAAATTAGGTAAATTGACAATGATGGAATTCATTGCAAATGCAGTGTTCAGAAAATCAAGGGGGATATTTGAGGGAGTACCTAGGTCGTTGGACCTTCAAACTCCAGTATAACTAGCCCCACTGGGTGAGGCTTGAGCTGAACTGTTACAGAACATCTGACTGAAAGTCACGGTCAACTGAGGAATGGCTAGCTTGATGCTAACCCCCTCTTGATTTCCCCAAGTTACCTTGGTACTCATTTTATCGACCCAGGAGGGATGAAGGGCTGACTGAGTCTGCCTTGCCCGTGGACCGGGATTTGAACCCCGGGCCTGTGGTGTGGGAGCGCAAAGCGCTTCAGTTTGGAACTTAAAAGAGGATCTGAAACTTCGGTTAATTTCTAGTCGTAACTTCTCAATACTACGTCGTAAGTTATAATAAGTAGTTAGTGACTTATTTTAGGTCTAATATTGAAAAATTCTGGAAATTAGCCCTTCGGTTGTCTATTTGTAGTTTATTAAATTGACTAGCAATTTAATCGTAAATTTATTCTGTTTTACATTACACGGGATGATTCACTGGTCTTACAAAAAAAAACTTCAATTTTGATGCCGGGAATATTATAGCTAATTTTGTACATATTTGACCTCCTGATTTAAGAATATGACATCCATTTTTGCTCATCAGCTCTAGTTTCTGAGATATTCCACCATTAAGTTTTTAAGACTTATGCTCTACCTTTTATACAATATGGTGATATAAAGATGTCTTAAAATATAAAAAACCAAACTCTCCAAGGCTTTTCCTATTCCTTAGGGTCCAAATAAATAGTGTTTAAAGTTTCAGCACCCTGAGTTAGTTCTAAGGGGTACCTATAGGTCCCTAAATTTGAAAAAAAAAGTGGAAAAATTGTCTTTTTTTTTTCAGAATTTTTAAAAAAATATTTTTGAGTTTGCTAATGTGATAAAACTGGCTAACATATGTTATTTAGAACTTATTTAGACAGGATAAAATAATTTTTACTTTTAAACTGCACCGCAAAAGACTTCTAATTTTAGGCGAGAAATAGCTTATTTCGATCAAAAACGCTAAATACCAATAATGGAGGTTGAATCGAATAAATTCCGAATTTTTCAGAAGTAAGTCCTCAAAAAAGATGTCCTTTGAAGTAAAACTGAAATTTCATTTGATAAAGATCAGTGAAATAACATTAGAAACTGCTAGCCCTACAATTTAAAAAAGTGGAAAAATTCCCATTTTTAAATTTCTTTTCAGTTTTACGTCAAAAGACATCTTTTTTGAGGACTTACTCCTGAAAAATTCGAAATTTATTCGTTTCAACCGCCATTATTGGTATTTAGTGTTTTTGAGCAAAATGACCCTATTTCTCGTCTAAAATTAGAAAATAGGTCTTTTTTAGTGCAGTTTAAAAGTAAAAATTATTTTATCCTGTCTAAATATAGCCAGTTTTATCACATTAGCAAACTCAAAAATCTTTTTTTTTTTTTTAAATTCTGGGAAAAAGAAAGACAATTTTTTCAACTTTAGGGCCCTATAATAGGTACCCCTTCCCTTAGAACTAATTCAGGGAGCTGAAACTGTAAACACTATTTATTTGGACCCTAAGCAATAGGAAAAGCCTTGGAGAGTTTGGTTTTTTATATTTTAAGATATCTTTATATCACCATTTTGTATAAAAGGTAGAACAAAAGTCTGGATGAGAAACTTAATGGTGGAATATCTGAAAAACTAGAGCTGATGAGCAAAAATGGATGTCATATTCTTAAATCAGGAGGTCAAATATATACAAAATCAGCTTTAATATTCCCGGCCCCAAAATGAGTGTTGACCAGTTATAATTCAAGCTTCGATTATAAAAAGTGGAAGTTATAAATGACTAAATATTTAAATTTCACCTGATTATTCTTGAAGCAGGGGAATTTATCCGACTTAAGAAAAAAAATAGTACAGAAATTGACCGATGTCTTGTACTTGTGTCAACCCGAACCCCTTGAGACTGAATTAAAAGCCGGAAAAATTGATCAATAGAAATATTCAAGGGGAACGGCCAAATTTTAGAAGAAAAACTGGATAGAAAAAGTTGAAGAAAAAAATTGTATTTTTTCTAATATTGTATATTTAAAACAAATTACAATTTTTTAAGAATCATGTATAAATAGGGTCACTTGGGGTAAGTGGGTCACCCCCCTCAAACTAAACTATGTAAAGGACATTTCACACTTATTCACATTGATCATGTTACATTTTGTCACACTGATGGGTTTTGCATATATTAGAGTTTTGTGTCATTTCTTTTTAAGATTATAGAACTATTGTAAAAAAATTTCGATAATTTTTTTTTTTTTGGAGAGTTCAAGATGCATTTTTCCAAGAAGTGTTTCCAGGAAAGTTTTCACTATATTTTAATGTTTTTTTCAACTGTTGTGCCAGGTTTGACTTAAAATACATACTGCAATTTGAATTTTCACAAAATCTCTTATTTAAAAATTTTTAAGAGGGGGGTCCCACTTTTACCCCGTATAATTTAAGCATAGTAGGGGTAAGTGGGTCCCCTCATTATGAGGTAAGTGGGACACCCTAGACTCACCATTTTAATGTTTATTGAAACATTTATAAGTAATTTATTGAAATTTTATATTAATTTTGCGTTTTAATATAAGCTGTGGTAAGTAAAGTAAACTATTAAATTGGGGTTTTTTATTCACGTTGCCGAGAAATTAATTAAAACACACAGTGGGGTGGGGGAATAGTTTCGAGGGTTTCTTTATAAGTCTCCCGAACCATTCGAACCTGAAGAAAACATTCTGTAATTGTAGTGTTTCAAAAAGGGGTCCCACTTACCCCAACCAACCCTATTAATTTAAATGCGAGTAGATATCTCGTACATGGATTAAGTTACAATAAAATATTTTGTACCTAAAACTTCTATACTTTATCAAGTAAGACCCACTTACTCCCTCTTAAGTTTTGCTTGCTTTCAATCAAAATAAAGAGGGGGTGACCCACTTACCCCTTCCTATGCCTATGGGGTAAGTGGGACACCCGTCTCATTTTTTACAAAAAGACCAGTTAAAAAAAAATGTAGAACATTATTTTAGAACCTAATTATAAATTTTTGTTTATTAATAGTCTTAAATAAAATGTCATTAAGTTCAAATTGAACCTCTCCAAAGAAATTTTATGAAGCTTCAAAAATGTACTGTTCCAAAAAGGGGCCCCACTTACCCCAAGTGACCCTATATTTAAAAAATAAATATGAATTCAAGAAATTTTAAGAGCATAGATCCTAAAATTAAGTCTCTAGCTAGGAGAAAACCCATAGCACTACTTAAATCTAAATGAAACTAAACTTTTCATTTTTCTTGTATATATTTAACACTTAAAGGACAATACGAATTTTTCCTATTAAAAAAACGCTCCGTTTAAAGTAAAATATTATTGTTTTAGTTAAAAATGAGTTATACTATTATATTTTACTCAATGTTTTTTTGACACTGGTGAAAATTTTAAATTAGATATTTTAATTGCATCGTTAAAAACACCTCATTATAAAAATTAAAAGAAGTTTTTTCAATTATAATAAATTTAAACTTAAAGACCACGTCTTTAATGATAAAGAAATGTTTTTATTCAGTTTTAACCCTTTTTAGTCTTAGGTGCCCAAAATTTTCCAATGGATTCAATGTGGATCTCGGGTTGTCTAGGACTGAAAGGGTTAATGCAAAAAAAAAATGAAAAGGTTCTGGGAATGTGGTTTTGAAATCCCCATCTAGCAGTTCAATAAAAAACTAGGCTTTAGAAAAATAAGTATTATTTACGGTTAGAGTAAATACATTTATTTTAATAGGCATCGGTAAAATTTGGGTAAAAGAACACTTACTAAAAACAAGCTTTTAAAGCCAAGAAGACTAGAAGTAAGGAAATCAAGATCCCGGGAAAGTATCCGACCGTAGTTGTTTTCCCCCACCAGCATTTGAAACGCATAAAGCCAACTTTACATTCAATAACCGATGTACTAATAGGTAAAATTAGCGCGATCTTGTATATAATTCTAGATTTTGGGACATAAACCACCCTGTAATAACTATTAAGATTTAATTTTATAAAAATTCAAACCAAGCGTTTCCAGGCTTCTAGTATTAGAAAAATTTTTTAGTTAAAAAACACTTTCCAGGACATTCCAGATCTATGAATATTAAAAAAAGGAGAAATTCTAGCATATTGAATAAACTATTTCTAAATTGAAAGCTTTATTTTTTCCAACTCGATTTAATTTTGGAGAAAAAAAAACCCCCTACTTTTTTTAATAAAGATTGGTTATTGAAGCACACCAAATAAAAAGAGAATATACTGAGTTTATTTTTCACCTTTATGTACATTGGAAAAGGGTGTTAGATGTTAAAAAAAATATTATGAACATAATTCTAAGAATAATTAAGATAAAATTATCCCTGCTTTACAATACATACATTTTTTTTAAACTCTCACAGGTGAAAAATTTTTTAAGATGGAATTGTATTAACCTTTTTATATCTGCTTTTATTACTTCTCCATTTTTCTGTGTTCTTAAGAAAATGCCAAAGGCAGAAAACTTTCATTCACTCACAAGACAAGAACAATGAAATTCAATTGACTGTTCTACTTATTATTTAATTTAAATTGAGACAAACCTAAAAAATACTTATGGAACAAAATGTTATCCATGGAAAACCAGTCTTGATGTTTGAAACATATTTTGAGAAATAGGTTAAAAAAAGTTAAATTTCAAACATAAAAATCATGGGTGACATCTTTTATAATATTTTCATTTGATAATAAAATAGTTTGATAAATAATAAGTTCATGGCATAACTTACACTGTTAACTTGCCCGGCGGTTAACCGGTAGTCAAACCTCTGATTGGCAGAAAACTAGTGTTCCTTCTTAAACTGCTGTCTTTCTGCTTCTTTGTTTATCTGTCAACCGCCAATCAAGTTAACATTGAATATGGCCATTAAAGCATAAGAACAAAGTATTTTACTTTTCATATCAGTGAAGTGTATTTGAGAAAAATTGAAAAATGCATAATTTTTTTTTATTGAGGACAAAATATGGGTATAAAATGCAATAGAATTTAGAGATTTACAGACATTTACCTGCTTTTCAGGTTAAGATATGCACATGATAGAAATACCAATGATGCATACACCAAATTAGGGTTGAAAAACTTATTCAACTTATGCTTAGAAAGTAAAGAACTTGTACCAATATTAATTCCTCTTTAAAAAATTTCCTTCACAAAAAAAAAAACAAGGGAAAAACAACCAAGTCCCAAAGCATCACACATTTTAATAATAGACTAGTACAATAATCACAGTTGAGAATTTTAAATAAGCAACCATAAAGTGCATTCTATCTGTTTAAAATAATTTCCAGTTTGGTAAGAATTAAGTTAAACTATAGAGGATCTTTTTGTTGAAATGTACTCAACACACAAAAAGGGATAGTACATTAAGATTAGCCTGGTGCTAATACCAAGTGTTCATTGTCAAAAATATGCAAATTTCAAAGTAAATAACAAAATATTTCAAATAGAAATGTTGCTTATATTTATATGTGTAATTTTTAAAATGTTGCCAACAAAGTCCAATAGGCAAGATTTGCTCCTGGCTAATCCCAAGTACTCAAAAAGATATTAGAATCAGAGGCCAATCAAATATTACATAAGAACCTAAGAAAGTAGCTATTTGCTATGAAGGGGATGGGGATATGAATAATGAATGGCAAGGCATTCAGAGTATTATTTCTCAAAGTGGCAAAAAATAATTCAATTTAAAAATTTTAATTTGGAAAAAGAAAACAATTCTTTCCCCTCCTACACACACACACACACATTCAAAAGTTAAGCAATTTGACTAAAACTAGATAATTACTGTTTATAAAAGAGGGCTTGTGTGAATTGCCTATTTTGTCTCATGAGGGAGAGAAAAGCTCAAAATAACTCAGAAACATGCTTAGATAATATTTGAGAACCCTCTTTACTGAATAGTAAATTATGTGTTGAATACAATTCTTAAAAAGCCAGTGATCTAGAATTCACTTTTGTTACAAAATATTTTATAAATTAATTAAGACAAATCTCATAACACAATTTTAGAAAACTTAACATCAATAGCCGTATATAACAGAAATTAACACGGTCTGCAATCAATCCTTTCCATACTTTTAGTCAGAGGTTTTTTAAGAGAATAAAATTGAATCAAGATTAAAAATTTCATAGAAAAAAAAACAGTTTATCTTATTGCTACAAAAGGTACCCGTAGAAGTTGTTCACTAAAAAATTTCAATTTGCCAGTCAATCACAATATAAATGCATTTAATAAGAATTTTTCTTTCTAGCAATGGCTTGTTCAACTAGCCGTAATTGTTTTAGAAGAGATTCCTTTTTAGAAATTATATCTATGTTTGATAATTCAGATGCACCAGACTGCTTTGTTTGAACCTCAAGAATCTTCTGTTTAAGCAATTTCGATGTTTGAAGATTCAGAGTTATATTTCGTCTTGGATTAGTAGAAACAAATCCTTTGCAATCAGAAGTGGAACTATCTAAATCTTGAAATTTCGATGCCTGTTGATCAGAAGTCTGACTTATAACAGAGCTAGCCTTAGGTTTAATATTTGTATACCTTAGAAGTTCCCTTAGAGCAGGGTTCTTTTTCTTAGGAGGTAGTTTAATTACTGGTTTAATGGAAGATTTGACTTCAGGAACAGTAACTTGAGTATGTATTGGAGAAACATTTTTTTGTTTCAAAGAAACATCGTCTGGTTTCAAAGAAACATCTTTTTGTTTCAAAGAAGCATCCTTTTGTTTCAAAGATGTATCTTTTGGTTTCAAAGAAACATCTTTCTGGTTCTTAACTTTTTGTTTAGAAGAGCGGATATAAGCTTGTAAGTTTTCAATTGAAGATGATGCAATACGTTGACGTTGAGGAAAAGCATCAGCAACTTTTGAATAAAGTGAGTTTGTATCTTTTTTTGTAGGATTTGATACATGTTCATTAGTTGAAGAAGAACAGGATGATGTTAGTGAACATGATAAGGATGAAATTGTCATGCTGCTTCCATAACTTTTGCAAGAATCCAAACTAGAACAAGAAGACGACTTAGAGTGTCGTGCTGTAGAAACTTCCTTTTTGTACCATTTTTCAAGAGAGGAAGATCTTCTGATCTTACGTCGTTTAGGCTTTCGGTAAGATGGGGAATTCTTTCTAGAGTGATTATGGCCAGAATATGAAATACGAGATCTAGACAATGATCGTGACCTAGATCTAGACTTTGAATAGGATCTACGGTATGAATCTCTGAAACTAGGCTTCCTTGGTAATCTTTCCTTAGAGGCTGGTTCAGGGTTTATATCAATATTATCAAGAGATGATGTAGATGATAAGGAGCAATGCCTTTTCTTATGCTTCCTTTTAGAAGTATGTGTCTTAGTCTCTTTTTTATTTGACCGCATCCATGGATCCATCCACTTATATTCAGATTTTGAGTTTTCTTTATTCAATGTAGACTGTTTTTCTTTTTTCCTCTCTCGTGTGTCCTTCAGATCTTTCATAGGTTCAGCTTGAATAGATCTTTCATCAGATATTCTACACTTGGACTTAAATTCTTTTTCACTAGAGTAAACTAGAGTAGTTCGAGGAAGATCAGGAGAAATGTATAACTTTTTATTTTCAAACTCTGTGTCCTCCATTCTCTTTTTGATTGAGTCTTGAATCATAGCTTTGGCAGTCTTTAACCCTTTTTCCCAGGATGAACCCTCTTCCATCGGTTCCTGAGGAATTTGGGGAGGAAAGCTTGGAACAATAGTATTTTTTGACCCATTAGATGAGGCTTGGAGATCAAACATTTTATAAACTTTGTCACAAACATGAAGAAATTGGCAATGAGAACCATAATAGCAGCAACCTCGGATGAAGAACCTGCATACAGATTTTTTCTCAGCACTTTCAGATATCTCTCCATCTTCAACATCAAATGGTTCCTCTTTATCTATTTCTCCTGCTTCAGATCCAGATTGTTTTTCTTGTTCTTTGGTTGAACTATCATCAATTTCTCCAGCATCAGATCCAGCTGAGTCTTGAATTTTAGAAGAACTACTATCATCCCCCAATCCATCAGAAATGTCTTCTAAACCTACAATACAATTTAAAATTCAGTTTTCAAATATAGTAAGCCATATGCATGACTGCTTAGAACTGTAAAACACAAACCTCCTATAATTTCATCTTCATTTACATTGTTTGAATCATTATTTGGGAACACAAATTCACTTGGCAAGTTTTTTAATTCACTGGAACATCCCAGATTGTTTTGTTCCTCCTTAACCACCATGTTAATATCCACTTCAAAATCAAGAACTTCAAGCAACGTGCTTACATCTGCAAAAAATAAAACTTAAACTTTTGCCACTCTATTATTACTTTTGAATTTTCACCATTGATTAATCTATAAAATTTGAAAGTTATATGTAAAGAAAAAACACAAAAAATATATTGACGTAGTAAATGATGATCTCTTAAATAAATATTTTAAGAAATTCAAATTTTGACTGTCCCTGAGGAAAGATTGTTTTTGAAACAGTGTACTTTTTCATTAAAACCTTGAACTTTATAATCATGAGCAAGCACAAGAACTGGTTTAAGAACTTTATAAGAAAAACATTGCCTTCAGATTTTAAAACCACCTATTGAAACTTCAGTTTTATTCTAGTTTTAATCTTTGAGAGTAAAGACCAACAGATATATCAAGGACAGTTAATATAGTAAAGTCTAGTTTAAATTTGTTTCAAACTCTTACTAGATTACTTATTTAACTCGTTAAAGGAAACAAGTTGATTGATAACTCCACGCTCGAGCGAGATACATACATACACATGATAAAATAACACAAGTTCGAAAGAAATTGATTTTAATTGATAAAAACCTGGTTTAAAATAACAAATTGGAAAAGAATTAGAGCTAATGTAATTAATATTTGTCCTGAAAATGTAAACTTATAAGACATAATTAAAACGTGAAAAATAGTCACAAAACAAAACTAAATTCATACCATAAACATAAACAGAACATCCCTCCTTATTTTCAAATACGCTAGAAATATGGATAGAATTGCTCAAGATACTTTACTTAATTAAAAACCTAAGTTTCGAAAAACAGCAGTTTTAGAACTTACTCATTTATATTTATAATCCGGCAGACAATTTTTAGACTATTAAGTTCAATTCAAAAACACCGGTAGCATGATTTTGAAAACGAAACTCGAAAACACACAGAGGTTACAGACAGATCGAAATACCCTTCTTTCATTGGTCAAAGAGGGAGGATTTGTGCGTTTTACAACCTCTCATTTTATAAGATGGTGCTGTTGCGCACAGCTGTGTTCACCCCCTAAAACATTAGTTAAAATTCATACCTCTATATTTATTGTGTTTAATATACGATATAGTACTTGTTATTGCTTAAATAGTATCAGTTCAATATTCAAAACCAGGATAATTCTTGTTCATTCCGAAATGTTCAAATCATGTTAACAGCGGTAGATGGAACAGCATGTTTGTAATCATGATGTATGTATGTATACAGATGGACGTCAGAAAGATCGGTGCGAAATTATTATTTTGTTACCTTTTCTACTGTAATCATAAAGATCAGCTCTAAATTTGTTTAAAATCAAGAAGGATTTATTGTACTTTGAGTACTAACATTTTTTATATCACAGATCTGAATCAATCGATTTTATGTCTAACTTCACTAGCTATTGGAGTATTGTTTCTTTATTTTAAATTAACTCATGAATCCTCAAGCAATCTTAAAAGTATCTTTACTCAATTAAACATGTTAATTATAGTTGAAAGGTTTTCGTAACCCTCTGATTGACCATGGAGTCTAAATCTTGAAGCATATGATGATCAATTAAAATCGTAATAGACCAACTAACTTTCGATTATCCTAATTTCTTCATTTCTTCTGGTTCAAAATTGTACATACAAAACTCTGATTTAGATATCAGAAACAATTATGTTCATATGATTATTCCTTTTGAGAGAAATGATTGTGAGTTTTGGCTTCCCTTACGGCGTTGTCGGCATTTTATCCTTTGCTATACTTGCTAGCTGTCTCAAAATAAAATCTGGTAAGTGTATATTGCTTTATTTATCCATTAATTCGTCATTTCATTCACTACTATGTTGTTTTTCTGGTAAATAATTATTATTTGGTACTTTTTATCTAAAAATGAAAAATATTTTCACTTTGTTTAAAGTCTGTCTTGTCTTGCTAGGCAGTTAATGTAATCCCAAACGAGCAAAATGGTTATTTCTCGCCAATAACTACCCCACCTCCCTTCCCTCTTTTTCGAAGAAAAAGGTGCTTAAGTAGCCAAGCTTGCTACCCAAATTTCCAAAACCCTTTTGTTTTTCCTCGCTTGGTGGCTGAGATTGAATTGTGGAAGGGAGAGAAAACAGGTTTTCGCCGCCTAGCGACGGAAGAAAGCTTTATTCAAGCTTCGATTTCTCCATTCCCAACAGCCTAGCAAGAAAGAGACTTTACAAAACATGTATTACAGGTAGGGTGACCAAACGTCCCGCTTTTTTGCCTCTGTCCCACTGACCAAATGTCCTGTCTAAATGA
Source organism: Tetragnatha montana (assembly GCA_963680715.1). Taxonomy (NCBI): domain Eukaryota; kingdom Metazoa; phylum Arthropoda; class Arachnida; order Araneae; family Tetragnathidae; genus Tetragnatha; species Tetragnatha montana. The sequence continues at coordinate 38,331,277 of OY796675.1, forward strand.
CCCACTTTATTTAAGTCGCACCAAAGTCCCGCTTTTCTGATTAAGTTTTACGAGAAAAATGTGAAGAAAACCCCTAGATTTTTAAAAAAAAATTTTGTGGGGAGGTCATTTTTCAAAAGTTCTTATATGGTTGTCTAAATTTATTCATTTATTAGTTTTTAAGAAATTGATTTAATAAAGTAACATAGGTATTACAGAAGGGTGTGCGTTCAGGGTGCTCTTATATAAGGTTCGACCCCCTCTCAATATTTTAGTGATTAGTATTTGTACAGTTTTTTCCCTTAAATTCTGTTGCATACCAAACATTTTGATAATCAATTTTAAAAATTTTGACATAAATTTTTATTACTACATTTTCCCTTGAAAGTTCTACATTTTAAAAGAAGCAATCCTCATGTGTTACCCAAAGGGTCTCAAAATGAGTTAAAACACTACTTTTGAAGGTAAAATTTCAGAACATATTCTGAGGGAGAACCCCTCAGACCCCCATTTTTACTTGGAGCTCAAATTGTGAAATTTTGACTAAATTGCCCGACATAATTCTAATGTATATTACAAAAGATTAAATATATGCTGGATTCTTGCTTATTTTGTAGAAAATGTGTTTCTGTTGGCCTAACATCAGCCTATCAAAAATATCAAGGTTGGCATGGTTTAAACCAAATGTTTTTAATTTCCTCTTTTTCCCCAAAAAGGAGATTTTTTTACTGAAATTTTTGGGTTTGAAGTAATTTATTAATTAAATTATTGTCTTTTTAACAAAAATATATTAAAATGCTTCTGTAATTAATGTGTCAAGCTATTTATTATTTAATTAGGCAATTGAAATTTTCATAGAAAGCAACCAATTTTTTTTATTTACTAAATAAATACCATGTTCTTTTAATGCACCATAAAATTATTTTGGTTTTATTAATCCCATAACACCAGGTATTTTTATGCACTTTTAAAAAACAATTGGTTTTTAATATACTCTAAAAAGAGACTCGCTGTTTTTTTTTAATAAAAATCCTATTTGGTTTTTTAATTAATTAAAAACTAGATATTTGAATGCACCATAAAATTAAAATTTTTTTAATCCACTAGGGGACCTGCCCCCTGCTCGCTATCGCTCACCAACCCCCGTAACTGCTTCGCAGTTCTTAACAGCGAGCAGAGCTCGCTTGTTCATCTCAAAAATCCAGCACAACCCTCTTATCAGCTTAATTAAGCCTCTTGTAATACCGAAAATACCTATATCTTGCTTATGAAACTGCTCTCTTGCTTATAAATAATTTAATTCGGATCATTCCCCTAAATTAACAACAAAAATATTCTTTTTCTAGCTTATCAATAATTTAATCTAAATGTTAAAAAAATATCCAGCAAGTCTACTAATAATCAACAACCATTTTGTAGAAAAAACATTGTTGAAAATAAAAGAAATCAGACTCATCATAAAACTCGTTTGTTTCTCTAGTGAACGGCCACAGAAAGAGAAGAAAAATTAAAACTTTGAATCTTAATAATTCCAAAACTAATTAGAATTTTTTGACAAACAAAACGCCAATCTTTTTATAAAAAATAATTGTATGTGCATTTAAAATTTCATAGTTCTACTGTAATTAGTTTTTCTTTTACAATGAAAAAACCGTCAAAAATTTTGAAACTTTAAAACTTTATTACTCCAAAACTAATTTGAAATTTGAAAAAAGAACGACGAGGTGCAAAACTTCATATCTAAGAGTATGCAGCTACAAAAAATCATATTTCTGCTGCGAATAGATTTTGCTGGGGGCGAACTCGCAGCAGAAAAAAATAATTTTCGACTTTGACATTAAATAACTCCAGAACTAATTATCTCAATTATTAGCTATTGGAACGAAAAGGACCCTCATACATTTGTCTACAAATGGTCAAAATGTCATAAATTTCCGTTCAACAGTTTTTGCGTAGTAACAGTTCAAAATTGTCAAAGTGAAGATTTTCTGAAACAGCGGCAGCGGCGACTGTTACTTTTTTTAAATATAGAGAGATTAAGCATCGGATATTTAAATATGCATTTTTAAAACCATTTGGTTTTTTGGTCTATTTGGTTTAAAATAAAACTATTTGGCTGAAAAGAAACTCTTGGTTTTTTTTTTAAATATTAACAGCAATTGGGTTTTTTAATCCATATAAACACTCAATATTTGAATTAATTATAAAAACCACAGTTGGTTTTTATTTATAAGTAAATAAACCTTTATAATATACAGTCGACTCTGCTTAATGTGATCACATTTGTCCAAAATCAGAATGATAATAATAAGCAGTTCTAATGGAAAGTAGCAAACAGTGTAACTCGAGTGTTGCATTAAAATCACGAGGGTATAGTCCTAATTGAAGTATTTAAAATGGATTTTCTAGTATGTATTTTGCAATTTAAACATTCTTAATGAAAACTATTGAGTGAGTCATATTACACAACTAAATTAATTATTCATTTTGTATGTTTATGTAAATTGAAATTGGCCTTCAAACTGGAAAAAAGGAGGTATTTAGGGAATTTCATCTAAGTTTGATAACATGAAACAATATACTGATCACAAAGCAATTACATTCTGCACTGAATTAAGTAGGAGTGATTGTGACTTATCATTTTCAATAATATTAACCGTGATCACATTAAGCAGAATCAACTGTTACTAAAAATTAACATATGGCCACCATGCTATAAAAACCAGTTGTTTTTTTAATGCTCTAAAAGAAGACTCTTGTATTTTTTATAAAAACACCTATTTGTGTTTTTTTTTTTTAAATTCATGAAGCACTGGATATCTAAATATGCATTATAAAAACCATTTGGTTTTTAATGCTTTGGAAAAGAAACCCTTGGTGTTTTTTTTACTATAAACACCAATAGGGTAACCCTATATAACCATCAGATATTTGAATCCATTATAAAAACCAGTTTGGTTTGGTTTATAAATCAATAAAAACTTTTTTACTAAAATGTATCTACGTATAACTACTATGTTTTTTCCATGCTATAAAAACCAATTGTTTTTTTAATAGGTACAACAAAAAAACCTGATGGTTTATATATATAACTTTTTAACTTTTTTAAAAATTAAATAAAATGAATGGTTATTAATAAATAAGTTAAGTCACACTTTGTTTATAGCTGAATTGATTATTTATTCAATGCATTCCTACAGAAAACAAACAAATATTTTATATTTATGTGTTAGGAAAAATTTTTTTTAAAAAAGGTTTAAACCAAAAAAAAAACCCCTATTTGTTAAACCCTAATAAATATTGACTACTTATTGATATGAAACAAGGAAAAACAGTTGCTTTTTCTAAAAATAAAAAAAAATTAGGTAAAGTGTGGCAAGATCACACAAGTAGGGTAAAGTTTGTCTGCCTTGGCTAGGCGAGAATGGTAAACCCAAACGGGGAAGGCCATTCTCTTCCAGGGTTGGATAGGTATGGAGAGAGCGCCAAACTGGATTCTTCGGGTCCCTTCCCTCTCCCTCGAAGGAGTCAGAGATTTATCCATCGCGTTATGGGGGTGCTTAAGTAGCCAAGCCAGCTACCCTGATTTCCTGCACCCCTACTCGAACTTGGATTTTCCACGTTTGTGTTTACATTTCTCGCCTAGCCGGGGCAGATAGACTAGCACGAGGGGTCGAAACCCCATAATACCAGCCTGAATTGAAGTACTTAACAAAGTAGTAGTGAAGAAGTTTACAAAATACACAAGTACTAAAATAAAAGAATATTAAACCACATGGATTATCTGTTAGTGTACCCCTCTGAAAATAAAACCTCTGCTCTATGTGGTTTAGGCCAGGAAAAAGCAAGTAAAACAAATAGCTACTTTTAACTTATGCTTCAAAAACCTAGACCTTCTCACCAGATGGGATTTCAGTCCGTTGCTTTTGCACTTCTTTTTCCGGTGCTTAGATTGGAGGGTGCACCATCTTGTGAAAGATTTGGACCACATTCCCTTATGACCAAAAAATTATAAAAAGTGTAAAAAATACAAAGAGGCATCCCCTAAATAGGTTTTGTTTTCCAACAAAAGCACTGCTTTTTTCTTTACTTTTGTTCCACCACGTTTTAATTAGCTTGCTTTCATTCATGTCTGTCTGTTTGGGTGGAATCGAGAAATCAAATATTTTATAACTAAATTTCCCAATGAGCTAGATACTACTTGAAATTTTAAACATGGTTCAAATCTTGATGACAGGACAATATTATCTCGTTGTTTTGGTTAAATCTGAACTCCCTAGGGGGGCTTAAAGTGTTTTCACATTTCAGGGTCTGGGTCAGTAGAATAAATTGAAATTTTACATAAAAGATCCTTGCTATAATATCTCAAAAGACGATTATCAGATTTTTGTTAATTTATTTTAAGAGGGTAAAATCTTTAGTGATTTAATTTCCCATGTGTGACCAACTGACCATGCCCACCAGTCAAATACCCAAGAACATATGAATAGGGTTTCTTTCGATTGTTCTTTCTTCTGAGTCAATAAAACTCATTATGCTGCCCAACTAAAAATTGCCAATTTACCTATTTTGAATGTCAAGTGCTCAAATATTTCCACATTTTTATTGTTGTCATTTACATATTTTACTATATATACATATTTTAGTAGTGGTACATTTACATTATTTAAATATTTAAGCTATAAAAACTTGTTTTGCTACATACATACATATTTGGGGGTTTCATTTGTAATAACAAGTTTTCCTAGTTTTTAAATATAAAGTATAATAGATTATGAAGTAAAACATCTAATATTGTTGTTGAAATTCAGTGAAACCAAATCTAAGTTTATCTTAAAAGTTATGTATTCAGAATTGCCTAATGGAACCTTTTCAATTTTGTGTTTTTAATTTCAGCCTCAGGGCTTAAACTCCTTTCGTTTAAAATGTTTCGTATGAACAAACATACAGGGTGTTTCAAATGTCCGTTTCACGGCTTTTTTTTTTGAACCAACGTCTCTTAAGGTCATGGAAATGAGATGTATAATATGTAAATGACCATGGAGAGTCCATTATGACTTACATCATCCCTAGCAAGTATTTAAGAAAGTTTAAAAAAAAACCACTTAAAAAACTAAAGGAAATAGAATAAAAGCTTTAATGAGAACATTGTTGGCAATATCATAAATTATTTATTTAATCTGGAATATTTTTCATTTTTGTTTTATAGTTGTCAAAAAAAATTTGCAATTTTGTACCTTTTATGCACGGACCTGGAAAAAGTTTTAACCTTCCCCCGAACCTAATAAAATTTACCCGAACTTAATGTATTGCTCCTATGGAGCTGACAGGGGCTTCCCCCGAACCAGGTTCGTAGGTTCGGGCACTTTTTCCAGGTCCGTTTATGCATTTGTGTAAAATAAAATCCTCTCAATTAAGTACTTTACCTTTATACCGGGGGTTCTCAACCTTTAAGATACCCATTGCAATTGCTACCTTTTTTTTAGTATTCTCTAAAGTTTTACTCATAACAATCATATATATTGAGAAATATTATTAGCTTTAAGAGTTTGTCTTCATAATGAACTGATAGAGCTATCAAGTGACTAAGGAATGAAATTAACATTCAACACTGCTTGTGCTAAGAAATTGTGGGTAAAAGTTTAAAGGATTTTCCAGAACTGCAGCTTTGAAGATTTTGATACCCTTTGCCACATCCAAGAAATGTGAACTAAGATTTTTCTTAATTGGGAATTTAAAAACTAGATCTAGAAATTGTTTGACTTTGGAAAAAGACATGTTCAATTTCATTGGATGTTTTTTCAGAAATGATTCCAACATTCCGTATCCGTACCACTCCATTTGTACAGACATTCCGAAATTGGATAATTATAAACATGCCCAAGCTTTTTTGTTACATTGTAACTATTTATTTTGTACCTTTTGATTGGGACTTATAACATACATTATTAGCAAATTGTTGTTTGATAAGTTGCCTGCAGCGCCAAGTAGTTTTTGTATCTGCAAGATTTAATAGAGTTGGAGCAGTTAAATTTTCAGTTATATCTGCCAGCAAAGATGAAACATATATAGTAGGATCCCTCTTTGGGAAATAGTTTAGTGGACACTAAAATAAACTACCAAAAAATGTTCTGTAGCATACATCACTAACATTAAATAATTAACCAGCAGTTCTTAATCATCTTATAGTCATATTGGTTCAGTTTCAATTTAAAATAGTTGGTAACACGTTTTCTTTCTACGTTAATATAATTGGGAAATTTATTTATAAAATAACTGTTTCCTTTAAAAAGCTGTAGTTGTTGAATAACGATCAAATTATATACATATTTTTGTTGATATTCTTAAACCTTATCACTATCATACCTGTGTTATGACACAAATAAAAGAAATAACAATTCCGTAATCTTTGTTTCATTAATTATTGTTATCAGAATATGATAAATCATTATTACTGCTATTTAAAAAAATTACTCTTACCCATTATATTTTTCTAAGACAGTCAAGATAAAATTCCTAACTCTTTTCAGCATTAATTACAGCTCTATTGATTGATTTACTTGCTGCCACTTTTTAAAGTTCATTGATGGAAATAGTACGTGACACTCAAATAGCCGTAAATAGTGAGGATCTTGCCTAGTAAAACTAATTTCCCTTTTTTTTTCTTGGTATGGAATTTATGCGTGTTTAAGAATGAATGTTCTGATTTGCGTGGAACAATTTTATTTATGAAATTTATCAATTGTTTCCTTTTCAAAATTATTGTAAATTTTTATACACGTGATTTTATTTATATTTTATGTGTCGTGATACTTATTAATCATGTGTTTGTGTTAATGGAAAGTTTTATAAAAGTTTTCTTATTTCATTGGTTAATAATTTGAAATTATTAGTAACTATGTGTCTGTTGCTCAAGAAGTTTTCAAAATTTTCATTTTGTAAGATTCCATGTAGTTCCTATTCTTTTTTTTCGTGGTTTGTATTACTATGATCCATAAAAATATATGAATGTTAAGACCATTAATCCATTTAACTTTAAACATTTCCGTTGTAAAACGGCACTACACCCTTCGTTTTGGCGAACGGGGGCGAAAGCAATAGAACAAATTGTTGCATTACTCTAAAACACGGAACACTGAGATGTATCCTTATAGCAGCCTATTCGTTATTCTTACTACAAAATATTAATGATTGCATTCTAATGATTGTAATTGTAGGATAATTTATGTTAAGTGAAGGCAAAAGAAATCTTTAGCATTCCTATTATTGTCTTTGCCTAGTCATGACATGAGTCTTGAGTTTATATGTGAGCTAAAACTAAGTGAGTTAAACTGAATGAGCAATGACAATCCAAGCAAGTCTTTTCTAATGTCATTAGAATACAAGTTTTTACACACATTTTTACAGGTGTCAAAAAATTCGTTGAATCGTATACTACTCAGGGCACTCATTGCTCTCACTTTGACACCCTTGATAAGATTATATAGGATATAGAAACTCAAGGGATCGACTAGCTGAAAACTCGAGGATTGTGTGTTATGTGGTGTTCTTGTTCTTTCTCCCTGACAACGCGTTATCGCTTATTCTACGAACAAAATAATATTTTAAGATTTTTTTTCTTCTATTGCTTTCTCATTCGATCGGCATGCTGCGTGATTCCCAATACGAAGAAGCAGATTGTTTTAGTAATTCGGGAAAATGAAACCCTTTTTCTGAGTATGAGCATGAGCAAAACTTCTCCTGAAAAAATTTCACCTGGATTCGTAACATATGTATTTGTTTCTGTGAATTTATCTGGAAGAAAACGGCCAGCGCCAGTCTCTTGATTCCACTTCCTAAGGTAAAATTGTGTTATTAGGTAGAATGGGTTATTGGTTCTTTGCTTTTAGGCGCATATGTTTGCTATGCATTGGCTTCCAGAGTGTAGTGGGTTGTATGTATCTAACGCTCTTCTATCTTTATAAATTTTTATTATTATTTTATCTCTTAGTTTATTTATCTAGTGTAAAGTAGCATTATTCTTCAAATTTGCTATTGAATAGTATTTATTTTATCTTTGATAAACGGAGTATACCTAGTTTATTCCTAAGCTATCATATTTTATGTAGAGTGTTTGAACAAGTATGTTAGAAGGAACAACGAGCTAATTCCAATGCATGGCTATTGGAGTTAGCTCGTGGTTGCTGCTACCACCTCAATTTATTCCTGAGTTATTCCTTCCAATGTGTAACGGTCGAGTTTTTAACAAATGGTATTGCATAATATGTTATTTATGTTGATTCCTCATTTCATAGTTAATTACTAACTAGTAATTTGATATTCCTCCTCAATTTTTTGTAACAATTTTTTTTTATAGGTCGAGTATTAAACGAGTACATTCTTCATTTCGAACCTGTGTTTTTTGATCAACATATCCTAAAAGACCAACATCGACGCTCTATTCGTTCACCTATGGACCGGTATTTCACCCTTCAGTTCACAGCATTTAAAAGGTGAGTTACACGATTTTGCATTGTAGGGTATTATCGACAACACAAGTATTGTTCTGGATTTTGGAAGAATTTTAACTCTTTTGATTCAAATTTTTCTTTGAGGTGTTAGTAAACTAATGCAATAAATAACCTTAAAAACTAGTGCTTTGAAATTTAAATCAAGTATTGTTTTTTATAATAAAAATTGTACTCCATTGCGTTCAAAAGTATTTTGACAAGGTAAGTTCTTGGTGTACAGAAGCAAATTATTACAAGTTCCTTTTTTTTGTTCATGTATTTCTGATGCTTCCATATCTAAACTTCAAAAAATTGTTCGAAATTCATTTCAAATGTCTGTTATTGTTTTGTGGAGGAGTAAATGCAGTATCGTTCAAAAATCAAATTTGTACCTTCATGGTAAAAATTTTAGAGAATTGATCTGTCATTTTTAATCCTGAAAAACTATCGCATGTTACAGTACTTAAACTAGCTTTTAAAACGTCTTATGTGATTGATTAATTCACTTAACGGAAATATTTTTTCAAGCATCCCACTTAACAACTATTAACAAAATGTACACATTTTTCAATATTTGGAGTATAAAAGTACAGAAATTGATTCCTATAACCTATAACATAGTCTAAGATACCACCAACGAAACTGGAGATAAATTTGGTTTATTGTGTTTAAATATTTTCAAGATACAAAAGGTCGGATTACCGTCAAAATACTTATGAGCGCGACTGTATATTAACTTTGTTTTAATTATTATAACTATTAGTTTTATAGAGCATTCTTGTATAATAAAACTAACTGTATTTCAACGGCTTTAAATTCATTCACCTTTTATTTCGCTTTTCGAAGCGCTATAGTGGCCACTATATTATCCCTTCAAATTGGCTTTTAGTACAGGAGTGTTTCTTTATCATTTGTTCTCTTTCAGAGTATTTCGACTGCGCATGAAACGGGACACTTGGGTGTTCGCTGAAGACACGAAATTCGAGAGTTCCAAATCTACCGTCCATTACGATAAAGAACGTGCCCTCGCGGGATTTGTCGAAGGTCAGTGGTCCTGGCTTTTTAACATTTTTTACAGCTGGGCACTCTGTTTCACCTTATTTTTTTACTTTCAGTTTGTTCAGGGGCTATACGGCGTCGGATCCGAATGGATTCGAAATCTGAATTCTTCGGTTTACTTTCGTGATGCTATTAATTTATCTCTCAATAATTTTCTGCAAGAATCCTTATATTATTTTTCTTTCTATGTTAATATTGCACTTTTTTTAGTTATATATGCACCAATTAAAAAGTTAAAAAAAACTTAATACAGAAGCCTTACCTTAAATTTCATTTTGTTATAATTTTCACTCTATTAGTATCAGATCCATCAAACTTTGATTTCTGTAGGATAACTTTTCACTAGTTTCGCCTTTTAAAGCCCCTTTAGTATATTTTTACGTTATAGTACTTAGTATGGATGCAGGAGAAACACTGAAATGTCTACCACAGATGTTCCCAAAATTTTTCCAAACATTGAACCTTTCAACTAATTTTTTTAGAAAACTTATTTTTTCTTTTAGGTAGAGCGATTTTTCACTTTTTTACCCAATGAGTTTAAAAAATTTTCAGGTAACAAATAAATTATAACGCTATGATGAAATTAAATTTCATTAATAAATGTGGAGTATATTATATTTGCATAAATTTTGCTGTATTAATAAACACCAACTAGTATGTGAGCAAAAAATTTCGAATTTTCGCGGGGTTGATTAAACTTATAAGTTTCTGGACCAACCCGTAGTAATTATGGTAACGTTGAACTTTTCCTCTTTTAAAAAATTGAAGTGGAATAAAAATTATCTTAACCTAATCTCTACAGTAAAATTATGAATTCCTAACTGATCCGTTAAACGTCTGAGAACTAGGGGAATTTATTATAGGCCTTACCTTGTGTTGGCTTCCCGTTGTACACATCAGCTTTGGTTTTCCTGCCTCTTAACGATGCTCGCAGTAAAACTAGTTTTACAGAGATATAAATGACGTCGCTCCCTAATAGTACTAACAATCAAGATTTTGAATTCTCATATGCGATTTTTGTTTATGAAAACCATGGAGTATTTATTTTGTACAAATTTAGTGCTTTAATAAGATAAGTAAGCATTTAAACTTGAAAATGAGATTATTTAATTTGGATTTTTTTTTCTTCTTTCTCCCATTAGAATCGTTTCAATATATCATTATTTTTTTTAATGTTCGTATTTCCTTTATTTTGCTTTTTTACCCTTCAACTTTTATATAAAATTGCCTACATAATTATTCTGATATTGGTTACTATTACCACAGACCATCATTTTTATTTTACCTTACACTTTATTTTACCTCTAGGCTTTGTGCTTATAAAAAAACTCATCGAATTCAACCTGATTTTGAGAATTGACTCGCATTTATTGGAAAATTTCTCACCTTCCGCTGCTCTAATGGCACCTTTTCTAAGTTCTGTATTGGTTTGCACACGCGGCTCTTTTGTATACATCGATATATCTTTATCTCTTTTTCCACCCTACATTATATCGGCACTTTCCTTTTTCCACGAACGAATACAGATGGTAAAAAATGGCCGACTGTGGAGAAACGATCACTGTCACAGGATCGAAAATTTGTTTCCCTGCCAAGGAGTTAGCTTAATCCCAACTCTCATCTTCTCCCGATATTTTTCTTTCCCCTTTACGAACCTTTCCTCTTTTTTTTTTTCTTAATGACTTATGGAGTTGAGCGGGCGAATTCATTTTTCACCCGTTTCCCCTATCACTTGGAGGAATCGCCTGCGTTTTATTTTGATTTACGGAGACGGGACGCCATTGAAAAATACTTTCGGAAATCCACCGCGACCGTGAGCCGAATTTTTTTTTAACACTGCACTTTGCAACCGTATGTCTGGACTGTATTTAAGAAAGGTAAAGATACTCAGAGAAAATGCAGCTCTTTAAAAAAAATTAACCTTGTTTTTTTAATTAGGCCTTTCTAGAGAAGCATTGTCTGTTTGTTATGGGATTTGTTCTTTTTAATTTTCCTTCTGAAGTGAAAAAATAACTATTGAAGGCAGGTAATTCTTTTTGTTTTTAATGATATTTTATTGTGTTTCTTTTATTGACTTTTATATATTTGTTATTGAATTTTGTGTTTTATCTGTATTGCATGGTTTAGTTTCTGTAAATTTTTAACTGCATTTTATATATTTGGTTGCTTTATTTAGTAATAAAAATATTTTTTTTATTTTATTTGAGTCTTTATTTCTCTATTACTTTTCAGTTATTTTATTTCAAATTCTTATTAATTAAGTTTTTAGCTATCCATAGAAAAAGTAGCAATGCGGCTAATTATTTAACTTAATCAAATTTTGGAAACAAATGAATTCCTTATTCATCAAAATAAGTGTCATTAGATTTGACATAAATTCCATCAATTTCCATAAAATTTTAATAATTATAAGTTGATATTATTTTGCAAAAAATAACTTACTATTTTCAAAATTTTTGTTTAAAGCCGACACAATATTATTTAGCATTCAAAATTAGAAAACGATATTATAAAATGTTTGTTAAAATATATAAAAAAGGTTAGGTAAATCATATTTTATCAAATTGCAATTGTTCTAAGCTATTTTAAAGGCAACTACTATTATATTTTAGACCTTTGTATTTTTAAAAATCTTATTCCAGTTAGAATTCTCTGTTCTTTTCATATTTTACTAATGACGATTTTAGTGAGATATACCATACAGAAACTCAATTCTACTTAAGCATAGACACCATACACATCTCTCAGAAAGCCTACCATGTGTAAAAATTGTGAATCAAATCGAAAAGGTCAACAAACCTAAGAAGTGTAAAATATAGCTTACATGTCTTTATAAAGTTTATGGTAAGTACACATTCTGAACAAAATGTTTTGTTATGACAAACACATTGGCAAGACTATAGACAAGTTCAACTGTGTGGCATCGCAAAGACATCCCCTCCAACTGTATAGTTCAAACAGGAAATACGATTGATCTTAAGTTAAGGAATATACTTAAGTGTTTGGATTTTTTATTCAACTTCCGGTTGAACTCGTCTATAGATTTTTCAAAAATAAAATCTTGTAGAATGTATTGTAAGAAAGAGGTACAAAAAAATTAAAATAACCAAAGTTTAAAAGTTAGATTGAGAAATTTAAGATTTCTAATGGCCTCTGAATTAGTGTATGAAATTGAAATTAATTATAATTATTATTATCTCTCTATATATAATGAAGGTGTCCCTGGGTTCCTGCCTGGGTTTGTCCGGAACAGATTTGGCTCAATTTCTCCAAAACTACCCGTCCGAATCGAACCAAACTTGGTACACATACGTAAGGGGACGGGGGAAAGACAATGACATCATTTCCAAATTTCTAAAACCACCCCTTCACCCCCTTTTAGGCCTTTTTGTAAAAATCGCCTTACTTCTCCACTAAAGAAGATCTGTTTAACTCGCATTGTTGCAAATAATACAACAAAAACAATTTTAAACATAAAACAAAGTATTTAAAGATAAAACTTGGCTAAAATTGTTTTAAATGTTTTAAAAAGGTTATTAATAATTTAAAAAATTAAAAACGGCCCTTATAAAAAACTTTATAACAGTATTTTCTTATTAAAAACTTCATTTTCCATGAAACTTTAAGTTGAAATAGAAAGTTTTAAGAATTAGACTGGTTAAAGTAAAGATTACATCATGCAGTTTTTTTAGAAAGTTGATGATAGAAACACTAGATCAATTTGTTATTTAACCTTATAATGGACTCTAACCGCCTATCTGGTTCGAGACTTCACGGAACCAACACGTGACCTACAACTGAGCTTGCGATTGGTTACCACAGATACTACACTAGTAGATCTACTAGTGTAGTATCTGTGGTAACCAATCGCAAGCTCAGTAGGTCACGTGTTGGTTCCGTGTGACGTCAGACGGTTAGAGTCCATTTGTTTCTTTGGTGTAGTTTAACGGGATTTTTTTTTTTCAATTTAAACAGGGGGTATTTACAAATTTTGGGATTTCAAAAGTCTGTAATAATTTTAATGGATTTTTTTCACTTAGAATGGATAATTGGGTAACTGTCGTAATTAAATGTGCAACACCGGAACTGGATGGTTAGGTTAGATTTACACAGTTGGAACCGGGAGGGAAAAGGCACAGGGAGCACGGTGATGAAAATGCACCGGGAACACCGAGATGAAAAGGCACCGGGGACACCAAGATGAAAAAGGCACCGGGATATGAAAAACTACCAGGATGATTGGTAATTATGGTTACAGAAAATTAGGCATGTAACTTGAGAAAATTTTAATAAATTGATACACTCCACCCGTGCAAGGCCGGGCATATCAGCTAGTTTATTATAATTGAATTAATACCTATTGCACTAATATTTAATGGTGTTTCTAAAACCACTAACAGCCCTCAAAAGAACGATCATATGTATAAATTAGCCTGACAAATGCATATGGAATTTTGTAATAGCCTCATCACATAACAAGTCAGAAATGTACTTCCCGAAACAAGATAAAAAAAAGCACTAAACAGAAGGGGGACAAGAATAGACGGAATGACAGGGAGTTCAATTTGGACATTCTGCATTAATTTACTTTGATTGTAGCCTCTGAGTCACACATACAGTTCCCCCTTCATAAACAGTAGAATAACTTCCTAATAGGGAATGGGATCTCTTCATAAGTTTTGAAAGTGAATTTGTACTTTCTTAGGTTTTTATTTTCGGGCGTAATAATAATAACTATAGTTCAATTTCTTAAGATCGAGATATTTTGAAAATCAGCAAAATTTAATTATTCGAACCTAAACTCATAAAAAAGTTCTAAAGAGTATAAATTAGCCAAAATATATGTATATAGAAATGGTTTATTTATTTATTTGTAATGACATTACAAATAAATAATTACAATAATTTAACAGTACATAATTAATAAGTACAATAATTTAAGGAACATTAAATGTTCCTTAAATTATTGAAAGAAACTTAATAACAAATCACAAGAGAAATTAATATTTAATGAATCAAGAAAAGAAATTAGAAGAGAGAAAACTTTTATTCTTAAGAAGAAAGGTCTCAGTAGTTCAATTTTATTCTTTTACACTATCTTTTAATGTGTTGTTGAAAAATGAGAAGAGACTTTGAGAGACTTTTTTCAAAAATGAGTTATTAGTGTCATATGATTCTGTAGGGGTAAACACACATTTTAATGTAAGAATAATAATAATAATAATCTAATAATAATACCACTTCTAAACAACTATCTAATTAACTTCAAAGATGTCTATATTTACATTTTGAATTGGTTGACCACTATTTTTGAGTCTAGAGTTGAAATCATTTATAAAAATAAGTATTTGTACATCTAATAACCAAAAGAGAAAAAATAAGAACTCTCTATAATAACTTTATGGGTTAATATTTAATATGGAAATGCTATTTTCAACTAATATTCCCACTTTTATTACCAAATCCTAAAAAGAATTAGAGTTAAGCTATGAAAATAGACCTGAATATTCTGTTTATTGCAGAAACCTGTCAAATGCAAAAATTTCAATAGTTTTTTATGCAAAGAATAAAAATATTTAAAAAATTATTTTTGTCTGTAAAATATCCAAATGAGCTCTACTTTAAGAAAAAAAATTACTAAACACCTTAATAAAAATTTAGTGAGTTTCTATACAGTTTTTCTTGTTTATCTCAAAACAAGAAAAGTGTCGTTTGACATGTTTCTGAAATAAGTGATTCAAATGCGTTTAAGACTAAATTAATTTTTTACTTATCTCTCTAAATTGAATTTTATAAGTCTTTTTCTCCTTTTCAAAATCTATTAATTTATTACACTTTCAATTTTTATAACTTTACTTTTACATAATTTCAACTTAAGGGGACATCCATAAATTACGTGCGGTGTTTTTTCCAAAATCTGGACCCCCCCCTCCCCACGTGAGATTTACCTACAACTTTTTAAAAATTATTTTCCTTTCTCATACTTAAAAAACAAAGAAAATCGTATAATTTCTAACTTAAAAAGTTGACGTGAGATTTTAATCGGACCCCCCCCTCCCCCCTTGGTGAGATTTGATGAGATTTTTTCAAACCCCTCCCCCCCTTTTTGACCTCACGTAATTTACGGATGTCCCCTAAGGGTATGATATAAAATAAGTCATTTATATCAAAACCGAATTGTTTTTGCAAAATTTAAAAAAAATGATAATGGATTAATACGAACTTAAGTAGATCGTTTTTAATCAAGCTTAATACTTCGATTGCGTTTAAATATTACAATTTTTTTTAAACCTTATATTACACATTACACTATGTTACATTACTTCTTGCTACGAGCGTCCGGCTAATTGTAGCCGATGTGGCTCGGTGTCCCTGATATGTAAGGCAGGCGAGGGTCCAAAATTTTTTATCTTTGAGTATAACACTATATTACATTATATACACATTAATTAGATTTTATATTTGTGTTTAAGTTCAATTACCTGCCATTGTAAAAAAAAAAATATTTGTGTTTAAGCATGATTAGAAAATAAAAATTCTTGTAAATAGTTTTGATTTGAAAGAATATCTAATTAATGTTTACACTTTTCGGATGAACCACAATAAAAAGGAGAAGTAATCTTTGTTTTCCGAAAGTTTGGGAGAAAATTAAAAGAAAGGAGAAATGTGTAAAAAAGCATTGACTTTAAACTCGAAGATGACATTTTTTTTCAAATAAAAATAACAATCTAAAACATAAAACTTATTTGCTATCATAATGACATCTGTTATTAAATCCATTAGTATAATATTTTTGTATTACAAACGAAAAAATACCGAGTAATTCCTGAATATTGCCTAAAATCTATCATGAGTTCAGATTAGATAATTTGTATAAACATTTTAGAATGTAAACAATTTGCGGTCATTAAAGTTTGAATATGGAAGCAGGTTCTACAAATATGCTTATTGATTAAAATTGCTTCTTTTCCTCAAAATATTAAATCAAAAACAATGTTTTAATACACCTCAATTATGACTAGATTTTTAAAAATAACTTTTACTTTATTAATTTGGATTTAAAAATAAAGCTTTCTTCAATGTCATGCTTTTTAATCGATTTATATAGTTTTAAAGGCTACAAGGTATTAGAATATATGCAGTTAATCCACAATAGTATTTAGGACAGGTATAATTTTTTACACTTTAACTTCCTTTGCAAAAATAGACTTATTTGATTATTTTTCTGCTTTAAAATAGTAATGAAAGCTTAAGGCTATGATTAGTTTTGTGCTAACATTTGTGAAAACAAATAACATAATCATCATTCCTTTTGCATTCTTTTGTCTACCTAACTATTGTTAAATAAATAAATCCGAGTACCTACACTACAACATAATAAATATTGAAGAGAACGAATTAATTCATTTTTATAAATAAAGCATGGGCCCTCCAAAGTTCATCGATTGCATTTATGCACTACATCAAAATATTCCGAAATCTCTTATGTAGGCACTTCAAAAGCCAAAACAACGCATTTGTTTGAAGCGAACTGTGTGTGTGTGATGTTAGGGACAATAAGTGGTTGCTAATAATAGTACATTGTTATCGATAAATAGATTCCCAGTTTCTATGTAAAACAGTGCTATTTTTAGGCCGTTAATTCTTTGTCGAGTTACTCAATCATCCACAACCACATTCCAGTTTTATCTTTATTTTGAAACTAATCATGTTTAGGTCGTATATCCATAATTTCGGTTTAGAATGTTTCATTTTAACACGTAAAATTAAAACACTCTGTGGTTTTAAAAACTTAATGTTTCATAATAATCTTACTTGATTACTAAATTAACAACTGTACTTTATTTAAAAATGGAAAACAGTTTTGAAAGATAGAATAACGTATAATTCAGTGTACTTTTGAGCTCAAAAACGATTGTTGAAGGTAAATAAGAAATGTTAATAATTATGTGAAAAATTTACTTAAAGGGAGGTTAGCACTTTAAAAAAATGTTTTCTTTATGAGGTTTTGAATTGAAGTTCGGATGATATTTAAGTGAGAAAAAAAGACTTATTTTAATTTTATAATACAGTTTCTCTTAAAAAAGTAAGGTATTTTTGACATATCTTTTATTTTAAATATCGGTTTTCATTCTTAATTTTTTTCGTAGAAAATTTTAATGCTTTAAAATTTCTTTTCGTTAAATAGTTCCGGAGAACGAAATAAAAATACATTAGAAACCGTGAAAGTTATTGATTTTTAGGTATTTTGTTCATTTTAAAGAAAAGAACTTTTGTTACAAATAGTTAATGTGTTAATATTTTTAGATACATGTTTTATAAAATCAACAGGTTAGTTACAAATTTTAAAGCTCTCTACATTTTAAATTTCAAGAAATGCATCATAAAAGGTAACAAAAGTAAGAGGAAAAGGTAGCCTTAATAAGAAAATGCTATGACAGAAAAAAATTAAAACTTACTATAAATCAATATTTACTCAGTCGGTTCTAAAACTTGCCGGCGGTGATAAATTTTTGGATGCTAATTCCCCTTAAAATTATCAAATCTATCATCTTCTTCAATAAGATTCAATTTTGCTGTTTATAGTTAATATTTAAGGAAAGTAGAGAACTAAAGATATATTTTTAAAAATATGTGGATATATTATTTTATATTTCTAGACCTCTTTCTTTTTGAAATAATAAATAATTATTGCTTTAAAATATTTTTATCTTAGGATACCTGTAAGATGGGGCCCTAATCCTAATTATAAACATAAAGTAATTTTAAAAGTAAAATTACAATCTGCAACCAATATTTAATGCTTGAAAGGAGAAATTAATTATTACACTAGGAACCGCCCTTGTGCTTTATAACCTGTTCAACCTTATAACTTATAACTTATAACCCTGTATAACCTTATGTCAGTTATCGGTCAGTTATTAAGTAGATAGTATACAACACTTAAATATTTCACTCTTATATCAGTATACATATTTATCATGATCCCCCTGTGTTTTTGAAACAAGACCAAACTAGACTTTTATGTTGACATTCGTGTTTAGCACGTCAAATTCAACAGGAATTGGCTACTTAAAAAACACTGGTTAAAAATTATTGTTTTCTGAAGTGTTTCAATAAAATTTGTCTTTCGAGGTCGTCACGACACTTTAATCCTCAAAAGGTTGGATAAAATATGAAATATTCTGTTAGTGATGCTCAAAAATATTTAAACTGTTTTGTCTTTTCAGGTGAAGATAATTCGTCAGTGCACGGTGTTCTACACGATTCCGGACTCTTAGATGGAACCATCACCCTCGGCGAAGAGGAGTACTTTGTGGAACCTGCCGAGAACTACTTCCCTCTTCCGCAGAATTTCCACTCGATCGTCTACAAACTCTCCGACATCCGGTTCCCTGAGACGAACCGGACCTGCATGCCGTCGGTGGCGAAAACCGACTGCGACCACCGACTGAGGACTCGCAGGCAGACCTTAGAACAAATCGTAGGTAGATCCTCACTTGTAAATAAGATTCACCATCATCACAAAGCGCGACTCCACAAACATTTCCACAAGAAGCGACACTCCAAGAAGTCTGCACATCGAAAACCAAACGCTCACCAGAACTATTACGCAGGTGGTGAGTTCGACCCAAAGGATTACCTTCACATAGGTGAGGGTAAGACTCGCATAGCTGAGTTCAACCCAAAGGATTACCCTCACATAGGTGAAGAGAAAACTCGCATAGTTGAGCTCAAACCTAAAGATCATACTCAAATAGGTGAGTCCAACCCGAAGGATAATACTTACATAGGTGAGTTCGATACGATAGCACCCGTGAGTGAAGTGAGCACAAAGGATACCACTCCCGTAGGTGAGGATAATACACACATAGATGAACTCAACCCGAAGGATAGCTCACAGATAAGTAAGGAAGATAACTCTCCTGTCGGGGAGTTCAACCCAAAGGGTTACATAGACGAGTTCAGTCCGAACGGGTTCATGTCCGTGGACCAGTGGGACTGGACATCCGACAGCCTAAGTGCCAACGCCGATATCTTGAACAGTACTGGTGTCGAGGACGACCAGGACGCGACTGAGAGTGCCACCCTGGAGACCTCCTTGGAGGACAAGGACGGGGTTCCGTACTGGAGGGAGCTGGATGCCCTGCACTACACCGAGGACGGTCGCACGGGCAGCTCCGAGCCGTACGGGGTGAGGTCCATTCAGAGGACGCAGTGGAACGAGGACAGGGGGCAGAGGCATGTGGCGGTGGACAGGCGCAAGAGCACCTGTTTGCTGTACCTGCAGGCCGACCATCTGTTCTACCAGCGGATGGGGAGCGAGGAGGCTTGCATTGATGCCATGACCAGGCACGTCCAGCGAGTGAACAGCATCTATAGGACGACTGGTGAGTATTGCATTCCTTTTTTCTTGCAATGCTTCAGCGTCCGATCGGGCTATAATTAAAAATAGGACTGTAAAAAACTAATATTTATTTAACTCTGTTTTTTTCCATCGTTTTTTATTTATTTATTTGCTTCTGAAACACACAAGTTAACAAACATTTAATACCAATATTTTTTAGATACAAAAACATCTTATTCTTATTTTTTCATTCTGGATGGTTGAACCTAATCAAATTTCTTAGGAATAATTTTTAATGCGAATCAATAAAAACCTTCTAATTTCTAGTTGCTCAATTACTCTATAAAAAAATAAAAACGCATATTTAATTACAGTATCAAAATTTAAAAAAAAATTGAAATTTTATTAGTAAAAAGTTAAAATCTATGTGTGTAGATTATAACCTGAAGTATGAAGTAAGAAAGAAGTATACAGAAGTATACACACCATTAAAAGTGTCATAATATGCTTAAATGCGCTTTGCAGTCATTAAAAAAGTCATTGTACAATTTGTCCCTGTGTGTTATCTCCAAAATGTGTGTTATGACAGAAAACTAGAATTTGGCAAACACAACATCCTGTAGCGACAAATGGGTGGGAGTGGTCACTATAACGTAGAATCGAGTTACGTTGATAGATAGATGACAAGCACAAAAGGATGTTGAAGAATGTTTGGGGTCAACCACTGATTTGTATCATCCATTCTTCAATAGAGAAGAGGAAGTTGAAAGCACAACTGACAATTTGAGATTGAAGAGGAGTAATGTAACTAACTGTAATACCCTTTGTAAGGATCCATTAATCAATTCCATATTGGCTTCAAATTCCTTGACTTTTGTTTGAAACACAAACAACATCAGCACATTGCAAAATACATGGAAATTTGATAAAATTTTTAAGCAGCATTTTCGTGGCAAACCTGTGTATTTAATGGTACATTTCTATTAAAATATCAAAATGTTTTTAAAATATTAACAACATTTAAGGGTTATTAGGGGTGTTTGCCATTTGCCCCACCGTTTACATTTCCCTAATCCATTCAATTGCAAAGGTAATGAACAAATTACTTTTCTCTAAAAGACGCATAATATAGAAAATTTTATTTACTCCTCTCCTATCAAATGGGGTTAAATCCATCTCTTTACCCCCAACCCTCAACCTTTTAATCGCTCTTTTGTGTGGACATTAACAACATCGTTTGCTTATATATTTGATAAAAGAGAAAAACAAATTTTTACTTTTCCAGGTTTCATTTTCTGGTCAGAAAGAACCGCTTCTTGGCTTCTCATTAAATTTCATATACGGATATCTCCCTTGGAAAAAATAAAATTACCGCGATAAAAATCCTCATATCTGCAACGACGGCCGCGGATATTTCCTCGGAGAGCCTCAATAATGAAAAAGAGATGCATCAATATGTATATGCACATAAATATCGTCCCAGTTAATGGGAAAGTTTTGTAATAAAAATTCCGATCTGTCTTGATGCGTCTGGTACCGTCCTTTCTGCTCCCGCTTTTAAAATGAAAAACAACCTACAAAAAAAACACAAAAACTGTATTTGAAGAGAAATATTCAAGATTTCTTTCTCCGCCAAGCTTTTTAATACATTTTTCGCTACTTTTTTCTGCCGTGAGTTTTCTGCATTTTGATAAATTTTAAAACATTCATCTAAAGAAAAGTCGTTTTTCGTGTTCAGAGAAGCGTGTAACGACTTAGTATGGGCTCCAATCAATGAATCCGTGGAATATTCTTCCGCTTTTATTTCAAGAGAAAAAGTTGTAAGAAAAGTTGGGCTGATGCCTTTTTATTATGATTCCTTTTATTTTTACTTGTTTTTGTATCGTTCTCAAGCGAGTTCGTGATTTCAAATGAGATGTTCTTACCTTACGTTTCTGAAGCCCATTTCGTTTGCTGAGAGATAATCATCGTGAACAGATTCGGTTGGTAGCAAAGACGAGGTAGCTGATGAATAATCAATAATGCAAAAATCAGCTGTGTCAAAAAACGTTAATTCTTTAGAGGAATTTTCACCGTCAGTATTTTTCTTTGATATTTTTGTTCTAACCATACGACTCATTTAACGTTATAAATATCTTTCGTGTCAAATACGACTTTTGAACTAATTTAGATCAAGTTCTTAACGAATTTTTTTATCTTAACTTAGTTCAAACAATTTTTTTTCGTTTTGCGTTTACTCATGACAGGTTTTCACTTTTAAAAATGGAAAGAAGTTAATTACTCGAGTAAAAACATGTGTGTGCAAAGGGTGTTTAAATTTAATACACGTTTTAAAAAATTACCCAAGTTCAAAAGTAAGGTGAGTTAAAATTCCTGCTAAACTAATAAATATTCTCAAAACCATTGATTTGTGGCACTGTAGAAACTACCCAACCTGCAAAACAAGAAAACAATTTCTACTTATACGGTATAGAATATATAGAATAGATAGAAGATATAGAATAGATAGAAGATATAGAATAGATAGAAGATATATAGAATAGATAGAAGATATAGAATAGATAGAAGATATAGAATTTTTGCAATAATTATCTTAAAGCGAAAATAGGCCTAGAACCCAAGAACTTTTTTCAAATGCAAATAAGAGCACAAAGGTAGCTTCTTAAAAAAAACGGGTTAATTAAATATAAATATAAGAACTCCTAATAATTAAATAGAAACCTGTGATACACAGGGGTTTAATGTATTTTAGTCGTTACTATTTAGAGTCTGACTAATATAGGATACTGAAAATGTTTGAGAACTCTCTCTTAATATATATAAATATCTCAGTTGTTACTGACGTTAAATTAAAATGAATTAAATGAAAAAAATTAAAATTATTTTGGCACAAATTTAAGTTTTCTATTTTATTTTAAAATCAACTTTTCATTATTAAAGTATTATTTAAACTTATCCTAGAAATATTTACCTAAATATTTTATCCTTTTAACATATTTATTTACTTATACATTTTTTACATTACTTATACATTTACTTAACATATTTATAAACTTATACATTTTATCCTTTTAACATAACTTTTCGCATTCGTTCAAGGAAGTCTACGTAACTGTTCTTTACTACGTTATTTCCATGATAACTATAACGCACCCTACCGTATCAGTTTGTGAAATATATCGGTAATTTCTGAAACCCTTCAAAGTCGTTTTCAGCTCAATTTCTCGTTAAATGCTTTTCCCATCCATTTCACCAACGTATGTAATCTTCTACTCCCCGAACCGGGCGAAAATGGTTGAGGTATGGAAGGGAAGTATACGATTTCAAACGTGCTATGACATCATTGATCATTTCCAAATTGCTCAAGGGGATTATTTTAAACCCCGGCTCCTCATTCCAACCGAGTGATACTTCAGGAGAGTTAACCAATAGTCGATAACGATAAAGAATAAACTACTACTTCTTCTAAAAACTTTCTTCTAAAAACAAATATTTCAATATACCTATCAAATATTTCAATTTCATTCGGGATGTGTTATTTTCCCCGCTTTCTTTATTTTAACTTTTCAAGAAGCATTTCTTTGATTTATGTTTGGGATGTGCGGGATGTATGTTTCATTTTTAAGGTGTTTTCTGAAAATGGAATAATTTTTGAAAAATGAATTGTTAAGAAATTATACCAAAAAGTTTTAATAGCTTGCACCTATAGGAAAATTTTCAAGGAGTATTTAATTCATTAAAATGTAGAATATTACTTAAGTTATAGTCAGTTTGGATAAAGTTCTTTAATTATTATCAATTGAATGAGAAAAGAATAGGTAGACATTAGGAATTCTACGTGAGTTACAATGATAATTATAAGAAATAGTAGGTATTAGTTAAACGAAACAATTATTAGAGTTCATTTAAAATGAATTATATATTCGAGTATTTTTCCGATAATTTCATTATTTTCATTAGTTGTATAGCAAGAAAACATTCTATTGTAGTGAGAAGATGTAAGAATCAGTTTCCTTCAAATCACGAACTTTATTTTGTGTCAGACGGAAAGGATCACAGATAACACTTGAAAGAATTTTCTAAATCTTGAGTTATCTTTGAAGTCTTAGAAAGGGCTTTCAGTTCATACAGAATGTAATGCTTTTCGAGATTGAAAACACCTACGCTACGACACAAAGACCTTTCTTGGAATTCGGAGAAAATGTCAACTCAATCGTGCAAATATGTATCACCGTCAGTGATGATAAGATTATAAAATCAAAATAAATACTTTGCTGTCAGTTTTGAATTATTTGTTGTGAAAAACATCAGAGCAGCTAATCTTAAAAAAAGATGGGTAAAACGAAGTATAATAAATCACTATCTTTGCTGTTGAAGAGGTGCCAAAAATAAAAAGAAATTACTTTTGCACGATAGTCGAGTTTTTAAAATATGTATCAATCTCTATGAAATGTCACGCACTTCAAAGATTGGAACGGAATTTTTTGCCATAAGAGTTTTTCTTAGTAGAAAATTAAAGAAGAACTTTCATTCCACATTATAAAAACTTAATACCTAAATTTTTAGAAACCTTTAATTTTAACGTTATGGAATTATACCGCGAATGGTTAAAATAAACTTCAAGGATATCGGAGCACCTGTAGAGGTAGCATTGGAACTGTAGGGTAAAACGGGACAATTTGATACAAGGGGCATATTAATACACTTTCAATACCTCAAAAACTATCAAGGTTATTTTGGTCGTGTTTTCACGAAATGTTGTGTCGATATGCCTAAGCATAACATATGAAAACATTAAGCTCTGTAATAAGTCTATAAAATTTGGTAAAAGAAACTAAAATTTTTTCATCAAAAATTTCCAAAAGTAAATTTCTAAGTAAAATGTAAAATTTTCCTGAAGCTATTCTACTTCAGATCTCTGTATTCCAGGTAGACTGGAATACAGAGATCTGTAAATTTGAAAAGCAAGTTCATTCTTGTTGTCAATAGGGGAAATGCTTAAATTTTAAATAACCTTTGCCAATTTTTTTAATTAAAGGTTTCTGTTCAGAAACAACAGAAGGGGCAAATTGATACACAAGATGTGGGGTACTTTGATACACTAGTGGGGTATATTGATACGTATCAAATTACCCCTCTGTTCTATCTAAATGCCCCACATAATGGAAAATTTCGTGTGAAGTGTAAAGGAGTAGATTTCGAGTCTGCAGGAGGCCAGCAATCAGACCACTTAAAATATTTTAGGTAATATCCATGTTGTAACTGAAATGCAAATGTTAAATCTTGGGGTCAATTAAAATGTTAAGATTGGCAACTGCTTGTACTGAAGCTACTTTTACTTCTGAAAAACATTTTTTATAATCCTTTCAAGACTTGATAGTAATAATTTTCGATCTTAAATTATTTTATACGTCTCAATATGGTCAGAAATTATAAATTAAAAACAAAGATAGTAAATATTAAGGAAGATGCAATTAAAGCTGCTATGTCTGATGTGATTTCTAAGCGACTATCTTTTAGAAAAGCAGTTGCTGCTGCTGAACACAATATTTCGGTAGGAACTTTACAATATCGTCTCAATAATTTCAGAAAATCTTTTAATGGTAATGTAGAACTGTCTTTTCAAAATTATGTGTTTAATCCTTTATCGAAAAATGAAGCGACTCGAATTTTTTCAAGAAAGAGATCAAGAAAAAGCATTATCGGAATATTTTATTCACTGTAGTGAAATGCACTGTGGGCTTTCCTTGAATCAAATCACTGTACTAGTGTTTGAATATGCAGAATTTATTGGATGTAAATATCCAGATTCAAGGAACCAAAATCGTTGTGCTGGGAAAGATTGGGTTCAAGGTTTTCGAAAAAGAAATCCCGTTCTTAGCCTACGAAAAACTGAGACTTTTAGATATTGTGTATATTGTGAAGTGCAATAGATGGCACAGACCATTAGTGCCTTATTTACTTTCTATATGATTTTTGATGAAGATACCTTGGAATTTTATTTGACTTGATCACGGGAAAACTATCCCATTAAAACAGTTTGTTATTTCTTTAATTAGAGATTTTTTTTAAAAATGACCATTTGTCAAATTCTTTAATTATTTTTATTTCTAAATGTTTAATGGAAAAATTATTTTTTATACTTGAAAAAAGGTTTTAAAAATGTGCTGCAAACACATGTCAATAAAAGTATATTTGTTATTTTTCAAAACTTTTGTTATTAATTACTATTTTTGAGCAAATTAATCACTGTATTAAAATACCCCAAGCGATGTATCAAATGCCCCACTGATTGAATTTTTACAAAGGTCGTTATATTTTAATTTTCATTAAACTTATATTTTTTTCTAATTGGTTTTATAAAATTGAGTCCTTGTTAGATATTTTTAGAAAAAAACCTATCCGAATAAGTAATTTTTTCCACTCAAAAAAATGGATTTGAATTTTGCTGTATTAAACTGTCCCGTTTTCCCTTACATTAAAGAGCAAAAAATTTGTTTATTAACAATAATTTTTAGTTTTAAAATCTCCATTTTCTCAATGCTAATTATTCTGGTTACTCGCCAAAGAAAGAAAATCGTTATTTTTTACCTGCATACCAATTACCTATATATTTTAAAAAGGGTGGCATATACTTATATTGTCTCCTTAGGTCCTAATTTTTTTAAAGTTATACAGTTATCTTTGAAAGTTGTGCATGTATTTCCAGTATTGAAAAAGGAGCTTGAACAAATGCTCTCCCGTATTCAAGTATTTCGTGACATAAAATCAGGTTGCAAAAAAGGTAAAATATTCCAAGCATACAAATGTTAAATTTAAACTAAGTTCATGTCTTATCTTTAAAGGACCCGCGGTAAATAATTAGTGTTAGTTTTTAATGGGTTTAAAAGATTGAATCAATTAACACAATAACTACATACTAACTCCCTTTCGGCCCATTTTGGTGATGGGTCTGGAAATAAAAATAACTGTTACTTACTTGGAAGAAGGATTTTGAAAGAGGAGAAATGTAACAGCTCTTGAAAAAATAAACAAACTGCTTCCTATAAAATTAAGAGCTCCCATCGAAGTCTTTCGACACTAAGTACTTCTTAAATTGAGAATTTGAAGGAGAAAAAGTTAGTGAACTCTGGAGAAATGCCCTTAGTTTACTCACACTCAAAAATCTCCCTATTCATAATTTATATCGTTAAATGGTTGAAGTCATTAGGAGCACAGTGGAGGCTTTTACAGCATATTTCACTTTTGTGGACAGTTCTTTAAACTGTTATTGCTACATTTTGGTTGTTCGCATTGATGGCTGCCATTTTAATTAAGACTCCCGCTAAGTGAAACTGTAAGACGACAAGAAAAACAACGTGCTCCAGAGAAATTAAGTCGGATAGAAAAGACAAGGCGATCTATTTTTAGAACGAAGAGAAATAATGGCCTGTAATAAGGAGTCGCTCAAAAATGCTGGTCGCTTCAATGAGAAGATTTTTCCACCGAGGGTTCGAAAATGTGTCGTTCTCTTTACCTTTATTCCGTTATTGTTTTTGAGATCGTTAAAGTGGAAACAAAAGAGGGGAATAAATCTTTTTTCGTTTTTAACTTTATTACTCGGCCTTTCACGTGTTCTTGAAAATTACAATGCATGAGGTAACGTCAAAACAAAGCTCTTACAACCACGATATCTCATTGGATCGTGATTAAAAAGTTAATTCTAGTTAGGAATTTTGCTTTTTTTTTAATTTAGGACCTTATGAGTTGAAAAATGTACTGTTAAGTCTCGATTATTTCGTATTAACCGAGCTAACACAATTTTCTAGATCTAGAATCCTGTTATTCTTTGAAAAATTGCTACAGAAAAGGTCAAAATAACATAAGAAAATACAATGGAGGACTTTTTTTAGTTAAAGAATTCTATCGTAACAAGATTAATTGCATGTGGAGCATCTGTAGAACTTTTGCTTTGTTAAAATATACATTTGAACTATCATGATTGATATTATGTTCGATTTTTGCTTCAACCGAGTTATAGGCTTGGTCCACATTAATTCGGATAATCGGAACTCTTACATTTTAAGACTTAAAAAACAATAAATTAATGGAAGGAGAATGAATTAAGAAAACATTTTGGAAGATGAAAATATTTTTAAATTGAACCAGCGTTCCTTTGATTTTTATAAAGAATGTTTCTCGAATTGTTGCAAGAGTAAGCAAGGGAACGTACCCATACTACGTGACCTATTTTTTACTATTTTTGCCCCCCCCCCCCCTTGGTGACCACCCGTAGTATATGCCAAGACCCCCCTACCCCTCAAATTTTCACGTAGTAGTTCATAAATACGGTTTTCAATCATTTTTAGCAAATAGAAAGTTAAAAAAAGTTAATTTGGCTTAATTTGTCTTTATTAATACAGCGCTTTCCTCGTGATGCCAAAGGTACGTGCATACAAGTGGAAAATATATTATCAAGAAGAAAAAACTTATGTAAAAGTACTTGTAACAGTAACTTAATTTAAAAAAACAAGTCTTCTTTTCTTTATTTTTGACTACGTGACGAAACCCTAAGCCCCCCCTCCCCCCTGTGACCAAGCGTGGTATTTTGAAGACCCCCCTCCCCCCTAAACAGGTCACGTAGTATGTGGGTAAGTTCTCCAAGTATGTTTGAAACACAAATACACAATACACATTACAGTGACTATTACACGTTGTGAATTATGACTGTAAAACTGATAGCTTTTTTTGCACTACGAATGTTGTGATTTCATTGGTTCATTTATGAATAAATTTTAATTGACTTGATTAGATTAAAAATCAAAACATAAATCCAAGAGGAATCCTTAAAATATCAGATAAATAAGAAACTTTTCAAAAGTTTTATCTTATCAGGTGATGTCACCTAATTGCATTCAAGCAATGAAACGAAAACCAAACAATAATATTTTACGTGAAGCCAAGATAGTTTTATTATGAAATAAAAAAAGGAGGAAAAGGAGTTTTCATTCATTTAAAATTTTTCTCTCTTAAAGTAAAAGGAGATACCAGTTTCAAATTTGATGTGTCATAAGTCCAAGTCCATTATCACCTATTGTTAATTCTTCGCTTATCTATGTTCCATTCACCTTCTGTTTCATTACTTTTGTTCCAAATGGATGGATAATTTTTAGTTGTTAAGTTTCAACTTTTATTATATGAACAGATCACTACTACAAAATAAACTTGTAATTCATTCTAATTCCTACAATGAATTTTACCCTCGTGCTCAGCATTAAAAAAATACACATAGAGGTCATATTAATTATTAAAAAAAATATATATATATATTCAAAAAATACAAAAACAATCTAAGTTTTTTAATTATTATTACTATTATTACTTTATATATTAATTATTATTACCTATTAGGTATATAGAGCATTTTCAATCACGTGTCTCCGATCACGTGATCAAGCTGGCTTGGAGGATAGACAACTTTTCTTTAACATTAGGCTCCCATAGAGAATACGCGCTGCATTTAGTTTTTATAAAAAAAGTTCATTTAAAAAGATTCTTTAGGCTCGGTTAAAGACCGGAACGAAAGAATAATAGTTATTGAAGGTAAGTGCATATGTTTTTGTGTTTTAGTGGTAAGCTAAATTTAGAAAAAGACTTATTACGAGGTAACATTTTTGTGTTTACATTTGTTAGAACAATATGCGAGTCCGATACATCTGTAAAATACTTATAATATGCTACTGAAACTAAATATTGAATAATTAATAAATAATTAAGAATTTTAAAATATGTTAGTAGCATTGCGAATGGTACTTGCAATTAGAACACTGGCAGAAATGGTTTCAGCAATTAGAACACTGCTAAATATAAAATGTAGTATTATTGAATGACTTATAATATGCAGAGATGCCATTTTAGAGTAAATAAAGGTTACTTTAAAGTAAACTTTGGAGAAAAACATAAAACATCCTTATTTTTCAAAATTCACATCAAAAGTAAACAAATAAACGATGTGCATCCTATAGTTTTCCATCATACTGTCTGTCATCCAAGCCTCTGACGTCACAAGCCTGTGACGTCATGTGCGAATGCTCTATAGTATAATAGTCAGAAAACCAACATTTTTACATTCTTTATAAGAAATTTTAACGCTTATTTGTACTCTAACCGTGTTTAGGTTACTCTGTGTCTAGGCCAGGTCTGACAAACACATTAACCTACAGACCTCCACCTCCGTTTATTGTATTTATCCCTCCATCATCATCATCATCATCCTATCTACATCCCAGCATTAATCACAGGGCTGAAGATTTTTCTGTTTGGCTTTCTTCCAGATCCAAAATCAATCAGACCACTGCAAGATCAGCGACCCAGAAAAGGGGGCTTAGGATGAATTATGGAATGGGAATTCTATCAATATTATGCACTCACCACTGTTGCGGAATTAGCATGCGTTCCGGGTTTAATATCTAGATAAATTATTGAGATTGAAGGAAAGACAAAAAAGTTAATGTCAGCTGGGTGGAATGGGTATGGGGATCCGTGGAGAGATAAAAAAAAGTCTTTAGATTCGATTTTGTTATGGAAAGCGTGTTTTATTAATATCTTGATGTTTTTATTTTATGTAAAGGGGGTAATTAATTCTTACTGACAGAAAAGCAAAGTGTACTTGATGTATTTTGAGGAATTTATTTACTTGATATTTTTTATGGGCCTTTTTTATTATTTGCATTCATTTCTATTGTTATTATTTGTTTCTACCTAAATGTTGCGTTATAATAAATTAAGTAGTTAAATATTAGTACCTATTAATTTTTGGGGATAAATAATTTTCCAAAGATAATTTTTTTTATCTATATCAATGTGTGTAATTTTTTTAAAAGATGTTTCAACTAGTTCGCCCAAATTCTGCACAGTGCAATTCCTGGAATGGAGTACATAAAAAATGCCCAGATACCTTTACGACCCATATTTTTTACCCATTTAACGTTTTTGTAAGGTAACCTTTTGACAAGGTAAAAAGAATCTGCGCTAGTTGACGTATATAAGGTTAGCGGAAACTATACGGAAAAATCTTAAAACAAGGTTAGAAACTGAGGTATGGGGTTTTTAGAAGGTTTTTCCATTTTTCTGCAACCTTGTCATGCAAAAAAAGCTTCTGCTTGGGTAGCTAGTCATGAGTCAACTCAGCCCTTCATCCTTCCGGGGTCGATAAATAAGCACGCACCAAGTTAATTTGGGGAATTAACTGGGAGTTCAGCATCGGGCTAGCCCCTCGGCCTGGACACAGGCTTAATTAGTTCCCCAGGCCCAAAGGCTAATGAAACGGAGATGGGAACCAGGCCACTTAGGTCTGTGGGCAGAATTTGGTTTTTGGTTGCCATTCGAACCCTAATATAGTATTGCTGCGTAAAGGTTTTTAGGCAATCCTTGTTTTGGGAAACCCAAGGACTATGAAAAGAGAAGGTTAACCAAAAGGTTACACTCTATCTGGGACAATAGTTCTTTGGGCATTTTTATCTCCAAGCAAAGAATCTGGCTGTGCAGAATTTAGTTTAAGTTGTTGAAACACGCTGTATGCGATGACACTTTTTGATGTGTTTCAGACTTCGACCAGGACGGGCGTCCGGACAACATCTCGTTCCTGATCAAGCGCATCAAGGTGCACACGCGGCCCGACGACCCCGACTACCGCTTCGTGGGCAGCTACGGAGTCGAGAAGTTCCTGGAGCTGTTCTCGGAGGACGACTACGACGCCTTCTGCCTCGCCTACATGTTCACCTACCGGGACTTCGAGGGCGGCACCCTGGGGCTCGCCTGGACAGGGGACCTCAAGAACGCGGGCGGCGTCTGCGAGAAGAACGGGGTGAGCACTCTCTACACACTCTAACAAATAATCGTCTGAAAATGGCCCCTAAAGTTGCAGAGCTTTTCTGTGCCTAGTGATTTTTCTGTCGACTTGAAAATTTCTGTATACAGGAATCTTCTTGCAACTTTTTATGTCATGCAGTTTGGTATACATAACCCACTAAAATTTCGGAGTTGGGAATGTAGAGAGACAATATGTAGTTCAGAAATAAAAATATATCCGTTGGCTAAGTTCCAAAAAATTGCCAGAAGATCGTAATATTGAGAAAAAATTCAGTCAACTGAGAAATTCCGTGTACAGAAAATCTCTGGCAACTTTTGCTGCCAGAGCTTCTCTATTTTTTTAAGATTATTTTTTACAGTGCAAAATCCTGAACCTAAAAAAATCCTAAACCTGAAAAAAAATTGTAACATATGGTTTTGCAACGTTTTCACTTTTAAATTACCTGAAAATCAATTCGCGGAAAAGTTCAATTTTCTACAAAATGAACGAAAGAAATTTAATAGAGGTTGAGACTTATGATAATGTTTATAGGCCATCTTTCAGTGCTAAATACGAATATTCCATTTAAATTTAAAGAAATTAAAAGATCAATTTCAAAAACTATATATTCAGAAAAATTAAAACATCGCTTAAAAATACAAAAAAAAAAAAAAACCTCTGCAAAAGAATCCTCTAACGGTTTCACGTAATTTTCGACCGTTTCTCCCTTGTCGTCCCGGTCGCATTACTCAATCCCTACATGCAAACCCACTCTTATGGAATCAACGTCGCCTATGGAGTTTTTGAGAAGACTGATTGGTTTTTCTCACTTTCAACTCTTTTTAAGATTTAATACTACCTATACGAGTGGTTTCATCGAGCGTTGGAATCGCCAAAATTTAATAAAATGTATTGAACAGTCAACTCCACGTTTAAACACGATTTGATCAATCCATATTTTATCCCTCTGGGGGTAGTGTTAGCGATTTTATCTCGTTATAAAACAGCTCGTGCTGGAAAAAAAACCCTAAAGGGGGTTTGAAGCAGTCAAAGGAAAAATTTAGGTACGTAACTAAGCCAGTTCATATGGTTGGCTATCAGTTGTTGACATTAGTTTCAAAGAAACGTATTATATGCGTATGAGGCTGACTGTCAATACAGCTTTGAATGTAAAAAGTACGTATTAATAAGTGAAAAGAAGGGCATAGTTCTCAGTTTTTCTTTTTCCTTGTTGGGAACATTGTTAGTGAATGCGAGTGGGATCATATGATCATATGTATCTTAAGCTATCTTAAAAGGACTATTTGTATTTTATTTTAAGACAAAATGTGATTTTTTTTGTGTTATCCTCCAATTTTTCTGTGAAATAATCTTATTTTTTTTTTAAAAAAAATAACTAATGATTACTGAAAAAATTAATATCAATTCGAGGTATATTTCCTTCTGAATAAAGTGCAACATAAAATTTAACTCCACTGAATTTTAGGGAATTTTATATGGATGATTTACATATTTAGAGAATTATTACATCGTCGTCTAAGAGTAAGAATAGAAAAGAAAGATAGTTAATAATGTTGTCGAGAAGATCAGAAAACTAATATTATTCATGGGAGTAATATGCTATAGCTTAAAAAATAAGTTTTATTTCCCACTCTGGAATCACAATTCACTTCAGAAACTGAAAATTAGGAAATATAAAACCCAATGCTATGGATTTTTCTACAATAATGATTTTAATGTGAACTGTTTTTAAAAGGTGGTGACATGAGGGAGAAATCGTCCAATTACGAATGCGGTATCAAAATTTAATTGCGAAAAATAAAATTAACTGCTAATTTTTGAGTCATAGACGTACTTTTAACCGCCACGTTGGGTAAGAGTACGCAGTAATTTTTTTCTTCTTCTTTTGATAATCCTCGGGTGACCGGGGGGTTCTCCGTACATGGAGACTCTCCGCAACCTAAGGGTAAAGTAATTTACCACGTCTCGGCCGCTTCGAAACTTTGTAGTCTCAAGGGCTGGGAGTGGGGTGGTCGGGGGTCTCGATTCCCCGTGTATCACCCCGCGGAGACCGTAGTATGCCTTTCCCGTGGTTCTCATCGGGCTGTGTTGGGTTGCTGTTGCGGCGTCTCAGTTTCCTGACCTCCGAATGGGTCCATCTGGGACCCGGGCCGGATTAGCCTTGTTCTCATCGTTCTTCTTTTGATATTTTACATATTTTTGTTAAAGCTAAAACTTTCCCCCTTTTGTACCTTGATTTGTATGTTAATAAACTTACGTTATGCAATTTTTTGAAGATTTGGTTTTCAAATTCTCCATTTTATAGCCCTACATATTTTTCCTGCGTACTCTTACCCTCCTTTCGCCTACTACTCGATTGAGAAACCTTTTCGCGCCATGGCGTGTAATGAAATGTAATTATCAGAATTTTTTTCTGAAATTTTAAATTTAATGGTATAAAAGTTAGAATAAATATAGTTTTATTGCAAATAAATTGTGCAGCTATCTCTTTTTTAAGATTTTAAAATTTATATGATGCTTCTTTTTATATGATTGTAAGAGAAAAAGGACTTTTCACAAGTTTTCACAATCAAGTGTAAACTAAATATATTACGTATGTTTTTAATAAACCCTCCATTTTACGTAGTTTTATAAATTGTTATAAAACTGCTTAAAATTGTGCTTATTTGAATGGCTATATATAATTTAAATCTGAATCTACGATTTAAAATTTTCATAGTTGATTGTAAATAGATAATAACACCTTCATAAAATAAATTGTAATAAAAAATTATAAGAAAAACCTAAAGTTTATCCATAATAAAATCACAAATTTTGAGCTTCTTAATAAATAATCTTAAATAATAATATATATCAATTTTTTAAAAATTTTGTAGCAAAATATAAAATTTAATCAAAACATTGTCATTAAAAAAAATATATATATATATATATATATTCATCTGATATTGTTTAATTCGTGTAGTTCAATGAACTAACCATTTGAAACTTTCAATATTTATCAAAATAGACATTATTATTTTGGGGTTTAAATAATTAAAGACTTTCCTTTTATGTTCATTAATAAAATTACATTACATTTATTCTGGGTAAATATTTTTGTTCCGGGCATTTACCTATTTTTCCCACGCTTGGAAAGAGGCATATGAAGGTAAAGAATAAAATTTTAAAAATTGAAACAATCACCTGAACAAAATTAAGTTGATAAACTCTTGACGATCAAAAATTATAATTTAAAATTTTATGAAAACAACTCTTAAATATGCAAAAACTTTTCCTACTCATATTATCCTGCTCAGTTTAATAATTCACATTCTACTTCTATCAATTTGAAATAAAAACATTATGTTTTCCCCCATATATGCTTTGGTAGTAATTTTAACTATCTATAAGAATATCTTCATAAATTACTTTAAGGAAAAATCGATAACCTAGAGCTCTTGTAGGTTGATATTTTATTTCACATTAGAAATCTCTAAAGTTCAAAGGTGAGAATATGTTTAATTCCATGTTACCGTAAAAATTCATAATTATTTAAAGCAAACATCATTAACCATTTTTACCGTCTACTATATTTGTTAAATTATAATTCTATTCAGACATGAATATAAAAGCTAGAAAACAAGAAAAATTCGTCAGTCTGAGACTTTTTATTCACGAAGGATGAGTAAGAAATCGTGGTTAAAAAAGATGCAATTAATTTCAAAGGATGAAATAGGCTCCGAGACATTTAAATTATGTTGCTCGTTTCAAAGTAGGAAAGAAGTAGTTTTCAACTGTTCTGAATAGTTTAGATGAGAAAACGAACAGCTGCTTGCTACTTCTTTGATTAAATTTTGTGGTCTTACATCTGTAACTAGCAGTTTCTTAACACCTTAACCCTAGTTTTATCGTTTTTCTGTTTAATTTTAAAACTTGGCACTCATCTGAGTATATTTCCTCATTTTATGAAGCTTTTTAATGTTTCCGACCTTTTAATTTTTGTACTTGATTTATGTGTTTGAGGATTCATGAGAATATAATTAAAATGAATGGGCATTATTATAGTGAAGGTCAATCAAATGACTATAAAAGTTTGTAGGCATTAAAAAACTCAAATCTATTGTGAAATATTTATTTATTAGTGTAGCAGAAATTTTTGGAAAGGAAAGTTGAAGTTGTAATAACGCTTTTTGAAATTGAAGAATGCCTCGTGAAAGATAATTAGAATTTCGTTCATTTGTAAAAATTAAACTCTGAAAATTATATGGATGTAATAAACCTTTTATTTCGGTATTGATAAAAGGAATTAGCAGCAAACGAACCTAAAAAGAAAGTTCTTATCAATAAGCACTCATGAGTTTACACAAAAAAATATAAATATTAATCGAAGGATCTTTTTAAATATCTCAAAACTTTGAAATTGGGGGGAGGCATAGAATAATATAAACTTTGTGTTTTACGAGTATTTAACATGAAGACGGTCCCTCAAAGACGAATGGTTTTACATAGACTTCGAAAATAGATAAAGCGTGAAAATTGACGATTAAAGTACTTTTTAAAACCCAGCCAAAACCATTCACGGTTTTCCAACAATGTCAAGTGTAACGTTTTTCCTAGATTGCATTATTACGTATTACCTTATTTTGAATTTTGATAGGGAGAATTTTTGTTTATATTTCAGCACTACCGTGGAAGTTT
The DNA here is from genome assembly GCA_963680715.1 of Tetragnatha montana. Taxonomy (NCBI): domain Eukaryota; kingdom Metazoa; phylum Arthropoda; class Arachnida; order Araneae; family Tetragnathidae; genus Tetragnatha; species Tetragnatha montana. The sequence continues at coordinate 38,367,683 of OY796675.1, forward strand.
AAAAAGTCTGAACACCGGAATCATAACATTGCTCAATTATGGAAAGCACGTTCCACCAGTCGTGTCTCATGTCACCTTGGCTCATGAGATAGGGCACAACTTCGGATCACCTGTAAGTATTCTTGAAATTCATCATCTTTTACACTTAAAATAACATCCTTGTCTTTCGGATTTAAAAACTACTGGAACAAATATCCTACAATCAAAATAGTTACAAAAAAATCACCCAAGATTTTGATAAGGATTTTAAAAAATATAACTCTTTAAGCAGGTCCTTTTAAAAAATTTGTTATTTTGATTTGAATGTTTTTTTTTTTAATCTAACGACTTGTGTTTAATAAAACCTTAATAATTTAAGCAGTTGACTTTTGGATAAATAATTTTAGTACCTACAGTTGACGGGAAAAGCTTTGTCCCAAAGAGCAAATGATCGAATTTATTGGATTTTTGAAAAATATAATGATGTAACTTTTGATGAAGATGTTTGAAAATATAAAGGACTGAACATGTGAAATACAGTAGGAGGATACTAATACTTTAATTAACACTAAAAGGAAAAATGAACAAGACTTTTATTGTTATTTAGATTTACAATAAAAAATAGAATAAGGTGGGCTGGAACGAAAGACAGATGAACTTCTTTAATTTCATTTAATCGATTTACAATTTTTTTAAATATGAAATTAGGAAATTAAAAGGAAAGATATTAAGAGGAGAATGAGGGAAAAATTAAAGATGGTAGAAAACTATAGAGAGTGGTGAGCGATAAGGGATAGAAATATAATTAAGGGTTAGGTTATCAAGTATAAAGAGAATGGGAGATAATCTCGGAAGAGAGTGAATGCATTGGGAGAGAATGACCAGAGGAAAAGAGTATGAAAGAATGTTTTCGTATTTCATATTTTCAATTTTTTTGTTTGTTGAATGTTTCATATTTTCGTGAAAGCTATTTTAGCTCGTTCCAACTAAACCAAATCCCTTTAAAGTAGATCTAAACCTAGTAAATTTCTGTAGCACGATCCGGAGGATGACCTGCACTGCACGCCAGGCGGGGACCACGGGAACTACATCATGTTTGCTCGAGCCACCTCAGGGGACAAGAAGAACAACAACAAATTCTCGCCGTGCAGCCTGCGGAGCATCAACGCCGTTCTCAACACCAAGGCCAGGAGCGTCAAGGGATGCTTCACTGGTACTCTACTAATACAGTTTCAATTTTCTAAAGTAACTTTTTTTTGTGTAAATTTGTATGTCTATGCAAATCACATCTTAATATACTCAAATACAAACAGCAAAAATAAAATGCTCGCTAATAAGTGCCAAATTTTTGAAATTTTTACTTTAATGCCCATCAATTATAAAAATAACCAGTATGCTTCAAAAAGCCTTTTCAATAAAAATGGAGGATAGTCTTAAATTGTTCTTAGTTACTATTTCCTGTCTACGATATTTTAAAAAATCGTATCTCTTCAATTCTTAATCAAATTAAAAGTTGTTTTTTTATATCGGTATAAAATTACCCTAACATTTGTTTACATATTCAGAAAACTATTTGAAAAATTCTTGATTTTTATCTTTTCAATTCATTTTGTAATACAAAACTTCTATAGGTAATGGAATAAAGACAAGGGAAACATTCTTCTAGCTTATTTTCCCTGATCTCTAAAACGTCTACTCTTCAGTTCAGACTCACATAGTGCACTTATCTTTAAAATTAGAACAAATAGCTCAATTTCAAAGAACAATCCCATTTACTGTAAAAAATGAGTTCAAAGTCTTAAGCTCCTTCTAATAAAAAGTGCCAAAAACGTAATTGGGTCTTCCTAGAGCACTCAACTCATGACGTCAGTTCTCTTATTCTCTGTTCTTTTCTCTGTACATTTTTCTTTTCACCGCCAAATCTCAGCGCTTAGAGAAAAGTAACTTCAAACAACTGAGACAGTGTTTGAAGCGATTAATTCATTTTTTTTTTACAAAATCAAAGAATACTCTTTATATTTGTAAAAAACAAATATTTCTAGGAAACAGTAAAGAAAAGGGGCTTAAACGGATTAATTAACAATTGGAAAAATCAAACCTTTTCGTGATGTATCTTAATCGTCTTAACCGAATTTCCCCCCTATTTTTTTTAAACCAAGTATCAGGGGTCTTTGATGAATGTTATATACCCGAGGATTTTCATGTTTAAGATCTTCTTGACTTCTTGGTTAACATAACTTGTCTTGTTCTGCATGTAATCCAGGGATTTCTTGATTCATAATTGATTGATCAGTGCGATTCAACATATAAAATCATAAAAATCCTACAAATTAAATCATAATTTCTTACAACTTTTTAGTCAATTATACATATATCAAATTAAATAAGTAACCTTTAGAATGATAGGAATCTATTTTGAGATTCTACAGTAAGTGTCTAAGGGCAATGGCGTATATAACCAAAAAAAGTGGGGAGTATTCGTATTTTGGGAATTATAGGTAAAAAAAAAAGGAAATTCTTCGACAACAGAAAAAGGATAAGTATCCTTTGTACTAATTAAAAGACCTTTAATATTTCTTTTTAATTTGAAATTGTAACATGTATTTATATGGCTAGAAAACAAATTTATCTTCAATAATTCTAGTTTTTTGTAGTCTCCTGGCTTTACAGGCAATTCCAAGCTTTATAGATCCCGTTTTCTCTTCTAAAAGATAACCTGTAGTATTTGTAATCATAATAAATTGATCGATAATGATTGGGGCTAGTTTGGCAGTGTTGTTACTGTCTCTACCTTTATTTTTTAAGTTATTTCCATAGTGTATTAAAAGCAGTGATGTTTGAATGTCGTAGAACCTTTGGACGCCGTCTGCGGGAACGAGGTGGTGGAAGGAGCCGAAGAGTGTGACTGCGGCTGGGAGGAAGACTGCCACGAGCCCTGCTGCTTCCCCATGAGGGTCAACCCCCCTCAAGACCAACCTCCATGTCGTCTGCGTCCAGCCGCCTTTTGCAGGTACTGCATCATACGCCGCACCAAAGCTGTGGAGAGATAGATATGAGATGCTATAAATTTTTCTCTTGTAAAGTTACTTATTAATATGCTTCAGAACATCTTGTATAGGTACCCTAATTGAACGATTAATTAATTAGAAAAACCCGGCCCATGTTTTGCCTTTATAGATTTAATAACTTTAAGGTCTGTCTAAAAATTCACAAGATCGCTTAAGAGCAAGCAATTTTAAATTATCTTTTATACTTTCCAAAGGAGCTAAAAAGCTATAAGGAGCAAAAGCCATGGTATCTTACTCCCCGTTTCTCACTAAGTCGTTTTAATCTTCTTGTTAGATAGAAAAAGTCTTGTTATAAAACCAGTCTACCTTCTTTCATTCGGGTCAAATTACAGTCTTTTAAAACCCATAGAAGCAGTTTCATTGGAAATAAGAAAATACTTTTTAGTAAAAGTCTATCAAAACAAATTCATATATTTGTCGCTTCCAGAGAATATTTAAAGTTTCAATGAATGGTATTTCTAACTTTTCATGATGGATGAACTTCCTTTTTCACCCAGAACCAATGAAAGATTTGCACAGATTTTCTATTCACATCTCAAATTCTTTAAAGTAATAAATTTATTTTAGTACTTTTCGTTGCTGATGCTTTTTTTTATTGTTTTGACCTTTCGATTTCTGTGTTATTAACGTCTTTTCTCTTCGCAGTCCAAGTCAAGGTCCATGTTGCTCTCTCGACTGCCGCCTGAAGTATGGGGTGTTGTGCAGGGAAGACAACGGTTGCAGGACAGCCAGCTATTGCGAATATCCTTTCTGTCGACCGAAGCAACATTTTCAGAGTGCTTGATAGTGTTCAGATTGTTTGAAATGCTCAACTATTTTAATTTTGCAATTTATTAATATCTTTTAAAATTAAGAATAAGATTAATGGTAACTCTCTCTCTCTCATTTTCTGCGACTTATCCTTATTTTTTCATCTACTATAAAAAATATTTCTAAACCTGTTACGCTATGAATTTATACATTATCACCGTATAGTTGTAATTTGTTCTATGTACTCGTACGTACATATTTTATTACAAATTTGAAATTATTTTTAAAGTATTTATTTAAGCTAACTTTCATTTTCTGATAACCACATTATATTTTTTAGCTTTTTGGTTTTTCTTTTAAAGAGTTCTTTTGGGGTGTTGTTTTTTTAAATAAAAAGAAACCAATTTATCAATGCTATATTTTTATTTATCTTCCCCTTATCTTATCTTTATTTTGGGAAATTATCGTACATTATTTTATCATATATATTATTGTATTATACTTATATACTTATACGTAACAAAATACTACCTTAACTCCTTTCACTGGTAAAGGACCACTGTGCCCATCTTCAACGAAGAAACCGAACAAAACAGTTTGCAGTGAAGAATTCGTGTGCTATAATGGGGTACATGTTTCCTTCCACAGTTTAGTTGAACAACATCATTAACTTGGAATAAGAATTTCATTTTCCTTCTTGATGTTGTAGGAATGCACAGGATCTATCTGCATGGCTTACGGACTCGAATCTTGTCAATGCATCAGGAGTTATCACGATCCTCTTATCCGCTCGTGCGAGTTGTGCTGTAAGCTCCCTGGAGATGAGCTGAGTTGCAAGTAAGAAAGTATAAAAATTCAAAGCGCCCTAGGTGTTCGTAATTTTATTCAGTGTAGGTCGAATTAAAGAAATTATTATTGCTAGGGATAATTGAAGGGGCGAGTGGAAGACGTAACAAAAGCTTGTTTCGAGATACTTGGTATAAAAGATTTTTTTTGGTCTTATCTTTTGATATCATCTACCTCCTTCATGAAACTGAGATTTCTTTTCTGTTAATAATGGCCCTAGAAATATGGTGTTAGTACTAAAATGTCGGTCTTAACATACCCTATTCATTAAATTGTCCCTTACCTCCTTTTTCCACTCACATATTCAAACTTTAATTACCATAAAGCTGAACAAACAATAATAAATTGTGACATTTTCCTGGAAACATTTAATAGGCGGGATTTTCTCCATAAAATTAATCTGATTTTAAACATATAATTATCAGCTATTTTTTTTCGTTTCCTGTACCTGTTTGTAATTTATAACTACTTCCATTATCGCCATTTGTAGATTAAAGTATGTTTTACTGTATAGTTAAAATGTTATTTATAAAAATTTTCTAAAAGTACTGTAAACTGTGTGAATTTTAATACTTAGTTTTGTTTAAAAAAGTTGTCTTATAAAAATATCAGAATTATTATTATTTTTTTAGATATTTTTGCTGAAATTCTTATCTTTTCACATAGTTCTCAACTTTCCTATTGAAGATGCTTTGATATGATCTTTTATTTCATGCATCAAAAATGTTAAATTATGTATTAGTTAAATTTTAAAATTTGCTTAATTTGTGAATTGAACGCTATTTTATTGAAATTTTTAGGGAAAAAATTTCAATTTTGACAAAGATTGCGCGTAACAGAAAAATGTCTGGGAATTCATTGACTTATTTCAATAAAATAGCAATGTGTCTTGACGCTTGCATCCGTTTGAGTATGACTTCCTGATTGTTTAGAAATGTGTGTCTGCATCTATTTCCCGTTTTGATAAAATCCTTATAACTTTTCACGTGAATAAATTGCGCATTTACTTTTTTCTGAAACTTTTAAATTTATTTTATACAAAAAACTGAAAAATTAAATACATGCTACTTTAGAGTGATGAGATAAAGTTTTTCTCTCCCTACTACATCTCTCAGTATGTTTCAAATATACGCTGTAAAAATTTTTAAATTAACTGGAAGCACAGATACCAATTTCTGTACTTTGCAGAAATATCTGTTTTTTTGTCTTTTTCTGTAAAATGAGAGAAACTTCAGAGTTCTTTTAGATTGGTTACAGGAGGCGCCTTTCTATACAATAGTGATTGTTTGTGTTAGTTATTAGGTATAATAACTAATTTTATAGACCCGAATGGCATTGGGACGTTACCAGCAAACGTTTTAACTAAAAAAAGATTGGCTTCGTTTCAACTGCCATTTTGACTTGTAAACATACCTACTTATTTTTAAAATTTATTATTTCAGGGGTGATTTTATTAAATCTAACTTTTTTTTGGTATAAAAAAACACGTTTTCTAGGCATACGAAAAATAAATTTTCATCAAAATGCAATGGAAAATTTTGTGTAAAAAGACGAATTTTTTTACAGTGTATCTGAAAAAGGAACAAAATTTTAACCAATTTGAATCAACAACTGTAAAACCCCACTTCTCTGATATGAATGAATTTTAATGCTCACAAAAGTTTCATTGCGTGTTAATTGTTACTGCAGTATGTTTGTTTTTAGTTATAATCGAAACTATACATTCTTTCAGGTCTTCGTTCGAGTGGAACTCTCCGCCCTACGATGTGCCGGACTTATACGCCAAACCTGGAGCCCCTTGCGACAACTACAATGGCTACTGCGACGTCCACCAATCATGCAGAGAGGTATACTACTGCCACTGTGTTCGTGTGACTAATTATGTGTATTGTTTCATTTGAAGGAGAAATTTAACTCTTGTCTGAAATTAAAAATAACGGCTGTATTCACCAATAACTTGACCTAAGGTTTACTTGGAATCAAGCTTTTTCGACTACTCGGATTGCCTTAAATATTTATTTCCCTTTTTCAACTATCAATTTGAAAGTTTGATTCCAGGTTAACCTTACATTAGGTTAGAGATGAATACGGTCGTAAGAATTGGCTTCTTTTTCTGTGAGATAAGGTAATATTAAAAAAAAACTCACGCGATCCTTAAAGAACGCTTTAAAAAATAATACTATAGTGTGTTTTCTGAATTAAAAATATTTCTATAGAATTGAAAATAAACACCGACTTAGTACAAAAAATAAATTTCATAATAGTTATTACCGATAAAATTTTCGTATGACGCATAACGCATAAGCTAAAGTAATAAAAAAAATATTTCTTGAAAAAATTACACTTTCTTCCTTTCACTGATATTAGTATGCTAATGAAAGTAAAAAAGTTGTGCAATAAATTTTAATTTTTATGCTCACCATTCTCTATTTTAATACAAATAGTTTTGGTATGAGCTGCTTATTCCATTAAATATTTTTTCACATCATCGAATTTTATTAGAATGCATACTAATATGATGTATGTAGAAATGATCAATATTTTCTTTCAAAACAAACGGAGTACTAAGTAGCATTAAACTTAATTAACTAAAACATGACTTATTTTTTTAAAAGATCATATTATCATATTATGCTATCTTTTAATGCTCTATCCCATGTACTTTCAAATGTTTAGGATGTTTGGATTTTGCATTTACGAGTATATAGAGATTTTTTTAGAAAAAACGATAAACATTTTCGCTTAGAACTTAAAGATGTTCTAATTACAAATTTCTTGACCGCCATCTCGTCACATTTCTTAATAATTTTGCCGTTAATGCTCATCTCAAGGGAATGTGTTTAAATTATTCCAGATCGACCCCTCCGGGCCGTTGGCCACTTTGCGCAACCTGCTGATGTCGCCCGAAGGAGTGGCCATCCTGAAGAAATGGATCGCAGAGAAGTGGTGGAGCATGCTTCTTCTTTTCTTCGGTTCTGCCATAATCGTGGTAAGGGGAGAAATTTTTTTTCGATATGCTTTGCTACATCTTTTATGCGGATCCTAAGTATTTATCCCCTTACTTTGTATGGAAATTGTTACTTTTTTGAGGTGATAAAGCTAAAATTTCTTTAAGTAACCATCTTTAAATGTTTAAATTAGATTATAAACACCAAAAAGATATTTGAACCAAGAGCCACAACTTTCTCTCTTAACACTTTACTTAAATTTTTAACATTATACTTTTGCTGATTTAGGGAATATCTGAACACTAATTGTGAGTCTATACTTATCCAGGCATAGTATTTCTATTTACTGGAGAAGTTTTCAAACTGTATTTATAAAAAACCCATTTTGGTAGATGTAACTAAACTCAACATACTTCGATCAATTAAATTTATGCATTATTATGCATTATTTTCCTCTTTTTCTTTGTCTTGTTATTTTACTCATATTTTTATAATTTCACATACTTCAACCTTCAATCCCTCTCATCCTTTTCATCCCACTCTTCATATTTATCCCTTTTATCTTCTTTACCCCTGTATCCCTCTTACCCTCATATATTCTTATTTTTTCATCCTTCTCAATTCATCCCGGGATCAATCTTATCCTCTCATACCCTTTCTTCTTTATTCATATTCTCCTTTCACCATTTCATCTGTCTGATCATCTTTATCCCACTCATTCGCTGTGTCTTTCATCCCAATATTCCTTTTTATCCACTTCATCTTTTCTCCACTCTTGTCATCCTCTTCTCCTCTCTCATCTTTTTTTTTACTTTCTCATCATCTTTATCCCTCTCCTATTTTTGATTCTCTTAACTCTCTTATCCTTTTTATTCTCCTTTATCTCTCATCCTGTTTGTCTCTTTCATCCCTCTCACTATCTTCGCATCTTTCATCTCCCTACATCCTTCCCAAGCAGTCCAAACCTTCAAGATTCGTCTAATTTCTGTCTTGTATGGCCAAATTAATTTCATTCATACTTCTAGTAGCAGTTACGTAAACTCGACATATTGTGTACGACTAGGGTTCATGACCGACCGCTCTTTTTCTTTGCAGATACTGTCCGTGCGCCTGCTGACGCGGCGCAGCGCCAAGAACTTCCTGTCCACCATCCTCCCCGGCCAAACGGACTTCCGCATCTGCAACGTGCGATCGCGCTCGCACCCCTCTTGCATCGTGTCGTCGCCGTCGGCCGCCCCCAGCAACCACATCCCGACCGCCGGCGGCGGCAAGAGCGGCAGCAGTCGGCTGTCTCGCCCACGCATCAGCGCCGCCCCGGAGAACGGATGGGTCTAACGGGCGTTTCACTAATAATAATTTCTTTTCTTCTCTATCTCTACCCGAACATTGCGACGGAAGCGGCGCGTGTGAGAGGTTTTTAAGCGGATTTTTGCCAAAATGCGATCTTTTTTTTGTGTGGTGATTTTTGAGATTATTTAAGGTGGACTTTCTCGTAACGGGAGATAAATGGATGATTCTTATGCAAATGGCATCTAAGTTGCACATGGTGAGGCAGTTAAAAGTAGAATAAAACGATGTATAAACTGTTTATATTTGTCACCGAATTTGATATTTTTAGGTTTTCCAGGTGTGGATTATTTGGGTTACTCATTCAGTCATCTCTAACTTTAAAATCATACGATTATCTAGTCCAAAAAAAAGTGTTAATTTTTTAAAAAATGTTTACCAACTGGCGATTTTTTATGAGTGACTGACTAGTAACATTTGTGCTTAAAAATACCCGATAGTTCATCACATTCTAGTTCTGATACAACAATTACTATAAAAAATTTTAGATTTCAATTTCAGAGATGGTTATGGTAAAATAACATAATTGTCATTTAAATTTGAATTGAAATTAAAATTGAATCAATAAAGCTAGTCTTTTTTTTTAATCATTTATTGTATTGAAATTTAAAGGCTACCCTACTGAAAAAAATCTTCACTTTTTCTTTAAAAAAAAATCTGCAGAATATCTGCAGTTATTTGAACATCTTCATTCTGAAGAAAATCTTAAGATAATGTTCTTAAGAAAATCTTAAGATTATGTTTTCTTAAGATTTTCTTGAAAATGAAGATGTTCAAATAACTGCAGATATTCTGCAGATTTTTTTTCTGAAGATTTTCTCCAAAATATTTAAATCTTCAAATATTCTTCAACAAGAAGTGATCCGCAAACCTGGAATATATTTCAATAAATTCCAGGCTTGGTATATTCTTTCTAAAGAATATTTAAAGATTCAAATATTTTGCAGAAAATATCATGTTTATAAAATAAGATTCTGTGAAAGCAATATATTTTGAAGAAAATTTGAAGATTTTGATCATTCTGAAAAATGTCTTTATAATTGTCTTCAATATTTCTGCAGATTATATAAAGATACAACAGGTCTTTAAAATGTCTGTGAATTGTCTTCAAAAATTCTGAAGACAGTTTAAAGATACAATATGTGTTTAAAATGTCTGCAAATTTTCTTCAAAAATTCTGAAGACAATTTAAAGGTAGTGGTAAAACTGCTAAAAAACTTTAAGAATTTCTGTAGAAAGTGGCTTTTTCTTAAGAAAACCTTCAGATTATTTTTAGTGGGGTACTTCCGAGCTTTTAAAATGTTTCCAATTTTCCTTTTTTCTAAGTATTCTGAATAATAAACAAAGAGAAAACGTCTAATGTTCTTATTTATTTTCCATTCTAAAACTTATGATAACCCCCTAAAAACTAAATATAACTTAAAATAAAACACTTATTTAAAAATAAGAAGTCTACTTTGTTAATTTTTCAGAGGAATAAAAGGAGGTGGGTATTTATACAATAACGATAACTTTTTATTGCCTCACCTAGTGTGTATTTTATCTGAAAAATATTCTTTCTCGTGATACTTTCGTAAAAATGTATTAACCGATTCAATTTATCGCCAACTCGTTTTTCACGCCAAGCTTATTCGCTTTTTACTAAGTATAAGCATCCAGAGCAAAAGAGCAAGAAGTTGTGTCTATAATGATTCGTCGGATTGTATCTGAGTACAATTTGACTTGCGCCTGAAAGCCTCTCACTCATTTCAATGCATTTATTTGTTTATAAAATGCAGCACAAAATGACTTCAATTTTAAATGAGTGTGTATGTATATTTACGTGGTGGAAATGAAGTATGTAATATCCAGAAAAAAAGGTTTCCCTGTAAGTCGGTTGGGTCAAAGTTTGGCATGCATCAGAATAGCCGATTTGACGAGACTTTCAAATTTATTACCGCTTTTTACATCTCGTTTTTCTAGTATTTATTATTTTATTTTGATAGTCGTTTATTTTTTTATCGGAAGTTCTGTTTTTACACTTATTAGCTAACGCACAGTACAATGTATTGTTTAAACCCTTATATATCGATTTCAATAAAAAAATCTGTGTGTGGTTAGAAGGAGAAAAACAATCCCGAAAGTTACAAAAATCTGCTGAACACGTGCAAATTAAGAGAAATATATTTTCAAACAAATTTGTGGAATTATATTTTTCCAATTAGATTAAAGTTATTTCATTCTAGTCATTTTTTTTTTCATGAAAATCATTTGTGTTAATACTTATGTCCTTTTGTGTTAATTGATGTTTTAATAGATGCTATATTTTTATTTCAGAAATTCTTAGTGACTTCGTATAAAAAATTTTAAACTGTCAATAGCTTTCTAATTTCAAAATTATTACCAAAACGTTTATAATGGTATCACAATGTGTGAGTGACATGCAATAGAACTGAAATTTTTTTAATTTACAGTTATCAATCACTACGTGTGTTTTATTCACTGTTTGTAAAACTAAATTATGACTAATTTGAATTCATTGTAGCAGTATTTTAAAACTAGTTTTAATTTGTAAATGAATTACTTAAAATTTACATTTTCTGAGTCAAATTTGTCCGGATGTGCTCAAAATTGGCTTGGATAAAATTTTATTGTAAATACTTTGTGTTTACGCATGGATTCATTCAGTGTATTTTCATATGAATTTGTAATAGGTGCTTGTATTGAAAAATTGTGATTTTAAAGTATATAATCAGTTTAAAATTATTTAAAAAAAGAACAAGAATGTAAAAATTTGTGATATTAATTATTTTTATTCAGATAAAATTTCATTGATTTCGTCTGCGAGTACATTATTAATAAATTCTAAAATGTATAAAGTGCTATTGAAGGGCTTATAAAAAAGGTGTCTATGTCTATTTTATTAAACTTGAATTCATGATGCTTAGTTACAAAAGTAATATCTTTCTATATCAAGCAGTTTCATGCGCGTATTCATTTTAAAATATATTATTTTTATTTTTTTAACTGTTTTGAATAGCTCTTACTGGGATTATCATTTAAATATTTAGTTTGCAACACAAATGAAAATAATGAAATAAAAAAGCACTATACAAAGCCAATAAAACTAGAATAGATACACTTTAAAAAAATTAAAACATGAACAGAATTCAAAGAAATATAATTCAAAATAGACTATAATTTGTAACAAAAATTCTTATGACACCACGATTTTTATCATTGTAAATTTTTATGATATTTTTATAAGAACCTATTTCATTAAAAAGTACATATTTAAAAATTTTATAGAATATGTATCAAAAAATTTAAGAGTATTTCATTTCATTTAAATAAAGAATTAAAAAATCAATTAGTTGATTTTAAATGATAGATATCTCTAATAAAGGGCTAAAAAATTGTAATTGTTTCAATAGAACAAAATCTTTTAGTTATTGCAATCTTCTAGTATTTTTTAGAATAAAAGTGCACATACATCTCTCTCTATTTATCACACAATATTTTCCATAAAATTTTTATTTATAAGCTTATAGTAGCTAGCCGAGACCCTTGAGTTCTCTTCGAGATCAGTTCTAATGATATATTTCATGATTATTACAACCAGATATCTTTGCTTTGAAACATAAAGAGCTGTGTACATAATAATAAGGAACCAATATGGCGGGTTTTATTTCTTGATGTATAGTGCACAGCAATATGTATTGTTTGGTGATAACTGTGAACTACAGTTATTCCCCCAAATAGAATTATTCTTTTTAAAGGATGGAAAGTGAAATTAATTTACATTAAGTATTAACATTTATTAGTTACGCTATGTTATCAATACGATTAGTTTCATAATAAACTAAAAAACTTTATTATATAAATTTAAAGGACGTTATCTACTGTTCAAATGAAGTATTCAATAGTGTTTTATTTCTCATCCTGATTTTTTAGTTTTCTAGAAATATAGTATCTGTCGTTGTGAACAACAAAAACCTTTATTTTATTATTCAATGGTAGTTTTGAATGATAAATTTCTTATGTTCAAAAATTTTTTAGTGAATAAGAAATTCCAAATTATTATTATTAATACTAATAATTATAATAAATAGGTAGTAATTCAAGATGACTTAAGTTGTATAATTTGATCGCATGCAAATATTTGTTTTGTTTGAAAAGGGTTTTTCATAGTAGGCCAAGGGTAAAATCTCAAAAAATCAAAATTTAAAATAATTGATTTTCAATGTAAATGTTTACTATGTAGGTATATTTTATGCGTTTTTATTAGATATTTACAAAAATAACAAAATGAAATAAAAAACTTTTTAAAACCCACGTTTTTAAACGAACTAAACAGTAGCTATATAAAATATTTCCCCCTAATTCCTTGTAAAACGAAAAAGGTGGGGGTCATGCAATAGACAAGCATAGGTCATGCAATAGACATCCCCCCCCATGTTTTTCTTGTTACAAGGAATTGGAAAAAAATTATTTTATACTGTTTTGGTCCGTTTTAAAAATGGAGTTTTAAAAGTTTTTTATTTCATGAATTACCTACTGTCTGTTTTTTATTATTGCGCGTGTATAAAGTTTTGAGGTTTCAAAATCGACTTAGTACGATTCTCGATTATTCTATTCATTCTTCTTTTTCAATCTTAATTAATCCAATTAATTCAAATCTTAATTGAAATAAATTTCACTTCACTCCACCCTTTTATGTGAAAAAAATATTTTCGTTTTTGTGAAATTAAGGAAGAAGTTTTGAATTAATTTTCCCAATACTGCCATGTTTTTGACTGTTGTTTATATCTATCGTTCATCAGAATGCCTCATAGGACATATAACCACTCTAACAGATGCTGCCAGTTGTATGAACTCCAAAGTGATTCAGAGAAATTCTAATCAGACAGAATGTAGAGAAAGATAGGAAAGTTAGTATTACAATCTAGGCATAAAAAGATTCATTGGAGGAATAAAAACAAGCTAGAAGTGGCATATTTTATTGTATTCTATTTTCCTCAATGAAAGAACACTAGGTTACTTAAGTTGAATCTAGAGTTTTTCACATTAAATCATAATATCAAAGTTTCTTTACAGGTTGCAAAGTATGGCAAATGTTTATCAATAGTAAATTTTGAAGTACTATTTTTTTTTATTTCTTAGTACTCTTTAAAAATTTTAATTTGAAATGAATACTTAATATTTTGACATATTTTAAAATTTCATTTGTACTCAATAAAAAAAAACTTCGATTCTAAGTTCTTCATCATAAAATGTAATTAGGTTTTCAGCTTCAGAAGACGAAGTTTTTCTAATGTTTCACTGATACCAAATCCCTTAATTATCAAAATTCACTATCAAACTCATACCCATTGAAGTGCTATATAAGTTTGTACAAGCAAAAGATTAATTTTGTAAATAAGTTTTTATCAATTAGAATAACAGTTTAGCTCCGAGATATTTTCTTCCAGATTTTCTATAGAAACATGGAATGATAACTAATAATAACTAGTTTCAGTACGGCCAAATACTACATTTAAGAGGCAGTTTTAAACAATAAATCTGTATCTGCACAAAGTGAAATCATATATATTCAATTGACATAGCTGCAAAAAACTATACCATTACTTTAATTTTTTTTATTTCTTTACAAATCTTCAATATAAACCTCGTTAAATGGATATGATTGATTCTTTACATGTATCAAATTGCTTTGAATCGAGTGTGTAATCTGCTTTGGATTTATATTTCTTGATTAGAGAATCTCGTGATAACCAATCATCAATCAGTATTTTCTCCTTTTCATTACAATTACGTCGTAGTCACATGGTCTAATTTATACTAATGTAAACTATCTTGCTTTTTGAGTAGTGGAATATCCAAATCTCCTATGATCGTAGAAAGCAAAGTAGTTATTAATTTTATGTATAACCTGTATTAGGATATAGAAAAAAATATTTGAAAGCCTTTCTTTTGAGTTCTACGAGAAATATTGTACATGCACTATTGTCTGCAAGTGATTGTATATTGTATAAGCTTGAACAATGCAAACTATGGTCCGAGCTGTGAATTTCGCTGCTGCATTCTGTAACAGACACAAAGAAAAAACTTGTTGTTTTTGAAATAAACTGTGATATTATAACCATACACCTTTTCTGCGTATTCCTTTTAAACTACATTAATCAGTTAAAATTTCGAATAAACATTTTTATTTACAATGTATCCCACAACTTAAAAATATTATTGCTACGTCTTGAAAAAAATTTAAAAAAGTGGTTGGAGATCTTAAGGTTTGAAAATTTTCAAATGATGTAGTGAAATATGAAATAAACGTGATCATTTAATTGTTTGCTTTGCTGCTTTAAATAAATTATCTCAGTGAAGAAGGTTCTATAGAGAAGCGAAACCATTCTTAGATTTAATAATAAGAATAAATGATAATTTATAGGTTACGTCATTCGTTAAGAATCAGGAAAAAGGATTCTTATAAATGCCACAAAATGTGGCTAATCACTTCCAAAATTTCCAATGTTGTTCTCAAAGCCTCTCAAGTTGCTTTTATTGCCTGCACAAAACATGACATCCGAATTCGAAGTATTTTTGGTTTATTCATATAAACAACAAAAATGTCAGCCCATTTAAAATGTTGTTTATTTCTGTGTATTTTCTCGGTTTTAATGTATAGTTATTTTTTAGAACAAAAATTAAAGTTTCTTTATTTTAGCTTCTGGAATTATTTGCCTTCCATGACCACAGCTAGTTTTTTGTAGCTTTCGTTACAAGCCTTTTCTAAACAAAAACATATGTAGAAGAAACTTTTTATGTTAAATTAATATCTATTCATTTTAGTAAAAGATATGAATGCTGAGATTACAACAGAGAAAAGCCTTTCCTACGACGGACTTCCATGATTGCCATAAAATGTAAATTAAATAGAAATTAAATTTATTAAACATATGGACAAAAATTTCAATCTACTTATTAAAAATAAGCTACCTAATAACTCGATTGTTCTAGACGAAAACTATTAAAAACTTTTTAATAAAAGTTCTTAAGCTAGGTAGTGTTTTGGATTGTTTAGTCTCTCTATTCTAAAAAAAAAAAGGGTTTTGGTGAACAGTTTCCAGGAGAAAAACATTTTAATTACCTACTAATCCGTTTAACATATTTTTGGTATCAAAGTGTTAGGATTCTTTTGAGGATTCCTAGTAAACTTTGTGAACTTCTAAAAAAAATATTGATTTTTGTCCATTTGTTTAGAGATCATGGGCAAGGTTATAAGGCTGTAGTAACATAGTAGGCAGCTGTCAAACAACTTATTATCCATTCAATCACAATGACCAATTGACGCCATAATTTTATGATGCAACAAATTCGTTTTACGTTGTATCTTTTATTATTTCAATTGGCTTGCAAAAGATTTTGAATGGAGAGTGGCTTTTAAAAGATTTTGTTTAACAAATCTTGGTTGAAAAAAATATGAATGATAAAACAACTAACGAGTTACTAGGTACAATATTAAATTTAAAAGATTTATTGGAGTACGTTTTTTTTCCCCAGAATGTTGATTAACAATAGTTATTAGTAGACTTTCTCGATATTTCAAAGGAAAATATTTTGGTTAAATCTTAATATATAAAATGAAGAAATCCGTCTGCTGTTTTGATAAAGCATCTGATTGGCCGAAAAATCCGTTGTTCAATAAAAAAAGAAACCTTGCGGAAGCGACTGAATATAAGGATAAAGTAAAAAAAGAAACAAGCTGATATATTATTGAGAGAAGGAGTGATTCATTTTGAAACACATTCTTGATAACGCTCTTCAGAATAAAAAAAAAAACATACAAATGTCAATCTTTGAATTAATGAGCTAAGAGCAGGCACTGAGCTGTGCCTTTAAATCACTCTGGCTTTTTATACATTTACTGACTTTTGTTCAATTCTTCGATTATATTCATTTAACTGTTTGAATCCATTTTTATGGACGCTAATGCAGCGGGCCTCTTTGTGTTGCAGTCTGGGTACTCTACTAAATCTGTTGCACCTTAAGTTTAAATATTTTTTTAACAAATATGACTTCCCAACTATTTCAAAGTGTATGAGATTCTGTCCAAGGAACTTAGTACGGGCGCAGCCCGTCAATAATGTCTGAGCAACGCTATAGGTATTTATATAAAGTTTTACTGCGCCCGGGCAACGCCGGGTCTAGCGCTGAAAGCGCTAGTTATTGATAAAATAGAAATAATAAGAGATTGGATAACTTAAGACAGTGTGGTCCAACCTTAGGTACCCGAGTGCCAATTATATTTTTTATAAGGAGGCGAGTGCCAGAGACAGGAAAACATTTTACTATTTTAAAACAGGCAAATCAAGCTTATATTTCCCCCAACTCTGAAACATTTATTTCAACTATAAATATTTAGTAAGACACATTTAACTAAAGAAATATTTTTCCTACATTTTAAATGCAATGCAAAAATATTGACTGGATCTCATTAGCATACTTTTTATTTATACAAGGGGATTTATTTGGGGCCACAATTTAAACACTATTTTACTATTAACACTATTTCATGAAGTTCAAATTCATGAAATTAAAATTTAACAAATTATTTCTTGTTTTTTTTTTCAAATCGAAGATTTGTTGTTAAAAGGAAAATTATTCTATTAGTAAAGAGAAAACCGTTCATAGAAATAAGCGATTCACAACGTTTTAAAAATGAAAGAGCAAGAAGTGCTTAAAGTTTTAGTGATTTTCAGGTTCTAATTAAAATTTCTAAATTAGTTCATATAAAAACCAGATGGAGCCCGAAAAAGAGGCCGACCACCCATTAGATGGCTAGACCTTCAAGTGATTAATGCTGGAAGATGGAGGACGGTCGTATCTAATAGTAGGCCAGTCAATAACGACATTGAAAATTGCAAAAAATCGTGTATCTCCAATTTTTGTCTTATGTTGTTAGGACCCATCCCAGTAGTTAGTAACCAATTTTGCAACCCTGAAAGCCCTGTGCTAACTTCGCAATCCGCAAAAAACCTAAAAATTTTCCGACTTTTTTCAGTTTTTGGCTTATAACTCATACAAAATGCATCCGCACGAAAAAGTTTCAAATATATCTTTTAAAGTAGATAAAATTTGAAATAATTTAAGACCATCCCCAAGTTTATACGTCCAATAGATCCCGAGTTACATCTCTTCAAAAACGGGCAATTTTTTCCCAAAATTCAAAATTTTGAGTCTAAGTCGCTTTTATAGCAAAAAATAGGCTATAGTACTCGTTGTAAAATGTAAATAAGGGCAATTAAGTTGTGGTACAGTTATTTAGCTTTAATTTAAGCCCTTAATGAAGACTCTAGGCCCCATAGTTCTTACTTTATCTTAAAAAACAAAAAATTTGGGAAAACCGAAATTTCGGAAAAATAGAGCATGACGTTGTATGGGCACAGAAAGGGAAAAATAAAGCTATTACACAATATGACGTTATAAAAATTAATATTTATTCATTGAATACAAAATTATTTTTCTTAATACTTGTTAATTAATGTTAATTTTTAAATTAAATTGAGTTTAATTAGTATTAATTATATAATTAAGAAATTAAAAATATATATTAATTTATTGCTTTTTTTAAGTATTAGTTTATAAAATACGACTTTTTGAGGTACCAAAGATCATGTCTCTTCCAAGGATTCAGGACTCTTCCTCGTTTTCAGACTCGTCTATCTCAATTGTAGGGATGTTGAGGCATGACTTGCCTTGACTTGGTTTACATAGTGCAGAACACTTAAGTCCCGCTTTCTCACATGAGCAGCCTCTTCCAGCGCACCTTTTTTGGCACTTGCATGAGATGAATTTCAGGAGAGTTTTTGATGCTGGATCTTTTGTAGAGGTTATAGGTAGCAGACCTTGCTGACTCCTCGTCCAGCCCCAGTCAGTTGGTTTTTTGTCTGCACCTAACCATGTCTGCACCTGGTGGTATGTGTGATATGCATGTTGAGCTGCAGCCTCTTCGGTTGGAGGCAGACGAACCAGGTGGACCTTGAGTCTCCTCCTCCATACAGAGCCACAAGACACTTATTTCCAGCAGAGGCTATTTCTTCGTGGCTAATATCAGGCTGTAGGAAAATGGAAGCCACGCCAACCAGATGTGGATTTTTTCAAGCATGCTTAACATCTTCATTTTCCCTTGCCTGAAAATTGAGGAGGTGGTGTCACAGCCAGAGAAAGCGTGCAGGAACAATTCAAATCCGTAGGGACAGGCCAGCTCTCCGCTATTGAAACATTTGGAGAAAAACTGCAAACAAGTTGATTCCCACTTGAACCCTTTTTGGAAGAAAACATTTTCCACCGTCGAGCCCAATCCATTTAAAAGAACCAACAAGTCCACTCTTCAGTCTTCTCCAATCACGATGACGTTTTCATGCGAGCTGCTTTTGTCGAGAGCAGTCTGTACGATTGTACAGTCTGCGTCCTCGGCAACTTGCTTTGTTTCAATTCCTTTGTTATCCAATCCTTAACGAAGGAATTTAATAAGTTGACGCTTGTTGTTTTCGTTGGATAAAAACTTCTCCTGTGGCACTTTTATAACTGTGTGGTCTTGAAATAATATATCACTGCATGATGAGTTTGCATATCGACGTAATCTTTCTGCAGTTTTAGTGCTTCTTTCAGACCCATTGTCTGGGTATCCATCAAATACAACTGACACATTTTTTCCAAAATGGCTAATTGTGTAGCTGATGTAAGTGGCTACAACTTCCTTGGTTGTGATATTCCGATGCCACCTTACTTTATGAAGTAAGTAGCCGCCATCCACAAAAACAAACGTAGGGGCTCCTATAGATATATTTTCAGGAAGAGGGGCTAAAGCTGTGTAAAAGCTGGACTTTTTGCCTTTACGCATCCCATCTTCACAAAACAAAGGCATTGGGTAGGGAGCCAACTCGAACTTAAAGTGCTCTTTCAAGTCACCCTCTGTATGCTTCGTGATACACAGCCTTTGAAAAATTGTGAGGGGATCTATTTGAACCTTCTGATTTTGTAATTTTATAGTAACTGATGCCAGGGTACGCACTTTATATATTTTTTTAAAACTAACTTTTCCAAAGGTGTTTCTCGTGATTTGATTTATTCCATTTATTCCCAATTCGTAGGCCATATGGCAATTGACTTAAGAGTCCCCAACCATACCAGAGCTGATGGATAGCATTTTTTCATTAAATGGAAATGGTGTGTGGGCATCGAACCAGTTCGTAAGTTTTTGCACATGATCGGTATCTCGTTCTATTTGAGTGGGCCTCATGTCAACGTGTTGTTCGGTGGTAGAATAGGAAACGTTCCAAAAGTATTCAAGCCCTTCACAGATATTCAGAATGTACACCATTCCTTCAGTCCAACGCGTAAGAACGCTGCTGGATATGCCTCGACCATGAGTTAAGCCTCCCTGGCATTTCATCGATCTCATTAATACTTGCTCAATCATTAGGTCTGTCCATAAGCCTGACAAGAACTTGTGGGATCTCCGAATCGTGAATCCTCCTTTTTGTGTGAATAGTCGAAATTCATCTGGGTGAAGCCTTTCGCTCGTCCTGGTAATCAGATCTTCTTAAATCAGTGTGTTAGCTTAATTTCTATAACTTAATAGTTCCGAAAAAATATATTTTTTAAAGTACAGCAAATATCTAAAACTGTTGGGGATGCGAGTTCTGACACGCCCTTGTAAGCTAATCAGAGTTAAAATTCCTTTTTCTTCATCGTTTTTATTTTTTAAGGTAAAGCAAGAACTAAGGGTCTTATAAAACTTATCTAAGACTTATTAAGGTTTTTATTTTAAACTATAACTTAAAAAAGCAATAAATTAATATATATTTTTAATTTCTTAATTATATAATTAATACTAATTAAACTCAATTTAATTTAAAAATTAACATTAATTAACATGTATTAAGACAAATAATTTTGTATTCAATGAATAAATATTAATTTGTATAACGTCATATTGTGTTATAGCTTTATTTTTCCTTTTCTGTGCCCATACAACGTCATGCTCTATTTTTCCGAAATTTCGGTTTTCCCAAATTTTTTGTTTTTTAAGATAAAGTAAGAACTATGGGGCCTAGAGTCTTCATTAAGGGCTTAAATTAAAGCTAAACAACTGTACTACAACTTAATTGCCCTTATTTACCTTTTACAACGAGTAATATAACCTATTTTTTTATATAAAAGCGACTTAGACTCAAAATTTTGAATTTTGGGAAAAAATTGCCCATTTTTGAAGAGATGTAACTCGGAATCTATTGGACGTATAAACTTGAGAATGGTCTTAAATTATTGCAAATTTTATCTACTTTAAATGATATATTTGAAATTTTTTCGTGCGGATGCATTTTGTATGAGTTATAAGCCAAAAATTGAAAAATGTCGGAAAATTTTTAGGTTTTTTGAGGATTGCAAAGTTAGCACAGGGCTTTCAGGGTTGCAAAATTGGTTATTAACTACTGGGATGGGTCCTAACAATATTTGACAAAAATTGGAGATACACGATTTTTTGCAATTATCGCCCTTTTTTTTGTCGTTATTGACTGGCCTTTAGGGCGAGATGGCAAAGACTTGTTGAGACGGCAGTTCATATCCAAAGAAGAGGTTGGATTTTTTTCTCAAAAGGAAATAGGGACTTTCAACTATCAAAATTAAGTTCTAAATACAAAGACACAGCTACAACCATGTAGTAAAATTTCTGAAACTACACTTTTAGATTGTAAATGTTAATTACAACTCCTAGCTTCTACTGATTTGGTAACTCCTTTTACTAGTGACCCAACTGGATCTTCTATACTGATGCACTTTTCATAACCCTTTTGAATTTGAATTGAAGTTCAGAGGGGGTTCAGGGGTTCTCCCCTGAAATATTTTTGAAAATTCGATCCATAAAATCGGGTTTTTAACAAATTTTTGAAATAAAAATTGAAAAGCGAACTACCTTCTATTTAGTTTGATTAAACATTACATTTTGTGGCAGAGTGACATGAAAATTTCTTCGAGGGCCGCGGGTTGGACCACACTGACTCAAGAGAATGTTATTCATGTAGATAATTTGTAAAGTATTTTTGGAAAGTTGGTTGATGTTTCTTCTGATATCAGAAGAAACATCAACCAAGCGCAATTTACCACTGACAATTAATTAAGCTAAAGGCCAAGCTTTTAACTAATTAATAAGAGTTTAAGTGGATCAAAATTATCTTATCTATGAACACGAGTTACTAACTATAAGTCGCCTTGGAAAGATGTCATAGTTTGTCTGGTTTAAAATTCAAAATCTTTAAGCCCAAAGGTAAGGTGAGAAGTTTTTTTTAATTAGGAGTTTAATGTTTTTTAAATGTTTGCTTTGCTGCCTTGATATAAAGCTTGCAGTGAAAACAGTTTTACAGTGATGGTTGTCAGTCAGAGAAACTAGCAATAAGGATGTGGTAATAATAAGTTTTCGACAACGGTTATTTTCTTGGAAATCGAAAATGTTTATTATACATGGAAAGTGTGCGTAGTGACTCGAACAAATATTTTCTTTCCAAGAATTGTCAGTTTTTAAAAATGTTTTTTTTTTTTTTAATTTACGTAATGATTCCCTTTTTTGCTTCAATTAGGAAAGGATTGGGCTGTGGGGTTGTAAAGACGGGGCGGTGGGCGCCCCTGCATAATGGTAAAAGGAGGCCCGGCCTTTTCGGAAAAGTTACGTAAAATCTTCCTTTGAGTATAATAAATCAGTTTTTATGAAACGTTTTTTTTTATTTTAAATTTTGATGTATATTAATCTTTTATTATGATTGTAAGCTAAATTTTGTGGCTCGGCATAGGTGCGATCCTATTTTAAAAGTCACCGAAATGAGTTAAAACACTACTTTTAAGAATAAAAATGCATATTTTTTTCTAACGGACTCATAGTCTCAAAGTTTCAAAAATACTTTGATTTAAAAAATGGAATTTGTTAAAAGGAAATTAAAATTTGAAAATAGGATGTATTTGTAGTTTTTTTTTTTAAATCAAATCCTAAATTTTTAAAATTACTGGGTTCGGCAGTTTTTTTAAAGTTACTTTCAGAGGGGGGAGCTTGCAAAGGTTTGTGATATGCTTATTTAAAAGCAGCGTTTGAAATTGGGGTGTTTTGCTGGTCCGGGACAGCTAAAAAACGGCTGGGACCAGTGGAATCAGAAAATCACTGGTCCGGCGGAGCGATTTCTCGAGCACGTGTAAAATCATTTAGACGATTTGTTCAGTGATAGCGGTATTTTAAGTGCGTTTGATGATTGCATTTGGTGAAGCAAGTACCTATTTTTGACAGAACCCGAACTGTGGTGATATGGGATAGGGGAGCTCCCGGCGAAAAAGAAAAAATATTATTAATATGTATCGATTTTTAACATTACTATTTGGTACTCCCATTCAGTGCAACAGTTACTTTATATATTTAAACCGGTCCTTTTTAATTTGTCGGACCAGTGATTTTTGTTGCGTTGGTTGCGGACCAGAAAGATTGGCAAAGCACTGGTCCGCAGGACCACTGTTTTTTCCCCCCAATTTCTAACGCTGTTAAAAAGGCATAGGGAAAAATTCGGGACTAGGGAAAAATTCGCAAAAAAAAAAACCCCGTAAAATTTGAATGGGCCAAAGCCAAATGAAAATGTCGAGCTCATTTCCTGCATAATTCGCCATTATGCTTTTTCTGTTCGCAATTACACTGACCTCTGCTGGAAGTTAATAACATTAAATTTAGTCATTTTTGAACTAAAATCACCTATTCGACATTTTCGTTTATAAATAAGAATTTTTCATAAACAGATGTTACAAATTTTAGTTTAATTGATACTTTTTTAAAAATGATTCTATAATTTAATAAGGAGGTGGCACTGAAAATTTTCACGAAGCAGCCATATTGATAAGTGACTTAATGCGCTGTACGATTCTTAAAATTTTTTATAATACGCAATGATAAGTTAACTTCCCTTTTAGAACAGAAAGACCTCTTTTACTGTGGGTGTGCTTAGGAATTGTTGTATTTACTCCTTCACTGGCTATGTATTTTCTGTTATCTTAATTATTAAAACTGCCGGAAAACGTTTACGACAGCGCACGGTTATCGTATCGCTCATTGAACACCTGCAAAACGCCCAGATCGCAGTGTCATAATTGAAGCATTTTATCCAAACTATAGAATTGAACTGTTTACTGTCAAGATTATCTTCAGTGTTTTGCTTATAGAGTTTGTATTGTACCTTTAAACTGTTCCAACTCCTGTTAAACTTTTGACACCTAGTTGTTTATTCCTTTCTAAACAAAGTTTCTGACGTAGAGTAAAACAATGGTTACCAAGGATGATGAATACGATTATTTATTTAAAGGTAAGTGTTTATAGTTGCCTTTTTATAATTTTGAAGTTAATATTTCGGATTACTACTTTCTTCTGATCAATGAAATTCACTTGGTATACTTTTTGTTTCCTTCTTCCATTGACCGTGTTGTGACGTTGGTCGGTTAGTTATGAAAAGATAATTGACCTTGAAGCTTTAATTGTAGTTTGTATGTACTTTATATGTAAGAATATTATCGCTACTAGCTTGTTTTGGAATTTCCTTTGTGCCTAAGATATTTATTTTATACAATCGGTAGCAATTTATCATGGCTAGTAATTATGGGTGAGATTTTTACCTTCTAGAATTTGTCAGAATTGTTTGTTTTCAAATTACTAACAATATATTTGTTATTTTTAACAATTTATTGTTTTACAGTTGTTTTGATTGGAGATTCTGGTGTCGGTAAAACTAACCTGCTGTCCAGATTCACAAGGAATGAATTTAGTTTAGAAAGTAAGAGTACTATCGGTGTTGAATTTGCTACAAGGAGTATTCAAGTTGATGGCAAAACAGTGAAAGCTCAGATATGGGATACAGCAGGGCAAGAACGGTATAGAGCAATCACCAGTGCGTAAGTAATCTTGTGTCTTTCCCTTTTTTCTTTGCATTAGTAATTGTAATCAGTGCTGGAAAAACCAGTCATTCTCACCAAGAGTGATTAATTCTATGTAATGTGGAAACCCTCTATTTATTGCCAATAATGATTTACTTTATAGTATGGCAGAACTGAACAGCCACAAAAAGTTTTCTATGCTATTTCAACAAGTTTTTCTTTGGCTGCCTTCAGTATTTTAGATTCTATAGGTAGTATATGCCAGATAAAAAAATCTTAAGAATGTCATTCTAACTAGTATGGCTAGTTTTGAGATATCACCATATCATTTTGGATGGACAACAAATAATCTAAAAGCTGCTAATCACTTCCATGACTGATGCAATACCTTTTCCAAAGATGCATTGATTGAGTTAGTTTCAAATATTATTCATAGCTCAAACCTTATAATTCAATAACTTATCCTGTCACATTTAAGCCACACAATTTTAATTTTGTATTACACTTTGTGCACTATACCAATCGAGGGGTAAAACTGGAAAATTAATATCTACATGAGAAAAAATAGTTATTGATATATAATATATTTGGTGCGAGAGTAAATTATATTATTGAATGTGTAGGTACCTGGTAAACAACTAAAGAGCTCTGTCAAATTGTCAGAAAGTTATATTTAAGTTTCTATCTCTAACAGAATTAATTTTCTATGAATTTTTAGCATTGAATTCAAAATCTATGCTAATTCTTTAAAGTACTGAAATTGTAGTCCTATTTTTTTTTCTTGCTTGCAGCTATTACAGAGGAGCTGTTGGTGCACTCTTGGTGTATGATATTGCAAAGCACCTGACCTATGAAAATGTTGAACGTTGGCTGAAAGAACTTCAGGATCATGCAGATCAAAACATTGTCATAATGCTAGTAGGGAATAAAAGTGATTTAAGACATCTGCGTGCTGTTCCTACAGACGAAGCTAGAGCCTTTGCAGGTAAAGATCATCCTAACCAGGGTTTTGAATAACTGTTTTTTAAACGAACCTGGGTGGGTTCTTTGAACTTCATAAATTTTACAATAGTTTGCTTCACGAACAATTTAAGTGTAAAGTTTAATTTTAAAGAGGATATTCAGATTTATTTATAAAGCTTCAAAGAAAACATAAATGCAAAAATTTATTTTAATTCCCTAAACTAAGGTATTATTTTACTTTCACATTCACTGCCATGCTATTTGGTAATTTAATAAAATGTTTATAATTCTGTTTATGAACAAATGTACAAGTATAATTACTGTGCCATCAAGTGATGTGTTTTTTTGTTTTGTTTTATTACTTTTAAATTACATTATACTCTTAATATGGCAAACTTTGTTAGAGTCGAAAACCTCTATTTTTCGAAAACATATTTCCCCCTTAGATATTAGGTATTCCTCTGTTGTTAATTACCATTCTTACATTGAAGACTTTTGATAAAACCCTCGTTTTTAACGAAATTTTCAAAACTAAAAAATAAGGTGCTATTATACAACAGGGTGCCACTGTTGTTGGCATTATAATCCACTATCCAGTATAACAAACAAGGAAACAAGTGGCACCCTATTGTATAATAAAACCAAAATTAATTTCTCTCATACATAGCAATGGTGAAGGGTACAAAAAAGTGTGGTGTACTATCAGAAATTTGTTGGACATAATCTCCTATAACAGATGCTTTCCCTAAAATTGGCTAATGGTTTTCACTTTTATGTTCATTGCTTAGTAACTTATGAAGAGATATAGAGAATGACTTGGATGGGCCTTTTTTTTTTGTATTGAAAAATTAGTTCAGGAATATTCTGAAAAAAAGTTGTCTGATTATGCTGAGATTTTTTAAAATTATAAACGCGTAAGTTAAATTTTAATTTACACTCAAAATTTTAAAAATTTACTTTAAGTGTTATTTTAATTAAAATATTTTTTTTCCAAAAAAAAATGTGTTGTTGTATTAAAAATAAAATTATAGCTGAATTTAGAAGTTTCACTGTATAATGCCTTCTGGTGACATTTTATAACCATATTTTGGTATTTTCTAAGTTTGGGAGGCTTTTCTTGATGTTGAAAACTTTTTATCACGAAATTTTTACCCATCCCTTTGGACCTGGAAAAAGTGCACGAACCTATGAACCTGGTTCGGGGAAGCCCCTGCCAGCTCCATAGGAGCAATACATTAGGTTCGGGCATGGGTGCCACTCTTCCGTCCTGGGGGACGGAATTCAGTATTTTTAAAAGTTCTGTGAACGGAATTTCGTCCTGGAATATTGTGAAGTGCAAAATAAGCTGACCAATTGGCAGTGATTTGTGTTAAATTTCAGTATTTATATCCCACCTTATGCCCACAAATAAGCCTTGTTTTACTCAGATACAGCTTTAAGTTATAATTTAAAGACCTATTTAATTGTTCGCATGATATTTTATAAGTTTTTCTGCAATTTAAAAAAAATTGCTAGATTGGGGAAAAATTATTAAAAAAGATTCAGTCTTGTAGTTTTTGAAGAGTGGCACCCATGGGTTCGGGTAAATTTTATTAGGTTCGGGGGAAGGTTACAACTTTTTCCAGGTCCGCATCCCTTTGACTTTGTCATATTGAGAGTATACTGCATTAGGTTTTTTTTAACTTATAATACATTGACTCAGCAAAACTGATGAAAAAAATATTTAAACCTTAATGAAAGAAAACATTAAAAATATACAAAATAGCATTGTCATAAACACATCTCAAGATTTTTTTTATTCTAAGTGGGGTTTTATTCTAATCTATCTTGTCACTCGCTAACAAATATAAAGTTCTAATTGTTTTTTCAAGAAGTATTACTAATTGTGGTTAAACATTAGTGTAAATTTGCTATTTATATTACATTGTTCATATTATTTTATGATAATCTGAGTGCCTAGATGCAATTATCTTCAGATATTACTTTTTATATCTTGAAAAGATTTGATCATACTGGTGTTTTTAATGAAATTATTCCTATTTAAAAACACTTGAGGTCTGGTTTCATTTTATAAATTGCCAATATTTTATTTTGTGGGTGGGTTGAATATCCTGACGTTAAACTAACATGCCTATTAGGATACTTTAACTGTTTTTAAGACTAGAAGTGTCTGGTCCTTCTCGTTGTCACTCACCAACCCCAGGAACTGCTATGCAGTTCTTAACAAATCGCTTCAGGATCTGATTGAGTGAACCTGACTTGCTCCCAGATGTCAATGCTCATCTGCTAAAATAGTTCTTCTCAAACCTAAAATTCTTTGTTTATCCATAATTTTGTATCTTTTCTATAAAAACCTGTCCAGCAAATACTAGTTAATATGAAATTTGCTGAATACAGAAGCTATATTTACCTAAAACATTTAATAAAACAAGGAAACTTCAATAATTACCGTGTCTTGTTGTAACTCAAAAACTAATATATAATATTTAAAATCTTTAATGAGAAAACTTTTCTCCCTCTGCACAAATAACACTCTTGTAAAAGCTAACTTACTTAGTTTATAAAAAAAAAAAAATTACTGTAATATTTTCCCTAAAAATTTATCAATAAAGTCTAATAACTGAGAATGTAGGACTTATGAACAGTGCCTTATTTCAGATATAAAATTACTCAAGATGGCCCTGCATGTCAGAAAGAGGGGAACATAATACCCCCTTAAAACCCACTTTTTTTTTGCTTGGTTCTGGTACTGCTATTTTTGTACATTTCAACTCTTACGACTGTTACTCATGTGTATGATCCTAACTCGTGCACATGCATGTGTATAATAATTTTTGAATTATTAGCTATTTCATCGACCTGTGTTCATATCAAATTTCATCAAAATCTTTCCAGTAGATCTTAAAAAAATCAAAATAGAGCAATTTCTTTGAACACCTGTGTAGTGTAGTTTAGTTTTTCTTTGGTTGTATTGTGTAAAAATAAAAAGAAGTTTTTTAAAATACTAGAAGGCAAGTTATACTTTTAACTTCATATTAATTTTATCTTTCACAGAAAAAAACAATTTATCCTTTATTGAAACATCTGCCTTGGATACCACGAATGTAGAAGCTGCTTTTCAACAAATTTTAACGGGTGAGTATGAGTATAAATTTTGTAGAGTGCCCTATTCTTTTGGTACAACCTATGTTGCAACTGTACCCCTAAGGGGGAAATGAAGGCATGTTTGAGGATGCCCCTAAGTTCATACATAAAGTTATTTAAATAATGGCCTGCATTCTGCAATTATATCTTCTGCTCTTTTTTTACCTTAATTCATTCTATGTTCTGTGCAGGGAAAAAATGAAATGGTTGTATCCAATGTTTGGCTTTTAATCAATTAATTTTATAATAGACGACATTAGTCATGACGTCACTTGCTTGGTTGGAAACGTTGATTCCATCCGTGATTGGTTCAGTACGGATTTACTTCCAATCACGGATAGAATTAACATTTCCAAACAAGCAAGTGACGTCAGACTAATGTCGTCTATTGCTCAAGCAAACAGTGAAAAAAAATAATCATCAGGCAGAGCACTCACCTCAAATGTTATTAATTAAATTGCAATAAATTTACCTGCAATTGTTAATGGCAACTGAAAGTTTATTATAATAAAGAATTAAATTTTATTGCACATGTCAATAAGAAATTTAAGATTGTTGAGGTATGCATGTAGTACATTTAATTAGACAACTAAATTTAAATAAACAAATGCATTTAAATTAAAAGCATAGTAATTGTACTGAAATTATTTTGCTTTAAGCTGATATAGAAGTATACTTTTTACAATAAAATTTTACTGATAAATGTTTTTTCCCCAGAAATTTACCGTATTATATCGCAAAAGCAAATCCGGAATGATGCAGACAATGATCCGTCACCTGGTGGAGAGAATATTAAGCCTATTAGCATTCCACCTACAGACAGTCCAAATATTAAGAGACCTTGCTGTCAAGCTTAGAGACTTTACTAATTGGCCTACATACATATTATGTGCACTTGTTTGTTGATGAAGTTTTCTTATCTATATTGTGGCCAAAAATGAAACTTACAAAATATGCACCCTGATTTTTTCTCCCTTTGCCTCATCAGAAATTACTTCAGCGTAATACTGGCCTGTAATTATAAAAACTGATTTCTTTCATTGGGCTTATATAAGAACCTCCATGATAGGAGGGCAAGGGTGCATGCAACCTTCTATGTTTCGCTAGCAAATTTAACTACAAAATATGCACTGTACTCTGGCTCCAAGCTTTAAAGAGGGTTCATCTAATTGTGGACCTATATTACCCTACTCATGATGGTGCATAGTAGTCTTGTACAATCTAGCTCTTTATGTTAGAGTGTTGTGTATTTTCTTGTACAGTTTTAATATTGTTACATACATTTATGTTCTTGTTTTGCTATTTGTGAGTTTAACCTCAAGCAATATCAAATATTCCATTGCGTCCCAAAGGTTGCATGCACCTGATGTCAAAAACTGCTGTGTAGCATTCGTATACATAGTTCTGTGTTCATACATTTAGATTTCTTGCAGTTCATCAACACATTCTATCATCTTGGTCGTGCATGCGTGATTGATTAAAACAAAAAGTATTTTTAAGAGTACCAACCTTCCAATGTTTCCTCTGTAACTGAAAAATTTCTGGGTCCACTTATTCTGATGTTTTTGGCTGCGGTATATGAAGTATTTTTTCCCCCAGGATGTTAATTTCTTTATTCAGAATAAATGTGCTTGTTAACTTGCTATACTTTTAAGAGCTGAAATCCAAAACTGTATAGAGTTTTCTGAGAATTTTGTCAAGAGTGTCATTGAAGTCATTTCGCTAGCTATATCAGCTGTTTTGTTCCATTTTTATAAAATATGGTGCATTTTTAAATCACTGAACATGCTATATGTTAGCAGCTAAATCGTAAAATAGTGCTTTAAAAAGTTTGATTAGTTTGTAACTTTCACATTGGTTATCATTGCTGTGGTGTTTGAACATTTTTGCCTTATATTTTTGAATGAATTGTTATAAAGAGGGTTTTAAATGCTGTCAGTTTATATAGTACACACGCCTGCACTGGTTGCAGCTTCATTATTTCAGAAAAAATATCACATAAAAAGAAAGAATAGATTTTAGAATTATATTTAATTGAGACATTTAGGTTTGTTATAGGCCCCCATTCTTGGTAAGTTCTTTTCAAGTTTTTTGTATATTCTTCAAAAACATTTAGACCATTTTTAAAAAATTCACTTGTTTAAAAAATTCTTTTTAAAATTTCTTTATGTATATGTAAGTTTATTGCTTTTTATTTATCATGATACAATAAAGCATCCCTATTTGTTCTAGTAAACGGCATCTGATGTTATAACATGCCATAACATTAGTTATTTGAAACATCATTTCAATATTTGGGAGAAATAAAGTATGAATAAATCTATTTGTGGCTTACTTTTTCCCTGTGTTTGTTCTTTTCATGTTATAAATTTGATTAAGATTAGTTATTAAATTAGATCTTATGTACTTATTCATTGAAGAGGAATTTTGTTACTTGTACATCAAACTCATATTGCATTTTTTTATTCCAAGAATATTTATTTTGTGTTTATGTCATAGAGCTATAATGTGGTATCTTAAAACAATCCGGAATTTAACTGGAATGGGCAGGTGTCTTAAAACAATTTAAAAAAATACTTTGTATTTGGTCTTAGAAAGCCTTTTAAAAACATCCCAAGTCCTGAAAAATCCTTTAGGTCCTTGAATTTTTTAAGGAACAACTGGGGGAAATTGAGTTGATATCTCTAGATCAGTGGTGCCCAACCTTTTTTTCCCCCCCCCGAGGGCCAATTTGCTTATGAAGATTTATCTCGCGGGCCACATAAAAACACTTTTAAGGATTTTTCTAAACGTAAAGAAAAATTACACAAACGTTTTAAATGAGAAGTTAGCATTTGTTTGGAGGATACTAGTTCTTGTAAATTCGGCTCCAAATTTGTAACACTTATCCTTAAAACTGAATTACAATGATTATCTGTAAGTCGAGATCGAGCACTAGTTTTTGTTCTTTTTCAGAACAGAGAATGTGTGCTCACGAAAGTGGAGATAATTTTCATTCTGTGCTTACGCAGATTCGGGAACTTTTCAGCGGGGAGCCCTCCTTAAAAGTCTGGTAAAGACACCCCTAAACTTCCCTCTTGCAGCCACGAATGACTCTGCAACTCAATTAGTTCCAGTTGAATATTAATTGGTGCTGTTGAAACATCAGCATAAAAGGATTCTCGAATAAACGTATTTCTTCTTTAAGTCTATTGAAATCTTGAAACCTTTCATCAAAATTATCCTTCAGGAGATTAACCATTATTACCGGATGTTGAAGAATTCCTATTTATCATCTTTTTTTAGATAGAAGTGCCATAATGTCTCGCACGATGTCGTGTTTTTTTTGGAAGATTTCTAAAAGTGGTTTTGGTTTTTAAGATTTAACAAGTCCGCTGGCCGTAGGTTGGGCACCACTGCTCTAGATGCATAATCTTTTTTCCCAAACTTTTATTTTAAAACAGTTGGATAAAAAAAATATATGAACTAGCACTATGTTTGACTCTAGGAATAGTGTTCTGGGAATTTTTATTGAATTTTCCATTTTATGCATAATATTGTCGGCTTACAGGAAAAAGGTACCAAGTCACTTTTTTTTAGAATCTTTGAAAGTGATAGAACGACGTCAACGAACAAATAAAATCTCACCAAGCTGAAAAGCAATCGGTGCATTTGTGAAATTTCGTGGCGCTAAAGAAAGCAGTGGTATATTGCCAAATTTGCGACCTTTGAGTAGTTGAGCCAAAAGTGAATTGGTGCCTTACTCCTGCATGTGAATGATATACTATTGACCTTGTACTTAATGTTAAATTTTTTTTTTAACTCGTGTAGACCAAAAGGCAGCTGAAATGACAAAAGATTAAATACTGCCAAACATCTATTTATAGCTTGCATCAGAAGTAACAAGTTTTTAATCAATTTCAATAGTTTAACATTTTATCATATTTACCCATAAGGTTGAACTAAACTAGTAGATAAAACCCTTAAAATCAAGTAAAGAATAAAAACAGCTCAAATAGTGTAATGGTAGGAAAATGAAAGATTTTCCTAGAATTAAATGTGTTTAAGTTTTTTAACCACTATTTTCAGTTGCATGGGGTCAACAGAACATCAAGTGTAAAATTGCTCTTCATCAACAGAGTGAAATTTAATTTCCTGTAATATTAATGAGTAAGTTGAAACTATCTTCAAAAATATAAAACTGTTGAATGAATTTCAATGCTTTTATTATTTTCAATAGACATTGATTTATACAGAAAAGTAACATTTGCAGCAAAAAGATGCAAGTAAAAATGAGTGGTCCCACAATTTGGTATTATTAAAACTTAAGCAACAGAATACTGTAGTTAACAAAAATTTATCATGAACAAGTTCAATAAAAAAAGAACAAACAGAAATAACAAGAGATAAAAGTTACTAATGTCTAAAAAATTAAAAATGTTAACATAGTAAAGGATCACAGGTTCTTAGATTTGAAACTTTATTGAGATAACTGCTGTTTAAAACAAGAGCTTAGATCCTAGAAGGAACTTTTAGCAGAGTCTGCTCTGATTGGTTCGTTGACATTTCTCTAGGAAAATATTAAGTTTTCTTAATAAAATAATAACCAGGGTAAGAACTCAGGAATTGCTGCATGCTAAGCAAGCCTTTTACCTGCTGCTCATTGGAGATTCAGTAATTTAAAAACTTTTTATATCATTCTTATTGAGGTAACTTTCGAGGCATGTGCAGTTCTGCGGATTGTGCAAAGTTCCTTCTCAGCACTAGTCTCTTCTGTTTTAATGTAATTCACTGGAGAACAAAATCTAGCCATTAAAGTTTTAAGTATATTTTGGCACACAAGATTTTTCAAAAAACAAAGTTAATTAAAAACATGGCAACATTTGAGTGAAAGATAGGAATATACTGAGAACTTGCATTGACCCTTTGAAATCCAATTTTAATAGTTCTCTAACAACAATTGGTCAAGTTAACCTCAGCACTAAACTAGAAAAGAGTCTTTTCACAGAATGAACTTGTGCAGTGCTTATAAAAACTGAGCAACCTACAAATCAATAAAAAGTTTCATTGAACTAAGGAAACTACTCATTCCAATACCAAGACTACACTATATTCAAAGGTACCGAAATAAACTTGCTATCTAAACTTAAGGTATTGAACTTAAATTTAAGCAGCTATTTAACCTTACTTAATATTTTAAAAAATTAAATGGTGACTGATAGTTTTAATTACTGAATACTTTGATTTGTTGTGAGAAACAGCATAAGCTGTGCATGTCCTCCCATAGAAAATAGTTCACAACATGCAAGGCCCCTGGAAGATACGCTTAGATACAACTAGAGTTGACAATTCCTATAAGACTTTACAAAATCTACTTTAATACTGTATCAATAACATTAATAAAGCTTTAAGGAACACTAAAATATTTTAAAAAGTGGGGGAATGATTGTTTCATCCAAAATTGTTTGAATAGAGTGCAAAGTGAACATTTAGCCTACAAGGCAAAATTAAGTTCAATGCCTTAGTAAAAAAATTACATATAAAGAAACAATTGCAACATTCTTCTTAACATTTCTTAAGAGTTCAAATGAACTTGCATATTACCAATCCTTTTACAGTAATATATTTAAGTTTAAAAGTTTTAAACAAAACTCCCCCCCAAAGATTTGAAAGTCAGAACTGACAGTAAAACTTAACAAATGGAAAAAAAAGTACAATATCAGCATTATTCTTAGCTAAATGTAGTCGGGAATGCAATTGATTACAAAATGAAAACATAATAAAGAAGATTAATGTTTGTAATTTAATTGAATATTCATTAATTTTTTTTAACAAGTCCAAACCATTAAATTACTAAAATTAATGACATTTTTGCCAAAAGTTGTGAACTATAAATAATAATGGTAGTAACCCAAAAGGTAAAACTTCAACATTTTAATCACACTTTATTTCTATTTAATATGTGTACTTTTTAAGAACTAGATCCTTTAATGAATATCTTACCTAAAAATATTTTTTATTCATAATATTTTCTTATACTTGCAAACAAAAAGTCTAAATACCAATAATATTTTTTCATCACAATACTAAGTTAGAATGAGAAAAATCTCAATATGATTTATTGAGTATTAAAATCATGCAATTTTTTTATATGCTTACAGAAGTGTTGAGTGTTATTTGAGTTTGGTTAATTTTAAAATAATTGTATAGGAAAAAATTTAATGATTATATTAAAAAGTATCACAATAACTAAGCGGTGCAAATAGTAAGAAGTACAAATTTAAAGCAATAATTCCAAAGATAAGCTGACTTTCTTAAATAAAAAGTACAAGTTGTCATTAATATGTGCGTTAAAAATATATTCAAACAAGAACAGTAACAAAATTGTACGTATTATTTTCATTCACATAACATTTTGTGGGCCAAATAATCAAAATATATTTTAAAAGGCCTTTTATACAGAATTTTATTTTAACACAGTTTTTATTTTTACTAATGCAATAGTAATGAGATATTAAAATAACTTAAATATATTTGAGAAAGTTATAGATTTACAAGCCTCGCTTTAAGCTACTTAATGCAGTTTCCAAGTCAATACTGGTATAAATACACTGGGCACATTACTTGACTGAGTGTGATGCAGTTCTTTGACTTGGTCAATAATTACAAGACTAAAGAACTGGGGAAAATTCCCATGGCTATGTAATCATTGAGGATCTAAAAAAAGTAATATTAATTAAAAAGATACAAAATTGTGAAAAAAATTTTTAATAAAATTATGCAAGGCAGTTTTAATTTAAGCAAAACATAAGTTAATATTCTTAAGTTTTTGTTCATAGCCCAAGAAATTTTATACATATCTTCCAATATCATCAAGCCAATTTCCACTCACTTAAGGTT
This sequence comes from Tetragnatha montana, assembly GCA_963680715.1. Classification (NCBI taxonomy): domain Eukaryota; kingdom Metazoa; phylum Arthropoda; class Arachnida; order Araneae; family Tetragnathidae; genus Tetragnatha; species Tetragnatha montana. Next base: position 38,403,543 of record OY796675.1, read on the forward strand.
ATGTAATTAATAATTAAAATGTTTAAATAAGAAAGAGGCTCTCTAAAATTTGAATAACTCATATGTTTGCATATTTTAAATCAATATAAATTTAAGAAGGAAAAGCAAATATCATACTTCCTGAACTTTTTCTTTTGTTATTTTAGGAACTAAATAAGTGAATCCAGTAGCTTCAAGTTTACTTCCATCTAAATTCAAATGTTTATCATACAACAATTCCTAGAAAAAAAATTCAGAAGTTAATAATAATAAGAGAAGTCTTTCAGTTCAAATTACACTTCCCATTAAGGTTCTTTCCCCCTATTATAAAGCGAAAAAGTATTAAAACTATAAATTATACTGTAAATAATAATAGGCAAATAACTACAGAAGAAATATATTTTTGTCACTAGTGCATTTGTAAAATATTTGTTCAAATCCTTTTATGATCAAAATCATTCTGATCTAAATTCATAAGTTATAATAAATTTAAAGTTATATTTATTGAAACATTAACTTCAGAAGGAATTTCTATGAAGCAATATTGAATCTATTTACCCTGAATAAGACGATGCATATGATTCTTTTGATACATGAATGATATGGGAGTAAATGTCCCCAGATATTAAGAAAATCAGGATTAAAAGAAAACTATTTCTTCCTAAAGTTTGTCTAACTTAAAAACTAAGTAAATAATTTTATGATTGATGCAATGATGTTTTTTACATAACTAAACATCAAATCATACATTAATAAAATTTCTTACTTGATGTAAGTATGGATTCAAAGGAGTGTTTTCTATACCATCTTTAGAACAAGCTTCAGCCCATGGTCCTAAATGTTTATCATTGATATCTTCAACTAGAGCTGACATATCCATCTTTATGAGAAAAAAGTATGGCTCAATCATCAAAGTAAAAACATTTCAGCTTTAGAGGCATTTAAATTTTCAAATTATTTTAATACCTTTGCAAGGCATGACATAGGTGTTCCAAGGTAATCATGATTTATGTTGAAAATATCAGACACTATTTCACTAATTCTTCCTTGAGCTGCATAGAAGTTACGAATAAGTAAGGCATATATTTATACACTGAGAAAAAAACTGGGCAATGTGTGTTTGATACTTACTTGTATTGCCTTTATCAACTACGTGATATATTTCCCCAGATTTTCCATTTATGCAAGCATGCCAGATTGCTCTGCTAAAGTCAAGTGCATGTACTGTATGCATTTTAATGTCTTTGTGCCACAGAAGCTGCCAAAAGAGTAAAATATTAAAGTTAAAACAAACAATAATATATATTTTCATTAAAGAACTATTATTATTTACATAAACTAAAAATTTGATGCATCAACTTAAGTAAAAATTTTGAATTTAATACAAATGAAACATGTAGAAATCAAAATTAAAATAAGATAATTATTACTTTTCAATTTATTGGAAAATAATTATGGAAAGTCCATCAATTTTTCAACGTACTTTCATCATTTCACCCAAATGCTTGTATACTGCACCAACCACTAACCTAGGAACTAGAAATGTATAATTACTTGATTAATTATGCTCAAAATTATTCAGTGCACATTGAAGAAAATAAACTAATTTTTAAAAATGAAGGATGTTACTAAAAAGCCTACCTATTCCATTTTTATCACCGATTCCATATACAATAGGAGGCCTAAGAACAACATAATTAAGATCTGGAACAGATGAAATTTCTTCTTCTACTTGAAGTTTAAACCTTGCCATGACAGTCCATGGATCAGGCTTTGCTGTTTCTTTAATAGGTGTCTGCAACATTCAAGGGTGAACCTATATAGTTTATTCTGCTCTAAATTATTACAATTAAAACTGCCATATGCAATTGCATATTAATCATCTGATTTTCTTTCAATAAAAAGTGGAAGATAGGTGGTGTACTTTGTTCCTCAAGTCAAATAAAATTACATATAGTCTTGGGTTTCTAAGTTACTGGGAACAATGATGAATAAAATTTAAAGAATACATAAAATGTTAAAGGAACCAACAAAGATCAATTAATTTATTTTAATTAAGAGAAAAACTATCATGAGCAGTTTTTTGGTTGCTGAGAAAATTCTTCAACATAATGAAATGACTAAATTACTTTGTTAGAATAAATAAATTGATTCACATAGAGAAATACTAAGCTTTATATAAACACAGTTTAAAGTCATCTACTAAACTCTTATTAAGTCAGGTCCCTGACCTGGACATAAAATGTTTTGATAAAAAAAATACATTGGTAAAGTCAATATGTAAAATCAAAGTGGCAGTTCAATAAATGCATTATTCTTTGTTTAAAATTATCATCACCTAGAAAAGTATTATGTATAAAGGTTCTTTAAATTCAATAAATATTTTTATACCCTTCAAATCAGTATATGAATATGTTAAATGATATTATGACTTGTTACTTTAAAACTATCTTTTATTTCTAGAAAATAATTACTTTAGAATTTTCATTACAAAAGATTAGTCTTAATAAAAATTTTAAGGTGTTATACATTGATCCTTTCCATTCATTAATTTTTTTTTATATTTTAGATAGTTTTAAAAAAGGTATTCCAAACTATGATTTTTATGTGCGTGTTACTTTTAAAAAATTAAAGTTTATTTTAACTAAAAAAAATCTACACACCTTTTCACTGGAATTAATATGGCCTGATGACACTTCTACAAATTTTTTTACATTTTGTTTTGCAGCTTCTTTGGCACAATTTATAGATAATTTAACAATGCCTTCTCTGTAAACCTAGAGTTAAAATAAAATTAGATTATCTGAAAAAAAAAAAAAAAACTTTTATAAAAAAAGAAAGAAAATCCAAACATACTTACAGGATCACTCTGCCCCATTTTTGTTTCTGCTGCAAGGTTAACGACATAGTCAAAAGGTCCTTCTTCATCAGCAAAAGCATTTTGACATGATGCTTAAAATAAAACAGAAATGTTTAGTGAAGTTATTATAGCATAAAACTATCAATTAATAATTGTATTTAAAAAGGGGAAGCTTGTTAAATAGTGAATTATATGTTTTTAAGTTGCAGCACATCTGAAATGGAAGGTTGTAAAAGATCTAAGGACTCAGTTGACTGTCAAACACAAAAGAAAACTTTTGGTTACAAAAATTTAAAGCCTGATGTTAAAAAATATATAAAAGAAAGAATTCTTTCTTTTTAAAAATCCACCAAGGAAAAAATATAATAAAAATTTTAGCGAAATAAAATCTTCATAAGAAAGGAAGCAAGAATCTTTAAAAATATTGTATTTTCAAACTGTTTTGAATTGCATGGTAAGGAATTACAATAGTTTACAAGGATACTGTTATATGACAATATGGCTTATATAGATAAAATATAAAAACTCATAATAATAAATTTTTTTAAATCATGAAAAACCACAACTCATACCTGTGTTAATTAAATTTGCACTTTTAAACTCTAATAGGGAATTTGAAAATAACTCCTAAAAGAGAAAATAAAAACATAGTAAGTGAAAATGTTTGCAAAGGCCCTTAATTTTTAATTAAAATAAAAGTTAAGTAACACATTACCTGGTGGTGCTTATTCAACCAGGCCGTTAGGGGAGGTACTTTATCAACAACTCTAATCTAGTAGGCAAAAAGAATGAACAATTGGAGTTATTTTTAGATATGTAATAATAAAAATTTAAATGCAATAATTTTGATTAAGAAATTATGTAAGTAACTGTGTAACAAATATTTTTTATGTAATTGGAAATACACACCTTTGAAACAAGATTATTAGATATTAAATAGTCCACTAAATGTCTTCCAATAAAGCCACAACCTGTAAAAAAAAACATTAATTCATTATTATATACTTCCTCTTTAAATCAATTAGGTATTGAATAATTGCAGAGGGCAGAGGCTTTTCTAATACAGGTATTTCTAAACAAACACTTTAAAAATTTAATACTTTGTACATTATTTCTAAAAAGAAGTCTACTGGAACCTTTTGAAGTAAATTTAACAAATCAGCATATGATCAGAGGTGAATCCACAATAGAGAGGCATAAATTTATGATCATATAAAGTATCACATGTTCAGTATTAGGCTTCAGAAATATTTTCAGTATTAGGCTACTTTCATGCCAAATGAAATCAACCCACAAAAATCATTTTTGACTTTGATGTTTTAGATTTTAATCATTTTTAGTTCATAAGTTGCACCTACACCTAGGCATAAAATCTCAAAGTGAGTCAAAAATGGAATAATTTAGTAGGAAGTAAAAAATTTTGGATTTTACTGCATTGGAATATGTGTTTTAAACATAAGTAAGAGTCAACTTTGTGTGGATTTAGAATATGTCTCTGCGAAGAGAAATATACTACCTTTATAAAGTAAGGAATAATAAAAATGTGGCTTGGATGCTATTGAATTTTTAAATACATTTTCAAAACTCAATTTTAAATATGTTAACAAATTAGCAAGCGAGTAACAATCTTCCCCAAGGTTTTCGTTTTCTTAAATGCACTAGCTGGATGTATTTTTTAATGTATAATATATTTATTGTACATTAATGCATAATATTTATAAAGAAGAGGCCTTTTATTAATTTAAATTATAATTATCTATAAAGTAACTGTTCTCAACTAAGGAGTAGATGTGTATAAGACCCCCCATACACTCAAAAATTTAAACCTGCACCACTGCCAAAATAAGTAATGGGGCATTGGAAATTCCTCTACAAAATTCTCCTTTAAAAGTTTTTATCCGTGAATAATTTGGTATTAAAATAAATTTGTTAAGTTAGATAAGAAGATAAAGGAGAAAATATTAGTCAAAGAGAATTAATTATGCTTCACAGCCGAAACTCAAAACAGCATTCAATAAAGACTTTTCAGCCCCCCCCCCACTTGCCTTTCACAATTGAGCTAATAGGGGAAGCCCAAATATGCTGGAAGCATAATGAGGGAAGTCTGAGAGAGGAGAGAGCAAACAGCGCCTAAAAAAGGAAGTGAACGTCGTATGGTTTAGGAGTTCATATCCGTCGAATCCGGATGTTAAATTTGTTTCTTCAACGCCAAGCCATGATTGAAATCTTGCCGCAAATCAGAAATGCACTTGCATCATAAAAAGTCGCGACAGGAACGAAAATAGATGACAAGACAGTTTTAGAACTGTTCTATCGAGGGCCTAAATTTTAGAAAAAAAATTTAGGCCCTCGATCGAAACAAAAAGATCGTCTCCATACCGAGATTTATTCCCCAAATATTAAAAAATATTTATTATTACTACTTTTATTTATTATTACTAACATTGCAAGCTATTAAAATGACTTCATATCTTCCGAAATTGGAATATTAATTTTTAAATATTTTCCGGCCAAGCCAGGGCAAACACACTCAAAAAACAGTTCTGCTCCCACAACCAGAAATTCGGTTCCCCCAACCACACCGTCCTGTTGATATAGGACTGAACGAACTCTCCGTTTGGGGTGACCAAACCGGTTCGAATGAGAGAGGTGCGGTTGGGACAACCGAACTGTTTGCTTGTGCCAATCGAACCTACGTTCCTCAAGTTTGTTTGAGGTAACCCGACTGTCGGGTTGCCACAAACGGTGTTAGTACGCTTGTCATAAACGGAAAATGTACAGTTGCCGTAAACGGACTTCGGGTATATACGGATTTTGTTTATACAGGATAGTATTTTTAATATTGAATTACCCATGCTTTATTTTCCTAGAAAACATATTTAATACTTTTTTTTAACCATGCTACAACTACAACTAAACTTATTTTAAAATGTCTAAGTTTCTTTCATGTTTACATGTTTTGTTGACTATATCTTAACACTAAAAAAACTTATAGTAACTTCGTATCTCCGAAGATTCTAATTATCTTAAAGAAAATCTACTAACGAAACTATCCGCTTAATCAATCGTTCTTAAGAATTTGTCGTTATTTTGTCGTATCATAAATGCAAAACTTTCAACGTATAAAAACAACTTTCAACAAGAAAAATCGCTTGTATGTACTTACCTTGCTTTACTTACATCTTCAATTCTGATTTTGAAATAACTAAGAGTATCAATTTTAAAGAAGTTGCAATTGTCATACATGAATCAGTCATGTCTATCATTCTCAATCTATATCAGATTCAAAGCAAAAAAACTTGCAAGATAATATAATTTATTACAAATAGGGCATGTTTTTTTATTTACACAAAAATAAAATAATAAAAAATCCTGGATTTACCAGCAATTCTACAAGTTGATACATTTTGCTTGCTTTTTATTTTGATTACTTTTGGTGACTTTTCACATATCCTGTGTAGCTAATAGAATTTAAGAATGTTTTAATAGTAATATAAACAACTTTCAACTTTGGGAAAATCAGTTTAAATCTGTTCAGATAATAGAATTGAATTTGGATGAATTACCTCAGAATTAACCTTCAAGTTTGATTTACTGAACAAATCAACCAAACAGTTTTTCAAATACAAAGTGATTTTATTTTTAAAATTTCCATTTGAAATTTCAGAGAATGGAAATGTATCTTTTAAAAATTTCAATCATGGATGGTGATACAGTAGAACTCCAATTAACTGAAGTACCACTTTGTAAACAATGCTGTGGTCATCCAAACCTTGGATTGGTTTTAATAAGAAAGGAAGCTTTCCCCATTTTTAAATGCACTTGAGGTGTTTGACTTCCCATGACAGTACTTACGATTAGGTCTTCATTTTTTTTCTGAAAGTGATTCGGATAATCAGCAATTTGGATAGTTGGAGTTCTACTGTACTGTAGGTTTACTACAATATATTAACATAATATAGGAACTAAGATGCATTTAAGTAAAAGAAAGTACTAATTAGAAAATACAATCAATAATGTTATGAATGCATCAATAATACAAAATCATTAAAAATATTCAAGCACTATAAACCAAGATTTAAACAGTGACAGCATAAACAAATAAATCCTTGCCATCAGTAGTAAAGTAACACAGACAAATTCAGTGCTATGCAAGAGAGCTAATAAAATATAGGTTTAGAAATAAATGAACTAAAAATCTTTTTCCCATCCACCAAAAATTGACTCGTGACAACTGACAAGGGAACCTTTGCGCCTAAATATAAATAGGCCATGCTTTACCTGTGTACCATGCAGGGAGCAACTTCAACTATAAACTTCCATATAATACCACTATTTGCAATACAGGAACAGACACTTTCATCATTACACAATTTATACAAACTTAGTTCTTTATCAGCTCTTTTATGTTTTGGCATTGTCAGAATATATGATTTTACATACACCACAACGTGAAATAAATCTACAAAAAGCTTGGATAAAACACTCAGCACTCAAATTAGATATACTTTTAAATGAATTCCTCTCGTAACTGCACAAGTAAACAAAGCAATATACACTTTAGAGCAAGGGCGGTTCCAGACCAGATTTTCGGGGGGGGTGCCATGTCAAAGTCGGAGGGTATTACATTCAAAATTTTCAGTGCCTCAGAAAATTTTTTGAAGAGTGCTTGCTTTTAAGCAGCTTTTTAGGGGTTTATAGTAACTTAGAGGATATCCAGGGCCCGTGCCATTGTTTTAGAAAGTGGGGGGTGAAACATTTTTGTAAGGCCATAATAATACTTGTGTTCGCGAGGTGTTTGGCTCCCAATTTTCCGAGTATAACATAAATAAAATGCGAAACTTTGTTTAAGTTATAAAGGTTTCTTCAGATAATGCTAGCTCGAAAGCAAATGTGGGGGGGTCTGGGGGTCCTCCCCCAGAAATTTTTGTGAAATTTGGCTTCAAATAGAAGTTTTTCTACTCATTTTTGTACATTTGGTATCCATTGGATAACACCTAAAGAGGGTAACTTCTTACACTCCTAAAATGAGAGGAGAGAAACAAGTTCAAGGAGAAAACATTAAATAAGTAACCATGAGAAATTAATAGGGGGTCTGGGGGGTGCCCCCAAGAAAATTTTTGAAAATTTGCCTCTAAAAATAAGGTTTCAGCTCATTTTAAAAGCATGTAAACCACAGAATTTTCAAGGATGAAATTATAAATAGATGCCCAATTTTGAAAAGGGCCGGGGGTCCTCTCCTGAAAATTTTTGCAAATACGCGTATTAAAACTATAGTATTACCGGTTTGAGAGGGCTTGAGCCCCATCCAATGTTAGCTGAAGGGGGGCTAAGCCCCCCCCCCCAATATTTTGTGATGTTTGGATATTTTCTGGTTTGGAATCCCCTTCAAGAGCGGTTATTTGGGGAGAGGGTAACCCACAAAAGGTCTCAGAATGTGTTAAAAATTTCTTTTAAGGGTCAAATTTTAAAAATTTTCTTGGGGAGAGACCCCAAACTTTCGAATTAAGCTGAAATGCTACTTTTAACAGAGAAATTTCTAAAATTTTTCTGGGAGAGATCCCCCAGACCCCCATCTTATTTCGAGCTCGCAATAATTACACAAAACTTTTACATTAAATGCACCTCAAAATATTACACCTTGGCGATATTTAAAGGGACATGTAACGAAATTTAATCTATACATCTGATACAAAATTAGGTAATTAGGCACGTAAACTTAATGGTTGTTTCTTTTAATTTTATGTTTTTTAATGTCTTGTACTGGCCCTCCCCCCCAATATTTTATAAAAGTTGGTGCCTATGGATGTAAAAATATTAAAGGGGGGGGGGGTTCTCCCCCAGAAAATTTTTTGAATTTTAACATTAAGAAAGTGTTTTTTAAGCTATTTGTTAGGGTTTCTCGGGGGGGCCATGGCCCCCAGGGCCCCCCCTGGACCCGCCCCTGCTTTAGAGCCATCTCTTAAATTTAATGGTCCTGCAAAATCAATTCCACTTACCTCAAAGGGCTGATATTTTTCAATTCGATCAGGAGGAAGGGGGGGGGGTGCAGAAATTTCCTGACCAGGACAAGCATTAACCCAATTACAAAATCTACAATCTATACATCATATACAATAGAAATTTAATCTATACATCTGATACAAAATTAGGTAATTAGGCACGTAAACTTAATGGTTGTTTCTTTTAATTTTATGTTTTTTAATGTCTTGTACTGGCCCTCCCCCCCAATATTTTATAAAAGTTGGTGCCTATGGATGTAAAAATATTAAAGGGGGGGGGGTTCTCCCCCAGAAAATTTTTTGAATTTTAACATTAAGAAAGTGTTTTTTAAGCTATTTGTTAGGGTTTCTCGGGGGGGCCATGGCCCCCAGGGCCCCCCCTGGACCCGCCCCTGCTTTAGAGCCATCTCTTAAATTTAATGGTCCTGCAAAATCAATTCCACTTACCTCAAAGGGCTGATATTTTTCAATTCGATCAGGAGGAAGGGGGGGGGTGCAGAAATTTCCTGACCAGGACAAGCATTAACCCAATTACAAAATCTACAATCATGCAATATTGATTTTACAAACCATCTGGCTCTTAAAATCCAAAATTTGGCTCTTATTTGAACTGAAGTAACATTAACACCAAATTGAAGAACTCTTTCATGGTTTTTTAACACAATAAGATGAGAAAAATAATTACTAGGCAATATGATAGATTTTACAGAACCCACATCTAAAGAAGATTTGACCAATCTACTATTAACTCTTAATATAAACCCTTATCATCAATTTTAGGATTAAGACCATACAATTTAGAATTTTTATCAACACACTTATTTAACTTCAGATCATTAATTTCTGATTTGTACATACCTTGAGATGATTTAATCCAATAATTCAAAGCAACAGAAATTTCCCTAGTAGATATATGACCTACAATTTTAACATTTGATTTTATGTTATTAATAAACCTAAACACATAGGCAGTAACACAAAGTAATTTTCACAGACAACTAAAGTTTTCAATAAAGTTCTATCACTCCATAAGTATACCACTGCCGTCGGGAAGTGAGTTTTTAGGAATTTTAGCATTCGCGCATCAGCCCCAGCCAATAAAAGTTCCAGTCTCGGCAGGGTCAGTTTCTTTAAAGGGGCTACATGGCCCTTGCAAATCAAGTGCTGGAGGAAATCCCATGTACACTAATGCTCTATGAGCATATGTTGATGCATCACAAAAGATGTGCAGCTGTAGTTGAGGCTTTTCCACTGAATTTGCTAAAGCCAGCGAGGACTTCACCTCGAAGCAGACACAGCCACAAAGAAGCTCTCACTCACTCTGGGGGGCATCCTCCTCTCACGCACGTGAGAGCCGAGGCGGATGGGAGATCAGGTGGCAGTTCCTTGCAGTGAGGGGATCCTCGAACGGACCTTTAAAAATACAAAATATCTCATTAATAACTAATTAAACAATGTAGATAATTTTATGATTAATTCTAATTATATGCTAAAAAACACCTGGATCAGCTGGGATAAGAGTCCTCCATTTGGCAATTGTGTCGTGATCGCCAACTATACACCATGGGCGCCCATATGTTTGAATTCATGAGGGGGCCAAGAAAAATTTTTGCAAGTTAGCCAGTCAAGCCCGCTTAAGTTTTCTAATGGGAGGTTGGTTCATAATTATTTCTCAGTAGCCTTTAACGTGTTACTTAATGCAAAAGGTGATGTAGGTATGTAGGGGTAAAAGGTATGTATGGGCGCCCGTGCTAATCACTACAACTAATCGTTATATACTGCCAGGAAGGACACTTATCCCAGCTGTGCGAAACTCCTTTTTAAAAATTTTGATCGCTAGAAATAATGTTGAAAAATATGACAGAAAATTGTTATTGCTAAGTAAAAAAAAATAAACAAATAAAAAAGTGTGGAAATGTCCCCACTTTTCCACAAATGTCAAATAATTTGTAAATTGCACGATTAACGTCCGACACCAAAGCTTTAAGTTTGATACCGTCCCAAAACTTGTTATTATTACACAATTGAATTAATAAAAAGGGATAAATTATTCATAATTCATCTTTGCTCCTGTTGTTGTTGTGTTGAAAATAATAAACAACCCACTGAGCTAAATTTTAGGTTTAGCAATGCAAATGAAACTGCACTTCCCCTTTCATTTATGTATTTAAATACTAAGATTTTACCATTTACTAGCAAATATTTCACTATTGAGTTAACCAAATGTCAAAAATTAAGATTTTACCATTTACTAGCAAATATTTCACTATTGAGTTAACCAAATGTCAAAAATTTTAGGGTTAACCAATTTTAGAAAGAAGTTTAACCTACAGTAATAACACAATAGAAGAAATTTCATTTCCTGTGACAAAGATTTATTTAAAGATTTATTTTCCATTTACTGCTAAGCCTTAGATTAGTGGGAGATAAATGGCGAACACGTGATAACAGATTTTCCACAATTAACAAAAACAGTGGTTATTACCACGACTCCATAAAGCAGAAACGGCTTGGCTTGATTACCGAAAAACTAAATTGAAATAGTACATCTATTTGAATACTAAATAAACATACAAACTTCTAATGCATAAAGGGTTGTCATGAGATGAATAATGAGATGTATTTGTATAGATGCTTTAAAGATAAAATTTACTGTACTTTTAAAGAACACTATGGGCAATACCACTATTTTTTTTTATTTGGTTCAGATTGCATGAACATAAATATACCTTCAAAAATTTTTGCTCTGCAATGCATACTTATTTTAAAATTAAATTCAAAGTTTGCGTTTTCTTTTGAGCGCGAAATCAAAATTTTCGTGGGGAAAAGTTGTGACGTACTTCCATCCTATACAAACCAGTCGCATTGCCACCGACTGGCGAAACTAAGAAATCATTGTTATGCAGATTTTGATATTTTAAAACACTAGTAGAAATAAAAATATAACAGTATTTTAAGAATAAGAATTTAAGAATATTTTACAGACAAACTTAACATTTAATTAAATTAAATTCCTTAGATGTATAATAAGAGACGAAACTTACATAAAGTGTTACTTTTATTCTTATTTATTTTCATTTTACTAGTGTTTTAAAAAACACTTTTGGAGCCATTCTAATTAACAAGAGGCAAAATCTGCATAACAATGACTTCTTCCATAAATAAATAAAACACAAATCGGGATGAAAAACCAAGAAAACTGCACGAAAGGTATGTAATTTTGATGTTATAAGATGTATTTTTTGGTCCTTTTTGCATTTCCGTCACTCTTTCAGGGATATTTCAGCTGGGAAACTTTTTAAATGCATTTTTGTGCCTTTTTGATAGAAACAAAGAATATCGACAACCAAACAGTAAACAAAGACAAGCCCAAGCAGTCAAAACGAGGTTGTTTGTATAGGATGGAAGTACGTCACAATCGCATCAGCCAATGGGAGAACGATTTGAGTACGGCTCAAATTCCGCGCTTTTAAAATCTTAAATAATTAAGAAAATAAATTTTTTTGGTTGTTTTCATGCAGAAAATCGAATTCAGAACAGCTTTCTTCATAGGGTTACAATATTTATTATTCAAATTTAAAAAATAGTGGTATTGCCCATTATTAAACTAAAAAATAAGAATTGAAAATGAACATTACTTACTTCCAAAAGTTCTCAGGAAGGTAAAACTCACTGTTTAACATCTGCTCACAACATCGACCCAGAAAAGCTGTGTGATTGGTGTTAGCCTCTTTCCTCATACAATAGGTAACAGCAAAGGACAGAACACCTACAAAAATGTAAAAGGTCAACAGAAACTAATTTGGAACTTGTCGATAGTAAAACAGGTACAATTCCGTTAGAGTCCCTACTAAATATCGCAAATATCCAAATCGAAATCGCTAAATATATCCAAATATCAACAAATTTTTCTGAAATCTTTCTGACTTATTGATCTAATTAAACGTTTTAATTCAGGAGTTTGAAATTATGGTTCAATTCCGTTAGAGTCCCCGCTAAATATCACCCGGTTCTTTTAAACTACAAAAAGTAGAAATATTCATAAATAATTTCAAACTCCTGAATTAAAATGTTTAATTAGATCAATAACTATTCAGTTTATTAATAAAAGTCAGAAAAATTTCTTGATATTTGGATATATTTAGCAATTTGGATATTGGCGATATTTAGCGGGGACTGTAACGGAATTGGACCGAAATTATTTATGAATATATTTCTAATTTTTGTTGTCTAAAAGAACCGGGCGATATTTAGCGTGGACTCTAATGGAATTGAACCGTAAAAAAAAGTGAAATAATAGTTCAATTAATCATTATCTGGAACAAATTTGATATAGGTCCTCCACGGCAACTGTCAACTGTAACAGTCGGCAATTTAGCGCCTGTGCTATGGTCTTTCTTTGCTAGGCCGTTGGTAACGGAGAAATCCAAGTTCAAGTAGGGGAGCAGGAAATCAGGGTAGCTAGCTTGGCTACTTAAGCATCCCATTGGTGATCTGACATCTTATGATAAGCTCTAACCGAGGTAAGCCTCGACTCCTAAAACTTCTTCAAGGAGAGGGGAGGGAAGTGGGATAGTTCTTGGCGGGAAGTAACCAGTTTGGCTCTATAGTACTTACCTAACCCTAGGCAGTGAATGTCCTGGCTTATTTGGGGTTACACAAACTACCTAGCAAGATAAGACTTTAGCAACTAGAACTATAGCAACAGCCATTCACCGGTCACCAGTTCTTTGGAATTATCACTGTGGAAAACCTACATCATATAATATGTTCCCATTACCGCAATTGTAATATTTACAAATAAATTATACTGTAATTTGTGGATTATTAACCTAAAACACAACTTAGAATCCTTAGAATAAATTCTGGGTGCATTAAGTTATTTCTGTGAACCAGATTAACCCAGCGCAGTTGTATAGCGGCATCTCACCGTTAGACGTAGAGTGTTTTTACACATACAGTTTAAGCAAATAAAGAAATAAGTTCACAGGAAAGGAGATTACTGTTGTACTAATCACAATTACACATTCATACAAATCACCAAAATTGTGTTAAATTAGACAGAAGGTAGTGAATGAATGTAAAATGTAAACAGTTCATGTATTAGCTGACAATAATCTACAGTTTGTCTGAATTCAAAACAGAAAATGTCACATAAATCTTACACATATAACAATTGCCTGTCTTAATAACCTGTGCACATAAACATTTGTCAATCATAAACACATCACTAGAGGTTTGGGTTCAGAATAAAATTATATTTGACGCTACACTATCACTTGTAAAGGCTGAAAAACTATTATAAGGTTTCTTTTTTAATAATAATAAATTTTAAAATACTTATTAGGAATTATATGCTTTCATAACACAAAAATATGTTCGGAGTCTTTGACTCACGCGATCGCCTGAAGGGTTAAGATTTACACATGAAAATATAGTTTTAGAAGTTTTTGAACTGTAAAAACAATTCAAAGCCCACATAATATCAATAAAAACCGATTGGGGAATGTTCCGTAGTCGAGGTGGGTTGGCGACTTTGGCGACTTTTTTTGTCGCCAACTTTTATTTGGTGACTAACAATTTATTTTATGGGTTTTAACAACGATTATTTAGTAAATTTAGTAAACAAAGGGCAATAAAGTAGAAATTATAAATTTTAAAATACATAAAATAATGCTCAATCAAGACGATGCGGGGTTTTTTTGTTAACCAAGAGGTTATTTTCGGGGTTTTGTTTTACATTTAGTACACACGGGTGGGTTAGGTTACATGTTTTTCATCACATTTTTTGTCAACTCGTTTATCATTCAGTAAACCAATCTTGGTTAACTTGTATACGTATTTATTCAATATTATTAAATAATTGAATTTTTATGATGTTTTAACTATAATGTAGATTTTTTTTCTAGTAGTAGTTTGGTATATATGTTACGGGCAAAGTGATTAATCGGGCATTATTAATAATGGCCAGAATGGAGGAGGGCAATGTGATAAAATCAATGGCATTTATGAATGAAATTTATCACTTTGCCCGCCTCCACTCCGGCCATTATTAATAATGCCCGATTAATCACATTGCCCGTAACATATATAATGTAGATGTTTTTTTATTAGTGGTATTTTAGTCTATAGTGAGTACTTTTTTTTATCTAGTAACCTATAAAATTAGTGAATTATTTAATATTAAAATTAGGAAATACATATTTTTCTCCGAAAATTTAATTTTAAAAAGGTCAAAAAAACTTATAAATAAATTTTTCAATATTAACAAGTGAAATGAATACAGAACAATTTTTGAGAGAAATCTATTAAAATATCTAATTTTTTTTAACCAAAAGATGAAGAATAAAAATAAAACGTAGGATTTCAAAAATCTTGCGAATCAAAAGAGTAGAAATTATTTTGGTCAGAATCAGAATCATTTTCAAACTTTTCGTACATCCAGCATCAAATCAGTAATACCTTCAGATTGAGGAGTTGGATCGTCGAAATATAGTAATTTTAGAGGCTTGAGCATTATTTTTATAAATTTTAAAATTTCTACTTTATTGCCCTTTGCTTACTAAATTTTCTAAATAATCGTTGTTAAAACCCATAAAATAAATTGTTGGTCTCCAAATAAAAGTTGGCGACAAAAAAAGCCTACCTTAACCTTGCGTGTAGAATCCATGTTTACTTTCATAACACTTCCACATTTTGGACAATTCACTAAATTGTCTTTTGAATCTAATAAGCCAATTTAAGCTATAAGCGACTCCACTATCAAGTGAAGAGGCAAAACCTATGCAAAAAGGGATGCATTTTGACCCTTGAGCGATCCCGAATGAAAGATAAGAAAAATATTTAAAATCTCACGCAGATTGCTAATGCGAAATATAAAATTGCTTGTTATAAAAATAATAAAAAACTACTAATAATAAAATGATTTATGCATTTACGTGCTTATTTTTAGATTGCCGTTACTAGTCATAACTTTATTGTCACTAGTCATCCTCTTGATATTTGGAAGTTTATTGATATTTTATCAAGTAGAAGACAGTGAATATTGAATTCCCATATTCAAGTATTTTTTTCACTATTGAATTCTAATATTTGTTCAATATAATATTTAAAAATACAACAAACTAACTAAATATAATAAGCTATAAAATATAAGTTCATTTTTTCATACAATTAAACTTGATTATTATGCTATCACGCATTATGCAGGAAAAATAAATAAATATAACTAGGGTTGCCGTAATCAGTTGAACTAAATTATTCATAGTTTTTAACATTGCCGGGGAGTCGCCAGATTTGGCGATCTATTGCACCCACCTCGACTACGGAATTTCCCCCAACCGATTAATTATGGTCAAAGGAAGATTTTACGTAAATTTTTCCAGTGCAATGGGGGGCCAGGCCCGCCTTAGCCCTTATGTATGCTATACAATACACTTACTAATCACATCCACCAACTTGGCGACTGCAAACCTGTACTTTTAAAGAACACATTATTAAACTAAAAAATAAGAATAGAAAATGAACATTACTCACTTCCAAAATTTGTGTTTCGTCTTCTCCATTTTCATCACGTTAAAGTGTGTCAGATGCTGCTTCATAATAAAACGAATAAAACCTTAATAAAAATGTTCATGTCATGGCCGATTCGAACCGCCAGCCGAGGAACCAAAACTTTGTATTCTTGCGCGATAAAATAATTTTGATTTCACGACGGTATATAGTTCGTTCGTTTCGATGGACATACTAATTTCTCTTTTTTTCCCATCGTAAAAAACCTACACTTATTATGATAATAAAGTTGTTGTACAAATGTTTAATTAATTGCACTCAAAATTATTAAATATTCGCCCTTTCTGTTAAATGGTGTGATTTTGCGTGTTTAGCCAGTGGATTGAATGCGTTTGTGGCAATCGAACCAGTTCGGTTCCCTGGACCGAACTAAGTAACAGAATGAGTTCGGTTGAACGAAACGGACCGGTGTGTTTTTGGGAAACGATCGGTCTGGTTATGGCAACTAAACCACTATCAACCGAACTGGGTTCGGTTGGTTGAAGACTACCATTTTTTTGAGTGCACGCTCTGATGGAAAGAAAGAAGCTTAGCTTTAAGGATAAAGATTCTATTACTACCAAACTGTATCCAAAAAACTTTTTTGGGGGGTATATAGCAGAATATAGCCTTAGTGAATCACTGAATCTGGATAAAGTGAACTTACGATTATAATGAATTATAATGATTATAATGATACTCTGCTGGTTCCAACCAACTAAACAACCAAAACTTGAATAATATCGGTTATTAAATACATCTAACTTTTATTGGTCCTTATGGGGTCTCACAACGGTTAACTAAAAGGTGTTCAACTAAAACAAATTTTGGGTCACTTAAGATAGTCAAGATATTCTAAATCCCTCCACAAAATTAAAGTATAGAATGATATAACATAAGTTTCGTACGAACACACTTATATTTACAGCAGGCTTTCACAACATAATACCAAGCCCTCTTTGAATGATTCTAAAAATTAAAACCAAAAAGTCTTGAATGATTCTAAAAATAAATTAAATTGATGGAGAATTAAATTTCAAAGGTTCATTGCGTAAATTACATAGATATTGGTAAATTACTTAGGGATTAGTAGAAGAATTCACCAATGGAAAATTGTTAAACAATTTATTTTACCAATTACAAATGCAAAAAAAAAAAAAAAGAAGCTTACATAAGTTTACTGAAAGAAGATATTTATGACGCAGAAACCTATTTTGAACGCACATAATATGGATTTTTTTCTTTATCATTCAATTAGTATTTACAACTTCTCGCAAGTTCATGAGGCAAACCATATAGTTTTGAGATTTTTCGGCCCGTAGGAAGTTAATTAGTCATAAATTGGCCCGTATATCATCGTTACATTTGAGCAGACCTGGTTCGTAGGACTAAAGACGCATGAGAAATAAACTAGACTTTATTTTAGTTTCTTATGCATTAATTGAAAAATATTGAGATTTTCAAATACAGGTCTAATTAAAAGACGTGAACGTGAGTAAAAGTTAATAATTATGACCTAAAAATTAAAAATTGTGATAATAAGGCGATCGCCCCCCCCCCCAACAGAAGACAGATCCACAGGGCGAACATTGTGAGGTACAACAAAATCCCCAGATGTAGAGTTCAAAATGCGGTAAAACACTATTTTCAAGGGGCAAATTTCAAAAATTTTCTGGGTGAGGGCGCCCAAACCCCCATCTTTGGTGGAAACTACAAAATGTTTACATTCAGTGCACTAATTTAAAACATTCCTGCAGGGGACAGTATCCATTGTATCCATGAAATCGGAACTGAGTGGATAAAAACGACCTTAAAACCTTTTTAGGGCCTTTTAACGACCTTTTAAAGGGTCAAATATCCAATAACTTTCTAGGAGTGGACACCAAATACCTTTTTTGCATGCACTCCGAAAAAATTTTGATATACGCTACTGCATTTATTTTTGTAAGTGTTCTAAAAGGCTACATTCAACCTATACTGCAAGCTCCGTAAGGGGGCTTAAAACCACTGCCTCTAAAAAAAATCTTCTAGTTACGGAACTGAAGCAAGGACAGAATCGCCCTTCTTAAATCGAGTCTCTGGAAGTGGTGGCGGTAAAAGTAAGTATATTTTAACATCTCAATAATTCTAGTGAAAAATTAAAGAAATTAAAATACGCTAATACTTGAATACTTAGGGTGACGTTTCTTCAAAAGTGTCCCAGCTTAGCGGAATCGAGTGCATTTAACTGCGATTTCAAAATCGATTGAATATTCAGTTAATGGGAGCACCGGAAAAGCGAAAACAACAATCCGGAAGGAACGGAAACCAGACGAACGAGAGACCGAAAGCTAATTGGACCAATCCGCTTATTTGGGACGGAGCAGAAACGAGATCTCCGAAACTGACGTCACCGGGAGGGCGGTGCCAAGCGGACCGGAGATCAGCTGCGTCGGTCGGTCGGCAGAGACGGAAAAATACGTCGTCAAAATGCCGAGGACAGACTTGACACTGAAAGACAAAATAGACCTGCTCGACACCATCCGATCGCACCCGCTCCACGTCAGCCACCGTAAGCTCGCGGAGATCACCGGGGTCCCCAAATCGACACTGTCGCGGATCCGGCGGCAGGAGCCCCAACTCCGCGAGGAGTGGGCACGGCACAAGGGAAAGGCAGCTCCTTTCAAGAGAAGGAGGGAAGGAAAGAACCCTCAAGTCGAAGCCGAGCTGCACAAGTGGTGCGCCGAGCAAGAAGGCGAGCGCATCGGCCGAGCACGCTTGAAATCGAAAGCGGAGGAGATCGCGAAAATCCAGGGGCACCAGGACTTCAAAGCGACCTGCGGCTGGATGTCGAGGTTCATCGCGAGGCACAACGCGAAGCCGAAGCAGCTCACCAGAAAGGACAAAGACAGGGCCATCATTTCCACCTTCTTGGAGAACTTCTGCGAGGAGGAGGACGAAAGCGATAACGAAGGCGAGCCAAAGCGGCAGGGGTGCGAAGAAGAGAATGAGGAGGACTGCGAGGAGGAGTATTCGGGTGTTCCCGTGACCCCTCAGGAGGCCATGCGGTTTATAGGGGGGTTGCGTCGTTTTTTCACGCAGGAGGGAAATGAAGGGAGCCCCATATCGGCGCTCTCTGTCTGTGCCGATTTTGTCGAAATGCAGGTGGAGAAACACAAAAATCAGGCTAAATTCAATGCTTCACTATGAATTGCGCTGTTTTGCTTATCATATGGCTTTAATTTATCATTTCATTGAAATGAGATTGTTTTCATATTCATTTTCAATAAAAGTTATATTTTTAATTTGTTAGATTATAATTGAAAACCTTGATTACATTCTTAATTGTAAATTGATCATCTTTTCTGTAACAGCTGCATAGATAGATCTTTTACCTTAGAATTGGTATCTTAAATCATCCTAATTTTAAAGGGAAAAATTGAGGTTAAAATTTAAAGCTCAATGAAAATAAAATTTGCCATTTAATCAAATTTTTCTTACCTAAAAGGTAATTGAAAAATAGAAAAATTATATTTAACAATAGTAGCATTATGAGAAAACATTTAACTTGATGTAAAAGCGTACTAATGTTAGCATCATAAAATTGAAAAGTTTGATCAATTTAAAGTTTAATAAAAATTTAAACTATTGATTGAGAATTCAATTTATTATTCAAATAAGTCCCAAATAAATATGTAGCATTCTTCACCATAATAAACAGTAATATAGAAACTGTAATGCAAATAAATTTATTAAAATAGGCCAACTCGTAAAAATATGTAAGGTAAAATACTTCTTTATAAATTATGATTGTTTGGTGTGGCAATTTTTTTACTCTACCATAAGTGCTGATAAAATACACATTTTATACACAAAGCATGAAAAGTGATAAATTGCAATCTGTACAAGTTTTTTTTTAAAGCCAAGTATGGATATTTTAATAGGAAGCACAAAAATTACATGTTGACATCTAAAATTTGCTTAAAATTATATGAACTAAAAGGAATATTGACCAACAAGTAAAATTTGTTTTTAAAGTTGCATTTTAACATTTTAAATTCTAATAATGAATCAATATAGATGTACTTATATTTTTATAATGGAAACCAAGCAATGTGTTGATTTCTCAAAGAAAGGTACTGAAAATAAGCATTGGAAAGCTGAACCATAAAATAGTTTTCCTATATAGAGATAAAATTTTAATATTTAAATGTAATCAATCTAAGAGATAGCCCAGTGGCAAGTACCCCCTCCAGAATAATAAGCAAACACTGGATAAAATGTGAAAAAAAAATATATATATACAAGATTTTTGAAGCTATAAAATGCAAGGGTTTTTTTTAGCTGAAAAAGTATATATAACTTCAATAGTTAAAATATAAGACACTGAATTTATTAAAACAATAGAAAGTTTCCAAAATCCTCTACCTCCTTAGAAGTCAAACCTGTATATTACCAAAACATTTAAAATTGTAGGTAAGGATGTTACAATATAAATTCAATTTATTTGTTGATTTTTAGAAAAATCCTAATTAATATAAAATGAACTTTAATTTAGAAATCTATTAAAAAGGAATTTTGTCATAATATAAATTAATAGAATAGGGTAAGCCATCATTTTTGATGCTTCATAACATTTTTAATGTATCAGTAGTTTATTTTGATGAGACAATATAGATATGATTAATGTTTTTTAAATGCTGTTTTACTTTTAAAAGAACTCATTAAATAATTTGTGGGAGTAAAGCAGTGATTGGCGAGAAAATATTCGAATATAGCGGGTTTAGAAATCAAGATATTAATAGATCATGTGTTGAGACCTCCCCAGAAAAATATTTTTTTCTGGATTTTGAACGCATGTGCAAAGGAGAAAACACTATGTTGCAATCAGTTGGTCATCACCGCATTGTCTAGATTTATAGAAAAGTTTAAAGCATAAGATCAGTTGGCTACACTTAACATGATAAAAGGCTAAGAAAATATAATAGAAAAGTATACAACCAAGCAGTATTTCTTTCTACCATTCAAAAAAAGTTTGCACCACGTTATATTTGAAAAAATGACATAAATTTAAAAATATGCTTGTTTAAAATTATAGAGCATAACGCAATGAATTCAAAATAAAAAATGGGTAATAAACATATGCATTTCAAACAGTTACATACACCAGCTTTTATAAGAAACGTTTACATACCTCCCAAGATGAGAACCCGGTATTTCGCAGAATCTTTTTGATCAGCGTTTGCCATAGCAACTATCTTTGAGGGGATGACAACACGGGCTGAAAAGATTCCTTTCAAAGACACTATGGATTCACAAACACGTAATAAAATTGGAACTGCAAACAAATATGATGAAGCTCCCTACGAAGTGTTATACCTAGGGCGTATTATTATTTGTTATATTGCATTGTGTTGTCAAGTCCGGTTATTGTATGTAGCGCCATCTAGTCCTATAAAGTGCAAACAATAACTGAAAAACTTTTTTGTACCATATTAGATTTATTAAATTATTTTCTTTTCTCAAATCTTAAGTGAATAGAATGAATAAAGATTCTTAGAAAATTTCAACCTTTTATTTTATTTTTTATTTTAAAATACATAAGCAAATTAATATTTGATACCAAATTAAATTAAATAGTTTTAGGACGGACCTTCAAATTAAGTTTCTCATAGGATATCTAAAATTCCATTATATTTGGGGGGGGAACCTATCAGTGGCGGCTCGTGAGTTGATAAACTGGGGGTTCACACCCATTTTATAAAAACTAAAATTTACACAAGATCTAGAAACAGAAGGATGTTGGACCAATGCATAAAAAAAATTATCTCTCTTAGGAGAGTAGTTTTAAATGCTTAAATTCTTCACTGCATGCGCTTTCATTTTGAAAAAATATGCATTTAATGGAAATAAACAAGCACTTATGAATATAAAATACTCCTTTCATTTTTTATAATACCATTGAGGGGAAAGTCATAATACTTATACATAACATAATACCTCACAAACACCTTTTATAATTATTAATTATTAAAAATTAGTTGACATGAAGATTATAACTTTCTTTTCAAAAAGTACTTATCTCATTTTCTAACTAGCCGAAAAAATCCAGACCACAAAAAAAACAAGCTGAGCTTCAAAAACGCAAGCCCCGGCACACAAAATCTGTGCTAGCGGGAATCCAAATTACGAGGCCGTAAGCTTAAAATTCCCCCGGCAAGCAGTCGGGATTCATTCGGAATATCATATTTTTTACGCTCACACGTGCGAAAAAGGAAAGAAAAATAAGAGTTTATTATTCTTATTTCGATTGCTTTCGCGTTTCCGGTAGTAAATTGTCTTATTGAGTAGAGAAGGGGGGGAGAGAGAAACATAATTCTGAGTGTAAAAAAGAAATTTAGAATATATTTCCATTAATATTTATTTATCTTTATATTCGATTTTTGTTCTACTTTTTCTGTGGGTGTTCACGTGCTCCTGTGCTCCTATGGACGAGCCGCCACTGGAACCTATAAAAACACCCTACATAGAAATTTTAAAATGTGATTTTTAAATTAAAAAAAAATTAATGTATTAATTTTACAATGCTCCTCGGCGCATTCAATAATTAGAATAATATCTAGCTAAAATTTTAAAATATGTTTATCAAAAGACGTCAGTGTCGTATATAAGGGGTGGGGCCGAGGGTGCCCTGCCCCCCCCCCGAAATTCGGACTAGGTGTACCAAAACAAGTTAAAACCCTGTATTTTAGGGTCAAATTTAAATTTTGTACTTGGAATTTTATTATTAACAATTTTATTAAAATAAGTTCATCAAAATCCAAATCCTACCAAAAAATATATGTCCAAAACTCGGACTAATTGTACCAAAAACAAGATAAAATCTAGTTTTTAGGGGTAAAGTTCCAAAAATGTTCTGGGGAAGGACCCCCAGATCCCCTTTTGTACTTGGAACTCTATTTTAATAACTTTTTAAATATTAAGTTCATAAAAATGTACATCCAAAATTCGGACTTAGTGTACCAAAACCAGTTAAAAATCTGGTTGTTTTTAGTCAAACTTCCAAAATACGTTGTTGTTGTCCGTTGTTGTTATCCGTTGTTGTTATACGTTATTTAAATCCGTACGTTGTAAATTAGCTATCTTTTCAATGGTAAAAAAGGAAAGTGGAAAGTTTCTAACTATATTAGGGGGATATGAGATATTTCCAACCAGGCCCGTTCCTGGGTATGAAGGCGCCTCCGTGCCAATAAATTACGGCGCCCCTTACACCTCACCCCCATTAATAATTAATTCTAAGTTAATTAATTTTTACTTTTAATTAATTTTTAATTAAATAATCACTTAAATTTTAAATTATTTGTTAATTTTAACTAATTAATAATTGCTTTAAACAAATTTGATATTACTGAACTTAATGATACAGTAGAACTTTGATAAAGCGAACGAACGAATAAAACGAAAAACAAACGAAAACGTTTTAACGAATAAAAATAACAATATTGTAATAAAAAGGTGTTTTTATTACCGGTTGTTGTAACGCAAGGGTTTCTATAACAGAGGGTCGTTGTAAAGGGGTTCTACTTATTAATAAATAAATAATATTGGCATTACTTATTTAATTAAAATTAGTTTTCAGTTAAAATAAATTAAGCTTTTTTCAATATATTGTGGGGAATTTTTACAGTTTTCAATTTAAAGAATAATGATAAACTCATTTTTTGGTGGGGGGGGTTGGGGGTTTTCCGCCAAGAAAAATTTCTGAAATTTGACCCCTAAAAGTAGTGTTTTAACTCATTTTGAGACCCTTTAGCTTACAACGGAAGAGAATTGCTCCTTATAAATTTGCAGAATTTCCAATGAAAAACAGTATAAAAATTGATGTCAAAATTTCGGGAGGGGTTTGAACCCCTAGAACCCCCCCTTGGATACGGCCCTGGGCCATAAACTCAAAAATATTCACTTAGGATTACTCAATTTTCGCCTAGTTCTCGATAGTGGCTGTATGGTTTGGCTATTTATCTAACCAGTAACTGGTTACCAGTAATTGACACTTTAAGAACAATATAAAAATTAATTAGCTATTGCTACTTAATAAAACTATCCTGAAAAAAAACTTTTTGTTTTCAAAAATTAAATGAAATTTCAATATTTATCTAGAGAACAATTTGCTTGAAAAAGTAATTATTTTCTATTTTTAAAATATTTTTAAGTTGGCATGGTAGCAGCACCAGTAACCGACACCCCGAGAAATTTTGGCACCAATAACTCAAAATTTGAAATACCTTTAATTAGAGATGTGAGTCGAGAATATTCTCTGGAGAATATTCTCGGAGAACGAGAATATTCTGAGAATATTCTCCAGGGGCGAGAATTTTGAGAATAATCGAGAATATTCTATTTTTTGATTGATAAATGGAAATAAATGTAAAAATGTTTGATAATATGAAATGGTTATGTTAAAGGCTTTAATAAATTAAGCTTATAATTAGGTATAAATGAAAAACAGCTGCTGATACAAAGAAAGCAAAATATCAATCTTAAAAATCCAATAAGGAGAACTTTTTAGAACATTCTTTTTTTATGATAAAATTTAGGTTCTTACGTACTATGCCGTCGACCGTGCCGCTGAATCCAAATCCGAAAACTTTATCAAATCCTATTGAGTATTGACTACTCTATAGCTGTACCGCTGAATTTAACGGCTGCTGAACGGTCGACGGTATAATACGTATAAGTACCAAAATTTATTTCTCTGTGCTGCTTTATATGAAACTTTAATATCCATTGTATCGAAAAATTTTAGATTAAATTTAGACAAAAAGATCCAGTTGCAAAACAGGTACGATACATAAAAATATGGAAAACAATCTACTAAAAACTGATTAATTTAGTTTAATAATAGATTTATTCAAAAGTTTTTGTTTATTTACCTTCAGAATGATACTGGATGTTATAGTGCTGTCCTTTAAAAACAACCCACTGTTTCATATTTTCTTCATTAAAAGCTTAATAAAAAGGATAATTAAATCGAACAAAAAACTGTACTAGCGGCTCATCCTCCCTAACATTATAGTGCTAAGCATTTTTAATTCCAACTCTCCATTACAAATTGGCAGCCAATTAAGTAAGAATTTGAAAAGAACTCACTTTTTCCTAGAAGGACTCTAATTGGCGAACTGAGCTAAAACTTTAATATTTTATTCTCATATAGTAATGGGATGACATAAAAACGCGCGAAAAATGCTCTAAAATCTTTATAACATGCATTTTTACAAAATATGCAAATCTGAAGCACATTTTTTGCCAAAAATCTACATTTTCTCAGCTTGTTTAAAAAATAAGTAAATAAACCGTTCTTTGACCAGTTTTTACACCCCTGACACTCTAAAGGGCATAGAAAGACAGGGTATATGAGATGGTAAAATTATTTTAATTATTTAATTAAAAAATCTCAATGGGTTGTTTTTAGGGTACAATTTGGAGTGGGTTGTTTTTAAAGGACAACACTATATATGTTATCCAGCTAGTCCAGTTAGCTTGTTTTGTTTTTATTTGAGATTCAGAAATATTTTTCTTAAACACGTCTGTCATTTAATTATCTTTTTTATAGTTTAACTTTTATTTTTTAAAAAGTGAGAGGGAGAGAGAATTAAAATGGAGTGAGTCACTAGCGACTAAACTGATTCCTTTCACTTTCTGCAGCCATGCCATTTTTAAACCAAAGAGCACGACACCAAAAACTCAACTATGTACATCCCACATCCGTCAACACCCTCCCAGTAAAAATTCTCAGTGCTCGGGCAAAAGCCCGGAGGTCGACCCAGTCGCCACCCTCACAAAAATGGCGGGAACTTTTTATGTTTTCTGCCCCCTCGTATATTGAGTGAAATAAACAAGGACACTTCTGAACTTGAGAGCACTAATATTTTTTTGTTTTGTTTTTATGTAATGATGAGAACACCTTTTCATCATCTTCTCCCGTCTCCAGAGAACTTAGTCGCAATAATAGCTCTTCTCTCTCTCTCCCTCACTCTCCCAACTCCAAGTATTTGTATGGATGGATCTAGAGCAGTGGTCCCCATTCCCCGGTCCGTGGATCAAATGGTACCGGGCCGCGGGCCGACCATTCATTGAAAATGAATTTAAATTCTTAGATTGATACTCCAAATTAAAAGCATAATAAATCACTTTATATTTATTTTTTGGTGTAACTGTATTTTATTTTGAAAGCATATGTATAAATACAATTAAATCAAAATTAATAAATAAAAAAAAAATAGTTCCTCAGGTGTGTGCTTCCAACAAATTTATTTGTGTGAGATATTCAAGAGCAGGTGCACCTAATAAATTTACGTAAGAGATATCCATTCGGTTTTTTACAATAGTCTTCTTCAAAACGTTTTTCACAAGTCAAGGGCCTATTATATAGAATTTTTTCAGCTATTTAATAACTGGTGAATCAAATCTTCATCCAAGGAGGGCGCCTATTAATAGATTCATACAATTCGGTTTTTCTAAGACGCCTTACAGCTTTCAAGTCCGGAGTGTTTAAATTTTCACTCACTCAGAATGGGCGCGCTGGGCGCCCTGAATAGATTCATTTGATTCATAGATTCATACAATATGGTATAGCTTTTAAAGTTGGGAATGTTAAAATTTTCACTCGTAGGTCTGGCGGTCTTTGATAAATCCATTTAATTAAGACAACTCATACAATTTGGTTTAGCTAAGTAAGACGCCTTACATATTTCAAAGTCGGTGTGTTCAATTTTTCTCTCAGGGTGGGCGCTTTGAATACATATTTATTTGATGGGGCGCCCCATACAATTTGAAAGCTAAAAGGAGTCTTCCTTATAGCTTTCAAAGTCGGGCATGTTAAAATTTTTGTTAAGAGTTGGCACCCTTTAATAGATTCACTAGATGAGGGCGCCCCATATAAAAAGTTCAAAATGCACTTCTCTTAAAAGGCGCCTATATTAGTTCTCTTAAGGGGACGGGTGTGCATAACCCAGTAAGGGCGCTCTTTACTCGTTTGTAGGCGCCTTTTGAAGCTTTTTTTTTGTAAAGGAAAGGCGATCTAGCTTACTGCTTAGGTTTGTTTCGTTTGAGTCAGGACGTAACGGAATATTTTTCCCTTAAAGTCAGGGGTCAAAAAAATTTTCTAAGGCGCCCCTTCGTCGGTCGGCGCCTCCGTGCAGGCACGGCCAGCACGCCCGGCCGGAACGGCCCTGTTTCCAACCCCTTGATGGAACTCTATAAAGATTAGGAAGCAGGGCCGTGTGGTGGTATGAGGCAAAGAGGCAGCTGCCTCAGGCGGCATTTTTCTGAGGGCGGCAAAATTCCCCTGGAATTTTTATTTTTTTTACACGTTTTTGTGGTAGGAAAACAGAAATAGTATTTTTATAGTCAAGCTGAAAAATCTGTCAGCTTGAAACTCGATCCAAAACAGGTGCCCGGCACGCGACCCCTCGCAGCCTTCGCAATGCAAAGAGAGGGGGTCGAGAGCGTCTTGTTTACGCGATGTTAGTGTGTCGGGGTCCAGTGATTGATAGTTTTTCAGTTTCAGCTCAGATTCAGCTTGACTCTGACCAAGGTTGTTAAGTATTTAAATACTTAGTAACGGAAATACTTTTTAAATACTTTAAAAGTATTTAGTTACATTAGTTACTTTTTCAGTATCGAACTGGTATTTAACTACAAAAATTTTAAAGTAACTAACTCTTTGTTACTTAAATACCTATGCTGTACTTTAGTTACTGTCTAAACCCAGAATTTAAAAAACGGAATCCAACATTGGAGAGGGGAACAAAACACTTCTTCCTGCTTCCGCATAGCCTGAGGGGAAAAAGCGTTCTCGGCAGTGGCCGACTGCCCGACCGGACACCCGGGCGACAGCGCTGACAATCCTCCCCCGCTCCCCTGTGTTGACGAGGAGCGGGCGCTTGTGTGTTCTCTGGGTGGCCGGCCGCCTTGCAGGTCGAATTGCAGCGCAGGAGATGGAATAGCCGATATGGCACCGTTTTATACTTTTATGGCCACTAATTGTTCGTAGTTTCTTGTTTTCCCACCCCACCTTCCACGAACCAAAGGGAGGGAGGGCACATTTTCAAGGGCAAAGGCAATCAAATTTTACCAGAGCCTCCTTCAGTCCATAGCCTTCAGTCCCTTTTTGTTTGTGCTCTCGAAAAGCTGCAAGTTTCCTGCCTCCTGGATAGAAGAAGTATATTTATTTAAGAAGACCAACTGCTTAGAAGTATAATGTCCCAAAAAGAGCTAGGTTGTGTTTATATTTTTTTTTAAAGTAGAGTGAAGGGATTAAGGATTTATGCTTTCTTTATATTTTTATCTAGATAATTACAATTGATTTTATTTTTTGATATTTGTATATGACATGGGACTTGAAAATTCTCCAGTTTTTGCTCAAAAGGCCTTTTATAAAACGTAACTTTTTTTAGTGGACGTTTCATAAGTGCGAAAATTCCGGTCAATGTAAAATAAAAACCGTTCAGTTAATTCCAGTGAAGAATCAAAAAAAATTATATAGCTTTACCCATGTAATAATTTAGTTTTTACTAACCGTAATTTTCGTATAACCTTTTGTATAGAGTTTTTTAACAAGATACTCTGATTAAAAAAAATTAACTAAATAAAACAAAAATTCCGAATTACACTAGGGTCACTTGGGGTAAGTGGGTCCCTGGGGTAAGTGAGTCACCCCCCTCAAACTAAACTATGTAAAGGACATTTCACACTTATTCACATTGATCATGTTACATTTTGTCTCACTGATTGGTTTTGCATATATTAGAGTTTTGTGTCATTTCTTTTTAAGATTATAGAACTATTGTAAAAAAATTTCCATTATTTTTTTTTTTGGAGAGTTCAAGATGCATTTTTCCAAGAAGTGTTTTCAGGAAAGTTTTCACTATATTTTAATGTTTTTTCAACTGTTGTGCCAGGTTTGACTTAAAATACATACTGCAATTTGAATTTTCACAAAATCTCTTATTTAAAATTTTTTAAGAGGGGGGTCCCACTTACCCCGTAATTTAAGCATAGTAGGGGTAAGTGGGTCCCCTCATTATGGGGTAAGTGGGACACCCTAGACTCACCATTTTAATGTTTATTGAAACATTTATAAGTAATTTATTGAAATTTTATATTAATTTTGCGTTTTAATATAAGCTGTGGTAAGTAAAGTAAACTATTAAGTTGTGTTTTTTTTATTCACGTTGCCGAGAAATTAATTAAAACACACAGTGGGGTGGGGGAATAGTTTCGAGGGTTTCTTTATAAGTCTCCCGAACCATTCGAACCTGAAAAAAACATTCTGTAATTGTAGTGTTCCAAAAAGGGGTCCCACTTACCCCAACCAACCCTATTAATTTAAATGTGAGTAGATATCTCCTACATGAATTAAGTTACAATAAAATATTTTGTACCTAAAACTTCTATACTTTATCAAGTAAGACCCACTTACTCCCTCTTAAGTTTTGCTTGCTTTCAATCAAAAGAAAGAGGGGGGGACCCACTTACCCCTTCCTATGGGGTAAGTGGGACCCCCGTCTCATTTTTTACAAAAAGACCAGTTAAGAAAAATGTAGAACATTATTTTAGAACCTAATTATAAATTTTTGTTTATTAATAGTGTCTTAAATAGAATATGTCATCAAGTTCAAATCTAACCTCTTCAAAAAAATTTTATGAACCTTCAAAAATGTACTGTTCCAAAAAGGGGTCCCACTTACCCCAAGTGACCCTATATACAAATCTAAGGGTATTTTATTTTTTCATTCCATAAGTTTAATTTCATGAAAGCAAACAGTTTTAAGGAACCTCCAAAACTGTATTTATGAAGAAAAACTAAGCCCCCCCCCCCGAAAAAATATTACCATCCTTTAAATTTTTTCATATTGATTGTATTTTGGTAATTAAAATAAAATCCTTCCATAATAATAAAAAAAAACCAGTTAAAACTTAAATATTCATTTTTATAGTAGTAAAATAAATTGTGTTGTAATTTATATATTTAAACTCCTGGACTTTTATTTTGAAGTTTAAATATAATTTCTATGAAGTAGTTTCAAAAATTAATCCATTCCCGGGAATGACTGAAATTCCGGGGATTTCCCGGGAAGATTATACTATGACTAAATATACTAATGACCTGAAAAAATACTATATTATTTATTTATTCAATTTTGGGATTGTTGGTCGTGTCTTTAGGAATTTAAATCCATAGGGGAGAGTACCCCAAAGCGGGTATGCTAACTTTGAAAGCTCAAAAACCTCAATTATTGTTTGATAAATGTGTAGCTTCTAAAAATGAATTTTGAATAATTTACTCAAGTGTTCAAATGAAATGCATGTTTAAATCTACTTCTCAAATGGGGCACTTTTGAACATAATTTCTCAATTCTTAGAATGATGGTTTAGGTTAGAAATTCTCTCGTTAGTTCTGAATTATCAAGGATGCAGTGTATATGAAAATCACAAAATGTTGCTTTTATTGCTGAAAAAAAAAGTGTTTTGAATCATGTAAAATATAATTGCCCTTTTTGAAACTAATTAATGGTAATTTAATTATATTACTAGAAATTGGTTAGTTTTCTACAAGCTACAACGCAATTCCCCCATAATTAGAGAATTATTGGGGGACTTAATTATGTATCATTAATTACCAATCAATAAGTTATTTATGATTAATTTTAATTAAATATTTACATTAATTAATCTTAATTAATTTGAAGTATCAATTATTTAAAGGAAAAATACATAAGGGGCGGCATTTCTAGGACTTGCCTCATACTGGGTAAATCTACCACACGGCCCTGTTAGGAAGATTAGGATAAGGATTTACTTTAAAAAAAGCTCATTGTTCGAAATTTTATCCAAGTCCTTATAAAGTATGTAGTGTTGCATCAAGACCGCTTAGATTTGATTTTACAAATTAGCTACGTATAGGGTATTAAAAACCAAATGTAAAGTAATTTTTCAATGCGGATGTTTGAGAATCAATATGGAAACGAACGAACAAATCAACTTCTAAATAAAAAAATATGTTTGCCTTTTGATATGACAAAAAAAAATACCAAATTTTTTAATATTAAATTACAATTAGGATATAAGAATTATTTGCTTTTGTTCAAT
The DNA here is from genome assembly GCA_963680715.1 of Tetragnatha montana. Classification (NCBI taxonomy): domain Eukaryota; kingdom Metazoa; phylum Arthropoda; class Arachnida; order Araneae; family Tetragnathidae; genus Tetragnatha; species Tetragnatha montana. The sequence goes on from OY796675.1 coordinate 38,435,067, forward strand.
AGGTGTCTAGATTTAATAAACTTCGAATTTCTAAAATTGATTTTAGAGTAAATTATCAATTTGCAGTAAATAAATATACATGTTACAGGTAAGTGATAAACCAGGCATTATTAATAATGTCCGAAGAGAAGGTGGGCAATGTGATAAATTCAATGGCATGGCATTTATCAATGATAACTGTAAAAATATACCCTAACTCATCCCGTCCCGCATTTAAATTTGGCTGTTACCTTCGCTGTAAAGCACAATCAAATTGAAATCATCAGGTTTATCAAGTTATATGTCTTTTCTTTTTCACTTATCATCCCGTCACCCCCGTCGTGTTTTTCTTCCCGGTTCCTTTCTTTGAAAATATACCCCAACTCATCCCGCCCCGCTTTTAACTTTGGCTGTTAAAGAACAATCCAATTTAAATCATCAGGTTTATTGAGTTATATGGTTTTTCTTATTCCTGGTTAGCAATCACTTATCATCCCGTCGTCTTTTTCAACCCGGTTTCTTACTCTGAAAATATACCCTAACGTATCCCGTCCCGCATTTTACTGTGGCTGTAAAAGAACAATCCAATTGAAATCATCAGTCTTTGGAAATTTATAGTTTAAAATCTTAAACAAAATTTCTATGAAATATTGCCGATGTTCTTTTCAAAAATTACGCTTCGGTTTTTATGAATCACTTGATAAAAACTTAGGAAGTAAAAATCACAACCCTCTTTGAGCCTCTTGGGAATAATTTCTTCCAGGATGTTACAAACCGTATATGAAGTTTCTATCGTTTTCCAAAAATGATATTAATTTAATCAAAAAATAATCCCTATGTGTAATTCAGTCAACAACTCCCGCCGCCAAAGCAAAATATTTAACTATACCTAACTAGCTGTTACGACCCGGCAAAGCCGGGTCTTACAGCTAGGCTAGCCTTTTATGCGAGCTTCGCTCGTTACTACTTCAAGTTCCTATTAATTATACATTAAATAAGAAGTTTAACTTTAATAATTTATTATTGTTGAATTAGAAACCAACTTCCCTAAAAGTAACTTTTTAACCTTTATTAAGTAAACCAACTTTCTTGAAAGATATTTATTTAAAAGCTATTATATTATTTTAAAATTTTAATTACTTTTATTTATTTATTTTTCTGATTATTGCGAGATGGCATCGAGTCAGTGAGTGACGTGGGCTTTTATATTTTTCTGATGATTATGATTATTATTGCGAGATGGCATCATAGTGTGCGAGCGTTCCAGAATCAGTCAGTGAGTCAGTGAGTGACGTGGGCTTTTATATGAGAGATTTAATTTATATTCAAAGATGATAAAGAATCCATTTTTATTTGCATGATCCTACATCTCCAAAAATAAAAACATTTTTATCAAAATAATAAAATGCTTGATAAATCTCACTTTCCTTTTATCATGATAGCCAACTTCTTAGTAAAATCGGTTTGCTAGTACTTAACAATAAAAATTTAGTGAATGGATGTCTAGTAAACCATGCCCCATGAAAAAATGAAATAATTTTAGCTCTGTTCCCATGGAAACCATTTATTTTAGCCTTTCCATAAATATATTTATTTTAGAAAAAAATTAAAATTTCAAATAAAGGAAAATGTTGTTTCAAAAATAATTATTTGAATTTATATGTTTCCTGAAAATTGTTATAATTTTGAAATAGAAATTTACACTATGTTTTTCGTCTTAATTTGTTATAAATTATGAAATTTTTGAAATTATATTTTATCACATGAGGCCAGACGAAACCTCAAGAGAGAAATAAACCTACTGCAATTTACGCATTTCAACAATGCATAATGCTATTTCAATGGGAAAAACGGAGTAGAAAAAGCGCCGAAAAACAGGGAAGGAGTCGTTCGATTTTTAAATCCGTTCTTAGTGCGCGTCGCATAGCTGAGAGGAAGGTCTCTGTCAAATTTCAAGCCTCTGGGTCCAGTAGTTTCGGAGATTCCGTGTTGAGTGTTTGTCACTTACCAGTGAGTCAGTCAGTGGTATTTCGCTTTTATAGATATAGACTAGCTGACTTACCCGGCCTTGCACGGGTTGAGTTAATTCATAAATATTTTAAAAAGTTTTTCAAGTTATGTCTTTTCTTTTTCTGGATTTCTTTTTCTGGAACTTATCATCCCGTCGTCCCCGTCGTCTTTTTCATCCCAGTTCTTAACTGTAAAAATATACCCTAACTCATCCCGTCCCGCATTTAAATTTGGCTGTTACCTTCGCTGTAAAGAACAATCAAATTGAAATAAATCATCAGGTTTATCAAGTTATATGTCTTTTCTTTTTCTGGATTAGCAGTCACTTATCATCCCGTCACCCCCGTCGTGTTTTTCTTCCCGGTTCCTTACTTTGAAAATATACCCTAACTCATCCCGCCCCGCTTTTAACTTTGGCTGTTAAAGAACAATCCAATTTAAATCATCAGGTTTATTGAGTTATATGGTTTTTCTTTTCCTGGTTAGCAATCACTTATCATCCCGTCATCCCCGTCGTCTTTTTCATCCCGGTTTCTTACTGTGAAAATATACCCTAATGTATCCCGTTCCGCATTTTACTGTGGCTGTAAAAGAAAAATCCAATTGAAATCATCAGTCTTTTGAAATTTATAGTTTAAAATCTTAAACAAAATTTCTATGAAGTATTTCCGATGTCCTTTTCAAAAATTACGCTTCGGTTTTTATAAATCACTTGATAAAAACTTAGGAAGTAAAAATCACAACCCTCTTTGAACCCCTTGGGAATAATTTCCAACAGGATGTTACACACCGTATATGAAGTTTCTATCGTTTTCCAAAAATTATATTAATTTAATCAAAAAATAATCCCTATGTGTAATTCAGTCAACAACTCCCGCCGCCAAAGCAAAATATTTAACTATACCTAATTTAATTTATATTCAAAAATGATAAAGAATCCATTTTTATTTGCATGATCCTACATCTCCAAAAATAAAAACATTTTTATCAAAATAATAAAATGCTTGATAAATCTCATTTTCCTTTTATCATGATAGCCAACTTCTTAGTAAAAACTGTTATCTAGTACTTAACAATAAAAATTCAGTGAATGTATAAGTCTAGTAAACCATGCCCCATGAAACAATGAAATAATTTCAGCTCTGTTTCCATGGAAACCATTTATTTTAGCTTTTCCATAAATATATTTATTTTAGAAAACAATTAAAATTACAAATAAAGGAAAATGTTGTTTCAAAATTAATTATTTGAATTTATATGTTTCCTGAAAATTGTTATAATTTTGAAAAAGAAATTTACACTGTGTTTTTCGTCTTAATTTGTTATAAATTATGAAATTTTTGAAATTACATTTTGTCACATGAGGCCAGACGAAACCTCAAGACAGAAATAAACCTACTGCAATTTACGCATTTCAACAATGCATAATGCTATTTCAATGGGAAAAACGGAGTAGAAAAAGCGCCGAAAAACAGGGAAGGAGTCGTTGGATTTTAAAATCGTTTCTTAGTGCGCGTCGCATAGCTGAGAGGAACGTCTCTGTCAAATTTCAAACCTCTGGGTCCAGTAGTTTCGGAGATTCCGTGTTGAGTGTTCCTTACTTACCAGTGAATGAATGAATGAATGAGTGAGTCAGTCAGTCAGTGGTATTTGGCTTTTATAGATATAGATTAATTTGGATCGAGTGTATTTTATCACATTGCCCGTAACATATATGTTTGTAATTGTGAATTTAAGTCCTGAAATGAACAGGTTAAAATAAAATTTATTTTTTTCCTACGCAAATAATTGAAGCTTTTAATTGATCAAAAGTGTATAATATTAAGCAGCACCGCAAAGTACTTGAAATGTCTCCCTAGTCTAGTCCACCATATAGCTAGCTGTTCACTACATGGTTCACTATGAAATTCTTTATTTTCCCAAGTCCAAGCCAAACAGAAAGGTCTATATTCTTTCACGCCTACGAGCAATTATCGATCCGCCTCGCTAACGCCAACTATATCGATTTATAAAAAGTGAAGTAATACCGTCAATTTTCGAATTTTGATTTAATTCTACTTTCAGGAGCTATAAAAGTACAGAGCTATACGATTCAGAAAATAATGTAATTTCTTATTTTTCTTCACATATTTAAATAATCTAAAAATATCTTTAAAAAATATTGTAGGGTACCCAGTAACCAGACATCCCACTTTTTGCTTCTTTTTCATATAAGTCCCGCCAAAGTCCCACTTTTCCGACTCATCAAAAGATAAAAATGTAAAAAAAAACCCATAGATTTTTGGGGGTAATCTTTTAAAAGTTCTTAATTGGTAAGCTGAATTATTATTCATTTATTTGTTGTTATTTCTAAAATTTAAAAACAATTGATTTAATAAAGTAGTAGTTGGGGAAATAAAAAAAGACTCAGTTGAGATTTCTGACGAACCACTTGGGTTAGGAAGACAAACAAGGTGTCATTTTTCATGTCATGAAGTATTCTTTAAATGAGAAAAATTTCGAGTCCTTAGGGGGTCGTCTTCATATTAAACGATACACTAACTTTTGTTTTTCCTATGGGGACCCCCAATTATTATACGTTTTTCTGAAAGAGCATCCCTATAAACCCCCAAATCCCAAGTTTCATCCATGTAAGTATTCAAATAGAAGCATAATAAATTTTTGAAATGTCAACCATTCAATGTGAAATTTGTCAAAAAGTTTTCGGCGTAAAAACATGAAACTTTGAATTTAGATCAAATTTGTGTCCCCAAACAAAATAATTATGCTTTTATAGCGATATTTAATGGTTAATAGATAGATAATTAACATCTAATTTTGACCCAAAAATTAAATTTTAAAATCTTTTAATATTTTTATGGTAATCGATTTTGGTAGTAATTTTATGTGGAAAACCAAAACTTCAGTCGATTTCATTTAATAGTTTTGGAAAAAACCGAATTAAACTAAATTCCCACTCTTTAAGGGACCATATACCGCTGCCAAATGTATACCGGCGAATGCTTTTTCTGGAAACAGTCGCCTTATTTTAATCACCATAACTTAAATTAAAACTTAAATTTTATATAAAATTTCAATAAATTACAAATAAACTTTTCAATAGATATTAAAGTGGTGAGTAAAAGTCTTACTATCTCACCGTTTTTAAGAAATAGTGTTTACAGAAAATTAACCCTTCTCACTTTGGAGACGACCCCCAAAACGTAAAAGCTTTATTTACCGCACGATTTGAATGAAACTTGGTATTTGGGGGTTTACGAGGATGCTCTTTCAGAAAATTGCATAATAATTGGGGGTCTCCATAGGAAAAAAAAGTTAGTGTTTCGTTTAATATGAAGACGACCCCCTAAGGACTCGAAATTTTTCTCATTTAAAGAATACTTCATGACATGAAAAATGACACCTTGTTTGTCTTCCTAACCCAAGTGGTTCGTCAGAAATCTCAACTGAGTCGTTTTTTTTTTCCCCAACTGTACATTACAGAAGGGTGTGCGTTCAGGATGTTCTTATAAGGTTCAACACCCTCTCGAAGTTTTAGATATTAGTTTTATACAGTTTATTCACCTCAAAATTATGTTATGCGTTGCAAAAAGTCAGTCCATCCCAAATGCCTGAAAATGAGTTGAAACACTATTTTAAGGGGTAAATTTTCAAAATTTTCTGGAAGACCTCCCTCTCTCTTTTTGATGGATTAAAGGTAACAAAAACCCTAACAATTTTAAACTGAATATGAAGTTCATATAATATCTTTTAATGATCTTAAAAGCGTCCTTTATTAGGTGTTTGTGAGAGATCTGTGTTAACAAAAAGGGTATTGGTTTACCCTCATTCCGAAACAAATCCTCGTCAATGAAATGTTCCGCTTTTTAGATTGAAAAACCTGGTGACATTATGTTACAGAGACGCTGTTCCCTTAAACTTAAAAATTATTACAAAAGAAGGGAAATCATTACGCTTCACTTTGCTGTTTCGAAGGGTTAGAAATTCGAGCCTAAAAGTAGAGTTTTAACTCATTTTGAAACCCTTTGGTTACACCCGAAGTAGAGAGCCCGAAGAGGACCTCTCCTTGTAAGTCGCAGAATTTTCACGGAAAAAACAGCATAAAAATTGACTGTAAAATTTCAGAGGGGTATATTGAATCCCTAACCTCCCGCTTGAATACAGCTCTGCATTGTTTATTTTCTGTCAAACAAATTATCTTTAATGTATGACAACATCAACATTGCTAGGAACACCGATCTACATACGACACTATTAAATTAAGATAAAACAAATCAAAGAATAAAATGAAATATGTTCTCAAAGCCTTATACATGTTAAATTTATCATACCTCGAATACTTTAAACAGATTATGCATGTAAATAAAATAGCGATTTTAATAAATATTTTAAAACAGTTTTTCGTTTTACAAACTCTTATTCATAAATTCTTTTACTACAAATTAAAATAATAATTTAAAATTGAAATAATGTAAGTAATGTAATAAAAATTGTAAGACTTTAGAACTTCAAACACTTAATTGCGTTAAGTAATTTTATGCCATTCAACCTCAACCCCATTAAATTCAAATTTTTGTATAATAATTAAATTTGGCATTTTTGGCAATTAAGACACCTTTGAAGAGTCAAATTTTAAAAATCTTGTTTACTTACGCTAGTTTCAGAAAAGTTAAAAAGTTGTGTGTAGCTTTACCACAAATATTTAAGTGTTACTAAAAAGCTCAAAAAATTACATTCTTTAAAAGTTGTTTTTACCTCAGTATTCGGTTGTTGGTGAGAAGCTTAAAAAACTTCTGTAAATGTTGCTTTACCACAAGTGTTCATTTGTTGCAGAGAAGTTCAAAACAATTTCTGGTGAATGCTGTCTCCCTACATCGCGCGATACCTTTTTAGGACAGAAACAATGTAGATTTTTTGGGCTCTCATAAAAATGTTAGGACTCCCTTGGTTTTTATTGTTTATTTTTTTATCGAGAAAAAAGTGTTTTTAAGTAATAACGATAAAGCTTTTACCATTAGTGAAAATTTAAATACATAATTTTATTTTAAGTGAAAATAATAGCAATCCATTCCCTTTCTATAAATTCCATAAAACCAATTTTTTCCATAGTGACAACTAATCCTAAGGGGGAAATTCCTTTCCCTGTTATTTTTAGTAACTCGGCATAAAGCCCTCCTTCAAGCTTAGCTGAGTTTCCCTGCCATTACAAGCAAGGTACTACAGTGACCTAGGAACCCGCCGTTCAGGTACCCCCTTTTATTCTATTTTAGAATTTTTACTGAAAGTGGTTAAAAACACGTTCTACGGGGACGCAAAAAGAGAAAGAAAGTTTTCATTCAGAGATTTTCTATCTAAGAGCATAAATATTGTAGTAAATTAATCTCATTGCTTTTAAAAACATGGTTGCCACTACTACTCTCACTTAAGCTAAATTGTAGTTTGGACGATAAGAGATAACAAATGTCATCTTTGTGTTTTTCTTGACGTTGTTTTACAATTGTGATTTCCTACACGCATGTTCCAGACTTGGGAGTACATGTTTACAAGACGCAGGAGCATATATAAATTAAACAAAAACGTAAAGGACAATATTTCTTTTAGCGTTTTAAAAAGATTATTATATTATAATGGGGCCTCATTTCGTAATTAATAACCAAGGATGAAATTTCCTTTTAAAATCTTATTTTTAGGAAAACAATATTTCTTCTATCTACCATGGTATTAATAAGAATAAGAAAGTGAATTCATTTAGCAAAACCACAATTGGCCATACATAATATTACAAATAGTCAGTAAAACTTTTAATAACATTTTCCTACGTACTTTTTATACCTTTGATTTTATTTCATCATTCTTTTTTTCATTTCTTGTGGCGGGAGATAAATGATTTATTCATATTCTTCAAAATAAAAAACAACGAATTTTGATTAATCGAATTATATTTCTTTAATCAGAGGTGAATACAAAAACAGTTTTTTTTTATTTATTGAAATATTCCACTTAACGCAACCTTTACCAGTATATTATATTTTATTCGTGTTAATAACAAGAACTATTTTTAAATAAATTGGTATATGATGAAAGAAATTACCACATTATTTATTTTTAAAATGGTACTTTATATCCATGCATTAAATTTGTCATACATATTATTATTAATGTGCAATATTAATAAATAATATATAATGGTGATTTTGGTCGGTTTTCTCTAACTTCTTGCTCGATGCCCTCTATGAATTTAATTTCAGGATTTGTTTGTTAATTTTTACAGTTTCAGCATGCTATGAGGTAACTTCCGTATAAAATAACTTGATAGTTTCGCTCATCTTGTTGATCAAGCCCAGTGAGCATACAAAAACCTAACTCATTTTTCAAATTACTTTTACTGGTGACTGATCTTTAACTAAACTGACTAAACATTATATACTATAAACAACACAGGTCTGTGGAAAAAACTTTCTGAAAGCAGTTTGGATTAACCTGATCTTAATGTCATTTGGTGCTCTGATTCCGAAAATGACTTTTTGTTTACTGAGACATCACATTTCCTGACAATTTAGCTTTTAAAGTTTTATCGGAAAAATACCTTAAAAGTCGTGGTAAATGCACTCACTATACAATAAATTTCTAACTCAAATTTTTCCATAAGATCATTTTATATGTTTTTTTGGTATGCTGAATCTAAAACTGAACTCTATTTTATCATAATGATTATTTTTGAACTCAAACTTTACCTGTAAATAATTTTTTGATGTGTTTTTGGTGTTCTGAATCTGAAAATGACCTCTTTTTAATTTTAAGACATCGCATTTTTTAACAAATTAAGTAAATAGGGCAGTATTTCACAAATATACATAAAAAAGAGTATACATAAAAAATTAAGTTTTTTATTCAAATGTTTGATTAAGGTCACTTTTTAAATGTTTTTTGGTACTTTGAATCTAAAAATGATTTCTTTTTGCCCTAGAATGTCATGCTTTCTGAGAATTTATATAACTATGTAAAATAAGTCAATACCTCGATTTAAATTAGATAAGCATATAAATTTAATTGATTAATATTTATTTTTCTTGAAATTCATTATATGTATAAATGAAATGGGTTCATTTACACACTCTAAAACCACTAAAACTTATTTTCCATTTAAGTGAAGCTCCTTTCACCCTTGCGAGTAGCAACAAGAATATCCCTTCGAAGTATACAGCAAAAATCCGTCATTATTACACTATTTTATTTAACCTTTCTTGAGATTTTCTATTCATCACTATAATATCCTGGTGAAATAGTTAACTATGTTCTTTACTCACTACTTTTAATTTTTGTAAAGAATATAGGAATTTTTTTCGCTATCAGCACACCAAAATACATGGGAATTTACTAAAAACTTTTAAACATCATTTTCGTTGCAGACCTGTGCAATTAAAGAATATAAATGCTTGAATTTGTTTAAATGTAATAGAAATATTTTCAAGAAATATATTAGTACCTACTGAGCTTGTTCTTTGTGTAGTTTTTATTAATTAAATTTTACAGCTAAAAAACCTGCTGTGTCTCACCAATTTGTTATCAAGCTTTTTTTTCTCTATTTTATCTTTTTTGCTAGAAGAATTTTTTCATGCTTTTACCCTACCACCTAAACATTACGCATTCCTCTAATATTAATTTCTATTCTTATGGAAACTTAAGTACATAATACTTTCCACTAAAACCACTAAAACCTCCATGATTAAAGCCCAGGATGACTACATGACCCATGACAACCCAGGAAAGTCCAGTATCTGCATCTGTCATGATGGAGACATCTGTTCTTTTGGCAGATGTTTTCGTAAGTGGCTAATGCATGGAAGGCTAAAATCCATGCTAAAATCATAGCTAAAATGGGGTTTTCATTTCACCTATAAAGAATGATAGAGATAGTTTTCACCTATGTTCGTTTCTCAGTTAAACATTGTTTTTGGATTTAACCTGCAAATCTGAAAATGGAGAGACTGATGACTTTTGCCGTTATTTTTCGTATTGAAAAATTCAGTCCAATTAACTCGGCAAGACGCCGCGCCGGTTTTTATGGAGATTACCTTGTATACCCTTAATAGAGATATAGATCATTATTGTCTATGTAACTGCTATTCCTGTATTCTTAAGGGGACGCGGTACCTCTGTTTTGACAAAATTACAAAAAAAATTTTTATCGTCCAAACTTATCTGTATGCATCCGTCTATCGTCCTATGAACTTTCAAAACTTTTCATTGAAAAATATTTAAGTCGTAGTTAACTTCATGTGTAAAAGTATTAAGGTCTCTATGGCAAATGGAAACTTCAAAGTCCTTTTACTCAGAACCACTTTTTCATTGTTTAAAATGCTAAGGCTTTTTATCTATTGGATCAAATCTCTTGAAACTTTTTCTGACTATTGTTGGAAGTATGTGTAACAAAACGTGGTATGGGTTTTTGGATACCCATGATAGATATTTTTTAAAAAATTACTGAATTGTGAATTTTAGCATTTTTAGGGCTTTTTTAGCTAGTGATTCAAGGAAAAAATCATTTTCAGTACTAAAAGTTGTACAAACCTTAAACCGATACCACATCTTGTTGTACATAGTTTGATGTATTTAAAACACCAAATTTTATGAGTGTAGGTCAATTATTGTAGGAGGAGTAGCATTTTAAAATACCTCTTAAATTTTAAGTTTTTTTAAAAAAAAAACTAATAAAATTTGAATTTTAAGTCATTTTGAGTTTGTAATATCTTTTACATAAAGCAAATACATATAATAACGGAAAAAAATATTAAAAAACAATGATTTTAAAGATTTTGGTTTGAAAGGTACCATGTCCCCTTAAATTTTTTGATCATTTGCTAACCTTGGTTGTCAACCAGGTTAAAGACTCCGTTCACAACAGAATCTTAAACATAAACCTGAACTGATAAAATAAATATTTTTGATAATTTTCGCATTTTAAACATAAAACTATCTTTTGTTTAATTTTTATCGTTTGCTAAAATTATATTATTTTAAAACCACAGTTTTTTACTATCACCATAAACGAATACCATGAATCACGGGGGGCCCATCTGACACTGCTACCAGTGACGTCACTGGCAGCGGAAGTGACGAGCCAAAGCTTACACTGGCCAATCAGCGTAAAGTTTCCATGCCACCAGTATCTTTCCCTTATCCCGCTCAAACTGAAAGTGGTTGGTTGTTCAAACAGTTAGGAGGCGTTACAAATGACGTCACTGGCAGCGGAAACGAGACGTCACGAGCTTTTTCCATGTCTATGTGAAGAGCCAACCTTATATTCTATAAACCTTGACCATGAATGTGTTCTGGATAAAGCTCCTCCCACAGAGAAATATCCTAACAGAGGGTCCACGAGGCTATTTTCAAATGCGTTACTGATGTGAGGGCGCCACACTAGATTCTGGAACGTATGCCGGCCGCTTAAATCTCTCGCCAAATTAGAACTCAGCGCATGCGCAAAAAGGTGTTTTCGATCTCCCATAGGCAGCCGGCGAACGATTCAGACTGGATCCAGACGCTAGTGAGTTTAGTGCGATCCCAGCGCCACAATTCTCCCAACCTGTAACAAGATGTCATGATTTTCGATTTCCATTGTGGCCTATGGCCGTGGACTCTCTGTTCTAGTACTCTGTGGCTCCTCCCACCACGAATTAAAGTTGACAACCAAGTCATTAACCTGAAATGTCAATCAACTTTCGCACAGACGAGCAACTTTATTCTAAACATCGCATGTTGTTTATATCGTCTGTGGAAGTCTTGAATCATTCCTCTCTTAAATAACTAACTAAATTTTTACTCAAAAATCTTTTAAGCAGCATTAAAAAGAGTATTTATTTAAAAATAAAATATTCAGAAAATTTTTAAAGCTTCATTCTAATTCTAGGCCAGATGATATCTGAAATGAGAGTTTAACTTTAAATCTTAAATAGAAAAAGGATTCGATTGTAATTATTTCATATCCGATTCTGACGCTAAAAATTACGCATATTTCCCAAATCCACTCCGTAAGATTTCCACCTCCACTTAAAGACCAATTAGAGAGTCCCATAGTCCCATATTTGGAATGAGAATTATCGGGCAAACCAATCAGAGCCCTCGCTCACAAATTTTGAAAAGGAATTTGGGAATAAGCATTAATTACTAATTAAAAGACCCCGGATGAAAGAAGACGTGCCAATTCCTCCATTGTTTTTCAGGGCTTTAGATGGTAGCTGGCAGAAGAGAGCCATTTTGGTTTTTATAGAACGATTTTATAATAATTGTTTTCATCAGCTCGTCGTCTGCTTTTTTTGAACTTTTTAATCACCGGCCGGTTGTCCTCGACTCATCGGCACTCAGGTAAGCCATCATAAATCCTAATATTTTCTGGTAATCGAACTTTTTGTGATGATTTTATACATTGACACGAACATTTCACCTTTCTTGATAAACATGTTAAAAGTCGGCGTGCCAGTTGGGGTTGTCGGTTAAATTTTACTTTGTAAAAGCAAATGTTTGGCGGTAACTATGGTATTTATGCGGCATTTAATTGCAACACTCAAGATTTCTTGCTCTAATAAAGTATCTAATTTTTTTTAAGAACTAAGGAAGCCAGCTAGTAGTGTACTGGCATGCCAATATATCTTTTATAATCCCTGCTTTAAGTTCATGGGTGGATTCATGAGAAATATATATTTGAGTATGTACATGGAATATTACCTGAATACATTGAACATCATAATTTATTATTGAAGATGGAATAGTCTTTTAAATATTCGTTCTTTAGGTTTTGTTAGGTTATTGTTTTACGGCGAAAGTGAAATACTCTCTTTAAGGGGACACATAACCCAATATAAGCTCTAGTAAATTGCCATGCTTAATTTACAGTGTCTAGAAACAGAAAGGTGTCTACTTAAGTGTACTCGTACTTATTGTGCTATATCCTATTGGATTGTGTATCCTATTGGATGATAAATGTGCTTATTACGTATATTTTCAATTTATAAGTTGTAAATGGCTTGAGAGGGGTCATTCTCAGCTGGTACTTGGTCACTTGATACCATTAGGTGTCATACATGGGAATACTTTTTGGAATCGTGCAATAATTCGAACAGTGGTTCTCGATTGTTTTTTTTGTGGCAGTTAGACTGCAAAATGATTCAAAACAAACAAACAACTGTTCCCAAAACAACAACAAGGTATTTTAAAATGATCATCTGTCTTTAAAACAAAATATATATATAAAATTCGTTTTAGTGTTTTTACTGTGAATATAATAAGTTTTTAGATAATTTTAAATTTTCCTAGTACCTCTAGTTAAGAATATTTACATTAAACATTGAGACTTAGAGTGGTACTCACTAAATCAGTGTTTTTGTGGTGTTAAAAATAATGGCAATAAAAATAATTATGTTAAATGTCATTGTAAAATTTTATAATAATTTAATACTATTAAATAACTATTTTTAAAACTATTCTGGTACCAATTCCCAAAATTGCATGTCTTTTCATTTATTTATTTATTTTATTTCTTTCTTGCAAAATATAATTTGAAAATACCATATTTGTAATTCAAATATTTTTATTGTTTGTACAAATGAATTGCTTATTTTATGTGAAAAGGTATAAAGCGACACATAAAATTTTGGTTTTCTGATAATTCAAAAGTGATATTGAATATTGATATCAAGAAAACTTAATGTGAAAACAAGTTTATTTTTTGTTTAGAAACCCTTATGTATTGATGCACCTAAAATGCTACATTATTTTTTTTTAAGTTTGTATAAAAAAATCATGAAACAATTAACTCCCAATTGAAGTGTTTAGTGTTTACGTTGGCCACGACCAGCCCTTTTAAGTTTTTGTTTACCCAATATGGCATTTTTTGTTATTTGTTGCTCCCTTCAAAAAATTACGAAATTTCCAAATCCTGAGACCCAACTAACTTACTTGAGCCTAAATTAGGTTAATATTTTATAAATACAATAAAACCTCAATTATAAGCCACCTTTACGATCAGGCGATAGGAGACGATTACTAAGAGACGTAGAGCAATTTATAAGTAATAAATCGAACTTTTATATAAAGGGAAACTTATAGCACAGTTAACGGGTTTTAATAGGGTTTTCAGATTCAGAGGGCTAATACTCAAGTACCAAAAAGTTTACGAAGCTAGAATGCAAGATGGTCGGTTAAACCGATGAGTCGGTTAATCAAAGGTCGGATAATTGAGGTTTTAAGTTCTACTGAAGAACTATATTTCATAATTTAAATCGAGTGTGTCAAAGTAGCTACCTTTGAGATTTTTTATGGGTAGCCGCTTCAAATGTTTATATTCAAGATAGAAATTTCCTAATCCTGATTCCTATTGCATGTTGCAGTATTACTTAAATATTCACAAAACCTGTCTTTAGTAGTGGAATTTTCCAATTTTTTCTAGAAAAAACTCCAATCCTTTTTCAATGCATTCAAAATAAGTTTTAGGCTCGAAATATTCAATCATAATATTAACACTGTGTTAGAGGATTTTTTTCTTAAGGAATATTCTTCCCAAAACTTCTCAGATGTTGTAAAGTCTCTAGCAGCATCCAAAGTATTTAAAAGAAATATTTTCTTTCTTAATAGATACCTTTACTTTGGCATAAAAATCCCGCACTTAATGTAAAAAGTATTACTAATTATTTTACATTTTAGTTTTTATAAATATTAAACTGACATACATTAATGCTTAAATTAAGGCAAAACTGTTCGTAATTACTATAAAACTGTCATCACTAAATTACTCATAAATGTTTTAACCCAATCAATATACTTGCATTCTGACCTTTTAATAATTTTAAGACAATTCTTTAGAGTGTTGCGGCCCGTACCCTAATAAATCTCCGGTAGTTAAGTTTGACACTCCCAATTTAGATTAAAGATGAACTTACAGTGCAGTTACTGCTGCATTTCTACCAAAATTTTAAAGATGTCCTTTGGTTTCCATTGTCCCCTCTGACATGAATCTCGACCAAGCCAGTGGTCACAGCCCACACTTTCCAGCAGGAGAACTATAAGAACAAAAGTGTTTTCCCAGACACATGGTTGTAAAACGACGTTCACAATTGCGTTAAGTTCTTTACCTCCCTTTTCTTGTTGTGAGGCTTTTAGATCTCCCGAGTCACCTAAAGATCGGTCTTCGGTAAGTAAGGTTGCATTAAAGAACAGTCGGTTGTGGAGTCGTTCTCTATACACCCCCCCGGGAATGATTGCAGAGATCGAGAGATATTCGGTTGGAATCGGGAGTGATTCCGGGATGGAACTTCTGCCTTCTCCTTTCAAGACATCGAGAGATCTGGACAACATCTTTTGGGTTAGGTGAGTTTCTCTTTTATTAGTTGACATTTCTCAAAATCAGTATTCAAATGGTATGAAACATATTGCAGTTATTTTTTTGACATGAATTGAGTTATTGAATTTATTAAATTGTGTGTTTGACAAAAGGTGGAAAATACTTAGTTACTTTGGATCTTGTTATATGTATAACTTACATTACAGCAGTTCTGATAACCAGGGAGTTAATTTTTTTTTGTTATGATGAGGTAGTAGTACGTACGTATTTGCAGCATCAAAATTATTATAACTACATTCCCTGCCAGAAAGCTCACTCTTAAGTGACCTAGGACGTATAAGTAGTTGATATAAGAGGAGCAAATAATGTGGGTATGAAAATGTTAAATTTTTTAGAAGCAGTGTGAGCGTATTTTTTTATAAAATATTTGTGCTTGTATAAAAAGACATGCATTTAAATCATATCCAATGGCATGATACAAACCCCGTTGTAATATGAAATATCCCTCACTAGCTCGATTCAATGCATACTACTTACAAAAAAAACTGATGAATGTAGCTGTAGAGTTGCAAGAGAATAATGAATTTAACAATTCAGAAATTCATATTACACTACACTACACGTTTTTTATTTATGGCTGTAAGGGAAAAATACATTCCCCCGATTTAGATATTAACGTGACCCTGTCGGTAAATATAATGTTTCAATATGATTAATACGACAAATTAAACACAATATTCAGGCCCTGTTTTGTTATTATTATTAGAACTGCGAGGCCTAGGGGGTCCAATAATATACGGGCCCCAAAAGTCTCAAAAAATGTAAAACAAATTAACTTTACCTATTTTTTGAAGTTCATTTCAATAATTTTTCTTCAAATTGAAAAAAAAAAACTGTTTTAAAGCACATCTTTGAAACAGTCAACTGGCTTAAAAGTAACTACCAATTATTATGTGTTGGGAAATTGGTTTTTATGACAAACAAATAACATGGGGGCTCCTTGTTACGCTGTGTGCCTGCTATAGCAAATTTTCTAAATCAGGCCCTGACAATACTTCCCACAGGAATTGGTTAGTATATTAAAAAAAACCTCCTCAATTCTTCTGTAAAAGTTTAAAAGTAACTATGTACTCTATAGCCATATCAAATTCAATGCAAAATAGCATTTAGTCTCTATGGAATAAGACTGCATACCAGTTTTACTTTTAATTAACTACTCATTTAGATAAGATATTCCATTTAATTGTAAGAAATAAATAATAAATTAGGTCATATACTATTTATAACTTTATTACTTACCTTTGAAAAATAATAGTCTAAATTTCAGAAATAGTAGTTCGAGTTTAGCCATATCTATTCCACTGCTCTATTTCTTTGTATAATGTGTACACAAAGGAAATATTTATAGTACATAATATATCTCTCAAATGATAATGTCTCTTTAAAAAAAAGACTCAATGCTTTAATTTTTTCTGAAATAGGAAATTGGAATAATTCTTGCATTATATTCCACTTATCAATTGCATAGACATTCCAAGAAGTCGTCTTCACATTTGTTAATGCACCAGTTCTATCTTTCCATGTATAAATAGTACTTAATTGAATGATTTCAGTATATCTATGAAACTATACTTTGTTAATTAAAACTAATTTAGAACTATTTCTTGCGTGGAATCGCAAGTATAAATTGAATAGATACTCTTTAAGGAGTATTCACCATTGATTTCTTTATACATTGATGTGTACTTAACAGAAATGTTTCAGTCTCTGTTAATAGAGACTGCTAACTTGCTTAATTTGAACTCTACAACTCATTTAGAATGAGGAATGGCATTGTAATACAGCAAATGTTAATTAAATAGCTCAAAGGAGTTGACTTAAAAAGGTGTCAATGCTCCATTGCTTGCTTCCTTGTATACTGTGTGCTTAAACTAATTATTGGCTTCAAAAAACAGACTTCAAACTTACTTTATTTGCGCTGAACACATTCATTTAAAATGATTTCGTGGATTAAAAGTTGCAAGTTCTGCATCTGTCTGTTCTTAATAAACCTAAATGTGAAAAAAAAATTTTTGACATTGAAGGTGTAATTCACCTCAAAGAATCTCCCACAGATTCTTCCAAAGTCCCTTTTTATTTTGGAGGTAACATATAAATGTTCCTCCTTGAGAGCAGTGGAAGTGGTTATAAGATTTAAGAAAGAAAAATGATCCTTTTTTTTCGTATTTACCCAAACATTTCCCACGTAAGTTAGGTCAGATTCCATTTATAACTTCCTCAAATTACCTTTCAAAGGTAGTAGTCTAAATTTCAGGATTTATTAGAGTATGACCATAGTCCACTTCTCTCTTTTCAGTGATATGTGTACAAAAATGAATAAAAAAAAGTGTACTCTCTCTTTAATTGCACTGATCAACTAATTTAGCATCAGTTCTTGCAAAAATTTACAAGTGTTAATTTAGAAGATACTCCAAGTGGTCTTCAAAGTTGTAATGCGCAATTTCTCTTTATAATGTTGTCACAATTTAATAATTAAGGTCTTTGTGAAAGAGACATCATAAGTGCTTGTTTTACTTGTACTTATAAACTATTTTGAAATGTTTCTTTTCTGCATTTGGAAGTAATTAATTTAATTTAGAAGACTAAAGAGTAATCAATTCACCACAAAGAAACTTTCAAAAATTCTCCAAAGAATGGAAAAATCCCTTTTTCTGAAGGTAACTTTAAAGTTCCTTCCTGAGAGCAATGGAAGTGCGGATAAGTGTATTAAGAAAAAAATGTTCTTTTTCCAAATTTAACCAAACATTTCAGTTTCTTTTTATAAATTCCCCAAATTACCTTTTCATAGGTAATAGTCCAAATTTTAATAATAGTATGAGTATCACCATATCTAGTCCAATGCTCTCTTCTTAGTAAAATGTGTACCCAAATGAAAAAATTCAGCCTTTATAAAAGATTGTGTTCACTCTTTTTTTAAGAACAACTAATTTAGAATGATTTCTTGAATGGAATCGGAAGTATAAATTAAAAAGGTATTATTTTTTAAAAAAATTAATGCACCTGTACTATCTGTTTCTGTACCCTAATATGTACTTAAATGAAGTATTTCAGTCTCTAAAAAACTTTCTACTTGTTTACTTATTCTCAACCACTCATTTATGATTTCTTGCATGGAATCACAATTATAAACATAGAAAATCTAAGGAGATGCTAATACATCTTTACTATATTTTTCTGTTCTATAATATACTTAAAATGAAATATTTAAGTATCTATAAATGATATTTATAATTCTTTGCTAACTAATAAGCAACTAATTAAGAATGATTCCTTGTATTGAATCGTAATTATAAACATAGACAATCTAAGGAGATGCTAATGCATCTTTACTATCTTTTTCTGTTCTATTATATGCATTAAAATGAAATATTTAAGTATCTATAAATGAGATGTTATAATTGTTTTGCTTGTGATAAGCAACTGAGTTAGAATGATTCCTTGCATGGAATCGCAATTATTAATGAATAGACTCTCTAAGGAGTAGTCTTAAAAGATGTTAATGCAGAATTACTGTTTTTCTTTGTCCATACTATGTATTGAAATGAAATATATCATTCTCTATAAAAGAGACTTTGTAAAATAATGAATTGAGTTGACACTTTAAGAAGTACTCTTTTATGATGATAATGCAACTATAATACTTTACTGTACTATTATAAAAAATAAAATCATGAAAAAAAAAATGAAATGAAAAAAAAAATCATGAGAAAAAAAATGAAATGAAAAAAAAAATGAGAAAAAAAATGAAATGAAAAAAAAATCATGAGAAAAAAAATGAAATGAAAAAAAAATCATGAAAAAAAGTATTAAAAACATGAAATAAATATCATGAAATTAAAAAAAAAATAAAAAAAAAAAAACATGATGAAAATAAAAAATAATGAAAAAAGT
Organism: Tetragnatha montana; assembly: GCA_963680715.1. Classification (NCBI taxonomy): domain Eukaryota; kingdom Metazoa; phylum Arthropoda; class Arachnida; order Araneae; family Tetragnathidae; genus Tetragnatha; species Tetragnatha montana. The sequence goes on from OY796675.1 coordinate 38,454,343, forward strand.
AAACCATTAAAAAAATCATGACAAAAAAATGAAAAAAAAGAGGAAAAAAAAAAGAAAGAAAAATAATCAAAAAAAAAATATCTAAAATAAATGTCTGTACTAAAGATATCTTATATTCGTGTTTCACTTGTATTCAGGACACATTTAGAATGATTTCTTGCATGGAATCGTAGTTATCTGTTATATACACTCTAAGAAGTGGTTATAAAGATTTTCATGCATCATTACTGTTTTTCTATACTATAATTTGTACTTAAATGGTCTTTAAAGATATTAATACATCATTATTATTTTTCTGTAATACTATATAGATTTGAATGAAACATCTGTCTTTATGAATGATATTTTATATTTGTTTTACTTGTAATCAAAACTCATTTAGAATTCTTTCATGTATGTGGAATCTCAATTTTCAATTGGAATGACAATCTAAGGAGTAATGCTCTTTTTCTGCACTAAATTATGTATTTAAAGGAAAATTATCATTTCCTGTAAAAAAAAATGTATACTTGATAATTCTTTGTTAGCTCTAAAATGACTGACATTCTGAAAGTGTTAAAAGAGAGTAGGGATACCAGTCAAATTAAGTTTTTATCCTAGTAAATTTAAGATTTTACGATAGAATATTTTCATTTCTATGTTTACTGACCAACGAGATTGAAAAGTGGAAAGATTAATCTGAAGTGCTTTTGTTATTCCTACTGTATAAAACGTGACGTTGTAGACGTTACTCGATTTAAAACTTTGCTATAAATATAATATTGCTGAAAGCACAAATATTAATTGCCTTCACAAAGAAATGCTAAACTATTTCACCACTTGTTTTTAATATAGTAAATGAATACTCCGGCTCCACTATGTTCCGTTCACTCACCAAAATGTCCTTCCCTCTTTACTATTCTTGCATTGTTCCTTTGTCCACTGATCCCGGGTCACATCTGTGTTAATGACTGGCCAACCGCGCCTCTAAACACTGGTGGGTTTGTATTGTCCGGCTCCTACTTCCAGGGGAGTCGAAGCCCATCACCCGGGTAGGACATCGGATTTGTCAACGACTCCGACTGATGACGTGGTCTTCTGACCACCTGTGGATGGAAGAGGTAGAATCCAAACGATTCTGAATCCGGAAGACCTCTCCACCACGTCGGAGCGGGGAGGACGGTCTAGAGATGGAACATTACGACGATGAGAAACTCATGAGATGAGAGTTCTCAATGAGAGACAACGTGGTTGCTGGTCGGAACTAATTGTACTGAGTTCCATAATATCAAAAGTGTGGGATAAAAAGGCACGTAAAAGCAGAAGTGTTTAATACTTTTAAAAGTTAATTTGGTTTTGCTGAGCAAAACGTATTTCCTTCCACTTTTTTAAATCCTTTATTGGAAGTCTGGATATTTATATCAACAGCTTCCATCTGTATATTATTGTGAGCTATTTTGAAACATCTTAAGCTGACGAGATTTCTTGTTCTTTTCTTGAAACAATCATCAAGGAATTAACCAGTATTGTGTCTAAAGTGCTAAATTTTTCTAGTTGTATAAATATGTCTAGTCCCTGCTCTCTTTCTTTGTACAATGTGCACACAAATGAATGATTTTAGTCTTTATAAAAAAAACTCGAGTTAAATTGTTTAGAAAAACTCACTAAGAATATGTTCTTACATTGAACTGAAATTGCAAGTTCACTATACTATCTTTCTCTGTATAATGTGTGCAAATAATTAATTAATTTAGTTTTTATAAAAAGACTTGAGTTAAATTTGTACAGAAAAACTCACTAAGAATAAGTTCTTGCATTGAACTGAAATTGCAAGTTCACTATACTATCTTTCTCTGTATAAATGTGCACAAATGAATTATTTTGGTGCTTATAAAAAGACTTGAGTTAAATTTGTACTGAAAAACTCACTAAGAAAGGGTTCTTGCATTGAACTGAAATTGTAAATACACTACTATCTTTCTCTGTATAATGTGGACACAAATGAATTATTTTGGTGCTTATATAAAGACTTAAGTTAAATTTGTTCTGAAAAACTCACTAAGAATATGTTCTTGTGTTGAACTGATACTAACTATCAAGAGATTTATCTTTCAACTACGTCTAAATCAAAGTAGAATTTTCTACAAAGGCGAAATATTTGAAATTTTTCCTTTTAACCCTTGCACTTTTTGTAATAATGAAGAAAACGAGACTTGGAACCATATATTCAATTCGTGCCCTCTTTATATACAATACAGAAACAAATACTGAACTGGTTTAAAACCTTTTCCTTTAATTTTAACTCAAAGCCATTACAAAAGTTTTTTATTTTACAATTTCCATTTTAAAAGTCCGTAAAAATTTACTGGAAGTATCGAGTTAGCCCAGGGTCCCAACAACACTTGTATAATGTGTGTATGTATACATTGTATATGCATATACTTTCTCAATGTTTTAATGTCTTTAATTGTGTGTTAATTTTATGTATTTTTTTGTAAACGGGCACGAGCCCATTACAATAAAGTCTTGTCTATGTCTGTCTATGAACTGATATTGTAAGTTCACTATACTATCTTTCTCTGTATAATGTGTACAAATAGTGAATTAATTTAGTTTTTATAAAAAGACTTGAGTTAAATTTGTACAGAAAAACTAACTAAGAATAAGTTCTTGCATTGTACTGAAATTGTAAGTCCACTACTATCTTTCTCTGTATAATATGCACACAAATGAATTATTTTAGTGTTTATAAAAAGACTTCGGTTAAATTTGTACTGGAAAAACTCACTTTGAATGAGTTCCTGCATTGAAATGAAATTGTATTAATTGAATAGACTCTCTTAGGAGAGGTATTTAAAGGTGTTAATTAACCTCAAAGAATCTTATAAAAGAAGAAGAAAAAAACATTTCTTCTTTGGAAGTAACTCATATGTTCTTCCCTGAGAGCAGTGGAAGTGGATCAGTTATTAAACAAAAAATGGTCTTTTATAAGTTAAATTAAATATTTTCCAGGGTTAGGTCAGATTCCATTTATAACTTTCTTAACTTACCTTCTATAGGTAATAGTCAAAATTTCAGGAATAATAGTTTGAGAATGACCATATCTAGTCCACTGCTCTCTTTCTCTGCACAATGCACAAATGTATTATTGCAGTATTTATAGAAAAAGAGTGAACACTATTTTTAACTTGTACTAAAATGCTTATTTAAAATCTCATCTTTCATGTATAAATTTAAATGAATTATTGTAGACTTTATAGAAAGAGAGAGAACACTTTTTTTTACATGTTGTAAAATGCCTATTTAATTGAGTTCATGCATTAAATTTCAAAATGTATCTATGAAATAGACACTATGTGGAGTCTTCTTGAAAGGTGTTAATGCACCTCAAATAATCTCTTATATTCTCAAAAAAGGAAGAGAAATACTTTGAATCCTAGAGGTAACTTAAATGTTCCTCCCTGAGAGCAGTGGAAGTAGATTATTTATTAAAGATGAAATGGTCTTATTCTTAACTGAATGAAGTATTTACCTGTAAGGATAGGTCAGCTTTCCTTTTTAAATTTATAAAATTACCTTTGAAAGGTTTTAGTCTAAATTTCAGGAATAGTTTGAAAAGGACCATATCTAGTCCACTGCTCTCTTTTTCTACTATTAAGAACCCAAATGGATTATTTCAAAGTCTCTATAAGAAAAAACACAATAGTATATTTGTTTCATTTAACTAATTAAGAATGAGATCAAGCATTAAATTTCGGTTGTATTAATTAAGAAGACACTCTAAAGAGTCGCTTTCAAAGGTGGTAAGATTCTAAAAAAAAAAAAAAAAAACCCCATCCCATCCACACCACGTCTTTTTCTTTGGGAGTTAACTTAAACGCTTTTTTCTTGAGAGCAGTGGAAGTAGATATTGCATACTTATTTTATATGTACAGAAATACTCGTTTACATAGTTCCTGCATTAAGTTTCAATTGTATCAAATAAGTAGACAAGTGATCTCTATAATGCATCTCAAAGATTCTTTTTAAAAAAAGAAATTCCTTTTCTAATCTGGAGGTAATTTAAATGTTTCTACTTGAGAGCAGTGGAAGTGGATCAGTTATAAAAAAAAAAGTCTTTTTTCAAGTTAAAGTATATATTTAAACGAATGAATTATTTTAATCCCTAAAAAAATAATAACCGGCTCACTTGTTATATTTGTGTACTGGACATCTTATCATCTTATTTAGAATGAGTTTTGTGAGACCTTTTTAGGAGTCAAAGTGTTCAAAAGTGTTAATGCACCCCCAAGTATCCTAAAACTTAAAAAAAAGGAAGAAATTATTTAAATAAACCGAACATATTTTATGGGGAACTAATTTTTAAGTTTTTGCTTGTGTATTTTGAATTTACTGCATTAGGTATGAAAATAAACTGCAAAAATTACCCTATTTAAAATGAAATAAATTTATTTTTTCGATAAAAATGTTGGAAAAAATTCTTACTTTAAGTTGTTAGATACATTTTTAATTTCGGTGTTCCTAAGTAATCAGTAATGATAAATCAGGGCCTGAGCATAAATTTATCCGTAGAGACAGGGATCAGAACGCGGAGTTTCAGTACCTATTTATAAGAATTGAAATATACCCTAGAATTATACCATTTGAAATACCTAAACTTTTCCTAAAGGGGGGTACCGTTCCGAAACCTATATTTCTAGAAATTGAGCTCTGCGTTGAGATATTAAAGTTCCATGTTACCCAAAACAGCGGTAGTCAGTGGCAAAGCCAAAATGGGATTGGGGATCCTCCCAGAAAATTAAATTTTCCTTTTTTGGATCATTAAAAACGACAAAAAATACCACCCCATATTCCCCTAAAATACCAATTCCTCCTCCAAAATATTTTTCTGGATACGCCACTGGCTAAGTAAAAGGATAATTACTCGGGTATCACTGAATGGTTTTTTTTCTAGTTGTCAAACACACAATTTAATTCGATAACTCGATTCATGTCAAATGAAAACTGCAATATGTTTTATACCATTTGAATACTGATTTTGAGAAATGTCAACTAATGAAAGAGGAACTTACCTAACCCAAAAGATGTTTTCCAGATCTCCCAATTTCATGAAAGGAGAAGGCAGGAGTTCCATCCCGGAATCACTCCCGATTCCATAACCGAATCTCTCGATCTCTGCAATCGTTCCTTGGGGGTGCATATAGAACGACTTCACAGCTGACAGTTTTTTGATGCACCCTTACTTTTAGAAGACCGATCTTACGGTGTCTCCGGATCTAAAAGCCTCTCAACACGAAAAGGGGAATAGAACTTCACGCAATTAGAACGTCGTTTTCCCACCCCTGTGTCTGGGAAAACACTTTTGTTCTCCTAGTTCTCCTGCTGGAAAATGTGAGCTGTGACCACTGGCTTGGCTTCTAGGTTTATGTCAGAGGGGACAAAAGAACACAAATGTCATCTTGTAAATTTTGGTCTAAATACAGGATAATTCTTTGTAAGTTAATCTTTAATTTAAAATTTAAATCATGAAATCAAAATGCTATAAAACACATTACAGATGGAATTTAAATTGTTTCTTTTGGTAAGTTAGGTCTCAGGATTTGGAAATTCCTTAGGGGAGTAACAGACAACATAAAAATTAGATAATATTGACAGTGGTGGCATTTCCATAGTATAACCATACTCCATATTCCCTTGTATAACCATAATTCTAATTTTTTTTTCTATTTTACATTGATCAATAATAGCACATAGAAATTTTAGAAAAAAAAAAAACCTTTACATAATTAACCTTCAGGGGTTTTTTTTATCCTGAATCTGGAGCATTTTGATATTGTTTAGAAGTTAGAAAAATTTTGAGCTTTTCCTGCACATTTTGAATATTCGTGACTTTTCTGAACCTAAAATGAGTGATTCAATTGTTGTGAATTGTATATTTTTGTGAATTTTGCGGTGTTTTGCATCAACTACAAACTACATGATCATAGTAATTACATTGAAAAGTTAATTTTGAATTTAAAACTGTTTTTATTAAAAATTACGTTCATCACTATTTTTAAGGTTTTAGTGCTAATTTTCTTTCTTTTAAAGTATCAAGGGCATAAGCTTTTCCCATATTCTTTCAATTCTTAATTATATGAATTTCGGGTGGTAAAATTCAGTGTTTCTTTAGTTGATGCATAAACCTGTGTATTTTTATTTTATAATAGGCTTGCCACATTTTCCTTTTTGAAAGAGATTGTTCTTTCCTGGTAAATAGTTGATTGTATGTTAAGACGTACTTTGTATACTACATTCCATTTTTAGCAAAGAAAAGGGTGCTTAATAAATTAAATTTAATAATGTTTCCACCAAAATTATAAAATTGTTCAAAATTTAATAAAATTTAGGATTTTTTTTTCAAATAAAAAACTTTTTTTAAAGTAAAACTAGTTTCTTAAATTTATGGTATTACTATTTTCATTTTCAATCAACTTTCAAAAATCTCCTGATTGAAGAAGACTATTTGAAACCAATGTTTGAGAATTTTTTTAACTGACCAGATTTACACTAGATTTACATTAATTTACAACATTACATTAATCATCAGATTTACATTAATTATAAAATAACTCCGACCAATTTTTAATTTGATCGCTACCATCTGCAAATCTACATACAATCTACATTCTACATAATAGGACATAGCCTACTGGGTTATTGTGCCTTTATTATCCCCCTCCCCACGAAATTTAGAAATTTGCCTTTTTTTAATATAGGAAACAACTAAAAGTATCTCATATTCCCTCCCCAATAAAAAAGAAATTTTTAATATCTCCCTCCTAATTATTTTCTGGCTATCCCGCTGACTAACATATTTCCCCCCTTCTGATTAAAAAGTTTTACATTTAGATTATAGGACTTTATATTCCATGTTGTCTTAGGTCTTATAAGAGTTCGTCTTTTTCTTTTGCCATTAGAAATAAAAAAGATTACTAGCACCAATATAGGTTAGAGAGGTAATCTTAAAAAGTTCCTGTTTTTAGAATCTATCCCTGAATTCATCATTTTGCACTGTGAAGTACAATTTCAAAATGGAAAAAATATACCGCCATTTTCTGCTTAATTCCCTACATTAAAAAAAATCGCATATTTTTTTTTTTTTAAAACTGAATAAAAACAGTTTGGCTAGAAATTCAGGATAGAAAACAATTTATACAATTAATTATTCTTGGGTATCGAAGCATAGTGAATAGTAGTTTTTTATGCAACATGTTTTATTCTTCCAATAATTGCGTCTTAAAAATATCAAAGAAAATTTTCGTATTCTAAATTTTGAAATTACCCAAAATGAGGGAACTTTTCTATTGAACAGTTTTAATTTTGAGGGAATGTGGCAAGCCTAATGCTTTGGTTAGGGAATCCTGCTTTAAACATAGTATAATTTGAATAACTTTTCTAATGCATTTTTGTTCAATTTTCTCTTTTACTGCTGATGCTGATACGAGTTCCTGTCGCTTTCGCCGTCTTGAATCAGCCGTCAAAAGATCCATCGTTTTTCTACCAACAAAAGAACGAGTGAGTAGCTTTCAATTTCATATTAACACTATAGAAGTGTGGTGCCCACCCAGTGGGCTAAGGACCACAAGTGGTCATCGTTAGAGTCCATCAAAACTGATGAAACATACCAATTATACTCCTTGTAATTAAAATAGGCGCATCAAGGTCACGCGATTTCCCCACTCTCCATACTTTCCCTCTCTTTTTTACCAGGGTGTTTCGGCCAATTTTATTTTTCCCCCACACCACGCCAGCACGGTTCATTAAGAAATATCTACATTTCAGATTTTTAAATGACAATTTTAACTCGCTCCCAGGTGCAAAAAGGAACCTTAACGTCGATTCTAATTTACAAGGAGTATAGGGGATATTATTATGTATGTGAAATGCGGAACACAAGATTGGGTGTGCTTTCGCTCCACTCCAATTATTTTTTCGTTAAAACAGTCACCACTAATTAATTGGTATTAATTTTTTCTGAGATTTGTGAAGCTACTATTTGTATAACTTACTACTACCTGTAGGGTTCTGTATATCTAAAAAAACTATTAATTTAGTACTGGAATTTTGAATTATCTAAAAGTGTAATAGTTCATGTGAGCCAATGTTTCTAATTAATAGGGAGGATATGTTACTAATTAATTAAGAACCAGCTTTATTAGATAGCTTAAAAACTTTTATGGTTCTCTTTTCATTGAGGTCCTATTACCTGGAGATCTCTTTTTTTCGGGTTTTAGATTTTTATGAATTTATTGATTTGAGTGATTTTTAAAACAGTGTTTCTCAAAATGCTTTAAAAATCAATTTTATGGAAGAATTCCAAAAGTTTTGCGGGGTGTACCTCCTATACTTTAAAATATCCACTTAACAGACTTACATGTGAAAAATAATTTTTTTTTACTTTCTAAAAATTACCGTAATCATAATAATATTTTAAAAAAATTTTTGTTTTGGTTACCCCTATGCACACTTACATGGATTTCACTTTTACAAAGACAACACTTCCATACAATTAAGGGTCCTCCTCCGCAAAAAGCAAAATTTTAAAAATAACAATAAGAATATTAAGGTTTTGATATTAGTTATTTTATTGATGTTGAATTTTAGAATTTTAGGTTGTATGGTCGTTTCGCCTACTCCGAAGGTGTTATAGAAGAACATTTATTAAATAGATTAATTTTAAAATCATCATTTCTCCAAATCACAATTTCATTTAAAGTTTCATATTGAAGCCCCCCCCCCCGAAAACAAATCGTGAATTAAAAGGTGCCAGATTGCTTTGTGGCCAGCCACTCGACTTGCGCTTTCGATTGTGGCCCACGAGCACTTGGAAGTTGGAAACCCCTCATTTATAGGCATGAAATCATGTAAAATGTTCAAGCGAGACAGACAAAAACAATGAATTTTTACGCTTTTAAACTTGTATCTAACAAAAAAAATATTTTTATCCTGAAAAAACTTTTTGAACTGTTAAGATGAGCACTATTACTATAAATTTCATAATACACTATCGCCCTGCACTCATATAGGGGACACATTTGAACAGTTTTAGTAGTTTTTAAGGAAAATGAGCTAGCTAGCAAATTAATACCCATCTCCTGAAATTGATGATTTTGATATTTTTAGTAGGATATATCATGGTAAATAGATAAAGAATGTTTTGTAAGGATTTTCCTTTCAGTCTTTTCTACTTTGTTTTCTAACCATATTTTTTAAATCATAACCCATAAATCTATTCATTTATTAGCTTATAGTTTTACTGCATAGCTTTATTAACTTAGAGAATAAATCAATTTATGATTCCAAGTAGATATGTAACAAATTATAGGTAGAAAAAAAAACATTAGGGTTGGTTGGGGTAAGTGGAACCCCTTTTTGGAACAGTACATTTTTGAAGCTTAATATAAAAATTTTGAAGTGGTTAAATTTAAATTTATTGACTTATTTTACAGACTATATTAATAAAAAAATTATTATTAGTTTCTAAAATAATGTTTTACATATTTCTTAACTGGTCTTTTTTTTTAAAAATGAGATGGGTGTTGCACTTATCCCATAAGTAGGGGTAAGTGGGCCACTCATCCTTATTTAGATTAAAAGCAAACAAACCTTAAGAGGGAGTAAGTGAGTCTTACTTGATACAGTACAGAATATTTCAATACAAAATATTTTATTGTAAATTTATCCATGTACAAGATATCTACTCACATTACAATTAATTTGGAAATGGTTAAATTTGAATTTAGGCTTTATTAGTTTCTAAATTAATGCTTTACTACTTAACTGCTCTTTTTGAAAAATATTCATAAATAAAACTATTGAACTATTAATTAACTATTATGAATTCAAAAATAAAAACTACGACTAAAATAACGTTTTCTGCCCAGGGGGTCTTGCGTTAGGCTGATCACCTAACCGGGACATATGCCTTGCACCCCAGGGCCCACGGTCAGGAGAACGAAGATGGGAATCGTGAGCCTTGGCCCACTAGGGCTGTTGCGGGGAGGAGTTTAGTTTAGTTTAGATGATTAAAATTAAATTGAAAACTCTACGAATATTTGTCACTTTATATTTCGGCATTAAAGTACGAAAACAAATCGTAAAATGTAATTATTTTTGTAAATAAAGTAAAATTTTAATTTAATTTCCAAAGATAGTTTGGTTTGATAAAAAAAAAGTGATACAATACTTCCATTGGACTTATACCACTTTCAAAATGAATAATTGTGAGATTTCGTTAAACTTAAAAAAAAAAATAAAACTTTTAATCAAAACTAGAAAAAATTAATTTTTCTTGAAAATTCCAAAGGATTATTTTAGTTTATATAATATTAGTCAAAGTACCCATCAAACTAATTTATGAAATTTTTGGACTTGTACCTTTTTTAAAATCAAACACGCATATGAATTAAAACTGGGGAAATCCTAAAAGATTTGAATTTTAAGTTTAATACTAGACTAAATTTATAACATCTTAAATTACTGTATTTTAAGTCTAAAAATTAGTTCAAAAACAATAAAATGAGCTCGAAGAGACTTATGAACTGTTCAAATGTACCCCAACCCATGTATTCATAAAAGAAATTGGGCAATTAAACGTTTTTGGACTTAACTTAATTGATGCCACAAGTGGAATGCAAGGCAAATTTTCTACCTTAAAAACTTTCTTGATTGAATTTTCACATGAATAAAAAGAGAAAAAATTTTACTTTGCACCTTCCAATTCCAAAGTATGCGATTTTCAAACACTAAGGCTTCCAATAGGCACTGCTCAGAAAATTCAGGCAAAAGATAGTAATACAGCTACCTTCTGATATTTAAAGATTTTTAAATTGCTTTAACTTAGAGATAAGTGTTTCACGGCTTTTATTTGGAAACAGTGTCTCCTATAGTGGCATGCAAGTAGGGTCTATCCCAGTGGTTCCCAACCTAGGGGCCATCTGGGTTATCTGGGGGCAATAAATAAATGGGGGGGCGATGAGTATTCAAAGCGGGTAAAATTAAAATAGTAGTATGGTAATTTTTACTGATCACCTTGACCAGTTAAAAACTGACATGGAATCAAGATTTAGAGATTTGTCCAAGTTACAAATTCCGGATCGGATTCTAGATATATTCTCGTTTGAAGCTGTGGATAAGGTTGATAACTCTTTGCAGACGGAGTTTCTAGATCTGAAGTATGACTGTGAGGCGAAAATCATTTTCAAGCAGAGCGGTTACTAGTTAGCCTGGGTGAAGCTCATGGACATTTATCCACAACTGTGGGGAAAAAATTAACCACTTCTCATCTCATTCATGTCAATATATTTAGTTAAAAATTGGTTTAGTTATGTTGTCCAACTCCTTACAAAACAAAGAAATTAGTTGGACATTGGCTTCTAAGGAGACTTGCGCCTGAACTTAACAAACTTAAAGCCGGATATTTAAGCTTTAACTGAAATCCACCAAGCACAAGGCAGCCATTGAAAAAATAAAGTAAAACAATAACAAAGTTTTCAAACTTCATTTATTTTTTCAAATTTTAACTGTCGACTTTCTTAATTTTTCTAGATTCCAATTTAAAAATGAAACCTGTAGCTACTCCTGTTTTTTAAATGTACGTCAACGATCTTAGTTAATTATTTCACTTATTTGTTCTTTAAAAAAATCTGTAACGAATATACATTTTAATTTTTTTTTCTATTTTTTTTAGAGTAACGAATAAAACTGCTTTAGTTGTTTTTATATACGGTAATAAAATTGCTTTATTATTTACACTCCACTTCAAATTAAAATTAGACGTATAATGAGAACGAAAAGGGGGCGATAGAAAAGGGGCGATGGGCCACAAAAGGTTGGGAACCACTGGTCTACCCCTAGGTAAGTGACCATGGTACATCGCCCCTAGCGGCAAATAAAAAAGTTTAAAAAAAATAATTCACAATCAATGTGTTTCCATGGAAATGGCGTATCTCGCATTTCTGAGAGGCACGCTTGACGTCACATTGTTTCACGTGTTTCTGTAAAAAAGTGTCGCAAAATTAATTAAGAAATTTTTTGTGAGAAAACCCAAGCCTATTTTAGGATTCAGGAGAGAATTTTCAATAAGTTAAAATTAAAAACTTTGAATTTTAAAATATGCTGCAATCCTCCAAATGCGCTTAAATTTCTATTCATTGGATTTTTTGTATGCTACTAGGCTACTTCACGTACCACTTCCAAGACCTTCACTGATCAACTATGGTCCGCGAATCACCGGTTTGGAACATTTAGAGAAGAATTTCCCACTGCATAGTAGGTATTTGTCAATTTTCCTCAACTCTTACTAGCTAATATTTATGATTTTACAATTTTATTTCATTAATTAAAGATTTTATTAAAGTTCTTAAAATTTGTTTCCCATAAATCGGAATGGAATCCTGAATCCTTTTTATTCTCTCCATTCCTTTCTTTCAGCTCTCATATTTCAAAAATTTATTTCATTTGATTATAAATTAAATTCTTTTCATAACAATATAAAATTCTATGAAATATAAGCAAATTAAGGGTAAAAATTTGTAAGGGGGCGGTGGAAAATTTTCTTCTTGAAAAGGGGGTGGTGGTCGCAAAAAGTTTGGGAACCGTTACTCCATAACCTATATCTTCTCTCAACACTGCCATCGTTCGTCTACATGACATTCTTTTTTTTTATCCCTCTCAACATCCTTATCCCATCATCATCTGCATTGTTTCATCCACTTTATTATATCTTCTCTATGCCTTTCATTCTCTGCTTTTTCTTTTATCTTCTTCCCTTATACTTCCAACCTCTCTACCCCTCCCCATATTCCTCATTGGCTTTTTACTCTATTTATTCTCTCTTTTTACTCTCTCATTCACTATCATGCAGTCATCCATTACCTCATGCTCTCATCCACAATCTTCCTGAAACTCATCCACGTATTTAACCATCATCCTAATTCATTCATTCAGCACTCATCAATGACCTCCATGTGTGCTCATGAACTCATCAACCACACTCATTCATTTATCATGCTCTGATTTATTTTCCATGACTATTACCCTCCTGCACTCTGATAGACGAGTCCATGGGGTTTGATGATGAGTACATGGAGGATTTATGGATAAGTGCATCGAAATCCTTGATGATTGCATAAAAATTGAGTGCATAGAGATGGTGGCTGAGAATATGAAGATTATAGCTGATTGCATACAAGTAAAGGATGAATCCATACATAAGAATGATGAATGCATACACAAGAATGATGAATGAGTACATGGGTAGGAGAAGTACTACTGAAGTTAACTGATTTAATGGATGAATGCATGGGAAGGATGAATGAGTGGACCGGATGAGAGTAATAATACATGGTAAAATGGGCGAATATGGGATTCGGTGATGGGCGAGTAAGTGCTTTGAAGGTTTGAAAGAATTAAAAGGGATGGTGTATGAATTCCTTGAGTTCATGGATGAGTGTAAAGAGATGAATGCATAAAAGGAGGGATGAGTTTGTGGGACTTTTGGATGAGTCCACGACCCCTTCACTCATCTGCCACTACAATGCGTTAGTTCATCAAACATTCTCATGCATTTTTCATCCCCCATATGCACTGATACACCACCATTGTAGTGCAATCATCACTCTTTCTTACGGATTCATCCATCTCACATGCACAAATCCATCACTCTTAGGGGCCATTCATTAATTACGTAAGGATGATTTTGGCAATTCTTAACCCCCCCTACCCCCTTGTAAGGGTACGTAAGATTTTTCAAACCCCTCCCCCCCTATTTCTACGTAAGATTCCATTTCGTTTTTCAAAATAATAAAATGTTAGAAGAGGATCAGTTACACTAAAACTCTCAGTTTGACGTAAATCAAAGATTTTTATTTTTCAACAGATAAATAATAATATTCTTTTCTGGGGTTATTCAATAGTAATTTGATTAGAATAATTGGAATTTGTTTACATTAACTTGGAACATCTTACGTAAGAATAGGTTTGACCCCCCCCCCACCCCCCAAGTAAGGGTATGTAGAGAGATTTTTCCAACCCCCTTCCCCTCGGGACCCTAACTTAATTAATGAATGGCCCCTTACTCATTAGGGTGTATCGAAAAAAAAACCGAAATTTCTCTGATCACTTAGCGGCAGTGTGGAAAAATTGTGAACTACGATCACTAATAAGGGTTTGAAATCTTAAAACTCTGGGTTGATATCTTCTGTTGCCTCAGTAGACCTAAAGTTCTGAAAATTGGACTAAAAATGCTAAACTTCAAATATTCATAAAAAAATTACGAACTTTAGTCATCGGTTTCGGGAAAAGCCTAAAAGTTACTAGTATTAACCAACTACAGCTGTAATTTTTTTAAACATTAGGTTAATATCTTCTTTTGCCTCATCGCCTTTAAAATTTGGAAAATTAAAGCAAAACTTCAAATAAATGCACATAACACTTGTCTCATTTTGGTGCAAGAAGAAACTCTATTTCACCGACAAACAGACAAATAACATAATAATTATTGCTTGTAATCATTTTTGTATTAAATTTTGACATTTGTGCTTTTTATAGTGTCCTAAAACACGAATCCCTGTTCTGCGGGCCAACTGTTTTCTCGGATGCTGCAGTGATTAATTTCACAATACGCTCAACGAATGTGCTAATACAACTTCTCTTGCCTTGATAATCCGCTGAGCTGCAAGGGTCCTAATGTAACATCTCTCATCAGTTAACATTGTCAAATGCATGTTTCCTGGAGCAGCAAAGTAAGCGTTTAAGTAATAAAAAGTTAAGTTATAATAACTTTTAAGGTGCAAGGGAAGGTATTGTACCTCGGACCTATTTAACTTTTAACCCCAGTAATTTTTTATTCGTAGAAAATAAAAAGATGAAACAACTTTCCCTCGAAACTTAAGCCCTTCATACACAACATATAGTTTTGGAATAATTAGAATTGAAGTATTTCTGTACTTAATGAAAGAAAAAAACTGAAAATAGGTCCAAGGTACAACACCGGTATTGTACCTTGGACGTATGTCAAAAAATCTTAGTTTATCTTTTACTTAATGGATATAGATAGGCCTTTTAAGAAACTGAGAATTCCATGATGAGATTTAATTGTTTGAAGGCTAACTGGAATGCTCTCCAAACTGATTCAGCTTCATCATATTTTTTTGCTTGCTTGTAAATATTTTCGAATGAACTTGTTAAATCAAAGGTTCTCAAACTTTCAACATCGCGACCAACTTTTTTTAAACAAAATTTAACGCGACGCGACCCACCTCATCTTCAGTTAATTTTCCCATGCCCTCCCTTTAAAACTTCAGCTTCGAGCGTGAGGGGTTTTCGCACCCATGTTGTTGCAATAATAAATTACATGCATGGTTAGAGGTTAAATTAACTTTTTAGAAAATTAAAAAGAAGGGTTTGAGACAGAGCGTATAAAATTGTTCAATTTTGTGAAAGCAATGAGCTCCACAATACAAAAGGGGTCTGAGTCTGAGGGTACTTCTCCAGGGAGATTATTTGACTCTTAAAAACAGGGTTGAAAATAGTTTTTTAATTAATCTGGGGTAAATTTTTAGTTTTATCATTTCCTAAGAAAATTCTTAAAATTTGTATATACCCTAAGTTTAGAAACGTCGATTTTTTTTTCAAATCTTATTTGAATAAACGACAAATTTTGCTATATCAGCATGTTAAAGTGACCCACGTCATATTTATGTATTTTACTTCAATTGAATTATTGCCTTTGCGTTTGACACAACAAGTAGGGTATTTTTCCTTATTCCCCTTTTTTCCCCCTTTTACTATATGGTATTCTGATAAATTTTTTTACGTTCGTAAAAATTATTAAAAAAAAAGATAGGTACGATTTAATTCAGACAAATTCAAAATCTTCTCGTGACCCACAGTTTGAGAACCTCTGTATTAAATGATTCATAGAGTAAAATGAAGTTATTTATTTATACTGTTAGAAACATTTTTGTCGAAGGGTTGCTATTTTTTTAGTTAGAGTGGGAATAAATATTACTCGAAGGAATACTCATGGAAGAAGTGTTTGAATCACCCAGATGTATGAGCTTATAGATTTAGTTGGAGCACTTTTAAACATGAACATTATAAAGCACTGTTTACTATCATTATAGATTTCACTTAAAATTAGGTTTAGTCATGAAAGCTAAATCCTACCCTGCTTTTAAAGTCAAAATACCAAAGTCAGAAAAGTGATGTTTTGGTAACTCAAGGTAGTTAAGTGTATCTTAGACAGGTCCAAGGTACAATACTTGATCATTTCCTTAAAATAAAAATTTTGATCATGTTCAGTTTACCCCCAGCCCCATTTTAAGCATATACTATTATAGTTGAAACAATGCACTTTAAGATATAAAATTCACATCAAAACAGAATCTACATTTTTTAAACTATAACTTAAAGCTAAACTTAAAAAAATTACTTTTAATCAGGCCCGTAGCCAGGAATTTTCTTTAGGTGGGGCACCCATTTTTTCAGGGGGGGGATGGCAAGATAAATAATTGTTATTACTCCTGGATTTATGTAAATTTTATTTTTACTTGTATTTGGTTAATTTATATACAACATGCATTTAGTTCATCAAATATTATGATAATTTATTATTAATTATACAATAGTAAATATTTAGGAGGATAATAAAAATTGCTTTTAAACCCTTTTTTCAATAAATTTAAGGAATATTTTCAATTTACACAATCTACAAGTTTCTTATAATTTGGTATCTTGGAAATACTTTAATTCTAACAGAAACTTTGATTAAGTCTACCCATTCAAGTAATTTTGTCTACTCTCTTCTAAATTATTTTATTACCTAAAGTAGACAAGTTAATTTTTAATAAATTCCAAACAGTGGCGTATACAGAAATTTATTTCGAGAGGGGCCCAAATTTACTCCCCAGGCCCTCCCACACATATTTAATAGGTCCAATGTAGCTTTTCAGGTGATAATTTAAGCCCTAAAAATTAATATAGGAAAAGTTGTTAGTAATAAGAAACGAGTACCAAAGGGGGGGTCTGGGGATCCTCCCCCAAAAATTTTTTGGAAGTTTGACTAAAAAACCCAGGTTTTCAACTAGTTTTGAAACACTAAGTCCGAATTTTGGATGTACAATTTTATGAACTTAATATTTAAAAAGTTATTAAAAATAGAGTTCCAAGTACAAAAGAGGATTTGGGGGTTCTTCCCCAGAAAAAGTTTTGAACCCTAACCCTAAAAACAGGGTTTTAACTTGTTTATGGTACTAGTCCAAATTTTGGACATATATTTTTTGGTAGGATTTGGTTTTTGATGAAATTATTATAATAAAGTTTTTAATAAAATTCCAAGTTCCAAGTACAAAAGTGGGGATTGGGGGTCCTCCCCCCAGAAAATGTTTTGAATTTTGCCCCTTAAAAACAGGGTTTTAACTTGTTTTGGTACACCTAGTCCTAATTTGGGTGGGGGGGCAGGGCCCCCTCGCCCCCTCTATACACGCCCCTGATTCCAAACACCAGTAATATTGTAACGTTCCGTGCTTTTAAAACCTTCAACCAGTGTCCAACAATCGACATATTTATTGCCTGGATGCCTGGGGATAAATTCTGAGAGTAAAAAAGTTCAACATAGATTTTAAGGGATTTACAAGTAGTGTTTTCCAAGCCTTGCTTCTGGATAGATTTTGTGAAAATTTTCTAGGGGGGGCAAACAAACCTATATTATTTTAAATTGTAGACTTTTTAAAAAAATTAGATACACTAAGTAAGAGCTCTGGTTTAAGGTTGCTAACTGCATGTGTAGTTTAACCATACTACAAAAAGTTTAGCTAAAACAGTGTAGGACCGATGTGTACAATATTTCCCCTATTATAAAATAAATCTTCGAAACATACAAAAAAATTTCGCGGGTTTTTTTTTTTCAAATGCTTTAATTTCACTTTAGTATATATGTTACGGGCAAAGTGATAAACCGGGTATTATTGATAATGCCCGAAGTGGAAGTGGGCAATATGATAAATTCAATGGTATTTATCAATTATTTATCACTTTGCCTGAAATACGCAGGCATCATTAATAATGCCCGGATTTTTCACATTGCCCGTAACATATATAGTAGTAGCGAATAGTATTATTAACAATTTAGTGGTGACTGTTATCCTCACAAATTTGCTTAAATTTCTATTCATTGTAATTTTTTTGCATGCTACTAGGTTCACGAACCACCTCCAAGACCCTCACGGACCAACTATGGTCAGCTAATCATCGGTTGGGAATATTGGAGATAAAAAATTTCCCATTGCATGGTAGGTATTTCTCAATTTTCCTTATCTCTACCTAATGCCAATACGTTATTTTTTTGGTTTTACAATTTTATTTATCAACTATTTCATTAAGTTTTTTTTTTAATTCCCATAAATCAAAATGGAATCCTGAATCCTCCTTTATTCTCTCCATTCCTTCCTCTTCATCGCTAATACTCTCATCATTCTCTGTCTCTAATTTCTCATCATTTTCATTATCCTCAATAGCTTATCTCAACCCTGCAATCGTTCGTTTACTTTCTTTCATCCTTTTTATCTCTCTGAACATCAGGCTGGTCGAAAAAAACAAATTTTCGAAATTCAAAAACATAGGGGTCTCAAAAGTTGCGTCTTGGCAACTTGGCTTACCTAATACTTGGCTTATAACTTGGCTTATTATAAATAATAAGAAAGAATCCAAGGAGGTTCGTACTTTCATACCTCCTGCCTTTAATTTTGATGCTACTGATTCAGTGGAACAACTGCATACTCTCTCCACCGCCCATCTTGGGAAAACTTTACTGAGGACATATCATTTTATATGAACCTTATTAATGTACCAGAATTTGATTTTCTTAAATATCCTCTCCACACCCAAGCTGTCGAACGATGAGTAAAGCTCGTGACTGTGTCTGCTAATAAAGTATGTGGCAAGGATAATAGGGAAGGATATTAGGGTGGTCCTTATATTTGTATGGTAAATTTTTTTGGGGGGAATTCCGTTGGTGTCGCCCCTTAGTTTTGTGTCACTATAGAAAATAATAATGTATGCAAAATTTAAGCTCATTCGGATAATAATAACACGTGCCCCCCAGGCCTTAAAGTTTCAAAAAAGTGCTGATTTTTTTACAAAACATCAAAAAAACCAAAGATTAAACCCTCCCATATTCTTCTTGATTTTTTTATGGAAATCTAACATAGCTATAGTTATAATGTTCCAGATTCCATTCTTCTATCACCCCTCTTTCGGTAGTAAAAATTTTTTAAAGTAAAAATAACTCTTGTATAAAGTTGTTTTTTCCGCATTTTAAAACGGCTAATAACTCCAGAACTATACAACTTAAAAACCTGAAATTAGTGCCATTTTGTTTGTAATTTTATTATCTTTGATTTGATGTGCAACATAACTGCCTTTCTTAAAAAAATTTTCAAAATTCAAAAAAAGGGGGGAAAAATTAAATAAAAAAAATTCTGAAAGGAAATTTTATTAAGTAAATTTAAAGTTTTCCAACTCCCAAAATAAACATTTCTGCCGAATTTCAAGCTGAAAATAAAATTTGATCATGTAGAAAAAAATAAAAGTTTTCGAAATTTTGGCAAGTCCCTTGACCCTTGACATTCTATGTAATTTAACAAAAAAAGCGATTCACTCATGGGGAATTCAAAAACTCCCTTGAGGTTGTTCATACGATTTCTACCATGCAAAAAAATTCAGCTAAAAAAAAAATTAAATTAAAAAAAAATTGGAAAAATCAGCACTTTTTTGAAACTTTGAGGCCTGGGGGGGCACGTGTTATTATTTTTTGATTGAGCTAAAATTTTGCAAAAATCATTTATTTGTATGATGGAACAATTTGGGGGGGGCGACGCATAAAGATTTCCAAACTTTAAAAATAAGGACCACCCTAGAAGGATATACACATACAACATTATTGGCAAGGTCTTCCATGCCAAATTTTGACTACAAGGCTAATTTTCACTTCAAGGCTGATGAACTGACATTATAAGACGGTAATTTTTGTAACAATTATATAAAATATAGAAAAACAATAAAACATAACTTAACATAATTTCTATAGTATTTAGTTTTTATAAAACTCTAAATTTTAAAAAAATATACTTATAATAACAACACAAATGAAAGATAAGAAATGTATACAGGAATTTCATCAATAAAAAGGCATTTGTAAAACTTTGAATTCAATTTTGCCTTTCTTTAGTGAATGCCAAAATCTTCGATTTTCTAGAGAAATTCTCCAAGTTTGGGCCTACAGCTCGGATTAAAAATAAGGTAAGACTTTTAAAATAATTTTATTTCACTTTAAGCATTTAAAAGGATGTACTTACACCTAGTTTGAAGTTTTTAAACGTAATTTTCAAATTTGGGGAATTTTTCCATTGCAAGGTGTTTTTTGTCAATTTTTTCAAACTTTAGGCCCGATGCGCTCTTCAGGGATATTTTTAGGAATTTTTTGATTATTTTTCCAGTTCAGTATGCCAAGACACAACTTTTGAGACCCCTATGTTTTTGAATTTCGAAAATTTGTTTTTTC
This sequence comes from Tetragnatha montana, assembly GCA_963680715.1. Classification (NCBI taxonomy): domain Eukaryota; kingdom Metazoa; phylum Arthropoda; class Arachnida; order Araneae; family Tetragnathidae; genus Tetragnatha; species Tetragnatha montana. Next base: position 38,474,927 of record OY796675.1, read on the forward strand.
GACCCAGCCTACTGAAAGTGAACAATCCCATCATCTGCTTTGTTTCACCCACTTTATTATCACATCTTCTCTATGCCTTTCATCCCCTGCTTTTTCCTTTATTTTATCATTTATCTTCTTCATCCCAAATACTTTCATCCTTTTTATTCCTTCTCATATTCCTCATAGGCTTTTTACTCTCTTAATCTCCATATCCCTTGCATCGTCTCTATTTTTTCATCCAGAGCCGTTTGCTGAACATGAAGCTTATAAATGAGTGCAGTGCATGAGCATGGTAGATGAGTGAACGATGAAAGTGCTTGGAAATTATAGATAAAAATTCATCATCAGACACTTTTCCCCCATGCTCTCATACACCATCATGCACTGCATTCATCTAATACCCCGTGCATTCTGATACATAAGTGCAAGTGTTCGTACATGTGTATTAAAATGCTTGATAAAAATTATGGATGAGAGCATGGAGGTAATGATTGAACGCAGGAGGAGGATGGATGAGAAGATGATGAATCAATGCATGGGGATGATGGCTGAGTGTATAGGTAGGAAGTACGAATGCTGTCGATGGTGATTAAATGTATGAGTAGAGTATATAATGTAAGGAGTGTAATTGATGAGAGTAATAGTCCATAATAGAATGGAAGTATATGGGATTCGGTGATTTTCGAGTAGGGGAGAACGTTGGATGAGGGCAGTATTGATGAGAGATGTTGTATGAGTTCCTTGAGTTGATGTGTGAGCGTAGGAAGAGATGGAAGAAAACATAAATGATGGACCACAACTCCCTCCATTTATCTACCCCTACAACATATTCAGCCATCCATCACTTTCATACATTCATCCATCCCTCTCACATATACTCATCCATACATCCTCTCATACACTCATCCCCATCCATCCCTCTCATGCACTCATCCATCATTATCATACATTCTTTCATCTCCACTCATCTCTTCCCCATACATTCGTCCTTTACTTACAGGCACTCACCTATCATTTCCCATTAATTAGATAAGTGCACGGATAAGAAGGATGAGTATAAGTGTATTAAACAACATTTGGAATATATTTTCTTTGTCTATTTCAGAGACTGGATTACTGAAGTGAAAACTTCAAAGAAGAACAACGACTGTTTTTTTCTCATTCTGTTAAGTGAAGATATTTTCTAAATTATATAGTTAAGTTTCAGAATTTTTGGGATCCCATGATGCAACTAATGACCAATATCGTATTCCAAAAAGAATAGGAGCTAATCGAAATTATAAATTCGTGTTTATATATTCGTTACTGAATATTTGTTAAATTTGGAGCTTACAAAGCATCATTTCAGTACAAGCTCATAAAACCTCCAATGAGACTAGCAGAAGCGTGATAGGAAATATACGAAATTAAGTAATTAGGCCAAAACTATATCGAAGAAAAAATTTGAAAAGGTTTTATTTGTTTCTACTTCACCAAGTAAGCTACAGGAGCTTTTGATATGAGTGTTGAAGGAGTAGTGGCCTTCGAGGCTTTATGAAGAGTACAAAAAAAAATTAGCGTTTTGCACAAACTTTAAAGACTCTGTCATTATAGGACTTATTGATTTAATACTTTAGTCAACTCTAAACCCCAATACTACATCAATATACCCTCAGATATTTTCTGATTTGGTCTTTAGTTGCAAAAAGGGACAACAAGTGTAAACTTGCAGTTCTGTAAAAGTTGTATGTATCGTCTATTTGGATGAAAACTATTTGCTTATTTATAGAATCAAAAACGTCTTAAAATAAAAGAGAGAAGGACCGAGGGCAGAGACCCCTCGGAGGTGTGGCTTCATTTTTCATTCTATAGAGACCGATTTGTTTAAACCAGGTATGATGCATAAATTTCAATTGGAAGAAGCCTATAATTTTGTTATTTTATCTTGCCATTGGTGAAAAATTACGGATTTTGCAAGCAAACATATATTAACCCATTAACGCCCAATTTATTTTTTTTCGGCCAAATTTTATAAAAATCAAGAATCTGGTGTATTTTGCCTTCAATATGGATATTATAAACAAATTTTGTAAAAGCAATCATTAGTTTCTTTAAAAATAGCTGATCTAAAAATAGATCAATGGGCGTTCTGGGATATTTTTGTCACTGAGCTAAGTAATAGTAGAACTTCCAAAAAATCCTTAAAAAATATAAAATAGGTAGAAACTTTAGTACTTCTCCTTAAGAAACACATATTTATTCATGAATATGTGGAAAAATAATTAAATAATAATAAAATTAAATAATATACCCAAGATAAACTACATAAATAGCTTATGTTGGAAGTATTTAGTGGGAAAAATGGGAAAATAAACCAAGAACTTTATTGATGAGTATGTTATAGATAAAAAAATATGCCATAAAATTGAACACAAAGTAAATTAAAATGCATTAGTTTTAATGTTGCGTAAATTTTATGAATTTGTTTTACCATAAAATGAAATTGCTCATGAAATAAAACGAAACTTGGTCTTACTCAGCCAACATTTAAAAAGGCTACGTCTTTGAGCTTTTTACCTGCATATTCCAATAATTTATTTTACCACAGCGTCAATTTTAAGGTTGCAAAAGTTGTATTATGGAGAATTTTAAATAATTATAATTTTCCATTTGATATTTTCTCCAGCTCCTCGAAAAAATGTTATTGTCTTATAATTTCCAACATGAACTATTTCAAAACAAGATAATTGACTTGTATTATACTAATAAATTTATGTGAATAAACACAGATAATTTTTGCCACTATTTGCAATGCTTTGCTTTACTAGCAATAAATCATGATTGTCTACCCTCCATTTATCGACCAAAAGAAATTATAAAATTTAATTACCAACAATATAATTCTCAATTTCATCAGAAAATATATATTTGACTTCATCCTGGACATAACTGAATATTCTCAGACTCATTTTTTAGTTTCAATTGGGAAAAACTAAATAATCGTATAGTAAGCAACACAGGAAAAATAAATGCCCGAACGCCCAGTGATCTAATTTTAGATCAGCAACATTTCGGCAAGAATTTTTACCACTTAAATTTATTTTAACATAACACCGCTTTATATCCTAATAGCCACATCTATGAAGATATTAAAACACCAAAATAAGTTTTTCTTACTGATACCGCTTAGCTGTTTCCAGGGTTTATGCAAAGAAACGTCGAAAAACTGCGGAACGAAATGGCGATGCCAACTTTCTCTTATCGCTGTAGATCAATGACCAAACCAAACAAAAAAAAACACGTGTTGTAAAACAGGTGCATGCCTTATCTTGCCCCCTGGGCAGTTTGGAATGTGTGGGGTGGGTAGAAGGTAATTTAAAAGCGAGTTCCCACGCTATGTTTAGCGATCTAGAAATAGATCAATGGGCGCTAATGGGTTAATTGAGTTATAGAGATGGAAGTGTCTATTTGGACGGCAAAAACGGCAGTTGGCTCATGCACCGTAGGTCTCGCGGTTACGTAGCAGTCCCGGCGCTTAGTGTGATTTCCAATCAGAACCGTTGCCGTGGAATTAAGAGTAGAGTTTAGTTGTATATTTGCCGTCACAATAGACAGTGCCTATAGAGCAGTGGTCCCCAAAGTGGGTTCCGTGGAACCCTGGGGCTCCACGAAAAAATTTAGGGGTTCCGCGTGACAAATTTTATTTCCTTAAAGAAATTAAGAATGGTGTTTTTTTAATAAGTTCATCAAAATGCAAATCCTACCAAAATATGTATTAAATTCTTAAAAATGTATGTCCGAAATTCGGATTAGGTGTACCAAAACAAGTCAAACCCCTCTTTTTATAGCCAAATTTCCAAACATTATCTTGGGGGAACCCCCAGACCCCCCTGATGGTTCTTGGAACTCGCTTAATCAAAACTTTTTAACATTAAGTTGGCTTGTTTCTTTTAATATCAGATATTAAATTTTGAAAAGTCGTTGATTAAAAAGTATTCAGGGTTCCGCGATCATTGGCAACAAAATGGGGAGTTCCACGAGCAAAATAGTTTGGGAACCACTGCTATAGAGAAAAAGACATCTTGTATAATTTATATTCAAAACATACGTGGATTAGTACATTATATATGTTTTATAAAGTTAATTTTCCTTTGAAATTTTTTTCAAAATTATTGTCATACAAAATGTGGATTTTTTAATGAAATTTTCTTATGTTAGGCAGACATCCTGGTTTAAACAAGTCGATCTTCCTTTTGCAGCAATAAGGATAGGTAAAACCAAACAGAGGGTCCGAAACGCTATTTTTAAAACGAGAGGTTAGTAACTAGAAGGAACTTTTAGCAGAGCCTGCTTTGATTGGTTGGTTGAAATTTCTTTAGAAAAAATGTATTTTCTACTAAAATAATAACCGGGAATAGAGAACTCAGGAACTACCGCCATGCTAAGTGGAGACTCGAAAACCTTAAAACTTCTCCCTTATTGGGGTAACTTTTTTGATGCACGCACAGTATGCGGATTGTTTAAAAGTTCTCTTCTAGGCACTAGTCTTTTATTTTACAAATACTCCTTATGATAGAGAGCAGTACTGCAAATGTCTGTGATTGACAGAAGGGTAGGCAGTACAATTTAGACGAACGTCTCGCCGGTGTAAGCAGCATGCCAAATGCGCATGCGTGTGGACACGCGAGGCTGAGAAAAAAAGCTTGATCTTCCAATAGCCCTACGCAAGGACAGATTGATTGAACAGCCAATCACAGCTTTGACTACCAATTAGCGAATTTTTCGTGCTGCTCTCTACCTTATACAGAAATTTGATAACAATCTTTTGGACCCTCTGCAAGGATTTTTCTCTATGAATAACTGCAATCTTGCAATGGAAGTGTCTATTTGGACGGCAAAAATGGCAGTTGGCGCATGCGCCGTAGGTCTCGCGGTTACGTAGCAGTCTCGGCGCTCCAATCCAAGGTTAGTAGAGAGAAGGTTGGCTCATCCGTGACGTCACTGCTTGGAAAGGGGATGCTCTGCCAATTACAGCTGTACGGGCATTGCCATTGGCAGATCACCCCCTTTCCAAGCAGTGACGTCACGGATGAGCCAACCTTCTCTCTACTAACCTTGGCTCCAATCAGAACCGTTGCCGTGGAAATAAGAGTAGAGTTTAGTTGTATATTCACCGTCCAAATAGACAGAGTCTCTTGCAATTGTAGCAGCCCAAAAGTGGCACTGTGCTTAGGTTCGGATACTTGAGCTCCTCAAATCAGCTACTTCTTTAGGTTCACTACGGTCCGAAACTGTTTTAGCATCTCAATTCAGCTACCTCTTAGGGTTGCACTAAGACACGGTATCTGTTAAAGCTTCTCAAATCAGCTATCTCTAAGGTTTTACGACGGGCCGAAATCTGCTTAGACCCAAGCAGCGTTCAAGATTCGTCGAATTTTTGTCATGTATGGCCAAATTTCATTTACTTTTTGTAGAAGCTACGTGAACTTCAAAGATTTCCATTTTGGAAGTGTCTATTTGGACGGCAAAAACGGCAGTTGGCGCATGCGCCGTAGGTCTCGCGGTTACGTAGCAGTCCCTCCGCGCTTAGTGTGATCTCCAATCAGAACCGTTACCGTGGAAATAAGAGTAGAGTTTAGTTGTATATTTGCCGTCCAAATAGACAGTGCCATCTGTTTTACCTGCTAAATTCAGCTACCTCTATGGGTTGCACGATGGTCCGGAAACAGTTCATGATCCTCGAATCAGCTTTAGGCTGCATCAAGGTTCAAAATATGGAATTTATATGCTTTTTAATTTGCAGGATACTTTGACGACAATTCTCTTTTTAAAAAATATTTTTAATTGGTATTTATGCAGTGATGAGATTGGAAATGAACACCACCCCGAAAATATTTAGATAATTTTCAACATATCCATCCCTCAAAATCTGTCTGTTTTTTGGCAAAAAAAAAAGGCTTCTCCTACAATTTTTTTGCACTAAATACTACCACCCACAGAGTACTAGAATACTCAAATATTTTTTTTCAAAAAAATTTAACAAACTGAGAATTTAGGGGGGGGGCAGCTGCCCCTCCCTGCACCCCCTAGCTACGCCCATGGGGAGGAACCCTAGACCACCTTTTGTATTTACATCATTATTATTTACAATTTTTATACGAAGTTCTTCAAGATGCAAATACTATCTAAAAACGTGTTTAAAAGCTTTATTGAACCCATTAGGGGCCATCCATAAAGGACATCATGCTCGGAGGGGGGAGGTATATATTCATTTTTATACAGTTTGTGACAAAGGGGAGGAGTGGCAAAAGTTATGACATCACATCCAGCAGCTGAAAACCAACAAAAAAAAAAAGAAACAATTTATTTTTTCTAAAATACTTTTTCAAAACAAACCAATTTAAACCCCATGAATAAAAAATAGAAATAAAACTATTTGGTGGGGAAAAATTAAGCTTAAATAATAAAAAAGTTGGTTTTGAGCATTTTTAAACCGTATATTAGACATATTGTTGGTTTAAGAGCTTGACATGTGACATAGGGGGAGGGGGTCGAAAATTGGCAAAACCCCCCCCCCCATCATTTATGGATGGTTCCTTAAATAAGCATAGGAATATTTTTGAGTCCTCTCCCCCGGTGCAAAAATCTTGATTTTTCCTGATAATGACTAAATATTTTAGACCTTTAGAGGATATTTGGGCTCCTACCCAAATAAATTTCTATATGCCCCATTGGAGTGATGAAAAGAGAGGGAGATAAGGGAAGACCTGTGGGGCAATCAGCCCCATGTGTCAAGTCAACCCCTTGACCATCTAGAACAGAGATGACCGTTCATCTTTAGGATCTCTCTCGGAGGATGAGACCTATAGAGACCCTTATATAGACCTCCAGAGGTCCATTTTAAGGTATAAGGTTAATAAGTCCATTTTAAGGTATATTTTTTTTTTAAAATTCTGGGGGAGGACCCCCACACCCCTTTCCTTCCCTAGGGGGTAATCTAAGCATCATCAATAAAATACTTGGGGGGGAGAGACCTTGGGAAAAATATAGAAATCATCTAAACCCTTCCCTAAAAACAAAAGTCTGGTTGTACGACCTCAGGTTGTACGACCTGTAGACGACCTCAAATAGGTTTTTAGGGTAAAATTTTCAAAATTCTTCTTGAGGAGAACCCCCAACCTTCCTAAAATGTGGTTGCCCCCCCTTAGGACCAGGCTGGATCCGCCACTGGCTTGGGCAGTTGACAGTAAAAGAAACACTCCGAAAACCGCATTAAAGCAATTTAAACGGGTAACATACACTTGAGAAAAGCAATCATCGTATTTAAGTAACCTATAAGTATCCTAATAAGTATTAAATCCCTCATGCTTGTAAATTCAGTTTTTTAATAGTTTTTCTGAAGCTTTTTATAGTGGCCACTATTAAAAGTATTAGGAAAAAGGTTTTGAGAGTCCATGGCCACATAGGCGATAATGGACCGCATAGGATAATGGAAATTAAAAAAGCATAGGGCATGCCTTGTGATAGGGGCGCTGGGATCGCCTCAAACTTACACCTCCCTTTCACTAATATACCCAACCCATAGGGGCCGTCCATAAATGACGTCACGCTCAGAGGGGGGAGGGGGTTAATCAATTTGTGACAGTTTGTGACAAGGGGGAGGGGGTTCAAAAGTTGTGACATCACATCCTCCGAAACAGAAAATCAACCAAAAATAACAAAAACATAATTTTTTTTAAAGATTTTTTGATTGACATATTGATCGATTGAAAGCGTGACATGTGACATAGGGGGGAGGGGGTCAAAAATGGTGTGACATCATTTATGGACAGCCCCATTATGAATACATAATGTAGAATAATAATGAATACATAACTCAGAACACATTTCAAGTTTACAACGTGAGCTATATGTAAAAATAGGGGGTCTGGGGGCCATCCCATAGAAAAAATTTTAAAATTTGCCTCTTAGTGTTTCAGCTCATTTTGAGACCAGTTTGGGTTTCATCCAACGAGAACAGTTCCTTGTAAACCACAGATTTTTCTAGAGAAAAAAGTTATAAATAAATGTCAACTCTTCGTGGGGGTTGGGGATCATCCCCTAGAAATTGTTTTAAAAATTCCCCTTTGAACTAGTGTTTTATCTCCTTTTCAAACTCTTTGGGGAACACCCAAAACCGCTTCTGGTACGCGTCAGAGTTTCCTAGGGAAAAACACTTTATGTCAATGTCGGGCGTCAAACTTTTAGAGGGGGTTTGGGGGGTTCTCTCCAAGAAATTTTTTTGAAATTTGACCCTCAAATAAAGTAGTGTTTTCACTCCTTTTGAGACTTTTAGGGTCACACAGGGACTTGCAGCTATTTTTCACACAACAGTGGAAACCTTGGGGGTCAATTGCCCCCCCCCCCTAAATGACGTCCATGTTGGCAATCATTGCTTGTTTGTTCCAAGATCCATCCGAACCAGGTGGGGACCAACGTAAGCGAGAGTTCTCAATGAAACCCCTCTTGCCCTCTGACCCCTACCGTACTCCACTTCTCTTGAAAACCATACCTTGCTTCCTGCTCCTCCACCCAAGGCCAAGGTGCTCAGCCACCGCGACCGCTCACCTGGCAAAAGATGGCAGCACCTCCGTGACCGGAAGCTTTTTTTCCTCTCTCTCTCCCTCCGGCAGCTGTTCCCTTTGTCCTCTTCCCCCTTTTTTGTTGTTATTGCTGCGCGGCGACTACTACTATCAGTTTTTGAATCGTGCGCGCGTTATCGCCGGTCTCTCACAACGTCCAAAGTCCGGGACTTTTCAATGTAAATAATCATCGTCTTTTCTCGCTGCTGTGGTGCAACTGGAAGATGATCGCTCCTCTCACAAGGAGATGCGAATCCTGGAGACATGCTCCCAGTGCTGATAGCCTCCGTCCTGTTGTCCTGCTCTGCCGGTGAGTCACTCTTTTCGATCGACCCATGGTGTTTAGCATTGACTTCCACGCGTGTTTGTTGTAGCCATTAACCGAGCTGTAAAAAGTTTAGACTCTAGGCATACACGCGTTGGGAGACTGTTACGTAAAGTGAAAAAAGTGGTAAATAGCGTGGAGTGTTAATGGTGTTTATCGTGTGATTATTTGTGTTCCTTCATAGAGAAACTTACAAACATTTCAATAATGATCACTGGGATGGTTAAAATACGATTAAAAACACTCAGAATCAAAAAGCTAGTTAAAATGAATTTGTACTTGCATTGTAAAATAAAAGAATGAGACAAAGGTTTAGACCGCAAAGTAATAGGGAAATATAAAATAAAAAATATTTCATGTCTTTAGAAATAAAAAGAATCGTAGAGGAACTACAAAAGAGAAACGATTTCTGTATAAATAAACTTAAACCAAACTTTTATTGGTCTTCCAAACAAAACAACAATAATTCGTGACTTTTGAATGGGAAATTATATCTTCACAGCTGTACTGAATATCTATATGTAAAAAGCGTGTTTATTTCAATTTATAAATTATTTATGTAAAAATTAATAAATTCTCCAAATAATAGTTTTATAAATCTGCATAAAAGTAGGAAAAAGAAACTTATTTTAAGTTTCTTTAATTCAAAATGAGTACTATTTCTCTAAAAATAAGAATTCGTTTTAATAAAATAATTATTTCAGAAAGTTTTGGTATAATTTTTCTTTTAATGATACTTTATTATACCTAATGATGGTAAACAAGATTATTTACCATTATTACTAAGAACCATTTAAAGAGGTAAACAAGATTAATGTTTAAACTTGTAGAAAAAATTTATAGGTAATCGAAAATATAAAAATTTCCAAATTAGATTTTAAGTGAGAAGGTTTTCTATATCTGTTTCACATAATCGTTTATGATATCTTTATATACCTATTTGTTTGTAATTCTCCATCAACTCTATAGTTTCAATATTTTATTCAAATGTATTTTTATCCATTTTAAGATCGTATTAAAATTTATTTTTGTATCGTTTAAATATTGCGTGTGTTCGTAAAAAGAAAATCGCATACTCTTAACACATAATTAAAAGTGAATGACGCCTTAAACAACATTTTCCAACATTTCCATTACGATACTTTCTATCAGCAAAGAAACCGCCTAAAATGGTATGTTTATCAATGAATGACAGTTATTATTAGCCACTGGTGCCCCATAAGCCTCAGAATCTTTTGAAAACAGATGGAAAAAGGAAGAGATAAGAAAATGAGATTCCTCCATTGGGCATTGTGTTTCTTCGCTTTTATGATGTGACTCTTACAACCAACCTCTGTTTCACAGAACAAACTGAGGGAATCTCTGATGAAACTATTATATGAAACTAGTTTAACGATCAATTTATTGATTGTTTGGAGCGATTGGCAAGTACTACAAAAAGCTTCAACGTGGAAGTTTTACACTTAAACGTGAGCGTCGTATTTATACCACTTTTAAAGTTATGGTCTATATTATTTATTAGTTGTGGAAAGGTTAGAGAGTTGAGGCTTACAGATGAACACTTTAAATCAATTTTTTTCCAACAGATCTTTACCAACGCACTCAAAATTTGATGTGTATGTTTGTATGTTTATATCTTGTTACTAACTCCAAGTATAAATTTTGGTATGAAACAAATTATTAGTTTTTTGAAAAACTTAAATTTTAAAAGAAATTTACAAGATTTCAAAATGTGCCAAGTTAAAGAAATTTTATCTAAATAGTGCCTAACTTTTCAAAAATATTCTTCTAATATGTAAGAGAAAAGTTTCTTGCTTAAATGCAAGTGGTAACAGTTAAGTGAAGTATGAAATTTATCATTTTAATTTAAAATAACCATAAAATTTTCCCAAAACTAAAAAGGTTTATTTAGGTCGCATTTTTAGTAAAAGTTGCATGCATAATATTACATATGAAACCGTTAAGCTTTGCAGTAAGTGTATAAATTTTAAAGAAAGAAACTAAAATTTTCATGTAAAAAAATTATAAAGGTAAGTTTTTAAGAACACTTTTTCTATTTACTTACCTTTTTGTAAATAAAAAAAAATACTTCCTTGAAAACATTTTTAGCTAGCATATTAAATTTTACGTTTGAGTTTTGTTAGCTTAGCTTATGCTTTCGTACTTGAAGTTATTGAACAGGTTTATCTACCTGAACAAAGATTAGTGCTAGTACTAATTTATTGTGGATAAACTTTTACTCTTAACTCTTATTTACTTAAACTATTTCTTCAACAACCAAATGTAGCATAATGAAGAATTATTTAAATTTCAATTAATAAGTTTAGCAAAAGTAACGGTACTTGTTAGGACGAAATTGGATTTCAGTTTCTACATTTAAATTTTTATTTAAAGTAATCAACTTAACATAATTTTATTATAAAATAATAAATTATTACAGTATTTTATTATAAAATTTCATGAGCATTAAAAAATCTACTGGAGCATTTTAGGATAATTTTTTCTAAATTGCTTCTCCTAATGTTCATAATATCTGAAAATCAGAGAGGACAAAATAGGGGATTCAAATGTTTAGACGAGATGGATATTGAAGAAAGTAGGTCACTATACTTCTTAAGGGAGAATGTAAAGTGGGTATCTACCCTAGTGTTAACCCCCATGGGATTTTTTTTGTTGCACAATGAATGGTTAAAGGTATGAAAGCGAATTTCACTTTCGTGCCTCTCAGCAGGTGTTCAATTTTGGAAAGAGCACAAAATATTAGAAATGTTAATGCCCTTTTACTTTACAAATTTATTGTTCAGTAGAAAAAAATAATAACAATAGTTTTTTTAAAAATAATTTATTCAAGGGAACCATCACTTAAAGAAAATTTTCATTTATATACGCATATTTATCAAAGGTGATATATTTAAATACATAATAGAACTAAACATCAATAATAAGACCTTCAGAGCTTTGGTAGTATTTTTATTAAGAGGAAATTTATCTCTTCCTTCTTATTAAGTTTATGAAAGGGGATAATCAATAGATAAAATAAACGACTCAAGGTACTTCCCAACTTGAATGATCTTCCGGATTTTGAGTTGTTTATAAATAACAGTCAACCTTCTAAACTGGTTGCCGGCGCGGTGTCTTCTTCCCAACTGTGTTTTCCATAATTGGGCGGAAGTATTCAAACTCTCTTTATTTAACTAATTAAAAATGTTAATGACATTTTAATTCTTATAACTGGAAATAATGTTATTAATTAAACATCTAGTTGAAACGAAATTACTGTAATTAATAATTTTGGGTTAGAAATAATGAATAGTGTTCTTTAAAAGTTGCAAAATAATTTTTTGATTAAAAATTACCAACAATTATTTGAAACCCCCCAAAATAACCTGGTGTCAACTTCAACTACTGGTATCGAAAATAGCTTATGATCTAGTTGTAGTTGATAAAGTGCATTCCAATGATATCAGAGAGTAAGAAAGAGAGAATACAATTTAATAAGGGAAAAGTTATTAGCATATTGAAAAATATTTGTCTTTTTCTCCTCTTCTCACTCTCTAAACTTATTTTTTTTAAACTTCTCTCCTGTTTTCTCTCTTCTGTTTCATCTTTGGTTATCTTATTCCTGTCTAATTTGTTTCGTTTAATCTCTTGGCCTCTATCCTTAACTCTTTTTCTCTATTTTTCATTTTTGTCTTTCTTTCCAAGCAAAATGAGAGGAAAGAATTCAAAGAGGGGGGAAAAGAAAAGAACAGAGAAAATTAGTTTGGAGAATGGAAAAAAAGTAAAAATGATGGAAAAATTAAGAAGGGTAAGCCAGAAAGACAGATATACATATAAGAAGAAAATAAATCAAATATTAGACTAATAAAAAAGCGTTAAAAGATGAAAATAAAAGGAGAAAGACATGAAAATATACATCCTGTTCTAAACACCTCCTAAACTATTATAATCATCCCTGTATATTAAGGTAACCAATATTAGTTCATTTAGAGTTATTTCCTCCCTATGTCAACTACTGATACAAAAGTATGTCAGCTACAGGCTCACATTGTTTCCTCTGATTGTCAACTACTGAATCAATTTATCTCTTAGAAAAAATAATAATTAACTTTTAACTTTAATTAAATGACTTAATGATCGTTATATTAAAAGAGAAGAGTAGTTGGTGCAGCAATTACAAGCCATACATTTTTCCTGATGTAAATTGAGCCCGAGATTATGAGAACAAACAGGCAAAAAAAATCTTTATGGTGCCAGCTGCTGGTACGTTTACGTACTCCAATAAATTATAATGTTTTTTTTCCGAAATCTCGATATGTTACTATTTGTTTTTTAAATAAGATTATACTAAAAACTTGTACTTCACCCGTAAATTAAGTTTTTCTTTCCATTCATGTTTGCTCGAAAGCACTCCAATCGTTTTAAAATTTACTAGTAAGGATCATCCCAACTATAAACCTTGATCCCAGCACTCAACATATTCCTCCAAATATAGGTATGAAAAAAGGAAAAGGTTTAACAGCTTGCCTTACTCGAGAACTAAACAAATATTTGAAAGCACGCTATGAACGGCTGATATAGAAATTCCCATTCACTCAATATTACATTAAGATATGGAATAGGTCAAAATACGATAAAAATTGAAATGTTTGAATAAAGAGGATAAAATAGGGAATATAGACTTCTTATCGTAGGGATATCCTGGTTTTCGAGATATTTCTGATTCACTATAGAAAGTTTACTTTTTGCCCAAAATTACTGTGAGTCGTTTGATAATAAAATTATGCAACAGAGTTACTTTGGATTATGTTGTTAATTTGTATCCTACAAGATGCTTTGTTTATGCACTTGTTTTCTAAACTCTACAACAGTTTTTTAAGTGATAGGTGTGACTTTGACAGGGGGTACAGGGGAAACTTATTTGTAAGGACCAGCCCAGTTTTTGGAAGCTTTAGTTCTTGGAACTATTTAACAAATTACTACAAAATTTTTCTGATTATTTAGTTTTGGTTTATATTGATACAGAAAACCAAATAAGAGAGTAGTTTTATAAAGTTTTATAATGTACCTAAATAATTAAATAACTTTCCAAAATACTAAATGGGTATTCTGGGGTCACCAATCGACCTCTGGGGCCCAGTGCCTCCATTTGGATGTTTTAGTATCATCTGAAGAACAAATTTATTAATGAAGTGTTTTTTAAAACGTAATGAAAGTGGATATTTTTTGTCAAATGCTTTGATAAGTGAACTAGAGTTTTAACTTTTAGATTTAGAACCTAATTCAATTGTTTTATTTTGGAACTTTGAAGGTAAAACTTATACCCCTTATTACCCTATTGAAGAATCTTCTCGATTGGTGAAATAGTAGAAGAGTGTGGAATTTTATTACAGTATAATTTCAGATTTGGCCCAAATCTAAAATATTAACGTTCCTATACGAATTTCTACAAAACAGATTAGGTAACAATATTTTATAAAGCAATTTAAAACATTGGTCTGTTGTTACTTGTCATATTCGTAATCAATTACTTAAACCTATGTAAAATAAATGTAAAGAATCGATGAGAATAGAGATAAATCACTTGTTTATTTGATCTCTGTGTTATTTCGTGGGAAAAGTCTGAACAAGTCTTTCTACCAATTTGAAGTTAATTCTTCTTTACATTTGCATCCCCCCCCCAGTTGCGGTTTCTAACTTTCATAGCCAAACCTTCCAAAAATTTTTCATAAGTTCTACGATTCAAGATCATTGAATGGTGATGGTGATACATAGAAATAAACAATGGAGTCAACAAAACCCGAACCCTCCAAGTTTTCGGAAGTGAAAGAATCGGAACCAAAATAGTGCGGATGCTCACTTTCACGTCTGATTACTTTATTCATGAGTTTTAACCTCGTTTTTGAAGGAGAAAGATAATGGACGTGACTGTGATCCGCTTCTGCTCAAGAGGTCCAACGGATTGCGTCGTTGGTTCACGCATGAGCGTTTCCGAACCACAACAATCCCTGGTTTTTCCGTTACTTTCTGGAAATCTTCTTTGCAACTTTTGCAAAACTTCTTTCGCAACTTCTGAATCCTATGAAATTATAATGGTGTTGTATTCCTCTTATTTTATCATGCTAAATTTAAGGTGATTATTCAAAAGAAAACACCTTTTTTTTCGATTGTCAAAGTGACCGTATAATCTGCATCAATTTTAAAGTGTATTAATAAATACGAACGTGGCTCTTGGGCTAAAAATTGTATGGATCCTTGTTCACACTAAGCTCACTGAACAACCCTGGACTGGAAAACTTTGGTTACCTACTAATCTAAAGAATTGAAAAGTGAGCGCTTAAAGGGTTTAAGGGCTGTTCAAATATTACGTAAGCAAGTTTTTTGGTCATTTTTGACCCCCCCCCTGCCCATTGTCAGCAAAAGTAACCAAACCGCAACCCCCCCCTCATAATTACGTAAGAAAACTCCCCGACTCTCCCCTTTGAACTTTCTTTAGTACAGAATTTTTAGTAATGCTTAGATTCTGAAATTCATTGTTCTCCATGAACACTTAACATATCGTTAAAACTTTCCTTGTGAAAAATGCTTAAAATTTTCTTCCTAGTTCAGTTTTTTTGTAAAATTTATTTTTGGTTGAATTTTTTAAACTATTTAACCAAGAAACAAGAGATCTTCAAAATGCAATGTTTGTAACATCTTATGTAAGGATTACTCAAACTCCCCCTTCCCCCTTGTCCGGAAAAATAACCAAATAGCAAACCCCCCTCCCCCTCTTAGGTGCTCACGTAATATTTGAACAGCCCCTTAACAAAAAACACAAATTGGTGTTGAGTTTATATATAAGCAATTATGAGTTTTGGAGCAATTTACTTCTTTGTCGTTTATCGTTTGCCTTCTTCCTCAGCCGTGAAGCCCTCGTCGTGCGACCCCAGCAAGTACCTGTGCTCCTCCAGATGCCCCTCTCCGCCCCCTGGAGTGGAGCCTTCGCAGTCGGAGGCGGTGTGTAGCCTGGACCCCAACTCGGACTCGTGCATCTGCTGGCTTCACAACCCTTCTAGTCAACTCCACTTGCTCTTCCAATGTGAAGCCACAGTCAACGGTAAGGAGAGATCTTGAGAGGAGGGACACGAATTGGTTCTGATGGATAAGTAGATTATGAAGTTAATGGTAATGTGGGCCTGTGGGAAAAAGACCTAGGATGGACATTACTAAAAAATTGAGCGTTCGAGTTGAACTTTTTTTTTTGCAACGCTGTGGTTATTGAAAGTTAATTTTGAAGTTAATGTAGGATAATGTTTTTGTTAATTCGAAGCTACCTGTAGAAGTTCAAAGTTAGCTTAGATAAAAGTTTATTTCTAGTACAGGAGTAATTTCTTAAACTTGGTGAATGAAAAATTCAATAAATTTTTGAACTCAATGAAAAATTAAAGGCTTACGTCATATTACTTGGACAATCAATGTGAAACTTTCAATCGGAAATTATCATTAGAGAGGAAGATTAGTAGGTAAAGTTATTTACCTTCTTGCCAACTATATGCGCTTTCAAGTAATAATACATTCAGTGCCCAAAAAATTTGTGGCTCAAAAAGTTTGAGAAACATCATTGAGGATTAGAGAGGAGTAAATCTGCTTCGTCTCCAAAAATACATTTCCCGCAAAATAAACGTCTCCCCCAAAAGAAGCCTCAGCCGTAAGAATGCTGTTGCAACTCTCGTTTAGTGTGGCTAATGACTTTTACGAGGATATTCTCGTAAATTCCAAGCACAGGTGACAGAAGTTTGTCTTTTACTTTCGCCTTAAGGTCTTGGTTCAATACAAACAAGAGCAACCGCTGAAGTTTTAGAAGTATATTTTTGTTTCGAGACATAAAACCAAGACAAAGACCTTGTTAATAAATAAACCGTTTATTGATTTAGAGATGAGTTATGGTTATGGAGAAATATAATTTGAAACTGAACGAAAATTACGTGAATTCCCTTTATTTTGTTATTTTTTCTGTGAAATTAATATAAATATATATTACTTGTATCATCATCATCATGGTTCATTCTATGCCAGTCTGGTGCATAAGGCCTTATATTACTTGTATACACATAATTATTGCTAATATTTTATAATTTCTCATTAAAGTTAGAATAAAATGTGTGTGAATGTGGTTTTACTTCATTTCAATAAATGCAGCAACAATTTATAGTAGAAGCACACTAGAAATACCATTGTAGGGTAGCACATTAAACTTCTTTAGCCCCGTTTATATGACACGAGTTTATATCCGGGTCTCTAACCCAGGTTGTTTGGTTAGAGCATATGCATGCGACTTTTGTGATGTGAGGAAATCGAGGGTAATTTCTTCTACTATGTTTTTCAGATACCTTGTCCAAAATCACATGCATTCCTCCCAGTCACTGCTTCCAGCCCAGTCCCGTTCCGACATGCCTGATCATCATGCGGTGCCAATGTCTCCTCTTCGAGCAGAGGTTCCAGTTCCACAAGACGGACTCCTGGAAAAGGGTCAGAGGCATCGTGCACACCATGAAAAAGGACGAGTCCAATGACCAAGATGGACAACCCATAGGTAAAACTGCAGAGATTTTCTCTAGTTCAATTCTATATTCATTCTAAATAAATGACGGGCCAAATTGTCCTGTTATGGGACGGTGTGTTTCGATGGCATTCGTTTAAGCTGAATGTGAATCTTGTTGATCCATGCGGAATGGCGTTGACAAGGCTTCCGTTACGCTGTGAACCCATGTGTATCATGCTGGGTTGGGTCTGTGTTATATGCCCTTTAAAAGGCCTCAGAGCAGGACTTTCTCTCATTACGTAATGAGCATTGTAATATCTTTATTTGAGGGAAAATATGATATGAATGCTGGAAACCCTAAAATCTCTATAGATAATCATAGGAAGAATCTCTATAGATAATCATAAGAATCATAGGAATTGTCTTTTCTTGGAATAAAAAAACATTATAATACCTAGGGAATAACAATGAATATTCCCTAGGTTTAGGCAATATAAAGATCTCCAGTCAATCATTCTAAATAAAGCAATGCTAACCTGACATTTTATTTGCATACACCTCAAATTTCCCACGAAGTCAACGACTTAAAAAATAGAAAGGAAATTCATTATATCCCAAGACAGGAAACTTTTGTTTGAACGGCTGTCAGCTGTAATGTAATGATCGCGGTCTGTATTAAAACTGGATCTATGACAAGAGGAGTTTCGTAGTATATCATTTATTTGTGTTTGAGATTACTACGATAAGCGAGTTTCGGATGGTGTTATCTTCCAGAGGACTGTTGCTCTTACTTCTTGTCACCATCTTTGGACTGCTTTTAGGGGTGCCGGATATCCGTTTTCGTGGTTGAGATTCACATTCTTTTAAGGACATTTTAACCTATAAACTCAAAATTACAGAGTCTGCGCACTTCTTTGATTTTTGTCAAAGAGAATTACTTCACTCGGCATTCTTTTGTGAGTCACCAGTGAAACCTGAGAGAAATTTAATAAAAACGTTAGGGGCCGTTTAAATATTACGTAAGCATGTTTTTGGTTATTTTTGACCCCCTACCCTTGTCAGCAAAGATAAGTAAACTGCGAACTCCCCTCATAATTACGTACGAAAACTACTCAACCCTCCCAAAAAGTCAAAATGCTTAAAATGTTTTTCTTGTTCGAATTTTTTGTAAAATTTATTTTTCGTTGAATTTTGAACTTAAGCAAGAAACAAGAGATTTTCGAAGAATGCAGTGTTTGTAACATCTTACGTCAGCATCATTCATACACCCACTCCCCCTTGTCAGGAAAAATAAGCAAAGAACAATCCATCTCCCCCTTAGGTGTTTACGTAATATTTGAACGGCCCACATAATAGCAGTAAAAATTGTTTGGAACAGTTTCGAAGGGAACTGGCATTTTTTCGATGTTGAAATGTCTCTCAAAGTAAATTTTGAGTTGGCTTGTATTACTATTGTAAATCTATCTTAAATTTGTTTTCTTTCTTCATAGAAAAGATACAAGGAGACGTGAGGGAGTTTAGTCTGAAGCATCTTCTGTTTTTACTTGGATTTGTGATAGCCCCTCTCCTCTGCTGGTGCCTTCTGTAAGTATGAACCTAGAACCTAGTGATGCCCACAGAGTAGTCATGCCCCATTACCTTTTGGGTATAAATTTTTTTGCATTCTTTATCCTTCCAACCAAAATGCGTTGGGGGACCCCTGTCGTTTTAAAATTTGTTATAGAAGAAATCAACTTGTCGTATTTTTTGTCTATTTATGTGTTTTATGAAGAAAAACTTAATCTCTACGACGAAGACATTATATACAAACGATTCTCCCCCAGTGTCTACGTAATCTGTGACTAAATAGATTTACTTTGGATACTTCATCACTTGCTTTGATAAGGGAAACTTTTCACCGCTTCCTATGTGATGAACAAGTAAAATTAAACGTGACTTCTCTTCCCTTCTTTCTATTTCTATTTTATTTTATAAGAGCTTAGTGTCAGTGCCACTCTTTGGATTTATTTTTCTGTTTCGCCAAGAATATCATTGACCAATCTTGTTATACTAATACTTGGAAACTACTTAGATGTAAAACGTTTACTTATATAGACGGATGCCTTTTATAACCTCACTTCGTGTTTGTAGTTGGGTAGCTTAGGACAACCCCCGCAAAATGTGATTGACTTGACTTGACTCTCTTCACACCGATGTGGTGTATGAGGCCGCAAGCTCAGCCCTCCACTCCCGCCGGTTAAGTGCCGCAGCCCTGGCAGCCCCCCAGCTGGGCCAACCCAGGGAGTTTCTTTCTGTTATGGCCATCCTGCGCCAGGTCTGCCTGGGTCTTCCTCTTTAAATGCAAAATGTGATACTTTCATGAAACTTTCAGGGATATTAGATAATCATATAAGAACAAAAATAAATCGATGGGATCTCAAAATTTTAAGGCGTGGTTTGACCGTTAGGACGTCATTCTGATGAATCCACGCCCCTATTACCCATAGAATAAGTAAATATTAGAATGGATATAATTGTTAGGATATTTTTATGGATAAATAGTTCCAAATGTGAATAGCTATAAAAAATTGATCACGGCACAGTTTTCGGTCCGCAACATGGGCGCCCATACATAAGGGCAAAGGGGGGCCCCGGCCCCCCTTACACGGGAAAAGTTACGTTAAATCTTCTTTTGACTGTAATTAATCGGATTTTATTAAGCGGTTTTTTATTTTAAATTTTGAACTTATCTTATTATGATTGCATGCAATTCAAAAGTAAAATGTAAATAGTTTGTAATAATGTTAACCACTATTTATACTATACTAGTTTCTTTCTAACTTGAAATTTCGCGTTATGACGTCATAGCACTCAAACCATGCCCTAAAATTTTGAGGGTCCCATCGATTTTTTTATATGATTGTCACATTTTGTGGTTTTTGATAATTTTTTTCATTACCTAAGCCAGTGTGGTCCAACCTTTAGGTACCCGAGTGCCAATTAAAATTTTCATGAGGAGGCGAGTGCCAGAGACAGGAAAATTTACATTTTACTATTTTAAAACAGGCAAATCAAGCTTATATTTCAACTCTGGATCATTTACTTCAACTACAAATACTTACTAAGACACATTTTACTTAAGAAATATCTTTTCTACATTTAAAATGCAATGCAAAAATATTGACTGGGTCTCATTAACATATTTTTTATTTACTGAAGGGGATTTATTTTGTGCCACAACTTAAACACTAATTTACTTGATGTTGAAATTCATGAAATTAAAATTTAACAAATTATTTCTTGTGTTTTTTTTCCTAATCGATTATTTTTTTGTTAAAAGAAAAATAAGTCTAATTTTCTAATTTTTAACTAGCCCAAATTTTTTTTTTTTGAAAATTCGACCCATAAAATCGTTTTTTTTAACATATTTCTGAAATAAAAATTACTTTTTGATTAGTTACTTTACTTTATAAAACTTATTACATTTTGTGGCCATGAAAATTTCTTCGAGGGCCGCGGGTTGGATCACACAATTCTAACTGAAGCCCAAAGTGAATTTTAAACCAAAAATAACTTCCAAGGGGTGTCAGGGGTTCTCCCCTGAATTTTTTTTGAAAATTAGACTCTAAAACCGGGTTTTTAACACTTTTCTGCAATAAAAATTGAAATGTGGATTATATTCTATATAGTTAGAATACGAATTTAATTTTGAGGCCGAGTGCCACGAATATTTTTTAGAGTGCCACTTGTGGCCCGCGTGCCACGGGTTGGACCACACTGACCTAAGCCACCCAACTATTTGTAACTTCAACATTTTTTCTGAACAACTGAACATAAAACGAAATCAGTTGATTTATATCCGACTTACATTCATTTTTCATAATACTTCGATTAAAGCCTTTCAAAAAAAAAATCCAAGTTAAATAAAAAGTACTTTGTACTGGCAGACTTGTTTCATTTTATGACAGTTACTAATCTTGGCGATCTTTTATTACTGTGTCTTAAAATGAAAAAGAGATTTAAATATTTTATGCCGAGTAAGTCGTTCTAAAGATTAAGTTCTGGAACGGTTCATAATTTACTTAGGAGTAGTATATGCTAAGTTAGTTTCAAGATTTTGTATCTGGAAGCTAAACTGTTGAAACTGAAGAGCTGTGCTTCATAATTCTATCTCTCTGCATTATGATAAAACTGTGTTCCATAATTCTAGTCATTGTTATCATAAAGAACCAATAAAGATAAGGCGCATCATGCGTTCAGAACCTATGTTGAACGTGTGTCCATTCGAGCATGGGACAGAATTTTTTGGTGTTAATATTTACAGCCTTAAGATTATAAATTTTCTTTTAAAACGGTTGTTGAAATTTAAATTTACTTGTACACTGTTAATCGTACGTTTTATGATAATCCACCTATTCATGCCAGTAAATTCAAATGCCTCTACTGGAGAAGACTAACAAAGCTTGAGTAATCATTTCACTTCGACTTGGGGTCATTTTGATTGAAGCAAAACTAATGGAAATAAAGAGAAGGTTATATGAACATAAGTACCACTTTTTATTAAGAAAAATTCCAATAGCTTTAAAATGTAAAACCCCCCAACAAAATTAGATTTTTTTTTTGTTTTTAAAATGTCATTTGGCACAATCATTTATATGTTTCACTTAATTGTAGTTCACTATTCCTCTTGAGTTAAAATAGTAGAAACATGTTTCTTAGAAATGCAACCAGTAGGTACTTATGTTGTTACTAAATTAAACATTACTGAAGAAATATTTTTTTAAGACTATCCCCATATTTAAGTTTGTAATCTTTGCGGATGGAGCTTGGATATTCCAAGTGGCATAAGAAACAACAACAACAAGTTTGTAATAATAAAAGTTGCAGATAATAAAAGAAACCGGTGTATTTTTTGCTAAAAAGTAGCAAAAGAATTTTAAAGTTTTTCAACGTATCCGAAACTTTTTTGATTTGTTGTCTTTTTTGTAGTTTTTTCTCACTGTATCCCATCCTTACATAATACATACATTTATGTATCCTTATTTTTGTAAACCATTGACCAAAATTAACTAAGAAACATTAACAATAGTTCCCGGGTGTTTAGGAGGGCCATTGGTTGAAATTCAAGCATGTTGATGGTGCTTGGACGAGAGAAAACTGCAATAAAATACTTTAGATAACTGCTTTAGATGATTTTGCTAACTTTTAAACAATATTAGCACCAGCCTTCAAGAAATAACTAAATTGGTAGTTCAGTTCAGGCTTTCTCTATAAAAGTTCCACAGAATAAAGCAGCCCATCTTGTAGTTTATGGCGAGGTTATCCTCTTATCAGGGACTCGAACTAAACAAGTCGCCAGTGGATAACCTTCTTTTCCCTGATAAGACCGGCTACTGGGATATATGTGTCTTCCATGCGTTATACGCGTTGCTTTGCCTCTATTCAGAGCGTTTATTCTGATCTTGTTTTGACAGCTTAAAAGTTAAAATTTAGGAGGGAATTCAATTATGCGAGGGATCCTTGAATTTTCAGGATGTTTTTGAACTGTAAAACACTGGTTCTCTGGGAGAATATTTCCTGGAGATATGCAATAGTCATCCCTGCTTATCGTACTTTCATCTTAAAAAACAAATATTCGCTATCTCTGTGGATGAAAAACTAATCAGATCGCTCGGTATGCTACCCGCTTTTTTTGGGCTGAAAATCCCTAATGAGGATCACCCAATACTTCACCACATTTTCTTAGAAAACATTTAATAATAATAGTCAGTGGTTGAATGCCTTTCTTATCAGTCATTTAATCGATTCATCTTTCATTCAAAGCCACAATTTTACTTTAGTCCCTTTAATATTGTACCGTTTTCTATTTTTCATCAGTCAAATAAATCATTTTGTTAAAGTTATAGAAGACATTTGATCTCAAGACTTTTAAATAATCCATTAAAAAGTCCTAAAACTTAGGGATTAATAATCAAGTTAAATCTTTTTCAAATAAAAAGTTTTTAATAAATTGTAGGACACTTCTATTCCTTATTTTTTGTTCATGTTCATCCCAAAACAATTGCTCCCAATCGCTGGTCCGCGGATTTTAAGTGTACCGTGAGATCGTTGAAAGTGGTCCGTAAAATAGTACATGTTCCGAACAATTAGGTCCCACCTACAAAATAGGATCAAGAGATATCAAAGTCAAAAATGCTAACGAGCAAACAGAAATTATACTCAGAGAAATACTTAAGAGCAAACTGATGCAGAAGTTTAGAGAGATGCTTAAGAGCAAAGAGGGGTGCTGAAGAGTAGAGATCTTTTTAAGGCAGTGTGAGTTGAGTGAGATAGTGATATAATCCGTTCTACAAAAGTTTCCAAAATGCGTAAAGCAAAAGTTATCACTATCTATAATGGAAAGTGACATAAATTTATAGTAAAATATAGTTCTTTAAATTATTATATTTAAACGTCTTTAATTTCCGTGATATTAAAACATGGTAAATGATCTAACTATTGACTTAATTGGTTAATTGATTGCTTGATACAGTGCAATATCATTGGTAAACTTCAATGATATTTCCCACTTAACAAAAATTCACTAAAAAGTGGCAGGCCGCTCACTACATCAATACAAACTTGAAGAATTGATTGAAATACGAAGAAAAGATTAGGGAAATTGGTAAACGAGTAATTGGAGAACTCCCAAAATATCACCAATCTAGATTAGAATAACTATTACACTAAATTTGGAATACATTACTAAAAAAAATTGGTGTAACCTTGTACCAGAGAAGTTGAGTCAGTAGTGGCTCCTGTAAGTTCACAATCTGATTGAAACTTACAGAGCGCCAGCATACAACAAAGCTACCTAATTTGTTTTGTTTATCTCTTACTTAATTCTATCTATTCACTATTAGTTTCTCCGTATTGGCATTATAAAACCCAACTGAAAGCCGCCGCTCTCTCCTTAGCAACTTCTTCCACGAGGGCAAGTGCCGCAAGAAGCCTCCTCCCCTGGAGCCCTCCGAGGCCTGCCCCATGCCCACCTCCCGCAGCTCGACGGTGGACGACATGAACAACGAGGAGGCCGGCGACTCGCCCCTGCACCCGCGGCGGTCCCTCGCCTTCTCCATCCCGATGCCGACCGCCCCCGAGGAGGCGCCCCCAGACCCCCTGCTCCAGCAACAGCTCAAGTGCGAGAGCCCGCCGCCCTACTGCCAGAGCCTCGATAGAAACGTAAGTCTTCTCTACTCTTGTCCTTCCACTTTCTCTTTTCACCAATCTCATCTCTTTTCTCTTCCTCTACCGTTGTCTCATCTCTCTTCACCTCTCCAATTCTCTTCTCTCATCTTCTCTTCGCTCTTTCTTCTTCCCTCTCATTTTCTTTACTCTCTTTCTCCTCTCATATACTCTTTGCTCTCTATCTCCTCTCATCTTCTCTTTGCTCTCTCTCTCCTCTCATCTTCTCTTTACTCTCTTTTTCCTCTCATATTCTCTTTGCTCTCTCTCTCCTCTCATCTTCTCTTTACTCTCTTTTTCCTCTCATATTCTCTTTGCTCTCTCTCTCTCTCCTCTCATCTTCTCTTTGCTCTCATTCTTTCCTTCTCTTTAATCCTTTCGTCTTTCATTCGGTATTTCTCAGTAATCCTTTCCCTCATCATTCATTGTAAACTCGCTTTCTCCTTCAGTCTCTATCTCATCCTCTACCTTATCCTTTCCCCTCCTCCTATCCTCTTTCTTATCATTTCTTTCACATTCTTAGCTTTATCTGCGGTCTCACTCCCATTCACACTCTACTTATTATTTATATCATCTCATTCATCCATTTCTCTTTTCCTCTTATCATTTCTCTCCTACTCACAATCTCGGGGGTCTCTTGATATCAGTTCTTACATATTTACTCATATCTTACACTTGAAGAGTTTTAAGATCAACCCTGTTTGTAGAGGTTATTGAATCAATTATAATTATCATGTCCATAGTGTTATTCTTCTAATGCAGGTGGCGCATGGCTAAACGCAAATATAATTAACTGTCTTATCTTTTTTTTCAGTTTCCGATCGACTGTGGGCCACCCCCAGCCTACGAGGAGGCTGTTCGGGACACGGACTCCAACATCCAACAGATGTGGCAGGCGGTCTTCATCGTCCAGCCATCTCCAGCTGGGGAGAACACATGAGAAGCAGAAACACACAGAAGAACTCTTCTTACTTTTTTCCAGAAGCTCAACTTAATGGAAGGAGTGTTCTCGATTCGGGGACAGCGTGAAGACGTTCGCTTGCAATGATTCAGTATAGTAAATGACAACCGGTGCGAGATGACATACAGCGTTATTCCAAAGATTGTAGAGAAGATGCACGAAAGCCTTTTATATATTGTTTCTGTTCACTACCTCAACAAAAGTGAGTACACATGTGCAGTGGTTTAGTTTGTGATGCTTCTACTTGAACATAGACAGTTTTAGTTGCAGAATTGGTACTGGTTGCCAACAAAAGAGCTTTATAGAGAGTTCGATAGGGGATTTTTATTTACGTCTTTCTGAATCTTTAAAGGTATGTGGACAGTGGATCACATACATGCTTCAACTTTTAGTCACCTCATTAAATCCCAAAGAGGATAGTGTATCCTACAGGATCTTTGATCCAAAACGAATGTTTTTATAATCTTGCTGAAAGACGCAGGACGTCCCAAATCTCTTTAAGTGGTCTCTCAACCAAATATTTTACTGTTTGCTATACCATTGACGTATTCTTAAAGTAAGACAGCACATATGAGTATTTTTTCTTTTATGTGACATTATTGCCGTAATATATTTCCTTTGTAGAGGGTGGGGCGAATTCCACCTTATCAGTTAATTTAGTCCCAGACCAAAGTGAAAAGTATAACTTCGCGAGTTTAGTTCTTAACACGGGTAAGAGCACAATATAAGGTTTCACTTATATTGTGTTAGTACAGTGCCACTATAGTGTTATAGTAGACTATTCTAATATTAACTTTATAGAATAGTAGAGTATTCTAATATTCTCTTGATAGAATAGAACAGTATTCTAGTATTATTTTTATAGTAGAGTTAAATGGTACGATCGTTTATGGTTGCATCCCATTTTAAAATTTATCAAAATATAAGTTTTCGGGAGTTAATCAAATGAAACAATTAAATTGTCCAAAAACAATCCAACTAAACCACTGTGTATGTGCTAATCATTACCATTATTTGTGTCGTAATGTGAGCAATTTAGCGGGACTACTCTCCGATTGAAGAGGCCATTTTGTATTCGTATCCTCATTTTTGTGGATTCTAAATCCAATCTCCGTGAAGTCAATTGTAGCTGATAGTTCAAGCATCAACGTGTTTGTGAAGCATGTGGCTATCTGTGATTGTGTATATATTCGTCGTTTATAATGAAAAAGATATGTTCGCTTGTGTGATGAGCTATGAAGATAAAGCACACTTAAGCTATGCCCTTTTTTTTACAACGGTGTTAATGCAAGCACAGCTGTTCTATACATTTTGTGTTTTATTTCCGAAACTTTGTACTCCAAACTATTTCTAGATAACATTTATCGTTGCCATATAGTGCATTTTTATGCTCATTAAGTTATTTTATGTCCAAATAGGAACACAATTGACGTCAATCATATATTTTTATAACTTGACAGTTTCTGATGAAGAAATATTTAGATATCAATTTATATTTTAAAAGTGTCACAAATGAGCTACTTAAGAATTCAGAAAGCATTAACACAAGAACTTGATTTTGATACGACAATTTCAAGTAAATAGGAACAAAAGACCTATTTGTAGTCACATTCATTATCTTAAAAATATTTTTTCTTAGTTTTTATTAACGTCTAAGACATTACATGCCATAATAATAATTGCCTGATTTACATGAAACAGTAGCAAAAACTACAATTTGTTTTTATATATGCTTAGAATGAACTTTTTATTATTTGTATATATTTTGTTTTACAAATACTTCGTTATTGTACAGCTTTTTGGATTTCAATAAAATTTTTAAAAATATATATTTATTTGTGGAAATTATCTTCGAAATATTTTCTGGAACACCATCTCGCCGACTTTTGATTAATGTTTAAAACTCAAATAAAACAGACAATTGTTTACCCTTCCCAATAACGTAAAAAGAATTTAAATAGTTGAGATGCTGTCTTTCCTGTCATTTTCATTCACAAAATATCTTTCACTTATAGAGCACCAAGTCTCAAAATTTTTCATTAGCTTTGCACTTAAAAAGGAATGGCTGGTAAACATGCATAAAATCAAATGTATCTTCAAAATATTCGAGTACTTTAACTAAGTGTATATGAAATTAAAAGTTTAAAATTTAAAAAATAAACATTCATAGAGAAAATAAAATTTATTTCCCTAATAAGTCGTAATAATTTATTATTACATTCCAATAAATTATTTACTTCAAATAACTATCACAGTTTTTATTAAAAAATGCTAGTTGTTTGCTAAATTGTCTATTTGGACAGTTTGATACAGGGCCGTAACTAGACTTATGTTTCTGGAGGGTTTTGTCTCAACATTATTTCTTTAGTACCTCCTTAAGAGTAATTTTATACTGTAAGTCAGTGGTTCCCAAACTATTTTGCTCGTGGAACCCCCCGATTTGTTGCCAATGATCGCGGAACCCTGAATATTTTTTAATCAACAAGTTTTCAAAATTTAATAATAAGTTAAACAAGCCAACTTAATGTTAAAAAAGTTGTGATTAACCGAGTTCCAAGAACCATCAGGGGGGTCTGGGGGTCCTCCCAGAAAATTTTTGGAAATTTGACTATAAAAAGAGGGTTTTAGCTTGTTTTGGTACACCTAATCAGAATTTCGGACGAACATTTTAAAGAATTTAATACATATTTTTGGAAGGATTTGCATTTTGATGAACTTAATATTAAAAAACACCATTCTTATTTTCTTTAAGGAAATAAAATTTGTCACGCGGAACCCCTAAATTTTTTCGTGGAACCCACTTTGGGAACCACTGCTGTAAGTTATTTAAGATGACTTACTTGCACAACTACTTTTAATTTTGGTAGTATTTTGAGTAATTTTTAGACCCTTTGGGTTACACCCGAAGAGGATCACTCCTTATCAGTCACATAATTTTCAAGGTGATGTAAAAATTTCGGGAGGGGTGGTTTGATACTATTTAGGAAGGAGGTAGGAGGGGGGAGAATGTTTACACTAAAAAGAGCCAATCCATACACTTTAACTAAGTCGAAACGGCGTGTTCTTTCATATTTCTCCTCTCTCTCTCTCTCATTCTGTCCCTTTGTCTTATTTTACAGTAATATCCAAGGAGGAAGCTAATGATTCAAGTTTACGTGAATGAAGACATTGGTTCATTAAAGTTAAACAAGTGTTATACTTTAAAGTTTAGAGTCTAAACACTACATATTAGAAAAATGCATCAGTTTCACTCATTGTAAAAAGAAGTTCACGACCTTTTAAAAAATGATTTGAGAAAAGAAATTAAATCCCAAACGGTATGTATATATGACTATTTATATTTTAATAGAGGGCGGTTAACGTGGCTGTGTAATTTTTAAAACCCTTTTTTTTTTTAATGAAATTAAGATGAAGTTCAAATTTGTAAAAAGATGAATTTAAAATCCAAAAGATGGCTTTTTTTTCTGGAGGCTCAGAGAATCACCTGTTGCTTCCATAATTCCCCAGGCCAGGACTTAGACAAATGATTTAATATGAAATGATTGGGGCATTGATCCTTCACAAACACGAATCCTGTAAACTACCTGAGAATCTCCATTGAGACTTTCTTCACCCGTGATCAATCACACACAAGCAACGTATAAAACCGTTTTACTACACCACACACGGCGGGGTGGACAAAGACGCCGCGAAAGTGTACCTGAGACAACATTCGTGAAAGTGGGGCGTCCTTGATAGCCCAGTCAAATGGGGTTTTTTTCAAAACTTTCATATAGAAGTTTTTTTTTCGACGGTTTTATATGTTTTCGAGGTCGCTGATTACGAATATGAAGTTTGCTGCCACGTGGGAGGTCGGCTTCATATCGAAAATCGCAAAATATTTGCTCTTTTTTCGATCTTTTGCTTATACATCAAAAACTATAAGTTTCTCGAAAATAATCTCAATTATAAAGTTGAAGTAAACAAAATTTCCTACAAAATGCACTACTCAACATTGATTTTCTGAAGAGTGGTTCTGCCGCTAGAGCGCGCTGAAAAACAGCGATTTTTTGGCCTTTCCGCAAAAAAATGAAAAGCGCGCGCTTCTACCCTCTACAAAAGGAAAACTATTCACGTTACCAACAAAACTTTTATACCACGTGAAAGAGAATTTAATTGCCTAAAAATAACTTACCTTACATTATTATTTTTTGAGAATGGGGGAGGGAGCGAAGCAAAGATCGGAAATAAAACTTTCGCGCCTTACAGCTAAAACGAACTCTCGCAGTTGTTAATTTCCAATCTGCGCTTTAATTCCGGTATATTACCAATAAAATTGGTTGTTTTGGGTGAATTGATGACTAAGCATGTTTAAAAAAATAATTTTTTAAATTTATTTATGAAATATTAGGTATTTTAGGCGAAATTTCAATATTTTTAAAAAAATCATAAATTAAACTATGGGAATTTTTTAATGAACGAATTTATAGGTTTTTTGCATTGCTAAATCCGAATTTCAAGTTCATTTTGATTTCAAAAGTCACCTTCACATCAAAAAATGCAAAAAATCTCAAATTTTTGCTCTTTGGTTCAGTTTTTCACCGATTTTCTCAAAAAATTATTAGTTTTTCGAAATATTACAGTACACCAAATTAAAGTACGTAAAATTTGCTATAAGATTCACTGGTTTGTTTTTATTTCGCAAGAAGCGGTGTACGCTTTAGAGAGTTCTGAAGAAAAATGATTTTCTTTTTTCTGTGTAAAGTCAAGAAACAGCTGTAATTCAGCGCGCTCTAGCGTCAATTCCTCTCATTATAAAATGAAAGTTGAGTAGTGCATTTTGTAGGAAATTAAATGTACTTTCCTATGGTATAAAATATGTGTCTGTTACGTGTATATATTTAGAGCTGTAGTGGGGGAAAGCAAGCGCTCTTCACTTTTTTTGTAGAAAAGAAAAAAAATCGCTGCTCTTTAAAACCCTCTAAAGCGTACACCGCTCTTTGTAAAATAAAAACGAACCAGTGTATCTTATAGCAAATTTTATGTACTGTAATTTGGTGTACTGTTATTTTTCGAAAAACGAATAATTTTTTGAGAAAATCGATGAAAAACCGAACCAAAGAGCGAAAATTTGAGATTTTTTGCATTTTTTGATGTGAAGATGACTTTTGAAATGAAAATGAACTTGAAATTCGGATTCAGCAATGCAAAAAACCTATAAATTCGTTCATTAAAAAATTCCCATAATTTAATTTATCATTTTTTTAAAAATATTGAATTTTCGCCTAAAATACCTAATATTTCATAAATAAATTTAAAAAATTATTTTTTTAAACATACTTAGTCATCAATTCACCCAAAACAACCAATTTTATTGGTAATATACCGGAATTAAAGCGCAGATTTGAAATTAACAACTGCGAGAGTTCATTTTAGCTGTAAGGCGCGAAAGTTTTATTTCCGATCTTTGCTTCGCTCCCTCCCCCATTCTCAAAAAATAATAATGTAAGGTAAGTTATTTTTAAGCAATTAAATTCTCTTTCACGTGGTATAAAAGTTTTGTTGGTAACGTGAATAGTTTTCCTTTTGTAGAGGGTAGAAGCGCGCGCTTTTCATTTTTTTGCGGAAAGGCCAAAAAATCGCTGTTTTTCAGCGCGCTCTAGCGGCAGAACCACTCTTCAGAAAATCAATATTGAGCAGTGCATTTTGTAGGAAATTTTGTTTACTTCAACTTTATAATTGAGATTATCTTCGAGAAACTTATAGTTTTTGATGTATAAGCAAAAGATCGAAAAAAGAGCAAAAAGTTTGCGATTTTTTGCGATTTTCGATATGAAGCCGACCTCCCACGTGGCAGCAAACTTCATATTCGTAATCAGCGACCTCGAAAACATATAAAACCGTCGAAAAAAAAACTTCTATATGAAAGTTTTGAAAACGTCACTTTTGAACCCCATTTGACTGGGCTATGAGGGTCTCCCCGTGGGAAAGGGGGAGGGCGAACGGTATTGAATGGAGCCGACCGGAAGGTCTTCTTGGGCAGGTAGAGAAAGGCAGATGGTGCATGCAGACCAAAACAGCCCCTCCGGTGTGAGAAAGGGAGGCAGATGGTCGTTCAAAGGGTTCGTGGGAGTCATAAGGAGGTCGGGGACCCTAGGTGTGGTTTATAGTCATAGGCGATTGTTACAGGCATAATTGTTACAGGGGCGTATATAGCCAAGGGGGGGATTTATCTCCTCGAAACTTAGAAATTATATTTTTGATCATAGAAACCGTCCTAAATTATAGAATACATATTATTATAGTGAGGAAAATCAGAAATCTTCCGCCGCGCCGGGTCACCAACATTGATCATTTTTGCAAAAGCAGCTGTAGCTTCGCTTTTACGATTTTCTTGACTTTTTCGTGAAAAAACGGGATGGATAGCATTATCCCAGACTGTCATCAGTCAACAACCCATATAACTTGCCTGGATTACTATTCATTATATCTTTAATTTTAGCAAGCAATTCTATGTGTGATAGGCTTTTTTCAAATTTTGGACGATATCATCAGCCTTAATCACAAAATCTAATTATGAGAGTAAATTGTTAGAATAACTTATATACTAAAGTTGTTTTTTCAGTATCACAAGAAGGCTTTATGTTTCAGCGATTTGATAAAAATAAAAGCGACTGCTCAGAAGAAATTGCAAGAAATACAAGACAACTTTAAGCCTACCTAAACCAATGTACTTACAAAGAGAAAAATATATGTTATGAGCAAAGTGATAAACATGGCATTATTATTAATGCCAAAAATGAGGCATGCATTGTGATAAATTCAATGGCACTTACCACTTTGCCCGAAATACATGGGCATTATGAATTATGCCCAGATTTATCACTTAGCCCGTATTGTATCACTTTGCCATATGCACAACTAATATTCTAAATAGTAGGTAATTTTTTTTAATGTTAAAAATCAAATTTAAAAATTATCTTAAAATTACAGAGAGAATAAAGTGATACATCAAGGGATGAGGAAAACATGAAAGGTACAACACATTCTCAAACTTTCTCACCCTTAGGAAAACTAGAAATTTTCTCCCAGCACCTCAGACAATATATTATATAATTACATTTTCATACTAATAAACATAGTCATATCAAATGTATTTTAAATTCCTGATATGCAACTTAAAACTTTTCTTATAAAACTCCATGGAGCATGGAACTCGTGGAGCATTTCCCTAAAACCAAGAAAAGTGTTTCCCAATTGAAATAGCTTAATTTTAATTAATCCAATTTACTGAACAAAACAAACTGCTTCAATAAAAAAATACACTATTTTTTCTGAAAATAACTCAGAAACTGGATAATTTTTCAGATGTTCTAAACATACCTAAACCTTATTCTGAGCTCCTTAGGGCACCCATTTAGGAAACCAGTAGTACATACTAACATTTCTCAAACAGAGCATCTTTGAAAAGAGACAGGTGCATTTAAAATTTGGGAGACATTTTACTTTTATCTTGGTTCTGTGGCAACGCTCGCCAGGGACAACTCAACTCTTCTTGCAGAAGTATTAAAGTGTGTAAATTAATAAAGTTGTGGTGAATAAATCATGTTTATATTTTAACTGGTTTTATTATTAAGCAGCATCTGACACACTAGTTCTTTTATCAAACATTTTTTGGGAATTTAGAATTGTAGTTTAAAAAGGTGGAATTATGTGCATTAACTAAAAAATTAATTCTTAATAGTAAAAGCTTTTTCAAATGTTGACAAGTGAGCCCTGAGCTGCCTGAGCTCTTAACTACTTTTAGTTACATATGAATTTAACATCTGAGAGAAAAAAAAATGTATGTTGCACTAATACCCTTAACTTGTTTTTGATTATCTATATGAAGTTTAAAAAGAATGTTTTTTTTCTTCCCAAGTGAAAGAAACATTAACCAAGTTATTGAATGCAACATAGGTTAACATTTATATTTTTATTCAAATTACGAAAACCACTGCTTGCATGTGAATAAAATACATTGGTTTTTATAAACTACTGTTCTTCTTACATTCAATTAATTTAAAAGAAAATAGATATAGTAAATAGACAAGAACAGAAAATTCTACTAAACTACCTACTTCAGTTCACAGCCTTATCAGGGCAATTATTTACCAATATAGTGGAAAAATCCAGACCACAATCTCTCTGTTCTTTAGAGGTCAAAGCAAAGCCAGAAGATATGGTCCAATCCAAGAAAGAATCTAGATACTATGTAAATTTAAAAAAAATTGGTAAAAAAAAGTAGCACCTAGGATCAAAATACTTTCGTAGTACTTGAAAATTAAAATAGCTTTCAGAGCAATTTCTTAATTAATTAACTTTGTCGATGATAAACAACAAAGTTTTGAGATTGTGAATATAAGTGATCTTCGAACTGATGAAAGAAACTTAAATTGCATTTGGATAAAAATAAAATCAATATTCCTTTTAATAGCTAAATTTGTTTCAGTTTTTGATGATTTAGCAACATTTACATAATTTTAAAAACAAAAATATAAGTTGCAAATTCTTTATTTGTTTTATTAAAATCTAGGCACTGAATACATACTTGGCATAGTATTATAAAAACAAACAATAAACTTTTCTAAAAGTAATTTTAAGTATTCAAATGCTCTAAAAATAAAAAATAGCACAATGTATCAATTTAGCTTATTAGCTAAGTGTATATAGTGTATTCATGACACATGAGTACCCAGGGTAAAATAGAAACTATGTTTTTTTTTTTTTACTTACAAGATCAGGAAAGTTATTTAAAATTAACTTACTAATAATAAATAATTACTTTAATTATTAAATTACACAGTAACACCCAATCAAAAATCTGTAATGAAAACTACAGCAATGAAGTGCTTTAATGTAGACAAGTACCTTGAAATGTTTTATAAGTTAATAAAAATATTTCAATGATAAACAAGCATTCATCCAGCTAGCAAAAGACCTACTCTCTTTTACAAAATATTCAATAAATATTTTTATTGCATTTGTATATAACCACAAATTTGCAATATTTTAAAGGAGTACAATGGGTAAATACTCTTTTGAGACTTGAGATTTACTGTTACTAAGCAATATAAAACTTCATAACATTCAACACAGGCAGCCTGACTATAAATAAAATATAAAAACTATTACTCATCAATCCCATTTTCCCCCTGGGGTGTCATAAATCAGTTAGGCACTTTCAAACCTAACACATAGCAAATTCACAGGGCTTAGCTTATCAATCACATACTTAAGCCTCTGCTTTTAGCACACCACACATTAAACTCTATCATACCACAATTAACATGGTGAGTTGAAAGGTAGGATATCATAGATTTAAAACGGACGGCTGAAAAGCTGCACAACTGGTATGGCATTAGCAGCATGTGTTTGGCACTTGCGTTTTTAGAAAATGCTAAATATAAAGATCATGGCACTTTCAAAAGGCACATTGAGATTCATCTGTTTTGAGAGACATTTCTGTCCTTTATTCCATATCCTTAGACCCCTTGATGGCAGGTATTCAATAGTTTAGATTCCTTTAAAATTAAAGATCATTTTTCTTCTGCAGATTTGTTATTCTCTAAATCTTTGTTGTGAGTCACTCGGGGGTACAGCTGAAAGTGAAAAGCACATATGAGATAATATTGATTTATATGAAATCAAACTAAAACAAATGCTTAAGAACTTTAAATTTATTTAAAATACATAACTATAGACACAAGATAGTTTTAGGTACACATACAAGAATATAAATTTTAGAATGATCAAAACTGATTTTTTATAAATTAACCTATATACCTTTGAAAATTCATAATGTCTAACATTTAAAATTGTAATACAATCTCTTATAAACTAATCTCTTATAAATCTCTTATAAACTAAAATAAAGGGAACATTTAGCATACAGCTATAGTTTTAATATTAAAACTATTAGAAATTTTTTGTTCAATCTGAAAACTTACTCAGTTTAAGAACAATCAGGTCCTAAATGATTACTTTTTAACAAAATGAAAATCAACAAAAATGCTCACCCCTAAGAGATTTCTAGGGACATATCCTTCCTCGTCTGATAACCGTGACCACCACCATTCGCTTTCTTCATCATCCCCTTTTCTGAGAACAATCAACAAATCACCATCTTTGAAGCTCAACTCATCAGCATTTTGAACATCATAGTCATACACTGCATACACAACTCCATTGTTCATAACACCCAAATTTTCTTGCAAACCTATGGGGAAAAATTCAGGTGACATAACTAAAATCTCTGAACAAAACCATAACAGAAAATATAAATGAAAAATTAGTCATTAATAATTTAGTTTCCAAGGAAATTTAATTTAACAAAAAAGCCTAGTAACCTGAACTGCACTACTCAAGTGAAAAAGTTTTATCTTTTTTATGTATAACTAAAATCTTAGTATTTTTCTTGGAAGGAAGAAATACATCAGGGGTTCCCAAACTTTTATAACTCTTGAGAACTAGAGCGTTTTCACAGCACCCCAATCATAACAGCAAAGGGACATATTACTTATATTTTTATTTGAATAAACAAGGTAGTGTTTAAGACATTTTCCGTCCTGTACTGAAAGCTGACTTATACTCTCCTTATTAACTACTTTTTAGCTTGAGTATTTCCCTAAAATCAAGGAATAGTTTATAATTCAAAAGTACTACTTTTTCAAAAGTATTCCAGTTTATTGGACAAAACAACTCAATTATTTTTCAACTCAACATAATTTTTAAGGCACCCTCTTAGGAATACTTTTACATGTTGAGGTTAGATCACTTGCAAGTGGGGCTTGAATCTTGGTGCACATAATATCAATTTTTTTTTTTACAATGGGAGCCCCCAGTATAGATGGGGGATCTAGGGGGTTCCACCCAGAAAGTTTTTGGAAATTTACCTTTAAAAATAATGTTTTAACATATTTTGCGGCACGTTAGGTTACAGTAGATACACCACTCCTCATAAGCTGCAGAATTTTCAAGGAAAAAAGTTTATAAATAGATATTAATTTTATTTTTCTTTTTGTCTGGATAATTTTGTCTTATACTATCAAATTCCTCACAAAAACCACTTTAGATACCCCTGAAATAGATAGAACACAAAAAAAAGGACGGCAATGGCAGTTTAAACATTCTAGTGGATTTCATGTTCTTATAATAAATGATAAGATAATTAAAGAGGCCCATAAATTATGTAAGGTGGTTTTTTTTCCAAATTTTGGACTTTTCCTTCAAATTCTTGTGAAATGGTCTCTATAACTTTTAAATAAATTTCTTTGATATGTCCTTGGCTCGTTTGTTTTGTCTAGTCGGCACGATACTGTTCTGACACAAATCCATATAGAAATCACAAAACATTGCCTTATTTATATGATGTAATTATTACAAATTACTGTATAAGGATTTGATTTTTGACTAATGTTTGTATTTTTCTTTAACTGGTGCTAAAAAATCAAAATAAAAACAGATAATATCTAAATTAAAAGTTGACATGAGATTTTATTAGACTCCCCATGTCAAGATTTGGTTAGATTTTGCTAAATCTCCTCCCCTCTTTTGCAGTAATTGAGGTTTTACTGTAGTAAAGAATATTAAATTTAATTAAATTAAAAGAAATATTCATCTGAGTAAGAGGGTACTGCTCAAAAGCTAAGCTAAGAACTAAACCTAACCAGCTATTTAATTATAAATTTTAACTTACTATACAGATATTCTGAGCACCCATCAAAGCCTTCCTCATCCTCTTCACACTTTTCAGCAGCAGTCTCATGATCACTGAGAGTGGTTGCAAAGATGCAAGCCCCTCTCTCAACTAGAAATTTCACCATGGGGAGATTGTTGCAAGAAGCAGCACAATGGAGAGGTGTCCTGCAAGAGTACAAGTTGTTCAAAGTGTACCATTGGTTCAAGTTTTAATGAAAAAACAATTTGAGAAACTTCTGATTCAGCTAAAATAAGCTGTTTTATAAGAAATCCAGCATTTTTATTGCCAAAGATTTATATTGGTGCAAGTTGGAAGTTTGTGAATAAAGAAATACCCCCGTCTAAAATCAGTGATGGAATTGATTAGTCTTCTCCAAAGAGCCTGTAAGTGTAATTAAGCTGTAACTTCTACATGCAGAGCCTCAACTGAGGATAACAAATTAATATTTTGTTGTGTTTCTTTGAATTTTCAGGTGTTCAAATACTTATTTGTTAGAGCACATTGGAGCAGTGATATATTTCCATAAATAAAATAACTTCAAATCATACTAAAATATTATATATTTTAACATACAAAGATACTATTACACATTCACATTGTAATGCTTTTCAAGTTTGACAGTTTAGGAGAAAATATAATGTTTATAACTCAAATCATTAGTTTAAAGTGATTAGCCATCTTTAAGGCAACAAAACTAGTAATTTATATTAGGCTAGAATGCAGTTTAGATGGCCTTTAACAATTTCAAACATTCCAAATGATAGCAGAGAGTCAAGAAATCTAACTAACATACTAACCATCCATCACTGTCTTGAGCATTAACATCACAGCCAAACTCAACAAGAAAGGTTACAACATCAACATGTCCAGCACAAATAGCATTGTGAAGAGCAGTGATTCCTTCATCATTAGCAGCACTTGGATTAGGGACCTAAGAAAACAAATGTGAATATGAACATACCTTTAAAGAATCTCAGCTTAAAAAGCTAAGTACCAAAATTCATGGAAATTGATCATAAAATTATCTTAAAATTGATATCTAGGTTTAGTTTCCAAGAGCATATTGATTATGAATCTTCCTTGAATGGAAAACTAAAAATACAGTGTTTCAAACTTCCAAAGAAAGAGTAATAAAGTAAAGAGTCACTAATACACTCCGCTTAATTAACTCTTGCCAATATAGGACTCTTATTGCACATCACAAAACTTTGAAGTGACAAATTTTTAAAAGTGTTAAAAAAAACATAAAATTGCACACTTTTGACAGTCCAAAGTTCTTTGAAGTTTAAATCTTTACACGGTCAACATCATAGGTGAAAGTGTTCTGTCTAAAACTAAAAATTTGTCTTAGTTCCCTTAAAGACAGAATGGAACTAAAAAGAAAATTAATTCCTTGGTAACTAGAGGTAGTAAAGACATTTAATTACATAGTGGAAAGAGTTCTAATTTTCACCCATAAATGACCAACATATATCAAGCAAAATTTTCAAACTATAACACCCATAGAGTTTAATACATATTAATTTAACAAAAATACATTCTGCAAAACCATTAAAATTACAATAAAGACAATGACTTTGATGCCATCATCCATGGCTTTTATCTTTTAAGTTTATTTGTAAAAAAAGTAATAATCAGTTTTATCATAAAAAAATCTTACTTCAGCAGCAGTTTTTTTTACAAGTTCCAATTCTCCTTCAAGAGCAGCATCCAAAAGCAATGCCAAAGGATCAAAACTGACCCTTCTAAAGTTTCGGGCAGAATTTTCTCCTTTTAGATTGCCTTTTCTGATCCTTCTCTGGGCAGCACTATGGAAACTGCCATCTACTTCATTTTCAGTAACATTTATATTATTTGTTGCATCTAAAACACATTACAAGGTTAACCAGTTGAACTGTATAGCACAATATTCAACACTGAAGAGTCAAAAAAATCCCCCTGGCAAAAAGGCTCTTAGTAAAATTATTAATTTTTGAGAAAACATTTCAGGAATTATGTATTTTTCTTACTTGTAGGAAAACATAAAATGTTTTTTTTTTAAAAAGTGCTTGACATGATAAGAGCTTGTTTATATCCATGTTATTGTTGTTAGCTTGTTATTTAATACAAATTAAAAAACAAAAAAACATACAGTGAATAATTTTGGTATCATTAAAATTATTCCTCTAGAAGAGAAATTCAATTGAAAAATACTTGATTTTTGTATTTGTGCAACATCCTTTCTCGTAAGTTCTAATGTAAATTTTATTTCTGTATTTTTATTTAATGGATGTGAAGCCCCTGTTACTCAACCCACGAGCCACCACTAAGTCTAAGCCCAAGCTATGTGATACAATAATACTGGATTATATAACATACATTACTTGTGCTATTTCATGTGGGCAGTAGTAATCATAGAAAGGGAAACAAACTATTACATGCTTATTAATATTATTTTAAAGATTTCTTAATTAAGCCATGGTTAATAACATTCTTAACCCAAAAACTCGGGTTCTTTTACAAGAGAAAATATTCCAAGAAAAAACTGGATATATTGACAGATCGGTAAAAGATTGTTTTGATTGTAGAAAAAGGCATTTTTTTCATTAACCATAATTGATAAGTCAATTTTTGGAGTAATTCTCAAAAGAACCAGCAACCAGTTAATCTTGTCAAAAAATGTAAATTGAGGACATGAAGCATAAGAAAAAAAATGCACTTAATACTCACCTATTTTTTCAATGCTTAGTTCTAACTGTGTAGTTTCTTCACTGACATCAATTTTTTCTTGGTTTTCAGAACTCAAGTGTTCATAATTGCAAGAGTCAGGAGTGTTGGCTTCATTAGAATTCTTGGATGTATCTTGGATTTCAATTTTCATGGGAGCTACTTCCAGAACAGGAATGCTTACACCCTCACCATTTGCATCAGACGTCTTGAAAAGCCTGACAGTTGCAGTCTCTTCCCCAGAATGGGGAAGGTATGAAGTCTTGAGATGGGAGCTGATGTTTGATTCACTGGTTTTACGGAAGTTAGTACTAACTACAGGCTGAACTTTTAATTTTGGAGGTTCTAAGCCAGGGGTCTTGCGTATGGTTAAAGGTTTGGGTTTGATTGGAAGTTGTCCGACAGAAGATTTTCGTTTCGGGAAATCCAATTCTGAACCTTCAGCTTTGGCAACTTCTTGAGGATTAGATTCTAAATTAGATGCTTTCTTGAAGTAAGTTGCTATCTTGCTTTTAGAAGAAGGGGCAGGTTCTTGAATAGGTTCTTTGCTTTCTTTATTGTTTTGGTATCTGTTACAAGTAGAAAAGAATATCACTAAATAATTTATGGATTAAATTAATATGTAAAAGGAAATATAACCTAATGATTGAACTATGATGATACTAACTGTTTAGTTAAAACACAAGTCAAAAACAAATCAAGCAATTACTATGTTAATAAACTTATGCTTTTAATAGATGTTAAGGTCAATTTTTTTTTCACCACTTTTGTTAGTTTTCTAATTTTTTAAGCATTTTGCAAAACATACAGCCAACATAGAAAAATATTGAGTTTTTAAATTTAGCTAGCAAAACTGATTTGTATTGAAATACAACTTGATTACAGCAAGGCTTTTGTTGTATTATAAGGCATGATCTACATAAATGCAGGTCAAGCAAAAAAGGGAACACTCTAACATGCTGATAAAGGCACACAGCAAACACTAACATTTTATGTTTTTTTACCTAGGAATACATTGGTAATACAGCAATCGTTCCCTGTAGTTGCTGAGAACAGAAAATTGAACATTAACTTAAAACTAAACAAGTAAACAATTAAAAAATTCAATTTAACTCCACACATTTAAAAATGTTATCATGAAACTTTCATTATGTAGGATATAATTAGTAGTATAAGGTTT
This sequence comes from Tetragnatha montana, assembly GCA_963680715.1. NCBI lineage: Eukaryota > Metazoa > Arthropoda > Arachnida > Araneae > Tetragnathidae > Tetragnatha > Tetragnatha montana. The sequence continues at coordinate 38,516,127 of OY796675.1, forward strand.
AAGATTAAATTAACAACTTTATCTAATCTTTGGATGTTTATAATCAGACAAGGAAAAATAACAGTTAAGTGTAAACAGTAAAAGTAAATAAATAATAAAATAAAGTTTTCTGAGTTTCACACATAATACTGAATGGAAGGAGTGAAACCTACACAGGTTAATATCTTAATCCAAACAACCAATAGCTCCTTCAAAAGCAACTTTTAATTACATATAACTGATTGTAAGTTATTTAAACATTCAAAATTTTATTACCACTAAAAATGGAGTAGGGGATTACTCTGTTCTTATTTATTGTTTGTTGTATATTTGTAACTTGTTTAACCATTTAACCTGCACTCATGTTCTATCGGAATTCAACATTTTTGGGTCCCCAGGGTGGCTACAGAATCTGTGGAAAAAATTTCCCTGACTTTTCCCTGATTTCCCTGACTATAATTTTAAAATTTCCCTGATATACCTACATCAAAATTTTTTTACGATAAATATTAATAAACTGTAATTTGTAAACTAGAAGTTATATAAACTAAGAAATACTTGAACGTAATAAGCATATTAAAATATTAATTACAATGATATATAATATTTCTTATGTAGAAATAATACATAGAATATTTTAAAATTTTAATCAAAAGACATTGATTAAATATGAATATTCTTTTTATTCAAATCTTCAGCTACATACAAGTAGGAAATATAATGTATTATTTTCAATTATTCTATGTATTTAATGCTTATAATATCAGGGTTCATAAAATTTTTAAGGAAAAAAAAACTCAACAAGGATTTTCAAGGACTTTTCCAGGCTACCAGATGAAAATTTCAAGGCTGACCGATATTGTTTGCAATATTTTTTTTTAAGGAACATGTGTGTTTCATTTCGTACAACTATATCTATTAAATAGTTTAATAAAAGAAAATTTTCATATAAGTTCCTAGCTACACAAAAGGGTTTCATTAATAATGTAATTACGCTATAGTATATTAACAAAATATTTTCATGTAATTTTGAAATAAATGAACCTATTTAGACAGCAGTGGCATATACAGGAATTTTTTTCGGGAGGGTCCCAAAAATACTCCTCAGCCCCTCCCAAACATACTTAATAGGTCCAATGTAGCTTTTTAATACATTTTTAGGTGATTATCTAGGCCCTAAAAAACTTAATATAAAAAAAGTTGTGAGGAGCATAATTACAAGTACCAAAAGGGGGGTCTGGGGGTCCTCCCCCAGAAAATTTTTGAAATTTGACTCAAAAAACAGGTTTTTAACTAGTTTTGGTACATCTCTTAGCCCAAATTTTAGATATACATTTTTATATAGGATTTGAATTTTGATGAACTTAATAATAAAAAAGTTATGAATAACAGAGTTTCAAGTACTAAAAGAGATCTGGGGGCCCTCCCCAGAAAAATTTAGTTCGAATTTTGGACACACATTTTTAGGTAGGATTTGGATGAACTTATTATAATAAAGTCGTTAATAATATGTTCCAAGTACAAAAGGGGGGGGGTTGGGGGTCCTCCCCAAGAAAAGTTTTGTAATTTGACCCTAAAAGCAGGATTTGAACTTGTTTGGTACACCTAGTTTGAATTTCGAGGGGGGGAGGCAAGCCCCCCTTATATACGCATACCTGCCAACTTTTCAAAAACAGAAATAGGAACAACACGCGCGACACATTTTGAATGAGTTCAAAGGGGGGATTGTTAAAAAAAGTTTGTAAGAAAAAATGATTCAAAGTTATATAAAAGGGGTAAAAAAGTATACTAAATGTGAAATTAGAGTATCAAAAAAATTCATGAATCAAAAAATTTGTAATTAAGTTGAAAATAAACAAATGCTTTAATTTCAGGGATGTGATTGGCAAAAAGGCAAAAAAGAGGAAACCCAATATCTCAATAAAATGAATGTGCAAAGCACAAATTCATACAAAAGGCAACTTACAGAATAGACAATTAAACTACAGCATAATTAAATTGACTCTATTTGTATTCATTTGTGAAAGCAAAGTAAATAATTTTACTATAAAGACAAAAAAGTAAACTATCTAAACAAAATATCCATGCTGCGAGGACAATATTATGAGGAAACAATTATACCAAATCATTTAATAGTTGTATCGCCTATATTAAAATTATTTTCTCTACATTGAAAGGTTTTCTTGACTGAATAGTTACCAAGGTGTCAATAATTTAAATTACATGTATGACTTTTACTTTTAATATATTTTGAATATAAGAGGTAATGGTGCCTCAGTGTTGATTGGGTATCAAGGAATCAAGGTCCACTTATAATTTATATTTATTATAAAAAATTTAAATAATGCTTAAATAATATTATTTACCTTAAACTTTTCATACACCCCATTATCTTCACACCTTGTAATTCTTTGTTTGAACCCTCAAGTTCAAACCATAAATTTCTATTTGCCTTCTTGCAAACAACAAGAAATTCCTCTTATATTTTTTTTAATTTGCCAGCTAATTTTAATTTGCCACATTTGAACTGCAAAAAGTGAACACTTTCTCCCAAAACAAGCATTTATAGCCTAGGATATTGACCCAAAGTAAGAAAAACGCGATCGCGAACCGTCTGTCAAGTTGTTTTTTCTGTCCGCGTCCACGCCGTCAAAAAGCCAACTTTACAGGAAAAGTCCGGAAGAACGCGTAAAAATTATTTTTTCTTCGAAAATTTTCGGAAATGCGTAAAAATTAAGCTGCATCCGTAATTCCGTAGTACAAACCGAATTTCCGTAATAGTTGGCAAGTATGGAAAAGACAATTCTCGTTCGTTGGTTGATTGATTATTGCACAATTTGAGTAGGTCGAAAATGGCAGGACGGGGCAGGGGGGACGAAAAATCGGGACATTTAGTACTGAAATCGTATTTTCGGAACAAAAGTGAAAAATCGGTACAAATACGAATTAATCGGAACGGTTGGCAGGTATGTATACGCCAGTTAGACAGATTTAATTTCAAAAAATTAAAAACTATCTTATACTTTTAATAAAACTATAAATAATGATCAATAGTTATTCTAATGCATTGACTCAAAATGTATAAATTGCAGAAAATGAAAAACTAAAACAATCTGAAATGAATAAAAAAAACTTAAGTCCAAAAAGTTTAATTTCAACCCCAAAAAATTACCCATATGGAAGATTTTGTAAGATTTCCTTTCTGATACTTTAAAATATTCATATATCCTATTATCAATACACCTTGTAATTCTTTGATATTAAAACTCTAAAGTTCAAACTACAAATTTCTATTTTCCTTCTTGCAAACAACAGGAAATTCCTCTAAAAAACCTCTTAATTTGCCAGCTAAATATTCTTCACATTTGAACTACCCATCTCCAAAATTTCTCCAAAAACAAGCATTTAAAGCCAAGGATATTGACGCGAAGTTTGAAAAACGCGATCGCGAACCTACCTTGAAGTTGTTTTTTCCGCCCGCGATCACGCCGTAAAAATGCCAACTTTACAGGCAAACGTCCGGAAGCATCCGAATTTCCGGCAGAAATCCGGAATTTTTCAATGAAATTCCAGATTTTTATAGGAATTCCAGACTTTCCCAGCCACTGAAATGAGTGAAGGATGCGATCGCGGATCGCGCGTATTTGCGGCGTGAATTACTAAAATCTTCCCTGATTTTTTAACTTTTTTCTGAATTTCCCTGAGTTTTCCCTGATTTTTCCAGATGAATGAAATTCCCTGACTTTTCCCTGATCTCCCTGATCTGTCGCCACCCTGGTCCCCATCTGATACTGTAAGAATCTGGCCCTGATCAACTGATGAGACAATTTGAAGTAAAGAAGCACCAACTGTACTCCACCATGATTATTCAAGGAGACCAATGGTGCTCAACACTAGAAAGACTAAGAACCTGTGTGGCCCCTCGTCTTATTTAAGCGTATATATCAAATCATTTTCATTTCAGTCTCATAGATATATCAAACTGTATCCCTTGAATGACAAGAGGGGCCAATGTGACCCCTATATATAGTACTTTTCAATGCTCTTGTTGAAAATTGTAGTTTTTGGTGGCCACTGGAGCATGAAATAAGTAAAATAATCTTACTTTGTGTGAGCCTGGTTGGCAAAGTATTGTAATAGCTGTTCTTAATAAATACATTTTACATTTTTAAGTGTATACTGTTTGTATGATTTTAGATTTTCTTACAATTAACCTTTATTTAGAGATTGAAAAAAGATGCATTGAGACTTATTCAAAAAGGAAATGGGAAAATATTTCAATGATTAGATGAGCTTGATTAAGGTATAAGGAGGTACTTCACAATTGAAGGGCTTGGTGGATGAAGGGGTTACGTTACATTTGGGACAGATTCAATAACCGAGGTCCTCGTCAAATTTGGCGAGATCTTATCTCGCCAAGCTACTACTACATCCAAATCCCCGCTGTGCTGGTAAAAGCCATTTCTACATTGAAATGATAATCGCCCAAATTTGGCGACATTCGACGAAAACCTTGTTTACGGAAGATTACCTGTTTTGTACATAACCTCTTCATCCACCAAGCCATTCAATTGTAAAAACAAAAAAAGTTGAAATCCCAGATAACAGCATTGTTGAAATTCACAAAAGAGGTCAGCAAAATTAGAAAATCAAAACTTTCATTCTTTTATCTATTGCATTCAGAATGAATAAAGATATGACATTAGCTGTACAGTTAGGAAAGAAAAATTAACTGATGCTTATTTTTTTAAGACACCGAAATCATTTATATAATGACAGTGAAAAGAGGAAGCACTCTACTGTAACAAAAGTAAAATAATCAAACTAAGTACTTATGGAAACGATAGACCAAATGATACATCTGTATACTAATCCAGACACTGGTTACCTTCTGCAACTTTTTTATGGTATCTTATACATTTGCACATAAATGTATGAGTTTTTAACAAGGAGGTGATTAGGAAGGAAAGGATCAGATCATAGAAAAATCTCTTTTGCAGAGTGCTTTACTACCAGAGACAATACAAGGAACTCAGTGGAAAAATGCATAAATGGGGAGGGGGGGGGAAGCGCAAATATAGGATAAATATGTATAAGGGAAACCAATAAGTACCTCCCCAAACTGTTAGAAAGCAGTTTGTGGAAATGCATTCGAATTCAATGCAATGAATTCGATGTGAATGCTCTCAAAAATATCTATTGTAATTAATATATTTAATTCAATTATCTGAATTACAAAAATAAAAATATGTCAACATATTTTATGATCATTAAAATAAAAAAAATCCATTAAAAATCTAATGATTAAGTCTGTTATTTTCTTACAAAATCATTTTTTACAAAAATATTTCTAATTTTGGGTTTTATTGTTAATTATACGCTCAGAAAATCTGAGAGGGGCCACACAGGTCCCTTTCATCTTTCTAGGTATACGGCTAACTTCCGTCCTTCTAGTGTTAATTCAAGGAGAACACAAGTTTACACAATGTAAATTTGTATAAGGGTCATTCCATGTCAGTTCATCCAGACCATGTCACCCATAGTCACAGATTTCAATGAAAAAATTTTTTATAGATAGATTTTAGCTTCCTCATGACTAATATGAAATTTTACTTCCATATCTCAAGTACTTTCTGAGAAAAAAAATGTCAAAATATTGAAAAATTGGAAAAAACGACACTTTAGAGGCTGGTTTTTTAGGCCATGTTGTTGTGTGAAAAAAATCATAACTTCGCTAATTATAAAGATATCATGATGGAATTTTCACTAAAATGTTCCCAAGAGTATGGGGATTAAGAAAAAAAATAGCCAAAAAATCCTATGTAAATACAAGCCCCCCAGAAATTTTTCAAAGTGAAAACTTTTGTAAAAAAACCCAATGAATTAAAAAACGCTCTCACAAAAAAGGCATAGGAGTTACCTACACCAATTTTGCTTTAAATTACACACAAAAGTATAAACTAAAAGACTAGAAAATAAAAACAGTGGTTTTTTGAGTACTAATGTGTTTAATTTCACAAAAACCGAAAAATTTTAGCTTTTTTTGGCAAAAAATTGTAGTATGCAGAAATGGAAAAAAAATTATCAGAAAAACATTATTTAATTATTGCTAACTAATTTTAAATTTAAATAATTGTTTCTTTCAATATTATAAATAATATTTTGTGATGAGTATTTTTATGCATTAGTTTAAGTTCAGTGGTTATGGCTCTCTCACGTCACATCATCCAGGCTATCTCACCCATGATATCATTATTTTAATTGATTTTTATTAATTGCTGGTTAACCATCCTTAATACCAATGTAAAATTTAGCTTTTGGGAAAAATGGCTAAAGTATTGAAAAAATTAATAAAGTTTATCAAAATGCAAATATCTGAACAATGTCAATTTAAAAAACATTATTTTGAAAAAATCATTATTAATGCTTAATATATAAATAACGATGAAAAAAGGTACAGAAATTCTTTTAAAATATAGAAGAAATAGTATACTTAAATTTATGTGTGACCTCAAGAAATTGTTTAAAGCAGTGGTTCCCAAATTTTGGGGTTCCGCGTGAAAAATTTTATTTCCTTAAAGAAAATAAGAATGGTGTTTTTTTTTGCATTAAATTCATCAAAATGCGGATTCTACCAAAAATATTTCTTAAATTTTTAAAAATGTATGTCCGAAATTTGGATTAGGTGTACCAAAACAAGTTAAAAACCCTTTTTTTATAGTCAAATTTCCAAAAAAAATTTCCAAAAATTTCCCAGACCCCCCTGATGGTTCTTGGAACTCGCTTAATCACAACTTTTTAACATCGTTGGCTTGTTTCATTTAATATCAGATATTGAACTTTGAAAAGTCTTTGATTAAAAAATATTCATTGTTCCGCGATCATTGGCAACAGATTGAGGGGTTCCACGAGCAAAGTAGTTTGGGAACCACTGGTTTAAAGCATCCTTATTATGAAATTTTTTCTAGGATGCTTTTTCTTCACCAAAGGCATGTTAACTTTTAAATTAAAAATAAATGCATAAACTAAAAAACTGGAAAATAGCAGTGGCTTTTCTTTATGAGTATAAATAATAAGCTAAAATATTGTTATGTTCTACCCAAAATTAAATCTAAAAAAGATTAAAATTAAATTGATTTACTAAAATTTAACTAAAAGTCAAGGAACATGGAAGATAAGAAAGTATCAGCATGGAATAAACAAATCCCTTAGAAATGAAATAAATGATTTATAAAAGCTTGAAAGTATTGTTAATGTATGGAGAGTCACTAAACCCATGAGTGCCCCTTTCATCTGGCTTTTCAAGTGGTTTCTCCTTTATATCCTTTCTAACTAGTCTTGGTGTATAAAATATACTGTAATAAATTGATGATTCATGCTAGTTGCTTCTGCATATATTTTGATGTCTGGGATTCATCATTCAACAAATGCTTTTCATGCACAAAGATATTGAGATTTGGAGTAGTCATATTCTTTGGTTCTGTGAGATGTCTCATTTCAAAGGGCACAGGAAGTGTTGAATAAGTTAATAATGACTTGATTAACCATTGCTAAAAGCAAAATACTTGATCTTTGGATTAATTTTTTGTAGTTATATGCACAGCACAATTAAGTATGTCAGAAGACTTTCTTTTTATACTTCTGTGAAAATTTATCTTATATTTTAAAAAGTGAAGTTATGATTTTTAAAAAATATCTTTTAAGTGGACAACACTTCCAAACCTGTAAACTTTACTAATTTCCCCAATACTGCACATATTTTAAATATTAAAGGCAGCATGTAAACCATTCTTTACTTTTAAAAACTTGTGTTAGTGAAAATAAACTAAATGTGCTTGTTAAGACTTGCCTTTTTCTTATCTAAACCTACCAATAGGTCCCTTATACAATATTTAAACCATAACCTTAAATGTGAAAAACACTACCCATTTGCTTTCTTAGGAAAAGTTTACATTGGTCTTTTAAGGATGGTTAACCAGCAATTAATAAAAATCAATTAAAATAATGATATCATGGGTGAGATAGCCTGGATGATGTGACGTGAGAGAGCCATAACCACTGAACTTAAACTAATGCATAAAAATACTCATCACAAAATATTATTTATAATATTGAAAGAAACAATTATTTAAATTTAAAATTAGTTAGCAATAATTAAATAATGTTTTTCTGATAATTTTTTTTCCATTTCTGCATACTACAATTTTTTGCCAAAAAAAGCTAAAATTTTTCGGTTTTTGTGAAATTAAACACATTAGTACTCAAAAAACCACTGTTTTTATTTTCTAGTCTTTTAGTTTATACTTTTGTGTGTAATTTAAAGCAAAATTGGTGTAGGTAACTCCTATGCCTTTTTTGTGAGAGCGTTTTTTGATTCATTGGGTTTTTTTATAAAAGTTTTCACTTTGAAAAATTTCTGGGGGGCTTGTATTTACATAGGATTTTTTAGCTATTTTTTTTCTTAATCCCCATACTCTTGGGAACATTTTAGTGAAAATTCCATCATGATATCTTTATAATTAGCGAAGTTATGATTTTTTTCACACAACAACATGGCCTAAAAAAACAGCCTCCGAAATGTCGTTTTTTCCAATTTTTCAATATTTTGACATTTTTTTTCTCAGAAAGTACTTGAGATATGGAAGTAAAATTTCATATTAGTCATAAGGAAGCTAAAATCTATCTATAAAAAAATTTTCATTGAAATCTGTGACTATGGGTGACAAAATTGTATTTTGCTGGATGATTTGAAATGGAATGACCCATAAACTAAAGTTCATTTAACATTGACTCTATTTTTATCCTACTTTAAAGCTTCATTAAATGCTAATTTTGTACACTAGTACCTATTTTTTTTTTTTTTGCTCACTGTGATTCAAAAGTTAGGAATTTCTCAATTGGCACTTCAATAGCCAGTTACAACCTAGATGCAATGCCATTATAAGATCTTTGGCTCTGCTTGGGGAATTCTCCCCCTTCGAAAGTCTCTACTCCAATAACATCAAGGAGATAGCAGGCTGTGTATTGCATACACATGGATACATTTAACCCTCCCATGGACACGACACCAACCAACCAACCTAGATGCAAAAGTTATAATATTCTTTACAAAAAGGAAGAACTTGTGTTTTTTATAATAATCTAAAGGATAAGGGAACTACATTGTGGGGTAAAATAAATGTTATTAAATTATTATTTACAAAAGTAGGAAATAAATATAATTACCTGATTGCACTCTTGTCATTTTTAGATGACTTATTTTGTAACACAGACAATGCCACATTCAGAACATCTTTATCATTAGAATCTTTCTCTTTGACTATAGGTTGTCGATTAGAAATCATCGGTTTCACAGGCAAAGCAGGCTTTGGAGGTACTACAGGTTTATTTAGACGTAAATTAGATGGCTTGGTTGTTTCTTTGTTCTTCTCTGAACTGATTAAATTATCAGGAACACTAGCGATCACAACTGAACTAATATTGTTGTTAGTTGTGTCGTTTTCTTTTATGTTTTGCTCACTAATGGTTTCTTTTTTCACCAGGTTTTCATTGTCCTAAAAAATAAGTGACAACTTAGACCATTTAAATTTTAACAGAAAATAAAAGCAACAGTTTTACTTATATCATTCATAAGGACTCAATTAGAACACTGTTTTTACAGATGACTAATGTCCTGATCCATTATGTTTTATTTCCAGATTCCATGCATCCTTAACACTTTAACCAGCTTTGATAAAGCACAATCTTATTCATGGGTGCCACTTTTCAAAATTTGCAAGACGGAACTTTAAAGTATCGTATTAATCATTTCCATCCAGTCTAGCAATTTTTTTAATTGCATGAAAATTCATAAAATATCATGAAAACTCATAGTTCCTTAAATTCTAAATCAAGATAAAGCTGTATGTGAGTAAAACCATGTTACTTGTGGTCAAAATGTGCTGTTCAATTCTGTTAATGTTCCTGCTAAATACCGTTATGCTCCTTTGGATACCAAAAAAGTAGTAATATATTGCTAAAACAATTTTAGACTCAGATTAAAATGTTTAGTTAGATCAAAAACTATTCATATTTTCAATATTAAAAAAAAAATGTTGATACTTGAATGTATGACATTCTCAAAAGCATGGCAATTTAGCAGGAACGTTAACGGAATTGAACCAAATGTGCAATGTAGGTATTGGAATTTAGTACTAACTTTGCGTTTCGTAATATACCTGGGACGGAATTCCGTTCATTGAAATTTTAAAAAGACGGAATTCTGTCCTGGGGACGGAAGAGTGGCACCCATGCTTATTACTTGACCTAGGATATAAATCATGTTAACAAATTTAAAATTCAATTTACATATTCTTCTTCAACAGCACTACAGCCTGGTACAGGCCAAGGCTTTCTCTGTCTGCCTCCTCCAGACAGCACGACTTTTTGCTAGGTTTCTCCATCTATTAATTCCCAAGATCTCCAAATCTCTCTCCACACAATCCAACCACCTGGACGCTGGTCTACCTCTCCTCCTTGTACCCTCAATTTTCGAAAAAGTTAGTTTTTTTACAGGGTCCAAATCCGCACGTCGGAAAATGTGCCCCAGCCATCTAATTCTGTTGGATTTAATAACTCTCAAGATGTTAGGTTGTCTGTATTTAGTGTATATTTCATGGTTATATAAACTTCTCCATGTATTACTTTCTCTCACTGCTCCAAATATCGACCGAAGGATCTTTCTTTCAAAAATTAGTAGCCTGTTTTCCTCTGTTTTTTTAATTGCCCATGTCTCACTACCATATAAAATGATCGGCCTTATAAGGGTCTTGTATATATTTATCTTTGTATTTATTGAGAGGAGTTTAGATTTTAATTGACTCTTTAAACCAAAATAGCATCTATTTGCTGTCAAAATTCGGTTTCTAATTAATTTACATAAACAGTAAAAGTAAAACACAGACCTGGAAAAAGTGCTCGAACCTACGAACCTGGTTCGGGGGAAGCGCCTGTCAGCTCCATAGGAGCAATACATTAGGTTCGGGTAAATTTTATTAGGTTCGGGGGAAGGTTAAAACTTTTTCCAGGTCCGGTAAAACATCAAAAGAAAAATAGAATTGTATAAAAATTTTGAGTACAATAATTTATTTTTTTATTTAATCTTTACATTTAATAAATTGTAACACTTATCATTTTTTAACTTAAATGTCTAACAATACCTAGTAATCAGGGGTGCAGAAAATGTTCCAGGGCCCAATATTTCCCCAGAACACTATTAACTATGTCCAAAATTTCCCCAAGTGTCTATATTTTCATTAAAATTTACCCAAAAATGTCCTTCATTCCAGTTTATGTTACTACTGAAGTACAATGAGTTTTTATTATAAAACATAGTTTTCTTAATTACTGAACTTCTGAAAAGTTCAATAATTACCAAATAATCCATAAGTTTTAATTTTTATGGACTTAATGGATTAATTATAAACTCCCAATTTTGAGCTACAGTAAAACTCTCCTGTCTTTAACTTAACTTTTTGTTTTTATGTCAGAAACATTGAGGTGATAAAACAATAACGCAATTTTTAGTGAGAATCACCGATCCTATTACAAATACGTTGTTTCTCCTGCCTAATAATCAAAACACAAGGAAAAGCCAACTTTCAGGTATTTACCAAGGAATCTTGCTTTTTTGGCATAGTTCCGTAGTTTTCCGATGTACATCCGTAATTCCGTAGTTTTCACCTAATTTCCACATAATTTGGAGGGAATGATATTGTCACCAGCCAAAATATTTGTTTCTAATAAAAATTTGGGTTTGTAAAGTTTTTTCCCTTAATAAACTTGGGCAAAAATTTCCCCAGAACTGCATGAATTTCCCCCGAACCATGTTCGGGCATTCGGACATATTCTGCACCCCTGCTAGTAACTAGTATATATGTGATATACTGTATAACCTCAATATATCAAAATCAAAGAGACACCAAAAAATTGAGAAATACTACTTAATTTCAAGAGAAATTTTTTTTCAGGATATCGAAGTTTGGGATAACAAGGTTATACAGTAATTGATTGTTCGACTTGCACAAGAATACATGTGCAATTATTGATCAATATTCCAATCCTTCCTGGAACATTTTAGGTGCTTTTTTAAATAATTCACTCTACCATATGGAAAGGTTTAAAATGAATATTATAATTTGAAAACTAAATGTTAATTATGACAGTTAAAAAATTATGTAAACAGTAACCTTTAAAAATCAAATGAATTCAATACCTAGCAACTAATTAATATGTTCATTATTTTAAAAAGTTCATGCTTACTTTAGAACACAAGTTTTCACTGCTCTTCTCCAAAGACTGCTGATTAGTATCCCTTGACTGCATATTGTTCAAGTTTGCTGAACTGTTGAATGGACGAGGAGCTAGATTGCACATATTTGAAGCTTTCACTAAAGGTTGACATCTTTTGACAGAGGACGAAGAATCTAAACTGTTAGGCCAAGAGTCATCTTCAGTTGAAGATAAAGAGTCTTCACATTTTCCTTTCAGGGTAAACTTTGTGTTGTAAGGGAGAGTTTGGTACTTTGGGTCATTTTTAGTGAGAGAAAACTCCCCGAGATCCTTGTGAGAACCATGGAGCTTGGCAGCCATGTCGTCTTGGGTATACTCAGGTTCCAAGATCTCACGGTGCATGGGTTCCACAGCCACAATGGTAGCAGCATGGTAGAGGCCGTTGCTCATAATGGGGTTGCTGAAATTTCGTGACAACGATGCATTGTGAATTTGAGCAGCTAGTTGTTCGTTTAAAAGGCGCTTGCGATGAAGGCGTTGTGTAAGCTCATTAATTTTCTGGTCCATCATAGCTATATCTTGTTGTCTACCAGCAATGTTTTCTCTTTGTTGACAAATATAATTGTTTTGTTGTTCTGACAGCTTTGCTCGGTACTAAAATTAAAATAAGAATTCAGAAACAAAGATGAAAAATAATAAAAGCACATTTCTGTTATCAAAAACAAACAAGGTACCATGATAAGAATCTTAAAAGATTGTTTTTGCAAAACCCAACAGCTTAATTAAGAAAACTAAAATGCTCAAAAATAATGTTTGAATAAATTTGTTGGTAGTAAAACTAATATTGACTTTGGCAAAAAAAATTGTTATTTAAATAAGAGAATATCACAAACATATCAGGTTAAAAAGAATAACAAGTACTGCATTGAAGGAACACAAGTAATAATCATAATATTTTACTCTCATCCATAGAGGGAATTTAAATAGCATGCCATACGAAAGGGATTGATTTACCCCATATAAGAGGCCAATTATGTAAATAATTTCTTTAAATTATTCTTTAATAATTTTTTATCTCAGCTGAAAGTGATCACATTAAGCTGAGTCAAATGTGTATTACATAAAAATTAACATGCAAGTACTGAACTAATACACTTTACCAATAGTTCTCTTTTTAATGTCTCTAATTCAGTAGCAGTGGGTGAAGGAATAACATTACTCCTATTTTTATTATTCCTAACATCATCTAATTGCCTGTTCAGCTCTTCAACTTTATTAACAGCCATATTCAGCTCTTTTTCTTTTTCAGTAAACAATGCCCGGATTGAGTCCAGCTCAGTTCCTGCAAAAGGTATCAAATGAGGTATTTGCATAGGTGAGGAATTTGCTTAATTTTACACTTTTTTGATACATTATAGTTTAAAAATATCACATTTTTAAGTTCAAAAATATGTTTTAAATAACTTGAAATTCAATTTTATTTTTGGCAAAACACTAGTAAAGTCATGTGATCAAAAAAAGGGATTTGACGTCACAACGCCCTCAAAACTAGTGAATTGTTCAAAATAAAAGAAATCAGACTTATCATAAAACCAAAACACGCGCATAAAACTCTTCTGTTTATCCAGTGAACGGCCAAAAAAAGAAAACTTTGAATCCTAATAATTCCAAAACCAATTAATATTTTTTGAAAAACAAATCAGCAAGAGGGACGAAGGTTATTTACATATTGTGAAGGTACTATTGTATTTTCAAAATTTCAGAGGATATGTAAGTTTTTAACCCTAAACATTTTTTAATCCTGAATATTAATTAAAGAGGGATCTTCCTCCAGAAAATTGTTGTAAATTTCCTTAAAAAAGTGTTTAATCAAACTTTTGGATTCTCGAAAACCCAAACTATAAATTTTTATGCATTAGAAAATGCCCGACTAAAGCTACTCCATAATGTAAGAGGTAGACAGGCGGACCTGGAAAAAGTTGTAACCTTCCCCAGAACCAGGTTCGGGCACTTTTTCCAGGTCTGTAGAAAGGGGGGGGTTTGGGGGTCCTTCCAGGAAAATTTTTTAAATTTTAGTATGTTAAAAAGTGTTCTAAAGCTACTTTTTGAGGGGTTTTCAGGGTGCTTCGCGGGCCGCACAAAATGACTTGGCGAGCTGCATGCGGCCCGCAGGCCAACAGTTGGAAACCCCTGAGCAAGATTATTGCATGTTCTGCTTCAAGGTTAAATTGATCAAACCTGTTTGCAGTTGACCTTTTATACTACTTAAAGGCTCACAAATTTTCTGTTTATGTTTTAAAAAATTCTTGTCAGATTCTGGAATAACTTTTAATAAGAACCAGTTAACACTACATTTTTTTAACAATTTTTTGAAAATTTACAAGAGTATTAAAAGAATGTGAGATTTGAATCTTTAAAAAATTATTAAACTATGTTCATATTAAAGAAGTTTTAAAAATCAACTTTAAAATGAAACACTACAAGGCATTACTTTATTACATGACCTGAACACATCTACATAAATAAATCAAGTCAAAATTGAACAATATAATTTAAGAACCATCAAAAGTTACTAACCGAGATTCTCATTGTTAGTTTTTTGTTGCTCCACCTGGCCCCGCAGTGCCCTCAGCTTACGTAGTTTCAACTCTTGTGTTTCGATTTTTTCTCGTAAGTTCTGTATGCAAGCAGTGTCCAAGTGATGATCAGCCAAATTGTGATGGCGGGCTTCTTGCTGCTTTAGAAATTTCAGCCTTTGTTCTTTTGCAACTAGGAGTTGCTGTTGTGCTTCAATCTGATGCTGCTGCCTGGCAGCCATCTGCCTTAGTTCTGCTAGGGTCATGGCAGCTTCTTCAGGTAACTAAAAAAAAAACTCATTAAGCACAGTAAAGTCTTAATTACGATAAAGATACTGACATGATACTAATTTTGAAAAAGTAAAAGATACAGCATTAATAAGAGAAAAGTTGCCAAATCAAGTGAATTTCATTTACTAATCTATAGTAATCTACAATAAAATTTTCCTTGCAAAACTGGCAACTGTAAATTAAAAACTAGGCTGGAGAAAAGTTTAACCAATAACATATTGAAAATGAAACCTTCTACTTGAATGGTTTGCTATAATGTCAAGAGGGGTGGTCGCTCAGAAGAAATTAACTGGTTATTCAAATGACGATTGGTTTACAACTTAATCAAAACATTTTTCAAACAAATATAGGTAAAAAAATTTAAAACAATTTATTCCTATATACCTTAATACAAAATACCGAATAAGAGTTCGAACTTCTAGTTAATATCGCTCTGGTATACTACCATTGTAGTGAGCCAGTCTTATTGTTTTGAGGGAAGCAACAAAACCACATGGGCTTAAGGAAAAGAGAAAGGTGGTTGCAGGGAAATAAAATCTTCTGAGGTAGCCTAACAGACCTTTTAGTCATAAAAAATGCATAAACCTTACCAAACTTTTCAAAGGTGGAACAAATGTTTTGGAAGTGAATTTGGCTGGGTGGAATGAATTTATTGAATGGAATACTGTTTGTTTCTCTTTCCAGCTTTAAAATAGGTGGTTGGGTTATTAAGGGGTGGTCACCCAGAGGGGTTTTACTTACAGTAATTAAATCAGTAAAGTTAAACTTTCAGTTTAAGATACAAATTAAGTTCAAAGTTCCATTTTTTTGTAATAATGAAGAACAGTAAGTTTTCAATCCATATTAACTAGCTTTATATCCACAAATGTTTCAGAAGAAGGCAATATACAGGATAGTAGGTCATGACATCAAGAGTAGCACCAAAAAAAAGTCTCTAAGAGTGGCACCCAGTTGTACCATAGCCCCCCCACCACTAAAATTATCTTGTATCCCCAAAATTCCACACCAAAAAGCAACTTAGATCTAGATTCTGTATGATTTTCATAGTATTACGGCAATATAAGGGTAGAAGAATGAATAAGTGAACCCTAAAAGAAATGAGAGTGCTATTACGTACATTATCCAACTTATAATAGACACAAATTCTTCCACAAAATTTTTAACCGAGAAGTTTTGAGTTTGAGGATTTATGCGAAGCTGAATTTAGAAAACAAATAGGATATTTTCCTACATTATTTTCTTTACAGTTTGAAGGGACATTGTTAGATACGATTGAAATATGAAATAACTCTTGGGGTTTAGAAAAAACACATAAAATAACTCGGAACTAAATTTTTAAAGCAACGGATTCCTTACAACTTACAACCATCTATGGAGAAAATAAATAAGAAAGTAGTAAACAATCCGAGAACCAATACCGATGTAATAAACTTAATATTACACTAAAAGATCACGGGATATTTTTTACATTGGCAAGGAAGTTAAAAACCCAATCTCTAATTTTTATTGACACGTAAAGGTCATGCATACCGAAGTTATTAAAGAAAGAATGTGCCACTTACAAG
The DNA here is from genome assembly GCA_963680715.1 of Tetragnatha montana. Taxonomy (NCBI): domain Eukaryota; kingdom Metazoa; phylum Arthropoda; class Arachnida; order Araneae; family Tetragnathidae; genus Tetragnatha; species Tetragnatha montana. The sequence goes on from OY796675.1 coordinate 38,532,808, forward strand.
AACCATGGTAATTTTGCCTATTTCTAAGTCTTCAAGCTATGCAGACGAAATAAATATTTAAAAAGCATTCAAATTGCAGAAATGTCATTACAAAATTAATCTAAACTACAGAAAAGAAAAGAGAAACTGAAATTTTTCAGCTCTCGCTACATGTTTTACAACAGCGCGGCAGCGCGGCCATCACTAATGAAAGATTAGTAAAAAAAATAGAAACCTGATATTGGCCGGAAGAATGAAGGAGATTTTATGAATAGATGGTGTATGCAACTATCAGAAATATATAAAACTCGTTTTTTTGTTAATTTTAAAGAATAAAATACTCGCATATCTAATTTTATTTCATTTGAAGACAAAAATGAAATTATAGTAATTGGGAGGTATTCTGGTGTTCGGAGTTGTGGAGTAGGTAAAACTTTATTCTCTAGTTAGAAATGTTTCACCAAAAAAAAAAATTAAATAAAACCCATTCATTATAATTTACAAAGGATAAAATTCTGTCCGCTGTGACCTCCCCTCCAGAAATTCGCCCATAGGGAGATACAAATGGCGTTGATGCACTGCACACAATATTCCATCAAAGTTCTACAACCTCTCCCCATCTCATCACAGTAGACGTAGTATCACTATCAATAAAAGTTTGAAACTTTCACATTGAACAAAATTTTGACATCCAGTGTTCATTACCTATAATTTTTCTACATCCGTAAAATTATGCTTAGCATTGTGGGGTGGGAGGGACATCAATTTTCCTTTAGCATTCTACAGCAAAGGAACATTTTTCAAAGTTTTAAACACCTAAGAGGGGATAGCTATCCCCTCTTCATTTGTGATATATACCAAAGTATCCGCTTCCCATCACTAAAAATCAATCCCTCTCTCAATCATTTTATGATCTAACAAAACTTAATTTAGCAAGTTATGATGAAGTTTCGATTAAAATTTCCTGAATATCAGACCAGTTTTTCATGAATATATGTATTATTTTTTACACTAGATTTTAAAATAAAAGGGACTACCGAATTTACACCTAATAATATGCAACAGGATGAGCACCTGGACTTCTCTATTAAATTAAGAAAGAGGGTCCTTCTCAATGAGTCAACAATCTTGTTTATGTTTCAAGTCATATAACATTCATGAAAGGAAAAGTTGATGATTATTCATTCCTTTCTTAGAGTTATTATCAACAAAATATTCTCCAGGAATTTTCAAAGAAACTTATGTGAACAAAATTTGCCTCACAAGCAGAGATGAATTTATGTGTGCCACTTGGGATGAAACATATCACCCCTTCCTTTACTGTATTTCTTGCCGCCAAAAAAAAAAAAAAAAAAATATATTCTATAAAAGTAGCTCAAAAACAATGATTTTTCTAGTCTAAAATTTTATTTTAAGCTTTAATTGGGACACTTCTTGCAAGTTAGATTGGAATAGAGACAATTTTAACACAGGTTTTTGCATTTTGAATAATTTTTAATGGATGATGACAGTTTTTCTCACATTCCTTTTACAAAACTGTGGTTTAATTTCAAACTTATTCATAAGTTAATAACTTGCTTGGGAATAAGAACTAAAATATTATCATCAAGAGTTTTAAAGCTACTTAATAAAGTTATTACGGATACATATTTATGCAAAATTTATCCATATTTTTTCAGCATACATAAAATAATTAACCATCCGAAAATGTTGAAAATAGTATTTCACAAAATTTTTTGGAAATGTTCCTGTGTCTGCAGAATTTTATGTATTTTAATGCCAATGTATTTAGTCTAGTTTATACGTACAAACATTTCTTTGGTGCATGATACTAGAAACAGACAAAAAAAATACTTTAATGAAAGAGCCTTTATTAAATGAACCTGATATAAGTTTACACTAAAAAAGTAAAATAATAACAAAAATCTTGTTCATAACACAACATGAACACTGTTGAGCTAACAAAAATGGCCACAATGAGAGTTATTGGATCAATTAGTTAGACATATAGGTAAACAGAAGGAAATTATTAAAACTTTAATTCACAGTAAAACAAATGAAAAAATACTGTGTATTTCATTTTCAACATTCATCATCTGATACTAAAATATCAAAGAAGCAATCATCTTTGTTATTGATTTCAGATGATACAATACCATTATTGTTGGAATTGTCTTCATCATTTGAAGCCTTTGTCACAGTATCAGCACTTTTACAGGATTTTGTGTCATTTTTGGATAATAAAAAATTAGATAAATCTGTATCTTCTTCAGTACAATTTTCACTTTTATTTTTATGGAAAACTTTAGGTTTAATGGAAGAAACTGTGTTGAAAATATGATTTTTATCAGTACCATTCAATACATTTGCAGTCTCTGATCCAGATACATCAAGGTTGTTAATCAAATTATCTGAGTCTACTTCATTATTACCACTGTTGTCTGCCTTACAATCTTGGAGATAATCGGTACTGTCTTCAGAATTTTCACTTTCTTGAGCAGTTTTATTTTTGTTAGAAATTTTTGGTTTATTCTTAGGTTCACTTAAGATATTTTTATCTTCATGAACAGCATCTAAGATATTTTTATCTTCATTAACAGTATCTAAGATATTTTTATCTTCATCAACATCATCTAAAATATTTTTATCTTCATCAACAGCATCTAAGATATTTTTATCTTCATCAACAGCATATAAGACATTTTTATCTTCATCAACAGCATCTAAGACATTTTCATTCTCTGATCCAGATTTATTAAGGTTATTTAATGAATCCTTAGTTTTTAAATCCTCATCAAATTGATGATCAATATTTTCTTTTACAACTTTGTCACATTCAGAATCCCCATCAGAATTGTCACTATTACCTGTTTTGTTGCTATTAGACACAGTTTCTTCTTTGTCTGCAATTTTTGGTTCAGTTAAGAATTTAATTGTATCTGAGAGAGGAACTTTGAAATTTGCTTTTTTCACTTTTACTTGAGGTGTCGAGTTAGATTTCATTTTACATTGGAAAGAAGGTTTGAGCTTTTTGTTACTTGCATTTTCATTACTACTTGATAAATTTTCTGATTCTTTTCTCTTAGTTATTTTACAGGTGGCAGGGGTTTTAATCAGAGAAAATGGAGCAGCTTCAGAAGTTTTGGCACTTGAACTATTTTTAGCTAGTGTTTTCTCTTTAATCTCTTTATTTTTTGGTATTACAGACTTGAAAGGGATTTTGTGTTTTTCTGTACCAGTATCTTTATGTATTCTTTTTGCTTCTTTAGACTCGTTCTTTTGAAATTCTTTCCTTTTATTCACAGAAGGAGGGATCTTTGAAGAAATGTTTCCTTTATTATCATCAGGAGAAGCACTTTCAAAGAAACTGTCAAGAGTTTTTTTATTTTTTGTAACTGTTTTGAGCTTTTTACTACTTAAAGGTTTACTTTTTTCTACACCTTGATTTTCATCAGTTATTTTGAAACTATTAACTACCCATTCAATAGATTTACCCAAGTTGTCTGTATTTTTTAAATCAGAGATGTCTTGAGACCTTTGAGAAATATTTGTATCAGAAATTTCAGAATCTTGAGGAATTGGAGTTTCAACTCTTTTATGTTCAAGTTCTTTTAACAATTCATCAAAACAGTCATATTTTGAATTTATATTAGATTTAAGGTCTGGTGAATTTTCAGATTTTTTATACAAATCATCATTTGATGAAGCAGGATTATTACACTTACTCTGTCCATTTTCAAGGACACCAATATCTTTATTTGCCTCACTTGTCAATTTTTTAAAAGATCCACATGGACTGAAGGCATTATCATCAGCAGAAACAACTCTTTCCTTAACTTCATCAGAGGTTTCATTAACTGGAACACTTAAATCACTAGGCTGACTTTTTGTAAGTTGTTTCTTTTTCATAAGAGAAAGTTTACTTTTCATTTTGAAAGTATTACTTGGTTTTTCTTTTGAGGCTGTTGACTTTTGTTTTTTTATTGGTTCATTGGGAGAATTTTTATAATTTTTAACATCACCATGAGTATTGCTAGATTTAGAGCTTTCAACATTATTATTTTTCTTCTTTTGGAACAGAGTATGAGGAAATCCCTTTGGTTCTTCCTTTTCAGGTGGAGTATTATTTTCAATCATCCCTATATAAAACAAAAATATAAATCAAATTTCAGTAATACATTAAACAATAGTTTTATATTTAAAATTTATGTTCTTCAAGTTATATAATACCTAAACCATACTTAGAATTGCAAGTTGAAATTCATGATAAGGGAGAAAAGTATAAGTATAGGGCTCGTTAGTATATAAAATGGTTTTGCTAGTTTTGCAATCTGGTGCATTAGCATTATTATATTAACTCCAAAATATTTTTACAACTTAAACAAGATTAGGGGAGACTGGAGATACTTGATCTTTCACCAAAAAATATACCAAAATCAATTTGAAGTCTAGCTACAATTTTTAAGTTATACTTGTGCAAAAAAATAGCGACTTCTTTTCAAATATCACTTTATATAGAAGAGAAACCAAGCTTTTATAAAATTATTAGTTGGAAGAGAAATACCCGAATCAAAGGAATTTAGGGAATCTAAGTCATCAACTTCCTCTAGTAAGGTATTAGTTATATTATGCGCATTTTCTTCTTCATCTGTATCTAAAATGCAAAGAGAAAAATCATTCTTTCCACTGTATTTGAAAATATAACACAAGTTTTTTTTATTTAAGTAGATAAATTTACCAACCAAAATCTTTGGCAAGAGGCCATTTTCCTTTAAAAAGATGAACGAAGCTAAACATATCTAACCGCTCCTATAATATATGCAGTAAATTACTTTATTATTGCAGTAAATTCTAAATAGAACACTGGTTAAGTAAATAAAATAGAAAACATATTTATGCTAAGAATTTCACATAATATTTTGAACATAAAGCTTATGATATAGGGGAAACTAAGTATTTTTTTACCCAAAGGGATTTTTCCTATGAAAAGAGCATTTTAGGAAAATGGTATTTATACTATTTTTTGACCAATAACACCAGTGTATTTTATTGGAAAACTCAGTATAAAATAGTAATTTTCAAGCACACTATTTACTGTTGAATAATACTGCACCTTTTAAAGCAAAATTAGGAGATACTTCCAGCTTTGATAAAAGTAAGTTTTCGAAGCAGATGTTAAAAAATACGGGTTAAAGAAGTAAAGCATAATAGAAAGACTTGACCCAATGATTGATTTGATGTTCTTTCATGAAATTTATTCAATTTTTTAAATTAATAATTATAATGATGTAATTTAGGCATAATGATTTGTTCTCATTTAATAAATAACTAAATTATGTGAAGTTTTGTGATAAAAGAGTACACACTTCATTAGCTATTGCTTAGTTGGAAACTGGAATCAAGCACTACATTTCCCATTTTTACTGAATGCATAAAACTTTTTTTTCTAGTCACAAGAAAATTAGACTGATTAAAACAATAAAACATTCAAATCGCAAAAACTTTTGTTTTTAAGGCAATAATTTTACCCCCTCCCTCCTATCAGTAGGAAACCTTTAATGCTGGAAAAATATGAAAAATTTAATTAAATAAAAAGCTATTTTTTCCTTTCCTTATTCGTTTGTGTGACCGAATAAACTAGGAGAATCTGAAGAAACCCCCGACTGTTTGCAAGGAAAGGAGAATACTTGAGCTGACGCCCTCGCACTGTGGATACCCAATAACACAGATTTTTTGTGCCAGGGTTTACGTTTTTGGTACTCAGATGCATTTTTTGTGGTCTGGATTTTTATCAGCTAATTGGGGAAATGAGAGAAGTACTTTTTGAAAATATAATTATAATCTTCTTATCATCTAATTTTTGATAATTAATTTTTTTGTTATTGGCTATAATTTTTTAAAAATGGTATTGAGTACAATTAGAGTTTTTGAACTGAAGCACTGCATTTTTCACAGTTATTGCTGGATAAAAAATTAAATTAAGCATTTAAAACCAACACCCCATATAAACATTGTCGAAGTAATCAAAGGAAAAGATAGAGATTTTAAAAGAGAAATTAAGAGTGATATTTGTGATAAATATAAATGAATATGCAATATAATGGATTCTAAGAAGCACTCAGTGCTCTTGCCATGCTCTCAATTGAAAAAGATGATAGGTAATTTGTCTCATTTCAATGAAAGTGTCATCAATTTGTTTGCTTCATAAAAAAACAGGCGAGTGGACTTCATGTATAAAATTGTTTTTGAGGTATTATGTTATGGATAAGTGTTCCAACATCCCTTCTCTTTGTAGATCTTGTGCAAATTTAACCCCCTGTTAATTCCTCCCTGTTTAAGCCTCCATTGCCCTGGGTATTTTACATCACTGACTTAGTGTTACCAAATCATCCATAAAATTGTGCAATAAACTTGTGAAAACTTATACATTAAATATAAGATAAATACCAGTACAATGTAAAATTCAACTATAAAACAGTAGCACTATTTTACTTTCAAAGTCATATTGATGGCAGTATTAGCTTTTTCTTCTGCTTTCAAGATGGCAGCAAAATATTTTTTCTGAAACTAAAAAAATATAAATAAATAAAAAAGAAATCAAAACTGTTTTACCCCTAAACTTTAAATTAAATTTTTAAAAAATTATAAATTAAACAATTGAATGTTCATTCATAAAAAAGTTTATGAAAGAACAGTTATTATCCGATCCCCAATCATCCAAGTTTCCACTTTATCGAAGCCATCAGATTTTTTAATAATCCCGTTATTTTTTTAAAAAAATGGTGAAAAAATACCGAAGGAAAATACCAAAGTAAGAAAAGAAATTAAACAATTAGGGACTTTTTAAAATAAATGTACTCTTTAGTTATCATAACAATATCAATTACAAGTGGTGCATTTGTATAACTTTTGAATTGGTTAAAATATACATTTACACCTAAAGGATTCATAATTTTCACTTTGAACAAGTTTTTTTTTTTTGGTAAAATAAATCAGTTTGGTCCAATTAACAATTAGGGACTTTTTAAAGTAAATTAACTCTTTAGTTATCATAACAATATAAATTACAAGTGGTGCATCTGTATAACTTTTGTAATGGTTAAAATATACATTCACACCTAAAGGATTCATAATTTTCACTTCAAATAAGTTTTTTGGTAAAATGAATTAGTTTTGGTCCATATTTATTAACTCAGATAATCAAGACTACTGTAATTTATAAAAGTTATATTCATATGAAAGAACATGGTAAGACTGACTATTTTATTATTTTATTTATTGTTCCTCATCTGTGGTTATAAATAGGGGAGAGCAGGGATGAATGGGACAGCAAATCCTTTTTAAATATTTGATATTTTACCAAGGAGATATTAGTACCTAGCCTATTCAACAAATTGTGTTCATTAACATCAGCTTCCATGCTTGTACAAATTTTACTGAATGTGTTTTTCATACCAAAAGTAACTTTTTTCCTTCACTTCTATAAGAGTTTAATTAAAAAATAATTTAATAATAGCTAAAAAAATTTTCAGTGTATTGAAAATGTAAATGTACTTATTTTATACATGTGTTCTATAAATTTGTCTAGGCACAAATAATTTTCAACTTAAATTTATTAGAAGTCTTCCCACAAAATTTAAGATAGTTTATTTAGTTGCATTTTATGAACTTAAAAACCAAATACAATTGTTAATCTTAATTTTAAGAGGGGACTAAAATTACTTGTGTTAGGTAATTATGATAGAAAAACTTACTTTGCTATTAAGAGGACGTCTTGAAAATGGGGACAGGCATTTTGATGATATCCAGGAGCGTGTAACATGGTCATCCAGAAAAGTAACATGGTAAAACTATGTGAAAAAGAAAAAATAATACAATACAGCTACATTGTACACACATAACCTGTTATTTGAATTGTGAACCTTGCAGTTGCAATATTGAATTAGAGCAAAAGAATAACTAAAATATTTAAAACTTAACAAATTAAAATAACTTCTATAATGCAAACTAAAATATAGTAAAAGAAGACAGAATATAATAAATACTAGCTGTAAAATATAATGCACATTGCACATTTTAGTTCAACTTCAGAAATTAAGCTAAGGGCCGTTTTTTAAGTCATTTTTTGAAATTGTGAACTTAAATGCGTTGCAACCATGCTCATGTCAAATAAATGTTTATTTTCTTATTTTTGGTATTTTCCCACCACATACATATTTTCCAAACTACTATCCTCCATTACTTTGTTTTCATCACACACATGAGAATTTTACAAAATAAAATTCAGAAAGAAAGTTTAACCTCTTTCCTAAACCTCTCATTCACTCGGCCAGCCTGTATGAATCAAGTAAGGTGTGGTAGCATTACAATAAAAAATGCACTTTACATTTACAAATCAAAATATTTCTATAACTGATTAGTTTTTACAACTAGTTACTTTCAATGATAATGGAAATAATATAACTACAGAAATTAAAATATTCTTAAAGCAAGTAGTAAGAAATATTTTTAGAAGGAAAAAAGACTATATATGTTTTATTTTTATTTTACCATAGTTCTCTTTTCGGACCAGAAATATTCTTCAATGTCAGGATCTACATCTACCATAGCTGGCCACCTGAAAAAAAAACTTGTTCTTAACAAGTCACAACATTTGTATAACACAGTGTAATGTTCAATATGTCACACACAACCTTCTACATTCATAATTTTGAGATTATAGTCACTTAGTAAATTTGATTGCATAAATAATGAGTGGGAGAACTCATACATTTATGTAAGAATACAAATATTTTGTGCTATAATATTTTGTGTTTAACGTACGGAATAAAACTGTTTAATGTTAAGGACTAATCTAACCTGAAAAAAATTATCTGGTTAATTAGTTCTAAAGACTTGCTAACTAAGCTTGATAAAAAGTAAATATTTGAGCTACATTAATTACTATCATCACATAAACAATATCAGGTAATATATAATAAACTATAAATCCATTAAAATAAGAAAAATAGTCTTAAGTTTAGATTATCATAATAAAAAATTAATTTACTGTATTTAAGTGAAAACTGTTAACTCAAATTCAGAGGCAATAGCCCTTTTACACAAAGAAATGAAAAACAAAAATACCATGGATAGCCTTCTAGCTTTGCCCAAACAATAGATCCAGGAGAATATTCCAGATATTCTTCCAAAACACCTTCTTCAGGATCATCACAACTTCCTTTTTTCCCTCCCTCTTCAGAAATTAACATGAAAGAAAAATTGGTTCAATTCCGCTATCTATCCCGTTAAATATAGCCAAGCTGTTATGATCGTCAAAGATTAAAAATATCGCCAAAAATTACAACCAACCGATTAAAATACTATACAGAGTGTTTCAGAATTAAATGTAAAAATAATAGGGTGGTTACAGGCAGTGGCGTAGCCTGAAAAATATTCCGGAGGGATATATGGGAATTTTTGGGAGATACGGGTAAATTTTGTCCTTTTCTATGGTCCAAAAAAAGATTAAAAAATATTATGGTCCAAAAAATAGGTCAATTTCTGACTATCGAGGGGATATCTCTGAACCCCCCTGGTTAAAGGGGACCCAGACTAGCATATTTCGAACAGGGGGGCAGATGCACCGCTAAAGAGCTAAAACCTAATGTAGTACGAGGGGATTACAAAAAGCGATTTTCCCAAGGCCCGTATAACTAAACACAGCACAATTGAGTGAAAAGATTCATTGCATAAAGCACAGCAATATGTATATTATACTACTTTTATTACTATCAAGCATATAACGGGAATATCTTCGGCTGCCCAGCACTCCAGGCCAGATTTTTCAAGATCAACCTCGAAGATCCAGAGGACTTGATATTTTCAGATAAAGCTGTTGAGGTCGATCTAATGTTTTACTAAATTTGCACATCATGGACACGACAACAACAACTTTTACTATGAATTTGATCGAGTAACTAGGAATGCTTTTCACAAAAATTATGCGAGTATTTTGGTTTTAATAAAGATCTGACAGAAAAATTCTTGAAGATAATTTCTTGGATGTATGAAACTTAAATTAAAGATCAGTAAATTAATAAAATAAATTTAATTTCTGTGAAGACTATACATACACAAACGTAACGCATGAATCGGAACTGAGAGAAAGACATCTTAAATTTGTGGTGAAAATTTCATCGAAGGGTTTTTACTAAAAAGAATATTTAAAATAAACTACATAACAGAAATTACAACAAATAAATTCTCAGCTATTCATCAGATTTATCTGATAAGTCCGTAATTATAAATTATAATATTAAATCAGGATCTCATTTCTTTAAGCTGGTCTTCTTTCGAAGTAAGTAACATAATACTCAAATACATGCATTTATAGTAACAGAATTTCTCTAATTTACGACCATTAATCTGATTAAAATTCCATAATTTTGGAAACTATTTTAAGAAGTATACTAAGCTTTAGTTCAATGAATGTTCTATATTACGTCAATTAAAGATTTCTTCAAACAATTTGAAACTTCAAGTGACTGAACAATAAATTGGTCAATTGCATTAAAAATAAATCCTTTTCAGGAACTATTTCTTTTAGGAAACTACTATATCCCATAATATTATATTAGTAGCGACGTTATATTTGAGGCAATTATATACTACTCTTAAAACTGTCTCGCTCTTTACCCAAAGTATTCATGGAACAGCACCAATTTTCTTCAACTTCATGAGATTCACAATACTTATAACTTTTTCTCCATTTTTTACATTCGACACACTCAATCCAAATTCCAAAATTAACATCAGAACAATGCTTAATCCACATCAAAGTTCTATCTCTGGTAGTTTCCTTTAGTTGCTTAACTCTCCTGGACATTTTTACTGAAACAAATGTACTATAATTGAGAAAAGAGACGCGTTTGTTAACAAATGTGTGTATATGTTACGGGCAATGTGATAAATCCGGGCATTATTAATAATGCCGGGGAAATGTGATAAATTCAGTGGAATTTATGAATGAAATTTATCACTTTGCCCGCCTCCACTTCGGGCATTATTAATAATGCCCGATTAATCACTTTGCCCATAACATATATATTATAATACCTAAAAATTTTAATCAGGTTTTATTTTTAATGGAAAAGAGAAGGTTTAAAAATTAAAAACACGAGAAGTAAAATTTTTATGTCATTTTCAAAAGATTTAAATAAAGCAAGTTAACACAGAGCAAAATTCTATCTCTAAATCTCCTAAATAATCTAATCTAATAAAAATCTCTCTCTAAAGAATGTTTTTGTTTTTATTTGAATGGTGTTCAGGATGAACAAAATTGCATCAAGTTTACTTCATTCATTAAAAGTCCGATTCATATTAAAAACCAGGAAAATGTTTCAGTATTTAGTATAAGATTTTGAAGAGTAGTATAAAAACTAAAAGCAACAAAACATGGGAAGAAAGGGTTACTTTTAAAAATGAAAAATAACTTAGGAAAGAGAGAAGGGAATGTATTCCTTAAAAATGATAGAACCACAGTTAACATGTGCTGTTAAAAGATAATTACAAACTTATTAATGAGAATTCTTTTAAAAAATTAAAGTTCAGCTAATTTAAGTTCCTTCACAAAAAGTTTAAGCTTGTACACCTTTACAAAAAAAAAGTTGTAACGAAGTATCTTCACAAAAAGTTTTATTAACTAAATTTCCATTAAGATAAGATAGAGAAAAATTAAGAAAATTAAAAACAAATACGTGAAAAAAAAATGCATAATAACTTACATTCTATTAACCCCAAACCCGAACGGATTCTAGATAATTATTCTTTTCTCCACAAGAATTAAAATCGTTTGCAAAAATAAAATATTGAATAAAACAAAACATATTCACAGCATAATTTATTTTTATCTTAAAAAAATACCAATGTTAAACATTTTTTGGAATAGTATTGACAAAAATATTTTTGGTATAAATCAAAATAATTTAGTTAAGTAATTTAGCCCGTTAAAAAATTATAGAAAGTTTCATTATTCATGTTTCATAAATGCATAAATACCATTTCAAGCCATTTGATATTTCAAGGGGAAAAACGACTGTCCATTCTGGTTGTGGCTGGCTAGTTCACATGGCTGCATCAGAAGGGGTGTGGCAGAGAAAGTAATTTCAACATCAATGATCAATTTCTGTCTTGTGTTCACGTTCAGCTAATAGGGGAGAGGGGGGAACATTAAACAAATGTACATTTTGACTGTTTCTCCGGGTATTTATAAGATATTGAAACAAAATTTGATTTATTCCAAAATTTACAGCTTTCCTGAAATTTTGGTACCCTGAATTTATCAAGAATTTTCGACTTGAATCATCATTCTTAAAATCATCAATAAATATTGGGAAAAAAAAATGTTTGTGTCAGTTTTTAAGAAAAGTGAGGGAGCAAGCAAATCAATACCAGATTATTTGTAATAATATTACCTATTCCTGGATTTTTTTCTTCAAAATTTTAAAAGTGGTACCTAAATTTGAGAGAAATCACACTTCATATTATTTTGTATGAAGTGCGTTGATTTGACCTTGGTGTTTTTTTTTAAATCAACAAGTTGATTTAATTGTCAGGGTTGCTTGATTTAAATTTAAATCAAGCAACCCTGGATAAAAAGTAGGTTACTTTATAAAATTATCTTCTTTTTACTTTGAAAGTTCTCAATTTAAACTAGAATCGAGAAATAAGTGTGGAAAAATCAATAAATTAATTGAAAAATAAGCCCGTTAATTTTTAGTAGTACTATTCTGCAAAGGCACCTGATGCAAAAATTTTGAGCATTGGCATAAATGTATCTATTAGTATGCTGAAGCGACTGTTAGTATGGATGTTGGAAGTAACCCATCCCATAACCTTCCACACTCCTTCTGACGTAACCATACGGTCAAACATGTGAACTAGCAGCGACCTTTCATCACTCTACTAGGGTTTGATCTTCCATTTATGGGGCGCATATCACAACTGCAGAAAACAAAAGATGAATTTTTTATGCGTTTTATTAAATATTTATATTTTTACACTTGGCCCAAAATCCATTTTAACAGCAAGCAAGGTAGTATATTAAAAAAATACTTGACTCCTCGATAGCAGATGTAACTGTCGCATTAAAATGAATTTTTTTTCAGGTTTTAGTTATTTTATCATATAATGACACACCATACTAATCTGCAGATTTAAAAAATAAAATAAAATAATGTTTTTACAAACTTGGGGCGAAATGTTTCAGCAGAAGGAATTTTCGTACTGATCTGAAAATTTTTTATAGGTTTTATTGAATCCAATTGGTCAAAACTCTGCACTATCCGTAAGCGAATTTCGAAAAAAGTGATTTTCCCCAATCAACTCTACTGCTTATCCTTCCTTTGTCTGGCGAAATTGTGATGGTATACAGACACAGAGTGATAATAGAATTAAAAGATGGACTTTAAAGAAAGGTGGTAAAAAAAAGAACCCATAGTCAGAACAACCCAGGTGCGGATCCGGCACGGCTCCAAGGGACACTTTTCACTTTTTTTGCACTTTTCTAGACCATCACCTTTTCCCTTGAGAAAAATGTGCAATATGTTGGGGGATTTTCTAAAAAGTATCACTAAAGATCATCTTTTGGTACCGCTGAGGGGTACAGGGGTCCTCCCTCAAAAACCAAATTTGAAATTTGACCAATAAAAGTAGGGTTTAACTCATTTTGAGTACTTTTTGGAGTCCAAGGAGGGGGCACTGTCCGGAGTGCCCCCCCCTCTTGGATCCGCGCCTGTAACAACCTGAAACTTAACACGAAGACTTTGGAGAAAGGGGGAAAACGAATGGAGTGTGAAAAAATATTTCTAATACTAGTACCATCTACCATCAATAGATAGCCCCCAAAACAACTTCAAGAACTATAGAACTGAAATAAAAGGGATGCACATCGGAACATCTATTGTTGGTTATTTTAAGAATTTTAAATTTGAGCGTTAAATTGCTTTATAAACAGTATAGTGCAGGGGTCGGCAACCTGCGGCTCTCGAGCCGCATGCGGCTCTTTTGATGTAAAGTTGCGGCTCTCCAGTTCTATACGAAAAAAAAATACTTTATTATCAAAACCCTTAAAAATAAGAAAATATATTTTTAAGTATTACCTAATTTTTTTTCCCAATAGCTTTTATTTTCATAATCTTATTACAAATCGCTTGTGTGAAATAAAAACATTCCACAATGAAAAAAGCACTGATTATCCAGAATTGGATGACAAATGGCTGCAAAAATTCAACGTCATGGTAGATACCACAATGACACAAATTAACTAAATCTAAAACTGCTAGGAAAGGGTTCAGCCTACGCCTTGCTTGAAGAAGTAGTTTATTTAAAAAAAAAGACCTTTTCTTTTTCGTTGAAGACATGGAGAGTGGTAAATTACTTCATTTTAAAAATATGAAGCAATATCGCGATGAGACCAATGCAACTATTGACGCAAATGTCTTCAGCATAGCTTTAAAAACATTAAGGATGGATTCGTAGTGAGAATCGAGCAATTCAAAACAAGCAAAACTACTCTCGTGTTCTTAGTAAATCCTCTCAACACAAATACATATGAGAGCAACATTGAGCCTTTTGGAATGGATGCTAGATCGCTTCAAATGCAATTGCTGGATTTGAAATACAAAGACTTGGAGAGTGGCAAGTTTACAGAACTTAAAAGCAAGTTGGGGGGCAACTGGTCAATTGCCCCCCCTTGTGGGATCGGACCAAAACGAGTTAAAACCCTACTTTTAGGGTCAAATTTCTAAAATTTTCTGGGGGAACCCCCAGACCCCCCTTTTGTGTTTAATAACAATATTATTTACTACTTTTTATATACTTTATATTAATCCGTATTTATATCCGTTTATTTTAAATCAAATACATATGTTACGGGCAATGTGATAAATTCAGTGGAATTTATGAATGAAATTTATCACTTTGCCCGCCCCCACTTCGGGCATTATTAATAATGCCCGATTAATCACTTTGCCCATAACATATATAAGCAAATACTACATAATATTGAAACGAAAATTTTTAGTGGCTCTTTAAAACTGGGAAATTTTGTAAATTGTAACTTTTGGCTCTTCCGCTTCAAAAGGTTGCCGACCCCTGGTATAGTGCCATCTATTGACATTATTTTTATTAATTTTTCTCACGCAAATTGTTCTTCAATATTGTAAAAGATGTTACTCATTTAAAATTTCAGAATATTCTGACCGGAACTTCTCTTTATAAACACCTTTTTGAAAGGGCAACTTTAATTGTAATCACAAAATTTAAAAATAACGTTAACACTTTGGTTTCCTGTAAGATTTGTCTACCTTTGGTTGGTTGTGTTTTTATGACACGAGGCCCTTATCCGGGCATATAGCACCAACCTTGTCTACCTTTGAAAGGTGATTCAATGCAAAATTGGTTACTTTTGGCCAAAAAGTGCCCCATAAAGAATCAAAACAAAGTAGTCATTTGAACTTTTCTAACAAAATTTTTCAATCAACAATAAAGCTTAAAAAAACTTCAGAAATAGATTAGTTTTGAATATGTAGTGTAATAGTAGAAGGGGAAAAATCAGCTCAAAGAGTGATAATTATTTTTATCAACAAAGAAACTATGTCTATATAAACATCTTCATATAATTTTAAACAGACTATATAGTATATAAAGAAATTTAAATAGGAACCTTGCTAAATTGAAACATACAAAAAACACATACACAATGGGATTTACATATCAAACCCATTTCAAAAGTTCCAGTTGCCAAATTTTCTGGAGGAGAAACCCGAGATAATTTATACTTGGATTTTTAGGTCATCCATTTTAAACTACTGGCAAAAATATCACTATGTTCTGTTGAGTTGAAAAGATTAAGATAAGAGTTAAGATTTTTAGGTATACCCTTTTTTCTACCAGTCTATCTCTAAAATATTTACACTTTGTGTTGCTTGAAACTTACATCCCATTAAGAATTTAACTTTTCTTTTAAGAGTTTTAAGAGATATCAGTATTTGAGTTTGCAAAAAAAAAATAATAATAATAATTTCCATAAATAAGTTATTCTATTTTTTTTTAATTCCTGCAAATCTGAATTTTTAGTGGCTGATTCTAGGAAGAACACATTTTGCAAGTATTTGCTATAATGAAAATGAACAGCTGCTATTCCTCCTTACATCAGTTGTTATATTCATATTAAAGTTAAAAAATTTGAAAATTTTGTTTGAAAATAAAATTTGAGTTTTTCATTTAGATTTTACATTGTTTTTTTTAATTGGGCACTGTTGAAAAATAATTTTGCCAAAAAGGGTGCAGTGACCCAATAAAGATCCAGTTAGACAACTACTAACTTACAGTAAAATAATAATATGCTCTACTTTATAATTTTTCAACAAACTATTTAATGGTAGTTTTCCATATTTTAAGATTTTAATTGAATGAAACATCATTTATTACATTTACGGATCTTGCTGATCATGTGACTCTTCATCTGGGTGAAACGAATATGCACATACGAACAGGGCTATTCAAGTCACCCGGGTATTCTTCAAAAAATCCTTTCTCCCTCACTTCTTTACTCTTTTATACGGGTAAACGGGTTTGACTATGTGAACGGGCTTAAATAAAATTATAATACTACTAATAATATGCAAATATATTTCAACAAAATTTTAAAAAAAATTAGTTTAACTGATAAGTACCTATAGTTTAAAATATTTTTATTTGCAAGTCTATTTTTTAAATAAAAAGTTTTATGGAATAACGTGTTGTTAAAATAGTCTCCATGGAAACAAAGATTTAAAATCAAAAGATAATCATATTGTAGCTTTTAAAAAAGTTTGGTTATTAACTAAACAAAAACTATTTAAAGTCCCTTTCAACTGGAAAAGATTTTAGATGGATCAGCTGGAATAAGAGTCCTCCATTTGGCGATCGCCAACTGTACACTATAACTAATTGTGCCGCTAACTAACTCGCAACGCGAGTCGCCAAATGGAGGACTCTTATTCCAGCTGTGCCAATTCTGAAGATATGATTAATCAAAGGATCTAAATAAGCATATTAAATAATTTTTGGGAGAATATTTTTCTAATACTTTTTTTTTTTCATGGGGATTATGTGATATATCTAGAAATCATTAAAAAATTATAGTGTTTGACAATTGGATGGAATTTAATACCTTTCATTAAACAAAATAAGGTATGAGATGTATTAAAAATTTTAAAGAAAATTATCGAGCTTCTTACGTACAACCAGGCATATCAGCTAGTATTGAAATATAGCTTTTTAAATATGCCATTATAAGTCTCTTTCACTGTTACCAATTAACAAATTTCCCCTTTTGCAATAGTGATTTTTGATAGGTTATCAGCAAATGCCGAATGGATTGCAGCCTATTATCTGTAAACACCTAGGAGCTCAAAGGGTGAAAAAAGGGGTTTAAAAAATAATATTGTAATGGCATATTTTATAATGCTGGTGTAAAAAAATGGTTCAATTCTGTTAAGAGTCCTGCTTAATAACGTCAAGCTGTTTTGAACACCATATATTCAAATATTGACAAATTTTAAGGTTTTTATTGATATAACTGAACAATTATAGACATAACTAAACCTTTTGATTTATGAGTTTGAAATTATTTAGCAATATTTCTAATTTGTGGTGTCCACATGAGCTTGGCAGTATTTAGCGGAACTGGAAACAGAATTAAACCAAAAATATAATAAATCAAATGAAGGATACATATTTTAAATTTAAAGTATAACATCAAATGTAAAGATGTTTTGTGAAACATACCTTAGTAGACTGAGCTATATATTTTGGTGGAACTGGATACTGTCCTAATTATAATTCATGACATTATTGAATTTAAAATTTATCGAATGGAACACTATGTTGGGTATATTGATTTGAGCTTCAATAAATAATTGACAGATAAGACTAACTTGAATGTTAATCCAAAATATTTTTTCTGCTTATAAACAAAACAGCTTGAAATTTGATCCATGAGGAGTAAATAAAAAAAACCCTCAAGAATATAAGATGATATTTTTAGTGGCTTCGCGTTCTGTAATCTGTGAAATCTCAAAAATAATATTTTTCAAGCTGATAGTTAAAAGAGTATTTTTTTCAAGCGTAGCAGGTCGCAATGTTTACAAACTTAGCGCAATGAATTTTTGAAAACAGCGGTCACCGCGGTCACCGTCAAACTGGTTGGTGGACAAGAGAAAGCCAAAAAGTAATAGCACAGAGTCACGAGCAGTGAGAGTTTTGTTTGTGAATGAGTGGCTAAGGCACTGAGGGCTAAGGTGGCTACAACAGTAAAATAACACAAACCTTCCAAAATGGGTTTCGGTTTCCACTTTTTTCGCAAAATGCAAAAGAAAGAATCATAGAGCATTTTCAATCAGACTCGAACTTAACAACGGCCTTAGCAACGTTGTTTTTGTCCTCCACGTCGTCAAGTGTGACGTCATGCATGGGCGAATAGAGCATTTTCAATCACATGACTCAGACCTTATCAACGTTGTTCTGTCCTCCACGTCGTCAAGTGCGAATGCTTCTATTGGAGCATTTGCGATCACAAGACTCCTCCCCTAACAACCTCTGTAGCAACGGGTGAACAACAGCCTTAGCAACGTTGTTGCCTGTCCTCCACGTCGTCAAGTGTGACGTCAAGTGCGAATGCTCTATTGGAGCATTTAGCATTTGCAATCACGTGATCCCATACCTAAAAACCGCCTTAGCAACAGATAAACAACAGCCTTAGCAACAGTTAAAAGCCCTACAGAAGATACACAGTTAAAAGAAAATAACCGGTTGTGACGTCACCTGAAAACACTATATAATTTTTATTTTAATTAAAATTTTGTCTGAGTAAATTTATTAGCTTAATCTAAATGTTCTACTACAAAACTATCAATAATTTACCAACCAACTTTTTTTTGCGGTATTAACAAAATAACTCGAGCGGTAAAAGCAATCAGTTAAATTCAGAAACATAAAGCTAGGACACAAAATGTTTACACTTTGAAAATTCTAGCACAACACTCTAAAAAACTTGGTCAGCAAGTGTCTCCAAACAGTTCTATAAACACTCTAAAAATAGGAAAGCATTTATTCTTTCCCCCCCAAGGACATGTAAATTTCTATTTGAGTTTTTGAGATTTGATCAGTAAGTATTTATGGGTAATCTGAGATCCGATCTCGCCAAATTTGGCGAAAACCTCGATTATGGAATCTGTCCCGTATTTATCAGTAGTGATGAACTGACGACTTTTATACTGTACTAGCGCTTTCAGCGCTAGACCCGGCGTTGCCCGGGCGCAGTAAAACTTTATATAAATACCTATAGCGTTGCTTAGACATTATTGACGGGCTGCGCCCGTACCAAGTTCCTTGGACAGAATCTCATACACTTTGAAATAGTTGGGAAGTCATATTTGTTAAAAAAAATATTTAAACTTAAGGTGCAACAGATTTAGTAGAGTACCCAGACTGCAACACAAAGGTACTTAAGATATTTTAATCAAACTTTTTCTGTGCGTTTTTATTATTTTGCCAACAATTTTTGCATTAAAATTTTTATTTTAGTTTTGTGTTCTTTAGTTTTTTAATGAATTTTTTAACGATTTTAACTTTCTTATTTTACCGCTAGAGACGCTTTAAGTTATCTCAATGGATTCGCCATGGTCACTTACCTAGGGAGGGGTACACCTTACTTCCATGATCCTAGGAGGTTGGTTCCAAATGAAAGACGTGAAACGGACTTTTGAAACACCCTGTATATTAAGTATTGGTAATAAAAACAATGTGAAAGAAAATATAAAATAATAATTAAAAAGAAAAATGGCCTTAATGGAAGTAATTACCAGTTCATTTTAGAGAAAAATATAAAACTTTTGTTGCTATTGTCTCTGATATGAACATTAACACTGAATAAAAATATTGTTCTGAATTTTTGGTTTCTGCGGGCTTAAATCTTCATCCAAAATCGTTCCAAAAATATCCAATAGGATATTTTCCAATATATATCCAATATAGGATCCAAAAGGATATTTTTGGCGACACTTTTATGCAAATAACACAAAAAATAAAGGCCTTTCTGTGAGTTGAAAGATTGAAATTAACTAAGAGGTATAAACTGTTTGACTTCCTATTGATTACAGTTTTTTACGGATTAAATTAAGTCCTCAAAATTCAATTTCATTGCACAATTATTGTCAGACACAAATTTAAATTTTTTTTAGAATTCAAATTCACGCGTGAGTAAAAAAAAGTAAAGCCATTTCTCTCTATATTAAAAAAAAGTAACAGTGACCGCCGCGGCCGCCGCCGCCGCCGCCGCCGCTGCTTTTGAAAATTTTATTTTAGAACACTTTGAACTCTCACTACGCAAAAACTATTCCACGGAAATTTGTGAAATTTTAAACATTGCTTGACAAATGTATGAGGATCGTTTTCGTTCTAAAAGCTTATAGATGAGTTAATTAGTTCTAGAGTTATTTAATGTCAAAGTCGAAAATTATTTTTTTCTGCTGCGAGTTCGCCCCCAGCAAAATCTATTAGCAGCAGAAATATGATTTTTTGCAGACACATACCCTTAGATGTGCAGTTTTGCACCACGTCGCCCTTTTTTCGAATTTCGAATTAGTTTTGGAGTAATTAAGTTTTAAAGTTTCGAAAATTTTGGCGATTTTTCTGTTTTTTCGTTATAAAAGCAAAACTAATCACAGTAGAACTATGATATTTTAAAGGCACATAGAAATAATTTTTATAAAAATATTGGCTTTTTGTTTTTTCAAAAATTCTAATTAGTTTTAGAATTATTAAGATTCAAAGTTTCAATTTTTTCTTCTCTTTCTCGCCGTTCACTAGAGAAACACGAGAAACAGACGAGTTTTATGCGTGTTTTATGATGAGTCTGATTTCTTTTATTTTCAACAATGCTTTTTTCTACAAAGTGGTTGATGGTTATTAGTAGACTATTTCAATTAAATTATTGATAAGCAAGAGAGATGTATTTTCGGTATTACAAGAGGCTTAATTAAGCCGAGAAAAGGCTTCTGCTGGATTGTTGAGATGAACAAGCGAGCTCTGCTCGCTAAGAGCGCGAAGCGATCTGAGAAGAACTGCGAAGCAGTTAAGAGGGTTGGTGAGCGATAGCTCACTATGTGTGATTTCTTTTATTTTCAATTTAAGTTAGGAAAGTAATATTTCAGCAATAGTTTTTTTCGGGATGATTTGGATTAAATTATTTATTAGCAAGAGTAGTTTCGGTTGTAAAGGAGCATTAATTAAGCCGACCAGCGGGGTGATTGGTAAGATGGAACAAGCGAGCTTTGCTCGCTGAGATCGCGAAGCGATCTAAAAAGAACTGCGAAGCAGTTCCGGGGGTTGGTGAGCGATAGCGAGCAGGGGGCAGGCCCCCTAGTAACTCAAAAAAAAAAACATTTTAATTCATTGTTTTGTGTTAAAGCATAGTTTTGGTGTAGAAGAATTGGTGAGAGAATCTTCTTCCAAATGTAATAGTTATGACAATGTTTCGATTTTGTCTTAACTATTACATGTTATATTATTAGCTAGACTCATTAGAAAAGCCGTTCATTTTCAAAGTGTTGAATCAGCTGCTTTCATGATAATGGAATGACTATATTGAAATACTATATTGATCAAAGTTAAGTACAGAGTTCAACGGTCCATTTAATTCAAAATTGTTTCAGGAAAACTCTCCACCATGTTGAAAGATAGGTTGAATTTGAAGATGGATTATTTCTGTCTCAGCGGACGATTTCTAGGAGTGGAAGAGCAGCTTATTTTACAAACGTCTTTACCAACTCTTCAGGAGGAAAACAAGTTTTCATCTGTTTCTATTTATGGGAAGGTGTTTGGTAACAATAACGATTACTATATTGCTGTTGGAATAGGGAATGACTACATTCGGAATAAGCAGTTTTTCTACAGGTATGAACCGGGAGGTTGGCTCACAATTATTCCTTATCTCTTCTCACGCGTTACATTATGAATTTACTCAGTCCCAAGCAACATTATGGAAAGGCTAAGGGTTCCTCCTCAGAAAATCTTTTCAAATGTTTCCCCAAACTTTTTCTTAAGACCACCGTCCCTTTTACAATAAGAAATTTTTCCGACCCCCTTTTCAAATTTTTCATACTTTCAATATAAATTTCAGTATAAATTTCTTGGGGCCCTCCCTTAAATTTTTGTTTTGAAATTTGACTTAAAATAGTGCTTTGACTCAACTTTGGATGTACCCCTTTTGAGTCCTTGGCAAGGGCCGTATCCAAGGGGGGGGGCTTATAGTCCAAGAAAGTTAGCTCAAAAAAGGGCTTCCTTCGGAACTAATTGTAAAAGAAAGTTTGATGGTTGATTCTTATAGGAAATTTTCCGTAGAAAACGATGGTGAAAAGTCTACCGAGCTACGACGTGTCCTTTAGCCAATATGGCGGATTTTCCAAAATGGCGGCCGCTTATTTTACACATTTTTATTTTTTATGTTTTTACATATTAATACTTATTTTTATTGCCTAATATAAATTATTTTCTATTAAATTACCTATAAAATGGTATATTAACCAAGATTGTGCGATATTTAGAACCTAATAAAATAATTTTCAAAATGGCTGCCGCATATTCCAAACTTAGTGGAAAATGGATGTTTTTGAATTCCTACCCCCCCTTTAGGATTATTTACCCTTAAATATCAGTAAATTATGACTATTCTGCTTATATTTTACTTAATAACATATAAAACTTCTAATTTTTAAGAAAATACACAAATTTAAAGCAAACATATTTTTAATCTTGACTATTTATACTGATTAATTACAACCTTTTCCAACATTCACTTTGATTTTATGCATGCAAAACATTATTTTCTTTGAACAAATAATAATATTTCTAAATAATATAATGAATTTATATTAATGAAAATTAAATTTATTGAAATAGTAAAACTTAAATTTAATAATTTTAATTTTTTTATCGCTAAGTTATTAATAAAAAGCTGGTTAAAAAACGTTGGTCAGATGAGGAAATCGAGAAAATCACAGCTTGCTAAATATATACGACAGCTAGTAGATTGTAACAAATCAACACCTAAAAACCTATTACGTAACAGATAGAGGACGGTTGATTCACCATTTACCATGGATAAAACAGTGAACTTTCAACGAAACTACTCTACTCTTCTCTACATAAATTATGTAACTAAAAAATATGGCAAAGCAACTATTGTGTTTGATGGTTATAAAAATCCAAAATCAACCAAGTCAAAGGCACATAGAAAAGACTGCAAACGGTCCAAAAGTAAATTTTGTTGCAATATACAATGGATATCTCCATAAAGGACATTTTTCTTTTAAACAGTGATAATAAACAAGCCTTCATAGATCATCTCTCAAAAAACCAAACAAGCAGAAGACAATGCAGATGTCATAATGGTAACTGAAGACCTCGCATCTGCCTGAATCAACCGACAGGGCTGTTATTGGTGAGGATACTGATCTTCTGGTGTTACTAATCCATCATATGAACCCTAAGTCCTGTGACTTATTTTTAATACCTGAACCGAAAAATAACTTCAAAGAATTCAGTCACAACATAAAGGAAATTCAAGAGAAACTTGGAGAGGGTGTTTGTTCCAATATCCTTTTTGGCCACGCTATGCTTGGATGCGACATTACCTCTAAACCATTTGGCTTAAGAAAAGTGATAGTCTAAAGTTAATTTCAAAAAACGAGGTCATCGAAAATCAATGTGCTGTTTTCAAAATACCCGGAAAAACCAAAGAAATCCAGACTGCCCTGGCAATAGAGCAATGACATCTCTCTACGGGGGTAGAGTGGGAGACGCTTTAAGTGACGTATAAGACTGCAAACTTTCCTAACAAAAGCTAGAAAATCCACAGTCCAAGTAAAACCAGAAGTATTGCCTCCAACAATAGATTCTAATAACTTTCACTGTTTAAAAGAGTTTATCATCAAGTAAAGTAATGGATAGGTATTTCCATGGATCCATGTAATTGGGAATTACGGGGAGGAGGTTTAAGACCTATAAAGATGGAAAGCGCACCTGCTCCAGAACGTCTTTAGACATTTGTCAATAAAAAATAAAAATTAAAAAATTAGCCAATGTGCTACCGCACACTGCATATTATGCAGAAAACAAGGAACAATATATACAAGTGCTTGTAGCTACTGTAGAGGTGTTAGCTGCTGCAATACTGGATATTATGTAGATATGGAAGATGATTAAAATATTTCGTAAAAATATAATTATTATAACTTTTAAAAACTTAATGAAGGTTACTTTTTACTAAGAACTCGCGATATTAAAATTAAAATAATTAAATTTAAGTTTTACTATTTGAATAAATTTAATTTTCATTAATATAAATTCATTATATTATTTAGAAATATTATTATTTGTTCAAAGAAAATAATGTTTTGCATGCATAAAATCAAAGTGAATGTTGAAAAATGTTGTAATTAATCAGTATAAATGGTCAAGATTAAAAATATGTGTTTGCTTTAAAATTGTGTATTTTATTAAAAATTAGAAGTTTTATATGTTATTAAGTAAAATATAAGCAGAATAGTCATAATTTACCGATATTTAAGGGTAAATAATCCTAAAGGGGGTAGGAATTCAAAAATATCCATTTTCCACTAAGTTTGAAATATGCGGCAGCCATTTTGAAAATTATTTTATTAGGTTCTAAATATCGCACAATCTTGGTTAATATACCATTTTATTGGTAATTTAATAGAAAATAATTTATATTAGGCAATAAAAATAAGTATTAATATGTAAAAACATAAAAAATAAAAATGTGTAAAATAAGCGTCCGCCATTTTGGAAAATCCGCCATATTGGCTAAAGGACACGTCGTAGCTCGGTAGACTTTTCACCATCGTTTTCTACGGAAAATTTCCTATAAGAATCAACCATCAAACTTTCTTTTACAATTAGTTCCGAAGCAAACCTTATTTTTCTTGGACTATTACGGGATTCAATTTTTTTCTCACATAAACATAACAAAGTAGCTAATGCCCTCTTCTACTCAACCAATGTCCCCCAGTATTCTATCAACTGATCAACGCCCCTAAGGAGCTTCAACGACACTCCCTAGGGACGGTATCGCCCCCTTTGGGAACGACTGCTTTAAAATAATGTTGTAACTAATTTTTTTGGATATTTGGGACCCGTTGTTCCACCTTTAAAAAACCTCACTAAATGAATTGTCATGAAATTATAGAAGGAGGGATTGAACAGTTGAACCCTCAACAAATCCTTTAGATCGGGTATCAATCAATTGTAAAGATTTTGGTTAATTCAGTGACAAAAAACCTTTAAAGCAATAGTACATAATTTTCCTTGAAAATTGTGTGGCTTACAAGAAGCAGTACTGTTCGGTCCAAAGACTCTCAAAATGAGCTAAAACACTACTTTGAGGGGAGAATTTTAAAAAATTTTCTGGGGGTGAACCTCCAGACCCCCCATTTTTAATCTCACATTCATTAACTATATTTATACGTTAGGTGTGCAAAAGTTCAAATCCTTTGTATAAGTACCCTAAAATTTAGCGTGTAAAAGTACTCGCCATGGGGTATGGGGGGGACCTGGGAAATAATATTGTGTCAATCCCCTAGTCACTGGTATTCGCAACATCAAGAGCAAAGGTAAGTATCCTTGCCCCCCCCCCCAACATGAAACCTGGCTACGCCCTTCTACACCCCGCTAAGGGTTTTATTTTGGTATTCATTAATTAAAAAAAAATCTACGGTAAAGTAAAGCAAAAATAAAATACATTTATTTATTTATATCAAAACGTCGATTAAGGTTCCTTAAAATGAATTAATATTAGTAATGACATTTTGTAGAGTTCTCTAAATTATAAATTTATAGAAAATCGTGCAAAAATATTGAGAGAAAGTCATCGTAATGAAAAAAAGAGTGTCTTTTATTCAAAAATTATCAATTAAGTATCCAATGAATGTTACATTAAATAATGACACAATTAAAATTTCTTCTAAACATTTTCAAAATCCTCTCACTTAGTAGTATTATAAAGATTAAGTACAGATATCTTACGCTTAAAGTTGACAAGTCTTTACTTAAATAGGCTTTATGATTGTACAAGTTTTCTTCATAAGAATCGTTAAGAAAGATATGTATTCTTTTTACTTCTTTAATTATTAATTACTTCTCCACATCTTACGAAACATTTATATAAAAATACGATTTTTAAACAGTTTAGATATGAACTCATGGAGGCTATTACGTGGTCCAAATGAAGAAGATTTGAAAAATTTTCATCTAATGCGTAATTTATTCGAAGGAGATCCAATGTATATGCATCGTTTCTATGATAACCACAAGAAAGTATGAAATAATTGTATTTTACTTTGAATATTTAAAAAAAGTTAGTATACGTATAACAATACAAGTAATTTTAAGTAGTTATGGTATAATAGGTTTTGTTGAATTAATTTATTAATTATTATAACAGTCAATTATGAAAAAATGATTTAAAGCAAAAATTCAGTAGCAATAAAAAATAATTAAAAGATCGGTACACGTGGATAAGCCTGGTGAAAGTGCCAAGTGATTTGATAAATTTGAATTTACTAAATATACCACCACAATAAAAATATATCAAGTTGCAGTGCTGCTTTTTATGGTTTTTATACTGTTTTTGTAATTTGAAAACGTCACCAATAAGTTCAACTGGCCTGATTTGCACCCGGCTAATTTACAAGTAGTACCAAAAATTTCTCATTAATTATTCTACCTCTATATACACAAAAATAGCCTTTACAAAT
This sequence comes from Tetragnatha montana, assembly GCA_963680715.1. Classification (NCBI taxonomy): domain Eukaryota; kingdom Metazoa; phylum Arthropoda; class Arachnida; order Araneae; family Tetragnathidae; genus Tetragnatha; species Tetragnatha montana. Next base: position 38,559,648 of record OY796675.1, read on the forward strand.
TTTTAAGACTGCGCTGTGTTCCCATCCCCTTTACACTTATAATACGCCCTCGAATTCAAAGATATTGAAGGTGGGAACAAAATAGGACCCCTAAATGTCTGTACCCCAACGTCCTTTTTTAAAAAATATTCTCTGTAGAAGTGCAAAATTGCAGCAGTTATACTAGGTGTGAGAAAAGGCATGACATTTGTCTCTTTGTGCAGACGGAAATGAAAGAAGAGAGCCGGCTGAGCGCGTTCGTCAAGCTGCTGGACTACGAAACAGCGATCGGGCCGAAGAATGCTTTAATGATCACACCAGACGGTATCATTAAGAAGAATCCTTACTTTGAAGGTAATGTTCTTCACCATAATCGACGTACCTTTACGGCAATCCATTGGATTTACTTCGGCCGATTTGCTTCGAGGTAATCACTTAAGTAAAGCTCGTTTCGAAATTTGGTGGAAGCTCATTTTAAGGCTCCATCTCTCTTAAATTGCGTTGGAGGGAAATATATTCACTGAAGAGATATTATGGTATCGAGGTCACAGGGTAATTTCAATTGTATTGAATCTTGATATTACTTGATAATGTCTGAAATGTAGCTTATTTTGTGTAAGGATATTAGTAAGATGACAAAACTAAATCACGTTAAAAACTGATTCTTCGTACCGGTTTGAGATGGTTCCACTTTATGTTTGAAAAGAGAAAAATATTTAAATTTTGAAGAGGAGCTACGGATATGTCTGTCACAACCAAAATCGTCAACCGGTTACAACCTTAAATATTTACCTCCTCTCTGTTCTGTGTCCTTTCTTCGAAACGGTTTCTCGCTCTCCGAAATAACAGTTTTCTTCAGTCAGGAGGAGATTCTTCCAGTCGACGATATTATAGGTCATAAGCCCCCCCCCTAGGATAGTCATATAGAAACGTCACATAAAAAGAGAATGTCCTGAAAAATTTAGAATAATAGGTTTTCTTGAATGTGCATCATCTTGCTAATAATAAGCTACATAAAAGCACCTTTTACTTTAGTACGTGTCGATCTGTTTCCCATTGTCGATGTCAAGATACCCAACTCAATCTCAAAATGAAAACTCTACCATCTTATAGGAAATAAAAAAATCTCGAAGTGAAACAAACACATTTTTTTCAGGTCTTTCTAAGGCTGACGCTTTGGACCTGGGATCATATTTGCATTTTCGTCTACCGGACAGCGATGTGAAATTTTCACCAACGACAATATTGTGTCCCCCTGGTGGAGACAGGGCTTTGCAGTTCTTGGAACCCATAAGCAAGGACTATCCTGATAAGCCATTAGGTAATTTGTAATGCTGCATTGAACATTGAAGGCATGTATTATTGGAATTATGCGGTGTTTGAGCCAATAGGCAAACAGTGTCTGCTCTTAAAGGAACATAGCAAAGAGAAAACAGTAGTAATTATTGAAAATTTCAGAATTTATCCTTAAAATTTTTGTAACGCAAGAGTCTAGTAAATTCTACGACACCTATTCTTTTAACTAAGTAAAATATAGTTAAAAGACTAGTATAAATTTAGTATTTTCTATGAGTTTTTACAGATCGTAATATAAAAACAAACAACATTGATTGGAAACCTGCGGCTAGCGGGCCCAAATGTGGCCAACCCTGCATTTTTATGCAGCCCATGGCGTCTTAGAGAAAATTAATTTGTAATTAATGTAATCAGAAATAATTTGATTGCCTTTTTTATCTAAGCCTTATAGATTCATTATTCCTTTTACTAATGAAGTAAAAACATCGAAAGTAGAAAAGTATGAAAATTTGAATATTCAATAAAAGAAAAAGGATTATCTTCAATTAAAACTTGTGAAATAACTTATCTTTCGTTACATCGAAACAGTTGATATACCATTCAAGTTTAGATAATATTTGTAATACCTTACTGTTTTGCTTCTCATTTACAGGGTGCTGGAGTCTTCAAAGTGATGACCTTCAACAAGTGGTGACTCTAAGAAATCTTTGGTGGCCAGGATTTCGATTTTACCACATTCCCGAAACTGGAGAATATAAATCAATCTACATGGGATCTGGAGATAGAAACGTAGATTTCCCATTCCAATCGTGAGAAACACTATCACTCACATTTAATCACAGTAATGTTCATTCCATGATTTTTACGTGTAATTCTCTACAAGTACTCTTGGAACCTAAAAAAACTTGATGTGCTAAAGCCAGTGATAGTTAAAATTTAAATAAAATAACTGGAAGATAATTTTGACTTATATTCTTCAATGTATCACTATAAAGAAAGAGAAAACTTATTTGGTAGATTATCAAGTTGAATATAAACCACATGAAATTTAAATTTGGATAGATTTGATTATAATGCCCATGAACAGAGGATACATAAAAATGAGGAAAGATGCATTAATTCTTCTGGTACTATTAATTTTTCTGTAGTATAAACACAGATTTATGTAAAATCTATCGCTTTGTTTTCAGATTCTTTCTTTCTTTCAGTTATAGCCAAAAACAAAAAGTTAACTTCATCAAACAACCAAACCAAACTTTAAGAGCACGATATTATTTTTTTATACTATTGATGTAGCGTAAATCATTTTCATCAATCTGATCTTTTTGTACACCCTACCTTAGATATTTTATTGAGGTTATGATAATAATAATATATAGTATAATTGGTTGGTTCAAGTCCAGAATAAAATAATTTTGTTTTAGTACACATTTATTCAATTTATTACAATGAGGAAGACATCGACGAGGAAAGCTCATTTTACAATATAAGTACAACAAGAATATATTTTGACGTACTTAGTACATACTATACAGGTTTAATGTAACACCGAAGTCAATATCACATATAGCAAATGAAGCAACTATGAAGTGTAATATTTCTTTGATAATACATAACATGTGTTTTATCAACATAGCATTTTTTTATCCAAAAGAAAGTAACGAAGTTTTGAAGGTAGACGACTCGTGCCTTTATTTTAAGACTAGCTGAACAGCAACCCGATGCGTTGCGGCGAGTTAAGTTTTAATTCTAGTTTTCACGATGCATACTTTAATATTATATATTTTTAATATAAAATACCTTTCGACGTACTGGCCTAGTGGTTAAAGTACTATCTGACTGCGAAGCCGTACGCCTGGGGTTTGAATCCCCGTTTGGCATGGATGTCAGTTTCTGTCTGTGTGATGAATGAAAGTGGCCGTCCCCCAGTAAAAAGGGGTTGTGCGAGCGAATGGTATGTGTGGCGCGGGTAGCAGTACCTCGCCTTCGTGGCTCCGGTCCACAGGTGCCCGCTGGTAGGTAGGTAGTTCTTTGGGCAATTCAGTGGTCATGGATGATAATTCCAGTACCCGCCCATTGGATTAAAAAATATATATTTTTATAGAAGAAAAATATATGAAAAAGAAAAATTCAATTATTTTCTTACATAAAATTCTATCTTTCCAAGAAAGAATGAAAAGATACCCAGTGCGAGTGCTCCCGGGTTAAATATATGTTTTAACTCAGTTGGCCGCTGGTTATACATAGCGTTTCCCTCGTGGAGGTAGGCTACGTTGTTCCCCAGGGGTATGCACCCTTTCACACCATTACTTCTAAGGGCACAGCCCCCGAGACCCCTACGGGGTATTGTGTTTGCATACAGTGTACATCGCATTATCACCATTTTTTTTTGCCGTTTAAAATTTATCATGCAATTTATTATTTTATCATTCTAAGTATCGTTGCTGTATGTTCTATATCAAACCTTTAAAACGTATGAGAATACCAACTTATGAAAAACTTTTAAATCCCATTGTTACTTTGAAACTAATGGCTCTAGTCATATTAAAGTTAAAAATTCAAAACATTTATTACTCCAATATTTGATTTTTAAAAAACTTTTTTTTGTAATTTGTTGGCAATCATGAACTGAAAGGATTTCCCGTTGTTTTTAAAATCAATGAAAACGGTCTAGTGTTATGGAATTAGAAGCACAAAAATGCTAATATCTTGGGAAAAAAATTATAATTTTAGAATTTAAATGGTCAATACGGGGTTCCCGCATTTTTTGCCGTATTTTGGTACCTCAGGCACCCTTCTGGGTTCATTAGTTTCGAAAGAGTTTTATTTTTTATATTATCGATTGGATTAAGATAAAACCAAAAAACAGGAGGAAGAAGACGCAGCCACTGAACCTCAGCACTGTCTGAATTATGTGAAAAGAGCAGAAAAACGCAAATATCTCGAAAAGTATTTCGAATTTCAAAATGGAAATGGGTGACTCGGCGTCCCTGGGTCATTTGCCGTCTTTTGGTACCTCGGGCGGCCTTCTGCGTTCAGTGGTTTCGGAGGAGATAGAGGGACATACAAACATACGTTTGTTTACTCTCGGATTTTAATAGTATAGACTAGCTGAACAGCAACCCGATGCGTTGCGCCGAGTGTAATTTTAATTCTACAGTTTCCACGATGTATACTTTAATATTAAAATTTTTAGAGAAGAAAACTATATGAAAAAGAAAAATTCAATAATTTTCTTACATAACATTCTATCTTTCCAACATAATTAAATATATGTTTTGACTTAGTTTTATCTGCTGTAGCCACTTGTCCCACATTTCCAGCCTTGCACGGTTGGAGTATATATGTTACGGGCAATGTGATAAATTCGGGCATTATTAATAATGCCCGATTAATCACTTTGCCCATAACATATATATATATTTAAAAGGTTTTCTCAAAATACATTTCTAATTTTGTATATCAGCAATTACCACAATCATTACGGTATCCCAGGCTCCTTTTTCGTATTCCAGTGTTCCCGGTAATTTTTCCTATCACAGTTTTACGATATTTTACCTTTTCCGGTGTTCCCAATAATCTTTCCTATCCCAGTGTTCCTTGTAATTTTTCGTATTCCGGGGTTGTTGTTTTTTTTTTCATCTTAATAAAGCAATTAATTTGAAACCATGAATAATAATAATAATAATAAACAAAATATTATAATCAAGGAAAATAATGTTAAAACAGTAATTATTTGTATTTATTTTGGTGTTTTTATAACTGAAAATAGTTTTTAATAGACATTTACAGGATTTTACCCATTAAAATATTTAATTTTGAGGTTTTCATCTCATTTACAATAGTGAGTCAAACAGATCTAGTAGAAAAACATTTTAAAAACATAATAAAAATCCTAGTAAATTTGTAAGTCTAGTGAACTGTGTCTTTTGTGCTATTCCATAAATAATTTTATTTTAAAGGAATAAATCTTAAAATAAAGAAAAATAACGCTTGAAAATAAATTATTTGAATTTATTTTGGTATTTTCATAGCTGATGGAGTTTTTAAATCGACAATTATCGAGTTTTTCCTGTTAAAAATATTTAATTTTGTGGTTTTCATCTCATTTTTACAATAGTGATTTAAGCAGATCTACTCTAGTAGAGAAATGGAGAAATAAGCGTAAAAGAGCAGAAAAACGCAAATATCTCGAAAAGTATTTCGAATTTCGGAATGAAAATGGGCGACTCGGCGTCCCTGGGTCATTTGCCGTCTTTTGGCACCTCGGGCGCCCTTCTGCGTTCAGTGGTTTGGGAGGAGATAGAGGGACATACGGACAAGCGGACATACGTTTGTTTACTCTCGGATTTTAATAGTATGATTAACAAGGTTTATCTAATTTAACCATGTCAAACCAATGAGGAGGTGATGATTAGAGGGTAGGATAATTTCCAAAGAACTTGACATTTCTTCGCTTTTTTATGGCGTTACACGTATCAAAAAAACGCAGTTTAGTAAAAAAAATACATGATTTTTTTTTTCATTTTTAATTTTTTAGTTAGTACAGAGCTTATAAAATATGTAAAGAGCTGTTTATACGATAAATTATCCATGCTTTAAAAATATAGCACGTTAAAAGAGTACCAATATTTTCATCATTTGAGGATTAAGTCATTTAGGAATGATCAAATGTTTAAAAAGGGATATATAGCTCGTAAAATAATTAATTTATTAAACTTTCCTCTGATCTTTTTAAGTGAATCAATAAATTAAACGCGATAAACCATGATAAACCCACTTAAAAAAATCAGAGGGGTAGTTTTTTTTAATAAAAAAATAAAAAATAATAATTTAAATTTGAGAATTAAGAAAGTAATGAAAATATATACGTTGAGAACGCAAGAAATATCACACTTCATTGCATTGATATGCAAAACCATTGAAAAACATCGGCTGATCATAAGACTAAGCAAAATGAGTTTAAGAAATATACATGCTTTGCATTTACATTTATATTGCACATCGAGATATGAAGTATATTTACAAGCACTCAATATACAATGAAAGCTCCGGTTATTTGTTAAGTAAAATGAATATTTTATGAAAACTTGAGACTTATGTTGCATTGAAGCTTAACTATAATAGTGCGGGAAATTTAGGTATTTTTTAAAAGTAGTTAATTAAAAAATCAATGTAATGACAGTGTACAAAGGGAATCTTTAGTTATGAATGTCTGAAATATTTCAATTTATATTTTATGGTCAAATTTATACATGTCAATGGATATTTTTATGATAAAAATCACAAATATAACTTTGAACTTTTCATAGATCTTGAATTCTAAGACAAAATTAAGGGTAGAATTTATGAAACTGAACCATGAGTTATTGCTTTTAATTATTGCTGCTCAGTTCAAATGAAAGCAGTTTATGAAATGGAGGAGGCAACGATGGACTAGAAAAAAAATTCTTTGTTTTCACAAAATTTGAAACTCAAAATGTTCATATAAGAGCTGCATAATGAAAATATTTTATTTTATGATCAAAATTTTGTAAGACAATTACAATTACATATTACCTTCCAAAAATTGATCATAAAATATAATTTGTTCAGTTGTTCTACCCTGAATTTACCCGAATTTATCAGATTACATTTACTTAAATGACATCTCACACTTCAAGGGAATACTCAAGTAAAATAATAAATGTATTGTGGTATAAACAAGGTGCTCACTCTAAAAGTGATCCAATAGCTAATTTCTAAACCCTTCATTATAAATGCATACTTCACTACTACAAAACTATATACACTATTCACTACAAAAGATATATAAACGTCAAGAAACAGAAAAACTCTAGTAGCAAAAATTGCCAGAGCTTTCCTTTTCACGGGATTTTTCTGTTGACTAAACTTTTTACTTAGCAACTCTAGGGAACCTATCCATTGGAAATATTCCATTTATTTAACTAGTACATATTGTTTTTCTACAGACTGGCGTCTCATTTTTTCGAAACTTTAGAAATTTTAGTGGGTTATGTCATTAAATACTTGTTGGAGATCACCTCGCCCCGCCCCCTTTTTCTACTGCTCCATAGCCAGCGACCGGCGCCTCATAATTTTCGTCTGCGGGACTGTTACGCATAAGTAGCAGGACCGCAGTCGGAGGAGAAAACGGACCGAAGCTCCGTTCCGCCAGAGTCGAGTTCGAGATCGACAACAAGAACGACGCCGCCGGCCAGCTTGACCACGGACTTACGATATCGCTCCGAACGAGGAGAAAGCCCGGCAAACACGCTTCCCAACTATCCTGAAGATTTGTGTCCTGCTTATTTTATTCTGTAAATACATTATGCTTTATTTCACCACAAGAACTCAATAAACGCTTGAGTCGTTTTACCAAAATTCAACTGGCATCCAAATCATTTCAAAGAATCAACACGTCCACGCAAACATTCTGGTGCCGAAACCCGGGATTTGGGTGAGTTGAATTTTGAATCATATTGAATCTATTATTTGAAGAAATTGTATTCAAGTGTTTATGATTTAGTCTCTAAGAATGACTGAGAAAGTAGAAATCGAGTGCTTGATTGCTAAGCAGTATAGTATACAGAAGAAAATGTGTAATTTTTTTCGTAATTACAAAAAGGATTCAAAGGATAGAAAAACTCTAAGTTACTTTGAGAAACGATTAAAGTCATTTAGTGAATATTGGGAAGAGTTTAAGGTTAATAACGACAAACTTGAAATCTTGCCAGTTGATGAAAGTGAATCTTATTTAAAGGATGATCTGTATGGTACTATCGAAGATTTCTTCATTGACAGTTATGCCGAAATGGAAGATGCTATGAAACAAAGTTTTCCTCCTTCCAGAACTGTTAATTCTAATCCGAGAGATAGCACTAAAACGCAAGCTTTAGTCAAAGACTCTTCTTGCGAAGTTAAGTTACCACCCATTCAAATGCCGATATTTAATGGTCATTACGAAAACTGGTGTTCTTTTCGCGATTTGTTTACTTCAATGATTCATCAAAACGAATCTTTGAACGATGTACAAAGGTTATATTACCTAAAAACTCAAGTTTCTGGTGAAGCCGAAAGATTGATCAAACATTTCGATGTTGTGGGTACAAATTACACCACAGCTTGGGATATTTTAAGAGATCGGTTTGAAAATACTAGAGTGTTAGTAAACGTACAGTTAAAGAGACTATTCGCACAACCTAAAGTTTCTACTGATAATGCTTTAGGGGTTAAAGGTCTTATAGATACAACTCAAGAATGCTTTTCTGCACTGCTAAACTTAAAAGTCAAAACTGAAAATTGGGATCCTATGTTGATTTACCTAGTATCGCAAAGATTACCACAAGAAACACATCAATTGTGGGAACAAACATTTCGCATGAAAAGGAATTTCCGTCCTTTGAAGTACTCAAAACCTTCTTAACGAGTAGATTCAGAGCTTTAGAGGCACTAAAAGATCAATCGCGATCTGTAACTAAGTTTACACCCTCTAAATCTAATTGCCACGTCACAAAGTTAAGCTGTAAGTTTTGTTCTGGTGATCATTTGGTAAATAAATGTCCAGCTTTAACCGAAAAATCCCAATCAGAAAGAATAAATTTAGTCAAAAGCAAAAATGTATGCTTCAATTGTTTTTCTCCATATCATACAGTTAGGCAATGCCCAAGCAAATACTCGTGCAATATTTGTAGAAAAAGACATCATACCCTGTTGCATGAAGCTTTTTCGAAGAATTGGTCTTCTAACTCCAATCAGAAAGTTGAATCTCCGAATGAAAACGGCCCAAAAGATCCTAATACCCATTCTCAAATCCCGAAGGTGACTCATCACGAAGTTGAAGTTTCACATGCCACTCGTAATAACGTTGTCCAAACCATGGTTTTGTTAAGTACTGCCGTAGTTAAAGTTTCGGATTCACGGGGAAATGAGCTAACAGTAAGAGCACTTCTGGATCAAGGTTCCCAGTGCACATTTGTCTCTGAATATTTAGCCCAACGCTTAAAGTTGAAGCGAGAACGAATAACAGCTAAAGTTTCCGGAATCGGGAATAATCAAATTTCATGTTTTAGAACATCTTCATTTTCGATTAGTTCCATGAACTCTGAAATTGTAGTTCCCAAGGTTCAAGCTTTAGTATTGAAGCATCTGACTGGATATTCCCCCAAGTTAAATTTCAAAGATCACCCATGGGATCACATAAAGCAACTAAAATTAGCAGATCCAAATTACGGGGATCCTGGTAAAATCGATATAATTATTGGAGCCGACTTATACCCTTCAATTATACTGGATGGTTTCTTAAAGGGACCCCATAATTCTCCCATGGCCCAAAATACGAAATTTGGATGGATTTTAACGGGTCCAGTAAACCTTAATTTAGATCCTGAACTCAAATCGAGGGAAATCACCATGATGCACACTTTCGCTGATATTCATGAACAATTAAGTTCCCTTTGGGAAATCGAAGAAGTTTCCCCCACGAGGTGTACCACCGTCGAGGATGACCTCTGTGAAAAAATCTTTCGAGATACTTGTTCGAAGATAGGTGATCGATACCACGTAGATTTACCCTTTAGGGAAGATGCCCCAGCTTTAGGTGAATCACTTCCTATTGCTACATCTCAGTTTCTAAGTCTGGAGAGAAGATTGAACTCGAATCCCACGTTAAAAGAACAATATTCGAATTGTTTACAAGAATATCTAACTTTAAACCACAAGCAGAAGTTAAATCCTGACGAGATCCGTCCCAAAGAAAACGAAGGTGGATTTGGTTCCTATTACCTACCACATCACCCAGTCTTCAAAGAAGAAAGTTCTACAACTAAACTTAGAATCGTATTCAATGCGTCCCAAAAGACCGACAATGGTGTGTCATTGAATGATAGGTTGCTTACAGGCCCGAACATTCAAGAAAACCTTTCAGCTATTTTGCAGAGGTGGCGAATGCACAAAGTAGCATATGTCGCTGATATCGAAAAAATGTACAGGCAAATTCTCATTAACGAAGATCAGACAGATTATCAAAGAATAATTTGGCGAGAATCGCAGAACGACCCTATCGAACATTTTAAATTGCTGACCGTAACTTTCGGCATGGAAAGCTCAGCATTTCTCGCTATACGCACGTTAAAACAGTTAGCTTCTGACGAGAAACAAAGATTTCCTATAGGAGCTAAGGCGATCGAAAACGAGTTCTACGTGGATAACTTAATGTCAGGTGCTGAAACAATCGAGAAAGCACTTGAAAAACAAGATCAAGTGATCAAAATACTAGAATCGGGTGGATTCACTCTTCGAAAGTGGGTTAGCAACGAAGCCGAAATCCTGAAAAGTATCCGCGAGGATGATCGGGAAATAGGCAACACAAAGACGATCGATTTTGACCCTAAGTTTAAAACCCTAGGACTTTACTGGCACCCTGAAACCGATACATTGAGTTATAACGTAAACTTTAAATTCACAACTGAAAGTCCAACCAAACGAACAATTCTATCCGATATTAGTAAATTATACGATCCTCTTGGATGGATTTCCCCGATCGTGGTCTTGGGTAAGATCCTCATGCAAGAATTGTGGCTTTCAGGAAAAAATTGGGATGACCAAGTTCCAACTGACATTCAAGAAAAATGGGTAAAATTAGCTATGAATATTATCGATCTCGAAAAGCTAAAAATACCTCGATGGATAGGATTTGACGTAAATCAAGTGTCAAGTCTTGAGTTACACGCCTTCTGTGATGCTTCCCAGAAAGCATACGCATCTGTGGTGTACCTACGAAGTCAAAGAAGATCGCTCCACTTAAATCTGTTTCACTGCCTAGATTGGAACTCTGTGGTGCATTGTTAGCAGTCAAACTAATCCTTTTGACTCTTTCGGAAATAGGTTTAAATATTTCGAAGGTTTTTGTCTGGACTGACTCCAGAATGGTCCTGCATGGCTCAAAGGTCAACCTTGCCGATGGAAGACGTTTGTGGCTAATCGTATTGGCGAAATACATCAGAAGTTACCGAATGCCGACAAGAGGTATGTACCATCTATTTCTAATCCTGCGGATATTCCTACCCGAGGAATCGAAGCAAGAAAGTTAATTGACTGTACCCCCTGGTGGAAAGGCCCATCTTGGCTAATTCTCCCTGCAGAAAATTGGCCCAAAATTGAAATTAAAGGAATTGAACTAGATGCAGCTGAAGAGCATGCTAATGATCGAATATCGTGGCACTTTATTCCTCCCGCCACCCCCCATTTTGGTGGTCTCTGGGAGGCAGGAGTGAAGTCAACCAAGTTCCATCTAAAACGCATCCTTTCGAATGTCAAATTAACTTTCGAAGAAATGTCTACTATCCTTAGTCAAATCGAAGCAACTCTAAATTCACGACCTCTTTGCCCACTATCAGACGACCCGAATGATCTTACCGCCCTAACCCCCGGACATTTTTTAGTTGGCGGAGTGCTCACTTTACCTCCAGAACCGTGCCTTCTTGACCTGAAAGAGAACCGTTTAAACCGATGGCAGAGGTTACAACACCTTCACCAGCACTTCTGGAAACGTATCAAGAACATTTAAGTAACCTGCAAGCAAGACCTAAGTGGACTAATGTGAAATCGAATATCTCCGTAGGAGATTTAGTTTTAGTTCTGGACAAGAATTTGCCCCCAGCCAAATGGCTTTTGGCCAGGGTGCTAGAAACTCATAAAGGATCCGATGGACTTGTCCGCGTAGTTACCATTAAGACGAAAGACAGTGTGCTTAAACGTCCGATTACAAAATTGTGTAAATTGCCCTTTTGCTAATTTTTGTCTTTTACAGATTTTCGAAGTTTCTTATTTTAATAAAACCTCAACTATAGGTTTTATGGCGGGGATTATGTTGGAGATCACCTCGCCCCGCCCCCTTTTTCTACTGCTCCATAGCCAGCGACCGGCGCCTCATAATTTTCGTCTGCGGGACTGTTACGCATAAGTAGCAGGACCGCAGTCGGAGGAGAAAACGGACCGAAGCTCCGTTCCGCCAGAGTCGAGTTCGAGATCGACAACAAGAACGACGCCGCCGGCCAGCTTGACCACGGACTTACGATATCGCTCCGAACGAGGAGAAAGCCCGGCAAACACGCTTCCCAACTATCCTGAAGATTTGTGTCCTGCTTATTTTATTCTGTAAATACATTATGCTTTATTTCACCACAAGAACTCAATAAACGCTTGAGTCGTTTTACCAAAATTCAACTGGCATCCAAATCATTTCAAAGAATCAACACGTCCACGCAAACAATACTTCAGATGAAAAAGTCATAACATACAGAATAAGTTCAGTCAACAGAGAAATCCCGTGTAGAGGAAAGCTCTGGCATGCTGCCATAGCTTTTTTCTGTTTCTTGACGATTATTTTTTGTAGTGTTCCAATGACAAAAATATTCAAAATGAAGTAGTATAGACTCATAAAAAAAATTGACGTGGTCCTTAGGTTCCATCAATCATATTTAGAAAAAAAAATTATTATTTTTATGTGAAACAAAAAAGTTCCATACAAAACTTCAACAAAATTGACCTAATAATACGATACCGACCGCTTTGATTTTAGCAATTTTGGAGCAAAAAGATCTACTCTAAATCTTTTAGTTTGAGAGGGACTGTCTCCAAAGTGAAACTTAAGTTAACAATAATATAATGAAACGGGTCTAGTTAACTAGGACTATTTTTAAACCGTTGTATATGTTCGTATAATTTTAATCTTTAATAAATTTGTGTATGAACCCTCTTGCTTAAAAAACCTTTATATATATAGTCAATATTCAATCGTAGGAGTATTGAATATATTTTATTTGATATAAAAAATACTAAGTATTTTTTCATTAAATGTGATTGATAGGACTAGGAGGCGAAGTAAAAATTAAAATTACCTATTTTTATGTAATTATTTCTTTTGACCAAAAAAATATGAAGCATGATTCTTTATTTCATTTTGAACATGTTTGTCACTGGAGGTATGCATCAATAACAAACTGTTTAGAAGTTAGCTATTGGTTCACTTTAAAAGTGGACAGTAGATACCCAGTAGAACAATAATTTGGTTTAGAATTTTCATGACGATCACATTTACGTAATATATTCATTTGAATTGAACACATTATAACCACCCGTAGATGTTAGTCTAAAAAACCTACAAATTTAGAATAAAAACCGTATTTATTATAGACTACTCTAATTAAACATCCTCTAGTGGGAATAGTTCTATCGATGTATGTTTATAAATCTAAGAAGCTGATTATAATTTTTTAGGGGAGGGGATACTTGGAACCATGAAGCGTTAAAAAAAGAGAGTTCTGCAAGTTCTCTTACTTGCAGTTCTGTATGTTACCATATTTCGGAAGTATGGCAATCAAGAGATGAAGAATATATTTATCCTCTCTTTTTATGTGTGGTAGACAATCTTTTCATAATGATAATAATGATAATAAATTAAAAAAAAGAAAATATCAGAGGACATTCTTATACAGAATGGAATTTATAGAGCAATTTTAATCACATGACTTGGACCTAGCAACGGCCTTAGTAACAGACGCGTTAACCTACAGAAGGTTAACAGTTGCAGAAAATAACTGGTCGTGGAATTCTTCTATTGGAGTATTTGTAATCACGTGATCCCACACCTAACAACCGCCGTAGCAACAGATACCGCTGCACCTGGCAACCGCCCTAGCAAGAGACGCGTTGACCTACAGCAAACTGGTCGTGAGGTCACCTGAAAACACTCTATATAAAAGCTCAAATGTAAGCAACGATGTTCACTGTTGATAATTATTGATACCAAAACTATCAAAATGTTAAAATTTCCATCTCACTTCATCGACGCACTCATAAAAAAAAATTCAACGAAACTTTCAATGGGGCTTTTACTTTTAATTTATTGCAAACAAATGTAGTAAAAGGTAAATGGGGTCCATTCAGTCTTCAATTAAATTATGGATTGACTCTTCAAACGCTATCCAAATGCCGTATCAGATGCAGTACAAAATACATATTTGACATTCTTGTCTTAACCCTTAACCTTAACTTTCGTTTAAAAAATTAGAAAACGAAGGTTGAATGAACAATACCATTATAGAGGCATTAAAAGACCCATGAACTATAGCTTGCCTCTGCATTTTCTAGAGGTGTAAGATTTATTTCTATATGTTTTTCAGGTTACCCTAAGCCGTAAGCATTCATTATTCCATTTTAAGTTAAAGTGTCTTATGAATCTGACGGGATCACAGAACTAGTTTGGAAGGAAACCCGTTGCTTTTGCTTTCATTCTTTCTCTTAAAAAATAAACGTTACCACTACTACGGGACTCTGGTTATCTGATCACTGATAAGACCCTCAAAGAAATTTTTTTACAGAAAAAAAATGAAAGCACAGAAACAAAAGGCTTTCTATTTCTCCACAGGGAAGAATAACTTACACTTCGAAATCATTTTGTGTGACTACAATAGCAAATGTTACTACACCATCTATTATTCAACTACCATTTGCAGTCTCTCCAGATATGAACCATTAGATGTAATTCATATAATTTCATTGTCGTACCTTAGAAAGGCAGGTCATATACAAGCGCTGATAGTTACCTGTACACGTAGAACTGCGCAGGTTTACAGAGCAGAGAATAGTGTTGTTACCATTGCACCTTATGCAATCAAGTCCTCTAGAGCTCTGCCACGGCCGTCTCGTCCAGCGACCTGGTCAGCATGGGGATTTCGATGAAGGTGGCGCACATGGTGTCGACGGTGGCGTTGTTGGGAGTGACGCCCAGGCGCACGTGCGAGGCGCAGCTGAGCATGCTGGCGTGGCGCACCTGCGGCTTGCGCAGCCGCAGCTGAGGGAACAGCGCCTCCAGGATCTTGCAGGAGGCGACGCGGAACTCGGCGCTGCGATAGCCGTACACCCAGGGGTCGGCTGCGGCGCTCGACACAGCCAGCAGCCCCAGGCAGAACACCGCCTTGTCGGGCAGCGCGTCCGTAAAGGCCGTCGCCTGGAAGGGCAGCCACAGCAGGCAGAACAGCCCCACCGTGCCCGCGAGCGTCCTGCCGTACTTGGGCCCGGACAGGGGGTGCTGCCGGAACGACAGCTCCGCGGAGAAGATGGCGCGCGCGTGCGAGCGCGCCACGGCGTACACGTAGCCGTAGCTGCCCACCACGAGCAGCGTGCAGGGCACGAAGAGCACGGCGAAGAGGAAGGCGCGCGCGGGGCGCAGCACCACACTCGTGAAGGCGCAGCTCGGGGTGGTGGCGGCGCCCTTGGCGGTGAACCAGTAGAGCAGCGGGAAGGAGGCCAGCAGCAGCGAGTAGATCCAGAAGAGCGCGATGTAGCGCACCACCGAGCCGTGCGTGATGATGTTGTTGTAGCGCAGCGGGGAGGCGAGCGAGGTGCAGCGGTCGACCGCGACGGCGGTGGCGCTGA
The DNA here is from genome assembly GCA_963680715.1 of Tetragnatha montana. Lineage (NCBI taxonomy): Eukaryota > Metazoa > Arthropoda > Arachnida > Araneae > Tetragnathidae > Tetragnatha > Tetragnatha montana. The sequence continues at coordinate 38,575,362 of OY796675.1, forward strand.
GCAGCGCCACGGAGCACAGCAGGATGAAGAGGCAGTAGGGCAGCAGGCAGAGCAGGAGGCAGCGCACGTGCAGTCGTGTGAACTCGAAGTAGAGCCCCGGGGGCAGCAGGAGGCCGATGCCGAAGTCCGCGGACGCCAGGGAGGCCACGAAATAGTTGCTGGGGTTGCGGAGCCGCTTGAACCTAGAAAGTATTCATTGCAAAGAAGTGAAAAGTGTAGCTTATACTAAAATATTGAGAGCAGTCTTAGAAAAAATAATTGATATTTTAGCCATAAACCGTCAACAGTCTAATGTTAAGTTTTAAAGCCTATAAGATTTGTATTGCTATGGATATGGCACATCCCTTTCAAATATGCTTAGCAAATAAAAGTTAATTTCACAATTTCCCTATTTCCCCCTTTAATCTTAGTGCTCTCTGTATTCTTGAGATATTTTCATTGAATCCAATTTTTAAAAATTCTTCCCCTTGAACAAAACAAGATTATAAAGGTTAAATTTATATCATATGTGGAGGCATAAGAGTTTTAAAAGAGCATCATAAAAAGGTTGGAAATGTTACGAACGTTTACACTCTACCTCAGGGTAGTAAAAGGAAAAAAAAATAGAGGACACTGCAAAAAATTTCCCTATCTTACAGAATACTCTATTGTCCATTGGTTAGATTGAATCCCAAATATGAATATGTTGTTGAAATTGTAATCTTAATTATTCTTTTGAGCTAATCGAACTTGAATCGATTGTTCCTAAGTCTAACTCTAACTAGTACATCACAGTCTTACTAATACTACACTTAAAGCTATAATGGGCAAGGCCGTAAGGATGGTATCTTTTCTAAGGAACTGTAAGTATAAGTAAAACCGACCTGTAGACGGCGATGAGGATGAGAGCGTTGCTGCAGACGATGGTGACAGAGAGGAGGAAGACGACGGTCACGGCGAGGGTGAGCTGCCCGGGGGAGGTCCAGGGGTCGGCGCCCACCCACTCCATCACCTCCGGGGGGCCGGCGGTGCTGCTCTCGGCCCCCTCAGCGAACCCCGAGGGGGCCTCGTGAACGGACAGGGAGATGTTGACGCGGGGCACCATGGCTACTGCTGCGCTCTCTTCCGACGTCAAGCCTGGAAGGGAAAGATAGTTAAGCAGCGTTTACGCTTATGGAGGATTTACACCACCGCGTCAAAAGAGGTTAAAGCGGCAAAAGCGGAGAATAGTGATCGTTTCCTATTGGTTCTTTTGACATAATGAAAATATTCTGATCACTCACAATATTGAAAACTGCTTTAAAAGGTACTTTTGTTGGATTTCATATGAGTGGATGAGAAGCTAAGGAGTACACGTGACGATGTGTGGTTTCATATATGCGTGGTTGGATAAAATTGTAAAACAATAAAACTTTAATTGAACAAACTTGTAGGATTTGTTATTCTGTACTCTGATTTATCACTGCTGTTTAAAAGCTTAACTACCTTTGCAGGTCAAAGGAAGGGGAAACTTCTTATCAAGAAAATACTCAAATTCTAATTTAATAAATAAGGTCAAGTTTCCCACAATCTACCTCATATACAGAAGTTATCCTACAATATTACACTTGTAGCCCTTGGCTTCTAACTCGTATTTATGAAAAAGTTACCTTTGAAGAGCGTCTATCATTATCTAATTCTTAAAAAAATTTCAATACAAACTATATTTGAACTTCCATTTAGTAATGTTGTCAGAACTTTACTCTCTACCTTTGAGAGATGGCAACTGAATGAAGTACAAAAATTTTAAAAGCAAAATTCAGTTTTAACTTAACATTCTAAATAAAATGTGCAAAAAAGTGTGTAATCTGCTATACCTCTACCCACAAGCCAAAGAGCCTTTTTTCGTATCAATTCCTACCAAGAACGCTGTTTCATATTCACTACATGACCACTGATAGAAAATATACGAGAGACATGCAGTCCCTCGGGATTTCTTTCCTCGTGTTCAGATACATAAGTGCCCGCCCTTGTTTAAGTCGGCATTCATATAATATTTACTCAGATCGGCAGAAAATGTCTGTATTGAACTTGTTTCGAGGATTTTTCTCTGCTTCAAATAGTTTCTTATATGTGGATCACATGAGGAGCGGTTATTGAGGCAGATTTTTTTTATAACTTGAGATGCTTACGAAGCTTTATTAATTTTATAAATATGTTATTATAATCCTCTTTTGGACTGTGATTTCTCTTTATTTGAATGATGTGCTTTGAATAGAAATAAATCTTGTGCATGAATTTTTTTTTCTTTTGATTTGTGATTTTCAAATATACTAAGCAAAATAATTTTCACACTGGGAAATTTTTCATAAGAATATTGCAACTTTTTAAAAGCTGAAACCACCTGAAACTGTCATCAGTTAAACGAGGTTTCGGCTAATACAGTTTTGGATACTACAGTATTTCTCTGTTTTATTACACAACCTTTATAATCCCAGTTATATTTTGAAAATAAGAATTACTTAACATCAAAAGGGGGGATAATTAATCCGTACCGTCTAAAATTTAGCGCTCTGATGATTTCCTGAAAGACATTTGGGAAACCTTGGCTTGACTTGTCTTTAACAGTGAGAATAAGGCAGCCATTTTAATTCAAAGGGAAAAAAGTAAAATGCGAAAAGTGGATTTGATACAGTCGTGCTTAAAAACATCGATAGAAAATAGGATAGAGAGTATATATCGATGAAAGGAATTCTCATGACATGGAAATCCCCCTTTAATTACCTTCTTTGAGAGCCGCCGATCTTTATTTTTCTAGTATTTACGGTCTTTCGGGAAGTCTGCGAACCGTCCAATGAATGAGTTATGATCTAATTTTCGCTTGAAACCAGTGTGGAAAGATTAAGCGAGTGAAATATTTACGTTCCGAGTAATTATGGAATTCGGATTCGTATCCGTGATTACCTCTTTCCGAATTTCATGGAGTGAATAACTTAATCTTGCGAAAAAGAGGGACGGGTATCGCGTTTGCTGTTTTGATGGGGAGGCGGTACTAATTTCATTCCAAAAGACGTTTCTCTCATGAAATTAATGGCATTGATGTGAAACGAGCCTCTCGTAGGCGTATGATGGTATTAGACTCGGCAATAAAACAAGTGGATCACTCGTTGCTCAACGACAAGACATTTTTGCTAGTTTTACGTTCAGGTACTTGAATTGCCTTTGGGGATAGTAAATTGTTGGCTCGCACTACTTTTGTATAGATTCATCGGGGAAAGAATCCGTTCACCCTATTTCAAAAATATACCCAATTTTGAATCGGTAGAAATTTTTCTTTGGAGCACAAATAAAGTTTGATCATTCCTTTTCAACATACCTACTCCAAAAACCAGTTACGACTAGGAAAAAGCAATGCGTTGCAGATTATTCTACAATTTTAAAATCATACCATTACAATAATTTGCTTCGGATAACCTTTTTTACCTGTATTAAAGCTACCAGAAATTATACTTTTTTATAATGTATAGCATTTTGAATTAAAATGAAACAACTAATGAATAATTTTTTTGTCACTTGACGATAAAAATTAGAAAATTAAGCTTTATTGAAGTGAATTTTAAGCTATACAACCCGTTAGCCAATAGTACCTATAATTCAAAACCGACTTTTAAATATTCTTTATAAATATAAAAGCTACCAAGTATTACATATATTTTCTTATGTAAACAAAATTGGAAATTTAAATGAAATACCTATAAAAATGTATTTTTTTGTCACTTGCAACCTAAATATGTTCTACCTCCTTGCTTAAAATTCCAAAAATAAAGCAAGCTTAATTGAAGAGAAATGGCAGCATTTAACAACTGGTTTTTAAATATTTTTTATTGAGAGGAAAAAGAAGATAAATTTTTCTATTTTTACCCAAACTCTATTTATTTTAAACTGAAGAAACCTTCACAAAATAGATACATGATTATTGTTGTTGATTTTCTTGTTGTTTTGTAATTCCAAGGAGAACTACCACACTTGTTGATTTAGTGGCAGATGCATTATTTTCAAGAGAGCAACTGATAAACAACCTCATGATATTTTGATAACTGTAAAAAAGGCATGGGAATGATCTTGGATTAACACATATAGAAATTATTTCACATAGCATGTCTTTTTTATCAATGAAGATGCAATTTTCGAATTTTTTTTTGCATGACAGCATGTATCGAACAAGTGGTTGAGATCTTTTATCAGTTAATTATTGGTTAAACAATATCGGATGGAAGCAATCGATCAAAGTTGAAAGAATGCTCTAAGGCCAAGGTATTTGAGAAGTCACACAGTAGAATTCGTCTATTATCAAAAACAATCACAGTTAAAAATATTGTATTTTAAAATATAGCTAAACAATTTTTGAATTGATACTGAAAGTTTGGAAAATACATTTAAAAACTATCTAATAATTAAGACTTAATAATATTACAAATTTTCCACGGTGTTACTGATTTTTAATCATGATGTGTGAGAATAAAATTCTATATGAGAACTTCAGACAGGGAAGCAGTCTATGGAATTTTATTACCTAAAAGTTCAAATATGTTCAAATTATAAGTTATTCCGTTCAGTGTATAGAATTGCCTACTATTACACTAAGTTTCAGTCAACACTTCTAATTTTGGTATGAGAGAAAATTGCAGTTTTTATAATTCCATATCCTCTTTAATTTGTTACTAAGAATTTTATAATATTTTTTTTTAACCTGAAACACAACCTACCTTTTACCTTTATCACAAATTCTTTTTTATAGTGTTTAAAATATATTTGAGATTATTCCATGGAAGTAGAAGACTTCCTACTAGGAAGGAATAATAATAGGAAGGAATTGTACTAGTCCATGGATTATTCATAAAAAACTGTTAAATTAAAAAACCAGTTTTTTATGCTTACATTTTTGCAAAATGTTCAGAACACAAAAAAAATTGTGTTAAAAATAAGAGAAAAATAAAAACAGAATATTAATATAAACTGATATTTTATTTATCATAAAGAAAATCTTATTGGGTTTTTCATATACAAGTACACTTTATAAGAAAGATAAATATATTTGAGGATAGGTGATCAGTTTATCACATAACCTGGAGAACCAAGTTATATTGATGGCTTACTCTTATTTTATAAGCATGGATGTGTGAATGGGAATTTTTTTTATACCTTCTCAAACAAATGAAAATTATAAAGGGTTTAGACAAGTTTTCTCAACTCTTAATATTTTAAACTCGTCTTTGTCCATTAAAACTAAGGAGAAAAGTAATAAAAATGGAAAATCGTGATAAACTTTTTGACAGTATAAAAATTGAATTAAATTTAAAATTCTCATATTAAAAGATTTAAGTTATGTTCCTATTTACTAAAAGAGAATTTCACAATTGAAGCTTTTAACCATATTCAAAATATTTTAAACCATACATAAAATTGCTTTTTAACCATATTTTTCTGGGACAATAAGGTCCTAACTATATTTTTTTTTAAAGAAAATAAGCAGAAAGAGAATTTAATGAAAGCATATTCTCCCATTCCCTTCACAAAGTTTAATAAACGCTTTAACTTTATAATAGCACATATATTTTTAAATTTTTGAATAACTTTAAATGAATTTGGTCTTCTACGACGAGACTAATGAGACCTTGGATTTCTCTTTTTAAAAATCCTATCACAAAGGTATACATTTTTTATTCACAACATAGAGATTATACTACTATTACAACCCATCCTAAGAACAATGAGTAACATTAATTAGTGCATAAGCTTTGAGTGAAGTGTATTACATTCAATTGCAAATACTATGCCCATAATGGGAGAGATGAAAGAAAAGTTATATTACATAATAAAACTTAGTTATTACCTCCAGAGAGAGTGAATGTATATATGTATTCATATTGTATTGAGACCAGTTACAAAATAGACTAAGTAAGTCTAATTATCTAAGGAATACACAGTCTATTCGTTTTTTTTTTAATGTTACAGTCTAAATCATTAGCCATACAATTACTCACGAGTTCAAATGTACTGCAATTACCGTTGCTCTGCGTTTAATTAATCACTGGGGGATACTGCTTTAAGCTCCACAAGGTATACTTTGAAAATTGTATCTCCAATGGAGGGATTAAATTTACTGGAGAGTAACATAGTAACTAACTCTACTTGTTAAAATTAAGTAGTGTTTTAAATTGGAGTGTTTCTAATGGTATGCCTTTCCTGTGTCAGTTGTTTGACCCGAAATCTTTTAGGTACAGGTGCTTGTGAAATCTTTTTATACCACAACACAGGAAAATATGCGTAAGATGCAGGTATAGTTTTCTGTTTTTCGTTACATGTGTTTTGTCTCTATTGTCTGATTATATAAACACGTTATAAGCATTTTTCTTCTTTACTGCTGATGTTTCCTGACTGTATGTCAAGTAGGCTTCATGCAGTTGTGTTTGTGGGTAACTACGTTACAAAAATATGGATTTTCACCCCAATTTTATGCCATAACTATAAACAAAAGTAACAGAGAATGATAATCTGAAGCGGTGACTGCAAAAATTTTCAATGAAAGATCGTATTCCATAATTAATTATAAGTTCAGAGCAGACTTGAAGATTTTAACACAACCGGAAGTGTCCGGGAAACATTTTTATACATCCATAGCCACAAAATTATTTAAAAGTTATTAATATGAATTCAAATTAAAATCAGTGAATGTTTAATCTTAGTTTGGGAAAAATTTCTAAAATTCTAACTCCGTTTCAAATTAAAAATCTCATTTTTACCTTGCATTTTTTGCGAAAGTCATTACTTTAATAAAGCTCAGAAGAGCTAAAAATGGGATACAAATGTTTTACATACATAATGGGTAGTTTAATGTAATTAATTAATACATACTCATTTAAATTTTATTTTTGACTGACACTTGAGAATTTTCTTTATTAATCTTGTTTACACAATATTCTACAATTACTATATCATCATACATATTATTGCAGTTGTATATAATAATTTTTATTTGTTTTCTTTCACGAAGAAATATTTTTATATTATGCATTAGGAATAGTTCTAATTTTTTTTTCCAATTTCCTCTTCCCACTTTTCTTTTTCAAGTTTGCCCAGTTCAAATCTAATCCTTGGTGGATATATTTGTATGGAGAATGTTGTTCGATATTTAAGAAGATTATTTCTGTAGTTTTAGAATACAAACATGAATACTTCTTGAATTACATCATAGCTTGCATCTAGTGGTCGGTATTATACTAGACTGCAACGTTTCATGACCCTATGACGTCACTAACAAACTAAGTATGTAGTTCCAAAGAGAGGTGTTTAAATTTTGAGTGAAATGAAGAACCTCAATTCAAAAATATGATTATTTTTTTAACCCATGCTTCTTTTTTTATCACCATTTGCGTACCGAAACTCCTCCTAGCTACCCAACAGGTGACGTCATAAAGTACATTGAAATACATATATGCCATGTTGTTATAGATTCCCTTCCCCAAAGTAGCACTGTACTATGTAGCTAAGGTTCATGAATTTATGCACTCTCAGAAATCCACAACGATCCAAACAAATCAAAAGACTGACGAAAAATGAGCGGTGAATTCATGCAGGGGAGATCTGGTTTTTGAATCCTTTCTTCCATAGAGAAGAAAGGACTCTTCATGATGAAACAGAAAAACCTCTAAACGTTCGCATATAGCATCCAAATCGATAAGCTAGAATATTATGCGCAACACATTATGCAACTCCTACTCCTTTATCTCACATTCGATACTTCTTACTCCTTGAGAAACTCAACACCTTATCACCTCGTCCTAATCACACCTACTCCTTTCTTCCCAAGCGCTGAGAAAAGAACATCTGACCCTCCCAAGGCCCTCCAGGGTCCTCATAAATACCCTCCCAGTCTTTCCATCCGCACTTCTCGCACTCTCTGCACTTCCAAGGTACCTCGATCCAACAACCTCTTAACTCTCACGATGAAGGCTGTGTTCGCATTCTGTCTGGTGGCTGTGGCCGTCGCCTGTGTTATGGCTGAGGTGGACGTGAACGACTCTGATGTGCAGGCCGGAGCCCGGGAAGCCGCCAGGATTCTGTCCAAACAATTCTCCGACAAGCACCACCACATTCTACTCAAGGTCAAGAACGCCAGGAAGCTGGTAAGCGTCCCTTTTCCCTTTACTTAAACCCCTTGAACCCCCTTTTACTCAGTGATCAGAGCTTGTTTATGATTACTACATTAGAGAAATTGAATATTCAAAGAGGAATAAGTATAAAAACCAAGTTTTCAGAAAATTGAGAAAAAAAATGGAACTTTCGATGTAATAACCACCAAGCTTTTACTGGAAACTCAGGACCCCATTTAGAATACAGAACAGTCATCGAAAAAATATAAGGATATAGTCCTATCGCCAGGAGAAAAAAATTGGAAAGAAAAACCAAAACTCTGAGAAGAAGGCAAAGACAAATGATAGCAGCGCAGATTTTGCACCAAACGTTTTTTCAGCCTTTATGAATTATCAAAAATTGAATTGAGTGCAAAAATTGAATCCCCGCACGCATAGCAAATGGTTAAGAAATATTTATTAAGTATGTATTCGTATATAATCATCACGAGAGGATAATTTTAAAAGTTGCAGTTTGATTTTGAGCCGGGATAGAGCAAATCAATTTTATGATTTTGAAGGCCATAGATTTAGATTTACATTTTTTTAGATTGAATACAATGCATCAGAATAGAACTTGGTGATAAAAGCTTCTTTTTAAGACTTTCCATTTAAAATAAAAAATTCAAACTAAAAACTTACGGTAGTATCAGAAAAATGGGTATGTTAGGTTTAAAACGCTTACTTAAGTATTAAAAATTTGTAATTTGCAGTGTTTAAAGATAAGTTAAAGGGCTTAGACTCCAAATGTAATTTTAATTGATTAATAAATTAAATATATGCACTTTTGATTCAAAAAGAACCTTGCTTTAAAATAAATTATACAAAGATGAAAGTAACTTAGCAACAAACACAATTCAATTATTTATTACACACGTCCTAAGCCACGAAAGTTCCTTCCAAACGCTCTCGCATATTGAAAGTGAATTTGCAATAGACACCCAATCCATTCGAAATTCAATTCAGGAAGCTCCAATAAAACGTCTAGTGCCTTTTCCCAACATCCAGTAATTTTCACCGAGTTTCCAGGCAACTGACTCAATGAACATCGGTTCCCCCCAAATGGATGCGAAGTCCCTCATCCTCTCTTTCTGGAGGGGCGTAGAAACTTAATTTCATCCTAGTGACGAATAAACATGGCCATTACGCCTAAGATCGATGTTACATTAGGATGTCTAGGTAATTTGGGGGACCGAAGGAAGATGGGAAAGAGTGTCATAAGTGTATTATGAAGCGTCTCGGTGCTGAGAATATGTATTAAAGAGTGTTTATGAAATGAACCCGTTTATTAGTCTGGCACTGACTTTAAGGAAGTGACGAGCGTCTACTACTTTCCAAAGAAAATTTTAGGAACGGTTCGGGTTTAATGTTGGTCTTATAATAATTAGGTTATTAACCAATCATCTACTAGTTGTACCAAGCTTTATATTCATTCATATAATCATGCACATATTTAGGGTTAGTTCCATCCAGTGCTATAACTCCTTTATACCTCTTTATGACTTTTTTCTTCGAAATTGCTTAAATTTAGTTAAAAAAAAGAAGATAATTTTATAAAAAAAATATTTAGAACTCTTTATAAAGATTTTATAGCTTATGGTATAAACCAATACTTTAAAAATGTACTGATGGTAAAGTAAAAAGGTCAATTTTTCATGAAAATACTGTATGCAAAATGCACCCAAATAACTAAGTAGCAATATATATTTATAATACATTATTTCTCAAGGAAAATATATTAACTAAAATAAATCACCTTTAATAAAGTAGTAATATTTCCTTTCAGACTTTGAAAAAAGTCAAGATTTATATAAATTACCATTCATACGTCATAATTAGTGAGGATAATCGGAATTGAGTTCCCTAAATGATTGATGATAGATCTTAAGATTATTGATTCAGTATCACTTTACGCATTAGTAATATGTTTGCTTTTACTTTAGGATGCCACCGGATACAAAATCGACATCATCCTTGCTCTGACCAAGTGCTTGAAGTCCGAAGTTGATTTCGACCAGGCTGATGAGTGCGAAATCAAGGAAAGCATTGTGAGTAATTTTATGAGAATGCCAATTGGAAATATTAATTTAAAATTTAAACATAAAATTATGCACTTAAGATGTGTGTGCCTAGAGCAGCAACTTGCAACATATGTAAATGAAATTGAAAATTTAATAATTATGTATTTAATTTTATTTTTTAAATTTACCAATTTATTACATTTGTTGTGAGCAATGTAATTTTATTCCTTTTTAAGGATTCTAACGGAATAATTTTACCATTTTTAAAGAGGCAATGCTAACAGCTCATTTTCCGTATTTAAAAATGTCCATTCATTCATTCAGTAAAGAAATTCCATTCTCTCTCTAAAAAATTAGGTTTAATTTTCAGGAACTTAATGTTAGAAAACAATTTGTTTCATTTGTTTCGAAATTTTAAGATGTTGCTGAAAAAAAATAATTGAGAAACTCATACTTTAAAAAGTAGATTTTAAAATAACAAACCTATTTAATCAACTTATTAAAGTTTATTTTTTGAAATATTTATCTCCATGACAAAAAATGTAGTTAAATAACCATGCGGAATTTCTTGTGCAATTGAGCTATCTATCTTTTCTTTGCAACTAATTACAAGTCAGAAAACTTTACAATATCTTTCATTAAATAAAACTCTTCATCGATGCTAGAGGACCGGTTTTCAAATTTCTTTCGTCCTGTTTAAGATTGAGTGTTAAGGGCTGTTTTCTATTTTTAATAAAAAGTATTCTATATAAATAAACTCTTAAACTTACGTTTTTAAACTATCAATGATATGTTTTACCAAACAAGAATCATCCAATTTCAGAGAAATTTTCCACACTTATTAATCAGTATACTGAGAAAAATAAAAACAAATAACTCCCAATTCTAGAAGCCTTTTTTTGAATGAAAAATTTGCAATTATAAACCTTTTCTATATGGTTTGTGAGGTTTATTTTACCGGTGTTATTAAGTAAGGAGCACAATGGGTATTTTAACCGGGATTTTTACTAAGTTTTAGTTTACAACTACATTTCATTTTTTAGAGCACCTACAAGAAGTGCACCATTGTCTTCACCAAGAACGAATCCTCTGTCACTGTCAACTCCTCCGGATGCATCCTCACCTCCAAGAAAGATATTTAAATACACAAATGTAAAATTACTCTTTTTGTTAGCGTATCTGTCTCAATAAATTGGTGAAAAACACCCAAAGATTGTTTTAAAAATTTATTAATAATTTAATCACAGTTTTTAAATACTTTGCTATTAGAAATCTCATATTAAAAGACACATTTCTAAAATGATATCAGATAAAAGTCTATACCTACTTATGAAAGTTGGAAAAATATTATAGAACTCAAATAAATTGTTTTCAAATTGTTAAAGGATTGTTCGTGAAAAGTTGGGTTATACATTCAATACCTGATAGTAAGTATAATGAAGTAATAAAATTTTAGAAAAGCTCTAACTAAATGGTAAAAATCCTTTGTTATTAAAACCACACTAAGATTTGGGTTTAAAGATTTTTTTACCTTTTAACGCTACTTTCTTCTCTATCATTTTCCATTTCATGAGAGTTAAGAGTGTTTTAATTTTTTTAAAATAAAACTGTTTAAATATTAAATAGCATAAAACAGATATTAGAAAAAACAGATAAGAGGACACTGTGGTTATCGTTTTAATGATTAATTACAATGCCTAAAGCCTTTAAAAACCTTTTAATTTATCCACAATAGATTATTCCAAAGTATCTTATAATCATCGATCTCTTGCAAGAGTTTTTCTTAACCTTTTGTAATTCATTTGTTCTTTTACAAGAATTTTCAAATTTATAAAAACAACCATTTTATGCTATGCTGATTTAAAGCTTGAAACTTTACTTAAAGCAATTTTAAGTAATAATATTATAGTATTTTAAGTAATAGTACAGATTTTTCGACTGCTATATAAGTGGGTGAAATGTTTATTTAGATTTGATTTGCCCTAAAATGTCTATATGTGTCCAATCATCGGATATTTTTTATCATTTCACACATTATTCAATAATGTGTATTTACAAGCATATCTTATGCAAAAAAAAAAAAATTAATAAATAAAGGAAGTTTCAAGGGATAAGAAGTAAACCGAATATTCTTATTAAGGATAATGGAAAATACTTTTTAAGCAATGTATAAAAACGTACCGTAAAGCGGGATGAATCGGAAAATTTTTCAAATTTCAACGTAAAAATAAGTAATAAAAAAATATTTTGGTGAAATTTTTTGATAGGAATATTTGGTCTTGTTCTGTTCTTTCAATTTTGAGCAAAAACAAAATGTTTTAAAAAGTTTTAATCCTTTTTTAGTACATATTATGAATTTTGATGATGTCCCGATTCAACCCGCAGATTGGGGTGAATCGGATAAAATTTTGGACCGCTTTAAATTTTCGTCATCAGATTTTGTAATAGGCATCAAATATTAATAAGGGGTGAATAGGAACACCTATGTCTTATTAGTTACGAGGTGTGGCAATTAAATAACGAGACTGATGCTATAAATCCTATTATTTTTAATGTATCTATATTTAATTATCATTACCTTTAATATGCATCCCTCCTCTACCCCTAGACCACTTTTTGTGAATTTTCTGTTGTTTGAAAAAATTTGGAAGCCTTCGTATGTGACCTCCTTTAAAACTTTTGATGGATTTTCTTTTACAACTTCAGCACACTGAAATCCTGATTTTTAAAATCAAATTTAAGCTTGGTAGTTAGGTAAAAGTTCTATGGGGAAAGTTGGATGATTTAACTCAGGGATGTGGTATTTGGCTATTAACGTGTCTTCACAGACACTACAGAAAGAGTTGGCGCGAAATCTTTACGGAGATTCAATGACTTGCGAGTTAGAATTGCTATGCAAAACTTGTCTTGACCATTATTTGTCAATTCAAATAGTTTCAGAAATTGCACAAATACATGAAAACTGTTAAATCGGATCAAAGTACCAACATTTTTAGTAATTTTAACTGTTTTTTGACGAAAAAGGGGTGTAAATCATTTTATTTATCTTCGCAGCCATCTAGAAAACACTCAAACCCAACGTATGCACATGACAAACATTTATCTCCATACATGTCCTTTATTAAAAAATGAGTTTTGGTAGCCATTTTTTGAAGTTTCGTGTGAAATTTAACGAAAATTTGCTGCCTTATTACTGTGCACTTATCATTTTTCCGGCAAACTGGAACAATATGCTTTTATATAAACGTACACTACAGCCAGATGAATTTGTTCATAAACACCGGGGTCGCTGCATTTAAAACATAAAGTTCCATACTAAACAACTGTCCAATGTTCAAATTTGTCACATGCTTAGTTCTTCTGTAGGAGCATCAGTCTCGTTATTTAATAGCCACACCTCGTATATGTCTTATTTAGTTTTTTTGGTCGTATTGGGGGGCTGAGATCCTAAAAACTTAGTAGGATCACCTTAACTTTTAAGAAACAAAGTTATTTTCTTCAATTAACTTCAGAAATGCCCCTTTGTTACCCTTTTTCATACAAGTTAAGAAATTAATATCGAAAAAGTGATTTTTTTCATAAATCCTGCAAATTTAATTAATTAATTCTATGAGGTTTATAACTTTAAGGGGGTCTGCAGCCCCAAAGCCCCCCCCCCTTCACCAGATTTCGCTCATAACACCTGTACACTATTATACAGACAAAACATTTTCCCTAACGAATCTTGAGTAGGACATTCTATTGCAGCTTTTTTTTTTTTCACTAAATCACTAAATTAATTATAATGCTAATTATAAAACACTTCTTGCAATTTATTTGGCTAATTTTAATCCTTAAAATATTATTCTATGGGCGAATTAACAATGACGGGAATTAGAAGCAAAAACTAAGTGTTCTGATCCATCTCGTTTTACAGTAGGTAATCCAATATTATTGATAGAATAAAGTGTTATTAAATATGAGGTAAGTTATACGAACTTACAAAGAACTTCGAGCTTTTAGAAAGAAACAAAAACCCCAGGAAATTTTTGAATTTCAGTTTATTAACAGTTACTTAAGCTACTTTTACTAGATTTTTGAAGGTTTTTTTATGCATAAGAATGACAATAAGCAATTGTTTAAAAGTAGAAAACGCCCCCTTTTATCCTAATACCCCCCAATTTCCTATTAAATCATCACCGCCCCCTTAAAATTCTTTAATGTCCCCTTGAGGCGGTACAGCTCACTTTGGGAACCACTGATTTAAATATATTACAATATACTATTACATATACTTACCTTCAACCTAAGTCATTCGTTATTTTTAAATCTATTTTTCTTGTTTTAATTTACATGAGACACATTAAAAAATAAATGCAAAAAAAGTTGTCAAGAGGATAAAAATATCTATGTAATATTGAATCATAGGAGGAAGGAGCTTTTTAAAGATGAAAAAAAATGATTTGTGTGTGTGATTGGGCAAGATTAGGTTTTGACTGGTGTCAAAATGTCTGGGAATTTATGATAGTAAAAAAAAAACACACTACTAAAAAAAAATCGAAAAATCATTGAAAGTTAAAGAATAAATAATTCGTGCCATACCCCTTAACTCTCGGCGTACCCCCCCCTAGGGGTACACATACCCCCAGTTGAGAAACACTGCTTAATAGTGAGTAGTTACTATTTTATCACAAATTGTTCTCTTGGGAATACGTTACGAAAATTAAAAATATCTTATTCTAAAAAAGAATTTAAGTTATTAAAGATGGTTAGAGTTTTTTTTATCTGTTTCAGTTTTTGTATAGATTTTAACTGAGTGCTTTTACTTTCAAAAACTTTCAAAGGTTGTTTATTATTTTGTAAATATTATCTGGAACAGTTTTTAAATAATGCTTTTAGTATATACCATCAACGGCTTTAATTTTTTTTGCTGGAAATAAGTTCCCGTTCTAAAATTCCCGTTTCACTTTGAAGTATTTAAAAAATTTCATAATCATCATAAAAAGTCATTCTTCATTCTGGAAATAATTTTTATACTGCTTTCAAAAAACATGATTTATTAAAGAGAAAACTATTTTCTGCTTTTTGTGAAGCTTTTGAACAAATAAATTAATTCGATGAACATGAACCATTCATGAGTTATAAGGTTTTCCATTGCAAATTTTATTGACCCCGAGTAAACTTTATATTCAAATGCACTGCAAAAATGTTTAATCTGGGTAATAAAATATCTCTCGGTTTTCTCAACCAATAATACTTCAAACTTATTTTAAATTTAGAAACACATAATCACTTTATGTAACCTGATAAAAAGGTTCAGAAATTTTTCTAATCGATTTTGATATTATCAAGCTCTTAATGAAAAGAGATGAGAATTAAGCATCTGGATTAAAGTACCTAACAGATATAAAAAAAAACCTCAACCAACCCTTTATTCTCCTTTCAAGTTTGGAATCTTTGAAATTAAAGAAATCCACCCTCAACTCACGATGCTGAAAACGATATTTTTCTCGGCTCTCTTAGTTGTCGCTAGTTGCCATGTTTTTGGAGGTTACGAAGATGCTGATGTGAATGACGAATACGTGTCAGTTGCAGCCAATCACGCTTCGGAGTCTCTGTCAAAGCAATTCTCTTCTTCATACCACCATAAACTTTTCAAAGTTGTCAAGGCTAGGACACAGGTATTTAAAACGTTTTGTGCAAAAAGTTTGAAAAATCGATAACATATTAGTGACATTTTAAATTAGAACAGTTGCCATAAATATGGATAAAGGATAATTATATCAAATGATTTATTTTATGAACCTTTCAAAATATATTAGCTGAAGCGATTTATTACAGAGAAACTTTTCTGATTTTTCACTTACAATTATTTTTATCGTTTCAATATTTTCAAAGGCATTAGGTAAAAGTTTGTTCTGCTTTCTAGCAAAAATTTTAAAATACATTTTAATACAATTCTTGGTATTTATTTTAAAAAATAGTAAACGAAATTTTCTGCATTAAATTTGTTTAAATATTGTTTCCAATTCCGATATTTAGGTGTTTAAAGAAATCATAATTTTAGTAGATCTTTTACACCTTAACTTTTTGTTTTATTACATTTCGATTAATATAATTTAAACGAAAAAAAAAAAAAGAATTCGATTCACTAGCGAAAACATTTACCTTATCCACTTTAGATCTATCTACACATAAGAAAGTGTAGAAAAAAAGATAAATGGAGCCAGTTTCATATAAATTTTGTTGTAATCAGAAGGGTCTTTGTTTTAATTATTTAAATAAAGGCTTTGAAAATTATCCAAACATTGGAGACATTCCAAAATAATCTAGGAAAAAATTAGTACGAATTAAATATATCTTTGGAATAAAGTTTAGTTCATTAATTCTGAAATGTTAAAGAAGTTTATGTATTTTCAATAGGTTGTAGCCGGAACCAACTATCAGTTGGATCTGATTGTGGGACTCACTAACTGCAAAAAAAGTGAAGTTCTATACCAAAACATTGACGGATGTGAGATCCAGAATGGAATTGTAAGTTATCGGATGCTTTCACCTTTATAAAATCGTTTAAGCTTTTAAAAGTATTTTTTTTGATATGAAAACTTATAACTTTCGACAGCATAGTAAAACCCTAAATTTAATTCAATAGAAGTACCTATAGTTTAAGAATTAATTTTTTAAAACTGATGAAAAAATATGTAAAAGTAATGAATTATATTGAAAAAGTATGTTAATTACAGAAAATAATGTTCCAGTTTTGAAATTAATGTATGCGTTTTTTCTTTGAGAACGCTTAAGGTATAAAACCACGTTCTGAAATATTTGATTTTGTAGTGAGATCAATTAATATTTCCCTATTATTATTTTGTTGGTGTATGGGCCAGTTGGCCTTTTTTTTTGACAATACATATTTATTTATTATTTATATTTATTATTATTTTGTAATTCAATTATGTTTAAAGAGTTCAGAAATTCTATGTCTATTGAAAAAAAAAAACAATACGCTCGGGCTATCAAACAATGAGCCAATTCCTTGAAATTGTTTATCTAAAACATAAAGGTTAAGGGTGGGAAAAATAGTACAGCACAAAACCGGAATATATTATACAGAATATCATGTTATCTTTTCAAACGTTTATTTATTTTGGCATTTTTCCTATCAAGTATATATCAGATACAGTTACAATTTTTAGATAGCTAAAAATTATGAATGAATGTTAAACTAAAACTCTTTCATAAAGAAAATATTGTAATTTAACTTAAGTATTCAGCTATAAAGAATCAATGAAAATAAATATTCAAATCTTGTAAAAAACTGGTTGCTTTCAAGTCACTATTTTACTTTCAAACTATAGTTTATTTTTTTTCCTTTTTTTATTAATATTTTGTCTTATCCCTTTATAATTTCAGAGTGCCTACAAGAAATGCCAAGTCGTTGTTTATGAAAACCTGCAGGGAGAATTTGAACTCACTAGTTCTGGTTGCGTTTTAGCTTCTAAAAAGGATATCTAAAGACGAATAAAAACCCCTTTATCTTTTACCTTCAATTTTTTCCCACAAATATTTCCAAAAGTTTCATGAACATTGACAAGACTTTTCTAGATATGGACCATCAAAATCTCCATCTGTATGAAAATTCTGATAACCAATGTGATAATATTTCGTAATAAAAAATTAACTATATAATTGTCCTCTTATTATCCCGTTCATTGCAAGTAAATTAAAGATTTTAGTTTTTACATGAATTTATCATTAAATGAGGTAAATTCACAATAATATATTTTATAAACAAATTTTAAATAGTTAAAGCAATTTTTATTTATTTTGATGCATATTAAGATGTTCTTTTTCTTCAAGAAATAACAATCTAAATGCTTTAGTTAAACGACTTTTTTTTTCTGACCATAAACATTGTTAGTATGCATTTTCTAAAGTTTCAAGAAGTGATCCCTAAACCCTTAAAGTGGAATGTAGAAACAGTAGATTCTTTTTTACTTATATCCCATTGAAAAAAATTAAATTATTCTTTCTATAAAGTCTGAATAGGGTGTGTTTAAATTTTTTTTAAGTACAAAATGTTTCAACTCTAATGAACAGGTATACTTATTTTAAAAAACAATACCAATTACTGTAGTCTTACTAAATGTAAAAAGAATTGATTTGAAAGAAGTCATGGGGAAGTTTTCCTGCATACTAACTACTATCAAGGAAAAACTAGTTTTACAGGCACCAAAAGCCAAACAAAACCAAACAGATAAGATGGAGTTGCTGATACAACTAGTATAATTTTGAGATTCGTTGTAAAAACATTTTTTTCATCATCGAAAAATTTACATATTATGTAAATTTTTCTTTGCCAATCAATTGTAAATGAAGATTGAGCAGCCTGATTCATTAAACAGTCCAAAAATTTTTTTCTCGAATGCTTTTCCTGAGGTGTCAGTAGTTTGTTATGAATAAATAAAATTTGAAGGGACAGCGACAACGTCTTTATATTGCACATAGAGTTTGAAATCTAGAAAAAAAAATTAGAAAATACGCCCATACCAAAAATAGGACTAAATACGTACTTTATACGGATAGATACTAAATTTAGATACTAAAATTAGATAGATACTTTTTTTACCGATACAGAGTTACTTAATTATAGATACGTTAAAATAATTTCTGAAGCTGAAAATTAATTAGCGTGCGTAGCCTTTAGCTACAATAGCCATTATTATTGTGTCTAACCCCCCCTCCTAATAAAAAATTCAAACAAAAGGTTTTCAGCGGTTTTTAACTTAAACAAATGTAGTATTTATTCACAAAAAAAATTCTACCGCTTTCTGATAAAACAACACTGGAAGGGAAATAAATATGGTCAAAACGCCAATGGCACCAGCTGATTTTTATGTAAAACTACCTCTTGAATCCGAATATGACCTTCGATTTCCCCATCACTCTCAGATTTTCGGGGAATGCCCCTACTCTTTTTTTTGGATTTTTCAATGGTTTTAATTCGACTTTCTATTCGATTTGAATATTCTTTATTACTTGACAGGTTTTTATGAATTTTTCCATAAGCCACGACCCACGAGTTGTAAAATATAGTGTTTAATGTTAGTAAAATTTTTAACAAATTTTTATCTGATTTAAGAAATACATTAGTAATTCCTTACTT
Organism: Tetragnatha montana; assembly: GCA_963680715.1. Lineage (NCBI taxonomy): Eukaryota > Metazoa > Arthropoda > Arachnida > Araneae > Tetragnathidae > Tetragnatha > Tetragnatha montana. Next base: position 38,594,678 of record OY796675.1, read on the forward strand.
ATAATTTTTCACATATCTACACTTACTAAAAGCATTAATTTATTTATTATCTAAGTTGATTTTTTAAACCATTTTTATATAGAATAGCTAAGCTATCTGTTCATATACTTGATAGGTTTGTATTTAAAATGTATGGTTAACAACTACCTAGCAAAAAACACTGGTAGGAAAAGGATTTATTAAATTACTTTATCTATTTACCATGATATGCTACAAAAAAAATCCAAACCACTAATTTCAGGAGGTGATAATAAGTTGTTAAAAGTAGCTGGCTCACTTTCCTTAAAAACTGGACAAAAATATAAAGTTTTCAAAACCTTTTCTTTGATTTTTATTAATGGGCTCTATATTCATTTTGTCTGATTATTTTTTTCCCTCATAAAAACCTTAATCTACAATAAAAATTCATTGAAATTTTTCTAGGTGTAAAAAACTATTATTTAAGAAAAAAAACACTAAAAGTGTAAAATTTCTAGCTTAATTGATTGCTATAATGAAAACTTTAATTTACATTGAATTTCGTAGCTTGTAATAAAATTGAATTTTGTATTATTTAGGCAGGCGTTAAAATGTACCTCTCCACTGGGAAGAATATATTTTAAAAAATTGTGTAAAAATTTAAAAAGAACATATTCCGGATTTATTTACCATAATGCATTTATTGGCGATAGAATATTTCACTTATTTCAAAATAAGGAACCATTTTTATATCATGCTGTGTGTATAGTTAGGTTAGATTAATTTCCTGACCTCATGCAAACTCTTCTTTTTAATTTTAAGATACATCCGCTTCAACATTTCCCTTGGAAGTAGTAGGCATAAGAAGTACAATATTTAGATGGCTAACTTTCTAATGCTAAGTACAAATTCAAAATTGATGATATTACCAAAAAAAAAGTTTAAATTATTCAAAACTTCAAGTTAATCTACATATAGTAAAATTCATTTGTTAAGAAGTTCCAAACACCAAGAAAATATTCTCTTTAACCATCTTAGGATTTTGGGTTCGAAACTAGTTTTTAAAATAAGAATTTAAATTAGTTTTAATTCCAAAACAGCTTTTATAGAATATTTGAAGAATTCGTTACTGATCTCCTACACATAGAAATTCAAGAATTATGTTTAGGAATCCCATAAAACTTTATAAAATTAATATCACCTAAAACTCTATTAGCAGTGACAAAACCAATTCCACCTAACTCCGTAGGTCTGGAGGACTACACGCGCGACCCCAACTCCATAATTAAACACCTTATCATCTCCTTTTAATCGCATTGACTCCTTCCCTCCACAGCGTTGAGAAGAGAACACCTGGACTTTAACTCATAAATACCCTCCCAGTACTTCTATCAAAAGCACTTACGAACAGCATTTTGAAAATCTCCTCCTAACGTCTCTCTATATAAAATGAAGACAGTGTTCGCTCTCAGCGTGGTGGCTGTTGTCGTGGCCTGTGTGGCTGCCGAGATTGTGGATGTCGACGACCCTAAAGTCCAGACCCTAGCCCGCGATGCCGCTAAGAATATCTCCAGGAAATTCTCCGAGAAGCACCATCACATCTTGATAAAGGTCAAGGAGGCCGAAGAACTGGTAGGGTTTGATTTGCTTAACCGTTTCTAAAACATCGTCATATGGTTAATAAATAAGTTTTTGTTGTTTTAAAGTTGGGAAATGCATCAAAGTACACACTGTAAAAAAATCGTCTTTTTACGCATTCAATTTCGTTATTTTTCAACAGATATGCCCGTAAACTACAAAACAGGGTTTTACCGTGAAATTTTTCCCGAACTCATTCAGTGCTTTCTTACGCCTAAGAACAAATGTAAACTTTTTATAGGGAGACTACATAAGTAGAAGTAACTACGTAAGTTTTTTTAGAGTTCAAGTGTGATTACTTAAGATAAAAAAAATTCAAAACACTTTTAATACTGAATGAACATCTTAAATGTTCTTAAATTACAGCAATTGAAATCCACAGAACAGCTTTCTTCTAACGGGCACGTCCGTCGAGATCGAAAAACTATTTCATAATTAAGATTATTAAAAATACATTCGTTAAAAAGTTTTTTAAAAATGTCTTGGAAATCTATATAAAAACTAAGGGAAAGTTTCATATTCTTAAAACCTTAAAAGTAATTTAAACTTTTAGCGCTACTTTTCCTTGATTTACTTGATTTTAATTAAATATGTTGTACGCAATGTTATCGATTACTCCTTCCTGGGGGTCAAGACGCGGGAAATCAAATGTAGACGTTGCACTCAAGTGTGGATGCATCCTATTTTGCTCTCAAAAGGGTGTAAGTCATAAATTTAAAATTTTTAATATTTCAGTTAGTTTTGAAGATATTGAGATATAATTTTTTGTATCTTATTCAGGAAATAATCATAAAAATTATGGTAATTGGAAATTTTAATTATGGGGCCGTTTAAAAAATTTATTTTCTGCACTTTCTTAAGTATACCCCCATGAAGTTGAAACTAGTCTAGTCTATTTTTTTCACCTCTTAAAATGATAATTTGCAATTGAAACTACGTGTCAAGGGGAATTGTTTTAGGTAATAGCCTATGTTACTTTCTATTTGAAACACCCTATATAAAACAAAAGGGAAAGTTTTTAAAATAGAGAGCATGGTGGGGGGGGGGGAATTCCAGAATATTAAATTGAATTTAATTGAATTTCATTTGTGCATGTACAAGAAAGAAAAAATTACAAAGATAGAAACAAAAAAGAGTACAAATCGTACGTAAACACAAAAATAAACAGATTAAATCAACAAACATTAATTTAGCTATGTAGTACCAAAAGACCCAGGCCGCTCGTCCTAGATACCCAAAAAGCTAGCTAACTACCTATAGTGGCAAAAGCTGCGCTTAAATTACTTTTGAATTTTGAATAAGGTTTCAATATCGGTTGTCCAGAAATGAACTCGTGAATTACGGATTTAAATTCATGAATATTATTGGTCAGTTTAAGTTTTTCGTTTAATTTGTTATAAAGGTGTATGGTCCTTAAAATAACACATATTAGTATATCACTACAACACTGAACGCTTAATACATATCTTAATATTTAATTCATTAAAGCGAAATCAAAAATGGAATGTATTCTTTGAAAGGAAATCTAATTAAAACGTGACAGAAATCTGTAGTTCATTCGTAATAAATCAAGCCTATGCACAGCTGGCTGCGTTCAACGTCACCAAGCGCACCTCACAAGCGAACTTCACAAAATGCTCTTTGGCGTCCAGACTTTCTATTATATGCCACCAAGATGAAAAAGGCGCCGGAGATACCAAGATAAAAAAAGGCACCGGGAACATAAAAAAGAAATTATTACACAAGGCTGGGAAAATCAGCTAGTTGTATATAAAAATTAAAAGATCATATAAAAAAATGTGTAGTGTGTGTGGAATTAACTTGCTTATAATTTTTACGTTCCTTTTAGTATGAGAACTTATACGTACTTGACATCATTCTTGGTCTGACCGACTGCTTAAAGTCCGAGGTTGAATTCGACCAGGCTGATGAGTGTGAACTGAAGAACAGCGTTGTGAGTAGTTTTTAAAAATTTATTAAGATGTCTCAACAAACTAAAAATTCAGTGGGTTTCAAAAGTCCCTTTCACGGCTTTTATTTAAAAATAACGCCTTCTAGTGTCGTGAAAGTAATGTCTACCCCATGGAGAATCCATTGAGGTGACTTACAGCACCCCTAGAGGCGAATTAAGAAAGTTGAAAAAATTAATTAAGGAACAAAAGGAGACAGAACAAAAATTTCAATGCAAAAATTGTTTGCAAAATCAGAAAAAAAAAACAAGATCGCAGATAAAAGTTCCATGAAAATATCTTAAATATTTGAGTTGCAGATATTAACGACCAAATTTAGTACTTTTTTGAGACTTGAAAAAGGGCACATCCACAAATTTAGAAATTTCGATGTCATGTCAACGAATTTCAACGATTTTGAACTCGCCTCGCATACATAAAAGAAATCCCGTTTTTAACTGAGGTTTATTTTTAATTTTGGACAGCTCCTTTTCCAAGGTTCAAAAAAGTGCTAACTTTGATCCTCGAATGTTTAAGATATTTAATGAATTTTTTCCAGTGAGTTTATCATAATATTGGCAACAGCATTCGGGTTGATGTTTTTGCTCTATCTCCTTTAGTTTTTTAAATATTCTTTAAATTTTTTTAATTCACCGCTAGGGGTGCTGTTAGTCATCTCTTTGGATTCTCATGGTCACTAACCTAGGGCCTAGGGGTAGACCTTACTTCCATGACCCTCGGAGACGCTAGTTGCAAATATAAGCCGTGAAAGGTACTTTTGAAACACCTTGTATATAATTTCAAAAACTGCTAAGTTCTTTAAACTTTTAAAAATAAGTTTAAAGTTTAAGACTGGCAGTAATAGAAATTCTTAACAGAGTTAAAGTTTGAATATTAAATGGATTTCTAGTAACCCCGTTTCATTTTACAGAGTACATACAAGAAGTGCAGAACTGTTATACTTGATGAAGAGATGCTTTCATTCGGATGTGTCCTCATTTCCAAGAGCGACGTGTGAATAAGACGTTCGACATTGTTGTTTTAGACATAGTTTTTTATCATTCAATAAAAAAAGGTCCATTTGTAAATGCATCAGTTTTAATAAATTGATTTTCAAATAGCCAACGATTTCTTTTTATTTGTTTTGATTAATTTAGTAAGGAGTTATAATAGTAAGCAATGACAGTTAAAATCTTTCTGTTACAATACCTAAATCTAAAAATCTAAAGTTTATAAATGTTAATATAAAGAACTAATAGGCGGTTTACAAGCAAATGGCCATTTTGGGGAATTTTTTGAAAGCAGTAGAACAGCGCCAACCAATGAGCGAAACCTTGTAGCATTCCCCAAATCTCACTAAGCTGTACGGCGATCAATTGGTAAGGCGCAAAAGAACTAAGAACCCACTAAAAGATTTCTGTTTAACTTTTTATAGCAGTTCTTCTCTCTTCTAGGATTTTAATTCCATAATTGAATCACCAGTTTGAAAAATGGAATGTTCAAAAAATGACAAATTGACTTTTTGTGCTCAAAAATATATAAAATATATGTAACAAAATTGTTCCAGTTGAATTGCGTCTTAGAATCATCTAAACTAAATAATAAAAACTTAAAACGTTCAAGCAATTTTTTGAAACATTTAAAGACAAATTAATTTTTTTAACAAAGATGAGATCATTGAACTCAAAATTTTGATAAACAGTTTCAAATTATTAAGACTTTTTTAATTCAAAAATTTTTTCAAACAATTTTGTTACACTTCAGAAGTTACACTGATAACCTGATCGAACCATTTTCCGGAACGGATATTATAACTTCAATTGACTGCACCAGAGAAAACAACCTTGTGGCTTTAATCAACCTCATCAGATTGTTTCTATCCTTTTTTTGAATTGTTTTAGTTCTTTCCTAATAAAGACTCAAATGTTTGGAACCAATAATTTTATTACTTTAAGTTACAACCACAAAATTTGAAACACGGCATTTTGCATGCACCCAATAGTTTTTAATACGAAACACCTGACATCCATGGAGGTTTTCTCTCTTTAATACGCCCTTTCCAATCATTCAATACCATGCATAATTTCTCTCAAAAATTAAGACAAAACCTGTGTATTATCAATAATACAGAAAAATGTACATAAAAAAGAAAGGGGTAAATCCAAAGAAACCAGGCCTGGCGCCTGGCCTAATTTTTGGTAACACCTAATCGAAATTAGGTACTATAAGTTTAGGAATCCATAAATCTTTGCAAAATTAATACCACCTATAACTTTAATAGCATTGGGCCATCTATAGAGTCTAAACTCTAAACTAAACTATCAAATTTGGTAGAGGAGACCTAGTTCAGATAATTTTTTTTTTTTTTTATCGAGGAATACAAATTTAAAAGAATTCGGAAAATTTACGCCTTCAAATTTTTTTTTTAGAAAATTCAATTTTTCCTACTGTTAAAATCTAGGGACAGCCTTCAGTCCAAAGTATCTAAAGTGCCCTCAAAGTCTCTCACCTAATTCCGTAAGTCTCGAGAAAAGGACTTTACACTACATGCGCGACTCCAACTCCTTAATTAAGCACCTTATCACCTCTTTTTAATCACACTGACTCCTTCCCTCCCCAGCATTGAGAAGAGAACACCTGGACTTCTACTCATAAATAACCTCCCAGTACTTCAACAGCACTTACTTTGAGAAATCTCTCAACGCCTCTCTACACAAAATGAAGACAGTGTTCGCTCTCTGTGTGGTGGCCGTTGCCGTGGCCTGTGTGTTGGCTGCCGAGAATGTGGATGTCGACGACCCCAAAGTCCAGACCCTAGCCCGCGATGCCGCTAAGAATATCTCCAAGGATTTCTCCGAGAAGCACCATCACATCTTGGTCAAGGTCAACAAGGCCCGAAAGCTGGTAGGCTTTGATTTGCTAAGTATCTTTTGAATTACCAGTTTGAAAAAAGGAATACTAAGTCCAGAAAATAGTAAAATGAACTTTTACGCTCAAAAATCTCCAAGCTTCGCTCTATACCTGAGTGGGAAGATGGAAAAAAATATCTGCCCCCTATTGGCAGACATAGCCCCTTGAATCTGGCGAAATCGATCTTCATTCATGGTATTTTTTTGTGTTTAATTTGAAATTTAAGTTAATTTGTGTTTCTTTCCTTATTCTCTGTGTTGTAAATTAAGCCATAAAAATTTATTTTTAATTTAATGTGTTTTTACCTTTGCTATCTAGTGAATGTTGGACTCCTACTTCATATTCAAATACCTTTATATCTCTTCTTTTTCTTCCGGCTCTACAGCCCTTGATGGGCCTTGGCCTGCTGCACCAATCTACTCCAGGCAACTCTATTACTCGCCTTTTTTTCTCCAGTTGGTTATTTTCATCGTTCTAAGATCTTTAAGAACATCGTCCAACCATCTCATTTTGGGTCGTCCTCTAGGTCTGTTGCCCATTGGCTTCCAATTTAACGTCCTTTTAACTCTGTTTTTATCATCAGATCTTTCAATGTGACCCAACCAAGCCAATCTCTGTCCTTTAATAAAACGAGTTATAGTTTCATTTTTCACCAACCTTTATATATCAGGTTCGTAATATTTTCGAATTTTATTTGTCGTGGTATTTCTATTTTTCACTATGTGAAATAAGCAGAAATATAATTTCATTGTCAACTTACGTGGTTTTGAAGATTTTTTTTCAGCTGAAATTTCATAAGTTTAAAGAAGACAATAAGTCCATAAACTTTTTTCAACTGTACAATATATTTTTGAATTTACTTACATTTTTTCGATGGTTGTTCTATATTCTAAATAGGATCCTGAATGTCCAGTAAAAATTTGAGGGTTACATAACATACAAATGAAAAAAAATTTCATTATTTATTCAGGGTTTTTTTTTTTCGATTTTCTTAAAACTTGCTTTTTGAACTTATTCCCTTTTCCAAACTGACGATTATTTTATATTTTATCCTTTTGAAAAGCATAGATAAGAACTCTTAAATTTTGTAAACATCTTCCAATAACTAATATGTTGACTCCGCTTAATATGATCACTTTTGTCCAAGAAAAGAATGATAATTCTACTAGAAAATTTCAAACAGTGTAACTCCAGTGATTTCTTTAAAATCACAACTATGTAGTCCTATTTGAAGTATTTAAAATGATTACTAGGTATGTGTTTTGCAAATTTTACATTCCTACAGAAAAATATGAGGGTGGAACGTATTGTTACCACCACGCCAAAAACACGAATCTGCTACTATCGTAAGAATAGCAGATTCGTGTTTTTGGCGTGGTGGTAACGATAAAAAGTGTGTAGCATATGTGGAATTTGCTCATAATTTTTATGTTTCTTTTAGAATGAGAACTTATACGTACTTAACATCATTCTTGGTCTGACCGATTGCTTAAAGTCCGAGGTTGAATTCGACCAGGCTGATGAGTGCGAACTGAAGGAAAGCGTTGTGAGTAGTTTTATATTCATTTAACAAATTATTAAGTAGGAAATATACGTCATTTTAAGAAAAGAGGACAAGGTTATTATCAAAATTGTCGCCAAAATTATATTATCGAGAAAATTTTAATCCAAGCTGCCGCTAAAAAATATCCAGAAATTGTTTAAGAGGATCAATTTCAGCAACTAATAATGCTAAGGATGTAATAAAAATTTAATTTCCACCAATATTTAGGAACTTAAACAGTTTAAGTATATTTTAAACATGATCTTTAGTAAATTTTTCGTTACCTTTCTCTGTAAAAATCGCCAATTCGTCGATTTTATAATGATGACAATAACATAATTTAGGGACGTTTGAATATTTGGCGTCCAAAACAACGTGGCAAATTTTAATGGGATACTAAACAGATTTGTAAATAATTGCAACATGTAAAATATGCTTCGCCCAGTCTAAAAGTTTTATAACTAAAATATAAGTTCTTTTTATCAAGGAAAATATTTGAGATTTTTTATACTTTAAATTATTTTTGTTACTTTCTTAAGATATTTATTTCTCTTTATCCTTTATCATTACCAATAGAAGGAATAGTAAAAATATCGTTACTAATTGGGAGCAAAATGTTTAATTTTTAATAAATCTTTGGTTATGTAGGAAAAAAAAAACCCTTTTTTTTCTTTTCTTTTTTTCTTCTTGCCACCGTAGTCTTATTATAGTACTAACCTTGACCATTATATTTCATCGTTTATGATGTCTTAACAAACTAAAAATACATAAATTTAAAAGTTGATAAGTTTTGAAGATTTTAAAAATAAGTTTAAAGTTTAAGACTGGCAGTAATAGAAATTCTTAACAGAGTTAATGTTTGCAAATTAAACTGATTTCTAGTAACCCCGTTTCTTTTTACAGAGTACATACAAGAAGTGCACAACTGTCATATTTAACGAAAAGATGATTTCATTCGGATGTGTCCTCATTTCCAAGAGCGACGTTTGAATAAGACGTTTGACATTGTTGTTTATTATTCAATAAAAGAAATGGTCGATTAGTTAGTGTGTCAGTTTTAATAAATTAGATGTAAAACATCCTACGATTTCTTCTTCTTTGTTTTGAAGTAATTCAGTACGAGTAATTTAGTAATGAGTTATTTATTAAGCAATGACAGTTAAAATCTTTCTGTTACAATATTGTCTTAAGTTCATCAAAAGTTTTCTTAAGTCCTCTTTTCTTAAGTGTTATCTAAAGTTTATAATAGTAACCCTAATTAACAGTGGTTTCCTAACAACAACCCAATTGATATTTCTGTTACTAATTTTTAGTTATTCAAATATCTGCAAGTAAAAAAGTTCTACATCGTCTCATTTTTGTGTAACAAAAAATTGGAGTTTCAGTTATTTTTCTTACTTTTTGCGTTTCAAGTGTCATTTTTGTCTAATAGCAACCCTGCAACAACATCTAATTAATTTATTTCTGGTGGTAACTCAGCATATACATAGATATTCTTTTAAAAGTTTGGTTATGTTTTTATCCTGCAGTTCAGTTTTGAAAATGATATGTCTTCAGCGTATATTTTGCACGTTTATTACACACAGCGTATATTATGCACAATAATTTTTGCCACATTTGTGTACTGTTTAAACTTAAACTAAAATCCAATGGAAATATTTAACAGAAGAAGTGGGAAAAAGTTTTTTTTATTTCATATTTGGGTTCAAATAGGTGTCCAAGATAAAATAAAGGCTCCTCACGTGTGTATAAGTTAGAATGTGGCTCTTTTTCAGTGGATAAGAGACAATATAAATTATATACAAATTACTATCCCTTTAGTATGGGGAGAACCTTCAAATCATCTTAATTATTGTTACATCAATGAAATATGCAGAAAATTTTTCAAAATGTAGTTAAAATTATTTTTTTTTTCACCATCAAGTGAAGGCAAGCTCAAATTCATTATAAACTTCCCATTAGAAAAGGATTCCCAATTCTGCTTTTGAACGAAAGTTCAATCAAAACGCATAATAAGCTTAGAAATATTTGTGGGACAGATGTGAAAGGAATTTTAGAAAATATGACTGATACAATTTTTAAAACCTAATAGAAGGTTTTCTAAAGTCTTACCAAGGCCATATGGCCTTAACAAGGCCGACATCACTCAAATTTCATATTTTATATCTACGATTATATTCATTTCCAGATAATCTCACAGAATTTAATTATAATAATAACCAAGGATAAAAAAAGGATAAACAAGGGAATAGATTCCCTTAGGAAATTGATTTGATACATAAGTTATTGAGAATTAGCAATTTCGGATGAAAACTCTTGGTTTCAAGAAAAGATTTGACGCCACGTAAGAGAAAAAAGGGATCAAATTTCATCGTATTTAATGAATGTGTAATGTTTTTTTAGTTTTATATTATCTGTAATATGTTTTCAGGGTGTTTAAAAAGACCCTTTGCCATGCTGGTTAGTTTAAATTGAAGCTTGACTGAAATTTCGTTTGCTCAAAATGCTTGTGCTGTTGCCAGCATTGGCAAACTTTTTTGCTAAGAATCTTGGATGAAAATCTCCAACTCAGGAAAAAAAGAAATATGTTTGATTCAATGACGTGTCGTATAGAGGCTCTCATTGCAGAGCGTATGGATTACATAAAACACTGATTTTCGATACTTAATTTTCTTCTGAAAATTAAATAATTTATTTGCATCTATAAACAGATGTGTAAATTTCATCAAAATCTTACAAGTCCTTCATGGTGTTGCATTTTTCTATGGAAATAAGTGTATAAGGCTTGATACATCAAACCAAATATCAATGGACTCTAACCGTCTGACGTCACACGGAACCAACACGTGACCTACTGAGCTTGCGATTGGTTACCACAGATACTACACTAGTAAATCTACTAGTGTAGTATCTGTGGTAACCAATTGCAAGCTCAGTTGTAGGTCACGTGTTGGTTCCGTGAAGTCTCGAACCAGATAGGCGGTTAGAGTCCATTAAATTCCCAGGTCTAATGCATCATTTTAGAATTAGATGAATGACAAAAAGCCCTCTATTGCGTAAATATTTTCCTTTTTAGGTACGAATTCCCTCTAATTCTTCTGTTTTTCGTCTTTGGTTACAGTACAGATGAATTAAAGTCATGTATTAGCTTCACACCTCTCTCTGCTGTATCATTGAAACTTAAAAATGACTTTTTCTTTGTCCTAGATTCTAGGGCCTAGAATGTCACACGGGATCGATGTCGACGCGAGTCTGTATGTGATTAAAAAATTATTCATGCAATATATTTTTAAAAGATTAGATAATATTTAAGGGTGGCACACTGTTGTCACTTTTTAATACTGCGGCTTCTATAGTGTCATCACTTTATTAAGTGCTTTGAAAATCGCGAGAATGAATAATTCCAGAAACATTTTCAAAACCCTAAAAAAGTTACCTACAGGTACGTATTAGGACCTCAATGGGGGGGGGGGGGGGAAAGAGAATAATACAAGTTTTAAGCTAATTAATAAATCTGGTTCTAAAGTTAATTTAAACAATTAGAAAAATGGGGGTAGATGAATTTAACCGTTCACCTACTATCTTTCAGGCACCTAAAGAGATATTTGGCCCATATGAACACTTATACTTAATATTTTATTCAAAATCATTAATGGAATCGTAAACAAGGAATAATGCAGAAAATTTAAGTTAAAAGAAGATGGACGGAGCACTGAAACACATTACTTCGATTTCCCCCAATTTTTCAATATCTTCGCGTGCCACTGATTTAACTCAGCTGTGGCACTTTGTGGCACGCGTGCCGCGGGTTAGCTATCCCTATATAGATACTGGTATAACAGATTAACACAGTACCCCTAAATAAATTCTAGATTAGTCACGCTTGACATGAATTTCTAGACCTTGAACTTCTCCACCCTTAAATCATTCATCGCTTTCACATTACCAAATAGTCTCGCTATCTTTTTAAAACGCGGAATCCGCCACAACGATAAAGGTTTCGCTATTTACCGTTTCCCTTATCACTCAAAAAAACCCACGATAAGTGATTCAATGCGAACTCCCACCTGTTGGTCCACCTCTACTTCCCTCAGCACCTATAAAACCAATTCCCTTCGGACCTTAATCCACGTTTTTGCCAGTTATCGTTTGCAGAAATCAATTCTCGAGATGCTGAAGACCGTCTTGTTCCTGGGCCTCGTGGCCTTCGCAGTGGGTGCCCTCGTCGGAGGGTTCGAAGACGCCGAAGTGGACAGAGAGGACGTGAAACTTGCTGCTGACCACGCCGCCAAGTCGCTGTCGAAGCAGTTCGCTTCCTCTTACCACCACAGGCTGCTCAAGGTGGTCAAGGCTAAGACTCAGGTATGTGGATTTTAAAAGGGACCTCTTAAAAATGTAGACAAAGGATTGCAAGCATTTTTGTACCCCCTCAAGTAACAATTGTTCAAGAAACACATCGTTAAGTAAGCTTTTAAAACAGGAAGGAAATCCGAAATGGTATGAAATAAAATAGCTTTGTACTATGTGTATTTTATTTAGCTGTTACTAATAACTACTCGAGAGTAGAATACATTTAATGTAACTCTTGTTTTTATCAATTATTTTTTTTTAAATTCCACTATGAACTTTATACCAGGTTATTTTCCTATTGATTCCCTCAAAAATAAATATTTCTCTGTATGTAGACACCATACACAGAGAAATCCTATTAAATAGTCCTGCTGTAGAGAATAAATTTTCATAACATTTGACCGTTTTTGAATGTTGTGTAATTTTTAAGACGTGTAAACATTTTCTTAACCAGTCTAAAATGTTCATATAGTTTATTTACCTACTAGCTGATATGCCCGGCCTTGCACGGGTGGAGTGTATCAATTTATTAAAATTTTCTCAAGTTACATGCCTAATTTTCTGTAACCATAATTACCAATCATCCTGGTAGTTTTTCATATCCCGGTGTTCCCAGTATTTTTTCATATCCCGGTGTTCCCAGTATTTTTTCATATCCCGGTGCCTTTTTCATCTTGGTGTCCCCGGTGCCTTTTCATCTCGGTGTTCCCGGTGCATTTTCATCACCGTGCTCCCTGTGCCTTTTCCCTCCCGGTTCCAACTGTGTAAATCTAACGTAACCATCCAGTTCGGGGTTGCACATTTAATTACGACATTTACCCAATTATCCATTCTAAGTGAAAAAAATCCATTAAAATTATTACAGACTTTTAAAATCCCAAAATTTGTAAATACCCCCTGTTTAAATTGAAAAAAAAATCCCGTTAAACTACACCAAAGAAACAAATTATAAGGTTAAATAACAAATTGATCTAGTGTTTCTATCATCAACTTTCTAAAAAAACTGCATGATGTAATCTTTACTTTAACCAGTCTAATTCTTAAAACTTTCTATTTCAACTTAAAGTTTCATGGAAAATTAAGTTTTCAATAAGAAAATACTGTTATAAAGTTTTTTATAAGGGACGTTTTTAATTTTTTAAATTATTAATAACCTTTTTAAAACATTTAAAACAATTTTAGCCAAGTTTTATCTTTAAATACTTTGTTTTATGTTTAAAATTGTTTTTGTTGTATTATTTGCAACAATGCGAGTTAAACAGATCTTCTTTAGTGGAGAAGTAAGGCGATTTTTACAAAAAGGCCTAAAAGGGGGTGAAGGGGTGGTTTTAGAAATTTGGAAATGATGTCATTGTCTTTCCCCCGTCCCCATACGTATGTGTACCAAGTTTGGTTCGATTCGGACGGGTAGTTTTGGAGAAATTGAGCCAAATCTGTTCCGGACAAACCCAGGCAGGCAGGAACCCAGGAACCCAGGAACCCAGGGACACCTTCATTATATATAGAGAGATTATTAAATTTTATCCCTAAACAAATTAATTTTAAAAACTTAAATATTAACCGAATACTCTGATCTAAATTTAAAACTTGTCGAGTGTATTTGCTTATTAGTCGGTATATTTGATAAATATCTTCTACTACTAAATTAGGGATTATGAAGCGGTCACATCAAATATAATTTTCTCTTAAATGTCAATTTTTGATGTTTAGAATACGTTTATACTGAAATACTAATTTGAATTTATTCAATAAAACTTTCAGAAAATCTTAATTACAGTTCAACACAACCTCTCTAGCGCATTTGTGTTGATTTATTGATTTTTCTATTTTTAACTGTTTTTTAACTTGTAAAATTTATCATAATTTTGGGACAATTAGGCTTTAAAAATATTGATTTTCTCTGCGTCACTTTGATGGGTTTTTTATATAGCTACAATGTATATTAAAACACTAAAATTTTGAATTATGTATAATGACGTACTTAAGGAAAAATCATGCGTGGAAGGTACTGATACTGTAAATTTGTTTCAGATACAAGCCTGATTTAAACTTGATATTCACGACTATTTTCTATTTCTATTTCCACATTAAATTAATTAATTCATAAAAAGAGCAAAGGGGATCTAAAATAGGAAAGGTAAATTTGGTCATGCTAAATTATTTTTTTTTAAAATTACATAAAGGTGTTTTCACTGCATGACACTTTAACAATCCTGTAACCATATATTCTAATACTAGAAAATTTTCAATAATATTTATAGTAGCGTTTAAATACATTAAATTATATTAACTCTTCTAGAATGCGGATCAATCAGTTTATATTATCGCAGAATTATGCACCGTGAAATATTATTCTCGCATTTGCCTTTAGTTAAAATTATATTGTACCTACATCTACAAAAAATATAATATTTCCTAAAAAAAGTCGTTTTTCTCTTAAGTTGCCTTTGAAAACCTTCAAAGAAGCACTGAAATCCCTTGTAGCTTAAAAACAGTGAAAGCCCTCTGATTAAACGACTAAATATGGCACAGAACGTAATTGGATTCAGTTCGGGAGCCAAGTTGTGGATATTGATCTAGGACGGTTGATTGCCTTCGTCTGTGCTACTTAAATGAATCAACGGTAGTAGGTAGTACTCACTAAGTAGTGGACATTTCAGGATACACTTTTGTTTAAAACGCAAAACAAATTCGTTCAAATTTAAAAGATCAATGGGATTACAGTATAGTATATATTTGTAAAACCGTGAAGTGTAAAAGATTAGATAAAAAAATTGTATAGTATATTATAGTAATTATATAGTATATAATAGTATATTACACTTACTATAGTCGTGTCGAAAGGGGAAAGGTGATTTTTAAAGGTAAAGAAAGATACAAAATTTCAATCTACTAACCCTTTGTTCATTTCATAATAAGCAAAGAGTAATATGAATAATATGTTGATATGTACATCTATCTATACTATTAAAATCCGAGAGTAAACAAACGTATGTCCGTTTGCTTGTCCGTATGTCCCTCTATCTCCTCCGAAACCACTGAACGCAGAAGGGCGCCCGAGGTACCAAAAGACGGCAAATGACCCAGGGACGCCGAGTCGCCCATTTTCATTCCGAAATTCGAAATACTTTTCGAGATATTTGCGTTTTTCTGCTCTTTTACGCTTATTTCTCCATTTCTCTACTAGAGTAGATCTGCTTGACTCACTGTTGTAAAAATGAGATGAAAACCACCAAATTAAATATTTTTAACAGGAAAAACTCGATTATTGTCGATTTAAAAACTCCATCTGTTATGCAAATAGCAAAATAAATTCAAATAATTTATTTTCAAGCGTTATTTTCCTTTATTTTAAGATTTATTCCTTTAAAATAAAAATATTTATGAAATAACTTCCATAAATTGACTGGAGATATGGAAATTGGAAAGATACGGTTTACTAGACTTAAAAATTTACTAGGGCTTTTTATTATAGATTATTTTTAATCTTTCTCTACTAGAGTAGATCTGCTTCACTCACTGTTGTAAATGAGATGAAAACCTCAAAACTAATTATTTTAATGGGAAAAATCTTATAAATGTCTATAAAAACCTATTTTCAGTTATGAAAACACAAAAATAAATTAAAATAATTGTTTTAACATTATTTACCTTTATTTAAGATTTTTCCTTAAAATTAAAATATATGTTACGGCAATGTAATAAATCCGGGCATTATTAATAATGCCCGGGCGATGTGATAAATTCAGTGGAATTTATGAATGAAATTTATCACTTTGCCCACCTCCACTTCCGGAATTATTAATAATGCCCGATTAATCACTTTGCCCATAACATATGTACTATATGGAAAAGTGAAAATTTCATAAATACAAGGAACACCGGGATAGGAAAGATTACCGGGAACACCGGGACAGGAAATGTATCGGAAACACCGGGATAGGTATATCTTAAAAACCTGTGTAGGAAAAATTACCGGGAGCACCGGAAAATGAAAAAGGCGCCTGGGATACCGGGAAGATTGTAATAAATTGCTGATATACAAAATTAGAAATGTATTTTGAGAAAACTTTTTTAATTTTTTTTTTATTTACTCCACAAGTGCAAGGCTGGAAAAGGTGGCAAAAGTGGGTACAGAATTTTTATTGAATTTCTCTTTCTCATATCGTTTTCTTATCTAAAAATATAATATTAAAATATGCATCGTGAAAACTAGAATTAAAACTTAACTCGCCGCAACGCATCGGGTTGCTGTTCAGCTAGTCTATACTATTAAAATCCGAGAGTAAACAAACGTATGTCCGTTTGCTTGTCCGTATGTCCCTCTATCTCCTCCGAAACCACTGAACGCAGAAGGGCGCCCGAGGTACCAAAAGACGGCAAATGACCCAGGGACGCCGAGTCGCCCATTTTCATTCCGAAATTCGAAATACTTTTCGAGATATTAGAGTTTTTCTGCTCTTTTACGCTTATTTCTCCATTTCTCTACTAGAGTAGATCTGCTTGACTCACTATTGTAAATAAGATGACAACCACAAAATTAAATATTTTTAACAGGAAAAACTCGATAATTGTCGATTTAAAAACTCCATCAGCTATGAAAATACCAAAATAAATTCAAATAATCTATTTTCAAACGTTATTTTCCGTTATTTTATGATTTATTCCTTTAAAATAAAATTATTTATGGAATAGACACGGTTCACTAGACTTACAAATTTACTAGGATTTTTATTATGTTTTTAAAATTTCTCTCTACTAGAGTAGATCTGCTTGACTCACTATTGTAAATGAGATGAAAATCTCAAAATTAAATATTTTAATGGGTATAAAATCCTATAAATGTCTATTAAAAACTATTTTCAGTTACGAAAACATCAAAATAAATTAAAATAATTACTGTTTTAACATTATTTTCCTTGATTATAATATTATATATATTATTATATTATTTATGGTTTCAAATTAATTGCTTTATTAAGATGAAAAAAAAAACCCACCGGGATAGGAAAGATTATTGAGAACACAGGAAAAGGTAAAATATCGTAAACTGTGATAGGAAAAATTACCAGGAATACTGGAATACGAAAAAGGAGCCTGGAATACCGAAATGATTGTGGTAATTGCTGATATACAAAATTAGAAATGTATTTTGAGAAACCTTTTTTAAAAAACATATATATATACTCCAACCGTGCAAGGCTGGAAATGTGGGACAAGTGGCTACATCAGATAAAACTGAGTTAAAACATATATTTAATTACATTAGAAAGATAGAATGTTATGTAAGAAAATTATTGAATTTTTCTTTTTCACATAGTTTTCTTCTCTAAAAATATAGTATTAAAGTATACATCGTGAAACTACAGAATTAAAACTACACTCGGCGCAACGCATCGGGTTGCTGTTCAGCTAGTATTACAATTAAATTGTGTAACTACGTTAAAACTAATTATTTTGACCGTATCTATACTTTTTACAGCTTTAATTATTATTAAATTTGTAAATATAACAAGATCCAAAGAACAAATAAATTTGTCAGAGAACCAAGGTTAACAACATTCCATAGTTATTATATTAAACAAATCTGAATTTAATTTGAAATAACACAATAATAATAAAACAGGGGGAGAGAGAATTATCGCTGTCCTTAAAATATTACCACACTTATTTATTACTAATAAATATTACCTTTTGGGGTGTTTTAAAGGTTGTGGCTGGAACTAACTACCAACTTGACGTCGTGGTCGGACTCACTGACTGTAAGAAGGCCGAAGTTGAATACGAACAAATTGAGGATTGTAACCTTCAAGATGGAATCGTAAGTGGATTCAAATGAACTTTGCTTTAATTTATAGAGGAAAAAAGTAAGTTTGAGGGGTGAGTGGAAGAAGAAGGTATGTGGCATTTTAAGAAAAATAAGTTATTGTAGATGGTTAGGTTTTCATTTTAGTTCAGACATCTTTTCTTCAGTACCTTTACTAACATAGATATCAGTGAAATGAAGGAGAAATGTGAATAAAAAAGATATTACAAACAAAAATACTTAAAGGCGAAATACTCGTAATCAGGCTTTTGTTACGTACCTGCTTTTCCACTCACCCCTTGGATAATGGTTAAACTTAATATCTAATTGCAAATATTGTGAAAAAAGCATCTCCTATATTTTTGTTAGAATATTTCTTCCCCTTTAAGGGACGCCTTTATTATTTTTTTATTATTTTTAAAAGAAAACCTAATCCTGTTAAATGAATATTAATTTCTGAAAAAAAGATACGATGAAAAACTAAAAATGTAAAAATGATCACTTAAAGCAAATTGTAATTAATTTTATAACATGAATCGTATGTGTGTACGTACACTCAACTATGAACATTGAATAAATTTTGTGTTAACAGTTATGGTCTAATACATGGCTTATTAATTTTTATATTTGAAATTGAATTAGGTAACACCAAATTCTGTTGATTTTGCAGAAAAATTACAACTATTTAGGAAAATATTTAATTTTCGCATTAAACATTAGATACATAATAGAACGCTGCAATTCAAAAGGATTGTTTTACATAATCCGATACAAAAGTATGATAACTAAAGCGTACACCAGTCATATAGATATTGATCGAGTAACTGCTATCCATAGATGTTATTCAAAACCATATTAGTATTATTGTATACCTCATTGTATTCTATCTTGAAAGGTATGACATGTGTATAATGTGTACGAATATTTCCTTTTCAGAGCACCTACAAGAAATGCCAAGTGATTGTATACAAAAACTTGGATGGAGAACACAGGCTCGTGAGCTCTGGCTGCATCCTGGCTTCCAAGAAAGATCTATAAATAACACCTTATGTTTCAACCTTGTGTTTCCAGACAGAGTAAAGAAAATATATGAATATGGATTCGACTTTGTTAGTTCTTTCTTTTGGTATCACATGGAGACACAAAACTTCCACTTCTGATAACTAACACTATATTACTAATCCATTTGGAAAATTTTCAGTTAAAAATTTATGGAGTAACGCACAAAAAATTGAACTGGGCACCAAATTCTGTTTTTAAAAAAGTCCTGGAAAGTTGGTGTTATCCTAGGGTTTAAAGACGGAAAAATCGAATCCTGACAACGAATCGAATCCGGACGTTGTGACAACCCTAACTTCGCAAACATAAGGAAAACATGGATGTATATTAATCATAGTTTACCAGTTTATCGATTATAAAACCCTTTATGTTCTACATAAGAAAAAAATACTATTATTACAAACCATTAAACTTAATTTTTTTTTCACAAAATATCAAGAATTTACTAATGAATTTTTTGCGCATGAAGTGTCCTTAATGATTTATCCTTCCTTAGAACTTACTTGCCTTCACATTTTTTAAGCCTTTTTTTAATTATTGGAAGCTATCATTCTTGCTAAAAAATTTCAAAGAAATAGTAAATTATTATCCCTCGATGTGAAGGGCACCGCAAAAGTTAAAGCTATTTTTCTTGATTATTTCGGGCCCTTATTTTTAAAACATCTAAAAATAAATATATGTAGATTCAGAAAACTCTTAAGACTCTATCTTAATTTGAAACATAATGTCATATTTAAGCCATAAAAAAGTTATACACTCTAGGGTTTTTTTTCAGAGTGATAATTTGCAAAATTATAGTTCAAGAATGAAAAATTGAAACTAAATTTGTTAGAAGACCTATCTTTTGTCTTTACATGTTTCGATTATACCCATCTGAGAAGAACACTTATATCACATCAATATATCAAAGAAATTATTATTTATCTTTATTTTCTTACATTTTATGGAAAGGTTTCAGTCAATAAAATCATTGCCATTATTTTTCCATCTTTATAAAAAAAAATTCTGCTAATTTTGTTTATTTTGATTGCTTTGACAGTTCAATTTATTGTTATTTAAGAAACATTCATTCCCCTTTTCCACGATTCAACCCATTTTCTCCTTGAATCTCAAAAGTTACTCTGATATTTGATTAAAATAAAAACTTTCACAACTTTTATAAAACAATTTTTTTAAAGCAATATTGATAAAACCTTAGAACGAATGCTACTTAGATTTTTAGATGCCATTTTTAAAATTTGTTTTAGAATATTTTAATACAAATTTAGATTGGTTACTACTCTGTTTTTAAAATTTATTTCAGAGATATACAAGACTTCTTTATCCCCTCATGTATGCCCCCCCCCAAACCAAAATAAAGATAAAATCCATAGTTTCCTACTTTAACTGTAGACGCGCTAAGGAAATTACATTAATAATAGTCCAATATTTTAAAAGTAAAATTCTACCAAAACTATGCATAAAATAAATTATTAACTGTAAGAAATTAATTTTGAAAATTTTGATAATCGAAGCACAGAAATCAACAAGAACAGTTGCAGTTAAATAAACCAATTAAATTAAAAAATTCAAGTAAACAATGATTACGAATATCTACGTAAAATAAATAAACAATTAAAGTAAATTATGTAAAATAAAGTATTGCTCCCAAAATGTAAATTCACTTACATATTTATGGTGAAAAGGAGGGAAGCTAAGTCCCATGCATCCTTCCAAAAAAATAAGAACTCACAGTGAAGCCGGACGATGTGAAGCCTTACTCGTACTTGTTCCTCGTGAAACACGGCTCATAAAATTCAGTGCGGCGGATTTGGAGAAAGACAATGATGAAAAATATTTTTAAATAGATTGAAAGAGAAGTGACTTATATTAATTCCGCTTAAATACCTAAATAAGTTTGAATCTTAAATACTTTAATGTAAAAAAGGCGTTTTATGTTTTGCTTGAAAAGTAAATTGAACTTTTTTAGAACATATTGACGTTTTGGTTAGCTATTTCATTAGAAACCAAATGATATTTTTGGTGAAGTATTAATAGTTTGGCTCTTTGCCCAATGCTTATGGATGTGAAGTGAAGTAAGCCTTGACTTTCATTGACTCCGATAGTCAAGCTCTGGTTTTATTATCAGGAGGTTTCTATCGCGAATACCTATTTGATTTTTTCTAAGCCATAAGTACCTTTATTCCGTACCTATCATTGATGGTTTTTCGGTATAGAGCATTTTCAATCACATGACTCTGCCTAACAACGGCCTTAGCAACGTTGTTTTATTCCTCCAGTGACATCATGTACGAATGCTGCTATTGGATACTTCTATGTCCCGCCCCTAACAACAGCCTTAGCAACGTTGATTTTGTCCTCCAAGTGACGTCATGTGCATGTGCTCTATATTATTGTTCATTGCGCTTAAAATTCATTCCGTTCATGAAAAATAATTCAAAGAGCAGTTTGAATTAAATCTGTTTATCGTAAAATGGAAAGGTGAAAAAGGGTCTTAGGCCCAATTTACGCGATACCAGTAGCTAGCATGCCAGTGATCACATGATTGCTCGCTTCCTTGCAAAATTAGTTTTTAACCTGATCACATCAATGTTTGATACCTCTCAAAAAGTAGTTCGTTCTAATTCTTTTCGTTTAGCTAAAAAATATTTTGAAATGTTTAAAGTTAACAAAAAGGGAAAATCTCATCGATACAAACAGAAAAACAGTGTTTTTTTAAGGAGAGCTTAAATACTTTCAGTGGGAATGAGAATTTTAGAAAGTTTTTTTAGAGAGTTTTAGAAAGAAAGAAAGAGAGTTTATTCCCACAGGAAAAATTCAAATTGTACTGGACTACCTGTTAAAACTACCCAGGTGAAATTTTCAATTAGGTAGGTACATATTATTTTTAAAACTAAAATTCACCCCCTTCGAAGGTAAGTTATTGTGTTAAAAAATTGGGTTTCATTATACAACCAGGTGCCTATAGTTTTTTTGGCGTTGCCAACTTGGGCGATAAATCATTTTCTAGTAACCCGGCGGATATACTGGATAGTGGATTCTAATGCCAAGAATAGCGCCAAAAAAGTCGCCAAGAAGAGTGGCACCCGGTTGTATAATAGCACCAAAAATTGTTTATAAAACGAATTATTTTTTTAAAAAAGGGAAAGGACCTTTTTTAAATAAACACATTTTGTTTCAGAGTTTTACACATTTGTAGAGATGTAATATCACAGTTGGGAATTTAATAAAACAACAAAGTCAACATATGCAGATTATGCTCATTGGTGAATTGCTATAGTTCGATTAAAAACAATGACATTGATATTCTTACCTTCATAAGATGATTCATAGTAACATTTTCTAAAGATTATTGCTGATATTTGGTTAAAAAATTCACGAGAAAAACAGGCCTACACATTTTAAAGTAGCAGAATAGTTTAAATCAGTGCAATAAAAAAAATCCCCTTTCCTTTAGAAATTTCAGGAATCTCCTTCTCGAAGCAGTAGTTTTTCAAAGAATATGTTGCAGTAGGAGAAAGTCATTCAAAAATATATCTATTACCTTTGAGAAGAAGAATGTTTGAAAAAAAGTCTTAAGAAAACGCATTTATTAAATTGATTTAGGGAATAGAATATTTTTTTAGTTGCATGAGAAAAAAACTGATGAAAACACGTTTACAATTCAGATAATTTCTATTATTTGCATCAAATAATTAATATTTTAATAAATTAATATAATGTACTAATATTTTAGTGGTACTGAAAAAAGAAACTAATATTCTAAAAACATAAATAAGGGAAGATAATAATAAAAAAAGATTTGTCAGTGCTACATGATTTCCAAATGATTTTTCTTAAAAACTCTGTGTGAGTTTTTAGAATTATTGATTTCAATCTGTATTGTCATGAAAATTGTATATTTAAGTTATCAAATAAATACATTATTAATCCAGCTCAATCTCCATTTCAAATAAAGAAACTAATTAAAAAAAACAATAAAAATATTTTTTTTTCTTTAAAGACTTGACATTTTTTAGCCTAAAGAAATATTTCAGTAAAATACAATTTACCGTTACCCCATTTTAAAGAACAACCTTCAATATTAATTTCACATATTTATTATTAACTAGCTGATATGCCCGCCGTTGCTCGGGGGATAAAAGGCTTATCGAACCGTGTGTTAAAATAAATAAGAATTATCGTTTAGATGCAATAGAGTCAACAGTCTTCCCGCTAGGATTCTTTTTTGATGCCATACCACTTCGTTAAGATGTAAAAAAACCCTTTAAAATTACCACCTGTTTAGATTTAATGTGTGAAATCCCCATCCCCGTTTTTAAAGAGTAATCTTTCAAAATGTAGAAAAAAGTCCGGGGACCTTCTGAACCCCATTATTTTTTCTCTTTTGTCCTTTTCTCCCTCCATCCATTTCTGCAATTGGTATAAATGTATATTTGAGGCAAATTTCTCCGCCTTCGCTTCACAATAAAGATATATTATTGAACAGCAATGCCTATAGATAAAACTTATTTCCCGCTCATCCCGCTAAATTTTTATAAAATACAAAACAATTAAATATACTACATACTTTTATACTTTTTTAAGATGTTAAACAAAATCTTAAAAAAAAACCGGTTTAGAATTAGTGTTTATAACCATTTTTTAGTGATGATAATTTTTTTTTTTAAATCAGGGGGAGACCCCCTGAACCCCCCTTTGCTGATTTATCACCAACTCATTCATTGAAAGAAATTTCAAACATGAAATAAAAGTAAACATCATTTGAATCGACACTGAAAATGCCTGTGATAAAATATTGTTTAATTTGAACTTTGCTAGAAATTAGATTTGATTAAATTGATTAAATTAAAATTAAATTTGATTAAATGGAAAAAATAATAAAATCAGTGGAACGGTGTTTGGTTATCATAAAAAAAATTTTTTAGTCATTAAAAAATTTTTCTTTATCATATTTTTTAAAAATTCACCTGTTATAAAATATTTATATAACTGATATGCCCGCCGTAGTTCGGGGGAAAAAATGCTAACCAAACTGTGTGTTAAAATAAATAAGTATTTTCTTCACTGTATTCCTTTCCGAGGCGTCATTTAGGTGCAACTGCCTTCCTGCTAGAATTCCTTTTTGATGCCATACTACTTCCTTAAGATGTAAAAAACCCTTTTTAAATACAACCTGTTTAGATTTAATGTGTGAAATCCCCATCCCCGTTTTTAAAGAGTAATTTTTCAAAATAGAAAAAGTCAGGGGACCCTTCTGAACCCCCCTTATTTTTTCTTTTTAATGCCCTTAGCTCCCTCCATCAATTTCTGCAATTCGTATAAATGTATAATTGATACAAATTTCTCCGCCTTCGCTTCACAATAAAGGTTATTATTGAACACCAATTTCTATAGATAAAACTTATTTCCGTCTCATCTAGCTAAATTTTAAATAAAAAATAATTCAATACACATACTTTTTAAGATGTTAAACAAAACCTTAAAAAAACTGTTTAGAATTAAAGTGTTTATAACCATTTTTCAATAGTGAGAATTTTTTTGAAATCAGGGGGAGACCCCCTGAACCCCCCTTTATTGATTTATCACCAACTCATTCATTGAAAGAAATTTCAAACATGAAATAAAAGTAAACATTATTTGAATCGACACCAACTATTGATAAAATGCCTCTGATAAAATGTTGTTTAATTTGAACTTTGCTAGAAATACTTAAATTTGATTAAATAGAAAAAAGAATAAAATTTTTCAGTGGGACGGTTTTTGGTTATCATAAAAAAATTATTTAATCATCAAAAATTATTTCTTTTTTAGATTTTTAAAAAATTCACCTGTTATAAAACATTTTTCAATAAATATTTCCAACAATAGAGGTTTTGCATCACCTGGAAGGAGCAATAACCGTAATAAATTTAATATTGATGGCTAGCATAAGAATTTAGAAAAGGGGCAAAAAAGGATCCTTGGAATGCTTTGATTCTGATAATTCTTTTTTGCAAACCTTCCTGGTTGTGTGCGGACCAACATGCTAAAATTTCATTACAATCACATTAATAATGTGGGTGCTAGAATCCAAAAACTAAAAACTTGAGTGAATATTCAAACCCCCCGTGCACCCCCTCTAGAATGGAATATCGAAAAATCCAGAAATTACTTTCTTTGAAATACTCTCAAGAAGGTATTACCAACAGTTCACTTCGTTGTATTGATTTCTGGGTATTGTTTTCCTTGAAAATGTAAAACTTTGCTTATGCTCAGCAAAAACGGGGTTTTGGAATTTTCAGACCTCTTAAAATTCGAATATCCAAAATCTGAAAAATGCTTTTCTAGATATTGTTGCTAGGTATCTTCCTGCGAAATAACGAAGATCTGGGGTCATTTTGGACGCCGCTGGGCTCAAAAACGTCGAAAACGCTCCAAACCCCCCTGTGGGTCAGAAAAAAGATATTTTGAAAAATCCCTTCTTAGTGCGCGTATACACCATAAGGTCTTCGACTTTACCAAGTTTCGAGTCTTTAGCCCCGGTAGATTTTGCTGTGCGTTGCTGAGTGAGTGAGTGAGTGGTAAAGCTCTTTTATTATTATAGATTTCTTTTAAATACTTAAGGGTGATTCAGTACTTACTCACATTTTAAATTTTCAAAAACGTAGAATTTAAGAAATCTTTTGCATTTTTATCTTCATTAGGTTTAAATTGGATGAAAGGATCCGCAAGATACTAGAATCAACTTCCATCGTTGTGCATATGTGCTTCATTTACCAGAATAATGAAGTCTAGAAAGCATTCAAAGTTTTAAAGATGATTTAATGATACTCTCGTTTATTTTCTATTATATGTTGGAAAGAAGTTGTGATTGTTCAGAAACAGATTCCCGATTTTTAAAGCACATTATACGCAAAACAAAAGGCAATCATGCAAATCATTATTTTATCGATGCAATAACATTTTAAGAATGACACTATCTATTTGCCCGGCAGATATACTCTCTAACTCTAGTCCTGTTTATCCGGAACTTACCCGACAACAGTTCTGATTGGAGCGCCGGGACCGCGAGACCTACAGTGTTGCATGCGCCAACTAGTGCCAACTGCCGGTTTTACCGTCCAAATAGACACTTCGTTTAAGAATAAAGCTTCGATTGATTCTTTGTTTTTATGTGGTCTATATTTAGAACATGATATGTTAATAAAATCACGTAGTTTTTAAAACTATACGAGAAAATCTTATTCATTTTTAAAACAGTTGGGTTATATATAAGGTAAAATCAGTATAAAAAGTACTGGATTTTATTTAAGACTTCTTTTATCTTCTTTCTCCTTTCTTTCTTCTTCCCCTTTTTCTTTTGTGTGTGTGTTTTGTGTTTATAAAAATTCACTTATGATAGAGAACAGAGTAATTTGCTAATGAGCTGTTGAAATATTAAATAAATTTTCACTTTAAAACTATTATAAAAACTTAGCATTCGAGTAAAATCTAAAAATTTAAAAACATTTTATTACGCTACGTGCAAAAAAGTTATTTTCTAAAGTTTTTCAATATTAAGAGTTAGTAAGTTAGTAAGAAAAGTAAGATAGCTCGAAAGTTTGTTCAGTTACTTCGTTCTACAATAATTCAGAAACTGAGTCCCTTAATTATTGAAGAAATAAAGCGCTATATTCTTTGGTTTTGTCAAACCCTTTCGTATGTGATCGCACTTATAATATTTTACTGCTAAATATCAATACATCTTTCGAGTATATATTGAAATTTATTAGGGAAGGGAAAATTGTATGCTCTGGAAGATTAATAAAAGCCATTTATCTTATTATTTACGCATTCAAAGGAAGGAAAACAATGACTATAAAAATGAATAAGAGAGAACCTTATCCTCTCATAGAAATGTACGCAAAGGATAAAAGTAAAGTTTACTTCGTGTTTTCAGTTATTCTTATAACTTGAATATTGCACAATGCACATGGTTTGAATTCCAATTACGATATATTTGTTCTATCTTATTTAAATTAAACAATATATTAACTCAGTAAATAGTTCTATTAGCAGTACTTACTTGCAATTTATACCCCAAGCATAACACGGCTTTTTAGGGTATATATTAAAGACTTTTAAATAAAAACTATTACATCTGTCGTCTTAAAGAAATTAAACACAAGACACTTCCTTAAAAATGTTTGAAAAATAAATTTATAACATTTAAACGAAAAATTATAAGAGCAGTTCACAAGAAAATGTATTTTAATGAGGATATGTGCTTTAAGTTTTAATGTGTCACTATTAATTCAAAACATATAGGAGAATCTTTTTAAAACAAGTCCAAAATTAATTACCCTATAAACAATCACATTTCTTATTATGATAATTTGAGAAATAATACCAAGTAGATGTCCTATAATACGGGTCTTTCAAATCTGACTTTCAACAACAATGCGGCTATTTCCCCCTCTAGAATTAACCTGTCTATGAGAGGTCCATTATTAAAAGACTTCTTTTCTCCCCAATCACGGCGACTGCTCTAGAGTTGCTGGCGGGGACTTCCCATGTTATCTCTATGGTTTTAATATCCACAAAAACCCGGAACCGTGTCTTAACGACTCGTTATTGTTTCCGAGGGTCCGGAAATAGCAACGTTTTCATTAGAACGCCAGCGATGGCGTATCCGTTATAATGTCGGGATTCGTTCATTCGTAACTGGTTTCAATACTCGTAAAATCTTAATTTAAACACACCCGAGGTTCCGCGCTGGAGGAAAGTTTGGAATTAACTTTCTCTCCAGAAGGAGAAAAGATGCTGATATGAGTTGGTTGAAAGAAATGTAAATATTTGAGTAAATTTCGGGGTTTTTTTACATGATGGAAGTGGATTAGCCTGTGTATCAGTCGATGTGAACTATACAATAGGTACGGTAACTCCTTTTCAGGCTTATTGAAGAATTCACCTTTAAATCAGTAGTACTTTTAATTAGCATGTAGAACACATTTAAATAAGTCCGATACATTTTTCATAATTTTAAACTAGTATTAAATAAGCTTATATGAAAAAAAAAAAATAGAAACAATAGTACGAGTTGGAACTACAGCATTATTTACTGTGTTTACTGTGTTGTTATTTACTGTGTTTAATTTAATTTTTCCTATTAAATCAGGGTTATTTATAAAATTGATTATTCCTGAACTACGTAAATGATATTAATACCACAATTTTGGTTTGTAAATGAAACGAGCATCCTGTCTTAAAAAAAACCCTTCAGTATACGAAAAGAAAAAGAGAAGACAAATGACAAAATATTTGAAATATCAAGAAACTATGTCAATATACCATAATACATTTTAAAAAGTAGGAACTCCTATCAATTGGGTCCTAATACACCCAGAGTCAAAACGGTTTAGCTTTTAAGGTCCCAAGGTGTACAGAAGTAATTACTTTAAGCTATTATTCTAACCTCCATACAACGATTTATTGCCAGATTTAATAGATAAAGGTATAGAACACCAGTAAGGCCTAAGTAATTGAAATTCTGCTTAAAATGCTGTTTGTGTAAGCCGTAGGCCCTGTAAGGTTACCATTGAAATAACCTTTTCATTTTGAAAAGATTCTAGAATGCTGAGGAAACTTTTGATTCAAATCCTAGGAAATACTTTGAAAGGTTTCATAATGTTCTCACAGAGTGCTAAATCCTTTTCGTAATATCTCAAACAAAGATACTTTATTATTTATTTATAATTATTTATTCTTCTTTGTTCTTAGCTGAAAACACTAAATAGCGAGTGTCAAAAGAACACAACATCGTAAAGAAGACAAACGCTCAACATCTATTACTGATAAGAGGCTTGGCGGAAACCATCATCTTTCATGGTAGGGTGGGTTGGGGTAAAGGATCTTGGGGTAAAATGGACCAGTTTTAATTAACTCGATATAAATAAAGTTTAAATTGAACTATTTTCACTCATTTTTTTGTATTGAATTATTTAATTTGTTGACAACATTTTCCGATCATCAAAAGTTTAGATTCATAAATTTGAAAACCAAAAAAGTATTGATTTTGAACCGTGTATGGTGATGACAAAAAAAAACAGTCTACCAACTTCGGAATATTTATATCGTGTAATTAATTGCAGTAGACCTTTGAAGTATTTTTCAACAAAAGAAAGTCTGAAAGACATTTTAATCCAAATAGGTAAGAAAAATATAAAATATTTTCTGTTTTATATCAATATTTCCTACTTGGGGTAAGGTGGATTCGAGTTAGGCTTAGCTGATCCATTCTTTTCTTTTTGGTGGAGTCTTTCTATATTAAGTTTAATGAATGTTTTTAACTTATTTCCTTGAAATATGTGTTGAATTGTGAAGCACTTTTATTATTTTTTTTCTTTAAATGAAGTATTTTGATTCTATCTTTGAACAATGTTCATTAACTTTGAGAAATGTTTGAGTAGGGTCTGGTGGGGTAAAATGGATCACTTTTTAGCTATTTTCACATTCTAAGTGTTATTTCATCAAAACTATTATTTTTAAATGATTTCTTTCAATTGGATATTGACATTACAATCCTGTAGAACATTTTAATCCAATTTAATTTAACATTTTTCAATTATAAGTTGGTCAAACTTAGCATTTTAAAGTAATGATCCATTTTACCCCTGAATTAATCCATTTTACCCCTGAATTAATCCATTTTACCCCTCAAGGTAAAATGGATCATTACTTTTAATGCTAAGTTTTACCAACTTATAATTGAAAAATGTTAAATTAAATTGGATTAAAATGTTCTACAAGATTGTAATGTCAATATCCAATTGAAAGAAATAATTTAAAAATAACAGTTTTGATGAAATAACACTTAAAATGTGAAATTAGCTAAAAATTGATCCATTTTACCCCACCAGACCCTATAAGTTCACTAGTTCGTGATTCTGGAGTACCTACTATATACTAAACTGATACGAAAGGTTTAGATGAGTTATTAGGAACACATTTATCTCAGTGAATCCCATATTTTCAAATAATAACACTTTCTGCATGGGAGATTAATAGTATTATAACCAGTTACCAGTTATGATATATTTTAGAGAATTTTAGAAATTTTATTTGCAGTGTATAATAAGTTCTTTATGAGGTTTACAGGTTTGCACTAAATTAGCATAAGAATATTGTTGATAAGAGTCAAAATATTTTTAACTGTAGAAATTCCTTTAGTCATTTAAATAGATTGTATCCTAATTTCCTTTTTTCCAAACAGAATTTCAGCTTCTTTAATGAAGTATTGTACCAACTCTATTTCTTTTCTACTTCTATTATGGAATTATGAGTGTCTTTTGTCAAACTCTGTCTTTTACATGATGATGAAAAGAAGGGAATAATTAAATGCTAATTTTATCCCGTTAGCAAACCAAAGAAATAATTTAGTCTCTTAATGCTTATTGTCATTATTTCTCTTTATTTTTTTACTTTATGCGCTAAACAAAGCTTAAGTTATGTGCTTTGTTTAAGCCAATGATAATCAATTTTTATCTGAATATGAATAATTTCTAAATTCTTCTTTGAAACCATATTCGTGTTATTCATATCTCATTACCATAGCAAAAGCCTAATCCTAAAAACCCTACTAGAATATTATAATTGCTCATACTTTACTTTTCGCTGTTTCATTTATCTAGAACAAACTTCAATGCGATGAAATGTCAAGTACACCTATAATAAGAGAAAGATCAGTGGAAACTGCATGCGCCCATCCCTCAAAGGTTTTTTGTGGGGGGATTGTTGGTAGAACACAAATTTAAGTAGCAGCTTTCTTGAAAATATTAAGGAAACAATTTGTATCCATTCTTTTTGTAAATATGAAAAAGCAATCACAAAAAAAGAAATTTTTTACACAGGTGTCGAAGTTTTCGAGAATAGCAGTGATAGTCCTGTGCGTTGGTGGATACTCATATCAAATGCAAGAGTTCTTCAGTTTCTATTGGATGTATCCCACGGTTATAGATATTCAGAAAACCGAACCCACTTCCGTGAAAATACCATCTTTTACAATATGCAATCCTAATGGGTAAGTAATAATTGTCATACATAGTGCCGTGTATCACATTATCCATTAGGGTGGTCCTTATTTTTATGGTAAATTTTTTTTTGGGAATTCCATTGGTGACGAACCCTAGTTTTGTGTCACTATAGAAAATAATAATGTATGCAAAATTTAAGCTCATTCGGATAATAATAACACGTGCCCCCCCAGGCCTTTAAGTTTAAAAAAAGTGCTGATTTTTTTACAAAACATAAAAAAAAAACAAAGATTAAACCCTCCCACATTCTTCTTGATTCTTTTATGAAAATCTAATATAGTTTTTGTTATAATGCTCCAGATTTATTATCTTTATTATTTTATTATCTTTGATTTGATGTGCAACATACTGCCTTTTTTTTTTTTTTTTTCAAAATTAAAAAAATGGTGGGAAAATTAAATAAAAAATATTCTGAAAAAAATTTTATTAAGCAAATTTAAAGTTTTTCAACTCCCAAAATAAACATTTCTGCCCAATTTCAAGTTGAAAATTAAATTTGATCATGTAGAAAAAAGTAAAAATTTTCGAAATTTTGGCAAGTCCCTTAAAATTCCATGTAATTTAACAAAAAAAGCGATTCACTCATGGGGAATTCAAAAACTCCCTTGAGGTGTTCATAAGATTTGTACCATGCAAAAAAATTCTCTTAAATTTCAGAAAATACAACTATTAGCCGATTCGGTACAAAATCTTACTAGAGAATTCATTTGTTACTTAAGTATAAGTTTGAATATTGAGTCAACCTATTAATATTTAGAATTATGATTTTATTTTATTCTTTCATCCTTCAAACACTTTTAATTTAATTTGATTTGACATGTTGGAAGTGAAAAAATTACAAAAAAACATAATTCTAAGGAAAATTAAGGTGAAATAAGGAACATTAATTTAAGTTGGAAACTAGCTGGGTAAGATTAGAATCACTTGTAGTTTCAAAAGAAAATTTTTAATAAAAAATGTTTAATTAGATTATAATTATCTTGAAATTAAAATATGTGTATCCATTAATAGTTTAGAAAAGAAAAATATATTTTTTTGCTAAACCTAAAGGATTAATTAAGTTTAATATCTACACTGTCAAGTGGGGCACTTAGGGACACTCAGGTGTGGGGCACCTTGTTACATGTTAAGAATTACCCTAAAATTTTCAAGGATAAAAAAAATTTTTTTTATAAAAAAATTAAATAATTTAAGTATATTTAGAGGATTATAATTTAGAAATTGGTGCAAAAAAAGTTTCCGGAAGGAAACACAAAATTAGTGATTTACGACATGACAAAAATGAGGAAATTAGTGAAAAATTTTAAATATAAAGTATTATCTATGACCAATTTAATATTCTTAAGCATAGCTTTATCATAATTTAATGTGGTATTTTTATATTTTTCAAAATAACAGAAGTTTTTATGTTATTATTGGAAGTGGTCGGGGCACCTTGCACTGTAAAAAAAAAACGTCTTTTTACGTATTCTTTTCCGTGAATTTTTCATGGATTAATTCCGTAAACTTCAAAACGGAATTTTTATCGTGAAAATTTCCGTTATTTAATTTCTCTCTCCTCACGCATGCGTATTGTGCTATTTCTCCACTTGTTTTGGTGAGACTCAAAGCAACGAGTTGTAAATAAGTAATGGGAGTTTGTGCCAGCGTTTTCAGGCCTAACGAACCTTCAGCTATTTTATTATGTGTAAGTAAAATATATTGTTCTTATTTTTTTTTCATTATTGGCTGTAAATGATAATGCTTTAAAATAGAAATACTCTGATAAAACAGATATTTAAAATCGTACGATCGCTTTCTTCGCCACGTAGCTCAAGTCTTAAAATATTGCGTAGCTAACTAGTCTTATTAGATCGCAAAAATATGTTCTAAATAGTTGTGATAACTACTAACTTTTGATTAGACTTGTAATACTGTGATCGCTATTGTAAATTATTTAAAAGAATTGTCTATTTGGATTTTACGGATTGTTTGTCAATATTTTTTTCAAAGTTATAATCGGGAATATACTGAACCACAATTCAAGTATATTAGATCGCAATAATATGTTTTAAATACTTGTGATAACATGTAACTTTTGATTAGACTTGTAATACCTGTGATCGGTATTATAAATTATTTAAAAGAATCGTCTATTTAGATTTTATGGATGGTTTGTCATTTTTGCTTAAAAATTATAATCGGGAATATACTGAATCACAATTAAAATATATTAGATCGTGGCACGCTAGGGACTTATTGGGTTCCTAGACTTTTCTCGCCACATTTCATTTGTTTGTTTGTTGTTTCTGTTTATACCTCTTTGTGGCGTAGTGCATAGGCGTAACGTCGGGGGGGGGGGCACAGGGGGGCATGTGCCCCCCCCCAACCGGTCGGTCAACTAAAAATTCTGAAATCAACGAAAAATCAGAATGCTAAAAACGTTAATTTTCAAGTTCCTTCATTTCAGATCTTTTAAGCTCTTTGAGGAGGTAAAACTGTCATAAGAATTTATGAAAGAGCTATAACAATTGAGTTCGGCGGTAATGATAGTATATCTCTTGGTACTAAGGGTGTATATAAGAGGGGGGGGCAAAGAAGCTGGCCCAAGTTTCTAGGTACAGACGAAGGAGATGCTTGGTGTGTCCGAAACAGCAGTATTCCAGCTTTCACGTCAATTTTATTTGTGCTTATTATATGCTTGTTTTTACATCAGATTTAGTTTGCACTAAGTATTTCTATATATTTACTGCAACTAGTCGTGCCCCCCCCGAAATTCTGACTAGGTGTACTAAAATGAGTTAAAACCCTGTTTTTAAGGGTCAAATTTCCAAAAATTTTCTGGGGGAGGACCCCCAGACCCCCCTTTTGTGCTTGGAACTATATTATTCACAATTTTTAAATATTTACTTCCTCAAGATGCAAATCATACCTGGAAATATGTTAACAAAGAATACATTGAATCTATTAAATGTGCATGGTGGGGGGCTTAGGAATATTTTTGGTCCTCTCCCCCGGTGCAAACTTCTAGCTGTTGGCTTTTTAAAAAAATTTCTTTTAGGATATATTGGGCCCCTCCCGAAATAAATTTCTATACAGGGTGTCCCGTAAATGATGTGTCACACTTCTAGGGGGGATAGTAGACACCTAGACGAGTCAGAATCACATAGGACTTAGGGGTCCCAGACCCAATCCCAGGGAGTTAAAAATGGAGCGACACCCCAAAACAATTATTGAAAAATTCAATTTGTAGAAGAACTACTATTGGTAAAAATGTAATTATGGTCTCAAATTTTGTGGTTTAATATGATCTTCAAAATTATCTTGACAGTTTTCAATTTAAAATTTTTTTTATTACGAAAAAAGTTAAAAAACAGCAAAAAAATGTGAAAAATATGCCAAAACTTTATTTTGTTTTCCGAAATCCTATCTTTTGATTTGATAATCTGAAAGAGCATAATTAATTAACCTTAAGTCCAAAGTTTCACGTAAATAGCATCAGTATTAAACGCTTGAGAGCCTGTTAAAGTTAGTTTTATGGGAGCAAAAACGGCTTCGGAAAACGAACGTTCAGGGACAATCTACAAGTTACGGATAGATGTCTGCCAACTTTCATTCCTCGCCCGATTTGGCGAGACAGGAGATGAGTATGAAAATATCTGAAATGCGTCAATTGAACAATTTGGCGGGATGAAAATTTCAAAAGCGTAAAATGTTGATTCTTAATTCTTATTATTTTTAGGAAACAAAGAGATTAATTAATTTAATTTAAGAATTTTTTGAACATTAAGAACAAACATGATTTTACTACTGATTTTTAGGAACTATCGATCTTAAAAATCAATAGTATGAATTGTTAGAAATTATCTGATAGTATCGATAGTTTTTTATTCAATCGATAGTTGTGTTGGTTTTACAAATGTATCAATCATGCAAACAGCATTACTACTTATTGCGTTTAATGAGAAAAACTGTACATTTGATAACTTAGGTAAAAAAACCAGAAGAATCTATTATTTACAAACATGGTTCGTAAAATATCTTTGGTACATAGTTTTTGTGGTTATTTTCCATCATTATACCCCCGCTCTGGGATACGTCAGTCGGTGGATCCTCAATCGCTAGGTTCCTGATTTCGGGTTGCGATACAAGGGTGGTTCCTATTAATTAAAGAATGATATAATAAGCAAGTGGGTATGCAGGGTCTCCCCTCAACTTCCGATATAAGAAATTTGCAAAATAAAAGAATGCAGGTTATTGAAAGTTATGACAAACCTAAGATATTGCTTAACGGACGGTGAGTGGATAGCCCCCATACACTTTGCTTATTCCCATTGACATTTCTCGATTAATAGAAACCACACTTGTATCGCAATTCGAAATCACGAACCCAGCGATCGAGGATCCGCCGACTGACCTATCCTAGTGCAGGGGTATAATGAAAAATAACGACAAAAACTGTTTACAAAAAGTGTTCAAAGTTGGCATGGTGGTTCACTTTTTTATGGGATGGGAATTATTTTGAAAAACAATTAGTAAATTAATTAATTTATTTAAATTTTTGCCTTCGATTTCAGACCGTCACAGAAGTCTAGAAGATAAATGTTTATTGAACTTAACAAAACAGAGACTTAAGAAAAAATAAGTTGTAACTATCCCTTTTGCTAAACAAACATTGCTTATTTTTTTAGGTATAGTAACAATTTTTTCTTGAGTGTCTGATTTGATAGCTTGAATACATTTACCGTTTAGACTTCTAGTGACGATCCGAAAACTAAGGCCACACATCGCCAAGGAAGTTTGAACTATCTGTAGAAGCGTAGGTTGGCGAGGAATCTCGTATCGCAAATAATGTTGGGAAATTTGGCGAGCATCTATCCGTAACTTGTAGATTGTCCCTGAACGTTCGTTTTCCGAAGCCGTTTTTGCTCCCATAAAACTAACTTTAACAGGCTCTCAAGCGTTTAATACTGATGCTATTTACGTGAAACTTTGGACTTAAGGTTAATTAATTATGCTCTTTCAGATTATCAAATCAAAAGAAAGGATTTCTGAAAACAAAATAAAGTTTTGGCATATTTTTCACATTTTTTTGCTGTTTTTTAACTTTTTTCGTAATAAAAAAATTTTAAATTGAAAACTGTCAAGATAATTTTGAAGATCATATTAAACCACAAAATTTGAGACCATAATTACATTTTTACCAATAGTAGTTCTTCTACAAATTGAATTTTTCAATACTTGTTTTGGGGTGTCGCTCCAATTTTAACTCCCAGGGATTGGGTCTGGGACCCCAAATCCTATGTGATTCTGACTCGTCTAGGTGTCTACTATCCCCCCTAGAAGTGTGACACATCATTTACGGGACACCCTGTATATACGCCACTGCAACTATAGTAGTTCTTTTACCTGTGGTTAAGACTAGAGTTTTTTTTTATAGGCCGTTTATTAGGTTCAAATGCAAATTCGAGTCTTTGAAAACTTTTCAGCAGTGCCCCCCCCCAACATTTTAGGTCACGCTACGCCTATGGCGTAGTGGACTTTCTGTAACCTTGGCCATTGGAAATAAAAAATATATTAGATCGCAAAAATATGGTCTAAATACTTGTGATAACTTGTAACTTTTGATTTAACTTTGTGATACTGTGATCGGTGTTGTAAATTATTTAAATTACCTTCGGTTGCAATTGATTAAATCAAGATTGAATTATTTATTATTGAATTGATTTATTTTCCAACGATACAATTTTGCGAGCACACAGAACTCTCCTTTGGGTTAAAGGCAAAATCCAACCAGAATGGCCAATCTTGGGAAAAATACAAAATCAACCCTAGAAAAGGACTTAATTTCTCAGTTACGATAATCAGTGAATACTTCACTTTTATTCATTTTTGCATTGGCACCTAGAGAATCAAAGAACTGTAACATTAGAGAAATAGAAGCATTAATGATTTTGTTTTATAGTATATGATCGCTTGACATGCCTGCCAAATTGTGTGGTTGGCAAACAAATCCTGCAAACATTAGTCACAATAAATTCATGTACTGCAATAAAGAACATTTTCATTTCAGAGTCTTTGCTGAAATAAATCCTGCTGCTGAATAATGAAATATTGATGTGATTCAATATTTTGAAAATACCATTACTGTGTTTAAATTACTTTTTTAATCATGATTGTAAAACCCAATACTCATTTCTGAAAGCAATAAAAATTTTCGGGTTGATTACTCAGTTATGTTTGATTCTATATTTTCATCTCATATTAAAATATTTTATTAATCAACCAAAGTTGTGAATTATATAATGAAAATCCACTACCCTATAAAGAAAATATTTAGAGATCCATTGAAAATTATCTTAATTTCTCTTCAATTCACTATGCTACTTGGGAAAATTATATTACAGACTGTATTTTTTTTATAAATTGACATGATTTGTATAGCCAAACATGAAGTAAATATGTAAATTAAATTAAGGTTTGAGAGGCTGGACTCACATCAGGGGGTCCGTCCAACGTCCCACAATATAGTATGTATCCACATTGAAGTATTTAATATAATTCCTAATTCCTATGCTAAAACAGGAAAATAAAACTGGACTTTAAAATTTTACTTAGAAAGGTATTAATGAACGTTACTTTTTAGCTTGATTAGACAAATCAAAGTATAACTCAAAAATTTTAATAGTGGAGCAGGTGAAATAATTGATAACTAATTTTTTATGGGCAATATGATAAACTGGGGATTATTAATGCCCGAAGTTGAGACGAGGCATGTGATAAATTCAATGGTATTTATCACTTTGCCCAAAATACGCGGGCATTAGTAATAATGTCCGGATTTATTACATTGCACGTAACAAACGTATAATCTCTAGTATTTCTCTTATTAAAGTATATTTTAATATTACTAGAAATTTATCAAATTTTCAGGCTGGTTAAGGTACAGGGAGGCAGGGTAAAGAAAGTAAAAATGTAAAAAAAAAATGACGAGTAAAATAAACGTATTTCATAAAAATAGAAATAAGCTTGTTGATTAGTTCAATTGAAATAAAGAACGAATATTTTTTTCCTCGAGGAATATCTTTAATTATTATAGAGTATAGGAAAAATAAAGGTACAAACGTTTTCTTCCA
The DNA here is from genome assembly GCA_963680715.1 of Tetragnatha montana. Taxonomy (NCBI): domain Eukaryota; kingdom Metazoa; phylum Arthropoda; class Arachnida; order Araneae; family Tetragnathidae; genus Tetragnatha; species Tetragnatha montana. Next base: position 38,633,059 of record OY796675.1, read on the forward strand.
ATTAGGGAAAAATTCTAATTTTTGAAGAAAAAATATCAGACGCAATAGAATCAGATAACAGAAAGTTTCACTCCAATGACGAAAAGATATTAAACGAATGTTCTATAAAATAACGGAAAGTTTCTTTCCTTTGACGTAAAAAGTTAAAATGAACGTTCCCTAAAATAACGGAAAGTTTCACTCCAATGACGAAAAAATATTAAACTAACGTTCCATAAAATAACGGAAAGTTTCTCTCATTTAACGGAATAAGATAAAACGGACGTTCCCTAAAATAACGGAAAGTTTCTCTCATTTAACATAAAAAGATAAAACGGACGTTCCCTAAAATAACGGAAAGTTTCACTCATTTGACGGAAAAAGATAAAACGGACGTTCCCTAAAATAACGGTAGTTTTCCCTCCTTTGACAGAAAAAAAACAAAACGGACAATCCCTCAAATGATGGAAAAAGAAAATACGGACACCTTCTCAAATGATGGAAATAATCCGGCAGCAGTGCTGCCGGGAAATTTCCGTTTTTTGAAGAAACTTTTTTTTACAGTGTGGGACATTAAAAGAGGTTTTTCAAATTTGTTATTATGAATTCCCTAAAAGAGATAATTGGCCGGAAAATTTTTTATCAGATGCGCAAAGGAGTATATTTAATATATTAGCTGCGTTTAAATAAATATAACGGTATAAATATATTAGAAAAACAATTTAGTAAAAAGTGTCCCAAGGAGCCCCAAAGAAGAGATATCTCCCCTACTGTACACACAAAGAATCTGGCTCGACAGAGTTTAGGCGGACTTTTTGAAACACCCTGTATACAAATAGATATTCGTTGAACATTTTTTGTAATGTGTGTTTGCGTAACTTTTGTTTCAGATATAACTTCGAAGAGATATGCAGTGGACTCGAAATATCTCCCTGCCTATCACCAAAACCGAACGACACTTGGGTCGATGGGTTTTGCAAGACTTATCCAGAATACTGCGATGAGGTCGATGGATCATTACCTGAAGGGTTTTCTGTGAGTTTATTTTAAATAACTGGTTTATGAGAATGTTTACTGGATGTTTTTGGAGTCTTTTATTAAATAAAGTATCCTAAGACGATAAAAATTATTTGTATGAACAATAAAGGCCCGATAAAATATCACTTTAACATATTTTTGATAAAAAAAAGTGAGCAAATCATCAACAATATAACCTTTTTGCATTTTCTGCTCAAAACCTTTTACCATATTCAAAAACTTCAAACTTAAATTGAAAAGAAAAACTATTTAGTTTGAAACTATAATTAACGTTTACCTTCTTAATAAATTAATTTTTCATTAAGACTTAAATAATTATACTATTTTAGGTGATTACAAGAAATGTGACAATACAGTGTTACCACTCTCCCAAAAAAAAGTATTTAGCAAATTAGTTCCTTATTTGAAAGGACCTAAAGGATTTAGAATGATTTTTAAAAATGAATTTATTTCATTAAATTTTTTATGTCGCCTCTTTGCATTTAGGCTATTGATTATGACGCATTGAATGATGAAAGATTACAGTTCACGCAGGAAATATTAGAGAAAATCAAGCTGCCAATGACGGATTATTTTCCAGACTGTAATATCGTATATGCTGGGGTAAAAACTGTCTGCGAGTAAGTTAACATTCTTCCTATAAAATTACACATCAAGGACAGGTTTTATATTAGAGGACGTAACTCAAATTACTCACTAATTTAACTCACTAATTCAAGCTTGAAAATAACCCACTTGACTTACAAAAACTCACGGGCTGAACTTTGAATAAAACCCAATTATAAATTTGAATGAACCTTCTTAACCATAATAAACATGTGGAACTTAAAAAAAACACCAATTTTTAAAAAAATATTTTTCTTTGAAAAAAAAACCACTGGCCTCATACTAAACCCCGAAACTTTGAAAAACCCACTTAATAATTAAAAGAGTATTAATTTATAAAGTATTTTCTTCACAATTTCTTCAATTTTTTCGTCATCCTCATAGCGGAATGTAATACGCTACAGATTTATACCATATTTTACATCACAAAATTTTTGATGTTTTTCTTAAAATTAGGGGAGAGTGGGAATGAATGGGACAAATTTCACTTTTATACTAATATTGCAAAAAAATTTACATTTTTCAATCCTGTAACAAGTTTAAAAACCAATAATTGAACGAATGGTTACATTATAAATAGATGATTTCAATCGTTTAGCCATTATTAATTTCACAAGAAAAGTTTTTATGGATGCATTTATTTTGTCCGATTCACCCCCGTGATGGGGATGAATGAGACAGTTAAAAAAAGTAAGAAATTTTCAAAATAACAATGATTATTGATTGCTCATTGTTTGACATTTTAAAGAATATTAACAGTTTTGTTTTCCAAAGAAAAAAAATAAAATGGCATTTAAAGCGGAAAAAAACATCCTAATTTATTTAACTTCATGTCTAGTAAAACTAACATAAACTGAAGCAAGTTCTTCCGTTCTCTCAATTACCCCTGATTAATTATTAATTATCCCTGATTAAGAGACCCTGTATAAAGGGCATAGAGATCTAATAGTATATTAGAGTGGACGTCACGCGACCCAGTAATGCTATTGCATAGGAGACTCCGTAACCAACAAGGCGCCATGTTTCTTACGGCCAGCCGTAATGTTAAGTCAGTGGGAAGGGGTCTCAAAAAGGCATTTAAAAAGTTTCCCAGCTGAAATATCCCTTAAAGGCCGATGGAAACGCAAATAGGACCAAAAAATACATCTTTTAACACCAAAATTACATACCTTTCGTGCAGTTTTCTTAGTTTTTCATCCCGATTTTTCTTCCCTAAGACTAATATAACTGTTTTCTCGTCAAAAACCATTGTTATGCAGATTTTGCCTCTTGTTAATTAGAATGGCTGCAAAAATGTTTTTTAAAACACTAGTAAAACGAAAATATGTAAGAATAAAAGTAACACTTTATGTAAGTTTTTTTTTATACACCCAAGGAATTTAATTTAATTAAATGTTAAGTTTGCCACTAAAATATTCTAAAATTCTTATTCTTAAAACATTATAATATTTTTATTTCTCCTAGTGTTTTAAAATATTTCCGAAGCCATTCTAATTAACAAGAGGCAAAATCTGCATAACAATGGTTTTTGACGAGAAAACAGTTATATTAGTCGTAGGGAAGAAAAATCGGGATGAAAAACCAAGAAAACTGCACAAAAGGTATGCAATTTTGGTGTTAAAAGATGTATTTTTTGGTCCTACTTGCATTTCCATCGGTCTTTACGGGATATTTCAGCTGGGAAACTTTTTAAATGCCTTTTTGAGACCCCTTCCCATTGACTTAACATTACGGCTGGCCGTAAGAAACATTGCGCCTTGTCAATGGACTCTAACCGTCTGACGTCACACGGAACCAACACGTGACCTACTGAGCTTGCGATTGGTTACCACAGATACTACACTAGTAGATCTACTAGTGTAGTATCTGTGGTAACCAATTGCAAGCTCAGTTGTAGGTCACGTGTTGGTTCCGTGAAGTCTCGAACCAGATAGGCGGTTAGAGTCCATTCAGTGAAAGTCACGTGATGTCCACTCTAATATACTATTAGTTCTCTATGATAAAGGGTCTCTAAGTTCAATGGGCGAGGTTTTGTGTTATTTCTATTAATTCTACTCGCTCTTGATGGGTTTGTAGTGAAAATAGATAATTTTCATGGTCTGGAGGAAACCTCTAGAAGCCATTTCTTTCTTACGATTACATTTTCCTGCTATTCTGAAGGAACTTTTCTTAAAAATTGACCTTAAAAACCAACCTTGTTTGAATAAGTGTTTAAGAATAACATACTTGAGATGAAAGTTGCAAGCATTTGCACATTAAAAAGTTGCATATTTGCACATTAAGAAGCACATAAGTTTGAAACATAAAACAATTTTTTTCACCCAATTTTAGTTACCTTATTACAGTGATCCGGTGGTCCGCGGACCATTGGTGGTCTGTGAGAGTCTTGGGAGTGATCCGTGGAGGGACCCGGAAGTACACAAAAAAAAAATCCAATAAATAATAAAATTTTGAATGAATTGAACAAGAAAAGATTGAATTATACTTTTGTTTGTGCAATAAGTTTTATGGATAACAATCACCACTAAATTGTTAACAATATTTTCTTCTACTATAAATATGTAAAGTATACAATAATGTGGTCTGAAGTTGGTTCCGTAAAAAACCTCGATCACAATTTTGTGGGTCCCGAATCTATAATAATAAAAGAGCTTTACCACTCACTCACTCACTCACTCACTTACCAACGCACAGCAAAATCTACCGGGGCTAAAGACTCGAAACTTGGTAGGGTCGAAGACCTTACGGCGTATACGCGCACTAAGAAGGGATTTTTCGATATATCTTTTTTCTGACCCACAGGGGGGTTCGGAGCGTTTTCGATGTTTTTGAGCCCAGCAGCGTCCCAAATGACCCCAGATCTTTGTTATTTCGCAGGAAGGTACCTAGCAACAATATCTAGAAAGGCATTTTTCAGATTTTGGATATTCGAATTTTAAGAGGTCTGAATATTCCAAAAACCCGTTTTTGCTGAGCATAAGCAAAGTTTTATATTTTCGAAGAAAACAATATCGAGAAATCGATATTACGAATTGAACTGTTGGTAATACCTTCTTGAGAGAATTTCAAAGAAAGTAATTTCTGGATTTTTTGATATTCCATTCTGGAGGGGGTGCACGGGGGTTTGAATATTCACTCCCGTTTTTAGTTTTTGGATCCTAGCACCCACATTATTAATGTGATTGTTATGAAATTTTAGCATGTTGTTCCTCACACAACCAGGAAGGTTTGCGAAAAAGAATTTTCTGAATCAAAGCATTCTAAGGAGCCTTTTTTGTCCCTTTTCTAAATTCTTAAGCTTAGCCAAGGCTAAACTGGATGGGTTAACTGTGTTATATCAGGCTTGGACAATGAGTGAAAAGCGATGTTACGGATTATGTCTCTAGTGAGCCATACGTGGCCAGAGCCATCTATCTGTCATTCATGGCATTTTTTAATAAAATTGCCGACTCGTCACGCTTGAATTGAGACTCGCGCATGACCAACGATGTGGCAGTGCATTGTGACTAGTGGAAAATGACTAGTAGTGAACCTCCAATTTTATTTACACAGACTATAGATCATTAGAAACCTACAAAAAAATAGCAATCAAACAGAGCTGACAAATCGAATTTGTTTCCCTCTTCAAACCAAAAGATTCCTTCTCTCCCAAGATTTTATCTCCGGGTGGCTGATTCTCAACTCTCATCCATGCGAGGTATATGCCGGCCAAAGAGCCGAGGCAAAAAGCACCAAGAACCCAACCCAATCAATCAACCAAATTTCCCTATACGTGGCCAGCGCTTTCAAGCGGTAAGATCTGAAAACTTCCAGTAACGTCGGCTTCTTTGATCTTTTCACTCATTGTCCAAGCCTGATATAACACAGTTAACCGATCCAGTTTAGCCTTGGCTTAGCCTTCAATATTAAATTTATTGCGGTTATTGCTCTTTCCATGACACGCAAAACCTCTATTGTTGGAAATATTTATTTTGAAATGTTTTATAACAGGTGAATTTTTAAAAAATATGATAAGGAAATAATTTTTAATGATTAAATACTTTTTTTATGATAACCAAAAACCGTTCCACTGAAAAATGTTATTCTTTTTTCTATTTAATCAAATTTAAGTATTTCCAGCAAAGTTCAAATTAAACAATATTTTATCACAGGCATTTTCAGTGTCGATTCAAATGATGTTTACTTTTATTTCATGTTTGAAATTTCTTTCAATGAATGAGTTGGTAATAAATCAGCAAAGGGGGGTTCAGGGGGTCTCCCCCTGATTTTAAAAAAATTATCATTATTAAAAAAGTAGTTATAAACACTAATTCTAAACCGGTTTTTTAAGATTTTGTTTAACATCTTATAAAAGTAGGTAGTATATTTAATTGTTTTGTATTTTATAAAAATTTAGCGGGATGAGGGGGAAATAAGTTTTATCTATAGACATTGCTGTTCAATAATATATCTTTATTGTGAAGCGAAGGCGGAGAAATTTGCCTCAAATATACATTTATACCAATTGCAGAAATGGATGGAGGGAGAAAAGGACAAAAGAGAAAAAAATAATGGGGTTCAGAAGGTCCCCTGACTTTTTTTTCTATTTTGAAAAATTACTCTTTAAAAACGAGGATGGGGATTTCACACATTAAATCTAAACAGGTGGTATTTTTAAAGGTTTTTTTACATCTTAACGAAGTGGTATGGCATCAAAAAAGAATCCTAGCGGGAAGACTGCTGACTCTATTGCATCTAAACGATAATTCTTATTTATTTTAACACACAGTTTGATAAGCCTTTTGTCCCCCGAGCAACGGCGGGCATATCAGCTAGTATTAACTAAAATCACAACCAAAATTACTAATTTTCGTGAGATGCAATTCAATTTTTCTCAAAATATAGTTCTATTTCAGAGCATTAGTTAAATTTCTATGCCTAATTAGGGATAATTAATTTTCCACTTAAAATTTTATGAAGTTAAGGATTTTAAGATCAAAGGTGGTCCGTGAAGTTTCCAATTTTAGACTTAGTGGTCCATGGACTTTTATGTGGAGTTAGGAACCACTGCCTTATCAGAAATTATTAATATGAGTTGAATATAGCAAGCTTTTGACGGAAAGTTTTAAAACCAGAAAATGAAGGGAAGATGGAACTGTCCTATTCATCCCCAAAACTCTTGTACAATTCATCCCCATGCCCACTTATTTTTAAAAAAACTAAAATTAGGCTAGGAAAATAACCATGAATTTTCTCCATTCAAATTGTAAACTACACTAATATAAGTACATTTTTAACACAGAGTAAAAAATTTAGCTAAACTATTTTTAAATAACTTTTTATAGAAGTAAAACAAAAAAGTTACTTTCGGTATGGGGAAACACATTTAGTGGTCCAATTTATAGAAGAATGGAAGCTGATGTTAATAAACACAATTTGATGAATAGGCTATGTAATCTTCTGGATGAAATATCAAAAATTTAAAGTGAAGTTAAGATATGAAAAATTGAGTTGTCCCATTCATCCCCACTCTCCCCTACCTGAGCTTGATCGTCGATAAACACATAATTCAGAAGTAATTTAACATGTACTAAGATGGTATTCACATAAAAAAAAACGATTTAAAAACGCCGATTATGTACAGAAACATAAAAAGCGTGTCCCTAGGTACTACGACACCTCATATTATGTCCGTAGGTACAGCATAAGGTGTTTTGGCATTCAATATTCTAAAAAGGATTATGATCTGGTAACTTCTAATATCAAAACTAAAAGTCAAAATCTGGAGAATTCACTACGTATATTTCATTTAATCAGGTCATCATTAAAGGGGAAGAAAAATATTAATGTAGTGATGCACTAAAAGTATACCTTTGAGCATCTAAAAACAGTAAATTTATTATATTTACTTAAAAATTTCGATTCAACGAGCTGATTTCCCGTTAGCACTTAGATAGCATTTGCTTACATTCAATATCGACCACCAATTCAAATTTCCGTTTATTCCGAATTTTAAAACTTGATGTCGGAAGGCACAACTGTCCATAGGTGTAATTGCTTAAGTAATAAAGCGCATCTGAACTCATAGATCTGCCAAAATATTGGTGCATGGGGTGCAAAGTTTGGTGACTGCTGTTTTAAACAATTTCAGTGTTTCCGCTAAAAATAAAAGTTCAAAAATAATACACTGATCTGTGATCATGCCTTGAGCTGTGGGGATGGACAAGTCCATTTCCTTGTTCCCATGCTGTCCTAATGTTTGTATAATTTTCAGTCAAGACCCTGTTATGGCTTCTTATTATTCAAAACATCAGCTCCCCCAGTTCTGTTTTACGTATTACTCTCTTTGGGGAAAACCCGGCATGAAAAACCCTGAAATGAAGAAAGGATCCAGTAAGTTTTTTTACAAAATGTATAATATTTATCTGAATCACGGAAAGCAGGAGATCGTTTACTTAGATGTGAAGTCAATGATAAAGCTCTAAGGATTTTTTTATTTAATTAGTGTGTAGCTAAAAGCAAATACTGCTTATTTAGATATCAACCCTTCATCCGAACAACTTCATTAGTTCCTAGTTCCACAAGTATTAACACTTGTTAGCAACGGAACCACGGAGGTGAAAAGTATAGCTGTAAGATTAGTAGAACCTTGAAGATGGTATGATACTGTACAAAACGTAGTTTGAAATGTTATTACTAGATGGTACAGTACTACTATTATAGTCTGTGTAATTTGAATCGGCGGGTGGACGTCACAGGTTTAAAATTCGTTGCCTTGGTAACTACGAAAAAATATAAACAATCACCTTTTATTTTTACACATCAGTTAAGGCAGGGCGCGAAATTTTTGCTCGCCAACTTGAAATTGGCGAATAAATTTAGTCACTTTATTCGTTTGCTTTGCATGTAAACAACTTGATATCGAATATAACTTAATCCATTCTCAGCAAATACTTCGTTTTTAAGCTTTGTTTTATGATCTTAAAGATCTACTATAATTCTATTTAGGATCTGCTATATTCCTATTTAAGAACTGCTATAATTATCTTTAAGATCTGCTACTATCTTCTTTAAGATCGCGATCTGTTGACGATCTAATGATATTTAAGATCCGATTTAAGTTTTATAAATTTGATTAAAATTGGTTCACCTACTACAGAAAACATTGTTAAAAGAATTGCATTCCTTGGGCTAAAATAGAGTTTCTCAGTATTATTTATTTTTATAAATTCAAGATCCTATTTTTGCATAATCGAATAAATCTTTCTGTACCTAGTGAACATATTTTTGAAATTAAATATTTGTAAAATATAATTCATATCTGAAGCTATAATATATCAATTTATGATAAAGTTAACTTTAAAAAGTGTCAAAATATGTTCAGAATGAAAAAATCCGGGAACTATATTTTTTATTATTCTTGCAAGATTTCAAAGAAAATTTTCATGTAATATAAATACCTTAAAAAATATTTTTTCGACAGAAATAAATATGCTAAAATATTTATTAAGTAGCTAAACATAATAAGAAATTATTGTAATGCAAGTAATGCATATAGTAGTATATGTTTTAGTGATCGTCCAATCTTTCGTATTTCTCGTTCGAATTTTTACTGAAACGTTCTGGATTTGGCACAGTGCTTGTCGTGGGAAAAAATTCAGATTTGGCGAAACCATGGTAACGCAGAGGGGAAGGTGCGTGGTTCTATGTTTCTCTCAAAAATCAAATCACCCTCTATCCGGCAGGTTTTGAATAACAAATCATAAATATTATTTTAAGTATGCAAATGCTTTTGGATATTCCATTAAAACTATGGCTTTATTATTTTAGGAATTGAACTGGATATCAGGCTGAATCTAACCCGCCGTGAAAGTGACCCCAGACCCTTATACAACCTACTGAATAGCCCTTCAGTCCAGATCGGCTTTCATTCTCCTTTCTTCATGCCTAATCCGTTCGTGGTGGGCGGCACCCGCTACCTGTCAGGAAGGAGATACGAGTTGAGATTGTCAGAAGTAAGTTCCTGATTATATTGATGTTTATTCCTATGGTACTATACTCGACAGTAACGTTTCTTGAACCCAGTACGCAGTACGTCACAAATGCGGAAGGAGAAATCTGTAAACCCAACACTTCAAACAGGTTGATTCCAACCCCAGAGTAGAAACTACGTATACAGTGTAGTAAACATGCTGTATTTAAAGTCTGTGTAAATAAAATAGGCGGTTTGACGTCATTCTTTACCATGGCAACGCAGAAGAAATACAATGAGAAAAAAGTCAAGGTCAACCGCCGATTCTATTTACACAGACTATAGTAAGGTAGTCGGTTGTTGCAGCAACAACTGAGAATCACAAAATTTGCTCTCTATGGTCTCTCTTTGATGTCTAAGAAGCGCATGCACAAATTTTGTGATTCTCACTTGCTGTAACTCCCGGCTACCATTTAGTAAAAGCCTCCTGGTGCAAGTGGATTGGATGCAATGGATTGGTGCAAATGGATTGGATTGGTTTGCCAGGTCCGCACATAAAGGATATATAGCGGCAATGGTGCAAGTGGGTATACTTGTGACGAATACTTGAGCCATGACTCAACCATTTCTACTAAGAATTTAGACGTATTTAATTTATGTAAAGATGATTTTATTAGTTTTTACTTTGTGTGAGATACATTTTTGCTTTCAGAATATTTACCACTTGTTGCCAGCACCTTACCAAACAAATTGTACCGACTTCATGAAAGAATGGGTCAGAAGAGGTGGAAAAGGCCCTATTAATCAAAGGGTAAGAATGACTCTTTAAAGAACGATATCCCATTAAAACCCCAAACCAAAAAAAAAAAGAACATTATTCGGACAAATCTTAAATGCGGTGAGTATAAGGTAACTGTTAGGGAACGTCAGGCCTGACGAGAGGGGAGGGGCGAGGGGGTACGATCCCCCGGGGCCTGGGCCGGTAGGGGGCCGGTACCAAAAGCTTATTGAGTACTAAGACGGATATAATTTTGAATATTTTGGATAAATATCACATAATCATATATTTATATCACATAAACGTCCAAAAGTGAGTAAATTCCCAGTTTTTTAGGGGCATATTTTCAAAAATTTTCTGGGGAAAGACCCCCAGACCTCCTATATTACTTGTTACTCATCGTATTATCAAGAAAACGATATTTCTAAGTTGAGTGAAATTCAGATATTGCCTATAGTAGAAATATCCTAAAAATTACATTAACCCTATGAATGCATGGGTGGAATTTCGCCCCCTACCTCGAAATATGCATGTCATTGGGGGCCCGCTTCTCAACCTTGTAACCGGGGCCCGACTTGGCTGTCGGCGGCCCTGTTCAGGGGTCGCAATGGGCAATGAAAGTGTAGCTAAAACAGGGTTTTCCAACTGGCGGGCCACATGCGGCCCGCGAAACTCCCTGAAAACCCTAAAAAGTAGCTATATAGAAGACTTTTTAGCATACTAAAATTTAAACATTTTTGGAGGCGGACACCCGAACCCTACTTACCCACTTTTTCATTAAGGAGTAACTTTGGTTGGTCGTTTTCTATGGGGAAAAATTTAAAGTTTGAGGTTTCGAAAGAGGGGTTGTATACCTTGAAATTCCCTCTGAGCGTAGCAAGGGGTTATTAAAGCTTAGGTTAACCTTTATCACGAGGAGGGACAAAATGGAGTATCATAGGCGTAAGTTCAACTTTTTGATTGGGGGGGGCAAAACCTATAAGACCTCAGGACCAAGGGAGCCGTTACTGGGCTGTTTCGAAGTGATTCTGGAACCCAAAATGTTTCTAATAGTTTTCCCTTTCCTAGTAAAATGTAGGGCAAATGTGAATTTTTGTGGTCAATACATGCCCTCAAGCAAAAAAGGAGGGTATGCTGGTCCTCTCCCAGAAAATTTTGTGAAATGTGATCCAAAAAGTTGTATTTTCACTCATTTTTTGGATATTTGGGACAGGCTATTGGGGGGGGGGGGCTGGACCGTCTAACCCCCCCATTATACGTCCATGCCTGTCGTTTGGGACCATGGGTGTTTCTATGCAATTCTGAACCCTTATAATGTCTACCTCCCCTAAAAGTTTTCCTATTCATAATGATACACCTTGTATAAACCTAGACTTTTATATCAAAAACATATTCTATAGAAAGACAATATTGATCTTATAAAAACCTAGTCCTAGTTTAAGCCGTCAAATAAGCCTTTTGGTTCTTTTTGGTTTTCTTTGGGTCTTTTGGTTCACGAGATAAGCAGTTTCCCAGAGTATGAAAGGTTGTTCATTTACTGGTAAATCTTAGTTTAATTACTCTTTCCAGTATGTGAACACTTGTACTTTCTAATCAACATACCCCGTTCATTTACTGGAAGGACACAATTTTGATCATCTCGCATTTTTACATAGTTTACTTACATCATTATGAATAAAATAAAACTATAATCATGAGGTTTTACGAAATATGCATTTTCCCACCCAGTGAATGAACACCTGTTCATTCACTGGGAAATCTCAGTTTGCACTTCCAGTAAGTGAACACCCCCTTGTCTATCGCAATTTCAAAAGTACAGCTTTCTGAATTATGCCATATCAAAGATTAACGGCATTATTCACATCTCTAGCCTAAGCCGGCCGGTTTAAGTTTGAGCTTTAACCTAGACCGGCTGGCTTAGGCTTATTCCTTATTCACATCGCCTGGTTTTTTAGCCAGCTCATAAGCCGTTTCCTGATCTGGCGAGATATCTGCAAACTAGTGTTTGCCTTTGGCGCCCTTAAACGAAGCGTCTTCATTGGTTGTTGACTGTCACATGATATTATTTTCGGCTTTCACCACGCTTCATTCAGGCGGGAAATCAAGCACACAGACCGGAAAATATAATGTTACCAATCCAATATCCAATCCAACAAACGGGAATCGCGAAATTCCTGGCCAAAATATCTTTTTTGCATAAAACTTGATAAATAACAAAAGAAAACTCTTTGAAATAACAAATATACTTGCTAATTCAGTATTTCTCATAGTATTCTAAAAATTATTTAAGAAAAGTGTGCTTACAAAAAATGATGAGGTTATTTATTAATGTTTCTGTATTTTGCCTTTTATTGTTACCATGCGTTTTATTTCCTTCATTTTAAAGATGGTCTGAAAATTTCTATAAAAAAAAAAAAAAAGGTTTTTAAATTGAATGAAATTTATTCTTCTTCTAATAAATTCTTCAAGTATTGGGGGTACTCTAAAAAGTGACAATTTTTGTCTGAATACAGCTGTTAATCCAGGTAGATTCTTTTTTCATCAAAATATTTTTTACATCTGCTAACATGTTAGCAGATGCCTGGCATGGAAGCAGTTTGCCTGGTCTTTTAATATTAAATGGGCAGCTGCAGCTGCCCATTTAATATTAAAAGACCAGGCAAACTCACACTACAGCTGTTTAGACTAAGCAGATAAATAATTAGCCCAGTCAAAGTTTGAACTTAAAAATAATTTCCCTGTTTATTAGATGCTTAAGATTCATTATAAAACTTTATTTATTCCTTTTGAGCCATATTATATGCTACCAGAACCACAAAAGAACACGAAGCTAAAAAAAGATATAATTTTAATAATAAAGATACATTTGGTTTATTAACTTCAATTTCAAGAATTGCAAATATAATTGAAGCTAATTCTTACCAAATTTCACCCGACCTTCATTTCTACTACATTAGTGTTGTCCTTATTTTTGATGTTTTGAAATTACTATTTGCTTTCACCCTCTAATTGTGTTCTATTAGGTATACCTAAAAATAATTCTGGTGAAGTTTTATCAAATAATATTTATAATATTGTTAGCTCAAGGAAGTTAAAGTTTGAAAAATGTAGGAAAGATGGGGGCTATAGAGTAGTTAATACACATAAATAATTATAAGCCATCTAAAAAAGTCCTAAATAACACATTTGAAGCAGTTTTATCACAATATAAATCTTATTTTTTTTTTTAATTCTGAAAATTGGTAATTTTCCCCCATATTTTTCAAACTTCAACTTCTTTAACTCAAGACCACCAATAAATACTATTATTTGAAAGTGATAAAATTTTACAAGAATTATTTTTAGATATAATGGAACAAATTTAGAGGGCGAGAGCAATAATTTTCAAAACTTCAGAAAATGAGGACCACCCTACCCTACATTCATTTCAGCTTAAGACATTCTGCTTTAAATTTTGAATTAAAATATCACACCTTATCTTGTATAAATAAATAAAACTTTTATTGTCATATTTTCCAATCTGCTGTGAGTTAGAAATATCTTGGACTTTATACAGATTCAAACCTTAAATGGACCACTCACATCTTTGAATTGAAGGAAAATTAAGGATTTTTTACTTAAATTCTACCACCTAAATGTAAAATAGATTCAACATTTTTAAAAACCTTATATTTTTCCTGGTTTTATTCCTTAAAAAATTATGGTGCCACTATTCGGAGTGGTGAATATAGATCCAATTCACAACCAATAATTTCAATTCAAAATTCTAAATCAGCAGTTTTACCCATATAATTTTAGATCTCTTAATTTATTGCCTCTCCATTATAACGCTTTTTTTTTTCGTATTCTGCTTTACCCTAATCTTAAGAAATCTCTGTTTAAAATTAGAGAAAGGTCATATAACACAACATCAATAGCAATTTATTTTGTAAACATTTCTATTATTTAGCTCCAAATTTATATAATACCTTACATTTAAGTCCAATCAGTAGTAACAAATATTCAGTTTTCAAAAGAAATTTATTTTTAACTTATAAACATCGACGACCTGGATCTATATTTTTCACTCTAATGATGCATATTTATTTTGTTACTGTTACCAGCTTTCTGCCATTTTCATTAATTTATATTTGTTTAGTAATTGTTTTCTTGCCTTGGTCTTGTGTTATTATTTCTTAAATATTTTGCAATGTTATTTAAGTATAGATTCTCTATCGCCTTGAAGGGCTAGTCTTTCCACTTGGAGATTCATATTTTGTCTCTTGTTTTTGTTTGGTATTCTTGTATTAAATTTGTGAAACAATTTAAACAAAAATACCTATACTTTTTTTGTTCTTTGAACATTCTGATATAAAATATTTAGCAATGGAAAGCGTGTTCTGTTAGAATTCTTATAAATCTATTTGATGATTAAAATAATAATTAAAAAAGATGTGTAGGAGTTGTAATTACCTCCAGGTTAACAATCTATTGGAAAAAGGTTTATTAAAACTATTTATACTATAACTTTAAATGCAGCTTAAAATCTAATGCAAAATTTTCGCTCAGCAAAATTGCAATTCACTTGCCTGAAAATATAAACTTAGAGCTTTCAAAACAAACAATAATGATGAATTAAAATAAAAACACAATTACTGTAAGATTCCGGATACTAATTAGATTCACACAAACGTTTTTTTTATTTGTAAAGATTGCAAAGAGCAAATTGTGATTATCGCTGTAGTCGGCCATTTTGTAAACGAAACTAATTTCGCCAAGAAAAACAACTACTGCGCATGCTCCGTAAGGTTAACCAAAGCTAAGCCAGCGCAGGATCGGGTGGCTTAAAATCTGTTGGCTTAGCTCCTAAAACGACGTTAACCAGAGGATATGAATACGAAAGCTGACCTAAACCGGCCGGCTTAGGGTTACATGAGGGATGTGAATAATGCCGTAAGTCTTTAACATTTGATAAAAAACAACAAAAATCATAATAAACGCAATTATAAGTTAGAAAAATATGAATGAATCAAGTCAAATCTTAACTTACCATACTTAACATTTCATGCCTTAAAAACTTTATTGAGAAAAAACTCAAGGTCAACCGCCGATTCTAATTACACAGAGTATAATAGGGCATTATTATTAATAATGCCCGAAGTGGAGGCGGGCAAAGTGATAAATTTCATTGATAAATGCCATTGAATTTATCACATTGCCCGCTTCACATCGGGCATTATTAATAACGCCCCGTTTTATCACATTGTTAATTTGAAGTAAGATACCGAAGTAGATCATCCCAATGACAAGAGGAATCCATAGATTGGTTTTAGGAAAATAGTCTCTTTTTGATTAAAAATAATTTTGAATTGGGAGGGACAATATGTTTCTAGTTCACCTAATGGAAACTGAAAAGAGTTGAAATAAAATACTAAAAGCAGTTTATGTACTTAATGATTATAGTATTATCAAAGCTTGTAATATTTTCATAATTATTATTATGTATATTTTTTTAATTTTACGACTATTAAAATTTTACATTGATAATCTAGAAACAGTAAATTTATTATATTTCGTTAATTATTTTATTCAAAGAGCTGATTTTACGTTATCAACTAGTTACTGTCTGTCTATCACAAGAAGAGGGTTTAACGTTTTCGTTGCCATGGAAACGGGACTCTCCTCATTTTCGACGGGTGAAACAAGAAGAAAGGCAAGACAAATTTGGCTTACTGAG
Organism: Tetragnatha montana; assembly: GCA_963680715.1. Lineage (NCBI taxonomy): Eukaryota > Metazoa > Arthropoda > Arachnida > Araneae > Tetragnathidae > Tetragnatha > Tetragnatha montana. The sequence continues at coordinate 38,649,127 of OY796675.1, forward strand.
CGCCTTGTTGGGGGTTTTGGAGAAAAAAATTCTATTACTACTTTGTTATTACACAATCAAATCAATAATCGTTGTAATCAAAGTTATTCTGGTTGCTAAGAAAGCAAACTTCACTTTAAAAACTAGTTAGTTAATATAGAGCAATTTCAATCACAAGACTCGGACCTAACAACGGCCTTAGCAACAGAAATGTTACAGTTTTTTGCCCTACAGAGGTTAACAGTTACAGAAAATGTCTGGCCGTGGAATTCTTCTATTGGAGCATTTGCAATCACGTGATCCCAGACTTAAAAACCGCCTTAGCAACAGATAAACAAGGGCCTTAGCAACAGTTAAAAGCCCTACAGAAGGTACACAGTTAAAAGAAAATAACCGGTTGTGGTCACCTGAAAACACTCTATAACTTATTTAGAAAGTAAAACAAATTCTGTTACAAAACTGATATTTTCTGATACATTTTTAATATGAACACAATTTCTACAATCGAATCAAATTTTTATTTGCCCCTTTTAAAAATTTGGTGACATTTTTCATTAAGAACGGATAATCAGTTTCGAATCACAAGAGAAAAACTCATATTAATCATCCCTGCGATCGTAATTTTTAAGGATCGTCTGTGATGATTATTTATGAGTAATATTTTTTGAATCAAAAGAGATAAATAACAGATAAAAAGAACATCACAATCCCTACTGTAGAGTGTAGACTCTGTCTGTGTCTAGACTGAATTACATTGAAGTAATTCAGTCTAGCCCAGATCACGCCTTACTAGATACTATTACAGGCTAGCCAAGTACGGAAATCATTAAAAATCCAGATGGAAATACTCATGGAATACTGGACAAACTGGCAAAGCATATCCACAGTGTTGAAAGCGGTGGGTGATATCAAGGTGATATAGATAGGACTTGTGGCGATCCAAGCGGGAAAAGTTGTCAAATGGTTTTCATTGTTGAAAACTCGGCTAGCCTGTATAGTATACAGGCCCTGATACATGTACCCCCCTCTAATCCATAAAAATAAAAATCCAAACTTTCTAGGCATAAAATATGGTTATATAATGAGGGAATTGCACGGGGTTTTTTTAAAATTTTATTATGATAGAGGATGAAAATCCATGAAAACTGACGTAAAAATTATTGAAATCGGAAAACTATTCCCCAAGATATTAATTTTTAAAATGTCGTTTCCAGTATTGGCGGGAAAAACAGTAATTTCGTTTTGGCTGCTGTGTGACGTGACGTCACAGCGCTTGGACCCACTTGGACCCGCTATGTTATTGTATGCTTAGCTTGCTTCATTCTGCTATTCTTCACAAAGGTTTAACTAAAAAACTATGATATTTTAAAGACACATTCAAATACTTTTTATAAAAAGATTGGCATTTTGTTTTTCAAAAAATATTAATTGGTTTTGGAATTATTAGGATTCAAAGTTTTAATTTTTTCTTTTTCTGGCCGTTCACTAGAGAAACAGACGAGTTTTATCAAAACCCTCTATATACAAAGCCTGACAACTACGTCACTGTGACGTCAAAGGTGGCGGAAAATCGCTAAATTTCCCATGTTAAGTCTATGGAGCATAAAAACTTACTTTCTTAACTCCTCGCGTTATGTATGCCTTCAAGACTGATAATACTGTTCTGGAAACTCAAAATCTTTCGTTTAGAATCAAAATTTTGACCCTTTTGTACAGTTTTTTTGTATTTTCATTCAGTTTTTTAACCTTAGGACTAACATGGCTTTTAGTTCAGTTTGCAAGTAATGAATGCATGTCATGTAGGTTTTTCTCACAATATTAAGTTTATCTAGGAAATTAAAAAAAAATCACTAGTAAAATAAAAAGTTAAATCTATTAAAAATTAAACCAGTATTGCCATCTGGATTTGCAATGATTTCCGTACTCGGCTAGCTTGTATAAGTATCTAGTAAGCCGTGATCAGACAAACTGGCGGGAACTCTTCTTGTGGTAGACAGACAGTAGTAGACAGACATCTGTTCACATTCAATATCAACCACCAATTCAAATTTCCGTTTATTTCCCTCCGTAGGTATAACGGTCTCCCCTACTTTTAATGGGTTTTTAAGATTAATGTTGTTCAGTTTTTTTTTGTTTTAAAATAAAACACATAAAAGTGTCCCAAATGTCTGTTCATAACTTTCAAATTTTAAAAGCTCCTTTCCTACAGGGCGTCTATGATGAATGTAGAATGAAAAAATATTTTGAAAAGTATGGATGCGTTCCGATGTATGTGGACTATCCTCATTTAAACACTGTCTGCGGAGGATGTGGAAAAGAACCATGCAATTGTAAGAATTTAGGGATATAATCACTGTTTAATAAATTAAAACTTCCTATAAAACTCTTCTCAATAGGTTTTATGTTTTTTATCTATCTAATATTTTATTTATCTACGATTTTATAGATAGTAAGAGAAACAATCCCAATGTAGTAAACAGAGCATCGGTTTAACATTTACGAATATTACGTATACTTATTTGTGTGATTTAGTGTCATATATGGATCATTCAAATGAAAAGGTACGAAATGTCGTCAAAACCAAACCCTAGAATTTGCTCCACACACGCCACGCGTTCAAACGTCTCCAAGGCGTATAGAATGATTCCTTTTGTTTCTTAAATTCCTATGGGAATATCTAAGGCATCCTCCATATGCATGTGTAATATTTTTATTTTACTTGTGTTTTTAAAAATATATTTAATCGATCCGAAAGAGTGAGAGACCAAACCTGCATGACACTACTAATTTTTTAAGATAAAAAGCCATGTTAATCTTAAAACTATAAAATCTGAACGAAAAACCAAGAAAACTGCTTAAAAGGTATTGAATTTTGATATCAAATGAAAGGTTTTTGAGTTCTACAAATCTTAAATCGGCCCTGAAAAGTTATTTGAGCTGTGAAGTTTTGTAAGAGCATTTTAGTCTGCCTCTTCATTAGAGAATCCACTACCAATGCACATGTATACAGTAGGCCGGGTCGAAAAAGACGAAAGTCAAAAACCCGGAATGTAATAGTGCGGAAAATATGTAACACATTAATACAAGCATAATGCAACAAAAATTTTTGAAATCGGTCAACGTTTGACCATCGCGCAACGCGGTCTAATCGGTTTTGATGTTTTGGTCATTTTTGGGGAAATTGGCCGAAAATCCCTAGATAACGCGCTCAAATATTGTCCTCAATTTTTTCATGGTTGTGTACCTTCATTGTCTATCATATATGCCTCGTTTCATTTCTTTGTGACCGAATGTTTAAAAGAAATAAATTTTTAAAGTTTTAAACTTTACGTAAAGTTGATTTCCTTGCATTCTTAAAATAGCCATAACTCTAGAACAACTATACCCAAAAACTTGCAACCTGAGTCATTCTATTCATATTTCTTTTCTGTTTAAAATGGTATGTATCTGGACTAACTTTCTTTTGAACAAGTATTCAAAATCTTGAAAATTAAGAAAAAATGCAATTAATTAATTAAAAATCCAAATTTTTGTAAATTTTTAAAATTTCAATTTTAATACAACTGAACATATCTTAATAAACATGCCTGTAAAATTTTAAGTTGAAATTCTAATATTATCACACGGGAAAAAAATATTCAGCATTGGTGTTTTGGTATTTTTCTTAGAACCGTCACACGGATGATAAATACATGTATATTTTATAGAAATCCACAGAAATGATAATTTTACTTTTAAAAAAGCAATAAACCAATGAATTTGACAGCTCATATAAGGCTGGGTACAAAAAAACTAAGGCAAAGGTAAGAATTAAAAAAGCAAGAGTCCGTAATAATGTAACGCTTGCTTTATAGTGCAATTCAAACATAAAAAATCAAAATAAAGGATATATTCATGTTGTTTGGGTGATTTAAATCCAACTGAGACTATTATTTATTTTTTTACATCAATATAAATCACTTTCTCTAAAGAACGAGCTTACTCACCACTATAATAGTCAGATAATTCAAATCTTAATATATAAAATGAAGAATCCGTCTGTTGCAGTCTGCTGTTTTGATAAAGCATATGATTGGCCGAAAAATTCGTTGTTCAATAAAAAAGAAACCTTGCGGAAGCGACTGAATGTACGGAAAATAAAAAAAGGAACAAGCTGATATATTGAGAGAAGGAGTGATTCATTTTGAAACACATTCTTGATAACGCTCTTCAGAAAAAAAAACCCATAAAGATGTCAATCTTTGAATTAATGAGCTAAGAGCAGGCACTGAGCTGTGCCTTTAAATCACTCTGGTTTTTTATACATTTACTGACTTTGTTTAATTCTTCGATTATATTCATTTAACTGTTTGAATCCATTTTTATGGACGGTAATGCAGCGGGCCTCTTTGTGTTGCAGTCTGGGTACTCCTACTAAATCTGTTGCACCTTAAGTTTAAATATTTTTTTTTAACAAATATGACTTCCCAGCTATTTCAAAGTGTATGAGATTCTGTCCAAGGAACTTAATACGGGCGCAGCACGTCAATAATGTCTAAGCAACGCCGGAATAGCGCGTGCGCTATAGGTATTTATATAAAGTTTTACTGCGCCCGGGAAACGCCGGGTCTAGGGCTGAAAGCGCTATGGGTTATAAATACCGACTGAAGCGATTATAACTCCGGAGTATACTTTTGAGTCGTATGACCTTCGGATCGGTATCTCCCAGTGGCTCGCAGTTGCCACAAAGTTGAATTATGAGTGTATGGGTTGATTTCCGTATTTAACATGAGACTTCAGTATAGCGTAGTATTTCTTACAAAAGTTTCATGAGATAAAAGAAAATTCCCAGGCTTTTTTCAACTGAATTTCGCAGATATTTCCTCCTTTATATATAGTACTTAAAAATGTAATTTTATGATGTAGTACATTTGCTTTCTTTGCTATAGAAGATGCTTATCGTATTCATCTACTACGAGTATATCAACAATTTCTAATGTCTCTATAGTTTGTGTGGTTATTTACGGAGAACTCTTCCCACACTTTTACCAGACATTCATTTCTATTACCCAATATTCAAAATTTCTCAACGTTTTCCTTAAAAACAGACTACTTGCATACGAACCAACATTTAAAGCGCGAGAACTAAATGAGTGCAAAGCTGCATTCAAGTTTTTCGTTGAGCAAACGCAAAATTAATAGAAAGTTAGAAGATCATTCATTCTGAAATGTTAATAAAAAAAACCCTGTATGTTCTTTTTATTTGTTATAATAATAAATTTAATGGCTTTTTTTAAATTCTCATGCATAAATTGGTATTTAACCGTTAATAAAGAATATTCTTGAAAATTGCATTAATTACCAATGCCGAATATTTTTTCCGTATAATAATATTAGAATATCAACTTAAAATTTTACAGACATGTTTATTAAGATATGTTCAGTTGTAATAAAACAGTCTTCTAGTTCCATGTAATAAAATTAAAAAAATTTAAATTTACAAAAATTTGGATTTTTAATTAGGGTCACTTGGGGTAAGTGGGTCCCTGGGGTAAGTGGGTCACCCCCCTCAAACTAAACTATGTAAAGGACATTTCACACTTATTCACATTGATCATGTTACATTTTGTCACACTGATGGGTTTTGCATATATTAGAGTTTTGTGTCATTTCTTTTTAAGATTTTAGAACTATTGTAAAAAAATTTCCATAATTTTTTTTTTGGAGAGTTCAAGATGCATTTTTCCAAGAAGTGTTTCCAGGAAAGTTTTCACTATATTTTAATGTTTTTTCAACTGTTGTGCCAGGTTTGACTTAAAATACATACTGCAATTTGAATTTTCACAAAATCTCTTATTTAAAAATTTTTAAGAGGGGGGTCCCACTTACCCCGTAATTTAAGCAAAGTAGGGGTAAGTGGGTCCCCTCATTATGGGGTAAGTGGGACACCCTAGACTCACCATTTTAATTTTTATTGAAACATTTAGAAGTAATTTATTGAAATTTTATATTAATTTTGCGTTTTAATATAAGCTGTGGTAAGTAAAGAAAACTATTAAGTTGGGGTTTTTTTTATTCACGTTGCCGAGAAATTAATTAAAACACACAGTGGGGTGGGGGAATAGTTTCGAGGGTTTCTTTATAAGTCTCCCGAACCATTCGAACCTGAAGAAAACATTCTGTAATTGTAGTGTTCCAAAAAGGGGTCCCACTTACCCCAACCAACCCTATTAATTTAAATGTGAGTAGATATCTCGTACATGGATTAAGTTACAATAAAATATTTTGTACCTAAAACTTCTATACTTTATCAAGTAAGACCCACTTACTCCCTCTTAAGTTTTGCTTGCTTTCAATCAAAATAAAAAGGGGGTGACCCACTTACCCCTTCCTATGGGGTAAGTGGGACCCCCGTCTCATTTTTTACAAAAAGACCAGTTAAGAAAAATGTAGAACATTATTTTAGAACCTAATTATAAATTTTTGTTTATTAATAGTGTCTTAAATAGAATATGTCATCAAGTTCAAATTGAACCTCTTCAAAAAATTTTTATGAACCTTCAAAAATGTACTGTTCCAAAAAGGGGTCCCACTTACCCCAAGTGACCCTAAATAATTGCATTTTTTCTTAATTTTTAAGATTTTGAATACTTGTTTAAAAGAAAGTTAGTCCAGATACATACCATTTTAAACAGAACAGAAATATGAATAGAATGACCCATGTTGCAAGTTTCTGCGTATAGTTGTTCTGAGTTATGGCTATTTTAAGAATGCAGGAAAAACAACTTACGTAAAGTTTAAAACTTTAAAAATTTTTTTCTTTTAAACATTCGGTCACAAAGAAATGAAACTAGACACATATGATAGACAATGAAGGTACAAAACCATGAAAAAATTGAAGACAATATTTGAGAGCTTTATCTAGGGATTTTCGGCCAATTTCCCCAAAAATGACCAAAACATCAAAACTTTGACCGGGTTGCGCGAGGGTCAAACGTTGACCGATTTCAAAAATTTTTGTTGCATTATGCTTGTAATAATGTGTTACGTCTTTTCCGCACTATTACATTTCGAATTTTTGACTTTCGTCTTTTTCGGCCCGGCCTTATGTACACAGTGTAATCTAACCCATAATTATCTTTTTTAATTCGCATAGTTTTTCTTCGATTTTTAAATTAAAATATAAAATTAATGGAAGGGTTTGTTAAAATTTTTTACTTGGTTTTCGGCTTAATAAGTTTTACAAGAAACATTCTGATTTCAATCAATACCTGACAGACACATGCAAGTTCCTTATTTTCTTATTCCTTTAAGATACTATAAACGAAGAAGAATGTAGGATATTGGCACATCATTACAATCAACCATGCGAGTAAGTTTCATAGTTTGATTCCATTCATTTATTTAAAGGTTAACTTGTCACACAAATCTTTTGACAGTTCAATATTTAGTCATTATTTAGGATTTAAAATAGGGGAAACCGGGTTAGTAGTTGACCCTCGGGGCTATAGTAGGCATTCTGTCTTTATTTTTACCACAAAGGAGCCAGAGCCCTGAAATTTCGACGCTTGATAAAAGTACATAAAAATACAATTTCCACCAAAATTTCAATCTGTTTCGAAGCTTTACTAAGGAAGGACCCCCTGTTTAATTGTTTTTCTCCCTGATGAGTAAACTCTTACATAAACTCTTACTTTAGTTTTTTGATCTGATGAACTTGTAGATTGAATTGAAGTATTGCTGATGACAGTTTTCGAATGAAGGGATCACAGAGAAATATCCTAACAGAGGGTCCACGAGGCTATTTTCAAATGCGTTACTGATGTGAGGGCGCCACACTAGAGTCTGGAACGTATGCCGGCCGCTTAAATCTCTTGCCAAATTAGAACTCAGCGCATGCGCAAAAAGGTGTTTTCGATCTCCCATAGGCAGCCGGCGAACGATTCAGACTGGATCCAGACACTAGTGAGTTTAGTGCGATACCAGCGCCACAATTCTCCCAACCTGTAACAAGATGTCATGATTTTCGATTTCCATTATGGCCTATGGCCGTGGACTCTCTGTTCTAGTACTCTGTGGAAGGGATTATTGCGGTCCCATGCATGTATGTCCTACTAGCGAAGAGAGAGACATGAATATCAACCGTGGCTGACAAGAACACAGAGAAATATCCTAACAGAGGGTCCACGAGGCTATTTTCAAATGCGTTACTGATGTGAGGGCGCCACACTAGAATCTGAAACGTATGCCGGCCGCTTAAATCTCTCGCCAAATTAGAACTCAGCGCATGCGCAAAAAGGTGTTTTCGTTCTCCCATAGGCAGCCGGCGAACGATTCAGACTGGATCCAGACGCTAGTGAGTTTAGTGCGATACCAGCGCCACAATTCTCCCAACCTGTAACAAGATGTCATGATTTTCGATTTCCATTATGGCCTATGGCCGTGGACTCTCTGTTCTAGTACTCTGTGGACAAGAAGGTGTGCTGCTATTTATTAACAAACGCATTGGGGGCTGGGCGGTTTAGTTGGTTTACCGTGCTGCCAACCACGTTAGCAGTCTGCGCACTGTACCAGCCGTCGCGTCGGTTCGATTCCGGCCTTTGCCCTGGGCGTATTTTCTCTCTCTGTGTCAGTAAAATTTCTGTTATGTCTTTCTCTCTTGACGAAGTTTTATAAGCGGATCCTTGAGATCAGGTACACAGACCGGAAAATATATATAACCAATACCTACCTACAAACACATTTATCAAGAATAGGATCAAAGAGCAACTGAGGATGTGGCGACTACCGGAATGGAACAACAATGTCAGGAGGCTATAAGTAGAACTTTCCGTAATATTTTAATTTAAAAGCTATGTAGAGGGACCAAGAAGGGTTACGTGGTCTCTCCAGGAAGTGTTCAAAATAAGAAGAAGGGCCATATTCAGTAGGGTGGCCCTTATTATAATGGAGAAAAAAAAAATTTCAATATTTTTTTTGGGCACCCCCCTCATTTTTTTTCCTTTTACCATGAAATGAAAGTGTGCAAAAGGATTTTCCGATATTTTAATATTAACCCGTGCCGCACGGCGGTTGAAGTTTGAATCCCATAGCGCGCCATAGTAACTGTGGCTTAATGTGGGAGCTTCTCCGCTCGTTTCCTGAACTTCAAAATGACAATTGATTTTAATAATTTCAGCATTATTAAGGGTAAGGAAGATTAAAATACTACCTAAAAATATTATTAGTAGATAAAAGCAATAAATTTAATAAAAAGGTAATTAGTGAAAATAAATTGTAAAAACATCCAATAAAATTATTTCACATAGCACAACACAAAACAATAACTACACTTTTAGATACAATAGTTTTAAAAAATCCATTTAATATTTTATACACATTTTCAATATAACATATTCTATATATCTATAACATTTATTAAATTCTATGTAATATCTTAAAAAAGAAATAAAGGGTTTATTCACTTTTAGGACCAATTATTCAAATTTACGCTTAAAAGTAGAATTTTTGCAATCGGGGTATTGTTTTCCCTTCAACACATTGCAAAAGATACTGTTTCTGCTCCTCATCTATTGTGAGAAGTCCATTTAAATTTCGAATTAGTTTTACACCCCTTTCAACTGTGTCATTGACAGCAGTCAAATTCTGAAATGTCTCTGGTATTTAGGTATGAAAAGTCATCATTCCAAAGTTCTGGATTGATGTTAAAGAATCTAATATCAACGTTCAATCTCTTAATAAAATTAAATTTTTTTGGGATATAAAGTCCTCAATATTTCCCTGAATAATAAGGAATCAATCCGTAATTAGGTATAGTAAAATTTTTATACGTCAATATTCCTAAGATAATCAAAAATAATATTTATGGCTAAGTTAAAAAATCCCAATAAGATATTTTAAGTAAACTGAAGTGCGCAACTTCATTAGGATAAAATAAAAGATGCATTTTCTTGCAGTATTAAGAGTATCACGTTTGAAATTCTTGATAATGCGCTTTTTTGATTCCACATCGACATTTTCATTAAAAAAAATGGATGGAATGAATATTCTTCATTAAGGTGTACAACAAATGATTGAAAAATTTCGTCACATCAACCAAAGAAATATTTTTGTTAATGGTCTTGTATTTCTTTAAAGCCTGTAATAATTTTAAATCATTTAACACTGATGGCTGATGGGTACTTTCTATCCATGCTATCACATAGATCTTCACAAGAAATAAACAATTGTTTTTTTTAAACTTTCAATTTCTGAATGACAAAGGATTTTTCCCACTTAAAAGATTTTTTTAGTCTTGTGTCTGGCGCAATATGTCCAGCTATGGACGTTTCACCATAAAAAAGTGAACCTACCGATCTAAACTTGAACATTTTCATGGAATAAGTGGCTTTAGCCATCCATCTGGCATGATATAGAGCTAGTGGTCTAATTTTAAATAATGTTTCTGAATTTCCCCATAAAAATTACACACAATTCAATTACCTCTTTATAATCGTGTTTCCGTTCTTTTTTAGGGTATTAACAATATAATAAGTAGTGCTCAAAATTTATAATTGATTGATATTTCCATCAAATATTTTTCACCGTCTTCCTTATTGATTCCATTCCATCGTTCCCTTATTTTTTTAAAACAAAGATCACATCTGGACTTATTTTAATTTGGGCAGTTCTTGCTCTAACACCACTTCTTAATATAAATTAGTATATGTGATAGCGACATGTGAAATGCGTAAGCTCTCGGTCCGCATAGTGTTCCAAAATATTGACAGTACCATTAACCCATCCAGTGTGGGAACTGGTGGTGTCTGATGAAGAGCGAATTTTCCTAACTATAAATTATGCTAAAATTATCAAATTTTACCAAGTTTTCATAGATTTTAACAAACATCTTCATCACACATGCGCATTTTGTGACTCGAATTTCATCTTTTCTTCATTCTGATCTAGAGGAAGCGCGGCACGGGTTAATATTAAAATATCGGAAAATCCTTTTGCACACTTTCATTTCATGGCAAAAGGAAAAAAATTAGGGGGGGGGGTGCCAAAAAAAATTCCGACTTTGAAAAATAAGGGCCACCCTAATATTCAGATGTTCGCCAACGGTGAAAACGCCGGGCGAATCCGCCGAAATCGTATTCAGATTGACTTTTCCCCGACTCAATTTGTCTGGAACGCTGAAAAACAGAGTCGACTGATTCACTGGGCCTGCCTCCACCGAATTCGAAAACGGCAAGATTTTTCTCTTCTCTCATTGGCTGGAACCTTCGAGACAAGGGGGCTGAGCGGCCTGGTCGGTTTACACGCTGCTAACCGCTAACCTCGCTAGCAGTCTGTCCGCGCACTGTATCAGCCTTCGGTTCGATTCCGGCCTTTGCCCTGGGTGTACTACTTTCCTTCTCTGTGTCAGAAAATTTCTGTTGTGTCTGTCTTTCTTGCAACTTAACCAACGGGGATTAGAATAAACACTTGCATCTGGTTTTTACATGAAAAATTTGAATTGGTTGAATGTAAAAAATACCGGAATCGAACAATTGTATCTCTTTCTGCCCAGATATGCGAGGTGTTTTTTCTAATTTTCACCCCTTAGACCCCACCTGCGACCCCCTAACCTATACCGATTCTTGTTCGTCTTGATGTAACCCTACCTCCCCTAGAAGTTGTGAAACACTTATCTGAATCACCCTGTCCCTGTATATCAAAATAAATTGCTGCACGTGGAATAATCACGCTTCTCCTATTTTGTTTACATTTTTGGCATCATCAGTGTGTCGTAAAGTGACGCTATCCGTTTCAAAACCTGTTATTTCCACTTTTATCGACGGGTTTTATTGGTCGCGGTTTCGTCAAAAACACAACTAACCAATGAGCTGACTCTCCGAGATCACCGCCTCCTTCGGAGTGAGATGTGAATACGGTGAGTCAGATTCACGCCGGATTAGGAGTTTCGTAAACGCCACGGCGGTTACGAAGATCTGAATATGGCCCGAAACCTCCAAAAATACGGCAAATATAATGAATGAACAAGTTTCCTTCCAAAATTGCCGTGTTTTATCTTATTGAAGTACATTAATATCATGAACTAATTTTTTGGATAATTATATTTCAATTTAATTTATTAACAAACACAAAAACAAATTACAAAATTTAAAGAAGAATCACAATAGTTTACACATAATTAAAAAAGAAAAAAGACAATTGTAAATACATCCCAAAGGAGCCACAGCTCGTCCATGAGTTCACAGGTTTCCAGAAAGCAGTGATAACAGGATAACACTCACCTAATTTTCAAATAACTGATTCAATTCAATTTTTTTAATTTAATTTCTGGATGCGAATTTCTGGATATGCGTGTTAGAATTATGGAAGTGTCAATTTGGACGGCAAAAACGGCAGTTGGCGCATGCGCCGTAGGTCTCGCGGTTACGTAGCAGTCTCGGGAGTTTAGTTGTATATAGTACGTCCAAAAAGACAGTGCCTAAAATTATAAACCCGATGTATATTTTAGCCATACATAAAAAAAACTATGCCAACTAACCCCGGTCTCCCCTATATGAAAAGTAGTAATTTACACCGACATCGATATTTTCTTTTGGTTCATATGAAAATCCTTTGCAATTCTGAATCTAAACCCTACTCCCCTTAAAGTTGTAGTGACTTTTTAATTAATGGGAAGACCCCTAAATCTTGATAGTCTTCCCAAACTTTATTGTTGACTACACCTATGCTAAATTTTAAACCACCTTGTCTAAACATTGAGTAAACTTCCTCATTAAACCTAGTTTTAACCCCATCTGCACCAATCACCAATCATGTTAAAATTTTAATATTTTTGATGATCAAAAGTCCTTTTATGCATTTTACGTAAGGTAATGAAAATGTTAAATATTGGTATGTTTGATTTATACTTAATACAAATCTGTAATTTCAAAAGTTTTGATTTTAAGGAATTGGTGTACTGGATTCTACATGTAAACCAGTTTACTTTTTATTTAGTATAATACTATTTTTATTTATTTGTGACTAAACATGTTATTCTGTTCATCCTGAAGGTCCTTAAGTTACACTGTAGAAAAGGAACAGGTCAACGTCGTGAGTTCTTTTCATATAGTAAGTTCTGAAGTGCTGTATATTATAGTAATACTTTCACTTCACTCTAAATTTTATTCTATTTTCATTCTTCCACTTCACAACAAACTTATATGATTTAAGTATGAAAATAAGGGAATCTTAATTATTTGCTCAAATATCTTTGAAAGTAACGGTAAAACAGAGATGGGTCTATAGTTAAAGTAATCATTTTTGTCGTCTTTCTTAAAAATAGGAGTAACAATTGAGAGTTTTAATGATTTTTGAAATATATCTTCTTTTACGAGATTATTAAATAGCTTGTCCAAGATACATAAATGATAAATGTGAAAATGAAATTTTTATAGATAACCAATTTTGCTTCTAGACAAAACATCATAAAATTTTTTACGCTTTTTTTTCCTTTCCAGAAAAACGGTGTGTACGGACTTAATGAAGTAAGTAAAGTACTTATCGTTACCTTGAAAGTAGGCTAGCACAACTCCAAACTTATACAGACTTAAACCATGGCCATCTAGACACATCAGGCCAGAGAAGCTCGAAATCTTGAGTGACGGTCTGCCTACTATTTCGTGTCATCATCGCTTTTTTAAACTAAGCGCAACTCCAGTCTGGAATCTTGCACGCTCTCTTCAGACTGGAATTTCGCTGTTGTCCAAAAAAGCGATGATGACGCGAAATAGTAGGCAGAACGTCACTCACAATTTCGCCGAGCTTCTCTGGCCTTATGGGTCTAGGTGGCCATTCTTAAACCCAGTTTACCCGATATTAGAAGTCAGAAGCTAGAATAAAAGTAGAGACTTAAATGTGCAGGATGCCTGCTCACATACGGTCATTCTCCGTCAAATCAACACACATTTTGGCATCACCGACCATATCGGATTTTTTTTAAAATTTGGTACATATGTTCTACGTATTTATATGGTCTCGAAAAAATACCGACTTTAATGAAAAAATATTATGTGGTAATGGAATTATAGATGCGTAAAGTGGTCAAAAATAGGTAAAAAAAAGGGGACAACATTTACATTGCTCAAGAGGCTCTCCTCCCAATTAGGTTATACAGATGAAATTGGTACCATTTTTAAAGTATTTTTATGGTATGTTTGTTATGAAAATGATACTTATAAAAATATGATATATTAAAAAACTAATTAAGAAACTAAAGGAGAAAGAACAAAAACTTATGGTTGAGTGTAGAGTGGATCTTGAGTTACAGCAAGTTCTTATAATCCAATATGGCTGCTGTAAAAATCATAATGGTCTTTTTCAATTGCCTCCCCTTCTATAATTGTTCTAACGTTATAACGAACATATAATGCAAATTTGGTGTTTCTATTCAGCTTGGAAGTGGTTGAACTGAGCTGTCAAAAACCTCATTAAAACTGGAAATATTATAATTTTCTTTTCAATTAAATTGTTCTTTTGAGAGTTCGAAAATGTCTTATTCGGTTTAGTTGACCCAAAAAACATACAATTCGACATTTTGTTAATGGTCGTGTGTGCAGTGGATCTTGAGTTACAGCAAGTTCTTTTAATCCAATACAGAAGCTCTAAAATTCAAAATGGCCGCGCAATTTTCCAATTGCCTCCCTTTCTATATTTGTTCTTAACGTTATAAAGAACATATTGTGCAAGTTTGGTGTTTCTATCTAGCTTGGAAGCTGTCGAAAACTCAGTGAAATTGGAGAAAGTGCAATTTTTTTCAATTAAATTGTTCTTTAGAGTGTTCGAAAGCAACATATTCGGTTTTATTGACCCCAAAAACATACATTTAGACCCTTTGTTTATGGTTGCATGAGCAGTGGTTCATAAGATAGAGCAAGTTCTTTTAGTCCAAGATGGCGGCCAAAAAATTGGAAATGGTCATTTTTTGACTTGCCTCCCCATCTGACGTCCAAACATCCAAAGGAACAAACTGTAAAAATTTGGTAGCTTTGTCCACCCTGGTAAACGTTTTAAGGTTGACGGACCATATTGATTTATTATTGATTAATTGGTGATTTTTACTTTAAAGCAGGGCCGAAACTAACGTAATATTCAATCCGAAACAAGTGCAAAGCGAATGTCGATTTTTTATTTTTAAAATATTGAATTAACTAAATTTTCTTTAAACTTTTCGTGACGATTTTTGAATTTAGAACCATTTTGTTTACTGGAAAAGTGAATTTAAAAAAAAATGTAATTTTGATGTTACTTTACTCTAAATCGCAAAGCGCGTCTAATCTGTCCAATGTATGAAAGTCCGCATTAACAAAACATACGGAGATTGACAAATGCGGATTTTTATAAAGCCCTGGATGAAGATGTTACGTTGGAAGTAACGTCTTCATCCAGGGCTTTAGATTTTTATACATTGGATATTCTTCATCCTTTTATACTTTCATACATTGGATTCTTATTTTAGCTTGTTAACTAGTTCAATATTCAAACTTTAAAGAATTTGTGGAAAATGCAGGGATTTTTCTACAATGTTGATTCATGCACTTTACTAATTCAGAATAGAATGAACCATTTTCGATTACAATATACAATTTTTATTTTTCAGGTAGTAAAACTAAAACAACCTGAGGTAAATAAGATTTTATTTTGATAAGAATTTTTGTAGAATTTCTAAATTGGTTAGTAACATTTTAAACAAATGTTTTTCAGTTTAATTGTTCCGGAAGAAATATATGGACAAAAGAGTAAGTAGTTTGTGAATTATGTAAAGTATACTATAAAAATCTATTTCAATAAAAATTTATTGAAAAATTTTGCTCAAGTTTTTTTTGCAAACTACTAATTGTCTGCTTGCTAGTTTGCTTCATAATGATGTTGGGAGTTTTTTAAAACGTTTTAGTGTAATTAAGGGCGAGCGCGCACGGGCGACTTTTGTCACGGTGACAAAGACAAAAACAACGTTGCTAAGGCTGTTGTTAGGGGCGGGAACTAGAAGCATCCAATAGAAGCATTCGCACATGACATCTTTGGAGGATAAAAACAACGTTGCTAAGGCCGTTGTTAGGTAAAGTCATGTGATTGAAAATACTCTATTGTTTTCTAGTGATATTTTTGATACTAGTAATCCTGGTCGCCGTGACTTTAGTCACTAGTGCGCGCCCTGGGCCGACCGACCTAACGACCAGTGCGCGCTCGCCCTAAGGCTGAGCGCGCACGAGTGACTAAAGTCACGGCGACCAGTATCACTAGTATCAAAAATATCACTAGAAAACAATGGATCTCTATGAAGAAATTCTTGGCAATCGTCCAAGTGTCACGTCGCCTAGTGCGCGCATTCTACCAATACTTGAACTTGTTTCAATAGCCAAGGCAACAATTTTGTCTTTGTCACCGTGACAAAAGTCCCTCG
Source organism: Tetragnatha montana (assembly GCA_963680715.1). Classification (NCBI taxonomy): domain Eukaryota; kingdom Metazoa; phylum Arthropoda; class Arachnida; order Araneae; family Tetragnathidae; genus Tetragnatha; species Tetragnatha montana. The sequence goes on from OY796675.1 coordinate 38,665,523, forward strand.
TGCGCGATCAGCCTTATTGTATTCTATGACTATTCCCCTCGTGAAAACAGGTTAAACTCCGTCTTTTAACGTTTTAAATTCCTTTTGACTTTTTAAGAAAATATTTTCTGAACGTAAAAAATGTAAAACAAAATTATGCGTACCATCTACCATCTACGGATAATGAGTTTAGTCTCACTAAAATTTTATGCAGATAATCAAAAATGTAGTTTTTTTCTAGATCAACAAAAAAAAAATTTTGTGTGAACAATATTATTGTTTCAAAATTCTTAGTTAACTAGAGAGGGTCTACCCCCCCTCGCTATCACTCATTATCCCCCGGAACTGCTTCACAGTTCTCTTAAGATTGCTTTGCGATTTCAGTATAATCTTTCCAATTCAGCACACCCCACTGGTCAGCTTGAATAATGCTCCTTTAAAACCGAAAGTATTTATGTCTCTTGTTTATAAATAATTTAATAAAAATCCTTCCCCCAAATAAAACTGTTGCAGAAATATTTCTTTCCTAGCTCACCATTAATTTAATGAAAATTTTCCAACAAGATGACTGAAAACTATCGTCAACCAACCTCAGGAAAACATGAACTTAAAGATGAACTTTTTATTAACCGTCAAAAATAAAATAAAAAATAAATCAAAATATATCAAATATCATAGTTCTACTGTGATTAGTTTTTCTTTTATAACTAAACTAGCTGATATGCCCGGCCTTGCACGGGTGGTGTGTATCAATTTATTTTTTTAAAGTTTTCTCAAGTTACTGTCTAATTTTCTGTAACCGTAATTACCAATCATCCCGGTATTCCCGGTAGTTTTTCATATCCCGGTGTTCCCAGTATTTTTTCATATCCTGGTTTTACCGGTAATTTTTCACATCCCGATGTTCCCGGTATTTTTTCATATCCCGGTGTTCCCGGTGCCTTTTTCATCTTGGTGTCCCCGCGGTGCCTTTTCATCTCGGTGTTCCCGGTGCATTTTCATCACGGTGTTCCCTGTGCCTTTTCCCTCCCGGTTCTAACTGTGTAAATCTAACCTAACCCATCATATCCGGTGGTCCCAAAATTTGTAAATACCCCCTGTTTAAATTGAAAAAAAATCCCGCTAAACTACCCCAAAGAAAATATTATAAGGTTAAATAACAATTGACCTAGTGTTTCTATCATCAACTTTCTAAAAAAAACTGCACTTCAAAAAAAAAACTTTACTTTCATTTTTACTTTAACCAGTCTAATTCTTAAAACTTTCTGTTTCAACTTAAAGTTTCATGGAAAATTAAGTTTTTAATAAGAAAATACTGTTTTAAAGTTTTTTAGAAGGACAGTTTTAAATTATTAATAACCTTTTAAAACAATTTTAGTCCGGTTTTATCTTTAAATACTTTGTTTTATGCTTAAAATTGTTTTTGTTGTATTATTTGCAACAATGCGAGTGAAACAGATCTTCAGCGGAGAAGTAAGGGTATTTTTGAAAAAAGGCTTAAAAGGGGGTGAAGGGGTGGTTTTAGGAAGTTGAAACTGGTGTCATTTCCTTTCCCCCGTCCCGATACGTATATTTACCAAGTTTTGTTCGATTCAGACGGGTAGTTAAGGTGTTATTGCGCCACATATGATCCGTACCCAGCCACTCACCCACCCAGCCAGCCACCCAGATCTTCATTGTTGTATATAGAGATAACCGAGAAAGCGTCAAAAATTTCGAAACTTTAAAATTTAATAACTCCACAACTAATTAGAAAAAAGGGCGACGAGGTGATAAACTTCATATCTATGTGGCTGCAAAAAATGATATTTCTGCTGTGAATAAATTTTGGTGGGGGTGAACTCGCAGCAGAAAAAAACTAAATTTTAGTGAGAGATAATAAGACTGTAGTAAATAACTACATAACTAATTATCTCAACTGTTAGCTATATTGAAAAGAAAATGATCCTCATACATTTGTCTACAAATGGTCAAAATTTCATAATATTCCATTTAATAGTTTGTGCGTAGTGAGAGTTAAAATTGTCAAAGTGAAGATTTTCTGAAACAGCGGCGGGGTGACTGTTACTTTTTTTTAATATATAGTAGAGAAAAAATAACCGAAACAGCGTCATAAATTTCGAAATTTTAAAATTCAATTGCTTTTAAAATTGCGAATTAAAATTTAATTCGAAATTCGAAAAAGGCGACGAGGAGCAAAACTTCCTAATTAAGAGTATGTGTCTACAAAAATTGTTATGTTGTTAATAGATTTCCAACTTTGAAATTAAATAACTACAACTAATTATTTCATTTATTAGCTTATGAAAAGAAAATGACCCTCTTGCATGTTTCTACTATTGGTCAAAAGAGGTATAGAGAGATAGAAAATAATATGGAAAATATATTAGATGGAACAAAATTTATGCTTATTTTTAGCATTTTATTTATCTTAATTCGTATACACTACTTAATTCTCCGAGCTGTTTTTTGTTAGATTTTTGCCTGTGTAATAATTTATTTATCAAAATGAATACCAAAAAGGCTAAAATCTATTTTAGCTTTTTTGCATTGATTTTGATAAATAAATTGCCAAACTTTGATCCATAAGGTGTTTCTCTTTAGAAAAACATCCAGTCAATGCTTTTTCTATAATATAAATTTAAATGAAATATTTTTAACATGAAAAAACATTTTAAAAAACAAATGTGCGAGATCATCTGAGAATTTCATGCAATGCTTTCACGAATTCTTTTACTTTTAATATAATTAATCCTTGGGCCCTCTGTTCTGGTACTCTGTATGTTACTATACTTTATAATTTTATTTTTCAGTTGCTCCTCTATTACTATCTCCATCTTGTTTGACAGATATGAGATCAACGAACAGACATATATTCCCAAGATCGAGGTAATTCTTTCTTTAATCCTAAATAAGGGGAAGTACACATTATTAGAATGGATCTCCCAACACAAAAGCTAGAACTTATAATCTAATAACTTAATTTAAAATTATTTCATTAATATTTTTCCAAATCGTTTTTTAAAAGACACTGCCTATTTTCCCGGCAGATATACTCTCGAACTCTAGTCCTGTTTACCCGGCACTTACCCGACAACGGTTTTGATTGGAGCGCCGGGACGCGTGTTTCCAATCGCGCACGTGTAGGAAGCCACCAGAGGCAGCACTAGCGCTCAAAGAGGATCCGGAGAATTTAGCGCAAATACAGTTTGATGCTTTAGGCTCTTTATCGCTCCGTTTGCGGTTTTGGCGATAAGTCTTGGAAAGAGGTTTTACGGTATTCTTTTTATAAGGGGGCGAACAAACAATACTAAATAAGGATTTAAAAGGGCAACTAAAGGCGATTTAATGTAATTATTATTTGTTAACTTTAGTAATGTTCAATTTTCATCTGAAGTTGTAATTATTTAAGTAAGGAAATGTGTAGCATTCGGTTTGTGTGATATATTTTCCCATTATTAATCTAATTGTCTTCCTAATCTAATCTGTTTTTAATTGTCTTGAGCTTTCAAGTAATACATTTTAGCTGGATTTTAATTGTCTTTCAAGCGTCAATTTTTTAAATCTTTTTATCTTAAGTAGTTTCGGAGTAATAAAAACTTATAAAAATTTAACGCACGATTTATGTATACTATTATTTTATAATTTTAAAATATAACAACTTTTAAATAAATACTTAATTTTACAGTTTTATTTTAAAATTCAGGTAAAGATGTAATAACATTTGTAAAAATTGACCTTCTAGCACAAATAGCCGAAAAATATTTTGAGCTTTGATATCCCCATTATTTTAGCGTTTTTATCAATTATTGGCCCCTTTTATGTTAAATTCTATGAGGACGAAAAATTTTCAAAGAATAAACATATGCATGTGGAACTGAGAATAAAAAAAGCTGGCTTCCTGTTCTATTTCATTTGTTCTGAGCATCATTTTGTTTCTTTTCCCTTTCACGCCTTCTTCTATAGTCGGCTGGGAAGAAATTTTGGCCCAGGCATTTTAAGTCAAAGACGGAAAAGTACTTAATTTTTTATGATGGGGATCATGTAGGAAATGATTTTCCTATGCTCGAGAGGGGAGAATAGTTTTCTAAAATTTGTTGGTCTTGGAAAAACTTATTTAGCTGTCAGCGCTGCAGCTCAAAAAAACGGCCTTCCACGAACAGCTGCCCACCACTAGGTCAGCCCTGTCTGATTGTTTTTTTTTTTAATTTGTTCTAATTCGTTTAATTCGTAAGAACGCAGCTTCTTATTGAGCGCCAAATCGCCTAAGAACATAAACAATACAAACCTATATACAGTCTTCAATTCTTATTGGCTCCTCACCGAACGTCACACTTCCGCGCTAGTGCTGCCTCTAGCGGCTTCCTACACGTGCGCGATTGGAAATACGCCGCCGGTGTCGCGAGACCTACGGCGCATGCGCCAACCAGTGCCGTCCAAATAGACACTTTGTAAAAAGGCAAGCAATTAATCAACAAAGTGAACGTAAAAAGTAAGGAATTACCGTTTAGTTCAAGATTTGATGCACACACAGTATAATTTAATAATAGGTAAAGACGGGGTACATAGACAAACACATGTTAACTTATGGGAAATTTAAAAAGTTCTATTTGGAATTGGTGACTCGAATAGCTGGAAATTGTATTATTGACTGCACTCTTTTCCGTGTGTGTGATAAAGTATGAGTTTATTATGTGGGTTTTTTTAATGAAAAGGTCGAAATACCAAACAGCAACGATAATGCTAGTTTTGATTTTTTTCAGAGTCTAGAGATGTTCAGTGTAATGGGCGGTTACATGGGGATGTGGCTTGGGTTATCTTTGGTGGCCATTTACGACTTCACCAGACAGTGTTATAAGATGTTCAGTTCATGGAACAAGAAAAGGGACAAGACAAAGAGGCGCGAGAAGCAGAAGAAAGTCAACTTTCAACTGATGTCTTCAAGATATTAAAATTAGCCATTGAGATATTTGTACTTAACTGCTTTATTGTTTTTTTTAATAACTTTTTTTTGCTTTCCTCGTAGTTTTCATGACTAAAATTATATTGTGTTTATCATGCATGCATGGTTAAGATGATCCAGCTTTTTCAGTGATAATTGGAATGAAAACCTGTTGATGTGATTTGAAATAAACTATATGCGTCCGAAATAAACTGTAAAATGAGATTGGTCGTATTATATGCGTCATTGGTGCTTGTTCTCCAATGAGTTGAAACTTTTTCATAGAGATTACTTTAAAAGCCATCAAATTTCTAAGCTTTCAGAAAATTACATACATACCTTACAAACCTTACAAACAACTAATATTACTTTAATGTATAAATATACATTTATTAGATCTTAAACTTACCTAGCAATAAATGTTATAATATTTACAATGCTTTATTTTCTTTGAAAATTTTTTTTTTCTTTGGTCATTTGGTAAAATGCTGTCAGTTGCATGTAAGAAAGAATAATGGGTAAAACCCTCAAGAAAAGCCTAAGCTCTTTCAAATAAATATCCTCATTTAACGTTCCTTATTTGCTCTTAACATGAGTTATATAAGAGCAGCTTAGTAAAAAAAAACGACTTTTTTTCCCGAAAGTCGAAGTTGAGAATTACTGGAGTGAGTAATGCATCATTTATGTTCGTTGCTAATTATTTGAGGAAATGTACCCAATGGTTATCCTCTCTTTCCTTGTATCGTCTTAGCAGTTTTTATTAACATCCCTGCTTAGTGCTTATATTATTAAAAACCACAAATAATACGTTAATTTCAATTTTAGAGTTCGTTAATAATCACCATTTCGTCAAAAAAAATCTTTTTTAAACATTGTTAGAATCTCTCTATCTCTCATGAAAGTAACAGTGACCGCCGCCACCGCCGCTGATTTTGAAAATTTTATTTTTGAACACTTTGAACTCTTACTACGCAAAGCAAAAACTATCCAACGGAAATTCGTGAAATTTTAAATATTTGTAGACAAATGTATGAGAATTGTTTTCTTTCTAAAAGCTAATAGATGACATAATTAGTTCTAGAGTTATTTATTGTCAAAGTCGATAATTATTTTTTTCTGCTGCGAGTTTGCCCCCAGCAAAATCTATTAGCAGCAGAAGTACGATTTTTTGCAGACACATACTCTCGTAATTGCATGAAAATTCTAGGGAATATGGTGGAAGCTATTTAGAATAAAGTTGTGCAGTTAAATATTTTTCCAGTAACTGACACCCTGTCAGTTACTCAGTGATCAGACAAGTTGTTTGTACTTATAGAGCATTTTCAATCACATGACTCGGACCTTAGCAACGTTGTTGCCTGTCCTCCACGCCTATCCACGTCGTCAAGTGTGACGTCATGTGTGAATGTTTCTATTGGAGCATTTGCGATCTCAAGACTCCGCCCCTAACAACCTCTGTAGCAACGGGTGAACAACAGCCTTAGCAACGTTGTTCTTGTCCTCCACGTCGTCAAGTGTGACGTCATGTGCGAATGCTCTATACGTAAATTAGTTTAAATATAATTTGTGTACAGTTTTCCGCCAATAAATTCTTAATATAAATTATTATTATAATATGGTAGGTCTTATAATATCCCATAAATGACCCTTTTTAAATGTATTTTGATTTAAAATATTTTTTTGTCTGATATTTTCCTTCATATTTTGTAAAATTATTTAAAAAATAAAATATTTTTTATTATATTATGTTTGCTAACAAATAAGGTAGCATATAAAAAACCAGCTTATTTATTAAAGGTATTTCAAAGTGTCAGTTACTGGTGCATGAGGTGTCAGTTTGGTTCCAAAATTTTCCCAGGATGTCAATTACTAGTGCTCTTCTACCATGCCAACTAAATATTGAAACTTCATAATTTTTCGGAACAAAAGGTTTTTTCCAGGATAATATTAGTAAGTAGCAATAGCTAATTACTTTTAATATTGTTCTTAAAGTGTCAGTTACTGGTGCCACTACCCTACATATTATTTTTAAAACTAAAATTCACCCCCTTCGAAGGTAAGTTGTTTTGTTTTAAAAATTTTTTATAAAAAGAACTATTTTTTTAAAAAAAGGGAAAGGACCTTTTTTAAGTAAACACATTTTGTTTCAGAGTTTTACACATTTGTAGAGATGTAATATCACCAGTTGGGAATTTAATAAAACAACAAAGTCAATACACGTAGATTATGCTCATTGGGGACTTGCTATAATTCGATTAAAAACAATGACATTGATATTCTTATCTTCATAAGATGATTCATAGTAACATTTTCTAAAGATTACTTATTGCTGATATTTGGTTCAAAAATTCACGAGAAAAACAGGCCTACATTTTTTAAAGTAGCAGAATAGTTTAAATCAGTGCAATAAAAAAATCCCCTTTCCTTTAGTTTTCCATAAATTTCAGGAATCTCTTTTTTGAAGCAGTATTTTTTCAAAGAATATGTTGCAGTAGGAGAAAGTCATTCGAAAAGATGTCTATGTAAGAATGTTTGAAAATAAAGTCTTAAGAAAACGCATTTATTAAATTGATTTAGGGAATAGAATAGTTTTTAGTTGCATGAGAAAAAAGCTGATGAAAACACGTCTAGAATTCAGATAATTTCTATTATTTGCATCAAATAATTAATATTTTAATAAATTAATATAAAGTACTAATATTTTAGTGGTACTGAAAAAAGAAACTAATATTCTAAAAACATAAATAAGGGAAGATAATATTAAAAAAAAATAATTGTCAGTGCTGCATGATTTCCAAATGATTTTAAAAACTCTCTGTGAGTTTTTAGAATTATTGATTTCAATCTGTATTGTCAGGAAAAGTGTACATTTAAATTATCAAATAAATACATTATTATTATATTTTTTTATTAAATTATTAATCCAGCTCAATCTCCATTTCAAATAAAGAAACTAATTAAAAAAAAAAAAAAAATATTTTTTTTTTCTTTAAAGACTTGACATTTTTCAGCCTAAAGAAATATTTCAGTAAACTACAATTTACCGTTACCCCATTTTAAAGATATTAATTTCACTTATTTATTATTTTTTTTAATAATTAAGGGTGATTCAGTACTTACTCACATTTTAAATTTTCAAAAACGTAGAATTTAAGAAATCTTTTGCATTTTTATCTACATTAGGTTTAAATTGGATGAAAGAATTCGCAAGATACTAGAATCAACTTCCATCGTTGTGCATATGTGCTTCATTTACCAGAATAATGAAGTCTAGAAAGCATTCAAAGTTTCAAAGATGATTTAATGATACTCTAGTTTATTTTTAATATATGTTGGAAACAAGTTGTAGTTGTTCAGAAACAGATTCCCGATTTTTAAAGCACATTATACGCAAAACAAAAGGCAATCATGGAAATCATTATTTTATCGATACAATAACATTTTAAGAATGAAGCTTCGGTTGATTCTTTGTTTTTATATGGTCTATATTTAGAACATTATATGTTAATAAAATCACGTAGTTTTTAAAACTACGAGGAAATCTTATTGATTTTTAAAACAGTTGGGTTATATAAGGTAAAATCAGTATAAAAAAGTACTGGATTTTATTTAAGACTTCTTTGATCTTCTTTCTCCTTTCTTTCTTCTTCACCTTTTTCTTTTGTGTGTGTGTGTGTTTTTTGTTTATAAAAATTCACTTATGATAGAGAGCAGAGTAATTTGCTAATGAGCTGTTGAAATATTTAATAAATTTTCACTTTAAAACTATTATAAAAACTTAGCATTCGAGTAAAATCTAAAAATTTAAAAACATTTTAATAAGCTACGTGCAAAAAAGTTATTTTCTAAAGTTTTTCAATAGATTAAGAGAAAATACTGTTAGTAAGAAAAGTAAGATAGTATTTTTTTTTTTTTTGTTGCAGCTCGAAAGTTTGTACAGTTACTTCGTTCTACAATAATTCAGAAACTGAGTCCCTTAATTATTCAAGAAATAAAGCGCTATATTCCTTGGTTTTTTCAAACCCTTTCGTATGTGATCGCACTTATAATATTTTACTGCTAAATATCAATACATCTTTCGAGTATTTTGAAATTTATTAGGGAAGGGAAAATTGTATGCTCTGGAAGATTCATTAAAACCATTTATCTTATTATTTACGCATCCAAAGGAAGGAAAACAATGACTGTAAGAATGAATGAGAGAACCATGCAATTTATACCCCAAGCCTAACACGGCTTTTTAGGGTATATATTAAAGACTTTTAATTAAAAACTATTACATCTGTCGTCTTAAAAAAATTAAACACAAGATATACTTCCTGAAAAATGTTTGAAAAATAAATTTATAACATTTAAACGAAGAATTATTTCACAAGAAAATGTATTTTAATGAGAATATGTGCTTTAAGTTTATAGTGTGTCACTATCAATTCAAAACATATAGGAGAATCTTTTTAAAAACAGGTCCAAAAATAATTACCCTTTAAACAATCACATTTATTATTATGGTAATTTGAAAAGTAATACCAAGTAGAAGTCCTATAAAGAATTTAGACCCAAAACATTTTATCCCATTCTCTTGGATGGTTATCCCCCGTTTCCATTAGTCAGCGAATACAATAAGCCACAAAAGAAATACAGCAACCAAACAAAATTTTCCTCTTACGCATGACATTCAAAATGTTTCTTATAAAGGACTTGACATTCAACGTTCGAAAAATCCACCACGCTAAACTTAACTGTTGCATACGACGGACATTTTACAATCCTTTCAAAAGCCTGTCGGAATTCTGGCTTCCTTTCGATCACGCCATATTTCACATTTATTCCCCTCAGAAACCCAAACCTGCCTTCAGACATATCAAAAACGTTCCATTTTGACAAAAGAATGTCGTCGCTTCGGAACGTCCCCCTACGGAATATACATTCATCTCCGCTTTCTCTTTTTTTTTTATTTAGAGTATCTGTTTTTGGAGGGCCTCGCTTTAAAACACGCTCCTAATCATAGAGTTAAAATGCATAGAATAGACGGAGCACCTCAGCGTGATATCGTTGAAACAGCCACCTAATCTTACATAATACTAGCTAGTTTTACGAGTGTCAGCGATCTAAATTTTAATTTTCCTATCGATACAGCAATATTTCATATTTATTCAAAATTAAGATCTTTCGATAAAACCATACGGAACTCCATATTTTATGGTACAATTGTGTGCCGTCACTCTTTTTTAAAAAGTTGTTCTCATAATTTTCTCTAAAACTACCGTTTGTTGTAGAGATATGCAACTTTTCTGCGTCAAGTAATAAATGCCCAAAAGTCTGATTGTAACCATTTTATAAGTGTCTAATTCTGAATGAATGTGAGAAAAAAAGAATCCTACAAAGTCAGAGGCCATTTAACATTTCTTCCAAGAAATATAATGTGGAATGAGGGGGGAGGAGGTCTTTGATTTACTTTTGCGACATGATCTCTTGAACCTGGTTTAGTTGATCTGGGCCAGGGGGGATGAGCATTGAGCAACAACAACAAATATAACGTAATCAATGCGTTAACAATCAGAAAATATCTATTGAGAGATAATTTTGCTTTAATTTCATTCTCGTATTTCGTATAATTATGGAATACCAATATTTTTTATTTAAAACGCACAATAAACACCACGTGCATCTTACAGAACCGGAGCTACATTAACTCATATTACCAAGCATATTCGTCCCCATAGTTTCTTTTTAGATTCTTACGGGCCGTATCCAAACCGTAATGCCCCAGTTGTAGCTAAAGGGTAAAAATCGCAATCTGGAAGAAAGATAAACAAATTAAAATACTTCTATTAATTAAATGATACGCCTACTTTCCCTTCTTGGCACACAAGTTTGATTACTTAGTCTTTCAAATCTGAATTTCAACGACAATGCGGCTATTTTTCCCTCTAAAATTAACCTGACATCAGCCAACCTGTTCAACCGGAGAAAGAGCTAAAGAAGTAGGGGAAATGGGATCTCCGAAAACCAGCCGTGAGGAAATTGAATAGCCCGTTCACAAGAGCACTCGTCCTACCAGTAGAAAGAATCACCTGACAAGCGAGCGATCTCGTAGAAATGCATTACGTAAAGCGAGCGAGAGCGCCGTCTACAGGAGGTTGATAAAATTAAAACATTTCCTCCTGCTATAGCCTAGGGGAGAATTTCCAACCGATAGTCAGGTGACTTTCAGGCTTGTGAGAGGTCCATTATTAAAAGACTTCTTTTCTCCCCAATGTCACGTCTTTTCTCCCCAAAGCCCAATGTGACGTCAAATCCCGTTTTTTGATCACATGACTTTACTAGTGTTTTGGCAAAAATAAAATCGAATTTTAAGTTATTTAAAACATATTTTTGAACTTTAAAATCTGATATTTGAGAGTTTTAAACTATAACGTATCAAAAAAGTGTAAAATTAAGCAAATCCCTCACCTATGCAATTCCCTCATTAACCTGTCTATGAGAGGTCCATTATTAAAAGACTTTCTCCCCAATCACGGTGACTGCTCTAGAGTTGCTGGCGGGGACTTCCCATGTTATCTCTATGGTTTTAAAATCCACAAAAACCCGGAACCGTGTCTTAACGACTCGTTATTGTTTCCGAGGGTCCGGAAATAGCAACGTTTTCATTAGAACGCCAGCGATGGCGTATCCGTTATAATGTCGGGATTCGTTCATTCGTAACTGGTTCCAATACTCGTAAAATCTTAATTTAAACACACCCGAGGTTCCGCGGTGGAGGAAAGTTTGGAATTAACTTTCTCTCCAGAAGGAGAAAAGATGCTGTTATGAGTTGGTTGAAAGAAATGTAAATATTTGAGTATATTTAGGGGGTTTTTTTACATGATGGAAGTGGATTAGCCTGTGTATCAGTCGATGTGAACTATACATAGGTACGATAACTCCTTTTCGGGCTTATTGAAGAATTTACCTTTAAATCAGTAGTAATTTTAATAAGCATGTAGAACACATTTAAATAAGTCCGGTATATATTTCCTAATTTTAAACTAGTATTAAATAATCTGACATGAAAAATAAAATAGAAACAATAGTACGAGTTTGAACTACTGGTATTTACTGTGTTGGTATTTACTGTTTAATTTAATTTTTCCCATTAAATCAGGGTTATTTATAAAATTGATTATTCCTGAACTACATAAATGATATTAATATCACAATTTTGGTTTGTAAATGAAACGAGTATCCTGTCTTGTTAAAAAAAAACTACAGATACGAAAAAGAGAAGACAAAGTATTTGAAATATCAAGAAACTATGTCATTATACCATATACATTTTAAAAAGTATGAACTCCTATCAATTGGGTCCTAATACAACCACAGTCAAAACTTTTTAGCTTTTAAGGTCCCAAGGTGTACAGAAGCAATTACTTTAAGATATTATTCTAACCTCCATACAACGATTTATTGCCAAGATTTAATAGATAAAGGTATAGAACACCAGTAAGGCCTAAATAATTGAAATTCTGCTTAAAATGCTGTTAGTGTAAGGTTACCATTGAAATAAACTTTTCATTTTGAAAAGATTCTAGAATGCTGAGGAAACTTTTGATACAAATCCTAGGAAATACTTTGAAAGGTTTCATAATGTTCTCACAGAGTGCTAAATCCTTTTCGTAATATCTCAAACAAAGATACTTTATTATTTATTCTTCATTGTTCTTAGCTGAAAACACTAAATAGCGAGTGTCAAAAGGACACAACATCATAAAGAAGACAAACGATCAACATCTATCACTGATAAGAGGCTTGGCGGAAACCCTCATATTTCATGGAATAAGTTCACTAGTTCGTGATTTTGGAGTAACTACTATATACTAAACTGATACGAAAGGTTTAGATGAGTTATTAGGAACACATTTATCTCAGTGAATCCCATATTTTCAAATAATAATAGCTTCTGCATGGGAGATTAATAGTATTATAACCAGTTACCAGTTATGGTATATTTTAGAGAATTTTAGAAATTTTATTTGCAGTGTATAAGTTCTTAATGAGGTTTAAAGTTTTTCACTAAATTAGCATAAGAATGAAATTGTTGATAAGAGTCCAAATATTTTTAACTGTAGAAATTACTTTAGTCATTTAAACTACTTTTACTAATTAGTACTTTTCTACTCCTATTATAGAATTATGAGTGTCTTTTGTCAAACTTTTACATGATGATGAAAAGAAGCGAATAATTAATGCTAATTTTATCCCGTTTGCTAACCAAAGAAATAATTTAGTCTCCTAATGCTTATTGTCATTATTTCTCTTAATTTTTTCTTACTTTATGCGCTTTACAAAGCTTTAAGGTATGTGCTTTGTTTAAGCCAATGATAATAAATTTTTACCTGAATCTGAATAATTTCTAAATTCTTCGTTGAAACCATATTCGTGTTATTCATAACTCATTGCAAAAGGCTAATTATAAAAACCCTACTAGAATATTATAATTGCTCATACTTTACTATTCGCTGTTTCATTTATCTTAACTATTAGAACATACTTCAATGCGATGAAATGTCAAGTACACCTATAATAAGAGAAAGATCAGTGGAAACTGCATGTGCCCAACCCTCAAAGGTTTTTGTGGGGGATTCTTAGTAGAACACAAATTTAAGTAGTAGCTTTCTTGAAAATATCAAGGAAACAATTTGTTTCCATTCTTTTTTAAATATGAAAAAGCAATCACAAAAAAAGAAATTTTTTACACAGGTGTTGAAGTTTTCGAGAATAGCAGTGATAGTCCTGTGCGTTGGTGGATACTCATATCAAATGCAAGAGTTCTTCAGTTTCTATTGGATGTATCCCACGGTTATAGATATTCAGAAAACGGAACCCACTTCCGTGAAAATACCATCTTTCACAATATGCAATCCTAATGGGTAAGTAATAATTGTTATACATAGTGCCGAGTTGCACATTATCCATGGAATCATAATTTTCCAATAAATTCAACTGTAACTAATAAAAACTTTTAAAGACTTCAAAATTAGCAATTTTATATGTTTTTGGAATAATTTTATCAGTCTTTGAATATTTAATTTCAGAAAGTACTTTTTAAAGCGTGAAACAAATTTGTTTCATTATAAAATATGGCGTCAATTGGTCGTTGTGATTGGATGCCTAATAAGTTGTTTGACAGTACTTGCTTTGTAACTGCAACCTTATCCGTAATCTAAAAAAATGGAAATATTTTAAAATTTAGAATTTTTTTAGAAACCTCAGGGAATCAACGTGTTTTGGAATCTTTGGTGCGTCTAGGTCATAATTTACATCAGTTTTCTTGTTTTGCGTGATGCAAAGTTACAATCACTTGAAGTTTCAAAAGAAAATTTTTAATAAAAGAGGTTTAATTAGGTTATTATAATTATGTTGAAATTAAAATATGTTCATCCATTAATATTTTAGAAAAGAAAAAGATAATTTTTTGCTAAACCTAAAAGAATAATTAAGTTTAATATCTAAAGTGTCAAGTGGAGCACTTTGGGACACTCAGGTGTGGGGCACCTTGTTACATGTTAAGAAATACCCCAAAATTTTCAAGGATGAAAAATAATGTTTTTTATTAAAAAGTTAAATAGTTTAAGTATTTAGAGGATTATAATTTAGAAATTGGTGCAAAAATGTTACTGGAAGGAAACAAAAAATCAGTGATTTAAGTCACGACAAAAATGAGGAAATCAGTGAAAAATTTTGAATATAAAGTATTATCTATGACCAATTTAATATTCTTAAGCATAGCTTTATCATAATTTAATGTGGTATTTTTATATTTTTCAAAATAACAGAAGTTTTTATGTTATTATTGAAAGTGTCGGGACACCTTGGGACATTAAAAAAGGTTTTTCAAATTTGTTATTATGAATTCCCTAAAGGAGATAATTGGTCGGAAATTTTTTATCAGATGCGCAAAGGTGTATATTTAATATATTAGCTGCGTTTAAATAAATATAATGGTATAAATATATTAGAAAAACAATTTAGTAAAAAATGTCCCAGGAGCCCCAAAGAAGAGATATCTCCCTTACTGTACTTCACACAAAGAATCTGGCTCGACAGAGTTTAGGCGGACTTGTTGAAACACCCTGTGTACAATATAGATATTCGTTGAGCATTTTTTGTAATGTGTGTTTGCGTAACTTTTGTTTCAGATATAACTTCGAAGCGATATGCAGTGGACTCGAAATATCTCCCTGCCTATCACCAAAACCGAACGACACTTGGGTCGATGGGTTTTGCAAGACTTATCCAGAATACTGCGATGAGGTCAATGGATCATTACCTGAAGGGTTTTCTGTGAGTTTATTTTAAATAACTGGTTTATGAGAATGTTTCCTGGATGTTTTTGGAGTCTTTTATTGAATAAAGTAGCCTAAGACGATAAAAATTACTTGTATGAACAATAAAGACCTGATAAAATATCACTTTAACATATTTTTGATAAAAAAAGGGAGCAAATCATCAACAATATAACCTTTTTGCATTTTCTGCTCAAAACCTTTTACCATATTCAAAAACTTCAAACTTAACTTTAAAAGAAAAATTATTTAGTTTGAAACAATAATTAACGTTTAACTTCTTAATAATTAATTTTTCAGTAAGACTTCAAATAATTAAACTATTTTTGGTGATTACAAGAAATGTGATAGTACAGTGTTGTTACCACTCTCCCAAAAATAAGTATTTAGCAAATTAGTTCCTTATTTGAAAGGACCTAAAGGATTTAGAATGATTTTTAAAAATGAATTTATTTCATTAAATTTTATGTCGCCTCTTTGCATTTAGGCTATTGATTATGACGCATTGAATGATGAAAGATTACAGTTCACGCAGGAAATGTTAGAGAAAATCAAGCTGCCAGTGACGGATTATTTTCCAGACTGTAATATCGTATATGCTGGGGTTAAAACTGTCTGCGAGTAAGTTAACATTATTCCTATAAAAATACACATCAAGGACAGGTTTTATATTAGAGGACTAGAGGACGTAACTCATATTACTCACTAATTTAACTCACTAATTCAAGCTCATTTTCTTTAATAGAAGTAGGTATGCTTGAGAACTACTTAACTTTTTATAAGTTCAAGATTCCTTAATATTGTAAAACAGGAGTGACCAAAACGTGAAGCTTTAAAGCGCATTAGTAAGTTGTAAATTTGATGAAGTATTGTATTGAAATAATATAATATTGTAAGAGATATTTAAGGGAAGGCTGTATGTGGGATATTGGTTAAGAAGAAATTCCCCTCCTTGTCTTATTATTATTATACAGCATTTTCAATCACATAACTCGGACCCAAGGTTAGTAGAGAGAGAAGGTTGGCTCATCCGTGACGTCACTGCTTGGAAAGGGGGTGCTCTGCCAATTACAGCTGTGATTCACAGCTGTACGAGCATTGCCATTGGCAGAGCATCCCCTTTCCAAGCAGTGATAACAGGATAACACTCACCTAATTTTCAAATAACTGATTCAAATTATAAAAAATTTAGTTTTCAAACTACATATTAAAAAACTATTAAATTTTAAGAATGACTAACATGCTAAAAACCCACTCTCTGAATATGGTAAATAGTCCAGGCAAATTAGACATTGACCCGGACATTCAATATAACAGTGTGAAAATTGGTGGAAATGTAGAGGATAGTGTACTGATTGATATCCTGAAATTCCCAAAAATTCTATCGACGGGAAATTCCGCCATCTTGAATTCCGTTTAAGCTCAGCGACTGAACCGAGCGTCAGATTGTGTTCGTTTTTGTCCCAAATTGTTTAATAATGTGAATTTTAAGAGCCAACGTCAAAAAATTCAAAATGAAAAGGTTAATTTAATTATAATTATTTTTTTATTTAAATAAAGCTTTGCTGGGTTAAAATGTAGGTGATGAGATGTCAAGATGAAAATTGGTGGAAATGTTGAGGATAGTATCCTGATCGATATCCCAAAATTCCCAAAAAAATCCTCCTAGGGAAAATCCACCACTTTGAAATGGTTCAAAATGCAATCCAAGATGGCGGTGTTTTTTTAAAAAGGGGGGATTTTCCCGTGGATAGAATTTTTGGGAATTTCAGGATATCAGTCAGAACACTATCCTCTACATTTCCACCAATTTTCACACTGTTATATCAAATGTCCGAATTCGCCCCATTTTTGTCTAATTTGCCTGGACTAAAAAACAGTTATAAATTTGAAAGAACATACTTGACTCATAACAAACCATTTGAACTATGAAAAAACATATCAAATTTTTAAACAACCCACAAGACTTTGAAAAGATCCGCGTAATTTTTAAACAACCTACTCATGAAAAAATCGACTGAGTTTTTAAAATTAAACTTGAAAATAACCCAATTGACATACAAAAGCTCACGCGTTAAACTTTGAAAAAACTCAATATTAACCCATTATAAATTTGATGAACCTTCTTTAACCATAATAAACAAAAAAACACCAATTTTTAAACAATTATTTTTCTTTGAAAAAAAAACCACTTGACTCGTACTAAACCCCCGAAACTTTGAAAAACCCATTTAATAATTAAAAGAGTATTAATTTATAAAGTATTTTCTTCACAATTTCTTCAATTTTTTCGTCATCCTCATAGTGGAATGTAATAGTAGCGCTACAGATTTATACCGTATTTTACATCGTTTTTATGGATGCATGCCTCTTTCTCTATGCCTCTTCCTTGTTCCCATGCTGCCCTAATGTTTGTAAAATTTTCAGTAACGACACCGTTATGGCTTCTTATTATTCAAAACATCAGCTCCCCCAGTTCTGTTTTACGTATTACTCTCTTTGGGGAAAGCCCGACAAGAAAGGCCCTGAAATGAAGAAAGGATCCAGTAAGTTTTTTTTATAAAATTTATAATATTTATCTGAATTATGATGGAAAGCAGGAGATCGTTTACTTAGATGTGAGGTCATCAATGATAAAGCTCTAAGGTTTTTTTTTATTTAATTAGTGTGTAGCTAAATGCAAATACTTATTTAGATACACGGACGTATATAAGGGGGGTTATAGGGGGTCCAGACACCCCCCCCTTAGCCTAAAACTTATGTCAGCCAAACAGAAAGGTTCCTGTCCCAAATTTCCCAAATATGAGTGAAAATACAACTTTTTCGGGTCAATTTCACAAAATTTTTTGGGGGAGGACCCCCAGACCCCCTTTTTTGCCTGAGGGCAATTATTAACCGCAAAAATTTGTGATTAAGTTCACAAAAATTCACATTTCCCCTACATTTTACTCGGAAAGAGGGAAACTATTAGAAAACCCCCAGTCAAAAAATTTAACCTATGCCTATGATACTCCATTTTGACCCTCCTCGTAACAAAGGTTAAGCCCTTGCTACGTTCAGGGGGGGGGATGGATATCAAGGTATACAACCTCCCTCTCGAAACCTCAAACTTTTAATTTTTCACCATAGTAAACGACCGACCAAAGCTACTCTGTAATGTAATCGGGTTACCCCCTATTACGACCTATTATTTTCGAGGGTCCTCCCTCAAAAATGTTTAAATTTTAGTATGCCAAAAAGTCTTCTAAAGCTTCTTTTTAGGGTATTTTCATAGAGCTTCTCAGGCTGCTTAAAATGACCCGGTTGGCCGAATGCGGCTTGGAAAACTCTGTTTTAGCTTCACTTTCAGTGTCCACTACGACCCCTGGAAGAAGTTTCTCCATTCTAAAGAGGTTAAAAACTTACATTAGAAATAAAATGGGAGATTATTTTTTAAATTTTTTTTAAGGGGATTAAATGGGTTTGTTTTGAAAAAAGTATTTTAAAAAAAATATTTTTTTTTGTTGATTTTCAGCTGCAGGATGTGATGTCATAACTTTTGCCCCTCCTCCCCCTTGTCAGAAATTGAATACATCTCCCCTCCGAGCGTGACGTCATTTATGGATGGTCCCTAATGCGTTCAATAAAGCTTTTTAATACGTTTTAAGATAGTATTTACATCTTGAACTTTATATAAAAATTCTAAATAATAATGATAAAGGTACAAAAAGTGGTTTAGGGGTTCTACCCGATCCAAGGGGGGGGGGGGCAAAAGGCCTGTTGCCCCCCCCCCTTGGAACCACCACTGTTTGCAACGTGGCTGTCGATATGGTTGATGCTTAAATCGTAGCTCAACCAACAATGTGGTGGAACAACCTTGTGGAACTTCTTATGGTCTTGCACACATTAATTTTGTACAAAATAATAGATGGATACAATGAAATACACATGATTATTTAAAATTTTTCCTTCCATTCTATTTAATTTTATATCCGTCCTTGCCCAATTTTAGGGTTTTTTTGAGGTAGCTTAGTTGTTTTTTTTGTAGGGAGGATTCAGGCGAGCAAACTTAATTAACTTTAAGGGGTTGGACAGTTGCCTGGAATTGACAAGACAACATCGGGTATGACAAAAGAGGTCAATTTAGGATTCATAATTCTTTTCGTTGTCAATAGTTTGATGAGATTGAATCTATAAATAAATATAACAGATAGTGAAAGATCGGCAATTTTTTTTCTGGCCCCTGTAAATATCTGTAAATGCTGAAAAGATGGTAAATTGATGGAATGATTAAATTACGCGAATTTAAGTTTTCCCAAAAAATAAAACTTTCTAATGCTTTAAATGAAGATCAATTAATCAAATATCTAAACCTCAATTTCGGAAAAATTTCTGGTTCATAAAAAAAGTACAGCCAGATTAAAAGCGCCAAACGAAGTCGCGAAAACGGTTTAGACTGAGAGAAAAGGATTGGAATACTATAGTAGCTGCTTCAAATATTAGATGTGTGGTTTTGCATCTTCCATGACGATTTATGCACAAAGAACAGTAAAGATGGTTCTATGTTTCTCTCAAAAATCAAATCGCCATCTATCCGGCAGGTTTTGAATAACAGGTCATAAATATTATTTTAAATATCCAAATGCTTTTGGATATTCAATTAAAACTATAGCTTTATTATTTTAGGAATTGAACTGGATATCAGGCTGAATCTAACCCGCCGTGAAAGTGACCCCAGACCCTTATACAACCTACTGAATAGCCCTTCAGTCCAGATCGGCTTTCATTCTCCTTTCTTCATGCCTAATCCGTTCGTGGTGGGCGGCACCCGCTACCTGTCAGGAAGGAGATACGAGTTGAGATTGTCAGAAGTAAGTTCCCGTTTATATTGATGTTTATTCCTATTGTACTAGTGTTTCGAGCATGGGAACGGGGTGGCTTAGTGGGTTTACATGCTGCCCGCTACGCTTGCAGTCTGCGAACTGTATTTGTCGTCGCCTCGATTCCGGCCTCTCTCTCGGTAGTCGGTTGTTGTAGCAACAACTGAGAATCACAAAATTTGCTCTCTATGGTCTCTCTTTGATGTCTGAGAAGTGCATGCACAAATTTTGTGATTCTCAGTTGCTGTAACTCCCGGCTATCATTTATTAAAAGCCTCCTAAACAAAAATGGTGCAAGTGGATTGGATTGGTTGGCCAGGTCCACACATAAGGATATATAGCTCCCATAGTGCAAGTAGGGATACTTGTGACGGATACTTGAGCCATGACTTAACCATTTCTACTAAGAATTTAGACGTATTTAATTTATGTAAAGATGATAAGATGATTTTACTAGTTTTTACTTTGTGTGAGATACATTTTTGCTTTCAGAATATTTACCACTTGTTGCCAGCACCTTACCAAACAAATTGTACCGACTTCATGAAAGAATGGGTCAGAAGAGGTGGAAAAGGCCCTATTGATCAAAGGGTAAGAATGACTCTTTAAAAGAACAATGTTTCATTAGGGGTGTTGTGCCATAAAACCCCAAACCAAAAAAGAAAGAACATTATTCTGACAAATCTTAAATGTGGTGAGTAAGGTAACTGTTAATGGATAACCCGTAGGAGAGAGTGGGGAATCTTGGAACACCGGACTTTTCAGAAGCAATTTTATAGTTTGTTATAATCTCGTTCTTAGAGATAAATAAATAAATGAAACTAAAAATCACTTTTCGACGTTTTTTTTTTTTTTTTGGAATTTGTAGTGCGTCTGGATAATTGAATTGCCAGTTTGAAAAAAAAATATAAGTCCAAAAAATTACAAATTTACTTTTTGTGCTCAAAAATATCTCCAAACTTTGCTCTACTAATGAGTGGAAAGAGGGGGAAAATAACTACCCCCTATAGGCATATATAGCCCCTTGCGACTCCTATGTCCATTCATTGTATTTTTTAATTTAATTTGGAATTGAAGTTAATTTTTTTTCTTTTCTTATTCTTTGTGCCGTAAATTAAGTTAAAGTAAAATTTGATTTTAATATAAAAGTGGGTTTTTTTTTCCTTTTTTTTACCCAATGAATATTTGACTCCATTGATATTCACTTACTCCATTGTTAGCCATTGTTAGTGCCTTATAAAAACAAAGTTCCATAATAGTAATTTTGAATTTTATTTGTCTTACTTAGTCTTTATATTTCTCACTGTTGTACTTTGAACTAAGCAGAAATATAATTTAAATGTCAACAGCAGAAGTATAATTTAAAATTTTTCTTCAGTAGAAATTTCATAAGTTTGAAAAGGGAAAAAGTTCATCAACTTTTTTCAACTGTAAAATATTTTCGAATGTACTTATATTTGTTTCGAGGATTTCTCTATTTTTTAAATAAGGTCCTGAATTTCCAGTAAAAATTAGGCAGTTATACAACAAAAATCCCATAACTTATACAGTTTTTCCCCCGTTTTCTCAAAACTTTGTTTTTGGACTTATTTCCTTCTTCCAAGGTTAATAGAATAAGGAAAGGCACTCCACATACGAACGAAAATTCGAGTGACGTACTGCTCTGAAGCCGACTATGTAATTCAGCGTCATACCCAGATTCTCCCTCAACTCGGCAATAAGGTGCAACAAACTTTCAGGGATGATAGTACTCATCAAGATGAACAAGAATTGGTAAGGAAAGGGGGGGGGGGTCGCAAATTAGTTTTAAGGGGTGAAACTCCGGGGTGAAAATCAGCATTAAAACTTTCATATTTCTGCAGGAAGGGACACAATGGTTCGATTCCGGTTGTTATTTTGTAAAACAAATTCAAATATTTTAGCTTCTTCTACTAAGCGAGTTTTCCCACCAGTAACGCTTTTGCATTTGACACTGAAAAAATGTCGCCAATCCGTGATCGCCAAATACTTTTTTGTGATTCTTAAGGTAACGATAAAATAAGAATAGAAAAAAATTGCGCCAAATGGCTAATAAGTTGCCAAATTTGGTTGGGTTGGGTTTTGGGTTACATATATTTTCTGGTATGTGTGCTTGATCTCAAGGATCCGCTTATACACCTTCGTCAAGTAAGACGGACACAACAGAATTTTTACTGACACAAAGAAGGAAAATACACCCAGGCGAGGTACGAATCGAACTCACGACGGAGCAGTGCGCAGACTGCTGGCGTGAAAGGCAGAGAGCAAACCAAACAGGCCATCCGTCCCCCCTAATTTGGTTGAACTTGCATTAAAAAAGAAGACTGATCGAAATAAATCTTTCGCTACGGAAAGATAACTTTCTAAAAAAGGTTACAGTTTAAATTACTTTTTGCAAGTACGAGTTAATTATTTTGATGCAAAAATTGCGGAATCGGACAATTGTGTTTAATACTGATTTTCACCCCGGGGTTTCACCCCTTAAAACTCATTTGCGACCCCCCTTTCTGTACCAATTCTTGTCCGTTTTGATGAGTACTATCATGCTATCATCCCTGAAAGTTTGTTTCACCATTTCAGATACACCCTGTAATACTTCAATAGCCCTAGTAAAACTAAACTTTAAATCAGTAAAACAAATCAGTATACCACCAAATCACAATGGCCCCGTTTACATGCACCACTCTTATACCCGGGTATAATGCAGGGGAAAGGGAAATTGAAAACCGTGCTATAAACCCGTTTACATGGCCAGTCCGTCCCAACATTCATTGCGATTTGTGTTGGACGTGTCTATTTGGACGGCAAAACCGGCAGTTGGCATTAGTTGGCGCATGCGCGGTAGGTCTCACGGATACGTAGCAGTCCCGGCGCTCCAATCAGAACCGTTACTGGGCATCTGCCGGGTAAAAAGAGTAGAGTTTAGTTGTATATCTGCCGGCCAAATAGACAGTTCCATTTGTGTTGGTTTACATTCTGTTATCTGTTTTCGTCTTGGAATTTTGCGTTCATAATGGATTATTTTCAAGTTATTTCGACATTTAAGATAGTATTAAATCTTAAATATCCAATTGAAATAAAAAAGGACAACTCACTTTCCAACAAGTACTCACTAAAGCCTAACATGGATGACTTTTTGATTTGAGTGAGACCGAAATGCATCAAGGGAAAGCCAGGTATTCAAATTCCCGAGTAAATAGGTGGATTTATTTATACCCGGCATTTTTTCCCTTTCATAGGGATTGCTGGGTATACCGGCCAGGCCACTTATATCCGGGTATATGGTCCATGTAAACGGGGCCAATGAGAAAACTGTCAGGATTGCGACAGCTTTCCACCGTGTGTCGCCTCTCTGGCTACGGGTCGGTTATGCCATATATACTCGTATATTGTTAATTTGAAGTAAGATATACCGAAGTAGATCATCCCAATGGGAAGAGGAATCCATAGATTGGTTTTAGGAAAATAGTCTCTTTTAGATTAAAAACAATTTTGAATTGGGAGGGACAATATGTTTCTAGTTCACCTAATGGAAACTGAAAAGAGTTGAAATAAAATACTAAAAGCAGTTTATATACTTAATGATTATAGTATTATCAAAGCTTGTAATATTTTCATAATTATTATTATGTATATTTTTTTAATTTGATGACTATTAAAATTTTACACTAAAACAGGATCAATAAACATTCACCTTGGAGATCCTATAAAATGATCATATTTATCGTATCTTTGGAACACTGAACCAACTTCAAAACTAACCGTTTCAGTTCAAACTCCTTTTGACGATCGTATGTGGCCGTCGGCAAACTGGTGAAGTTTTACACCCAATAATATTTAATCTCGTTCATGTATGCGATGTTTGATCAAAATTGAATTCGAAATCAACAGATTATTTGATTTTTTCTTCATGTAATGATCACTTAGATTCTAAGTGATGTGTACTTAAAATACTAAAAGTAAATCTGATATAAAATATAATAAAGTATGATATTGATAATCTAGAAACAGTAAATTTATTATAATTCGTTAATTATTTTATTCAAAGAGCTGATTTTACGTTATCAACTAGATAGAATCTGTTCACATTCAATATCAACCACCAATTCAAATTTCCTTTTATTTACCTCCGTAGGTATACAACGGTCTCCCCTACTTTAAATGGGTTTTTAAGATTAATGTTGTTCAGTTTTTTTTTTGTTTTAAAATAAAACACATAAAAGTGTCCCAAATGCCTGTTCATAACTTTCAAATTTTAAAAGCTCCTTTCCTACAGGGCGTCTATGATGAATGTAGAATGAAAAAATATTTTGAAAAGTATGGATGCGTTCCGATGTATGTGGACTATCCTCATTTAAACACTGTCTGCGGAGGATGTGGAAAAGAACCATGCAATTGTAAGAATTTAGGGATATAATCACTGTTTAATAAATTAAAACTTCCTATAAAACTGTTCTCAATAGGTTTTATGTTTTTTATCTATCTAATATTTTATCTATCTACGATTTTATAAATAGTAAGGGAAACAATCCCAATGTAGTAAACAGAGCATCGTTTTTTTCACTTAACTGTTTTATCCCTCTTATTTACCTGGAAAAATAATATTCATGTGTAGTTCAGAAACATTTACGAATATTACGTACTTATTTGTGTGATTTAGTGTCATATTTGGATCATTCAAATGAAAAGGTACGAAATGTCGTAAAAACCAAACCCGAGAATTTGCCCCACAATAACACTCCACGCGTTCAAACGTCTCCAAGGTGTATAAAATGATTCTTTGTGCTTTAAATTCCTATGGGAATATCTTAAGGTAGAGGATCCAGGGCTTTAGAATATCTAAGGCATGTGCAATTGTAATATTTTTATTTTACTAGGGTTTTTAAAATATATTTAAGCGATCTGATACAGTGAGAGACAAAACCTGCATGACACTAATTTTTTACGATAAAAAACCACGTTAGTCTTAAAACTATAAAATCTGAACTAAAAACCAAGACACTCCTTAAAAGGTATTGAATTTTGATATTAAATGAAAAGTTTTTGAGTTCTACAACTCTTATATCGGCCCTAAACAGATATTTGAGTTGGGAAGTTTTGTAATAGCATTTTTGTATACCTCTTTACATTAGAGAATCCACTATCAATGAACAGTGCCGTTATATCTAACAAATAATTATCCGTTTTAAGTCACATAGTTTTTCTACGATTTTTAAATTAAAATATAAAATTAATGGAAGGGTTTTTTTTTTTTAATTTTTGAGTCTGAGTTGAGGCTTAATAAGTTTTACAAGAAACATTCTGATTTCAATCAATACCTCACAAACACATGCAAGTTCCTTATTTTCTTATTCCTTTTAAGATACTATAAACAAAGAAGAATGTAGGATACTGGCATATCATTACAATAAACCATGCGAGTAAGTTTCATAGTTTGATTCCATTCATTTATTTAAAGGTTAACTTGTCACACAAATCTTTTGACAGTTAAATATTTAGTCATTTAGAATTTAAAATAGGGGAAACCGGGTTAGTAGTTGACCCTCGGGGCTATAGTAGTAGACTACAAGCCCGTGTCGAAAAATGATGGGTCATTTGAACCACCAGAAGACCTATATAGAATGATATAAGGGCATAAAATAATAAGATTCAGCACTATGCCGTCACTTGTAAGCTGTCCAACTGAGTGAGTGCAGGTGAGAATTCAAAAGTACAGGTAGAGTGAGTAAATTTTGGTCATGTATTTTTGTACGGTATTCTTACCATCAATAGATCCATGAAAAATAATGAGAAAACGCGCAGTGCCGTACAAAAGTAGTGCGCCACAAAGTCGGAAATTTTTGTTGATTTTCCGGCGATTTTTAGGGTAAATTTGGTCATTTGATTGTGTACGGCATCGAGTCCATACAGTTTCAATACCTCTTCTAATCTATAATTCCGCAACGCCGTACAAAAAATCATGCGACAAGGGGGGAAAATCGAGGGTTGCAATCCCCTCCCTTTCAGTGGTCTGGGGGTGATTTGACACAACATAAAATTAATTTATTTTGAAAGTATTTTATGCATAGATAACAATTTCTCACTTGCCGTACAATTTTGTTGGTCCAAAGGTCAGTAGGAGTATATGACCAGGAGTATACAAAACTGTTGATACTGACATTGACAGTTTTCAATTCTTGAATATATTATACACACTGTTTCACTTCAGGTAGACGGCATAATGATTAATGCATATTATCAATTGTTCTCTTCAAGAATATGTGAATGCCGAATAGTATCAGATAACCTTAAAGTACCCCTGAAATGGTAGTGCCATTTTCATCAGCCTGAAAATATGGTTTGCATGAAAATGTACGGCACCAATTTTTTCTGAATTATTTACCTGAATACTATTTAAAACCACGATAATATGTAGAAATTGCAAAATTTCATTAATCTATGAATATTGAAACTTTAGAAATAATTTGAAAAATTTCACTTTTTGTATTTCTCTCTATTTATTTTTAGAACAGTTTCTTTTGAACGGCAATATTATATAACAACTGTATTTAACTCTATCATGTTGAAAAAAAAGTTGGCGTACAGGATCAAATGACCTTCCAGCTTTATAAATCAAGTATATATAATGAAATTGAGATAATTATTGATATACATTCAAAAGTGGACATTAATTTTTTGACGGCATTAATTTTAATAGTACATTTGAGTGCTAGATAATGTTTTGGAACCGATGCCGTACTTTTTCAAATCACCCCCCAGACCACTGAAAGGGAGGGGGTTGCAACCCTCGATTTTTCCCCCTTGTCGCATGATTTTTTGTACAGCGTTGCGGAAATATGGATTAGAAGAGGTATTGAAACTGTATGGACTCGATGCCGTACACAATCAAATGACCAAATTTACCCTAAAAATCGCCGGAAAATCAACAAAAATTTCCGACTTTGTGGCGCACTACTTTTGTACGGCACTGCGCGTTTTCTCATTATTTTTCATGGATCTATTGATGGTAAGAATGCCGTACAAAAATACATGACCAAAATTTACTCACTCTACCTGTGCTTTTGAACTCTCACTTGCACTCAGTTGGACAGCTTACAAGTGACGGCATAGTGCTGAATCTTATTATTTTATGCCCTTATATCATTCTATATAGGTCTTCTGGTGGTTCAAATGACCCATCATTTTTCGACCCGGGCCTGTAGTCTATAGGCATTCTGTCTATTTTTACCACAAAGGATCCAGTCCTGAAATTTCGACGGTTGATAAAAGTACATAAAAATACAATTTCCACCAAAATTTCAATCTGTTTCGAAGCTTTACGAAGGAAGGTTTAATTGTTTTTTCTCACTGATGAGTAAACTCTTACATCTTTAGTTTTTTTATCTGATAAACTCGTAGATTGAATTGAAGTATTGCTGATGACAGTTTTCGAATGAAGGGATTATTGCGGTTCCATGTATGTATGTCCCACAGAGAAATATCCTAACAGAGGGTCCACGAGGCTGTTTTCAAATGGGTTACTGATGTGAGGGCGCCACACTAGCTTCTGGAACGTATGCCGGCAGCTTAAAACTCTCGCCAAATTAGAACTCTGCGCAAGCGCAAAAAGATGTTTTCGATCTCTCATAGGCTGCCAGCGAACGATCCAGACTGGATCCAGACGCTATAGTGAGTTTAATGCGATCCCAGCGCCAAAATTCTCCCAACCTGTAACAAATGTCATGCTTTTTCGATTTCCATTATGGCCTATGGCCGTGGACTCTCTGTTCTAGTACTCTGTGGTATGTCCTATCTAGCGAAGAGAGAGGCATGAACCGAGGCTGGCAAGATGGTGTGCTGCTATTTATTAACTAACGCATTGGCGGCTGGCCAACTTAGTTGGTTTACGTGCTGCCAACCACGTTAGCAGTTGCCTTTTAGTGTCCAAAATACACCTGTTAAATTTTATGAATTTTGAAAAACTCCTTCAGGGCTCTACCAGGGCTTTTATGTTTTCAAAAATTGTTTTTTTACTATAAATTTCACATTTTGTATTGTTTATCGGGAAATTTTCCTGGTATTTTTGTATTTTTAATATAAAATGTAACTTTCCAGGCCCGACAATACATTTTTTACCCAAAAAAGTTAATGAAAAGGCACAAATAAATGTATAATACATGTTTTTTTATTTTTTTAATGTACTGTGCGTAATGGAGGAGCGTAAAACTTTTTTACGAAATCGGTCTACGACTAAAGCTCAAAGTTTGTGGTTGGTGGTCCTTATAGACCATAAAAAATTTTAAATTGGTCGGATGATATCTTTAGGGGTCGTGCTTTTGAGTCCAAGTCTGAAAATTTCATGAAAAATGTAAAAAATTTGTAAATTTTCCTGATAATTTCTAAATGATCCCGAAGTTCAGTAATGACGAATAATTACATATATTGCTTATAATGTTGCTTAATATTAGCAAATTAGGATCTTTGAATCACGAAAAAATGGTTCGTTAATGGACTATGTTAATTAATTAATTAATGTTAATTAATTACTTAACTATTACATAACATAGTTAATTTGTTATGTTTTAATATTACATAAATATGTTAGTATTACATTGTGGTCGTTAGGAACAATGTTTAAGGAAAAAACCCGGCTGACTCTTATGTTAAATGACCTCCTGAATCCGAATATGCCCTTTGTTTCCCTCACCAATCTTAATTTTTGGGGGTACGAGCCCCAATTTACTTTTTTCACTTCTCGGTAATTTTATGGCTGTGAATTCAGTTTTTATAAGAATAAGAGATTACTTTACCCTTAAAAATTTTTGTGAAGAGTCAAAAAAGTTGTATATACTGAAAAAAATAATCATTTTTTTGCTAGGTGATAAATTTAAGAGGGGATTTTTCCATATTAATTGTAAAAAAATCAGTAAAAGGTTTTTTGTCAGTATTTTTTTGTACATTTTTCACAAAATACTACTTCGATGGTACTTTTCCCATTTTTTTTTATTTGGGGATGTTAAAAGGAGGATGAAAAATTGTTTAAATTGGATTATACGAAATATATGACGTGGAAAATATGTAAATATGTAACCCGAAACCTCTCATACTCAATTTTAATGATTTTTTACAGTTAATATGGAAAAGTCCCCTCTTAAATTTATCACTTAGCAAAAAATTTTTATTTTTCAGTTTATGTAACCTTTTTGACCCTTTACACGAATTTTTAAGGGTAAATTAATCTATTATTCTTATAAAAACTGAATTCACAGCCATAAAATTACCGAGAAGTGAGAAAAGTAAATTGGGACTCATTCCCTAAAAATTAAGATTGGTGAGGGAAATAAAAGTCATATTCGGATTCAGGAGGTCATTTAACATAAGAGTCAGCCGGGTTTCTTCCTTAAAATTGTTCCTAAAGACCACAATGTAATAAGCTACTAACATATTTAACATAATCCATTAACGAATTTTAAAGAACTATTAAACCATTTTTTCGGGATTCAAAGATCCTAATTTGCTAATATTAAGCAACATACAAACAATGTGTGTAATCTGATTGTGTGTCAATCAATCAATGAATCAATGTGTGTCACTGATTTTTTAATTATTCGCTTTAAAAAAAAACTTCGGGATCATTTAGAAATTATCAGGAAATTGTTTACACTTTTCATGAAATTTTCAAACTTTGACTCAAAAGCACGACCTAAAGATATCATCCGACCAAGTTTAAATTTTTTATGGGTTATAAGGACCATCAACCACAAACTTTGAGTTTTAGTCGTAGGCCGATTTCGTGGAAAAAGGTTTTTTGCTCCCCCATTACGTACAGTACATTAAAAAAATAAAAAACATGTATTATACATTTATTTGTGCAGACTCATTAACTTTTTTGGGTAAAAAATGTATTGTTGGGCCTGCAAAGTTACATTTTATATTAAAAATGCAAAATACCAGAAAAATTTGCCGATGAATAATGCAAAATGGGAAATTTATAGTAAAAAAACAATTTTTGAAAACATAAAAGCCCTGGTAGAGCCCTGAAGGAGTTTTTCAAAATTCATAATACAGGGTGTATCTGAAATGATGCGACAAACTTTGAGGGGTGATAGTACTCATCAAGACGAACAAGAATTGGTATAGAAAGGGGGTCGCAGATACGCCGTTAAAGAGCTAGGACCTAATGTAGTGCGAGTGCGTTTCAAAAATCCGTTTTTAGAAGGCCCGTGTGACGAAACAAAACATAATAAAATGAAAAACATAATTGCATGAGGCACAGGAGTATCCGTACTACTTAAATCCTCAATGTGATAGAAATTGGACCACTTCCTAAACCGTGGGGTGAGTTTTAAAACGTGCAATATTCATCTTTTAGCCAAAGAATGGAGTTCCCTTAATGGTACTGATGATCGGGGAAGGAATTTTCAATGATCATACAGTTCCAATGATCAATGTATGATCATTGAAAATTCCTTCCCTGATCATCATTTTTCTAAGTACCATTACACTAATGTAAGGGAACTCCATTCTTTGGCTAAAAGATGAATATTGCACGTTTTAAAACTCCTCCACGGTTTAGTAAGTGGTCCAATTTCTATCACATTGTGGATTTCAGTAGTACGGATACTCCTGTACCTCACGCAATAATGTTTTTCATTTTATTATGTTTTGTTTCGTCACACGGGCCTTCTAAAAACGGCCTTTTGAAACGCATTTGCACTACATTAGGTCCTAGCTCTTTAACGGCGTATCTGCGACCCCCCTTTCTATACCAATTCTTGTTCGTCTTGATGAGTACTATCACCCCTCAAAGTTTGTCGCATCATTTCAGATACACCCTGTATTTTACAGGTGTATTTTGGACACTAAAAGGCAACTTTTTGGAGGTACCCAAAATTAAAATTCGAACTTTCGAATCACCCTAACATACAGGGTGATTCGTAAATACTTGGACAAACTTTGCAGGGGAGTAGAGGGGACATAGACAAGCATATTATTTCGAAAAATCATGGGGGGCCCAGATGCATCGTTAAAGAGCTAGGACCTAATGTAGTGCGAGAGCGTTGCAAAAGGCGATTTTCCCAAGGCCAGTTTAACGAAACAAAACATAATGGAATGAAAAAAAAAATGTTACATTAGATACAGCAGTATCCGTACTATTTACACCATAAATAGGATAGAAATTGGACCACTTGCTAAACCGTGGGATGAGTTTTAAAAAGTGTACTATTAATCTTTTAGCCAAAGAATGAGTTCCCTTAATGGTATTTAGAAAAATGATGATTAGGGCAAGGAATTTTCAATGATCATACAGTTTCAATGATCAATGTATGATCATTGAAAATTCCTTCCCCTATCATCATTTTTCTAAATACCATTAAGGGAACTCCATTCTTTAATTGAAAGATTAATATTGCACGTTTTAAAACTCATCCCACGGTTTAGCAAGTGGTCCAATTTCTATCAAATTTATGGTGTAAGTAGTACGGATACTACTGCTGTACTGCAGTATATACTGCTATATATACTGTATAACTATATAACTGTTTATACTGCTGTACCTCATGCAAAAATTTTTTGGATTATATTATCTTTTGTTTCGTGAAACGGGCCTTGGGAAAACCCCCTTTTGTATCGCCATCGCACTTCATTAGGCCCTAGCTCTTTAACGGTGCATGTGCGCCCCCCTATTCCTATTCGAAATATGCTTGTCTAGGTCCCCTCTACACCCCTGCGAAGTTTGTCCAAGTATTTATGAATCACCCTGTATATGTTACGGGCAATGTGATAAATTCAGTGGAATTTATGAATGAAATTTATCACTTTGCCCGCCTCCACTTCGGGCATTATTAATAATGCCCGATTAATCACTTTGCCCATAACATATATATAAAAAAACTATGCCAACTAACCCGGGTCTCCCCTATATGAAAAGTAGTAATTTACACAAAAATCGATCATTTCTTTTGGTACACATGAAAATCCTTTGCAATTCTGAATCTAAACCCTATCTCTCCTTAAAGTTGTAGTGACTTTAATGTAGTACTTAAAGTTGTAGTAACTAATGGGAAGTAAATCTTGATAGTCCTCCCAAACTCAATATTGTATTGCTGACTACACCTATGCTACATTTTAAACCACCTTGTCTAAACAATGAATAAACTTCCTCATTAAACCTAGTTTTAACCCCATCTGCACCAATCATGTTAAAATTTTAATATTTTTGATGAAAGTCCTTTTAGGCATTTCCCGTAAGGTAATGAAAATGTTAAATATTGGTATGTTCGATTTAGATTTATACTTAATACAAATCTGTAATTTCAAAAGTTAACTTTCTTTTGATTTTAAAGGATTGCTGTGTACTGGATTCTACATGTAAACCAGTTTACTGCTTATTTAGTATAATATACTATTTTTATTTATTTGTAACTAAACATGTTATTCTGTTCATCCTGAAGGTCCTTAAGTTACACTGTAGAAAAGGAACAGGTCAACGTCGAGAGCTCTTTTCATATAGTAAGTTTTGAAGTGCTGTCCAGGGCTTTTCCCACTCCTTTTGGTCCCAAACTATAGTGTGCAAAGATTCAGCCCCCTAAGTTAACTCTAGGGTTTGCTTGTAAAGCCCCAAAGTTTGAAAAAAGTGGAAAAAAATTACCAATTTTCAGAATTTTAGAAAAATATATTTAAAGATTTATATATTTTGTGATGAAACTGGTTCAAATGTGTTCCTTAGGACGTATATAGATTAGGGTGGAACAAAAAACACGAAATACCTGTAAAATTTTATGAATTTTGAAAAACTCCTTCAGGGCTCTACCAGGGCTTTTATGTTTACAAAAATTGTTTTTTTGCTATAAATTTCACATTTTGCATTGTTTATCGGTTTTTCTGGTGTTTTTGTACTTTTAATATAAAATGTAACTTTCCAGGCCCGACAATACATTTTTAACCCAAAAAGTTATTGAAAAGGCACAAATAAATGTATAATACATGTTTTTTTATTTTTTAAATATACTGCGTAATGGGGGGAGCAAAAAACCTTATAACCTATAACCTTATAACCTGGTTGGTGGTCCTTATAACCTATAAAAAATTTAAACTTGGTCGGATGATATATATCTCCAGGTCGTGCTTTTGAGTCAAGTTTGAAAACTTCATGAAAAATGTAAAAAATTTGAAAATTTTCTTGATAATTTCTAAATGTTCCCAAAGTTTTTTTATGGCGAATAATTACATACATTGCTTGTATGTTGATTATTATAAGCAAATAAGGATCTTTGAATCACGAAAAAATGGTTTAATAGTTCTTCAAAATTCGTTAATGGACTATGTTATATATGTTAGTAGCTTCCCAGATAGCATGTAACCTTATGGATAACCTTCTCATTTCATTGGTTTGGTATAGAGTATTTTCAATCACATGACTTTACCTAACAACGGCCTTAGCAACGTTGTTTTTATCCTCCAGTGATGTCATGTGCGAATGCTTCTATTGGATGCTTCTATTTCCCGCCCCTAACAACAGCCTTAGCAACGTTGTTTTTGTCCTCCAAGTGACGTCATGTGCGAATGCTCCATTGGGTTGCCCCAAAACATCATTTGCTACACAACCCTCTTCAAATGTTATACAGGGTGTATCTGAAATGATGCGACAAACTTTGAGGGGTGATAGTACTCATTAAGACGAACAAGAATTGGTATATAAAGGGGGGTCGCAGATACGCGGTTAAAGAGCAAGGACCTAATGTAGTGCGAGTGTGTTTCAAAAGGCCGTTTTTAGAAGGCCTGTGTGACGAAAAAAAAAACATAATAAAATGAAAAACATTATTGCGTGAGGTACAGGAGTATCCGTACTACATAAATCCTCAATGTGATAGAAATCGGACCACTTGCTAAATCGTATGGTGAGTTTTAAAACGTGCAATATTCATCTTTTAGCCAAAGAATGGAGTTCCCTTTCATTAGTGCAATGGTACTTAAAATGATGATAGGGGAAGGAATTTTCAATGATCATACATTGATCATTGGAACTGTATGATAATTGAAAATTCCTTCCCCGATCATCATTTTTCCATGTACCATTAAGGGAACTCCATTCTTTGGCTAAAAGCTGAATATCGCACGTTTTAAAACTCACCCCACGGTTTAGCAAGCGGTCCAATTTCTATCACATTGAGGATTTAAGTAGTACGTATACTCCTGTGCCTCATGCAATAATGTTTTTCTTTTTATTATGTTTTGTTTCGTCACACGGGCCTTCTAAAAACGTCCTTTTGAAACGGACTCGCGCTACATTAGGTCCTAGCTCTTTAACGGCGTATCTGCGACCCCCTTTCTATACCAATTCTTGTTCGTCTTGATGAGTACTATCACCCCTCAAAGTTTGTCGCATCATTTCAGATACACCCTGTAGAAAGGTTGTACTTCCAACTCAGTTGCCCAAAAAACAGTAAAAGGTTTTTTGTCAGTATTTTTTCGCACATTTTTCACAAAATACTACTTTGATGGTTCTTTTCCTATTTCTTTTATTTGGGGATGTTAAAAGGCGGATGAGAAATTGTTTGAATTGGGTTGTACGAAAAATATGACGCGGAAAATATGAAAATATTTAACGCGAAACCTCTCATAATCAATTTTAATGATTTTTTACAATTAATACGGAAAAATCCCCTCTTAAATTTTTCACCTAGCAAATAATGTTTATTTTTCAGTTTATAATATAACCTTTTTGATCATTCACAAAATTTATAAGGGTAAAGTAATCTCTTATTCTCATAAAAACTGAATTCACAACCATAAAATTACCGAGAAGTGAGAAAAGTAAATTGGGGCTCGTCCCCCAAAAGTTAAGATTGGTGAGGGACACAAAGGTCATATTCGGATTCAGGAGGTCATTTACAATAAGAGTCAGCCGGGTTTCTTCCGTAAACATTGTTCCTAACGACCACAATGTAATAAGCTACTAACATATTTAGCATAGTCCATTAACGAATTTCGAAGAACTATTAAACCATTTTTTCTTGATTCAAAGATCCTAATTTGCTAATATTAAGCGACATACAAGCAATGTATGAATTATTCGCCATAAAAAAACTTCGGGATCATTTAGAAATTATTTGGAAAATTTTCAAATTTTTTACATTTTTCATGAAGTTTTCAAACTTTGAATCAAAAGCACGACCCTGAAGATATCATCCGACCAAGTTTAAATTTTTTATGGGTTATAAGGACCACCAACCACAAACTTTGAGCTTTAGTCCTAGACCGATTTTGTAAAACAGGTTTTTTGCTCCCCCCAATACGCAGTATATTAAAAAAATAAAAAACATGTATTATACATTTATTTGTGCCTTTTCAATAACGTTTTGGGTTAAAAATGTATTGTCGGGCCTGGAAAGTTACATTTTATATTAAAAGTACAAAAACACCAGAAAAACCGATAAACAATGCAAAATGTGAAATTTTTAGTAAAAGAAAACAATTTTTGAAAACATAAAAGCCCTGGTAGAGCCTGAAAGAGTTTTTCAAAATTCATAAAATTTTACAGGTGTATTTTCGACACTAAACTTTTTGGAGGTATCCAAAATCGAAATTCGAACTTTCGTGTTTTTCGCTCCACCCTAATATAGATGGATTATGTTTATTTATGTTCAATAACTGCACACTATAGCGCTTATAATTTAAGAGTAAAATTCAATTGCAAAGGTAGGGTGAAATAACAATAATGAGTCCTCCCACCGAGCTTTCACTGTGAAAAGTTCTTTTCAGCAAAAATACTCGTTTCTAGTTAAAATAACACAAATTATTTCTTAAAAAAATAGCTTTTTGTATTTTTTTTTTATAAAATAACCTTATTGGTTATCTTTTATACATAGAACTTGTTTTGAAACATGCAGATGCAAAATGACATTGATATTTCTCTACCTATACTGAAAATCAAGATTAATTTTATTAAAAGTTTTATTAAAAACTTCTTTTTTCAAAGTTTAAATACAAATTCCTAAATATATTGGAATTTTTATAATTTCTAAAAAGAATATGAAAAGGCGCCGGAGACACCGGGATGATTGGTAATTGCTGATACACAAAATTATACATAAGGGAACTTTTTAAAAATAAATTATTATTATACTCCACCCGTGCAAGGCCGGGCACGGCAAAAAGCCATAATGGTTATTTGAGAAAAAACTTATATGATTTAAGTATGAAAATAAGCGAATATTAATTATTGGCTCAAATATCTTTGAAAGTAACGGTAAAGCAGAGATGGGTCTATAGTTAAAGTAATCAGTTTTGTTGCCTTTCTTAAAAATAGGAGTAACAATTGAGAGTTTTAATGATTTTGGAAAGACAACTTCTTTTACGAGATTATTAAATAGCTTGTCCAAGGTACATAAATATGAATATGAAACTTTTATAGATAACCATATTTTGCGTCTAGAAAAAACATTATTATAACATTTTTTACGCTTTTTGTTTCTTTCCAGAGAGACCAAAATCTCAAGAGACCTGAGGTAAGTAAAGTACTTATCGTTACCTTGAAAGCAAGCTAGCACTACTCCAAACTTATACAGACTTAAACCATGGCCGTCTAGATTCTAGACACATCAGGCCAGAGAAGCTCGAAATCTTGAGTGACGGTCTGCGTACTATTTCGTGTCATCATCTCTTTTTTAAACTACAGCGCAACTCCAATCTGCACGCTCTCTTCAGACTTGAGTTTCGCTGTAGTCCAAAAAAGCGATGATGACGCGAAATAGTAGGCAGAACGTCACTCACAATTTCGACGAGCTTCTCTGGCCATATGAGTCTAGGTGGCCATTCTTAAACCCAGTTTACACTATAAGAAGTCAGAAGCTAGAATAAAAGTAGAGTCTTGAATGTGCAGGATGCCTGCTCAGCTCACACTCGGTCATTCTCGGTCAAATCAACACACATTTTGGCATCACCGACCATTTCGGATTTTTTTAAAATTTGGTACAAATGTTCAACGTATTTATATAGTCTTGGAAAAAATACCGACTTTCGTGAAAAAATATTATGTGGCTCTGGAATTATAGATGCGTAAAGTGGTCAAAAATAATATGATGTATAAAAAACTAATTAAGAAACTAAAGGAGAAAGAACAAACACTTCAGTAAGAATATTGTTGGCACTATCATAAAACTCGCGCAGAAATTACGACTATTGAACCGACCATTATTTTCAGCATATTATTTTCTGTTTTAAGTTTAATTCGAAATCTTTCTGATCAACTTTAAATAAATGGAAGGACAAGCATATGATCTCCTATAACTCTCTTAATTCTTTATTTCTTGGAATGCAACATTTATATCTAATTGCATAAAAATATTACAGCTTCAATTCAAAAATTTTTAAAAGTAATCTATAAAAATGAGATGTCCATGTTTTAAAAAACCGATGAAGATGAACGAGTCTGATTAGAGCAGGGTTTCCCAAACTTTTCATGCATCGACCCCTTAATAAGATAGCAAGATTTTATCAAAATTTAAAAAAAACTCCAAAGAAAGAAATTTTGAAGTACTCAAAATAAAATAAAATACAATGCAAGTAAATTATTTTAATTAACCAAATCAGAAACAAAATTATTAAAATTATCATTATTACAATGTAATTAAGGGTAATTACGAATAGGTTCAATGAGAAGGGTGAGCCTTATGCAGAGAGGGTATTATTTGGTTTAAAATTACTTATTATTATTCTTTTTCGCAGTTGACAGAAAATTTTTGTGCTTTAAATAAGAAACTGCTTTATAGCTTTTTAAAATTACTTTCCGATGTTATATCGTGATTACCACTTTTCCGAAAAAAAAATACAAAACAAAATGTGGCTATATAGTCCTTTGAAACGTCTGCTGTTGATTTATTAAAAATTTAATTTTTTGTTAAAAAAAACTTACAAACTTTTAAAACAATTTCAATACAAGATTTTGCATAAAAACCACAGGGTTGGCAAGTCTCGGCCGCAAGTGGAAAAACGCAGTAATGAAAATATTAGATTTTTTCCAGCAAAAGTATTTTTTAGACATAATCTTTAAATTTCTTCTATAAAAGACAGATACATCTTTTAAAATTGAAACAATCAATGAAATGATCAAATAATATCCCTCTTTCACATGCGAATCATGTTTGGATTTTTATTACATATTTTTTTTCACAAAAATTTCTTTCTGGCAAAATGAACGACCTTATTGGAAATGTTGCATTCAAGTTTAAACACACAAATTTGATTTTCAGATGTTTTTAACAACGTATTGGTTAAATATTTATTAGTTACACACGAGCTGGGGTTTTTTGTCTTTTCTGCACTTTTCTTTTTTTATGACTGTTTTACTTTCATCGACCCCCTAACGACCCCTAAAACTTCGTAGACCCCTAATCGACCCCTAGAGCTTCATCGACCCCCTTTAAACTTTCATCGACCCCCAGGTGATCGATACCGACCACTTTGGGAAACCCTGGATTAGAGTTAAACTGCAAACAAAGCTGTTCACTGAATGAGTGAATCACCGGGATGAACAGTGAAAGTGAAACAGTGTGAATGGGCCTTAAGTCAAAGTTGTTGCGCCTTTTTCTGGTTTCCCCTGTCGAAAATGAGGCGAGTCCCGTTTCCACGGGAACAAAAACGTAAACGAGAGCTCAACTTGTTATAGACAGACAGTAGTTATCCCCGAAACAATTATACTTTTAATTTTTTAGTTTTTATTGTGCAAATTAACGTCGTTTCTTATTTTATCTCGTTAACAAGTTCAACATTCAAACTTGTGGCACATGAAGGGATTTTTCTAAAATATTGATACATGTACTTAAGTTAATAATAGAATGAACCATTTTCGATTACAATATACAATTTTTATTTTTCAGGTAATAAGACTAAAACAACCTGAGGTAAATATAGATTTTATTTTGATAAGAATTTTTGCAGAATTTCTAAATTGGTTAGTAACATTTTAAACAAATGTTTTTCAGTTTAATTGTTACGGAAGAAATATATGGACAGAAGAGTAAGTAGTTTGTGAATTGTGTAAAGTATACT
Organism: Tetragnatha montana; assembly: GCA_963680715.1. Lineage (NCBI taxonomy): Eukaryota > Metazoa > Arthropoda > Arachnida > Araneae > Tetragnathidae > Tetragnatha > Tetragnatha montana. Next base: position 38,704,678 of record OY796675.1, read on the forward strand.
ATAAAAATCTATTTCAATAAAAATTTATTGAAAAATTTTGCTAAAGTTTTTTTTGCAGACTACTAATTGTCTGCTTGCTAGTTTGCTTCATAATGATGTTGGGAGTTTTTGAAAACGTTTTAGTGTAATAGTCTAAGAGCCCGTGTACCCCAGACCTTCGTTATTTTATAAAAGCTGAAAACTTGTCAGCGCATGCTCCCAACTCAGGTAAGAACGATGGACCATTATAAAGTTTGGGTTACAGTGGCTTTGGCAGGTAAACGGTACTAAGGGTGTGAAAAAAAATTCTACTTACGTTATAGTATAAAAGCTGATTTTTATATATAATACTTGGGTAATAATTAGATAATGTTTCCTCATTAGCCAGAGATTTTTGATAGTTCCAACCCCTTGCCAGACACCCTTAATGTTCATGAAATTATAATTCTACTTACGTTATACAGGGTGATTCAGAAATAATCATCAATAATTGAGGGGGAGGTAGAGGGGCCCTAGACAAGCATATTTCGAATAGGAATAGCGGGGCGCAGCCTTACCGTTAAAGAGCTAGGACCTAATGTAGTGCGAGTGCGTTTCAAAAGGCCGTTTTTAGAAGGCCCGTGTGACGAAACAAAACATAATAAAATGAAAACCATTATTGCATGAGGTACATGAGTATCCGTACTACTCAAATCCTCAATGTGATAGAAATTAGACCACTTGCTAAACCGTGGGATGAGTTTTAAAATGTGCAATATTCCTCTTTTAGCCAAAGAATGGAGTTCACTTACATTAGTGTAATGGTACTTAGAAAAATGATGATCGGGGAAAGAATTTTCAATGATCGTACAGTTTCAATGATCAATGTATGATCATTGAAAATTCTTTCCCCGATCATCATTTTTCTAAGTACCATTACACTAACGTAAAGGGAACTCCATTCTTTGGCTAAAAGATGATTGCACATTTTAAAACTCATCCCACGGTTTAGCAAGTGGTCTAATTTCTATCACATTGAGGATTTGAGTAGTACGGATATTCCTGTACCTCATGCAATAATGGTTTTCATTTTATTATGTTTTGTTTCGTCACACGGGCTTTCTAAAAACGGCCTTTTGAAACGCACTCGCACTACATTAGGTCCTAGCTCTTTAACGGTAAGGCTGCGCCCCACTATTCCTATTCGAAATATGCTTGTCTAGGGCCCCTCTACCTCCCCCTCAATTATTGATGATTATTTCTGAATCACCCTGTATAACGTAAGTAGAATTATAATTTCATGAACATTAAGGGGGTCTGGCAAGGTGTTGGAACTATCAAAAATGTCTGGCTAATGAGGAAACATTATCTAATTATTACCCAAGTATTATATATAAAAATCAGCTTTTATACTATAACGTAAGTAGAATTTTTTTTCACACCTTTAGTACCGTTTACCTGCCAAAGCCACTGTAACCCAAACTTCATAATGGTCCATCGTTCTTATCTGAGTTGGGAGCATGCGCTGACAAGTTTTCAGCTTTTATAAAATAACGAAGGTCTGGGGTTCACGGGCTCTTGCTCTATAATTTATTTCATTCGATTACTATTCCCCTCGTGAAAACAGGTTAAACTCCGTCTTTTAACGTTTTAAATTCCTTTTGACTTTTTAAGAAAATATTATCTGAACGTAAAAAATGTAAAACAAAATTCTGCGTATCATCTACGGATAATGAGTTTAGAGTCTCACTAAAATTTTATGCAGATAATCGAAAATGTAGTTTTTTTTCTAGATCAACAAAAAAAATTATTCGTGTGAACAATTATTGTTTCAAATTTCTTAGTTAACTAGAGAGGGTCTACCCCCCCCCCCCCGCTATCACTCATTAACCCTCGGAACTGCTTCACAGTTCTTTAAAGATTGCTTTGCGATTTCCGTATAATCTTTCCAATTCAGCACACCCCACTGGTCAGCTTGAATAATGCTCCTTTAAAACCGAAAGTATTTATGTCTCTTGTTTATAAATAATTTAATAAAAATCCTTCCCCCAAATAAAACTGTTGCAGAAATATTTCTTTCCTAGCTCACCATTAATTTGATGAAAATTTTCCAACAGGATGACTGATAACTATCGTCAACCAACCTCAGGAAAAACATGCACTTAAAGATGAACTTTTAATTAACCGTCAAAAATAAAATAAAAAATAAATCAAAATATATCAAATATCATAGTTCTACTGTGATTAGTTTTTCTTTTGTAACTGAATAACCGAAAAAGCGTCAAAAATTTCGAAACTTCAAAATTTAATAACTCCACAACAAATTCGAAAAAAGGGCGACGAGGTTATAAACTTCATCTCTAAGAGTATGTGGCTGCAAAAAATGATATTTCTGCTGTGAATAGATTTTGGTGGGGGCGAACTCGCAGCAGAAAAAAATAATATTCGACTTTGACAGTAAATAACTACAGAACTAATTATCTCAATTGTTAGCTATATTGAAAAGAAAATGATCCTCATACATGTCTACAAATTGTCAAAATTTCATAATATTCCATTTAATATTTTGTGCGTAGTGAGAGTTAAAATTGTCAAAGTGAAGATTTTCTGAAACAGCGGCGGGGTGACTGTTACTTTTTTTTAATATATAGTAGAGAAAAAATAACCGAAATAGCGTCAAAAATTTCGAAATTTTAAAATTTAATTGCCTTTAAAATTGCGAATTAAAATTTAATTCGAAAAAGGCGACGAGGAGCAAAACTTCTTACTTAAGAGTATGTGTCTACAAAAATTATTATGTTGTTAATAGATTTTCAACTTTGAAATTAAATAACTCTACAACTAATTATTTCATATAATAGCTTATGAAAAGAAAATGACCCTCATGCATGTTTCTACTATTGGTCAAAAGAGCAAAAGAGGTATAGAGAGGTAGAATATAATATGGAAAATATTAGATGGAACAAAATTGATGCTTATATTTAGCATTTTATTTATCTTAATTCGTATACACTACTTTATTCTCAAAGCGGTTTTTTGTTAAATTTTTGCCTGTGTTATAATTTTTTGTATTTATTTATCATCGTTTATCGTTAAGGTGTTAAAGTAAGATCGTTCTCTTTAGGAAAAAACCCAGTCAATGCTTTTTTTCTATAATATAAAATTTAAATGAAATATTTTTAACGTGAAAAAAAATTTTTTTAAAAACAAATTTGCGAGATCATCTAAGAATTTCGGTTAAGTCCTCTTTTGTCTCTTCCTGATTCGTCTCCTTGTCAAAAATTGTCCTGTTTGATCCCTTTAGGGTTAAATGCATTTTTGGTTATTCCTGTTTGATCCCCTGGGTGTTGAGTTTACCATAAACCGCTAAAAAGGTGAACTATTGTTAGTTACGCTTCAGGTTTTACTTGGATAATTATCCTATTAAAATTATTACTAAAAGAAGTACCTAACTTTTAAAAAGTTTCGTTTTTAAAATATTATTATGTATGTCAAGATGTTACCTGTAAGTTACTTTTTACACTGTTAATTAATAAAAACACTTTAATTCACATTGAATTTGTTGATATTAAGTTTATTTTGTCTTGATTCAATACAAAAATTATTTTAATTTGCACTGTTTTCAATAAAAATTGAAAGGAAAAAACTTTTGCATAACATCTTCATTTCCCATGCTATCTTACTAAAATTCTATCTTTACCATCAGTTTTTCCTTTTAAAGTTTTTACTGATTAATGAATGCCTTGAAATGCAAAACTGGGTACCTAAATACACAGTGAATGGATTAATTTACTATAATTCCTACCGGAAAGGTTTGAACATAGTCAACTTCCAGTAGAACTCGTCTATGAAAGAATTTTTACAACTTCTTGTAAAACGAAAAACGTTGGGATCATGCATTATGTATCTGTACACGATAAAAAAAATAGCAACATGAGGAGTGCTGAGAGAATCAAATACCTAATGCTTGATATACACGATTTTCGTCTTACAAGGAGTTATAAAAATTATTTTATACTTTTTAGTACATTTTAAAAACGTGGTTTTTTTTAAATATTTTTTTATTTCATAAATTAGTATATATAGATACACTTGGTATATTATCATTATCTGATACAATGAAATTGTTGCAATTATCCTTAATATTATGCTGTCCGGTCACTTGGAAAATACACATTCGGGCAAATGAGTGCAGGGAGAACAAACGAGATGTTAAGATTGATATTTAAGAAAAGGACGGATATCGGTCTAATAATGCGACTTTCTGGGAACAGAACATTTTTTGAAGCCAAACTGTTTTGATTGTGCCAAATTTGAAAGAAGGGACGAAAGCGCACTAAGAAATAGTCATAAATTATCGAGGGGATGAAACAGCACAAAATTTGACAAGGGGATGAAAGCGGAAGAGATGAAACAGGACATCACCAGAATTTCATTCAATACTTTCACGAATTCTTTTCTTTTTTTAATATAATTAATCCTTCGTCCCTCTGTTCTGGTACTCTGTATGTTACTATATCTTATAATTTTATTTTTCAGTTGCTCCCTTATTTCTATCTCCATTTTGTTTGACAGACATGAGATCAACGAACATACATATATTCCCAAGATCGAGGTAAATCTTTTTTTAATCCTAAATAAGGGGAAGTACACATTATTAGAATGGATCTCCCAACACAAAAGCTAGAACTTATAACCTAATAACTCAATTTAAAATTATTTCATTAAGATTTTTCTAAATCATTTTTAAAAAGCTAGCAATTAATCAACAAAGTGAACGTAAAAAGTAAGGAATTACCGTTTAGTTCAAGGCTTGATGCACACACAGTTTAATTCAATAATAGGTAAAGACGGGGTACATAGGCAAACACATGTTAACTTATGGGAAATTTAAAAAGTTCTATTTGGAATTGGTGACTCGAATAGCTGGAAATTGTATTATTGACTGCACTCTTTTCCGTGTGTGTGATAAAGTATGAGTTTATTATGGTGGGTTTTTTTTAATGAAAAGGTCGAAATACCAAACAGCAACGATAATGCTAGTTTTGATTTTTTTCAGAGTCTAGAGATGTTCAGTGTAATGGGCGGATACATGGGGATGTGGCTTGGGTTATCTTTGGTGGCCATTTACGACTTCACCAGACAGTGTTATAAGATGTTCAGTTCATGGAACAAGAAAAGGGACAAGAGAAAGAGGCGCGAGAAGCAGAAGAAAGTCAACTTTCAACTGATGTCTACAAGATATTAAAATTAGTCATTGAGATATTTGTACTTAACTGCTTTATTGTTTTTTTTAATAACTGTTTTTTGCTTTCCTCGTAGTTTTCATGACTAAAATTATATTATGTTTATCATGCATGCATGGTTAAGATGATCCAGCTTTTTCAGTGATAATTGGAATGAAAACCTGTTGATGTGATTTGAAATAAACTATATGCGTCCGAAATAAACTGTAAAATGAGATTGGTCGTATTATATGCGTCATTGGTGCTTGTTCTCCAATGAGTTGAAACTTTTTCATAGAGATTACTTTAAAAGCCATCAAATTTCTAAGCTTTCAGAAAATTACATACATACCTTACAAACAATAAAACTAATATTACTTTAATGTATCAATATACATTTATTAGATCTTAAACTTACCTAGCAATAAATGTTATAATATTTACAATGCTTTATTTTCTTTGAAAGAATTTTTTTTTCTTTGGTAAAATGCTGTCAGTTGCATGAAAGAAATAACAATGGGTAAAACCCTCAAGAAAAGCCTAAGCTCTTTCAAATAAATATCCTCATTTATTTGCTCTTAACATGAGTTACTTATGAGGAGCTTAGTAGAAAAAACTACTTTTTTCCGAAGTCGAGAATTACTGGAGTGAGTAATGCATCATTTATGTTCGTTGCTAATTATTTGAGGAAATGTACCCAATGGTTATACTCTCTTTCCTAGTCTCGTCTTAGCAGTTTTTATTAACATCCCTGCTTAGTGCTTATATTATTAAAAACCACAAATAATACTTTAATTTCAATTTTAGAGTTCGTTAATAATCACCATTTTGTCAAAAAAAAAAATCCTTTTTAAATATTGTTACAAAATAATTACATAATTTATCATTGAAATATTAGAACCATGGACGTATATAAGGGGGGGGTTAGGGGGTCCAGACACCCCCCTTAGCCTAGACCTAATGTCAGCCAAACAGAAAGGTTCCTGTCCCAAATATCCAAAAAATGAGTGAAAATACAACTTTATCTACAACTTTATCTTTATCAACTTTATCTACAATTACCAATTTCACAAAATTTTCTGGGGAGGACCCCCAGACCCCCCTTTTTTGCTTGAGGGCATGTATTAACCACAAAAATTCACATTTGCCCTACATTTTACTCGGAAAAGGAAACTATTAGAAAGATTTGGGGGGCCAGAACCCCTTCGAAACAGTCTAGTAACGGCTCCCTTGGTCCTGAGGTCTTATAGGTTCTGCCCCCCTTAGTCAAAAAGTTGAACTTATGCCTATGATACTCCATTTTGTCCCTCCTCATGATAAAGGTTAACCTAAGCCTTTATAAGCCCTTGCTACGCTCAGAAAGAAATTCAAGGTATACAACCTCCCTTTCGAAACCTCAAACTTTTAATTTTTCTCCATAGAAAACGACCGACCAAAGCAAAGCTACTCCTTAATGTATTAAGGTATATAGGGGGGTTCGGGGGTCCTCCCCCAAAAATTTTTAAGTTTTAGTATGCTAAAATGTCTTCTAAAGCTACTTTTTAGGGGGGTTTCTGGGAGCTTCGCGGGCCGCATGCGGTCCGCAAGTTGGAAAACCCTGTTTTAGTTAAACTTTCAGTGTCCTTTGTGACCCTAAGTTTCTTGAACACCCCCCTTATAAAATCTATAGCTACGTCCGTGATTAGAACCTAATGATAGTTAGAGGAAAGGAGGGTAGGAGAACGCACAAAAATTATTTTGGGCTATAAAATCGAGAATTTAAAAGCTAGAGCTTCAAAAATTTACTGAACGTAAGTTTATTGACTCACAAATCAACCTTAAAAAAATGAAAGTCTTACCTTTATCGAAAGTATGTTAAAAATCACAAAAAAATAAAAATCCGATAATTATCCGACGTGGCGGCTTAAAGTACGCAAACATTAGGCCAAAAGTACGCGCACTGAAAAGTTGACAGAAATCGCAAAAAAAAATGTTCCACGGCCTTCTTAATTGGAAGATTCCTCCCCCTCATGTCACCTCTCTTTAAGTATGATCCAAACAGGATTCAATCCTTTTGAAAAATCCATGAAAAATCACAATGTTACTTTTCCAAGAATTTAATTTTCAGCTTTAAAGAGGTTGTAAGCTTTAAAAAAGGTGTCTGGAGACTATTTCCCTCCCCTTCAGAGCATGGCAAAATTGTGGAGGTGGTGATAGATGGTGGCGACATCTATCATCCGAGGCTTAAGTCGGACTCCTGCCATTTCATGGGCCTCACTTTCTCAGGAGCCGCACCCCCTTTGCCTTAAATCCTGTATTCGCTTTGCGGATGGAGCTTGGATATTCCAAGTGGCATAAGAAACAACAACAACAACAAAAAAGGTTAATTTAAGCATTTGTTAATCAATTGTAGTACATAACTCTTATGTGTTAAAGAGTATACTGAATTATATTATTTTTGCTACTAAAATTTCAATTATCTTGTCTGTGCGTATTCTTAGACGCCTATGTATTAATTACATAAGTTGTCCTTGAATCAACCCTTAAATTCACTACTGTTAAATTCCAACGATGCCAAGATGTTCAAAAGAAGGTATACCTCACATTGGTATTCACTTTAAAAGCAATCATTAATTTAATGCAGAAAAATTAAATGTTAATTCAAACAAACCATATTTAACCTGGTAAATAGAATACAGAATTTATGAAAATAATAATGACAGTATGTGAGGATAGCTTATGATACACGTGTCCGTCCATGTGATCATAATTGCTCTCCCTTATAATATTGCCGACAGGGAAAAAAACCGCTGCGTACTTTTACCCGACTGCGCGCTCTTACCCTCCTTTCCCCTATATTTTTAACTCAAGTATTTTCACATATTTTTTTAAACCTGAGTGTAATTTATTGGCAAAATATATCGCCAATAATATTTTATATCGCAGCAGTTTCAATCACAGGACTCGGACCTTAGCAACGTTGTTGCCTGTCCTCCACGCCTCCACACGTCGTCAAGTGTGACGTCATGTGCGAATGCTTCTATTGGAGCATTTGCAATCACAAGACTCCGTCCCTAACAACCTCTGTAGCAACGGGTGAACAACAGCCTTGGCAACGTTGTTGTCTGTCCTCCACGTCGTCAAGTGTGACGTCAAGTGCGAATGCTCTATTTAAAATGTTTTCGTTTAAAGGGGCACAATTATTCTCCTTAAAAAAACTCAAAACTCCATAAAATTAATAAAATTTCAATAAAGGAAAGTCTTATAAACTTTACATCTTAACATCAAAATAACTGTTTATTTGAAAATTAAAAGGCTTACTTAAAAGACTTACTTATACAATTATTTAAAAACTAAAAATGAAAAAAACTAAAATGAAAATTATGAAAAACTAAAAATGACATTAATTAAAGATAGGACCATAAAAAGTAAATAATATTTATATATTATACCTAGCTAAACATTTCAGACTGACTTCTTAAAATGAATAGTTTAATGGGAAAAAACCCACTGGGATCACTTTAGTAGACGGGATTTTTTTTAGTTGCTCTATATCTGTAGATGTGCCTGCACATTAAAAAGATATAGCTTTTTCTCTTTAAAAATCAGGAAAATTGAGTTATGTCATGGTGCTACTCCAGCGATGATATGATACAAATTCTACGTACTTAATATTACGAATACCTCAAAATTTCCCTTTGATAGTTCTTACTTGGAAAAGAAGTGGTTAACTTATGCTAGACAAATATAAGTGGCTATTTTCTTTTACCATGGTTCTTCATTACGATTATTCAGGATCCCATTCTAGATCCCATTCATCATTTTAGATTGGGGGAATTGGATTATTTTTCCAGCATTACGGAATAATATTGGTGCTCATGCTTCCTTGTTATTATTTAGGGAAGTATGAGGTTTCAAATTCAAACTGTTGTACTTTCAGTTTCTTTTTATTTTAACTGTACTGAATACAACAAAATATGAAAAGTTATGTTATACACATTTTATCACCACCCGTATTCACAGATTCTTTAGAAGAAATCTTCACTCCAACTCCACTCCCCTACCGTCGAAAAGTAAGAAGCACGGTCACCATCTTTACCCACTCTTATGCTTAACACCGAGTACCATTACTGGAGCCCATGTAACAAAACTACTAGAAAAGCGATTCGTTTCCCACCACAATTAAAGCAACTCTTACAAGATTTGCATGCGTAATATTTTGCTCTGGTTGTCAATGAAACGTCTGCGGAGAATCTCCGACCAACCACCGATTAAAACACGAGAGGGAGTGTTTTAACTGCACTAATGGAAAGTAATAGGGGCCTAACCGCGATCTCATCGCCTATAGTTGCTATCGACAATAGGCGAGCTCGCCTAGCCGAGAACACGCTTTTCTCTAAGCGAGACCTTCCCAAAACGCGCTTTTGGCCCGACCGCGAACCGGTGGTAGAAAAGGATTTACTGATGCCTCTCGCTTTCGTCTCGAGAAGGGAACTGGCCAATCAAAAGAGAGCATCCTATTCGAAGGTAGTATTCATCCGCATGAGCTGCAATATCGTTCGCCATCTTGTATTAAGTTTCGAACCGTATTCGGATTTCTTTTACACTTTTGGTGGTCCGTTAAATAGTTCCAAAAAATATAAAACAGCTGTTAATTTCCAAAGCAAGTCCTCAGACATTAATCTAGTACGAAAGTAATGGACATTAGTGTTCGTTTATACAAATTTGTAGGATCAGTCTAGAATTACTTGTGACGTTTTTCCATAGATGGCTCCACTATCACGTTAATGAATAAATCAATTTATAAATGGAAGGGCTATACTTTTCAATTTGTTTTCGTTTCTTAATCGTGTTAAAGTTTCTGAATGCATCCCTAAAGTCCCAGCCATAATGAAAAATTGTCTTCGGATTTAGAAAATGCAAACAAAACACTACACCGCATCACTACTCTTCCCAAAGTAAACCGTGCGCAGACATAGAGAAAGAGTTCTTAAATAAAATACTTTAAAAAGTACAATCGAAGATTTTTAAGCATAACCTCAAAGAATGATAAGGTTAAAAACTAAAAGAAACGTCATAATATAAGGAAATAATAGCAAAAAAACGATACATAGCGTATACGATAATTGCGAAAAGACCTTTACGAGCCCTCCGAAGCAGTCGCTTCGTAGGCGAGGGAAAATTTGCCGTAGGCGAGGTTTCGAATGCTTCGCGGTTCGACCATTTGCCGAACTATCGTAATGTGACGTCACGAGCTCGCCTAGACTGGTTCCATCTCGCCTATTGTCGATAGCAACTATAGGCGATGAGATCGCGGTTAGGCCCCTGTATCCGCAAAGCTACTTATTGGTACTAGGGTCTTGAATTTAAAGGTAATGGGATGAAAGCCTTGAGAAATAGGAGGAGTCCCAAATCGTTAATTAAAATCTCCACCTTTATGCTTTCTAATTTCTCACATATATACGTGAAGTGCTGTTTGAAAATTTAGATGCGTGTTAATAACTTCCCCCTAATTTTTTAAATTTTGTCCTAGAAGGGTTTTCATTTTTAATGGGATCCATTACTTCACGATTTGAAAATTGACTTGCATGTAAAAGATAACAGGATGTAATAATTATAAATAAATGATCTCGAATTGTTGACTATTTTAATAGAATTTATCTAGACTGAGCTTTTTCTTGTTATTTCGAACATTGGTATAAACGTCTTCGTCACCAATGGGATCGACGCGTCCGTGGAATTTATAACACTGATAACAGACAGTTATCCTTTCCATTCTTTTCTTATTGATGTTTATTACAAAAAAATTTTATACCTACTCTGTTATACTTTATCCAGTTATCCTAGAATTATATTAATGTTCTGAGAGGATAAATATCATTAAGTCTTATGATGCCTTTATGCTGCAAAACTAGTTTACACATAGAATTTCAAGTTATATCTGCCTTTGAAATGTTAAAACTACAAAAAACACTTAATGTACTATTCTTGTTACGTCTCATAATTGACAATTCGTAAACATTTTTTTCTGATAGTTTTCCTATAGTAAGTCGAATATGAAACTGAAATACTGAACGTATAGTAAAACTGAATTGCTTTAATGTACAATTTTTAATGAGAACTTTCCACAGGATTTCTCCTAAGTGTATCTTCAGAAACTTCCCTAAAAGTTAGACTTGGCTTAGAACACTAGAGAAAACACGCAATTTTTCCTCTGCACCTGAGTACTCCATGAACTCAGTCGTTGATAAGATTTAAAACAGTTAAATATCTCGTGAATTCCCCCCGAAGTTCTTTCATCTCACTTTTGAAGTGCATTTAGAAGTTTCCCTTTAACAGAGTAAGTTTCGTTTTCCGGCACTTAAAGAAGTAAATGCGTGGCTATAAATAACAGTGAATGTCTGAGAACTATACTGCTTCGAATATTTAAAGTGAAGAAAGAATGAGGGAATGCAGTTGAATGTCATTGTCATCTCTTCCCCCCCCCAACCGCTAGTGTTGGAATTTGAATTAACCACACTCTCCCGGTTCTTTTGTGAATGCACTTTTTATGGAGGGAGAGAATTACTTTTAAGTGTGATAATGCTGTTAAAGTCTTCATGCGATAATGTGTGTTTTTGGAATGGTTGTGTTACGTACTTTGGTATAGGAAGAAAAGTTCTTTTTGGCATCAATTACAGTTTATTTTGTACAAATTTTTCTCTAAGTAAATTCTTGGTTAAAATACGTGATGTATTGGCAAAATAGTGATTTTAAAGGCATGTCCATGCTGCCTCTATTATTTTTCTACCTCTATGGATTTTTTCGATTGTAAAATTGAAAATAGGTATGGGTTAGTTTTTTATTACAGGAACTATAAATAAATAACTTTTATGCGTTTTCACACACTACGTTTAAACATTTTTTTATAATAAATGAAAGGTTTCAATTCATTTATATTAATGAGGTATAAATTTTTCTCCATGATGACACAAATATTAAAATCATACATCGCATTTATTTTTCAAAATCTTTACTCCAATAAAATATGTTATTAAATTTTTTTAAAATATGAAATATTTGAGTTTTAGTTATTCTGTTTTGGTAGCAGTAGATAAATCTGATTAACCATCAAATGTAAGGAAAATTTATAAATTAGTAAATCAATCATATCAAATTCTGCCCGGGCCTAGTGGCCCATTAGGCGGTGCCCATCTTCGTTATTAAAGGAGCAGTTATTATACATTTAGAACAGATTTTCACAATAGCATTAAATTTCATTTTTATTGAAGAGTTTTTAGTTATGAATTTTTAAAATATACTTTTAGGTGTTATCATTCATTGAATGAATAACGTTCATTTTCCCACGAACAAAATCCACTGTGTATTAACAATCCCAGTCATTTTCCTTTTTTTTTTAAATAAAATTTTATTACTGTTACAGGTAATACTTTATTCCTATTTAAATTTTATTAATTTATTTGACTTTCTAAGGTAAAAAATAAAACGAGTAAAACTTGCAGGGGACAGTAAACAAAAAGAAAGTGCTTACCTTTATTTCACTAATATATTAATCGAATAGCAAGACGGAATCATATTTCTGAGTTCCCAACGTAAACACTATCAATATTTTGAAATTTAGTACTAACGCTTTATTGCTTTTTCAAAATAGGAAAGAAAGTTGTAGCTGAACTGGATTATAAATGTACCCTATTAGAATAACGCACTACGATATATTTCTTTACGTAATCGAAAGAGATATCCAATGCATAAGAGCATGGGCTTTTTTCCGAAATTCTATCTTGGTAAATTGTCTTCTTTTGTGTTTTCTTTTACATTGTTTATATCCACATGCACGCTTCAGAGTAAAGGTATTTTTTAATCAGAAAATGGTTTTTATTTAGACATCTGCTTACCTAGATAATATCAAACAAACGTTATATGTTTCAAATTGTTCATTCCAGTAAAAAAAAACTGTAGTTTTGGTATCATATTGCCCAGTCTACCATTAAATCTACCACCATTAATCAATACTACTCATTTTACATTACCCTACAGATAAACCACGTTAAAAATAAAAAGGGTTGTCAAACTTAGGATAATTTATTTTTTGATACTGCCTTTAACTTTTGTAGCATAATTTCCATGTGTCCTCTCATCCACAATAAAGAATCCAAATCTTTAATCTACATTCTTACTTGTTTTTTTTTTTACTAATTGTTGTATTTTTTGTGATTTGTTTGTAACTTTTTGTAAGTTTTCTCGGAGTGCCTGCTTCAGCAGGAGGGAACATTTTGATTAAATTATTGATTTGTTAGTTAATAAATATTCAAACTTTTAGTGTTATTAATGGATATGTATGTTTGGAAAGTTGGTTGATGTTTCTTCTGCCAATTTTTTTTTTATTAATATGTTTTATAAAGTGAGTTAAGTTCAGTGAGCTGTGTTTTGTGAGGATTGCAAAGCCATCTAAAAGGTCTTGCGTAAGCAGTTTACCGGGATTGGTGAGCGTTAGCGAGCAGGGGGCGGTAGCTCCCTAGTTATTTAAAACAAAACAAACTTCATAATATCTGATAGAAAAAGGAATGAACGAGACATTCTGTTGAAAAGGAGTACGAGTATGAAAATAAGATTATACAAAATCTCTATTTTACACAATGGTAATTAATCAGAGATTTAAACATCCAAAAGTTTTTACACTTAATTTTAGCTTGTTTTAAATTAATATTTGACACGATGCAATTGAAAGGAATATTATTTTCTTTGTGAAACCAAGCATTTCAGGGGACAATTGCATCGTCAAACACACCAAGGATACACAATATGCAACAACCGTATTCTAATTCAAAATTGCGTAGAAAATTCTATCAAACTGGCACTTTCAAAGAAGCGATAGAATCTTTTTCCAAAGAAAAGGGAAACTTTGATTTGGAAAAGTAGTCAGCCATTTCTCTACTCGAACTTTTAGAAAGTGGAATAACTTTTTTCATTCATTATTATATGCACTGCGTCGGAAACAGGAAGAAAACTATTTCGATGAAAATCGCTCTTTCTATCGATCCATATGCGCTTGAGGTGACCTTCTGTGGAACTAATAAGCGCAATATTTCGTTTTCGGAAACCTAAAAGTGAAGGAAACACTAACAATATTTGAAGGAACAAATAAAAGTCGAGAGGTTTTTGGAAATAAGTGCTTCAGTTACCACCAAAGCTTTAAATTAACGCTTTTTTTTAGAGTTTTAAGTTTATAAAGTTTGGAAGTTTGACACTTATGATTTATGTGCTCAGTTTAGCTTACAAACATGATAGATGGGTTGAAAATATACTATTTAAATAATTTTTCATAAATATCAATTGTTCTCTCTTAAGAGTTCAAGACATTGTGTAGAGTTTTGACGTAATGGAGGTAATCGAGGGTAAATTGAAAACTATCTATTATGAATCATTTTAAAAAAGAAAAGGCAGAGTGAGGAAAAGACCATTAGATTTAACAATCAGAAGTATCAAAATATTTTTAAAACTGATAAGTTACGATATTGTTTCGTTCAAGTCTTTTTAACTCCAAATATATATTTATACTTATAGACAATCTATCGAACTAAATTTAAAGAAAAATGTATTTAATCCTCAATTATTCAGATTTAAAATTTCCGGGATTTGAATTTCCTTAGAAAACTTCAACAAGAAATTAAGTCATGAATAAAGTTTAAAAATGTCAAATTGAGTCAGCAAAAGTTCATAATTTTATTTAGTAAGAATTGGAAACAAAAAATAGTGCTTGGCGCTTAGATAATTCCCTTTTTTTTGTTTAAGGTGTTTGGTATAGCAAATGCAAAAAGTAAATAATAAAACTGCTAAGAACTGTTAAGTAATAGAATAAATTTAAGGAAATAAAATTCTTGCAAAAGGAGGAGCTTTAATTGGGAAGCTTGCATGTAAAACCCTTAAATTATTGAACAAAGATTAATCGATAAAGTTATCTTACGATACAAAATTCAATGTCTCTATCAAAGTAGAAATCTACATTATTGACGCTCTAAATTAAAAACATATCAATCGAACCACTTAAAATTCCATTAAGTGTAAATTTAAAAGATCGAAATATTTGACTGCCCGCATCAATTTGATATCATACAACAATTCATTGAGAAATCCATTTAACATGGGACAATCGTAGAGTCGTTTCATGCATTTGTATCCAAGCAGCAAATCAAAACATACGAATATATCAAAAATCTACCCTATCTATCCATTCAAGGTAATACTACCAAACCTCCCACACTGAGGTTTCATGACCCTTGCTGTACTCGTTTCTCGGCGCAATTATTCTAATTTATATAATGAAGCTCCCGGGGGTCGTAATCTGATTCAAACGGAGCCGAGCTTCGTGTCTTCTGGTATAATAACCGAGCTATTTCTAATGCTCACTTATTATTCCGACAACTGACCAAGTTGACAATGATGATTAGTGAACTATTTTTCTCATGTTAATCATTTCTTGGAGTTAATTATATGTTATGATTACAATTTGGGTGGAAATGGAGTGGGATGTATTTAGACTTATTTCCCACTGCTCTAATAAGATAAGTGAAATTCGTAGAAAGAGGGGGTTTGCAGTTTAAATATAGATTGTTTATACATTTATTGTAGTACATAAAAAGTCAGGCTCAAGATTGTGATAAGTATTGTGGTATACAAGAATTGTGTTTGTTAAGCTTGTAGAATTGAAAAATTAACATAAATATATAACTGATATCTCATTTACATTTTTAATTATATTTTGTTAAAGTTAACTCCTTTCATTATCCTAGATTAATGTAGTGGTAAATGAGAGGTTGGTAGGATGCTGTACAATTTCTTCCGTAAAGAACAATAATTTTCTCGCTTAACTCAATTCGAGTGCAAAGAAAAGGTAAATCTTGAAAATTGATCAATTCATTCATAATCTCATTACGAAAACTTAAAACAGTTTTTTAAAGATACAGTTTTTAATTCAAATAAAAAATAACTGGTTTGTAAATATCGTATATTTTAAGAATATTTTAATGCATTTCTTATTTGAGGTACTAGGAAACTACCGCCCCCTGCTCGCTATCGCTCACCAACCCCTGTAAACTGCTAACGCAGGACCTTTTGGATTGCTTATCCTCACAAAATCCAGCTCACTGAATATCTATATAATTTTTATAAGAATCTTTTTTGAATGAGTGTCTTGGATTTGTCAATTATCATTTTAAACAATTTTGATAGTCACAATAATCTTGATCATTTTTAAAGTTAAAAGTGTAATTTAAATACTTATAAGTATTCTATTATTTATAGAAGTATAGAAGTATTATTTTAAAATAGGGGGAAAAGCTGCTGTAAAGTAATGTAAAGTAATGCATGCAATAGTTAAGTGGATAACAAATGTAAATGAATTTAATTTTTACTTATATTTACTTTTCTTGTCGATGAATATTTTACTCTAAATGTTTGGATGAAATGAAACCTTTGAAGATTAAAACTAACTCTGAGAGACCAGAAGTTATAATTTACGACACCAATGTCTCCTCCAAAAGGAAAAAAAACTAAACGAACATACGCGATACTATTTTTGGAAATTAAAATACAACCTGATTACTCGCATTCCAACCATTTCTTCCTCCCAACCAAGAAAAGCGCAATAATTGCTTCGTAATGAAGTCAGAGAGAGGAGGGTAGAGGGGTGGGCCAGAATCATTTTCTGTTTATCTCCCTCAGAACTTTTCCCTCCCGCCGAAAAGGGAGACAATTTTCCGCGAGGCATAACATAAAGCTGAGCTTTATTAATGCAGTAAAAGTTTTATTATCTCTAAAAATTTTATCTTCACACCTGTGTTATGTGAATCGTGGGGTTGAAAGTATTTATCAAAGTGTCGCGAGTGTAGTCGGAGGATCAAAGTGTTCTCTTTTTTTTTTTGTCAGGTGTGGGGTTTTATTTCGGGGTCCATTAAAAGCTACGGAAAGTTGTTCTCCGAGTTTTCCTTCGTGAAATCTGGGTATATTTTCGTTTTATTAAAGGAATGTAAATACTTTCTGTTTTGGAGTTATAATTATATACGTGGTTTTAGTATAGGAATATTAGTCATAGGAACACCTTTCATAGTGTTAAAGATATGTTTGGAATATTTGGTTCTTTGAAACTTCACTGCTTTTCAAGGTTTCGTATTCTAATATGGCTACTATAATCACGTGGGGTACACCACTGTAACTTGAATGATTAATAAGTGCAAATATTCTCTCTATTCAAGACACTAACTTTTTTTTACACAAAATGTTGCAATGCACTAAATATAACCTTTATTTATTTATTTATTTATTTACATATTGTCATACAGATATATAAAGTATCCATTTACATGACAAGATAAAAACACCAAAAGGCAAAGAAAAATACAAATACACACACGAAACAGATAATAAAAAGCAAGTATTATAGCACTTTCTGAATTTTTTTAAAAGAGTCAAAAAAAATATCAAATATAAAATTAAAAAATTTCAGCGATGCAAAACTAGAATGAAATTCTTTCATGGATTGAGACTAAGGTTCCCGTTTTAAACACAAACGATGTTTCTTCTCTTTAACGCCTTCAGGCAAAACAGCACCTTATCGCTTTATTTTTTCTCAAGCTAATATTTCTCGTAATTCAAACAATAACTGTACAATGGATAAATATTTTAAAGAAAGGCATTTAGTAACAAGAAGAAACTTTCGAAAAAGCTGAAAGTCAAAATTTAGAACGACAAACATAAAACTTAGAACAATATAACAAACAGTAATTTTGCTTTTATTTAACTTCTCAGATATTTTAAAAGTGATTTTTATCTTTTTCAAATATAAAAAGCTTGTATTGAGCTGTTGAAAAGGGCGGTTCGATTAAGGGGAAAAGGATTTTGAAAAATCTTGAATGCAACGTTCTATGATCATGATCACACACTTAAGGATGAGTCCGTCATTTTAGAACCCCTACTCTACCAGTTAAAGCTACGCAGGTTAAAACATAACTAGGTATACAAAGGGAAAAAAAGTTCTGTAAAAGTACCATATAAATTCAGGCCTTATAAAGTCCATCGAATATATCCCAGGTAAATCAGACAAATTGATTTCCGTCATACAAATTAAAGAAGACGCCCAATAAATTAAGTCGTTCTCGTTTTCACGAGAAATTTCTCAAATTCAATTTGCGTCGAACTTCCAAACCCTTTTAATTTGCAAATTGAAGCTTTCGCTGAAAGACTAGTCGCCCAATAAATCTTCAAGAGGAGCAACACGGATCAAATATTTATCCAGACGCCCGCAGACTAAATCACATTTGGGTCCCATTCCAACACCCGACACTCTTCCGTACAAAATTTATGTAGTAAACAATAAAATCCCTCGGATCCATCTTAAGGGGGTTTCTTTACGATAACACCCCAGAGGCATCGAATAACGTATAACATTAAGTGTCGACCTTGGATGAGGATCATTACTGAGGATGACTCTCCTTCCTTTCTGATGGAGAGCTAAGTTTAGAAATGATGTTATCGGAAGTCGTAGTGAGTGTTCAGTTGAAGCATTTGGTGAGAATTGCTAAGCAACTCTTAAGAGTTAGGCGGAGATTTACTCAATTAAGATGCATTCCTCCAGTGGAAAGGGTACTAATATAGCGGTTCTCGTGCCTGTTTCGGAAAAATAAATGTTGGAATATTTCGTGCAGTCTAAGCAAAATCATTCACATTCTATCTTAATTGCAAAGGAAAATTCAAATGAAGTAAGAAAAATGACTACTAAATTGCAGGGGTCTACAAAGTATGGTTCGCGAAAACCTATATCTGACCCGCCGCATCGGGCTAGAATTTTCTTGTTTTCGGTCCTCCTCAGTATATTTTACCTATTTACTTAGTTCCTTAACCTTTACACAAATTATAACTACTAGTTGATAGTGGAGTCGCTTATATCATGAACCAAAAACCTTCGGCATAAGCTAAGTGAGTCTTTCCATTCGTAATGACGTGTACATTAGCGTGGTACTGGGTGTTTTTTTCCGAATTCCGTTCATGGGGCGTGTATGATGGCATGAATGCAAGATGGCCAACGGATGAAAATTGCTGTAAAGGGCGATCTAGATATGTTATCAAAATTATTATTGTGAAAAACCTACAGAAGAACAATTTTAAAATTAAATTATAAAAAATAGTCTTACATATGCTTTAAATAAAGAAAACATCTCATCATTCGATATGTTAGACACAGCTAACGGAATTTTAATTAATTAAACATATCCATTAATAAATATAAAAAAATGCCTTCAGAATTTCAAAACTTAATGATTGGTTTTAGAAAAGTTGTTAACAATCAATAAAAAAAGAAGTTTCATATACCCTTGAAAAAAATTTGATATTACCTCAGAGAATGTTTGAATTAAAAACAATTTTGTTATCTAAGTCTACTTGGAATGTCTTAAGGATAAAAGAGATATATTTTCCCGAAGATTCAATTTTCTCGATATTCTATGAATGGTGTTTCATCTCTTTGGATGCTCTGAGGACAAAACGCATTTGGAATTCCCGAAATGCCACGTACAATTTTTATGTTCAATTTAATCTTTGCTGATTCTCATAAATAGAAAACGAAGTCCATGGGAAACACTCGAGTTTTATAACGAAAACCAGATATCTTTTCTCTAGAGGGAAGTAATGTACCTATATATATGTTTATTTCTGATTTCTAGTACTATAAATTCTAACAAATCCTTTACATAACCTCCCAACTTCCAACCACCACCTCCCACTCCCAACTTCCAACTTAACTATTCAATTTAACCCCCAAAAAAACATAGGATATAAGATAAAAATACTGCGTTCACATATATTCTACTACTTAAGAGTGTGTAAACGATTTTATGTTCGAATAAAAAAAAATTGTATTTAGATTTTGATTTAAAATACCTTGCTTCTTTTACTTTGAACTTAAAATTTTCAAAAAGTTTCACGCTTTTATGATTCAAATTGTGAGAGAAAATGAAGCAAATAAATAAGTCTAAGAAGAATGCAAAAGAGAGCATTAAACAACTGCCCTTAAGTCTGTTTCAGGAAACCATAAAATAAATTTTGAACTATTCCCCCATGCATGTGGCACATAGTCATTAAAAAAAGAAAAACGATCATTCAATGAAATAACCCAAGCTTTTAAATTACTTTTTAAGCCACAATTAACATTTGCCAGTCATTATGAGAGAAGATCCTGCGAAAGTCTGGAAACTATTTCGAAAATGTTGTATATATAGGCAGGGAAATCTCTCGAATTTTTTTCTCTCTCCCGATCCCTCTTTTTGTGACCCTAATGATCCATCCCACGCGAAATTAGAACGTATCATTAGTCAGATGAGTTTCAAATTTGCGTGCTGCAAACAAAATAAAACTTGATTTTGGAAACACGTGTTTCCTATGATGAAGCAAAATGATTCGCTTGAACTAATATTTCATTAAAGTCGACTAAAGTAAGCTTCAGACAAACAAATGGTACTGTAAGTGAAATATTTCGCTTCTCGTGTTAATAATCCAGCAAGTAAAAACATTTTTTTATAAAAATGCACTGAAAATTGTATTTTATTTATTAATTTCTTAACGGATAAGTTGTTATTATTAACGAGTATTAGAGCTTTTTAAAATTCATAATGCATAAGCTAAGGAGACATGTACTATTAAGATTCCAAAACACCTCCGAAGCTCTTTTCTGTTCCATTTTAATTCTCTAATAAAAGAAGCACTTGAGAAACAATTATCTTTCGAAAGATATTATTACATTTCAACAATTCTCTACATGTTTTCACCAAGTAAAAATTTAATTAGTAAATTCGCAATAAAAAACTGTTTTCAGAAAGTCTTGTTGAAAGTTGGTTTAGTTTTTTATGTCCGTTCTATTACCTGTGTAGTATGTACGGTACAGCAAAAATATACTCTTCTACGAAGAAAATTTCCTTAATGTTTTTCATCAAAATATTTAAAAAAAAAGGGAAAAAAGTTATTCAAAAAGCCGTAGTATTTGTAATCTTCGCAATTTAAGAATACGAAAGAAAAATATTTTTCTCCCATGGAAATTCATCGCGCTTTTCAAGTTAGAACACGCTTACAATAAAATCTATTTCATTTAGCTGTACCTACGGAAACGCACACAACTCTTTCTGATAGTACTAAGATAAAATTGGTGGGATAGTAGAGCTAATGAAATTACTTAATACAGCAAGGAATAGTAAGAATCGGGAAGTATATTTATTCGTGTTGGAAGAAATTGAGGGACCACAAAGGATGTTATGGAGACAATAAGGACTGTTCTGTTTTCGTACATGGTGAAGTAAACACAATTAAGATGCTCTGCACGATTCCACGAGATCTTTAACCGCTTTGTTTTGCTTCGGAGTATCGCTTTCCTGCGTTGGAAACAGAAATACAAATTATACATCCCCAATATAGTCTAGAATAGATCAAATACAGGATCCTAGCTTTGACAGTGGCTTACAACTGCCAAAGGTTTGGTTGAGAGAGATGTAGCTTTTAGGTTCTTAATTATCTCAAAAAAATTATACCTATTGGAAGAAAACAAAAATATATATATATATTATCACAAATTAAAAGTTAAATCGTTCTCCTCATTCTGCTCCATATCTGGGACATAAGGTGGTAATGAAGAGTAATTGTAAAAACATGTAAAACTGGTTAAAATGTAGAAAAATAAAAGTTTTCTATTTATTTTAAGAGACTAAAAAGGTTTGAATATAGATTTATATTAATTGTGTCTCATTCGTAATCTTATTTACAAAATTTACAGAATGAGGCAGTCCCATCACTAAAATTACCCATTTGTTTTTATAGACTCGAATCGCTCGAAATAAGCTACATGAAAATTTAAAGGATCCTTTAGTAATAGTATTACTAATGTTACTAAATATTATAAGCTGAATAAAAAATTTAAAGGATCCTTTAGTACTATATTTGTAAACAATGTAACTATGTATGTATGTAATGTAGTAAACTATGGTTTATGTAATCATTATTTTGAAAATCATTAAATATAAAAAAGAAGCAGTAACCATGTATCGAAAATTTCACCTCTCCCAACGTTTAAGAAAGTCAAATAAACATAGTTATATCTACCTACATAGTAAAGAATTGCTCAAGTTACAATCATTTCCGGGTTTTTTTTGCGTTATTTTAATGATATTTTACAAACCCAATTTGTGTATTTAATGTATATTAACTTTATTAATAATTCAAAAATTAAAAATATTTTGAGATACCTTCTTTCTTGTTTAATTAAGCATATTTTCCCCAGTAACCCAACATACTTTATTTTTAATGGCAGAACTATTGATTAATTTTCTTATAGTTTTCACAATATACATGAGTATACTTTGAAACATACTGATTATAAAAATTAAATATATTCAAAAAATTTTAATTGACTGAAAATAGGAATCTAAATTGTTTAAAATCATCATAAATCTTATCCAATTCGACGAAAATGTGTCATTGATCAAACTTATTGATAAAACTATAAGTGTCCGTTTGAAACGCGTTGGAACTAATCTTTCCAAAACTCTAGGTGAAATTCGGGCTGAAAAAGGTGCTCAAGCGGAAATACTGGGAGG
This sequence comes from Tetragnatha montana, assembly GCA_963680715.1. Lineage (NCBI taxonomy): Eukaryota > Metazoa > Arthropoda > Arachnida > Araneae > Tetragnathidae > Tetragnatha > Tetragnatha montana. Next base: position 38,727,470 of record OY796675.1, read on the forward strand.
ATTTTCTGTTTCTGGCTGAGGAATGCTACCAAGTACAAAAAAGAGCCATGCAGCCAAAAGTAATTTTTTCAGCTCAGAAAAGTAAGACTTAAAGCTCGTAAAATCCCCTTTTGACTCCAACAAAGTCCTAGAGAAGACTCTACTTTCAGAAGTTCTGCATTGAAAGAGATCTTCAGGGGAAAAGAAAACCATACATTTTTAATAAAGCCAAGATTAAATATAAGATAAATAATAGCTTATGGTGTTGACATTGCTTTCAACTGTTGCAATTTCGGGAATATTGAAGAATTTAAAAATAAAACAGATTCTTCAAAACAACAAGTTAGATAAAATTTATTGTTGTTGTGAACTATTGTCAACATGGTATTTCCCGACTTCCTTTTCAGAATTTATCAAATAAATATTAAATTTTTAATGTCATATAAAAAAACTGATTTTCCCCTTCCTGAGTATTGCTATACATTTTATCAAATGTTAGAATAATATTCAATTAAATATTCGTCTTAATTATAATGTGAAGGTATTAAAATTATTATTCATGTTACATATAGGCTTATGTGAATTTTATTACAGAATCAAGTACAAGTTTATTTGAAATTAGGTAGAATGCTGCAAAAGAATCAGAGATGAATATAAAAGTTTTAAACTTTATATCGTTTTTTTAATTGATACAGAACCAAGGAATTTGTTTTACTTCTTGTTCAAAATCTCTAGAAAGTATTAAAATAATGAAGCTAGCTAATCTTAATAAATTACTCTACTGAAAGGTTTTTTTTTTAAATTTCATACATAACCGTACAAATAGATCTTTCTATATTCCCTTTTATGTATAGTCCCCCCCCTAAAAGAGCATTACTCTTACTAGTATCTACTATCATTCAATTCAAGGTAAGTTTTTATAATTCATTAATATAATCACAAAAGAATTAATTCATCATTTTGAAATATAGAACCTCATTCCAAGCAAATGCACTTAGCAGTGCTCAGTTGTATATGAGCGCTATTTATTATCTAAAACAAGGTTAAGGATAAAATCAAGTCTATTTCCCCAAGTTCAATGCCATACTTCTACTTTTCGCTGAATCAAATTCTACTAATACTACATAAATACTTGTCACAAATATACCGAGATCAAAACAAGAGTGAAATAATCTTGTCTAAATATAGAACTGTTCGTGAAACACGACTAGTAACAGCCTTTCATTTATGTCATGTCTAAAAAGAAGCTAACTTTTGACACATCTCCTCATGATGTGCAACAAACTGGCATTTTCCAGCTCATATAACATTTTGGACAGTTTTTGCCGTTAGAGATGAAAGAGCTTCTAATATTCTCTTCACGCCTTTGAAAGTAGTTTATTCTGAGCCTAGTAACGTCAGGATCCTTTTGACTATCATTGAGTCTTCCCTTTCAACGTATACTTCTTGGTCAACCAATCGAAAAATTAGTTTCAAGGAGTTAGCTCCTTTGAAAGTGCCAAAACTAGTTATAGAGTTGATAAATAATAGAACACATAAAGGTGAGAGTGTGAGTTTCTAAGAAGTAAGCGTTTTCTTGAGAGGAATATTTATACTATCGGTATATTATACTATTTTATTTATTTAAAACCACTTTTACAGAAAACTACCAATTTTGATGTGCTTAATAAAAAATATGAGAAAGTTAGGTATAAACTATTTTAGAAAATACTTAAATAAATAAATAATATGCGATTGAAAATATTGCCCAAGTATAAGTATATTATGTATAATATTATGTATAATTATACTATTATACATAATATGCATGTATAATGTGTATAGTTACGTTAATAGTTACGTTAGAATAGGCTTGTTTACATTATACAAGCAGTATGGAATCAAGATTTTTCTTAAGTTTGTGCTTTTCACATTTTAAGATGAATTCCACAAATTTTGAACAAAGTTTCATCATTACTCGCAATCAATAGAGCATTCGCACATGACGTCACTTGGAGGACAAAATCAACGTTGCTAACGCTGTTGTTAGGGCCGGGAACTAGAAACATCCAATAGAAGCATTCGCACATGATGTCACTGGCGGGCAAAAACAACGTTGCTAAGGCCGTTGTTAGGCCGAGTCATGTGATTGAAAATGCTCTATGCATACATTGCTATGATTTGATTAAAAATTAATTCTTATATTTTACTTAAAAAACATTTTAACACTTATAAGGTGTTAATATGTCTTTTATGAAATCAATACCGGTAAATGGTAGACTCAATATATATGTAATTTCATATTTATTTTTATTGTTCAGATTTTTAAAAAACATTATGCAGCTGATTATCATTCATTTATCATTTGCTTAAAACTGTATCAAGCCAAAAATTCCATTTTTCTCCGAAAATTGAAAAGAGTGTTTTATTTCAATTTTTGTATTCATTCATCGCATGCAAAACTTTAAGAACATCTAAATCTGTTAAATTTTGTGAGATAATGCAATTTCTGATACTTTGTACCCCTCTTTTTACTACGTAATGGATAGGTTTTTTTACCCATTCCCCCTTGAATTTAGAAAGTACCTATAGTAATAGCACTTAAAACTTTCCCAAAAAATCCAAAGTATTACTCTATTGTATGGGTCAAAGAGAACATTTTTTATACTGAATCTAAGCAAGTGTTTATTTCATACGCTTCAAAGGAAACTCATTCACTCTTGAGAATCTGTTCCCCAGCATTCAATTTTGAAACGAACTTTTATGAACTCAGCCATAAATCTTAGCTGCATCTGCGTTTTATAACAGTATACTTCTCTCGTGCTACATTTGATAATTTAAAGGGAATTTTGAATCTAAAGGAAGGATATTTTTGAAATATTAATATATACCTCACAAACAAAATGATAAAGTCAGGAAACAGAAACAATTAACAAGGTGGGTTTTTTTAAATTACTTATTCTCTTGAAAATATAAAGTATATTTATATTGAATTTTGCTTCCATCTATTATATTTTGATAAAATTTATTCAATTATTTTACTTCAATCCAAAATTTATCATTTGCAAAGGTGTGAAGGCTATTTTCATCGGCAAAAACAAAAATCTTATTTATATGCAATAGGTTTTCTTCAAACGTATTATAACGTTTATAGTTTACGTTATAAACGTTTTATAGTTATTTTTGAATTACGGTAACATGAAATTTTTATTAAAAATTATCAGAGAGCCACAATTAATGAAGATATTTTGTATTTATTAATAATTCCGTTTTACTTCACAAGGGAAGGATAGAACTATTTAAGGAAATTGAAATAATATTATGTTTTTTAACAACTATCATCATTGAACTCGTGTATAAAATAAAATAAATGTAAAAGTATGCGAAATACAGGAAATTACATTTTTTCAATGTTTAAATACTCGTTTGCCTTCTAGCTCATGATAACAAACCATGATTGACAAATATTTTAGTTTTAATAACTAGTATTATTTTTGTGTTTTGCGGTAATGAAGAAGAAAAATTATATAGTTTAGTAATGGAAGAAATTAATAAGTTTTCATTACTTTTGTGAATTACAATAAATTTGACTTACGAATGGTAACGCGGACGTAATTTAATTATTTTCAGTCATCTAAGACATTTTGAAACAGACTTTTTCAAAAGACACTCGAATCCAAAAAATTAGATACCTACACAAGTGCACATGCAGTTTACTGTATAAGGATATAAATACTTTTGATTGTTCTGGATTTTTTTTAATGCTTTTCACATTCTATGATGTTTACATTCAGCAAAAAAGAACTTTCTTAAATTAAACCCAACTTTTCAGCTGAATATTTTTTTTTTCAACTTTTCTTCGACTTGTTTAAAATGGTTGTATAAAAATTGTAAGCGCCTTTGTAGACGCGAGTTTCTTTATAAGGTACATTTCATTTACTTTGTAATCATGAAAAAAATCCTAGTTCATCTTCTGGAGTAATTAATATTTGAGTCAACGCACAGAATCCAGGAGCAAGAATTACACTAAACTGATTCTGAAGTGAGATGAAAACTAAGATTTACAATCTCTCTCAAGCTTAAGAAGACTTCAAAATTAAAGTTTCGCCTTCAATGGGGTTTATTTCTAAAAGAGGTTTGTGATGTTCAACAGAATAAAACTAATTACTCTTCAGTCAAACTAAGGTAGCTTTCTTTTTTAAATTTAAAGTTTTATCAACCTAGACGAATTCATACTTGAATGGGATTCTAAGATTCATTGTGATAATACAACGTAATTAACAACTAAAATGAGCTTTGAGTTTTTTTAAACTTTATAATGTTTTTCCTGTTTTAGTACACTTATTTTTGATAAACTTTATTCATATTTTCAATATATTTTCTGTATTTGGGAGATAAATTATCTTATCTGTGTCACAGTTGAACGGAGAATTCTACAACCTGATTCAAGTGATAAGCTGAGCGTTTGGTCACCAAATTTAGTGTTTAATTTAATGCCTTTAAGTTCTGAAAAGTTTTAGTAAACTTATCTTCACACTGTAGATGTCCAAAATCTGCCAACTTAATACTGATTCTAGAATTTATCCTAATTATATGACGTTGAAATGATGTTTTACCCTTCAAGTAAAAAAGTTATAGGAATAAAAAATTATTAAACTTGTCTGAAGTAATACAAACATGAACAAATAAATGTGAATGTAAATTTTAAATTTTGTTATCAAGTTTTGTATTAAATAAGGAACATTCAAAAAAATTTCAATACAGAATAAAAAGTTTTTAAAAAGTTTGATGTGCATTAATTTAATGTTGTTTTGTTGTGTGTTTCGAATCAGACAGTTTTTTTTAAAGATAAATCAGATGGAAAACTATTTTGAGCATGTTTTAAAAGGATTGAGTATAAAAGATTTTCATGCTGTTTTATTTAAAAAATTCAAAGCATAGTATTATTATTTACAAGAAAGAGGAAAAATCTGAAAGGAAATTTTTATTTTTAACCAAAAATTTTCTGTTCAAAAGAACAGCAACTCGTTTACTATTAAAAATAAAAAATACTCAAGTCAAAATCTCAGGATAGTCAATATGATAAAATAATAAATATAATTGATAAAAAGTTCTCCAGTTACATAACTAATAACAATTAATTTTAAATGTTATCCAAAAAGAAAACAATAGTTTACTGTTTTAATAGGATGCAAGTTAAAAATAATCCTACATTGACAAATTATGAAACCTAACGCAGCTGAACATCGTAGCTGAAATAAGAGTTTTTATGCATTTCTTTTTACTGCCTTAGATTTTTTTTTCAAACAAATATTGCTTTTTAGGATATTTTATACGATTTGTGACCCTTCAAAAAAAAAAGGTTAAATTGTACTATCCCTCTATCTACATACTACGACTTGAGACTCTGACTACCGATTGAGACAAATCCATTGAACAATTATTGTAAAAACGACCTACCGACCTTTTTTATTCCAAATGCGTCCTTCAAAAAGTTTCGATCAAGCGTCCCATTGTCACGATTGTCACACACTAAACCCCCTTTCTCTTCTCAAAAGCACTCTCCCCTTAAAATGCTAAATTTACGGAACCAAATCATCTGTACGGAACAAACCACCTGGCTTCTCGCCAATATAGAACAACAAACGTTCGAATGTCATCCATATAACGTTCCTTCTGACACAAAACACGCTGTTAGAAACCTCCCCCGTACTACCAGCTGCCAGGTTTTCGCTGCCGAGTGGTTTTGAAATTATTGGGCTTGCAGCAGAATCGCCTGCAGCTCTGCAAAAAGGGGAAGAATCCCGTTGTCACGTTTTATGGATTACCTCGGCTCGAACCCGCATTCCAATGGGAGGTTTATGGACTTGGTGGAATAGTTAATTAAGCTGGTGGAGGTATTTTGCTGGTAGTGTCAAGATCACTTTTCCAGTTTTATGCAATATGCTAAGGGGCATTATATTCTTTATTCTATTTACTCTAGAACAGTGGTTTGCCAAACGTACACTCTAGGTGCACATATTCACCTTGGTGTAGAAAAATTTTGTACATATTCTCTAATAATAAAAGCTAAAACTTTAAATACTCCAAAGGAAACTCTGATTGAAGCTTAGATTAGAATTCATTGCATCAGACAGCATTTTGTTGTTTGTTACGAAGGTCGATTCAATGATTCTATGGATTTAATGTCATAAAGCCACCACCAACAATTCCTGAAAAATATATTATTAAATAGCAACTGTTCAGGCCATGTGGAAGCTTTTATTATTTTACTAAACAGTTTTTAACTGTTTTTCAATATTCTCACACCTAAAATAATTTTTTTTCATCGACCTTATAAATTCAATTTTTTTACCCTCTAGACTAGATTAATAAATAAACCCCCTTAAACCATTAGATTAATTATATTCTTTTTTTAAATTGTGTGATACAGCTCAAAAGTAGAAAAGTTTTCTATGTATTTACTTATTATTCAGGCAATTATATTCTTCTGCACTTGGATAACATCCAATCGTAAAATAATGTAAGCTTCAAATTATCTGTACTTTAACCTTCAAAAACTTAGAGTTAAAAAATGAAGTCGATGAAGTGCTATTTTTCTTCACCCTTCCCTGACTTCAGAACTGTTTGAAAAATCCACTGCTTAGAATGAAAACTCTCACAAAACTATCAAAGACGATTCGCTATTATTCCAAAGCTTCGGACGTTAAAAGAACATAAATCACACATCCTTACAAACTGTCAGTCCCTCCTTTGCCGTTCTTTTTATTTCTTGACGGAAAATGAAACGGAGAGAACTCCCAAAGATTGATTAGCTCATAAAGAACACATTTTACTTGTAACAATAGACTTACTGGCATCGGATATTTACGTTACATGCGTTTTCCTTGAAAAAGATTTGAACCATACAGGGTTTGAACAACTGTATGGTTTGAACTAATGGGGGAATTTCATGATTTTTCTCTTTTTATTAGTTTTGTATACATATGTTACGGGCAATGTGATAAATCCGGGCATTATTAATAATGCCCGCGTATTTTGGCCAAAGTGATAAATACTCATTGATAAATGCCATTGAATTTATCACATTATTAATAATGTCCGGTTTATCCCTTTGCCTGTAACATGTACATTAGTAAGTCAACATATTTTACTAAAGACTCCCTATCATTAGTGTGTGTGGGTATGATTTATTTTATACTAAAAATTATTAACATTATTATGATTAATATTAAAAATTATTATGATCTTTTTACTTCTTTTAAAGATTATAATCCAAAACTTAACTACTTGAAACCCAACAAAATCTAAATTGGAGTTAATTACCAGTAAATGTCTAATATCAAACTACCATAAGTTTATCTTTTTTCCTTGACTCATGTTACCTGGTAGGAATTAAGTCAAAGCCAGATGTTCCTTTTGAAGCTTGTTTTATATCAGAAGGTAATATGGTGGCCTTGGCAAAGAAGAATAAATATCATAAGAGATGCGATGTTTGACATTTATAAAAATAATGCTCTAGTTTCTTTTATTACTTCTTTTGAAACATATTTTACCGATTGTACTAAAGCCATTTATACTAAAAATTACATTTATAATTTCTTTAAAATAAACTTAAGAATTATGAATATGTTTGAAGATCGCGACAGTCTTGAAAAGATTAAAACGTATAAAAATACTTTCAATACCAAAACTTTAACTAGCGTTCAAGTACATTTATAAATATAATATCATCAGTTATAAATCTTATATCCTTATCTGGATTACATCAACATCACTCAATATTGTAAATAAATGACAACAGTTATGACATAATTTGATTAAAGTAATAATTTTAAATTAGATCCAGATAAAGTAACACATTTATGACCATCTGAAAAAAGAACTTAAAGTTTACTTCCTCAATGCATTACTTTTGATGAAATAATTCATAAAATTAGATAAAGTATTAATAATCCAATAATATTACTCAGTTAAATTTTAAACTATTCTAACTCTAGCAATCCGCATTATGATTATATTTATAAAAGAAGGTGATAATTTTTTATCAATTTCACGAGAGCCTTAAAGAAGTCATATTCATTTTTTAAGGAAGTTTTACTACTATGTACGTATCTACTTTCATCTTTCATTATTATAAAACAGTTGGTTTCAGTTATTTCTTCTCAAATTTTATATCTTCATAATTTTATTGAGTTTCCACCTACTGCAAACAATATTATCTTTAAGTTAAATGTATCAAACTAATCCCATCATAATTATATTTGGGAAAAATACTGTCAAATAATCATGCAAAACTTAATTTATTGAACGTTTTAACTCATTCGTAGCTTATTAAGTTAAGAGTATATTGAACAATTAAAAGTAAACTTTTTGAAAAATGAAACAATTCTCTAAAAAAATTGTATTTTTGTCTGTTTCCTACTTTAAATGAAATAAAAGTAGTCTTGTCATTAAACCTCAAAACCTGAAAAAGGCGCAGAAAATTGCTTGGTGGAATAAAAAAGCTGGCTCTTTTTTAGACAGACATGTTGCCACGAATCTAGTTATCAGAACTTTTTCGTCGGGAGAAAAAAAATGATGTCATCCAACTCGTCCAATAAAGGCGGAATAAAAATATTGTACCACACATCACAAAAACCAAACGGTAGTTTCCTTAAATAAAAAGCAGCAAAGAATCCCCAAACCTAACTCGTTTCTCAGTGCTAGACATGCAACAAGAGATGAAAGAAATAAAAATGGCACAAAGAAACTTGAACGCCATTTTCCTTTTATTCTCCGTTTGTTGTGTCCGTTTATGTTTCAATCAAAGCGCTGGCGCCATGGATGCTCTCCAGAGAGGGACACGGTTACAGCGATATTGCAAATGTCCTTCAGATTGGACGGGACAGAAAATAACAACTAAATTTTTCAGACATTTTTTCCTATCACGATCTGAATTTTCCTCTGGTTGTATGTTTACTTCCTTTTTTTTCTTACTTGCCTTCGTGAAGATCGAAAAGTCTGCTTTCTTTTGACTTAATGCCTTTGAAATTTTCTGCTGTGTAAATTTGCGTTGTTATGTGGGTTTTTGTTTTACACTGGTGAATTATTGAAGATGTTGACTTATTTTGTTGACTCTTGACCAAATATTTTATTTTTAATTATCTTAATGCAGTAAGTGAAAAAAACTTTCAAAATGACTAATTTATTATTATTTATGTAATTATTTCTTAACTGTATTTTAGGTGATTAGACACGTTTATCCAAGGTGACAAGGTGACTTTCAAATGGTAAATGACTTTAGATACAGTTTTTGTCGTTTGTCGTACAAATGCTATGGGATCACCTTAATGTATTTTTTTCATTTACAAAGTAGTACTATTTCTAAAAGTAATTATGTATCAAGGAAATATGTATATATAACATATTGTTTTATATCTTTAAAATCTAAGTAAATTAAAAAGATTGTTTGATGAAATGAATTGATGAAACTATTATTTATCGTTATTTAAAGATAATAAATGTTTTATGTACAAACTTAAACATACTAGTAATAGATAGACATGCTAAAAAACTGGTCTCTTCGAAAAATTTCAATTTTAGGTCCAATATCTCTTTTTTTTACTAAGGTCATCAAATAAAATGACATCAAGTGAACATTTGGGAGTAAACCAACAATCTGTAATTTTCTTTATTCCCACAAAAATTTCTTTAATCCCATTGAGGTATGGATTATACATTTTTAGGTTTTATACACTTTAACTAACACGTTACAAGTTTTCTTCGCCAGTATCTCTTAGTTCTAGTTAAGGTTTCTTGTCTTGAAAACAAAGTTGGTTGATGAATACAGTAACAAAGCAAAGTGATTACAAACGATTGATTTTGTCTGTTGAACATAACTGGTAAAATAAGTCTCTGAATAGGTTTTAATTAATAATATTTAAATTAATAATGACCTGGATGCATTTGAGTACAAAAACTGCTGTTGTAACTGAACGTTCGAGGTTAAATTGATCTAATGACTTAATTTTATTGAATACTTGATACTATTTATTACAAAAGTGGTCTTTATCCTTATGCAGTCAAACTCCTCTATAATGAATCGCCTTAGAAACAAACAGCTTATCATATAACAATGAAGGCTTTCATTGTCAAACACTTTATTATTACCGATGGTTTACTATTACCAATACATTATAATTGTTCATTTGGGACAGGCGAAAAGATTCATTACATTACAGTTAGAGAGTTCACCATATCCCGGATTCACTAGAATGTGTTCGGTTTTAGAAAGCCCAAATCCATTAAATAGGTGCATTCTTATAATAGCATTGATATAACATTAAAAGTGTGAAAAAGAGGAACTAGGTAGGTACTAATGTATTGGAGTAACTGATTTAAAATTTCTTTATTATAAGGCAAAATGATTTTGATGTGGCATTCTAGAAGAAGTTAATAAAGCACATCATTAGACTCTTTACCAAAAAAGAGAGAGAAAGGTTGTGGAATCGGAAGCGTCGAGTCCCATCCGTTGGGCCAGAAATCATTTCCAATTCGTATCTCTTAATAAGGGAATTGAGAAGAGAGGAAATCCTATTTCCCTCCCGATCCTACAGAATTTCCGGGAGATCTGTGTTTTGCACCTTCGCACTCTATCCGATTATTTCTGGGAGCACGATCATCGGGTCTGAATGGGCACTTTTTTTTCTTGTGGAAAAGAATCGATTTTTTTTTCTTTGGTATTATATCATTATGATGTATCAATACTTGGGAAAATAAGTGGTGGCTTCACAATTGACGTGTCAAGTTCTTTTTTTTTTGCAGCATTCAAGTTGTAGTTAATAGTTCAGAAAAAGCATTGTTTTTATGTTTTTTAACGGTTTTTTTTTTTCAAGCAATGTTTTTTTATTTTTCATTTTTAACCTATTAAAACCAAACTAATTTCTTCTAACAATAGACAGGTCTCTTAATTCCTGTCTTTTAAATAGAAGAGGTTGACATTTACTGTATTTAGTCTGTCATTTACATTTTTAAAAAAGCGTTTTTTAAGTGAACTTTCCTTTCAAAAGTACATTAACACTTTCACGTAAAGAAATTTAGTTACATTATGTATTTATTTATATTTAATGATTATATTTTTTATCAATAAGTACTTGGATTTAATTAAGAGATAAAAATTTTATTTTTACGTTAAAAAAGTCGGAAGTATGGGATAAAAAAATTAATTTTTGACGTCGTCTGTACATTATAATTTTTTTCGCATCTCGTATAAAAACTCAACTTTTAAAAATATGTTTTAGAATTCTTAAGAATTAATCGAAGCTCATTTGACCATTTACATATGTTAAAGAAAAGTATTAGAGGTAAACAGAGCCTAAAATTGATTAGCGTTGGTTCTTTTATTTTTTCTTGTAGCAGGTATTTTTTAGGACGTAATAAGTCAAGTTTTTGCAACATAAATGCATTAAATTATTAATAAAATCCTAATGGGTAAAAAATTGCTTCAATCATTTTTTATGTTCTAAATCCTTGAGCATCTCAGATGGTGTCATTCTCTGCTATCAATATCGCATTAGGGAAAGAGTGGGAATTAAATGTCTATTTGAAACAACTTTTCCCTATAAACTAACTACAAACGTGTAAATAACATCTTATCCTAAATTATCCAAAAATATTATTACGGTTATTGATTTTAACTTGTTTTATTTATGTATTCCAGTCTTCTAGTTCCATGATGTTTTCTTATTAAAAATGCTTCAAAAAATACAATTTACAATTGATATATGTTATTTAACACATTTATTAAACCTAAAACAAATATTTAAAATTTTGGTTTTTGTTTAACTTAACAAAGGTAATCAAACAAATTTGAATTCCTGTAAAAGTTGCGAAAAAATTTAATTACATAAAATTTTAGTTTACCATCTTGGTTTTTATGAAAATTTCCAGATTAGTATTAATTTTGATGCAAAAAAAAGGTTTTTAAATATACATTCATATTCATTTTAAACCAAACTAATAAAAAATCTACTCGTCAAAAAGATTAAACTGAAAGTTAAAGTTGAATATCTTTGCTTCAGAATATAAATTCTAAAATATATTCCATGTGTAATAATGTATTCAGCTTCATAAAAATATTAATAATTAACTCACAACCATATGATATTGGCCTTATGTGCCACTTAGGCACGAGAAGATATATGTATATGATATTAGTAACTTGAAAATTGAAACAAAATTAGAATATTAATATTTTATGCACTATTTTCTGCTTAACCTGGGGAGAATTTTACCTTATATAAACTGATGAAAAATTCATAACCTTTTCTAAATTTATAGATTTATGATTAAATTTTCTTGAATAAAAACTGTTATAGGGTGGAGATACAAAAATTATTTATATTTATTCCAGATATGAAATATTAGCTATTTTTAGAAAAGTCTTTCAAATTTTTTTGCCAATTCATGTATTGTATTAAATAATAGATACCGTGAAACTGAATATATTTATTCTTATTGCATTGAAGTTTCACATTTGTTATTCGAACTCAACCATAGGCACTAATTCAAAAAGAATTCCTGATTTCTTTATTTAATAAATTTTTAATATACGTATATTAGGTACACGTAGATGCTCTTTAAAATCTGAAGGCCAGAGACTGAATTTTCCGATCACTTTAAAATTATTACTCAAGTTCATCTCTAAAAAACCTGCTAATACATCTTGGCAGAAACAGGCAAAGAAACAACAAACAAAAATCCTTTGTAAGCAAAAAAATTTTTCTAATTTTACTTGGTATTAAAACATGAAATTCTTATTTAGAAATCTAACTTGTAAAAGAACATGTATAAAATTCCTGGACCTTCCTTCCCTAGTATACCCACAGTTGTTCCATCCTTTTCATGACGAGAAAGTTAAATTCAAACATGAAGGAAAGGAAACTGCATGATAACGCCGAATAACACATAGCAAGCTCAAAAATTTGTGTATGGTCCCTTTTAAAAACATTTTAAAGTTTGTTTTCTGCGATTTATGATGATATTTCACTTTTTCCTTATTGAATAATTGATTTTTTTATATTATTTACATATTTTTTCTTCCTATTTTTTTAATGTTTTAATTTTATAGAGCCCTAAAAGCGCTTTAAAAATATCTTTATTTAATTAATTTTTTAATATACGTATATTAGGTACACGTAGACGCTCTTTCAAATCTGAAGGCCTGAGACTGAATTTTCCTATCACTCTATATTTATTACTCAAGTTCATCTCTAAAAAAAACCTGCTCATACATCTAGGCAGAAACAGGCAAAGAAACAACAAACAAAAATCCAAGATGTTATTCCCTCGATAAGTCGAACATTTCCCTTTATGCTTCCAAAATACATCCTTCATAGCACAGAAAAACTGGTATTTGACTTTCGAAATATTCTTGTACAGAGTTGCAAAAGAATGTAACAACTCTTTGTATCCAAACAAGCACTTTAAGGAAGAAGATAAGGAAAATCTTTGGATTTTTTAGCCCTTTTGTGCTTTCTCATCGAGAGAACCAAACTCCATTCCGAAACATACGCGTTTTCGTGAGCCTGGTCAAATAGGCTAAACTCGATGCGTTTGAAAGAAGAGTTTGCCTAGATCGAAGATATAGTCTCAGGATAGAATCTTTTCTGAACCCGTTTTGCCATCGAGTTTTGAAGTCTTTTTATTGTTCTTCGCAAACAATGAAGTGTTTAGTGTTCGATTTTCAGAATGGTTTAAAATTGTTTTTGGTTAAATGGTGAGGTATATTTTATTTTATATTTGCTGAACTCATTTATGGAATCTAACGTTGCTAGAAAGATGAGATATGGGGTAGTGAATGAAAAAGCTATAGTATTTATTCAGACTTAGAAAAAGTTAATTTTACTTTGAAGAGTTTTGAAAAAAAATTTAAGCTGAAAATACAAAATGATGTTTCCAGTTTACTATATTTATAAAGAAATATAAAAAGGGTTTCTTTTATTTCCTACATCAAGTACTGTCAAATTGACAGTACTTTCTTTGTAACTGCAACCTTATCCGTAATCTAACAGTAAGGAAATATTTTAAAATTTAGAACTTTTTTAGAAATTCTGATGGCTTACTGCACATCCTCAAACGAATCCGAACAGTTTGATACCAAAAATTTGTTATACGGATCAGTAATTAAAAAGTTTTTATCTGGAAACCGTTCACCAAAAACCTTTTCTTAGAATAGAGAGATTCTTTAATCTATGTTCTAATGATATAATTAAATTAATTGAAAGTGAAACTTTTCTTAGAATCTTCCTGGTGGGATAAGTTCATTTTCATCAATATTAGTTAAGACTTTAAAGGCTTACTTTAGAAGTTCATAACATTATCATTGCAACAAATCAACTAAAATTTAAAAAATTAACATTACAATTAACTCATAACATATTACAATATGGACAAGAAAAATCTTCTTTGGAGATAAGTAAAAATGATCTAAGCATTCAAAGTTATTTGTGACTACAGGACACTCTTTTACAAAATAAAAGGTTTCTAAATAATAAAAAAGTTCTTAAAATCAGTAAACTTTTCTTTAAAGTATTTTTTTTTAAAAAAACTTGATTAATACACTCATACTTGCACACATTCCTTGCTTTCACTTCATATATATTTCTATATCATCCCTTTTTTTCGAGTCATAATTTAATTTTTAGTATTGGAATGTTGATGGGAAAAGTTTACAAATGCGCGTCACAAAAATCAAATAAAAGTTACTTAAAAAATCACACTTTCAATATTCTTTTTCAATATGTTCTTTTCAGTTTTCTTTATTAAAAAAATCTCTCTCATACTTTTCCATGTTTAACTAAAAAGCAAAATATTATTATCGGAAACTGAAAACTATTACTCCTAACTCCCCCAGAACTTCACCCAGTAAATAAAGCCGTTCTCCTCCTCCGGGCGATGAGTAAGAAATGCAAACAATGCAGCGTCTGATTGCAATCGTTGGTTGTTCAACAGCAACTGATTAAAGCCATCCTCAGTCACCGTGGAATAATCAGTCCCTGCGAAGTGACGTGATTAGATGGTCTCTAGTGTGTCGACTACTGGAAATCAATGGCGATGAATGGGGTTTGTTTGTTGTGTTGTTATGGAATGCGTTATGAAATTTATTATGTATTTGGGGAAAATGTGTTTATAACTCTAAAAGGCGTATGTAGTGAAGAGGTGGGTGCTACGTAGGATGCTTGGGATTTGGAATGTTACGGATGTGAGGTTTATTTACAGTTCTCAGTGATACAAATGAGAGTTTTGTAAAATTATAATATGCGTAGTATATATTTATTAAGATGAGAAATTTAAGGGATTGTAGGCCGTACATACTTTTCTTGCCAACCCGTTTTAGTGGCTTTGTTTGAAGATTTTATTCTGGCATACATTGAAGCATCTGGAACAGCTCTATCGAAGCATATGAAACCATTTTAGCTATTAGTTTTGGCGTCAGTTGAAATCTATAATAATAAAAGAGCTTTACCACTCACTCACTCACTCACTCACTCACTCAGCAACGCACAGCAAAATCTACCGGGGCTAAAGACTCGAAACTTGGTAAGGTCGAAGACCTTACGGTGTATACGCGCACTAAGAAGGGATTTTTCGAAATTTCTTTTTTCTGACCCACAGGGGGGTTTGGAGCGTTTTTGACGTTTTTGAGCCCAGAGGCGTCCCAAATGACCCCAGATCTTTGTTATTTCGCAGGAAGGTACCTAGCAACAATATCTAGAAAGGCATTTTTCAGATTTTGGATATTCGAATTTTAAGAGGTCTGAAAATTCCAAAAACCCGTTTTTGCTGAGCATAAACCAAATTTTACATTTTCGAAGAAAACAGTACCGAGAAATCGATATTTCGAAGTGAACTGTTGGTAATACCTTCTTGAGAGTATTTCAAAGAAAGTAATTTCTGGATTTTTCGATATTCCATTCTGGAGGGGGTGCACGGAGGTTTGAATATTTACTCCCGTTTATAGTTCTTGCATTCTAGCATCCACATTATTAATGTGATTGTTATGAAATTTTAGCATATTGTTCTTCACACAACCAGGAAGGTTAGCGGAAAAGAATTTTTAAAATCAATGCATTCCAAGCAGCATTTTTCGGCTCTTTTCTAAATCCTTATGCACATCCTTCAATTTTAAATTGATAACGGTTATTGCTCCTTTCAGGTGACGCAATACCTATATTGTTGTAAATATTTATTTAAAAATGCTTTTATAACAGGTTAAATTTTTTAAAATCTTATAAAGAAATAATTTTTGGATGATTGAAGACATTGTTTTATTATAACCAAAAACCATTCCACTGAGAAATTTTATTTTTTTTCTATTTAATCAAATTTAAGTTGTTTTTTTTAGCAAAGCTCAAATATAGTGACTAGATAAGGACTTGTTCTAGTCACTATAGCTCAAACTATCATTGATCAAATTTCATTCAAGGGCATTTCAGCAGGCAATGGCAGAGGCATTTCCAAAAGTTGGTGTCGATTCAAATGATGTCTTTATTTATTTCATGTTTGAAATATCTTGTAGTGAATGAGTCAACAAATCAACAAAGGGGGGTTCAGGGGGTCTCCCCCTGATCTTTTTTTTAAAAAAAACTGGTTATTATAGTTTAACTCTAAACCGTTTTTTTTATTGTATTTTCATTTTTTTTTTTATGTTTTGTTTAACATCTTAGAAAAGATTGTATTTTTAACTGGTTTGTATTTTATGAAAACTTAAGTGGGATGAGGGGTTTTATCTATAGAAATTGTTGTTCAATAACTTTTTGTGACATTTGCATCAATTATACCTTTATACCAATTGCAGAATGGATGAGAGAACAAAGGACAATTAAGAGAAAAAAGAAATAACACCCCAAAAATAAGGGGGTTAGAAAGTAACTTTTTCTATTTCGAAAACAATTACTCTTTAAAAACGGAGATGGGTATGTCACACATTAAATTTAAATCTAAGCAGGTGGTATTTTAATTTTTTTTTACATCTTAAAGAGGTACTATGGCATCAAAAAATAATCCTTGCGGGAAGGCAGTGGAATAACGCCTTAGAAAGAAATACTGTGAAGAAAATAATTATTTATTTTGACACACAGTTTGAAAGCCTTTTTTCCCCGAGAAACGGCGGGCATATCAGCTAGTAATATTAATAAAAAAAGATTATATTTATTATTTTCCTTTTGTAAATAGCTAATTAAGCATATTAAGATTCATAAGCAGTTGAGAAAGTAGTACAAAATTACTCTGGCAAGTACGTAAATATTACATTAAATTAGTAAATGTTGTTATTTTGTGTGATGATACTTACAGTAATGTTATTACTATGAGGTACCATCAGTCATCGAATATCATATAAAATGCAATTAATTATTAAATATAATTTTAAAAAGTATTAAAATATTAACGTAAAATATTAAGTATTTAGGCTGTGAAACGGCCGAACCGTCTACATAAGGTTAATAATGAGAGAAGTATGAAATATCAATCTATACCTAATGAATTGTTTAATAAACATGATAGAATTTTTTAATAAATTGTTTTTAAAATGCAAAAAAAAACAGGTAGTTATTTCAAATATTAAGTTAAGAGGTTTTAAAATAAAAAAAAAAACAATAAAGAAAGGGGGTTTAAAAATTTTAGTTTCTTTCTTTGTTAACGTTTTAATGATTTTTTCCATCGATATTAATACATTTGTAGTAGAGACACAAGATGTCAATTTTTACCATTAATGTTCGAAAAACCTTCAAGAAAATGTTTATTGAAATGTTTAAAATGTTTTAAAATATGCGCGCATTTCTTATAAAAACGAGGAAGAGGATGAAGTAAAGTTAGATTCTGTTTTCAGACTGATGGTCTTTTAATTAAATTCATTCAAAATAACAAATTATTGAACATCTGATCGATTATGAGTTCGATTAATATTGTTTTTATAGCATCCTTATTAGTACATATGTTGCTGTAGTAAAATGAAACTTCAGAGATTGCGTACGCCAAGACAGTCAGTTATATGAGTTTTGCCGTACGTAGTACTGAGTTCCAACCATGTGACTATTGATAAATTGAATCTAAACAATTAAATATGAAAGAACTGAAAATAAATTCAAATGAAATAATTAATTATTATTGATTTTTCTTAAGACAAAAGTCTTGTTCCCAACGTTGAAAAAAACTACATTTTGATTTCAGGTATGTAAGTTACAAATTTCAAATTTAAGAAACTTTTCAACCAGAATCACTACTGTACCAAAACTATTCATCGTTTTAAATATAAAAGTAGTTTTTATTCTATTATAAAGTTTTGAAGTCAATCGATGGTTTCAAATCATTTCTCCTCCGCTGTTCATAAAGATTTTTGAAATGGAATTCATGTCGTGCTTCAACATTCCTACCGAAGGTACACGAAACTAGTTTTTAAGAATAAATGGCAAAAGTTCATTCGTCAGCGTTGAATTTTCTCACAGGAAATTATATTCTCTTTTAAAAAAGAAGTTTAGGTTTTTAGTGTGACTACTTTGATTCTTTTGAGGCTACTGAAGTTTAGAGACCCATAATATCAATCTACTGTTACGAATGAAATAAGTAGAATTTCAACAAGAAAGAATCTAGATGTAGATTTTAAGTGAAATGTCGTATATACCACTCATAATGAAATTAAATACAAATGAATTAAATATCTGCAAATATATACTCAATTTATTTTCAAATTACTCAATTTCCTTTGAAGATATATTTTAACATAAATTTTTAAAAATTGATTTTTATGTATTTTGTTGTGAATTAGCATTTCTCAACAGTAGATCACAAAATGAAAATTTTTACAACAAATACTCTTAACTATCCCCTTAAAATTTAGATTTTTCTTAACATGTTACGCAAATATCTAGGTTAGGTAATAAAAAGTTTAACTAACTGTAAAAAGTAAACTAATGTAGAAATTTTTAACTTTTTTTCAGATAGATTCTTTTGTATCATTAAGTCAAAATTGTATCATGAAGTTTCTCCTAAAAATCTTTACTACTTTATTTTTAAGCAAGAGGAAAAGACTTTAAGTGCTTTTTTCTAGACCCAATCCAATTTTTATCATGCATATTCCTTATACAGTATCTAGAATTTTCAATAACATCTAGATCTGTTTCCTTGAAACTGTAGCGTATGAATTTGTAACATTAACTGCTTATCTAAAGCCGTAATGAAATTCACTCTTCATAATTAAATTGTTTATTACATGGTATTGAAACTTCTACCGTCGTAGTTTAATTAGAAGTAGTTATGAGTAGAGTATGCAAATTGCATCATACAGTCACTCGTATCACTGATTAGTATAGTGCTTTAATTGTTTCAAAAGGATAAGTTCCTACTAAGCAATGAAAGTAGTGGCTAAAACATTTTATAAGATAAATAAAATTAATTTTACTAGCTACAATAAATATACAATACATAAAAACACTATGCAAAAGAAATATTATTAATAATAATGGGGGACATAAGTAAGCATTAAGAAAACAATCAACTTTTTTTTTTAAAAAGATTTTTTATAAATCCCAAAAGGTTCCAAGTTCATTCATATGTTCAAGGATTTCTACAATAATGTGTGTGTGTAAGTTAGTAAATACAAACTCAAATAATATTCGTAAAGAGCGGCTAGGCTTTACAAAATTACTTAAAAGTAAAATAAAGAAATTGTTGAGAATTTACATGAATAATAATAATTATTCCTTTAATTTCAATGTGTTTAAATATGTAATAACTCACTAACCTTTAAAGGTATGATTTGAAAGGAATCGTCACAAGTAAAAAAACATTCTGTAAAATATTCATTCCATTAAAATTGAATAATTTTGTTCCTCATTTAGGTTAACTAACTAAGGCTTGTTAATATTGCAAACTAACGTCAAAATATCAATATATCCTGTATTTTAGGGCTTATTACTTTTGAAATTTGAGACAATTGTTATTAATGAACAATATGAATACTAGAGTGGGAAAAAGGCAAAAAATAAATGCTTGATCTTGACCTTTATGACAAAACTATCAACTTCACCCAATAATAAAATTCATCGTATAAATGCTAATAAATATTTAAATACGCTTACTTAAATATTAGGAAGACTAAACGTAAGGCAAAAGTTTGACATTTTCATGCGTGAAGTACGATAACATTTGTGATAATAATCTTAGGTTTCCATTTAATCGGTTCGTGGTGACTCAAGAATTAAAAATCCTCTCTCCTAAAATAATTGAAATTTCTAGTCCATTATTTTTGAATGCATAATGAGAGAATTTGAGTTAAAGTCAATGTTTGGTTTAAATTATCCCTCTTTAAAACCATTGAACCGAAAATAGGATGATAAAGTCTAAAATTGCTCAGGACTTTCAACCCTCAAGCGTTATGAACTTTACACCGAAAGTGAAGTTTGATACATTCTGTAATCTAAAAAGGTTATTATTTTTTTCCAACAAACTACATGATTCTTTTAAGCATTGGAAAAGTAAAGTTTTTGAAAATTTAAAGAATGGAATATTTTTCTTAAAGTAGTAAAAAATTATTTTTCAATCAAATTGAAAGATGTTAGCAAATGTTTGAAAATTTGAAACCAAAAAATATGAATACATATATGGTAACAGCAAAGTAGTCTGTATTCGTGCCACTTTTTTTTTAATTTTAAATATAAGGGTATATTACTTTTTATGGTAATATATTGTGCATAAGTGGGAGTTGGAACCTGTTGTAGGAAGCTGTGTTACATCATCATCATCATTGGCGTGACAGCCCGGTGTGGGCCCTGGCCTTCTCGAGGACTCTCCTCCATCCTGATCTGTGTTACACTATTGTCAAAAAATGTTTATTGTGATTCAAAGTGCCTTTTTTATATTTTTTTGCTGGTGGAGTAAATTCAGGCCCCTATTGTTTTCCCGCAAGGTATTTCATCTTTAAATTCAATTGTGAGTAAGGGCTACATTACACAAGGATATAAAGCTTAACCTACCCATTTTATTTTTAAAATTTTAATCAAACAAGAGACTAGCATATAAATTTAAAGGCAAACTTTTTTGGTGCATTTAATAAAGGAATAATAATAGAGTAAATTCGGACAAATTTAGAATGGCTAAACAAAATATACAAGTGTAAAAATTTTTATTTCAATCAACTTCTGTCATTGAAAATCCCTCAAAAAAATTAAAACACTGCTTGGCACTCTTAATTTTCCCATCGATCAGATAGCTGTTAGACATTGTACAAATCCGTTTTGTTCAATGTTACTTCTGACTCTGTGGTGTGACCATACAACAAACCATGGACTTTAACCAAAAGTCCATGGTTTTACAGAAATAAAAACATCAGAGAAGAATTAAACATCCCAACAATAAAGAATTTTTCTCAGATACTTGCGATAAAATTTTTCAGGAGCATCGCTACATCTGACAATCCAGCAATAACCTCAATTTCTGACTATGATCCACATGCTACAAAAAGACCAAGATCAATTTTGTATGATCCACCCTAGTTTTGAAGAACTTTAATTTTAATATTACATGTTAATTATTACTTAATTAATAATTGTTTAATTCAATATTTTTAATGATTTTAATTGTATATAGACCTTATAATATGTGAAATAATTATAAATACCTTTTTATCTTGTATTTTATGTATGTACATAGAAATTATTTTTAAACTTATACTGGAGATTGAGGGCCCATGGGGCTCAGGTGCTCTAAATAAACTATTGTATATACCAAACAACCAGATCTTCCCATTCATACTGCATTTCGTTAGGTTGTGAACAAAAACATGTTTCGTTGGAATTAATCACGCAGGAAACTCTGTCACCTTATCTTGTAAAACAAACATCGAGGAAAAAATCCTCCTTCATGTTTCCTTCATATACATATCACTCTTCGCTCAGTTTTAAGATGGGACGATTAAGATGGTCATTCATTTTCTTCTCCCGTTACACTTTTTAAACAAAATATAAATACAGCTTTTTTGTAAGGAATAAACCTAAAAAACATAGGTAGTAATCTAGGAAGTCTAGCTAGTTCTTGGGGCAGTGTTAAAACCTATCCTTTATATCTCCAGACGACAATCAGTAGCGACTTTTTGCACAATGTCTTTCAGATGAAAAAAAAAACACTCGTAAGTAGTTCTGATGTTATTACAGAAAATAAGTAAAGTTTAACTAATCCGTATTCCATTAAGCAGTGTTACCGGGTATTAGAAGAAAAAACTGATAATCTCGGGAAGTCTAGGACTGAAAGGATTAAAGTATATACGTTTTTTCTCCCTGCAAAACTTTTTTCACGGGTGGGGGCAAAGTCATGCCCTCTTACGGTATTTAAGTTAGTAAAAAGAGCAGATATTCTGGTATAGAAATTTGCACAGTAGGGAAGTAAGTTGACATTTTCATAACTTCAACCTTGCATATTTGGGTCATTTCATTCAATTTACTTAAACACATATTGTTCCTAGTGTAATCAGAACACCTGCTACCATATAGCTTACGTGACTAAAGCATCAAATTAGACACGGATTTATGCTTGTTGAATACATCTGTCGGTGAGATAATAACCTTAAGGAAATTACAAATATCACATGATTTTATTAAACTTAAGTAACTTATATTAAACGACTTTTCTTTATCTATAGCATATTTAATGCATTATAACATGTATGTATACATTTAACGTTCCATTGAAATAACTTTTTCACACTTAAAATATTTATTTCAGAATTACCATATAATATCTCATCCTCATGAATTATGGAAAGTTAAATATATTGTAAATTCTATCTAAAATTGGTTTTATTCTAAATCTTATTTCCTAAAATCTCATTTATTTTATTAGAATAAACAGAGAGAGCAATTTGCTTTAAAAAAATACTAAAAACTTTTTTACTCCTTTACAGTTTCTTTAACGTAAAGATCCTTCATTCTTAAGTGGAGAAAGCACCACCAGATGTAGAGCTCTGAAACTTATTTGTTTTCTCTGAGGTTCAAAAACACTAAACTTTGAACGCCATTTCGAGAAGAGAACTTCTTAAAGTGGGGAGTCTTCACGCTACATCAACATTATGAGGGTTTTTTTTTCTTTTTTTTTTGCGGAAAAAAATTCGACACCCATCTATTTCTTTTCCCTTTTCTACTCAGGCCTTGTTACAAAAGCTCTGATTGTTTGGGAGAAAGTAATTTTATGGCATTTCCTTGCTCAGGTTTTTTCCTATTTTGAATTAATTTTACTCGAGAGAATGAATGTTTAAAAACCTTTTTGGAAAATTGGTTCTGTTTCCTCAAAGGCAATATTCTAAAATTTTATCATATTGCTTAAACATTTGTGAAATTTCTTTTACCATGTCATTTGACTATTTCTTAAGCTGTGGTTTATAGAAAATGTGTACTATTAGATATAAGTAAGCTCCAAAGCATAATATTAGATTCTTAAACTTGGCTAGACTTGTGTTTATTTTTTGTACTGCTACATTCAGCTTGTCGCTAATTCGCTTTGAATTTTTAAACCCAAATCATGTCCTTATAGTCATGTAATTATGAATGATTAAATTTTGATTTGGTTGGGGTAGAAGTTTGCTTAACATAATATTGTTTTATATACCAGATACAGATACAGTACTAACTGTACTGTATCTTTGAAATAAAAATTTTAAAACCATGCTCTGTTTTATATTTATATCGCACTTATGTAAAACTTTTCAAAATGTTAAACGTTGGTTTTACAAATCGTATAATTATAATATGCTTTTAGCAAATTTTTGTCATTGTCTATTCAAAAAATATTTCTTTGCTAAATTATAGTATATAGACTCATGAATAAAAGTTCCCAAATTTAACCGAAAAGAGTTAAAATTCAGACACTTAGGGCATATTTAGTATGAATGGCTCACAACCGTTTATTCTATTGGTTACTAGGCAACCGCTTTAGCAGGAGACATTCCGCATTGTAAGAATAATCACTCCTCGGAAGACGTCATATAGGAAAAGTTGACAGTAATTTAAAGCACCCCTGTGGTCGCAGTTATGACTCACAGGTTGAAGGAAGGGGGTTTAATATGGTGAAGGTTTCAAGGATGGGGGTTGAAAGGAAGTTATGATACGAGGAAGCTTAGAGAAAGCTTTAAAAGCCTTTGGATAAGATTGGTTGTGGGAGGATCATTAAAGACTCTATATGCACGAATTTTAATAATGTTTGCCGATAAACCCTAATATACTTGGTTTTGTGCATTCTTATTACTTTATTTGTAGCTTATTTCAAAATGAAAACTACCTACCATTATTTCCCAAACATTTATCATTATGTATATACTGTGTATCCATCATTATTTGTGTATTATATACTTTATTATGGTTTATAAGGATTCCAAGGGAAGGTTTATTTGTTAAATCACTTGTAAGAAACATAGAAGTAGTTGAAACTAATTTTTTTCTAATCACCATACCTTTCTTAAAGTTATTACCATACTATTGACCACTGCAAGCTTTTAATATTACAGTGGATAATAATTATATTGATAATGGATTGAGATAATAGCTAGCAAGAGATTATGTTCAAAGAAATATTCACCTTTTACACTTATTAACAGATATTATAATAGTAACTATTAGTTGCGAATAGTTTTAAAAACAATAAGGTCAACTGATTTTAAAATATTTATACGGTATTTCAAATTATTGTAATTTCATAGCTGATTAGGATTTAAAAAGTTAGGTAATGTACATAAATTAGATGCAAATTGCAGTTCATATTCTTAAAAGTTTTCATGGCTCCTTTTATATCTTATAACTATCGTATTTAACACCTCTAATTATTCTCCATAACAATAATTAATTAAAAAACTAAACTCCTCGGCGCAACAGCCCTAGTGGGCCAAGGCCTACGATGCCCATCTTCGTTCTCCTGACCGTGGGCCCTGGGGTGCAAGGCATATGTCCCGGTTAGGTGATTAGCCTAACGCAGGACCCCCAGTGTTTAGTTCCCAAGCACGCTTGGTCCTCAATTTATCGACCCACTCAAGGGATGAAAGGTTGAGTCGACCTTGCCCAGCCCGGGAATCGAACCCCGGACCTGTGGCACGGAAGAGCTATGCGCTACCACTGCGCCACCGGGCTTCCAATATTTAATTACGCGATCTTAATTTCATGTTTCGTATAACAAATTTCATATTGAAATAACATTTTTCACCATTTTGGAAGGAATTAATAAACAAAAGAAAGTTGGATGAGAGTTACTAGAATTCTGTTTAAGTTATTTTTCTATTTTAAAATCACATTTACAGCTTTTCCACATTTAAGAGATTGTATACACCTTAAAGGACCGAGTAAACATTGAGTCTACTTGCACTTCAAATTGAGCATAACTCAATTTAAACATACATTTTCGTATCGATGGCTGCACAAATTAATTATCCTATTCGTAAAGTATAAAGCAACATAAACTTTTAAGTTACTTTAAATTTTTAGCCACTAAAATATTTTTACGATTAAGTATAAGGAGCATTTTTTGAAACCCTCAAAGAAACAAGTAAAAAATTACTTCTTACAAGAACAAATTTTCGAGTAATTAAACTTATTCTATTTTTATCATTCAGAGTAAAAAACTTTTTAAATTCCAAGATTAAACACGTTTTATAGTTTCAGAATAATTAAGTTCCTCTTTCTCCTTATTTCATCAAGTTCTTTAATGAGTTAATCTTTTGTCTCCTTTAGGAAAGAAGATAGTATTTCTCTTTTGGATCGGTCTCAAATACTTTTTATGCAACTTAACTTCTATATGTTAGATATGTTTTCTTTACAAACTAGGTTTTCCTGAAAACTTTTACAAAATAAAGTTTTTCAAGCCAAAAGCTTTCAAATGCTCAAAAAACGGTGGTTTTCTAAAGTATTGTTAAAGGTTAAAAGTTAAAAGTAAGCTTTCAGTTTAGCAATGTTTCTATTACTACTTCCTGATTGTTTATGACCTTAACAGTAATAATTATTTTTCATTCAATGGCATCAAAATAAATTTTTTACAACGAATGTTATTTTTTAAAAATGCAATTTTACCTAATACAATATTTTTTTTTCCAGGAAAATTTTAAAAGTTGTTCATTTTTGTACTTCTTTGAAGTATCTCTAAAGGTATGTTTCATAAAGTAAAATACATCAAAATCGTCTAGATTAGTTTTGACCTGATAATATAATGATATATTGTAACAACAGTGTATTATGACATTACATTCAGAGCTTCATAACCCAGGCAGTGTTGCGTTTCCCTATAAGTATTCAATATTGAAGTGTGTCAGCCTTAAAACACTCCATTTAACTTGTACCTGGACTAGAGATATTAAATTAAGTTCATATAACACACATCAGTAGCTGGTGTTCACTATGTTGGATATGACCAGAGTAATTTAGGGCTTATAATATTCGAAGACTAAATTCACTTCTTGGTAGATCGGAGGTTTAGGTAATAGGATAGATAAATTTTAGGTATTAGAATTTACCCTGGGAAGGAGATACTTCAACAAAACTCTGCACTATTGCTTGTTCTTCAACACATTTTTAGATTTTTCAAAATTTAATATCCACTATATAACAGTATTATTTTAAAATATAGTACTCGTGTTTGTTTGATTGTTTTTTTTTTCAGAAATATAACAACTTGAGTTTTAGAACTTTATCTGTAAAATACTTCCAGTAAGGCTTTTAATTTTAATGATATAAATATTTATTTAATCTTAAGAAATTATAATAAAAAAAAACTAAACAAATATGATGAATGAAAATCTAATATATTATTTTTTATATAAGTGATGTCTCTCCTTTATAAGTTTTGTATCTTCTCTGAAGCCCAAATTTTGAAAATTCTGAAAGATTTTCAATTTTGGATAATTGTAATTAATAATAACGTGATAAACCTTCAAAAACTTAAACTGATTATAAATTTCTTTTACAGAAAGTTCAGATAGCATTAATTACAGGCAAGTCATCTTCTATGACTATAAATACCTACTAATTTGATACAAATACAAACGAAAAATTTCACGAATTAATCTAATCTATTCAAACTATTCATTATTCTAAAACACTAGTAACTGAATTAAATCTCTCTCCCCATTTATCCATACAAAGGGAAACTTAAAAATTCCTCTCAATTTCCAAATTCACTTTTCAAAGAGAAAACTTGCTTTTATTGAACACAAGCGTTAAAGTCTATTCGGAATCTTCAGTTGGGGTCTTTTATATTCCACCTTATGCTAAAATGAAAAGAGATTAAATCGCATTTAAATTGCTACTTCCTCGGAAGATATCCTGGATATAGAACTCGCTTTAGTGGTGTTCCATTATTCATCAAGAGAGAAAAATAAACTTTTATCTTCTATCTTGGATTTTATGACTTATCTCAGGATATGTATTACTTTGGACCTTGGAGTGCATAAATAAAGCATCCCTCATGACAACTTAAACGGAATTTATATGCGCGGCTTTAAAATCAATAAACCCAGCTTAAAATGTCATGAGGTTCAACATTTAAACGAGTTGTCTTGAAAAATTTATGTTTTGTCTAAAATTATTGGTTATCCTTCTGCAGATAAGACTCAAACAATTGCTTCATAATTTTGATTATTGATTACATAGATATTTTAGTTATTAGGTTAGATATTTGATTCCAGATCAGTGAAAGTAAGTAAAGATTAGTATTATAGAAAAAATCAATTGGGAGAACGGGGATAATAAAAGTGTAGAAATTAGTTCTAATGATCTCGCGTTAATAAAGATGATTTAGTTGGTCTCTCTTTCTCACAAAAAAAGAAGCCCAGTGTTTAGTCTTCAATGAAATAAGTGTAGTTTAAATGTAAAAATATTTCTAAGTACATAAATTGATGTTTGTTTTAAAAATAATTATGAGATTCATGTTTACAGACGGGCCACATGGTTTTATTTTTTTTTCTCTCGATCTCTTTTAACATGTGTTTTGCCCCAATGTAAGACTAAAATGTAGAATAAATACATGTAGTAGGTACTATCGTTTTATGAAAGACATTAAATTCTTCATTTTTATGTTTGGATTTATTTGTATTATTTATAAAACGGATTCACACACATATGTTTTTATCATTTATTAAATAAATTCTCGTATTTTTAACTTCTGCGTGTACTTCACAAGTTTATACTTTTTGTTAAGTTGAATTTCATCTGAATAATTTCGTCATCAATTTAAATTCCCGAACTCGTGTTTCCAAAACTGTTTTTTTGTTATTGCTTTTCAGTTCAACCACTTATTAATTACATAATAAATGTTTTTATTTTATAAAGTTTGGTTGTATTATGTTTGAGTATTTTTACTCTTTTTCAATATTTTTTAAGAATTTAAATAGGACCAAGTGCAGGTTTTATTCCTATTTATATTTTTATAAATAATACCCATTTTACAGTATCCATATATCTTTACTATTCGCATAAATTAAGAATTTGTAGAGTAATTCCTTTTTAAGTTGTTAATATCACTGTAACCCAGGAAAATATCTCCTTACGTTTCTTTTAATTACTTTACAAAGTATAGTAAAGTGTTTCAAGAAAAGATAAAAATAATTATTTTTATCAATCATCCTCAATATTTAGAAGAAATACGGAGAGAAAGTTTGGTGCTCATCAAAATTATCTAAAAATAAATTAGGGACCCCGTGATTTAATTTATTTCTTGCTACTCATTAACTTTTCAGTGATGCTTTAAGAAGTAGATATTCTTATGGGACATTTTTCAAAACATTTTTAGAAATATGTATCTCTACGATAAAATGCCAAAAAACAAATGTGAAAAAACAATTAAACGAATAATTTGAACTATTAATTTTAATTTCTCATGGGATAGTTTTAAAGTGTCGCCTTTCTTAATTTTTGAAGTGATTTTAATGCATAAAATTAACTTTCGAAGAAAAATATAATTTCAGATTTTTCCAGATGCAAAAGCGTCGAAATATGCGGGAAGTCGTTATAAGCGGGGACGCTATAAGCGGATAGTTTTTAATTATAAAAGGCCTTTTGGTACCAGGGACCGGAGAAAAACGTCGTAATATGCGGGACGTCGCACTAAGCGGGGGCATACTAACGAGAGTTTACTGTATATATAAAAATTTCTTCATCATGACACTTTGGTTTTTATTTGATTTTCAGAAAGAAAATCGAAGAAAAACCTTTTACACTTCAAATATATTCTTAATTCCAAAACCTCCTACATATTACACAGATAAAACAATTTTTTCCGATTTAGTAAATAGTAAAAAAGTACTAGATTGGGATTTTTTAAATAACATTTCGTTCTAAATAAAATAAACGTGTTTAAAAAGAAAATGAAGATAAAAGACTTCAATGTTTAAACCTCATTCATATATTCCAAATTCATTTTCACATCTTTCAATGTTATATTTTCACATAAAAGGAAATTATTCTCCCACACGAAGCATGCCCTTTCCTGGTTTTACCACTTTATCTACCATAACGAATTAATGCGTTTACATACGCATCAATATTAAATGCAGATAAGGTGGTTTCATAGTTAACCTCAGTCACATTCCCTATCAGGTATATCTAACTAACCGTCGATCGTTGACAGGATATTTCATATGTTCCTGAATTGACAAGCGTAATCGGCTGGTTCATCTTCACTGGCTAAGGAAGTCACACCTGGCAGTATTAACTAATATCTATGGAATATGTAGTATCTGAGTTGGTAAGAAGATTTTGTAGGTGTCCCATCAGGTAAACTTTGGCGCGACTTCGGAAATGGATTCTAAATGCTGTGTCAAATGTATTTTGGTCATCAACGTTTATTTGCTTGAATGCGGGGAAAAAAACTCCACTGATCCAAAGTTATCCCATTTGGTATGTTTTTAATTTATAATGAACTAGCTGATATGCCCGGCCTTGCACGGGTGGAGTGTATCAATTTATTAAAATTTTCTCAAGTTACATGCCTAATTTTCTGTAACCATAATTACCAATCATCCTGGTAGTTTTTCATTTCCCGGTGTTCCCAGTATTTTTTCATATCCCGGTGCCTTTTTCATCTTGGTGTCCCCGGTGCCTTTTCATCTCGGTGTTCCCGGTGCATTTTCATCACCGTGCTCCCTGTGCCTTTTCCCTCCCGGTTCCAACTGTGTAAATCTAACCTAACCATCCAGTTCCGGTGTTGCACATTTAATTACGACAGTTACCCAATTATCCATTCTAAGTGAAAAAAAAATCCATTAAAATTATTACAGACTTTTGAAATCCCAAAATTTGTAAATACCCCCTGTTTAAATTGAAAAAAAAAATCCCGTTAAACTACACCAAAGAAACAAATTATAAGGTTAAACTAGCTGAACAGCAACCCGATGCGTTGCGGCGAGTAAAGTTTTAATTCTAGTTTTCACGATGCATACTTTAATATTATATTTTTAGAAAAGAAAATGATATGAAAAAGAGAAATTCCATAAAAATTATGTAGCCCCTTGTGCCACCTTTTCCAGCCTTGCACCTGTGGAGTATATAAAAAAATTTCGAAACATTTTTCTCAAAATACATTTCTAATTTTGTATATCAGGAATTACCACATTCCTCCCGGTATCCCAGGCGCCTTTTTCATATTCCGGTGCTCCCGTTAATTTTTCCTTTCACGATTTTTACGATATTTTACCTATCCCTGTGATGTATTCAATATCTTTCCTATTCCGGTGTTCCCGGTAATTTTTCCTACACAGGTTTTTAAGATATTTTATCTATCCCGGTGTTTCCGATATATTTCCTGTCCCGGTGTTCCCGGTAATCTTTCCTATCCCAGCGTTCCTTGTATTTATGGAATTTTCACTTTTCCATAAATATATTTTAATTTTAAGGAAAAAATCTTGATGTTCCCGGTAATCTTTCCTATCCCAGTGTTCCTTGTATTTATGAAATTTTCACTTTTCCATATAGAACATATGTTATGGGCAAAGTTATTAATCGGGTATTAATTAATAATGCCCGAAGTGGAGGCGGGCAAAGTAATAAATTTCATTCATAAATTCACTGAATTTATCACATTGCCCGTAACATATATTTTAATTTTAAGGAAAAATCTTAAATAAAGGTAAATAATGTTAAAACAATTATTTTAATTTATTTTGGTGTTTTCATAACTGAAAATAGTTTTTAATAGACATTTACCTATATGATTTTTCCCATTAAAATAATTAGTTTTGAGGTTTTCATCTCATTTAAAACAGTGAGTGAAGCAGATCTACTCTATTAGAGAAAAATTAAAAATAATATATAATAAAATGCCCTAGTAAATTTTTAAGTCTAGTGAACCGTATCTTTCCAATTTCCATATCTCCAGTCAATTTATGGAAGTTATTCCATAAATATTTTTATTTTAAAGGAATAAATAAGGAAATAAAGGAATATAAAAGGAAAATAAAGGAAAATAACGCTTGAAAATAAATTATTTGAATTTATTTTGGTATTTGCATAACTGATGGAGTTTTTAAATCGACAATTATTGAGTTTTTCCTGTTAAAAATGTTTAATTTTGTGGCTTTCATCTCATTTTTACAATAGTGAGTCAAGCAGATCTACTCTAGTAGAGAAATGGAGAAATAAGCGTAAAAGAGCAGAAAAACGCAAATATCTCGAAAAGTATTTCGAATTTCGGAATGAAAATGGGCAACTCGGCGTCCCTGGGTCATTTGCCGTCTTTTGGCACCTCGGGCGCCCTTCTGCGTTCAGTGGTTTCGGAGGAGATAGAAGGACATACAAACGGACATACGTTTGTTTACTCTCGGATTTTAATAGTATAGATTGATCTAGTGTTTCGATCATCAACTTTCTAAAAAAACTGCATGATGTAATCTTTACTTTAACCAGTCTATTCTTAAAACTTTCTATTTCAACTTAAAGTTTCATGGAAAATGAAGTTTTTAATCTTTAAATACTTTGTTTTATGTTTAAAATTGTTTTTGTTGTATTATTTGCAACAATGCGAGTTAAACAGATCTTCTTTAGTGGAGAAGTAAGGCGATTTTTTCAAAAAGGCCTAAAAGGGGGTGAAGGGGTGGTTTTAGAAATTTGTAAATGATGTCATTGTCTTTCCCCCGTCCCCATACGTATGTGTACCAAGTTTGGTTCGATTCGGACGGGTAGTTTTGGAGAAATTGAGCCAAATCTGTTCCGGACAAACCCAGGAACCCAGGAACCCAGGAACCCAGGGACACCTTCATTATATATAGAGAGATTCGTACGCTTATGCAGTTTATTCGTATCTAATTTTCATTCAAAATCGAAATAAATTTCTCGAACTTATAAAGCAAATTTTCTTTGAAGAAAGTAACATTCAAGAGTTTCTAGTCTTTCTATCTACTAATTTTTATATTATTCAGAAAAGATTTATGTCAAAAACAAGTCAAACGTTTGAATAATTTTTTTATTAAAGTATTCAATTCTTAACTTACTTTTAGAGCAAGTTTTTATGAACAAACCTCAAAACATTTATAATAAATAGATTTAACAGTTCCGATAAATTTATGAGAGATAATTCTTTAAAATAACTTGATTTTTAAATTTTAATTTTTATGAAAGGATTTACTAATTATTGTTAATACAAATCAGGCTGAATAATTTCTTAAGTTTTTAACTTTTACTTCACTGTAGACGGATCATATTAGGATCATCACACCCATATGCTATCATAAAAGGCTGTTTTACATGTCGCCGGTCAAAATGTCTCCATTTTCTGACCACCAGTGACTAGAACCATTCAACATTTACTCTCTAAGCAAGAAAGATTTAAGCAAGAAATCTTAATACATAATAACCAGAAACCCAGTCAAATATTTATAGGCCATTACAAAAGGCAACCTTGACTGGCACATCCTCCAGTTGCGGCAACTCTTGCTCTCCGTCATTACTGAAAAGCGATACTCATCCTCCAAAACATCTATCCTCCAGACGGGTCATTTTGTCATCGGCCCTTCGCATTTTTACGGCGTCCCTTTTACGAGTATCGCTCAAAGGGACACGGGGGTGTCCTTCCTGGACACGATTTATGAAGTTGCCAAGTGTCCCTCCCGAGGGATTTATGAAGCCAAGTATGTTCTGCTCTTTCTGGAGTTATCGGGATATTTCTTCCGCGCGTTGACTTCGTCTGGAGGTTGCGGGCGCAGGGGTTAATGGGGTCCTGTCCGACATTCCTCGTGGACGGACAGGAATGGCGGTGTTAGTGGTCCGAAGGACTGATTTATTGGTCAGTGGTGAGGTCCCAGACTGGGTTTAATGGGTCTTAAGGGGGCTGTGCGCTGAGGGAGAGAGCTGAAATTGGTTTTGTTGATGAAAGTTTTAGTTTTTCATGAAGTTTAATGTGTTTCTGTTTTTATATAAGCTATTACTTAAATTTATGTTCCGTACATAAAAGGATGTTTAAAATATTCTATGAAAATAATCGTTTATTCATGTGATCTATTAAGGTTTGAAATTAGTTTTTTTTTAATCTGTATTTATTTTCTCGTGAGGAAAACTAATATATTTATAGAAAAACTAAATTCAACAGACTATTCCAGGTATGCATTCCAAATTTTCCCTAGAAATATGTGAACTTTAATACATCATACCTCAATCCTTTTGGGGACATATGCGAAAATAATGTTTTATTAAATTGTTCTTGAATATCTGAGTTAAGTCCTGTTTAATAAGACCGAATTGAGAATTGTCTCAAAATTCTTGTGGCAAGATTTTATCCCTGCAGAATTATAAAAAAGCGTTCTTTAGAAATTTAAGGTATGAAAGAATAAGGGTAAAATTATATGCTTGTTTACACGAATAGATAAATCTGTAAAAAGAAATCTGAAAAAAATTAAAACTTCTGTTAAAAAGTTGTATTTTCCTATCCAAATATTATTTCTAGTATTTTAAAAAACTCATAAATTTTAGAGTTATACATAGGAAAATTTGTATTTTACACAAAAGTTATAAGCTAGTACATTTCCTTTAAAAGTATTTTTAAAGCATTTACTTGCTAAATATTTCAGCTTTCCCAACATAAAAATATAAGCAATAAACAACATTTTGGCAAAAAACTATGATGAATTGTCTTCGGACACAAATAACTAGAATTATAATTTAATTTAAAAAAAAATATGCAACTAAAATTCACAATTAATAGAAATATATCTTCATTGCAACTTGCTAGTTTTCGAATTGTCATTACGAAACTTCACCTCTATGCTCTTATAATTTCTTCAATAAAAAAAATGTTACCGTCTTAAAATTGTTTTTAAAAAGCAGTCAACGAACGCTCTTCGTATCCATAAACAGTAGAGAGAGAGAGATTAAGCCGCCCGTTGTTAATTCGTAAATTAATTAAAAGAAAATAAAGCTCTCACAAGCTGTGAAGAGGACTTTTTTTAATCACATTCTCACTAATGAACAGGCCTTTGCCTGCTAATTAAACTGCTGACAAGATTGAAAGCAGTCTTCGTTTGCTCGTTTCTAGATGTCAGTCGGTCGGAATGACAATTTAATATTCGAAAGAATGCTTTTCTGCATAAAAACTCTTGCTTTCTTTTGGATTCGGGAGTATTATTTATGAGAGAAGTGTGAAAGATTCAAGGTTGTAATTTAAAAAAAAAGGTCTATGAACTTATTATGGTCTTATTTGACCTTGTGAAGTATAGTAGGTATTACCAGTTAAACTGAATTTGACTTAAAACAATTCTGTCCTTATTTTTAATGGTACGCTGGAGTAAAATAAGTTATTTCTTTTTACCACGAAAATTAGACTAGTTAGCATGTTAAGAGTTAACTAGTTAGCATGTTAAGATCATTGAAACAAACTTCGTAAACCTTTGTAAACGAACTTATATAAACTAAATTTTATAAAAAGTTTCCTTTACTAAACACTTTTCAGTAAACTTTACAAAATTTTCTGCTGAATTTATTTTCAAAAATGGCAATATAAGACACTACTTTTCCTCAAAGTAATAAAATGTAATTTAATGTAATTTTCACCTGAAATTACTTTAAAGTAAATAAATTGATCATAGTGTGCAAAAATAGCAATTTAAGAACCTTTTTATGTTTAAAACGCTTAGTAAAACGATACCTATTCATAAATTGAATTCACATCCATTCTGAAATAAAATACTTTCTATGTTTTTTTTCAGCGAGAATAGCTTTTTTTAGTTGCGTTCTGTTTATTTCATTTTTCTACCTTCTGTTAGGAGATTCCCATTTTAAAACCCACTTTTTTTTGGATAGTTAAAGCTATTCAGCTTTTGGAAGGAAAATACTCACAATAAAACAACCGTTTTCGGTAACATTAAAAAGGCATTCGAGAAAAATTGAAGTCAGGAAATTGAAACGTTGGCGGAAACGGAAACTTTTGGTATTTTTCCATCTTTTCACTAGTTTTAAAATAAATTCTTTCTCTATTTTAAACCAACCAAAATGATGACTATTGAAGTGTAAATACGAGTTATTTTTTTTAAATCCCTTAAAAGAGAGAGGTTTACTTAATCAAAAATGAAGTGGTATTTCAAAACTAAATAATCTTTTGCTGAACGGAAAAAGACATAAAAACAAATAAGTCTCTCAAATTAAACTCTTTGAATACTTCAGTTCATTAAAAATATCAAAACATTACCAATTCATTAAAAATATATTTAAGTAATAGTTTATTTATATATTTTACTCTTTTAAATTCTGTTTAAAAGGTATAACTACAAGAATTAAGGTTATTATTAGTAGAACTACAAGTATAAACTGATTTCCATTTCTAATCAATTTCACTAGATAGAATGTCACATAGCGGAAGTATCTGAATATAATCAATAGAAATGTATTGTAAAATATTTTTACAATGGTCTAAAAACTTAAAAATACTTGTTATCTAACTAAACTTTAATCATCTACCTATATTCTATCCTGATTTATATCATGATGTGAATTACTCCACCCAAGATCATTAGTTACTGCACAGCTGCGCATGACTAATCACTAACAATCTTGATTAGCTATTTATCACTTAGTTTTATCTTTACTTTAAGAAATCGCTTTCTAAGTCACTTAAGTACTTTCAGATTGTGATTAAATGTGTTCTATATAATTATATTTAATAGATAACAACAAATTACAAACTTCATAAAACGATATTTTATTTTGCAAGATTCTTAAATTAGTTTTATGACAAAAATAAACTTATATTTTAATATAAAACTCTTTTACAAAAAAAAACTACTTTGAGTACACATTATAACACATCAAAACTTATTCATAAAATGGATTTTGCGAAAGATGAGTTATTACCTTAAAATATCGAATCAACATAATTTACGTTACTAAAGTTTTATATGCAAAATGATTTATGCATTTAAAAAGATTTCATTCTAAGAGAATTCAGATTAGATCATTGAACATCCTTATTTATTGTATACACTTTCATCTTCAAAAGTTTTTTTATATAAGTTTATTTATAGAGAGTATATAGTAAGGATAATCTGTTACATTTTTTTATGCTGATCCATATCAATCAGGTTATGAACAACTTACCCCATTTTTTATATAATTATTCAAAAACCACCATACATAACATCTTCAAAAATCTTTCTTCGTTAAAAATAAAATCTATTTCACAAGCCAAACCTTTAGTTTTTTCAACCTTTGATACAATTTAATAAGTACCTGCCCTTATTTACAAATCTGTTTTAAAAGTTAAATTAAAACTGCTACAATAATAATCATAATTATTGTCAAGATCAGCTCTTATTACTTAATTATGTTTCAAATTAAAATTGCATTATTATCTCCACATCTTTTGCTTCATGAAATGATTAATTTATATTTCATAATAAGCGATTTAACTATTTATGATACATTTTCCCCATTTAATTAAATGTCCGTTACTTGAATAAAAGCCAAGGAATGTAAGGACTCTAAAACGTTGTATTCGAATTAAATTGGGACTGAATTGACATAATTTTTTAGCGTAAAACAAAATGAACACTTAAGCTTTAATTATGTTATTGCATGATTAAATTAAAAGATTAAAGTAATGGTGAACAATTAAAATTCAAAATTTCCTAGAAATGTAACATAATCATTTATATGTAGTAAAATGTATAAGTATGGGGGGCATGTGAATACCAATCTGTTTTAATTTAATTAGCTTTTTCATACTCAAATAATGATATCAGAATTTTAAATCATTCTATTAAATGTTTTTATGGGTTACTAAAATGAGTAGATCACATACTAAAAAAGAATTAACCATAAAATTCTTAATGTGATTCAGCTTTGTGGGAAAATCAATTGTTTTTTTTTATAACTTAAAATGAATTAGGAAAACGTTTTAAACAAAAATCGAAAATATTATTCCTAATCAATTTACACTTTTGTCTTTGCTTAATAGTTTATTACAATTGAGTTGAATATCTTGACATAGTTTGCTTAAGTTTCAAAAATTATTTATTTATTTCGTCCCATCTTTAAAACACCTGATTTTAATCATATAAAGTCTCATCAAAATTTTATAAAGCTTTTTAACAAATAAACAAATTTATTTATTGACAGAAAAAAAGTTTAAACAAATTGAACATATAACCTAGAGGAAAAGATCTTATAGAGGTATAATAGTAATCACAGTAAATATTATAGTAAATAATTTCCTTAACTAATGTTTAATTTTGTAGCATTCCTTCCTCTCATTTGTTTAGAAATGTAGTTTTTGCCCTTTCGAGCAATCTCCACAAAAATCTTTTCAAGCGGATTCTATTCTTTTTAATGTACCTCACAAATAACTTCCAAAAGACAAACATGGTTCGGGGGAATTATAAAATGCAAAATATATCTGTTCAAATTTCTCTTTTTATTTCCCCCAATCTTCTTAACTCAAATAGCTTTTGTTACACATAAAAAGAAAACCAATTTTCAAGTATAAAATTCTAAAATGAAAAGCGTGGGTATTTTCTTTGACTCTGTGGGTAATTTTGAGAGAAGTTTCATAAAAGTTTAGTTAGGTACAAATTATGGTGAGTACTTCTAGTTTTACTCAAAGCGTATTTCCCCTAAAAAAAAAGGCAAAGAATAACTTTCCTCTATCTAAGACTTTTTTTATTTGCTGATGGTAAGTGTATTTTTCCTACATCAAAATACCAAGATAGCTTTCACGTGAAAAATATTTATTTGAGAAAAAGTTTATAATTCAACTTTATCTTATGAAGTATACATATAATGTATACTTTATTTACTCTACGCATACCCTTTCAATGATGTAAAAAAACTTTATATAAATATTGGCATATTAATAAATGAATGAATGCGTAAATGAAGGACATAAAATTTTATGTCCTTCATTTACGTCCGTTACCTTTTTCGATATAAAATGTTCTTAAATATTTGTGATTTTCTTTAGCACACACACTTTTATATTACATCTTTATGCTATAGAAATGTTTTGAATCTATATAGATTCTCCAAACACCTGTTGGTAATTATAGGGAAAGGATAAGTAAAAAGTGTATATCATTATTTCACTCATTCATATTTAAATTTTATCTTTAGAAAATAAAAACTAATTTATCATGAGTTTAAATAAGATTTTATAACCCTAAATTTAGATTAGGGTATTTAAAAAAAGAACTACTTTGACGAGGATAGGTTTTGCTGTTATACAATATTATAATTATACGTTTTGTCGTTAGGTATTTATGCATTAACCTAGAAACATTTTTTTGGAACTATGAACGAATATAAGTATTTTTATACAAGAACAATAATGTTTTGATGTATCATAAAAAAACTTCTTACAAATCTTTATATTCCCATAATTTTACAAAAATGCTTTTTTACACCCCGAGTTAGTACCACCTGTTAATGCCTCAGGGTCTCTTATGAAACGTTTTGTTAGATTGGTGTCAAAGTGTTTTAATGTTTAAAAGTAAATGTAAAGTGTTTAGTGAACATTGAATAAAAATGAATCACTAGATAAAAAAAAAATGTGTTAATCAAAACACTCTCTGATATGTTTTGATTGACATGGTTTTTTTTCGTTAAAAATATTATTATTTTACTATTTACACACAAAATAATAGCTAGCCTAAAATTCTTTAAATTCAGTATTTTATAAAATCATATTAAAGTGTAAAATAATTCACAGATAAAAAAACTGAAAAAAATAATTAATTATTCAAAAAGTTTAAACAATTTTTTCACACTATATATTTTTTACTTTTAATACAATATGCACAAAATCCGAACCCTTTAGGGTTACTTTAAAAAAAAAATAGAAAAAATACTGTGAAATTACGTTTCTAAAATTTATTTATCCCTACAACATGCTGGCGTTTGAATTTGATTCAACAGTAAAGTAGCTTGATTTTAAAACACATAGAATAGAAACAATAGAAGCCAAAAAGTAAATCCTTTAAGGGCCCCACAGACGAGCAACTTGGTCGTCAACCGGGTTGTCAATTTGCGAAGTTTGCAACCAAGTTGGCCGTCTGTAGGGAAGTTGATGGTTGAAATTTCAAGTTGATGATTTGGTCGTCAACTTGGTGGGCGGAGCTTCAGATTGACAACCAAGTTGCTCGTCTGTAGTGAAATTGACGATCTGGTAGCCAACTTGATGGGCGGAGCTTCATGTTGGCAACCGAGTTGATGGTCTGTAGTGAAGTTTACAACTAAGTCTTCAACTTGAATCGTAAATTTTATTTCAGTCGCTTTATTAATGTGATCAACTGATGTTGATTAATTAAAATGAGTTCAAAAGAATAAAGAATCTTAATAGAATGAATGGATTTAAGTTAAATGAGTTCAAACCAATAAAAAATATTATAAGAATGAATGAATTTATATTTTTTTTATATTTTTTTTTTAATTTGGGAGTTGCAGATTTTGCTAATAATATTTTTAAGTAAAATATCCCCCCTTATTAAGTATTAAGAATCATGATTTGAGAAGTTAATTTTAAGTTTGTGATTTAAAAGGGGTTGAATTAATTAATAAAGTTCACAAAACTAATTAAGCTATGAATCCTTTTAACTTTGATAAAAATATGCCAAGACAAAACTATCAGAATTTTTTAATTGATTCAATGAGAAACCGCATGTTTTGACGTGGAGTAAGAATAATTATATAAACAGATTGATTTCTGATTTTACCCAAAACATAATTATTTTCCACAAAATTCTGAATTATAAAATTTATCCCTTTGTTTCATGCGTTTTATTGCTTCATTTTTCAAACTTTATAAGTGTTAATTCTTGATTTATTTTATTTCCTTTCATGGAAAGAATATCATCAAATAAAAAAATTTTAAGAATTAAGAATTCAAGCTGCAATAGAAGTTAATTTACTGAAATAAAAGGATAGAAATATACGCTTAATATTTTTAAATCAAAAGAAAAAGTCCGTTGTTTTCTTTTCTAATCGGAACATGCTAATGAGAAATAAAATTTATTAATTTAAAATTGTATGTAATTCTCAAATATTTGCCATTGGATCAAAAACAAACAAAATTTAAGATAAAAAATAAAATTTAGAAATCATTTTATTATTATTTATGTAGTTAAAATAGTGTTATTAATTAAAATAACTTGAGATGTTTAAAAGAAGCTGCAACATAAACAGCCGACATTTTTCCAACTGAAGCAATTTTTCTCCATTGTTTACATTCTGGTTGACGACCAGGTTGGCCGTCTGTGGGAAAAGCATCAACCTGGTTGCCAACCGGGTTGACGACCAAGTTGCTCGTCTGTGGGCCCCTTTATAACACTATCACGTGAGAATAAACCTATGTCCCACATTTTAGTAGAACCTGAGTTGTGACACTGACCGGATGTACACATCTTGTTTTCTGAACCAAACAGAGATTCCAAGACGCTTCTGTTAATGCCTGATTCAACTCCAAAGAAATCTGGGATTAATGTTTCCTAAGAAAGAGACTCTTCACAAAATCTTTCCTAAGAAGCTTTGGACAGTATTGACCATCCTTGTATTACAGATTTTGCCTCCTTGGGTCTTTACTGTTCGCCAGAAATGTAAAAGACTAAATTGGAGCGCTATGAACAGATAATTAAATTATAGAGTTTGAAAAAATTGGAAATATTACTCATGGATTTGGACTTTTTGAACAAACCCATACATCGGTTGCATATTTTATAGAAAAATTCGAGAGAATTTTTAAATTGAGTTGAAGATTTTTCGGACATTTGCTCGCTGATGAAAGCTGCTTCGTCCTCATTTTTAAATTTTTATCATCTCTTAAACTTGTTGTTTACATAGTATAAGTGATTTTCTTCTTAGCACAAAAATACTTCCTCTGAAATATCGGCAAATGTCGATGACATTGCCCAATATTGCCTTTACTGACCAGTATTTTTTCTCTTCAAATGATTATCACAAACAGGTTTATTTCACGCAATAGCATGATTTAGAAAATAATGTTATAAGTATCCATGTTATATATTTAAATTCCATTGCAAACTTAGTTTTACCTTAAGTATCATAAAGAAAATATTGATAAAATTCCCAGTGAGCACACATGTACCATTTTCGTCCTATCTTCGTCGACTTTGTCGCGGATTTGTAGCGACTACGTTTACGTCGAGAAATTTCAAAAATGGGATGTCAAATGTTGGCATAAAATGAACGTATTCAGGCTCATCCCTATTAAAGCGAAAAGTTTCAAAAATTGTACGTAAAATGTTGGCCAAAAATGGACGTATTTGGGCTCATCCGATTTATGACGAGAAATTTCAAAATCCGGATGGCAATTGTTGCCCTAATCTGTACGTAATTCGGCTCATCAATTTTAGGAAGAAAAATTACCAAAACGGTTCATCAAATGTTGTCATAAAGGGGATGAAATCTGGATATCGCTTTTAAGACGAGAAATTACCAAAAATTGCTTTTTAGTAAATGTCAATTGTTGCCCAAAAGTGGACGTATTGGGCTCATCCCAGTTAAGGCGAAAAATTTCCAAATCTGGATGGCAATTGTTGCCCTAATCTGTACGTAATTCGGCTCATCAATTTTAGGAAAAAAAATTTCCAAAACGGTTTGTCAAATGTTGTCATAAAGGGGATGAAATCTGGATATCGCTTTTAAGACGAGAAATTACCAAAAATTGCTTTTTTTCGAAATGTCAATTGTTGCCCAAAAGTGGACGTATTGGGCTCATCCCAGTTAAGGCGAAAAATTTCCAAAACCGGACAGCAAATGTTGTCCTAACCTGATCGTAATCAGGACATTCCTATTACGAGAAAATGCTCTGTACAAAAAAGAAGAAACGCTACAGCTCAAACTCTACTGTTTTATTGTCTCAAAAACCTAGTGCTCATGCTGTTATTACTTTTTTGAATTTAGTCTTGGTCTTTGTTAGATTTCTACTCATGCAACTATTTTTTATTTTCCATTAAATATTTTTTAATAAAATAAATTTTATTTATAATTATCGAGTGTGCCAATTTATTTCAGTGCATTTCAGGTGGAGATTCTGAAGAAAATGGGTGGAGGAAGTGCAACCATTTTGTTAACTGGAATTATTGACAAAAGTCTCAATCTTCTGCATAAAACAGACATACATGGACAATTATGAAATGCATTATGTAGCAAGTAAGGCCGTAATACAGCTGCTTTTAACCAACCCACTACATAAAACGAACGTAACCTGCCTTATATTTAGCAAGTTTTCTAAGTTTGATCAAATATTTCGGTTTGGCAAAAAAAATTAACATGAAAACTTGCTAAATATAAGGCAGGTATACTTTTATTTTATGTAGCGGGTTGGTTAAAAGCGGCTGTTATACTGCCGTACTCGCTTAATACATTTCATAACTGTCCATGTGTCTGTTTTATGCAGTGGATTGAGATTTCAGTCATCGGAGGGCTCTAA
This sequence comes from Tetragnatha montana, assembly GCA_963680715.1. Taxonomy (NCBI): domain Eukaryota; kingdom Metazoa; phylum Arthropoda; class Arachnida; order Araneae; family Tetragnathidae; genus Tetragnatha; species Tetragnatha montana. The sequence continues at coordinate 38,770,349 of OY796675.1, forward strand.
ATGGGATTTAAAGAGTACATAAATCGTCCCTATTTGGTACTAAAACCGTACGTCTGTTTTATGCAGCGGATTGGGACATAAGTCATCGGAGGGCTCTAAATGGGATGTAAATAATACATAAATCGTCCCTATTTCGTACTAAAACCGTACGTCGGTTTTATGCAGCGGATTGGTACTAAAGTCGTCAGAGCGCTCTAAATGGGATGTAAATAGTACATAAATCGTCCCTATTTCGTACTAAAACCGTACGTCTGTTTTATGCAGCGGATTGGTACTAAGCGCTCTAAATGGGATGTAAATAGTACATAAAGCGTCCCTATTTCGTACTAAAACCGTACATCTGTTTTATGCAGCGGATTGGAATTTTTGACATCGGAGGGCTCTAAATGGGATGTAAAGAGTACATAAAGCGTCCCTATTTCGTACTAAAACCGTACGTCTGTTTTATGCAGCGGATTGGAATTTTTGACATCGGACGGATCTAAATGGGATGTAAAGAGTACCTATAAGAGACGAAATTCGTCCGTAATGAAACGTATTCGCTACATATGTAGCGAATACGTCCCAATTAGGTAAACTCTAAAGCAGAAATTGGTACTCTTTTTGTACCATTTTTGTCGTGGCGATGTAAAAGGTGGTGACATCGCTACAAAAAAACTACCAAAAGTAGAGATATTCGCGATGTAGCGATTTCGTAATCTGGACGTATTCGCTACGTACTGTGCTCACTGGGTCCCCACATCGCGATTTAGAGAAATATGATTCTATCGTATGCGTATGAATATAATTTTTTCAGTTTTAATTTGAATTTTGTCGTGAATTCTGTGTTGAATTCTGTTTGAATTCGTGTTTGAATTCTGACGTGATGTCAGAAGTTGTAGATATTATTTTGTTAAATCTCGAATATACTTCCGCTTCATCACTGATACTCTAGGTCTAGGGTAGTAAAATAAGACTGATATACTTATGTAAAAATTAAATTATATCTGGATAAATAATGTAAATTTTTAAGAGTATGGATAAGAAAAGTAAAAAGTAATCTGCTGTCTCACAAAATTTCAGTGCATTCTTTTTAAGTTCCTGAAATAAATAACATGAGGTGTTATAAAAATGTTATCTTTATCAATATATTGCTTTAAAAATAATAAGTAAAGTTATAATATTATGGTTTATTTTTAATGGAAATTATTATTGTATAATTTGTGAAAGTTATCAAGCATAGAAACCTTAAACACTGCTTGATTGAAAACTGAAAATGAAGTCGAAAAAAATATTTTCAGTAAATTGCTTACTTATCGTACTCTTAAACCTAACCTAAATCCTTAAATGTAGTAGTTTAATCTAATTTATTACATTTAATTTTAATGTTTTGATGTTTGAAATAAGAACATAGCAATTTTATTCGTTGTTTTGTATACAATGTTGTTTAGAATTTATAAGTGGGAATATCACTTAAAAATTGTTTTCTAACCATTTATCAGCAGAAAAACAATGGAACAAATCCATAGAATTCACAAATTAAATGTTGTAACAGTGACTTATATCCACCTCTGTGCACTTTCACATAAGACTTCCACTAACTGTAACTGTGAGCGCGCAGTGAAAAACAATAACAGAGAGAAGGGGATTCCCCGAACTGAGAGAAAAAAGTTGAGAGAGAGCGGGAACGATGGTTGCGTGTTTGCGACCCGCGGATTTTGGTAAATGTCGTATCTGTCCATAAAAGGTTTCCTTGTCAATGTATATGTGTATTTGTAACTGTCCTTTTGTCCATATTAAATGTTTTATACATAAACTTGGTCATCTTTTGGGTCCGAGCCAATTTCTAAGTCTCCCTCTCTCCCTACAAATTGGCGCCCAACGTAAACTTAAGCTGTAATGGATAATTTTCTTGTGTATTAGTTGAAATTTTGTTGTATTTCTTCTAATGTGTTTCTTCTTACCTGTTTTAGTTTCTCAAAGTAATTATTGCTCGTATATATGAGCCTAGTGAAAACGAAAGAGAATTTTGTGTGAGAAAAAATAAAAATAAATTCCAGCAAATTGATGTCAACAAAAGGTTTGATTTTTTTCTTTTGAAATGATGTTTTCTGTAATAAAGTTTATCAGCTTATGGAAGTTATGCTTCAAATGTTGATATTGTTAGTTTAACAATTCTTTGAATTTTTCTGTGTTCACCAAAGTGACACAGGGTAGGTTTAAGATTACCTGTAAAATCTTGGTTTCACTTTTGACAAAACTAGTTTTGATTTTGTTTTTCTGTGTGACACTGTTGTTTTCAAGCTGATATTAATTACCTGTCTGAGAATTCTTAACAATTTTGCATTTAAAAAGTTGTGGTACACTGTGCTCATTACAAAAGGGTAAATTTCCTTGTAAAACTGAAAGTTGGTCAATACTATTTGGTTCTGCTCTTTTGAAAAAGAAAATTTTGAGTTGTGATTCTGAAAATAAAAATTATTTTTATCAAAGTTGCATATTGTGCAAAGGTAATATCTTTGATTGATGGTATTCATTTGGTATGATGATTTAGTATGATATTTGAGTATTTATGTGGTGTTTCACTATTATTGAAATTGATTCACAGTTCTTTACCATTCTTATAAATTTTGGTTCTGGTGAATTTAAGAACTGTTTGTGCACTATATATGGTGAATTCTGCTTATTCAAATTTTAATTTGATGGAATTAACAAACATTAATGATTGTTCATGCTATTAATTTAGGTGCATATGATCATCTAGATTAGTGTTTAATTTGAAACATTGAATAGTAGTGCATAATTATAGTAATATTAATTATTGGTATTGGTAATTTTTCAGTAAGAAATTATCTGAGATTATTAATTAGTGAAAATATATTCTTCATATTGTATTATCTATAGTGTGGGTAAAAACCTTTTTGTGGTTTATCATAATTTTAAAGATGACTTATTTAGCAAAAGGTCTTAAAATTGATCTCATTGAACTCGTTATGGAGCTTGATCTCCTGAGTGAGAACTTAACTGACAAATCAAATAGAGTAACTTTAGCTAACGCTGTTAAAAACAGTCCTGGTTATAATGAGGAATTTACTAAGGAACTCTACCTTGGTATCATAGAACAACGCCTCGCACACGAGAAAAAAGCTGAGGATGAGAGTAAGCGACAGTTTGAGCTTGAAAAGCTTAGACTCGAAGCTCAGGCAGCTGCTAATACAGCTAATAGGGAGAATTTAACTTCCCCTCAAGTAGCAAATGATACCCCAAAATTAGAACTTCAAAAGCTCATCCCAAATTTTAACCCAAAGCATGATGATATTAGTCTGTTTCTCAATTTGTTCGAGAAACAAATGTCCTTTCTGCAAATACCTTCTTCGAAATGGGTCATTTATTTGCTGGGTCTCCTACCCAGTGATATTGCTAAGTTGGTCGCACAGGAATCTGATACAGATGTCCAAAATTTCCCTGTTGTTAAAGACATCCTTCTAAAGCGATTCAAGATGAGTGCGGAAAAATTCCACCAACTCTTTATGCAACATAAGAAATCGCCAGAAAATACATTCCGTGATTATGTCTATGAAATAAGAAATTTCCACGATGGTTGGTTAAAAGAATTAAACATAACCACGTTCGACCAGTTAAAAAACCTACACATCGCGGAGCAGTTGAAGCGACGTGCTTCAACGGAGGCGAAAGAACATTTCTTGCATAGCTGGAGTGAACTGACGGATCCAATGGAACTCGCAGAAAAGTTAGACAGTTTTGAAGAAGTTCGCAACTTAAAATCCAAAAGTTTTGAATCAACTGCTGGTTTGCGTAAATGGCATAAACCAAAAGACAAAAGAAGTCCAGTAGACCATCAGCTCAGTAAACCTGCTGCGGACACTCCATTGAAAAGTGAAATTCCAGTTTCACCCACCTGTTTTGGTTGCGGTGCGCCTGGGTTTACCAAGAAAAATTGCCCGTCCTGTGCATCATTACCTCCAGAGTCTGCTAGAGAATACAAATCCTCTACAGTGTGTTATGGCTGTCATGAAAGTGGCCACACTAGAAGCAGATGTCCAAAGAATGGCAAGAAAAACTCATCCCCAACCTTTGGAGCCATAGAAGTTGTACCTGGGAATGAAGGAGAGGAACCTCCACTAATTCGGATCTCCATTGAAGGCATGGTAGGACAAGCATGTGCTGACACTGGTGCAAGTCATTCGATCGCTGGAGCTACGTTATTTCGAAAATTAAAGGAAATTGATATTCCATTCCAAGAAGTGAAACGCACGGTGACGATGGCTAATGGAGAAAACCAGATGATTCTCATGGAGGAAGGCAGAGTTGAAATAGAGGTCGAAGGAAAGAAAGTTCCGACCACACTTCTGGCCTTGCCACTGGCTGAAAACAATTCTACCCTTCTTGGTAGAGACTTTTTAACAAAGGCAGGAATAACGCTAAACATTCCAGAAAACTCATGGCATTTTAATGAGAAAAAGAACAAAGCTTTCCCTTTTGTTCCAGATGCGTTCCATAATAAAATCCACGTTCAAACCATAGAAGTTGGCGAGTTAGATCTTCGGGAAGATGAAGGTGGCAAAATCACTAAGGAACAAAAAGCTTTATTTAATTCACTTCTCAAGACAAATTGTGACACGTTTCGTCCAGGGGGAGAACCAACTCCCAAAATCAAACATTTTATTGAAACCACTACGAGTACCCCAATTGCAGTGCCTCCTTACAGAATGGCACCAAAGAAAAAAGAGATACTTCGTCAAGAACTTGATAAACTTCTTGAACAGGATATTATTGAAGAATGTGAAGCCTCATATGCATCACCTGTGGTTCTTGTACCGAAGCCGAATGGAAAATTCCGGCTATGCGTTGACTACAGAAAACTAAACAGCATTACGGTACCAGTGATATACCCAATTCCAAGAATGGAGGATTTACTACATGAAGCTAAATATACACAGTTTATGTCTACACTCGATCTTCAAGCAGCTTACCATCAGATAGAAGTATTTCAGGACCACATGGACAAAACTGCATTTATATGTCCCTTTGGAACCTTCAGATACAAACGCATGCCGTTTGGTTTGCGGAATTCCCCATCTACCTTTCATCGTCTCATTGACCTCTTCAGAAATTCATTACCTCAAGTCAAGATGCTTTCTTATTTGGATGACATCATTGTGATGTCGGATACCTTTGAACAGCACATTGCCGATTTGGATGCTGTGTTCGAAAAGTTGAAGGAATTCAAACTACATGCCAATCGTGAAAAATGTCACTTTATATGTAACAAAGTGAAATATCTTGGCCATTACATTACTCCTTCTGGTTTGGAAGTCGACCATGAGAAAACTGCAGCTATTCAGCAGATGGCAGCGCCAAAGACGGTAAAACAAGTCCAGTCTTTCCTTCAGACTTGTTCATGGTACAGACGTTTCATTGCAAACTTTGCGGAAATTTCACGTCCGTTGAGCAACTTGACAAAGAAAAATGCTAAGTTTAAATGGTCCTCGGTAGAAGAGACTGCTTTCCAGAAATTGAAAGAACTTTTGGCGTCACCACCAGTGTTGGGACAAAATGATCCTACTAAACCCTATGTTCTTCGCACTGATGCCAGCGGATATGCCATTGGTGCTGTTCTTTTGCAGGGTGAGGGTCCAACAGAGCATCCCATTGAATATGCAAGTCGCTTGTTGACCCCGGCAGAACGAAATTATTCAACTACAGAAAGAGAGGCATTGGCGGTGGTGTGGGCTCTTAAGAAATTTCGAGCGTATGTAGAGGGACAAGAAATAATAGTCGCCTCGGACCACCAACCACTCAAATGGCTTCTAACTTTAAAATCACCCACTGGCCGTCTTGCCAGATGGGCATTGGAAATTCAATCCTTCCATCTAAACATCCAATACATCCCTGGCAAACAGAACGTCATTGCGGATTTGTTATCCCGACCATTTTGTAACCACATGGAAGAATCCTGTGAGCTGTGCATAGTTACTGTAGATATACCATCGAAAAGTTCCAAAAACATAAGAGATGAACAGCTCAAGGATGAAAAGCTTGCAAAAATAATTAGATGTTTTGAAGACGAGACCAACGATAACCATGCAAATTGGACGGAAAGGGGATATCTCATGAATAATGGAATTCTATACAGATATGCTCCTGAAAGTGAATCCGAAGAAGCCCAAATAGTAGTTCCACAATATGAATGGACGAAAATTCCACAGCAGTACCACGATGCACCTACTGCGGGTCACTATGGAATTGAAAATACCTCTTACGAAGTTGTTAACAGAGACAAACCCAGTGAAGTCATCGGTGTGTATCATTCTTCGGCATTGTCACCGTTCGCACAAGATTCTTCCCACGTACCTGTGCGACCACTTAGAAAAAGGGGCAGACCTCCTGCGGCCAAAGATCCTGGTGCAGACCCTGCTGTGCCTCCTGCCCGTCCACCACGTCTTCTCTCTGCTGACCCCTCATCGGGACGTCGTCGGGGTCAGAGGGGGAGGCTGTAACAGTGACTTATATCCACCTCTGTGCACTTTCACATAAGACTTCCACTAACTGTAACTGTGAGCGCGCAGTGAAAAACAATAACAGAGAGAAGGGGATTCCCCGAACTGAGAGAAAAAAGTTAGAGAGAGAGCGGGAACGATGGTTGCGTGTTTGCGACCCGCGGATTTTGGTAAATGTCGTATCTGTCCATAAAAGGTTTCCTTGTCAATGTATATGTGTATTTGTAACTGTCCTTTTGTCCATATTAAATGTTTTATACATAAACTTGGTCATCTTTTGGGTCCGAGCCAATTTCTAAGTCTCCCTCTCTCCCTACAATGTTTCATTAGTAATAATTTAAATACTTGACTTAATTTTTTAAAATATTATTTTTGAAATACTTTTCATCTTACCAGTATATTACGTATACGTATAGTAAAACTACTTTTTTAAGTTTGGAAAAGCTTTGGGGGTTTTTTTGTTTAAAATTTAAGTATTCATAACATTTTAAGTAATCAAGAATCTCCTAAAACTATTAACCAATCTAAATTATAAAATCAAATTTGGAAAAAAATCCTGAAAATAAGAGGTTTCTTCATCTATAGGTACTATGCAGTTGATGTCAGAAAATCTAAACAACTTGAGATACTACTTGAAAATGTTTTCAATGAACGTATTGTTTAGTCTGGTCTGTTAACCGAAAAAATGGACACATTGGACAAAGTTACCAAATTTTCAAAATTTGTTCCTTAGAACATAAGAAAAGATTTTACGTGAGGATTCATATGAATAAGCCGCCATATTGGATTTTATGGGCGCCATCTTTGATTGAAGAATTTTCTTTATCTCAAGATTCATTGGACATATAATCATAAACAAAGTATCAAAATATATGTTTATGGGGTCAACAAAACCGAATATGACATTTTCGAATCATCAAAAGAACAATTAACCATTAAAAAATACACTTTCTATTTTCTGCTACTCGAACATTTAACCATAACAGCTCAGTTCACTTATTTAAAACATTACCAAAATTCCCAAACTTATAAAATATGTTATTGTTACCATAAGAAACAATTTTAGAAGAAGAACCACCGGATTGAAACGGCCATTTTGATTTTTTTTGGCCGCCATATTGGATTAAGAGAACCTGCTGTATCTCAAGATCCACTTCACATATTATCAAAACCAATGTGTGAAAATGTATGTTTTTTGGATCAAGAAAATCGAAAATGACATTTTCGAACTATTTAGAGAACAATTTAATTGAAAAATTACGCCTTCCATTTCTCCTTGAAATTAAACAGCTCAGTTAATCAATTTATAAGCCAGATAAAAATCCCAAAAATTAGTAATATGTTTGTAACACTATAGGAAATAATTTCAGAAGAATGGTCACCAGATGAAAACGGCCATTTTGAATTTATGACCGCCATATTTAATCATAAATACTTGCTATATCTCGAGATCCACTGCACATATAGTCATAAAAAAGGTGTCCAAATATATGTTTCTTGAGTCAAGAAAACCGAATATGTCATTTTCGAACTTCTAAAAAAACAATTTAATTAAAAACATTACACCCTCAATGTCCCATTAAACTTGACCAGCTAATTTTAATCACTACCAAGACAGAAAAAATCCCAATATCTCCAAACTCACACAATATGTTCTTTATAAAGTTAAGAACAAATATAGAAGGATAGACACTTGAAAAAACGGCCATTTTTAATTCTAGAGCTTCCATTTTGGATTGAAAAGACTTAGTGTAAATCGAGATCCACTACGCATACAACTATAAACAAAATGTCGAAATGTATGTTTCTTGAGTCAAGAAAACCGAATATGACATTTTCGAACTCTAAAAATAATAATTAATTGAAAATAAAATTGCGTGATTTTACGTCACAATTACGTATGACAGGTCAATAAAACAACTCCACAACAACTCCCAAGCCAGATAAAAACACCAAACTTGCACAATATGTTTTTTGTAAGGTTAAGAACATGTTAGAAGGGTCTCCATTTGAAAAAAACGGCCATTTCGAATTTTACAGCAGCCATATTCGATTTACAGATCTTTGTGTAACTCGAGTTCCACTGCGCATACAACCAAAAACAAAGTGTCGAAATATATGTATTTTGGGTCAAGAAAACCGAATATGACATTTTCGAGCTCACAAAATAACAATTTAATTAATAAATCCGCCTTCTAAGTTACTATAAACTTGTTGATCAAATTAAACAATAACAACCTAATAATGGATGAACACTGCAACTGATGCATCATTGTTGTAATGGTTTTATCTCGCAGCAGATTATTTCAAGTTTATAGTAACTTAGAAGGCGGATTTATTAATTAAATTGTTACTTTGTGAGCTCGAAAATGTCATATTCGGTTTTCTTGACCCAGAATACATATATTTCGACACTTTGTTTTTGGTTGTATGCGCAGTGGAACCTTAGTTACACAAAGATCTGTAAATCGAATATGGCTGCTGTAAAATTCGAAATGGCCGTTTTTTTCAAATGGAGACCCTTCTAACATGTTCTTAACCTTACAAAAAACATATTGTGCAAGTTTGGTGTTTTTATCTGGCTTGGGAGTTGTTGTGGAGTTGTTTTATTGACCTGTCATACGTAATTGTGACGTAAAATCACGCAATTTTATTTTCAATTAATTATTATTTTTAGAGTTCGAAAATGTCATATTCGGTTTTCTTGACTCAAGAAACATACATTTCGACATTTTGTTTATAGTTGTATGCGTAGTGGATCTCGATTTACACTAAGTCTTTTCAATCCAAAATGGAAGCTCTAGAATTAAAAATGGCCGTTTTTTCAAGTGTCTATCCTTCTATATTTGTTCTTAACTTTATAAAGAACATATTGTGTGAGTTTGGAGATATTGGGATTTTTTCTGTCTTGGTAGTGATTAAAATTAGCTGGTCAAGTTTAATGGGACATTGAGGGTGTAATGTTTTTAATTAAATTGTTTTTTTAGAAGTTCGAAAATGACATATTCGGTTTTCTTGACTCAAGAAACATATATTTGGACACCTTTTTTATGACTATATGTGCAGTGGATCTCGAGATATAGCAAGTATTTATGATTAAATATGGCGGTCATAAATTCAAAATGGCCGTTTTCATCTGGTGACCATTCTTCTGAAATTATTTCCTATAGTGTTACAAACATATTACTAATTTTTGGGATTTTTATCTGGCTTATAAATTGATTAACTGAGCTGTTTAATTTCAAGGAGAAATGGAAGGCGTAATTTTTCAATTAAATTGTTCTCTAAATAGTTCGAAAATGTCATTTTCGATTTTCTTGATCCAAAAAACATACATTTTCACACATTGGTTTTGATAATATGTGAAGTGGATCTTGAGATACAGCAGGTTCTCTTAATCCAATATGGCGGCCAAAAAAAATCAAAATGGCCGTTTCAATCCGGTGGTTCTTCTTCTAAAATTGTTTCTTATGGTAACAATAACATATTTTATAAGTTTGGGAATTTTGGTAATGTTTTAAATAAGTGAACTGAGCTGTTATGGTTAAATGTTCGAGTAGCAGAAAATAGAAAGTGTATTTTTTAATGGTTAATTGTTCTTTTGATGATTCGAAAATGTCATATTCGGTTTTGTTGACCCCATAAACATATATTTTGATACGTTGTTTATGATTATATGTCCAATGAATCTTGAGATAAAGAAAATTCTTCAATCAAAGATGGCGCCCATAAAATCCAAGATGGCGGCTAATTCATATGAATCCTCACGTAAAATCTTTCCTTATGTTCTAAGGAACAAATTTTGAAAATTTGGTAACTTTGTCCAATGTGTTCTTTTTTTCGGTTAACAGACCAGACTAGTTGAATCCATGTGGAATACACTAATAGACTCCATAGACTAATTTTATTTTTTCTTATACTTATGAAGTAAGAAAGTAAGTCCTCCATCTTTACAGTACATAGTAAAATGTCAAGAACGTGAAAGATATAAAAAGTAAATGTGAAACCAACGACCAAAAGTATACGTGGCATTACAGATGCGTTTAAAAAAACCTCAAAAATTCCTCCTCGAAAAAAATTCCATCCTTAAAAAAGCGATTGAATTCTGCATTCTTTAATACTACATGCAGTGATTAACACAACCACATCTTCATCGCTCTAACTACTCGATCGCTTGAAAATTTTGTTATGTCAGAAAAATATACACACTCTTTGGAACGACATTTTTAGGACTGAGTAAAAAATACTCAACTCTGATTATGTCAATAAGTCAAACTGGCTCTGAATCAAATTTACTCAAGTTTTAAACATGCATAGACTCATTTCAAAATAGATACATCATGTGCTCATTTTTGAATAAGTGCATCTTTTTAAGTGTGTTTTGAGACGCATTGCATTGGTCTTCATTCTGCTGACAGTATCGGCCATCGGAGTACGACGAGCAGGGCCTTAGACGACCCCCAGGGGTGAAAGTACCTCATTGGTACCCCCACTTCATTTTTTAATAACCGCGAATTCTTCCTCCATCCTTTTAGGTCCCATCTTTTAATGTAGGAAGATTAAACTAAGTATTAAGGAGCGCATTATAAAGGTGGTCGCTTTTATATTTCAAGTGAAATTGAAACTAAATTAGATTAAAACGTTAATGCAGTAATTTCTTTACCGCTTTATGTATCGAATATGAAATTAACGTATAAAACGACGACGGGTCCATAATGTATAAGATTACTACGACGTGACACGTTGATTTGTAAGTTGGGATTGACGTCGCAACTTGGCAACTCGAGCTTTCTCACCTTAAAATAGGACGTTTCCAAGAATTTACAATTGCTAGAAATTGAGTGTTTCTGGTACTTCACAAAAATGAAAGAATTGGGTCGTCATGTTTGAAAAAAAAAACTTCGTATCAGTATATTTTTTATCTCAGTGAATTTTTTATAATAAACAAACGATAAGTATTTGGACGCCCATGCAAATCACGATTTCTGCGGTTCTGTTACAGGGAACCTTTGCGATCTGATATGCGACCCTAGTCACAATAGCTGGTAGACTGAATGTACATCAATGCTTGCACGTATTGTACAATGTTGGACAACTTTGAGCTTTCTACTTTCTCAGAATGACAATGCCACTTGATATGCTGCGAGGACCACCATGGCTTGGAGTGAGGAAAATGGGGCACAGCGACTGGAAATGGCCTGCTCAGGGTCTGGACCTTAACTCTATAGAATATCTTAGGGGCGAGTTGTAGCGTAGAATAAAAAACTTGGCCAACCGTACGAAATCGATGATAAAATTAATTGACTATAGTCTTTTGCAGGCCGAATGGCGATACAGGAAAATTACTGAGAGTATGCCTCTCTTTTTTAAAGCTGCAACAATTTGTTATTTTTGCCGCTTGTGGAACGAAAACAATACTTAAAACATATAAATTATAATTTTTCTCTGAACTCACAGGTGTTCAAACTCATTGTTTGTTCGTGTATTTTTTACAAGAAGTGTCCAAACACGTATCGTTAGTGAGTGTATTCTTTAGTTTCGGAAGTGGGCACACATAAAAACCTGAAAGTGAGCATGCGAAGTGAAGCGGAGAGAGGCTAACCTCCTTGAAGAGCGGGCAGCATCTTCGAGAACCGCCTCTTCCCAACTTTATCCTTCCGAAGTTCCGACGAGAGAAGTAACTTGGAGCGGGACTGAGCGCTCCGGCATCCGCATCAGAGCATCGGATCGAAGGGGCGGGGCCTCTGGCGTGACGTAGGCGGAAGCTTATTGGTCCAGAGTGCTGGGCCGGTTTGAATATTGCTAGAATTTTAATCCTTTAAAACTCTTTATTGAATGTCTATTTTGAGAATTTCGATTACAGGTGGGATAAGGATACACTTTATTCTTGTCTCGAGGAGTAAAACTGTATCGGCTCAAAGAGTGGTAAGAGAAGCAGCTAAAAAAAGTTTTAAAGACGATATAATTTTAAAAATACCATGTTATTTTATTTGTTTTCTTAAGCTTGAAAAGGAACCTTTATTTTACTTAGAAGAACACTTATTTTGCGGCGACCACCTTGCAAGTCAGCTAATGTAAGCTGTGGGGTGGGTCTCCTTGACATTCCCTTCCGGGTGTCGCGCGGGAGATCTTTCTTCCAGGCGAAAAAGACGCGCGTTCTATCGAAAGGAAGATGTTCCTCCCGATTTTTCCCCTGTAGGGAAGATTGGGCAGATTGGAACAAACAACTTATCTCTATGTTAAATTTAATTTAAAAATCTGAAAAAATACCAATAGGTAGCTGTATTAATACGATCCTTTGCCTGAATTTTCAGAGCAGTAGGAGTAGGCTCATTTGAACCCTTAGTGTTTGAAAATTGCCTGCTTCGGAAGGTGCAAAGTAAATTCTCTTCTCCTTTTATTCGTGTGAAAATTCAATCGAGAAAGTTTTTAAAGTAGAAATTTTGCCTTGAATTCTATTGTGGCATCAATAAAGTTAAGTCCAAAAAAAATTTTTTTTTTCCAATTTCAATTACAAATATCTACTTTTTACTCTTAAAGTTGGAGATAGTAGATTTGGGGCACATTGGGACACAAAAAGTTGGGGCACATTCAAGAATTCTTACTAGATAATTCCTTTTCTTGATTTCGAACGCATTTTTAGACTTTAAATATAGTATTTTAAGATACTTCTTGTGTGTATTAAACTTAAAATTCAAAGATTTTAGGATTTTCCTAGTTTTAACTTATCTTTTAAGATAGAAGTTGGATAGGATTTAAAAAAGATGTTTTTCTGCATAAAATACGTTTTTATTTAATGTCCTTTAATATTCGTCAGGTTTTATGCCTCAATCGGCATCCATCTAGCCGGGGAAGAATAAGATTCTAATGGTATTAGGAGCCCCAAGTGAGTCAAAAGTTAAAATTAAAAATACACATTAAAATGAAATTCAAACAAATTTCATGGGTAACAGCCTCCGAAGGTGGCGTTTATTTAGTTGGATAAAATAAGATTCAACTGGTTTAGCCTTAAGAGTCACCCACATATGATTTGGAAATTTAGAATTAAAAAACATTATGTAAAACAACCGAAAAAAGTTTTAGAGAAAAATCCGCCTGAGGAGGCGTGTGAGTCTAGCTCAGGGATGGCCAACCCGCGGCCCGCTTGAAGTAATTTTGCGGCCTACGAGAATTTTGTTAGTTAAAATTACTTTACTTCGATCCATAATTTTCTTCTAAGAACAATGTTTTGTTACAAAAAAATCTCAAAACTTTTTGTTTTGCGAGTATTATAGTATTGCGATTAGAACGGGTAAGCGCTGGGGGCCAGGGTGCTAAAAAAGACAAATAGATTCGGGTTTGAGAAACCTTTTTCAAAAGGTCGTGAGAGCTTTTGGATCTACGTGCACGTGCCAAGCTTTTCTTTTCAAAATGAAATTTACAAAAATAAATCGCGCACAAATTTAACCGATAAAAACCTACAGAATAAATTACGATGTGCAAACACAAGCTTCAATATTGACATTCAAAGTTTATTAAAAGAGTTGAAAAACAAATCTCACCAATACATAATCAATATCTTAATTAATATCACTGTATCATCTATACTTGTATGAATAAATGTAGTCATTAGGACAAAGAAATGTTGTATCAGTTTATTTTCTTTTTCACTTTTACTTAATGTGTATTGTGTGTGTGTAGTGTATGTGACTTTGTGAGTTTCTCAAAATGACAGTAGTGTGAGTCCCAGAGATAGAGTTAAAAGGTCATTAAATTGGAAACCAATGGGCAATAGACCTAGAGGGAGACCCAAAATGAGATGGTTGTACCATGTTCTTAAAGATCTTAGAGCAATGATAACCAACTGGAAAAAAAAGGCGTGTGATATAGTTGCCTGGAATAAAATAGTACAGCAGGCCAAGGCCCATCAAGGGCTGTAGGGCGAGGGCGACTAAAGAAGAAGTGAGTCTCAGGGGCGTATATAAAGAAGGGGCCGGGGCGCGATTTTCCGTAAGCTCACGGATTGGGCTCCGCTAGGTGGCAGCACCTTCGCTGGAAGGAGCTCTAGGAACGTCGTAAAGGTCGGTCCAACTTCTTAGCAACCTATCGCTTCGCCGTCGCGCTTTTGGCAAACTTTTTTTCTTCTTTTTTAATTTTCCAAACACATAAATAATAAATATTTCCAATTGTTTTCAGTCATGAATGTATGAAATAAATAGTGTTGTACTAATTAATTTTATGGCATGGTGGTTGTACTTACTAAGAAGAAGTGAGGAACCAAAACCAAAAAATAATAATTTTTTAAAGCATTAAGTTTTTAAGAAGAATGAAAGGTTTGGTTTTTATTAAATTAAGTAGACTTAAACATCAAAAGATATTCTTGTTGAGTCCCAAGAAATTTGAAACCTAGACTTCGTAAAATTCAATTTATTAATTCAAGATCATTCTCACTCTAGTTAATTTTACATTTTTCCTTTAAAGATAAATTATAATATTTTGTAATTTCTAATAATTTTTTCATCATTTCGTTTAAATAATATTGCACAAACACTTTTAGTAATGAATTATTTTTACTTATGTTTAATAACGCCTCTAGATAAAATAAATTAATTTCCTAAATTTTAATATAAATCATTGTCTCTAAATTTACAAAAAAAATTACCAAGAAATGCCTTAAATAAAATAAATCATTTGAGGTAATTTAAAACACTATTTAATATTAAAACTTTATATTTTTGAAACATGAAATTTAAAATCTCAAATTAATCCAGGGATTGAATTTGGGTGAAATACCAACACTTGTGCACTCTTAACCACCACCCCACATTGCTTTGCTTTAGATGAGACGTTTCACTGTTTTTGGTAGCGGCTAATTTATAAAATTTTTGTTTCTAATAGTCCAAGAGCTGGATACATGAGAGTTTAACCGGACAAAAATTGCATCGAATTTAACCGGAAAAAGAAATGCAAGATATTTAGGTCATTCGAAAGCCTACGACAACCTGAGTACAAATATGCTGGTCAGTCGGCCGAAAGCGGTTGCTTTCGAGTGGTCAGTTCGGATCAAAGTTGCAAAAACCCTATTCAAACCTATGTAATCCCGTTCATTGTTTTTTACAAAGGAAATATTTGCAGGGATCAACTTTCTAAAAACAATAAACAAAAATAAAATATTAACAAAATATCCCCTTTTTCAACGTGCTCTATCAGCCAAACTATTCTTCAAACAGAAAAGTTGTAATAGACGACATTAGTGTGACGTCACTTGCTTGTTTGGAAACGTTGATTCTATCTGTGATTGGTTCCGTGATTGGAGGTAAATCCGTACCAATCCGTACGGAACCAATCACGGATGGAATCTACGTTTCCAAACAAGCAAGTGACGTTTTGACTAATGTCGTCTATTGACTTTTTTGTGGCTTGTTTTATGTTCTTCATTTTTTGTATTGACAGTTTTGATAAGAATCGCAAAGGTTAGGTTCTACGCGCGGAAAACGAAAAAAAGGGGCGAATATTTGCCGTTTTTTCGAATTACCTCAATGTTCCGTCACGAAATTTTGTTCGCAAACTTCATATTCGGATTCAGCACCCCAAAAAACATTCAGATAGCGAAAAATATCTTCTACCCCAAAACTTTCCCAAAATGGCCTGGATTTGAGAACAATTTGACTAGACTAATAATGAAAAGTGTCCTATTTTCGCACTGCGAGCACAATATCTCTATATCTATTGAATCAAATTGTCCAAACCTTTTACAGTTGCTTCCCTACATATTTATCTTCAAATTAATGTACGGGTTTGAAATTTTGATCAACGCATTCTATAATTTACAAGCAATTAAAGTCAGGTTTTTTTTCTAAAAATTTGAAAATAGTGAAATATAGTAGTTAAAAAATTTAAATAAGTTTTTCGTTTTAGGTTAATTTAAAGATAAGCTTTTTTTTAATGTTCAGAAAAAAAAATTGGGAAAAAATACCATTTACTTTTTTTTAAAAAAACTGCGCGCAGTAAAAAAAACTACCAAGTACTTTAAGCGATTTTTCATAAACAAAATTTAAAAAAATTCTTTATTTCATATATTTTGAATAAAAATGTATTTGAGAAAAAACATATCCAAAAATCTCATAGAAAGAAACATTTGATAAAAAATTACAGGATTCGGATTATCTTAAGGATTCGTGTAAACTAACTTACAAATTTAAATTTGCATTGAAAACCAATATTAACATTTAAAACCAAAGATAGTTTTAGAAAGTTGGCCCCTGCAAGTATTTCGTTTGTAAAAACAATGAACGGGATTACATAGGTTTGAATAGGGTTTTTGCAACTTCGACCCGAACTGACCACTCGAAAGCAACCGCTTTCGGCCGACTGACCAGCATATTTGTATTCAGGGGGTCACAGGCTTTCGAATGACCTAAAAATCATACATTTCTTTTTCCGGTTAAATTCGATGCAATTTTTGGCTACTTTGACCCGAACTGACTACTCGAAAGCAACCGCTTTCGGCCGACTGACCAGCATATTTGTATTCAGGCGGTCGAAAGCTTTCGAATGACCTAAATATCTTGCATTTCTTTTTCCGGTTAAATTCGATGCAATTTTTGGTTATTTCGATTACCCCCCATTAATAAACGCAACCGCTTTGCGCTGGCAGACCGAGCGAATTTTGTTTATCAAGAAGTGCCCGATCTAATTATATGATTTTTGAACATACGTTTTTCCAGTTAAACTCCCATGTAGCCAGCTCTTGGACTATAACATTTATGTATAATTTGTAAAATGACTGGTTTTCAAAATTTGATTAAATTAAACAAAAGATTTGAAATAAAATTTAAATTGTTGTTTTCTTTACTTATTCGCTAGGGGCGTTTTGATAAATATGGGACCATCTTGGAAATATTTTGAAATCACTGAAAGTGATGCCACCTAAATCGATTCAATAGATTCCAAAAGCCATTCTGAATATTTAAATTTATAAGAGACGATTTGATAACTCCCTTATTGCAATAAGTAAAAGGGGCTAGCAAACCAAATTATAATACAATGAGGTATACTCACCTTTTTTGTTTTAATTTTATTATGATAGAGGATGAAAATCCATGAAAAATGACGTAAAAATTATTGAAATTGGAAAACAACTGTTCCCAGAGATATTAATTTTTAAAATTTCGTTTCCGGTATTGGCGGGGAAAACATTAATTTCGTTATGGCTGCTGTGTGACGTCACAGCGCTTGGACCCACTGGGCCGGCGTTGTTATTGTATGCTTAGTTTGCTTCATTCTACTATTCTTCATAAAGTTTTGACTAAAAAACTATGATATTTTAAAGACACATACAAGTACTTTTTATGAAAAGATTGGCGTTTTGTTTTTCAAAAAATATTAATTAGTTTTGGAATTACTATTAGGATTCAAAGTTTTAATTTTTTCTTTTTCTGGCCTTTCACTAGAGAAACAGGATTTAAAAAAACTCCCTCATCTATACCTATTTTATTCAACTTACTTATTTGTCATTCTGAGTAGCTCATATCCTAAAATTTTTGTATGCGGCCCACGGATATTGTAATTTTCCAAAGTGGCCCTCAAGATCATTTGGGTTGGCCATCCCTGGTCTAGCTGCACTGACAAGAAAACGTTCTCAGGCTAAACTCATCAAAACGGAAGAAAATTTTACAGGCATAAGAAGATGACTCAAAAACCTTACTGTGAAAAAATTAGCTGCGGAATTTCATTAGAAGACGAGTCAATTAATTTTGAAAATTGAGTTCTGAGTTGCCGAATCCATTCAGTTGGCGACTTGGCTTGCATTTGATGAACCTTTTTGATCAGCGGATTTATAGCCTTATTCACAGACCTGACCAGCGGTTAACCATCGGTTAAAGAAGTATAAGGGGGGGGGATATTAAAGTCATTCACTTGCCTTTTGTATGAACGTCTTTGAATAATTTTTATGAGACCACTTCCGTTAAGTTGCGGACCACTTTCGGAAAGTTACGGACCTCTTCCGGTAAGTTACGGACCACTTCCGGTAAGTTGTGTACCACTTCCGGTAATTGTTGTAAGGGCCAAGGAAAAAGCTTGTGCATAAAAAAATACCCTCGAAGTTACGGACCATCCCCTTGAAGTTACAGACCACCCCTTTGAAGTTACGTACATACAAATATCCATGCCTAAGCGTTGATTCGAACACCGGCCATGGGCGCCCTGCGCCCATATGTTTGAATTCAGGAGGGGGCCCAAGAAAAAGTTTTGCAAGTTAGCCAGTCAGGCCCTTAACAAGACCTAAGTTTATTTTCTAAGGGGGTTTCAAGCAAAAAGGGTGTCCTCCCCAGAAAAAGTTGTGTAAGTAAGAAACTAGTGTATGAATAGTGGTCTACATTATTAGAAACTATTTACATTTTGCTTTTGAATTAGTTTACAATCATAATAAAAAGATTAATATACAGTTCAAAACTTAAAATATAAAAAAAACTATAATAAAAGACGATTTATTGTAGTCAAACGAAGATTTTACTTAACCTTTCCGGTGCAAGGGGGGCCCGGGCCCCTCTTTGCCCTTATGTATATGGGCACTAGGGTGGCCCAAAGAACTTTTTTTTCAGGTAGAGTTCTGAGCACCCTCTACTTTTTTTTTTGAACAGCTAATAGAAGCTCACAGCCAAAATTTCAACTCTGTATTCGAATTAGAAGTCGATGACCAAGAGGAAAGGAATTTCCCATGTTAATTAATAGCTCTTTTTGTATTATTTGAAGATTTTTAGAGTTTTTATTTTTTTCTACATGATTAAATCTTATTTTCAACTTGAAATTTGATAGAAATGTTTATTTAAGGAGTTAAAAAGCTTTGAAATTTCTTAATAAAAAATTTTTCAAATAAAAATTGTTATTAATTTTTTTTTCTCATTTTCTAAAATTTTTGAAAAAGGTGGTTATGATGCACACCAAATGAAAGAAAATAAAATTACTAAAAAATTGAGCCTGATTTCATGTTTTTAAGTTGTATAGTTCTAGAGTTGTTAGCTGTTTAAACATGCAGGAAAAACCACTTTACAGGAGTTCTTTGGACATTAGAAAATTACTACAACCAAAATAATGGTGATAAAAAAAAAACCTGGAACATTTATCTATAACGTTAGTAGTTTCTTATAAAAAAAAATCATAAACAAAATGAGAGGGTTTGATCTTTGGTTTTTTAGTTGTTTTGTATAAAAATCCAAACTTTGCCTGAATAGTTTTCTAAGTAGGTATAAAAAATTGAGGGGGGGGCCGCAGTGGCAATTTCATAGCAATTTGTTTTTTCCCATGGAAAAGAGGGGCACCCATGATGCGGGCGGTATTTTCACATATGAGGCCCCTAGTTTCAAACTCTTACCAAAAACAAAATTTTACAGGAGGGAGAAAAAACTGTCATCATGACTAAAACAAGAAAAATTTGAAATTCAATCTATTTGCTGTAATACAACAAATAGATTTAATTTCAAATTTTTCTTGTTTTAGTCATGATGACAGTTTTTTCTCCCTCCTGTAAAATTTTGTTTTTGGTAAGAGTCCGTTTTTGAAACTAGGGGCCTCATAGAGCATTTTCAATCACATGACTCGGACCTAACAACGGCCTTAGGCCTTAGCAACAGAAATGTTACAGTTTTTTGCCCTACAGAGGTCAACAGTTACAGAAAATGACTGGCCGTGGAATTCTTCTATTGGAGCCAGTGGCGTATATAAGGGGGGGGGGCCGAGGGGGCCCTGGCCCCCCCAAAATTCGGACTAGGTGTATCAAAACAAGTTAAAACACTGTATTATAGGGTCAAATTTCAAAAAATTTTCTGGGGGAGGACCCCCAAGCCCCCCTTTTGTACTTGGAATTTTATTATTAACAACTTTATTATAATAAGTTCATCAAAATCCAAATCCTACCAAAAAATATATGTCCGAAATTCGGACTAAGTGTTCCAAAAACAAGATAAAACCCTGTTTTTAGGGGTAAAGTTCTAAAAATTTTCTGGGGAAGGAACCCAGATCCCCTTTTGTACTTGGAACTATATTTTAATAACTTTTAAAATATGAAGTTCATAAAAATGAACATCCAAAATTCGGACTTAGTGTACCAAAACTAGTTAAAAACCTGGGTTTTTTTTAGTCAAACTTCGAAAAATTTTCTGGGGGAGGACCCTGGTACTTGTATTTTTATTACTAACAACTTTTCCTATATTAAGTTTTTAGAACCTAAGTTATCACCTTAAAAGCTACATCGGACCTATTAAATATTTGGGTGAGGGGCTGGGGAGTAATTTTGGGCCCCTCCCGAAATAAATTCCTATATACGCCACTGATTGGAGCATTTGCAATACGTCGGTGAAGTCTGACGTCATCAACATGGCGCTGGGGACAAACAAACCCAATCTCTATGGCGTTTAACATGGGAGTGTTAAAGAATAATTTTTTAAAAATATTAATCGTCATTTCTTAGGGTATAGAACACCTTTCCCGCATAGTTAAAGGTATGGCAATCATTTATAAATAATCAGAGTATTTTTATTTTGCTTTTCTGTTTGAAAATTCAACGATAACATTTTAGGTCGATTGGTACCAATGGAGTCTAACACGATAGTGTGAAAAGATATTAGTTTTAGAATATTGTCCTTCGTTTGTTAACTTATAAAACCACTTTACAGTATATTTCAAGGTATGTTAATCATTTAGTAACAAGTATAATTTAGATTTTCGGTCTCATTTTTTAAGATTGTAACAAGAAATTTCATCTCCATTTGTTTATCATGCGAGTGTGAAAATATATGTTTTTATATAATATTCAACGTTCTTTGGTATATCACACCACTTTTGAGCATAGTTAAAGGTATGTTAATCATTAATTAATAAGCAAATTTATTACTTGGGCTCCACTTTTATAGATTTAAATAAAAATTAGTATCTCCATTAATGTTATTAAGTGAGTGTGTAAATAGTTTTGTTTTAGATATTTATCATCGTTAGCTACACTTTTATTATTTCATTTTAGTATTATATTGTTTTGAGGCTTTGTAAAAATAGTACTATACTGTATTTTCCTTAACTTTTTTTAATTTTTTTGTTTGATCTACATTTCTACCCATTTATGTTATTATTGCACAAATAGAAGCATTTTAGCAACAATGAGTATCAATTAGCTCAAAATTGTTTATTATAGACAAAATAAGAGTTAACAAGTTTTTTCCCATTCTGTTTTAGGTTCTATTTATTTATATTAGAGAATTGAATCACATCCAAGTTCCAGCTCACAGGACATTTTACATGTAATGAATGAACCTTACTAAATGGTTCTTGGTTTTGGTGACCACTTTTGTGGCATCAATTCTAAGCGCTTTTTGGTTGATCATTTATATTTGTAAATCTATTTGTGTCTATGGTTTAATACCTGAATTAAACCAGTCTACCAGATGTTTTAGGGAATGGCGACTTACAATGGAGTTGAGGTAAGCATCTTATTAAACATCGTGTGCTCTTTCAGCGTTTGCATTCCCTCTTTACCTATCTATTATTTTCTAGAAAAAGCAATCATATTTTGTTTTTAATATCTATGATGTGGCAGTTTTGTGTATTTTAATTTATCTGATAAGTTTCCCACAAGCACATTCACACAGCCACAGCCCCTTTTTACAGGGGGGCCACATTCATTCATCACACACGGACAGAAACTAACATCCATGCCAAACGGGGATTCGAACCCCAGACGTACGGCTTAGCAGTCAGATGCTCTGACCACTACGCCAGTGCGTCTGCAGAAGATTTTAATTAAAGTTGTAAAAATAAAGCATGAGACATGTATGCTATTCCACGAATATATATTTCCAATAATATTACATGGGACCGGTGGTGTAGCCAGAAAAAAATTTCAGAGAGGGGTATTGATATTTCTGGAGGGGATGTGGGGTAGTTTTAGTGGTTTCCTATCGTCAAAAAAGGAAAGTTTCAGGGGGGGGGATATATCCCCAAAATCCCTCCCCCCTCTGGCTACGCCCCTGCGTCAAGCTGTTATTGTAATTGACTAAACATTAAATTTATCCAATTATTAAAATTGTGTCTTGCATTTTAATGACAATTTTAGGACTGAAAATTCGAGTGACATCTGCTTCTTCCAGGCAGCTATGTAATTCTACATTATTCCTAGCTTCTCTCTTGAATCAGCAATTACCAATCATTTTTTGTCGGTATAGGATAGGGATTTTTTGACAGGAAGAGGACAGGATATTTGAACTTTTCAATTCAACAGGTTCAGTTTTGAAACATTTAAGTTATTAATCTTAAAGTGTCTTTGTTTTAGTTTAAATGAATATTATAGGATCTCCATGTAAATAAATATTTATTGCTGATTTGAAGTAAGAAACCAAAGTGGATTCTGCCAAAGGTGAGAGTAATCCATATATTTAGTGAGCGTTGTGAAGTTGTAAGTGAGCGTTGGCAAGTTGGTGAAGTTTTACATCCAATATTTTTAATCTTGCACATGTCTGCCATGTTTAACCAAAATTTAATTTAAAATTAACAAACAATTTGATTATTTAGTTTTTCTTCAGGTAATAATCACTTAGATAGATGAGTGTTAAAACAATCAATCAATATAATATACACTACAGTGATGAATTCAGTAAAATCAGATCAACACTAATAAATCCGTCATAAAAACAATTAGTTGTGTAATCAGTTTAATACAAACATGCAAAAGAACGTTGCAAAATTAGCTCATAATGTGATAATTTTTTAGAGACCTAAAAGTATCTGAGTAATAAATGACTGCTTTTAAAATTTTCAGACATATTCACCCCAATTTCTCATTGGATTCAATGTGAGCCTTGGGAGGCTTCAGATAGAAAGTGTTAAAGCACGGCTTACTAGATACTTATACAGGCTAGCCGAGTACGGAAATCATTGCAAATCCAGATAGCAATACTGGACCAACTGGCAAAGCATATCCACAGTGTTTAAGGCGGTGGGTGATATAGGTAGGTCTTGTAGCGCTCTAAGCGGGAAAAGTTGTCAAATGGTTTTCATTGTTTAAAACTCGGCTAGCCTGTATAAGTACATCTAGTAAGCCGTGGTTAAAGGAACAACAGTATTTCCTTTGTATGTTTAGAAATTTCCAAAATATGGAATTGGGAATATTTTCATCTATTAAAATTATTTACAAAACAATCACTTATGGTCTAAGTAATAAATATCTGTCATTATGGATCATAATCAGTTTTAAATTTCATAGCCAGATAGATACTGAGAAAATCAATCTAGTCAGCTACAGGGGTCCACATTTTAGGACCTTGTGGGTATCTCATCTGATTAATTAAATTACACAAAACTGCCACATCATAGGTATTAAAAACAAAATATGATTGCTTTTTCTAGAAGATTATAGATAGGTAAAGAGGGAATGCAAACGCTGAAAGGGCACACGATGTTTAATAAGATGCTTACCTCAACTCCATTGTAAGTCGCCATTCCCTAAAACATCTGGTAGACTGGTTTAATTCAGGTATTAAACCATAGACACAAATAGATTTACAAATATAAATGATCAACCAAAAAGCGCTTAGAATTGATGCCACAAAAGAGGTCACCAAAACCAAGAACCATTTAGTAAGGTTCATTCATTACATGTAAAATGTCCTGTGAGCTGGAACTTGGATGTGATTCAATTCTCTAATATAAATAAATAGAACCTAAAACAGAATGGGAAAAAACTTGTTAACTCTTATTTTGTCTATAATAAACAATTTTGAGCTAATTGATACTCATTGTTGCTAAAATGCTTCTATTTGTGCAATAATAACATAAATGGGTAGAAATGTAGATCAAACAAAAAAATTAAAAAAAGTTAAGGAAAATACAGTATAGTACTATTTTTACAAAGCCTCAAAACAATATAATACTAAAATGAAATAATAAAAGTGTAGCTAACGATAATAAATATCTAAAACAAAACTATTTACACACTCACTTAATAACATTAATGGAGATACTAATTTTTATTTAAATCTATAAAAGTGGAGCCCAAGTAATAAATTTGCTTATTAATTAATGATTAACATACCTTTAACTATGCTCAAAAGTGGTGTGATATACCAAAGAACGTTGAATATTATATAAAAACATATATTTTCACACTCGCATGATAAACAAATGGAGATGAAATTTCTTGTTACAATCTTAAAAAATGAGACCGAAAATCTAAATTATACTTGTTACTAAATGATTAACATACCTTGAAATATACTGTAAAGTGGTTTTATAAGTTAACAAACGAAGGACAATATTCTAAAACTAATATCTTTTCACACTATCGTGTTAGACTCCATTGGTACCAATCGACCTAAAATGTTATCGTTGAATTTTCAAACAGAAAAGCAAAATAAAAATACTCCGATTATTTATAAATGATTGCCATACCTTTAACTATGCGGGAAAGGTGTTCTATACCCTAAGAAATAACGATTAATATTTTTAAAAAATTATTCTTTAACACTCCCATGTTAAACGCCATAGAGATTGGGTTTGTTTGTCCCCAGCGCCATGTTGATGACGTCACGACTTCACCGACGTATCACGTGACCCCATACATAAAAACCGCCTTAAGGCGGTTTAGCAACTAATTAGCAACAGATAAACAACGGTCTTAGCAACAGTTAAAAGCCCTACAGAAGGTACACAGTTAAAAGAAAATAACCGGTTGTGACGTCACCTGTAAACACTCTATATCCCAACCGTTTAGTCCAACGTCGGTGAAGTCGTGACGTCATCAACATGGCGCTGGGGACAAACAAACCCAATCTCTATGGCGTTTAACATGGGAGTGTTAAAGAATAATTTTTTAAAAATATTAATCGTCATTTCTTAGGGTATAGAACACCTTTCCCGCATAGTTAAAGGTATGGCAATCATTTATAAATAATCGGAGTATTTTTAGTTTGCTTTTCTTTTTGAAAATTCAACGATAACATTTTGGGTCCATTGGTACCAATGGAGTCTAACACGATAGTGTGAAAAGATATTAGTTTTAGAATATTGTCCTTCGTTTGTAAACTTATAAAACCACTTTACAGTATATTTTAAGGTATGTTAATCATTTAGTAACAAGTATAATTTAGATTTTCGGTCTCATTTTTTAAGATTATAACAAGAAATTTCATATCCATTTGTTTATCATGCGAGTGTGAAAATATATGTTTTTATATAATATTCAACGTTCTTTGGTATATCACACCACTTTTGAGCATAGTTAAAGGTATGTTAATCATTAATTAATAAGCAAATTTATTACTTGGGCTCCACTTTTAAAGATTTAAATAAAAATTAGTATCTCCATTAATGTTATTAAGTGAGTGTGTAAATAGTTTTGTTTTAGATATTTATCATCGTTAGCTACACTTTTATTATTTCATTTTAGTATTATATTGTTTTGAGGCTTTGTAAAAATAGTACTATACTGTATTTTCCTTAACTTTTTTTAATTTTTTTGTTTGATCTACATTTCTACCCATTTATGTTATTATTGCACAAATAGAAGCATTTTAGCAACAATGAGTATCAATTAGCTCAAAATTGTTTATTATAGACAAAATAAGAGTTAACAAGTTTTTTCCCATTCTGTTTTAGGTTCTATTTATTTATATTAGAGAATTGAATCACATCCAAGTTCCAGCTCACAGGACATTTTACATGTAATGAATGAACCTTACTAAATGGTTCTTGGTTTTGGTGACCACTTTTGTGGCATCAATTCTAAGCGCTTTTTGGTTGATCATTTATATTTGTAAATCTATTTGTGTCTATTGTTTAATACCTGAATTAAACCAGTCTACCAGATGTTTTAGGGAATGGCGACTTACAATGGAGTTGAGGTAAGCATCTTATTAAACATTGTGTGCTCTTTCAGCGTTTGCATTCCCTCTTTACCTATCTATAATTTTCTAGAAAAAGCAATCGTATTTTGTTTTTGTTTTGTGGCAGTTTTGTGTATTATAATTTATCTGATAAGTTTCCCACAAGCTCCTAAAATGTGAACCCCAGTAGCTGACTGGATTTTCTCAGTAACTGCCCAGTGCCCATCCTTTTCAACCATATTTGTTGTCAACCTGTCATATATTTTTCATGAAAATTTTTAATATTTTCTCGATCAATAAAGAAGGTTTTAATATTTTTCTAATGGCAGGTAATTTTTAAACAGTTACCTACAGCTTAACTAAGTTCATTAACCCAGATAATGCCGAAGCAGTACTTACTTTGCGTTACCCAGTGGGCACCTGTAGACTGTAGCCACTGAGGTGAAGTACTGTTGCCCACGCCACATTCACACAGCCACAGCCCCTTTTTACAGGGGGGCCACATTCATTCATCACACACAAGGACAGAAACTAACATCCATGCCAAACGGGGATTTGAACCCCAGACGTACGGCTTTGCAGTCAGATGCTCTGACCACTACGCCAGTGCGTCTGCAGAAGATTTTAATTAAAGTTATAAAAATAAAGCATGAGACATGTATGCTATTCCACGAATATATATTTCCAATAATATTACATGGGACCGGTGGTGTAGCCAGAAAAAAATTTCAGAGAGGGGTATTGATATTTCTGGAGGGGATGTGGGGTAGTTTTAGTGGTTTTCTATGGTCAAAAAAGGAAAGTTTCAGGGGGGGGGATATATCCCCAAAATCCCCCCCCTCTGGCTACGCCCCTGCGTCAAGCTATTATTGTAATTGACTAAACATTAAATTTATCCAATTCTTAAAATTGTGTCTTGCATTTTAATGACAATTTTAGGACTGAAAATTCGAGTGACATCTGCTTCTTCCAGGCAACTATGTAATTCTACATCATTCCTAGCTTCTCTCTTGAATCAGCAATTACCAATCATTTTGGGTCGGTATAGGATAGGGATTTTTTGACAGGAAGAGGACAGGATATTTGAACTTTTCAATTCAACAGGTTCAGTTTTGAAACATTTAAGTTATTAATCTTAAAGTGTCTTTGTTTTAGTTTAAATGAATATTATAGGATCTCCATGTAAATAAATATTTATTGCTGATTTGAAGTAAGAAACCAAAGTGGATTCTGCCAAAGGTGAGAGTAATCCATATATTTAGTGAGCGTTGTGAAGTTGTAAGTGAGTGTTGGCAAGTTGGTGAAGTTTTACATCCAATATTTTTAATCTTGCACATGTCTGCCATGTTTAACCAAAATTTAATTTAAAATTAACAAACAATTTGATTATTTAGTTTTTCTTCAGGTAATAATCACTTAGATAGATGAGTGTTAAAACAATCAATCAATATAATATACACTACAGTGATGAATTCAGTAAAATCAGATCAACACTAATAAATCCGTCATAAAAACAATTAGTTGTGTAATCAGTTTAATACAAACATGCAAAAGAATGTTGCAAAATTAGCTCATAATGTGATAATTTTTTAGAGATCTAAAAGTATCTGAGTAATAAATGACTGCTTTTAAACCTTTCAGACCTATTCACCCCAATTTCTCATTGGATTCAATGTGAGCCTTGGGAGGCTTCAGATAGAAAGTGTTAAAGCACGGCTTACTAGATACTTATACAAGCTAGCCGAGTACAGAAATTATTGCAAATACAGATGGCAATACTGGACCAACTGGCAAAGCATATCCACAGTGTTGAAGGCGGTGGGTGATATAGGTAGGTCTTGTAGCGCTCCAAGCGGGAAAAGTTGTCAAATGGTTTTCATTGTTTAAAACTCGGCTAGCCTGTATAAGTACATCTAGTAAGCCGTGGTTAAAGGAACAACAGTATTTCCTTTGTATGTTTAGAAATTTCCAAAATATGGAATTGGGAATATTTTCATCTATTAAAATTATTTACAAAACAATCACTTATGGTCTAAGTAATAAATATCTGTCATTATGGATCATAATCAGTTTTAAATTTCATAGCCAGATAGATACTGAGAAAATCAATCTAGTCAGCTACAGGGGTCCACATTTTAGGAGCTTGTGGGAAACTTATCAGATAAATTAAAATACACAAAACTGCCACAAAACAAAAACAAAATACGATTGCTTTTTCTAGAAAATTATAGATAGGTAAAGAGGGAATGCAAACGCTGAAAGAGCACACGATGTTTAATAAGATGCTTACCTCAACTCCATTGTAAGTCGCCATTCTCTAAAACATCTGGTAGACTGGTTTAATTCAGGTATTAAACCATAGACACAAATAGATTTACAAATATAAATGATCAACCAAAAAGCGCTTAGAATTGATGCCACAAAAGTGGTCACCAAAACCAAGAACCATTTAGTAAGGTTCATTCATTACATGTAAAATGTCCTGTGAGCTGGAACTTGGATGTGATTCAATTCTCTAATATAAATAAATAGAACCTAAAACAGAATGGAAAAAAACTTGTTAACTCTTATTTTGTCTATAATAAACAATTTTGAGCTAATTGATACTCATTGTTGCTAAAATGCTTCTATTTGTGCAATAATAACATAAATGGGTAGAAATGTAGATCAAACAAAAAAATTAAAAAAAGTTAAGGAAAATACAGTATAGTACTATTTTTACAAAGCCTCAAAACAATATGGATGGTTAGCAGCCATCAAACTCAGTATAGAGGGCGGTAGTGAAAATGAGTCTTTAAGCATTTCCGGGTTACATTTTGGCATCTTTTCAGAGCGCCAGCAACCGCCAATGTGCGCCAGTGTTTATTATTTACATATGTAAAAACTTATTTTTTGGATATATACTGAGATATTTACTAGATATTTTACATCTATGAGCATATATTTCAAGTTAAATAATCAAGATATCAACTAAATAACCAAAATACTCGTGTAGCGAAACTACAGAAACAAAACGTAAATACCGCCAAATTGAGCGATAATCGTAAAATCTAGCAACCCATTCGTATTAAAGTTAATCTAATAATATTTTTTGTGATTAAGTTGATGGATAGAAAGCTGAACGAAATTACTAAGCTCATCATTATCCTATGGATGATACTATTTGGAAAACATTTAAAACTGTACTTTAATCAAAAATTATTTGAGAAAATGAGCCTGTTTACGCCTTTTTCCCATAGAAAACATAAGCGGAGGGATACACCGGAACTATCACTAGAGTTAAAAATGTCGGACTGTTTGTTGTTGTTTACATCGGTTAACCGTCCATAATACTAAAATGAAATAATAAAAGTGTAGCTAACGATGATAAATATCTAAAACAAAACTATTTACACACTCACTTGATAACATTAATGGAGATACTAATTTTTATTTAAATCCATAAAAGTGGAGCCCAAGTAATAAATTTGCTTATTAATTAATGATTAACATACCTTTAACTATGCTCAAAAGTGGTGTGATATACCAAAGAACGTTGAATATTATATAAAAACATATATTTTCACACTCTCATGATAAACAGATGGAGATGAAATTTCTTGTTACAATCTTAAAAAATGAGACCGAAAATCTAAATTATACTTGTTACTAACAAGGTTGTTAAAGTTACTTTTAAAAAGTATTTGAGTACAAATACAAGTATTTCAGAAAAAGTAACTAAATATTAAATACAAATACCCCAAAAAAGTAACTAAATAGAGTACAAATAGAGTATATGAAAAGTATTTAAGACGACCTTCAGTTACTTTACCAGTAAAATTTTAATTTATAAAATTTAAATTAATAAAATTAATTTTTAAAATTTAAATTAAAAAATTATTTTAATTAATAAAATTTATTTTTAAATCAATTTCTAATTTTAATAAGAAAATAAAATTTGAATTAAAATTTATTTAAAATTATGATGCCTCGCCCCATGGGGGGCACTATTAGTTTAAAAGAGCTGAAAAGCCTCTCCCCAGAAGCATAAAAGTATTATATAAAATCAAATATGTAATTACAATCAAACAATAATTAAGGTTTTTGAGCTTTCAAAGTTAGCATACCCGCTTTGGGGTACTCTCCCCTATGGATTTAAATTCCTAAAGACACGACCAACAATCCCAAAAATGAATAAATAAATAATATAGTATTTTTTCAGGTCATTAGTATATTTAGTCATAGTATAATCTTCCCGGGAAATCCCCGGAATTTCAGTCATTCCCGGGAATGGATTAATTTTTGAAACTACTTCATAGAAATTATATTTAAACTTCAAAATAAGTCCAGGAGTTTAAATATATAATTTACAACACAATTTATTTACTACTATAAATATTTAAGTTTTAACTGGTTTTTTTATTATTATGGAAGGATTTAATTTTAATTACCAAAATACAATCAATATGAAAAAAGTTAAGGGATGGTAATATTTTTTCTGGGGGGGGCTAAGTTTTTCTTCATAAATACAGTTTTGGAGGTTCCTTAAAACTGTTTGTTTTCATGAAATTAAACTTATGGAATGAAAAAATAAAATACCCTTAGATTTGTATATAGTGTAACTCGGAAATTTTTTATTAGTTAATTTTTTTTTAATCAGAGTATCTTGTTAAAAAACTCTATACAAATGGTTATACGAAAATTCCGGTTAGTAAAAACAAAATTATTACATGGGTAAAGCTATATATATATTTTTTTATTCTTCACTGGAATTAACCGAACAGTTTTCATTTTACATTGACCGGAATTTTCGCACTTATGAAACGTCCACTAAAAAAAGTTCAAAAATGGAACATATTCTATTAGAACAATTACAAATGAATTTATAAAAGTAAGGGGAGAAAGAAAGTTGTAAACTTTCAAAATAATATTTTCATAGAATCTTGTAAGCATACTACATTAACATTAGTTTGAGAGTAGGACGTTTTATAAAAGGCCTTTTGAGCAAAAACTGGAACTGGAAGTCCCATGTCACAAATATCAAAAAATAAAAATCAATTGTAATTATCTAGATAAAAATATAAAGAAAACATAAATCCTTAATCCCTTCACTCTACTTTAAAAAAAAAATATAAACACAACCTAGCTCTTTTTGGGACATTATACTTCTAAGCAGTTGATCTTCTTAAATAAATATACTTCTTCTATCCAGGAGGCAGGAAACTTGCAGCTTTTCGAGAGCACAAACAAAAAGGGACTGAAGGAGGCTCTGGTAAAATTTGATTGCCTTTGCCCTTGAAAATGTGCCCTCCCTCCCTTTGGTTCGTGGAAGGTGGGGTGGGAAAACAAGAGACTACGAACAATTAGTGGCCATAAAAGTATAAAACGGTGCCATATCGGCTATTCCATCTCCTGCACTGCAATTCGACCTGCAAGGCGGCCGGCCACCCAGAGAACACACAAGCGCCCGCTCCTTGTCAACACAGGGGGGCTATAAATTGTCGGGAGAGGATTGTCAGCGCTGTCGCCATGTCCGGTCGGGCAGTCGGACACCGCCGAGAACGCCCCCTCAGGCTATGCGGAAGCAGGAAGAAGTGTTTTGTTCCTCTCTCCAATGTTGGATTCCGTTTTTTAAATTCTGGGTTTAGAAAGTAACTGAAGTACAGCATAGGTATTTAAGTAACAAAGAGTTAGTTACTTTAAAATTTTTGTAGTTAAATACCAGTTCGATACTGAAAAAGTAACTAATGTAACTAAATACTTTTAAAGTATTTAAAAAGTATTTCCGTTACTAAGTATTTAAATACTTAACAACCTTGGTTACTAAATGATTAACATACCTTGAAATATACTGTAAAGTGGTTTTATAAGTTAACAAACGAAGGACAATATTCTAAAACTAATATCTTTTCACACTATCGTGCATAGGCGCCGACTCCATAGGGTTTGAGGGGGCTTGAGCCCCCCCAATGTTAAAAGTAGGGGGGCCAGGCCCCCCCAATATTTTTAATTCACTCCTTTTAATTCGAGCATCCTCTCTGATTTTCTTCGGAAACGACGACCTCAAGCCTCGACCAGGAGGTTCAATTCTTTATCCCACACTTGACTGCCATGCCAAAGTGTCCGGTGCTCAAAGTGTTCCGATTTCCAGGAAGCCATCAGTCATTAGCGAGCAGACCCCTGGCTTGGGGTTTGGCTCCAGGAGGGAGTGGGCCTTCTTTTGTTTCTTATCAGAAGTTCCTCCGGCCAGGGTACGATTGCGGAAGTGGGAGGAGGGTGATGCATTAAAACGTCAAAAAACGACCCCTTGTCGGTAAAATGAAAGCAAACGTTTGGTATTGCAGTCTCATATCGTTTTGTGAACCCTTAATTGTTCCTTTTTTCGTTATTGGCGTCCTATTCGACACCACACCCCACGTGACTGAGAAGGGGATGACAAATTTGCATTTTTGTAGAGTAGAGGTCAGCTAGTTGAACTTTAGTTGTGGTGCTATTGAACGTCGCTGTTTCTCCTATGATAGTGCACTATTGCTGAATTGCATTAATAGTTTTTAGGTTTCCCAAAAAGGTAAGAATGATTTATACCTTTTCATTTGAAAAAGTGAAGGGAGCAAATATATACCGTTGATTTTGAAAGTACTATAAGTCCACGTTTTATTGTTTCGAGATATGTATTTAATGTTTTCCGTTTAATTAAATTAAAAAATATTGCTCTATTTTTTATTGAATTATTTTATGTAGTTCTAGAATATGCTTATATTAGAATGAAAATATGTACCGGTTGCGAGATAGTAGGCTTGCAAGAATAAAAATAGCATAAAATTAGGGTAAAAAATAGACAATATAAATGAATGAAAAAATGAATTCATCAGAAAAAATCAATTACGAAAATCCACCTTTGCTACGTTTGAAAGTTGAGTATTAACTACAAATAGTAAAAACTTTTACTTAAAATTATCCCTACTTAAATATATCCTAATTAAAAGTCCGGAAACTTAACTTCAACTTTCAAACGTAGCAAGTTCAAAAAATATAATTTTAATTACATATTTTAAGCTTAAAAATTCACAAAAAAAAGAAAAATATATGATTTGCAAAAATTGAATTTGTAAATAAGAAAATGATTATATGGAGGTATAATTGTTGGTGGGGTATTTGATACTCCAACCCCACCAACAATTATATCTCCGTATAATCAGTTTCTTCTCTTTAAGTATTTCAAATTTTTAAATCTATTTCAACATTCATGCATAGTTAAGGTGCAATATAAAATACCGGTATTTTTAAAACGTTGTTATAAAATATTATGTTCAGTGTATATTTTTTCATTGTTTTGGAAAAATTAATGTAATTTGGTAAATCAATCAATGGTAAAATCAATGTGATATCCCTTAGGGATACCAAGAAACATGCTAACCATGGGGATCTTTTTGGATTTATAAATACCCCAGAATAATATTGTCTTGTACAGTATTTCTAAAAAAGATTATAAAATATTACAGTGTTGTCAAAAACTCGTTTCCTTTTCTTTTTAGAAAAAAAAATATACTATAATCTGTTCATTTAGAATTGGCGCCTGAGACGTAATAAAAAAAACTGTAAAAGAATCGGTCACTGAAGTTGCGTCGTTGCGTGTGAGGAGCGTTATTAGGCGTTATTGTTCCTGCTTCAGGCGCCAGTTCTAAATGAACAGACTATGGTAGATTGGATTTTCTCGTTTTTTTTCAATAAATCCCTGTTTTTTCAAAATTTAGGGGGATTTTTGTAAAACTAAAAATGATTTTTTTTCCAGTATTTAAGTAAATTTATTCTAAAAGTAAGAGGGTTTTTCCAAATTTTAGTAAGGTTTTTCAAATTAAATATTTTCATTTCAAACAAATGTGGGTTTATGAGGTTTTTAGATAAAAAGAAGTGTTTTTAAATTTTAATGTTTTTTTTTTCATATTTAACTGAACCTTTTCCAAGGTTTTCAGATTGTAATTTTATGTATCAAATCTATCGAATATTAAAGAGTTAAGACGATTTCTGAAATATTTTGAGGTTGTATTTTCATGTGTCAAATCTGTCGAATATTTAAAAAAGTCAAGAGGATCTTTTCAAAGCTCCATACAGTTGATTAAAAATTAGTCGTCATAAATTGCCTTAAAATATATATATATATATATATATATATATATGCTGGCCCCCCCAATATTTTATAAAAGTCGGCGCCTATGCTATCGTGTTAGACTCCATTGGTACCAATGGACCTAAAATGTTATCGTTGAATTTTCAAACAGAAAAGCAAAATAAAAATACTCCGATTATTTATAAATGAGTGCCATACCTTTAACTATGCGGGAAAGGTGTTCTATACCCTAAGAAATGACGATTAATATTTTTAAAAAATTATTCTTTAGCACTCCCATGTTAAACGCCATAGAGATTGGGTTTGTTTGTCCCCAGCGCCATGTTGATGACGTCAGACTTCACCGACGTATTGCGCAGGCGTGTGGACAAAGAAGGAATTAGGTCGAAAAAGTTGCATTTTCACATATCCCAACCGTTTAGTCTTGAGGGAACTCAGTGCTGAAATTGGAGGGGGACCCTAATATATTCCCTAAAATTCCCTAAAATATTTGTTTCCACGAAAAAAAATTATAAATTTAAGGCACAAGCCCCGCCCACAGACCAAAGCTACTACCAGTAGTGACTACCAGAGAATGAGCAACTCAACTCTGCTTTAGGTCGTGGCGTGGATTTGTTTGTTGTGGTATTTTTAATTTTGGGGAGTTCTTGAATTTGAGTTTTGAGTGAATTTTGAATTTTCATCCTCTTTCTGGCGTGTGTATCTCATTTCATTAAACAAAACAAGAACCAGTGTGCTGTTCAAACAAGTTTGAGTTTCCAACACGAAGAAACGAGTGGTTTCCGCGCATATGTCTAAGTTTTCGTTTGTTTGTTATGTTGCAAGCGCCTTTTTACAACTCTAATTTTAACTTTTTATTTAATCAACTTCAAAAAAACAATGGATCCTTCCATTAATTTATGTCTTCTTGAAAACGATCATCAGCATTCTCAATCCCTCGTTCAAACACACGGAAGATGGGCTGTGAAACTTCTAGTCCATGAGAACAAAGCTATAACAAAGGAAGAATTCCTTAATTTTATTTCGATGTACATTCCTGAAGACTCCATCCGGGCTTTCGTGTTCGACACGTACTTTAACTTCCACATTATTTTTCTAGATAATGCAGAGGCCTATTGTATCCTAATTGGAATGACTGTCAAAACGGACACTTTTGTCATAAACTTTTTACCTTTGTTGGATTTCTTTGTTGTCGACAATGTTTATCCCTGCACATCGGATGATGAGTTACGAGACATTTTCGAAAATTTTGGCCATGTTTTTCATGTGAACAGTTACCTAGCACTGCCAAATTCATCCAAGTATTCTCATGTCATTAGTGGCAGAAGGGAAGTGACTTTCCTACTTCCAAAAAATAAGAGTGATGTTTTCATTCCGGTTAATGTATTTCGTCCTCCATACCGGTTTCGTGTACAAAAATTTTGCCCTGCATGTGTTACAGAAGGGCATAGAATAATTGACTGCCCAAATGTTAAACTCTTTAAAACTGATACAAAGGATTCATTTACTGTATCAGATGTTGTAGAATTGCCAAGTTCCTCTAAAGCTAAAGCAAGTATGAATCACTTGATATTTATTTTATTACAAAGTTAAAATTTTAAGCTTAAAAATCTCCAGGGGTGCAGAAAATGTTTCAAAGCCCAATATTTTGCCAGAACATCTAATTCATTTTGTACAAAATTTCCCTGAAAAAATGTCTCCATATTTTCATCAGGGATGCAGAATATGTCCGAACGCCCAAACGAGGTTCGGGTGAAATTCAAGCAGCCCTGGGGAAATTTTTGCCCTAAGATAGAAAGAAAAACTAAAAATCAGCTGACAAACAAATATTTTGTGTAGTGACTTCATCATAACCTCCAAATTAAACGGAAATCTGGTGAAAACTATGGAGTTACAAATACTGTAGAGTGAGTATAAACTACGGATCTGCCCGGGAATCGAACCCCGGACCTGTGGCTCGGAAGAGCTATGCGCTACCACTGCGCCACCGGGCTCAACTTGTATAGAGCTCAACTTTTACAGGGGTGCAGAATGGCCCCGTTTACATGGACCATATACCCGGGTATAAGTGGCCGATATACCCAGCAATAGGGAAAAATGCAGGGTATAAATAAATCCACCTATTTACTCGGGAATTTGAATACCCGGCTTTCCCATGATGCATTTCGTTCTCACTCAAAGCAAAAAGTCATCCATGTTAGGCTTAAGTGAGTACTTGTTGGAAAGTAAGTTGTTCTTTGTTATTTCAATTGGATATTTAAGATTAATTACTATCTTAAATGTCGAAATAACTTGAAAATAATCCATTATGAACGCAAAATTCCAAGACGAAAACAGATAACAGAATGTAAACAAACTCAAATCGCAATGAATGATGGGACCAGTGACGTCTATACTCGGGATTTGAGGACTGGTCATGTAAACGGGTTTTTAGCACGGTTTTCAATATCCCTTTCTCCTGCATTATACCCGGGTATAAGAGTGGCACATGTAAACGGGGCCAATATGTCCAAATGCCCGAACGATGTTCGGGGGAAATTTTGAAAGCTCTGGGGAAATTTTTGCCCAAGTTCAAGTTTAAAAGAAAACTACAAAAAAGTCAAATTTCATCTTTGAAAAACAAATATTTTAGCTATTAGCCTCTTATTTACACGTCCTATTTTCAGTAAATCATCGTATTTTATTTGGGAATGAAGCGAAACCGAAACTATCTCCGCGGCCGCCGCCGCGCCGGGGAAACAGCAAAGAGGGGAAAACGCTGACTGTTTAGAAATTCTGCTGCTGATGAGATGGCAAAACGTCTGTTTCTCTTTCTTATCTCATTCTCTCGGTCGTCGGTGGGGCCCCAGAATCCTTTGCGCGAAATGAATCAATCAGTTGTGCAATCGGGTGCAATACGGCATTGCATTAAAAAAGAACACATGCCTAATCAGACCACGTGAATTCCAGAGATTCCTCATTTGAATCACGATTCCTGTGTTCTCCGTTTCGGAACTGTTTTTTTATGGGATTGTTAAACATTCTTTTAATTATTGCTATTATTATTGCTGTCCATTTAAATACCTGATGTCAACTTTTAAAAGCACACAGGAAGTAGATGGCATGATACACAGTATTGTGAATGGCATGGGAGGCTCGATAAGTACAGAAGTCACGTTTCAACTAAGCACCCCGATGAGAAGCCTAGAACTACAAACCAATGTAGTCTTTACGGTTTTTTTAAACCTAAAGATGGGGAGGAAGTTGTTGTAAAGAGCGGCAGTAAAACGCGCGAAGCTCCCGGACCAGAAACTCACGATGCTGAAGCTCCCGGATCAGAAACTTGCGATGATGAAATTGAGGACCGCGGGCCTTTACAAAAACGGAGAAAACTTGATACAGAATCAAATTCATCTTGCCGCGGTGAAAATACTGAAGTTGGTGATGTAACGAAAAGTTGGCATCTATAAAAGAAGCACTGGCTGGTATTTCTAAGTTTCTAACAAAGGGAAAGGGTTATGAATCCTTAACATTATACACCTATATAGATAGATGCTTAATGCCTAAACTAAGATTAAATTACGATAAGTTTCTGGGGAAATTTTAGAACAAAAAAATTGTGTTCTGGGGAAATTTTGGGCCTTGAAACATTTTCTGCACCCCTGAACTTTTATAAGTGTAATATCTCTGTACCATTTTAAATTTTTGTTAGGGTAAATTTAATCACATATCCTATATTAACCTTCATTATGGATCTTGTGCTATGATTTTTGTCTATGATAATAATTTTTGATAGATGCTGTTGAGACAAAACCGTTTGTTTCTGAATTTTTATACAAAAGTGGGGATGCAGAGACAATGGGGGGCTAGAATTCTTGCTGGTTATTTCTGGACACTGTAATGGAACATTTCTGATGCTATATACAGAAGAAAATTTCAACCTTTACACTTCAAGTTAGTCGAATACTATCAGGTCTATATGTGAAATGCAACATTTGGTTCAAAATTAAAATACGTGTCACAAAAAAACTGTGGGTGATGGAGAAAAACAACTTGCATATTTGAATTACCCCATTTTGCTCTTGTGCCAGAAAAAAAGTTCAATTTTGTTGACTAGTGTTATCAATTGATAGAATTTACACTTACCTTATTAAAATTTCTTTTAAAATACCATTGAAACAAATAGGCCTATTTTTTATGTTATATCTAAGTCAATTAGAGTTTGTTTTCAGGTGGGGAAGATTCTCAAGATTTAAATAGCGTATCTAAAGTTGGATCGTCTATCGCAACCATTCCTGAAAGTTAGTACTACTATACCATTCTTCATCTGTTTTTTTTTTCTTCACCTCCCTGCTAAACAGGTTTATTATTTATATTTATCTATATTACTAGATTACAATCTTTCTTGACAATGACAATAATTAAAAAAGGTTTGTTTAAAACTTTTTTGGCTTGTTCATTTTACCCCACATAGACCAGCCAAAATAGACATTCAACATCGGAAAAATTTGTTTAAAGCTGAAAATTGGTACAGACTTAGAAGACCTCACTCTAAGTCATGAATATTTTTCTATTAGAAACTTAAGTTTGCACGTTCATCATTTATCCTTTCTACCCACTGAATAAATGAATTCTTTGTTTAAAAAATCACAAAGAAATTTGAAATACCGTTAATGAAGTACTCATTTTTCTTTTGTTGCCTTGAAGAAATTTTACTATACTATAAAAGTATAGTATAGTTTACTATATAGCATTTTTGAAAAACATCAAAGCGCTTATTAACACTTTATAAATTAAAATTATTTGGATAAGTAATAAATTCACCTCGGCAAATGCTTAAATTTTGCCCTTTTAATTGTTTTTACTTTACTAAAATCTTACAAACGCTCTTACGTAAAAATTTTGTAACTTCTGTTTTTCCCTGAAAACAGAGAAGATGAAAAAGAGAAAACGGGGTGTAATTAAAACCTCAATAAAATAATTACTGCACGTCGGATTGATGAGGACTTTTAGCTCATGACTTACAGTGATGTCTTCTAGGTCTGCCAATTTTAAGCTTTATGCGAATTTTTCCGAACTTTGCCCTTTTTTCGTCTATTTTGACTGGGCAACACTATGGTTAAAGTTTTACATCACCGTGTGAGTAAAGTGGAGTGAGAAGAACAGCTTATACTTCACTCTTTGGGGTAAAATGAGAAAGTGTCAAGTATAAATAAAATAAAAATGAAAAGAGTTATCTTTAATTTTAAAAAAAAAATGTTGGTTAGAAAATACTGCTTATGATATGAAGCCAGTAACCTGAAGAAAAATCAGCATATGCAAATTATACAATAAATTTTATGAAAATACAGATTAATTACAATCTACATGTTAATCTAGACCAGGGTTTCCCAAACTTTTTCAAGCATCGACCCCTTGGTAGTAGTTTACCTAGGCCATTGACCCCCTTTCAAAAATCCGACTGAATTCTTAATGAAAATAAATTAAGATTGAAAATTTTACAGTCGATCTCATTCACTAGTAATGTACAGTTCAACCTGAAAAATTCATAGGCAAACCAAATGATCATTCAAAATTTTGAAATTAAAAATTAGTATGTTAAGAAAGTTCAAAGGATCAGGAAAAATCTGTGAATCATCCACAGCATTGCATTGTACAATAAGATAGCAAGATTTTATCAAAATAAAGAAAACACTGCAAAGAAGAAAGACATTTTGAAACACTCAAAATAAAATTGATATCACCACAAGCACCTTCCGTCAACAGCTTCAAACTATTGAATATCTTACCTATTCGCTACCTCTTTTTCTTTAAAACAAGTCTCTATCTTTACTTAAATTCAGAAATATGCAAAAGGCGTAACGTAATAAACCCTCGAAGACCCAATATAGTATATGATATACCTAAACCTGAAAAAACTATTTTTTGTAAACATTTCTTTTATTTAGCTCCTAAGTTCTTTTATCAGGGTTCCCACGGTCCTTGAAAGTCCTTAAAAGTCCTTGAATTTTTTTTCGCTAAATTTAGGTCCTTGAAAAATGGTCCAGGTCCTTAAAGGTCCTTGAATTTCAAATTAACTCCAGCCGTCGCGCGTCGATTCATATACGATTCCTTTTCGCAGTTCCCGGTTTTTGCATGAAATATTTAAATTCATCTTTGATTACTTTTTATATTATTTAAAATCTTATTATAAAACTTGTATTCTGTGTGCATAGTCAGAAATTGAGGCACTTGATCAATTTAAAAAAAGTTAGAGTAAGTTTGTTTCTGGAAACATCGCGATTGCTTCAGAAGAATTAGGATTTTTATATGGGTCTCTTAAAAAAGGTCCTTGAAAAATTTTGTTGAGGTCCTTGAAAAGTCCTTGATTTTCAATCTTTTCAAAGAGTGGGAACCCTGTTAATTTACTACCTTTAGAAATACAAAATAGTTCATCCAAACATGTATTTAAAAATAAATTAAAAGAGTTTTTGTTTTCTATAGAAAATATTGAAATTTTTCTTGCTTAAATTTTGTATTATTGTATAATATCAATTATCCACATTTTTTATGCACCACCCCCATATAACAGATATTAAACCCATAATTTAAGACACCCTGTTTGCCACCCCTGTTTATACATTTATATTTATACTGTTCCTATATTATTTTTATGTATTGTTCACTTTAGTTTATAAGTTCTTCACCTTTTAGTTTTTGTAATTATTCTATGCATGTTTTGTTCACCTACATGGATCGTTGAGATCCCAGGTGATATGGATATTTTTCTTTGTTCTGTTTGTTTACTGATTGTAAATAAATTATTTCATTATAAACTAAAATAGTACAATAAAAGTAAATCATTTTAATTAACAAATTCAGGAACACAAAGTTATTAAAATTGAAGTTATTGCAATGCAATTAAGGGTAATTACAATTAGATTCAATGAGAAGGGTGAGCCTGATGCTCGGCTGCCAAAGAGAGTATATTTGGTTCAAAATTACTTATTATTCTTTTTAACAGTTGACATAACTTAATCTACGAAAAAAATTACAAATTTTTCTGCTTTAAATAAGATTTATTATGTTTAAACTGCTTTAAAGCTTTTTTAAATAATATTCTGATGTTATACTCGTGATTACCACATTTCCGAAAAAATTACATAACAAAATGTGGCTAAGTGCTTTGAAACGTCTGCTGTTGATTTATTAAAAATTTAATTTCTTTGTTTTAAAATAACTGTTAATCAATCTCTAAAAAAGTATGCTTAAAAACCACAGGGTTGGCAAGTTTCGGCTGCAAGTGTGAAAACGCAGTGTAGTGAAAAAAATTAGATTTTTGCCAGCAAAAGTATTTTTGACATAATCTTTAAACTTCTTTTATAAAAGACAGATATATCTGTTAAAAATTAAACAATCAATTATATATGATCAAATATTATCCCTATTTTGGCACATACAAATCAGGTTTGAATATTTATTACACATAAATAATTTTTTTCATTAAAATATCTTTCTGGTCAAATGACCGACCTTATTGAAAATATTAAGTTTTAGTTTAAAAACCAGTCTTTTTACACCACATAAAAAAATTGATTTTCCGATTAATTTTCAAAACATATGGGTTAAAGATTTTATTAGTTATACACAAGCTGTTTTTTTTTTACTTTTCTGCACTTTTTTATGACTGTTTTACTTTCATCGACCCCCTACCGACCCCTAGACCTTCATCAACCCCCTTTAAACCATCATCGACCCCCAGGGGGTCGGGACCGACCACTTTGGGAAACCCTGATGTAGACTTTTCATTTTACCACACTCTTAAGCAGGCTTTTAAATCTTAGGAACTTGCTATTCAAGCATGCAAAATAAAGACTACCTTTGCAACACTCATTAGTTTCTGCCATATCTACATTCCACACTCTCATCAGGCCTTGAAAGTTGTGTCTAGGATTCCTTGCAAGGATTTTTCAAAGCACGGTCTTCACACTGCACTCTACTCATCGCCAGTCAGTGATGTAAAACTTTTTAACTAGTCGTCTTGCGTGATTTTCCATTAAACTTGTATGCCAAACAGGGCTTAAATTCTAACCAAAGAAGTACCGGAGCGCTACTATTTCAGCATTACAAATATTTACTGATTAATAAATTTAAATATATTAGTAAATATTTACTGAAAACCAAGAAGTACCGGAGCTCCGCTCCGGTGCAATTTAAGCCCTGATGCCAAACAGTTATTCAGAGGATATAAGATGAAAGCAGTAAGAAAAATATGAAATTTTACTATTCTCTTTTGAATCTAGAACACTGCTTCGCTAGCTAAAAATACATGCTTCAGTTCCTTAGTCGTCATCTTTTTATAATTAATGTATTTGGCAATTTCTAAATAAGATGTAATTGTTAAAATGATTTCAATATACTCTATTGTAAATTTAGCTGTCTCCTCATCGAGTCAAATTAATCTTGTTTTAGGTTGTTCAGTTTCACAGGATTCAGATAGAATGTGTGAAGTTCAATCTCCAATCAGAATCACTCCTGAAAGTTAGTATCTAATATTTCTAATTGTATGCTAATGCTTTATTATACAGTCGGAAGTCTCAAATCCGGAATCGCCGGGACCGCAGCATTTCCGGATTTTGGGCCATTTTATGATTTTTGGTTATAAGAACTGGACATTCACCTACTGAATGCCTGCTTACTTAATTTTGCTCTTTTTCATCGCCGGTTGGGGCGATTTGTAATGAAATAGGAGATAAAAAAATAAACGGGGGCGAGTGATCTGGAATACCGGGAAAAGTCAGGGAATTTTGTGTTTCTGGAAAATTCAGGGAATTTGTTCACCGACCGGGATTTTTTTAAGCAAAGCATCTTGGCATATTTTAGGTTTTTCCTTAGAACAGGAATGCAAGTGCTGTGCCGAACTGCACCAATTGTGGACAACGTTTTAACAATGGAGTTTCGCGGAATTTCGTACTCATTTCGAAACTTCAATGTACACTTATTTAAATTAATTTAATTTTGATTTTTCTCTTTTATTTATCGAAATATTGCCGAAGTATATCATTACATTAGAACTGCTGGAAGTAAAAATTTAATGCATAAATCGATTAAAAAATCGATCGGTCAAAAGTGTCCGGTTTTTGGACGTCCAGATTTCAGGCGCTTGACTGTATCTCCGTTCTTTGCTCTTTACCTTTCATACATTTCATCTTATAATAATTGTATTTCATCATCATCATCATAATTGTTTTTACCCCAGTCTGGCGCATAAGGCCTTATAATTGTATTTGGTAATTTCTAAATAGAAGGCAATTCAATTATTACAAATATACATACATTACTGAAATTTCTTGTCAAATACTACTTTCAAAACAAAGTTGTTATTTTTAAGGTAGCTCATCACCAAGTCCATTGAAATTGGGCATAGACTCTGAAAACGAACTTTCTGATCTAACTAGTCCTGACCTAAGTGAAAAGAGTACTGTCACAGACATGCCATGTCTATTTCCCGAAAGTAGTGTATTGGAGGACAAAACGAAGTCGGTGGTGATAAGCCAAAGTTAGTACTCTCTTTACTATTAACCTAAATACTTTAACTATTTTGAGGATCTCAATAATCCTTTCTTCTGCTATAGATATCCAATTACTTTCTTAAATTTTAACCAATGTGATCAGATGATTCATCATCTTTTTGTGTTTTTTTTAAAGCAAACACATTTATTATGTTCATCTTAAATTAGTTATATTTAATGATCTTGTAACTTTGGTTATTTTGACCAAATGTTATCTGGTGAAATAAGTGAAATACTCAATGAGTTTAAAGAAAAGATGGATTAATATGGATGCAAATTCAATTCTTAACACAAAAATATTTAAATTATAAGTTAATAAATCTTAAAGAGATAGTATCATTACTGTCAAATCGATAGTGTTCAATGAAATATCAGGTTTTTGTTCCAAAAGTGGATTTTTTTTCACAATTTAAAAAATTAATTCATCAAATTTTGTACCAAGTATTTTAAATTACTATTCAGTGCTCATCGATGTTATTTCTTCAAAAATTTCCTTCAGTAACTCTAAAAAAGAATTAGTTTAGGATAAGAAAATGTTTTTATTGATTGATTTTTGTATAAATTAAGCGTAAAATGAACTTGCAATGGTTTATTATTATTGATAGATAATTAAACAGCACTTTTAAGTAGTATAGCATTGGGTAAAACTAACTCAACACCTTAACTTTTTGGGTGTTGAGGTCTTGGGGCAACTTTGGCCCAGACCTCAACAC
This sequence comes from Tetragnatha montana, assembly GCA_963680715.1. Lineage (NCBI taxonomy): Eukaryota > Metazoa > Arthropoda > Arachnida > Araneae > Tetragnathidae > Tetragnatha > Tetragnatha montana. The sequence goes on from OY796675.1 coordinate 38,815,046, forward strand.
CAAAAAAGTTAAGGTGTTGAGGTCTGGGCCAAAGTTGCCCCAATTCAGGGTAACTTTGACCCAAAATTTCAAGAAAAAAATTAAAATATTTCAAATATAAATACACACTTTGAAAACAGTTTATATAATAATTGAACATGTTAAAAATAACACGAAACACCGACCTTGTTAAATTTATTTTGGTTAAGAACTTTAATTTCCTTTTAATGTGAAGAAAACCCACTCTATTTGGGCCAAAGCTACTTCATTTTACATTACCTAAAAGTTGATTTTCACTAAAAATTTAAATTTACGAATTACAGTAGAGCCTTGATTATCCACCGAATTGGGTTGCAAGGGTACCGCGGATAGCGAAAATCACGGATAACCCGATAAAAGACTAAATATAAAGTGAAAATACGAAAAAAAATATTTCAACATAAAAACTATGTTTATTGTACAAAAAACATGATTTGTAAAAATTTTAAAATGTGTACAGTAAAGTAGAAACTTTTGCTTTACATCTAAATCACCAATCCCCCACTCGGGTCTTTAAGGTTCGTAATTAAAAAAAAAAAAATTGTGGCACTCGCGGATAATCAGGGCTCTACTGTATTTGGATATATTTTGTTATTGTAGTGTAAGAGTCTTGAGGAAAATTCTCAATTATCAACTTTTTGTTAACATTTTCTGCACCCTTGGTTCATTTTACTATTTATTATCTTCCCTGTATGTATAATGTATGAATTAATTTTCAGTTGAAGTCTCAACTTTCTCATCTGAAGACTCGTTTTTAATGGAATTTGAATCTGATAGTACCTCAAGTAAGAGTTTCAAATATTGTAATATTTTCTTAACTTGTGCTGAACTTTCTCATTTGTTTATATTTACTTAATTGGGGGAGGTGCCGACGTACTGGCCTAGTGGTCAGAGCATCTGACTGCGAAGCCGTATGTCTGGGGTTCGAATCCTCGTTTGGCATGAATGTTAGTTTTTGTCCTTGTGTCTGATGAATGAATGGAGCCCCCCTGTAAAAAGGGGCTGTGCCTGTGTGAACGTGTGTGTGGCGTCGGCATTATCTGGATTTATGAACTTTGTTACAACTGTAACTGTTCAAATTACCTGCCATTAGAAAGTAGAAAAAAAACTTAATTAGGGGAAGGAAACAATTAAGTTCTTTGTATGCTTTTGGGATTGTCATACCCTTTTCCTGTTTTTCTTTTAACCTATTAAGTACAGTTGACTGGGAAACCGGCCACTGAAATCTGAAAAAGAAAAAAATATTTCTAGCTGATATATCTGCCCCCCCCCAACCCAAACTGCCTGCTTATCCTTACCTCACTTAGCAATGCCATTTTAAACAGTTTTCCATGTTTTAAACGGCAGTAGAGCAATGGGCATCATTGCCTAAGCTCTTTTCCTTCTACCCCGAGGAAGAAGGAAGAGTCTCCATGATGATGATGATGATGATATATCTGGCCTTAACGGGTAGAATTATAGCTTTATTCTCTAAAAGTCATTCCCGTTCTTGCATTTTGTATTAGAGGTATTAAAATCCATCCTAGTGTCAAATGTTTTAATTTTTGAGAAATATCTATCTATAACTACCTCATGATCCTCATAAAAGCTACAATTTCTTATTTGAAAATTAAAGAATAAATTATTCTTATAAAACTTAATTATTATCGACCTATCGGTCCATCAAAGATTAAAAACTAAATAAACACCCAAACTAAAAAAAATTAAACATTTAAACTGAAATAACATACTTTATTTAATCATTTATACTTTTCACTTGACATCACTTTTTCAAAAATTCTTTGTTAGATTTAATTAAATCATAAAATTCACAACAATTAAGTTCAAAGTTAATTTTCACATTTAAAAGGTGTTTGACAGTACAAATAGAGAATCTGCCCCTTTCAGCAGTCTAAATATGAGTAAAGTGAAGCCATAGAAGTAGGTAAAAATATGCATTTAAAAAGTTTCACAAAAGTCCAGTCTTAAAATTACGAAAACCCAGCACACATTTTGGGACCCAGGACGTTTCCCAGGACAGCCTCCGAAACCCAGGACTGTTTTGGATAAACCATGACGTATGGTAAGCCCAAGTATATGAGTCGTCTAGTTTCAAAACCAGATAGATCCATTTGGACACAGCTTTGATAAGAAAAGGCGACCATTTGGCACTGTATCATGGCCGATCGGTCAGTCGCCTGTTCCGGCTGCCATGTTTTTCCACGCCTCAAATGTTAACACTTGAGTACGTAACGATGGCTTCGTTTTGTCAAACACAACACTGACAGACATCAGCAGCTGCTAATAACTAAGCCGGCAGCAGCTTGCGACACTAGCGGTTTGGCAGAAGATGGAACCTCCCCACAGCGATCTATCTGAGTTTGATGCAAACTTTGTGATCTATCCCATACAAAAATTTTTGGTTTTGAAACAAATCCCATAACTTTCATCATGTGATACAAATTAGATCTACATTTTTTGAAGCTTAACACCTGGCTATTTGCTAGATCTGTATATTAACAATCAGAACATAGCATAAACTGAAAATTGAAAAAAAATTGATCAATCTGGTTTTGAAACTAGACAACTCATTTTACTGGAAGAAAACCAATATATGATGGTAATGTTTAATTTATATTTTTTAAAACTATGCTTAATACATTTTGCAAAAATCTTATTTGTGTACTTATTGCATTTCTTGTATTTATTGTCTCTTTAAATGGAGCCATCCAGGCATCGTAGGGTAATCTTAAACCCAGAAGGGGGATTCCTTTACAACTTAATCAAAACACTTTTTTTAACTATTAGGGGTAAAAATTACTAAAAGGTTGATTCTATACCATTGTATAATACATGATATAGGATAAATTTTCATTTCCCAGCTATACTACCGGGCTTCAAATAGTTTAAAGCTCTCTGAAAAACTTCAAATTATCCACTTTTTCAATTTTTTAAAAAAGTTCATCTTCAATTCCTGGTTCACTGAATGCTTGAAAAAAATTAAGCAAGAAAAAAACAAAGTAAGGATTCAAAAAGAACATACAAAGACTGGAGCCCTAAATGCATGTTAACAAAAGATTATTAAAAGGTTACTTATTAAGTACGCAAAGTTAAACTGACTGTTAAATGAGAACTGAACCTTTAAAAATTTGTATGAAGTACCCACAATTTTCAGTAAATTTCCACCAAAATAGTTATTGTAACCTTGATTCATGTTGATAAATTTTCTGTTATGACAGCAATGAGTGTAAACTCTTTTAGTATTTTTTTTTATCCCTTTGAAATACAACACCCTTCGATTCTGTCAGACTTGGTTCATTTCTCCATATTTCTGTACTTCAACAACAAGGTAAAGGCAAGTTCTTTTCTTGCTTCTTAAAAGTTTTTGTGTGGTAGGACTGTCCTTGAATCAGATGCGGATCCAGCCAGGCTCCATGAGGAGGGCACTTTCAATGATCACCTTTAGACTCAAATAGAATTCTGTTAAAAGTTGTCACAAATTGTATGATTAAATTATAAAAGCTATGTTTTACGGGTTTGTAATAAAGAAAGTTTTAGAATTTTCTTTATTTATCTAAAATTGAAAAAATATATATAGTACTTTGAAAATTTGGTGTGAAAAAATTTAAGTAACCAGTAAAAAATGCCTCACGGCTCTGAACTAAAAATGTGGAAAAGTATGGAGAACGAAGAGTCTCTCTAATTGCTCAATGCCTATGGCTGGCATCCCCTTTGACCCCACTTTTTCTTCCGGGCATGGTTAGAGGCCATTCAGATATTATGTAAGCACTTAAGGGGAAGGGGGTTTGCTCTTTGCTTATTTTTCCTGGCAAGGGGAGAGGATATGAGTAATGTTACAAATACTGCATTTTCGAAAGTATTTCCTATCTAGTTTCTTGCATAAATAATTTCAAAATTCAACCAAAAATGAAAATTGAGCTAGGAAAAATATTTTGAAGCATTTTGACATCACATCACAAAGAATTTTAACGTCAGGTTCAATAAAAATCTGGAATCTAGGAGCTGCTTAACATTTTGTACCGAAGAGTGCAAAAAGGTAGGTCGGGCAATTTTCTTACTTAATTATGAGAGGGGTTTGCAGTTTACTTATCTTTGCTGACAAGTGGGTAAATAAATAATGACCCAAAACATGCTTACATAATATTTGAATCGCCCTTTAAAGTGAAATATTGAAACCAATTGCACTTTTGCACTCAAATGAAAGAAATAAAGACAAAAATGGCCAAAGGACTTTTCATGCTATAAAATTCTCCTAAGTTTACTCTAGACATTAGTCCTTAACCCTCCGTCGGTCACAACTGCAACTTTTGGCGCAGCCCGCACATCTTTGTTTCCCTTTCCCTTATTAGGAGGGAAAGAAGTCTGAAATTTTCATTTCATTTTTCTTTAAATTAAAGGATGTTTTAAATCAGTGCTTTTCAACCTTTCAATACTGGCGACCCAATTTTTTAATAGTAAATTTCATCGCGCGCCCCTTTTATACAGTAACAACGTATTTAAAGCAATAATAATATATTTTGAGCTAAAACTGGGGGTCCTCCCCCGGATTATTAGAGTGTTAAAAGCGATTCTAGCTATTTCTTGAGGATTCTCGGGGATACATGGCATTATGGCTATTTTTTACATTTTTTCTCAATAATTAAAAATAAATTGCATATTTTTTATGTCTGAATAACATTTTGGATATCTATTACTACTTTTAAGACACCATCATTTAAATTCAAGGGTAGAAAACTGTGATTCCTTTAATTGCGCCTTTTGGAGCATTGCGACCGGACGCGTTAGTAAAGTATTGCGACCGACGGAGGGTTAAAGGGAAAAAAAATACTAGCCCCCTATAAGTAGTTATGCGCTGAATTTTGCAAATTGACTGAAAGGTTGAAGAAGGAATAAAAGGACTTCTGTTCAAAATTTAGAGTGGTATGAAACAAGATGAAGACCTAAGCAGTTTATGACATTGGGGACATTGGCTTATTCCCAAAGACTTGTTTCTGCAAAATTTTTCACTTGATATGTTTTGCAGATGTTTGGTATTGATGTGTAAAGAAAAACTCTGGTGCCCAAAGAAATCATAGTATATTTTAATCAGTGACTCACTCCATCTTGTCACACTACTAGATATGAAATACTGCTAAAGTATAATTGACATGTGAGGCATCAATTTATAGATTATTGGGGTTTCTAAACTGATTTAAGGTAGTTTAAGTTCACTTAAACTGTTAACAGTTTATAAATGCTACATGGTGCTAAAAATTAATATATAGCTAAAAGACACATTTAATTATAGCTTCTCCTACCCGAAAACGTGGACGACCAAAGAAATTAACTAGCCTCCGTGCTTTCCGTTGTGGCACTTGTAAGTTGGAAACTTCTGCTTTAGATAGTCAGATTTTCTATTTTCTAGGGTGATGATGCTAAAAATAAATGTAGCTAAAATCAAACATTCAATTATAGCTCTAAATAAGCTAAAAAAAGCATTTAGTTATACCTTTAAGTTAGCTAAACAAAAAATTAAAAAACATTCCATTTTAGCTTCTACTCGAAAACGAGGGAGGCCAAAGAAATTAGATATACAAATGGAATTGTCATCAGATTCCCAATGCTGTGCCAATACAGAGACTGTCATTCAGAGTTGTAGTGATGAACACACCCCGAACTCTTGTAACGTGGAAGGTACCACCTTACTTTCTTCTTTTTAAAGTTGGTTAAAAATTCAACTATATTTTTTATCCTCCAGACACTATCTATTAAGTACTCGTAAGTAGTATTAACTAAGGATTTATTAAGTCATAGAATCATCCTAGCGAAGAGTGTCGTTCTCACGACTCGTTATTACATAACAACATTAGTCTGGCGTTGTCACTGGAAAACAAGGTAAAGTCGGTCTTAATTATATTAAGTGTATAAGTGTGGGATAAGTCCTATCTACCTAGTCTTGATTATAGTTACAGTTAATCCACAACAGTCCTTCCCCCAGGCTTTTGAGCACCTGTACACAATCTGGGGTACCAGGACTGGCAGTCACTAATTTTGTAAGTTCTGGGTTACACTAACACATACATAAGAAAACATAATTAAGTTCTGGATTATAATGCATGATCTCTTTCCTTCAGGTTACTTAGTCCTTGAGATAAACTGGAGGTTTCCTAGTCCTCGTTGGCCTAGGAGAAGGATCGGCCTCTTCCTGCTCCTCAGGGGTTATGGAGGGCGGACTCGATACTGGTAGGTGCGAAGATGAGTCTGTGGGCTGGTCTGAATCCGACACGGGTGGGATCGGGGCGTCAACAAGCCTGGAACAGCCCGTCGATACGGTACTCTCCTGGATGGTGGTGTCCGGCAGGGCTCCTTGGAGACGCCTCAGCTGTTGATGTGACGTCTCCACACGAAGCCCTCCGAGGTAGTCACCTTGTACATGGTAGGGCTAGTTGCCTGGGATACCGTCGCTGGTACCCATTTGTTATGGGGTGGGAACCCCAATGCGAACACCTTATCTGATGGAGCGAACCTTCGTTGGGGGTCCCTTGGCTCCTTGTGCGGAAGTCCTGCCCATTCTGGATGAAGCCTGTCCAGGCAGGTCCTTAGGCATCGGGTCATGAGCAGCTCAGCAGAGGAGACCTTCGACAGGGTGTTAGGCATGCTTTATTGGGCCAGGAGGAATGATGCGAGTCGGGAGGCCCAATCCCCAGAAACTATTCTCTCGAGGGCATCCTTCATCGTTTGCACCATTCTCTCCGCCTGTCCATTAGATGACGGGTGTCCGGGCGCCGTCCTTACATAACAGATTCCGTTACTGGCCAGGAATGAGGCGAACCCTGCCGATGTGAACCCCGTCCTGTTGTCGGTGACTACTGAGTCTGGAATGCCGTGGGGGGCAAACATGGTGCGTAAAGCTTTGGTAGCGCACTCAGAGTTGGTGGACGGGACTCTGATGACCTCCAGCCACTTTTAAAAGTAGTCCACGACCACTAGGAACATTGATCCTTGGAAAGGTCCTGCATGATCAAGGTGGAGTCGAGACCAAGGTCTTTTGGTCTTCCCATGTTCCGAGGGTCTTGGGGGGCGCGTGAAGAGTCTGCTGACAAATGGTGCAGCTGTTCACCAGCTCTTCGGTCTGCTGATCCATCCTTGGCCACCACATGTAGCTCCTAACCAAACTCTTGGTGTGCCCAATCCCCTGATGTGACTGGTGGACTGTGGCCAATAGTCGGGCCTTCAATAGTGGGCCTTCTGGGATATTATTACTCGCCCCCTATAACAGGCATCCTTTATGGGTTGAGATTTCAAGTTTCCAATGGATGAAAGGGGCAAATTCTTCACCAGATTTCTCCACCGGCCATCCCTTTAGAACCCTGTTAAGAACCTCGGCCAGAACAGGGTCTTGTTGCGTCATTCGGGAAATATCCCTGGCAGTGAGGGGGGCCTATCTAAGGCCTCCAGGAGTAAGACCTCTCTTGGGGATGACTCTTCCTGCCCCATCCTAGGGTCGGGCAGTCAACTAAGTCTGTCTGCGTTCGCAATGGCCTTCCCCGGTTTATACACAAATAGGTAGTCGTACGAGCTTAAGGTAAGGGACCAGTGTAGCATTCTTGGCAACAGGTGTTGGTCTGTCTTCAGTCAGCAGGCCCAGCAATGGTTAGTGGTCTGTCCTGATCTCAAACTTTTGCCCATAAAAGGTAGTTTTGAAACTTCCTCACCCCCTGAATGATAGACAGAGCTTCCTTGTCAATTTGCACATAGTCCCTCTCGGTGGGGTTCATGGTCCTAGAGTAGTATGCCACTGGCGCCTCTACCCCCTCGGATATTCTGAGGCAGAGGACTGCTCCCACCCCATATATTGACGCATCGCAGGTCAGGATGATGGGTTTCTTTTCATCGAAATGGACCAGGAGGGCGTCAACTAACTGACAAGAGACCCTTAACTTTTCTGAAAGCCACCTCGTGAATGTCCTTCCCCCTCCATCTAGCCCCTTTGTCAAGCAGTTGATGCAGGGGTTCTGCCACTGCCGCTTTGTTTTCCAGAAAAATATGGTAGAAGTTGAGTAGGCCTAAGAATGCCTGCAACTCCTCCTTCTTGGTAGGGATTGGAGCCTCCTTGATTGCTCGTACCTTATCTGAGGTGGGTTTGATCCCCTCTGAATTGACCTTGAATCCTAAGAAGTTGATCTTCGTTGTGCCAAAGATGCACTTCTCCTTGTTGACCCTCAACCCTGCTTTGGAAAATCTACCTAAGACATCCTTCACTCGCTCTGTCAGCTCCTCCAGGGTTGAATTAGGCCTAGTCGGCAGCGGCGGCACTCTTTTTGGGCGGTTATGGTCTTTTAGCGTTTCAGTCAGATTATCCCATTCAGTTGCCACTATTAAGTACTCGTAAGTAGTATTAACTAAGGATTTATTAAGTCATAGAATCATCCTAGCGAAGAGTATCGTTCTCACGACTCGTTATTACATAACATTAGTCTGGCGTTGCCACTGGAAAACAAGGTAAAGTCAGTCTTGATTATAGTTATTGGAGTAGTATATTGGAGTATTTTATTTTATATTCCTTCTTTTTGTAAAACTTGTCTTCAGATTCCCAATTCTGTGCCAATACAGAGACTGTCCCTCAGAGCTGTAGTGTCCCTCAGAGCTCAGATGAACACACCACAAACACTTGTCTCAGCAACCTGGAAGGTACCGCCTATATTTTTTCTTTTGAAAGTTTGTTAAACATTCAAATATATTTTTTATCCTCCAGACACTTTGTCAAAGTATATTGGATTCTTTTTGTAAAACTTGTCTTCAGATTCCCAATTCTGTGCCAATACAGAGACTGTCCCTCAGAGCTGTAGTGTCCCTCAGAGCTCAGATGAACACACCACAAACACTTGTCTCAGCAACCTGGAAGGTACCGCCTATATTTTTTCTTTTGAAAGTTTGTTAAACATTCAAATATATTTTTTATCCTCCAGACACTTTGTCAAAGTATATTGGATTCTTTTTGTAAAACTTGTCTTCATGAAGACATTTAAAAATAAGAAATTGATTGCTTTAGATCATGAGTGGCCAACCCGCGGGTCCCATGCTTCTTAAAATGCAAGCCTCTGAAATAACCACAAGCTTTTCAAAATGGCAGTTGCGCAGTGGTTCTCAAACTGTGGGGCGTGTCCCTCCTCCGAGAAGGCGCGTTTCTCCGGCCTTCGTAAAAGTTCGGAAGGACCCGAAAGCTGCACGCCTTGGGGGGTCTTTTATACCCCACAGGTAAAACAGTCATGGTGGCAAGGCTGGGACAAAGGAGCCAACTCATTCACGGAGACGATGTCACAAAAGGCGCGACGCAACCATTGCGAATCGTTGCAGCATTTGCTCACTCAAAATTATTTTAAAAAATTCTGAATGCGAGCCGGATTTTGAGTCCTTCCGGATACAGGGTCCTTTACTATTAAGTTTATCAAGATGCAAATCCTACCTTACGATTTCTAGAAAGCTACATTTTTTAAAGGCTTTGGAATAATTCCATCTTTTTCAGTACAAAAATCTAGGTATGGGTCTTGCAATATAAATATTAGTCCTTTTACTATATGCCAATGGTGTGAGTATTGAAAAAGTTACAGTATTCATATCTGAACCAATGCCAATGATGGGTACAGAAGGGCCCTGTATTTCTAAGAATCCCCCCAAAATAGCTTAAAATTGCTTTTATCACACTAAAATTTAAAAATTTTGGGGATGCACCCCCAGACCCCCTATTGATTTGTAATAGGTTTTCTTCAAGTATTGTAGCTTTAGTGTCCTATAATTATTTCTTTGCATAATTTGTTACAGGATGAAAGGTATGGGAATTTTGGGTGAAGTTGGTAGCATACCATTCATTTTAATAATTACTTCTCCATATAGACAAACACCTAATTATTAACTCACACACAAAACAGATACAAATGAAAAGAATATCTAATGATCCCTCCAGGCCACTCAAGCACACATCTTTTTTTCTTCTCTCACCTACTTTTTATCTACCAGAGCTCTCCACTTGTTTGTTCTTTTCGAGGGTGGTGACAGAAGAGTCACCAAAACATTTTGCTTTTATTTTTTCTTTAAATTTAAATAATTCGAAAAGTATAAGAAATAAAATTAAACTAGCATTAAGAATCTACAGAGATCATGTCCTTCATAGCGAAGGTCATTATGACCTTAGACTGATGATCTCTGTAGAATGGAGATATCATATGACATATGTATTGGAGATTGATCATATGACATATGATCAAAATTTTAGCTCAGGTTCCGCGGGTCAAAGGCATTAGTGTGTATGGAAATTCCTATGTAAAAAATTATAGCATTACAGTCTATTTAAGTGCTTGTTCTGTCTTCTTTTGTTCTGGAAGTCCACCTAACTTAGTTTCAAGTAATTCATAGTGTTTTTTAACTGCATGTGCTTAGTTCCTATGGAGAAGGCATTCTGGCTGCTTTTAAAGGTCAATTTTACAACTTACTTCACTGTCATTCTGAGCACCTCATATCCTAAAATTTTATATGCCATGCGGCCCACGGGAATATTGTGTTTTTCCTATGTGGCCTTCAAGATCATTAGGGTTGGCCACCCCTGTTTTAGATGCTTGAAACCGTACTGACCCCATAGTATTAAAATTGTGGGGTTTTTTTAATGATAAATACTTAGAATTATTGGAGCACAACTAAATATTTTAAAATATTTACTTCAAAATATTTTAATTAGAAGTCTGAACCCTCTCATTGGAAACTTTTGAAATCTTTTCTTGTTTTGGGAGTTTTATTTCTTGTAATGTTGAAAATAGAAATTTACTTAACCATAAAGATGCAACCAATAGAAAAATAGAATTTTAATGCAGCTTCTAGCAAAAATAATCAAAATGATTGATTAATCATCAATCAATTTGTCTCTTGTTCATCTACTGAAAGTAAGGAAAATGCTTTTAAGTGAGGTTAAAAGTTTATCCATGCTTAAAATTTCGTTTTCAATTTATTTCTTGATTTAAGATTTTTTCTTGATTCAAGTTTTAATCGGGATTGTAGGAAGCATTATTTTTTTAATAGAGTAGTGGATAAATAGAATGCATTACCTGAATCAATAGTTAACTCAAGTGGGGTGGACAAGTTTAAAAGAAAAGTAGACGAATTCTGGAAATCGGGTGGGTTGAATTGATTAGACTGGATCAACCTTGCTGGACTTTTAGCCTGTAGTTGATCGACTATATTTGTATTTGTAGTATTTGTATTTTAAGTTTGAGAAAGACAATTTATTTGAGATGTGAGAAGCATTTAGCCAATTTGAATCAATGTCAATTACAATTTCTAAAAAGTAGAATGGACTTAAAGCATGAGTCAACAAAATTTTAGTTAAATCCTTGTGGCGCACATATTGTGAAACATTAAATAAAAGAAAAATGGGAAAGGATTTTTAAAGTCTTGTGTAAATTTTTATATTTATCTGTAAATAATATGAGTAAAACACAACAGTCAAGCTCACCCTACAATCAGTGCTGTGTGCGTGTGCTTGCTTTACAGATTTAGCACCAAAGTGTTTTGACTGTCCTGCCTATTTTCCTAAACTACTATTTATAAATGACAGGAATGTTTTGCTAACTGCCTCTCATATGAATGTTTCTGTTACTGTTCCAATTGTGCACAGTACATCATTGTCAATGAAAGGCCTCTGTAACCCCCTTAAACTATTACTTGGGTAATTTGTTTCCAGATCGCTTATTCCCACTTTTAGAAGATCCTATGGCATGAATGTTATTAATAAGAACTAAAATTTGTGTCATTCATAACATCCTTATTTTTTGAACACAAGTGTATATGTTACTAACCAGTGGTCTGTCTAGGGCAATTTTACTACTGTTTTGAGGTACCTTCACAAATTCACCATTTGATAAATAGGTACTTTCACAAATTCAGTTTTAGGCGAAAAGGTTCATTCACAAAATACATTTTTGAAAGAAAGTTCTTTAGTAAGCTATATTCTATTAAATTTTTAGCCATTCTAAACTAAATTTTATTTTGTTCTCAATGTTTAAAAAATTATTTACATGTTTTTATGTAGATTTTGCACTTAAATATTCACAAATGTACCCAAAAATTTTCACAAAATTTGTAAATTTTCACAAATTAGCAATAAATTTTTACAAAATAAGTACCTTTAAAAAAAACCTAGACAGACCCTTGCTAACAATGTGATAAATCCGGGCATTATTAATAATGCCCGCTTTATTACTTTGCTTATAACATACATACATATTAAATATATTTTTTAAACTTACTTTTTGTGAAGTGTATATCTCCAGTTTGATTATTATTTTTCAAATATTTACTTTTGATTTTTAACTGTTTATTTCATCCTGTTTTTTTCTCACATGTATTCTAAAAATCTGTTATGTATCTTTTTCAATTCACCCAATTTTCTCTTCTAGAGTCTATTGGCGGAAGAAAAGAAGATTGTCTATCCAAGGAAGTGCAAGAGTGGTTGAGCTTATCAACAGGTGTTCTTCCTCCAACTCTCATCCAAAACATTTTAACTGCCGATGTTCCTCCAACACTGAGCACAATATCACACTGCGTTTCAGAGTCTGAGTTGTCTGCGGTTGTCGAGCAGCTGGATAAACTGCTTTCCGAGTGCATGAATGGCACTGCATTTTATCATCTGTACCCAAAATTAGTACTTTTTAAAAAAGTAGTGAAGAAACTTCAGAATAGTTAAGTATCTTATAGCTACTTCCTTGTTTTCAATGTTGACATTTTACTACCACAGTAGAACAATCTTCGATATTGCAATCCCTACATACAAAAACCAGTAGTAAAAGTGCCTATTGTTTTATTATAGGAATAATTTTATTCTTATTACCTCCTTTTGTTACAAGGAGTTACTCTATCAAGGTTCTACTGTAAATTGTATTTTAGGAGGATTGTTTTATCTAAATGAGGTGCATTTTTTAAAAATAATTACATATGAATGTTACATGGACCATCTGTAACTCCACTTTGCCAGCCTAAAACTATATATTTCTGAAATTTGGTTTGATATAGTCTCTTATTTTAGGTTTCAAAACTGGCATAACCAAATTTTTATGAAGAATCTTATTTAAAAATGGGTTTTAATGATACAAATAAGTTTTTTTAAGTTACATGTTGTTATGAACATTTTCAATCTGTATATGCTGTAAGCTATTTTATGCCCTCTTTCTAATCTACTTTGTAGTTCTGGTGTATATTTCTCCAATCCTAAGAAATATTTTTCCAACTAATAGGCCTCAAAAACCAATTTCTGTTTCTAAAAATGTGTTAGATCAGATTGAAAAAATAAACCACTTTAATTTTCTAAAGGCTGCATTGCATAAGATTTAAAGGCGGTAAAATCCTTTGGTTCCTAACTAATAATTGAGTACTTTAAAAGTAGTGTTGAATGCTATGAGAGGCTCAGTTAACTGTCATTTAGTTAAAGCTCGCCATTAAAATAAGATTCACAAAAATATAATTATGAAATAAATGTATATTGCAGGCGTCACTGGATAACCTCATATCTTGAATTGAGGGAATCTACAGTATGAGACATTTGTAAGTTCACACCAACAAATCGTCGACTTACAGTCGAAAGGCACTAAGTCACTATTGGAAGATATTTTGAAAGCGGTGGAAGCTTGGTGCATCTCTAAAATCTCGTCAAACTGAAAAGCTGGTAACCTAGCATAGGTTTGTTTTAAACCAGAAAGAATTCATACAGTAAAACGCTTAAATGTTGGTTCGCAATTAATAATTTATTAAATTGAAATTATTTGATCATGTAATTGAGTTATTTTAGGGATTAAAAGATTTTGTAATTTGATTTCTCAAAGATTTTATAATAATATTTTCTTTTTCAAACACTATAACTAGAATGGCAACGGTAAAATGATTGCCAAATTTGGCATAGCCTCGTACGGAGTAGTTGAGCAAAAAGTGACTTAGTGCCTTTCGACTGTAAGCCGGCGAAATGGTGTCAATGACAGATTTGAACCCTTGGCATACCATAGAGAGTAGTAATAAAACCTGACCCATTGACTCCAAAAAAGAGGATTATTACAGTTTATCTGGGAACTTTTAGTTTTTGTTTTACTTTCATGCTATCAAAATAAAAATTCCTTTCATTACTGAGTGGAAAATGTTCTGACAACACCTACTGAATAGGCTGAGAGAAGAGCAAGTGAAGCACTTTTCAAATTTCTCTCAATGGTGGTAAAATAGCATAAGAGTAAAATAATAAAAAATACAAATCTGTCTTCTTGGAAGTCTTTGGAACACCTGCTTTTTTGGTGGTTGTTTCTACCTATCAGTCGTTTATGAAAATTTGTTTGACAGGGAAACAAATTTTGCAGTCTTGTGCTGTATATTCCCCGAATTCGAGATACTAGGTCATCCGATGACACCTGCAGTATGATAAACTACACTAACTTCAAGTATGAAGTTTTAACAATCCTGAAATGTGCAATAAAGTTAGAATATTTTTTTTTCAAATATTGAAAGATTTATTAAAAATTTTGTTGTTGGCCAGTAACCAATATGGCTTAAGCCTTTGTAAAACCCTGCCTCATGCTAGTAATATTGTGCATCAAAGCATAAACTGAATAAAATTTACTCAAATATAATTCCTGTTATTAAAAATTTCTATTTTTTAAGAAAAATCATAGCTTTTCACCAATTTTTTCCTATTGTATTTTTAATCCATTGTGTTTATTTAATTCACTTTTAACTACTTATTATAATTAGATTAAAAAAAACCTATTGACCAATTTAAAACTTATTCAAGGTTTACAAGTTCCGAAGGCACCTTTGCTTTAAATAAATAGGAAAAATCAAGAAAAGTGAAGAACCTGAATATTGTAAATACAAGCTGGTATAACTTTAAAAGGACTGATTATCAAATGTATTTTTAAAGGTGAAAGATTGGTTAGATAGTAAAATCTAATGTTGATGCACTTTTGTTTAATCTGAAAAGAATGAAAGTTTGTTCATACAAATCATAGAAAGAACTGCTTTCTGTTAATCCTTAATGCTTGAATTTAAAAAGGAAATTGTTGATCAAGTTTATAGTTTAGGGGTGCCATTTATAGATTACATCACACATTTTTCTGAGATTTATACCCTTCCTTCCCCTATTTTAAAAGTTTTCACATTTTGAGAGCACTCCTGTCCCTTGTAATGTCACTTGTTTAGCACCATATCCCCTGTAAATTAAAATTACCCCTTTCTGTAAATTAAAATTGCCAGCACCATAAAAGTCTCTTTTTTAAGCTAGATTAAAACAACAGTGAAAAATAATTTTTTTTAAGTGTATGGTCTCAAAGTTTGAACACACTCCTCCCTTGTCACATTGAGTAACTAGATCCCCTCCTCCTCTCTAAACATCACATTTGATGTAATTTGTGAATGGGCCCTTATATTTTTAAGTACTGTTTGATTTGATATTAAAAATTTTATTATTATTACATATTTAGTATTTATGTAAAATTTCAATCCAGATGTAATGATTGTGATGCATTGTCTTTTGTTTCTATAACATTTAATTCATTTCCCTTTTTATTACATTAATCTTTTGATCAGAATGACATCTTTACTTTATAGGGAAATGCAGCATTTCCCATACTTTTTGTTGCTAAATTTATAAAACTTGTTGAAATAACAATCCAAAAAGTTTTTTCGGTGCTATAATACAACTGGGTGCCACTCTTCTTGGCGACTTTTTTGGCACTATTCTTGGCATTATAATCCAGCATATCTGCCAGGTTGCTAAAAAATTATTTATCGCCCGAGTTGCCAATGCCAAAAAAAACTAGTGGCACCTGGTTGTAGTATGAAACCATTTTTTCTTTGAAGATTTAAGAAGACTGAAAACAGAATTTGCCATCATTAACTAGAAAAGTTAATAACAAGTTGCATAAAAAGATTACAAACTCAAAGAATTACCAAATTTACTGGTTTTGTTAATTACGAGGGTGTGGGGTTTTTTTTTTTTTTTTTTTTTTTTTTTTTTTTTTTTTTTTACCTCCGTTTTGCTCCCGGAGAAAAAGTAGTAGTAATTTCGAAATAATTTTGGTACTGGTAGTTAGGTACATCCTGCAAGATCAATTTGCATCTTATCTGGGAAAAAATCCAACATTTTTTCTGTTAGTTATCAAATTTACAAGCGCGCACCTCAAACTTATTTCCCGCCAACCCATAGAGAATTTCGCTTTTCCCTCCTGCGATTTTCACCTGCTCACCCATTGCTTAATGTTAAATGCTGGGCGAACGGAGCTGACGCGCGAAGAAGAAAGTGAAATTCTCTATGGGTTGGCAGGAAATAAGTTCGAGAAGCGCGCTTGTAAATTTGATAACTAACCAAAAAAATGTCGGATTTTTTCCAGATAAGATGCAAATTGATCCTGAAGGATGTACCTAACTACCAGTACCAAAATTATTTCGAAATTCCTACTACTTTTTTTTCAGGAGCAAAACGGAGGTTGAAAAAAAAACCCTCGTATTATTAAAAGCATTTTGTTAGCTAAAATGTTTTACTGTTTTTTTTTTTGCAGTCTATATGTTTCGGGCATTATTAATAATGCTCGATGTGAGGCGGGCAATGTGATAAATTCAATGGCATTTATGAATGAAATTTATCACTTTGCCTGCCTCCACTTCGGGCATTATTAATACTGCCCAATTAATCACTTTGCCCGTAACATATACATTACCTAGATTTAAAAAAGGCCTATTTAAACATATTGGTCTATTAAAAACAACTCAGGGGAGACCAACCTTTTTTGTAACTGCACTACTTATAGGGGGGAAAAATTATGCCCCCCCCCTTTCCCAATTTACCAAGAAATAAAGGTAAATGATGTATTGACTGTGTGAATTTTAAGCTTGTAACACAACATTTTTTAGTAATATAGGGGTGCTTCCCTGAAAATGTTTAAGGTTTCTCCCTTAAAATGGACTTTTAACGCATTTTGCAATTTTAGGAATCTTGAATATCTCTTGAGTTAATAACTTCAGAAAAATTTACAAACCCCCCCCCCCCCAAAAAAAAAGTTACATGTAAAACTTCAATGAAAAGAGAATCATACGAATTCTTAAGCCATTTAATAAACTTGGTTTTAAATAAGGAAACTGCCACAATCTCACAATCAGTTGATATGCTATTGTCATTTAAGCATCTAAACAGAAAATTGGCTGACATGAAATATTCCACTTCAGATATTATTCTTTTTTCGCATCGTTGAAATCGTAAAAAAAAAATGTCAGTTCTCTCTCGTGCCTGTATAAACTACATATTGTCAAAATATTACATCAAAATGACTACAGAAAGTAATTTATATAATTTAAACCCCCTTACAGGGCTTAAATTCTAACCAAAGAAGTACCGCAGCATTACTATTTCAGCATTACAAATATTTACTGATTAATGAATAAATATCAGTAAATATTTACTGAAAACCAAGAAATACCGGAGCTCCGCTCCGGTGCAATTTAAGCCCTGACCCCTTCTTCAATGTTTTATTTTCCTGACCCAAATTCATTTTTATTTAATTAAAATTCAGATATGTTCTATCCTGATACAGAAGTTAGGACAAAATTTTGCCTTTAGGCTATTTTTGCTTCTTTTAAAAGTAATCAACATTTGATACCTCCCATTGATCTCCAGTTTTCCTTGCAATGCACCTTCCCAAAAATGTACATTTTTCCTTCAGTTTCTTCTTATAAAATGTGATGACTTCATTTGAAATTATGTTTATTGTCTCTCTGAGATATTCAAATAATTATCTACATTAATAAAATTAAATACAACTTAAACAATTTGTTGCTCTACATGCAATACACCTGCCCAAATATCTACATCTTTCTATTTACAAAATTTATTTTATTTTATTATTGAAATTGGAATTTTTATACCACAATCTATCTGCTAAGTTGGGCTATCTAATAAAATATAATTCTTTCATTCATTCGTTAAAATATTAGAATTTGGGTGAGAAACTCCTTTTCACTTTTAATCAAAATCATTCCTAACTTTCTTTATTTGGCATCAAAAAATCCTTTAGTTATTCAGTGCTCAGTGGCAGCAATGATTTCACTTTATCAAGCATTGTACAAATCAACTATAAATAATTACCCTCAATAAAATCTTCAGTATTACCAATTAGGGAAACAGTTTCATTTGTTGTATATAATTTTCTTCCTTCTTGTAAGTTGCCATTCTTGAAATGTGTCCCTGTTTAAATACTGTTTTATAAATAATTGTATTTTATTGCATTTATAGTTTTTTATATGTATTTTTGCATTGCTCGCAATGAATAAATGAGCTAAAACTCACCATTAGCAGTGATTTTTGAAAATTTTCTGGGGAGACGCCAGACGCCCCAAACACCTTTATCTTTCTGGGGGGTTTTATATTCAAACAATACGTTTAAACACTTTTTAGACTTCTCTGGGATGTTGCACCATTTCAAGCATTTCGTAGTAGTTTTTGTAGCAGCTAAACTCAAAATTTGTAGCAGGTTAAAGTATTTATGTAGCAGCCAAATTTAATATTCATAGCACGGTTAAGAGTTTTTGGGCAATTACGCTTAAATGTGGCAGATTTTATTATTTTCGTAACACTTAAAATGAACTAACTTTACCTAATATTTAGGATTCTCATTATAATGCAATTTCAAAAAATGTAGAAAAAAAGGAAATCTAAAAGTTGATTCAAAACAAATTACAAAGGAAAAGATTAAAAAAATATAAAGATTTTATTAAACAGTCTAAGTTTAAAAGTTGCATAGTCAAAATTGTTGAAAAGAAGTACGCATTTTCAACTTTTGAATTTAATTCCTACCTTTTACTCTTAAAGTCTGTCCTCGCTTGGCACGAGTGGCAAACCTAAAATCAGTACCCACAGCAGAAAAAACAGGGCCGAGTGCCCGAAGAAAGCCATAAAGATGGTTATCTCACCCTTCTATTAGATACCGGATACCCTGCACTCACCACTGCTTTTCCTGCCGTGGGTAGTGATTTTAGGTTTGCCACACACACCAAGCGAGGACAGACGGACTTTATTTAAGGTTTGATATTTTGAGGTCCACGGTCAAGGCAGACTCAGCCCTTCATCCCTCCGGGGTCGATAAAATGAGTACCAAGGTTACTTGGGGAAATCAAGAGGGGGTTTTAGCATCAAGCTAGCCACTCCTCAGCTGACTGTGACTTTCAAGTCACACGTTCTGTAACAGTTCAGCTCATGGCCTCACCCAGTGAGGCTAGTTATACTGGAGTTAGAAGGTCCAACGACCTAGGTACTCCCTCAAAAATCCCCCTTGATTTTTTTGATATTTTGCATTATACAGTTATAATAATTTAGTCAGAAATTTTAAATTTATAGTCTCTTAAAGTAGATAATATATTTTCAATAGCTCGACAATCAAAAGCATGTTTACAAGATAATAATTTAAAATCTTAAGTTTACTTTAAAAAAAACTTAAAGCAAAGAAATGATTGCATATTTAAATGTACTTTTTTTAAAAAAATTTAAACTTTCTTATAGGATTAAAGCCAAATCTTCCAACATTGAAAAACAAAATATACTTTAATTTTCCTTTAATTCATACCATATATTAAATGAATTTAATAAAAAAGATCAACTAAAAAATCTTTTCTAAAAATTGGTTAGAATAATACATTTAATTTACAGATGGTTTACTTTAAATTTATACATTAAAATAAGAAAGAATGTAGTTTGCATGAAGCTATGGAGAAAACTAAACCAATTTTTTCTCTAGAAAGTCTTTGGGAGTGCATTTTTGTGAAAATGAAATTACTTTAGTGAAAACTGCAGTCAGATGCCACTTGATTCTTAAAATTTCTTAAAAAACAAAATTAGGAAATTTTTTTATTGATAAATAGGTGCTGTAGTAAAAATTAACCTAAAGGCCAAAGCTCAAAAATTTAAATGAGAAAAATTAAAACTTCCAGTTTAAAAAAAACCTAAAAAGTCCTATTTGTATAAAAAATACCTTGTAAAACGAAATTTATTATTTCTGTTTATAAAAAAGCTAATAATCTTATGAGGTTATATTTTTTTTAATTTAACTCCATGAGCAAAATGATTAAAAATGACATCACATTCAAGTAGCCATAACTTCATTAAATTTAAATTAAGACTTAAGCCAAATTCAAAGTTTCCAATAAAATTTCTTTCAAATTTTCTACATAATAGTCATGGGCGTCATTTAGGGGGGGCAGGGGGGGGGTAATTGCCCCCCCCCAAGGTTTCCACTCTTAAGTGAAAAATTCCTGAGAGTCCCTGGAAAATTTTGTAACTTCCACAAGGAGCAACAGATTTAACTCAAAACATCCCAAAAGCAGTTAAAGCACTACTTTTGAGGGTCTAATTTCAAAATTTTCTGGGGGAGAACCCCCAATCCCCCTCCTGACCTTTGATGTCTGTTATACAATTTGTCTCCCTTGAAAATTCTGCCGCTTACAAGAAGCAGTTCCCTTTGGGAACCAAAGAGTTTGAAGCCCCTAGGAGTCTGGTTTAAAAGGGAATTTTCAAAATTTTTACTGGGGGAGGATCTCCGCCCCCCCTTGAAAATTTTACGTTTATTTATAACTTTTTTTCCCCTAGAAAATTCTATGCTTTACAAGGAACTGTTCTTTTTGAATGTAACCCAAAGGACCTCAAAATTAGCTGAAACACTACTTTAAAGAGGCAAATTTCAAAACATTTTCTGGGGGGGACCCCCAGACCCCCCTTTAAAATTTTTAAATAGATATTATGTTATACAGTATATTTTCCTTGAAAATTCTGCCACTCACAACAAGCAGTTCCCTCTGGGTGCTCCCCAACGAGGTTGCAAGGGAGATAAAACCCTAGTTTAAAGGGTAATTTTCAAAAAAAATTCTGAGGGAGGACCTCCGGCTCCCCTTGAAACTTTGACGTTTAACTTTTTTCTCTAGAAATTATGTGGTTTACAAGGGGCTGTTCTCTTCGGATGTAACTTAAATGTTGTAAAAATGAAGCAAAATTTAAAAAATTTTCTGGTGGTGACCCCCAGACCCCCCATTTTTACTTAGAACTTATGATGTTGAGTCACCCCCCCCCCCGAAAAAAAAAAACAAGTCTGGTTACGGCGTGGCTCAGCCCCACTTAAAAAAAATCCTTGCCCCCCCAACCAAAAACTGAAATGACGCCCCTGGGGGAAGGAATTTTCAATGATCATACAGTTTCAATGATCAATGTATGATCATTGAAAATTCCTTCCCCGATCATCATTTTTTAAATACCATTTCACTAATATAAGGGAACTCCATTCTTTGGCTAAAACATTAATATTGCACGTTTTAAAACTCACCATACGATTTAGCAAGTGGTCCGATTTCTATCAAATTTATGATATAAGTAGTACGGATACTACTGTACCTCATGCAATAATTTTTTGCATTTTATTATGTTTTTTTCGTTACACAGGCCTTCCTCCTTACACAGCCTTACACAGGCTACCCTCCTTCTTTGTCCACGTAATTACGAATCACCCTGTATATGTCCAATCTTTGCCACGGCTTTTTGGTGTGTTCTACTGGACTGATTTGGACGCGGTTTTTTGCAATAGGTTAGAAATGTTTTGAAGTTGGTCCCATTTTAATTGAAACGCCCTCTTGAGGATACCAGCGGAGTTAGAATTAATATCTCGAAAACTTGAAGCGAGCTTACTCACCACTATAAGAACTAATAAACTAAATAACTCGAAAACTAATTAAGATAGAGATAAAATGTCAATTACGAAGTTGTGCTGGGCAACTCAATAAGTTAAAAATCCACTAAAAAAATGAAATAAATTATTTTTTTAACAAAAAAGAGACCGACTTCAAAAATGCACCTAAAAGTGAGAAATAATTTTAATCCAAAAATAAAAAGAACACGTTATCAGCATATAACATAAGACAAAAAAAAAAAAGATTTAGAATTAAAGTCATGGGCGTAGCCAGGGAGGGGCAGCTGCCCCCCCCCCCATAAACTCTCAGTTTGTTAAACTTTTTTGAAAAACTTTATTAAAGCAATATAGTGTATTTAAAGCAATAGTACATAATTTTCCTTAAAAATTGTGTGGCTTCCGTTCTGTCCTGCCCAGAGAGTCTCAAAATTAGCTAAACCACTACTTTGAGGGGCGAATTTTAAAAAATTTCTAAGGGAGGAGGACCCCCAGACCCTCCATTTTTAAGATGACATTCATTACCCATATTTTTACATTAGGTGTGCAAAAGTTCAAATCCTTTGCATAAGTCCCCTTAAATTTAGCGTGTAAAAGTACTTGCCATGAGGTATGGGGACCTGGGAACCCCTAGTCATTATTATTCCCTAACATGAAACCTGGCTACGCCCATGATCAGGGGCGAAGCTACTGGGGGGACGTAGGGGGGCGTCTCGCTCCCCGAAAGTTGGCAATTTCGGTCATAGTCGGCAAATTCTAGGTTTCTAGATTTTTCAATTCTGGGTTGGCAATTTCAAAAATCTGTTTTTCTTCTTTAACTTTTAGTTGTATGTATAGTTTTCTATCTCCAAGTTAAGGGACCGTGAACACTTCTCCCTTTCTCCGCAATTTTAAGGAGAACTTCCCTTCACCCTCGAAATTTTTCTCCTATTTATATGCTATATTTGCCTTTATAAGTCAACTTACAAGGATTACATTTGGGCCCGGGCCCCCCCTTGCACCTGAAGGTTTACGTAAAATCTTCCTTTTAGTTTCTGAATTGAAATTTTGCGGCTCGGCATGGAAGCGATCCTATTTCAGAAGTCACCCAAATGAGTTAAAACACTACTTTTAAGAATAAAATTTCGAAACTTTTTCTGGGGAGGACTCTTAGACCCCCCTTTTGCTTAAAACTCCAGTATTTTTCTTCAAAATGTTTAGCATTAAGGCCTTGTGAGGGGTCCCTTTGAAATAATTATGAACCTGCCCCCTTAAAAAGAAACTTGGGTTGCAAAAAATTTTCTTGGGCCCCCTCCTGAATTCAAACATATGGGCGCCCATGATTCAGAGGTCTACCCCGAAGATTTTTGAATTTTAACACGCTAAAAAGTGTTTTGAAACTGAAACTACTTTCGGGGGGGTGGGGTTCGCGGGCCCCATAAAAAGACCCGGTGGACCGCCAATTGGAAATCCATGATCTAAAAATATAATTAAAGTAAAAGAATTTCTATTAATTTAATAGAAATTCAATAGTATTAAAAATCTGCGACATTATGGAGCCTACTTAAACAATCAGGTACTGAATGAATTTAAAATACAACGATTTTTATTTGCAACTTAAAACATTACTATTACTATTAATCAGGTACTATTACTAAAAGCATTATGGGAGGGAAGAAATATGTGCAAAGAAAAATGGGAATAAAAAATACGATTTGAACACTTGGGCACTTCTCATTCTATTGTGTGATTGGTTTTAACTTGTATGAGGGTCGAGGGAGGAGCTAAATCGGGTTCCTATTGGTCGACTGCTTAAACCGAAAATCTTGCTGGGCTGAGGTTTGTTTTTGTTTACAGTTAGAATTCCTCCCATATGGTTTCTACAAATCTACGTTTTTTATGCAACCTTATTTCTTTCCAATTTTTTTTTTTTTAAGTCTTGTACCCTTCCCTCCCCATTTTGGTAGTGTCGCTGGACCCCCCTACCTCCCTCCTTTTCCCGTGAAATTTTCTCTATACCTTTAAAGAAAAATAAATTTCTTTGATATGTTGTAGCCACATTTGTTTCGTCTTAGGGGCCATTCATTAATTACGTAAGGGTCGCGAGGGAGATGGGGTTGGAAAAATCTCTATATACTCTTGCTTGGGGGGGGGGTCAAACCCATTTTTACAAAAGATTTTCCAAGTGCATTTGAGCATTTGTATTAAGTAAACAGATTCATAGGCTAGACTGGCGGCTGGAAACAGATGTTATTTTTCAATGATAAAGTTGTTTAAATCCTCTCTGCTGTCAAGAAAGTTAAAACTAAAATTATATAAAACAATAGTCAGACCTATCGTTACATATGGAGCAGAAACTTGGACAACCACGCAGAATGAAGAGAAAACACTTATTACATTTGAAAGAAAGATATTAAGGAAAATATATGGACCAGTCAAAGATGGAGAGGTTTGGAGAATTAGGAGCAATTTAGAGTTAAGTGGACTGTATAAAGAAAAAGATATTGTCAATATAATAAAATCTAAAAGAATACAATGGCTTGGACATCTGGAGAGAATGAGTGACGAGAGAGCTACAAAGAAAATCTACAGAGGAAAAATAGAGGGTAAGAGGAAGATCGGACGTCCTAGAAAGAGATGGCTGGACGAGGTTGAAGAAGATTTGAGGAAATTAAGGGTGAGAAATTGGAAGACAAGAGCCAGGGATCGGAGAGGGTGGAGCTGCCTTGTGAGGGAGGCCATGGTCCTACATGGACTGTAGAGCCGAGGAGGAAGGGAGGAAACAGATTCATAACGCACTTGTAAGGGATGTAAATCCCCGAAGTGTACAATTATTTTTTTCTCTTCATTTGTTGTTGGTCCTGTATATGTAAATGAATAAATAAATAAAATAAAATAAAGTTAATGTAAACAAATTCCAATTATTCTAATCAAATTACTATTGAATAACCCCAGAAAAACTTAAAAATGCTGAGACGATCTCTGTATATTATCAAAGCTTTATTTAAAAAAAAAAATGAAGGTATATCAGACAGGGCAGTAACTAGACTTTTGTTTCGGGAGGGGTTTTGACTCAACTTTTATTCTAAAGTAACCACAATCGAGTACATTTATACGTTAAGTTTAAGATCCCTTAAATTACAAATTTTGCAATGCTAATTTGAAAGTTTGCATCTAAAATTAGCATTTTGATTTTATTGCAGCTCCTTTTGAAACCCTTTGGGTTCCATCCGAAACAGCTCCTCGTAAACTACCGATTTTTCAAGGGGGGAAATTATAAACAGACGTCAAAATTTTGTGGGGTCTAGGGATCCTCCCCCAGAAACATTTTTGAGATTTGCCCCTTTAAGCTAGCTTTATATAATTTTGAAACCTCCTCTTTGGTGAACACTGAGAGGAAACTGCTCTTTAGTGGCAGATTTTACAAGGGAAAGAAACTGTGTAAAAGACGTCATACTTTTGGAGGGGGATTTGGGGGTTCTCCCCAAGAAAAATTTTTGAAACTTGCCCCCAAAAAGTAGTGTTTTAACTCATTTTGAGACCCAATGAGATTTTCAAGGAAAAACACTGTATAAAAAATTGATAAAATTTCGGGAGGGGTTTGAACCCCTAGAACCCCCCCCCTTGGATACGGCCCTGATATCAGATGTATCTTTGATAGATCTAGTCCAGTCCTAAACATTTTATTATTTTGAAAAACGAAATGGAATCTCATCTAAGAATAGGGGGGAGGGGTTTGAAAAATCTTACGTACCTTTACATGGGGGTAGGGGGGGGGGTCGAAAATTGCCAAAATCATCCTTACGTAATTAATGAATTGCCCCTTATCAGCATCACAATTCACAACACTGAGCATACACATTCCAAAAGCTTTGATACAAATCCAGCTCCATGATGAAATCCAAAAAATGGTCTCAATTTGTAATTATCTGGCGGCGCAAGTTCAGAACTGCTGATAGTTGGCGAGATTTGGCTTTTTAAAGGCACATTTGGCTTTTTAACCACAGTGGTTCCCAAACTATTTTGCTCGTGGAACCCCCCAATTCGTTGCCAATGATCGCGGATTTAATAAAAGACTTTTCAAAGTTTAATATCTGATATTAACTGAAACAAGCCAACAATGTTAAGAAAGTTGTGATTAAGCCAGTTCCAAGAACCTTTGGGGGGGTCTGGGGGGTCTTCCCCCATAAATTTTTTGGAAATTTGACTATAAAAAGAGGGTTTTAACTTGTTTTGGTACACCTAATCCGAATTTAGGAGATACATTTTTAAGAATTAAATACATATTTTTGGCAGGATTTGCATTTTGATGAATTTAATAAAAAAAACCACCATTCTTATTTTCTTTAACGAAATAAATTTTGTCACGCGGAACCCCTAAATTTTTTCGTGGAACCCCAGGGTTCCACGGAACCCACTTTGGGAACCACTGTATTAGAGGGTTGCTTAGTTTGGTTAATCCTCCCCCCTTTTTTCGACCTTACGGTCACGTAATTTGTGGATGTTTTCAAAACATCCGAACGTTTCATTAAAAAAACAAGGTGAGGACGTGAGGTTACTAACATTTTCACTACGATTGGTCAATTTTTGATGACGTCATACAACAAATCGCTTTTTATTGGTTTGACATTCTAATAGTGAACGTTGAAGTGTTTTTCATATTTTAAATTAATATTTCAAAATATTTTGCTTTAAACCTTTTGTTTTCGGAGATTTTTCCGGCTCAAGATAAATATTGAAGGTTTTGAAATAAAAAAGTGGGGGTTTTTTTGCATTCCATTCAAGTTGGGAGCACTAAGTCATTCATGTATTTTCAGTAAAATATTTTCTATCTTATATTATGAGTTTAATATTTAATTTTTGTAATTTTTTGTCTGCAGAAAGTCCGTTCTAAATTGGTTTATTTTTGTTTGATAAAATTAAGATTTTGGAAAATGGAAGTAACGGCAATCAACTCGGATTGGTTGAATCCCTGGCAATAGAGAAATGACGGTTTCTCGATGTCTGGTGAATCCCACTGTGATCGGGAAATTTTAATGTGATATTAAAATTAGTGTGTTGATAAACTTAAGTCCAATTCTTGCAATTTTGTAAATATTACTAAGTGTGGTACTCATCGCCGGTTTTGTGTGTAACATAATGTACATAGTGGATACATCTTGATGTCACACAACTAGGCCTAGCATAGAAATCACCCAATTAAATATTATGAAAATATTGTATATACGTTATATAAATTTTCTCGATTTTGCCTCAATCATAGTAACGGTTAGTAAATATTGAGCTGTAAATGCAGCGGCTTTTGGATTTTCTGTATTCTGTTTCTTTCAGAAAATTAACAATATTGAATTATAATCGATATCAGAGGTTAAAATGTTGCAGAACTGTATAGCATTACCCAACATCATCCATGTTTCTCAAGATATCACGTTCCTTACCGAATTTTTTTATTAGGTATGTCTTCCATTGAGAAACTAAATTTGTTATTGTGATGTTTAGAAAACTATTCGATAATTTGTTACCTAAACTAAGAAACTAAGCCAAGAACTTTGTATATTTTCATTGGATTATTTACATACCAAAAAGCCATGACTTCTGCCCATCCAGGAGCAAGTTTAACAGCTACTCCATTTGTGGATAAAATCGACCCTTTTAAGAAGGGGTCATTAAAGAGAAAACCAAAGAAATCTCAAGGATCATCAAGATATAGATCTACAAATGATGTGGAATTACAAGCACTACCCCTACTCAAGGGTAAGTTTAATTTGGCATCATATCTCACACGTGACGAAAATGTATTACAACTTTTCACAATGTTCTGCATATGAAAAATAAAAATATAATTAACTGTGTAGAGTCATCAACAATTCAACACAGTGATGTAGCCAGAAAGAAATTTCGGAGGGGGATACGGGGTAATTTTAGTGGTTTTCTATGGTAAAAATGTCTGAGTTTCGGGGGGGATATACCCAAAATTCCCCCCCCCCCCCTCTGGCTACGCCCCTGATTCAACACCACTACGAAATTGGTTTTCATGGGTCAAACAAAAAGTATATATAAACCTTTTTAGGTGTAAAATTTGGGGCATAACAGATTTCTCCCTGATTGTAAATATTGCCAAGGTAGTAATAAAGTTTAAATGTGATGGTGCTTCGCAACCTGTTAGGTTTGGAACAGATTTGATAGGTCCTCCACAGCGACTGCCTACTGGAACAGTTGCAACTATCACCCTTTTCTCCATTGAGGACCTACATTAAATTAGTTCCTTTGGTTTTGTTTATTTTTTGGGCATTACCTAATAAGTAGGGTTCAAGAGATAGTTGTCAAATTGTGCAAATGCAACAAAGGATTAATTCTGATGATGGTTGACGTCATCTGGGTATAGATAGGTAAAGGGATATTTATTTTTGATAACCCTCCACAACATTTTGGGAAATTTCACCAACTTGGAAAATACACCACTTATTATGAACTCCCTATGAGTTTGATCCTTAAAATTTAAATCTTGTGTGTATATTTCTGTAGGTTTTTATGCTGTCAGGGGGTCAGTAAATTACAAAAAAGTTTTAGTTAAAAGTGTTCTATGAGGAGTTTCATTTAACAGTTAAAGACACCACTTGGGTTAATCCAAACACTCTGGACCTAAGTAAAATTTTGTGTTGCCAATGGCTGGGTGAAATCCTAGAAGTGGGTTTGGGTTGAAGTGCTTCTTGCCAACTTTACTCTGATATATTACTTAACTTAACTTGAGTGTTAATCCAAACTACCAATAGTTCCGATTTCAATCTAAAAAGCAATTTAATCAACGTTTTCAAACTCAAATGCACTAAATTAAAATTAATTGCTATAATGGGCATTATTTTAAAGCCATCACACTTACATATGATCAGGAATACAACAATTAACCCATAATTGTGTGATACATCCCCCAAAACATCAGTGCAAACGTAATAAATTTGGATTAGCTGGAACAAGAGTCCTCCATTTGGCAATCGCCTTGCGGCAGTCTGTTAAAAATGTAATGTTTTTCTTATAATTTTTTACTGAAAGATGTCCATTTATGCTACCTATTGACTTATTAGTGTAAAAAATGTGGTATCTTGACTTGAGTTTTAAAATCTTCCTTTTTTATAATCTCTATGTTCGCAGGTATGATATAATGTACGCAAACCTGTTGGCAGAGATTTTTGTTCCTCTGCAATTAAAATATAAGGAAAATTTTTGTATCTATACTAGACTTATAACTTAACTTGACCCTACGACGTCACTAATAGACAAAGTAGTTCCCATCACTGTGTCTGAATTTTGAGTGAAGTAAAGAACGTCAATTTAAAAATATGATTATTTTGTTAAACCCATGCATATTATACAGTGCTTTTCAATCGCGATTTGCGTACAAAAACTCCTCCTATCAACCCAACAGGCTTCGTGTTTACCGATTTCTCCTTCCGCATTTGTGACGTACTGGGTTCAAGAAACGTTGCAACCAAGTATAGGATTACTCCATTTGAATAATAATTTGTTCTAAGTTTTGTTATGCAACTGGGCAGCGTTAGAAATTGGAAAAAAAGGAGAGAAAAAACCAACTGTCTGCTAAAACACTTAATTGTGTTGTGGTTGTGATAGTGTTCTATGACTAGAAACTGTAACTGTTTAACAGTTTATTAACTGTTCTATTTAAAAACTGTTACTACTCACAAAAATGTATGAACTATACCAGTAAAACTTTGTTCGCCTGTCGTACTGCTCCTCAACCAAAATGTCTGGTGCTCCAAATCAAAAAAGACAGGTTTCAATTTTTTAACCCCATCTTTGTCACCATCAAACATCTAATCCAAAGTGGGCCATTTTCATAACAATCACACCTCATACAAGGGGCAGAAATATCGCCATGGGCTATGCTATTAGTTATTTCGTTGCTGTATTTGTGTCAGTACACTTTCTCAGCTCATTTCCTATTCAATACTAAAAACAAACAATGTAAGGGGTGGGGCACATTGGTCTGGAGAATTAAAAGTCAAAAAATGTCACACGGGGTTTCCTTTGAAAGATTACGTACCTGTTTTTTTCCTTCTTTCGTCTCCTGAAATGCAAGGCGCAAGTTCAGACTTGCGTATGCGCTAAGTTTTTAGCGTTAAAGATCACTATTGTGGTAACTCTCCCTAACTCATGTTAAGTGAATGATTTGGCTTCTAAATGTGCCGCTAAACAGCCAAAACTCGCCAAGGATACGCAACTCTGAACTTGCGCCAAATGCAACAAACCTAGATGTTTGCTTGTTAATTTTGGCTCTGGAAAGTGAAAAAAAAATTTACCATATATTGAAAATATGTGTTCAAAAAAGCAAGAAATATCCGAAAAAAGCCATGAATTAATTTTGAACTAATTTTTTGACCGAAAAATCTTAAAAATTGAGTCATGAGTGGGAACCTTGGATATTTAATCAGGCGTATTGTACAAAAAAAATTAAAAACCGAAAGCGAGTAAATTTTCAATCTCATTCTGTTTTGTTCACTTAATCAGGGGTCTGTTTAGAAGAATTTTGAGTTTTTTCTCAAACCCTTCACAAAATATTTCATTGTGAAAACTGACCCTTCACAAAATATTTTAGCCAGGGGTCATTCCAGACTTTTTGTGAAGGGTCCGTTTTTCTTAAAAATTGTGAAAATCTACTCATAATTTTGTGAATATGAAGTTAGCGTTAAATTAGTTTTTTCAGCAAGGAGCCTGTTTTTGTGAAAATAGGGTCCAATATTTGAAGTATTATGAAAAAAGGGTCTGTTTAAAGGCAAAAATACTTTGTGAAGGGTCCTTTTTTAAGGTAAAATGTTTTGTGAAGGGTCCTTTTTTAAGGTAAAATGTTTTGTGAAGGGTCCTAAAACGGACCCAAATTTCTTCTAAACAGACCCCTGTTTTAGCTTAAACGAACTTTACACGAAGTAGCCTTTAAGCAGGCACTTTACTAACAGTTTCATTTCTGTCGTTCTCGCTGCTGAAATTTATTTCTACCATCGTTCTTTTTTAAGACAAAAAGGGGAAAGTACAATGACCTTTAGTTGCACTGCTATGGCTCTTTTAGCCACCCCACCATAATTCATTCTGTCATTCTCAGTCATGTGCAATATAAAAACTACAGTTCTTTGAAAAGCATAGATATGTGATTTTTCACAATAGCACAAAGTACTACAAATAGTGGACCTTATTTAACAAATTCACAAATACGGGCTCCTGGCTGAAAAAAAAATAATGCTATCTTCAAATTCACAAAATTATGAGTAGATTTTCACAATTTTTACCAAAAAGGACCCTTTACAAAAAGTCTGGACAGATCCCTGTTATTTTTTTTTTTTTTTTGTTTTGTTAACTTAATAATATACAGGGTGTTTTAGATAAGTGTTTCACAACTTCTAGGGGAGGTAGGGTACATCAAGATGAACAAGAATTGGTATAGGCACGGCTTACTAGATACTATACAGGCTAGCCGAGTTTTAAATAATGAAAACCATTTGACTACTTTTCCCGCTAGGATCGCCACAAATCCTACCTATAACGACAAACCAATAGGATAAACACACTGACAAATAAAGAAAAATAAAGCAGTGTTTTCATGATGTAAACTTCTAATTGTTGGCCATTAGTGGCTGAGTTGAATGTTTGAGCCATTAAGCCCCGCCTTCAACTCTGTGGATTTGCTTTGCCAGTTTGTCAGCTATTGGCATCTACATTTTTAAGGATTTCTGTATCTCGGCTAGCCTGTATAGTATCTAGTAAGCCGTGGTATAGGTTAGGGGGTCACAAGTGGGGGTTTAAGAGGTATTAGCAAAAAAGCCTTGCATATCTGAGCAGAAAGAGATACAATGGTTCGATTACGGCATGAATCTTGCTGTGAAAAGCTAACTTACTGCGAAATTTTGGGTTAAAGTTACAACTTACAATTGCCCTTGGTAAGACTAGTATTAATATTTTTTCATCGTAACAATTTTTTATTTCAATCTACCTACAACACATGCCTGTTGCATTTATTGGTCTGTTTTGAATAAATAAATATTTGTATATGATTTTTTAGAGAAACAATTATAATTGTGCCTTAATCAGGGTTGGGTTTTTCCCATCCCACTGGGAAAAACTGTTAAATACCGGGAAGAACTGGGGAAAACTTCCAAATGAAAATATTTAAGGAATATTTTAGATTTCTGAATCCGACGTTATTTCCTAAATAATTTTTTTTGACTTTTATTTCCTTATTTTATATTTCTTTCATCCAAAACAAGATTAGAAATATTCTGGGTCTGGGTTTACAAAGAGCCTCTAAATTAGTATTTTCTTTTATGGTGCCAAAACCCAATGTGGAAGACGAAGAATATGAATATGATTGGTTTGGGAATCTGTATGTTGTGTAAAACGTGCAGGGTTGGAAAAAAACATGTTTTTTTGTTTAAAACGTTTTATTTGTTTGTTTTTTTACCCATGACACAGACATTCTAAAAAAACCCATGATTTTAAAAAAATTAAATTAAGTTAAGTTTTTAAAATTGAAAATGGATTAACAAAGCTACCCCTGACATCAAATGGCATCTTGAGCTTTTTAGCACCTGGTGTTTCTTGGAGCTTGGCTGAAGTAAAATGATTGTTTTGGAAATATGATACTATGTCAACAACCTCAGCTTTTACATTAGAAATGTCGATATATTTTGCTAAAAAGTTTAAGATACGAGCTAAACATTTATAAGTTATTATATTCATATTCATTTCAGTGCTTTTCAGTTCATTGGGTATTTTGACGACGTTAGCATTATTGATTGTTAAAATATTAAAATAAAACATAAAGAACAGGTCAATTAAAAAAACAGTTGAAAGTAAATACTAAGTTTTATATACTAATGCCATTTGTTCATAGAAAAAAGAATTACTAAAAAAGTACATGTGTTTTAAACAATGTTTTTTTTGCTTTGTTTTAAACGTGTTTTAAACAAAGTGTTTTAAACGTTAACAACCCAAAACGTGTATTTAAATAAATACACTCCATTTTATCTTTTAAGCTATAAACTTAGACCTCAATTTTTAAAACTTATAAAGGTTGTTTTGAATTTATATTTGTTTTTAATAATTAGTTTTTCCCATGTCATGTGGGAAAAACACAATATTTCCCGAGAGGGAAAAACACAGTATTTTCCCAAGTGGGAAAAACTCAGTATATCCCATGTGAGGAAAACACAATATTTCTCATGTGAGAAAAATTCAGTATATATCTCATTTGAAAAACACAGTATATCCCATTTGAAAAACACAGTATTTTCCATGTGGGAAAACTCAATATTTCCCCTAGGTGAGAAAAACTCTGTATTTCCCATGTGAGAAAACACAGTTTTTCCCAGGACGGTAAATACCGGTTTTTACCCTGGTATTTACCGGGGGGTGGGAAAAACCTTGCCAACATACCCTTAATTATAATAAATGCCGTTATCGAACAATTGTATATCTCTCTGCCCAGATGTGTGAGGGTTTTTTGCTTATGCTACCCCGTGATTTTCACCCCCTTAAACCCCACTTGCGACCCCCTAACCCAGTGGTTGGCAACCTAGGACTCGCGAGCCGCATGCGGCTCTTTTGATGTAAAGTTGCGGCTCTCCAGTTCTATACGAAAAATTTAATAATTTATTATCAAAACCTTTAAAAATGAGAAAATATTATTTTTAAGTACCTAATTTTTCCAATAGCTTTTATTTTCATAATCTTTAATTACAAATTGCTTGTGTGAAATAAAAACAATCCACAATGAAAAAAGCACTGATTATCCAGAATTGGAAGACAAATGGCTGCAAAAATTTAACTTCATGGTAGATACCACAATGAAACAAATTAACTAAATTGAAACTGCTAGGAAAGGGCCCAGCCTACGCCTTTACTTAAAACGGAAAAAATACCTTTTTTTCGATGAAGATATGTGGAGAGCGGTAAATTACTTCATTTTAAAAATCTGAAGCAATATCGCGATGAGACCATATTGACACAAATTTCTTCCACATAGCTTTAAAAAACATGAATGATGAATTCACAGTGAGATTCAAGCTATTCAAAACTAACAAAAGTTTTCTCGCGTTCATAGTAAATCCTCTCAACACAAATACAAACGAGATCAGCATTGAGCCATTTGGAATGGATGCTGGATCCCTTAATGCAATTTTTGGATTTGAAAACCAAAGACTTGTAGAGTGGCAAGTTCACAGAACTCAAAAGCAAGTTGGGGGGCAACTGATAGTCAATTGCCCCCCCCCTTCTTGGGCTCGGACCAAAACGATTTAAAACTCCATTTTATGGGTCAAATTTCGAAAATTTTCTGGGGGAGGACCCCCAGACCCCCTTTTGTGTTTATAACAATATTATAAACTACTTTTTATATATTTACATTATTCCGTATATAAAGCAGTTTATTTTAAATCAAATATATATAAGCAAATTAGGGTGGTTCAACAATACATGGTAAAAATAAAAGTTTCAAAAACAAACCGGGCCACCCCTCAAATTTTTTACACTTGTAGACAGTAATCTTCTGGGAAAATTTCAACTTTATATCTCAACTGCAAGGGGGTGCTCAAGCCCCCCGAACTTTATAAGTTAGTGAATTCTATTGTAACTTTCTAAAAATAGTTTTAAAATACCAAAAAATACAAAATTTAGGTATGCATTAAATATATTACAATCTTTTAACATAAGAATAAATCAATGTAATAAAAGTACAAAGTAAATTTTTTTAATATTTTGCCCTTGTTAATAAAACTACAGTATTGCGCAATTACTAAGGGTTGGTTGTTTTCATAAGTGAGGGAAGCTACGATGGGAGTATTTCATTTATTCCTACACTAAACAGTTGAAAGCTTTTCTTTCCATCAGTTGTTTACAAAAAACAACCTAAGATCCTGGGGTGGATAGACATTAAAGCTGCTGACATCTGACATGTAATGGGTGGCGAAAGACAAATGGGACTGCATGTGTAATCCCAACCCCCTGGTTGACTGATTTAGTGGCCAAGTGTTAAAAAGGTTCAATATCCCATGTATTTATCTGTCATTATGTCTATTTTAATCTTTTCAAAGCATGAATATTAGTTCCTGAGTGTGTAAGTGCCTGCGTAATTTAAAGAGTCTTCCAAACTCTTCCACGGGTGCTTCTAAGGTGGTAACACTTCAACCGCTTATAGTAAAAATCCTTGCTGCATATTTTTATTAAATCTGGGTCTTTGAGGAAGGGTTAGGACCCTTAAAAGATGAAATGTGCAAAAACACCAGGAAAAAATAGTTTAAAATATCCTCGATAATTCTTAATGAATTTTTGCATTTTTAGGGGGTAATAACCCCT
Source organism: Tetragnatha montana (assembly GCA_963680715.1). Classification (NCBI taxonomy): domain Eukaryota; kingdom Metazoa; phylum Arthropoda; class Arachnida; order Araneae; family Tetragnathidae; genus Tetragnatha; species Tetragnatha montana. The sequence continues at coordinate 38,850,115 of OY796675.1, forward strand.
TAAACCTATCCATTTGCTAAAAATTTTCATATTTTAGAAATTTCAAACTTTCTTGCCCTCTCAGGAGTAATTTAAAGACTTAAATAATGCTTTTAGACCCTGAAAATCAAATTAAAAGTCACAAAGCCATCAAAAAACGTAAAAAGGGGGAGGGACTGTTCCCCCGGAAAATATGAGGCTGATCAGAAAAACTGGGGTCATACTCTGATTCAGGGGGTCATTTTACATAAGAATCTGCATAAATTGTTTCAGATGCATTTTGACCCTATTTTTTGTTGACCACTGTTACTATTTGTGTCATTCCCTATAGGGCCGCTAATGTTAATATTAGGGTTCATTGAGCACCCTCTTAGAATTTGAGTAGGAAGTTAAAATTTTTTCATCACTATACTGTTGATAAGTCTAAAAAAGTTAGGGGGTGGCCCAGACTCTAGCTCAAAAAAAGTTTTTTTGAACCACCCTAAAGCAAATACTATATAATATTAAAACGAAAATTTTTAGTGGCTCTTTAAAAACTGGGAAATTTTGTAAATTGTAACTTTTGGCTCTTCCGCTTCAGAAGGTTGCCGACCCCTGCCCTAACCTATACCAATTCTTGTTTGTCTTGATGTACCCTACCTCCCCTAGAAGTTATGAAACACTTATATCTGAAACACCCTGTATATCTTTTATGAATGAACAGTTACCTTCTCCAAAATGATTGGTGGCACTTCACTAGTTGGGTACAATCATATTTTTCTTTTGATTTTTAGACTTTAAGTATAATTTAATTTAAGTATAATTTTATTAAGTATAATATTTTTTACTACAAGTATAAATAATAAAAATGTGAATAAACATCTGTCTTTGTCATTTGTGCCATATTTTTGAAAATTAATTGTGAATTTTAATTGTTTATTCTTGTTACACTGTAACTGTTTTATAAATCTTGAGTTAAAATAACTATCATCTACTTTATATTTTTTATTAAACAATTCTTTCTTTTATATTTAATTTTAACAATTGTACAAACGATACTTTTAAGGATTACATTTGCAACATTGTTGCATTTTAAATAGCTATAATTATCATTTATACTTGAATGTAATATCTTATGATCTTAAGACGGGTCGGCAAGTAATTTTACTTAGGGTCCATGGGTCCATATAATTATGAAAAGTTTTATCGAGGTTCAGAGAAAAAGTGTACTAAATTACTTTTAAATTCTCATCTTCAGAAACACATATTTTTACATAGATCAGGGTGGCGACAGATCAGGGAAATCAGGGGGATCAGGGAAAAGTCAGGGAATTTCATTCATCTGGAAAAATCAGGGAAAAGTCAGGGAAATTCAGAAAAAAGTTAAAAAATCAGGGAAGAATTTAGTAATTCACGCCGCAAATACGCGCGATCCGCGATCGCATCCTTCACTCATTTCAGTGGCTGTGAAAGTCTGGAATTCCTATAAAAATCTGGAATTTCAATGAAAAATTCCGGATTTCTGCCGGAAATTCGGATGCTTCCGGACGTTTGCCTGTAAAGTTGGCATTTTTACAGCGTGAACGCGGGCGGAAAAAACAATTTCACGGTAGGTTCGCGATCGCGTTTTTCAAACTTCGCGTCAATATCCTTGGCTCTAAAAGCTTGTTTTTGGAGAAATTTTGGAGATTGGTAGTTCAAATGTGAAGAATATTTAGCTGGCAAATTAAGAGGTTTTTTAGAGGAATTTCCTGTTATTTGCAAGAAGGCAAATAGAAATTTGTAGTTTGAACTTTAGAGTTTTAATATCAAAGAATTACAAGGTGTATTGATAATAGGATATATGAATATTTTAAAGTATCACAAAGGAAATCTTACAAAATCTTCCATATGGGTAATTTTTTGGGGTTGAAATTAAACTTTTTGGACTTAAGTTTTTTTTTATTCCTTTCAGATTGTTTTAGTTTTTCATTTTTTGCAATTTATACATTTGGAGTCAATGCATTAGAATAACTATTGATCATTATTTATAGTTTTATTAAAAGTATAAGATAGTTTTTTAATTTTTTGAAATTAAATCTGTCTAACAGTGGCGTATATAAGGGGGGCCTTGCCTGCACCCTAAAATTCAAACTAGGTGTACCAAACAAGTTAAAATCCTGCTTTTAGGGTCAAATTACAAAAATTTTCTGGGGGAGGACCCCCAACCCCCCCCCTTTTGTACTTGGAACGTATTATTAACGACTTTATTATAATAAGTTCATCCAAATCCTACCTAAAAATGTGTGTCCAAAATTCGAACTAAATTTTTCTGGGGAGGGCCCCCAGATCTCTTTTAGTACTTGAAACTCTGTTATTCATAACTTTTTTAATATTAAGTTCATCAAAATTCAAATCCTATATAAAAATGTATATCTAAAATTTGGGCTAAGAGATGTATCAAAACTAGTTAAAAACCTGTTTTTTGAGTCAAATTTCCAAAAATTTTCTGGGGGAGGACCCCCAGACCCCCCTTTTGGTACTTGTAATTATGCTCTTCACAACTTTTCTTATATTAAGTTTTTTAGGGCCATAATAATCACCTAAAAATGTATTAAAAAGCTACATCGGACCTATTAAGTATGTTTGGGAGGGGCTGAGGAGTATTTTTGGGACCCTCCCGAAATAAATTCCTGTATATGCCACTGCTGTCTAAATAGGTTCATTTATATCAAAATTACATGAAAATATTTTGTTAATATACTATAGCATAATTACATTTTTAATCAAACCCTTTTGTGTAGCTAGGAACTTGTATGAAAATTTTCTTTTATTAAACTATTTAATAGATATAGTTATACGAAATGAAACACATGTTCCTTAAAAAAATTATTGCAAACAATGTCGGTCAGCCTTGAAATTTTCATCTGGTAGCCTGGAAAAGTCCTTGAAAATCCTCGTTGAGTTTTTTTTTCCTTAAAAATTTTATGAACCCTGATATTATAAGCATTAAATACATAGAATAATTGAAAATAATACATTATATTTCCTACTTGTATGTAGCTGAAGATTTGAATAAAAAGAATATTCATATTTAATCAATATGTCTTTTGATTAAAATTTTAAAATATTCTATGTATTATTATTTCTACATAAGAAATATTATATATCATTGTAATTAATATTTTAATATGCTTATTACGTTCAAGTATTTCTTAGTTTATATAACTTCTAGTTTACAAATTACAGTTTATTAATATTTATCGTTAAAAAAATTTTGATGTAGGTATATCAGGGAAATTTTAAAATTATAGTCAGGGAAATCAGGGAAAAGTCAGGGAAATTTTTTCCACAGATTCTGTAGCCACCCTGTAGATGTAATTTGAATAATGTATGATATCTTTTTAATTAAAATGTTACATTAAAAAACTGCTGTTAGTTGTCGTTTAAACCGTCTCACAGCACAGCAACACCATTTTTAAATCATCAGACTTTCTCCATTAAATATTTAAAAAAGTTTTCATGAAGGCTATTCGCTATTGCCTAAACAAATGGGCGTCGTCAACAAGAAAATGCTGAGAGAGATGACCCAGGAATTTGGGATTTCTTCCCCCCCCCCCGGAAGGATTTGCTAAACCTTGATTTAATAAAGACAAAGAAATTAACTTTTTACCTTTCAGCACTTTTCCTAAAATAAAAAAATTCAAAACCATTGAATTAACTTTTGTCTCTAAAACTTGTAAATTCTTAATAACTTGATGATTAAAAAGGGGATCTGAGGTTTTCCCCTGCAAATTTGATTTTTATAAAGAAGATTAAATTATTTTTAGTGTCTAAGAATACATATTTTAATGATTTTCAAAATATTTTGGCAGTCCAGGAAATAACTGAATGGGGACCACGGTCCGCCATTTGCCGACCCTTGGTCTAAGAGCTGGATGTATATTTTCGACATGATAATGTGCACGAAATATTTCACCTGGAATAGATTCGATTGATGCTGGGAAAACAAAACTGAAAATTTGCAGAATTTAAGAAGAGTGAGTAAAAGCCAATGTAGCATTCTCAAAAGGGTAAAAGGCATTTAAGGGTTGTCAAAAACTACCGAATTTTTAAAAATTTATATAAAAGTTATACTACTTTTAAATTTTCGGAAACTTGAAAACCCCACTGTTTATCTTTATATCTAAGTATATCTTTCATGTAAAGAAACCCTCTTTTGCCCCCTTTTTTGTTGCTTTGCTGAAATAGCCTTATTTCTCCTCAAGATGAGATCTCACCCCATTGTTACAAAGAAGACATACTGCAAGATACTTAATACTACTAGGTTTTTAAAGATTAACCAGGGGTTGATCCAGCCGAAAATTGAGGCCCTTTTGCTGCCCCTTCACAAAATTCCACCTCCTAAAAAAGGCCCCTTCACAAAATTCCACCTCCTTAAAAAGACCCCTTCACAAAATTCAAATTAGCCTTGATGATTATTTGCAAGAAAACATTCAACAGTGTTACAACAGAAAACAGTGTTTGTTTCAAATAAAAAATGTGGTTTTTTTACGATAATTTGAAAAATTAAAATATATTTTGACTTCAGTTTCTCACAAAACAATTCCTTTTTAAAAGCAATTTATTTTTCACAAAAATATTTTCTTTTTCACGAAAAAGGGCCCCAAAAAATATAACCTGGATCGACCCCTGTTAACTAGATTGAAGTGTACTTAATGCAAAATACAAAGAGATTAATTTTTAAGTACAGTTCAATCTAGTTAATCTTTAAAAACCTAGTATTAAGTATTTGGCAGTATGTTTTCTTTGGTAACAATGGGGGAGCTGGATTTTTTTCCCCACTTTGGAAGAAACTTTCCAACCCTGCAAAATATAGTGCTCCCTAGTCTGAAAATTTATTCTAAAGATATAAACCTGATTGTTTATACCCACTTGAAAAGTGGGGGATATGATAGATTGTTTTAATATGCTTGCTCCCTTTCACTAAAAATTTGATAGGATATTCTAATATCTGTGCCTTGGTGCTCCCCTTTTTGAGGTATCCGACCCCCACATGCTAGGTCAGCAACATGAAAGGGATTTAATGAAGACCTTTCGTCTTGATTAAACCGTTTGAGAGCACTTTTAATCACTGATTCGAAGTCATTCATTCATCTATCTCTTTTTCCTCCTATTTGAGAAAATCATGTGCGTGCGCGTCATCCCTCTTCAACACCTTTCTCTGGCCGGGCGCCAACCTTTTCTATCCCGTCGCCCTGCGTTCACGAGGTGATTTAATTAGTCGGAAATTTTGAGTAAATAAATCTTCGCCGAAGCCGAGAAAAGTGAATTCGGGGTGACGGAGGGGATTCCATTCGATAGTAATGGATGGATTATTCTGAAGGTCGAATCGACCGCGACCGTTTGAGGAGGCGAAGGAACACCGTTACGCCCTTCCTGTTGATAATCTCATCACTCTGCTTCTATGGTATAGTAGTTAGGAAATCGGCTAATTTTGCTTCTGTCTTGTTGGGAACCCGTGGGACGTAAGGGTGATCAATTTTGAGTCCTCCGGTCTCGATTCCTCCATGGTCGTTGAATTTTCGGCACACCCTTCCTTGTAGATCTCACAGATGCGGACGATGGTGTTTCTTGGAACAGGATCTGGTGTACTCAGTTACTAAGTTGAATATTTACAGTAATACGGTTGTGCAAGCTAATAGGTACACAAATTTTTAAAAATAGCCGAATAATGTGTAGTGGCACTACTAATTTAAGCAGTTGATAGATGGGGCTGCAATGCATGTAAAACTTCATTAATGAAATTTTTTTTATATGTGCGAGTTGCATTCTTACGAAAGATCTATTGCTCGTTTTTTTTTAATTGTTAATTCTCAATAATGTGTAGTGGCACTACTAATTTAAGCAGTTGATAGATGGGGCTGCAATGCATGTAAAACTTCATTAATGAAATTTTTTTTATATGTGCGAGTCGCATTCTTACGAAAGATCTATTGCTCGTTTTTTTTTAATTGTTAATTCTCAAGACATATAAAATAGGCATGAGGAAAATTTTACTTGAAAGTAGGCATGAATTGTAGAATTGAAATTTAAAGAGACTGTTACAATATGCTGCTGTAATTACTGCTGTGTTGTCATGTACAACTGCATTTGGTGGAACACGGTCAAATCGAATTAGTCCCAGCCTTTCTTTTTAAATGAACACTTGAGGAAACTCTTTAAAACAGTCATGGGCAAAGTACGGCCCGCGGGCCAAGTGCGGCCCTTCGGACAAGTCAATCCGGCCCACGGCATGGTTTTGAATAACCCCTACATAGGACATAAATGTAGGGGGTAAATAATGTTTTTTTATATATGACTACCATTTAGCTACATTACTGCGAATCAGCTCATCCCAGTTTCTACCAGATTATGAAAAACTTTTAGAATCTCAGTATCACAGTTTCATCTGTCACATACCATACGCCTTCCTACTCTTCTAAAGAACAATACATTTTGTAACTCCCCCCCCCCCCCCAATTTTTAAAATTGTAGCATATAATATAAGTTGTGTGTGATGTAAAAATCAACTCTAAAAATTATCACTCATGAAAATTTTTGTTAATTTTTTAGTTTCCGGCCCGCCTGGATAATTTTTTTATTTTATCCAGCCCTCCCCTTGAAAAGTTTGCCCATGTCTGCTTTAAAACTTGAGCTTAGTATTTAGTAAAGAGCGGAACAGGTTGAAAGTGGATGGGGGCAGGAAGGTCAGAACGTGTGGGCAATTAACCTTGACCTACTGCTATGCAATAATCGCACTAATGCTGGAAACATGGGATAGTCGTGTTTCCGAAACCAATAAAACAGCTGAGTTCAAAGTTTTTGAATTTAGAGATTTCTTCTTTATTCCATGGCACTGTAGGGAGTTAAAATTGCTAAAACCATTTATATTTAAAACGTTGTCGCCAACAAAAGATCGAGGGACCAATTACAAGATCTATCTAAACATTTCGGGGACTTGTCCCCCGGGTGTAACCGTTACCCCTGAAAAAGTAACGTCTATTTCTTACGTACTTTTGTAGGAGTGTTATGTGGTCTGCTCCCCTCCATTTTTGACCTGAAGTACATCATAGTTACGTCGATGGCAAGTCATGACTGGCATTATTTTAACCTTTTAAAAGAATTCCATCAAATATTTTTTTTATTACTTCACCACATCGTTTGTGGAAGCTGGATAATCGCCCAATTCTTTAATTCTGATTCCTCGATGTCTATTTCTCTCGTTTTTGGGATTCCTAAATAAAAATATGAAAAATTGGTACCACATAAAATAGAATTGAGTATTTCAGTTTTTACTAAGTGAGAAAAACTTCCCTGTTTATCCTCTAGTTTTTAATTAGCTTACCAAACTCAAAGTGAGATACTTTTTAGTTAGGTACTCTCTATGAACTGCATAAGAAACCCTAATTAAAACAGTTTATCCCTGGAGCCGAATTAACGGACCGTCCAGCCTTGTGTGCGGAGCTAATGATTTTAGCGCATAACGATTGTTTATTTTTAGCCTCCGCTTTTAGTTCGAGCTTCTAAATTTAATCGCCTTTCAATCGAGCCTTTTATTCAAAGACCCTCGTAATGAGGCTTAATTCCTATGTTAAAGCTGGATAATCACATCCAATTCTTTGAATCGCCACCGGAAAACACCGCCTTTTTATCATGGCACCCAACTTTTTTTTTGAGGGGCGGTAACAAACAGCTGCTAAGTTAACTGGTTATTAAACCCGCTTTTATCCTCTTTTCTTTTCGACATCTTTGTTACCTGTCGTTTTTTTATACTGTGTTTAGGTTTTCATTGCGTTATATATAGCCTTCTTGGGCGTAATTCGGAACTTAAGATTATTTTTTAAAAATAGCAACAATGTTAGTTTTTAAGCGGTGGGGTTTTTTTCCCCGTGAAGTCGTGAACTTATTAGAATTATTAAATAAACTACATGTGACTTACTAAAGATCATTTATTTTTTTTTTTAAATTCGAATTACTTATTCTATTGCCAGGTTTTACATTTAAAATTTGTTTGTAATTTTTTTTAATGTACCGTGATATTTTTGAAAAATCCTAGTTCATTTTTAAATTTAGAATGATTGTTTCCAGTGCTCTCTTAACGGTATTTTGTTCGGAGTTTTGACTGATTTGGACTGTTCTACTGATTTTAGTTTTGCTCCACGATATTCGCCATCTTCCTATAACAGATACTTTTTAAAAATTGAAAATAGTTTATTTCTTCTTTTTTTTTGCCGCGTTGCAGGGGCCGTTCATATATTACGTAAGCACCTAAGGGGGGAGGGGGTTTGTTATTTGCTTATTTTTCCTAACAAGGTAAGGCGATGCTTACGTAAGATATGTTACAAACACTATATCGAAAATCTCTTGTTTCTTGCATAAATAATTTTAAAATTCAACCAAAGATAAATTTCACAAAAAAACTGAACTAGGAAAAGAATTATAATCATTTTTCACAAGGAAAGTTTTAAAGATACGGTAAGTGTTCATGGAGAACAATGAATTTCAGAAATCTAAGCATCACTAAAGAATTAGTACAAAAAAAAAGAACAAAGGGGAGGGGGCGGACAGTTTTCTTACGTAATTATGAGAGGGGGATTTGCGGTTTGCTTATTTTTGCTGGGGAGGGGGGGCAAAAATGACCAAAAACTTGCTGTAATATTTTAACGACCCCAGCTTTGGAGAACGTATTTTTACGGCTGGTTCGGATGAAGTGCACTTAAAAAAACTTGGTCAGTAAAGTGCTAGTAATATAAAACACGAAAAGTAAACGCATGAGTTATTCAACTCAGTGCTGATAATTTGGAGAGTCATTCTCAATGCTCGTCGGCATTCTTCGAAGTTTCCGCATCAGTGGAACGCGGGTGAAAGTACTGGGATTTTCTTCTTTTTTATGGGCGCTAATGGGCTAGCATTTAAATTCGGTATTTAAAAATTTATTTCTCAAGAGTAAGAGCCTTAAAGTGTCCTTTTCTTATTTTGCTCTGAACTATAGTTCAAAACTTATTAGTCTCACAATTATAGGTATCTGACCGATCTTGATCAAACATCCCATCTGTTTTCTCCAAGATGCCTTAAAAAGGTCTTCATTCGAATATTTTAGAAGCAGATTTGAACAGTCTGTCCTGTTATGAAACATGGCCTGTTCTTATTCAGATGACAATTCATTATAGTCATTTCTCATCTACAGATAAACATCTGCATACGATATAACGTCAGTGCAATTAGCATTGTAATATTAAATTGTTCTTGCATAGTAATTATGCACGGTGCTCTAAATTCGACAGTCGAGATATAATTAATCCATCGTAGATCATTTATTACGCTCACTTTCAACTCATTCACTTAGGACTTGGGTCATTGTGGATTCACTGAATGTTTGAACATGAATTTTTTTACCTGATTCGAATGTAAATGCACTAAACTCCTTTCAAACAAGGCTATAATCGTCATTTTAATGAAAGCGATTGATCAACGCAATCATCATCATTATTACTTGAACGACTTGTCTTGCGCATATGGCCTTATTTAGACCTTAGCATTGCTCTATAAATTAAATATTAAGGGTTATTTTGGTGAATTATCTCCTAGCTTATAAAAGCTTAGAGAAATTCTCACTAATTAACTGCCGTGTGGACAAACCCAGCCGTATATAAACTATCGTTAGTTAAAGTTTACTAGAAGTGTCACATGGCCTTGTCCAGTAGTCTTTTGTTCTTCATATCATGAAATGAATTTCAGAACACGAAATCCATAGCTCTAGTATTGCAAAAGTACCGACTGAGGTTTACTGCTTCGTGGTTAAAATTTCTTTTCGTTAGCATGTTTTATACCACCCCAAAAAAAGCTTTGAAAAATATCATCCGAGCAAGAGCTTGTCATTTTTGATTATGCAACGCAAAAATTCTTCCTATTCATGCTTTTCGTCTCTCTCTCTCGAGCAAAAAAAGATGAGTCTGTCATCTTCCCGGGAGAAGGGTACTTGTGATGAACGTTCTTTTCTCTCTGGCCCAGTCCGCGGCCGTATTATCTCTCTCTCTCTCTCGATATTACAATTTTTGCCGGTTAAATTTCGGGCCTTCTCTCTTGCTGCCTGCGTATCGCTTTTGTTCTGGGCGGTCATATCTTATCCCGGAGAGAATCTGCTCTCCAGACAATAGCTAGGAGGGAGGATGAATCGCGCAGAATGTAGCAATCCGGTGGACCCGAGGGTGCTTTTGGGGAAATGCGATGTTGTAGTATGCAAATGGGGATGGCCCCGTGCTATTTTCGAGAAAAAAACACTGCTGACATTTTGCCGAATAGGTTCGACACGATTCGGTGACTTCTCGGCGTTCTGTTCATTTTTTATGATCCGACTACTCCCCCTCTAGTGACTAGTTAGATGACAAATTTATGTCCTCGGTGAGTTTGCTATGTGGTTTATGTCGGGGCATTGGTTAAATAAACTCCGTTTTTGTTTGCTCATCGGTGTATACGTTTGTTTCCTGTTTGGGGAGAGGTTTTCTGTTGATGGTTGCGTGTTTATTTTGTGGTAATAACTAGCGGAGATTTGCTGGAGGAAGCTGGCATTGAATTTTGGCCTGTGTCGGTGGCGAATTATTGATGTTTGATTTTTATTTAGGGATGTATATTTTGGTGTGATTTTAAGAGTTTATATTCTCCCTTTCGTATTGATGTTATTTTTACTTAAAAAAACAACACTCTTTAACTAGCCTTTTTGAGTGACATTTCAAATACTAGGTGATTACAAAAAAAAAAATTCACCTATTTAAAGAGCCTGTAGCTACCATTATATTTTTCGTAGGAGCTGAAGGTAATACATGGTGAAAGTTGTTTTCAGGGATGCGGATGAGAATAATATGGAGTAGAGCAATAAAACTTAAACATTTGTTACGGTTACAGTGAAAAAAAATTCGAAAATTTCACGCCTATATTTTCACGTTTCACCTCAGTAGTAACACGCAGCGCAGCCATTGGTTCTAAACAGGCTTAAAAAATGAAAATTGATAGAGAAACAACATAGAGAGTTAAACATTAAATATATTGTGTTTCAAAAGTTTTCCACTTTACCTTACCACCATCGCACGCGATGACCCTTAGCATATGTGAAATGGAGGATAGCGATGAAGCTCGTGTGTGGGCGAAGAAGTTCATGTTGAAAATTTTTGAAACACAATTCATGTGTTGTAACCGGACCTGGAAAAAGTTGTAACTTTCCCCCGAACCTAATAGAATTTCCCCAAACCTTATGTATTGCTCCTATGGAGCTGGCAGGGGCTTTCCCCCGAACCAGGTTCGTAGGTTCGGGCACTTTTTCCAAGTCCGGTTGTAACTCTTCAAATATTCAATAAACTACCACTCTGTTGCTTATAATTTTTTTTATTGTTTTCACTTTTTAACCCCGTTTCCCTCGTAGGGCGAAAGTTCCTATGAACGGTATGAAGCTAGAGTTTTTTTTATAATAGTAACCCTGCCCTGGATATGTGTGTTTACCTGGAAATTACTGTCTTGTACTTCAAGAAGGAAATACTTTTTTAATTAGTTTTCATGAGAATTTTTTAAATGGATTAACTTAACTCGTTAAATTTTACTAAGTTAATGGTCATAATTTCTCAATTTTTAGTACTCCTTTCGGTGTGCTTCTGTGGTCTTATAGATGTCGTTACTATTTTAATTTGACATTCAAATGCCGTATCTGACCAAAAAATTCTTGTTCCCGAGTTAAAGAAACTTAAAAAAGGCTTATAACCTTATTAGTATCAAATCCAGTGGAAATTATTCTCTATCAACGCGATATTCTGCTAGATAGGTTGTGAAACGTAAAGGTTGCAATTGTTTCTCTCAAGTGCTTATCATCTCTGATAAGATTGCCTTAGAATAAAGAAAGATTCATCTCGAGATAGCATTTATCTAATTCTACATAATGTACTACATGGAGAGAATTTCTTGATCTTTTCCTTTTAATATTTATGTTTTTGTTTAGTTCGGCTTTTTAATAAATAGCTGAAAGCAGGCCTTGTCCACTGAACACTATAAATGCTGGGCTTCAAGATGGGAGAGAGATAAAAAAGGGTTGTATTTTTGTTGTACCTTTCTAACTCGTTAATATGTCGTTAAATGCTCTTAAAAGACCCGCAAAAATATATCTCCATCCAAGCATCGGATAATGAGATAGATAGATAGGTCTCGTTTCTAGGGCAACAGACAGGGTAGTCTTTGTTCAAGAGCATTCCTCTTGGTAGACTATCATTATGGTCGCTCATTATAAAAATTTGAGACCCAAAATTCTTACTTCATTGGACTAATATTTTTTCTTTACTGCATAATCCAGATTCTCGAGGAAATAGTCTTAGGCTGAGCGCGCACTAGCGACTTTTGTCACGGTGACAAAGACAAAATTGTTGCCTTGGCTATTGAAACAAGTTAGAGTGCGCGCACTCTTCAATCACTCTTCAAGTGTTTCAATAGCCAAAGCAACAATTTTGTCTTTGTCACCGTGACAAAAGTCGCCCGTGCGCGCTTGCCCTTATGCAACTCGATCCTTTAGTTCGGGGTGCATGCAATATGAATTAACTTGATTTTTGCATGGTTAATTTGCTCCTGAGGAATCGTCCAATATAGTAGTGTAATGGTCTCGCTGGTGTTTTGTTACCGAACTGGATTAAATCTGTTATAAATGGTACAAAACTTAATTTTTTTTTTCTTTTTTTCTCGTGACCAAGGTTGCTACCCTATTTGTATGGCGGGGCTCCTTATATCAAAGGTATCTTACTTATGGATTCTTTTTTTTTTTTTTGCGGCGTCAGTGATTCAAGTTTTAATTTAGAAGTGCGTCCTCTTGTGTTGACTAGAAATTTTTTTGTCATACTTGACGCAAATTTAAAACCCATCGTCAATTTACGAAACCCAAAAACTGATATACCAATTTTCAATGGATTAAAATTTCTCTGAATATCAAATAAATCTGGATGGGAAAGAGACTGAATATGGCTTCCCAAACTATTGCGTGAATGTAACTCTTGACAATGGCGAGTGCCGTCCGTGCAGTAAATCTGCAGGACCATTAAGGTCCTCTGTAAGAACGTGTTAAGTGTTTCGCACGCGTTCATTCTGCAGGTTTTATTAATTTCCTACAAATTCTCCGCTTTTACGGTCTGGCAGGCAGGCCGGAGAGACAAGTCTTTTGTCGGGACTGTCTCTTTGAAGGTGTATAGGTACATAAAAGTATGGATGGGGTGTCGTGTTATTATGTGGTGATTTCATTCTGGGACATAAAAATGAGTTGTGGGCTTTCTTTGTCTCTGACACCCAAGGCCTGCCTGCATCGCGTTCGTGTGATGTTATTGGGTGTCCTATTTTGAGTGTTTCGATTCGAGAAGGGAAGTTTTGGGGACAAAACTGCGCTATTCTGTGCTTGGTGCTTCAGCTCCCGGTAATTCCTATTTTTGAGGTTGGTTTTATCAAGTTGGGGTGTGAGGGCCCTTTGATATTTGTGACCAACATTGCCTCAGGATTGAGTGTTTAGGCTCGCGTTTGCAAACACGACTGTATTAAAGTGCTCGTAATTGAATCGTCAGCTAGAAGAAGGGAATAAGTCCAAAAAATGGCAAATTGACTTTTTGTGCGCAAAAATATCTCCAAGTTTGGCTCTACACATGAGTGTAAAGAGGAAAAAAAAAATAGCTACCCCCTATCGGCAGATATAGTCCCTTGAATTTGCGAAATCGATGTCCATTCATTGTATTTCTTTTTTTTTTATTAAATTTGAAATTTAACTTAATTTTTCTGTCTTTTCTTATTCGTAAACTTAGCCAAAGTAAAATTTGATTTGAATTCAAAGCGTGTTTTATTTTTTTTAACCAATGAATGTTTTACTCCATTGATATCCACTTACTCCATTGATAACGCCTTAAGACGCAGTTTCATAATAATTTTTAATTTTATTCGTCTTAGTCTTTCTATCTGTCACTTTTGTACTGTGAAATAAGCAGAAATATAATTTAAGGCTGAGCGCGCACGAGTGACTAAAGTCACGGCGACCAGTATCACTAGAAAACAATGGATCTCTATGAAGAAATTCTTGGCAATCGGCCAAGAGTCACGTCGCCTAGTGCGCGGACTCTTCAATACTTGCAACTTGTTTTAATAGCCATGGCGACAATTTTGTCTTTGTCACCGTGACAAAAGTCGCCCGTGCGCACGCCCTAATGGTCAATTTAGTGTTTTTTAAGATTTTTGTTCAGCTGAAATTTCATAAGGTTGAAGAAGGGAATAAGTCCATCCTCTTTTTTAAACTGTAAGACGTTTTTAAATACACTCATAATTTGTTGATGATTGTCCTGTATTCTTAACAGTGTCATGAATTTCCTGTAAAAATTTGGTGGCTATAGGATAAAAAATCCATTGCTTATACAGTTTTTTTCCCCTTCGATTTTCTCAAAACTTCGTTTTTGGACTTATTCCCTTCTTCTAACTGACGATTCAATTAACGAACGATAAGGACAAATATTTTCTTAGATTAATTCTGTTTAGTACTCAATAAGACATTTTTAATCTATCTTGCTATTGAATTGGTTCCTTAGTCTTCGTCACTGGTGACCAGAACATAATCATCATTCCATCATTGTGGGCCATAAAGACATCAATTTGGTCTCAAATACTATTTTTTTTTTCATTAGAAACTTATTTTGTACTTTGGAATGGAACATTTTCATATCATATTTCTCATGTTAAGTTTTCTAACTTTAGTATAATTCAAGAATCGGCAACTGGCGGTCTGCGTGAGGTTATTCCTTGGACTGCCAAATATTCAGAAAACCTTTTACCTTCAAAAAAGCTTTTAATAAAATTTGCAAGTTTTTAAGAAAAAAATATTACTTTAATGGTTTGAATCTTATAACTTAGAAAAAGTGCGGAAATGTATAAGTTTTTTTTTCTTTGTACGAGTTTAATAAATCAATGTTTTGCAAATTCTTCCAGGGAAGAATTCCCAAATCCCCGACCATCCCTCTCAACATTCTCTTGCTGGCGGCGCCCATTTGTTTGAGCGATAGCCTTCTCAATGCTTTTTTTTTAATATTTAATAAATAAATAATTTTTTTAAATAGTATTTCTGTGATCATAAACGGTTTTAACGGCAATTAACAGCAGTTTTGTTTAAAAAGATAGCGTACACTACTCATACTACATCTGTGTAAAAATATGTGTAGTATCTGAAGATAAGAATTTAAAAGTATAATCAAATATTTTTTTCTCTGGACCTCGATAAAAATTTTCAAAATTATTTGAACCCCACTTAAAATTGTCGGCCGATCTCTGGTATAGAATACATTGATCCATAGCTACTAATTTATCTTCCTTTGAAGTGTGTCATTTGATGCTACTCATTTGACTCCTTTTTTGAGTTCATTTAATATTTTAACTACTTCAGCAAAAAAAATTATAATTCGATTTCATTGATGGTCAATATGTGTCACTAGAATTGGCTTGATTGGGGGGAATCTTTAAAAAGGGCAATGTGCGGTCATTGACCTTTTCACTGCACTGCTGTGGATACTCGTATTCCCTCATATGTGTAGAGAAAGGTAATAACCCTTTCCATTTTCATTGCAGAGAATTCAAACGGTATCTCTATCTTAAAGTGGTGTGTTGGCTTTATCAAAAATTTATCTTTCAATTTGGCAGGCGTTTTTCAACTGGAGAAGCCCGGAAAAGGATGAAAAGGATTGCGTAACTTTGCTGAACAGCTCTTAGAATATAGCTTCCATACTAATCAAATTTTTTTTCTCTCTCCTGTGTGGACATAGATATATTCTATATCAGGCTGTAATATCGCCGTAAGACTAATGGAGATGAACGAAGAACACCGTGAAGTGTGATGGACGAACCTGAGCTCCACCCTCACGCCGTTGCCATGGCAACCCGGCGGATGCGTCATTTGTGACGTCATTTTGAGAAGTCTCTCCTCTGTTTCTGTTCCTCCTTCCGTTTACTTCCTTTTGTACTTTCCCTACATGCTGAAAATCAGCCAAATGCCTTTAATTCACCTTTTTTAAGAATGTTTGCGCGGAATTTTCCCTCCGAGGCTCCTTTTGTGGGAAGAAAAGGCTTTTAATGGCACGGACAAGTTACCTGTTTGAAATTAATGAGTGGTTTCAGTAATTCGCTTGTCTTGTTCAGGGAAGAGTTCTTGTGTTAGCATATTATTTTGAAAGGTCCTCGCTTTCCTGATTGAGCACGTGTTTGAAGGGATTCAACCTCTGCCAAGAAAATAAATCCCTTTATCGCAATGCGATGTAATTAAATTAGCCAGTTTTCAGTCTCGTTTTGATGCGTCGGAAATGTCTAATCGGTATTATTATGTATCTCTTATTTTATTGAATAAAAGAAAATATGTGTTTCCATTTTATTGTAAAACCCCTTATTTACCTTGGAAAAATAATAATAATAAAAATAAATATTTTTTCTCTTGGTTTTCAGGCTCAAAAACCAGTACGGCGTTCCATCATTATTAGAATTTAATCATCATATAAAAAGAAAAGTTTTTATTCTTATGTGCTTGCATACTACCCTTACCTTGCCCTACCCTTTCAACCGAAGTAACCAGGCAAAAGTTTTAAGTAGTGACAGATGCGTTTTCTCGGTGTTTATGGCATTTTATAGGGTAGGGTTACTGTGTATGCTTTATTTATATAGTCGAATAACACAATGTGAATTAATGGGAGGAGGGGAACAATCTTTTTCAAAACAATAGTGTTCACCAATCATATACAAATAAACCAGTGTGCATTCCACGAATTTCATAGGAAAAGGTCCACAACTATCTGAAATAAACGTGAAAAATCCTGTCAGTTATTGCCTTTAGATATCGTATTATACAAAAAGTCACGTATATCCGACCAATCATCATAATTGAATTCGCTCGTTAATGCTCTTGGTGTGAATGAATAATTAAAGCCGTCATGGTACACTTCATTTCCTATGTATCATTTTCTATTTTGTTATTTTTCTCGATAAAGACTCGATTAGAATCGGAATACATTTTGTTTTTCTAATCATAGCAATACTAAGGACCTTACTCAATAATGTTTTAAACCCCAGAAAGGTGAACAGAACTCGTAACTTTTTATTGGGTTTGTATTAACCTGTTGTAATTATATTAAGATAAGATTATCAAGTAAACTAGCTGATATGCCCGCCGTTGCTCGGGGGACAAAAGGCTTATCAAACTGTGTGTTAAAATAAATAAGAATTATCGTTTAGATGCAATAGAGTCAGCAGTCTTCCCGCTAAGATTCTTTTTTGATGCCATACCACTTCGTTAAGATGTAAAAAAAACCTTTAAAAATACCACCTGTTTAGATTTAATGTGTGAAATCCCCATCCCCGTTTTTAAAGAGTAATTTTTCAAAATAGAAAAAAAAGTCAGGGGACCTTCTGAACCCCATTATTTTTTTCTCTTTTGTCCTTTTCTCCCTCCATCCATTTCTGCAATTGGTATAAATGTATATTTGAGGCAAATTTCTCCGCCTTCGCTTCACAATAAAGATATATTATTGAACAGCAATGTCTATAGATAAAACTTATTTCCCCCTCATCCCGCTAAATTTTTATAAAATACAAAACAATTAAATATACTACATACTTTTATAAGATGTTAAACAAAATCTTAAAAAACCGGTTTAGAATTAGTGTTTATAACTACTTTTTTAATAATGATAATTTTTTTAAAATCAGGGGGAGACCCCCTGAACCCCCCTTTGCTGATTTATTACCAACTCATTCATTGAAAGAAATTTCAAACATGAAATAAAAGTAAACATCATTTGAATCGACACTGAAAATGCCTGTGATAAAATATTGTTTAATTTGAACTTTGCTGGAAATACTTAAATTTGATTAAATAGAAAAAAGAATAAAATTTTTCAGTGGAACGGTTTTTGGTTATCATAAAAAAAGTATTTAATCACTAAAAATTATTTCCTTATCATATTTTTTAAAAATTCACCTGTTATAAAACATTTCAAAATAAATATTTCCAACAATAGAGGTTTTGCGTGTCATGGAAAGAGCAATAACCGCAATAAATTTAATATTGAAGGCTAAGCTTAAGAATTTAGAAAAGGGACAAAAAAGGCTCCTTAGAATGCTTTGATTCAGAAAATTCTTTTTCGCAAACCTTCCTGGTTGTGTGAGGAACAACATGCTAAAATTTCATAACAATCACATTAATAATGTGGGTGCTAGGATCCAAAAACTAAAAACGGGAGTGAATATTCAAACCCCCGTGCACCCCCTCCAGAATGGAATATCAAAAAATCCAGAAATTACTTTCTTTGAAATTCTCTCAAGAAGGTATTACCAACAGTTCAATTCGTAATATCGATTTCTCGATATTGTTTTCTTCGAAAATATAAAACTTTGCTTATGCTCAGCAAAAACGGGTTTTTGGAATATTCAGACCTCTTAAAATTCGAATATCCAAAATCTGAAAAATGCCTTTCTAGATATTGTTGCTAGGTACCTTCCTGCGAAATAACAAAGATCTGGGGTCATTTGGGACGCTGCTGGGCTCAAAAACGTCGAAAACGCTCCGAACCCCCCTGTGGGTCAGAAAAAAGATATATCGAAAAATCCCTTCTTAGTGCGCGTATACGCCGTAAGGTCTTCGACCCTACCAAGTTTCGAGTCTTTAGCCCCGGTAGATTTTGCTGTGCGTTGGTAAGTGAGTGAGTGAGTGAGTGGTAAAGCTCTTTTATTATCTATAATAATAAAAGAGCTTTACCACTCACTCACTCACTCACTCAGCAACGCACAGCAAAATCTACCGGGGCTAAGGACTCGAAACTTGGTAGGGTCGAAGACCTTATGGTGTATACGCGCACTAAGAAGGGATTTTTCAAAATATCTTTTTTCTGACCCACAGGGGGGTTTGGAGCGTTTTCGACGTTTTTGAGCCCAGCGGCGTCCAAAATGACCCCAGATCTTTGTTATTTCGCAGGAAGGTACCTAGCAACAATATCTAGAAAGGCATTTTTCAGATTTTGGATAT
Source organism: Tetragnatha montana (assembly GCA_963680715.1). Classification (NCBI taxonomy): domain Eukaryota; kingdom Metazoa; phylum Arthropoda; class Arachnida; order Araneae; family Tetragnathidae; genus Tetragnatha; species Tetragnatha montana. The sequence goes on from OY796675.1 coordinate 38,869,145, forward strand.
TCGAATTTTAAGAGGTCTGAATATTCCAAAAACCCGTTTTTGCTGAGCATAAGCAAAGTTTTACATTTTCAAAGAAAACAATACCGAGAAATCGATATAACGAAGTGAACTGTTGGTAATACCTTCTTGAGAGTATTTCAAAGAAAGTAATTTCTGGATTTTTCGATATTCCATTCTGGAGGGGGTGCACGGGGGTTTGAATATTCACTCCCGTTTTTAGTTTTTGGATCCTAGCACCCACATTATTAATGTGATTGTTATGAAATTTTAGCATGTTGTTCCTCACACAACCAGGAAGGTTTGCGAAAAAGAATTTTCTGAATCAAAACATTCCAATGAGCCTTTTTTGTCCCTTTTCTAAATTCTTATGCTTAGCCTTCAATGTTAAATTTATTGCGGTTATTGCTCTTTCCAGGACACGCAAAACCTCTATTGTTGGAAATATTTATTTTGAAATGTTTTATAACAGGTTAATTTTTAAAAAATATGATAAAGAAACAATTTTTAATGATTAAATAATTTTTTTATGATAACCAAAAACCGTTCCACTGAAAAATTTTATTCTTTTTTCTATTTAATAAAATTTAAGTATTTCCAGCAAAGTTCAAATTAAACAATATTTTATCACAGGCATTTTCAGTGTCGATTCAAATGATGTTTACTTTTATTTTATGTTATAAATTTCTTTCAATGAATGAGTTGGTGATAAATCAGCAAAGGGGGGTTCAGGGGGTCTCCCCCTGATTTAAAAAAAATTTATCATTATTAAAAAATGGTTTTACACTAATTCTAAACCGGTTTTTTAAGATTTTGTTTGACATCTTAAAAAAGTATAAAAGTATGTAGTATATTTAATTGTTTTGTATTTTATAAAAATTTAGCGGGATGAGGGGGAAATAAGTTTTATCAATAGACATTGCTGTTCAATAACATATTTTTATTTTGAAGCGAAGGCGGAGAAATTTGCCTCAAATATACATTTATACCAATTTCAGAAGTGGATGGAGGGGGAAAAGGACAAAAAATAATGGGGTTCAGAAGGTCCCCTGACTTTTTTTCTATTTTGAAAAATTACTCTTTAAAAACAGGGATGGGGATTTCACACATTAAATCTAAACAGGTGGTATTTTTAAAGGTTTTTTTTTACATCTTAACGAAGTGGTATGGCATCAAAAAAGAATCCTAGCGGGAGGACTGTTGACTCTATTGCATCTAAACACTAATTCTTATTTATTTTAACACACAGTTTGATAAGCCTTTTATCCCCCGAGCAACGGCGGGCATATCAGCTAGTCTATAATAATAAAAGAGCTTTACCACTCACTCACTCACTCACTCACTCACTCATCAACGCACAGCAAAATCTACTGGGGCTAAAGACTCGAAACTTGGTAGGATGGAAGAGCTTACGGTGTATACGCGCACTAAGAAGGGATTTTTAGAAATTTTTTTTTTCTGGCCCACAGGGTGGTTTGGAGCGTTTTCGACGTTTTTGAGCCTAGTGGCGTCCCAAATGACCCCAGATCTTCGCTATTTCGCAGGAAGGTACCTAGCGACAAGATCTAGAAAGGCATTTTTCAAATTTTGGATATTCGAATTTTAAGGGGTCTGAAAGTTCCAAAAACACGATTTTGCTGAGCATAAGCAAAGTTTTACATTTTCGAAGAAAACAGTACCGAGAAATCGATATTACGAAGTGAACTGTTGGTAATATCTTCTTGAGAGTATTTCAAAGAAAGTAATTTCTAGATTTTTCGATATTCCATTCTGGAAGGGGTGCACGGAGGTTTGAATATTTACTCCCGTTTTTAGTTCTTGCATTCTAGCACCCATATTATTAATGTGATTGTTATGAAATTTTAGCATGTTGTTCCTCACACAAACAGGAAGGTTTGCGAAAAAGAATTTTCTGAATTAAAACATTCCAAGGAGCCTTTTTTGTCCCTTTTCTAAATTCTTATGCTTAGCCTTTAATGTTAAATTTATTGCGGTTATTGCTCTTTCCAGGACACGCAAAACCTCTATTGTTGGAAATATTTATTTTGAAATGTTTTAGGGGAATTTTAAAAAATATGATAAAGAAACAATTTTTAATGATTAAATAATTTTTTTTATGATAACCGAAAACCGTTCCACTGAAAAATTTTATTCTTTTTTCTATTTAATCAAATTTAAGTATTTCCAGCAAAGTTCAAATTAAACAATATTTTATCACAGGCATTTTCAGTGTCGATTCAAATGATGTTTACTTTTATTTCATGTTTGAAATTTCTTACAATGAATGAGTTGGTGATAAATCAGCAAAGGGGGGTTCAGGGGGTCTCCCCCTGATTTTTAAAAAAAATTATCGTTATTAAAAAATAGTTATAAACACTAATTATAAACCGGTTTTTTAAGATCTTAAAAAAGTATAAAAGTATGTAGTATATTTAATTGTTTTGTATTTTATAAAAATTAAGCGGGATGAGGGGGAAATAAGTTTTATCTATAAACATTGCTGTTCAATAATATATCTTTATTGTGAGCGAAGGCGGAGAAATTTGCCTCAAATATACATTTATACCAATTGCAGAAATGGATGGAGGGAGAAAAGGACAAAAGAGAAAAAAATAATGGGGTTCAGAAGGTCCTCTGACTTTTTTTCTATTTTGGGGATGGGGATTTCACACATTAAATCTAAACAGGTGGTATTTTTAAAGGGTTTTTTTTACATCTTAACGAAGTGGTATGACATCAAAAAAGAATCCTAGCGGGAAGACTGTTGACTTTATTGCATCTAAACGATAATTCTTATTTATTTTAACACACAGTTTGATAAGCCTTTTATCCCCCGAGCAACGGCGGGCATATCAGCTAGTTATAGATAAACATCATGATGTTTGCTTAACTTAAATTTGAATTACAATCTCAATCTTTTAATCAACGAAGTAAATTACTTAAGTAATATAGTACCCTGTTATCCACAACTAAACCCCTGAGCGGCGCCACCTGGCGGCCGGCTTACTAAGTTCACGTGCGGCGCCACCTAGCGACCGACACTCTCTCGAGACAGAGTTGGTGAAGACACGAAGGCGAGCGGCCACCGTGCACCAAGCTCCAGCTATTTTATCACACATTCTTTTCGAATTTAAATCTAGCACATTTTTCCCTAGAAGCTTAAATTTGTTATTCAAGAACGCTTTTACATATTTGATGGTTGTCAAATGTGGTTTTTCAATGTGGTTCTGTTTTATGTAGTGTTATTACCGACTTCAAAAAGGAGGAGGTTATCAATTCGTCGAATATAAATTTTGAATCTTTGCCAGGCCCTTTTGGTATGTTCTACTGGACCGATTTGGACGCGGTTTGTTGCATTAGATTAGAATTGTTTTCAAGTTGGTCCCATTTTAATTTAAACGCCCTCTAGCGGATACCAGAGGAGTTATAATAAATAAATCAAAAACTTGTGGCGAGCTTACTCACCACTATACGAGTCAGATTATTGAAACTGGGAATAAATACCGACTGAACCTTACAAAACTCTGAAGTAAAGAATCTGTTTCTTAAAAAGAAAACTTCATTTAAACGACGCCGAAGGCGTCGTGGGTCGGTCGGATAGTGGTGGGTTTTTATTTTTTTTTTTATTATTTTTATTTTTTTTTTTTTTTTTTAATTTCTGGAGCCGCAGGTGACTTGATATAAAAAGAATGAAATAAATTAATTTTTAACAAAAAGAGACCACATTCCAAATTGCGCAATAAAGAAAATTTAATTTAAACGACGCCGAAGGCGTCGTCGGTCAGTCGGATGAAAAATTTTTCTTTTGGCATGAAATTTCTGCAGCCGCAGGCGACTTGATAAGTTAAAACTTCATTCTTCTTATGTAAAAAAAAATAAGTTAAAAAAGAAAACGTCGCCGAAGGCGGCTTGGGTCGGGCAGGAAAACAATTTTTTACAAGCTTACTTATATTTTACAAATGCACTAAAAAGAATGAAACAAATTAATTTTTAACAAAAAAGAGACCGACTTCAAAAATGCGCCTAAAAGTGAGAAATAATTTTTATCCAAAAAACAACAATACTACTTTTTAACATAATTTTTGAAGTCGAAACACTTTCACAATAAATTAACATTCCTGGTTATCATTAAAAAAAGAACACATTATTAGCATATAACATAAGATAAAAGAAGATTTACAATTAAAGGCACAATATAGTATTTAACTGTTTTCTTTTCATAATTAAATAAGAAAAGGCTTAAATGCCTTTTTTTGGAAAACATAAACAAGACGAAATTAGTGCAGGTCAGAACTCTCTGCTTGTAATATATAGGGCATTTAGATTTACTAACAAACATGTGGTTTCGTTACCACATGCTATACGAATTATATGATGTTATATATTTTGAGCAGTCTTATGAAAATTAATTTAAAAAGAAAAACTATTCTACCCATAAATTATGATATAATAAACATTTTCATTGTTAGCGAGGAATGTTAATTTATTGTGAAAGTGTTTCGACTTCAAAAATTATGGTAAAAAGTAGTATTGTTGTTTTTTGGATAAAAATTATTTCTCACTTTTAGGCGCATTTTTGAAGTCGGTTTCTTTTTTGTTAAAAATTAATATACACTCCACTTTAAAGGGGCAAATTGCGTAGTAGCTATCCAAATATTCTGACTTTGCATTTAAAAAAAATCACCGTCCAACGTGAGTTTTCTTGGGGATTCACAGTTTTATTAAGAAGAGGTTGGATCAGAGACGTTCGATTGGCTCGAAATTTGAATACAATGAGCCGCCAATGGTAATAGTACTTTCAAATCTCCCGTGGAACAATGACCATTGGAAAGACTCATCTCAATTTGCTGTTTTGGGTCAAGTTTCTTTTATTTTGCATGTGGATATATTTAGACTGAAGTAAAATATTTTAGTGTCTTGGTTGGTGGTGAGATAAATCCTTAATGGGAAAATGTAAAAATATTGTTTTCCCGTATAAAAAGTAGATGTATTTTTGTGCCGTTAGAAGCCAAATGGGAAAAATTAAATGCAGTGAAGTTTAGCATTTGTCATTGTGCCAATGTGAATCCCCGATTCTCTAGGAAACCAAACCTTTAGTTTAAAAAATATACTTGGGTGTTTACCAAAAACATCCAAAATCTTTGGAATGTTATTAACTTAATATTTTATTGCTCTAGTCCTCTAGTGTTTTTAGATTTTGGCTTCAGTTCCTGTTAACGGCTTCATAATTATTTCGATGTTCAAATGAATGTCTTTGAAATGTCGTTTTACTATTTTTCAAACTCAAACAATGCAGTGTTCATATTTTTCGTTGCGTTTTCAAAAACTGCAGTATACTTTTATAGTATTGCTTACTTTTTCAGAAATATGTTGTAAGATAACTTTTGCCCTTTTACGAAAGGAATATTTTCGTATTCAAAAAAAGATTTTTGAAGGGGATATGGGAAAGCTGTTTTAGGATACTCAATTGAATCGTTTATTTCAGAAACCAGACAAGTGACAAAAAATTGAAAATTGAGTTATTGATCAATTACTGTTTTGTAAAGGTAAATACATCGTTTGATGCAAAAAAAATCAAGTTCTGCCCCCATGTGACGGTGTAGCAAAGCCTAGAAATCCTTGTTTATTTTAGAAAGAAGTGTAATACTAGACTAATTCAATTTTTTTTTTCGTGAATGTTGCAGGTCCCAATCAGTGTGAAAAAAAATTAAAGATTTACAAGCTCTAAAACCCTACTTGGTTGGATACCAATAGTTTTATGAGACAATTTTTCAATGGCCTACGACAGAAGCAGAATGTACAATAGATCGAGTGTATGATGAGGAATAGTCATTCCCAGAACAAATATGTATCCATAACAGGGATATTAAACTCTTTAAAATGTTAATTTTTCAGTTATTTTTCAAGTCCCAAATGAAATTGGAATATTTCATACGACATTTACGATAGTGATGGTCGTTTGTTTCAGAAACCAGTCAAGTGCAGACTTTTTATTTTTTTTACATTTGTCAATATAGATAAAAAAAAGTTTTATGTTTCTTTATCAAACAGTTACACCAAGTGAATAACTTTCATAGAAAAAAATATATATGTATTTTTTTTTTTTTTTTTTTTTTTTTTTTTTTTTTTTTTAATTTTAAAGTTGGTAGGAAGTTTTCTTTGATTTACTCAAAATCAACAATTTGTCACTTGACTGGTTTTTGAAATAAACGATTCAATTGTGTTGTACGCACGCTCCTGGTTTTCAAAAAGCATATGTTATAAAATTTCAGCATCTGAAGGTCTTTAAGTATTTTGGAACCCAACGCTCACTAGAATCTTGTTTTAGATTTAGAAAAATAGTAAATTCTTTTGAAAGCCAGTTGCGTTCTTAAATCTATAGCTATGTGCTTATACTAAGCAAAGCTGAAAATACTCTGATGTACTCCCACTTTTTCGCTTATTGGAGTTTTCTTGATGTTCAGGAGTTCCAGTGATGGATTAATGGAATTTATTTATAATTGTAAATATATTAGACTTTTTTAAGGTAACACTAGCGTATAATAAGTCAAATGGTGTGTTGAGGAAGATTTTTTTTTTCCTAACATGATCGTGATTCTATGGAGGCTTTTCCCTCAGATTTTTGTATAAGCGTAATTTATGATTTGCGTTGCGTTATAAGCTTTGATAAGTCCTCGTATAGGGAGTACTAATATAAATGAGTTTTGCTATATTTTGTACTACAGTGTAGTATCTTAAATATCTCGAACGTCCTTAAATCGAAAATTTCTTTTGGCCCCTTGTTCTTTGTACTTCATATTAAATTAATGCAAATGTGTGTGCTAATGTTTGCTCTTTGGTTTACTTTTTTTCAACAACTTTTTCTGTCATTCCGCAAGTAATTTCTCAAATATTTTGACAGTTTAGCTTGTTTTAAAAAGATCAGGAAAAAAAACCTTTTTTTTTTTTTTTTACTGACCATACAAATTTCCTAATTATAACGAAAAAGTAGATATATTCGAAACTTAAATTGGACCAGGAAACTAGTCCAAAATGAACGAGTTTAATTTCTATGTGCACTTCCGGTACATATTGCGGTAAAAATATAAAATTGAACGCAGAATACATGTGCAAGTTGCATTTAAAATTTTACATAAATCTGGGTATATTACTGCCGTATTAATTATTATCCTCCTTGATTCACCCTCTCGTGCCAAATCATCCGAGTGAAACACGATTTCCTTTCCCTTTACGACTGCCAAGTAGAAAGCAATTAAATTCTCCCAAACGCGTTAAAAATGCCTGAACTTGACACTGCTGAATGCATCAGGTTAAAAAGCTTTAACATCCCCCCCCCCTCAATCACTGGGGCAAAAATTGGATTGAGAGTCCGTTCCCCCATTCATTGGCGCGCGATGTGATTTTCGAACCTCGCCTATGGCTTCATCGACCCCCGCCGTCCCACGCGCGTAATCCTATTGACTCGCTGGGATCGATAGGCATCGTATTGAAGACGAGCAATCTGAATGCTGATGAACATGTTGATTTATTGCGTGGTCCCTATGGATTTTCGATTCGTTACTACTGCTGAGCGATTAAGGAGGTCCTGCGGTTTTTGGACCGCAGAGAAGAGAGTGGGCCTTTGGAAACTACCGAGATTTGAGCAAATTGGCGTCCCCAGAAGTATATTACCTTTTCCCTTAAGGTTATTGGTTTATCATCGTTTTAATTTGAGGATTAATATAAATCAATTACTTGAAGACACACAGGCCCGCTCCATATGGTTCTGGATCAGAGACTTCATGATCTATTCAAACTTCCATGTCTTCAAAACCTTTTCAATCCAAGAAAAATATATTCTGGCCCCTGGTTTTGACCATTTTGAAAACCGAACACATCGGTATTAGTATCTTTTTGACGTCCTTTCGACTTCGAGATATACTACGTGGTTGCCAAACTCGTTGTTTACGTCATCATACAACTTGTTTCACTGTGCACCGGGACACTAGAACCATAGTTTCGTTCGCCTCAACGAGAATAAACATAACAAGGAACTAATTGCATGCTCACAGAGGCGATCCTCTGAGTTGTGTCGGCCAGGGCAACCTAGCATGACTCCGGTGCGAGAGAGAGAAGCGGCGTGTTTTTTTTTAAGGCATTTTTTAGTTGTTTTGCGAAACAACGTGCATCAGTCGGTGGTGGTGCTTCAGCCTTTGCGCTCAGCCGAGGCTGGATGGAAGCGACGTATAAATAGAAATCGTTGAATCCAATTCGCTATGTTCCCAAAATAGCCCGCTCATTTGAAGGTAACTAAACATTGGCTCGTTTTGGCTCCTGACCCACGCGCCTCTGACCTCGTTGGGGAAAAAGTGAGAATGTCCCTTTCCGACGCACCCCTTTCATCAATTGTTTTCTTGACGATCGGTTGTTCTGGGTTGTCGGTACATTGTAGTACTACTCTCCTAAGCATTCTCTATCATTCCGAACTCATGTGCCCTCTGTAGGAGTATGTATGAGTTTTTTCTGCTTGCTCTTTAGGTTTGGTGACCCTGACCCGCATGTTGGCTTGACTTTCAACTCATTTTTTTTCTCCCAGTTTTCGCTCACTGCCACTTTTTTCTCAGTTTCTCGAACTCCCCATTTTTGCTGCTTGTTACCGGCTTGATAAATGCTAGGGGTATTTTGTCAGTTTTCGCGTTTGTAATTTTTGGTATTGATTAGAGTTGAGCGTTTCTATTTCAAATAAATCGTCTAGTTTTGTTGTGTTCCGATTTTTCTCATCAAATAACAGAAACATATTGCCAATTAAAATTTGATTTCGAATCTAAATTTTAGACCAATTTTTCTAAATAGTGTTAAGGAAATTTGTGTTTAAGTCTGCACTTCTGCCAAAACCACAAATATGTTGCGATAGTCATATTACCATTACCTGACGTTCTGTTTTTAAAAACAACTATTATATGCAAAGTAGAGAAAAGTCAATGACCTGACCTTAACTAATTAAAGCTTGTAGGGACAGATAAATAACTTACTAGAGTAACTTTATTCCCATCTCTTAATATTATACATGAAAAATATTATACGAAAGTTTCGAGTTTTGTACTCGAGTCATAGTAACTTAAGCTTTTTATACTGAGATCAGCCATTAACAAGTTAGCTTGCCTACTTCGATCTTAGTTATTCAAAACACGTAGTAGGTATTGCAGTTCTTGCGAAAGTCATGCCAGAATATTAGTTAAAACTTCTTTATCTCCCGCCGAGCGTTTTCTAAAACAAAGGAACGCTAAAATTTTCTTACATCTGAAACATTTCTAGAATTCTGTTGCTAGAAGAACCACGTAAAGCGTTTAGAATGTAGGGCCAAAATTTTCGATTCGAGCAAAACTGCACTTTGTACCCCAAATTACATTCGATTACACAAAGCACGTTCCATGGTTAGTTTCTCCCGTCCTACTGTGACTGGAATTTTATGGTCATAGTCCAATTCTCATTTGACCCTAATTGGTTGAACCAGACTTTTTCTTTAAACCTATGAACGAATATGAAAATTTGTTTCTACTTGTGTATTTTGAATGTTTAATTGCTTAGATCTCACTTAAATGAAACATGACTTCAATAAATCCTTGATACTGATTTTGAAAAATGCACATCCATCTATAATACTATCATTCATGCAGTCAAAAAATTAACGGACTGCGGAGTACGGCCCTAATCGATTTTTTAAGCACTATTTCTATGATTACATCATCAGAGGTTCCCAACTCAAAGTCTGCAGACCAGGGTTGGAAAAAAACCTAAAAAACCCGGTTTTTTTGGTTTAAACCAGGTTTTTTTGGTTTAAACCGGGTTTTTTTACTGAAATTCTTCCCTAACACATAAATACAAATATTTCTGATTGTTTTCATTTATGAATACATTGAATAAATAGTTCATCAATTCAGCTATTAACTAAGTGACTTAATTAATTAATTAAAATTAATTTTATTTAATTAAAAAAAGTTAAAATTATACATAACCATAAAAAACCAAGGGAGTCTGTTTAGAGCATTAAAAAACCATCTGGTTTTTATAATGCATATTATATTTAAAAATCCAGTGCTTATTTGATTAAAAAACCCAATTGGTTTTTATTATGTATTCAAATATCCAGTTCCTTAATGAATTAAAAAAACAAATAGTTGTTTTTTATAAATAAAACCAAGGCATTATTCATAAAAACCAAGGCCAAGGATTCTTTTTAGAGCATTTAAAACCAACTGGTTTTTATAATGCACATTTAAAAATCCAATGGATTAAAAAAAACAATCGGTTTTTATGATACATTCAAATATCTAGTCTAGTTCTAAATGAATTAAAAAAAAACAAATTGGTTTTTTATAAAAAAAAAAAACAAGGGAGTCTTTTTAGAGCATTAAAAAACCAAGTGGTTCTTTATAATGCAAATTTAAAAATCCGGTGATTAGTTGATTAAAAAAACCAATTGATTTTTATTATGCATTCAAATATCTAGTTCTTAATGAATTAAAAAAAAAAACAAGTTTCAAAACCAAACCACTCCAGGTTTTTTATAAAAAAAACCAGGAGTCTTTCTAAGAAAATTTCAATTGGCTAATTGTTTTCAAAAAATTGCATAGCTTTACAGCATTAATGTCAGAAGCATTCAACATATTTTGTTCAAAAGACAATATTTGAATCAATAAATGACTTTAAACCCAAAAGTTTAGCTAAAATTTTTTTGGAAAAAAACCAAAAAAACCATTTTGGTTTTTTTATGAAAAAAACCATTTGGTTTAAACCGTGGTTTAAACCATGGTTTAAACCAAATGGTTTAAACCGTGCCAACCCTGCTGCAGACCACTCAAATAGCATCGTTCATGCACCACTCTTTGTGAATCACTGACTACTCAGATTCACCATGACAAAATTTAAAGGGGGGGAATTGATTTCCTACCACATTTAAATATTTACAATAAATAATCTGTTTTGTATTTAAGTATAACCGTATTAAGTTTAAACTTAGATTAACATAATTTAGCGATGATTATTACCTTTAAATAACAAATAAAGATATAAGAACGGATATGTTATTCATCCTCCATGATAGTTAAGAAAACACTGCTAACTTAAATTTAATTTGGAAATTATGTGAAAAGAAAGAAACCCTGAATATTTTACTGCTTGTTCTGTCGTTTAAAAGGTATTGTAAGTAATAGGGGAAAAAACATATCCTTTGTATACAGAACCATCCCCAAAATCTGTGCATAAATCCAGATAACAGAATCAATCAGCAGTTCCAAAATTTTTCTGACTCTTCTGTAGAAAGATGGTAACAAAGCCATCTTTGAGTTTTTTCCCGTTCCATTCATAACTTCCGCCCTTGCCATTGATTTCGTCTGCTTAAGTAGCAATTGATCCGTTCGTATATTTTTGGGATCGGGAAATAAATGAAGTGCTTGTTGGCCTGTGGGCAACTGTAGCTGCGGGCACCACTTGAGATTAAAACCACGTTCGGTGTGGATTACCTTTGTGTGAACTGATCCAGTTCCTGTATTGGAAGTTTAAGAATATGTGCTACTTTCGGAAGCTATTGTCTCGTAAAGTGATGTTGTTGCTCATTCATTCCAACTATATTTATGCAATAATACTCAGAGCTTAAAAATAATTTTCATAGAGATAAAAAATAACAATTAAGAGTTAAAGCTTGAGTAGATATTGGGATTTATCTCTCGAAATTTGAAATTGATATCAGTCTGTTCTCAAAACTTCCTTTTATTATTATGGTTAAAACTAGCTGATATGCCCGGCCTTGCACGGGTGGAGTGTATCAATTTATTTTTTTAAAGTTTTCTCAAGTTACATGTCTAATTTTCTGTAACCGTAATTACCAATCATCCCGGTATTCCCGGTAGTTTTTCATATCCAGGTGTTTCCAGTATTTTTCCATATCCCGGTGTTCCCGGTGCCTTTTTCATGTACCGGTGTTCCGGATGCCTTTTTCATATCCCTGTGTTCCCGGTATTTTTCCATATCCCTTTCGGTTCCAACTGTGTAAATCTAACCTAACCCATCCAGTTCCGGTGTTGCACATTTTATTACGACTACAGTTACCAAATTATCCATTCTAAGTGAAAAAAAAATTAATTAACATTATTACAGACATTTGAAATCCCAAAATTTGTAAATACCCCCTGTTTAAATTGAAATCCCGCTAAACTACCCCAGAGAAGCAAATTATAAGGTTAAATAACAATGGACTCTAACCGCCTATCTGGTTCGAGACTTCACGGAACCAACACGTGACCTACAACTGAGCTTGCAATTGGCTACCACAGATACTACACTAGTAGATCTACTAGTGTAGTATCTGTGGTAACCAATGGCAAGCTCAGTAGGTCACGTGTTGGTTCCGTGTGACGTCAGACGGTTAGAGTCCATTGATCTAGTGTTTCTATCATCAACTTTCTAAAAAAAACCCTGCATTATGCAAACTTTACTTTCATTATTACTTTAACCAGTCTAAATCTTAAAACTTTCTGTTTCAACTTAAAGTTTCATGGAAACTGAAGCCTTAAATAAGAAAATAATGTCATAAAGTTTTTTATAAGGACCGTTTTTAATTATTAATAACTTTTTTAAAACAATTTTAATCCGGTTTTATCTTTAAATACTTTGTTTTATGTTTAAAATTGTGTTTGTTGTTATTTGCAACAATGCGAGTTAAACAGATCTTCTTAAGTGGAGAAATAAGGGGATTTTTACAAAAAGGCCTAAAAGGGGGTGAAGAAATTGTTTTAAGAATTTGAAACCGGGGTCATTGTCTTTCCCCCGATCCGATAATTATGTATACAAAGTTTCGTTCCAATCGATCGCGTAATTTGGGAGAAATTGAGCCAAATATGATCCGTACACACCCAGGCATGCAGGCAGGGACACCTTGATTATATATACAGAGATTCTTATTTTTGACATTCAGACATGAATTGATCTATAGTTATGGATGGATTGATTGTTAACATAAACTTCTCTTTTCATTGCAAGTTCTCATTAAAGGAACTAGGTTCAACAATTCCAATATTTTATTCCTTTCCTATTGTCATCCCCCCCCCCAAAAAAAAAACAACAACAACAACAACCATGTAGCAGAAACAGTCTGAAAGAGTCACGATTTTCAAGGGGTATTTGTACCTTAGCCCCCAAGAATCCTTCACCCAGTCGGCTACACATCTTTTATATTGTTCTCCGTCAGGTCTCTCCCTACGAAATGTCACGGTGTGCCTGGGTTTATTGGTCACTCCGTCTTGCCGAACATGTACCGCCGCCCCACATGGCCATGCGTGACGGAGCCGTGAATGCAAACGTACTACGTAATGTTTACGTCATTTCGAAAGAATCGATCGGCTCCCTATTCATCCTCGGCGGTCAAATGGGATTCCCGGGTTGGGTATATAAATCCCTCTGGATAAGTGCTCCGAATGCTCCCGAGTAATTGTTATTCCGGCTCTTGGGCCGTAATTGTTATTTATGGCGAGGAATCGTCTAGGAAGCGATTCTTGTGCCGATTTATTGTCCTCTTTGATCCCCTTCTCCAATATCCCAGTATTTCAAAAAATTTCCCACTGTAGAGTGTAGAGATTGGGGTGAATCGGGATATTAATAAATAGGTTAATCCCCTTTAACAATTAGTTAAAAATGGATTTTTGAAACACCAGGACTATTTTTTATATTAAACCTTAGTTTTAAAAGTTCATTTTTTATATGTTTGTCGATTATCGAATCTAAATTAAACTGGTTACCAATAGTATTTTCATCGGGGGGAAATGTTGTTTTACGATTGTTACGTCAGGATAAGAGTGAAGAACATGTATATCAACGTGGTATAATACTTACGATTAAAATATCTAAACCATGAATCGATGATTGTGAACAAATTGCAAAAGAACCACCCGATGGAGATTTCTCAATAAAACGTGACCTTTAGAAAACTTTTTTTTCTTCGCTGGGATGATACCTAAAAATATGTTAGCACGTTTATTAGGTTGACACGTTTAGTGACACTATAATAGTAACAAGTCTTGATTCTTTGACTCAATCCTCCCAACTAAAAAAAAACTTATTGTAAAGGGCCACTGTAGTGTTGTGTGTTTTCCACTTTAATCAGTGGCGGGAGTATATTTTGTGCCGGTAATTTAGAATGTTCCTGTTTTATTCAGTGGCTAATAGGGCGCAATTAATCTTTCCTCGCGAGGAAGTCCTCATATTAATCCTGAAGGTTGAATTCATTCTTTGCCTCACCATTTCTTTTTCTTTAAAAACGTTATCAAAGAAATATAATCAGGGAGTATATTCCGGAATATTCTCGAAGTTTATTTTTAATTTTAAAAGCAAGGTTCATGGTTTTGATAATCTTGCAAGAATGAATTGTTCATGTCTTTCGTCCTACTAATTACTAATGTTGATTTGCTTTCTACAATGGAAATAATTCATCTTTATATTTATTTCTATATTGTCGAGTCTTAATACTCATTATTAAGTCGCAAGGTTTCTTCAAATATCTTAAAATACAAAAGTGACACAAGAATGTGTTCTCAGTTCTGTGGGAAAAAATTAATTGATGAAAACCATCGAAATAGTTTTACAATTGAATAAATTTGTCAATATTTTTCTGTCCTCTAAATTTTAAGTCTTTAAAGGAGGTTTTGTGTGTGACTTTTAACTGTAATGGGTGTCAATGTAACATTCTCGCACCTAGTTTTGTCTATTGGCCAAAAACTCAGTGAATTACGCCCGATTTTTTTTTACTGTCGTGTTGACGAAGAATCTGCCAAACATCAAATTAGTACAGTCATTCATTCATTCATGCTGGGGAGGTATTTATTTATTTTCTGTTCAAAATCTTCCGGCTTCTATTAAATTTATCTAGTTTTTTAGAGCTCGTCCCACTCGATTATGAAAACGGTAAATCTGAGCATTTTCAAGCATCTGCTAACGGAAAATAAATTGATGAAGTAATATTTTTTAACAACCGAAATATTTGGAACTCAATTTCTTGTATGAAAGAATAGAGGCGTGGTGCATTAGCCAATGATAAAGAACAACGGCGAACTGAGATAATCTAAAGAGGCCGAGATAAAACCGAAATTTGTCAAACTTGTTTTCTTCAGCATTTTTTGATATCATGGTCGTGGCGTAACGAAAGCGCAGCAGTTTATAACGCGTGCAATTAAGGTGCTACTGATATTCCTTAATTAATATTCCCCACTGAACCTTTCTAGGTTTAGTGACTAAATTTAGCAACGATAATCGGATTGTTTTGTTTAAAAATTTAAGATAGAAGGTTGTTTATTTTTTGAGCTTGAGTGCTTAAATTAATTCTCTTTGAATCAGTTTTTAAATAAAATAAAGTGTATAAAAAATGATAATATATTACTTTATTTTACCACTTTACATTTCATACTTTTAATAATAAGAATAAATAATAATAATTTATTTGCACACAATATGTTACATATTAGGGTCATTCCACAGTATTCGTGCGTTACGTACGGGACAATTCACAGCAAAATTTTAAGACATTTGCAGTGTTTTCAATATCAAAACATAAATGAGGAAGTTTGCAATTATTTTTTATTAAATATATACCACTTCAGCTTAATTCCTGCAAAATTTCTTTTTGTTTGGGACAATAGTTTTTTTTCTAAAAATCAATTAATTTGCGTTACGTACGGGACATCACAAAAACCTTTTTTAAAAGTACCTTCAGCAATTCCCATTTTGCTCTGAAGTTACTATATATTTTCACAATTTTTTTTTTGAGTAGAAGCAGAAATATACATTTTATAATTTACCTTTTAATTCATATTTTTAAATTGTGTCATTAATTGATGAGGGCTAATTATCTCCGTTACGTACGGGACAAGGCTGTTTGTTACGTACGGGACATGTGAATTGAAGTAACAGTAACCAGGAATTGTGAACTTAAATGTAATACAAATGTTTATATTATGAATTTAATAGCTCTATTAACATTCAAACTTATTTTTAATTATAAAAATTATAACAATTAATGATTTTTTTAAGTATTTTAATTGGTATTATGTTAATTAGGATTTTCCTTACATAGCTCCATTTAAAAAAAAGTATAAACATTCAAAAATTAAATGCATGCTTTATTCAAGTCCCAGAACATAAATTATATCTTCTATTTCATCTAATTGGTAAAAAAAAATTCCCAGCTTTTAACCCATTAAGGACGGTTGGTAAGAAAAGCTGCCACGAGACATTTCATTTTTAACTGACCCTAATAGAGGCATTAAAAGTTTAAATGAATGATAACTGTTTCTAAAGAATGTATTTGTTCAGATAAAAATAGAAATTTATACATTCCATGGTGTTTTAGTAGTGGAATCGCTGTTCAAATTAGAATATTTTATCACGTTTTGGAGATTGCAGGTAGATCATTTAGAAATTAGAAAACGCTAAAATAATCCTTTCTATAGTTTTTTTTATTTTTTTTTTATTGTGGCAACATTATTATTACAAGATTCCTTTCTAAATATTGTTACCAATTATTGTTAAAATGATAGTTAGTATTTAAATTGTCAATAATAAGGCTTTTTATCTACTGGCAGCTTTTCTTGCCAACCGTCCAATATCTAGTTTTTAACAAGGAGATGGGTAATCTTCAAAATTTTCTGTGGGGAATATGATATCTGGATATGGTGATGATGATATATAGTAATTCTGATGACTTAAGACACATAATTAATAGCATGGAGAAAGCAAGAGAAATTAGCTTCTTTTCAGTTAATGAAATAAGCTTCTGGGGTCAACAAAATCTACCCAAAGGTATCCAAAAAAGTGAAAGTTGAGATCAAATAAGACTCCTGAGGCTAAAAAAAATATAAACATGGTTTTAAAATAAAAATTTTTCCAAGTTTTAATTAAAACTTTTGCAATTTTGTCCCGTACGTAACAGATTTGTCCCGTACGTAACACTTTTTATTTATCATGCCCACCATCTAAATTAAAAGATAAAATATGTTAATTGAATTATTTAAGAAGCTAGTAACCCAGTTGAAGAGAAAACAAAAAATTGTTTAGTTGTCATCAGTTTTACTGGTTAAAAAATTAAAAATAAACTTCAAATTGTTACGTACGGGACAAGATTAAATTAATGATTGAAAATTTGTAATTAAACATTTTTAAAACTTGTTTCTTAATATTTCATTTAATGCAACTATCAAAAAGGTTTAATAAAACATAAAAATTTTGAAACAAAATAAAATATTTTTTCATTTAAAAATTAAAATGTAATGTCCCGTACGTAACGCATTTTTTCCACTTTGTTTCAAACAAAATGGTTTATTTTTTCTTAGGTTAAAAATGGAGATTTTCTGTTGATAAACTTAAATAGAAGAGATTTCAGGCTTTAATTTGATGTATAACACTTAATTGTTTTCTTAAATTTTTTTTCCAAGCTTGTGAATCCAAATACTGTGGAATGACCCATTAAATCAAAAAGATATGGGGGAAAAACACAAAATTGAATAAACATGTGAGTTACCCAGGGGTAACTCACATAGCAAGTATTTTTAGTATGCTTCCTTAAATATGTGATGTGGAAAGAAAGGAAATGATCAGTTTCAATTTGGCAACTTTTCTATTCAATTTCTTTCAATACGTTTATGAAGTTGAAATATTGATAGTTTTTATTAGATGGGATAAATTTCATCATTAAATCGAGCCTAATGCTTTAATTTCAATTACTGCAAAGTTAAAAACCCTTACGCCGTAAAACCCCACCAACCAACCAAAGTTAAAAACACCCAAGTTGGGTTTAGGGAATAAAACAACCTAGACTTGGAGCTTTGAACTCTTATCAGATTTTTCTTTTGCTGTCAGGGCAGGCAGGTGATTACTTGGAATAAATATTGATTCCTTTCTGTTTCAAGTTGTGGTCTGATGTACTTATGTTTGCTTTGTCCCCACCTTTTTACCTTTGTGGGTCTGGTTAGTTAAATCTTCTTATCTTTTAAAAAAAAATTTATATCCATTTCATTATATTAGTTATTTCAATTATTAGTTAGTTAATAGTTATTAAGCAATATAGTAGTTAAAGTGCTGTTATTATGTTTCAGATGTTCCCCCTTCAGAACAAGAAGATTTGTTCATCCGGAAGCTTCTGCAGTGTGCTGTGGTGTTTGATTTCATGGACCCAGTTTTAGATTTAAAAGGCAAAGAAATCAAGAGGGCGACGCTGAATGAGCTGGTAGATTATATCACTGCTGGAAAGGGGGTGTTAACAGAACCGGTCTATCCAGAAATCATTCGAATGGTAACTTAAAAAGTTGTTAAGTTATAAAATGAACTAAAATTGTTAACATCTTTCCCTTGTTTTTTATGATATGAATAAAGTTGAGTTTAATTTTGATAATAATTTAATTTTCTTGTTTTATTTCATTTAGGCAGTCTTATTTTGGAGCAAAAATTCTTATTTCATTAGAGACAGTTACTTAGTCTATTTTATTCATTTTTTTCCCACATCAGATTTTTTTATGATAATGGCAGAGTCTGTAGCTGTAGTAATAAGGAAAAAAATCGTGCTTTTTAGTTTAAGATGTGTTTTTTTTTTTTTTTTTTTTTTTTTTTTTAAGCATAATACATTTTCAACTAATATGTGTTTTAAATATAACAACCCTGAATATAATATTAAAAGTTTTCTAAAATAATTTCATTTTAATCTTTTAAGAAAGAGAAGTTAATATATAGTTTTTTCCTGTATGTGGTGAAGTAATAGATATTGCACTGATACATACTCAAGTGGGAAATAATATATAACTGCATTCTCTCTAGGCCTTCACACCAATTAATTTCTGATCTCTTATAGATTGCTTGCAATTTATTTCGCACATTGCCACCTAGTGAAAACCCAGATTTTGATCCTGAAGAGGATGACCCTACTCTTGAAGCCTCTTGGCCTCACTTACAGGTATGAAAAATACTTGGTACCTATAAGGTACGAGTTGTTTTATTTTCTTTTGGTTTTTAGTTGTCTTGACACTTGACAGTATTTTAAGTGACTGTTCTTCCTTTGTTATGGATAACTTACAACCATATTCACTGCTAACTGACCAACGGTTAACTGGGAGTCAAACTTGTGATTGCAGGAGTTTTCCTTATTTAACTCCCAGTCAGAAGTTTGACTGCCAGTTAATCAAAGGTTATGTTAGCTGTGAATATGACAGTTAGTAAAAGCAAATAAACAGACTAATGGAGTTAGTTGTCATCACATTTTTATATTAGCTTTTATGTGTTATTTTAGCTGGTCTATGAGTTTTTCCTGAGGTTCTTGGAAAGTCCTGACTTCCAGCCAGTAATTGGCAAAAAGGTTATTGACCAGAAGTTTGTCCTGCAAGTATGTATGCCAATAGTTTAAAATTTAGCCAGATGTGGTTTAGAAGTTTAAATCTGCTGTTTGCTTTTTAGTAGTTTTGTTAAGAATGTATTGTATATGAATCCTTCAATAGGCATGCTATGGTTTGTAATTTAACCTTTCAACTGATACCTTCATGTGTTAATTTATTTAAACAGGATAATATCCAATGCATCTAGCAAATGATTGCTAAAATTGGTTACTTTTTATTTAGAAAAACAAGGGGGCCTGCCCCCTGCTCGCTATTGCTCACCAACCCTCGTAGCTGCTTCGCAGTTCTTTTCAGATCGCGCTTGTTCATCTCAACAATCCAGCCTCTTGTAATACCGAAAATACCTCTCTCTTGCTTATAAATAATTTAATTTGTATCATTCCCCTAAATTAACAACAAAAATCTTGCTGAAATATATTCCTTTTTTAGCTTATCAATAATTTAATTGAAATGTTAAAAAATATCCAGCAAGTCTACTAATTAGAGATGTGAGTCGAGAGAATATTCTGAGAATAGGGCGAGAATTTTGAGAATAATCAAGAATATTCTATTTTTTGATTGATAAATGTAAAAATGTTTGATAATATGAAATGGTCATGTAGTATTAGTGTTAGAAACCTGAAAATAATTATATTAAATTACCTATATTATATTAAATTAAGTGCATCTCATCATTTTATCTTCATGAGAATATTCTCATTAAGATTCCACAAAATAATTTCCAGAAAAGCATTTTTTATATATACATTTAACAGTTGGAAAATCTTAAGTTAATAGAATGTAACTGGCTTACACTGCTTTACCCATCAAACATGTTGTCTTATCAATTAAGTAGTGATTTTAAAATACTTTTCAATTTAATTTGGCTTTCTTTTATTTATGATGATTTCTAGTGTTCGGCAACTAGTGGTCAAAAAGTAGTTAACTACCAACTACTAACTAGTCTAGGAAAATCTAGTTGCAACTAGTAGTTAACTATTTTTTCCTGGGACTAGTTGCAACTAGTAGTTAACTATTTCCCAAAGTAGTTAACTACTAGTTAACTAGTCTATTTAATTTAATAACCTATTTTTTGCCCAAATTCCAAACATCTTTCTTACCTATATCACAAAAAACTTTATGCTTCGCTCAAAACGGTGCTTTATTTCTGGTTATGGTATTTGAGAACTCTACCATGACATTGTAGTTATAAATAGCAGTGTAATTTTTTGTATATTTTGATAACATTTTTTAATAATTTTGAAATTTTAAACAAAATTTTTTTAAAAAGTAGTTGAAAATTTGAAAGTAGTTTCAACTAGTAGTTATTAAAAAAAGTAGTTCAACTACTAGTTAAACTAGTTTAAACCAAAAGTAGTTAAACTACTAGTTAACTACTAGTTGATCGGTAGTTAACTACTAGTTGCAACTAGTTCTAGTTAACTAGTGCCGAACACTAATGATTTCTCATTCTATAATAATCTTTTAATTTGAAGTTAATATATACCTTATAAAAAAATTATTTTATTTTTCCAAAAAAAAAATTATTTTAGTAGCTTCTAGAAGAATATTCTCGAAAATTCTCCTCTTGGAGAATATTCTCCAAAAGATTATTACCGAGAATTTTACATCTCTACTACTAATAAACATCAACCATTTTGTAAAAAAAAAACATTATTGAAAATAAAAGAAATCGGACTCAACATAAAACTCGTTTGTTTCTCTAGTGAACGGCCACAGAAAGAGAAGAAAAAATTAAAACTTTGAATCTTAATAACTCCAAAACTAATTAGAATTTTTTAAAAAACAAAACGCCAATATTTTTATAAAAAATAATTGTATGTGTGTTTAAAATATCATAGTTCTACTGTGATTAGTTTTTCTTTTATAACGAAAAAACCGAAAACCATTCAAAAATTTCGAAACTTTAAAACTTAATTACTCCAAAACTAATTGGAAAAAAGGGCGACAAGGTGCAAAATTTCACATCTAAGAGAATGCGGCTGCAAAAAATCATATTTCTGCTGCGAATAGATTTTGCTGGGGGCTAACTCGCAGCAGAAAAAAAAATTTTCGACTTTGACATTAAATAATTCCAGAACTAATTATCTCATTAATTAGCTATTGGAACGAACCCTCATACATTTGTCTAAAAATGGTTAAAAATTTCAATAATTTCCGTTCCATAGTTTTTGCATAGTGACAGTTCAAAATTGTCAAAGTGAAGATTTTCTGAAACAGCGGCGGCGGCGACTGTTACTTTTTTTTAATATAGAGATAAAGATAAAATACTATAGAATTGAAAACTAAGCAACTAGTCATCTTACGATAGTAAACATTTTTGTAGACTTAAACATGATCAAATCATATTATTTCTGCCTTACACATTATTTGCTTTGTTAAGGTTTTTATTTAATAGCTAACTAAGCTTTTTAGTAGGATATTCTCTTGCAAATTACTGAATAACAGAAGTTCAATCTAATCAAAACTATTCTGTTTAAGTATACTAATTTTCTCACTAAATCATTCTTTTAAGTTTATTTCTTAATGTAGCATAAACTGTACTTGTTTTTGGAATATTACTTTTTGTACTGTGGATATTAAGTTTTTCATTCCCTTTTCAGCTTTTGGAATTATTCGATAGTGAAGACCCAAGAGAAAGAGAGTTCTTGAAAACTGTTCTACACAGGATATATGGAAAATTTTTGGGGTTAAGGGCTTTCATTAGAAAACAGATTAATAATATATTTCTTAGGTAAATGACAATTATTTAATTAAAATGATGCTAAGTTTTACAATGTTTTTACGTTTTAGTATATATCTTCTAAAATAATTAGTTCCAGTCGTTAGTTAAGTTATGATCTAGTGATAATTCAATAAGATTTCCAAATATGTCTAACATTTTATCTTTGGCAAGTTAGAAAAAGAATTGCGTCTAATTTTAGTCTCCGAAAAGCTATATCAGCTTGAAGCCAAAAATTACTAATTGCAATTTTTGAGGAATATTATTGATGAGTAGAAGGATTCACTGCAACAGTGATTTCTCTTGTAATACTTCAAGTATGATTATAAAACTTTCTTTATCAACTTTCATGTTATAAGGAATGCTTTGTACTACTATCTAAAGTTAATTTTAAGCCATGTAATTTCTCAATTGTTTATACTTAAAGTTGATTTGTTTCTTGTAACCTTTTTGTAATATTTGAATTGTGTTAATACATCGTTCTGATAAAATATTGGTCTGTTGGAGACTTTCAGTTAACTTTCTTAGCATAACAAATAAAATTTGCTTTATTTTTGTGAAAATTTCCCAATATTTTTAAAATTTGGTTTTCCTAGTTTTGAAACATACTTCCTTTAAAAAGATTTTTGAATAATAGTTTGATTCTCTAAACTCAGTCAGATACTGTAGTCTGTCATGTTTAGTATAAATTAGATCAAAGATATATATAGACATAGTTTTATTTTATGTAAATAAAGATTTTACTAAATTATTAAAGACATCTGTGGTATTAGGAAATATTATAAATATTAAGGTGCTTAGTAATTTAAATTTTACCTAATGTCTTACATATAAATATTAGGGTGGCCCTTATTATAATGGGGAAAATTTTTTTTCAATATTTTCTTTCAGCCCCCCCTTAATTTTTTTCCTTTTACTATAAAATGAAAGTGTGCAAAAGGATTTTCCGATATTTTAATATAAACACGTGCCTCATCGCGGTTGAAGTTTGGCCATAGCGCGCCATAGTAATAGTATGGCTTACTACGGGAAGAACGTCTCCGCTCGCTTCCTCGGGAGGAGAATGACCGATAATTTCATTAATTTCGAATTTTTATGAGTAAAGAAGATGGAAATATGACTTAAGAATATTATTAGTATATTAAAATAATATTTAAAAAGGCAAAAATTTAACAAAAAGTGCATTAATTGAAAATAAATTTCAAAAACATGTATATAATAATTCAAAATTGTTTAAAATAAAACAATAATTATTTACACTTACCCATACAATTATAAAAAGTTCCAGTTTAAAAATTAATATTTTAAATACATTTATAGTAGAACATATTCTAACAAATTCATAAAAATCTAACTAACATCTTAAAAACATTCACTTTTTTGGAACAATTAGCATTCAAATTTACGCTTAAGAGTATACTTTTTGCAATCGGGGTTCGGGGTATTCTTTTCTTGAAGCTACTGTTTGATCATCAGAAATTTCTTCATCTTCAATACTAGATAATGATGGTTCCTCAAATGAGTCTCGGTCATGAATCGTCTCAGAACTATTGAGAGCCTTGGCCTGTCTCTTCTCTTCGTTACTTAATCTTTGTAAAGCTCTTATTTCTACGCGTTTTGTCCGCTTTACATTAATTCCACCTAAACATCCCACTCGACCTGGCTTTCGTCAATTCAGTAAAAATTGTCTACCTTCTTCAATTTTTAATATTTCCAACGCATTCGCGGATGCAACAAATAGATTGCTCAGGTTATCACAAACGCCTGTTCTAATTTTTTCTGGGAGTCTGGCGGACGACAAGCATTTTGTTGTAAACTTCGCCAAGTGGAATACATCTTCATAACCTTATCTATGTATTTTTTAAACTGTCTTGTAGGGATTCTTGCTTTTTCCCAAAAAATGACACACTCGCACTGCCAAGCATTCCTGTTATCTGACGGCATACTTTCCAATAAAATAAATATTTTTATCACTACTTCTAAAGTTAGAGGACATAACTGCACAACTAATAGAAACCAAGGCTATTTGTCCAGACACTTTCTGACCCTCCCTAAACTCCATACTATTAAATCACTCTCCCCTGGAGGATTCGGGAAGATGGGGTTAGGGCGGTCTGTTTTGTCTTTCGCCCACCCCCATCCTGCCGGGAACTTCAAAAGTCTGAGATAAAAACAAGCCGTCTTCGAGGAGAGAAAAAGGGAATGGGACAGTTTTCTCTTATGAGGTGAATGACACCCACTAAACAATCTACACTGCTCCCTCAGACAACAAAATCTTTTTATTTCTCATATTCATTTCCTGGATCTAAATAATGCTAAATTTGTGAACTTTTACCTGTTGTTTACCTGATTTATCCTCATATGTTTATCTGCATTTCTTCATGACACATGCAACATCCTCAAATTTCATCTGTTCGTCATTCTGCTCTTGGGGAAGCGAGCGGAGACGTTATTCCCGTAGTAAGCCGTACTATAACATGGCGCGCTATGGCCAAACTTCAACCGCGATGAGGCACGTGTTAATATTAAAATATCGGAAAATCCTTTTGCACACTTTCATTTTATAGCAAAAGGAAAAAAATTAAGGGGGGGCTGGAAAAAAATTCCGACTTTAAAAAATAAGGGCCACCCTAATAAATATAGTAACAGACCTATTATGTTAGACATAAATATACACAGGTATTAATATCTCTGGACTGTGAGTACTTCCATTCTGACTTAATTATTAAAGTGAAACATTTATTCCTATTGAAAGTTTTTCAGTACTTGATGCAGTTTTTTTCTTTTAGGTTCATTTATGAAACTGAACATTTTAATGGTATTGGTGAACTCCTAGAAATATTGGGCAGGTATGGTTAATTTGTGTAATGTTGTTATAAGAAATAATTTTTATAAAAATTTCAAAAACACAAGTCAACAGTGGTTTCCTAATAATAACCAAATAGCTGGTTTCGTTACTAATTCATGAAGTTATTCAAATATCTGCAATTAAAAACATACCACGTCTCACTTTTACATAACAAAAAATTTATTTTCAGGTATTTGTCTTAATTTTTGCATTCCAGCATCATTTTTGCCAAATAACAACCCTCAAACTCCCATCTTATTAATTTATTTCTAGTTTCCCAGTACATAGACATTCTTTTTAAAGTGTGGTTATGTTTTCATACTACAGTTCATTTTGAAAAACAAGTTTTCAGTTTAGATTTTACACATTTATGCATAATACGTTTTGCTACTTTTGGGTACAGTTCAAATTGACTGAATGTGATGGAACTCTTTCTACATCATCAATTTTTTGATATGGCTGTGAAATGATAGCATTTCTTTCAATTTATGTCGTCAATATTCTTTTCATCAGTTTATCTCTAAAATTGATTAAGAAAAGACATCTTCTTTGCTATGTAAAATAGGAGAACAGCATTAAGTTATGTTAGAAAAGGAATCTGAAAGTTTTTGCCACTGATGGAAATACAACATAGTATAAATAGGAAATTCTCCTTTATGAACTAAGTTTATGCTAGAAAAAACATATTTTGCAATGTTATTAATGATCTTTTCACTTTAAACTTTTTCATATTAGCAGTAATATACTAAGTAGTATTAGGATGATCACATGTTATCTTCTTAATCTTAGTTACTGCAATGTAAGGAACTTGATCTCTGAAATTTCTGGTCAGTCTGAATTTTATGCTACAATATAAATTAACAACATTGGAAAATCTATTAACTTTTTCTCCTGTTACATAATTTGTTTTTAATCAATTAGGTCATTACTAAATGATGGTTTTTTTTTCAGCATAATCAATGGTTTTGCACTTCCATTAAAAGCTGAACACAAACAATTTCTGGTCAAAGTCCTCATTCCACTTCATACTCCCAAATCTTTAGGACTTTACCATGCACAGGTTGTATATTCATTCTATGTGTTAAGTCTTGTATTTTGAATTGAAAATGTTTCCGACTTTGTGTCATATATGTTATTAACAAGGTTTCTGTGCTCCTGAAAAGTCATTGGTTTACTAAACTGTCAATTTAAATATAGTTCTTCCTGGCCAACTTAGCAGCTATTATTGTGATTGAGCTATTTAATGCACTTTGGATGTGGCCCCTGTTGAAATGAAAAGTTCACAAATTAAATCCTTGGTTTATTGTAGAGAATACTAATTTCAATGCAGACTAATATTGTAACAACAGAAGAAAACAACAACAAATCATAAGTATATATAGGTGCAGAGCCGCTGTAGGACAGTCACCACATGCTGATCCCGATTGGCTCATTTTGGAAACCAGCATGCTTGGGCCTTATTAATGGCCCCTTTATTTTCTGTTTAAGGCTTTCTTTAAGGGTAAAAATCAAGGGGGTATCCCCAAAATGTGTAAGATCACACTTTTTCATAAACTTTCAGTAGTTGCATTTTTAAAGATTTTCTTTTTTCTTGCATTTTCTCCTGGATCCTCTGAATACTTATTTCAGTTTTGCTACTCTGAGTTGCTAACCCTCTGATAACAGCAGAGAAAACCCCATTCTTTTGATTTTTACCAAAATTCTCCCAAAATCTATATTCTTAATTATGTCCGTTTATATTTTGGGGTACCTCTCAAGAAATTTTAGTAATTTGACACATAAATATAGTGTTTAAATTGACTTACAAGTAGGACACCTGGAGTAGATCGCATCTTATATGCTAAAAATTTCTAAGGGAAAAATTTGAAAATAAATTATTCCTCTTAGATGCAGCCTTGGATATTGTATGTTTAAATTTTAGATTTTATAAAAGGAAGAATGTGCCTTTTAAAGTT
The DNA here is from genome assembly GCA_963680715.1 of Tetragnatha montana. NCBI lineage: Eukaryota > Metazoa > Arthropoda > Arachnida > Araneae > Tetragnathidae > Tetragnatha > Tetragnatha montana. The sequence continues at coordinate 38,896,070 of OY796675.1, forward strand.
AAATTTTAATATTAAATAAAGACAAAAGTTTAAAGTTAAAAACTAATTGTCTCCATGCTAAAAAAAGAGTAACTTTGAAAATTTGACCCTTAAAAAAAGGCTTTACTCACTATTGTCCAGATTTTCCTTTTGGGGGGGGATGATTGGATCTCCCCCAGGTGCCACTTTCTCATCCTGGGAACAGAATTCAGTCTTTCTAAAAGTTCTGTTAGTGGAATTCCGTCCCGGGTTTTTTATGAAGTGCAAATTCAGCTGACCGATTGACAACGATTTGTACTAAATTTCAGTATTTACATCACACATTTTGCACACAAATAAGGCTTTTTTACTCAGATAAACTAAACTAAACTCATTGGCGCAACAGCCCTAGTGGGCCAAGGCCTACAATGCCCATCTTCGTTCTCTTGACCGTGGGGCCCTGGGGTGCGAGACATATGTCTCGGTTAGGTGGTCAGTCTAACGCAAGACCCCCAGTGTTTAGTTCCCAAGCACGCTTGGTCCTCAGTTTATCGACCCACTCAAGGGATGAAAGGTTGAGTGGACCTTGCCCAGCCCGGGAGCCGGGAATTGAACCCCGGACCTGTGGCACGGAAGAGCTATTCGCTACCACTGCGCCACCAGGCTTCTTACTCAGATAAAGCTTTAATTTAAAATTTAAGGACCTATTTAATTGTTCATATGCTAAATATGAACTTATAAAACAACAAATTTTCTGCAACTTAAAAAATTTCTAGGCTGGGGGAAAATGAGTAAAAAGCTAGTTCAAAGTTCAGTCTTGTAATTTTTGAAGAGTGGCACCCATACCATTATATAGTACCTTAGTTTCTCCAAACTGGATAACTTTCCAGATGTTTTACAATCAATTATATCACATCCTGGGTTGCTTGCGGCACTCCCGACAACAAACACTTCATTGCGCCCACTTCGGGAACCACGGGTATATACCAAAACCAAACTGTTTCCTAGTCATGGAAAAAAAACTGTCCATAGTAATGAATTTGAAAAGTTTTACTTAGACAGATACCCTGAATAAGCTAATCCTGATAACTGTTTTTATTTTAATTACTTATAATGTATTGTCATTTTTCTATTCCATTTGTTTTACCAATTATTACTCATAGCATTCATAATTTTTTTAAAATTTAATTATATGTTTGTTTTACCAACATTTTGGAAAAGTTCCTAGACTCCCTCTTTTAAACATAGTGTTTCACATTGTATGGAAAAATTCCCCATACACCTAGAGCAGTGGTTCCCATCTCAAATATGTCTGCGGACCACTTCACTTAAATTTGAACCTCGCGCGGACCATCCCTATCCCCAACTTTATCCTTAAAAATTTTAAATTTTTTTCAATGCATTCATTCCTCACAGAGAGTATGAAGTTAGCCATTTTTCTGAAGTAAGAGAAACATTACTTTAATCATAACAGCATTTTATAACCAATTATTAAAATATATACCTTTCATAAGAGACATTTAACCATTCTTATCAAGCTTTCACTAAATTCAACAAATAAAATAAAATCCACTATTAATTACGATTTTTCATTTGATTCAGTAAAACTAAATTAGGAAATGTTAATATGAAAAATGGGTTCAATTCCGTTAAGAGTCCCCGCTAAATATCGACCGGTTCTTTAAGACAACAAAAAGTAGAAATATTCATAAATAATTTCAAACTCCTGAGTTAAAATGTTTAATTAGATCAATAACCATTCAGTTTATTAATAAAAGTCAGAAAAATTTGTTTATATTTGGATACATTTAGCGATTTGGATATTGGCGATATTTAGCAGGGACTTTAATGGAATTGTACCTTTAGTTTTTGGCCATATTCTGATTTTCAGTTGCATTGTTTAAGTGATTATTTTTTTTAAATAAAAAGGGATACTTAAAACAATTGTTTAGAAAAGCAACATTTTGACCATTTGCACTTAATAATATTGGCAACATGCAAATGTGCCTCCTCCTTACCTATGAGACGAAATGATTGTAATAAAATAACCATGTGAGACAGCCTTTATGTCCCAGGATTTTTAAATCCAGACGTGTGGCAAGAATTTCTTAAATATTCATTTAATCTATTTTGATTTTAAAAGTTCCATTTTTTTTTTCCAGCTGGCCTACTGCGTGGTCCAGTTCCTTGAGAAAGATGCCACCCTTACAGAGCAGGTAAGATAATTTATACAGTTTTTATCTAAATACTTTATTTTTATTGCCCTCAAAATCTTCAAGAAATTCTATCAAAAGTTGATAATTAAAAGAGCTAAATTTATAATTTTTCTTAAAATTTGACTATTTTTTTTTTATTTAAAAAAACAGCACTCAGATTTTTCTTGGAAAAAACTGCTAGTCTAGGGTAGGAAGGAAATAAAAATAAACATTAAGTATTTTACGCACATTGCTCAAGTGTTCTTAACCTTATCCAAATCAAGGTTCCATGTGTTTCAAATATTCATTTTGGAGATACAAACTCCGTTTGGTTTGTCATTATATTAAATTCTTATTGTTTCTATTTAGGTTATTAGAGGTCTATTGAAAATATGGCCTAAAACCTGTAGTCAAAAAGAGGTAAGTAGGGTTTTTTCTTGTTCATTTTCTTATGGTTTACCAATTTTTGGAGGCAGTTTAAAGTTAATTGAAATAGTTTTTGAAAATAAACTTACTTTTTTTTTGTCTGTATGGACTTGTTTTAATAATGTCATAAAGCTCACAATACAAAAGTTATGTAGTTATAAGTAATGTTATTTTCAGGTGATGTTTTTGGGAGAAATTGAAGAAATTTTAGATGTGATAGAACTTACTCAATTTGTAAAGATTCAAGAACAATTATTTAAACAGATATCTCGATGTGTATCCAGTCCTCATTTTCAGGTAATTTTGTTTTCTCTCAGAAGAAATTAAAAGGATGTAACCTTTATTAACACTGGATTTTTCTTAGCGTTTCTTAAACTTTGTGATGTGTCTGGCACAACATGTCCTACTGTGGGCCTTGCTCCATAAAAATTCAACCAACTTAAACTCTGTGACTGTCTTTTGCCAGTTTAATAATCTAATCATAATCAATTTCAAGCTCTAAATTTGTGGCTTAATCTTTTCTGGAACTCAATGTAGACTTTTTACTTGGTTGATAAACATATTTTTTTCTGTAACAAAAATAAACACTTTAGGCTTTTTAATCTGAAATTACTGTTCTAAATCAAATCCCTAACAAAGAGAAAACCAGTACTCGACCTCACCAATTTGGTTCATTTTTTGTGTGTGAGTAGTGAACGTTTGTTTAAATATTAAGATACGCTTTTCAGAAATTTTCGAGAAAACCACGATTGAAAAATTTTACTTGAGCTTAATATAAATTGATGCAACAATTTTAATATGATCTTTACCCTTTGAAATGTCAGTTGCAGTTACAATTTTATTTTAGAGATATTCTTGTCTGAAGAGGTTAAAATAAAGTTGAGCTTCTTTGTGAGATAGTTGCTTATCTTGAAACTCATATTGGTTGAGACTAGGAAATCCAACCTACATTGCTAAAGGTTGTTCTTTTTTGTTTTATGCATTGCACTTTTCAGGTCTTAAATTTAGCTTCCAATAGAGACACCATTTTAACTACTGATTGGGATTTGATATTTTAGTTTGTATAGGGTAAAGGTCACTATTAAAGTCTTCTATTATTTTGTAGCTTGCTTTCAATGTTAAATTTGTAGAGAGTATGGTAAGATCTAAAAGAGATGTTGTTTGATTGCTTTGGTAAGTAGTATTCTGGTGTTAGAGAAGGAAACTGATAATTTCATCGATCCAGTCTAATATTTTATTCATCGGAAGATTCAGTATTGGAGCCTAGCATTAGATGTTTGATATTGAAATCCCCTGTTATGATGTATGGAGGTGAAATTATTTGCTTGAGTGCGTTCAGTTCATTATCTGAATATTTTCCTTTAGGAGAATATATGTTTAGGATCTTAAAATTTAAAGAAAAGGTATATTGCTTGGATTTCGTTTTCTGTGGGTTGAAGTATTGATAAGTCTATTTGCTTATGAGATAGTTTGGAATTGATTGCCTTTGTTATTTCATCGGTCTATTCTGAATATTTTCTTGATGTCAATTTCAATTGAAATTTGATCTTTTTAGAAGGTTTCTTGGATGGTGATTATATCTTTTTGATCTGATACTTCTAGTATTCCATTGAGTATTGCATAAAGCACATTTGTGATCATTTTCTGGACAGCTAGTATAATGATGTTCTGCTATGCATTTTTTACATTTCTGATTTTTGTTGCAATATTTAGTTAGGTGATCCTATGAAAAACACTTAGTGCAATGACATGGACTGTCAATAAAGAGGTTGAGTCTGATCTTCATCCTCCTTTTTTTTACATCTTCTCAGACTGTGTACTTTAACTTCGTTTCCCTCTTCTAACTTTCTTTATCTCAAGAATTGGAACATGTCTGCAAATGAACATAGTGTGCTGCAGCCCAAATTAAAACCCTTCCTAACTTAGTAGATTCAGAGCTTTAAAAATCAATTTCAGAAAAAATGCCAGATTTTGAAGCATTCTGCATTTTGGGTTGTTAGATGAAGAGTTCGTTACTGTATTATAAGCAAAAGAAGAAACAAGTGCACAAACTTTTAATGGATTCACAAGGATAAATTCTTTATCTCAACCTTGAGGGGTTTAGAACTATCTTTCTATGGAATAATTATTTTCTTAAGTCTAATAAGTTTTAACTGCAAAAAGTAAGGTTTTTTACTCTTTATGTTAGAGGTGGGTTATGTGGTCCCTATAGTTCTTGAACTGCCACTACTATGATGTCTGAGCAAAAAAAGCATAAAGGTGCTTAAATTGATCTCTGATTGTCTTGGTGGTCTACAAAAGACTACTTAGTTCTATTATTTTCCCTATCCCTTGTTTAGAAAAGTAGTTTATTTTAGTAATTTTCCATATGTCATATATTACCGTCATATTATGACGGTAATGATTTAAAAGTGTTTTAATATTCTCATTATGAGTTTGATTCTTGTAGGTTGTTCTAACTGGCTCAAATATTAAGTCTTAATATTTCAGGTGGCTGAAAGAGCTCTATATTTTTGGAACAATGAATATATACTGAGCCTCATAGAAGAAAATAATCAAGTCATAATGCCTATAATGTTCCCAGCCTTGTATCGGATATCTAAAGAACACTGGAATCAGACAATTATCGCTTTGGTTTACAATGTTCTCAAAACTTTTATGGAGATGAACTCCAAGTTATTTGATGACCTCACAGCATCATATAAATCTGAAAGACAAAAGTAAGAAATGGTCTTCTTTTACAATAAGTGAATATGTAACAATGTATATTAATGCTTTATTTAATTAAAGATCTGAACAAAAACCTATTACTTAAACTAGTAAAAATTATAAATATGGAAATTTCTTACTATACTTGGTAGTTAACCAGTAACTAATGTTCTTTATGCAGAGACTAATGTCAATGGCAGTGCCTTTCTTGAAATACATTAAATATGCATCTTAGTTTAAAAATTAGAATATACACCAAATACATCTATACTATTAAAATCCGAGAGTAAACAAACGTATGTCCGTTTGTATGTCCTTCTATCTCCTCCGAAACCACTGAACGCAGAAGGGCGCCCGAGGTACCAAAAGACGGCAAATGACCCAGGGACGCCGAGTTGCCCATTTTCATTCCGAAATTCGAAATACTTTTCGAGATATTTGCGTTTTTCTTATCTTTTCACATAATTCAGACAGTGCTGAGGTTCAGTTGCTGCGTTTTCTTCCTCCTGTTTTTTGGTTTTATCTTAATTCAATCGATAATATAAAAAATAAATCTCTTTCGATACTAATGAACCCAGGAGGGTGCCCGAGGTACCAAAAGACGGGAAAAAAATTCGGGAACCCCGTATTGACCATTTAAATTCTAAAATTCCAATTATTTTCTAAGATATTAGCATCTTTGTGCTTCTGATTCCATAACACTAGACCGTTTTCAATGATTTTAAAAACAACGGGAAATCCTTTCAGTTTATGATTGCCAACAAAAATTAAAAAAAAAGTTTTTTAAAAATCAAATATTAACTAGGTATTAAACTAAACTGGAGTAATAAATGTTTTGAATTTTTAACTTTAATATCACTAGAGCCATTAGTTTCAAAGTAACCACGGGATTTAAAAGTTTTTCATAAGTTGGTATTCTCATACGTTTTAAAGGTTTGATATAGAACATACAGCTACGATAATTAGAATGATAAAATAATAAATTGGGTAATGCATTTTGAATGGAGCAATGGCAAAAAAATTAGTGATAATGCGATATACACTGTATGCGAACACAATACCCCGTAGGGGTTCCGGGGGGCTGTGCCCTTAGAAGTAATGGTGTGAAAGGGTGCATACCCCTGGGGAACAACGTAGCCTACCTCCATGGGGGAAACGCTGTATAACCAACGGCCAAGGGGTTGCAGCAGATAAAACTGAGTTAAAACATATATTTAATTATGTTGGAAAGATAGACTGTTATGTAAGAAAATTATTGAATTTTTCTTTTTCATATATTTTTCTTCTCTAAAAATATATTTTTTTTTAATCCAATGGGCGGGTACTAGAATTATTATCCTTGACCACTGAAGTGCCCTAAGAACTACCTACTGTGGACCGGAGCCACGAAGGTGAGGTACTGCTACCCGCGCCACACATACCATTCGCTTGCACACAACCCCTTTTTACTGGGGGACGGCCACTTTCATTCATCACACAAAGACAAAACTGACATCCATTCCAAACGGGGATTCAAACCCCAGACGTACGGCTTCGCATCAGTCAGATACTTTAACCACTAGGCCAGTACGTCGAAAGGTATTTTATATTAAAAATATAATATTAAAGTATGCATCGTGAAAACTCTAGAATTAAAACTTTACTCGGCGCAACGCATCGGGTTGCTGTTCAGCTAGTATTTTTTAAAAAGTGTCTTGCAAGTTTTTAAAATTATTGTATTAAACCTTTGTGGCACATGTCCTTGCATCTGTTGATGTTCAGCATAATCAAATCAAATTCTGCCAGTGGCCCATCAGGCGGTGCCCATCTTCGTTTCATTAGCCTCTGGGTCTGGGGTGCTAATTACTTAGCTTTTGTCCAGGCCGAGTGGCTAGCCTGATGCTGGACCCACAGTGTTAAGCATAATAACCATTCAATCCAATTAATCTAACTAAAATTAATTAAACGAATTAATCATTCAATTCAATTCAAGGTTAGTATGTAGAACTGGACACAATTACTAAGATGAACTTAGACTAGTTAAGAAAAATCACTTAGATTTTTTTATTAAAACTTGGGGAAAATAATTTGAATGATCTTGAAAGAGCTTAGTTTAAATGTTGACATGTTTTGATGTTGAATGTATTAAAAAGGAAAAAGTCGTTTTTTACAAATTTAGTTTTTAGCAACTGAAATATATAATGCTATGGTAATGTAATGTAGTAGTCTTCACTTTAAGAAAGGTTTTTGAGGAGTTGTTTTCTGAAGTAGGGGTACTAAAGAGAACAAGTTTTGTTACTTGTAAATGGCTTTTCTGCCTTTCTATGTTAGTCAGTGAAAAATTTAGAATGAACCTTAAAAAGTACATTTTTTTTCCCTCACAAAAAAGTGGTAACTATGTGTATACCAAAATGAGCTTCAAGCATTCTCAGCAAATTTTTAAAATTTCATGATATTCAGATTCCGTTTGATAGTTTTTGCCCAAAGAGATTTCAAAACTATCAAGGTGAAAATTTTCTGAAACAGTGCACAACTTTAGTTTTTCAATGTAGAGAGAAATAATAATAATGAGAGATGGTTAGAATGTAGTATAAAATTAGAGTGGAACTAGAAGTTTACAAAAGTTATCCCGATTTGGAATTTACTTTAAACTTTAAGGTGCTAGCAGCAATAACAATGTAAAGCTGTTTCAATTACTCATTGTTTGGACTCCATGAAATCTATATTGATGTCTTAGTTAAAAAGAAATGGGAATACTGATTGTCTTACTTTTTTCCCAGAGAAAAGAAAAAGGAAAAAGAGCGTGATGAGTTGTGGAAGAAGCTGTCTCAATTGGAGCTGAATCACAAAGCAAAGCTCAACTCAGTCCCCCATCACTCCCCGTAGTGGCTCTTGGAACACATTTTTCTTTTGTAGAGTCGGGCTCTCTACCCACATTTGTAAATTGACAGTTATGTGATTGTGGTCACCCTGTGACCTCAGATATTAAAATGTATAAGTATAAACAAAAAACGGTGGCCCAACCCAAGGAACAAATTCTATTCTGTTGCCATGGGTGACATTTCGATTTACAAACAAATCTGCTTATAGGAGGAAGACAAGGGAAGGATCGTGACTTCCCCTTAATGTTCAAGTTTAAGGTTCTTCTGGCAAAAGGTGCTTGAAGCTGCTTGAACTCTATGTATACCATGCCGTTGGAAATACAAATTTATAATCTATATATACTGCTTGGAAGTAAAAATGACAACAGATCATTTCACTCGTTGCAAGGAAGTTTAAATTTTTTGTGAGATTCAGGTGTTTAGGCTATTTAAATGTTTTCCCTTTGATTTTTGAAATAAAAAGGAAACTTTAGTGGTGCATTTGAAAATGTGTGAGCAGCTATGAATGACGGGTGGTTGTAGATGTTCACATCCCTTGGTTTCTGAACTTTAGTTTTGAGTTGATTTACTCGCAGCTAATTTGTACATTATATTTAAATAGAAATCCACCTTAATCAAGACCTACTGTGTGAGGTGAAAGGAGCTGGCAAATATTTTTGGTTTATTCATAAATTCACCGTATTTTGACACCAAAAAAGGGGTAGTTCATCATGTTCAAATATTTATTCTTACCAGAAAATGCATTATCATCACTACTCAGTGCTTTGTAGTTGCTAGTTTGTTGACTACATTAAACAACTAAAGGGTCATTTATTAAGAAAATCATTAGCTTTTTGTCACATTCATTGTCTACCTCATTTTCTTATCAAAGACGTGCTCCTTGGTCTCGCCCCTCAATCTTTAAAATAAATCGAGGAATACTTTAGAAAACGTTTTTGTTTTATTTTGTCCTAGTCCTCCCCAATTCGATTAAGTTTAATCATCAAATTTTTATATAATTTAATTTGAATGTTGTAGATTCAGTCTTTCTCCCTTGTTAATTGTTGAGTGATTTGATTTCAGTTTTTGTTAACGACAAATTGTTCCATCAAGTGGTCATGCATTCATGTGCTTCACTTACTAGGAAGCTATGAGAAATTTCGCTTGAATTAATTCACGAGTGGTTAATCATCACATAGACCAAAGGCTTTGACAAGTTGTGATGATATAGCCAAGGCTTCATTTTAAATCCAACTTTTTAATAATAAGAAAACTGCCAAAAGTTTCCTTTTGAAATTTCCTGATAGCTAGAGTTTTGAGTATCAGTTAAATGTGCCAGGCCCATGGACGAGTTTAGCTGTATTTGGTTGCTTTTTTTGCAACACTTCTGAAATCTTTGAAGCGAGGGAACTAACTCCTTCTCATAGTCTGTCCTGGCAAAAAGAGCACTTAGTATTTAGGAGAAACCAACTTTCTAGCCGTGGGGGAAGAAACAGTTACCTTGAACTCGTGATTTCTTTTTGTATGATTCTCCAGAGCCAAGCTTGGAAATATGGATGAAACTTTCATCATATTAAATGCTCCCTCCATTGCTAAGTCACATAGAGTTGTGTAATGCATGTTGTGGTCATGTAATGTAAATAAAGACTTAAAAACTGACTTTTTTTAATGCATGGGTTTTTTTCTTCCATGTAGTACTATTCAAGTGTACAGATTTTACTTTTTTTAGTACAACTGCAGCTTTATTTCCAAAATTCATGACTTGTATTGTAAAACAAGAATTGCAGTTTTTATTAACTAAGGTTTAAAGGGATAGAGAAATCTATTAGTTTTTATTAATCAAAAATGAAATTGCCCTGTTATAATCAATAAGCATAGATCTCAGAAATATTTGATGTTTTTGTTGTATTAAATTTTTGTAGAATTATTTTGATGTTCTGTGCAATTTGATGTTAAATGAAAATGTTTGCTGATAGTAAATTTATGAAAATGAATTCTTTTCAGTACTCCTTTTTCATCAGTAGCTCAATTTCTCGTCCCTTTCAGACAAATAGTGTGTATTTAGATTCTCCTTTTCTTTGCAGTTTTTAATTAATTATGCTGCAAAACCGGTGTACAATATGAGCACGGAAACAAGTATTACAATAAACTCCATATTTATGAATTTTCAAAATTCTTATACAGAAATTAATTGTGAATATAATTTGTATGATATTTGTGAAGAGGAATAAAATGCTCCAACTAACTTTTTTTTCTTCATGCAATTTTATTTGACATTTTAACATTAGGTTTCTCTTGTATGTACAGTAGCGATCAAATGATTTTGACAAATACATTTTCCTGAACTAGAAGATCATTTTAACTCTTTAGCAACTTTTTCCATTGAAATGTTTGTAAATAAATGAACGTAATAACTCTACAAACAGGTGCTTTGATATATAAATTAAATATTTTTTTATTGGATTTAAAAATGCATCAATGAGACCCTATTAGTTATTTATTTAAATTCTATATATATTAACATACAAAACACAAAAAAACTTCAAAATGTTTGAAATGGTTAAGAGTCTAGTCTATAACCTAGGTTTCAGAAAAAAAAAAATCTTGGATCATTAAATTTCTTTATCTCGTTTAAAGTCCAATATTAAAAAATACTTGAAAATGTTTATTTAAAAGAATGGACAAAACTGTAGATTTTTATCAACAATTGTTTTGTGTTGAGAGTTATTTTTCAAAAGTTTTGAATTGGTAGGCTGAATTATTACTCATTCAATAGGTGGAATTTAAAAAACAATCGATTTCAAAAAAATTATTGCAGGAAGGTGGGTCTCGGGTTTTATTATGAGGGTATACTTATAGGGTTCAACCCCTTCCTCAAGTTTAGGTGATTAGTGTTGTACTGGTTTTTAACCTTTAAAAATTAGTTCCGTAGCTGAAAGGGGTTCTGTTCCAAGTGTCTGAAAAGAGAGTTGTTGAAACTTTATTTTAAAGAGTTAAGTTTACAAAATTTTCTGGAGCTGGACACTTAGACTCCTTTTTTTTTTAGGAGTGAGACTTTAGGTAGTACCCTAAAACTAAATATTAAGTTTAAATAGTATATTTTTTAAGGATTTAAAAAGCTGTATTTACCCTAATATGTTGGTGTGGGACCAGTGTTTAAAAATGATTTTGATTAACCCACACTCTGACTGAAACCAAAGTTATGTTAGTTTCATTCAAAATTTATTTCTCATGTGAGATCTAAAAGCCTCCTATTAAGTGACTTATTACTTATTGAACCTCTGGGGGGAACTGTAACCTCCTCTTGTCAGAAAAGTGTCCCGTCTCTTACATTGAAAAACCTGGTCACATTATTATACATGCTTAAAACCTCTTGCATTTAAGAGGCTGTGTTTTTGTGGGTCTCGGAAAGGTTTCCTAGCACTGAAATAATACAGACGTGAATATTAAAAATTTATCTTACATTGATTTCATTATTTATTTTGGTAGATTGTTTTGAAGATAATGCATTGTATCAAGAGAATTGGATGAAAAAGTGTGACTAAGTTCGAGTGGAAGTTTTCAGTCCTGTGACATAAATTGATCATCTAGCTATTTCTTTAGAATGAAAATATTTAACTCACATAGTGATTGAAAGATATGAAAACATTATTAGGGACAGTTTAATTCCGTATTGGAAAATTTGTTAACTTTCACCTATGGTTTGAATGGGCAAAAATTTAGCAATTTCTTCCCAAGGTTCAAGAGATGCCTTACATTATTGAGCTAATTTGGTAATAATTTAAGCCAAGAAAAAGTAATAATTGTTTACAGTCATTTTTCACTGAGCAAAACAATATGAGTTGCCTGAGATAAAGTTTCTAATTTATAAAAAATATATTTTTCTTTTAGCTTGTAAAAAATTAACTAACAGTCATTGGTTTGATAATATTAATCCACGCTCAGAATTTTGCAAGGATATGGTTTTTTTTCCCCAAAAAATATTTATTGGACTTTCTATTGCTATTGAAAAATGTTTTAATCACATACTATCATTAATTTGGTGGGCAATGAGTCTGGCATTTTGTTTTAGGTCAAAATAAAAAAAAACCCAGAAAAGTAAATATTTTTTCCCCCGAAATTATTGAATTGCGAATAACTAAGAAAAGATTGTCAGTCGCCTTAATATGATTGCGTTTGCTTATTTCATAGAAAACGGGATCGTAAATGGGCATATGCTCAAGATGGTAAAATACTAATATAAGGGGGTTTTTTTCCTAATACGATGATTGAAAACGGGCGGGAAAGCTATCTAGTGAAGCTCAGTCAGACTCAGACCAGCTTCTAAAGCTGGATAAGATCGGAAGCATAATTTTTGTAGCTCAGCCAAAATGTGTCGGTGGGTGAAAGTGCTTACACCGTGTGTTTTCGTCTCGTTATTTAAACTCTGAGAAGCCGCTGGAAGAGACGTGTGCGCAGTGAGGAAATACTCTTTTTTAGACAAGTTTATACGGAAAGCTCGGAGGCACGCTTTTTTCCCCCGGTCCACTAGAACGGAACTCGGGAGGAAGTTGCCCCAGATAACGGGATTTTCGTGAATTTGCTAGTTTGAGAGTTTCTTAATTTCTGAGTGGATTCCAATCTCCAAATCCTCTTATTCTACCTGCCAGACTTAGTTCTGATAAAAAAAAATTTGCTTACTTGTGTATACAAGGTGTTTGTATACAAAGAGACTTGACCTAGTCTGTATTATTATCATCTCTTTAAATGCTTATTGCCTTTAGTATAGACTCATTAGCTGTATCTATTTCTGACAGCGTGATTAAGTCATCCTCAATTGTAGATATGAAAAAGTTCTCTGCATAAACAACTTTAAAAAAATTCTTGGAAGTTTGATTCATAAAGCTACAGAGGGTGATAGATATTCATATGATTGAAAGTACTCGTTTTGAAATATTGCTAAGAAAACCTGGTGTTCCTGTTATAAAAGTATCTACACTCGACTCTCTTCCAAAGTACCCTTTCTTCAGAAATCAAGTCTATTCACATCTGGTGATCACATAAAAAATATATTCTTTTATAGTTATTCATTTTCTTGATATTTATTTGATATTATAGCGTTATCAAAACTTTTATCATTTGATCAAAAAAATAACTAGGAGTTATAAATTTTCCTAAACAATTAATTACAAAATACCTATAAAACTTGTATAATTAGTGTTTGTTGGGTCTTAGTTTAGTTCACTGGCTATGTGAAGATTGAAAAGTTGAAGTTTTAGTTCAAGGAGTCAACTCTTTTACATACCCATTATTAAAGAACTGATGGTCCCCTACGTTTTCATTACAAGTCAAAAGTTACAAAAATGCATCTTTATTAGAATTTTATACAAAGAAAGGGAACTGATAGCTTTATGAAGAAATATGTATGCTTGTCGGTCAAGTAAGCAAAAGAGTGAAACATCGGTCGTTCATAAAATAGATGGTAAAAACAAAATTCCTTCAACCGCTGACCTCTGACGAATTACCTGCAATTAGAATAAGTTCTTGAAAAGATACGCTCAAATATCAATGCTGTATGAAATATATTTATTAGTATATTAGTGCAAACTTACGACCGCATTTTCCACTAATCTGATCTAAGGTTAACCTGGTATCAAAGTTTTTTGCCTACTTTGATTGAAGAAGATGATATTCTTCTTCAACTACCAATTTAATTAGAGGTTTGATTGCAGGTAAACCTTAGGTCAGGTTAGTAGTAAATGCGGCCCTTAGTATACTAAAAACTTATAGATGAATTAAAATTGTCACTATTTTCACATTTCAGAAAAAAAAATTATAAAACTCAATCGTACACGACTATCTTCCAGGGCACCCTCAGAATCACCGTTTGGAAAACTGACCTATGGTCAATTCGAGACTTATTTAACCCTAGATTGCCCGAGATTTCCAGGACTGAAAAGGTTTTAAAGAATCGGTAGTACTTTTAAATGTTATTTTTTTTTTACTTTAAGGGAAATTTTAAGAATGGCAATAAGAAAAACAGTTTATCATTTGAGTTTTCAATGTTAAATAATAATCAATGGTAAGGTACCCTGATTCAGTTTCAATTCGTAATCGTGATATTTTGATTCCAACATAATCGTACTGAAATGAATCATTTAGAAAGAATAATAGCTTACTCTGTCCTGTGGCGGTATGAGCAGAGCAGGGAAATGCACGGGGCTGTGTTTGCGCCCTTCGGAGGGGTGGCTGGACTTGGACACATCGGGCGTCGCCGGAAGGAGAGGGAGTGTGGAGTTCCCCTCTTGCGGCGGCCTCTCTTCGTCCTTTCAATACACATACATTCATCAGATCAACAAAAAAGTATATTTGGGTTCATTTTTCTCAACCGTCTTATTTCTTGGTTATTCCCGCATTCTCCAACCCTATTTTTCTTCCTCTTTTCTTGTTATTTAATTTCTTTCAATTTCTCCCTTTCAGTATTATTTTCTTTCTGTCCTCTTTGAAGCTCTCATTTACCTCTCTCGCTTTACTTTTTAATTAAAAGAGAGTGTATAGTTAGGTTCAGAGAAAACGACGAAGCATAAGTAAAAATACTATTGAATATACCATAATCTAAAAATTTTATAGAGGTATGGGACTTTTTAAATGCTTTCCATGGTTAAAATTGAAGTTATACTGGATGTATCTTGTCCAACTGGATGTACCTCTCCTAATTTTGAAGGGTAAAAATTTCTATGTAAACACTGTATAATAAAGTTCCTTTCTTAAATTTTACATCTTTTACTATTCTGTATGAGAAAATCAAAGTAACCATTATTTAGCTTCTGGTTCTATAGAATAAATGACGTGGATGAACAACATATACTTTCGGGTTTTTACATTGTGTGTGGGAATAGAAAGATACCTAGACCTTTAAAGAGACGAATAACACTGAAAACTACTATCAACTATAAGTAAAATCTTGTCAAACTAGATGCAATAAATTTGCTATGAATAAATATTAACCCATGATAAGGGAGTAAAAACTAAGAAGTTTTATTCAAAACAACATTTCCTCATTAAATTGACCAACACAGACAAGGCATTCTGACTTCCTTGATAAGTGCATGCACAGTTTTCCCGTTACTGGATGCACTTCAGAACGATTTGCATATGCAGCAGAGATAGGAATTCGGAATATACCAAACGCACGAGAGCTTTTAAATAAATGCTAAAGGGTTCTTCCCCTTCAGAGTCAGCCCCTTGTGCGACGTTTATTTGCTGTTTATACTGGAGCCATGCGAATATAGAAGCTTGCGTGTGGGACTGGAATTTATGACACGCAATATTAATGACACATAATAGATGCGCGACCGAATCATAAAATCAATAGCTCTGACGGTGCAAGGGAGTCCTTTCATCACCCAATAAGGTAATAATGTGGTGCCACGGTTTATGACACCAAAACATCTCCTGGATCGTTTTTGGAAAATGTCTATCAATTCAATACAACCTTGGTCAAAGAAAGAATTGTTTAGTTCAATGAATTAAAAATTATGGCGTCCGGCCATTGGAAAACCTTTTTGTAAACTCTTTGTTTGATTGTCTCGGAGTAATTTAGTTTGAAAATTTTTTTCTCATCATGGCTATTCAGTTCAAAGGTTTCCAAACTGATTCGAGAGTTGTCTAATTTGTTTATACTAGTTTCATTCCTGCCCTGCTACGAACAGAGTGCATTGCAGTTTATTTACTCGCTTCCTTACTTTACCTTTTTGTATTTAATTTTGTTAGAAAGAGACCTTCAGCCTCTATATAAAGCAAAATTTATTTTGAAAAAAGCTATGGAAGGAACTATCATAAAGACGTACGCAATAAGGATTTTAGTTGGTAAATAGTGACTCCTTTATACAGATATCGAGTCAACTTAGATAGTGCATCAGCTCAAATTTCTAGTATATTCGTAAGTTCGTGTCTTAAGTAATCAGAGCAAGCAGACTTAACTTGATAAGTATAAGTAAGGTGTGTCACCATAATTCTTTACTGATGTATATTGATAAATGGAAATGATGCGTAATATTGATTTACTTACGTTCCCTTTCTATCCGATTGCATTTCATATTAACAAACCCACTATTAGGTATAACACATTCACTAATCATATTTATACTATTACTACTAACTCTGCTAAGTGATTTAGTAAGAAAAAATATTTTTCAGAACCCTTTTTCTGTAGAAAGAGAGAGGATAAATGTGAAAGAGATAGAGTTTTAGAGAATGTATTTAACACACAGAATGAGAAAGAATCAATGATAGAGATATGTAATAAAAATATTAAAAAATTCAAAATACTTTAATGATAATAATCTCAAAAACCCAAAACATCAAGATCCAATTACCAAAACCTGGTGGAGAAATATAGAGAAGGAAAATAATGTGTGTGAGCCAATGTTATGAAACTCCAGCTAAGAGAGGAAGCCTAATAGTGTTTGAGCTTTTCAACAGTTTTGATTTAAAAAACCTAATTATTACTAACATTCAGTATTAAATCTTTAAAAAATTTAGTACTTATCCCAATCAATTTCATAAATCTAATTTAAGGAAAATACCTTTTGCATAGAAGTTTTGGGTATTGAAGCGCTTTATATAAAATATTTGACATACTTTAAAAATGTATCACTGTTTTCATTTTTGTATTGTTTTAATGAAAAATTTTAATTACGTTACAAATAGTCATATGGTAAAAAATGCAATTTTATGTAATTCATTTTTTAAAAAAATAATGCTTTCACTTTGTCACTGTGTTTTTATCTGTATTATATATGTTTATATACTAAATATTTAATTCCTTTTTTTTTCCAGGGCCAAACATTTGCTACTCGTGTTCTTTTCAAAGAACCTTGAGGCATAAAACCCGCAAAAACCCCGCCTCGAATAAAAAAAATAATAAAAAAAAGTCCAATCTCTCTCTTAAAAGCCTTCCTAAAATTAGCAATAAAATAATTATGAGAAGGATTATAAAAGCATTCACCAGCGACAGGAAAATAAACCCTCAGATTTAAGAGTCTTTCTGTCGTAAATGAGTTATGGAAGTTGGCAGGAGAGGGGAGCTTACGTTTTTGTCTGCGCTGCTTATTTCATCCTTTGGATTCATTTCAGGATTTTTGGGGGTCTTATTTTCCTTCCCTCTTCGTTTGTTTCCATGATCTTCGCTCATTTCTGGAGGTGCTCCTGCAAAAAGTTACTATGATCAAAGGAAGCCGACATCATTAAAAGGGAAAATTGCAAAACATAGAAGTACGTTTGGATGAAGAATGATATTTTCAAGAATGGTTTAAGTCTAATAGGTCTAAGTTAGTGAAATGGGTTTAAGTCTTATTTGCCCACAATAGAAGTTAAGGGTGGGTGAAATCTGAATCCCGTCATTAGAGAACTCTAATTTTTTATTTTTACAAAAAATGATGGAGTTTGGGAAAGCTAATATGCACAAAAATAAAGTAATGAAAACAAAATTTAAGTCTTTGATGATAACTCCTTATTTTAATAATTCTCTCCTTCTTCCCGCGCTGGTTTTTGTTTTAACCAACGAACTTACTTAAAGTCTAAAAGTTAATTGTTAGTGGATCATAATTAGGCCGCGAATTGTTGAGCTACAACGAACTTAACAGTACCCTGTAAAAGCTGTTTTATTACAACGGAACCCTTCTTGCAGGAAAGCGCTAAACCAGGATTTCACAACAAGGATAACAGTGTCGACGCGTGTCGACGCATAACCACTTACACTCTTTTTTGTCCTGTCGAATTAACCATTGTATTAATCAGCCTCCTTGTGCCGAGTGAAAACATTTAAAGCTAAATTTACGTTTTATGAAAAATGATGACTTCAACAAATCCCGATTAGTTTGATTTTTCCACATTTTAGAAATAGATACGTTCGGTACACACAGCTAGAAAATAGGGACATCTCTCTGGTTTCGTTGATTTTATCAATCTTTATTCCATTTGTTAAATTTATCAGTGAACGAGTTTCTGACTATTACAATTATTGTTTCAGGAAAGGGAACATTTTATAGATGTAAGGTTGTATTGATTGGTTCATAAATATGTTTTGAATTTCAAGCTAGTTTTATTATGATACTGCTTCTGCGGCACGCACCTCTTACCAATCGAAGCCTCACCTCAACGATGATTTATTAACTGCTTACCGTAATAGGCTTTAAAAATATTTTCACAGAAAAAGTTTTTATTAACTACTGGATTTATGAACTTCAAACACAGTTTCAACTACCATTCCCTAGTTTTAATAACTAACTTAAAATATACACATTTTTCGGCCATAAATATAATACGAAGATAGGAAATTCCAAACCTCCATCTATATTGAGATCTCCGCAATAATGGGAAACCCTTAGCAGCTTCTCTCGTAAAAACCCCATCCAGAAGACAGTAAAATTTAATGACCGGGAAGTGAGTTGTCAACACAATTCCCGAGTTTGTTTTATGGAATTTTTACTTCTCCTCCAACTAAGTGCTAAAGTTATCCCGTCTTCCGTGGCATGCTGGCAATCGATAAATCGGTGGAAAATACTGAGAAACCATAGATGCTGTGATGGTTAAGTCGAAGGTCCTTTTTTGTGGTCAAGCTTCTTTCGCCAAGAAGATTGAAGTCAGCAATCTGATTTTATGGGATTTGATTTTTCCCCCTTCAAATGGAAAGGTTTTATCTTTAACAGCATCTTTGTCTGGCTTTAGACATTTCTTCTCACTTTTCAAAGGGAATAGGATGAAAAACTACTTGGATCTGGATTGCCTCAATACAAAAAATTTAACTCTTTTTAACTCCAGTAAATCGCCTAATCCAAAAGTCTTTATCATGGTTCGCGTCGCGGGCCAAAACTGGCTCGCCAGATCCTTAAATGTGGGTCGTGCACAAATATACAAAAATTCGCTCATATGCAGTTCATGATTAAACTACATTCGTATGATGATCTCGTATGCTTGATGGCTTTTAATACGTATGTTCGTATTCGTAATACGTATCGGGCCCACGGGGTTTTGTCGAGAAAATATGTGACCCTTAGGATAAAACCTTTGGAGAGAATCAATGTTATCATGGTGTAGTGCAAACTTAAAAAATGAAATTAACAATAACAAAATTGCCTAATGATCGGCGATTTTTAAGTTGGTTCAATGAAGAATTCCCAAATCTACACATCCCTGATCTACTAAAACAAACAATTTAAAATTATTTTTGTACAAAAAGTGTTTGAACATCCTTCGCACTAAAAATTGAGAGGCTTATGGTGTTTTTCATTCTTACGACCTAAAATCACTTAATAGGTATTATGTAATTGTAATAAAAAAGATTTAAAAAAAGTAAGGGAGTCACATTCACTTAGTTTGATTATTGGAAGCAGTAAGAAATGTCTACAAACTCTTAATGACTTTTAAGGTTTAACTTCGATTTAAATACCATTTGTTACAAAAATCATCATTTTAGGAAATGGTGAATAGTGGAAGCCATCTGTCTTCGCCCAGACGAGGCGATATGCACGATTGCTTACTAACAAATGGGTGGAAATTCATGAAGTGCGAAAATCAACCTCAACTCCAGAGAATAGGGTAGTTTTCAGTTACATTACTCACCACGGCGGCGTGTTTCATCCTTGTTTTGTAAAATATCATTAACTCTTGGCATGTAAATGTAGGGGACGGGATGGCCTGTTCGGTTTGCTCCTCTGCCTTTCACGCCAGCAGTCTGCGCACTGCCCCGTCGTGAGTTCGATTCTCACCTCGCCCCTGGGTGTATTTTCCTTCTTTGTGCCAGTAAAAATTCTGTTGTGTCTGTCTTACTTGACGAAGGTGTATAAGCGGATCCTTGAGATCAAGCACACATACCGGAAAATATATGTAACCAAAAAACCAAACCAAACCAAACCATGTTAATGTTTTAAGATTTTTTATAAAGTTTTAATTCTATCAAGTTGCGTGAATCGTGCACTCATTGAAACCTATAAATTTATATAAATAAAATAATCTTAGTTAGGGTAATTTATTTCAATTTAAAATCAAACAATTTTATTAGGAGTAGCTGAATAACCACTGTAGCTGATTAACCAAATTTAACCACTTTTTGAATGTTTTTTTTCTTTGTCTTAGTTTATGTTTTAACAATTTGAAAGTTAAATTTAACGATTCGGGGTTAAGTAGAATGAAAAATTTAAATTTAATCCCCAAGAATTTTTTACAAGAGCTATTCAGTTTGAAAAATGTATTTATCTCTGTATATTTTTTGTTACCCTTATTTAATCAGGTATGTTTTGCAATCTATCTTCTCACCACTCTTTTATATGAAACATACATATCCACTATATATGCATTTTATACACATTGAAAATAAAAGAATTAGAAGGTAGGCATTAGAAGGCATATCTAAATGTTTAACAAATATAAAATAAATAACAAATATAATATTTTAGACTTTCGTGATGATGCACTGATCTTTAAGATCAAATCTTTATATTGAGCAAAATAGTTTCAAATTTCTTGGGAAGTAACTATCTGGTGACAGATGAATTACATCATTCACCGCACCGCCTCTAATCAGGCGCGTAGCCAGAGGGGGGGATTTGGGGATATATCCCCCCCCGAAACTTGGAAATTTTCTTTTTTTGACCATAGAAAACCTCTTAAAATACCCCATATCCCCCCCCCAAAATATCAATATCCCCCTCCGAAATTTTTTTCTGGCTACGCCACTGCCTCTAATAGTAATTCGAGAAGTATCAAGGTTGACCTTGATTCATGAAAATTATTTCCTCGCCGTGGCTTTATAATTTTCCTTGTTAATGAAAATAAATAGGTAAGGAGTAAATCTATGGAACAATTTTATGTCTGTTTCCATTTTACGCAAGGTTAGGAGGGGGGAATGAATGACGTCAGGAAGCGAGGTTTTTCACCCCGCTCTTCGTCGTTCCAAGCAGAGAATGTGACATCCATTGATTGAACTTCTACGCATGCGCTCCGCTGGGTTTCGAGAATGTTTTTTTTTTTACTTTCTGTTTCGTTCGCCGGTCGTTATCCTCGCGAATTTGTGTGTAGGTAGAATTTAAATGCACACACTACTATATTCAAGTTCGGTTTCATTTAACTTCGAGAGGAAGGAGTTTTTCGTTGTGTCTCTACTCGCTTCTATTTTGACGAAACAGCGTTCTTTTATTCACAAACGAATTTTCGGAGAGTCGTCTGCGTTGTGATGTTCTTCCATCTGCCATGGTTACCGGATGCGATTCGTTTCGGACTCGGGGGAAAAAAAGATGAGGGTTACTTCACATCCGAGAACCGCGGGAAAATTTTTGCTCTATTCATTGTGAGTGCCAAGTTTTGCTTAGTATGAAAATTAATGGTTCGAAAGAGAATCAAAGGATAGGAAAAATAATTTTAGTTTTTTTATAAACTATCCTCAATTTCATTCTAAGGAATCCAGTGTCAGCCAAAATCGCTCAAACTGATAAGGAAGACAATGGTTTGCATGGAAGAGAAGATAATACAAATCCAGTTCGCCTATTCAGTGTGCATTCGGTTTTAGTGAAAAGAAAACCTTTCACAGCTTTTACGTAATTAATTTGTAAGAAAAATTTGTAAGAGCCAAGAGTTGATAATCGAGCTCAATAAACAAATTTCTACGTTTTGTAAAAGGAATGATATATAGAGAGGTATAGGTTGGTGGTAGAAGATGATGGAATTAGATTGCGTTTCCATTTCAAGAAATAAATGTTTTCCAACTAGTTCCGTAAACTACATCCATCAAAAAAGGTTTTATTTTAGCATAGACTTTATTTTTCTTACATGTACGATTGAAAATGACATATTCGAGCATTGGTTACGTGTTATATTACAAAATAATATTCACGTAACATCTAGCCCCTTTAAATGAGTATTTTGTCACCTCGGAACATATTGTCCTTCTTCTCAGCTGGTTGAAAACTACTGCTGATGGAGGCGTTTATTGGGATAAAATTGTATAGAAAAATTCTTTTGATCCATACAAATTCACAAATCCATACAGAATTCCCCCCACCAATTCAAAACTACATAAGCGAATCCCTCCCTCTCCAAAACCCCCTAATCCCCCTTCAGATTATGACTTCCAACTCTCACTTCCTTTCCCTTCAACCCTCTTAGCAACCCTCTCATATAGGGGCGACCACCGCCCCATTGCGCCCTCTCCTCTCACAGAATGAAGCGGGGCGCATGGCAACCGAAAGTAAACACTTCCACAAAAAAAGGGGCGCTTCACGTCCAGCATTACGGAAGTGATGACACACATTTTAGAACGGATATCATCGTGTTGACGCATTAAATTCTGGAAGCGTTCTTGGGGGGACTAATTGTTTTCTGAAATGGGAGCTCGTCCCTGATGGACCCCCTTTTTTTAAAGGGGAGTTGAGCGGTTGTCATTAAGAAAGTGTACAAATGGATGATCAGGAAGTAGTGCGAAACTGGGTTTGTGTGCTTCCATCGTTTTGTATGCAGTGGCCGTCTCATTGTTGTAGGTGTTTATTACTTTTACCGGAATAATTTTCCTTCATGATGGTATCATTTAGAAAACTACCTTTTTTAAAAGGGAACTGTAGAGTTCATCATGGTTATTAGGAGGTTATTTTATATCCCTGTAATTTAAAATCAAAATATGTAGATGTACCAGAACTGCAGTTGAGACAAAATATTTGGGGGGACTCTTTTCATTTATAATTTTTTTTCTTCAGATTTAGACCAGAAATCCCATATTTCGGGGACCGACTAAATATTTTGGGTGACTTCGTCCACTCCCAATCTCAGCACTGAAACGTACAGAATACCTGTTTCAATATTAGGAAGAAATTTAAATTTAGTACAACATATTGATGTAGCCATTGTCCATTTGGTAATGGCAGCTAAAAAAACCCAACCTTTCTTTAAAGATTCAGACTCCATTTCTCCTGTGTTTCTTTTCTCTGTTCAAACCCTTTAGTTTTCTTTCACTCTTCAAATGAATGACTTCTTTTTTTTTTCTAGAGAAGAAAATAATTGCACACAGTTTTGGTACCCCTCTTGAAATACTAGTTAGTTAGTACCTAGTATTTGTCAAAACAGGTCCTGCTCGAATGCATTAAATTTTTAATTTTAGCTTAAGCCACGTATTAAACAAGAAAATGAAAACATTCTTCTTCAAACTATTTATCAAAATTAAAGATAGGTACACCATTACAGTTACCGAATATTTCGTTATTGTTAAATCATGTTTCCAGATCCATCAGGGATAGCTTGCCCCCACAAAGTTTCTACTGTGCCCCCAATAAGGAAGCTCCACCTTATTTCTTGAATGAGGACTGGATTCAGGGGGAATGGTTTTACCATAAATTCAAACCACAAATAAACTCCGAAATCTATGGGTAATTCTTTTACAGTTTTTACCATAAACTGATTGTTTGTGTTTATTTCTCAATGCCTACAGTTTTGTTGACTTACCTATTATTATAAATTTTTAAAACGCTATGGTATCAGTAAAAAAGCTCAAATTATTCACAACCGATGACTTTTTTTAGGATCGACATTTTTACTTATTCCCACAAGAAATTCGTGCACATACAAATATCTTTATTGGTTCAGAACTGAGCAGTTAATATCTCGCGTTCTTCTGGTATCTTTTGTCTTTGAGATCTGAAGGACAGAACTTCCTTCCTATACCCTCGCTGCCCATCAAGGATGTAACTTATCGTTTGATAAGCCCTCTTCGTTATAAGCCACTGCTAGGGCCTGAGGAAGACAGATAGAACGTCCATGCAGATAATTGTCTGGTGCTGAAAGTTCGGTGACTTGAAGTGAGTCAGCGAACTGGGAAAGCGTATTTTTAGTCTCATAGTCTCAATTCACTGGGAACTCTTGTCTAGGAAATTGTCGTGAATCCAAACTGTGGAGAGTAAGATGGTTTTATGTGGATCTCTCTTATTGAATACAATTACTGAAAAGTCGTGTATTAAAGGGGACTGCTGGAGTTCATCAGAGTATCCCCATTTTGATGGGAAATAGTATTTAAAAGCCCTAATCCCCCCCAAAAAAGAAGATTTTTCCCAATTTATCAAATAAATTAAAAAACTCAAATTTTTAAAACCTTGGATTTAGGAAAAGTTTGTTTTATTTGGGTTTTTCAAGATATTTTACTTTGGGAAGATTATTTTTTATTTAATGACTTGTTTTCAATGAACGGGGAATCCGTTACTAAAGAGAAAAATGCCTTAAATAAATTGAAGAAAAATTCATAAAAAAAATTAGAAAAATGAGAAGAGCGAGTAGAAAGAAGGGAATGAAATAAATTGAAGAAGAGAGAGAATGAAAGGAGATTAGAAAAGAGTTGGATTAAATAGGAGAGAACTGGAATGATTGAATGAGAAAAATGAAATATTTGTTATAGCAATAAAAACATATTTCATTATTTAATTTAATGGAAAGAGAGAAAAAGATAAAAATAGAAAATGTGTAAGAGAGGAACCCAAATATTTTCCAGCCCCCCTTCCTGCCTATCCGATTCAGGGCATTCCTCTAAGAAAGAATACGAAACTGTTAATTATAACACTGGTCTACAAAAAAAAACTTTTTTTTTGGAGGCTGGAATATTAAAGCTGATTTTGTATATATTTGACCTCCTGATTAAGAATATGGCATCCATTTTTGCTCATCAGCTCTAGTTTTTGATATATTTCACTATAAAGTTTTTAAGACTTTTGCTCTACCTTTTATACAATATGGTGATATAAAGATGTCTTAAAATATAAAAAACCAAACTCTCTAAGGCTTTTTCTATTCCTTAGGGTCCCAATAGATAGTGTATACAGTTTCATCCCCCTGAGTTAGTTCTAAGGGGTACCTATAGGGCCCTAAAGTTGAAAAAAAGTGGAAAAAATTGTCTTTTTTTCAGAATTTTTTAAAAAATATTTTTGAGTTTTCAAATGTGATAAAACTGGGTAATATATGTTATTTAGAACTTATTTAGACAGAATAAAATAATTTTTACTTTTTAAGTACGCCGGAAAAGACCAATTTTCTAATTTTTAGGCGAGAAGTAGGGTCATTTCGCTCAAAAACGCTTAATACCAATAATGATGGTTGAAACGAATAAATTCCGAATTTTTCAGACGCAAGTCCTCAAAAAAGATGTCCTTTGAAGTAAAACTGAAATTTCATTTGATAAAGATCAGTAAAACAATAGAAGCTGCTCCCGAGCTTTCATGCCCTACAATTTGAAAAAAATTGGAAAAAAATTATTTAAAAAAAAAAGGCATTTTTTAATTTGCTAATTGGATAAAATTGACTAATATGTGTTTTAGAAGTTATTCAGGTAGATTAATTGGAGCGACATCCCTGAAACTTTCCCATTTGGCATAGTTTAATCCGTAGAGATAGTAGAGTAGACTTGTCTGAAGCGAGCCAAACTTCGCACGCTCTGCTCTTTCTGGAGAGGCGATATTTACGTTCAATAAACTAACTCACTGATCTTTATCATATGAAATTTTTAGTTTTACATCAAAGGACATCTTTTTTGAGAACTTACTTCTGAAAAATTCGAAAATTATTCGTTTCAACCACCATTATTGGTATTGAGCGTTTTTGAGCGAAATGACCCTACTTCTCTCCTTAAAATTAGAAAATAGGTCTTTTCCGGTGCACTTAAAAAGTAAAAATTATTTTATCCTGTCTAAATAAGTTCTAAATAACATATATTACCCAGTTTTAACACATGTGAAAACTCAAAAATATTTTTTAAAAAATTCTGAAAAAAAGACAATTTTTTCCACTTTTTTTCAACTTTAGGGCCCTATAGGTACCCCTTAAAACTAACTCAGGGGAATGAAACTGTATACACTATCTATTGGGACCCTATGGAATAGGAAAAGCCTTAGAGAGTTTGGTTTTTTATATTTTAAGACATCTTTATATCGCCATATTGTATAAAAGGTAGAGCAAAAGTCTTAAAAACTTAATTGTGAAATATATCAAAAACTAGAGCTGATGAGCAAAAATGGATGCCATATTCGTAATCAGGAGGTCAAATATATACAAAATCAGCTTTAATATTCCAGCCACCAAAATGAGTGTTGACCAGTGTAATAGGTACTTCTAACAAAAAGCACATTTCAAGTACAACAGTCCTCACAAGGTATACGTGCATAGCTATTCACTAGAGATTTACCCAAGAAATAAAATCAAATATTCCTAAGAAAGATATAAGCAAACTACAACCAATCAAACAAAACGCCCGAGCCGTCGTAAAACACGACAAAAACCTGGAAAATCCCACATCCAACCACTAACTGTCTTATTCCGTGACAAGGAGGGGCAACGCCCAATCCGGAGTCTTGGCATTGCTCCAATGACCTTCCCCGAATTAAGGGGGTTGCCTGCCCCGTCTTCGGGAAAACGGGATCAAGATCGGGAGTCTCACGCCATCGAACGCTTTTTGGGGCTACTGCCCACGGGAATCCATTAGAACTCGATGGCGTGTTGGAGGGAATGAGTTTCCGACATGTGGGTGACATTGCTCGGAACTGTCAAACTACTGTTCTTGAAGAGATGGTTCTCGGCTTGGGGACATCTAGTTAAAGAATATTTGATTAGGAGACGATCGAGCTCTTGATTGGTTGTCGGGTAATTGAGCTTATCGTTGGTTGTGTTGTATCGACTGACGGTGATGTCCAACGTGCAGTGTGGGTGCTGACTTGTTGGTAACGTAATTTCTAGGGAAATTGTGAGGGTGAAAAATTGAATGGGTCTGTCTGCGTTTTTTAAAACTTCAAGATATAGAGGAGATTGTTTCATAAAGGTCAGTTGGGATAAAAATAGGT
Source organism: Tetragnatha montana (assembly GCA_963680715.1). Lineage (NCBI taxonomy): Eukaryota > Metazoa > Arthropoda > Arachnida > Araneae > Tetragnathidae > Tetragnatha > Tetragnatha montana. The sequence goes on from OY796675.1 coordinate 38,923,037, forward strand.
AATTTTTATAAAATGTTCCCAAGGGAGCAACTGTTGCACTCAATAACAGATGCTATTACATCCATGGACACATTGTGGTGCCGAAAACAAGTTAATGGTTATTATTTTTTAAGTGAATTGTCATGCATGCTTCAGAAAAAAATATATTTTCCATGCTTTTTGTAGGGGTAAAGAAATTTCTATATAATTTATGAATAAAATTAGGATTCTTTTAATATTATGTTGATAAAAAACGAACAAACTATTACAGATAACAAAAAGATACAAACACTTAATATATGCGGATCATTTTTGTCCCGGGGAGTGAAATGAATAATCGTTAGCCTTAGAAATTTATTTAAAACTTTTCCACTGTTAATGTGTTAAATAGTGGATTAATGAAAATGTATGGCAGAAAGTATTTATTTATAATGATTTTTTTTTTTAATTTTGATTAAATTTTTTTATAAAACTTGGATGTTTACTAATATCTAACGCAATACAGCATTAAGTTTCGATTGATAAAAATGATTAATATGCGATATTTTACTGAGGTTAATGGAAGTTAAACGTAAAAAAATAATAAAAAGTAATATTAGCAAACACAAAACACATCGATATTTTGATAAGGAATTATAAAAGACGTTCTCAAAGTTCATAAATAAATAAATATTTTAGCTATTTTAGTTACGATCGAACCACGGCTTACTAGATACTTATACAGGCTAGCCGAGTACGGAAATCATTGCAAATCCAGATGGCATTATTGGACAAACTGGCAAAGCATATCCACAGTGTTGAAGGCGGTGGGTGATATAGGTAGGTCTTGTAGCGTTCCAAGCGGGAAAAGTTGTCAAATGGTTTTCATTGTTTAAAACTCGGCTAGCCTGTATAAGTATCTAGTAAGCCGTGATCGAACTCACATACTTTTACGATTTTTCTTTAAGTTATCTGATAAAATGATTTGATACGTATAATTAAATTATAGAAATTTTTTTTATTTTGTGTTGTAAATGTTACGGGAAAAGTGATAAACAGAAGTGAGGCGGGCAATATGATAAATTTATAGCATTTATCACTGAGTATTAATCACTTTGCCCGAAATAAGCGGAGATTATTAATAATGCCCGGATTTATCACATTGCCCATAACATATACTCTAAAACTGTTTCCAAGATATTTACTACGAAAATATATAATCGGGCATGTAGTAAAATTTGAACCTTTTCCTGTCTAAACGAAGTGACTGTATTTAGCCTTCAGGAAAAAACAAATTTCCGTCTGTAAAACAAGTTTTTCCTTCAGTGCCGTCAGTATGCAGAAAAGCAAACTTTAGTATCATACGCTTCCAACCGGTCCGTTAGGTTAATATGGTAGTTAAAGAGTGATTCCATGGAGATCCCTATCCACACAAAAGAAAATTTAGACAAAAAAGAAGGTTCTTTGTTATTTAACTAGCTATTGATTCGAAGTGGTGATCGAATTAAGGTAGCAGTTGGTGTTTTAAGAGTGTTTTGAAAAGCGTTCTCTTTCTGTATTTATTGTTATTTTTCAATGTCATGGATTCTTACAATAACATATAGAATTGAATTTCAGAAGGAATTGAACCTACCAAATAGGTATTCACGTGCACCATTATTTCCATAATTTTTCATTTGATGTTTTATTCCAGCGGGGTTCTTTTTCAAATAAATAATGAAATAAGCTATTTATTCAATATGTAAAAGCATTCTATGATGGTTAAAAGAAGGGTAGTATTTTGTGTTTTCTAATGCTGAAAAATAATCTTCAAAAAGTGAACAAAACCAATAGAATGGAATTTTATTCCCACTTTGAAGGGAAACCTAAGTATTATTTGATTGCTTTATATTCAACAAACATTCTAGAGAGAAGTTGCAATACTTTTCAGATTTATTGTTTTCAAGTAAACATATAGCTTTTAAATTGTTTTTAATTTTAATAGCATTTTTTAGGAAGGGAGTTCCAAAGGAAAGAAGCCCACAAATAATAAAATAGTTTTTGGAAGAGTTTGGGAATTTTTGTTTGGCCGTCACTCACGCGCCATTCCGAAGAATGAACGTTCAATAAAAGTGAAAATTCCAAGACGTGACCAACATATTTCTCTTCTATTATATTCTCATTTTTCTTGGAAGTGAATCAACACCTAATATGTTAAATAAACCTTTGATATTAGTTACATCAAACTACTCATTTAAAAATATGTAACATACATTTGCATTAATATTTGGTAAATAATCGTCGAAAAGTTTTTATTGCTAAAAAATATCGCCCAAATTGTTAGTTCGCTTGAAATTAAGAATTTAGATGAATAAACATATTTAAAACAACGTTTATACTACATCTTGTTGTAATATTCTATTTATTTAGTACAGTACGGCTTAGTAAATCCTTATGCAGATAAAAATAATTTTTAAATGTTAAAAAAATATATTAAAATTACTACAGTTGAGTACAAAGTCAAATGTAGACTTTAAGTTTGAATGTAATAGGTACACCAGTAATAAAAGTTATTATATTCGTAGTAATAACTTTCCAAAAATATTTTTCATTTTCAATTAACTCTTTTTAAAGCTCCACGGAGAAGTAACTCAATATCTATAAAACTTGTCTTTGTGGTAGAGGATGAGTATGGTATCTGATATAGTTTTATTATTTTTGCGGTTTATCCCCTCGAAATCCCCTTACATATTTAAAACTCCTTTTCCTACTCATTTTAGTTTGTAGTAAACGAGGAAATCCCAGTATTTTGTTTATATTTTAATCAATGAAACAAAAATGAGATTGCCTTTTTAGTTATAAAATAAATTTCAATGTGAAATATACTCACATTACGAAAAAGCAGCGATAGTGGAAATAGTCCAGCGCATGGGGCTCTCTAAGACACGGTCTGCCTCACAAGAAGCAACGAAACCCAATGCCTCAAACTAAAACATGCGCTCTCACAAAAGAAACAATTCATTTCTATGCAGGCTTCAAAAAGCACAAACCCAGATCTCCATGACAACGGGCCCTTGATTCACGAAACTTCATGACAGGGACAAGCACGCCTCCGAACTTGATTATGGCAATTATTGTAGCTTCCCAATAGAACAGCGGAACACTTCGCTCCTTTTTATTAAGCTCGAAGATGGCTCGGGGGAGCTGTCACAGTTTTTCCTAGAGCCCTCTTGTTGATACGCCCATTTCCGGGCAAACAGGTGGGGCAATCGGGTTAGTGGGAAAGAATGACTCTTTTTTGGAGTGAAAATGAGTCATGTATGTAGTGCTTTTTAATGGATATTTATTCATGTTTAATGGAAAGTACTCATCATTAAAAGTGACTTGTTATAGAGAGAATAGAATATCGAACAAAATGTTGAGAGCGATGGGTCAACTTTTTCGTTTGCAAGTTTCTGGACACTTAAGCTTAATGTTTACTTTTCACAAATTTTGTAAGACATTCCCTTATGCCCCACATAACTCTTTTTCCTACTCTTATTCCCCCTGTGAAGCATATATACCTAATGTTTAATGTTCAAAACTTCAATAGTTCCACTGGTGAATTTAAACTATAGATTCTTAAGAAAAATCAAACTGAATTTATTAAAAACCCCACCATATTCCATTAACTTGATTAAAAATTAATTTCATTCCTATAATTAGTAGAAATTACTTATTGAATCTTCAATATATTTAGTTTCTAAAAACTCACAAATGGTTTACCAAAGTTCCTTAGTTTCAAGTTTGTCAAAAAAAAAAAAAATATCCTTCCTCTTTAAGAATCACTATCTTAGTTACTTAGCAAGTATACAAAAGAAAAACCATAGAACTCTTAATACTATCACTTTATGTAATAGCATTTCAACTCTATATTTTTAAATTATTTTACGGGTCCTTTTTAGACCAAAGCTCACAAGTTTTATAGAGTTTGTCCTCGTAAAACGCCCCGATTCTTCAACAACAACGTTTAAATTAACAACTCTATAACACTTGAAAATGCAAAGGCTTCTTTGCTCCTTTACCGAACAATTGAAAATTGGCATGGAACCGGTATACTACATTACCTTCCCCAATGTGACTTCTAACTTACTCTCCTGCCACCAACAATGCCTTCATTCAATCCACCTTCACAGCCCCTCACCCAAGCATGACCATTTCGGGCAAGATCGCCTTCTCATGATGCATTTATTTATTCAACCACAGAGCTACTGAACACATCGTCTTTCAAAGAGTAATCGCTTTTATGGACAAAAATCAGGGAAATTGGTTCCAGGTTGTTTTTGCTCTTCTGTTGTTAGTCTTTCATTTGATACAGACATCTCATTTCTTATTCACGTAATTTTCTAAGTGGTAAGGGGATGTCTGGGAATGAAGTTCGACTATGGCCAAGTTTCAACTCTTTCCAAGTTACGTATCATGGATGGAAATCAAGTTGTGATGAGCTGGAGCGAAGGTCTTATATGCCTCTGGGCATGAAAAGAAGTGATGATAAGGATGATGGATGAAGTTTAAAAAATTTAAGTATTTAAATATATTTGAATTTTAATTTCAAGTACTCCTTATTTGCGGTACATAAAATACTCGTTTATTAAGTGTTATTTTCTTTAAAGTATCAGTTCTTCCCGCTATTATTGTTTTCAGTGAACATAAACTGATCATCTCGGTTGCCAATCTTTCTTGCCAACAGTGATAAACATTGGCTTTACACCCCCATTAACATTGTGTAAACCGATTCAAAAGCAAATAACTTTATGGAAGGTTTGAGAAGTGATTTCTTATTTTTTTTTTTAACTAAATGAAGAGAGGAAGGTAAAAGGAACAAGAGAAAGGGAGAGAGACAAGGGAGAGTTTCATAGAGATCATTGTGAATTGTATCAAACGTTATAATCATTGTTGTCATTAGGAAAATATCGGGAGAGATCTCTTTTCTCAACTTTCACCTCCTTTATTTCTTCCCCTTCTCTCCTCGGATTATTCCTTTCTTCTTCTTTTCTCCCACTCTCCCTTTTTTCTTCATCTGTACCCCTCTTTCTTTTATTTTTATAAAGAGAGTAGGTTCAAAGAGGTTATAGTATGGAAGTTTATAATGAAAATCTTAGTATTTATCTTGCCTGCACTCATCACTCTCTTCATCAATAAAAGAAAGAGGGCTGCAGATGAAGAAGAAAAAAGGGAGAGTGGGAGAAAAGAAGAAGAAAGGAATAATCCGAGGAGAGAAGAGGAAGAAAAGAAATATAAAAGGAGAAAAAGAGGAGATCTCTCCCGGCGAGTTCCCAACTGCTTTGCTCTTTCTCTCTCTTTGCTACTTTCTAACTCTCCTAGTAATGAGAGGAAGCTCCCTCGACAGGTAATGTTGCAGTGTGGCCGAGTAGATGGCAGTAGGTAACGGTCATCCGCTCGAGTCCGATGACCCCGATACTCAGCCGACCGCATCGGCGAAATCGTCACCGCGGCACAAAGACTCGCTATCATTCTGCTCTCTCTGAATGCCAGGAATGTATGACGACGACGGTCGTTCTGGCCTTTGGAGGTGGTTTTTCTGCTCATCGTTTGCAGTTTCTCTCCTCAACTATTCTCTCTCTTCTTTTCCTATTCCTGTCTCAATTCTGCTCTTTCTTCTTCTTGTTCTTCTCTCTTTCCTACTCTCTACACTTCTTCCTTTGCTCTTCTTTTTCTCTGGTATCCATGGACAGATATAGGAGAGATGAGAGAAATCCAGTGAAGTGGGGCACGTTGTCATACATGGCTGTAAAAATATCCTTTATCATTAAGAATATTGGAATTTCTGAAAAGTTAGGGGCTCCCACCCATGCTCTCGTCTTCTCTTTTCTTTCTACTTTTCTTCTTGTCTCCATTATCTCTTCTTTTATTTATCCATTTTCAATGACATTTGTATTTCCTACTTCTGCTTGCCATTTCCCTTCTCTCTTCTCCTACCTCATTCTCTCCCCTCTCTTATCTTTCTTTCCTTCTTTCACTTCTCTCTCTCCTCAATAGAGTCAAAGTCGACTGTCAACCTGAAGCAAGGGACACAAATATCTAACTCAACTCAACTTTTCTCTTCTTCAATTCTTTCTTTCCTCCTTTGGTCTTAATCTTTTCTCTCCGTTGTCCAGTCTCGTCTTAACAGCTTAATGAAGTCTGAATTCAATTTGAACGTTTCAAAAATAATTTTAGAAACTGAATCCCTGTTTTTCTCTTACCCTTAATAGAAGGTCAGAGAGAATAATGATATAAAAAATGTATTATTTTTATTTAATTAAATGTTTCTCTCAATCTCTAATATATTTTTTTAACTACAAAAGTTTGTTTATAAATAACCATTCAAGTTTTATCATGTTAGTTCTAAACGTTAATAATCCAAAAATTATTTAACTTATATCCAACAGTAGATGGTAAAGACAAGATTAAATTATATGAAATTAGCTCTACAATTTGAAGTATCTGTTCAAAACGAGTGGTTACCTACTCTTTGGTTAAAAAATTCACGGAATTGGTGACGTAATATATGGGTGAACCCTTACACACTGACCTCCATTCCAACCCCCCCCCCTTTTATTTTTGTCCCTCCTGATTATCAGCATATAATGAAGAACACAGCCTTTTGAAAATATTCCACAAACAGGTAAAAGTTTGTCGGAGCCCTACAACATCCCGTTTCCGGTTAGGCTTCCGCTCTTGAGAATGAAATCGAATGTTCGAAGGTTTCTTCCTTTCGCAGAGAGACGACCTTAAATTTTTTTTTTCGATAAACCTGTTACGACATCTCAGCCAGACCTTCATTCAGAACAGAATAACGTAAGAGAGGGAGAATCAGGTTGTGAGGAGATCTTCCATCATATTTTTTTGTGTAAAAACATATTTCGTAAAACCTTTTCTTCAAAAAAATGCTCCGTGACTCAAAATTTATGGAAACGCTGCCTTATAGAGTCAGTGTGTCACCCTTAATTATCAGGATATAGTTAAGGTGGCTGTGTTTGTAATTCTATTTATGATTGATGGTCTGTAAACTGCTCAAATACATGTCCTGAAAAGAGATACAGTATTTGCAAAACCCTCCGAAAGACTATGAAAATAATTCAAAGCTTTAACCAAATTTGAAATTATGATAAAGAAGAGTAATTTTTTTAAAAATTTCTGTTTCTTATTTGTTTTTCTGATTGAGAGTATATTTGCATTGGAACTCCTGTTTACCTTTCCAAATGCATATGCAAAATGGCGTGATCGCTTATTTGTCCGTACCAGTCACAGCAGTTTTGCTTCTTCCTCTCCTCTCACCACATATGCTTGATTGAGGAGGCTCACTATCCAAACAAAAGAGAAATCAGTTGCAGACGTCTATTTAAATGTCTGCTAACACTGGTACAACCGGAATGCATTATATCGATTACGAGGCATTACTCATGGGAAAATTTCTCTGGAGTAAACAGCAACTGTAATTATTAATATTTCGCATATGATAGGACAGGACGCATGAATACCTAAACTACAGACAGGATCCGGCCTGTGGACTTTTAACTTACAGTAGAGGCTCAATTGTCCGACTTTCGATTAATCGACTCTTCAGATTATTACATCAATCCATCCGTACACGACATTTTACACTTTGCAAATGCACTGTTTTCTTTTCTGTTTGTTTGAAATGTATTTTGTTTTTCTAAATTTTAATTTATTACTCAATTTTACCCTCTTTAAATGAATCGTAAGTTTCAGAAAAGGGAATAATAAGTCCAAATAATCGCAAATTGTGACTTTTTGTGTTAAAAAAAATCTCCAAGCATTGCTCTACATATGAGTGGAAAGAGGGGAAAATAACTACCCCCTATAGGCAGACATAGCCACTTGAATTTGGGGAAATCAATTCTCAACTTTGAGAACTCCTTATAATGTTAATGTAGTTAAAGAAAACTACCTGTTACGCGAGCAATGTCGTTAGATCTTGACCCCTTTCCTTGAAACTTTGGGTCAGCGCAAAGCAGAAGCCTAACTCTTTCTCCATATAAAGGAAAGTTTTAATCCAACTCCATATTAGGGTAATCCTCGATCATCCCGCGTCGAATTCCCCCAACAAAGCCTTCTGCACCTTTGCACCCTGGAAATCTCGTTC